>JAHYIO010000023.1:0-2414508 GCA_020543525.1 Coriolopsis trogii | reverse complement strand
AGTCCATCATCCACCGTAACATCAAGTTAGAAAACGTTCTCCTCGATGCCCAGGGCCACGTCAAGATCAGTACGTGCCTCTTGCCATAAGCCTGTCCAGTGCGTCACCGCCTGACATGTGTCTTTCGTGCAGCCGACTTTGATTTCGGCGCGCAGCTCACGGACCAAAAGTCGAAGCGCGCTCCAATGGTGGACACGCCGTACTGGATGGGGAGACTCGCTGACGTCAGGCGGGTCGCGTCCCTGCAAAATCCTGCCACACTTTCTCCTTTTCTCCTCTTGTAGGGCACGCAGAAAAACCGCATTTTCACCATTGCAAACTCCACGAGTCCTGCTAATCGGAGTCTAGGCGCTTGTAGCAGGGGATAGCGAGGCAGGTGTAGGTCTCGGAGGCGCCCAAGGATTGGCATCCACAGCGCGTAAGGCCATAGCCACTTGCCAAGGTTCATGAGAAATAAGTTGGGCCATAAGATAGATAATTGAGTGCGGCTACTATGTAGGAGATAGACAGGGCAACACGTACCCCATCTCGATCTTATTGCAGATTTATTCGGTCGTTGCACCACTCTGTGTTCGTCCGCATCGTAGCCAACCGTAGCCTGCTTCCTGGTCAGAGGCTGCCTTCGGGAATAAACCGACATACACATACCGGCCCGGAAAGTCAGCCATGATATACTCACATAGCGCATGCCGCAAGTGTTCCTGCATCTCGTAGATCTCTCCTAACGACAAACAGAAGCCCCGGTTCCCAAATAATCGAGTGCGCGCTTCTAGGCCAGGTAGGAACTGCGATACGGTGTGGAAACATGGCGGTGGAAGGTGAAGCAGATGACGGTGAAGGTAGGACACTGGCTGTTGAACCCGGACGCCTATCGGGTGAACTAGAGGTCGCTTGCGACGTCCCGAGACTCAACAGAGGTCTTCGTGTGAAGCGCTCCGGGGAGGACAGTGAAGGCTCTCGGTCTCCGTAAGGAGAGGTAGGCCTCCGTCTCGGAGCTGCAGAGGATGCATCGGGAGAATTCGGGGCTTTCGTCCTTGTTGTGGTTACAGATCGCACTGAGTTCTCCGGTAGAGCTAGGATTGACGCTTTCCAGCGTGTTTGATTGGCGCAATCGTGTTGATGAGTAGCTCGAAGTGTCGGTCATCTGCGCATAGGATCCGAGGTTCCTCACAGCGGCGATGGAGGAAGACTGAGGCGGGGTCAATACGGGTCAATGGATGCACGGTGGTTCAGGCGTGGCGAGTCCACTAGACGATGCGGAGTCGAGGTTGACGACTGATATACCGGTAGTATTGGGAGAGAGCGGAGATGCTGTTATGGGAGCAGGCATTGTGTACCGCCTGGATGGAGGAGATGGAGAATAGTCCGATGGACCCACATCGCTTTGCGAGGGAGGCGGGGTGGGGAAGGCGAATCTGTCAATCGACCGCACAACTGAGGCTCAAAAGAAATGACCAGAAGATGTCTCCGACTGAAGCGCTCTTGTCGGACCTTGTGTTTGGCCAAGCGGCTTTAGGGTGAGAGTCGTCAATGTGACAAAGATCCTCCCTTATCCCAGGTTAGATCGCAGATAAGCGGTTGGTTTTGCAAATATTAGTACTGGCCGTTTCTCAGACGTCAAACGTGTTCTTCTCTTCTCCCTTCCCCATTCCTACCCCTAGCCATGGCCTCCTGGACACCACAACAAGCCGGCCTTCAGGAAATCTTACAAACCATCCATGAATCCACCGACACTCACAATGCCTCCGTGCAGCGGAATATCACTCACGTATGTCCTCATCGTGTCTCATTCATAACTCTACGCCCCTTCATAACAATCTCATTATCCAGAAACTGAACAATTTCACGCGTGCGCCCGACTACATTGCCTATTTGGCCTACATCCTCTCGGCAATGCCGCAAGAGGACGATCGGATTCGCACAATAGCGGGGTATCTCCTCAAGAACAATGCTCGCCTTGTCCTCCGCGCCGCACCGGATGTCACAGCGTTTGTCAAGTCTGCCGTCCTGACTGCCTTCAATGATCCTGCGATCATGATACGAAATGCGGCTGCTCAGGACATCATCGCGTTCCTTGGCATCTTGGAGCCAAAGAACTGGCCGGAATGTTTACAGCAGCTGGTGCATATGCTGGACGCCCCGAACGCAGATCAACAAGAGGTATGTACCCCTTCAGATTCAATCATTCCATATGCTTGTCCTCTACCTCGTATCATGTCTGTCACATTTCGTGACATGTGCTTTCCCCTTCCCCCCTCCCTGGACATCAGACAAACGCGCAATTTGCGGAGCAACGTCCTCCTCATGACTCGAAAATATGCCTCACATGTGGCGTTCCTGTGTGTACTGAGATTTCCACTGATAATGTATGGGAGACATCCCACGCCTGCCGGTTCTCCACGATTTGAAGCCCTACGGTGCCTTTGAGCCGAATACGGCTGACTATGGCCTCTCCAGTATACCTCTGCAGATATTGGATGGTCGACGACAAGTGCTGACCATCTCTCTTCTTACAGTCTGCATTCAACGTCCTGGAAAAAGCATGTGAGGATTACCCCCGAAAGCTCGACGTCGAGATCAATGGCATGATGTCATTAGATTACATGATCCCCAAGTTCATCGTCCTCTCTGAGCATCCACATCCACGGATGCGTGCACACGCGATCGCCTGCCTTTCGTACGTCGTGCCCATCGGCTGCCACGCCCCTTCTACGCACATCGACACGTTGATCGTGTGCCTCTCCAAGCGTGCATCCGATGAGGATCTGTCGGTGCGGCGGCACGTATGCCAGGCTCTCGTGCTGCTCCTCGCATCGCGCCCGGACAAGCTCATGCCCGAGATGACGAACGTAGCGGAGTACATGCTTTACTCGACGAAGGACAAGAATGAGAACGTCGCTCTCGAGGCCTGCAAGTTCTGGCTCACGTTCGCCGAGGGCCCCGACCTTGCCCCTTACCTCCACCCACTACTCGCAAAGGTCGCTCCCGTTTTGCTGGATTGCATGATCTACAGCGAAGACGACCTGCTTTGGCTGCAGGGCGACGAGGAGGATGCAGCTGTGCCTGATAAGGAGAGCGATATCAAGCCGCGCCACTATGGTGGCAAGTCGCATGGCCTCGAACACGAGGCCAATGGTGAAGACGATGGCTCAGGAAAGCATGTTGGAGGTTATGGGGAGGAGCTGGACGAGGGCGAAGATGACGACTACGATGAGTTGGATGACGATGAATTCGCCGAGGAAATGTCGACGGAGTGGAACTTGCGCAAGTGTGCAGCCGCTGCGCTCGACGTCCTAGCCGTGCGGTTTGGCGTGGACCTTCTCAATGTGCTTTTGGAGCCCTTGAAAGCGAAGCTTTGGAGTGAGGACTGGCTCCAAAGGGAGAGCGGCATTCTTGCGCTCGGTGCGTTGGCTGAAGGTACGCATTATCCGACATGTATCGAGGGCGAACGTGCGGCTGACATTGCGTCCAGGTTGTATCGATGCTGTTGAGCCTCACCTCCCAACGCTTGTCCCTTACCTGATCAACACCCTTAACGATCCCAAGGTGCGTGGTGAACGTTGCGCGACCCCATTCCGTTGCGCTCAATGACCCACCAATGTAGCCATTGGTCCGATCTATCACATGTTGGACTCTTGGAAGGTATGCGAGTTGGTGCACGCAACCGATTTCAGAAGAGCACAAGAACCAGTTCTTCGTGCCTACGTTGGAAGGCGTGAGCACAGTTCCGCAGGACATCTTCTTAGCTCTTGGCACTGACTTTCGCATATTAGCTACTTCGCATGGTTCTGGACAACAACAAGCGTGTCCAGGAAGCAGGGTGCAGTGCATTCGCGACTCTCGAAAAGGATGCGGGTCCGGAGCTCGCACCTTACCTTGAGCCGGTCCTTCGCAACCTCGTGTTCGCGTTCGACAAATACCAGCACAATAACATGCTCATCCTCTACGATGCCGTTGGGACGCTTGCAGATGCTGTCGGATCGGCACTGCAAAACCCCACATACGTTGATATTCTCATGCCACCATTGCTGAAGCGATGGACCAAGCTGCAGGACGACGATGACGATCTCGTCCCTCTGCTCGAGGTACATCCTGCCGTTTGTCGCTAGTGTCAGTCTTGACTGACATCATGGGCAGTGTCTCGCTTCTGTGACGATCGCGATCGGTCCCGCCTTCCTACCTTATGCAGGGCCGATCTTCGAACGATGTCAGCTAATCGTGCATCAGTTGCTATTGCAGTACCAGGCGTACCAGCAGCATCCTGAGATGGACGAGCCTGACCGCTCATTCCTAGTCGTAGCTCTCGATCTGCTATCAGGGCTCATGCAGGGATTGGGGATGGCGCTCGAGCCGCACATTACTCGCAGCCGGCCCAACCTCCTCTCCCTCCTCACCGTCTGCCTCAAGCATCCTCATGCTGCCGTACGCCAGTCAGGGTACGCCCTCGTGGGCGACATGGCCATGAACTGCTTCCCTCTTTTGAGACCACACGTCCCGGCCGTCATGCAGGAGCTGATTCTCCAGCTGGACCCCGAGCCGAAAATGGAGTTCATCAGCGCCTGCAACAATGCAGCATGGGCCGTCGGCGAGATCGCGCTGCGGTTTGGGCGAAGTAAGTTGAGTCTCGTACTATGGTGTTGTTTTGAGTGCAGCTGACACATCCTCGTCGTCCGTCAGACGACGCTGAATTCCAGACATGGGTACACCCCCTCATCTCCCGCCTAATCCCCATTCTGCTCCATCCGAAGGCCCCGAGGAGCTTGCATGACAACGCGGCGGTGTCTATCGGACGTATCGGGCTCATGCACCCTGGGATCGTCGCACCCCTCCTGCCCGAGTTCGCACAGGCGTGGTGCCAGGCTTTGTACGAAATTCGCGACAACGAGGAGAAGGACTCGGCGTTCCGCGGGCTTTGCACGCTCGTGCAGATGAACCCTGCGGGGATCACGAAGGTGAGTGGCAGTGACGTGATGTTCGTGGGAGCGCATGTGTTGACGGTCAGCTTCCTCGGCCCATTTCCGCGCCCGCAGAGTCTGCTGTGGTTCTGCAACGCCATCATTCGCTGGAACCAGCCGTCGCCAGAGCTGAACAGCATGTTCCAGCAGCTCCTGACAGGCTTCAAGCAGCACGACGCGGTCGGCTGGGCTGCCCAGGTCTCGAGCTTCCCACCCGTCATCTAGGAGCGTCTCGCGACCCGCTACGGTGTATAACGACTCCCTCTGGAAAATGGTGCATGCCTTGTATTTCAGCGAAAGTGGTATCTCTCCGTCATCCATCCCATCGTCGTCCTATTGACTCCTACCCCGTCTCCTGCCTGTATTACAAGTGTCGCTATGATCGATACGCTCATGGTTTCACATCGTTTCCGTCCGCTTGCCGTCCGCTTGCTTCTGTACAAGTGTATACAAGCATTTTTCACAATGTTGTCGCACACCCCTTTTTCACCCGCTTTGCATTCCACCACCCCTCCCCCTAGTTCCGTATATCGCCGCGCCTCTCTCTCTCTATGTAGAGGACTATTCAAGTAGTGTAGTATTCAATTTCGCTGGCGCCCTGACTCTCACTTTGGTGCTTTTCCGCTAGTTCTTTGACTCCCAGAAGCTCAACTTGACTTGCTACGTGTGCGTGACCGACCCTGAACCTCCTTGCCTGTTCCATAAAGCATCCAGAATCCATCCCAGTAGCGACAGACAAGTTTCCCTCCGTTTTCGTGTGCGACTTCGCCCGCGATCTGCGACCTTCGACCTCCGGTACTTAATGCGAGAAATGAGCCGTCGGCGCGGCTGCCCGTGTATAGCCATGTCAGGCTCGATTGCACCCCCTTCGTACGCTCAGTATCTTCGGTTACTGATGATGACATCATGTTCACTTTAGACAGTATATAGACCGCGCGCTTGCATGTACATACCCAAGCTTCGTATACGACAGTCCTTACTCTTGCCCTCATCTCTACCCTCGTTCCCTCTCGCACGCCCGGCGGACTCGCTATTGACCTCGCATTGTCAGTCCCTGCGGCGGGACAGACGCATCACCGCCCTCGAAAGTTCGTCCGTAGGGGCTCGGAAGGGTACGAAGTACGGCCAATCGATAGGGCGGAGCTTCTGCACTGGTACATGGAGTATCGGACGGCAGAAACGGGGCGGTACCAGCTGTACGTACCTGATCCACCAAATGACCCGGATAGCGGTACGGAAGACGAGCGTGTGCCGTTAGCAGAGAAACTGGAGCGATGGCGTGCGTCTACTGAGGCCTCAGGCGTAGAAGACTTTCGTGCAGTCTCAGAGTGATCTCATTCACGGTACACCAGACATTATACGGTGCTATATTTAAATCATGATATCTTACACACTAAGACACGAGGTATAGGAACAAAAAGACCGAGCAGCTAGTAGAAAAGAACACTCAAAGACATAGCAGTCAAAAAGCAGCTCTGTCCAAGTACACCTTCCACATCATCTCACCCTTCTCGCCCACTTTGAGCACGCTTGAACCAAACGGCACCTGCACAGCCCAAGTATTATCCTCCCTGGACGCGATTGACGTGCCGTTGAACAATAGCTCAACCGGCCCGAGCTGTTGTCTCTGAGGAGCCTTGCCCTTACCAGAGCTTTTCTTGGGAGAAGCGTCAACAAGAGGAGTAGTGGGAGTAGCAGCAGCAACAGCAGCGACCGGTCGTCTTCCCGGCCCCTTGCGAGGCCTACCACGACCTCTCTTCTTCTTCTCCTTCTTCTCCTTCTTCTTCTCAGGTACGGGCGCAGCCTCCTCCTCGTCTTCTCCTTCCTCTTCCTCTTCCTCCTGTCTGCGGGATTCCTCGTCTTCGCTGCTATCTTCATCATCATCGCCCCGCGAGTGGTTGAAGAACGTGAGGTGGGACACTATCACACCAGCTTCGCCACCCGAAAGCCGCATCGCCCACGTCCTCACGCCAGCCGTGTGGTCCAGGATGAGCCTGCGACAATGTGGCACCGTCGTGATCACTGCGTGCTTCAGAGGGTGCGCGTACCGCTTTGCAGGTGGGTGCGGTGAAGGACGCGCAACGGCAAGGGTTATAGGGGCAATAACAGGGTTCTGGTACACGTGGGGGTCGGCATGGAACGGGGAAGGTCTCTTGAGTGCATGCGCAGGGGAGGGTGGCAGTGTCTGAAGAGTTGGGGTTACTATATGCCCTTGTTTCTGTGCCTGTACGCTGATCGCTGGCGGATTAGGTGTCGGCGCAAGTGCGGACGTACGAATGGTGTTCAAAGATGTCGAAGGTTGTGAAGAGACCGGCGCTGGGGCGGGTGAAACAGGTAGGAAATGAATAGAAGGAGACTTGACAGCGGTCGGGGGACGAGGTGACGGCCCTGAGGGTTCGGGAGCGTTGTCCTGCTTGTCAATGGCTTGGTTAGAGGATGTTGCACGATATCCCGGTACCGTAATCGAATTCGACGACGGTAGAGAAGACGCAGACGCAGTGATTGGGGTTGGAGTAGCGGTAACTCTAGGTACCTTCAACTTGATCTTCGTTGGGCGGTCTCCTGCGGTGGCATAAGCAAGGATTGCGAAAGGCTCCGGCAGGTCTGACATGAGCTTCCGGAAGTAGTCCTACGCTCTATCAGGCAACAACATGTGCATCATAGCTGAACCCACGTACGCGCAATGTTACCGCATCCTCCCAGATCTGCGTATGCTCCTGGTTGAACTCCAACGCATTTGAGAATACAAGTTCTACATCGTTCGCAAAATCGATTGGCTTGGGGTACTCCTTCCGTTTCAACTTTTTCTACCGAGCGGAGGTCAAAAAATAGGAGAGGTAACGACGAGTAAGTGACTTACGAAGATGTTCTCCAAGCACTGAGGCTTCTTGATGATGGTATAGTACATGGGCCACTCTTTACGTTTAGGGAGCTCCATGAAGATGGTAGACAGCACGCGACCACTATAACGAAGACGTGAGAAGAGGCGTCGACTCTCGAGGCAATCAGATTTTGCGCACCTTTCGTCAGTCTTATCCACCAACTTCTGTAGTCTCGTCTTGAGCAGTCGATACGCAGTCGGGGCTTTCTTCTTCTTGGGCTCATCGTCAGACCCATCGTCGTCGTGGCCACCTTCCTTGTTGCCCGACATCCGGTCGTACTCTTTAGTAGCTAGTTTCTAAGTAAAGCCGAGAGACGAAGTGAATGGGTGCAAATCGCAGCGGGGATGTCGAGACGGAGAACGTACATGAAGGAACTTGGCATCCTTGAATATTTGACTCTCCTTCATGTTATACCGTTTCGCATTGCGAAAGCACGTTTCCAAATCCTGATAAACATCCTTAAGAGACGCATACTGTCTATCTTCGAGCTTGGACTTAATGTCGTCCAGAGCTATTGGGTGTTTAATCTGGACGTAGTAGTCGGGGTACTGTCGTTTCGACGGAAGCCGCATGAATTGGAACGAGGCGATCTGGCCACTGCGGTCGAGCAAGAGGGCACAGGCAAGAGCGAGAGTGAGACCATGGTAGTGGGCGGTAAAGAGTGCAATGTATGCGTCAGGTCAACGCGGGAGAGGGTAAGCATGGATAGATCACGCACTCCTTGTTGACCGCATCCTTCAACGTCTGCCACAGTTTCAGTCCATTCTCCCTAACCGTCTCCCTATCCTCCACCTGCGACTCTGTATTCTCGACCTCGACCGTGTTGTTCAAGTCTCCGTTCGCGTGAGTGGCCTCGACCTTCTGCTTGCTGTCGGGGCTTGCATTGCTCGTGGCGGGGGCCTCCTTCCGACGTTTGGCACGCGGTGCGTCGATGTCCACTCCTGCTGCGGCAAAGCTTCTTGCCTCTCGCTTCGACATCGTACTAGGCTTGTAGCACCGGGAAAGACAGTCTGTTCAGGGTTGTGTTGGCACCAGGGACGACAATGCACTAAATATGGCCAGGGACGGCTGCTTGTCTTCTCGGAGTCGGACCAGCGGTTGGCTGCAACGACCCCAATCCAGTAAACACAATCACGTGACCCCACGCGTCGCACATCCACAGCCAAATCAGCAAAACATACATCCCAGTGACCGTATGCGGTCATCTCATAAAACGCATGACAATCTTCGTCGGATTGCTACGAAGACGGTCAGACGCGTCTTGAACGGTCAGCCCAGCCCGGGAACGGGAGGGGTACGGACATGAGTGGGCATCTCTCGCGGCGCGGCGCGCGCGCAAGGTCAGTCTCTAGTGGTGTATGACCACTGACGACCATTGACGATGGTGCGTTCGCCGCGGAATACGGCTGGCACCACAGCTCCGTCTCATTTCCCCTTGCGAAACGCGTTCCGAGCACAAGACAGAGGACGCGGGGCCCCATTTTACAGTCGACGGCGTGGTTCACCGTCGACTTCTGGATCTCATCAAGTCTGTTGCGACCGACCCGCACTCACGCTGGAAAGATTCCTATCATTGGACTGACCATCAACTGTATTGGAACCCCCCACAATCCACCGACTCACGCCAACCGGCAGAGGCCAGCCGTTCATCCCCCTCACAGGGCAGGTGCCTCCGGAACCCATCCGCGGTACAACTCGACGCTTTCCTACGCGAGGAGGCCGAGTTGCGCGCCAAGCCCCGCGACCCCGATGACGACCCGAGCGTGGAGTATTGCATACTCCCGTTGCTCATGTCGTCTGATTCGACGCACCTCTCAAGCTTTGGAACGGCGCACCTATGGCTCATCTACTTGTGCTTCGGCAGCCTGTCGAAGTACATCCGTAGCCGTCCGACCGAGTTTGCACCCGAGCATCTCGCTTACATACCAGATGTGCGCCCCTTTGTTGAACTCATTTGATCATGACATACTCGCCGTCACAACAGCTACCCGACAATTTCCAGGCCTTCTATACGAAAACATTCGGCATGCGCGCAACAGAAGAAACAGAGAAGTTCTGTCGGCGAGAACTCTTCCAGCAAATCTGGAACATGTTGCTGAATGCCGACTTCCTCCACGCCGCTTGGCAGCACGGCATTCTGGTGACCTATGGCGACGGGGTAACGCGACGCCTCTTCCCCAGATTATTTACATATTCAGCCGATTATCCCGAAAAGTAAGTACTCGGTCATTTTGAACACCACATGGACTCTTTGCACAACTTCGACTTTCATGGGAACTGCCTGAAGGGTCGCAATGGTTAGGAATGTACGGCTACAGGGAACCGAACCTCCCATCGGGGGCATCGCCACTAAGGACCATGTCCCATGACACCATAAGCACTCGGGTAATGCTCACGCCTCGTCCTATTCCGAAGGGACGCTAGCGAGCTCCTCCTGGTCCGAAGTGACGGGATTCGATAGTCCCTGTTTGATGGCCTCGCGGCCGTGTAACACATTCCCGCGCCTCAAGTGAATCGCCTTGCCGCCGGCGCTACGCCTGAAACAACCGTGGGAGCGCATTAACACGCGGATACACCGTGGGGCGATACCTCGTAATTGGCCATGAGCTGCTTTGCCCAATGCCAGCTCACACTTCGACTCTGAACAGCGAGGTAAGTACATATCGACAATGAGTACTAATTTACGCTGATAGATTGAGAGCACAGAGGCATCAATACTCCGCGTGGAACGTTTGAACATCGATGAGTTTCCACTGGTCGACTGTCACGTCTCCCTACCGTTCCTCAGCCTGACATCAAGACATGCCTTCGCACCCCCACCTACCCGCGGACGTGGCTCATTGTGTCTTTGGCGAGGTCAACAAGACTGATGAAGACTGATGAGTTGAGCAAAAGGGTCTTCAAAAAGTGCTCTCTGGTATGGCAGGAGTGGTGTGCTGTCGCTCGACCACTACTCTTCTCTGGGATCAAAGTCACGTCCCCACCGATTGACACTCTGGGAAGGTGATTGCAATGATTCCATCGCCCCAGCGGGCGGTATCGAAGGTCGAAGGCGGCAGAGAGCCCCTCGTCTCTACGGCCTTGAAATTGCCACATTGGACTATCCCGCCTTCCTGTCGGTGCTTCCGCTTTTCACGGGATTGCATTCTCTACACCTATGGAACATTGCGCTGTGGTGGGAAGAAGGCACTATCCTGGATCCCCCGCCCGCCCTGCCACTCGTCCGGCTCGTAGTCGACGCCCATCACTGTTCCCTCCCTTGTCTTCTGACCGGCTTACAATCAGCGCAACTGGAGAGTTTGCATCTCGAAGAATTTGACTTTACGAGCCGTGTGGGTATAGAGTCTCCCCTGGAACAACAATCACAGAATGCCAGATCCTGGCATTGGCACCGTGCACCTTCCAAGTATTTCGAGTACGCACACAAGCCTATGGACTTCAGCGCCCTGCAGTATCTCTCCATCAGACCCCCCATGACCATTAATGTCCCATCGCTGTGTGCGTTTTTGCGAACACTGGCAAGAGCAGGCATCCTGTTTCTCAGGCTGGATCTGCAAACAGATCTCGACTCTCACTCCGACACCATTCCAGGCGAGTATCTGGCTTTTCTAGACCTTGCATCGACTAAACGCGAACGTCTTTTCCACGGACAGCCCCGAAATTTCTGAGACTCTCTGGGCTGCAGTCGGAAACGCACTCATTGGCATCAAGAAGCTTCAGGGCGTCATACTCAAACTTCCCGTGCACTCGCCAGCCGACGTGCGCACAGACGCACTCTTGTATGACCCTGAGCACGACGACTCGAGCCTGGTCGAAATGGCGGCGCCGCGCACGTTTTCCACGCCCCCGGACATGACCCCCACCCTGACCGCCGTGCTCGCGCACCCTGCCGCACCCTTCCTCCGACTCAACCTCGTGCGCGACATGGATCTAGGATACATGACTATATACCATCGTCGTCGGGTGCAGCTCATGGCCCCACGCTTGCTCGAGGACCTGTCCGTGTTGGACGACATCTGCTTCGAACATCTCCGGCCCCCACATGAATTCGCTGACGAGAGGCACCTTGATACTGGTCCATGTCGCGACCGGGAACGATCTCCTGCGTGGCGAGAAGATGAGCGCGCAGGTCCTCGGCTTTTGATCGCGGTGGAGTCGATGCTTGCGCTATGGGCGGTCAGCTGTGAGGGGCCATGCACTCGTCACGAAATCAAGGTTCTTCGGGTACATCGTGGCGAGCGAGACGTACGTGATCAGTTTGTTACCCCCCACAGGACAAGCACGTAGACTGATGCCCGTGTTGGTAGGATCCAACATGTATCCAAACGTCCCGATTGACTCTCGTCGACCTTGCGGGCTCCGAACGCACGAAGCACACTCACCTCTCGCTAAGCGGCCCTGGAAGGAAAGCGAGCGAAGCACACCTCGAAGTTCTTGAGGGTATGTCTTACCAACTGTGCCATGTTGCGCGTTCTCAGTTGCCAGCTATACAGAGGACAAAGAGATGGACGACGGAGAAGAGACCAGTGTGGAAGACGACGAGCCAATCAACCCACTGGTCAACGCACTCTTCGACGAGGTCGAAGAGCTTCGTATGCAGCTCTACCTTCCGGGCCTCGTGCATCACTCCGCCCTGTATGTGGGCAAAGCTACTTGCTCGGCTTCAAGTTGCATGTCGTGCGCATGGTTAGGCTGGTGGCTGTGCACAGTTGAGCGCGGACGTAGTGGTAGGTGACAACCTCTTATAGCGTGCACCGAGTCTAATTCATCCGCAGAATCATGAACAGGATCTTTTGCAGGAGCGTCTTTGAGCACAGATTTTGAGTACAAACACTGTCGCGTCGAACGTGAACATAGAGGGACGCCTATGTACGTATACATGTCCATGCCTGAACTACGACGTGTACTGACTCGCTTGCATCCAGGTAGATACATGTACCACCGTGAATTTTCAAGAAAAAATGCCTTACGCCTCCAAATTACGCCCAAAATACGCCGTCTCTTTGTTTGTGTGTGTGTGTGTGCCGATGCGATGGTACGTTGAAGCGCCGGCACCACTACTCCTCAAGATATTGTCGCGGGAATCCCATCAGAGTATAGGTTCCCATCGCGAGAACCTAGTGTTAGCCTTGACAGCTCTCGCGCTCTAGTCACTTAAGTGCCAGCTCACACCTCTCTCTCTCTCTCTTCCCTGCCGTCACCTCCATGCCCCAGAAACAAGCAGGTAAGTGTATAGCTCCCTCTTCTGACATATATCTATCCTAATACTCATCCAAATGAACCCTCTATCGTTCCCAGAGAGCATTGAAGAGCGTTTAGCCTCCACAAGCCGCCTCCCCTTGTCTCTAGCAGAGGAGGAGGGATATATTTACGCGTTTGTGGTCCATGGTTCGCCCCTTTTTCGCCTTTGCTCGCTCTCTACCATTATAACACGCTTTGTTGTTGTCCAGAGGGGTCGTCGTCGAACGCAATTACCATCAAGGTTGGTAGAACGAATGATGTAGGCCAACGAATCAGCGAATGGCGGCGATCCTGTCCCTCAGCCGATCCAACTCTCATAGGATCCTGGCCCCCTGCTGGAGAACCTGCTGCGAATACGCATCGACTCGAGCGCCTAGTCCATTTGACTTTGGCCATATGCGCGTCGAACCCACGGCAGCAATGCTACGACTGTGCGTTCCCTTTTTTTTTCTGTACGGCGTACACTTATGGTACATCAATGTCACAGGCCGCCGCCGGCACAGAGAGCAATTTCAGTTCGTGATGGGCAATGCAGTCGAGCCGGCAGACATATGGAACGAACTGATTCTGCCGATTGTGCGATGGTGGGACGCCTTTTTGAATGAGTGACATTACATGTAAACTTCGTCTTTCTTGTAGTACACTCGAAGAGCTCAAACGCATAATTGTTGACGGCAGTGAGATTGCGGTATGTGTTTCCCGAGCGTTATGACGGATACAGTATGCTAAAACAATTGAATAACGGCCTAGGAGCAGGCATCTATGGCGTACCTATGCGCCATCTCCCTTCCTCTTCTCTGTCCTCGCTTAGGTGCGTCCGTTCCAGAGGTATCCGTTCTGTTCGCCTACGCTAACTCCCATTCATTAACTCTGATATTCACAGTTCAACATCGCTACACGGGCCAGATATCGTGCATTTGTCGTATGGAAGAGCTCGTGGAGAGCTGTCTTCATACCGTTCGCGCTAAGGTCCTGTGGCCACACTTGAAATCTCTCGAGAGGTTAACAACTGACCTGCTAGGTATCCTATTTTTGCACGTCCGTCGGTGGGCGCACTGGCCGGAGGACGGTGGGAGAGGGTGGCTTGCGACCTATCAGGTTCGTGAGGGCATGCGACACCGGTGCGCCACTCTTCGAGAACAGACCGTCTGTCTCGGGCGTTCTGTCCGTGGTCGTCGCTAACGTCGGCCAGAGGTCTAGACGGTCGTGAGTACGAACAATGGCATAAGTTAAGGAGTTGAATGTCTCTGAGCTGATTTCCTCCGGCGAGGGTTTCTCGCCGCGAGACCAGACTCTGCACGAGCGGCTCGTGACCCGCAACGTTCACAGAAGAGTGGACCTGCCACTCGCTCGCCGTCGCGTCGCGCTCTCTCATCCTCTCACAGGTCACTCTAAACCGAATCGCACTGGTGGGTATGACGACAGGACGGGCAGTAGGACGCGTCACTCAAGTAGACGGTCGAGAGCAGGCATCGTTGCAGTGTACATTCCCCTTGAAATTCTTGGTCCGTTTTCGCGCAATTGCCCTCGACGCGCCCTGGCGAGACCCGATGACTACTCGCCGCTCCAGACGATCAGTGAGTCACTGAACTCTGCCCGCGGTTCCGCTAGCAAGACAGAGCCGTGGATACGAAGGACGGCACGAAACCCATTACGCCCGGAGTATATACCGTGCCCTCGTGATCAGAGTCAGCATATCCATCTCGCTCTCTCCCCCACATTCCGCCTGTGAGGAAGTCATGGATCTGAGCAACTTCTACTTCCCGAGTCTTCTCCTTCAACCTTGGCAGTCGTACTGGAGTACCGATACGCACACGCCCTGGGAGCCACCTACTGTCCAGCTCGAAACTGCGACTGTGATTGGGACCACTAATGGGTCCGTGGATAGCTTTCTGGGCATTCCCTATGCCTTGCCGCCGTGAGTCTAGTCCCGTCATTACTATGCTCGCACTCATCCTTATCCAGAGTCGGAGATCTGCGCCTCAACCTTCCGCAAGTACGGACGTCATACAACGGGACGCTCGATGCGACGGCATGGGGCAATCAATGTATACAACAAGAGTCAGGTTTTGCCCCCGTAGAGTCGGAGGAGCTCAAACAAGACCTCTTCGCTTACCTGGCTCCGTTCTATTCGAAACGGGTGGTTCCCCATAGCGAAGACTGTGAGTCGCGCCTCGTGCTTCGGCCGTCTGGCAGGATTCTGATGCGCCTTGCAGGCTTAAACCTCAACGTCATACGACCAGCCGTCACTGACGGTGCCAAGTTGCCTGTACTGGTGGTGAGTGATCGCAAGGTGCCGCTGAGATCGGTCACATAGCGAAGGCGCAGGCCACGTACGACTCCGTCGTCGACCGGGTCGGGTGCTCAGGGGCGGAGGGTACGCTTGAGTGTTTGCGCAGTGTGCCTGTCGACGCATTACACGATGCTGCCAACGATGTACCAAACTCACCCGTGAAAGCGCATGCTTGCTTACCCCGACACGATACTGACTGGCAGAGCAGGGCATCTTGTCCCCGTATATGCCTTATGCTGATGGAGTGTTCTTAGCCGTACATTGAGCATGGCAAGCTGGCAAACGTGCCTTACATCATTGGTATGTGTCTCTCCGAACAACGCGCGTTTATTCTTTATTCACGGCATCGCAGGCACCACCAAAGACGAAGGTACCTTGTTCGCATGTGGAGCCCCAAATATCACGTAGGTGTCCTCCGGCCCTACATCGCATTCAAGGTATACACCCTGACGCCTCCGCAGTACCGACGACGACTTCGCGAAGCTCATCGAGTGATCTTGGTTCCGCGGAGCGCGTCCTGAAGATCTGAGGGCAAGCCTCGAGCTATATCCATCCGATCCGGCGGGTGGCTCTCCGTTAGACACCGGAGATGGATATGCATTCGCCTCTCAGTACAAGCGGATCACAGCATTGCACAGAGACCTGTGGTACCAGTCACCCCGGCTCGCGATCTTGGACAAGTACTCGTCCAGCCACACTGCTTACAACTTCATTGATTGCCACGAACTCGACTCGAGATTGCATCTGATCGCGATGGTTATGCGCAGTGGTCGCGCGCGATGCTTTCGCAGGACTCGGCAAAGTAAGTGGCATATAGTGACTACAGAGATGGTGTGTCGGCTGATATATACTCAATACAGGCCCACGGCACCGACGTGGCTCTGGCATTTGGTCCCAGCGACATGACGGAGTACTTCATTCGGTTCGTCAGAACCCTCGATCCGAATGCGGCGGGTGGCAGCGCTGTCCGATGGCCGCGGTACGATACGCAAGATAGGTCAACGTTGCAGTTTAACGATGCCACCGTCGATCTGGCGAGGCGTTCTCCGTCGACCTCTCGAGCCCTCGTCTGACTGTGACTTGGACGCAATCAACGTCGTCAGACGTCTGGTCATTCCACCCACTCATCGTGCTTCTTCTCATAGACGTCCGCCTCGTTGCTGCTGCAGGTACGTCTCGTTTCCTCTGTTGCGATGCTACCACACTTAATGGTTCGTCGGCAAGCACTTGGTATATCCCTCGTCGTGTCGGAGACGATGAGAACAGTGCCTCTTCTGAACCTGCATGCCTGTACTCGCGCGCACTTCCTCACGACGCTCGCTAGTAATACCATAACAACTCGTGCGTACAATGCTCTGTCTATCTACTTCTCCGCGCTGACAGCGCCCCACCCCACTAGTCCTTGTCATGAAGCCGCTCTTCGGGTGGAGGAGGAGCGCGCGCGCGTACCGTCCGAAAGGCTCCCGGCTGCGCACCGTCCGATGGCGCGTGATGGAATCTATCCTGCAGTTGGCGTCCATCTTCACTGTCTCCTCGCTCGTATTTACTGTCACGCAGTTTGCGAACGTCTACGGAGTCTTGTGCAGCGGGTATGCTAACACCTGGGTACACAATGAGGGCTTGATTGATGACGAAATGTATTTGACTCAGACTCGAAGAAGCGGGTGAGAGCGTCGGGTGACGCAGACACGATGCTCCACAATCAATATATTTGCTTCAGCCAGAGAGCTACTGACCATGCGTGTTCTCCGAGGTGTCTGACCATACCCGACCACCGTCCGACGGGTCGCTGAGGCGCTTGTCACGCACTACCACCGCCGCCGCCTTTCGTCGGCGACTGCGCTTTTTGCTGATGATCTCGCCCGGAAAACAAGTGTTATAGTAATATCACGTCTTCAGAAACATGCCCCACCTTTCAACGACTGGCCGTATGATAGCCTGCCATTCCCGGCCTTTGTCCTTACCTCCGAGTTTCGTGAATATGAAGATTTCGCGGTGCTTACGACGGCCTGAATGTGAACCATAAGTATCCAAAAAGCTAGAGACACAATTAGAACTCACAATCGGGGCACTGGATGTGGCGGGAATTAGTCGCTTTGCCAGAGAGCTCCAAATGAACCAAACGCTCCAGTCGGTGTGAGTACCTCGCGGCAGGCGTCCCGAATGGCGGCCACACTCCCAATAGTTGAGGCCGTGTAGAGGGACATGACCGTGTCCATTCGTCGAGCCGTCGTGCAACATTGGCAGAGCGCCCTACCTTGATATGTACGATGTCTCGCCGATATCGGTCTGAAATAGTGAGGTGCATTCCAATGGTCTCCCAATGGTCTGCAAAAAATCCTTACCTCTCACTTTGTAGGCATAAATACGTCCAGGCGCATCTGCCCGTGAGATTCGAGAACGCATGACGCGGGCCAAGCGCATGCGAGCGGATGTCGGTAATGCGGAAAGATGACGCTCTGCATACATCAGTACGTGATTAGGACTGAGCAGAGGACGATGTTACTAAAAGAGCGCAGCAATTTAGCATGCGCCATTGTAGTGGGGCGAAGATTGACCATGAAGAGGGCGCATGAAAGCCGACAGTGCCAGATTGTTGATGGTGGTTCTGAGGAACGGGGTGAGGAACAAGACTGGTAGTGGTACGATACGGCGACGACAGAATCAGACAGCGTACGAAGATGAGGTTTCGAAATACAGTCGATAGTTGGTGGATTTGACCTGATCAGTTCCAGGTTTGCGAGAAGGCGAAGTTAGTAGCGGAGTGGAGCGCTGGTAGACCGCGTGCGCGTACGTCGCAGATCATCGACCCAATTCGATATCCTTACGCAAATTGCATTCATACAGCAGAAGAACGGAGGAGTCGCAGAATGCCTATATAGTCATCATTACAATCTACTGTTGAGGCCCACCCTACCGTCACCTTGTGAGGGAATTACCGCACAAAGGCCGACAGCCAATGTCAAGCACCTTCAAGTCATCAACTCTATCGAGTGTCTTAGAATGCTGCTCATTGTTCAGAGGGCCAAAAAGCCGCGCAAGATGGGCCAGATAAAATCACTCGAAACGATTCGAACCCTCGCATCCAAACATACAGGAGCCCAGTCATTACCACTGCACAACGACGGCTTTTAAAGCTACGTCAAAATGTAAGATTTATGATGTTACGCTAACGTAATCCAGGTGTGCCCAGCGGCCCTACTATTGAAGTAAGGATTGCCAGATGATCGTCATTATACTGAGCGTTTATTCTACGTTAGCGATACGCTAGCAATCAGTACTCAGGGAGATGTTCCATTTCCGCGTAGATGTCAGGAGACTTAGCGTGCAATATGCAGTCGATGGCCGATGCAAAGACCAAGAACCGTCGGATACGTCCATTGCAGGCCTGTGACAATTTGTGACGAGCATGTGACCGGCGGTTCGTGTACCGACTGAAGCTGCGCGTCGGGCCGTCAGCTGCGCACGTCCACTTCGACTCGGAAGTGTTCAAGTTCCTGCTACATACGCCATCTGAGACATCGTTGACTCCGAGAAGCATGTCTCTTGTCCAGGCTGCGCACGAAGCAGAAGCTGCGGAGGCCTTCAAAGACATACCAATCATGTCAGAAGCCATGTGGTACCGTTGCACCTCTGTCTGCGCAACATGCTCATGCGACGTTGCAGAGACCTGAAGAACGTCGATAGTTCGGACCCTGCTGTGCGTCGAGCGATTGCGGATGACGTTAGGAACGCGTGCATGAACGTCGGCTTCCTCTACGGTGTGCACTGCGCACATTCTGAACGATCTTCCCACCGCCGCTGATAACGGCCTCACGCAGTCAAGAACCACGGAATCCCGGAGGACACCATCTCGAACGCCCTTGAGGTGTCGAAGAAATTCTTCTCTCTGCCTGTAGAGAAGAAGATGGAGGTGATGGCTCTTAGGCCGGAAAATAACTCCCTGCGCAGGCGGTCCTGACGTTACCGTCTATTCGCTAGGTCGACATGAAGAAGAGCCCAAATTTCAAGGGTTACAACGCCCTCTTGAGCGGCAACAACGACCCCGAGGGTCACGGAGATCTACATGAGGGCTTTGACTTCGGTTGGGAAGAGATGGATGCGCGCGCCAACGACGAGAAGAGAGCCAACGACGGCGCTATGGCTGGGGCGAACGTCTGGCCCTCCGATCCGCCCGGATTCAGGGACTCGGTTCTCCAATACTAGTGCGTCGATGCTAGTGACTCCTGCTTGCTGCGTATGCTTGAGTATGGACCTGATCTTGCGCAGCCACGCAGCAGTGAACCTGGGGCGCAAACTCTTTCCTCTCTTCGCGCTCGCCCTGGATCTACCTGAGGACTTCTTCAACGATAAGGTGTGCGACAAATTTTGTGTCATGCGCATACTAAAAGACCTGAAGAATGGTTTGCAATAACAGACAAAGAACGCAGCTGCGATCATGCGAGTCCTGCACTACCCTCCGCAGACCGGAGTTGTCGATGACCGAGTGATTGGCATAGGGGCTCACACTGAGTACTCGCTCTCACCTTCCATGTCGGGTGCATATGTCTGACCGGACGACTTCGCGTTTTCACAGTTTCGAAGTACGCCGTAACACGTTTGAAAGGCTTGTGCGTAGATGAAGACGACACTTTCGCAGTGTTTCACCATCCTATGGCAAGAACCCGGCATACAGGCGCTCCAAGTGCTAAACAAGCAGAATCAGTGGATCAACGCGCCGCCGATCCCTGGGACGCTTGTACTCAAGTGAGATCTGTCTTCGGAACGCCGTACCAAGACACTCTGACACTCTGACACTGCGCTGCAGCTTGGGAGATCAATTCGCGCGCTGGACAAGTGAATGCATTCTCATGTACAGTTATCTCACACTACAGTCTTCGACTGACCTATTGCTTTGCTATGGAACTTTGATTGCAGATGACGTCTTCAAATCGACTGTGCACCGCGCAATAAACAGGAGCGGGGTGCGCCGGTATTCCATTCCGCTCTTCTTCGGGACGGACTACGACGTAAAGCTCGAGGTTAGTACCGCTGTCATTTTCTATCGTACAATCCACCAAGTGCATGACGCTCATCTCTGTTTGTCTGGCCCACAGCCGATCCCGAGCTGCGTCTCAGCGGAACGGCCGCCAAAGTACGAGGTTGTGACGGCAGGCGACTACGTCAAGGAACGTCTCAAGGCAACTTATGGCTACTGATGTATGCATACAACCCGTGGAGGACATCATATGACGCTCTGGTTTTGCGCTCGGAACACCGGTGGATGGCGTTTCGTCCCACGACGACTTACCATATCCATAGATCCAAAAGAGAATAAATGACAAACTCATGCTGGAGATGATGTGGATTTGCGTGCGGCGCGGCTGCGCGTCCAAAGCGCGCGGTTGTTTGCCCACCGACCCAGGGTCCAGGGGTGCGTTCGAATTCGTTTGGATTGTCATCCGCAGCAAGCGCCCGTGCGCGTCGGTAAGCGGCGGTGGGATCGTGAGCTGCGTATGTCCGTGTGGTCCAGGTTCCCCTGGCGTCGTTCAATGTACATGCTGCCATGGCGGAGCAGGGTTGAGATCGCGTCGGTGGACGGCGCTCGAAGGTGCTACAGCTGTAGCGGCACTGTCGGCAAAGCTGAGGCTGCTGCGAGACTTTCGAAATTTGTTTTGATGGCAGGGAGTACCATACAGGGCGAGCGGTCCTCTACCAGATCGGTGGGTTTGCGGTATATAAACCAGCATAATCTGAGGGAGAGGATGTCCAGTGTCTCCCGCTCTCGCATTCTGCTAAACACCACACCACACATACAACCCCTCGCTAGCCACTGCCTTCGCCACTATGAGCAGCAACGCCACCCCGACCACTCCCACCAAGGGTACGACATCCCCTCACATGAGTCCCCAGGGTTCTCCCCGTGCAGACGATGGTGCGTGCACGACCTCGTACTCTGGCACTCTGCACGGCTCACTCCCACTGTCCCCCACTTTGCAGCCCAGTCGATCGCGTCGACTACACCCACCTTGTACTACAAGGACGATAGCAAGAGCCAGAAGAAGGATGGCGGTGTTAGCAGCAAGAAGGGCAGCACGTCCACGCTGAGCGACTCTGCTGTGGAGTTCGCGAAGAAGGCGAAGAAGGAGGGATGGGAGTCGCCCACCGCCACCAAGCCCACTTTCGGTGGCTGAGCACGCTCGTACAGTTGATCTGGGTGAGTGTACTTGCTGGAGGAGTTTACACTGAACCGAATCTTACTCAACTACCATCTTCAGCCTCGACGTCAACGACGAACACACGGCGGAAATGCCCTTGTCCTCGTATCACCTGCTGGCGGAGGGGGTTCCTAGCGACACGTTTGGTGCATCACCACGTTGACGTTGTTTCGCAATCTGTAGATTGCCTTCTTCTGTTTACATGAAGTCGTCTATCATTTCCTGCACAGATCGCTTGGGTTCTTCGTCCTCTGCCCCTTCCCCGCTGAAGAGATTGTCGTACGACCTCGCTGCCTTCTCGGCCTCACGGGCGCGTGCGAGCTCGGCGTCTGCCTTCTTCTATAGTGTGTACAGGAGAGAGAGAGACAACGCGGCATGTCAGTCGAGCAAGTCAGGTTGTACCAAAAGAAAGCGGATATGACTGGCCTTCTGAGCGGCAGCGGCCCGCTTGGCTGCATTCTCCTTCTTGATCCGGTCGATGCGCTCTTGCTCGTGGTCGACTTGTCGCTCGACCTTTGTCTTGTTGAGCCTGTTAACGATCACGTTCTCCCGCTTCGCGACGTGTACTTTGTCGCATGGTTAATCCTGCACTTCATGCGAAGATGTGTATCGTCGATACGCACTTCGCTTCACCTACGAGACGTGGTTAGCGTGCGTGTTCTTGGTAGACTTCCACCTGTCAGACCGTACCCGCTTGTCGTTGTGGAAAGAGACCTGCCCGACCGCCATGTCGCCTGTTTTCTGTGGGAGCGTCAAAATTTGCTCGATCCGCGGTGCGCGCTCACGACGACCTTTAAGTTATCAGCAGGTGTCCAGATGATCGTAATGTTGTCCTTCTTGTTGCCTGAGGGTCTATCTGTGTCAGTCTCTACAGCGGGTACCAAACACGAGGTACAAACCTTCGATTGAATTCGCCTTGACAAGTTGGGCACAGTCAATGAGCAAGGGCTCCGGGATGGCGTCCCAGGTCATCCCTTCGGGCATTCGCAGGTAGACGTGTGCAGACGAGAGCTTGTCGACGTGGAACCACACGTCCTGCGGCCATGCATACTTAATTAAATCCTCATCTGTATAGTTCCGTTTCAATCTCTTGCGTCGATGTTCAACCACATTCATACATACTTTCGAATTTGTCCTTGCCCATGTAGATAGTGACAGGCGGATCGTTGGCTAAAAAGACGTCTATCAGCATCCATGCTCTCAAGTACCTCCGTCATATTGCGAAGTACCTGTAGAGGTGAAGAAGAGAACCATCTTGGCAGGAGTTGGCTGTATACACTCCTAAGCTGTGGCCGTATGCGAACAAGGCGAGATCGTAGATGTAAGCGCCTGTGTGAGGGATTGCCCGGATGCATCGGGCCGAGAAGCTCTTGCCATTTTCAGCTCTGATCATGGGCGCTTCGTCCTTCACGACGCACCAGACTCGTTCATGGCGCATTGTACTCCTCCCATCATCGCCCGCGACCTCTGAACAACAGAACAACCTCCGTTGGAATTGCCACTAATGCCAGCATTTACGCCTCTCGGCCGTCCATCTCGTAGTCGCGCCCAATTTAGCCGCACGCGCTCACTGTTTGGCCCTATTGTCACGCCAGACAATAAGACCTGAAACTCCTTTCTCCAAAGTATACTTATCTTCACGACTGCGTCCTCTCGCCAGGCATCAAGATGCTTCTCTATACTCTTCTACTTGCTGCTCTAGCAGCATGCGCCGCCTACCTCTTCTATATTGCAGTCCTCGAACCCGCATGGAATCCTCTGCGGAGATTGCCCGGGCCTCCAACGCGCAGTTTCCTTGGGAACCACATGGGCATGGTGCTCGAGTGAGTATCATGATATTTTCTATGCTTCATCTGCAGTATTCTTCCATACGCGAGTCGTGCACACTACATATCTACTGCATATGTTGTTCCCTGTCATGGGCGCCTAATTATTGGAACACATTGTTGACCGCGGTGTAGTCCGTCCAGATCTCCGCGCGTACACGAAGCATTCGTGAAACACTATGGGCGCAACGTGCGCATACGAGGCTTTCTTCCGGTGAGTCTCTCCCGTCGCGTCTCACACGCCCCTCTTTGTCCTCCTGACCTGGGGATTGGGAAGTGGGACCAACGACTGTTCACGCTCGACCCCGTCTCGCTCGCGCACATCCTCAAGCACTCCACCATCTACGAGAAGCCTTGGCAGTCCCGGGCGCTCATCTCGAGCCTCATCGGCGTCGGCATGCTCGCTGCTGAGGGGCAGGTGCACAAACGGCAGCGCCGAGTGGGCACCCCTGCTTTCTCTATCCAGAACATGCGTGCGTTGGTGCCGGTGACGTACCAAAAGGCCACCGAGCTCAGGGACAGGTGGATGGCACTCATTGCGGAGGCTCAGAAGGGCCCGGACGCGGAGAAGTGGAAAGGCGGGGCGCGGCTCGATGTATGCCATTGGGTCAGTCGCGCCACGTTCGACGTGATCGGGCTGGCAGGTACGTAATCCTGGTCACTGCTCTGGCTGGTATGTGAGACTGAGATGTTGTAGGTTTTGACTATCAGTTCAATGCGATTCAGAATGAGGAGAACGAGCTCTTCACCGCATACAAAGATATGTTTGAGATTGCTGTGTCTCAGCAGGGCGGCGGTCTGTGGGAGCTCGCGATCATGTATGCGCCCATCCTGGATAGGTTTTCGGTAAGTATTCAGGAGAAGTCATTTGCGTGCTTTCTGACCAGCGATGCACAGCCTGGAGAAAGATTCAACGTTGTGAAGAAGTCTCAGGAGGTCATCAGACGCGTTGCTGGTCGTCTTATCCAGGAGAAAAAGAAGAAAATCGAAGAG
The DNA here is from genome assembly GCA_020543525.1 of Coriolopsis trogii. NCBI lineage: Eukaryota > Fungi > Basidiomycota > Agaricomycetes > Polyporales > Polyporaceae > Coriolopsis > Coriolopsis trogii. The sequence goes on along the minus strand of JAHYIO010000023.1, from coordinate 2,390,121 downwards.
GCCGAGAAAGCAGGCACCACATATGGCGGCAAGGACCTCCTGAGTGCACTACGTCAGTTGAGTCCGAGTGAAATTTGACCGGGGCGCTGACCGCATATACTAACAGTGAGGTCGAACATCGCTGTCGATCTACCACCCGATCAGCGGATATCCGACGAAGACATATTGAACAACATAAACACGTTCATGTTCGCGGGATCTGACACCAGCTCGCTCTCTGTGACATGGATCCTCTACCTTCTCTCCGTCTACCCCGCCGTGCAAGACCGACTGCGGACCGAACTTCTATCTATCGCTCCCAGCGCGCCCCTGGAGTCGCTCACGCAAGACGAGATAGCGAGCCTCTACGCCAAGGTCGCCGAGCTCCCGTATCTGGAGAACGTCGTGCGCGAGACGCTGCGGCTCATCCCGCCCGTACACTCCTCGATCCGGGTCGCGACGCAGGACGACGTGGTGCCGACGGCGACGCCGGTGAAGCTGCGCACAAAGTACGGAGACTACGAGGAAGCGAAGAGCTTCGTCATGCCCAAGGGCAGCTGCGTGCACGTCCCGATCGAGGCGTTCAATCTCGATCGCGAAGTCTGGGGGCCCGATGGCTGGGCGTTCAAGTGCGTGTCTCCGCGGTCTCTTCGTGCATTGCTGTGTTGTCTCTGTCGGCTCGCTCCCACGGTCCGCGGTCTCTTTCTGGGATTCTGGAGTGGCGAGGGTGTGGGCTGTTTGTTTATGCATTGTCTTCACAGCCCCGACAGGTGGGACAACTTGCCGGAAGCGGTTAAGCAGCAGCCGGGGCTGTACAACAACATCCTCACGTTCTCCGCAGGTCCCAGGGTACGTCGTCCCTCGGTCCTCGCAGTGGCCCTCACGATGATCTCACTTGTTTTGACTGGTTTGCGCGCATGTGGGGTAGTCGTGCATCGGCGTCAAGTTCTCGATCATCGAGATCAAGATGTTCATGTTTGTGCTTGTCACGCACTTCAAGTTTGCAGAGTGCGACAAGGTCGGGAAGGCTAATGTGTATGTGTTCCAACGTACCGCGATGTCAAATCTGCTGATTCACTGGGTACCGCAGTGTTTTGACACGGCCGTATGTCATGGGCAAACACCGGGAGGGGAGTCAGTGTCCGTTACTAGTGACGCCGTATGTGCGGGACGCAGACGCTTAGAGCTCTGTCCATGGGTCGCTATAGTACAGTTCGTTCTCTTGAGAGTTCAGGCATTTGGCCAGCTCTGTATCAAGGTATATATATTCGTAGACAACGTTCTGAGTAACACATCCGCAAAGTATCCGTCCTTGATTTCCACGTTCCACTCTTCGATGTCATAAAGAGCGCAACGCTCTGTCGAACATCGACTAAAAGGCTACTTGTTTGGAACGACATGTATTCTATGGCACTGTCGAAGGCACGTTAGCCGACAACGCCGATCGACAGCTTGGAAGTTAGGCGTCGGACGCAGTGCAGATCCATCGACGGCGCTTAGCTCCTGGACGACGCAACGAAGCCAGTACCAGCCCCTTCTGATCGGGAAGGCTGCGGCGATCCTCGTGTAGATAGAGATCGGTAGGAAGACAGCGCACGATCTATAATATACATATATAGAATATGCGCATGAATTCCTACAGTAGCATGGATGCGAGCACTCACTTCCTGCAAGGAACCCTCGCCCAAGTCCTCTCCACATCCCCATTCGAGCCGCATACTTCTGGATATCACGTCCTCCGCCACCATATCCAGGGCACACGCGAGCGCTGTGCGTCTTTGCGAACCTGATCGTTGCGTGGCTTGCGCCGCGGTGAAGCTGCGGGCGAACCTTGTTAGATTGGTGGACAGGAGAACCGGTGGCCTTTGGCTACATTCTAACGTCAAGTGGCCGTGGAAGTGCGCATAATAGGGGCGGATTGACGTCGCAGCATGCCCAGAACCCTGACAAAATATCGTGGGATCGAGCCGAGAGTGCTTAGACACGGGTACGCACAAGCTCCTCTTGCATCGTGAAGTTCGATTGTAGCTGTGGGTGGTCGAAGTATCCGGATAGACGTGCCGTCGGTAGTATATGCCGACCACGTTGTGGTACGACGTAATCGGGAAGAGCGGCACCCTCCACTTGAGGCTGTAATACAAAGTCTATACGGCAATGTTCACTCCAAAATGCACCAAATGTGACGTACATCGCAGTTAGCCTTCCTAAAATCAGGGCATCTCCCGTTGGATTGCCTTCTTCCTATACGAATGTCTGTTTGTGTGAATATCTGGAGGAGGATAACAGAATTGTGAGCTTACCACTGGCAAGGCTTCCAAGCATAAAACCACGTATGCCATGCGTCTGTCCTGTCACTGGTATCCAATACGGCCCGAAGAGTCCCACAATGTGGTTTCAGACGCACGGAGAGACGTATGGGTCTCGGTCGTTACTAGACATGGCCTCGACAAAGCCCAATGTACCTTGGTGCACATACAGAGTCTCAGCGATACACAAGTGGACAAGCCTCAGTGCAGTGAGTGCTGAGGCAAATCGACTGCTCATGGGACCCGACAGGCAGGTATCCGGTTGCGCCAAGAGCGCGCGTGGACATCTTATGCTTCACTGGCAGTGGCTATCATCAGAGTGTGTTTCACCCAGTGGACAAATGGAGAGTACTTGCCTGGCCATTGACCGCATGCTGACGCTGTTATACCTGAGCCGCAGCGCCTCCTGGTGGCTTCGTGCTGCGGTCAGTGTCTAGCTAATGCATTCGATAGCCATTCCCTCTCTGTGAGACCGATCATTGAATGCGACCAGCACCCACGAGTCAACAAAATATGACATGAGTTAGAACGAATCAGTCAGTGCTCCGGCGACTTATCTAGTACTCCAATAGCCCATCACAAATACCCAGATAGATCGGCCATGTCTTTGAAGACCGGCGAGTCCGCGGCTTGATCCAAACGACGCGCACAGCGTATCCAGGTAAGGGGATCGTCTATGTAGACACAAGCGACGAGCGGCAAAAATGGGCGAGTACAGGTCAAGACTGTCGAGATGTCAGTGTTTGCAGTACACAACCATCCCGAGCCACCTCCGCACGTCGTCCAGATATATCCAAGGCAGAGGTCATGCGTCCCAACTCAAGTGGGAGAGTGGGTATACGTCGTACTCGAGAGTCCAGCGTCTCCACCCCGATGCCACATCGCAGGATCGACGGTGGCCATCCCTGCAGGGTAATGTCCCCGTCCGGTCCGTCTCGTGGACGAGGACGATATCCATGACCGAAATAGCAGGTCCGGTCGTCTATCCCATGTAAGCGCCCTGAGGAACTGCATAGCGTGGCAGTAGCAGGTCCCCTGCGTCCGCCGGACACTCCCGGGTCTACCTTGAGCTTCCCCGGGGTCTTGGCGCCAGTGTAGCACAGACGATTGAGTACATACCAAATATGGCAAACAGCCACAGTGATCCACGCGGAGGAGGTGCCTCGGGTAGGTCTGCCAGGGCCACTGCCAGCCGGGTCCTTGACGCTAGCTGCGCCTCAAAGAATGGAAGACGACGTCAGGTCTTTTGTGCTCAGGCTGCGCAGCACATCAGGACCACCCGGCGTTCCCTCGCGAGGCAAACAGCCTTTCTGCGCGCGCTGGTGCTGCAGCAGCAACGTGTTGCGTGCCAGTGACGTCCGACATGAATCGGGTATTTCTGGATATCCTCCACCGCATGATCTGCGCACAGGGGGGAAATGGAAGGATCGATGAGGCATCAGTCGTCAAGACTGTTGCTGCACTCACATTCAGAAGTCAAGAAGCTCTCGAGCTCCGTCCACCCGAGAGAAAAGCGCATGCCTGAGATGCGCCATCATCTCACCTCCTGCCGCCCAGGACATCTGTGCACTCGCAGCTTCTATGTGCGCAATTGTGAATATTAATGGAGTTCCCGGAGAGAGAAGGTGCTGGTTTAGCGCGAAGGGTCCATCGTTGTCGAGAATCAAGGCGTAAGAGAAGATGCAGCAGCAGAGGCGCCTCTATCGCAGCCGCGGACCGACATCCCCGGAGAGCGCCTCAGTTACTCGCGAGACTCGACCGCGCATAGGCTCCGCGCACGTCGATCTCAACGCAGCCTCGCCGCGGCTATCCAGATATCTTACATCCATTGACAACGGCAACGCGAATCATACACAATTGGCTTCCTAATGTTGGCTACGTATGGGGCAATAGACACTGCGACACAGCGGAGGCCTGCCCCCTAACGAGAATGTCCGACGAACGCCATAAAACACTACAAACTTGAATACAAATCGTTATTGTTGAATACCACCCATCAGAGAGCACAGCAGAGAACATGGAAGCGTACGAAAGCCGAGAGAATTATGGGTTATCGACGTATATGCAAAAGAAAAAGAAAACACAGGGACGAGAACGAGAACGAGAGAGCGGGGGAAAACAGAGCAGGGTATGCAGACCAGTTGTAGGGTATCACAGCGAAGCGGCTCGCAGCGCTGGAGCGCTGCCCATCTCCACTGTGACAGAGGACTCGCGGTGGCGGTGGCGGTCGTCTATGCAAGCATGCGTGCAGTAGCGAGACCGTGTGCGTGCGGGCGGAGAGGGGAAGGAAGAGATCGCGAGTCTGTGGCGGACTCGACCAGTTGGTGATGGGCAGCGTTCCGGAGGTGCGGGCGTCATTGGGGGTCGGTACAGTAGCAATAAGAGATCGATTGACGGTGGACGGAGGACAGAAATCAGGGCGGGGTACTGGGTAGGGGTGTGGCTGTGGCGGTGTGGCGGCGCTGCTCTACCGCGACGGGCCGCGGGTGAGCCGGTATTCGCTCATGCTGGCCATGGGGGCATTGCGGGAGACGGATGCGCGACCGGCGCGCGAGGCGTTCTGGGCAGCAGAGGAGGGGCAATCCACGGTGCGTTCATAGGGTGGGCAACGCGCGGGAGGGGGAGGGGAGGGCGCATCGTAGCGTGGGGGAGGCGTCTCGTTGCGCGAGTATGTGGGTACACAGTCACTCGCCTGAGAGGAAGTCCGGGCGTGCTGCCCATATTTGAGCTTGAACGTCTCCAGGGAGGCCATGGGGTCCATCCGACCACCACGGGCAATGGAGGAGGGGGCGCGGCCGGACCGGGTAAAGGGGGCACGAATCATGTTGTAGAGGGTGTAGGAGATCTTGGGTTTGATGTATAGGACGAGGGCAATGACGAAGGCCACGACGATGACTAGAAGAAGGGAGGGGGATGAAGCACGCGAGACGAGAGGACACATGAGTGTGAGCGGAGGTGGGGGATATGCACAACACTCACTGAGCGCAACTACTATGTGGATGGTGTCGCTAAGCGAGAGCGATCCGTTGTTAGAGTCGGTGGTGGCAGGAGCCATGATAACGGAGGGAGCAGGGCACTGGGGGACGATGGTCGACATGAGTGCGGGGCATGACATGGTGGCCATGCAGACTCACCTGACGTCTGTCGTTGAGGTTGGGGTATGGGATGCTGCGTTGAGCAAGGCAGACGAGATGAGTCAGGCCCAATCTGTTGAAGATGTAGGGCGGGTCTCGAGGGGAGGGGAATGTAGCACAGATGACTCGCGCACGGAGAGCTATTTGTATGCTTGACCGAAGTGACTACGCACTCCAGATCGCATCGGCTCCAGATACATCGGTCCATGGACGACATAACCGCTCGTCCTTGCTCGTCAAAGTAGGCCTATTCATCCTCGGCCGCCGCAGCAGCTCCGGACGGGAGCGCTACTCGGGAGACGAGAGACACTGGCGGCTATATGCCGGCTTGTAACTCGAAGAGGAAATGAGTAGTGGCAACGTACCCAGTCTTCCACCTTTTCTCCTACAAGACCGGCGGAGCATGCGCATATGATGAGATGGTCTGGAGGCTGTTCCGCCAAGCCCGTCGCACGTACCAAACCCTACGGCAACTCGGCAAGCGTCCTCAACGAATCGTTTGCAAGCTTGACGTTAGCGCGGGTCCACAAGGCGAGCGCATGGACAGAGTAGTGCAAGTGATCTGAGAAGGACAGAGAAAACAGCTTCAGAAGACGACCCAAGCAAACAGCCCAGCAGAGCTTGCAGGGTGCGAGTGGGTGGGAAACGGCAAGAGACAGTAGTGGTATTGACAGCGATTGGCTTGGTGCGGGACACTACGAGGTGCGTCTATGCCTCGAGCTGCAACGTGCTGACCCGCTGGAGGCCGCGCACGATCGCGATACTTTGCAATCGCATGAGACAACAGGAACAGGTGTCCGGGGTATGAGTGCAGTCCCAAGACAGCTGGGGCGGCCAGAGGGGCTCGATCCGGTGCGAGGAGCTCGTTCACGACGAACATGGACAGCTGAGGACCCCTGGCACGGGCACCGGTTCTTGCAGGCCTCATGGTTGTACGCATGCATGATGGAAGGGAGGAAGGACGTCTGACCGTGTGAGCAGACCACAAAGGCGTCTGCGGCGTGGCCCCCGTGTAACTAGAAAGATGAAACACGAAGACGGACCTTCGACAGGGCAATATGTCCGAGAGGATGCGTTACTTGCGGGTGGCCGGTGCTCGCTGACCCTGCATCCGATGACGTCCATGGACCTGCTACATACAGTACATACCTGTTTGGCACTTGCCCGTTGCGTCGGCTCAAACGTTCACCCATGCAATACCGAGTCGGAGTATTGGTGCAGGGGCGTAGAGTTCGATGGCAATAATTCGCTGATATCGCAGCGTTAGGGAGTCTCGAGCTTGAAGTCCGATGTCAGATACAGCATCTACACCCGGGCGTGATAACATTCCGTCCTAGTAGAGAGGGGGATCATGCAGATCGAGACAAAAGGACGAATAGATAGCAAGCCAGCGAGCAAGGCGTCGAGAGTCGTGATGTGGCAGAACGGAAGCGGTCGGTAACGCGCGCTCGTGGTCCATGGCAGACGATACCATTTCAGGTATGCAGTAAATTGATCTATTTGACCGGCGGGACATTGATCGCCGGCGGGTAGTATGTAGAAGCTGTGCCCTTCATTCACCATTCGTGGACATCACTTGGGGTGGTTTCGTGACCTTTGTCACTGTACATGATTGTAGCCAGGCCAAAGCATAGGAGGGAAGGAGAGTAGCCTCGGTGGAGAACATGCTATATAACCTATGAGTGGTCTATGCACACAGGTCCGACTCCGACCAGCAATACTCGAGGCCACATCGGACGGGGCCGTCGTGGCTGGCGCCCCTGTGAAGGGTGAAACTCGCTGTAGCAATTATGGTTTGCGGGTCGTGATGGACATGGGCACGAAGCACTCCTCCTGGAATGCACGATTTGCCCAACTGAACCCACGACTTCAATGATCACGCATCTTCTTCAAAACGAGTAGTCATCAGGCGCACCGCCTGGCCGGCGTTGGTCATAGGGTGAGAATTGGTGCAGTAGGGAATGGAAGACCGTCATAGCAGTTCGTGCGGTCACAAGAACAAAAGAGCGGCTCCGCGGTAGACCGAGGTTTTGGGGGGTCTGCCAAGCCGATCTTACACCGCAGGATGGGCATCCAAAGTGCAGGTTTCCTGGCCACCTCGATCAGAGGAAGTGTGAGTACCTGTGTCGCTATGGGATGTTATAGAATCTTGAGATCAGAGGTAGCGTTACAGTATGACGATCATGGCCGGTGCAAACTGCAGCGAGAATTAGGGAGCGGTCCCCGTTCGCTATCGAAGATGCCGGTACTACTACACTGTCAGTAAGACGTGAGTCACTTAACAAGTCTGTGAAACGGGAGCGGCAGACAAATTGGCCCATAGGGTGTAGGTGTAGAGAACGATTGCCATGATGGTGGTTTGTCGACAAACCCAATTTAGCAGTTCGGAAACAAAACACGTCTTGCTGCTGAATTAGCGCTCATGTTGACCTCTCTTTTTGACTACCAAGTCCTCCGCCGGTTTTCATCGTTCATGCTGCCTTCCCAATGTAGTCACACATCCGGCAAGCCGCATGGCATATACGGAACTGCACTGTTTGCACTAATCTATCAAACATCTGCGCCTTATCGCACCCATCTCAAGGTCTGTCTTGTCAGTTGTCACTACGAGGAAACAGGATCGCTTTGGGGTAATCAACGGATAGCAGAATCTAGCGTATATTCGCAGACATGACCAATCCTCCGCGTTATATGTGCTTTTGACAGATCGGCTCACTCTACTTGAGAAGCACGGTACAGTCGCCGCCACGTATACTCGTGCCCCGGGGACACCGCTATCGGGGTCTCGTGTCTGCAGAGATGGACAGCGTCCCTTGTTTGTCTCCCAATTTCCAAACTTTTCCTATCATCGTCCGTATTCTCTGCGCTCACCATCAATCAGAACGAAGATACGCACCTTCTACATGGAATCAATGCTGTGCGCCGCATCCATGATCGAATTGGGTCCCGGTGCACGCAAGCCAGCGTTCAGTGGCAAGGACACCCCCTCTCGTAGGTCTGACCTAATGGTCCACCCGTTCCTCTGGAAGCTCCAAATATGAAGTATGTATTCTCACTTCTCACTTCCACGGCGTTGTTCTGATACCGATCGTTCTATGAGCTTCGCCCCTCCTCTCCGCTGCCCGAGTGCTGAATTGGGACGTTTATGGTATAGCTGGCTCTCGCTAACTCGCATATGGATGACAGTTGTATAGACTTGTATAACGCGGAGTTCTACAGGACAATTCGATTACACGGTACGCGATCTGACGGACCACCGCCACAGTCTTGAAGTCGGAGCCAGCGGCATATCCCCAGGGCTATCTGTCACTCTGGCGCTGTCAAGCTGAACTCTGTAAGATTGCCTGGCGTACACACAGGCGTGTGCAACACATCCGTCGTCCTGCGAAGACACGATATCCAGCTCACGCAGGCTAGCGGCACCACGCCTCGTGGATTTGACCTATGCCGCCCAACACTCCCAGATCTGATCCCGCGCAGAGCCACGTTGGCACCAACGGTTGGCATTGGATACATATCGACACGGCGCCGCAGCGGATGTGAGTGTCTTTGAAGTCCACGCCTGCCGCTCATGGGGTTTCTTGCTGATCGGGCTGGTATCCGCTCGCCTGGCTTCACCCCAGCAGAGGAGGCCCAATCAGGATGCCGCCACAGCCCACCGTGTTAGCGTCCACGGGATGATCGTCGGTACCTGGGAATGTACCCGCGTCTCCGGTTGTAGGCGTCTCGCTCGCAATTCGCAACCCGGAGCGGAGGCAATCGGCACCTGGAGATGCTATTGGCGTGGCACGTACGTGAGTGACGTTTCTGAACCGCGGCCAGCGCATTCTCCCGTGATGCCCATAGAATGACGCGACCAGAATGGCGCCCCTCCGACATCGCATTGTCTCGCTCGCTGACAGGCTTGTGCGCGCACTTCATCATTGTGAGCTCAGTTCTGTATTGCGGCTATACAACGGGGTTGATAGCGAGCATCTATAAAAGCGTCTGCGCGAGGCATCAATCAATCAAGAGAGAATAGGAATCTCGGCTGCCAAAGGGGATGCTTTGCGGGGTAAGTGCTCGGCGCTCGTACTCCCACCATCTGGAAGTATCTCACTTGAGCGTCTTCAGAGGCAACCCGACATGACCGACACAACCCCAGACCATGCATCGCGCCCCAAATGCCTGTCACCGAACTCCAGGAGTCACATTGCCATCACGGGTGCGTCTGATCTCTATTCAACTCATTGTCTAAAGATGCGGCGGAGGCCAGTCTGGGAGCCCCGGGGTGTATATACGTAAGACACGCTCACTCGCTTGGGCATATTCGTGTCGTCCATGGGGTATGTGGCATTGCCCGCACCCGCTGGACGTTCTTTGGTTTTGTTTCTCTCCAAACGTGGATTGTCTTCCATTCTAAGGCTTCTTCACGGCGAACCCGGGGATTGCTCAGGGCTGGGGAGAAACCCCGCTCCTAGTTGCGGCCTATGGTCCTCTCTTAGCAAGATGAGTAGCGCTATTGCTTCTAATCTGAACCTAATCTACACGGGCGTGTGTCCCTTCTGTAATTCGCATGAAGCCGGGACCGCTGGCCGCTCGCTCGCACGCGGGGTGCGGGACCTCCGAACGAGGTGAGCCTCGGATCCTATTGGCGGACCCAAGTCTGCGCCACGATGAGATGGGATGGGCACTTGGCTTGGGCGCAGGGTTGCGGGCCAGCGAACACTCTTACGTCTATGATAAGTACGTCTAGGCCCAACGCGAGTACGCACCACATCCGTGCTGGCTGACGTGGTATTGCAGCTATTTCTAGATCGCCTGCTTCTCTGTTGGGGTTGGGGCTGTGGCGTTGACGGTTGAAATGCACCTTGGCAGAGACGACCGCCGGAGTGTAGTCGTCTCTTGGATGGATGGCGCATGAGCCAATCTGTGTCTTTGGATCACTGCGCCATTCCCACCCGGCGGAGCGTTTGGCTCGGGCAATACGCGCTCAGATACACGGTCGCAACGACATCTCATGCAGCGCCTGGTAGAGTCTAGAATCTCAGCGACTGCAATGCCCCTCAAGATAGTGTGATTCGCTCCTTGGACTGGTGGTGCGTTGAGCGCGTACTATGTATATACTACGGACTCACTGTTAAAGTATCGCAGACTCGTTACCAGTCGTTCTCAAGCAGGTGGACCCAAAAGGAATTTGCATTTGTACGCTCAAGCTTGGATACGCCAACGCTAGCACTGAAGATCGAGCACAGGGTGCGTGGCATGCGTCAAATGCACCGAGTTGTATTCACACGGAATGTTGCAGAGGGCGGTAGCGCTCCCGCCCGATCTTAGTAAACGTGTCGGTGTTAAGCATTCATACTGATACTGCGGACATTGGAGAGACATGGCCTGATACCACTCCTCTGCGTTTAAAGTCTAAGTGAGAAGTGCTGCGTGGGTGAATCGGGGAATGGCATGACTTGGATCTTCAAGACCACGGTCCGGACGTTGACACTCCGCTCTGACGTATTCTTCACTCACGTTCAGTTCCGCGAACTCCGCTGCATCGACTGCAGAATCGGGAATGGGAATGGACCTCGTTAGGGTGCGTTGATACCAAACGTCCCGTTGCTCTGACCTAGTATGCGGTCTGATGTGTCGGAGAACCTGTCTGGATCTCCGACGAGGAGTCACTGTTGTCACTGTTGCTAAGCATCACTCAAGCTAATGCACGTACTCGCCGTCCATCAGAATTCCAAGCACTGCACCTCATTCTTTCCTAGGAGTCCCAGGAATTCTGAAGTGCAGAGGTTGGCGCCCCGGTGCGGCAAGCGGCGTTCCAGGCACGACGCAGTGTGAAGGTACGCACTTCACGCGAGGCTAGGACGGTGCCGTACTCACGCGAGGCATCGCATTTGACGACCATTACGTCCTTCGAGTCGGCCCTACATGTGCTGTGCCGGGCCCCACCACAAGCCACCGCCTTGCAATGCCAGTGTGGTTCAAGTTCCGGAAAGACATCCTTCGCTCCCTTCCGATGGAAGTACAGAGTCCACGCACAATGTTCCGGTACGCCGAACACCCAGATCGGCACCTGTATTTGCAGAGCGACTAGAGCGCTGCTGCCGTCTTCATTGTGTCTTGAGGCTGACATAGATTTCTGCAGCAGGTGTTCACGCCTCATGGAGGGTGGTCCCTATGTGGCATGTACTCTCTTCGCACGTGCCCTTCCAGAATGCGGATGCTGCATCAGGAGGTGAGTCGTTGCAGCAGTGGAGAAGCCTGCCCGCCATACATCTCTCATAAACGTCATCACGAACAACGATAGATGTCGTCCTGAATCCCTTGGGTAGACTCGGAGCACGCACGGCCTTGTGGCTGTCGCACCGTGCGGCGGTTCTCGGCGCATTTGACCAGAGCCTATTACTCGGCTAATGTCCCTGGGGGCAGACCATGGTAAGCACCACGTCCCCTACGAATTTGAAGCTCTGGCGGCGCGCTGACGCAGCGAGCATAAAGCGCTCAGAAACGCCCTCATACGCCTGTCCCATGATAGCAAAGAGTTGCCGCCGCAAGGCCACCTCATACACCCGCCATTACAGCGCTCACCCATCTCAGCTACTGATCCCAACCCCTGTCATTTATTTCTAGCGCTCTGCAACAGAAAAGCTCTGCACAGGTGCGGCACTCGAGCTGGAGCTTCAAGGCTCTCATACCGGAAACTTACCGCTACGGCGTCATTGAGGGGTTCCAGAACTTCGCCAGATTGCCAGTGGTATGGGAACGAAAGCAAGGCTGTCAGTGACAGCTGCATGGCAGTGGCAGCTTGCACGGCGGGATCAGTATGTCAGGTGAGTACTGACTCGGATGTTACCGTTGCGGCGCGTCCCGTCTGCACTGTCAGTATCTCAGCGCTTTGACTTGAAGCCTCAGCGGCAGTTCTGACCTGAGCGTCTCCCAGCCTGCTCTTTCTCGTGGCCAGGGTCCAGGATCTTGTCTTGGATCTTCTCTGTCGGCCATGAGTACTGGGCGCGTTACGGCACAAATCGCTCATAGAGGTGTGTTGGGCAGGAGAGCTCATGGAATATGACCCTAAGTAAGTCATGGACACGGACAGCATAGACTCACGTACTCACCCGTTCTAAACCCCACAGTGCCTTCAAGGTGGCGAACGCTGTACGGGATTTGGGAGCAACTCCGAGAGCCCCGTGCACTTGGAACTTGCGCGCTCTTCTCTATTCATATCCCCGCAATCGGATCCTATTCTCTGATATGCCGTCCGACTTCGAACGCTCACTAGTTTGATGTGCCGTACCAGCCACTCAAGGCGAGGGCCTTGCGGACGTCCTGCACAGATCCGGCGAGTCCACGCCGACGTCCTACCCACAGCCTTCATCCACGCAATCTACCTCTTTGCAGAGTTTCGGTGGCCGACGTACTGTTTCTCGGACGGAGACCTGATAGAGTTTGGATGCGCCAGACCATGCTGCATGAGCACCTGGACTGACGTTGCTGTGCTGATCTTCATCTCGATCTCCCGCATGCCCGCCAGATCATCGCTTGGAGTATCCTCGATCCCGAGCTCCCGTTTCGCTGGGCCACGGTGGTATACTGGCGGCAAGATCACATTCCCTTCCAGCCGGTCTCCGAGCTGTGTGCCGGTCCATGTAGAAGTCTGCGGGACAGCGGGTTCGTACGTCTCCGCCGGGTCTCTCTTTTCGGTCAAATCTTCCTCCTCGGGGATCGCATGAATGTCCGTAGGCACCTTCTCCAATCGCGGAACAACAGCCATTCGCCACCAGGACAATGCCCCTCAAAGTTTAGGAATGCCGTCAGTCCATGGACCCGCGCGCTGGAATCCGGGGGAGGTAGGGGTTTATCAATCACGTCTATGCTTCCCATCCCGTTCACTCTGCCTCCAGATTGCAGACGGACGCTGCCAGGGGACCTTGCTCGGCGGAGACGGACTCGTCCATCCCGCTCGGCTGCGCGAATTAGCTCTGCTGTTCCCAAGAGTTTCGCAGGTGCACCTGATACAGTCAGTTCTGCAACATACTATGTCAATGAGCCAACACTCCATCGCGCGCTACACGAGGCTCTCGTCTCAGCCAAACGCTCGGGGCTCGAACAGTTGGCCACGGGCGGTCGGATGACCATCATCACCATTGCTTCTGCTGGCCACGCCACCCCAGATCTCGTCCGCGTGTTCACTCGCTCACGGGCGCACCTTCTTTCTACGAAGGGAGCATCGACCCTGAGTGTCGCTCGAGCGCCCCGCCCGCGTCCTCGTTCCTATGCCTCAAGGTCGGGATGCCGTATCGATCCCACTCGAAGTACGTACTTCACTGTTCATTTACGCCCGGGCGCGGCTTCTCTCTGATTACTGGAAAAGGGTCGACGACCCTGAGCGGCGCTGCGGCAGGCCGCTCATGTCCTCGTTCTCACCGGGTCATCAGGTGCTGTTGACTCTGCGTTAATACGAAGAGTGCGTACGTCTTCGTGGGTCTCTCTGCTTCCGTGTGATTGAAGTGATGTATTCTGCTAGATCGGCCTTGCGCTTCCGACGCTCAAGTCGAGTCGAGTCAGAGCGATCTCCCATGCCAGCGTGTGGCGGCATGCGGTGCGCCCTGTCACGATTCTCTAACAGCGGAAGAACGGGAGTTATCAGCGTCTCGGATCGCTACGATGACAGGTTTGGGGTTTTCGAGCAGATGCCCAGGTGGTCCGCTCGTGTTGACACCGGCTCCCTCTCCGCCTGCGAGACCTCCGTTCCGACACACGAGACTATACGTCCCACGTGAGCATTCATTTCGGAGACGCCGACAAAGACGCGCAAGCATGTTACGAGTTCGGTTGCAGACCACACCGACTGCGGCCAGCCATCGGCTCTCGCGACCTATAGCTTTGCACCCGACTGAGGGGTCATGAAGCTCACGCCTCTCAGCATGGGGAGGACGTGCGCGGAGCACATGGTGTGGGTGCGTCCCTTCACCCTGTCAAAGCCTGTGAGATACATAGTTCTCATGTTCGCGGAATAACGCCAGGCCAGCGCCTGGTTTCGTAGCAGGGTCTCCGGAGCGAGCAAACCTTCGGTCGTTCGTTCATTCCAACGCAAGTGTAGCTTCGCTGGCTCATGTTTTGCATTTCTGGCGCCGCAGCCTGCTTCTTGCAGGTACCTCGGTACATCGAACGCCGTCGGCCTGCATGTCAGCCGAACACAGGAACCCACATATCATTCGCTGGAACGGGCAGCGGAGGTACGTCAGTAATGCACATTGATTGTCCCGCATCGGAGAGGGTGGAGGAGACGGACGTGCTCGACGGAGAAGTTGCGGTCCTCGTGCCTGGAGAGCACCTGGAAGCCCAGTACGCAGTCTCTGCGTGGACCCAACGTCATGGCTCTGGGCCACCGGGTATTCTCCAGGACTCTTCGATCGGGAGGGCGGGGCGGGAGATGCCATCCGCCGCCAACGTAAACGTTCGGTCGCGGATGTGTGGCGCATGGCTCGTCGCGTCTCGCGCCTCGCCTTACGCGCCGGGTAGCAGCGCGTTTGGCAGGCAGAGAAGCACCAGCCACATATCGACGACAAAGAGACCCGGGCCCCAGATGTACGGTATCCTCACCGAGCCCACGTTGTCCATGCATACGCGCGGACGGGCTCGGTCGTGAATGAGTTCCCGTTCCTGAAAAGAGCCCATCAGCCCCGCACGGTGCGCGCTGGGGAAGGCCGCGCGCAGAGTCATGGGGCACGTCCAGCAGCCAGATTGACAAGTCTCATTCCCTCCTTTGATTCCCTGGGGTCTGAGCGGCCACATGAGCGGGACGCGCGGCGGATGGGAGGGTGTTTACGGCGTGGTGTACGGTCCAGCCGCGGTGGCTCTGCTGCTTCGCGATCTAGCAGGCTGGGTGAGACATGGAAGCATGGTGGAAGATACAAGGTTTATTACCGGACCGCCGTCTCGTCGCGTCGCGTCGCGTCAGCTTGTCACCTAGTGCTGGCCCCCATACATCCTGGACAACGTACTTGCCGGCGGGACAGTTTGTCAGCACATCCACGTCCCCCCTCCGGACGCGCACAGGACGAACCTTGCTTGCGCTGCGACAATGGGTCCTGCGCACGTGTTCGCGACATGTTCCCTGTCAAGCTTCCTGAATCGCTGTACCGTACGTCGGAGTGCGGCGCGCCGCCACGGCCGCCGGTAGAGCAACAGAGTCAGCGGCATACGTGTCCGTATACGACGCACGGTCTGCAGCAGACTGTGACAAGCAACAGCCTGTGAGGGTCCGAGCGCGCGCGACATATTCGGTCTTCCCTGTCAGCCCGGAGGCCCGTCAGGAGCCCGGAGGCACTGCTGCCGATTGTCCATGTCACCCTTGGCGGACGGACGATGCGCTTCGTGGCCTTGGGGCCGGGATGATCATCATACACGTATAGCGATCTGTCCAACGATGTGCATTGTGCGATTTGGCTCCAGTCCATCGCCCCTCTCCGGATCGCATGCAGCGCTGCGTGCGCGTGCGCGTCGCGCAGTATGCATATGTATGGGGACCGCCCGTCCGCCGCCCGACCCCGACCCCGACTTCGATGAGCACTGCTCCTGCCCCACCGGAGGTTGCGAGTAGGCTTGGTTGGGGCTCGTTCACGCCGGCCTCAGACGCGACTGGTCAGGGGAGAGTCAAAAAAACTGAATAGAGGTCATAGCCGAAATGAACATGGGAGTATTCGGGTCGGTAGCTGGTTTTGTCGTCACACCTGGAGGCCTGCCTTCGAGGCGTGCACGGCGCCGGCCCGACTTTCCTGAGCTCTGAGCGCGCGGACAATCAACCAGTACGTCCCAGATCTACAAGATCCAACGAGGTCTGCGGGACGTCTCCGCCTAGACCTGCCGTAAGTACTGGTCAGGGATCTCGAAACCCTCCCAGGACCGGCGCAACGTCCGAACTCGATGAGAGACACACCCCGCGTCTCTAGACTTGCCATATGCAGTATGCGGCCGTCGAATGCATCTAGATCTTGCGCTCCGAAGACTTCGGCTGGGAGAGCACGTCCGCACCAGCCCCCTCCCCCCTACCGTTTCTGTACCAAGGCCAGCGGCAGCCCAAGGAAAGGGTAGCGCCTGCAGTCGCAGCGCGTCCCTGCGCTGGCTGACGTTCGGCGTCGGACGTGACGATCACCCTAGAACGGATATCAGACTCGGATCTTCCATTGTGCCACACCTACATACGTACACGCAGCATACGTAGGGCGTGGCTGGGACGTGAGGACGACAGCGAAGGGACGAGGGATATGTACGGCGAGAGGCTGGTACAGGGACATGACACAGACATTCCAAGGGAGATGAGAGTAGTAGAGCGTGCGAGACTGGAGCGGGATAGCGGGGACTGGGATAGCGGAAAGAGCACGCCTACGTAAGGACACAACATGAGAGACAGATAGCAGATGCAGTAAATGGGGGGAAACGGTCGGGAGGGAAGAGTCCTGAGAGCCAACAGGTCGGGTCGGAGGTAGTATGCGACGGCACACGGCGGGGGTATAATACAATATAACTTCATAGCGGTCGTGACAAGCATGATCGCGGGGACGGCAATGAGTACGGAGTGGCGCGAGAGTATGGGCCAGTCCAACGGCGTCTACCACAGCGCGCGGGCGAGCCTGGCGACAGGCCCTCGCCGGGCTGAGTAGATGTACGCGGGAGGGGGAGGGAGTGGCGGAGCGCGTCCGGGCGTGTACGCAGGCGCCGGTTCCGGGCCGCCCAAGCCTCCCGTCGTCCCCAACGAGGCTGAGGACGAGGAGGCGTAGGGCGGGGGAGGGAAGGGGATGAAGTCGAGCTCGGGCAGGGCCTCGAGGTCGACAGTCGCGTCGGACGACTTGCGTGCCCCGCGAAGGCTGCGCAGCCTCTCGCAGAGTGACAGGGAGGCGACGGGAGAGAATCGCCCGCGCGGGGGGTGGTCAGGGACCACCCCGTCATCTCCTCGAGCGCGCCGTGCGCAGCAGGTCTTACGACCCACCAAGTAAAACGCAACGAAGGACAGAATAGAGATGACTGGGAAAGCGGGAAGGGGGGAGGACGAGTCTTGCGGATGAGACAGGGTGTGCAGATGAGGGGAAACGGTGCGCACCTATGCCGCATGCGACGATGAGCCCAGTCTTGGGGAAGAATTCGTCGCCATCCCAGGAGGACCTGGAGGCAAGCACGGACGGGCTAGAGGATGGATGGGGAGGATGTCAGCTCTACTCGCATGGAGGCGCGATGAGCAACGTACGACGGCATGGCTTTAGGGCCGAGATAGTGGATGGGAGTAGAGATGATGAGTGAGCCAGTGAGAGCAATGGCAAGACGTCACGACGTCCGTGCACCAGAACGCGACAGGGAGGAGAATGGGAGGAGGTGGAAGGGGAGGCACGAGTTTATATAGCCACTCGGGGGCGAAGAAGCGCTGTGGTCGAGGCAATAATGATATTCTGCGGGGTTGGGCACCTTATTTTTCAATATTGCACATCGTTAAGCGACTTCAGGCGCGCGGCTCCGTGCACCGCCCAAGACCTTACCGTCCGTCATAAGACGACCCAGGCAACCCTGTACCGTCTCTGACGCATTCTCAGGAGATCTTGAGGTGCTCTCCCCAAGAATTGGAGTTGACTGAGCGGAATGGTGAGTGAAAACCGGTTGTGCAGTTCTAGCGACGCACCGCGACGACCAGAACTAACAGACGTCTCATCCTTAGATCATCAAAGCAAGCAGGTTTCCGGGGTCCCTTTTGGAGAGATGCCGTGGCTTGTTATGGCGAGGGGGAATGGTATCGACTGATGGTTGAGCTCGTCGTATGGAAGATGAACGCTTATCGATCATGGCAGCCCACCAGACTTGAGTGTGGGTGGATGTGAATGCAGACAATGCAGTAGGGAATGTCGGTGTGTGTCTGTGGGCGCACTGGAATCCGCGAGGCGTGTGGGGAGGACAAGGTGCGAGGTGCGTGTGGGTCAGAAGACTCCCGACACGGATCGGAGGGCATAGAGAAGCTAGAAGGCTGTAGAGGCATAAGCTTCGTTATGGCTGGAAACCATGAGCGGTTACTCACCCTTCGGCAACCTGCCTGAGACTCTGGTATGCATCAATCCTCACTCTTCCGACAGCTACACACTTCATATGTATCGGCAGGGGGATGTTGAGCAGTCATATAACGAGCGAAGAGAATTAAGATTGAACCCCAGATTAGGGTGACGAAGGAGATTCCCTTTGATTGGCCAGACGTATACGCATACCTTGGAAATGCAAGATAAACCTGTTTCCAGCATGAAGTACCGCCCCAGCTGCTCGAGGCTGTTCATAGAAGTCTCTGCAGAATATCCCTTATGAATACTGCGAAACGTTTCACGCCGTCTTGAACGTCATGGACGGCCGCGGACGAGACCACGTCAGTTCGGGGGTGAACGAAAGTAATGCCATTCAAAGCAGCATAGCAGAAGTACTAAAGCCACCTAGCAGAAGAGCTTCTGCGCGTACGTTTTCCACAAGAATATAGCAGCAGATCCTAAGTAGTCTCAGCAAGCCTCAGTAGCTAAGTCTCAGCAAGCGCAAGTACAGAACGAGTCGAGGTTGACAACGTCGACGGCCCCTCACAGTGCCGAGGCTATGCACCAGCGCCTCTGAGACTAAATCGGGGCAGGCGGAGTCTCGGCATTTGCCATCCGAGGATGCCCCAGCTTAGCGGTCGTCGCCGCCGTTCAACCCGTTCAACTCAACGCCCACCTCGTCGAGCTCACTCTTCTTCGCGTCCAACTCCTGTCCTTTTCGCCATTATGTCTGAGCTCTGCCCCGTCTACGCGCCCTTCTTTGGTGCCATGGTGAGTCTCCCAATGACAACGTCCTGTGAAGGTGTACGTCATGACCAATGCCACGCTTGCAGGGCTGCACCAGCGCAATCGTCTTCACCTGTGAGTACACCGTTCTCGTCTATTGCACACGACTATCTGGCTAACAAACCCATGTAGGCATTGGCGCCAGGTGAGATACACATAGTGAAGTGCAGTCAACGACGACAAGAGACTGACTGCGCGACAGTTATGGTACCGCAAAGTCAGGAGTTGGCATTTCCGCCATGTCCGTCCTCCGTCCCGACCTCATGATGAAGTGTGTTATCCCCGTTATTATGGCTGGTATCATTGCTGTAAGTCTTCAGCCGCACTTGAGGAAGCTACGATTGCTGACGCTTGATTCTGTCCCAAGATCTACGGTCTCGTCGTCTCAGTGCTCATCTCCGGCAACCGTTAGTACACTTGACCTCTGCTTGCATACGTTGTTGCTCATGCTAGCCACACAGTGCAAATGGAGATGACCCTCTTCCAGGGTTTCGTCCAGCTCGGTGCCGGTCTCTCTGTTGGTCTCGCTGGTCTTGCCGCCGGGTTTGCCATCGGCATTGTTGGTGACGCCGGCGTACGGGGTACCGCGCAGCAGCCCAGGCTCTTCGTCGGCATGGTGCGTCGAATCCCTTATGTGTTACCTCCCCACAACTGACCTTGCATCCCATGCAGATCCTGATCCTCATTTTCGCTGAAGTCTTGGGTCTCTATGGTCTCATTGTCGCACTCATCATGAACTCGAGAGCTGGTGACGCCGCGGGCATCGTGAGTTCCCCTCCTTTCTACCCGGAGCGCAAGAGCTGATGCCTGTTTAGTGCTCCGCATGAGCTTGACATGGCCCAAGATTGTAGTGACGGAGAGAGGAGCAAAGGGGAGTGTCGCTCTGCTCGGACAATGTCCTATGCTACATACCACCCTCTTTCCACGAGGAACATTCGCTGCACGTCCCAAAGTGCTTTCCGGTTCTATAGTCATGTGCTGTATGGTACATATAATACCACTCTGTTCCCAGCATGGTCAGAAATAGCGAGGTCGACGTGTGTGCCGACGTGGCCGGGCGTCTACACAGGTGTGAGGCGATATTGAAGGCGCATATAGTCGCCTCGCCTAGTCCCTGTATCATCGTAACTTTACTACTTCCCTCGCACTACGCTACGACTCTGACGACGTGGCGGCCGTCGACGAAGACAGCGAGAGAGACAATGTTCTCGTTGCTTCCGACGTCCCTGCTGGCTCTCATACTTGCCTCTCCATCACTGGCAGCGCTCACAACACCGAATGACCTCTTTCATGACATAGCTGTCCATGCACCACGGCAGCCTGAAGAGCCGGTCTGCTGTCTGCGTCCGCTCACTCCCTTGGAGCCCGTAGAGGAGGAGGACGTCCTGCTCTCCTTCCAGGACTGGAAGGCCAAGCGTCTCGCGGAGGTGAAAGGGCCACCCAACGTGGCGGAGAGCCCCTCCAAGTCCACAGTCGATCCCGACACCTCGCAATCCGGTGGGCAGACCCAAGGTGCGATCCCTGTCGACATCCAGGAGAACGGGGGCACGCCCGAACGTCTCGCCCCGCACTTCCGCATACCGCTCACGGACCGGTTCAACTACGCCTCGCTCGATTGCTCCGCGCGCGTGCACGCGGCGCACAAGTCTGCGCAGTCCGCGTCGTCCATCCTGTCGTCGAAGAAGGACCGGTACATGCTGAGCCCGTGCGCGGAGGAGAAGCAGTACGTGATCGTCGAGCTGTGCGAGGACATCCGGATCGACACGGTGCAGCTCGCGAACTACGAGTTCTTCAGCGGGGTGTTCAAGGACTTCTCGGTGAGCGTGTCCAAGACGTACACGACGAACCCGGAGGAGTGGACACTCGCGGGGACGTACCGCGCGAAGAATGTCCGCGGCGTGCAGGTGAGTCTGTGCTCGGTGACGGTACCCGAGGTATTTGCGCTGATACCTGGTGCTGGTGTAGTCCTTCCATCCGCCACCTACGCTGCGCGACTTTTATCGGTTCATCCGTATCGACTTTCACTCTCATTATGGGAACGAATATTATTGTCCGGTCTCTCTCCTCCGGGTCTACGGCCTCACACATCTTGAAGAGTGGCAATGGGAGACGTGGGAGGCGGAGAGCCGGGCGAAGCGGTCGGTGGAGGAGGCGAGTCCTCCGATTGCCGTCGTGGCTGAGCCTCCCAAGCCTCTGTCCACCCCGGAAGACGATACCAGTGCGCCGCACATACCGACGGAGGACAGTTCGACGGCAGCTGCCCCAGGAAGCGCGACAGGATCTGTCCCGGTCACCTCGGAACTCCTCGACTCTCTCCAGTACAACCTTTCTACCTCGTCCCTCACTCCTTCAACGATCCCGAAGACAGCGGAGCCCGCGACGGGGGAGCACACACCATCCAAAATCTCCGGCGACGACCCGAAATACGACTCTGCACGACCCGTTTCTGATCATTTGTACAACACGCATGTATCATTATCATCTTCCTCGTCCAACGCTCACTCAACGGCATCTGACAACCACTCGACATCCATATTTATCGAACACTCGGATTCGGCCTCTGCCTCTTCGGCTTCACACCACACCACTTCTTCATCTTCTGCAGCACCCATCGTGTCCGCTCTCTCTACTATCTTGCCATCATATGTCATTCCACCACCCCCGCCTATTTCGACAGGCGGTGAATCTATCTACCGGACCATCATGAACCGATTGACTGCGCTGGAGGCCAACACCACACTATATGCGCGCTATGTGGAGGAACAGACCGCCGGCATGCGCGAAGTTCTCCGGCGGCTGACCGAAGACATTGGCCGCCTGGAGGGCATTGTGAGTTATTCGCGCTGCCAGTCATGCGGCAACCTCAGACTCACTTGCGTTTATCACAGGGCAAGGCGCAAGCCCAGTTATATCAGCGCTCTGTTGTCGAGCTCGAGAAGCAGACGCGGCGCCTGGAGAACGAGCATCGTGAGTTGCTCTCCAGGGTTGACATGCTTACGGATGAGGTCAGCGCGCGTTTCGTCTATACCCCCATATGCTGCTAGGTATCCGTGAATGTGTGCGCTGATCAGTTCCGTAGGTGGTGCTGGAGAAGCGCCTCGGCATCGCGCAACTGTGTCTCCTGTTGACCGTACTTGTCTTCATGGCGCTCACACGCGGGTCAAGAGGGGAGTACGCATACCCCCCTGCGGCTCGGGGATCCGTCCGAGACTGGGGACGCCGTACTCTAAGCTTCAGTGGCGGGCTGGTGAGCCGGTTGCGCACGCGGAGCTCTACTCCGCCGCGGGATGGCGGACAGAAGCCTGCGGGTACGAGGATTCCTCATACCCATCTCCGGTCGAGCCATGCTGACGCTAAGCCCTAAAGGGAACGATGTCGCTTTCCCGTCCGTGGACGGCCAGGCGTCCGAGGACCACCCCACCCGCGTCCGCCGGTCCGTCGGTGGGACGAGCAAGAAGGCGCTTGCGCGCCCACACACGCCCACATCGATACGGACGCCCACCCATCGCCATCTCGTGCACCACCGCGCGGTGCCCCAGTCGCCGGGCCATCTCCAGCACTTTGGACCGAGGCCGGCGATCCAGCGGTCGAGCTCGGGGAGCATCACGCTCGGGTTTGGGGGGATCGGGCCCGTGCCCAAGTCGGCGAAGCGCTGGGCGAGGAGTGCGCATCTGCACGAGGTGAAGGTCTCAGGTGGGCCTTTGTCGTCGTCTGCCAGACGCCAGGCTAGCCCGAGTCCGTCGTTCAAGTCCGCTCGAGCTGCGGGCAGGACTGCCCAGGACGTGTTCGACGCCGACGCCGATGGAGAGGGAGTGGGAGTGGGAGCGGGCACGCACACGTACACGCAGGTGTTGCTCGTCCCGGAGGCGATGAGCAGGTCCGAGACGATCACGCTGGGCAAAGGCAAGGGGCGGTTGGCCGCTGCAGGTATGAGTATGAGCGCGCGCGAGCCGTCGCCCCTTCGTCCGTCGACGACGGTCATCGACCTGTCCTCGCCGGACGTGCGCGGGCGGACCTTGGAGGGCGAGACGAGCGAGGGCGAGGCGTGGGTGGACACGGACGTGGACGGGTCTGAGTGCGACTCGGTCGTGGATGCGCCGGTGGAGGGCTCGCGCGAACGGACGTATGTGTCTGGCCCGGCGGCGAACAGCTCGCTGTGATCGGTTTGTGTTGGTGTTGCGAGCGTTTGCTGTCGCCTCTGCGAGTGCTCGTCTTTCATCCGTGTACATATCGGGGCTGGTGTGAATAGGCAGCCGCATGGAGTGGTCTGGTTAGGCTCTGTGTGTGAGGATCCGTGGCGGGACGTCCTTCAAGTTCGCAGGATGTATCTCCAATGATGACTCGGTCCTGGACCTTGAAGTTCTGCAACGTATGGCACAAGAGAGCCTGCGGTCGTGTTCATGTGCGCCGCGGGTTTACCTATGCGTTGGAGGTCAAGGTTGGTCGGGTTAGAGAGTGCTAGGGTCACGGCGACTTGGAGGTCGTCGTCGTGAGTGATCACCAGGTGAACTGCACCCTGCACAACTCCGTGAGGTCGGAGAGAGACAGGAAGGGGACGAGTACGTCGCCCAACTTGGCAGCCTCGAGTGGGATGGTATCACGGTTGCGGTCGCCCTCAGGGGATGAACAATCCTGATTGTGATCACCTATGCAAGTAATGTACAAATCTTCAAACTCAGCCGTAGCACATCTCCACCTATTAGTTCCCCGTGAGTTGGCGCCGGATGCCGTGAAGGAGGTTCGTAGAGAACTTCGATGACTGCATGCTAACTTCTGTTTCATCCGAGAACTTCTGAATTTCGTCGTCGCCTTCCAAGCCCGTGGTAGAACGCGCAGGTGTAATCTGTGCAGACTGAGGCCCGATAAGGCTGGATTGGAAGACATTCAGCAGAATATCCAGCAGCTTCGTGCGCATCTCGCACAAGGCCTCACGTGACAGCCCCGGAGGAGGCGCCCAAGGAAATATGGACCCATGTGTTCCGTTCAGGATGAACCCGTTCGTGGCTGCGACACCACTCCCAGGTATCAAGAGTTCGGCGAGCAAATAACAGCAATAGCAGCAACACTTGCTAACTCCAATTGGGATGGAACATTCCAACTGAGGGCACAACAGGTTTGGTGAGTCCCAACGGTTTAGGATAGAAGGGATTGGCACTCACGGAGCATATGTCTGGAAGCTCCTCCCCGGCGCCAGCCTGGAGAGCGTGCAGAACTCTCATCAGCGCAGCTTCCGCGTGCACACTCGCCTTGAGCTGGATTGCGGAGCCACGGAGATTAACCAGAGCACTATACGGATGTCAAGACGACACCATGTCACGAACCTCTCCTTGAAGCGATCGAAGTACTCCGCGGGGACAGTGTAGCCTACCTTGTCGGGCGTGACGACAAGGCGATAAGCATTCAGTGTAGAAACCTCTTTCGGTAGGGCGAGGCATGTTCTAACAATGCTCATGGCAGCCCGAAGTGGTATGGCGAGGCCCTTGAGATGACGTATGATATGGCGCTGTTCGTCTTCCTGACCAGTCTTCATGTCATCAACTGATAATGAACATGAGAGAGGGGTTTACAGAAAGATTATTGATATCTAATCAATACCTTCGTTCTCATGACCAAAGTCAATCTTCACGTCCTGTTTCGTGATTCTTGTGATGGCTCCTGGACGGTATGGGTGAGCAAGCTGACTCTAACAGATCGCCGTATTGTTCGCCTACGTACTAGCCAGATGCGGTCGAAGCCTGCCCATCATCTGCTTCTCGTGTTGTGCGTTCAGTTCACTGACGAGCTCGTCCACGAATAGGTAAGCGACAATGCCCGAGTCCAAGGCATCGTCCAACACAGCTAGAGCTCGGCGGAGCACTACTCGCTGTGAGAAATCGGGCCACACTACCTTACCATTCCCATCTGAGAGTGTCTCAACCATTATGGTGTAACAATGATGCAGGAGTCTAGCCCAGGCTGGCGCCGTGGATGCAGAGACCGTGTAGCGGACTACTCCCTTGCTCGATAGTTCGTCGGGAAAAATCCCGTGTGATTCGAGAAGAGGACTATACCACAATCTGTGACGAAGCGTGATAGAGAGAGGAGAGGCCCGGGCCGTCGACGCGAAGGCGGAAAGAGGCTGTGGAGCGTCAATGGGTGGTGCTGCCGATGACTCTTGGGGGCTCGCCACTGGTGCGTAGAAGTCCCGTAGAGCTACAAGGGGATGTTTCTCCCACAAGAGATAATTCTCCTGGGTCTGCAAACGCGCAAAGAGCTTGCGGTAGCACCGAGCGACGATGAAATGATAGACATTGATGTAAGTCGTTTCTTCGTCTTGGCCGGTCGGATGTACACGCAGCATAAATGATAAGATGGACATGACATCCCTGAGGTGTGTCTCAAAGTCCAAGTCCTCGTCACTAAACCATTGAATCAGCTGACAATCGACAAGATGATCGGAAGACTCAAGGATGAACTCACGGAGGTTCGTCCAGCTTCCCAAAAACATCGTCGATCACCTCACCAGGATTCAGCAGCGCAATGGCGTCGAGTGCGATACCTCGCTCGTGGTCCTGAGGACTGTGCAAGACAGAGGTATTTCGGGCTACCGTGATGGTGACGGATTTTGGTTCAAGTCGGCCGGTTACCGCAATGACATTAGTTCCATACGAATCTCCCTTAAGTTCAGGGGTGAGAACATATGCGATGTGAGACCATAGTTCCAAGGCAGGAAGAGTACTAGTGGGCTGTGTGACTCCCAAGATCGTTGATTTGCTGTGGCGTACATCCTGCAAGAGAGTCGTGAGTAGGACAATATCCCGCTGTATGTCTGTGCACGTGTCCGTTTCGACCTCCTGGGACTCGATCGGGAACAAGGAGGCCGCCGATGGTGGACTAGAAGTGCGAGGGCTATGATCGGCCATCGAGGATGAGAACAAAGGGGACAGTGTCTCCAGCGTCGGTTGGCGGGGTGGATGAATTTGCTAAAATATATATATCATGTCATCGGGGATGCTGAGCAGAGACCCGGAAACACGGCGGTAGGCGTCTTACTTGCCTAATGGAGGCCATTACATAATTGCGCACCCTCCGCCACCCTCTGCGGAACAGAACTCTGACTAGCCTCATGCCAACTTTCTTCTCCCACCACCAGGCTTGGCCTGAGTCTGCTGCCAAGGCCAGGCTTGGGGCATCTGCTGAGCTCGAGTATTCTACAGCCGAGGTTGTGTGTATTTGAACCCGGCCCGAGCCCGCACATCACGCCGCGTGCACTGACACTCTGCTCAGAGTCACTGTATGTGTCTTCCTTGCACTTGTGACCTCGGAAGACAACGACGATGCGTTTTACAGTGCCCGTCCCGGCCCGGAATGGCTACCTCGAAACATATAACCCGCAGGCGAGCGGTGTCGCCCTCGTTGCGCCATGCCACGCGTGCTTACTACTTCCCGTGCCCTCCTGGCGATCATCCTTGCGTCTGTCGCTTTTGCGCTGAACAATGGACTAGCTAGAACACCAGCGATGGGATGGAACCCATACAATGCATTTCTGTCAGCCATTCCTTCTGATTCGCACCGAGATACAGCTCTGACTGCCCAGCAGATGCGATACCACCGAAGCCCAGTACCGCATGACGGCCGATGCATTCGTTGCCCTTGGTTTCCCTGCACTCGGGTACCAGTACTTCAACCTTGACTGTGGTTGGCAGGGTACCCAGCGCACATCCGATGGCAAATTCACCTGGAACACGACGCGCTTCCCTTCTGGTATCCCCGCCCTCGCCTCGCACGTCCATGACTTAGGGCTCAAGTTTGGCGTCTACAGTGATGCGTGAGCTGCCTTTACTTCCTAGTCTCACCGAATCTCATCTCTCGCTAGAGGATACTTCTCCTGCGACTTCGTCGGCGGCAAGGCCGGCTGGCTCGGCAGCCTCTATCACGAGACATCCGACGCCGCTACATTCGCCACGTGGGGTGCCGACTACCTCAAGTACGATAACTGCTACGCCGTCAGTCCGACCGATTTCGTCAACATGGATCCGCCCATCCAACTCGAGCCACACTTCACCGCGATGCGTGATGCGCTGAACGCGACCGGACGGCCTATTGTGTATTCTGTCTGCGAGTGGGGTGTCCAGGATCCTGCACGCTGGGCTGCGCCAGTCGGTAACAGCTGGCGAATCTCGAATGACATCGGCCCGCCGCCGAGTTGGGACAATCTGGTCAGGATCACGAACCAGGTCGTCCCAATTGCTGCATTAGCGGGACCGGGGGCATTCAATGATTTGGATTTACTCGAGGTCGGGAACAGCGGTTTAACGGTCACTGAGCAGGAGACACATTTTGCATTCTGGGCAGCAGCAAAGTCAGCTTCTGCTTCCCAATACCATTACCAATTCCTAACTGCTCCCCATACAGGTCTCCCCTTTTCATATCCACAGATTTCACGAAAGCTTCTAGTGAGACGCTTTCTATCCTGCAGAACACCGCCATAATAGCTCTCAATGTACGTTGTCACTTTTGCCTGCCTATCTCAGCATTATAACTTAGCCCATACAGCAAGACGCTCTTGGCAAATCCATCACATTCAAACGTCGCTACACCAACGACAACGACGTCTGGGCCGGACCTCTCGCGGACGGCTCGACGGTCGCCGTGATCATCAACTGGCAGGCGACTTCCCGCCCGATCACCTTCCACCTCTCCGACGTCGGTTTCACCTCCGCAGACGCCACAGACGTCCGCACAGGCACGCACCTCGACACTCTGCACGGCACATATACGACAACTCTCCCCGCACACGGCTCGCTCGTCCTACGCCTCGCGAAAGCCGTTGCGGCCCCCGCCCCCGCATTCGCGTACTACCCTGCCGCCAGCGCGTCGTCCGTGCTCGCTGGCGGCGCGCGGAACAACACTGTGAACGCGACGCTCACGACCGTCGGGGACGTCGGGAACGGCGGGACCCTGACGATGACGCGTATCGACGGCGGCTCGGCGGGCGGGACGAAGCTCGTCGCGATCGACTACATCAACGCGGACTACACGGCGTCGAACACGGCGTGCTCCAACTGCAGAAACGCGTTCGTCAGCGTGAACGGCGGTGCCCCAGTCCAGGTCAACATGCCGATATCTGGCCAGGTGAGTCGCCGCCAGGCTGTGCTGGGAATGACGACGGGGGTGCATAGAGCTGATGCCAATGGACATCTGAATATGTAGAGCTGGGATATCGTTTTCCACGGATACTTGGTCTCGCTGTCTGGGTTCGTCCCTGGCAAGAACAACACGATCACATTCTCCAACCCGTCGGCGTGGACGCCGGATTTCTATCGTGTAGGCGTGGCGACCTGACTGCATTCGTCGTCAATGGCATGGTATGTATAGTGGTCAACCTGAACACTTTATTGGTCCCTCGGACAAAGTAACGTTGAGGCATATCAGGGGCATCTCATTGGGGGGTTTTCGAGCATCCCAGTGGTGGCGCTACTGTCAGGTACCATGTGCCGTTCCACGCTTACTGAACGATTTCAGCATGTGTTGCTGCAGTGCTTCAGAAATACACAAGTAATGAGCCATCCATCGTGGTAAAGGCGTAACAACGTCTGTGGTCATTATAGTCATACCCAACCATAGTGCGATCCTCCTGATAGCTTTGGGTCTATTCGAAGATGTCGGTCGCATAGCGGCCATTCATGATCTCTGCAAAGATTTTCACAGCGGCAGCGTCGTCTACTTTCCGTTCCTGCTTGATGAAGTCGACAATCAGGTTCTTGGTCTCGGTAGCGATCTTGCCAGACCCGCAGACGAAGATCTGAGTTGTCCAGGTCAGTCACTATGGCACTGAAGGCACAAGTAGCGAACCATGCGCACCTTCGCGCCCTCACGGAACGCCTTGATGACCTCGGCCTTGTCGTGCCGGATACGGCTGAAAGATAGCAAATGTCAGCACGCCCATTCCCCCGGAGTCTCACCTGTACGAATCGCACTCACTCTTGCACGTAGCGACACCCGACCGAATCCTCAACAGACCGCGAGAACGCAGGGCGCACGTCGACGACGCCCAACTCGCTCCACTCCTTCAAGTCCGTCTCGCCATACAAATAGTCCTCGCCCGGCCTCCGGCACCCAAAGAACAACAGGCTCTTCGCGACCTCGCGCCCCCCGCGCTTCTGCATCGCGCGCTCCTGGAGGAAGCCGCGCATGGGCGCGAGCCCGGACCCGGCGCAGATCATGATCAGCGGCACGCTCGGGTCCGCCGGCGGGTGGAAGGCGACGTTCGAGGGGCGGACAGAGAGCGCGACTTTGTCCCCGGGCCGGAGTCCGGCGAGGTAGGTCGACGCGACGCCGAGGAAGGGCTCGGCGCGGCCGGAGAGCGCGGGGGCGTCGACGATGCTGAGCGTGAGCGTGACGTGCTGGGGGTTCCAGAGAGGGGAAGACGAGATGGAGTATTGCCGGATGCGCATGGTGGGGAGCATTTGGAGGAAGGTCGAGAAGGGGAGGTCGATGTCCTCGTGTTCTTCGAGGATGTCGAGGACGCTGAGACGCTTCTTGAATACCTTCTCGGTGTAGTTTGCGGCGAGGTCCTCGAGTAATTGCGTTGATGCCTCGGAGTTCTGTGCTTTCAGGAGCGTCTGTAGGTCGCGCGAGGTCGCGGGCTGCTGCAACTCGACGTAACCGCTCAGAAGGTTGTAGATGCTGACGGGCTTCTTGACTGGCAAAGATGTAGGCGAGGACGACTTGATCTCGATCTATCATCGTGTGTTAAGTGAGCTTGATTGTCTCGATCTGACTATGACACGGACTGACCTCCTGCTCGGCCGAAAGCCCGAATCGCGCGATGGCACGGTGAACCACTCGCTCAGGGTTAGAAGGAAGACTACAGGGAGAACTGAGCATCGTCTCGCTAGAAAACTGGGAAAGACTCACATTGCGAGGTAATCTCCCGCACGATAAGTTGTGCCCTCCGGAAGTTCGAACTCTGACCAATATATCTCAGCCGCATACGGATCTCAGGAAGCGCAGTCACTCACCAATGTGCCTCTTTGTAGGCGCACCAGGTGCGGTCAGCACCTGATTCTCGACAACCGTGCCGAGCGTCGTATCCTTCTGGCGCAGAATCTCTGCCCGCTCCGTCCCAGCGGAGACCGTCTTGATCTCCAAACCCGCGCTCTCCGCGCCCTCCGTCGTCCCATACGCCTACATGCCCGAGCACGCGTGAGCACACGCCAATATATTCGAATCGAGCGGGAGAGCACCACTCACTTTGGCAACCTTCTCCCACATGGCCCTCTCCCACGTATCGAACACCTCAAAGAACTCGCCCTCGCCCGCATCGCCCTCCCCGCGCTCGACCAGCCGCGTCGCACCATGCTCCCCAAGGAGACGGTCGACGAGCGTCGGGATGCGCTGGTACGTGTTCACCCAGTCGTGGTTCCCGCACCCGAACACGCCGTACTTGACGTCCGCGAACGCAGCCGTGTCCGACGCGCTCACGTTCTCGAGCCACTCGACAAAGTGCTTCGCGTTGTCCGCCGGCTGGCCCTCGAACGACGCGGTCACGATCAGCACCGGGCCGTCCTTGGGCAGGTTGCCCGTCACGGAGTCGAGGGTGCCGATGGAGGCGCGGAACCCGTGCGAGGGGGCGGCGGTAGCGATCCGCTGCGCGAAGGACTCGGATGTGCCAGTGTTGGATCCGTACAGAACGTAGAGCGGGGGCAGGTTCGCGTTGCCGCCCGTAGCCGCCGAGGTCGTCGATGAGGACTCCTGGTCCCCAGCACGCAAGGATGAGGAAGGGATCGCGAGGAGGCGCGGCTTGTTCTTGCGCGGGATGGCGTGCACGAGGAAGTTATGGGGCTTGATGGTGAGGGTCTGCTTGAGCTCGAGTTCGTAGTCGGGGTTGTGCAGGACGAAGTCGAACCGCTGGATGATGGTGGCAACTGCGAGTTGCGCTTCTTGCCACGCGAAGGGCCGGCCCTGGAGGTAATGTCAGTATACATCATCAAAGGAGGCGCATATAGTCAACCACGAGTCAATCCGTGACACTCACGATACACCCTCTCATGCCGTATCCAAACGGCTGCCATGCGTTAGGCTGGTGCGCGATGTCAGAAGAATGCGAACAGGCCAGGGGCAACATAGAGCATACCGGAAGGGCTTCGAACTTGCCGTCCAACATACGCTCGGGTTTAAATTCCTCCGCCTGCACTTCACAGTGAGCATCGCTTCAACCACGTCCCACGGACTGAGCACTCACGTCGTCTCCCCAGACCTTCGGGTCCCGGTGAGCATTGTAGATACTGATGTTGATCGAGACACCCTTCTCGACAGCGTACTTGCCCGCCAGCAAAGTGTCTTCGAGCGGCTCCACCGAGCGCCCTGGGGCCGGGGGACCCAGGCGCAAACTTTCGCGCATCACAGCTGGAAGAGGGCGAGATGCGTCAGATAGGTGCCTCGCGCACTCGAACAAGGGACGGATCCTCACCCAGGAGGTATGGGAACTTGTTGACCTCTTGGACGCTCATGAGTCGATCTCCGAGCTTCCCATCGATCTCCTCGCGCAGCTTGCGCATGGCCTCCGGGTTCTTCATGAGGTAGTAGAGTATGAATGTAAGCATACCTGTGGGTCGTCAGAATACTATCAGTCCTCCAATTCGATCGCTACTGACCAGAAGTTGTCTCGTGGCCTGAACGATGATGTCAGTTTCGAAACCCAATGCGAAGGAAGCCAGGCGGCTCACCGGCGATCAGGAACGTAAGGAGCTGTCGAAGAAATACAGTTCAGTGTCGAACGGCATATGGCAAGCCAGAAGTCATACATTGTATCGGATGCTCTCCTCTGAGAGCCCCAGACCCGTCTCCTTATCCTTGCCCGTCAGCATTACTGAAACGAGATCAGGCTTCTCTGGGGGGTTGGCACGGTGGTCCTCAAGGACTACGTATAGCATCCAGGCGAAGTTTAATATCGCGCATGTATTGATGAGAAGAGCACAAACTCTTATCTATAAGCTCGCCCATGATTCGTTTATTTTCTTCGTACTTTGCGTTCGTGCCGCTCATTACGGCTTGCACCAGGGACGGTCGGGCAGAGCGATAACCACTTTCTATCAGAAAGTCGGCCATTGCGACCGCAAAAGGGTGAGTCTCGGGCTGTTCGGAGATCAGTATGTTGTAAGAGCGTGAATGGAAAGACGAGGCTACAGCAGACTCACCCGGTAGAATGAGTTGAGGCTGAGCAATGTCGAGAAAATCTCAGCATGATCTAAAGCTTAGTAGAAGTTTCGTCTTGAAGACGTACCGGTAAGACATGGAGCAAAGGCATATTGCGTCAAGTGTCAAACGAGTGAAGTCCGCTGCAGGGTCAATAGCCTCCCCTGGACCGAATCTGGGAGTGCAGGTCATAAGAGACCGATGTATACACGCTACAAGAAGAGCGCATACCGTTCCCACTTTAGCACCAACTGAGAGATCAAATCCATCATGCCGTCATACATGTTGTAAATGCTGGCTGTGCCAAAACAGGGCATAAGGAGACGGTCTAAAAACAAGTGTCAACGTTGTTTGGAGTTCAGAAATCGAGTATTTCCATGCGTACGAGCAATGAACCAATTCTGCTCTTCTGGAACGTTGGCCTATACGATTATGAGTGGGGAGAATATGATCGAAAAATGACTGGCAGTACCGTGAAGAGACCGTCGCCAGCGGCATTCCGGACTTCTTTCAAACTAGCAGTAATCTTCTTCCTGAACCGTTTCTCGTCGGAAAGCTCGTTGAGAAGCTCATAGGATGTAGCAAAAATCCTCTTCCGACCTAGAGCGAGCGTTATGGTTTCGTCGACGTTCGGAGAAGTTTCAGGCGCCTGGCGTCAGACTCACCAAAGATAACAAGTTCATAAATCTCGCCGTACTGGCGAGCAAGCAAGGAGGTTGATCTAAGAGGTAGTTCTCTGTCTATTGTGTTGACATGGCCGAGGAATGGGATCGCGGGCGGACTTGGGATAGGAACAGGCATGCTGGGGAGTGAGGGATATGTGGTGCGAGTCACACTCCGCTCTCGAGGTATATAAGAAAGAAACTCAGATAGCAGGCGGGAGACTCAGAGGCCGGAGGCGGTGACTCTCTCCAGCACATCGCGTCCCGGGTATGACTGAAACGCCGTTCACGACATCCTCGTCGGCGTATGGTGTTCGCATGGTTGCCGACTCTGCAGGACGAGAGAGTCTAGATGTCATGCGGCCTCGATTGTACGTATATCTGTTTGCTACGCCGACGTTGCATGTGGGATGATTGCAGGAGGAAAAGAGCAGTAAGCAAGCCTTTGTCGCCAACATTCACCAAGGCGTGGGCGTTCCAGCCACGTGGCCATGACAAATGAGGATGACTCGGCACTCTCCTCGCTGGCTGTGCTCCGAGAGCCTCGGTATGGACGCCGGGTGCACTCCGAAATTGTCATTTCCACCTCTCCCGGTCCATCGCCTACTCTCACCCAGGTCGGCCGAGGGCCTGCTTGAGGTCCGAATCTGCGACTTCAACCGCAGATTTGATCCGGTACGGTTCTTGGATTGAGTATCCCCGAACTATTTGTCCTTATGCTCGGCTTCTCGCCAGGCAATCGTATGGGCAGATTCTGCATCGATACAAAATATGTGCTCTACAAGACTACAAGCCGCATCCTGGTCGCAGACGCCATACGCGTGCTCTTGAACGTCGTATGTGCATTCCCAAGTTCGAGAGCCTCTGAGTCCTCAATCGAAGATATCCGTGGCGTAGCGCTCCTGCATGAGCTTGCCGAACCAAAGCAGTGCAGCACCATCATCCAACCCCCTCTCCTCCTTGATGAATTCGATCATGAGTTCCTTAACGGCCGCTGCCATTTTGCCAGAGCCACAAACAAAGATCTAGGGAGTGGAGGTATCAACCATGATGTCAGCGAACGCACCCGCCTTTACTCACCTTGGCGCCTTTCCTGAATGCGTCGATAACCTCGTTCCTGTCGTGACGAATGCGGCTATAAGATCATCAGCACACGAAACCTCTCAAGATCACCCCGTAAAAACACTCACTCTTGTACGTATTGACACCCAAGCGATTCTCCCTTTGTCCGGGAGAACGCAGGCCTGACCGAGACCACCCCAAGCTCGCCCCACTTCTTCAAGTCCGTCTGCCCATACAGAAAGTCCTCCGTAGGCGACCGACACCCGAAAAAGAGCAGACTCTTCCCCACTTCGCGCCCGGCGAGCATCTGCATCGCCCGCTCCTGCAGGAAGCCACGCATCGGCGCGAGGCCCGACCCCGCACAGACCATGATAAGCGGAAGCGCGGGGTCGGTCGGCGGGTGGAACGCGACGTTCGAGGCCCGCACTGAGAGCTGGACCTTGTCCCCGGGGAGGAGCCCGGAGAGGTACGTGGACGCGACGCCGCGGAACGGTTCGGCACGGCCTGAGAGCGCAGGCGCCTCGACGATGCTGACCGTCAGCGAGAGGCGCTGCGCGTTCCAGAGCGGGGAGGACGAGATCGAGTATTGGCGGAGGCGCATGGGTGGGAGCATCTGGAGGAATGTGGCGAAGGAGAGGGTGAGGTCCTTGTTGTCCTCCAGGATGTCGACGACGCTGAGCCGCCTCTTGAACACTCTCTCCGCATGGTCGTCCGCGAGAGCGTGGAGAGCCTCCTTACAGGCTTCGGTGGTCGCAGCCTGCTGCAGCACCTCAATGTCTCGCGCAGTCGCAGCCTGCTGGAGTTCAACGTAGCCACTCAGAAGATCGTGAATGCTGACTGGCTTCTTAACAGGCAAAGACGTAGGGCTTGAAGCGCTGATCTCAATCTGCCCGGTATGGTGTGAGGATTTAGTCGTGGGTGTCTCTGAGTACGTGTCTCGATGTGCTCACATCTTGCTCGCCAGAGAGGCCGAAGCGAACTATGGCCCGACGCACTACGTTCTCGGGGTTTACGGGGAGACTGCAAACAGTGTCAGTATCAAGCTCATGTCTATCAATGCGAGAAGATCAACGGGTGCACTCACATGGCCAGGTAGTCTCCAGCCCTGTAGGTCATCCCTTCAGGTAGCTCAAACTCTGTTACGCCTTCTTAATAAATGATGCGATCCCAAAAAAGAAAACAACGTGCCGATGTGTCGCTTAGAAGGAGAGCCAGCGCTCGTCAGGATACGATTCTCCACGACGGTGCCCAAGGCAGCCTCATGACGCAAAATCTCCGCTCGCTCAGTGCCAGCTGAGACGGTCTTGATCTCAAGCCCAGTGGTCACCCCGCCACCCACTGTGCCGTATAGCTACATCAACCAGACCGGGAAACAAGCGTTAATGTGGGACTATCAAAACCGCAAGGACGCACCTGCCCGAGCCGCTCCCAGACGGCTTTCTCCCACTGATCGAAAGCGCCAAAGAACGTAGCAGCCGCTGCGTCACCCTCTCCGCGCTCCACGAGCCGCATCGCTCCCCGCTCGTCAAGGAGACGGTCGATGAGCGTCGGGATGCGCTGGTACGTGTTCACCCAGTCGCGGTTCCCGCAGCCAAAGACGGCGTACTTGACCTGCCCGAACGCAGCACTGTCCCCGCTGTCCTCTGCGTGCTCGAGCCAGTCGACGAAGTGCGCGGCGTTATCGGCCGGCTGGCCCTCGTAGGAGGCGGTCACGATCAGGACGGGCCCGTCTTGGGGCAGGTGGGCGGCCGCCGAGTCGAGCGTCCCGATGGACGCTTGGAACCCTGCAGAAGACCGTCGCAGTCAACACAACGATGCCGGCATACGGACGGAGAATAGGCGGCTGACCATGAGCAGATGCGGCGGAGGCCAGCCGCAGAGCAAAGGACTCGGAATTGCCCGTGTTGGATCCATACAAGACGTAGAGCGTACGCTGAGCCGCGCCTTCTTTTATCCCTGGCGCTGGGCTGCTTGTAAATAACGCTGCAGCCATTTCCTCTGCGGAGTGGGGAGCGAGGAGAGTTGAAGACGGTGTGGCAAGCAGTTGCGGCTTGTTTGTGCGAGGCACTGCGTGGATATAGAAATCCTTGGGCTTGATGGATAGCGTCTGCCGGAGCTGGAGTTCGTACGACGGGTCGTGCATGACGAGATCGAGGCGCTGAAGGATCGTGACAAGCGTAATTTGCACCTCTTGCCACGCAAACGCTCGGCCCTGTGCAAAATAATACAGGCTTTAGTTGGAATGCGCACAGTTTATGGGAAAGATAGGCATACTATACAGCCTCTCATCCCGTACCCGAAAGGCTGCCACGCGTTTGGCTGTTTGCATATGCATGAGCTCACATACTAGTCTGAATTGTTTTGATTGCGACATACCGGCAAGGCCTCGAATTTGCCATCCATCATGCGTTCAGGTCGGAACTCGTTGGCCTATGAAGCAGTTACCGAACCTCACTCACGGACGAAAAGGGATGACTCGCTACGTACATCTTCTCCCCAAACCTTAGGATCCCTGTGAGCCGAATACGTGTTCACAAGGATAGCGGCTCCTTTCTCGACCGCATACTGTCCGGCGATGACAGTGTCCTCGTTCGGCATGACTGCGCGCAAAGGTGCGCTGGGACCAAGGCGCATCGACTCGCGCATGACAGCTGTGAATTTCCGCGTCATGCATGATCAACATACTCCTCTGGGGCACGACTTCGGAGCGACACTGACCGAGCAGGTATGGGAGCGTGCCGATGTCCTGAACAGTCATAGGACGGCCACCGAGCCTACTGTCCACCTCTTCGCGGAGCTTGCGCATCGCCTCGGGATTTTTGAGTAAATAGTACATGGTAAAGGTGAGCATCCCTGTGAGCACGTCGTTTGAGTCATGTCTTTGTGGACAAGGAACAGAGAGCGAACGTACCAGACGTTGTTTCATGGCCTGAATGCAGTGATACGCTTAGCATGCTCGCAGATATCAACTGACTGTGCGAAACCTCACCGGCAATGAGGAAAGTGAGGAGCTTTGCAGATAATTGAGATAAGCATAGGTACGATGTGTAAGTGCCACGAGGCGACGTACGTTGTTCTTGACGCTCTCATCTGACAGCCCGAGGCCAGTCTCCTTATCGCGACGGGTCAACATGACCTGCACAAGGTCCTCCTTCTCAGGGGGGTTAGACCGATGGTCGGCAAGAACTAGTGGGTTACCCGGGACTCATTCAGCCACCGATATTCATCAAGGGAAGTCACTCACTCTCTTCAGCAAGCTGGAGCATGGTGCGCTTGTCCTCCTCGTACTTAGCATTCGTCCCGGGCATCATGGCTTGGACGAGAGAGGGGCGATTTGCGCGGTTCTGACTCTCGCTCAGGAAGTCGGCCATAGCGGTTGCGAACGGGTGGGGTTCGTCCTGCAGTCCATCATGAGCGTGCGCAGAGTCGTACAAGCAGCCAACTCACCCGGTAAAATGAATTCAACCTTCCGCGGGAAGACGCTTTAACTCTCAATTAGACATGAGAGCGTAGTCATTGACGCACCTGTATGACATGGCGCACAGGCAGATGGCGTCGAGTGTAAGGCGGGTGAAGTCCGTCGCCGGGTCGACCACGTTGTGAGACCCGAAGCTACATGCGTGTATTTCATATCAGGCCGCGTCTCAGGGGGATAGATGGAAGACGCGCTCACCGCTCCCATTTGAGGACGAGCTGCGAGACGATGTCGGACATGCCGTCGAACATGTTGCATACGTTTGCCGCTCCGAAACACGGCAGGAGGAGACGATCTGGACCGGCGGACATATGATGCATGAGCTTCGTTTCAGACGGAGCAGCGGACGGTGCTCACGAGCGATGTGCCAATTTTGCTCTTCAGGGACGTGCGCCTAGATTATATGCTCCTGTGAATTTTACATCCAGGGGGAAAGCGGGTTTACGCACTGTGAAGAGACCGTCCCCCACGGCGTTGCGGACCTGGAGGAGATTGGGGGAGACTTTCTTTCTGAACCTCTTCTCGTCGGAGAGCTCGTTTAGCAAGGCATAAGAGGATACGTAAATCCTCCGGTTTCCTGCATATACTATCAGCATCCGCAAAACGGCGGAGGGCGGGGGGTGGCACGCACCCAACACGACGAGCTGGAACACTTCGCCATACTGCTGTGCGAGGAGGTGGATAGACTTGATGGGCACCTCCTTGTCGACGGCATTGAAGTGGCCGAGGAATGGGATGGACGGAGGGCTAGGGATGGGGGAGGTCATGAAGGGCAAAAATGCGGGGTGAGGGTGGTGGTCCGAATGCTGAGCTGAGAGTAGACTGCTGAAAAGGACCAGCCAATCTGTGCTCCCTTTATACCTGTCGAGCTGCTGTATCCGAGAGGGTTAGGGGCAGTGAATTTGCACTCCCTCCAAGAAGCTGCGACGACTGGGAACACCGCCTGACGGAAACGTGTAACTCTGGAGTCCTGCGAGGTCCTAGCGTCCCCGCATAGTGGGAGACACATATTGCCGGAAGACGCGCCATCCTTTTCTCAGCGGACGTCTCCACGTAATGAAACTCTCTTGCCGTGCGTTGATGGGACAGGCCGTGTGCGAGACGGGAGGAGGTTAAGACATTGAGCTCAGGCCACGAGGATGACTAGAAGGGCATGAGTTGCTCAGGCAGCGGGTATGTATTCCCAGTAACCGGTAGCCACTCAAACCACAGGTGCGACAGAGTCGCGTTTATGCACGGAGTCACTAGATGCCCGATACCCTGCCCATTAAGCGCCGTCAGCACGTATACTCAGCAATGCGAAGACTGTGGACTGTGACGAACTCACTCAATGCATCACGATATTTTCAGGCCGTTCCTTTTATTTGAGCAAGCCAACGTGTCAGATGCATATATTCTCACCAAATGCAAGTCATTGAGCTCGACAGTTTCCTTCGCTCAGCGTCAATTGCGCGAGGCTATGCAGCGCAGAAGTTCCCGGCGAGTGAATTAACCTCATCAGTACTGTCGTGAGTTGGCCACTTGCCATGCGTCTCGAGGCCGTCGGGATCGGAAAAACTGTTACATCCTGAGTCTTGTAAGACTACGGAGCGGATCAGCCAATGCAATGCACAGACAAAAAGCAAACTACGTTTCGTCCGGGACCGGGAACTCGACTTACCGTCCAGCGTCCCTCCACCTTAACCTCGCGAGTAGATCGTCTTATCATTAGCGCTCCGAAGATCATTCAGCCCGGACACGCACGGTGACTGTGGCCACACACCGTAGGTCATCAGGACAACATGCCCGCACAAAAGCGTTCCAGGTGTAGCGGCCAGCTGCTATCCATCAACCCTTCCCAGAGCAAGCACGACAGAGAAGCACTCAAAGTGACGTTCATTGACACAGCGCGTCGGCGCGATACACCTACGCGAGATGGCTACAACCACCGCCGCCACCCGCTCTCGTCCCACCCTTTTTCGAATTCCTCCGCAGAGAACTTCTGGACCGCCCACGTGCGGGCGCGTGTGCGCATCGCGAGATCTGCTTCGGGCGAGAGCGTGAGGACCGTGTGGAATGCTTCCGCAAATGTGTCCGGGGACGTTGCGTGGTACCCTGTGGGCTCGCCTTGATAAG
Source organism: Coriolopsis trogii (assembly GCA_020543525.1). NCBI lineage: Eukaryota > Fungi > Basidiomycota > Agaricomycetes > Polyporales > Polyporaceae > Coriolopsis > Coriolopsis trogii. Next base: position 2,350,383 of record JAHYIO010000023.1, on the reverse strand, counting down.
GGACCACGATGTCCAGTAGGGGTCCCCCGGAGGCGTGCGCAACTGGTATCACGCCAGCCGCCTGATCAACAGAGTGAGATAGAGCGAGAATTATGAACGTGGTATGCGTCTTACCATAAATTCGACCACGTTGATACCGAAGTGTTCATCCACCATGGTACTTAGGCCTATACTCGCCCGTGACAGCCAATTGAGAACTTGCGGATAAGACGCGTTGACGGCGAATTCGACTTGATCCTACGACACATCAGGTTTTGTACGTACATCTAGTTCGCTACTCATACCTGAATGCCAAGCTCTTTGGCGAGCATACGCAGATCCTCTATGCGTGTTGCGTCCCCGATATTACGGCTGCCGCCAACGAGGACGAGTTTCACGGCTGACGCGCCCTGACCGGCATATTCTGGATGCAGTTGCAGTAGCTTGCGGAAAGCTCGGAGCTGCGCCGCGTGGTCCTTTTCCGGTCTGAACTGGGCGATACTGAGTATGACCCTCTCCCGGCCTGCCAGGGGGAACACCGCCATTTGGCGCGTATCGCAGGATGGGTAGACGATCTGGGCTGACTTGGGACAGTCATGCCGCTTGCGCGAGAGCACTTCCAAGATTACGAGCGGGGGCAACAGGTGAATGGCGTCCAGTACACGGTCTGTGTATTGTAGAATGGAGTCGACGTGATTTTTGGTCCAGGATGAGTTAACCATGATGAAGCGTGCTTGTCGGAGGGAGTAGGCATAGTAATACATAAATAGGCGGTAGTACCTGCATAGTCTGCGCGTGAGGATTCCGAGCCGTGTAAGCCGGGAAAGCAGACACGCACAAGAGCTTTCCAGTGCTGAGAATAGATGATGACGAGATAGCTGCTGAGTTTGTGTGTCCGGCCGCGCGAGCTTTCACGCGGGATAACATCGTGGTGCTAATTGTTGGGTAGTGCACATATGCTCCGACAGGGATGTTGCCAAGCAGAGAGACAATAGGAAAGGTGAAGGCGTAACCCATGGTATCTGTGGTAGATGAACTGACTGCAGATGCCATATTATGTTCGATGGTGCTCACCAATGTAGAGATCCGGTATAAGGTACGTCATAGCCTCCCAAGCGAGGTACATAGACCCGAGACTTTGACCGAGCAAAGTAAACCTTGGCCATGTCGAGTCTTCAACTAGATAACGCGATTCGAGGAAGACAAAGTGCAGCGATTGGGGCGAGAGCTCAATATCAAAGCGTGCCTACTGGGGCAATGTGTAACAGCGCATATAGCCAGAGTGAGGGTCGTACCTTGACTTTGTCGAGTATTTTCTCTTTCGTCGTGTCAGTATCCCCACTATACACGACCGATATCACGTCTGGTTCCTTCCGTTGAATAGATGATATTGCAGCCCAGAGTACGCGCTCTCCGCCTCCGCCAGCATTACTTGACAAGGCTGCGTGAGATGAGACGCACATCCAGTGCGCAACTCGAGGCATTGCTCACCAATAGGGGTGGAAGAACCCTACAATCTTCTTCGTTGCAGCATTCTCAATACCAAGTTCAGACAGTAGCTTCTCGCGCTGCTTGACATTACGCCGGCGAGTACCCAATATTTGTCCAACAACTTGAGCTACGAACAGAGCAGCGAAGAAGGCGAGGATAGCGAGATACATAGCGATGATGTCTCGTCCGATCCCAGACGGCAGAGCGAACACTAGACGATAGACAGAGGAGGAGGACGAGAACAAGAGGCGAGCGTGATGTTCAGCCACCGAGTGCGAGCGTGGCGGACCATGGGCGCTTGCAGTCGTATGATGCACGGGGGCGATGTTCTCGCCGTCTCCGTCGTTTTCCCATCCTCCGTTCTCGGCCGTCCAACTCTCGCCGTCGACATTCGACGTCTTTCTCTCCTTCGTCGTCGTCTTCCCTCTCTTTCTCGCACGCAACACAACTCCTGACGACGCTTGACGATCTCAGCCGCCATGGACTACGACCGCAAGTCGACAGTGTCATCCTTCTATGGCGGGCGGCGCAGCGGCGACGCCCTCAATCAGGACTTCAATCTCCCTGCTGGAGCCATGCGACCCCGTGTTGACTCTACATCGTCCTTCTATGGCGCTGGCAACCAAGCACCGGGTGCGGGCGCGGGATACAACCAGAGTCAGTTCTTCGACGCCGGGCGCACGGAGCCAGTTAAGGGCGCTGGGGACGAGGAGGCAGCTTGGGATGTATATGCGGACTTCAACAACGCTGGTCCGAGGTACTCCACTGCGTTTGGTATGGGGGACACTGGGTACGCACCTTCAGGTTCCTGCGAGTGTCGTGTTGGGGCTCATACTGCTGAAGCTATCGCCAAGTGCCCTCACCAACACCGTACAGTCCACAAACTGGAGGGTGAGCTTCGCTGTGTCCAGTATGTCAAGCGGGGTACTGAAGAGTAGCATTCAGGTATGACAAGGGCTCCGCAATGTCGCTTCATGCCGGCGAACAGACGCCAGCAGGCAATGTCGAAATGGTTACCGTGCCGGCACTCGGCCCTGAGTGGAAGGCAGAGGAGCTACGTGGTATGTCCAAGAAAGCCAAACGCCAGGAAAAGATGGAAGAGGTGGCGACAAAGTGGAAGAGGTGGAATCGGGGGGAGACCGGTCTCTGTGGCAGTTACTTCACCCGGAGGTTCACCGCTTGGTTTGCCTTCGGACTATGCGCAGCGTATGTGTTTTACCCCGCCCTCCTTCCGAAAAACTCTAAGGTCCTGTCCGTATACAGCATTGTGCTCGTCCTCGTTTTCACTATCCCTCGAGTTCCCTCCTTCAGCACCAACCAGGCAGAACCACTCTCTCCCGCCGATCCTACCTTCAACAAGACCATACCTACCGAGTTCAGCCGTGCACCAGCCAACTTCTCATTCCCTGGATTGATGAAGCTGCAAGCTGATACCGGAGGAAACTTCCTTCCGCTCACATTCAAGAATATTCATAGCTCCGTCTTCGATCTTGATACCGACCGGCAAGTCGCGAGCGGTGACACAGGCCACCTCACTGTACCTGCCAAACAGTTGCCGATCATCAATCTCAACCTCAACTTCACATACTCCGCCATTAACGACTCCGATGCTACCTGTACGTCTCACCGCACTTTTTCCCCTCTTATATTCGATGCTGACTTTGGCTCAAGGGAATAACTGGTACAAGGCTTGTCGTAACAAGCAGATCTATACAGACAACAAGCGGCCAGGTGCATAGCTCTGACATCGTCCCATTCTGTCTCTTGACGTAACTTACTCTTCTGCAGCCGTCCAATTCCGCTTGGTGCTCGATATGAACATTGCAGGCCTCATCGGGACGAAGAGCACATCGACTATAGTCAATGACGCTGCATGTCCGATCGAGCTCCCGCTCAACTCTGTCTGAGTGGCATTTCGTGTCAGACCGGTGTCTTGGACATCTGCACCGTTGCTCGCTCACTTTCTTTGGCGTGTCTTTATTACCCTCCTCGCTTTGTTGATTGGACTACACTCAAACGGACCTTGGCTTCATTTGTCTAATACCTCATATCTGCATGCATGCATCTCAATTCGTTAGTACCGTATGCCATCATATTCCTGGACTGTCTTTTACATTGAATGGGGTGCGATCGTCAGCCGCGCAAGAAAGTTTGGCTGACATGGTAACGTGGATTTTCAGTGGCTAACATAACATGTTCAGGCTGTTTTGCAACATTGCGTTTGAGTGATGGTTGTTCCATTCTGTTGTGGCTGACATTTATCTCTTCACTTCAGACCCTACCATGAGTCGTCGAATCGCTTCTGGATCCTCGGCGGTGAATGAGTCGTATAGGTCCACCATCCGACACCGGTCGGGTGCCTTCGACCCTGATTCTACGTCTAGAAGAGTCCAACGGCCACGAAGGCATGTTTCATCAAGCGAGCACAGTAACCACAGCGAACGCACGGCCCGCACGCTTGTCACCGCTGACGAGTACACCGATGAAGCAGGCATCGCGACAGCTGGCGTTCGACTCGTACGTCGGGCGGGGGAACCAACAAGCACACGGAGTCACTTCAAGCCTCTCCCTGATCTACCCTTCAAGCACGACCCTAGCGGACGCTTCGAGGACCTACGCGATGGAGTGCCGCACCTATCGCGGGGGCACGACTCTCCTTGCGAATCGCGTCCATATCATGCTGGACCTCCCCTTGCTCGACCATCACACACGGAACGAAGGGATTCTGACCTCTCTACGCATACCTCTCACTCTGCGACCTCGTCCCGACTACCAACGCCCAACTATCCACCCACCGGAGCCCAGCCAGTGAGGAGACAGCTCAGCTCCTACTTCTCCCGGCTTCCCTCTTTCCGCGCTCGTCCGCCTCGTCCGCCACGCATCGAATCTGAGGTATCGACCTATACGTCCAGGTCCGATGGCAGCACCGCATATTCTCACCCCCATCCCTCGTCATCTCGAGGGTGTGGGTTGGCGCGGGTGCCGACAGCCATCAAAGACAAGCGCCCACTACTCGCTTCGACGTTCAGCACCAGTGACAAGTTCACGCAGAAGTTCCCCCGGCCCCGTGGGGTGAAGGGCTTGAACTTTTCCGCGGCTCCCTCAGCATCCTTCCTTGAGCAGGGCGAAGGTCTTGGGATAGAGCGTGTTGAACGATGGACACCGCACAAGTGGTGGCTTCTGCTTTCCGTCTGCACCGTGCTCGTGTATGGTGCGGCTGGGCTCGTCTGCGCCTTGTTCACTTGGTTCAGAGGTAAGAGCTGCATTGCATCAATCTCCTTCTCTGAACGGCTCAAGCTGAGTATGTGCCATAGCCTGGGAGTTCGCAGACGTGATGTACGTCGCAGACTTCGACATCCTGGTCCTCCTCACCCTCTCCTCTTCCATCCTCCTCCTCACGGCCCTCGTCGGCCTCTCCGGCGTGCTCCTCAACTCCCGGCCTCTCCTCGCCGTCTACGCCCTCCTCCTCTGGCCCGCCCTCTTCTCCATGCTCGCGATCGGCTACCCCGCCTACAAGCGCTACGCCTTTGCCCTCGACCGCAAGCTCTCCCGCGCGTGGAGCGAGTGGTACACCCCGCTCGGGCGGCGCGTCGTCCAAGACGCCCTCGGTTGCTGCGGCTTCGCGAACGTGCTACACGAGGCCGCCCCGAGCGCGGTGTGCTACCCGCGCAGTGCGTTGCCTGGGTGCAAGACGGCGCTGTGGCGCGTCGAGCGCGACACGCTCGCGACGGTGTGGGGTGCTGTCTTTGCGCTCGTGCCCATGCATCTCGTGAATATCGTCGTGGCGCTGGTGTGCGCGAACCACGTCACGCGCACGTTTGGGAAGGGAATTACGCCTAAGAGGTATAGGCTCACTGTGGAGGACGTGAGGGCGGACGCGGGCACGCTTGTGAAGGCGTTGGAAGCTGCGGGAGGTGGATTCCGAGACGTCAGGGCTGTTGTACGCCCCGGTTCTGCAAGGGGATCCTCTGGGAGAGCCTTGAGGGAGGATAGGGCGGTTCGGGATCGTACAGGGTATGACGCTTTGCACTACTAGGGCTGGTGAGACGTCATGTTGTGCTGGAGACCATGAATCGCGGATACTCAGATTCGTATTGTGGTCTTGCAGCAGTCGAGCTTTCTGTCCCGTGCAGTGGAGTGACATACCAATCCGTAGCGACGTTAGAGTTCAGTCGCGGTGGCAGGGGTCTTGCGGAGATTGCCGAATTATACCGAAACAACCACACGAATGTCGTGCGCTCGTGGGACCGTAGTACACAGAGATCCTTGGTCACAACGTCGGAGTACCTGTGGTACTCAAGTCAACTGCTTATCGATGGGGCGACTCTCTGAGATCAGCATACCGGATCCGTCGTCCACTAAAGAGTGTCGCTGTCCCCTTTGCCCGACAGCGTTGGGTGTGTGGGTGTGTGCAGCTCGTGAGCTCTAGAATGTGAGAAACGGACGTCGGAGAGCCTCTACCATAGCGGGGACGGGCGAGCACGCAAAGGAAGGCAACGAGAAGAAAAAGAAAGTTGTTTGCCCACGGGGACCATCCTTGTGAACAATAACATGTAAAAACAGAGCTCACCCTGTACCAATGATGATGATTGCTATCAGTCCGCGAGACTTGTGGTCATATACTACAATCCGTTGTAAGCCTGTCTGTCCTGAAAGTATTGAGCATGCAGCTTATCAATTCATACAACGATCGTATTAAAGTTAATGTTTTTCCTGCTTCCTCGAAGTAGACGTTGCCAATTATAAATATCCGCCCTCGTCTGTCAACCGCGTGTAGGCCAAACAAAGTCGTACCAGGCATTGAAGCTCTACGGAGAGCCCAGAGGAAACATCGTTTCCTCATAGCAGGCAAGCCGCCTACTGCGGTGAATGCACCCGCAAGGGAGCGAGAGAAGACAGGGGAAGGGGCACAATCTCGGCTGCAGGCCGGTTAAAGCCCGAGCTGCCTCGAGTGTACGGACTGTACATCATGACTTGGCCTCTGCGATAGTAGAGATGGGTAGCAGGAGCAGACGCACGGACATTGCGGGCGCTGCCGCCAACGCGCGCAGAGAGTCGGGCCCGTGGTCGAGCGAGAATGCAGAGGCACAATATGAGGGATACGAAGAAGACTGCCACGGCCGGTGAGAGGGTGTCACGGATACAGCTCAGTACAAGTAGAGCTCACCCGTGCCGACGGTGATGACAGCGATGAGTCTTGCGGGAAAGCCGTCTTCAGCGAAATTGGGAGGCAAGTCTCGCATGTAATGGGGCGGCATCTACCAAGGGCATTCAGCATTAATGCCTGAGACGGCAACATCAAGTATGAATGGTACCAAGGAGTCGTATCCAGGGGTGCGAGTGGGTTGCTCTTGGTTAGGACGTCGAAACTGCCAGCAAAGGGAGAAGTTGACCGTGACCGTGCCCTTCGCTTGATGGGCAACATGGCCTTGCAAGTGGCTTTTATATGGCGAACAGCCGCACGAGAGCGCCGCTTATCCTTGGGCAGAAAGGGGGAACCGGCGAGGGACTCGGAGCGAGAAGAGAGTTCAATCCGGCGTTGTCCGTGGGATCTAGGGTGTAGGGTGTGACATATAGCACTGTGTGCCAGGGGAAGATGCACAGGCGTCACATCCTCTCGGGAAGCCGTGAGGCGCCATATTGAGGTCAGCAGGGTCCAAGCTGACGGCCTGTGTGGTGTGAGAACGTTTGCCTCAAGGACTATGTCCTAACAAGAGCTCAGTAAGCAGCCAACTCCCACCCAAGCACGCGCCTTGTCGAAGTCCAAATACCGCTAGGGGCGTTTGCCGAAGTATGCGTTGCCTTCCAACAGTCAGCAGGGCAGCAGACTGTCCTAACGCCCGGTAGGGGTCCCATGCGCTCGGAGTTGGGCGAGATAGGTAAACGCTCGGAATCTGCACAGATTGGGACGAAAAACGATCGAGCATTCCCATTCTCGGGGCGCGAAAGGTCAGCGGGGCCAGACTCCAGCCCAGAGAAGCACTGATAGATACAGCACGAACGATTGTCATGTACTCGAGCATCGAAGTGAGCCATCGTCGACTTTGTAGGGGTCTCACACTGAACACCTGACAGAGCCCCTCATGTTTAAAGGCATTCAGAAGAAGCAGGCAAATATGCAGGAAAGTATGGCTCGCTCAAGTCCCTGGCGGCTGTGCCCGGCACCAGGGTCACAAACCTCAATTGTGACGCTGTATGGACAGCGATACCGACACCTTCCTGCCGACACATGACAACGTGACTTATTGCACGCGGTTACCCTGTACCAGCGTCGTAGTCGAGCGGGCGTTACCAAGCGTCAAAGTCCGTGTATTCGCACGGCAGAAGCGGGTGGTTCAAAAGCGAGGAATGTCATGAATAAGAGACCACATCCCTCCTCCAGGTAATTCCCGAGTTCGAACGACAGCTGCTGTACGTGTGAGTTGCGCTAGAACCAAGCTGCGCTCGCACATGGCCGGCAGGCCATGCGCAACTGTTGCCAGAAGAGGAAAGGTGTACACCTGGTTACGAGACTCGAGGAGAGCAACGGCGATAGCCAGTGCCAGGACGCACACGTATGACTATCGCCGTGGCCTTCGCAATCAAGCGAACGGCATTGCCCACACCACGACGTACCAGTATCTGACCTCAAGGGCCATGCGGCTTCTAGCCCTTGCCATATGTGTACTCCTGGAACTACCGGTCCGGTGTTGGAATGGTGTGGGATACAACGAGGCCATGCGAGCGTTTCACCGCGCACAAGGGCTGCTTCCGCGATATCAGTACATCTGCACAGGGCGTCCCGTGAGCCCTCACTAATCATACAGACATTGCGGCACTCGCCGAAGAAGATTCAATGCTGCGGGAATCACCACGATTCAGGACGCTGATACATAGATCACCAGACCTCCCGAACCGTATTCGTTACGAATTTCGTTGCCCTTCCTGCGAGCGTCGCATAGGAGCCGTAAACAAGAACTCCAAGGGACTAACTTAATGGTTCTTCTTTTCGAATTCGAGCCGACTTGATAGGTTTGCCAGCCTAAGCTACTCAGGGACTACCCGCCGCAATATTTGAGTCATGAGTCTATGAGCGAGCAGTATACTATGCTCACCTATGGATGGTCTGCCTTTCTTTGAGTCTCCGGGTAAATACTCGCTAATATCTCAGATCTCAGGGTAGTGCGGGCTTACATAGAGATCGTGGGGAACATCAGTCAGTGTCAGAAGGCAAGATGCATTGCGTGGCGCCGCATCGCGTTAGGCGCTACGCTGACAGAGTTGGGCGTCAGAAATTCAAACTTGGCGCTCCTGGGCATCGGGGTTCAGACGAGTCTTTGGAGGAGTGGGTACAGCAAATACCGTAGTGACAGGTCAAAACAAAAATTTACACATGTCACCGAGAATGCGCATACAAAAATAACATAGTTCATTTGAAGGCATGACCAGACACGACCATCATTGTTCAGAAGTTCCAAGGTTCGACCCGTCATGGACCCTCCCATGCCTTCTCGCAGCTCATACCGGGGTCAGCATGTGCTGGGCAAAGTGTAGCTCCCGTAAGGAATCAAACTTGCTGGCCAACTCCCGTAGCTGCGTGGCGCTTTCGTGAGCCTGCACAGCAGGACTTGCGGGAGACCACGCAGAACGCGGTGAGCGTGGCGAGTAATATTACTTCGAACATTGAGATGCGTTCAGTCCAGTTTTCAAGCATAATCTACAGTCAGATTGGTAGACGCACCTATGCCTACTATGATGGCTACAATAACCTCAGGAGACATGTCTTCACGCACGAAGGGCGAGGGTGTTGAAGTAGTAGTCGCAGTCGCAAAAGAGGACAGGAAAGACATTTGGATAGTGTAAGGGGCGTTCTATACGCATCAGAGAGTATGTTAGCGTGATTTACAGAAGTTAATCCTGTCTGACCTTGTGAGCTTCTGCGCAGTCGTACCTTCGCCCTGAGGTACCCCCTGTTTATATAGCCACTGGGGCGTAGCATATCCTGGTCACATCCGCATATCTTGGTTTCAAGTTCACTGGCAGCCTTGAAGAGGTATCATGAAATTCCCATACGTGTGCGGCCTGGAAGGCTTATGCACAACGCCGCAGGATAGTGCTTTGACCTTCAGGGTCGGCTGGTACAGAGCTAGGAATGTATCTGGATGAGGAGTAAGCACTTCACAGCGGGCAATCCCGGCTCGTGAAAGGCAGTGTCATAATGGGAGCGAGTCAAAGAAGCATGATGGTCGTGACTCCAAGACGGTGGAAACCAGCTTAACAGGCAAGCAACTGACCGCCACCACAATGCAGAGCACAACAGATCAGGATAGTGTGAAGCATCGACTCCTACGTACTAGAATTCAGAGGGCGAGAGATTATGCACTGCACTCTATCCGGATAGAACATCAACTGCAGCCTCGATCGTCAGTACTTCGCCTGACAATCCAAGGGATATCCGCAGCACAGCTGCCGCAGCTCTCATAGCATTTCTCGACATCGGCATTGCTGAAATTGGCAGAACAGCGCCTGCTATTCACGTACGAAAGTCTGACTTCTCAGAGATACGTGTTAGAAACTGGTTCATGGGGCAGCCTAGAGAATTATGGTGAGCTCAGCGCGTATCTGTATGGCGTATGGCTCACCTCAGCCGCCTGTTTGAAGATGTGGCGATGTGACGCGGTACTACAGCATGGCAGTGACGTCGCGAATATCCGGACGTTCACTGATTGCCAAGGTTCCCAGCCAGTGGTGGCTTTGCGGCAGTAATGTCAACAGATGAAGCATTGGATGGGTGATGTGCGGTTTGCGATAGCCACTGGAGAGGTGGGAGGAAGAGGGAAGAGTGGAGGCCAACTGCAGAATCACCATCTGCATCGTCACTGCAGAGTCCAGGCAAGCGGTCCGAGGCTTCCGCCCCAAAGGCGCCCAAAATACTATGGGCGACTTGGTCGATGACTCTCGCTCTCACTTTCTTACTCTCACCACGAACACCCATCGCTCTTTGCGTCAAGATGATGTTCAGTCTTTGCTTGTTCAGAAGATAGGGTTCTCTTGTTTGAGAAGCCATTCTCCTGCTACGTGCTCTACATGTCTCAGTGCATGATTCTGGCTCACTCAGGTGATGACCTCTCCTCCCGAATACCATCTGCTTACAGTGAGTGGACTCGTCCGCTCGCTCCATGGCCTGTGTCCTGGTACACAACACAAGCAGTACTTGGTGGTGTCTGGAAGAACGTTCCGTGGTACGTACTTGCATGCTACGCCACCATACCACAGGTCATGGGAAGGAGGAGAACCCGTGATAGGAATGTCAAACCCTCGGACCTCGGGACCTCCAGACTCCCACAAATAACCGGTCGTGGGACCTCCAGGCTTTCACGGACTAGCTCAAGCAGGAACTCGTAAATATAGATGAACGGGACCTCGCATGGAGTCTTCGAATCCCGAGTACGCATCTCCTTTCCTCGACGTTCGCCCTCCCTTCTTCTCTCCCTCCTACGTCCTACACAAGGTCCCCGATCGTCCACATTCGAACATACAGTCCAGTTGCGATGTCAGCAGAAGAACCTAGGACGTACGGAAGCGCACCTGGACGCTGGTCTGGGTACATGCGCGAGCTCTTCCAGAGCAGGCAGCCGCCCCCGCTCGGGTCTGTCGACCCTGACAAGATTGAAGCCGCGGCGCGCGAAAAGCTGAAAGACAGTCCGGGTGCGTACACATTGACATTTCATGTCTATACACCGGTCCATATCCGATTGCGCCGCCATGCGTCCACATCGGCCCATGTCTGTACAGGCATGACTGCATGACGTGCATCGTGCATCATGCGTTGCTCATAGACTCGCCGTAGGCTCGTTTAACTTCATCTTTGGGAATGCCGGCACGGGTTCTACGTACCGCGCGAATAGAAAGGCATTCGGCAAGTGGCAGATTGTCCCGCGCATGCTCAGGAACGTCACTCATCGTAACATCGAGGTGCACCGCGTATTGCTCACCCTGTACGATCCTGGGGTACTGACCTTGCTGTCGCGGTACGCCATAGACAACGATCTTCGGAACCACTTACCCCTCGCCGTTGTTCCTGGCCCCGATCGGGACCCAAGGCATCTACCACGCGGACGGTGAACTCGCGACCGCACGCGCTGCCGAGAAGCTCGGGATCCCGATGATTCTGAGTGGGGCATGCTCGCGCTCTATCGAAGCTGTCGCCCAGGCGAACGGACAGGGCGCGCGCTGGTTCCAGCTCTATTGGTACGTCTACCTACGATCCTTCAATTTAGACGCATGCCCAACACCGTGCCACCACCCCCTCTCCAGGCCACTCAACAACGACGTGACGCTCTCGATCCTATCACGCGCGAAGAAGAACGGGTACTCGGCGCTCGTCGTCACCGTCGACACGATGGCGATCGGCTGGCGGCCGTACGACATCGACGCGAGCTTCCTGCCGTTCATGCACAGCGTCGGGACGCAGATCGCGCTCTCCGACCCCGTGTTCATGCGCGCGCTCGGGATGGAGCCGCACACGGACGCGGACGTGCCCGAGTTCCCGTACGACCCGGCCAAGTTCGACGAGCTGTACAAGAGCGGGGACGCGCGCGCTCTGAAAGCGGTTGAGCTCGCGGCGGCTTGGGGCCAGCAGGCGGTGAATGGTGTTTATAGGACGTGGGAGGACGTCCGGTTCTTGAAGCAGAACTGGGAGGGGCCGCTTGTCGTAAAGGGTATTTTGAGCGTGGAAGTGAGTGATTTGTCTGCCATATGGAGTCTGGCTGCTGATTTGTGGGTAGGATGCGGAAATTGCGATAGACGAGGGCATCGACGGGATCATCGTCTCGAACCACGGTGCGTGTTGCTCGTATGCGACGACGCTGCATGTCTGGCGTCTATGTTGCTATTCTGGGTATCGGTGCGCAAGCGGCGCCGAGGAGGATTTATCTCCTATCTGGCCAGAGCTTCTGAGGCATATGTTTGCAATACATGGAGCGCACCCATTGATTCGATGTCGCGGCTGCCAGAGAACGTTATTCAAGACGCATTCTGACTGGAGTATCTCCACAGGCGGACGTCAGATCGACGGCTCGATCTCTGCACTGCTCGCTCTAGAACGCATCATGCAGTCTCCGAAGGTCAAGGACGCCCAAGCAAGCGGCAAACTTACGGTGCTCTTTGATTCTGGAATTAGGACGGGCTCGGATATGTTCCGCGCAATCGCCCTGGGAGCGCAAGGCGTCCTCAGTAAGTCCTCGCGGGAGCGGTAGACGCAGGAGCTGACGCCGCGTTCCGCAGTGGGCCGCACATACGCCTACGCGCTCGCGATTGGGGGGCAGAGCGGGGTGGAAGCGATCATCAAGAGCATCCTCGGTGATTTCGAGCTTACGCTGGGGCTTGCGGGTCAGAAGACCATCGCCGACATCCATGGGAAGGCGGGGGAGGTCATGATCAAGGTTGACTGAAGCACGTTCAGCAGGTACTCGATGTGCGCTCTGGGCGCGCTGATTGGACGGGAGGAGGGGTGGAGGGGAGATGGGCGACGGCAGGATGACATTTTCTATGGCTCCGACTGATACGCAGGGATTGGCAAAGGGAAGGCTCCCATTGCGTGTTGTAGAAACGCACATCGCCACGATGTACCCATTTGGAATTTGAGCTGATTGAAACCGGAGGTGTGTCAGCGGGGGCAAACTGTACGCTCGCGAGTGGCCAGCGTGCGTGCTGGACGCTGTCAAACAGCGCTGCCTGTCCCGTGCAGCAGCGCGCGCGAATGGAACCCGCGCGCTTGGTAAGTGTTTTCGCGAGTCACGTGCGGGGATGGGCATGGCTTAGTTAAGGAAATAGGGCGGGCTTGTATCGTGACTGCGACGGTGCACGGCCCTATAAGTTTCGCAACCTTCCACCACGCTGAGGCCATCTACTACCCCCCTCCGTGCTCTCTTCAGGGCCCTCCCCCTCGCTGCCACCGCCAAGTACTCCTCGTCCGCTCACCCACCTCCCAAACCCTCGAAAATGGCACCCACCGTCCCCACCGTTCCCCAGAGCTCGAAGATGCACTCGAAAGTCGTACGTGTTACCCATCCGATTGCAGGCAGATCGTGAGCTGACTGGAACGTGGTATACAGGTCATCATCGGTTCGGGTCCCGCAGGACACACCGCGGCCATCTACCTCGCCCGTGCCAACCTCAACCCGGTTCTGTTCGAGGGTTTCATGGCGAACGGATTCGCAGCAGGCGGTCAGCTTACCACTACCACTGATGGTGAGTAAATCTCCCTCCCTTGCGCATATTTGGTGGGACGCGATTGAGGCATGGGTGGGTTGCCGTCGTCCGGCGGAGAAAGGGCGCGGGATGCGTTGTACCACCAGGGAGCATCTCGACGGCAGGAATGCATTGCGTGGAGCGATTGTGGACTATCTGTCGCGCTGAACCCATAAACGCCGCTTCGACATTGGATCGCTGACAATCTGCCTTTCATTCACAGTCGAGAACTTCCCCGGTTTCCCCTCCGGGATTCTCGGCCCCGAGCTCATGGACAAGTTCCGCGCCCAGTCCCTCCGCTTCGGCACCAAGATCATCACCGAGACCGTGTCCAAGGTCGACCTCTCCGCACGTCCCTTCCGCTACTGGCGTGAGTTCCAGGAGGACGGCGAGCCAGAAACGGCCGACACTCTGATCATCGCTACCGGCGCGTCGGCCAAGCGGTTACACCTCAAGGGCGAAGACATCTACTGGCAGAGCGGCATTTCTGCCTGCGCAGTCTGCGATGGTGCTGTCCCCATCTTCCGAAACAAGCCACTCGCCGTTATCGGCGGTGGTGACTCCGCAGCGGAGGAGGCGACTTGTGAGTGCTTCCTGCTCCTTTACCATAGAGTTCATCCCACCCCTGACATCGTCCGCCCCGCCCGTGCCAGACCTGACAAAGTACGGCTCGCACGTGTACGTGCTCGTCCGCCGCGGGGAGCTCCGGGCGTCGAAGATCATGGCGAAGCGCCTGATGTCGCACCCGAAGATCACCATCCTCTGGAACACCGTCGCGGTCGAGTGCCAGGGCGACGGGGACCTGCTGAACAACCTCCGGATCCGGAACGTGCAGACGGGCGAGGAGAAGGACCTGCCCGTGAACGGCCTCTTCTACGCGATCGGGCACGAGCCCGCGACGCAGCTCGTCCGCGGGCAGCTCCAGACGGATATCGATGGGTACATCGTCACTGTGCCCGGGACGACGCAGACGAGCGTGAAGGGCGTGTTTGCGGCGGGCGATGTGCAGGATAAGCGCTATAGGCAGGCGATCACGAGCGCGGGGAGTGGGTGTATGGCTGCCCTTGAGGCGGAGCGGATGATCGCTGAGGAGGAGGAGGGTGTTGAGGAATGAGCGCGCTGAGAGTAGAGGCCGGTGTCCATCTCCGTTTGCTCTCACTTTCGCTGGGCCCTCTCAGTGGTGTGCATGATATAGAGACAGTAGTTTATAGGTGCCTTGTGTATTAGATGTATATATTCTCAACATCAACGCAGTCGAGCCTCAATTTTTCTAGGAGACGTGCATCTGGGCCACTCGCTCCAGAAGGAGGGCACAGGAGGACGCGGACGAACCAATGATCGTTGATCAGATCAGTGTATACGTAGCGGGCCAGGCAAGTCAGACGCTCGTTGACAATGACGCGCGTGGCCTCCGGCGAACTTGTAGTTCAATACCGTCATCCATGTACTACGCCTGTCATTGGATAATACCACTGGCGACCATGCCTCCATAGCCTACTGCTACTATCTGCTTTTGTTTTCTGCTGTGGTTCCTATGGCGGATGTCGGGTGACGTTGAGGGCCGGGAGAGCATGACTGTGTTGACTCCTCAGCGCCATTCACGTCTTTCTTTCGCCTGACTCCTTGTGTTCTCCTAGTCATCTAACAGATACTACGAGTCGGTATGGGTGAGTCCACCGGCATATGCGCAGAAGGCTCGACACTAACGTCTTACTGACACATCCATGTTACAATACACAGTTTTTGGCCCGCTGTTTCCGGTGTGCGTGCTTTTGCTAGGCGTAGGCTATCAGCCGACTGCGAGCACATCGGCGGACATGCTGCGAGCCACGCTTCGTAACGAACTATGGCGTCACCTGGGATATCCTGCTCCCGACGGCTCCAGAAAGGTGTCGTAGAGCCCAACGAATGAGGGTACGTGTCGTTGCTGTTCACTATCATGACACCTGTCCACTCAGACTGGGGAACACGGCGGACACAATGCGACCCGTGACGCGCGCTCGCCGAAGTTCATGAGCAAGCACCGATAAGCGTTGTTGAGAGATGTGGCGATGCTATACTAGACTCTCAGTCTGAACCTAATATCGAGGGTTGGGACAACTCATTTTGCGAGGTCCGGGCTTTTGCAAGACATGTGCTTGTCAGGGTCTCCGGACTTCGGCAAATTTTTCATTGGAGAGCAATGCGTCCGCGTCCTATGGTATTTGGCCGCCACATTTGGGGGTATCGCTGGTAGAACGGCGTGTACTCGGACGTCGCACATGGAAGGCGGCAACCTGAACCACGGGCACAATCGCACCCGACTCACGCTGTCCCACTGTCGCTGTGCAAAGTGATGCAGAACTGGGGGAAGCGTCATGGTAGGAGATGACAAGTATCGTCTTGGACGTACTCGTGTTGCCAATACAGCCTGATCAAGCACTTCCGCATAGATGCGCCAGTCGCCCCTCTTCCCCCCCTCATGAAGGATTGCCCGAACTACATCGAGATTCGTGATTCGTTCTCTTCCCAGAGACGACTCTGTCAAGCTCTCGCTGCTGTTGTCAGCTGTTGTCGTCGCGAATCGTGGATTGTCCCTATTTGCCGTTAATGCTCAGGCGCTCTGCAGTGGTCAACAAGCTTCTCGCCCCTCTCACATTCTGGTCATTGTATTTCGGAAACCTGGTATAGCTCTGGAATGGACTGAACATGGTCTTTCTCATCATGCTATCACGCGCGGACCGCTTCTCGCACATCGGCTTCCTTGTGTCGGCGAGACAGCGGTCAATAAGTAAGGTTCAGTTATGTGTCGTCCTGTATTCGGATTGCAAACCGTTTTCCCGTGGACGCTGGAGAAGTCGCACAATGATATCGCCTCGAATGTCATGTGATCCTTCGAGTAAGACGTCGCGCGGTGTATGTCCACTGCGCTCCAAATATAGTATCTCTGACTGTCCACAGATATGGGGCAGGTAAGGTACTACTGTGACGACCATGGTGAAATTTTCAGCCTCAGGTCCGATGTGTTCGTGGTAGCCTCACAACCACGGCGGCTCATTCTCATTTAAGAATGGGCCCCACAAGAACAATGCTCTACCACTTGCAGCCAAAGCCACTGAATGTTCCCCTGCCCCCGTTCTTCCTCCCTTCTCTAAAGAATATACGCTGTGCTACACTCGCCGACCCAAGTAAGTGTTTTCCCTGTATGAGGCCCCTTGAGTACTGAGCACCTCCTTGCAGATGGCACCTGCTGAGCCGCGTCTCGCATTCCATGGGGAAGTCGAAATCCCTCCTCAATTTATTGCCGTAATGGTTGTTAGTACAGGTGACCTTCTTCCTGCACTTCATACTACCGTAAGGCTCCTACATCTTACGCGACCGCGGCGATAGTAGTATTCGTCGCCCTCGTCATCGCTTGCCTGTGCCTCGTCGCTCAGCCGCGCCACGGTCAATCCTCCCGAGGCGTTGCCAGCGCACGCAGTCGCCATGCGGCCACTCTGGCTATGCAGGGAAGCATGGGGGGATTCCAGCTGGGTGTCATGTACGCTGGGGAAGATGGGGCGAGCTCCCGTCCCCCATTGTCCAACTCCGTTTCCATCCCCGTCCCTGTCCGCCTGCGTTGAGGCTCAGGCAGCCGCAGGTCAAACGCCTGCTCGTGGACTTGATCTCTTCCAGATGATATTTGTTTTTTGACAACGTGAATGGGCATCGCTGATTGTGTGATAGTATAAACATGTGCGTTGTGTGGATGCCATATGACACCATGACTTGTCCCGAGTTGTACGCAATCGTGTCGCCATCCAGTGGCTTATCCTCACCGGGCCCGGGCCCTTTACCCTGTACGCTGAGCCTCAACACAATTGTCCGCGCCTGATAGAGCATGAGACAAGACGCCGTATGTGCCGCACCGCTATCGGAGTCGTCTCCGAAGCTTCGGAGGCTAGCGTTACCAGTTCTCCGTCGGCGTCCTCGGTCACCCTGTCTTGAACAGCGCGTTCTCCACAGTTCCCTTATTACGTGGTAACTAGCGATCAATGGTGAGGTCAAGGCGTTTATGTAACATTGCAGTTACTGGGCTATCATGAGGAGAATCGTGCACGTTGTAATTGGCCATGCGAAAAGGTGGTAGGCTACAGTGCTTATGTGTATGCATAGAGTATGTGAGATTTTCGAAACGCGTCATGGTGGTAATTTCTTCCGGGTCGCCTATCGTGTTGTTGGCTTGCATTGACGTTTTGTGTACATAGCCAGGGATATCAACCTCCGGCGGTCTGGTGTCAACTGCGGCGGATTCAACAGGCGCCGAGGTGTCACCTGCGCGGACTCTTGATCCAGGTCTCTAGAGCTTAGCTGGTGTTGCTTCATCCGCTAAAGGTTTTATGTGCAGTACAGCTTTCACAAAATCATACGACCACGAACTGACCAGCCGGATCTGGTGTCATTGTTTGACTCGGATGATCGAGTCTTCATTCTCCGACTTCGTCTCGGTGCTGATGTCTTCAAGGAGTTCATGCCCGTCCGTCTGTGCAATATTGCTTAGGTCACAAGTTAGAGGCCAACTGAGCAAACGGAGACGTCAGTTCCGCTCAGCGCATTGTCGGACCATCGCGTATCCAAGCCCACATATCAGTATCGCAGAACGGGCCGGGTTCAATAGTCCAAAAAGCTAGTATTACCGGATTAGTACTGTAATTTCCGACGTCCCTCTTATCTCTTGAGGCTCATGTAGCTAATGCCAGCACCCAACGTCGAGATCTAAGAGTGAGTGACCCTTCGTGGAAACACATCGTTAGCAACTGTATCCTTGTGGAGCCGATCTGCAAAACGGTATGACTCACTCAATGGCGAAAACGTTGTCGACAGCTTCGCAAGTAGCAGCGCCGCAGTGGGTGCCGTCACCGGTGATCCCACCGATCAAGTTAGCCTGTTGGGTAAGTCCGAGAAAGTCAGCACAGCATTATAATACTCGGTGGCAGAAGATGAAAGGCTCCACCCACCCAGTTGCGACGGCAGTACACGGTGTCAGAGTTGGCATGGTTGATGAACGACGACTTGCAGGTCCCGAACGTGACCGTGACCGTGGCACCAGCGGTCTGAGGAAAATTACGTAGAGAGTGCGGATCAGTGCCTTCACCTTCAACGGATCCAAACGAGTTGACTCACACCCGCGGCCGAAGCGGTGAAGTAGGGCGTGTTGTTTGCCTCGTCGTTGAGGGCCTGTGCGATGTGGGCACAGTCGTCCTTGTTCGGGTTACCGGCGGCGGGGTTCTCGCACGCGCTCACGCTGCCTGCAATTTGAGATAGTGCGCGGATCGACAGCATCATCAGCTCAGCCCAAAAACTAGTAATTCAGACATACAGGAGGTAGCGCAGGCGGTGGAGTTGTTGGGGACCTCAGCACGAGCGTCGAGGGAAGCACCGCAACGCGTGACGAGCATCTTGACGTCGTTGTCGCGGCCGATGAAGTGCTCAGACACGACACGGCACTTCTCGGGGGACATCATGGCCGAAGCAGGGGAGACGGCGAAGAACGCAGCGATGAGGGGCAACAGCGCGAAGACCTGCATTGTAGAAGAATGTGTGGGGAGTAAGAAGGTGCGAATGCAAGTCGTGATGAGTGAGGAGGAGTGAGACCAACAAGAGAAAGTACACACCCTTATATACTGGTAGCATCCGACTACTGATGAATGCAAAGTAGGGTGCGAGCAAGCGAAAGCGTGTGAAGCTGTGATACCTTGCCGTGCCGTGCGGGTACGCCCTACCGATGGTGGCCATATGGGTGGATAACATACATCGGAACGCCGGGATTGATGCTATAAGCAATCTTCTGACGACCGGGAGCACTACAGATGGATCCCGTAGGACGACTCACAATGATTTCCGCCCAGTTTTCGAAGCAAAAGGAACTCACAATAGCACCGACTGAATGCTGCAATCTTGTGCTAATATCTCATATCTAATAGTTAAAGACACACCTTATGCAGCAAAGAAAAAACGGGTCCATGATTCCAGCAGACAGGCAACACGGACCTTCTGGACAGGCGGAATCGACGGTCCAGACATGTCGCAATGAGCCGTTCTCGAGTTATGGTTACTGTACATGCGCGTATCGCCTGCCACCATTATTCAGTAGCTTCCAAATGATGATAGCCTGCGTTGTCGTAATGGGTGATGTCGCGTATATCCAAGATAGTGCTAAGTGCGAGATGGCAGTGGAACGTAGACCGGCGGACATCCAGTCCGGCAAATTTGGAAATCTAGACGCCCATCACCGTGTGAGGCTTGGCCCGGAGCTTGCCGTGTTACTGGGTGGCCGTGTTGGCGATGTCTCATCCTTGTTTCATCACTTTCTCCATCCACAGCAAAACCACTTAGGTCTTCTCAAACCGTGTAGCTCTTATGCCAGACATATTGCCGAATATCCACCACGACGGAATCTGGATGCCGAGTCCCGACAGCACATGATGAGCCTCATGTCGTTTTCATGGCAACCACTCGAGTCTCATGTCCGTTCCGCTCGCGCAGCTACTACTTATCCACTTCAATAGTGGTCCACTCGCACCAACGTCACTAGCCAAGCCAACGTCACTGAATCGCAGTGCAGACTAACAAATGATTATGATGTTTCGAAGCCATTACTGTAAGTCCCTACGTCCCTACTCATCGTGATGGATGATGCCATGCCGCAGCGTTCAAATCTTAAACGTGAGTGACCCTACACGATTATACCCGTCAGCTGATCCATTATGCAGTGGAGAACTCGGGAAATTGCTCACTGGATAGCGAAGACGTTGTCGACAGCCTCACAAGTAGCAGCGCCACAGTTGGTACTGTCACCAGTCATACCACCGATGATGTTACCCTATCGTCATAATCCGGGAGAATCAGTATGGCGTTCCAAACACCGACATCAGGTGATAGCAAAGGGCTACTCACCCAGTTGCGGCGGCAGTACACGGTGTTGGCATTGGCGTGGTTGATAAAAGACGACTTGCAGGTGCCGTAAGTGACGGTTATGGTGTCACCAACAGCCTGCAGTGAGTGCGTGTCAGTCGTGGTCATTCACTTCGATACACGCCAGTCGACTTACTCCGGCGGGTGAGGTGAGGATGTAGGGCGCGGCGTCTGCCTCGTCGATGAGAGCCTGAGAGAGGTGAGCGCAGTCGTCCTTGTTCGGATTGCCGGCAGCGGGACTGTCGCACTGGCTGACACTGCCTGAAGAACAAATAGTGCGATTCGCGCACATCGTCAGAACAAAGCGCAAAGAGAAGTGTTATAGGAATCGAACGCACAAGAAGTAGCGCAGGCAGTGGCGTTGTTGGGGACCTCAGCGCGCGTGCTGAGCGACGCGCCGCAGCGCGTGACGAGCATCTTGACGTCGCTGGAGCGACCAATGAAACGCTCGGTGACGACGCCGCACTTCTCGGGGGTCACGGCGGCCGCGGTGGCGGGAGAGACAGCGAGGAAGGAAGCAAGGAGGGGCAACAGCGCGAAGACCTGCATTGTGGAATAGGAAGGTGAGAATTAAGATGGGTAGTGAGTGATTGTTAAGGCAGGAACTGCGACTGAAACCCGAAGTGAGAGTGGAGAGGTGAGGATAACAGGCAGTGGTGCACTATCCTTATATACCAGTGCGCGAGTACGTGAATTCGGCGTGGAGGCCAGAGCGTGTGACGCTGTGCTACCTTGGCATGTAGTACGGGCATGCTCCACCGACGATGCTTAGGCGGGTTGGTGGCATACCTCGGGACACTGGGCTGGCAGCCAAGATGCCGTACACAGCATAGGCCGCAGAGGGACCGGGAGCATTGTCCACCCTCCGTCGGAGCGGCAGAAGCCGGCAAGCACCAGGGAGCAGAGAAGAAGATGAATGCGACCAACGCATGGCTGGTCAACACAGTGTATTCTTGGCACTGATTTCGGGTACAGACTTGTCTTGTTCGAAACTATATAGTATCCGGGATTTCAATGGTGTGCATGAAGACACAACATTGAAATTTGAACGGTCAAGGTAAGCTAACAGCTTCCAATCACGGTCGCCATTTAACTCACTCTGTAGAGTACTATGTACCGGCCTCTTCTCTTACTCCGAGGTACTTGGTACTCAGGCCACGGGTTAGCTTGACGAATGCCTGACCGCTATGAAGCCTACCATTGTGACTGTAGTGTCGTAACTTCATAGGGTTGGAACTTGGCATGCTGAAGTAAGAACATATATATGCGCATGCCCATCGAAGGATTCGAAGAGTCGATTGAATTCCACTTGTCGTGTATGCTTGCCCTGCGTGTACACTGTGCGGCTCATGCCTGCTAGGCTTGACCACTGGAGACGCAACGCTTGCTACACCGCATACAGCCGCATACTCGGATCTGCGGCACGTACGTCGTCGTTCGCGTCATGTATGTTATCCATGTGCCAGCTTCGCTTGGAATACATGGCTCTCTTCCGATACACGGGATTGAGCTTGTCTGACAGCGGCCATCTGCATTCGTCGTAGCAGACGGCGAAAACCACACCGAAGACAGAGCGTCTCTCATCTGGATGCATTAGCCGCTATCTGCTTGAGGCTCACCAGCCTCCGGATAGCCTGACGGCATCTTGAATAGGTAGCCATCGTCCAGTCATAGCACGCAGGGCCGTCTTCGGGCGAGTCCTGTGTCCGAATCAGATAATTTATCCTCGCTGGACACGTTCTGCGGGTTCGAATTCTGCGGAGCGAGTACTCACTCTGACGGGTCCTCGTGTATCGTCGGTAATCGGCTGGAAGAACTGCACGTCGCCGGCATGGTACGCTTCTTTGATGTAGCTTCTGTGTTACTCGAAGGTGTGGGACGGAGTGAATGGAGGCGTCTGCAAGAATGTCAGCGGTGGTCAGTGGTGGTCACGCAGGCGTGGAGCTAATCACCGTTCACTATTGAGGTAAGCCACGAGGGGACGCGCAAAAATTTAGACCATCCAGCAGCAAGCCCGTCCGAGGACCCGGCATGATTTGCGGCCGCGTAAGAGTAATTGTGGGGAAGAAAGCTGAGCACGACGCCGAGAAAAACATTCGTTAACGACTGGAGTTGATGCTTGCTTCGTGAGGATACGAGACTTTCGCAGGCATTACCGTTTCGGGAGACACTCTTATTGGTGCAGCACGGTATTGAATGAACAGAAGCGACGGCGGGGTACATGCCCAGCAATTTGAACGACGCACCCGGTGTGGCTGTGTTCTTGATGTTAGCCACCGAATATTGTCGACTTTAACCAAGAAATCCACCTGCCATCGAGGTCGAGTGCATACCTCGAGTTGTCTACCTTTTGACCGGGTAGATCTGCTCCAAATCTTGGCTGGACACCCTAGCATGATGTCCTCTGACCGATCAGGATGGCAAAACCGTCTCTGACATACCGAAGCCTCTCATCTTCCTATCTCCATTTGATGAAGCGCTGTGCGATGTCGCCGACGCAAGGGTGGTGAGGTCTTCGCCCCCGTGTATTCGAGGATTATACTGCCAGAGGAGCTCATTGTCGACCATTGGAGAATATCCCTCAGTTTATTGAGTGAATATCCAGGGCTTGCATACATAAGCGATAATTGAGAAAGAGAACTAAGTCTCAAATTCAGTGAACACCACAGGCGGGGAAAGTACGTTTCCACTCATCAGGCAAATGGATGAAGTTGCTCGCTGTATTGGCCGAGGGAGCGACGTGGGACGACTCAGTAGAGTATACCAATCCCGCCGATATGTTCAGCAGGATACGAGCGCAGCGTAAGCTTTGTGTACTTTCGGATTGCGGAGATTAGGACGATGGAAGTCAGGATTTCAAACTGCAGTATCCACTGCCCAAAGCGGACAGCATTCTCACGATCTAGCGCCTGAGCGTTTGTGGTCAATCCATTTCTGCAGTCACCCACACAGGCTAAGCTTCGAGTCCATGTTCATCCTTACGAGTCGGCAGTCACCTAACCAAGCTCAAGCACAGTCATGGTGAGTTTCTATCCGACGAGATTTACCATAATCTGATGTTGATGTACAGACAGTATGTACGGATTGCGGCGGGACGGTCATCGAATACGATGCCGCCGCCGGCAACGGGTTCTGCGTACAGTGCGGTACAGTCATAGAAGAGAACACGATCGTCAATGAGGTACGTGAACACTCTGATTATGAGTCTTGCCCAGCTCACCAGTAGCAGGTCACTTTCGGAGAGACGAGTACGGGTGCGGCGATGGTACAGGGAAGTTTTGTGGCTCAGGGTGCCAGTGCGTGTCTCTCATCATATTCATGTATGATTTCTTCCGCTCAACGGCAGCAGCGCGCGCACGCATGGGTGGTATGTTTGGCAACAGGGGGAACACCGAGAGCAGGGAGCAGACCATTGCGAATGGTGAGTCAAGTCTAACTTATGCATCTGTGCGCCCACCCAATGCCACCCAGCAAGTCGCAAGATACAGCAAGTAGCCACCGCCATGAGATTGTCTGAAGTCGTCCAACTTGCTGCTACTCGTCTCTACACCCTCGCCGTTGAACATAAGTTCACGAAGGGTCGCAAGAGCATGAACGTCGTCGCGGTGTGCCTCTACGTTGCATGTAGACAGAAGGAGACGAGGAACTACATGCTCATCGACTTCTCTGACCTTCTGCAGGTATGCTATATGCGTTGGTATTGATCATATCCGTTATCCTCACACCAGCTCGCAGGTCAACGTCTTCGAGCTCGGGCACACCTATCTGCAACTCGTCCAGACTCTGAACCTCCGACTTCCGCTCGTGGATCCCTCTCATTACATCTCCCGCTTCGCCGCGCTATTGGAGTTTGGAGAAGAGACGCACCAAGTCGCTATGGATGCAGTACGGCTGGTACAGCGTTTCGACCGAGACTGGATGACAAAGGGTCGACGCCCCGCGGGCATTTGCGGCGCGTGTCTCCTGCTCGCCGCGCGCATGAATAACTTCCGCCGGAGCGTGGCGGAGATTGTGCAAGTGGTCAAGATTGCCGATACGACGCTCAAGAAGCGACTGGACGAGTTCCGCAAGACGCCGAGTGGTGCGCTGACGCTAGCGGACTTTCGGACGGTCTGGCTTGAGGACGAGATGGATCCACCCGCGTATACGAAGGGGAAGGAGAAGGAGGAGAAGGAGCGGCTGATCCGTGAGAACGGCGGCCAGCTTCCAGAGGAGATGACCAAAGGTAAAGGGAAGGGCAAGCGGAAGAAACGGAAACGCGACGAAGACGAGGACGAGTTCGCTGAGCAGATACAGTACCCTCCGTTTAATCCAGCTCCTGAACCTGGCCCCTCCCAACCTCCTCCACAAGCGTACCATCCACCTCTTGATCCTGCACTGCTAAATCAGGGTATCTTGGCTGGCACGTCTCAGTCACTTCCCCTGTTCCTCCCTGGGGACGGCGACGATGATCTCCACTACAGCATGCAGCAGCATCCAATGCACACATCGCTGGACCACTCGATGATGGAGCCCGGCCGTACTCTGGTCGACCCTCAGCCACCACCAACTTACCATCCCCAGCCCGTCGATCCCAACCTCCCTCCCGACAAGGCGCTCACCATGCCGAATCGTCCGCCGTCCCCTATAGAGGAGACGGTGGATGCAGCAGTTGCGCAAGAGGTATCGGACTTTCTCGCCAACGCGCAAAGTTCGCTGCTCAACTCTGCACTGGACGAAGCGGAACAACGACGCCGCGAGCAGTACACTGGCGACGACGAGCTTCTCGGGCTGGACGAAGAGGAGCTCGATCGGTTCATCCTCACGGAGGAGGAGGTTCGCATCAAGGAACGTGTCTGGGTCGAGATGAACAAGGATTATTTGGAGGCGATTGCAGGTGCGTTGTGCGACATGATGTTGTTGCGCTATCACGGTGTGTAACAATATTGCACGGTCGCTGAACGGTATCGAACAGCGAAAGCCGAACAGGAGGGTCAGGAGAAAGAAAAGAAGACGCGCAAGGTTCGAATCCCGCTATCATTATTTCTTATGATGCACATTTACGCAAATTCTTATGCGTTGTTGCGTGTGTTGATACTTTGCTAACTGACGTCTCCATCGACGGGTCGTATTGTCGGCGCCGACTGCCTCTTATTGCTCTGCAGCGCCGCAAGTCGAACAGCAAGCCTCGCGACGCGTCCACGCCGCACGGGAGCACAGCCGCCGAGTCCGTGCAGAACCTCATTAAGAAGAACCCGAAGTACAGCAAGCGGATCAACTACAACGCGCTCAAGGAGCTCTTCACCGAAGACGGCTCGTCTTACCAGATGCCGAACGGGGAGGACGACAAGGACGAGTACGACGATGGCGGGCTGTACACGATGGACGACAAGAGCGACGGAGAGGGTATGCTCGTCGTCGAGGAGGAGGGCGGGGGCGGAGTTGGACAGGTGCGGAATTCGAAGTCGCGGTCCACGAGCCTTGTGCCGGGTTCGAGCGCAGCTGCTGTTGAACTGGGGGGAGTGGCCGAGGGCGAAGAGGAGGAGGATGCTGAGGGAGAGGAGGACGTCGATGATGCGGAAAAGGATGATGCATATGGGGAGTGGGACGCGTACGAGCAAGAAGTCTGAAACGCTGTTGTATGCTACATTCAATTATATTCTTAAGGACAATGTTCCAGCTCGAGTCAGACGATGTCAGCAAGGAGAGTCGAATTACAGCGAATAGCATCGATGTAGTGTACAGTCCATGAGATGCAAGTCTCAAGTCAGTGTCCGACGTCCAGAACAATCCCCGCTCTTTTCGATACCCGACCCTCCCTCGCTCCTCCCAATCACTGTTCGGCGGCTATCCTAGACCGCCGCATCGGCCAGGTCCGCGAACGAGAGCGTGTTGGCGTCGAGGTCGTGCTGGACGTACCGCCCCTGGAACCACGTCTGGCCGATCGACCACTGACCGCGGTCGATCGTCGACGTCCCGAGGACGTTCGCGGTGCACACGCTACCGTCGGCGGTGCGGTTGAGGACGTTCGCCGCCTCGTCGATGTAATGCACTTCGGAGCTCGGGGGGAAGCTGAACCCGATCCGGGCCGGGGTGCGTGCGCAATCGTAGGTGCCCTAGTAAACCATGTCAGTGATCATGGGCGTGGTATTGGACTACATAGTTGCGCTTGAGGGAGAGAATCGGGGATGGTTTTTGGCTGATGGGGACTGACCAGGGCGACGGTGACGAAGTCGTTTGTCTGCTCGGTGATGTTGTAGCCCGCGGACTGCAATATGGCACGGACGTCGTCGAGGTTTCCGATGACGTTGGGTGTGCCGCTGTCGACTGTTTGGAAGGTAGTAACCGGTAGGTCAACAGTGCCGGGAGGGCTGCGCTGCAGGGATACTACATACAGGTGGCGAAGATGTGTCCGAATGGCTGGCCGTCCACGACAACCAGCGGAACCTCCTCAGCGGTCTTGTTGACGACAGTCCAAGCGTCCTTGGGGGTTGTCGGGAGAGTGGTCAGGTTCCCTTTGATCTTCGACTTGTCTGGGGTTTGTCCAAGTGCGCATGTGAGTCGCAGGATAGTAGCACTTCGCGTCGGTATTTCGCTCAGGCTGGTACTTACCGATCTCTCCGAAGATAAACGAGCCATTTCCGTTCGTCCCGAAAGTGAGCCCGAACTGACAAGGCGATACTGAACGGAGAAAATCAGTCCGAAACCTCTTGTGAACGAGCGTCCCGTTCAGTACGCACCCTCCCCGTTCTCGCAGAGGGTCTCGATCAGACCCTGGCCGCTCGAGAAAGTAGGATCGCCTCCGCTGAAGTCTGAGGCAGGAGGGCTGAAGCCAGCAACCCTGCCATATGTACCGCGTAGTCAGCTTCGCGCAAAGCGGCCACACCACGAGAGTGAAGTCGACTTGCCCATCTCCAGGCAAAGGGTCGCCGAACGTGATGTTGCCCACCAGGAAGTCGTGCGTAGTGACGCCGGCAAACGTGATGTCGTCAGTCACGAAGAAGATCGCTTCCTGTATGTCACAAAAGAGTTCGAATGTGGTTGCGTGAGTGTCCACCACAAACTGGGGGGAATGGTTGCACGGGTTACCG
Source organism: Coriolopsis trogii (assembly GCA_020543525.1). Classification (NCBI taxonomy): domain Eukaryota; kingdom Fungi; phylum Basidiomycota; class Agaricomycetes; order Polyporales; family Polyporaceae; genus Coriolopsis; species Coriolopsis trogii. The sequence goes on along the minus strand of JAHYIO010000023.1, from coordinate 2,322,679 downwards.
AGGCTGGAGCGATGCCGTCTTGGCTTGCGCCGTTGAACTGGATGCCTTCGCTGAGGTCGGTCGGCTGCGTCGTTGGGTTCGGGAAGTACTTTCCCTTCTCGATCAGGATCGCGAAGCTACCAGTGTCAATCGGAAGCTGCCCGGAGTGCGCAAATCCAGACAATGGTCAGTCTCTGGCACCAGCCTACCGACGTAGTTGGAATGAATTTCACAGAGAAAGTCTGGTTTCCAAATGAGAAGTCTCCAACCCAAAAGCCCTAGTGCACGCACGGTCAGCCGGACATTATAACAAGATCCAAAATGGTGCACGCACCTCCTCCAACCGAAGAGGAACGCTGGGCGGTAGTGCATACACGGCTGCACCGGCAGACAGAAGAAAAGTAGGAAGCAAGCGGGTTACCATGGCCGCAGTGAGAAAGAATCCAAAGAGAGGGAAAAAAGAGAGCAGTATGGAGCTTGAGCTGCATGCCCCTCGGGGTACTTATAAGGTAGAACGCGACTGATGGAGCACTGCTTGCACGCGCAATCGGATCGAGGTTCATTGATCACACCGGTTGCGGGGGATTGGTATTTCGCACTGCGCAGAGCGGAGTGAGGTCCGGCGGATACGTATGTACGTACATGTGCATGGCAGTGCTGATGTAGCGCCTGCGAATGGAGGTTCCGCTAGCCGCCTCATCAGGCACGGAGACTCTGCACTACGTCGAGGGGATTCAGGCAAGAACCGCCAAGCAAGTATCGAGGTGGACACGCACCTGTGCATACCTACGTACCGCGCCTGGCATCACACAAGGAATGAAGAATCCGATCGCCTCCCGTCATCATACCAATCGTTACCACGAGTAAATATCGTACTACTTTTGTACAGCAGGAAAGTCCTCATCGAATAAACATTACAACATCGCCACAGCGGCGGCCAACGCAAGAAGCACGGTCAGAACCGGGGCAGCGCGCACCTCGGACGCAGCGTTGCTTCCACCGGCGGCGCCACCGGAACCGCCCGTCGTCGCCTGCTCCAGCAGGTCGGGGCACTGGGGCGCGACGAGCACGTCCCCATAGGTGCTCGCGATCCAGAGCAGGACCCCGTTCGTCCACCCGAAGCCGGCCTGGACGGTGTACTCTCCACCGCGGCCGGCAGAATCGATGTCGTTGATGGAGAACTTCTCAAACATCTGCAATTGTGTGTTGCTCAGCCTCGCTGCGTTCGAACACGGCAATCCAGGGAGGAAAAAGACTCACGTTACCGGTATTGTTCACGCTCTGCGTCACGTTCAGCTCCTGCTCGGACAACCGAGGGAGGAGGTTCGGGATCTCTCCACCGGTGGCGTGCCAACTGCACAGCGCACTCGCGACATAACGGTTCGCCAGCTCCCTCTGCAGAGTTACAGCCCAACCCTCGCCGTCAGTCTTGTTCCCACCGTTGAAGACTGTGCCGTCAAGCTTGTTGAGGTCGGCATCCGGACCGGACGTACTAGCGTTTTGGTTCTCAGCGACGGTTTGCGTAGGCAGATCGCTCTCCGACAGGAACAGCTGGCCGTCCGGGATGAGGCTAAACGTCGACTGCCCGTCGCTCGGAGTCGGAAGCACATCGGACGTGATATTGGACGGAAGGGCACGGAGGGCCTCCAGCGCGATGTGCTGGTGAGGTGGCCAGGTGTTCGGCGAGTCCCTAGTATCACGGTCACGTGGATTAGAAGCGTTTCGAGCGACGCGTACATACAGATGGTCACCCACCACTGCAGACCAGTCTCGATGAATGTCGCTGGAAAGGTACCGTTGTACCGGTTCAGGACCAAGTTGAGCGAAGAGAAGAATCCGAACGCGTTCTTGCTCGACGAGAGCACCTCGTCAGGGATGATGCCGTTCCAGAGAGGGTAGAATGTAGCGACAGTGAAGATCGGGTTGCGAGCGTTCGAGGTCAGGTTGAAGTCGTAGAACGCGAGCTTTGAGGAGTCCCAGAAGAGATCGAGCACTCCTGCACGAAGAGAGCTGGCGGTCTCCCGATGCGCGGAGATGGATGACGAGTTCGCGTTCTGCGACTCGTAGAGGTCGGCCAGGAGCAAATGCGCCTTGTCTACACGAGTTCAGCTGGACGGTCATAGATGAAAGTGGACTTGCACGCACAAAGAATGCTGTTCAAGCATATGGGGAGGGTACCACGCACGTTCAGAGTACGGAGTTTCGGGTTCTGATCAGTCGGGCTGCCAGCGAGGGGATCCTTGAGCCACCGAGCCGTATAGTCCCAGCCAGTCTCAGCACCAGACGCAAGCTCCGCGTACAGATCGGAGCGCTGATCCTCTGTCAGCGGAGTGGACAGCGCAGGATCATTCGCAGTTAGATAGTCTGCCAATTGCGTCAGAGCCGCTTCCATGCCTAGGAGATTCTAAAAGTGGCGTACCAGTGAGGTATGACTCCGGACGAGGAGCGGAGTTGTTCACAGCGTAACGCGCCATCGCATACGTCTTCTTCGTAAAAGGACTTGTCACGTTGAGTGTTCTGTTCTCGGCCCACCACTTTAGTTCGGCCTCAGCGAGGGGCAGAGCACGGTCAAGGATCGAAGTGTCGTTACTTGCTGCGACATAGTCTGCAAGCATCTATCCAACAAGATTAGCGCCTATGCCCACGCACCATGCGGGCTGTCTCACGTGGATGAAGAGTGGAGGCTGCGAACGGTCGAGATCTGCCACGGTAATGTCATGTGCAAGACATCGATGTGTTAAACAATGGGGACGTACAGTAAGTGCGGCCACCGTTGGGAATGAACCCGAAGTTTTGAAGTTCATCCATGAAGTTTTCAAGCGTCTCCTTGACAATGTCGTAGAGCTCTGACTTGATGAGCCCCTGCACGATCCAATAGGAGTCCCAGTAGTCTGAAAGGCTGTCAATAATCCTGCAAGGGGCTCGTACCAGCACACTTACACTGCTCGCGGAAACGACCGCCGGGAACAACAAAGGTGTGATTGAGGGGGATAAGGGTGCTCTCGCACTCGCCGTTTCCGCCCTGCCCGCACAGAGCTGAGTCATTCGTGTTCCTGATGAGTTGGGTCCAAAATCCGTGGACGGTCTGGGAGAACGCCTTGACCAGGGGATCGGAGACATTCTTGAGGAACGCGGGCTCGGAATTGAAGTTCTCCAGTGCGACGGCTTCGAGCTCAAGGCCTTCTCCGCGAAAGTTCGTGTCAATGAAGTTGACAATGTCGCCTTCTGTCACGCTCGCATTGTTGAGCGCCTTGAACGCAGAGACCACCTCCTGTGACGATTTGGAAGTCGGCTTGTCGACGAAAGTTTTGGGGTCAACGTACGCCGCTGCTATGTTGACAGTTTGGAGAAGCTGGGACCACGAGCGTCTTCGATCAGTTCCCTCTGCATTTCGGCGTTACCGACGTGAACGGACAAACCTCGCCCGGACAGAAGATCTCGCTAGGACACCATGCTTGCTTTGGAGGGAGCGGGACTTGTGAGGGCAGCGTGGCCGAGAGGGGGGCGGTCGGACTCGCAACCACGGTGGAGACGGTGATAGAGGGCAGCGCGGTAACGCTGCTCTGGGCCTGAGGAAGGGCGCGTACACCCTGGAGGAGACCCGAGGAGAGCACCAAGGCAGACCAATGCACCATCTTGGCTGGGGGTTCCGAGTCGACGTCGGTCAACGTGGGGTAAAGGAATGCGGGGTAGTTATATACCTGCGACGCACCCAAAGCCGCTGATGAGTTGGACGCCGGCTATTTTCACACCCATCAACGCATGACGTCCTTGGGAACCCCTGGCGCGATGTCGAACGCCCAGTAGACAACCTGCGGGGTCTGCTGACCATCAGCCGATGTCGCGCCTCCGCCCTCCCGACGTCCGCCCAGGTGGACTGCATTGAGCAGCCTATGTCCTTGTCAGCTTGCGCAGATGTGCTCACAATGCTTGCAAAGACCAGAGCGTTCCATTCCTGCGCATACAATGTGGCTCTCAATGTGAACCGCCCGCAGCTCAGCACTTCAAGACGCCGCACTTTCGAATAACCCTGATTCCAGACGCATCAATTGATCAAACGACGTTATGGGAGTATACCTGTCTCAGAGTCTCAGACTGTTCCAGGGCTTTCGGCCAAGAGGAAAGTCGTGCCTCCAGCTTCAGTCTTGGCTTCAGAGTAGGAAAGCATGCAAGATGAGCACTTGTATTCTGTGTCATGGAAGCCCAGAGTGGCATGGAAGTTGCATGGAACGCTGCAGTTGTGCTGCAGATGGCCTTCGATCTGAGTCGGAGCTTCCCAAAACCAGCGGAGTTTCAGGCCTCCGGGCGTGCATAGAGAGCGCCGACTAAATGAGCGCGAAACCGTCGCTCAGCGGTCTGAATGCCATAGCCTTCCCCTTTGACCATCTCGACCCTCTCAACATTCCCTCTTCTGCTCTCTCCTGCTCTTCAAGATGCAGCCTAATCGCATGGGACTGGGCATGCGGGCTCCCATGCCCTCCTATGGACAGGGTCCCTCGATCTCAGCTCTCGCAGCGCAGCAGCAAATGCATCACACACCCGCGTTCGTTCCACCGCAGAAATCAACAACTTTGTTCATTGGTTCAATATCTGGTGGCATAACAGATGCATTCTTGAACGAGCTTTTGAAGGTACGTGTGCAGACGCAATTTGCGGGGGAGCACTTCTCGAACATATCGTCAGGCTTGCGGTCCTATATCGTCCTTCAAGCGACTAATCACCCCCGCAAACAAACCCCAAGGCTTCGGTTTTGCTGAGTTTCAAGACCCTGACGGTGCATTGCGCGCTATGGCACTGCTGAACAACGTGGAACTGCCCGCTTTGGAAGATGGTTGCGTGAACAAAAAGTTGCTGGTGAGCACTGCCAGTTGTCTCCCATGCGAGCGCCGGTTTACCCTATACATCAACAGGTCAAAGCAGACGAGAGGACCAAGGTCTCTCTTGACGCATATGCTGCGCACAAAATGCGGACCGACGTACGTCCTCCTCTCTTCTCACGTAGACCATTATTCCCAGTGGCGACATACCTTGCCACTAGGCGAGGTATGGCCCCACTACCACACCTATAAATCAGGACACAGTCTAAACTACTAACGCTGGTCAGGCCGATGATGAAGCCATGCGTCAAGCCAAGGCCAAGGTAGACGAGCTGCTCAAAGACATCAACGCTAAATCCCAGGAGGCAGCGAGCAGCGGGCTGTTGGACAGGGAGAAGTACGTTATCCCACCCCATCTCCACGATCTCCAAGAGGCCGACCTACCCGAAACCCAACGCGGTCTTGTCATGACCGAAATCGCGCAGTTCCGTGAGCGAGCAGCAAAGCGCGAACGGGAGAAGATGCGCGACGTCCGCGAAGCCATGCCCAACGTCCTGGCCGCCCCCTCCGGTCCGAAGGTCCGTGAATGGGGCAAACCGCAGCTGCAAGGCCAGCCCGACCCGGCGCCCAAAGGCTTTGGCAAGGGTGCTCAGGGCTACAGCAAACCGGTCGGATCCGTGAAGTCTGAAGAAGGCAGCAGGACACCCCGTTCAGAACGACAATCGTCTCTCCATCCAGGAAAGACGGACGAAGAGTTGGAGCAGGAGAGAAAGGAGGCTCGCAGGCGAGATGAGGAGACCTCCTACAAAGACGTGAGTGCCAACATCACTCGGCCTTGCACAGCTCACACCAACGCCATCATAGCGAGAACGCCGATACGAGCCCAGGGAACGCGCACGAATACAAGCGCTTGAGCGCGCCATCGCACGCGAACGGGCCATGAAGGAGGCGGAGGAGCGCGACCGGGTGGAGATGCGTGCGCGGTTGGACGTTTGGGACGATGATGAGAGCGATGAGTTGTTCTACACGGATCGCGCCCGTTGGAGGAGCATGCGCGCCCGGCGTTTGGCCGCGGAGCAGGCGGCGGACGAGGAGTCACGTCTCTACGAGGAGAGGGAGGCGGAGAACCTCAGGCGCGAGTCGGAGGCGTTCCTTGCGCGGCAGATGGACGAGATGCAGGCGTTGCAGGAGGAGCAGCGGAAAGCGGGCATGCTGCTCGACGACGGTGCGCCGGTCAAGCTCAGTGTGTCGTTGGCGCCCGCGCAGAAGGAGTCCGGGCCGAAGGAGAAGGCGACAGTCTTTGGGCAGGAGGAGGAGGAAGAGGAGGAAGCGATCCGGAAGCGGAAGGTGCCCTTGCCGAAACTCGACCTTGCAGAAGGCGGGGAGAAGGCGAAGGAGAGGCTGGAGAAGATGCGGGGCGAGGTACCGCGCGACAAGGAGACGTTGTTCAAGAGCAAGGTTCGCTGGGATGGTGTGACAGATGTGAGTGCTCGTCATTTTTCGGAGGCAATACATGTCTTACATCCGAGCGCAGACTATGATCGACCGCAAACTCGAACCGCTCATCAAGCGACAGATGATGAAGTACCTCGGAGAGCTCGAGGACGACGATCTCATCATGTTTGTCCTCGAGCACGTCAAAGACCACAAGAGCCCTCAGAAGCTGGTCGAAGGTCTTGAGCCGGTGCGTGTCCATTCAATTAGCCAATTGCACTAACTGTATCGCCATGTTCGTTGAAGCGCTATCGCTAACCCCTCGTCACACAGGTGCTCGAAGAGGAAGCCGCCGAGTTCGTGATCAGCATCTGGCGGCAAATTATCTTTGAGAGCATGGCGTACGGCGAAGGCTTGCACACAGAGAAGATGATGGTCGACTGAAGAGGCGTTTTTCTTCCTTTCACTCGCGCGCTTATCGGACTCTTCTGACGAGTACGAGGAGATAGACGGAAGACGAGGAAGGAGGTGGATGCCTCTAGTGCTCGGGGCAGGTACGTTTGCGTAGTATCGACATGCTTTCCACTAAGATGTACAAGACTCCCATGGCCAATTGTTCTACTTTATGCTCTCCCAAGCACCCATCATCGAGACTCCTTGCCGTTGGGGAGGCAAGGCGATGCGACGTCACGCAGACGTTGGAACATGGTGGATGTGGAGTATGTGATCCGCGTCGTGAGTTGCACATTCGTCGAGTGCCAAAGATGATGTTGCTTCTCTTGATCTGTGGCATAGACGATGCCGGCAGAGAAACCTCATGCGGCGTGTCGCAACTCGCAAGGCACTGTTACTAGATTGCCACGGCGGCTCTTGTTCCGTTGAGTCTCATATGTCTTCGCCGACTGGAGCTATTGACTCGTCGTGGCGCCAGAATTTGCAGGCCTGATCATCTCTGATTACCTATCACGTTGCTACGGAGCGCCTGGTGGCATTTTACATCAAGCTGGGCCAAGGTGAGTGCTCGCGTTGGGTGCAGCTTTCTGGTAGCGTTAGAGCACGTATCTGGTGATTGGACTGATACTTGTATGCCAACCCTGGGTTTGATGAGAATCCGACACAATGCGTCCTCAACCATGCTTGGGGAAATACAGTATGGTGTGTGTGGTATGTGTGCGGATGTCAGGATTCTCCCTTCTTTTCGCCATGGCTGGTCGTAATAGTAAAGTGTCGATCTTCGTAAGTATCTGCATCCCAATTCAACTCAAGGCTACCGCTACGACGCGACGCATGTTACTCGGCTTCGAGTGGCACACATCGGAGCAGAACAACCGCCGATCCGGATACGTAGTGTTGACCATTGGATCAACGTGGATGTCTCAGCGTTCGTGATGCGACTCGCATAGCGTCCTTGTAGGCTCTCGACTAGGTATGCGCGTCACATTCTATTATTATCTCAGAGGGTTTGCGGGCTCTACTGGCCGATCCGCTTACAGCAGCCTATCCGAACAGAGGATGACTTGTGTAACTATAGGAAATTGTCCCTCTAAGGCAATGCCCATCAACTTAGTGTCTACGCGCTGCCGACTTCAAATTGGAGGTATGTACGCGGTCGGGAGCACAGCATGCATATAAACCAGCAGTGCAGTATACGCTGCTTTCCCTACAACTTGCTATCGCATTCTCTCCCATCCTAATCAGTCCTCAGCCTCGCTCTTGCACGATGCAGATCTTCGCTCTCTTGCCCCTCCTCGCTGCCTTCCTCGCTGTCTCCCCCGTCTCTGGTCATGCACTGGCGGTGACTCCCGACAAGTGCGGTGCGGAGTCCGTCGTCTCTGAGCACTTCATCGGACGGGACAACAACGTCAAGGTCCTCGTCTCCCGCTGTGGCGCTCACACGACTGTCGAGAAGCGTGCTCCCTCGGACACTAATGTCTGCAACACCGACTGTGCGTCCATCTCCTCGGAGTCGTACATGGCTCTCTCCTGTCGGTGTATGTGTCGCTGATGAGGAGGACGTGTAGGCGCCACCCAATGCGAAGGAGTGAACGCTAGCGATGTTCCTCTCAAGGAGGACTGCCAAGTCATCGCCGACGCGCTCCGCTACGACGAGCTGAACAGGGGCGGGACGTTCGTCAAGACCAACGCTCAGGGCGTAAGTGTTCTTGTGGCGTTTTCTAGTACAGGATAGTTCACTGACCCGAGGCGCCTTGTGCAGGAGGAGGGCGACACGGTGACCATGCAGTACAAGACGTGCAAGACGTCCTTCCAGAACCAGGCTACTACCGAGCTCACCTTCTGTCGCGCCAACTGGGTGAGTGGAGTGTAAACCTCGTCCGGCTCCCCATGCACCCAGTGCTGACGAACGGACTCTGCGTGTTGATTCTCTGTCGTGCGCCCGGATTGGTGTGCGCACAGGTGAACCTCATCGACGCGGTTTACGACATCTGCGGTGTCGGTCAGTGTAACGCGGCTGACTCTCGCTGGGCCGTCAGGTGAGTAGCCGGCCTGGGGACCTGTTGATCTCCGCGAAGACTTTGTTGCTGACGAGCTAATACCTCCTAGCGTCGCTCATCAGTGAAGGCTGCCTGGCGGGCGCTCCGTATTCAGAGGATCGTAGAGGGATATCAGATCTCATACCATTAATTATCTACTCAGTTCGCGAGTTAATGTGGTCAAGTTGCGTGTTGCACTACACGGGCTCAGTGCCAGGTTATGCGCGAGATCAATTAGGAATATTGCAGCTTTGTTGAATAACGAGCCCCTTACGAGCCACTGGGAGTACGAGTGGCAGGCGGTCCGGTCTTGCGACTATGCACCTATTCTGGAGGAAGTGGAACGGTGAACCGATTTATTAGCAGCTGTGGGCTGGCAGGGATCGCCCCGAGTACCTCTTCAAACACCAGCTTGGAGCTAGCAGCTTTGCGACGTCGATCCCCACGGACTACTGCATCAGCGTACATCGCTTTGACCTTGTCTGGGAAGCGCCCTTACAGCGCGCCGTCACGGTGCAAGACATGCCTCAGATTCTAAATGATGAGTACCGGCACCCAGTCTAAGGTCCGAATACTGATTGGTGTGTTTCGCTAGCTTGGAGCATCGTCTCGACCGCGACGAAGTGTTGGAGTTTGTTTGCGTACACGACAGTTGCGTTTTGGCAATCAGGTGAAGGCGTCTTAAAGGCGTCATTGTTCGTGCGTGGCTAACTCCATGAATGAGCCGGCTCTCGAAACTCGCCTTTCATCACATTTGAACCTGAGGCCAGATCCGTGACAAATATCGGTATAGAGGGGTTTGGTCGCGGAAGCTGTGCACAGAGTCTGGCATTCTCATGAAGATGTCGATCAGGATTCCTGTACCGATCTTTAGGGTGTTTTTGTAGCACTGAAAAGTGCTGCGCAGTACTAATGTTGCATTTCCATAGGAAGTGGAGCTTTGCATCATGTTGTGCAAATTACTTTTCATTACTACCTGCATAAAACAGCGTGATACAACCGTAGTGGCGCGGGGCGGTTGCTGCTAACCCTCACCGCGAGGGTTAGCAGCAACTATGGGATTCGGACGATGACGCTAGTCCTGCCAGCGCCTGCCGGAAGATTACGGGCCGAGTCTCGAGGTGCTTAGTCATGAGTCACAATAGACTTACTCGTTGGCGGATTATCTGCTTTTCCCTACTTTAACCAATACTATCACCTCCTCACCGCACGCTTTCACGTTCTCCTCACTACACTCACAGACTTTGCCATGGGGTTCAATCACAAACCAGACTTTAAACGGACACAACCTGCGTGAGTCTTCTGTTTGAAACGCTGCTGCAGGCAGCGCTTGCGCAGCCTCGCTGACAAACTCTATCTTCGCCATCTGCATCCACCCCCCATCCAACGCCCATTTCCTACCCCTGCGGGACTGCACGCCGTCATGCAGAGACGTCTTCGGCCATATACCGGGCGTCCCGGTCGGATCCACGTTCGAAAACAGGTGAGTTGCCGCAGCGTCGATCAGTCATCCATATCGGTGTGAGAGGCTGATGCCGATTCGCGCCCAGGTTGTATCTCCATCATTCCTCGGTGCATTCTGGGATCGTGGCAGGAATTTTTGGGAGCAAGAGCAGAGGATGCTTCAGCGTCGTGTTGTCGGGGGGCTATGAGGACGACAAGGACGAGGGCGACCAATTGTGAGTCTCCACACGCTCAATGTGCTACCCACATCCTTACTCTCCTTTAAGCGTGTACACTGGTTGCGGCGGACGTGACACCCGCGACGGAGAGAAGGTACGTCCCCATGCTATATTCCATCCACGATATCCACCGACATGAGACCGCACAGCCTCGCGATGGTCCTCAAACTTGCGATCAAACGTGGGCTAATGGGCGGAATGCATCTCTTCGAGTGCGTCGTCCTCCTTTTGACATTGGGTTATTATAGCTCATCGTCTCCGTAATTAACAGACATCTGCAATCACGAAGAAACCTGTCCGAGTAGTACGGGGTTATCAATCAAACTCCACTTATGCTCCTGCTGCGGGTTATCGGTATGATGGGTTGTATATGGTCGAAAAGGTGAGTACCAGCGCATTCGTTGGAATACCCTTTCAGGCATTGTACATGTCTACCATGTTGCCAGGGATCATACTGTTGGATGCATGCTACATGCTATTGGGATGCGGGGTTGTATTTCGGACATTCATCTTACCTCCATTTGAATCACGTTGTGTTCACCTATTGTCAATGTACGCCTACTGACCATGTTTGTTGCCAGGCATGGATGGACATTGGCAAGAGCGGATTCAAAGTATGCAAGTTTCTTTTGACAGTACGTCCTTCCTCATTATTTGCTAGCTCGTGTTACGGGCTAATGTCTTCCTGCAACATAGCGCTTACCCAATCAACGCCCGATACCGCGTCGAGGACGTCCCCTTGACTGTGATCTATCATATTGGGAGACTCCACGGCGGTTCTGGAAGGACAGCGAGGATGCGGATGGGTACACGTCCGATGCGTCAACGTCCTCGGGTGAGCACGTGGGCAAGAAGCGGAAAGCGAGTCCAAACGAGAATCAAGACAGCATGCGCATTGCTCAGAAACCCAAGTCTTCGTCGTCGGCTTCAAAGGCCCCCGCTCCGCTTCCCATACCCCCCACGACGAACGCGGCCCCTGTACGGGTCGCGCAGCCTTCGAGGCTGCAGCCGCAGCAGCAGCAAACCCGAGTCCCGAGTTCTGAGCCCAGCGTGCTTGATCTGCTCGCAGAGTGGAGACGACCTGGAATTGCGTCCTCGTAGGCCGAGTCCGTGGATCGCTGTCTGGGCCTGTCTTCTGGGATTCTTGGGTAATGTATGTCGCGGCAGAGGAACGTACCATCGGCCGTTGCATCTTGAAGACAAGCGCATAAGACGCCGCATGCCGATGAGGGGAGGGGACGCCCGAGGTCGTCTGCGAGGGCAGTTATTTCTTGAGCACGTCGTCGTTTATTGGCTATCTTGGTTGTGTTGTCGTCTATGTGTATTTGTACTCTACGTATCATGTAACATATGCTGTAGCCTAGTACACTGTAGGTGCTGTTGTGGCGCCGTTGTTTGACATCCCATCCCTTGGCTTACATACTCTCGCTAGTGATGTGCGAAGAGGCTCCATGACCAGACACCATAGGAAGAGCAGTACATACCCTCTTCAATGTTAAGAGTGTCAACAGCAGACGTTGGTAGGGTGTTGACGTCGGTCTGCCCCCACTTCTCAATGATAGCGCAGTCTACTCCTTATGCACATCCTTTTTCTCGATCCGACTCCTCCTCTTTCGGTCTAGAATGCACGATGTTCTCTGTTATACCAGGAAGCGTCATTCACAGGACAGGACATTGATGAATTCTGCGAGCGGGATCACTAACACCGACGACGCTGTGCACTGTTGGCACTCCTCGGAGTCGATAGAACTCAGGCAATCGGAGGACGCGCACGAAAGAGAGACTTACATTCAGTCGAACGTCTCACGTTCTGAGAGAACAGCATGTAAGGCCTTGGGTGGTGGAACAACGGACCATTCAAGTTCCTACACCTGCCGGTGGAGATCCGCAGGCTCATGACCAGGAAGAATATCCCATGGTGGGATCTCCGGACGCATGCTGTGTTCTTCCTGGGTGACGGCTTGGCTGGATGACTCGGTTTCAGATGTGTTCTGGCAGCGCGCGGTCATCAGTCAACCACGAAATATACCGGATACGAGAGGGCGTAGGCAGGAGCAGCGAGCAAGTACTAGCACTTGTACGGCTAGAGGATTACCGGCACGAACTACATGTTCTAAAATCGCGTTGGGAGTTTCCTCAACCATATGCAACACATTACATGCTGGACCGTCAGCCTGCCACGCGTACGGAGAGACAGTGCATGGTTACGTACATTCTCACACTGCTTTCCATACTTGCACCAGACCAAAGCTTGAATAGGACTCGCTCTGCACAACGGGATTTCTCCTACGCGCTGACATGGTGAACAGGCAACGGTCATGACTTCAGGATCTTCAGAAGTCGAGTCTTGCGCAAACGGGCAGTGAAGCGGCTCGGCCAATGCGAGCGACGCGACTCGGGCAGCGTTCCAGCCCTCTCGCTCGACATGCTTCTGTCATCGCTGCTCGGTGATTGGGATGTGCATGCAGGCGTTACATTCCCTTCCGCATCTGCGCTCCCAGCGCTCGCAACGTCACCGAACAACGACGGGGTCGCAGCAGTGTCCCGAGGGACGACAGGTGTATGCCCAGCCTTCTCAGGCCAAACGCCGTGAACCATGCCTCCCCGCAGGCACTCGAGGCAGCCCAGCAGCCTGTCCACATCGGTAGGCCCGACCTGCTGTGGTTCAGACCTCCCGCTCTGCACGCCGGGCTGCTCCTCATGCTCCGGGGTCAGGCCGGTCAGGCGAGGGAAGAGCCGGTGGAGCGCGGCCGCGACGCGCTCGACGTTCGCGATCGTCACGCGCGCGCGGTATCCCGGTCGCGCGAGCGCCATCCGGCGGAGCTTCACGTTCAGCTGGGTGTGGGAGAAGAGGGTGGAGTTTGCGTGCGCGTCGAGGAGGACGGACTGGTGGACGGACACGCTCGAGATCTCCACGTCGAGGATCTCTAGAGCGCTGCACGTCTCTGCCAGGCGCACGAGGCCCCAGAGGGACGGCCGTGAGCCGGCGCTGCCGAACGCGTGCGCGAGGGGCGAGAGCTTGTTGGGAAAGTGGGGGACGATGGAGAGACGGGCGAGACGGTGCCAGGCGAGGCCGATGAGATCGAGGTCGCTGTCGGTGAGCTCTGGGAACTGGCAGAGGGTGCATAGGCGGACGTCTTCGAGGTGACGGAGGTACTGGAGATGATTGAGGAGCTTGCGAACACTGGCGAGGATCGAGCGCTTGGGGTCTCCTCCGGAGGCGAGTCGCATGTCGATGTGGAGGTCGAGGTAGCGGAGGGTCTGCAGGGAGCGGATGACAGAGAGTCGTTGCACGTACGAGACCGGACTCGGAGTCGACATAGCATAAGATGGATCGCAGCAGAGAGTGAGATCAGTGACGCGAGGCGAAGTGACAGCGGCAAGAATAGAGAGGGCATCTTCACGGGCACTCATGAGAAGACCACGCAAGGAAATCTTGCGGAGAGTCGGAAAACCAGTGACTGTAGGCGTTGAAGGGTCACCTCGATAGGCGTGATACATGCAGGTCGCGACATGGACCTCTTCTAGTAGTTTGAGCAACGCCAAGTCTCTGAATAAGACGTGGGCGCATTGGTCTATGTGTAGAGTTCGAAGGTAGTGGAAAGCACCGAGGGTGAAGTGACGACCACCCAGAGGAGAGGACGCGCAGACGATTCGGACGTGAGGAATTCCAGGACGAGTTGCGGCCACGAGGGAGATGTTCTCGGCGATATCAGTAGTCGTGATCAGTGCAGGCCCGCCGGGAGTGGCCTTGGCTTCCTTGATGAACATAATGTGCGACAGAGACTGCTGTAAGAGGCACTTGAGCAAATCTCTCCGATTGGGCTTATGGAGTGACCCTGGCCATATCAAGACGCGGAGATTCGGGAAGAGAGGGGCGTTGGTGTGGGCGTGATGAGCGGCCAGAAGAGTGCAAAGGACGGACGACTTGACTTCGCAGTCTTGGTAAACCACACAGCGAACCCGTCTGGCGAGCAGACGAAAGAGATCCCAGTCTGGGGCCGGTATGTCGCCATATACGACCTGCAAGGACATGAGCTGAGTATGACGAAGCTTGTAAGAAATAGGGCTACGTACTGGTGACTGCGCTTGAGTCCTCCACCCATCGAAAGCCGCGAACTGGGTGAAGATGTGGAAGAACCCGTTGTGTAGCGTAGACCAGAGCGCCTCGGTTGCCGGGAGAGCGAATGCTCGACAAGCGAGGGCCGCACTCCATAGCCCCTTGCGCATCGCTCGTGCGTCTTGTCCATGTAGCTTCTCGAGCTCCAAAAGTGAATATGGAATATAAGTGAGCTGAGAGAATATTTCCACGAGAACGTCTGTGTTGAGAATTGGTAAGTGGCGAGACATGGGCAAATGGAAGATGGCTCGAGCCATGCACTCTCAACCAAACACAGCTATTAGCATGCGATGAGATAAGCGGGAGAAGGGATGTCATACCTGCTGCGGTATCAGTGTGCGTTCCCGTAACTGTCAAGTGTTCATCGTTCGGCGCTTCACACTCGAAACTGTTTGAACATGAGTTGCCCTCGGAGTCGCATTCAAGTCGTCAGAAGGAATGGATCGCAAGCCGTTTCCTGGGAAGCAGATATACCCAGCGCTATGCATCGCGAATACCCAGAATTCCTATTCTGCACAGTCGACTCATTTTGAGGTGAAGTTGCTCATGACGAGGCGGTGGTATATCCAGCCAGACCGTGCTGGTTGTGACGTTGACACGGCTGAACAATTAACGGATGGTAATAAGCCCTTATGTGGTCGTACTGTGAGAAACCACGAATTCGAAGCTTTTGGACTCTAGGCGTCGACGTGAACAATTGGACACTGGCGTGGATGATCTAGTGTGCGAGGCAGAATGCTGCCAATCTGCCACTGGCATTTGCCAAGCGGCATTTGCCATTTTGCCGGAGAGCAGTCCTGGCAGATAGTGGCAGATAGCTACTATCGCTCCCCTAGTGTTCGGAGGTGCCCTAGTGTTCGGAGATAAGGGTGTAGCTCGCTCGTTTACGACTTCAGAATGCTGAAATTATACAAATATGTGGGCACAGATACGAGTAATGTATTTAAAAAAGAACGAGATGAAACGGAGGTGAGGTCGTTGCGATCTTGGGCAAAAAGTGTTCCGGAGATGGGTCCCTCTTGCGTTTGCGACCCTCGCCTGGATTTGAATGGCGGGCGCTCTCACTAAAAATTCACAGACTTATTTCTCCAGGTATGAAAAGTCCAATATCAAATTTTCCGAGCCTCTACATACTGTGTATGGGACAGATGTAGAGAGTATGTCCTCGAGGTCCTCGAGCGTGACTTTCAAGAGCGCTAGTTTCGGTTACCCGACATGTGGCGCCCATTTCCAGAGGGGGACATCAGTCGGAGATCATAACCGGCATCCTTCGGCAGTGTGACTGATTGTGACACTGCGCGCGGAGAAACCTCCGAACACTAGGGGAGGGCACCTCTTACTCTGTTCAAACACTCAGTTTTTGTTGTACTCTCACCAAAATTTGCAGGCTCGCTGTTTGTACTACGCTTCGTTGATGTACCGAATTTCAGCATTATCGGGGTTGAGGGAGGGAAGATACAGCAGGCTCCTCGGCTAACCTCCGAACTCTAGGGGAGCGATAGTAAGCGCCTTGCACATATATGGAAGGTGCAGGCTCGGGGGTTGGACTAATTACGCCAATCAGGACCCAAGAATCTTAGTAGTTTTGATTGTCGAGCACTTCAGATTCATTATCCCTGCCAGTTCTCGCTTGAACTGGTATAAGGATGGCTGTCGCTCGGACTCACCCAGACTCACTCACCACTCACACATCACCTGTGTAATTTTGGGGTCGCAATTGAGCCAAACAACGAGAGATATAACTAAAATAACTCCTTCTGTCGCTGTTCGTCTCGTAGGCGCTTACCTTTCTGCCACATTCTGCCGGGCCCGGCATTTGCCATTCTGCCATATCTGCCGGCAGAATGGACCAAAACAATTCTGCCCCATACACTACGTGGATCACACCGATATCCGATTTGGACTGGCATGTCCCGGTATCCTTGTAGTGAGGTACTCGCCCGCGCACGCATACCTGGTTTCCATCGGCCCGGGGAGCCGACGGAGCGGCATGGTGGAAGCGACTCCACGAGCATTTCTCAGGACGGATAGAGCGGGATCTATATCTAGCTGCATTAAGAGTCGATACGTTATGTGCATACATGTACACCGTGCTGGGTCGTGACGTCCGTGAAAGCATACGAAACTGGAGAGTGGGTGGACCGATCCACGTCGTCAGTCTAGTGGGAGTATGCTCTGCCCATCCAGCTGGAAGAAGTCGTCCATCGTCAGCGGACGCAGCTTGAAACCCTGGAAAGAATATCGGTTATCAGTACGATACGCGGATAGGGTGGGCCAGCTTAGACAGATGTCTGCACAGACCTCTGACTGGGCTTCTGCGAGCTTTGCGTGGTCGCCGTCTACTTCGCGCATGAACTCGCGCATGGGCCGCATAGCTGCGTTCCTGCAGAGCTCCTTGAGGTCTGACCCCGACAGACCCTCGGCCTGCTCCGCCAGCGCGCGAATCGAGAAACCTTCGACGAGCGGCGTGTCCTTGAGCATCTGTATAATCATGTTTGGAAACATGATCAGTATATGCCACGGAGAAGGCGAGGAAGTGCTGCGTACAAGCGTGAGGATCTTCTGCCGCTGGTCCACGTCCGGAAGTCCGACGGAGAAGCGTTTCGGCATGCGACGGAGGATAGCGGAGTCAATGTCGTTTGGTCGGTTTGTTGCGCCGAGGACCAGTATTCGGTCGGTGCTGGATGTGAGCCCGTCCCAGAGGCTATCTCTCGACTGAGCGCCCCGCTCAGATGTTTAGAGGAAGGGGCAGAGACTCACGTCATGAACTCGGCTTTCATCATCCCCGTCACCTCATGATCGCCCTTTGTCCTCTCCCTCAGGAACGAGTCAATCTCGTCAATGAACACGATGCTCGGTTGGGTCTTGCGCGCGAGCGAGAACAGGCCGGCGACGAGCTTGTTCGACTCGCCGTACCACTTGTTGGTGAGCACCGAGGCGGCAATGTTGATGAACGTCGCGCCGGACTCCTTGGCCAGCGCCTTCGCGAGCATCGTCTTACCGCAGCCCGGTGGGCCAAAGAGGAGCACGCCTTTGGGTGCGCCGAGGAGAGAGGATGAGTTGAAGAGGTGGGGGTAGAGGAGCGGGTATATGACAGATTCGCGGAGGGAGGATATGATGGGTTCCAATCCGCCAATGTCTTGCGAGCGGACGGTGACATGAGTCACGCGAAAGATATTGGACGATTGTGCATGTACGTACCTGAGAAGCGAACCTCAATATCGTCTGGGTGGATGATCTCGGACGCGATTTGGCCTGAAAACGCATGGTCATGAATATGCAAAGGCTTGATAGAGGGCGACGTACTTTCGTATTCATCCAGCTTCAGGTCCTTATGTCCCAAGCTCTCCAATGCTTTCAGACTTTTCTGCTTGACTTCCTTTTTCTCCACGGGAGACATAGTATCCATTACCCACTGATAAAGTAAGGATGTGCTGCAGCAGAGGGTCATAGGCGGGACGTACTCGTAGCGTGTAGTATAGGGCCACCTGTCAGAGCACATGAGCGTCCACGCCATTCTCAAGAGTGGATCATATGGTGAACGCACCTGCGACGCAGCAAATATGGCCACTTGCGAGACGTGTTAGCACTGAGCCCGTCCATGCAGACATAGTGGGTCACGAGTACGCACCATCAAAGATAGCCCTCTTCGTGGACGCCGAAATTGCCATGGTGTAGGACAGCCGACTACTCGTAGACCGTTACGTTGGCCGTCGGGGCCAACTTTGCGTCGGGCACGGTGACGGTATGCGTAGGCGTGGAAGGTGGTGGACCGGGGCGAAGTCACGAAGCGCCCATGACCCCTCCATGTAGGTTCACGCGCCTGCCCTCCTCTTGTTCCTACCACCATCTTCATCTCCTGGTTTACAGACTGTCTCTGGTACTCGTGAGCTCTTCTGCCACGATAGTGGCCTAGTCTAGTCTCTGGCCGTCACTCTGTCTCCAACTGTGGAAGATGTTGTCGTTGGAGTTGCCGTCGACTGCGTCTACAACCTTCACCACTTGTGAGGAGCAAGGCGACATACCTTCGACACTCATGGCATATGAGCCAGTATTCTGGCTACCAATACTCTCAGCTTGTTGGCCGTCCTGTCAACAGCCCCTCAAGATGCACTTACCGCACTGACTCGTCCATGATTGGATTTCCTACCCCGCACTTATCTGAAGTTTGTCGGGCGCATGGGCTCCCGCTTGAGATGTCCCAGGGTGGATATCCACGTATACACCGTAGATTTGGGACCTGACGTATCCTGGATATCCGGCATGGCATTCCTTGACGCCCGTGCTGATCAATTGTTCGGAATGCCATGTCTCTCGTTCCCTGCTTCGAGGTCGAATCTCGTGTCAGCGTACAGCTGAATATCTGGATATCTTGCGTCTTTTATCCGAAAGTTGCGCATCTATCCTGCTACTGAGACTATGTAGCATATAAAAGACTTGACCAAGGCTATGTTACCGGACTCGGGCTTTCTCACTTACACCTCAGTCTTGCAGATCTACCAAACCTCTCATGCCACCTCGTAACTTCACCCTGATTTTTGGCAGCAACATCAACAGTAGCGTCGGCAGCATCAACAACCTCTCGATCGCTTGTCCGCCAGATGACGAAATAAGCGATGCACAGGCAGGCGTTGTCGAATGGGAGATTTATCTTAGACTCGCGCTAGCTCTGGGTGAGCTACAACCTGCCCCTGCATTTTGATCTCTCTAAATTGTAGTTCGAGACCAGCGTTCTTCTTCTGCATGGTCATGATGACGGGCTTCCTCACCATGGCCAGGTCCGTCAGACAACTCTCGAACGCCATGCGATACCAACGTCAATACCAAGTCAAAGACGACTTTCCCGACAACGAAAACCTGCGTGCACTCGACGTCGGGTTCGTGGATACAGACCGAAAGAACCCGAATTGCTTGCTAGCCAAGCTCCGCCGGCTCTTCTCCGGCTTGTGGGATCGGCTCATGCCTTGGGCGGCGGCGTTCGCTGGTATATTCGCGGGTGTACCCCCTACAATACCGGGCCCTACCATCGGCGTCGGTGGATCGTGCAGGAGAGAGTGAGCATGTACGTCGCGTTTCACCCGCCTATGTGTTCAGCGCTCACTTGTGATGTAGGGTTCGGACTTAGACAATGTTTGTCTTGATTCAGGATGTCTTTGTTGTGGTCAAAATATGAAGACCAGATACCCCGGTATGTCCTATTTCTCGGTAGTGCTTCTACGCCACCTTTGACTCAATGCTCGCATAGATACCCCTATGTTGCCATTGATGTGACTATTGCATTCTGTACTTGCCCGTCACCTCCCTCTATACCGACCATGTAAAGCTCGCCTCCTTTTAAGTATGCAAATTCACGGCATTCAGGTTACCATGGCCAGCATGCGTGTGAATGTCCACTCGTCAGAAGGACCATATATTACAGTGATGATCCGAGTGGTAATGATCATGCGTTACTGAAGAGAACAGACATATTACGATCACGTTTGGAAGTTCGCAGGGAAGGCTGAGTATCCCGGCGGTCGCTTCCCAGGACCGCACTCAATCTTAGTCACATACAGCGAACTCAAGAGGTCAGCGGCGGCAATTGCTCATCCAATTACTTGCTGATCTCTGAGAAATTCCTGGACACGCAATGTGGACAGGTCTGGGGAGGATTAAAGGCGAGTCCATTTGGGGTGGGAAAGTGACCGTACAAGGTAATGTTGATGTGTTTCAGGTGGCAATGTATGGCAAGGTATTCCCAGGTGCAGGTACCCCGGACACCCTCTTGCTGACGTTCGGGCGCACCGGAACGCATCCATTTTGATAGTCAGAGCTACTGGATACCGGACTGCTAGTAAAGGCGCGTACGGCGTTTGGGGACTATTCGCACGTGACATGCACGGATGCTGCAGCTCGAAGGGACGACAATACATTACATGTGATATATGATTTGTATTGTACTATGGAATGCGAGACGAGTGAGATTGATCAGCGCGAGCAGCATACAGAACAGAGACCGAGCAGATTTAGTATAGTACAGCATTGTGGACGGTCCTTCGTAGTAGTATCAACAGTCATTGAAGTCGAGCATGCAGATACAGCACAGCAAAGACAACTGGATGAGAACAAACAAACGTGAGAGGCGAGATTGACGCAATGATACCCAGACAGCTGGAAGCGATACCGCAGCAACCACAAGCAATTGAATCATGCGCGAGAATTCACGAAGCGGTCCCACCTCTCAATCATAGGGCGTATAATATCGGTCCACTCGCCTACCCCGAGTTTACCCTTTGAGCGAGGAAAGCGGAAGATTTCGCAATGCGTCTTACCGCCTAGTGGTGAGGCGAGTGAACATAAGTATTGAGCAGAAAGACCACAAAACAAGTATGTCGCACTCACAGTCGTAACACTCATCATGTGTCTTGGTAGCTATTTCTGACAGCTCGATATGTATGAGTTGTTCGAGTTTGTGGCAGGCCTTGGCAGGCGGTCCGACTTGGAGGTTTTCGAGGGCGGCTTTGTCGCGGAGTGCAACATTGCCGAATACATACGACTTGGGCGAAGGCCAAAATCCAAGGAGGACTTGACGCGAGGACGGGCAGGACTGGGCCCACTCTTGGAGTCGTTGCTGCAGATGGATCGTTCGACCGACCTTGATGTCCACGAAACCGCGCGGAGCCTTGCCTATAAAATCATGTAAGAGGTAGTGACACAGTCGTCAATTGACTCCTGCCTTTGACTACGAAGGCATAGATATAGCCTTTCGTGTCTGCAGTCGAGATCTTCTTGCGCATTGCGGCTTGCAGGCGCCGCCGCGCGGGTCCAAGCAGCGTCCGAGGAATATATCCTAAGGAAGTCAGTAACTGATGACATATATTACTCTTTACGTACCTCTGTACTTGCTGCTGTGCTTGGTGCTGTTCTCAGTGTTTCGTTTGGTGGTCTTTGCGGTGGCCATAGTCGTAGGGAGTGATTGTGAATATTGGTTGCAGAGCGAGCGAAGGAAGGCGTCTGAGTCGTTAGAAGCTATGAGTGTCGCAGCACAGTCCAGAAATAGCTCGTGCTGCTGCTCAGAGTCATTTCCCGGCGGAAGGGATACCAGACAACATATTCGGAGGATGCATGTGGGAGGATAGTCGGGCGCTTACCGCATTCCAGGAGAGCGCGACACATAGTACCGCAGCACGTACGGACCAACAACAGACATATAGGCAAGGTTGTTTGAAGCATGTCAGGGTAATTTGTGGTCATAAATATGACGATTATGACCGTAATCCAGTCCGTGATTATGCTGGTACGTTCTTCATGCAATCTATCGATTTTGGACTGGTGTTTCATGGTACTAGAGGCTACAGATTCGACTGCTACTGTGAGACCAATGTAGCCGAGTTAGTAAAATAAACGGATAACAAGAGAACCTTTAACTCACCAGACAACTACACTATGACGGTGGCTGCCTGCATCAATAAAACTGATTCGTCTGTTAGATGCGTGGATCAGAGGTGAGTGATAACAGAACAAAGAACCTCACGGTTTGGCAACATGCACTTTACGTGATCGTCTGAGTAACAAGTCCCGGCTGCACAATCCTGCATTGTACCCGTAGGAGAACGCATATGGACGAGTTGAACTGATTGTTAGCACAGCCACTCCTCTACTGGATAGTATCGAACCGTGGGGGTATATGATTCCGCAGTCGCTGATGTGTTTCTCACGACGAGCAACGATGTATACCACCCCCAGAACAGGCCAGAAATGTTGCCGATGTTGGTCTCCTGTTCCGGGCCAGGATACTTCGGGAAAACCACCAAAGCGCCGAATACAGCTGACGTGGCGTGGTGTTCCCAATTGGGCAATGGAGACGCCGAACAGCGGCTAACCGTGGCAGAGGCCGCTGTCTCATCTTCGTTAATAACATATAGAGATGCCCAAGCCTAGGCTCGGGAGCCGGGCTCGGGCTTCCCAAGCCGGCCCCTCGAGCCCTCGAACGCCCTCCTCGGATGATGTCGGTTAGACTTTTGAGGGCCGCGTACCTGAGGATCGAGGGCTTTGATTACGAAGACGCTGCGCTTCAGCTCAAGTCTCAGCTTGTTGTTCGACTTGTCTGGTTCCGACTATGGAGACGACGATGATGTGGGGAGACTGGAACACGAAGAAGAGCTTAGCTTTATGCGGGCGTTGGCTTTCGAGTTTGACGAGATTGCGCGGAGGGTGAGAGAGGAGTCGTAAAGATCGAGAGGGCGCGGACGTTATAGCTGGTTTAAATTGTTGACTGAGTTTTCAGGGTTATTGTCTGTCGCATTTGTTGTCCTTTTTTGTTTTCATCCATCGTTTTCCTATCGCTACACGAAGTCGCTTCCCAATCAGAGCTTCGTACTACTAGCCCTATGATACATGATCTCGGGACATACTCGGAGATATCATATATCCAGATCTTCGTCTGGATCGTCGTCATCCAGGTCGTCGTCCGAGTCGGGATCGTATAGGATGGCACCTGGTACTTGTGAGGGTGGAAGGGCTTTGCCTGCAGCAAGGGGATGATCAGGACAGGTTTACCTATCGCACAATGCCATTGCATACCTTCGTGTGCATACGGCAATGGAACGCTGGCCCGGGCACGTTGTTGTTCCGGGGTCAGATGCAGGTTTGGGGGCAGGTTTTGCGTTGGGTCTGCAGTGTTATGCACCTGCACGCACGGACCACATCAGCTCTTGATAATCAGGTAATGTGAGTGAAAGGATTTCGTACCTCCGGGACCGTCTGCTTTTTTGCCCACAGAGATCTGAGATCATCGAGCTCTCGGAGCTCACACACGCCGTCAGGAGTAGGCGACCAGTGTTCGAGCCCCCGCTCCGTCCCGCGTCGCCTTCCTGAAGTGTCGACGCCGCCGCGCACGAGCACCTCGACGACGAACTCTTACTGGCTGCTGTTTTCGCCCCCTGGTCCAAAGACGAGTCGCTCGACCTTGTAATGGCGCTCTGCAATGGGAATGAACACGCCCCAGAACTTTTCGGGCCGGGGAGAACGTCGGGGGCGGGGTGAGGTATGCGGAGGCAAGGTGGACGAGGAGCGCGGTAGGGTGGGCGGTGAGGTGTGCGAGGGAGGCGGAGAAGCGGGTCGAGGTGAGGATGGGAAGGAGTGGGATGGGTGTGAGGGCGTGGAGGATCAAGCGGGACGTGTCTGAAGAAGATGGAGGAGGGTCAGTGTGTGAGTGCGAGGTCAGGCAAATAGGACCACTGGTGCTCACTGTCCCGTGTACGGACTAAGGTGAGGATGTCGCAGAGCAGGCGTACGGTCTCTGCGTTGAACGCAATGTCTGCTGGCAGGGTCTCCGCTGAGTCTATGACAACGTTCGGCGGTCTTGCAGGTGCTGTGGTGGGCGGGGTTTAAATCAGACCGCTAGTAGCATTTGCTACAGAAGATCACTTGCGTACCATCGCGTATAACATTAAGCATTACGTTCTTGAGTTGAGCACGCCAATCTTCACCGTTCATTGGTCCGTTGTCATATACCGCCATGTTGTTTCGGTCAACAACACGGACATGCTCCGACTGTATGCGCGATGGGTCTAGTGAGGGTACGGGAGGCAAAAGAGAATCATCGTTTCGGGCGCTCGTTCGCTTGCCTGTGCGATTATCGCACGTAGGAGCGGGAGACATGATTGTGTGGCAGACGACTGAAGCAGCAGAAACTGCTGGCTGCGCGAGCTCTACGCGAGGACGGAGGAGAGGATTCACTATTCTTCACGAAGCTCTGCGACTTGGTGTTGGTCGTGAGTGGGTGCATCAGGCCATTGATATGAGACGTACTTTGTCTTTAGATACTGATACCACTGTTATAACAGAGGACACTTCGAGATTGGTGGAAGGATGGGCGCAAGAGCCGTGGGAGTGCCAGCGACATCCGCCGGCCCTTGGGAAATGTGGGGTATTTGTAAGCAATTCCATCGGCGCTAGGGCGAACGCGGCGTGAACTATGAAAAAAGGCATGTATTGTTTCAGTGCGGGAAGCATATCTTTGTGATACAAGTTCGCCAAGAAAATACAAACAGAAAGACCGTTTAAATGGTGTTACGGCGGGTACGAAGATGAGAACCGGGAAGTGCATGGGCGGACGAAGGAGGAGGAGATGGAAGGGTACGAGGCTCAAATCGGCGTATGCCCCGGGGTGGTTCTGCCAATGCAAATGTCTTACGAGATACCAAAAGGGTTGGGACGGATAAGATCGATAGGGGAAGGACGGGATCGAGGGTCAAACAGTAGCCCAGACATTCAAACTCCGTGAAGAGCCGCCATACCACGCTAGGTCCATAAGGCAGGCGGTGCTGCTTGCGCAGTTGGTCTGGTGGCATGACAAGAGGGTCCAAGAACCCCAGGATGGAGCCCATATCGCCGAAGTAGCGAGATTGGTGAGGGCATACGTATTCCTCCCGCAAACAGGGATAGACCGTGTTCACGGGCTCGCTAAAATTGGCATAGTCCGGCCATACTGTAGCGGTGACGGCGAATGTGAAGCCCGCTCGAGCAAAGTCGTTCAGGATATCGCGGTCAAGTGGTGTGTGATTGGCAAGCCTTCCCGACGCGATGATCCCACGACCGGCGAGCGTCAAGGGAGCGTAAGCGCATCCGTAGACATACTCGTTGAAGAAAGTCGCATGAGCGGTTGACGGGGCACGCGTGAGACTGGCGAGGACCGTCGTTGTGGCGGAGCGACAGAGAACCATCGTACGATTCGAACGGAGATGGAATATGGCATACGTGTCGACGCCACGGTCAGCGATAGTTCGCCCCTTGTAGAAACCCTTCTCCATTCTCTCTATGGACGACGCGTTGCTGATGCAGTGTAGAATGCTGTCGATAAGGGAAGTGAAGGAGTCGTAAGGGGAGTAGATCACGAGCACTTCGTTCGGCAAGTGTCTCATGCGTCGCATGAAAGAGGTCGCGGTCACGCCTCCTATCACGGCGTCGTACTTGGTGATATGTGCAAGGAGGGCGAATGGGTAAGGGACGAAGTCCTTGAGCACCGCTCGCATAGAGCGTATGAGAGAGGCGGTGACTACGCCATACATCTTCTTGCAGACTTGTTTCCAGATGTTGGTGTCGGTAATGGACATCGAATCCGCTATGATGTCTAGCAATTCCGGGTGGAGCCTGTGATCGATGTTAATCGTCATGAGGTGTGCATAAGCTGAGTTGCTCACTGCAATAGCAGCGATTGCGGTTGGGAGGGTACATCTAAGAGACATACCATATTAGGCGACCACAAAAAGTATCTGATCCATGTAACTTACCGACTCTGACATTGGCCGTGAATGAGGAGTTCATGTTATGAATCATCGGGAGATTTGTCAAGTTAGGCGAGAGTGGTACGAGTGGTATGAATGTTTCTGCGTCGCGCTGATATATATGTCAGTATTTGATTGCCGTTTAACTTATTTATGGAAGGATTTCCACGGTACGGTCAATTCGTCGTGAGCGTGGAAGGTGCGTCAATTTTCTGATTCCCGATATGCGCGGTGAGAAGCTGAGACAAGTTTCGTCGAGTCTGAGTTATGTCTATTTGGAGAGCAGAAGGAGTTGAATGTGATGACTGTCTGATTAGCTTCAGATCTGATGCAACGACATTGCAGACGTACGGACTGATTGATATCGGGAAGAAAGCTTCTGGAAACGACGTGAAGTGGCCTTGTCGAGGTCATCAAGACGCGCCATCTCTACTCGCAGTTCTTGGCAGAGCCGCTGAAAAATCTTGTTCTTTGCGAAGGGGCGGAGAATAGCCAGGCCTGCTAATGAACGTACTCGAGAGAGCATAACATATACTCCTTGCAGACTTCGTGCACTGGCAAGGTCGATGATCGCACTGCTCAATGATCGACCCTGGGCTTTATAATCAGTATATGAATACGCCGGCAATATGGGAAGTTGGAATCTTTTCACCATCACAGTTTTTGCTGGGGTGTCTTTGGTTTTCCGGGTACAGGTCCACTCGAAGATCGTAGATTCTGGGAATATTGGGACATGATCTTCGGGATAGTGTTCAGATACCCGCCCTGCACCAGGTATTTTCAGAAGCACCATGACTGCGTACCTCCTTCCGTTCTCTTGTTCGTACTTGATATCCTGTATAGTTCCAATTGCGCCGTTGACGACATGGTGAGTAAATGCGATGTTCTCTTGCACCATCACTTTCATGCCAGGGAAAAGCGGGAGCTTACCGAGAGAATCTTTTGCAACAGTCGCCGATTGTAACCAAAGATCTTCCTGTTCTTTTCCACATACTGCTTGATCAGTTATGAAGTCACGGGAGTGGTAGAAGTGGACTTGTGTTCGTAGAGCGTTCGCGTGGTGTTGAACTATGCGGAGGTTTATGAGGTCGCGGACATGTTTGCTTCCCACAATGACAGGACTATCTTGAAACACAGTGTCGCCTGAGCTGGTAGGAGAAGGGAGATTCTGTAACAGGCGCGATTGAAGGGTACGAAAATCATCAGCGACACCTCGATGCAACGCGTTCGCGCTCTCGCCCACACGTACGCGTGCCAAGAGATCGCTAAATGTGCTGTCGCCGCGTTGTCTCTGGTTCTTTCTGAGTATCACGACAGTGTTCACAAGTCTCCATAGATACATACCTTGCAGCGCCGCGGTAGTCTTAGCATGTTGGATGTTCAGCAACTCAGGATTAGAAACGAGGTCGTGACTGAAGAGTGACTTGCCGCCCACGGGCCGAAGTTGGCCGAAGTCGCCTGTGAAAATGACGTTGATGCCTCCGAAGGGACGTTCGTCCGATTTACCATCGACGGACCCTTTCGCGCGCTTCAAACGAGTATTGACATCGCACATGAGCGTCGTGCTCATCATCGATACTTCATCAATCACGAGGTACTCTACTCCTCTCCACATGACTGTGAGCGCTTGAAAATCCGGTTTGATGTTGCGCTTCGGGAGCATGAGTAGAGAGTGAATGGTATAACCACCAATCAGAGTCGCTGCAGCGCCTGTTGTTGCGGAAACCATGATTTGCTTTCTCTTTCCAAGTAATGTGAACAACCGCAGAATCGCATTTATGACGTATGATTTCCCGGTCCCTCCTATCCCCCCCACATACATCAGTAATTGTGGTCCTCCGAAGCATACGTGATGGGCGACTATGGTGAAAGCTCGTAGCTGTTCGTCGTTGTGTTGTAGGTCAAATTCCAGAACAACTTGATCGATAGTCCCCTGCAACTCTTCAGTTGTCTTGGGTCTTGTATCGTGTCCTATCTGGCCGCTGTTGTTGTCACTGGACTGCAATTGTGTGATGTCAGTGATCGGTGAGCGATGTGATAAGTCCGAGTCTAGTCGCGGTCTTTTGCGGGATCCGGTCGACGACTCTGCTTGTGAGTGGTTATCATTCTCAGTAGGGCGCCGCTTGCGTTTCAGGCTCTTCATTTGGGTATGTATCTCTTCAAGAAACGCAGCTTCTTCAGCGGATTTCAGATGAGACGGAGGTGGAGGAAGCGGATCTTGTGGATCTGGTATGTATTTCGCGACGTGTTGGTCAATAGCATTCCGAGCCGGCACGGAGATTAGTTTGTCGAGCATGTCAGCGAGGTCGTTATGGTGAGTGAGGCTAGCTTCCATATCTAACTCCATACCTTCAGAATTGATGTGGCCTGGTGACGAGGCACGGTTATCGAGGACTCGAGCAGGGTCATATTCAGATTGTCCTGCGCCTATCCTAGCAATCTCAGTGCGTATAGCATTGTGTCTCTCACTGTGTGCTTTGTCTCGTGCATCTTTGCATTCTGACAGAACATTCATATTCTTTATTATCGACATGTGCTGAGGAGGAATGCGAGCTTTTTGTCTTTCGTACGTTTGCAACCAGGTTTCGTGGTCTTGTTTCAGGTCGCTTGGCTGTCTCCAGGGAGTAAATAGGGTCACGATAGTGCGTGCCCACTGCTCTCTTTCCTCGTCCGACCGGTCACAACGTGGTATCCGGTCTCCTAGCACGACTGGTATAACCCATAACACACGACGTCGCAATATGTGTGTTTTGTGGTGCGGATGACTGGGCAGAAACTGGCCCCGCGGTTCTTCAGGACGGCCTCTCGGAGTTAATGGGTGCTGTCTGTTATCGAGTCGCGTTGCCTCTTTCTTGCATGAGATTTTTTCTGTCAAACCAACGAACTCGTACAAACACATAGAGTTGAACGGCTCTACAGAAGGTCTGTGAATATAGTCTTGCTTTTGATTCACCGCAGAGATAGTTCCGTCCTGCAGCAGCAGTGTGACTGTCTCTTCATCCGTATTATCGTTTTCATTGCTGTCTTCATGAGCAGCAGGTGACTCATCGTTATTTGTTATGGTGTCCATGGACATGTCCTGGGTTGTGTTCGGGTCGCTTGAGCTGTCCCTGTTTTCTAAGCGGTTGTGCGTGCCAGTTTCATGAGTATTTATACGCCGTACCTGTAGTTTAGAATGTGAGGGATCCCAATAAGCCAGAACCATACGCTCAAAGGAGCCGTAGTGCAGGATACGAAAACGATGACTAGTGTAGTTGTCACCGCCACCGATGAGGTAACTCATGACCTGTTGGTGAGATATCTCTTGACGCGACATCATGCTATTCATGAGTATAGTCAGAGCACCGCTATCCTGAGATGGTGACCATGTTTGGAGGGTTGCGTACTTTTTTTCTGTTCTCTGGATCGCATAAAGAAGTGCAGCGAGGCCGAGATGGGCAGGGAGTGATGTCTTGGTAATGTAGTCAGTGACGTAGTATATCAAGGCTTTCGCACCTTCCCCGGAGCCGATATGCTTGATATCCATGTTAGCTTTCATGCAGAAGATGATAAGGTCGTTGTAGTTGGCAATTCGAGGGTGCAAGCGTCGTAGGAGTATAGAACCTGTCTGGTCGTCAATGGTTGTGACTTCTCTGGTGGAGCCGTCGATTCTCATCCGGCAATTCTCGTCTGAACGTTTTTGGCCAGCCTTGAGGTACTTCCAGCAAGTGGAAGTGTGTTCATGCCAGTTGTATTGTTCGACAAGTTCGTTGACGAACTCTTGGTAGCGTGCCTGAAAATGTACGGGGGGTATGTCAGATAGTACAGGTGCTGGTCTTACTCCTGGATGAACCCAACCGTCCTTCTCTGAAAATCTTGGACGCCGAGTGGCTGTATTGGAGGTTTCCTTGAAGACGTCCTTTTGTCCAAGCAACTCGCATTTGATGATACTTTCTAGCCATGCAAACAGTTCCTTCCGGTAAGTTTCCGATTCGATCATCATGTCACGCATTTGCTGAGGAGAAGGGTGGCCCTTGATCCAAATTAGGAGATGACAGTGTAACGTCCCACGACCTTGGGTCTCTACTGTACCATAGTACGCCGAACAGTGCCCTAGTACACCTGGTTCCTTTCTGCCGTAACGGAGAATGATATCTAGGAAGGATGTTATCATCGTATGGAAGAATTTTGCGCACGCACCTGGATTGCGAGCTACTAAAAGCCTCCGTTGCCAGTCGTTGAGCTCCATACCGACTTCGACTTGATTTATGTCAATATCCTCTCCGGAGAATAGCCGGACCAGTGGGTTGTGTATGTCTGATGGGTTTAGTGTTACGAAGAACGCAGGTGTGCCATGAAAGTTCACCAGTGCTCGTATCTCATTACGCATTTTCAGTTTGTAGCCAGTCGTTCCTGGGAGATCGTGCATGATTGTACCTACTCGATTCACGAGAGCGAGAAGTTCGCGTTCTTCAGGAGATTCTGGCTCATATTTGAGATTGGCCTCATACCGTGCGATGGTTCGCTCCAACAGGGGGCGATCGACACGGAGAAGCTTGTCTATGATTTCACGCTGTTGTGAGGCTTTTACTCGAAAGCTCACCGAGTCACATACCATCTTCTTCTGCAGAATATTGTAGTACACGAAAGCGAAATTTGCGTCTCGTTCGAAAGGACTATCATGGAGTTGCAAGAGATACTTCAGTTGTTCTTCCATCGAGATGGGGATCGTGCGGCTTGGGTGATGAAAGCCACCTATACCCCATGGATCAAGGTGGGGAAACATCCATGTCAGTAAGCTTGGGTTCTGGAAATCAGGTAGGAAACGATCTCCCGCTTGCGATCGCACGAACCGGCCGTTGTTGAGACAGTGGTGTAGCGCTTTGAGCTTCATGTCATCGAAGGAGAAAGGAGCGTCATCTCCGCAAGGATAACCGACATTTTCCAGTAAAAAACCATCTCCTTCCGCTGGAGGGTCCGGAATCTCATTGCGACCTGTATAGTCTGCAGTTGCTTCATCGGAGCCTGCGGTGTCGTCAATAAATCCTATCTCCATTGAGCAAGGTACACCCTCGTCGTTCTTACCGTCATCAGGTGTGAACAGGAGGTCGAGGTTACGTTGACTGAATCCATGAAAAGAGGTGTCGCATGCGTAATGAGGATTATCACCTACCAGGAACTGGATCATTATTTGAACTGTAGACTTGCGAACCAAGACGGGTCCAAGCTGACTGAGTGTCTCTTTAGTGGGCGGATCACGGCCGACAAAAACTGCGCAGAAAGTGTCCCGTATCTCGGACGGAGAAGGTGGGAGAATCGTGGTGAGTTGAGTTGAGTTCTGCGGCATCACAAGTACGTTTCCCATGATACATCTCTGGGATAGCACTGGGTTTCCGTCGGATGGTCTGTCATCATCTGCTACAAAGCTTGTATTAGCATGGCCTCGTAGGCGGCGAATTTCAGTGAAACGATAAGATATATAACTACCGCGGGCTCGACCAACGAGCATCTTCTCAAATTGATTTGCACCTGTGAAAGCAGCTTTAACACGTGGCGGAAGCTCATTGATACCATAGTAAAGCCAGTTTGCGAGACATAGCTTTGGCATACGTTCTTTGGTGACAATTTCCCTGTAACAGATTGGACACATCTTAACAGGAGCGAGTTCCCATCGATTGGTCATTCCAGCAGGTTCTAGAAGTGCTCTGTGGTAAACTTCGAATGCGTATGTGGTGGGAAGTACTTTGACGGGTAGACTGTCGTTTTGCAATAGACGAAGGTCGAACTCACGAGGATGAACTTCCTGAATTCGCTGCTGCATAATGCGTCTTCCACACGGAGCACATACAGCCATCTTGATCTTTGGGGTAGTTAGGGTGTCTTGCCATTCCTTGATAATCTCTCCGCGCAGCGTCTCGTCTAGTACTTGAAAGTAAGGGGTACCCTGTGGGAGCTCGGCATCCGGAGGAAGAATCCGAGCGCGCATTACCTGTTCTTTGGTGCGAGGGATGCAGAGAGTGGTGAAGTGAGCTATCACAGGATAGCATGCCTCATTGCAGTCGTGCGCAAGAAGTTTCGAAGCAATCGTTTGCGATGTGTCTTTGGTTGTGAGTGGGATCTCGTGAGCGTGAGCAAGCTCGCGTAAATCGCCCCTTCTCCACATAGTATACAAGGAGAAGAGTCTAGTGATAGAGCTGCTGACGAGAACGTCATCCCTTTCTACGTTCATTTTGGAAGCGCAGAAATTGTCGTAGACCATGTACATCCCTCTGAACGAGTGGGTAAGGTCTAAGTCGAGCGTGGTCTCGTCGCACCAGTCATATGTATGATGTCCGGTTTCCGAGAGCTCTACGCGACCTAAGCTTGCATAAGTGACGGAAGCAGGGACACGAACTGTTTCTACCTACCTATAATAGGGTCGTCGGTGTCTTGGCGTCGCAAGGAGAACATGCGAGTGGCATCTGCGCAATGAAGACAGAGGTGAGCGAACCACAACACTCCGCATGAAATGCTCAATTACCATCCACTGTGATATTCTCCTGCGAATCATTTTGCGACGCTGGCATCGTGGGTCTGCCGTTTTGCCGGGGGTAATGGTCTGTTGACGGCAGGCTGGTATTAGTCGTCATAAGTAACTTATGAGTTGATCCTCTTACCAGACTCGATGCCAAAATTACCTGCATTTATCGCCGCGCGGACGTTGGCGAGGTCATCGGTTGAGATGCGTAGAGTGTCGGACATGGTGATTCACTAAACAGCGAGATAGTGGGGATACCGACTTAATATTCTGCGAGTTCAAGAAAGGCGGCAATTGCCGAGTACGAATTTGAGCGAATCGGAGTTCAAATAGAGCCATCAATCCAATAGAGACGCGTCCGAGTCGTGGCTGTCTATGTTTGCTGGCTTGTTTTCTTCCTCAATGTGAACATCTGCTAAGTCGGTGTCCTATGCTTTGTTCGCCGTACCTCCGTGTGTGCCCTACATGCCCGAGATCATGCCAGGTGTCTTCTGTCCGGGTGCGTCGCGACAGGCGATGCTATTCTCGGATGCTAAGGTCTGCAGGTAACTCACCGGTGTTCAAAGGGTTTCACACGAGTTTGTCCGTCTGTTCTCATAGAGAGAACTTGCCTGGTATATAATATGGTCGGATTATGCGATGTCCCTCGTTGAAAATTTTCAACGCCCCTACCATGTCCGACCCGGTCGATGCTGGATCTGTGCGGTCTCGTTTCGTTCTATATCCAATCCTTCACCCAGAAGTGAGTGCTATCGCATGAGGTTTGTTGATTTCGCTTCGCTGATCATAGCATAGCTGTGGCAAGCATACAAGGACGCCCAAGCTAGGACCTGGCGCGCAGAAGACATCGACTTGACCAGGGATGTCATCGATTGGCGAGATAAACTTAGTACGGAAGACCGTCGAGCGATTACCGCCATCCTAGCGTTTTTCGTCTCGCACAGTGGTATGATTGTCCACGGGATCGCTCTGCGACTCTGCGCAGAGGTGGAAATCCCGGAAGTCCGCTGCTTCTATGCGCTGCAAATGACCACGTGAGTACCCAGAATATTTATGTCGCTCATGTATCTGATGTGGTACGAAGTGAGAACACACACTCGGAGGTGTACAGCAAGATCGTGACTGAATTGGTGGTCGACATCAACGCCCGCGAGGGTGTCTTCAGGGCTGTAGAGCGGTGGCCTGTTCTGCGTGCGAAAGCTGATTGGACGATGCACTGGTTAAATGATCCCGAAGTCACTCTCTCGAGGCGTCTGATCGTTTTTGCCGCAGCTCAAGGAATATTCGGAGCCTCGTCTATGGCTGCGATTCTACTTCTTCGCGAGCGTGGCCAGATGCCGGGTCTGGTTTTTGCTCACGAGCGTATCCTCAGAGATATTCAATCACATACGTCGTTTGCTTGCCTATTGTACAAGCATATCAGCCAACCAGCTCTACCGCCACGCGAGGTATTCGCGATACTTGCCGAAGCGATCAATCTGGAGTTCCAGTTCTTCTGTGGTACGTTTCCATTCTACGTTGTCTCGCCACCATGCTGATTCATTGTTCCAGCTGGTGTAGACTTCAATATTCCTGCGCTTGGTGCACAACGGATGCGGGACTATGTCGAATACGTCGCCGACCGTCTTGTACAGGACCTTGGCTACGAACCGTTTTGGTTCAAAGAAAACCCGGTACGTTTGTCCTTCTTGGTTAGTACTTCACATCTTCTTACTACTAGCGCAGTTCACACACATACTGAACCCGGTTAACAACGGCCCACAAGTAATAGTTCTATAGGACGATTCTTGAGCAGTACGATTATGTCTAGCGCGGTCTGATGGGAGAAGCCGACTCGAGGCAGATTGCTGCATTGGGATGTCTATGTACGATTGTCTTCTTGTATTGTTTTACGTGCTTGCGGAAGTCGTCGCGAAATGGACCGTCTGACATAGTTGGTCTTAATCACTCCGCTACGTCGATATCTCGAGTAGGTCAGTTCTAACCAGGGACGATGGTGCTTGCACTTCTTTGGTTGTACTGTGAGCTTGTTTCACATTGCCAGTGAAAAGTCGACATCCTTTCTCGTATTTGAGATCGAACTAGCTGACACGTAGAGACTCTTCTGAAGGAGGGAAAAGGCCCAAAAAATGAACCGCAGGTATCGAACGCAGAACTAATGCAAAGCTAAGAGACGAGCGGGAGAAATTACCGTTATACCACGAGGCTTTGCATAAACAGTCAGTCTGATCGCATCCAATCGCAAAAAGGACGGTTCAGATGCTACGGATCCCGGCCGCCATTCTCCTGATCCTCCCTATTCCGGACACGCAATGAACAAGCTTCTTGTCCTCTTCGTCCACGATCTTCACTTTCACGACGCTCGAAAGCCTATGAATCATGGACACGACGCAGTTCCGAACCCCGGTCGAGCTATCGCGGCGTCCGTATCGCTGCAATCCATACTCCCTGCCGAAAATCGTCTGCAATCACATAGAGTCAAATGTCACAATCTCCATGTTTCACCTCACAGTATATCACGGCCATCTCCTGTATCAATCATGCTCTCCGAGCAGCAAGTGAAGAACGCACTACTCGTTGGGCGCTATCCTCGCCCAGCTCGAGAACGACGTACCGCAGGACCTCCCGCTTGAACGCGATTTGCGTACAGACCACACCATAATAGACAAGTACGTATCTATGCTCATGACCTAACTGCTCTCTTAGCCGTCACAACCCCTACAGCATTCAGGAGCTGCACAAGAGTCTCTGCGAGGACCCCCGTACGCATGACCTCATCAGCATCCTCGTCTCGCTCCTGCACGCTTTCGCGCGCGAGGCGCAACTCACGCACAGAAAGCGATTGAGTCCTTTATCGTTACTGGCAAAGAAAGCACGGAGTACCAGAACGGGTTGTCCTTCTCGGTGACTGCATTGGCCTTGACACACTCGTCCACGAGATCAACCACTGCAAGTCTCCAGGTTGCACCGATGACTGCGTACCTGGCCCATCCTACACGGAGGTCGCGGTGACGGTTCAGTCCGGGTCCTCGCTGGCGAAGCCTGAGACTCAAGGAGAGTCAATGTACTTCGAGGGTACTGTCAAAATACTGACTCGGAAGAGTAAGAGTATCAACGATGTGATGTGGTCAGTTGTCCCTCCATCCCAGACTGATCTGCGATTGTACTGATGATTAGATTTGTGACAAGCCGATGGCAGTGGTGTCTATGATATTCAACACCCTGATAGCGCGGAGTCGAACAACAGTGTCAAGATCCTTGCGAACCTACAGTATCTTAAGCTATCGCGGTATTTTGCCCACAGCATACCCTATCGTACGTAGCCTGAGATCATGCGGTAGATCAGTGCGATGCCCTGACCTCACATTTCTTACAACTAAGCCATGGACATACTGAGGCCTCGCTGCATGCTCTTGGTGCGTAGCCGTTATGCGCTGGTGTAGAATCAATTTTTGCTCATTATATGCACCTGATTATGCAGGCCGCCACCCGCACCACGCCTCCCACATCCCCTTCATGGTCAAAGTCTCCGGTTACGACGAGTACGTTCACAGTTTCGGCTAACGCTATCTTGTGAGATTGACTCCCACGTAGATTGATGTTCGCTCATGACGCCTTTGTCTTTGCTACGATAAAGTCTTTCATCTGCCGGCTAAAGGAGGAACGCGACTACGGACAGGTATATTCAAGGTGTGCATTTGGAATGGGCAGCTCCAATTGTAATGCGACGCCGTTGTGGAGATATTCGACCTCTCTTAGTTCTGCAACAACGCGGGGCCGAGGATACGCGACTTTAAGACACTCTTTGTGCACTCTCCGAATCCTACGGATGCTGAAGGTGTGTCTCAGTTATGAGCGCGCGATAACAGAGAGGTGATAGGCCTTTTGCACCTATCGTCTGCAAGGAATCGTATCGTTGCGCGACGATGCGTACAGCACCGTGATACGTGATTGCTGGTGGGATTGACGTACATGTGATGAGCATACAACCGACCTGATAGAGTGGTCGTGGAACCTCGCATTCGACTCCTCATGATCACTACGACAGTTGTGGATGAGGTCGCGAGCGAGACGGGCGTGTATGCCTTGTTGTTTGCGAGGCCCGTGGTGGGGATCCTGGATCAGTGTGGAGGAGCACTTTCGCTACCGTGCGCTTGAAAGTGGTAGGTCATTTTGCTGCATGAAGCAGCTCCGCGCATCGGCAACACCGCGCAGGGGTGAGCAGTGCGCGGTAGAGCGCGGGTTCTGGGCCACCGCATTCCCAATTCAAGGGTTTGCGAATTGTTGATCTCGCACCTCATAATCATTCTCTTCATCAGATTTGCTTACGCTTTACAGGATTTGTTCGCAGATGAGGTATCCGAATTCATCCTGCGCAACGTGTCAGAAAGACACAAGACGCACATGGTTTACCGACAGAGTTGCGGCGCAGCGGAGTTGTGAAATGTAATACATCATCGGACACAATACAGTATCTGAACGGCGTAGTATAGGAGCGAATACAGCAGTTGTGACCAGTACTTCCAGCATCACAGGCCATATTCGTGTTGCCAAGATTGAGCCAGACGTAATCGCATCTCGTCGCACTGAAAGTATCAGTCGATGTATTAGCTTCATGTGCACCTCTCAAAGACAGCCCGAGAGACGTACTGCACGCTGAAGTTGCACGATCATGATCTTCGTGTGATCGATATCATACTGTATAGCAGCTGCGGCCGCCTGATTTGTCCATATGATCAGGACGATGACCTTTTGCATAGAAGGATGTGATTTACCTTGCATATTGGAGTGCTGAATCCTGAGTAGACTGCTGTAAACTCAGGGGGAACGATTTCGACGTGTAGCTGCTTGCATTGCTCGTCTAGTTTGACAGCATGGGCTTCAAGACTTGCGAGGTATATGTCGCGTTTCTCTTTGCACGAAGGGAATCTGATCATATTGTGAATATCGATGGTATTCTGAACGACGATCTCAGTTACTCACTTCTTGTTCGCACAAAACACCTCCTTCTCTAGGGCAAAAGGCCATACTATGCGCCTGCGTCGGCGAGTCTTTTCAAGGTTGTCAACACTATCATAAGGGTGCGGAAAGACAGGGTCTACGACGAGATAAGAGAAAACGTCTGGAGTTGCTCCCTCATCTGGAGTTGCTCCCTCGTCTGGAGTTGCTCCCTTGCCTGTACAAAACCGTCGTGTTCAGATAAGTGGCGTGCTTTGCTGAGATATGACTGATCACCTTCATTATTGGTCGAAGAAGACACTGGGACTGTCCCTGAGAAGCACACATCACCTGTCGCCGTCGGTGCTTCTATTGTACATTGTTGTTCTGCGTATTGACACTTCGAAGCAGTGCGAGAGCGGGAAGGTGACATCGTGTTCTGGGTGATGCAGTGGTCTCGTTGGTTTATCCGTTGGGGGTGAGGAGAGTGGGCGATGAACGGCTGTAGAAATGGTATAATAGCAAGAGTAGTGATGGTAAGGAATGAAACAGCGAACGCTCGAGATCCTATTCTCGTGACCAGACGTTCGGAGCTTCAATCGGAATCAAAACACCGGGCGAATCCGAGCTCCTGAAGCATCTGGTGGATTTACCCCCGTGACTGGTTACCGATGAGTGACATTCGTGACAATCCAGTTCCATGTCCTACCACCCCGAGATCCTTCTCCCTCGTCTCGTAGCCTGTTCGAATAACCTGCAGACATCAGTGTGTTTATACTGCGACTGCAAGCCGGATGGCCCAACTCATGGCGACAGAAGTATTAAGGAATGACCTGTGAAGCCCGAATCACTGTCATTAGCTCCGAACGTCTGGTCATAAGACTATTGAGATCCTGGGTCTGTGCTCGCTGCGGAAAGCGGCCGTGTGCAGCGATAGCGATCGATAGATGGGGGAAGCACGAGAAGTCGGCAATTGCCGGTCCCTCTTGTCACCGCTCGTTACGGCGTTCAGGGTCTGTCTATCACGCAGCATGGACTGTCCATTTGGGTACTGTCAATGTGAAGGCTCCTGCCCGACATTCAGAACTCCTGGCTTAGATATGGCAAACTGCTCCAAAAGCGGTCGCTCCGGTCAGTCGGGTCTGAGGTTACAAGTCTCGGTTGTAGGTCCGTTTGGGACAGGCGTCTCTTCCCCCCTTTGCTTTTCTAAGTGCAACTAGTTACCTTAGTTCACTCCTCTCGCCCACTTCCCACCCACTCGGTTCTGACACTTTCCCCCAGGCAAAGGGCATGAATATACCTCCCTTCGTCACTTATGTATGTACCTCCTGCTGCTTTTCAAACTTCGCGCGAAGTCCTTATACTATGTTCGCAGGATACCTCGCTGTCGCTTGACGTATCGTCGGGGCCGCAACACTTGAACTGGTGTATTTCGTGCTCGGAGTGCGTCATGGAAGGACTACCGGCTGTGTTCGCTGCATGGCCAACCATAGAAGCGGGAGCGGGCGCGTATGGAGAACCCACGAAAGCGATGTCGAACCCACATGAAGGACATTATAATACTACTTCGAGTCAAGTTCCTCTCTCGTCATACAGCGCACTCGCCCCACAAATCTCATCGATTATGGCCCAAAATGCTGTCGACGGTGAGTACCATGATCTGAACTAGACATACGTCT
Source organism: Coriolopsis trogii (assembly GCA_020543525.1). NCBI lineage: Eukaryota > Fungi > Basidiomycota > Agaricomycetes > Polyporales > Polyporaceae > Coriolopsis > Coriolopsis trogii. The sequence goes on along the minus strand of JAHYIO010000023.1, from coordinate 2,283,775 downwards.
ATTGAGTTGCCATACTACCGACACTAGCCAGGGAGCGCAACGCTCCTCCTGTAAGCCTCAAGCCAACCTCCGACTTTGCGGACTCAGTATGTGTTTCTCACATGGCAGATTGTTCTGCGCTCAATATGCTATATTTTTTGAAAGGCAGTGATATTCACGAATTGCGATGGTGTTGACCTGTCGCCTAGGGAGCTCGCATCTGTCAAATTGGAACAAGGATATGATGTGTCGAACATTATAAGAAGTGACCAGTCAACACGCAAACATGTGAGAACAGGCTTCGTAATTGGATTTCGACTCGCAGTCGTTCTTGTGCTCGGCTCACTATATCCTCATTTGCATGCGACCGGGACGTCTTGAAGAGCGACGACGATTTGCACAAATCGGTGATAGGAGAGCCCTCTGCAATCGGAGTGAAGAAGCGCAGCCCGTCAGCTACCATGTCGAACGATCAACTCCCGCGGCGCGAGAATATGAGGAAACGCTTCTTCAACAGTATCTCTCGTCGTGTTGGAGTGCCTATCACAGACCCGTAAGTGTGTTGGTCTCTTGGCTCCACGCATTCAAACAAACTATTCGATAGAGACACGTTGACTACACACGTCAAATCGCGCTCTTATTCCACATGTCTTGAGCAACATGTCGTATATATGCACCGACAGCTACGGGCCGTAGGAGTAGTTGCAGAGTCTATTGAGTGCACGTCAGATCATGGGCCTTTTCCGACGACTTCTCTCCGAGTATGTCTTTTGGTTAGAACTCTTCCGACCCATTTCAGCTGCGAAAGTTAACATCAGGGATCACAGACGATGCTTGCGCGTAAGGAAAGCGAACTTCGTCTCTTACATGAAGAGCGTTTTCGTCTGGAGGATGAGGCGGGTGAAGTGAGTTTCCATAGCCATGAATACTTGCGCTGAGACACGTCCGACAGTTCATGAAACTACAGAAACGTGTCCTTGGGCGCGAACCAGCAGCGTACCGCTGATGTGTCTTGCGTAACCTACCGATGTCGCTCGTGGCTGGTTGTTCTGTTTTTGATCGTTATGGCATATGCTTGCTTTCGTAATGTTCTATGTTCAGTTGCTTCAAACCCACAAGTGCCTTATTCACGTATCGGTATTGATGCATTACGATCAAAGCGCAGTGGTGACATATTATAGGTTCTATTCGCCATCTTGGAGAGCTATCCGCAGGTCGTCTAAGAGGGGTCAAGACTCGTTGAGCATTCGCAACCAAGATCAAATATATGGCAAAGATCTCAATCGCTTCCGAATCATTGCTCTAATGCGCACGTCAAGCTTACCGCGCTGGTTTTTCTTGTTAGCCGCTGTTGCATTGCATAAGCCTGGCATAAATCTGAGGTATTCATCTGAATACGGATGTAGTAACTGGAAAGCTAATCCCCCGTCTCCGGAAGGATACCACGTGGCGTGGACGCCTAGTGTCAAGGCTCATATATAAGGAGTACTTCGAAGCCGGTGGGTCTCTGTCTACCTCAGAGTCCCTTGTTCCTGTCGTTCATGTCTCTTTCTCGCCCTTCTTCTCCTAGCCCATCCGTCTCTTCCACATCGTCTGTGGACCAGTCGGATGCGAGATCATCTTCATCGACAGTGACTCCTCATCCGATGACCTGTCTTAGACCTCTCCCTCTGCCTCCATGTATTGTATGCATGTCCCCAGCTGCGTTTGTTTGCTCACTATGCCACCGAGGACCTGCCTATTGCTCGCCGGAGCATTTCATGGTAGTAAGTCATGACATTGGTCGCTCAAGCAATTATTCATCCTCATCTGTCCATCGTTGTCATGGTCGGCGTTTACAGGATTGGCCGCGACATGGGCTCGGATGTGATCGTCGACAATTGTTGACATGGGGAGAAGTGTTGGAAGTTGAAGAGCAACGACATCGTAACTCTCCTGAGTTGTCGGATGTCAATTCTCACCGTCCTGCTCCAGCGGTAGCCACAAATGCAGTACCGCGTGGTCCTATGCACGCTACGGCGTTCATTGTGACTGCATTCATTGCTGAGACATCTGCCAGTGAGTATTTTACCAATATCATTACTCTACTCTTATCCCTAGTTTTTGCTCCTTTCTAGAAGACGTGCGCAATGTTCTCGTGCGCCTCGACTATCCCCGCCGCGGTCACAACAGAAATAACGATGTCTGTCCATGCCCAGAACCGCTATTGGACGAGTTTCTGCCCCAGCCATATACTTGTATAGTCCTCCGCTTCGGACGAGACCTACGACGTCTTCGTCAGCCACTTGCGCTGTTCTATGATTTTCATAGCTATTGCATGCGCTCCCCGCTTAACGAGGCCCTTGCTACATTTACTAGATCCAGTCCTCGTCCCTGTAATACTTGGGGTGGGAATGTGGTTGTATTGAAGTTCGCAGATCGTGAGGAGTTCGGTTACACAGATATTGTACAGTCGGACTTGGCAGACATACGTGCATTTTTTGACTTCTTTTAGTACTATATTACTGTACAATTTCGATTAGTTCGAACAGCCCTATGATACGCGAAACAAGAATTTGGGTGGGTGAATTCGAACAGCCGGCTGGTGACCGTGACAATGTTCGCCATATTCGAACAGGTGCGGGCGCACGACAGCGCGCGCCGCCCCGCAAAGGTCTAAGCGCCTGGCTGGCCCATTCGGACGTCCTCGAGTCCGTAATTTTTGACGGGCCGCAAGATTTAGAACAAAAGATGGGTCGGTGATGCGTGACTGTTCGAACCAATCGAAATGGTACAGTAGTATCAGGTACTCAATATAGCTTATTTTGACCAAATCCATTCTCCTTTCTCTCCTCACAGTTGGAACGATGAGGTGGATCCAACTGATGTTTGACAAATAATTGACCTTATTGGGCAATGATGGTGAATTAGAGTAATAATTTGAAAGTATGAAGCACGACGGGCAATGGCCAAATCCGCCCTCCTGAACAGGCCGGGGAAATTGCCGGGATTGGTCTCCTGTTCCGGGCCAGAATACTGTCGTGACATCACCGGAGCGCCGAATAGAAAGGATTCGAACTCCGAAAAGCCCATTAGTCCCAGCTGCTTATCGGCCTTGCACAGATTCCGGTGTTATCTCCCAAACTATTCTGGACCGGAGGGCTAGGCTACCAATTCTGGCAATTTCCCCGGCCTGTTCAGGAGGGTGGATTTGGCCATTGCCCGTCGTGAAGAGAAAACTGAAAACCATGTGAGTATGGGCTTACATGGATACGGCAATACCCACACAGGTCTGGCAAACCTACATTCTTCCCTGGTCTACAGTCAATTGGTGGAAGGGGAACAGTAGTAAAATATTGCCGATGTGAAGAATGGCATCAATTCAATCTTTTTGACAGGCTTCGTTGCATGCCATGTGAATAACTAGAAGCATAGGGACTGATGCGGGGGGAACAGTAGTAAAATATTGCCGATGTGAAGAATGGCATCAATTCAATCTTTTTGACAGGCTTCGTTGCATGCCATGTGAATAACTAGAAGCATAGGAACTGATGCGGGTATACCTGCAGGTGTCCGGACCGGCACCCATACCCATATCCACGAAAAACCCATACCTGCAGAATGGGCGCGGGTTTCTCACAGATCTCATACCCAGATGCGGTTTGCAGGTTTGACCCACACATATGCTCCACAAAAAAGTGGTGTGGGAGTGGAAAGGGAGGAACAAAACCCATACCTGCTTGGATACGGGTTTCATGCAGGTTAGCCGAGAGGTACCCACACCCATATCCGCGTGGGTACAGGTATCCAAATCCGCACAGGTCTGGCAGACCTGCGTTCTTCTCTATCGAAGCATTGGTTGGGCACCAATCTAAATTTACAAAAAGACTTCACTATAAACGAGTGTGAAGAACATGGGAAATCCTAAATAGCATCACTTTAATGTCATAAGAAGGCTTCGATTTACGTTTGGAGCTTTTTATATCAATAAGGAGCTTTGAGAGCAGAAGAACCGAAAATCCTAAGCTTTAGAGCTGTTAGCTATAGATTGCATTGTTGAATTTGAGGCATTACTTACCCAAAGAATTTAGATACTAACATGTATCTTGTTATCATATAGTGCAAACCACCAGAAGTATGTTCTAGAGCAGAGCGTTCATCCACGATGCCGATAGAACACCAAGTTCGGCAAGAAACTATGGCAGATAAGACTGAAGCTGACGTACAATTGTTCCTGGTCGAGATTTAGAGTCCCCGTGCCGAAGTCTCACTATAATGCCGAATGATATATCAGCCAAGGCGGAGCAGTCAAATAACTTCTATCGAACGCACCATTTGAAGGATCAATATTGACCCTGACACTAGAAGACTGCTTGCCCTTGCTACAGTCACCGAGAGGGTCATATGTGATGCATGTTGGAGTTTTTTTTGGTGCGGCCGAAAAGAAGAGATCTCGGGTGAGGTATATCGAGATTGTGATTGAAAATGTGTCGAAGATGTGTGTTGTGTCATTGAGAAGGTAGTGAGAGTTATCATATGTGATGCATGTTGTAGCCTGAGAGCTAGATATTTGGTGTGCAGGGATCGAGAGCATAACATCGTGAAGAGATGCAGTACAGAGGGAGAAACAATCCCTGCCAGCTGTTCGCAAAAAAAAAGATCGGCTCGGCTCACGTGACAAGGGCGTGTCTTGTTTGTCTGTCTACCCACAGAACCGATGACGGCAATCGGAGCCCTCGGGAGTCGGGCCAGTTTGCAGCTCCGGCTCGGCTTTTGTTCCGGGCCGTGTTGCGCCAAGTCGAGCTGACAGCTGTAACTTCTTGCCCTCCTTGATAGACATACTGAGTAACAGCCTCGTCCAGACCATCAAGTGGCTTTGTGATACAGACCAGTATTTCTCTGGGATGCTGACGTGATCAATGGGCCGGGGGACTCAACGCGAGTTAACTCAACTCGTCCAACTTGCCATCACGACTTTTGACGAGTTACCCAACTCGACTCGCTCGACTCGACTCGGCGTACTTCCCGTTTGGCTTGGGCTTGAGCCGTGTCTTGAGACTGCCGGAGAGTCGAGAATAGGGGAGGGCGATTAATGAGCTAAGGGGACGGCGTAAAACCATGCAAGCAAGGTCTATGCGACTCGATCGGATGAGTAATCATACGCGCAAAGCGACATACAAGATGGACACTACTATCAGACCAGCAGAACCACCTACCCCGCAGCCGCTTCCTAGGCCATGGCCCAGCGTGCCCGCTTCGTTGGTTTGGGACGCGTGCCTAGCACAACATTAATCGCAGCTCACTCGCGTTTTCCCATCAAGAGTTGAGAAACATGTAGCTTGTCTCAGCGCTACGCGCTCAACTTGTAACAAAGAGCTTAGATCTGAGACGTTTTGGTGCCCGAGGCCAAGAATGCAGCATACACTGGCATGTATATGACGCAGTGGGCGTCGGCCCGACAGAACAATGCAACGCGTTGATCACTTGTTTCGGCGTTTTCCGTAAATCATGCTCATGCCAGTACTAGCCGGACGACGTCATCCACGCCTCGCCCATCAGTGGACGTAGAGGAGCGATGGTAGTGATGTGCAAGGAGGATATCTTGCTGAAATGCCCAGAACGAGTCTTTGAGAGCGACGAGTTTCAGCTTCCCATCATATAGGACGACCAAGCAGTGATCACCTCGAAGAAGTCTATATACCATCAGCCGTTCTCGTCATGCCGAAGAGAGCAGGCAGCGTAGTCACTGCAGAAGAATCGTAGTAGAAGTGGGAGACGAAAACAATAGTGAAAATGTGGTTGGTATCCATCTCCCTCCATCTGTCGAACAGTGCAGGCAAGAGCGAGTGCATAATTCTCCAATTGTAACGCTCCCCATCCCCAACGAACTCCCATAGCTCGCGACACACTTGGATGAATATCGCTACACTCGCAGAAAGCGATCAGTAGACCATTGTTGTTGCGGGGGAAACATACCCTGCAGACATCTGATGCCGCGTCAGCAGACATATATAGTTGTACAGACAGGCACTCGCCCTCTTCTCGTCCTTGTAGATATTATGCACCTTCGCCGCAATGACGCGAATGATCAATACTTACTCTTTGACGTACAGCACTGCCCGACCAGGCTGCTACATACCATTTCGTCCCAGATACTGGTCTTGGAAGACAAACTCAACATAATCCGCGCTGAACTCGTTCTTCTCTACCTTTCGCAACGCCAATGGGATATTAGCTTCACAGCGGTGCCCAAGACGGAGAGCAGGCACCCTCGTCAACTTCACCTTGCTGTTGCTCCGCAACGCAAACTTCTCTAGCACACGCCTCGGAAGCGAGATCTACGCCTCCCCCATCAACCTCTCCGCCCACGAACTCTTCGCGGACGCACAGAAGAAAGGGTTCACGCACTCACCTGCAGCTGGTGCTTCAGCCCAATGTCCTCCGCAAGTGCGACAAACAAGAATCCAGGCTCGTGCTCCGGTTTCTAGGACGTGATGCATATCAAGTCTCCCTCTGCGACGCCCGGCCAGTGTTGATGATTCAGCTTCACTGTCGTCGCCACCGGCTCGTTCGCCCACGCCGTCAGCGTGCGCGAGTCGCCCATCTGGAGCGGGGGCGCGGAATTCAAGACTTGGATTGGCACGGGGCCGTTGAGAACGGAGGTCAAAGTGTTCGACCGGTTGCACGATGTCGAAGCTTGGAACTCTGGACGTGACATGGAAGATGTTGATGGAGTGACGCAGAGCCTTGATTGTCTTGAGTTACACGGAGCGAAAATGAGAGACGCCTCGTCAGAGTACAGATTTTCTATGTGAAGGAAGCAGATGCAAACGAGAAAGCAAGTTGTAGGTAGACTCTGTAGGAGTCAGGGATTAGAGTGCACAAGCAGTTTCCAAGCGCTAGTGGCTCTGTGCTTCGACAGGTGTTCGCATCGCGAGGGAGACTACTAAGAAACTGTTTACCCACCTGGATGCCCATGCTACGACACTCACGACACTTGCAGTTGACTGTAGGGAAGAGGCTATTGTTGGATAGTGACGTCCCACTCTGAGACTCATGTCTCCGATATATTAGGGGTGCTCAACACGGAGGGCGCTTCACAAGTCGAGTTCAGACAACGCGCGGGCGGGCGGCTGCTCCTTTGTGCGCGCATAGGAAATCGCGCACTCGACGCGCTCTCTCGCCTCTTAATCTCTGCTCGTAGAGCTTCCGTAGTTTATCGAGAAGACAGAGCGGATCCCTCGGTGAGAACTGAGGAAGGGATGAGTCTGGTTCGCGTGAGGAGAGACTCTGCTACGCTGGCTGCTTCGCCCTCTACGCACATATAGCTGATAGAGAGGTATACTTGGTGCAATATGAAGTTGATGCACACTGATGACTCAAACGGAGACGCGACTGATGGCGTCAACTCAGCGCTAGATAGTCCGAGTAAAGCTAGTGTTGCCGCGAGTTCGAGTTGAACTCGCGAGTTCCGATGTGAGTTGGGCAACTCGGTGGGGCGAGTCGACCAGACACTCTTGACCCATCCCGACAACGATAACACTCCGCCCCCCACGCCGCTTGGCGGCATTGACCAATCCCGTTCGTCTTACCGATCGTCATCATGTACCACTCATGCCGGAGGATAACTGGCACTGCGTATTGGCACTTAAGTGTTCGCCTGCTTACGCAGTATAAATATAAAGATCTTCTCTCTCTCTCGGTGGGGCGAGTGGAGCGAGGCGAGCGACTCGCAACTCGTGGTGCGACTCGCCGTGGGTGATCATGGCTTCTGATTGGTCGAAGCACGGACCTTTGAGTGCCCTCCTTCCGAGTTGGCGCCCATGACGGAATTGGTCGATGGCAGAATCAGCGAGAGAGCTCTTGGGGAACCAATGTGCGAGCCAACTCGCAACTCGCATCGATCGAACTCGATCTAACGAGTTGATCCGAGTTGCACAACTCACCTCGCCTCGCGGCTTTACTGTAAAGCAAGCTGTCGGATTTCTGCGCAACACACATCACTTCCTCTTCGCCTCATCCCATCCCTGTCCGTTCATCCGTTGACAAACGTGCTATTTTTTACTCCCCATAATGATCTTTTGACTGGATCGCAGGGGTAACTTGTTGCAGCACTGATTGGTCGACCGCCCACATCCTGACTTTGGAACTGAGAATGTACTCACTACTCAACTTCTTTCCAGCGGAAGTATCGTCTCAAGCAGCCATGGTATCATGACCTCGCAGCAGTTTGAACGTTGTTGAGGTAGGAATATAAAGAGCGCTACCTGCTCTGCGCAGCCGGACGCACCTCTCTCTCCAACCACCACCATGTCCCTTTTGCCAGTCACGTTTGTAAGCGCTCACTCTCAACACTTCTCACTCATATTCATCTTTGATCACCTACTATTCACTCCATTAGGCCCTTTGTTACAACGTTCAGGTATTCTTCATCACAGACGAAGTCGACCCCGCACCAAGGAGGTGCACCATCCGCCCATCCATCGCACTTCCGTTTGCGACGGATAAGCCGATGGTGCACTCCCTTTTCACCATTCGAGGGCGTACTGTGCGCAAGATTGACGTGCAAAATGGTGACAGACAATACCGCGTTTTTCTGGTCACGACCGACAACCTCCCGCCCTCCGGCCAGGGCTTCTTTTGGAAGGGGCAGGCTATCATCCTACGCCGGTCTGGTACCGCCTTTGTCAGTATGGCGGATGAAGACAAGGTCCTTGCTCTGCCACCTATCTTCGAGTATGTCCATCATTTCTACTCGAAAAACATACTGAAGCATTCACAGACACATCTCCGCATCTGGATACCTCGCCCCACCCACCTTCATGTGGTAAGAGCACGTAGATTGAGCGCGCACTGTCCAGTGCGCGCTTACTCTACGCGCTCTTACCACACGTATCTGCTACGACGTACAAGAATGCTATCTAGTTTATGTGTGTAATCCGTATAGTGTGATCTGTATTTGGATGAATGTATTGAATACTCGTTCTAAAGTCTTCCTGGTCCGAGATCGCGCAAGTAGCCCTCACGTGATCTATACGCAATACGCAACAGTTACGCATCATACACTCTCATTCAACGCATCTTCAACTGACATCCTCGTATCTGGATCCAGTCGCATGAGCGAAGCACAGAGCGAGAGTATGCGACTGTCCTGCACCATGTCCTTGGCATTGCTCGGTTAGTTACCAGCTTCGAGTTCGAATTTGCGCGCGCTGACTTACACTGAGCTTTGGTAGTCTCTTTATAGCTTTACTCCTCAACATGGCTTTCATGTCCCGGCGAGGGAGAAAGACCTTCGGTGGGGTGCTGTTTGTAACAAAAAGCGGCTTTGCATGTCTCGACGGTTTCGCAGCCAACGTCTGGGGGATAGGGCCAAGGATACTTTCCAGAGCTGCGAACCGCTCATTGACACTGTGTGTATAGGGAAACAGAGCAGTACCAATCCATAGCTCCGCAAGCACACATCCTAGTCCGAACGCGTCCACAGCCGTGCCCCATTGCCACCCTGACACATACTATCAGTACGTGGTTAACACTGGTCCAATCGATATTCACCTAAACTAACTTCGGGTGCACGATATTCGTTTGCACCGATCATAGCATGATTTGAGGTCGTGACTTCGACCGAATCACTGAAGTCGATGATGCAGATATTGGTGTTGACGAGTTGCTCACATTGCTGTCAGGTACAATGAGCGTGAATGGTGAGGAGTGCTGGGAATTCACCTTGCTCTCAGTTTCATCGCCCTCTCTATGATCGCGCACGATACCAGATTTCAGCATGATATTGTCTCCTCGAACGTCAGTATGGATAATCCCGATATGATGTAGATCTATCAGAATAGTGAGTCGCGTTCTCCGCCCTTCTGACTCTAGTATACATCGCACTCACATCGAAGTCCTTGTGCAATTTGTGTGAAGATGTCTTTGACCTGGTTACGCGGTAAAGGATGTATCTTTGCGACCATGACGGCGTCCCTCAGAGTCATGTCCATGCATGGAAGCACGATATATCCCATGTTATTTGCATGCTCTGCCCACAGGACTTTGAGAAAAACGCTTCGGTATGTCAACTCTTCTGTATTGGTCCATGGGATAGCCAGACTATACTCACCTTCGCGATTTTTCATCACTAATGTCAGCGATACGTCGGTATACTTCCAACTCGCGCGCCCAATCATGTCGATCAGAGCATCTCGGTGCGAATCTCTTCACAGCGACCCGACACCTAGACCTGCGGTCGAATGCTTCGTACGTGACCCCCGTACGACCGACACCGACAATATGGCTAATCTCATCTGATATCCAAGCGGGCACCCTCAATCAATACTAGAAGACATGAGTTCACGGAACGAGGACTTACAACGTTGTTCCATTCGCAAGTTCTCTGCACATCCCCTTGCCTTTCGTATGCTCATATATGTGGGTTTCTAGTGTTGAGAACATGCTGTGATAGTCATGATGTGTAAGGTAGCATGACCATCATAACAGTCGTAACCTGTAGATATTGATAACTGTTCAACAGTAACTTAAAGTTATTCGGAGCGAAGCTCTTGATCCCAGTATAATCTGGACCTGGTGTGCTAATTATATCGTAGGATGTTACCCACGTACGGCTTTCAAAACAACTGAGTGCCCGGCTACTGCTTGACTCCGTGGGATACTGAGTGTCTAGCGTTCGACCATCCCCCGAATGCATCCGCTACTCTAGAAGGACAGTGACCGCCATATAGTCCCGGATCCCAGTACGACACCCGTCAACCACAGCTGTTCATCCTTGGGGCCCAGTACTCACTTTTTCGACCTACCGTGGCTCTCTTATCTTCGTACGAACTTCCCCCACCTTCTTGGCAAATCCCGCAGTACCAACAACTTATGGAGTCAGACGAAGGTATGAGTACTATATTCAGTCGCTGTTTGGTGCTCAAACGCAAATTCAGCTCCTATGACTCCTCTCGTTTTTGTCTCTGACGACCGAAGCTTACGCTCTCAGGATGGGTCGTTAGACAAGGCCCGTGTCTTGTAAGTGCTACAACTCTTTACTGGACCACTATCGTTCAATTACATCTTCATTAGAACGGATGTCGTGATAGGGGCTGTATTTGCTGCGAAGCTGGATATGCTCTCGCTCTTGAATTGGCGGAGAACCTGCAAGGCGGCTTATGTCTCTGCCAGACAAGAGTTCAGCACATCTCTTGACGAGATCGTCCATCGATTTTTGCCCTCCGCTGCCGCATTTCTATCCCTCGTCACCGTGTGTCGCGCCGTCATCAGTGGAGAAGCAGCGCTGGAGTTCATCTTGCGTAACGACCGATTCAAGGCGACACGTCTCGAAGTCTTCGGTGGCCTCAGCAATCTCCTTCCCCTTCTTTCGTATCTCATGTACGACCCTGAAGTGACACAGGTCGTCGAATTCGTGGGATGGCAGGAAAGCGATACGAAGCACAGCCATGTTCGCCAGGTCAAGAACACGATCGTATTCAAGGTCGGCGACGATCTCTATATCTATCTATACGACACATATTTCGGTGCGATCTCAGCGATCGGACGTCTCTGGAACACCGGACTGATCAACGTCGTCATGAAGTACGCATTTGCGTGTGGATACCCTCTTCTCACTCTCAACTTTCGCGCTCTGCTCTCCTACGTTTCCGCGGAATGCTCAAAAGAAGAAGACGATTTGACGATGGAGACCATGTTGGACGCTGGATTCTCGTTCGCTGACGAACCCTCTGCATGGACGGATCTCATTCCTTCCACTCCTGCTCTGTCCGGTCCATCTGCATTCCATGCCTGCTACCGGAGCTATTATATCTGTCCTACCCAATCACGCTTCTTTGGGGACAAAGGTTCACTTGTCGCTTTCATGGACCCCCTTGGAGGCGACCCCTACATGGCTCACACGTACGCGGTGGCGCCGCCATTCAGTGTCATGGGGGCGTGGCGCTTGTATAACGTGCTCACTTGTGTCAATCATTGCCAGACTACTGCACCACTTCTGACCCCGGGACACATCAGTTCAGGTTTGCTAGTTGTAGACAACCCCCTCTTCGACTTATCAAATGGTACTGGGTCATGTGTACGTGAAAACGATTCTTCCCTAGGTACTCGTCGCTCTCGTTCGAACTCCCTATAATTCATTTGTCGTGGATATCTTGTTACGATAGCTATACATTACTGAGGAATCTCCTATGTGAACTCAAGTACTCTGTCTCTTCTGGTCTGCTTAGCACCTTCCATGCTTTACATTCAGTACCTGACGCGAGGAACTATAGTAAAAACAATGGAATCGGCCTAATTAAAGGAGATGTCCAAAATGCCCAGACTCGGATTCGATCACTGAACACTAGACTGATGCTCAAAGCACGCCTGGTAACCAATAGACAACTAAGTCTTCTCTATCGAAAGCAATTAGATGAATAGTACAGCTCTGACACTCTACGAGCATCTGGTGACTCACCAACCATTGCAGAGGAAACACATATGAATGGAAGTGCTGCTCGATGTCTAGAGCCCTGGGGACGCGTGGAATTGATATACCTCTGGACATACGCCTCCTCTCCTTGGTCTCTACGTCCCTACATCAGTACGTTCCTCGTTCTCTTCAACGTCAACTTTCAAAGCTTCATCGGATACATTCAATGACCGCTCCAGGATCTTCGGTTACTAGACAATCTGCGTCCGAATAGTACAGAAGCAACATGGTCATAGAAGTACCACGAAGTCGCTCCATTATCAAAAAGGGCCAAGCACATTTGCTAAGTCCCGTAATTGCGTCTCTCAAAGCTTGTCATTCTAAGTCTGTCTAACATCCGGGAGTTGGTCATCATCTCGTTGATGATGATCTAGTGTTGTGCTCAACACGGGGCAAACCAATGAAGCAAGTAGAGCCAGGCCAGGCCGAACCAACATCATCGGCTTTGGCTGGCTCGATGGCCTGACCTAGTCGAGGCCATGAGCCAGGCCGCCGAGCAACGGGTTAGGAAACGCCCGAAGAGAAGTGCGGGGGAGGCGGTTCTGCTGGTCTGATAATGGCCACAAGTGTTCGTCTTCTAAGTCGCTTTGCCCACGTATTGTTACTGATCCGATTAAGTCTTATAGACCTGATTACACGGCCTTACACCGTCCCCATAGCTCATTAGACGCCTTCCCTCGAATATCCGGCGGTCGCAGGCCACGGCTCAAGCCAAAGCCAACTGGGCTCTCGAGCATGGCACCTGACCTGGCTCACGAAGCCGGTGGTTGCGAGGCCAAGCCGAGCCAATCACGACACTAACTCATCAATACTAGAAACTTCTCGACGGTGGATCTCCATTCATTCCATCCTTCGATAAGGTTTGCATGGTGTGGTCGGCACATGGCAATTTCTGTATACAGTTCTTAAGGTTTACGGATCTATCATTCCCTCCCAGAAGCAGAAACAATGTTTGGCACGTTGGCACATTTGAACATCTGTTCGGTCCTCAGTGTCGCTCATTCCCATCGCCACCAAGTCGGCCTCTCACAGAATTCTTCCTACGGTCGCAAACGATAGCGCTTCTTCTCGTTTGCGCAAGACGACCTGTCCGGAACTTCTAGCGGAAGCATCGACATCGCTTGGAAGAATCTGCACCTTCCAACAGATTGTCCGACTTGTGAGTAAGATCGATTATCCGTATCTATCCGTATCGACTTCCCGGCATTATTTCCTCTCTTTTACAATTTGCTACTTGACCGCATAGTGAGGTCTTTCCGAACCGGTACAGCTGATAGCCAGCCAAACTGGTCCGGGTCTTACGCCCCACGACATGCTGAACGCGCCATGCGCACACTCCCTACCGCCTGGATCTGGTCTGTGTTTCGCACCTATATTATTCGCCGAAGACGGGACAGACAGCAGTACGTGCAAACTCACAAACTATACCGTTTTGTTTCTCTAATCCTACCAACGTACTATATGATATTGCTCTACCACTTTCTCTTTGGTCATTGCGATCTACGCTTCTCGTGACTTCTTCGTACCACCATCTGACTATGCAATATTCGTAACTCGACCCCACGCTTACCACAATCCGTGCACCTCAGCACTGATTCACTGTAACGTCATGATAACTCAACAATTCGTGTGAACTGACCTTGCATACTAAACAAACTCAAGATTGCTAACGGAAGCTCTGCCTTCGAGTATGTTGTTGAAAGGATGAAGAATGAAAGCGGAATCAAAGCAGGTCCAGCACATCTGACAGCGCACGCGATTCTCTATTCTGCTACTGCGCGAGGCAAACGCGGTCAGGTGATGCGAATATTCCTTCTAGACGCGTGCCACGCGTTACGAACACCAGGCTAAAGCCGAGCAGATCTGGATCCGATCCGAAAATTCGGTAACGTCAATTACCCAGTTTTTATTCGTCACATTCAGTATTGCTAGTCACTGAATAGTTCTACCCAATATTCCTCGAGCTCTCTTCATTTGGAACCTTCGCCTCTTACTACCATCTCCTATGGGCAACTCCATGTCTTTCCCCGCCGACCGCTACTTGCCTCAGGCTCAAACCTCCACTAATCCTCGTCCTAACGATAGTGCGTCGGCTCAAATCTCAAACGACGTAACGTAACTTGTCTTTCGTCAGGAAACGACACGTCGGAGACAGGGAGGGGAACTCGCCAAGTACGAAACCCCCTTGTCTGGTTCTCATTGCACTCACTATGCGGAATTTCTCTAGGATGAATCGGTGACTTCACAAACATCGCTAACTCTCGGTTCACATCGGCACAATCGACGGGTTCCATACGTCGTCCCTCACCAAGTAAGTGCTCTCGCTCTATCGTATATCATCTAATATCAAGGCGTATCAGGATGCATCGTCTACTCCATGTGCTCATTGCAAATTGGGCAACGTGATTTGCCATCATTTCAATACCTTCTCCTCCTACTCTGTCTCGTCTTCTCCCATGTCGTCCATTCAACCACCAACTCCAGCATCATACCTCTCGGACCTCAACACGTCCTACGTTAGAACCGGCGTGAGTACTCCATTACCTGCACATCAACAAGAGCCCTGAATTTGCTATGTCTAAGTCCTCCCAATTGTTTTCGTCAACAAATTATGACTCCGCTGTTTCCGTACCGGCTGAGGCTTCTTTCACTCCTGCGTCAGGCATGTCCTTTTCGACCCGTTTTGATAACGCCGTTCCACCTCCTCACGCAATTCATATTCCGGCAGCTGCGAATACATCCCAGCACCACTCTCATAAACCCGCGTCGTTCCACCAGGACCACGACTTTTCATACGGTGATCAGACAGGTTCAATGACGCAGGAAGATCTGTCAAAGCATCTCACTGCTACAAACGACGGAACTCAGGACATCCAATTCGGTTCAGTGCCCCTGCAGAACCACTACGCTTCATTTGGGTCGGAGTCATACTCCCCTACTAACACCGCTCCTCTGACCTTTACCACGCATGACATTCCTGCACAATTACCGCTGATACACAGTTTCGAAAACCAATCGTCGTTAGGCTACAACTACTTACTGGCTGCGCATTCTAACGTCGAGAACCCTTTCTTTCCCGCGGAACCGAACATTGTTGGCGCTTCCAGTTCAGTTTGCGGAACCGTGGAGGGACCCACGCACACGAGTTCGGGGCCTTTCGTCAATCACACCGACGTGGCGGTGACGGGTGAGCCTTCTACATTTGAACAGTTAGGACTGTATGCGGCACTAACACTTTGGACGTTTCCTTCGTCACCAGAACAACCATACGGAAGAACATCATCCGAACAGATGTGGGTGACCCAAGAAGATCAAGCACCGATGACGTTTGACAATGTCTTGTGGCAGGAGGTATACCTATCACGCGTTTTGAGCCTGCTCTACTTTAAATTCATACTACCTAGTCGATAACGCAAGATAATCATACGCTACTAGACATCTCGGGCAAAGATGTCACTTCCGCCACACTGACTGGTGAAAGCGATATGCCCATCGCTGCTAATAGTGGCATTTACGGCCAGATCATCAACGGTCCTCAGTATGAACAATCAGAAATTGGTGGCAACGAGGGCTCGCAGTATTCAGCGCCCACACCAGTCGGTTCTAGTGTCGGGTACTCGAACGGTTCTGAAGGTTACCAACATGGGAATGGGATGCCTCCGACTTGGAACACCACTCTGCTTGCCGGTTCGACGCTCGTTGTGCCTACCCGATTGGACACAAGCTTCCTTTCGACTTTCGCGAACACGTCGGGTACAGAATGCGTCATCTACAACTACAACGGCCTACTTTGTTCGTCGTCCTCCCATCAAACTACCGCGCGGTATGGCAACCTTCCACTTGTTCCTTCTCTGAGAGAACAGTACACACGTCGTAGCGCCTACTTTGCTCCGTTCTCAGATGAGTTTTGAACTCAGTCTGAGATCTCTGGTTGAGGTACATACCCCTCCTCTTGCTCATCCAGTGATCCCTCTCTCACCTAGCACCTTAGGAGACTAACTTTGCGGATACCGATTCCGAGGACGGACCGCGAGGTTGGCGTCACCTTTGGAGTTCCCATTCAGCGTAGCCTTCAATATAGTCCTTGTGACTATACATTATCTCTTGCAATGAGCTTTGACAGGTTCTTGATTGTATCGGTTCATCTACCGTATATCTCCCTCAAATACATCTCTCCACCATCCTCTATTCTACTCCCGTATTCTCATAGTTCGCCCTTACCCTACTTCTTGCTCGACCTTATCCACTCACATACGTTCCCTCCTAGTCCAAATCTTGTAGCTCAATAGCATCTGTACGTGTATGGTCGCCTACTTCTTGTATCTCTAAAATACGAATGCATCCTATTAAGTACTGTCGTCAGCATCACATTGAGTATCGCTGTTAAGCGAGCTTACGAAGAAAACACTACGTTCACCGGAGGAATAGATGTGTGTCTCAGTGTCTCAGTTCCTGAAGCAAACAGGTTGGATTATACACAACTTCACATGCGACGATGGCATCTGGTCGCGTGCGACGTCTCGTTCAGAGAAGGAACTGGCAACATGTTGGCCGCCCCTCCGACAACGTCGGCCTTAGCCCAGTCCGGTCCGATTGGACCCGGATTTTGGGCGTGCGTCAGCGCTCGCGGCAACCGCACTGATAACCTACTACATCCATGAGATCGACAACGAATCACGGTAGTGGATATTGTGAGTACTTCAAATGCCGCTATTATTCGCAATGCACCTTTGAGGCTCTGATGCATCCACCAGTCTACATCAAGCGCATACGCAGACCGTCAAAATGACTCACCACCGCGCCACACTCAGCCTCTTCAAGGCAAACATCCAAGGCAAGGAGACGTTCAGCGCAGTCAACAGGTCACCAACAGCAAGCTGACCAAAACATAACGGGATACTAAGTCGGTTGAATGCTACATGTCATGCTAAGGCTTCCCTCATCTTACCTATATGAAAGTCTATGACGAGCACACCGCGCAAAGTCGCCACCGCGTACCGCTTAACATTGTCAAGGAGAAGATCCAGGATAATCAAAGGTTCAGCGGATCTCCGACCGGCAAGCAGAGGACATAACGGGACTCTAAGTCTGGTAAGTACTGCGCGTCATGCTACGACTATACCCGTCTCACGTCCATGCCAAGCGGAACATGCAGATCTTCGTGAAGACCCACCACCCTGCCGTGCTTAGCCTCGTCAAGGCGAAGATCCAGGATACGGAGATGCTCAGCGCGGTCACCTCTCCGCCTAGGACCGCCTCCAGGATATACCGCAATGGTAGCTCGGGTGAGTACCACGCGTCATGCTACGACTATACCCGTCTCACGTCCACGCCAAGCGGAACATGCAGATCTTCGTGAAGACCCACCACCCTGCCATGCTTAGCCTCGTCAAGGCGAAGATCCAGGATACGGAGATGCTCAGCGCGGTCACCTCTCCGCCTAGGACCGCCTCCAGGATATACCGCAATGGTAGCTCGGGTGAGTACCGCGCGTCATGCTATGGCTACCCCCATCTCACACATACGGAAGTCTACGCAAAGGTCACCACGCATACTCGTCCCCCCGCAGCGCTCAACTTTGTCAAGGACAAGATCCAGGACAAGGAAATGTACAGCTTAGTTTTCACCGGCAAGTCGTTGGAAAACATAATTCGACGATAGCTGCGGTGAGTACTGCGTCTCATCCTAAGGCTACCGTCATCTCGCAATATGCGATTAATCTCGATTATGTTACTCAGATCTTTGTCAATTCTCTGGCCGCACAACTTCAGACCCTTATCGCTCGAACTGTTCCCCATGGACTCGATGTTGTCTATACACCCCTTGCTTCTGCCTCAATATATGTATGCACACACATATTTGTAAGCCCAGGACGATTCATTACACTTGTCATCATATTCACAACACGTCATACATCCTGTTCAGTTGACCTTCCAAGGGTCGCGATCGCTTCGTTGTAACATGCTCAATGCGCCTCCTAGTACGAACTGGCGGTTAGACCATCTACTCCCATACAATCGATGCAGACCTGCTCATGATATACTCAAGACACTCCCACAAGTGAAAACACGCAAACTCACCTCACAACGATGGGTCTGGTCCTTATGGCTTACCCCCCCCGTGTTGCGCGCTTTCCACCTTTTTCCTTTCGTACGTTGTTTGGCGGATGAGTCTCTTCTATATTGTATCAGGATAAGCACACCCGTCCTATGGCAGCGGCTAGTAAATACCCACCTTCAATGGAACTCTCCGTCACGGAGGACACTGGCGTCAAGTCAGGCGACCATCCTTCCTCACCCACGTGCTCAGTCTCCTTCGCCACACGAGCATTCTCAGCCTCAATAACTTCGGTGTCGCTCATCGTCTCCAGCAACCATGCCGGACTCTCGCGTCCGCTTGCCCTAACATCCACAGATCCTTTTGCAACCGCCGACTTGTCCACTTGAGTATCGCCTCCTGAGACCGTCGGCTTGGCCTCTTCTTGTACGTCATCATCAACTGTTCCGAAAGCACCAGATCTTCTCAGTACACTTTCTGCCATCTAGACCTCCGAACTTACTGGCCAATTCTTCGCCAACTTTCAACGCCTGACGTCCAGTACGATCAATAGGTGGCAGTGACATAGGGCGTAGGGCGGCGCGACCATCTTCATCCACACACTTTACCCTCACTATGTCGATGAGCTGAAATTGAGGGTACCAACCGTACTTGGGTTCGGCAAGGTAGGTGATTGTGAACGTAAGCACAACTGCATCACCTGCTTCGAGGCGGTCAGGAGTACAGTCGGCGATAGGTTTGAGTTTCTTGTCCTCTATCGCCCATACAGAAGGACGGTCCGGATTCGCACGGAAGTTCCGGGACTTCTTGTCCGCTTGCACAACCCACGGATGAAGGTATGAAGGAGGTACGGGCTTCAACTCCCTCGGTTTCATCGGGATGAACATAGGGCTGCGGATCCAGTAGTGTCTGGAAGACTTGTACGTCTCGCCATCTTGCCAAACACGCCGTTTGTAATTTCGCGAGTTGAATCCAGGCACGCTCATGGCGTACTCGTCCATCTCCTGCACTTCAATAAGACACAGATCATATGAAACGTGGACGTCTTGACTGACCTTCTGAAGAGTATAGAAGTCAGTGCCTTCCGTGACATCAATTGCGTATGAATACGACGCCTTATGGCCAGCCCACATTGTACTGATAGTATGTGAGTATCTCTTCATCCATACAAACACTGCCCAACTTACACTTGGCTAACGTCAGAAACCGTTAGCGGGCGAGCCTTCTCGTCTTGAACTAAGTTCCCAGTGTAGTAGTCGTCCGAATCCATGAACACGGCAGCGTAACTGAATACCGCCGGAACATCAGTGCCGGGTAAGCAAAACTGTCGAGTCCTATGACTCAGTATGTCAGCGTTACAAATATATACGATAGCTTACAGTCCACTCCCCAGGTGCCAGACTGACAAGCGTAGCTTGGCGGTCGCTGCCTTTGAGGGAGTGCATTGCATCACGGAACAGTATGTCAGTCGAACGAAGACGACGTGTGTTCCAGAGTTCGACAGCGTGTTGAATGGCGACAGACATGCTCGAGGATTCGATGTTAGGAGTTGTTTGAACACAATGTGAGCATACCGCTGGTCTTATATACCTTTTTCTTACCCTGCCCGCGCCATAGTGTCCAGCCCAGACAGGAATGCCTGCGATAGGAGACACGAACTAGCGCAAACTCCCACCGCGGAAACCGGTCTCCATAGCGTTGTATCTTGAGACACCGTGAAACTGGTCAATCTCACGCACTACTTCTACGAATCAGATTGAGTTTGGATCAAATGGTACGAGCATCTGTCACCTCACCTGTCCAACAACACTCTGATATCCCGGTCTCTTGCTCTCTGTACTCTAAACCAAAACTCCACCCTACTTCGATCTCTCTCTCTCTCTCTCTCTCTCTCTCTCTCTCTCTCTCTCTCTCTCTCAGGCTCTCTGTAGTCAAAACATCCCCTCTCTACAAATTGCGAAGTGACGTAGCCTCAAGTCAACATGACTCGTTCCAAGAGACAACGTCGACGAACTGTAGGTATCCTTCGGCCAAGCGACATCATTGTGTAACATCTACACTTACTTCTAGACATTTGCGTCTCAACTGGCCAAGACTACTCCCGAAGCTCTAAGTCTTTGGAACAAACGAATGGTCAACGCTATCAACCAAGTAATATACTCTATCCTCTACGCATCAACGATCTTCTAACATAACCCTCCGCATATTAGGACACTAATAAGCGTTCTATAATCGGTGTTCTCTACCCCGTCTACGAAGGCAGACCGCGTCATATCCGTTTTCCTGCAACAATAGAGATAGGCAACGATCCTGAAGCCTATGGTTGGGTCGACGACGTTGATTTCGGGCGATTTTTCCCGTGTGGCAGCCGTCGTCAACGGCTTGCTACGATACCTGAAACCGACCTCCCTTTGCAAAACGACTACACTATCATTACCGCTAAGCATCCTCATCTGTGCCCTCCCAATGACACCGTCGAGAGCATGTGGGGCCTACAAATCAGAGGAAATATCCTTGTGTTACGCCATGCTAGGCGCCACAGTATGCGCGTAACAAATATCAGCTACCCAGAACGAAGTCTCATCGATTTCATTGTGAACAGGTAGTATTCTTGATTACTCTCGGGAGCGTCCGTATGACTCACGAAACTGATCGCAATTGTTTCCTTCTAGACAACTCCAACCTGATCATCATTCGCGCAGCCCACAATCTTCATCGACGGCGGTGTCCGACTAGCGTAGTCTCGCAGTCTGGTGAATCGGACTCCGCATGTCTGACAAAGTGGTCCTGTTTTGCGGCTCGGTCCGAGATGTAACCTTCCTTATACATAGAGATTTTATCAGTCAACGATCTCTATGATGGACTCCGCAACCCCAAAGTCATCCTCGGCAGACGTCCTGAAGTACCCTGGGTTTCGGTAATTAGACTGTGTTACAGAACTAGGCAAGAGCGCATGGCACCACAGGAACCCCAGTTCACGAGTGATTATCATTATCACTGACTGCTCAGTGAGTTATTGAGATGCCCAATTGTGGTACCTAAACCGAAGAGAGCTCACATATCCCAGAAATCTATAGATAGCAAACTATGCTTCGCAAATTAGCGAAACGCCTCCCCATCAGGGATCAAGCGAGGCCTCCCGGCTACCTGAGGACTCGCGATGAACTCACGCCCATCGCTATCTGAGAATACAACCCCTCCTGGCAGATCGGAACGCGTCGCATTGACATCTGCTTGGTGAGCTTGTCAAAGACTGAGCGATCGCAACTGACTAATATCTCGTTCTGGCTGGGGTGGCGGAAGGATCAGATAGGTGTTACGAACTAGGAACCTCATTCGGGCATCTTGCGAGGACTCCAGCCTATCTCAGAACATCGCTAACAACAGTAGCGCGAACTCATGGCTTGATAATTCGGTAGACGCAACCACGGACAGACTCACGTACACATCCTCCTGAGAATGCATTCCCTACCGATAGATCGCAATGACTCGCATCGATGACTGCTCGGTGAGCTTGTTTGAAACTACATGATCGCAATTGACTTGTATCGCTTCCGTGGTTCGCTTTGACTCCGAAAGATCGGAGAGGGCAAACTATGTCGTGTAACTTGGGAACGTGTGTCCACAATCGTGGGTTGTAAGGCACTTCCGGCAAGTATTTCGGACATATGGTGGGTGAAGTCGAACACGGACGCCTGTGTAGGTGTCTTCATCACGTATAAAAGTCTGAGCATGTCACCGTCCACTACTCTTCGTCCTTCGTCCCTCATCCCTCAAGCTTATTCGAATAGCAATGCCAGATCGTGTTATAGTTCAGAAGATGGGTATGTACTCTACTCCTTGATCATCCAATCGTCCAAATTGATATCTCATTCGTTGTGACCTGGGAAATTAGACGGGTACGCCTCACTTTTACTAGATATCATGCACTCATGATGCTTAGTCGCTCTCCGCTCCTAGTCGTTTGCAACCATTCGATCCGGACAAAGTATGTCGTGTTTGCTAGCACTGTTGTCTGCCTGCATTGAATAGCCATTCTTACAGCTTCGTAATGCGATTCAGGTCGTGAGTATCCGCAATCGCCCAATATTACACACCTATTTAGGCTGTTCCAGATGACATGGAACCTCGATATACACAGGCTCAGTATCAACAAGTGAGTGCCGACCGATGATTACATGACAATTAGTTGATTTTCTTTCATAATATAGACTGATTGAAAAGGTTCTGGAACGTGTCCCTCTGCGCATATCGGCAACAGATCTTCGAGTAAGCATACCAATCACGCATCCTAAGTCATTGAAGTGACCATATACCCCGTACCATGCTTAGTCTCTGGTCACCGTTACTGTCAATTCCAGCGCAACTGAACACCCGGATTACAATATACTTGCTGGTCGTCTCCTGGTCTCTGCTATACATAAATCGGTACCGAAGTCGTTTCAGGAATGGGTGACAACGTACAGTACTGGTACGTATGCCGACTAGATACTCTACTGTTCTGTTCCTCAATCATGATTCTTCGCAGGCATCGACTTGATTCTTCACGCCAATTTGGCTCGTGCTGCTTCGGTGCATGGTCCTGAGCTCGAAAACACTCTCCATCACGAACGTGACTTTCAATTCGCACAGTAAGAATTCTCACAAGTCAGTATCATTACATTTGTACTGAATAAGTGTCTAGCAACAGCATAAGTGCGCTATTCCGGTCGTACTTGCTGAAGGCACGAGATCATGTTGTCGAACGACCCCAGTTCCTCTATATGCGTGTAGCGCTTGCCCTGCATCCGGAAGACATACAGGCCGTAGTCAAGACATACGACGCTTTGTCTCGCCAATTGTACACACCCGCCCCTCCCGTTCTACGCTACGCAGGTACTCTGACACCGGATTTCTCGTCATACTTTGTTTATGCACCAGACACGTCGACTTCAACTTCTGTCCTCGAAGGGATGAACGAAATGGATCGCTTGCTTCTGTCCAACGGCAATGTCAGTCTCTCTCTTGGGGCTATCCCTGCACCAAGGTCAGTACGCGAACTAACATCTGTTTCACATTCTAACCTCTCTACACTGGAAATTGCAGGATCTATCCCAGTTGTCGACCGGGTGTCATGGCGGCCTTGCACTTGTTTGATAGTCATGCGACATACGCTGCACACTGCACTCTTGCCCAACGAGTGACGCTCTGTACCGCATACCTTCCAGTATGGCACCCGGAAGTTCGCGAGTTTGCAGCTTGCCGTACCATTCGCTCCATTCGATGCAACCGAACTCGCCATGTGTACCCGGCTTTGTGGATTCCCGATCTCTTGTACGTATTACGCAGCCAGTAGTCAAGAATCTGAAACTCACAATCCCAACAGCATGGAGAGACTCGAATTCGGTGGGCAGTGGTGTCTCTTTGATCCTGTGGATACACCCCAGCTTCTTAGTCTGCACGGCGAAGACTTTTCAAGAGCTTATCAACGCTATGAAACCACAGTGGAACCCCGCGAGCGCATGTCTATCGAGAATCTGTGGGGATTCATCGCTGAAAGCCTTCAAGAGTCGGGCAGCCCTCTATTCGTCTTTCAAGACACTGTCAACGGTGAGTATTGCAAATATTTAATTGCTTCCCAGACAAGTAATATTTTACCAGCCAAAAGCAATCTCAAACACCTCGGCACGATCAGTTCGTCCAGTCCTTCCGCCGACATCATGCAGTACACCTCCCCTCATGACACCGCTATTTGTATCTTAGCCTCGCTGTCACTTCCCCGGTTCGTACGTGGACGCAACGACTTCGATTATGAAGCTCTTCACACTGTGACGAAGCTTGTTGTCGTCAACACGGACAAGCTAATTGACATCTCGACATATCCAACGATAGCCGCTCACCGAGTGGCGCTTTCCACGCGACCTATTGGGATTGGTGTACAAGGCTTAGCAGATGCTCTCATTCTCCTGGGTTACCCATACGACTCCGATGAAGCGCAACAGGCCAATCGTCTCATATTCGAGACGATATATCACGCTTCTTTGGAAACGACATGCGAACTGGCAGAACGTTATGGTCCCTGTGATGCCTGGGCGGGGTCTCCCGCGTCCCGCGGTGAACTTCAAATAGATATGTGGAGCTCGGCCACTCTCAGCGGTCGCTACGACTTCAGCATTCTCCGTCGTCGTGTATCTGAAGTTGGTGTCCGTAATTCCGTTCTAACAGCTCAATCTCCCACATCAGCGACGGCAGAGCTGCTAGGCGACTCCGAAGGCACGGATCCCTATCGAAGGTAAACTCATGCACATCCCTGATAATAGTCTCTTGATTACTGACATCTTTTCAGTCTACTGCTGCAGGACGGGAGCTACGGCAACAACTATGCTCGTGTCATACCTCGACTTGTACGTCACTTGGAAGAAGCGGGTATTTGGTCGGAGTCTGTTCGGCAGGCAATTGTACGTGCACATGGTAAGTCTCTCTGCTGACCATACCTTGGTAAGCCTTGCTTATCTTGTATCTCAGGATCTATCCAGGATATCGACGAGATCCCAGAAGACATCAAACATCTCTACCGTACCGTTTGGGAGATAGATCCTCTCAGGCTCATTTCCATGGCTGCCGATCGGGCTCCTTTCATTGATCAAAGCCAATCGATGGCAGTGTATATGGAAGATCCCTCTCCTGTTATGATGGTCTGTAACTCATCTTACCAAGCATGTACCTCACTGACAGACTCAGCATGAAACAGAAGCGTGTCCTCATCTACGCATGGCACCTTGGCCTCAAGGCCGGGATGTATTGCATACATACGAAGAGACTTCCCTTCCCAGGAACGACGTTTACACCACCCAGTATATCGAACTCTCGCTCTATAATTGCTCGTACCCAGTTGGTCAACGGCACCACGGCGGAAGCTGCCACTGACGACGACGATGATGATCAGCCCCCTCCTCTGGAACCAGTCGAAGTACCTGAAGACGCCATCACTCCTGCCCCCAATTCAATTGTGCCCACTGGCAATGTCATCATTCCCCACACCCAGTCGAACCTCTGAATAAAGCCATCTTGGAACGATACATCTTATGTCTCTGAGTCCTATTATGGTGATTCTCATCTCACTCTTCATCTATTTGTCAATGACTGTACCTGCTCCATGTTCTCTTCTCTTTCCATCCCTCCAAAGCTGAAGCTCACCTCTACTTTTCTTGACCATCTAGTACGCTCTTCATTGTCATCCGAATCGACTGTCATATGCTTTTCGCTTTTTGAAATTCTCTCTCTTTTCCTTTCCCCTCTTCGGACTTCACATTGTCACTACCGCTCAGGGCTCTTGGTGCATATGCCTTCTTGGATACTATCTCCTCTCTACCCAACGTTGCTCGCTCCTAGCACATACTCAGTAACATACACCGCACACACACACGCACACGCACACGCACACGCACACGCACACGCACACGCACACGCACACGCACACGCACACTAGACGTACACATATGCTCGACACACGCACACCTTACACCAGACATACACACCCAAATACAGATCGTCACTCATTACAACTAGGAGGATGCAGATGGCGGCGGCGCCTGTCCTGGCATCTACGCCTACGTGCGCTTACTGAATTGTCCCGTTTCGACCAGGTCCAGACCAAATTCCATCGATTATCGATTAGGCCTAAAATGGAACTTTGTTGATTCCAGGTTAAGTGGACTCCACGGCCGTGAATCGCCACGCAAGCTGTATCCCCTTGAGCCTCTTTCGCCTCGCTGTCAACTTCAACACTCCCTTCTCCCCCTCCCATTGCAGCTCAGGCAGTCAACTAGCTGGATCAAATAAACATGCGTTCTCAGCACGACATCGGAAGACCAAGTACGTATCTCGTTACATCACGACGTGTCCATTTTCGCTCATACATAATCCCTCCCTGTAGTTGAAGTACCCCACGTCTACTCTACGCTGTCATAATTTGGTTCCATCTAGTCACTTCGGACACATGGACAGTCTCTCACTGACGAGCTGTCACTCAGAACCACTACCTTCCACGATCTTACTATCCCAACGAAAACCCTGATTCACCTCAGAAGCCACTCTTCACGTCGTAGAAACACTATCTCTGCAAGACAAACAGCCAAGATCATCCACCAACCTGCTTGTGACACGGTTCAACACCGATTGCCCGAGTGATAATCAACGTACGTGTGTCAGCCTCTATTGAATTTCAATGAACGTACCGAAGATATTCTCACCAGACTACAGACACCCGCAACTCAACGGTCAAAACCCATCCACGATGCCGCAACTGTTTGTAGCGTGGTTAAGAACAGCTACCGCGGTTCGATAGCTAGGAGTTTGACAGAAACATGAGAATGTGAACAGACAGACACCGCTCACGGTTGTATCGGCACGTAAGCATTCAAGATTGTCTTCAAATAGCAAAATCGACGACAGGAGAGGTTGTTGTTGACATTCTGGATTTACGGCTCTACCGGTCCGGAGTTGTGCACACAACCTTTGTATGGTCATGTTTACCTATGTTTAGATAGCGCTTACTATAGGCTGTGTTTCTACTTACCATATACGGTTTTTCTCTACGAAACTACTGTACATTCCCATGACCATATGGTTCTCTTGTCTTCCTGTGCGTTCTACAATGCACCGGAACATTCTAGACCTTGTGTCTTACTCAGAATACTCTCGGCTCTTACTCATACGCCGAGTACGGACTCTTACTCATCGCTCTATGGTTAACATGTGACTGCTTCATTCGCTTACTCATGCACTCCTCTCTCCAGTATATAAGGCAGTCTGTTTGCCCCTCTGCTCTTCAGTCGTTCGCTCACTGACTGAAGAGTAAGTCTCACTCATTACTTATGCTCTACTACACTTTACTTACTAGTACTTGTAGTCTCTCTTTGTGTGACTTACAGGTACTAAACTATGCAATATAGTCGTTCGCTCACTGACTGAAGATCTCTCTTTGTGTGACTTATAGGTCGCTCCAAGCCTTCCAGGTTCAGAGTTCATCAGGTTATGAGCCCTGCGCTCTAATCGGTTGCTTCTCTGTCGACACCTCTGCGCGCAACTCTTTGTACGTCGACTCTCTGCCCGTGCATCCCACTTTCCTACTCTCTTGACTGTGCCCGCCGACACTGCTGCCAGGGGGACATTTCTGCGCTCGTGACGCAGCCCTGAGCGCTTCGTAGTCAGTCTCTAGTCTACTATCGTTGTAACACCTGTTGTGCTCTCGAGGCACCTGGGTGATTCAGGCATCCCTCAGCCAGGCCACGCACTTGCGCCCGCCAGCTGTTGTACCCGGGGTGGTTAGCACCTTTGGACCGGAGGACAACCGTTCGGACCCTCCTTACGATACCTTTTTGCCTCGGTAGTTACTATAGCGTTTCTTGGGCACAGTTGGCGACTTCTACCCGGATTGTCGGTAATTTCGGCTTACTGGCTCTCTGGTTCACCTCAAAAGGTGCCCCTGTCCACCTTCCTCGCACGTGGCACGTCAATCATCGCGTATACTTTGAACCACCGTTCTGGAGCCGACTCTTCCAGCATCTCCTCATTCCTCTGAGTCTGAAGTCGAGGACATCGTTGATACTTCGACAGAAGCATCCTCTGACAGCTCAGGCAACGAGGAATCCTGCGAGGATCTTCCACACGTTTGGGACTCTGACGAACAAGTCGACGCCCACCTTCAAAGCGACGGTTGGTACAATTGTGCCGTGAGCCCCTGTCCTCATCGGTACAACAACGTTGCTTTACCGGAAGATCCCACATCGTTCGCTTGGCAACCTATCTCTCCCTACCAAGCAGACGAGGAGTTTCTTGCTGGAGTCAACACAGCTCTTCCAGTCGCATCCGATACACCCTACGACACACCACTTGTCGTAGCGCTTCCTCTCGCCTCTAACACCCCATACGACACCCCTCTCGTCGCATCTCCGCATCTCTCTCCAATCGAAACTCTTCCTCCTCCTCTCGTCACTGCGCTTCCATCTGTTGCGCCTATATCCTTCACTCTAGACTTCGACGACGAGGATTATCTCCACTCTTCTCAGTACCTGCTTTCAATCATGGGAGACGTCAAGATCGACTCGATCCCTATCCTTTCTTCGGCGAACCAGTACAATGACTGGGCTGCAAAGCTCAAGGGGTACTTCATCTTCATGGGCTGTTGGGAGATTGTCGAAGGCACCAAGACTGAGCCCTCTCCTGCCGGTACTACTGCCACTGCGGCGGAGTTAGTCGCCATAGAGGCATGGCAGAAGCTCAATGGGCAGGCTCGCGGTATGATGTATATGCGGGTCTCACCGAACTTCCACTACGTCCTCGATGCGAAGGTTCTGGGTCAAGGTGGTGCTGCTCCTCGTACCATGACAGCCGCTGAGACCTGGGCTGCCATCAAGACGAAGTTTGGCACGCCCAACAGTGCTCACGTCTGGGGCATGTTCGAGTCGCTCGTTGCAGAGCCTCGCATGAACGATTTGAAGCCTCTCCAGGACCAGATGATGAAGATCATCAACCGCCTTCGCGACATCGATAGCAACGGCGTCAAGCTCAGCGAGACCATGCAGGCTCTCCTGTTGCTGTCGAAGGTCCCCGAGTCCTACCAGTCCATGGTTTCTGCGCTAATGGCTATTACGGACATCGACAAGATCACCCTCGACGACATCCAGTCGAAGACCTTGGCCGAGGAGTCATTGCGCAAGAACGGACAGTCCGCCAACAAGGTCTCCCAGACCAAGCCGAAGCCTAAGGGTCCTTGCTCCTTCTGTGGCGGTAGTTCTCACCACGAGTCCAACTGCTATAAGAAGCATCCAGACAAGCGTCCCAAGGGCAAGAAGAAGGAGAAGGAGAGGGATAAGGACAAGGACAAGGGGAAGAACAAGGACACTACTTCTCATAGCCATGCACATGTCGTCTCTGAGTCTGTATCTGCTGTAAACGTACTTTCGGGTCCCTCGAACATCGCTGCTTCTTTCTATGATGAGGCTATGGCCTCGGACAGCTCGAAGTGGACCATGTGGCTTATGGACTCAGGAGCCTCTCAACATATCACCGGCGACATGTCTGACTTTTCTACCTACCAGCCTTTCGAGACCACTGTTCCCTTTGGAACGGCTGCGTCAGGTGAAAGTAGTGTTATCCATGCGCTTGGATCGGGAACGGTTGAAGGGATCGCGTACATCGATAACCAGAGCGTCCCAGTCACCTTCAACAACGTCTACTACATCCCGCATGTGAAAGGTCGTCTTTTCTCGACGGGCTCCATCGAGCGCAATGGTTATTCCTTGTTCCAAGGCGAAGGTTGCATGTGTATCTTTGACAAGCTACCTGATGGTGCTGTCAAACATGGTTCGATGATTCGTATCATGGGTCGAAAGATCCTTGAGGCGAGGTACAACCCGAATAGCAACACGTACTGGACGCTCCTCGAACTCCGTAATGGTCAGCGTGTCCACCTCAATGTCCGTCGCTTCAAGACCTGGCATCGTCGCTTTGGTCATGCGGGCAAGGACGTGCTGCGTCATCTTCCTAAGAACACCAAGGGAGTTGATGCCGTTGATCCTGCGGATGAAGAGCCATGTGACGGATGTGCCTTTGGCAAATCCACTCGCGCCCCCTTTCCACCTTCTGAGAAGCGTGCGACTGAAGTTCTCGAGCTCATCCATACAGATCTCGATGGACCGATGCGTACTCAGGCTATCGGAGGATGGAAGTATTTTGCCGGTTTCATTGACGATTACTCTGGTCTTGCTCGCGCCTATTACCTTAAGCACAAGTCGGATGCTATCAAAGCATTCCTCGACTATAAGGCATGGGCTGAGACTCAAACCGGTAAAAAGATCAAGAAAGTCCGCTCTGATCGAGGGGGGGAATACACGTCTAGCGAGTTCAGCGAGCTTCTTCGTTCGCATGGCATTGAGCACCAGAAGACAGTTGCGGGTTCACCTCAACAGAATGGACGTGCTGAATGCTGGAACCGTACCATCACCGAGAAGGCTTTGTGTATGTTACATCAGGCTGGACTTAGTCACGGTTTCTGGCAACTTGCCATCGATGCAGCTGTTCATATCTACAATCGTCAACCTATGCGACGACACAAATGGCAATGCCCTATCACGTTGTGGGACGGCACCATACCGGACGTTTCCTACTTCCGCGTGTTTGGGTGCAAAGCCTTTGTGCATGTGCAGAAGGCGAAGCGCGAAGGGAAGCTCGACAAGAAGGCAGTCGAGATGATCTTCGTGGGGTATGAGCAGGGTTCCAAGGGGTATCGTTTTTGGAATCCGGCCACCCGCTCTATCGTCGTGTCCCGCGATGTGACATTTGATGAAGAGTCTTTCCCTGCACGAAAACTTCCTGGCAATCAACCTGTTGCCCCCAGTGATAATCCGTTTGTGAATGACCAGTCGGATGAGTCCTCGAACGACGACTCTGACTCGGTCGATCCCAACGACATCCTGGACATTCCCCTTCCCATTCCGCTTGATGTCCCACCACCGCTTGATCACTCTGTAGACGATGATGCGCCTGAAGCACCTGCTCCGGCTAATGCCCCTGATCGTCCTCCAACACCACCGCCTGTTCCTGCTCCTCATCCTCCTCACCGTCGTGGTCGTAACAGACCAGTGGGAGATAATCAGCCTAGCATTGCTCGTGACCGTCCTCGTCGTGACAAAGCAGGCATTCCCCACCCGAGTAGGACTCAGGACAACATCTATGGTGACGAGAACCCGGTTCATGTTGACGCTCGGACAGATCCGGATGGAGATCAGTGGGAGGCAGAGACTTTCCTCGCTTTTCTCGCTGCTGCTCAGTCGAAAGCTGGTATTCCTCAATCCCACAAGGAGGCCATGCGATCGCCTGATGCTCCTAAGTGGCGCGAAGCTGAGAAGTCGGAGTATGACTCGCTCATCGAGAACAGAACCTGGTTACTTGTTCCTCGTCCTAAAGGTCGACACGTCGTCTCAAACCGCTGGGTTTATGACATTAAACATGATGGGCGGTATAAAGCTCGTCTTGTTGCTCGCGGTTTTACTCAAGTATGGGGTGAGGACTATCACGAGACGTTCTCTCCGGTTGCGCGGTTCGAGTCTATCCGGTATCTTCTTGCGCATGCTGCGCTTGAGGACTGGGACATCGAATCTATGGATGTCAAGACCGCGTTTCTGAATGGCGATCTCGAAGAGGAGATCTACATGGAACAGCCCGAAGGCTGGGTCGTTCCTGGGAAGGAAGACCACGTCTGTCTGCTCAAAAAGGCTATCTATGGTCTTAAACAGGCGTCGCGTCAATGGAATGCGAAGATTCATCAGTCGCTTCTTGACTTGGGATTCCAACGGACTTATTCTGATGCCGGGATCTACGTATATCGGCGACAAGGGGGGGAACACGTAACGATTGTCGTACTCTATGTCGACGATCTACTTCTCATCGGCGATCAGTCTAGTCACATCAAGCACGTCAAGCGCTCTCTCTCTAAGCAGTACAAGATGACGGACTTGGGACCAGTCAAGCGCTTCCTTGGTCTTCGCATCACTCGAGATCGTTCTACTCGAACACTCGACATCGACCAGGAAGAGTATATCCAGTCTGTCCTTGAGCGTTTCCAGATGGCTGACTGTAAACCGTCGCGTACTCCTCTCCCTGCTGGTGCTGTTTTGGTGAAAACCGATCAGCCCGCTTCCGATTCATTCAGGCAACGCTACCAGAGTCTTATTGGCAGTCTTTTGTACGCCATGCTCGGGACGCGCCCTGATATTGCTTTCGCTGTCACACGGTTATCCAAGTACAATGCCAATCCCTCTGAAGCGCACATGAACTATGCCAAGTATGTCCTGCGTTACCTTCAGGGAACAAAGGCGTACCGGCTGCGCTACAAGGGAGCGTCTAATGACGGTCTGATTTCGTACTCAGATTCGGACTGGGCGGAAGACCGTGATGATCGGCACTCAACCTCTGGCTTTGTCTTCTTGATGGCAGGTGGTGCTGTATCGTGGGCATCGAGACGTCAGCCTACCATTTCGCTCTCCTCGACCGAGGCGGAATATAAAGCGGCCTCCGACACTTGTCGTCAGTTGGCATGGCTGAGGACCTTCGGCGATGAACTCGGAGATGACGTGACTGATCCGACGCCTTTGTGTCTCGACAACCAAGGCTCGATCTTCTTGTCTGTCAATCCAGTCATTGACCGTCGTACCAAGCACATAGAGATCCGTTATCACTTCATTCGTGAACAGGTCGAGATGGGATCTGTCGAGATCTACTATGTCGCTTCTGAGGACCAATTGGCCGACCCCCTCACGAAGAACGTGCCTTACTCCAATCAGGCCAAATTCGTTGAGGAGATAGGTCTTGTGTCCGTTGCATCTTGAACGAGTGGGAGTGTTGACATTCTGGATTTACGGCTCTACCGGTCCGGAGTTGTGCACACAACCTTTGTATGGTCATGTTTACCTATGTTTAGATAGCGCTTACTATAGGCTGTGTTTCTACT
The DNA here is from genome assembly GCA_020543525.1 of Coriolopsis trogii. NCBI lineage: Eukaryota > Fungi > Basidiomycota > Agaricomycetes > Polyporales > Polyporaceae > Coriolopsis > Coriolopsis trogii. Next base: position 2,250,794 of record JAHYIO010000023.1, on the reverse strand, counting down.
TACCATATACGGTTTTTCTCTACGAAACTACTGTACATTCCCATGACCATATGGTTCCCTTGTCTTCCTGTGCGTTCTACAATGCACCGGAACATTCTAGACCTTATGTCTTACTCAGAATACTCTCGGCTCTTACTCATACGCCGAGTACGGACTCTTACTCATCGCTCTATGGTTAACATGTGACTGCTTCATTCGCTTACTCATGCACTCCTCTCTCCAGTATATAAGGCAGTCTGTTTGCCCCTCTGCTCTTCAGTCGTTCGCTCACTGACTGAAGAGTAAGTCTCACTCATTACTTATGCTCTACTACACTTTACTTACTAGTACTTGTAGTCTCTCTTTGTGTGACTTACAGGTACTAAACTATGCAATATAGTCGTTCGCTCACTGACTGAAGATCTCTCTTTGTGTGACTTACAGGTCGCTCCAAGCCTTCCAGGTTCAGAGTTCATCAGTTGTCCCTGAAATGCTGCCAGCTCGTGTGTGACGAACTTGTCTTGATCGGGCTCCTAAGAACAAACTCGTGAGTGAATATTTCCATAATCCCCAAACACCTAGTGAACACCTTCTAGCAAGCGTGTAATCGTTCTCTCCACTTGGAAACCGGTTCAACCTTGGTATCGTGAACGTCCAAAATGGTGAGCAATCCTAACACGAACTTAGGCTTTGACCAGGTTGCATGAGTATAGGGATATCTGCTAGAGGTCTGTTGGCTCATTCCACGCGTTTATAACACAAGCATGCTACGTGAGTACGACCGACCTAGACTCCCTTGACCACTACAAGGCGACGACTCTCGTCAACGAGCGGATGAACGCCAACAAACCCCAGCAAGTGCATGACCCCAAGGTCGGGGAGGTGTCGACAATGGTGTTCAACAATAACCGCGATCTGGACATGGACCGAAAGAGAAGTCGAATCGCTTCATGCCGCTCTTGGCCCCAAGAGAAGAGCGCGGCCGTCACGAAAACGGTGAGTGCGAGATTGTGGGAACGACGCGTGCACGTGAGATTGGTGAGCTGAACATATGGTCTTCTTTCATTGTTTATTCTGTAGCACCCCCTCGCGAATGGGCCCAAGCAGCGCGGAACGAGCATGAGACGATGGTGTCAAATGTTGTCAGTGCGTCTCCGGAGCTATAACGCGCATCTCTTTATACATGGTCGTTTACAAAACTACTCGTCCACTCGTGTTTTGACATCGTGAACCTGCAGATGTTCAACATGGCGCCGAAAGTGATCTCCCTCACGCTCGTGGATCGTTCAAAAGAGGACCTGTATCGGGAGCGGCAGGAGCTCTGCGAACCCGATATGCTTGACAACTTCCTCGCAGGTCCAAGTACGTCATCAATTGCCGTACAGACGTCGCGAAGATGATCCAAGCGTTCAACAAGACCGAAGAGTAAGTTCGGCTCATGTCCTTCATATTTGGATTCGATCCGCTGACGGCTTATGCCTTGTGTATGTTGCACCGGCAGACATCCGTCCGTTGTGCAAGGGAGACGACGCCAACGCCCCTAATGCCCTACAGCGACAAACTCCAAAGGTGGTGTCGAGAATTTTTTTTTCACGTGTTGAAGACTGCAGATCGATTCTCAAACCTAGTATTGGCTGACAACTAACGCTTGTTAGTCGTCGCTGTCGACAACTATGTAAGGAGCAGCGCGCCGGACTATCGCTCAGTGGTCAAGAACAATGCCTGACAAGCGCTCCGCCAAAAAAGGAGCATCGCCAGCGCGAGCAGGAGGATGGCGCTTATGGGAAGTAAGCGCACATGACCAAATCCGGCTAAACGCGGCAAACATAAGCGCTGAGACAGTCCTCGACGACGACGAATCTCTGCGATCTCTCTTATTCGCGCTTCGACTCTCAACATGCGTTACTATGTCGCCATGAAGCACTACAAGGTACTATTCCCATAGATATAATCCGCACATCACTCACCACCACTCAGACGTTACAAGCATTCATTGGCAAGTCGACGAATGGCCAACAACTAGTCAAATGGTCGTCATTTCACAGTGTCAGTGGCTACACCTCCCCTCTCCACGATTCGCATAGCTCAACACAAATGCTTTCTAGCTCTTTGAGTCGTGTTTCCAGTTCAATGTGAAGCACACTCGCAATAGGTGATATCTTTTCGTGCCGCCTCAAGGAAAGAACACCTCGGATTGGCCTTTCCAGCCTAGGCCATTTGTTGCATACAAGGTATGTCCCCCCGTCCATTTGTGCTATATTTGTTGCTTACACATACACCAGCCGGAGAATGGCACATTATCACCTCAGCAAATGTCGCAGTAAGTACACGACAACGTTCAAGAAGCACTTGAATCACCATGCACATAGACTCCGCATGACTTTCCGCGAACGCTATGGATGGGGTGCGGACACATTTGCTCATCGCTGAGAATTATTTACTTGTCGACAACCAAAGTGAGTCGTGCGTGTCAAGCGGTACTCTCATTCTTTCACGCTCATCGGCCAATTACAGACATGAATATTCCCTTCCCAATCGTGATTGAACGTCTATGCTAGCTGAACAGATCCTCTTGCTATCGCTGTCTCCCGCTAATTCCATGCTCGTATTGTGCTGTGCTGCCGCCCTGTCACCCTTGTAATCTTGACCACCTCGCTCCAAACAATATGGTACTGCTCCTGCTACTCGTTGCGCATTTTGCTTTGATGTATATTTGATGAAAATGCAATCGTACAACTGCTCGTATAACCAATACAACTTGCAGCGTGTCCAGGTCCACCCGGAGGGGCATTGTCACTTATATAGATCCGATTTACCATTGTCGTGGAAGAGAGACTCCGACCGTCCATTCTCCCCGAATGTCATTCGATTGACTGGCGAGGACATGATTGGGGTTGCCGACGGGTTGTCGGTATGATCACAAGATGTATCAGTCTGTGCCCCTTCTCTCAGCGAGTGGAAGCACGGGTGGAGGATGTTACCTGCACCGTATAGACAAACGGGAACATACAGACCTCGACCAGTTAGACGCCAGTGGAGGGTTATCCGCTATGTCCGCGCCTCCCCGTTTCCATCAGGGCACCTGGGCAGGCGTATCTGGTGGGGGGCTGTACACGTGGGAAACAAGACAGTAGAGCTATGGCTTGGACAGGGAGGGCTTGGGACTGATTTTGAACGTACACTGTCCAATTCGCCGCACCCAGTAAGTCCTGACGCGTCATTCAGAGTAGCCAAAGAGCTCATTAATTTAGATCCCTCCACGCCTCAAACTTGCCATTGACGCATACCCAGAAACAAGTCTCATGGCGCCCCAGAATCTGACCGTCATTTTTGGTGGGAATTCCACCATTACGGGCAATGCAACGCTTGCATTCTATCCCGACAAAGTATCAGGGTCCGCCACGGCGGAGGATGCCAGTACTATCCGGATAGAGACGTACCTGAAGCTCGCGCTCGCTCTGGGTAAGTTCCATGTAGATCCTTCCTCGATAGTGTGTGCGTCGCTCTGATCCGAGACAACCAGTGTTCTTCTTCTGCCTGGTCCTGACGACCGCCTTCCTCACCATGGCTAAATCTCTCAGCTATCTCGCCGACGCTATGCATTATCAGCGCATCCATGCAGTGGATGAAGAATACTATTACTCCGATGAGAAGGCCGGCCTGGCTTTGTTCGACGTCGGTCCTGTGGAGTCTACCCGCCCGACACTGAAGTCCACCGGTCCTTGGTCGAGACTGTGCCAAAGCGCAGCCCGCGTATTGGACCGAGTGATGCCTTGGGTAGTCGCATTCACGGGTGTCTTCGTGGGGATCGCTCCCACAGTGCAGGCCCCCATGGCCATGGACCGTGTAGCAGCTAACGAGCGTGTAAGTCGTGCCAATGGTCATGATTGAGGTGTGCTTACGCTGCGAGCAGATCCCGTCGGCGAGTCATGGTCCACCGACGTCCTCCTGATCGTCTGTACACGCAGCGGAGCAACACCGTAGATGACGACAATACTGAACGATTTTCGTACGTAGCAAAATCCCTCGACCGAATGGTATAAGCTACTGACGTCGCTACAATATAGAATGATTCTGTCCATGTCGATGCATATCAGTGATGTACCATGGTGTGTATAAACGTGATCGTTACATGAAGTCGCACGACCCTTGCAACACGCCGAAGCTCTCCATGAATTCGGGCCGAACGTGCATAACTTACAAATGGTACAAGGAGCAGACGCAAGTACATATCCCACAATCTACTCATACAGAACTGTCCACAACAAATACAACCGAAGACTGCACGCGTTTCACGCGTAGCCACTCACAAGGTCAAAGGCTCCATAGACTCGTTCGTGTGAATGCTGGCATTGTCGAGAGTCACAGACAGCTCCGACTCGGAATCGTCCGCGATGACGAAAGCCCCGTCCCCAGGATCTGCGAGCGTCGCCCGTATCTGCCGGAACTCCGACTCCCAGCCCTCGAGTTCTCCGTCAATCTCTGCAAGAGAAGACGCAATCGGGGAGGACGCAAATGGGTCGGATGTCGACTGGACTGTCGATATGTCGACCTCTTGCACTCCGGTGCCGTGTCCCCGCTCTAGCGCTGGCATCGGTTCGGGTTCTGACTTGCGCAACGACAGTGGACTGCGGGGTGCACTACCCCTCCCCGTCTGCGCGCGTGTCGGGGTGGCAGGGACACTCCCCGACCCACGGCGGGGCACCTCGGGGAGGTAAGCGGGCGGCGGGGGATAGAGCGGCGGCGGAGTGCGCGGTTCCGCCAAGCCGAACGGCTTCGGTCCACACGCGTCCGCGAATGGGCTCGGGGTCATGTAGGCGGTCGACGGGCTGTAGTACAGAAGCTCGCCCTCGTCTGGGGACCAGGGCGAGACGAGCGCGTCTTGGGGAGGCTCCGCAATGGGGTTGGGGCCCGCCTTGGCCTTTGCCTTGGGGCGCTGTCGGTGCTCTTTCTCCTTGTAGATGGCCTCGTTCGACCATTCGTCGTACATGGGGGCGCTGTCGTCTAGTTGGGCGTAGTGCCGACGGCCGCGGCCGCGTCGGGGACTGAGAGGCGTGTGGGGAGTCCAGGGCGAGAAGAAGCCGGGCGACAGGGAAGGAGCGTCGGGAGGTGGGCCAGAGTCGAATTCAAAGACGCGGCCCATGCGCTTGAGGGTGGGGGTGAAGGGGGAGGGCGAGTCGGGGTACCGCTTCCGCGGAGACCGCGGAGGCGCGCTTGTGTTGAGGTAGAGTGAGCGGATTGCTCCCCTGCGCTCACGGAGAGTTGGCCCGCGGCCCGTCCCATCGGCAGTGGACGATTGGGGTTGCCCAGAGCAGGGTGAAGTGTTGCGCTTGAAGGGGTTCAAGGAGAGGTAGAAGGAACGGATCGTCTTATGGCCGCCTTTGCGACCACTGTCAGACGGAGTCCCTTTCTCATTCAGAGTCGGGTAAGGCTTGGAGGTGCGTGTAGATGGTTTGCTTGTGGTACTGAAAAGACCGAAACAGTTGCGAAAGGAGCGTGGGGGTTTCTGAGGGTCAAGACTGGTAATAACAGGATAGGGACGAGGTGTGCGGGGCCGTTTCGCATTCTGGCGCCGACATGGGCAGGAGAGAAGCTGGTAGCTGAGGATCATGCCAAACAGGCACACTTCGTCGCGCGGCGCAGGAGATTCTCAGTTCAGACGAAAAGGGGATACAGCAAGTCGAAAACTCACGAATGCCAAGTACCATCCCTACCACGGTGCTCGTGGCCACCTTCGGGGAGGCTATCTGCGCCCCATCAAGAGCCGACGCAGTACGAGGTACGGCAACCATTGGCGTTCACCCCCTGGCAGGTCTATCGTCATGCGAGGGTGGGGGTGGGGCGGGGGCGTGCCTCGAGGCAGCAGCTCTTAAGCAACCCGCTGGGCTGCGGGTTTAGTGCGGTCAACCCGCGCAGACTTGAAGCTTACCTGCGGGCGGACGCACTGAGAAGGCCTTCTCTATCGTCGGCTAGAGCTAGAGAAGCTGCTGTTCAATCACCTGTGGGGGTATTCGCACGGATCAATCATTATTATGTCCGCCTACATTGGCGTTGGTATGTTCTGAAGGCCTGTATTCTCAGCGGGAAGACGCGATCGTATGGTAACAGTTCAGTCTGTCACTGCATTGACTGGGCTAACTGGGCTAGTCTCAACGAGGAATCATCACATACGTCAAACTTCGACAAACCCACAGATGCGACGGGTGTGTGACAGTTCAATGTTCAGTTAGTCACTAGGATTGGGTAGGCTGGAAGAATGTATGACGTACGGGTGAAGATTCTTGTGGTCGTGGCTTCAACTGATTATTGGGCAACGTCTTGAAGGTGTCAATCGAACATGGGCCGAGTCAAAGAAACCTGACAATACTCTACCGTGTCCGCATTCGGGCACGACTCCGCGAACCGCTCGACCATGCGAGAGTTCTGATGCATCGAAGCATGAGACGAGGGGATGTCCCGGAACAGAGTCTACTCACTGGCAAGCTGCTCAGTGAAAGATGCCGCCAAGCTTCTTCCCATGAGCAATAGGAAGGCTGGTCATCAGCGCAGCTCTTACGTCCGAGAGCCTCGAGGCTAAGCATACCACCCAGCACGTCCGTTTCTCTATGGCCAAAGACTGCGAGACCCACCGATGACAAATCGACAATCATCTGTGCGCATGAGGAGAAGAGCGGTGGAAAAAGCGAGTCGCGCGTGACTGCGAGGGAGAATGTAAGTGTAAGTTGTACGGAGTCCTCTTTCTTGTTGGGAGAGAGACTGTCACCCTTCGCGCGCGCGTGCGGTTGCTTAACGTCAATTCCTTTCCATTTCCGCCACGCCCGTTGGGACAATCCACCCCCGCCGATATGCCCAGACGTAGTTACTCCTGCTCGCGTTTGATTGGCGTTGTGGGGAATCACTGGCAGGGATGTGTTGTATGTACGGCACTGGTAGGACTTCAAAGACGTCGCCCGGCCTGAGAATGTCCCATCGTCGGTGGCAGTGTGGGAGCCGGGATGAAGAACCATGGGTGAACTGAGCAGTGGTGAAAGCTGGGCTCGTAGCGCGGCGATGGTTCCGATGAGCGTAGTGTGACTGTAACACCCGAGACTGAGGGCGTGGTAGCGACGACCATGCCCGTGCAATTCAAGGAGGTTCTGAGTCAGCGCTTAGCGAGGGACAAAACATGCGCGGCTATCAGACCAGTTCATTGTTCAACTTGCGTTACATATTCCCGTCGCACTCACACTTGCCCCGCCATTTCACTCCCCGATCCACACCATGATGCGCCTCACGCAACCTCCTCAGGCCTTGGTCTGTACAGGTTTTGATATCACAGACGCGTTGAAGCGGTTCCTCGAGGTCGCCTGCAAGGTAGACTTTGACAAGTCGGTCAACAAGACAATTTACGACGACCCTGAGGATCAAGAGGAAGTTCGGGCGGGAACAAACATGTTTCTGGTGCTGTGGTATATTCGTCTCTATCGCCGCCTCCGTCTACGCGCGCCGCCAGAAGATAGGAGGAACCTAGATATCCCTTCCTGTGAGTTCCAAGCGCGACTTGTAGGCATTTGCCCAGCTGATCAATCTATCAGTGGTCACAAGAAAGCTCGGTGACAACAAATTTTATAGCCGCTTGGTTATCCCCACTGGCGCGTACACCCAGGCACACAATGAATCTGGGGCTCTTGAGACGCCCCCTGCGAAGGACATGAAGGCCATCCAGGCCTTCCTGGAATGCGCTAACCGTCTACTGCCGAACGACATAGCGCGGGAGCAAGTAGGGCTCAAGCTGGAGGACTTGGAGTACCTGGTCGAGCCTCTGCCAAACATCAACGTCCCTTTTTACCGTCCTGAGGAGGCCAAGGTTCGGAACCGTGTGTGCTATGGTCACTCCGCTTGCTAACGGATGATTTTGGCAGGAGCTCCTTCCTCCACGTTATCTCAACAGATTCAATCTAGACTTGATTCGACGCGCTCTTGCATTGGGACGGAACCAGAGTCGCGCGTGAGCGATGAGAGCCCAAGCCTTGGTCAGAGTGTCTTCCACGACGCGACAGAGGAGCGCGCTGCGAGTCTGGAGACAATGTTACGTAGCGCGTTCCACCCTCCAGCGGACGATGACCTTCTGGATTGTCTTGCTGCTGTGGGAGGTATTGGACGAGTTCGTATATCGTACCAATGAATGTGCTCGTAGCCGTGATTACCCCATCATGACTATAATACGGATCTTCAAGAGCTGACGTACGCATACCTTTGCATCGATTCCAGCGTGCGTTGCGCAAATGTTAGGGTTTGTGAATTGTGAGTTAGACACCTCTACACACAGGCGCCCTCAATAGCCCATTGCTTGCGGCATAGGTAGCACGATGCTCCCGCTGAAGTGCCAGTGGTACGGCGCAGTTTTCATGCGGAGGGGGGAGTCAGAGGGAATCAAGCGAACGAGCGCGTTACGGTGTATGGAATGAGGTAAATCCAGGGTAAAGCAAAGCAAGGTTGGGTTTGCGGATGACTGTACCTCGGACCCCCAAAGGTAACCTCATCGGAGAGGAGGCGCGCACCATAAAAGGCAATCCCGACGGGCGGGAAGTCATGAGCGCCTGTATCATTCCACGCGTCCACCGTGACATTGGCACTGGCAGGCATCATGATCCCGCCACGTCGTTGTGCCTGCACGACAGTCTCTATTCAATTCACTCAACACAATGTGATGGTAGGAAATGGGCTGGTAGCAGCAGCGTGCTACACCAGACAGGGGAGGCGGACAAAATAGTCCCCAAGGTTCATGAAACCTGGGACTTTTTTCTCCGATTGTAGAGCCTCCGCTCTAGTGGCAGGAGCAACACAATGATACGAGTACCGCTATGTAGCTGGACCCGTATACGTGGCATAGGTGGTCATGGTCACGGAGGATGACGATGTCGCAGAACATATTCCCATGAGTGCTCGGTCGCCTGCAGCGCATCCCTTACGTGACACGTCTCTGAGCCTCAAGGCTGAGCGCCAACACGGCACACACTCACGTCCGTTTCTCCAGAGAAAGGAGAGGTGCACCGCACGACTCAGCCACGGTCATAACGTGTGTATAGCTATGAGGGGCTGTGACAAGGACGCGGCGCGTGTCGCGCGGGGCTATGTGGGGTAGAGTATATCTGTACGGATCGTCCTGCGGCCAGAGAGACTGTCTTCCGCGCGCGCATCTGCGTTTGCTTCGTTGTTCGTGTTCGTTTGATCCCCTTCCATCCCCCACTGCTGCGCCAGCCGTCACATCAATCTCCGTCCATCCATCCACCGCGAGATGCGCGTCGCTTGCGCTCGAGTGGTGGTATCATGGGGGACGTGTCGCGGGCACGGCGGGGTATGTACGTTAGCAGCTCAGACTTGGCTCACGCAGCGCTGCCCATCGCGAAGGGGGCGAGGTCGTCGGAGCCGTCGCCCGATACGGGCTCGGTCCCGTCATCGGTGGGAGTGTAGGGGGGCGGAAAGCCGTGGCCGCTGACGTCGACGCCGGACGACAGCTCATAGGCGGGAGGTGAGGGCTCGTAGCGCGGGAGTGGTTCAAAGACCATCCTGGCTGAGGGGGCTGTGACGCGCGAGCCCGAAGCCTCGGTGCCGTCGACTGTCCCCGTGCGGTTGGAAGATCTGCGGGCGACTGGGGACGGGATGGAAGGGAGTTGGGCCTCCGGGTCTGCTCGAGCGCTGAACGGCCATTGGATGCGGGAGACGTGGGCAGCCGCTCGTGCGGCACGGTGTCGGAGGCAAGCCCATATGAACCAGAGCAGGGCAAAGAGCAGCACTGAGCCATACGGGTCAGATTTTGCATCTGGATTGCGTCTGAGAATCACTGACCTCCGAAGATGATCGCGAACGTGATGATCATGCTCTGTTGTGTATTGATGGGCGAGGCGGACGCGGACAACGACGCGGTGGTTGTGGCGCAATAGAAAAAGTGAAGTGAGCACGCGTTTCCCATGTTGGAGACTGCGATATGAGAAAGAGAGGGGGAAAGAGTCGATATGACTCTGGCTTTATAGTCGCAATGGGGTGCGTGCTGGGGGCTGGGGAGAACCACAGCCTCGGCAGTCATGCAGTAGCTGCATCTGAACGTTATTACACAGCCCTTGCAGTAAGTATCGCAAATGGAAAAGATGGTCCTTGTATATGCTCACATGCCTACTATCCTCTCAGTGGGATGACTCAAAGCAGACCATTCACGCGGCGCGACCAGGTCCGATGGGCCAGCGTCCTGCGAGCATCAAGTCGTCAGCCATCGACTAGAGTGCATGATCCCTTCAGCAGACGTTGTGTCGACTGATGTGCACTCGATCCACACTATGGCGTCGCCCATGAATGGAAGTCCGCTCGTCCAGCCTGGACCAATCACCGTATTGCGAAGGCTCGATATGGCCCCTTGGTCTCGACCGCACATCTGCAACGCTTGTCCTTGTGTCGAGATTTTTTCTTCTTGCCAGCCCGTGATTGATGTCAGTGAGGCGCATACGTTTGACAGCCTATCTGTGCATCTGCGACTGCGTAATACCACGCACAACTGCCTCCGGTAGGCCGAAGGCATCCTGGTGTTCCCTGGAACATACGACATGATCAGAAGGTTCTGCATGACCGAGGATACAACGCACTGCCATTGAGTCCAGAACAGCCCTGCATGTCGATGATACCGAACGAGACGCTGTGCCGGACGAACGTCAACAAGACGTTGGGCGCGGGTCCTCAGCTCTTACTCTCGCTTCCAAAACGGGAGTTCAGCACACCAAGGTACCTGTGCAGCGGCCGCATTAATTACAGAGAAGTAACGGTTTCGCTTTCTCCGTTGCGAGTCTTGACATCGTTGCACCCACTTATGTGGCTACGGGCAGGAGATAGAAGTCTCCTTTAGAGATCATGCTATTACAACGAAGTCAAAGGAGGAACGAATGGGTGAGTCGAACATGTGCGGCTAGAAGAGGGCGGTGATACTCGCCAGATTAGTAGTGCTCGTCCAATGACGACCTGTCTTGGAGCCTGGACCTTCACATTCATGCTGCCCGCCGGCTCTTCAAATCAGGTCGGTGCTGGCGCTATACGCTTCAACCAATCGCGAGGAGACCTCTCAGCCTTCCAATACCCTGCTTGAAAGAAAGGACGGGCTCACGGTCCAGACAACACGAAACCGCGCTTCCAACGACGTCGGTCCATACCGGACGATTTCGTGTTCTGGGCCTTGATGAGGGCCGATGTGGTCGGCAACACTGCGATGCTGCCAGCACAAAGTCCGTGACCTTCCCTCGTCCAATCATGACGGCCGACCAATCCTATAGCTGGCCACCGTGTTGTCGTAGAACACCTCTAGCGGGCTATCGTGGACCTAATGGGTAGCAAGCAGCGTGTCGTACGCCAACCGGAGGTTATGAGATAGCCACCTATGAGGTCTGGGCCCTTGCAGGTGCTGAAGACAAGTCAATACATGAGAGTTTCGAGTCGTGTAAGACGCGCTAACAGTGATTGCGTCCAATTAAAAGCGCATATATGCATCAGCCTCCAATGAACTGCAACGAAGTAAGATCGACGTACCGACCAAGAACCACAACGCACTTCGGAGCGTGCTTGTCCAATCGGCTCTGACGGTTGTAATCCAGACTCGTATGGACGCCATGTAACCATTCTCGGTCCAAGGAGGAGTTACCTGGCTGCGCCGAACACACGACTGTGTGAGCATATGCCGAGATACTTGCCGGTGACAGTCGAGGGGTCTGGAGCCACAACGATGAGAAAATTGTATTAGCTAGGAGACAAAGACGCGGGCATGTGTTGATTGAGAATAGCTTCTAGCCTGAGTGTGTCGCGTAATTGAAGGGTTCGAGGGACGATATGAATTGCATATAACAGGCTGGGCTCGAGTACATGTTCAAATATGCACGTTAGCAGTATATGACGAAACTCACTAGACATGGCAATATTTTCGAGTTGATCTCAAAACTTGAAGTGAGTATCGCGATGAATGCATGATCGCGACTTGGGTGAAGACAGTGGTCCAGACTGGGATCACAACTCAAGCTCGGACGTGACCTTTCCCTCGGAGCGCAAGTGCAGGTCCAGATCGTCTCAGCTGCGGTTGTATTCCACCGGTGTAAGGAGATGGGCCAGGTGTCGATGTCGAGATGGACCACTGTTCCGACGTCGTGGTCTAGAATCGCGTTGGTCGCGGCTTCTGGCTCAACAGCACGACCTGTGTCCACATAATTCCATGTACGGTCTAGACCTTGAAGTTGAGTGGGAGCTGAACTTGTAGATACCGGGTCCGTAATGATCTCGACCTGTGGCTTCTCTCGTCGCGGGTTGGGGAAGTTGGTGCCAACGTTGACTCTCAAGGAAGTCTGGACCAATATCCCTTGCGGCTATCGCGGTGACCACTCATAATGTCGGTGAGCCATCTAGACCTTTGGGTTGTGCGTGAGTAGCTCGAAACACCGTCATACGGGTCCAATGAACGTACTCGATCTAGCCTTTCCGCCGTTGGACGGATATCAGCGGTCGCACAAGTCTAGATCGTGACGCAGTAAAGTCCGAACAGACGGTATGACTCTCTGACGAGCATTACGCCAGTGGAGAACCTCAGCGTTGTTTCGTGTATCATCATGTTGTATGCATCTTGTACACTGCCCGAACGGCGGAGAAGGCCAGGACACTGCCAGGACTCAAGAATGTCTATAACGTCATGCCACGAGCCCCAACCTTAGATGATTCAGACTTACACATGCAACAATACCACTCCCGTCGCTGACGTCGAACAATCAGACAAGTCTGAGTCAAATGGCATTGAATTCCAGAGTAAGTCACAGTAATGTACTGAACCACCGTCCCGTCCTCCCCACGAGAGTAAGAGCAGGGAAGACATGAGGGCACTGAGACGTCCGAGTTGATCTGGGCACAGCTTGACACTCGAACAACCGCGTAGGAAAGGGCAGTCATGAGCAACATGGGGAAGGTCTAGCTGTGTCGCCGCACGAAGAAAAACGTGTAAACGCTCGTCAGGGTTGATATACCTGTGTGTTTAGGGCCGGTCGCACAACTTAGGGCCGGTCCAGATGAACTTGTTGATGCGCACTGCTAGGCGTCAGCATAGGTCAGCATCTAAGCCTTCCTCCGACCATGTTCCAACCTAGCTTGATCTCATGAACCGCACAAACCACAATTCTGAAATGTCTGCAGGACTTGATCCATCGCGACTCGTCATCCCAATCACTCCGAATGGCAACAAGGCAGACTTGACTGAGTCGAGCTGTTCCTCCGCTACCCCTTCGTGCTTGGTGTCATGGGGATTACAGCAAGCGTCTGAGGGAACATACAACGTTGGCGGTGTAGCATTTGGGAGCAAGGACGGGTCAGTCTTTGTCCTCCGTTCGACAGGCTCAACGTCGGTGCTCGCAGCGTCCAGTCCTCCTCTCGAGCCGCTCACGTCCCCAATCAATACCCGACGACATCTCAGTCTGGGACGACATCCACCCTCTCGGTCAGCGTCTCCCTCCTCAACGAAGTCATCCCTGTCTCCTTTCCATGTCACTCGCTCTCGCGTCGTCTCTTCTGTAAACACCGAACAGGCCGAGGCACCGAAGAATTACGTCGACTTCGAAGATGAGCAGGAGAAGCTCAAGGGTATGCTCAAAGGCAAAGGACATCGCGAGAGGCATGCCTCCACCTCTCGCACCCGTGCAGAAGCCATAGCCGAAAGGCTGTCCCTTGTGCAAGGCGCGCCGACGCAAGGAAGTAATTTGCGGAAGGACGACACGCGGAGCTACCTGTCATCTGCCTTGTCGCCTACCTCCTCCACCCTCTCTCTATCGACTTCCAGTCCTCCGTCGCCAACTCTTCTGCCAGCAACTTCGCCTGAACCGGGCTCCTCATCCCCCTTGTCTCTCCGATGTCACTTCTTCCCTCCACACGCCGGTCCGTCCCGCGCGGTATCTTCGCTCAAGGTCCATGGCGATGGCAAATATGTCACATGTCTATCTGAGGCAGGGTGAGTGCCGGACACACGACGAGCAAAGCGCTGTAACTCGTACAGGGAATGTGGTTATATCTGGTCTCCTGTCACGACCATATTCCGGGATGGCTTATCTTGTGAGGCTTCCTTTGTTGCACACCAACGCTCCTAACCAAGGAGTATGAAGAAGTCGCTAGCCGACTCCAGGCAACATATAGCATCGGTCATCCGTCTCCTGACTGTATGTTGACCGTGTTCCCGGCGCATTCTTGGGGGCGGTACGGGTCAATGCTCGTAGTGATTCTTCCATGTCAATTCACTTCTCTTGTCATTTCCTGACATTTCCTTGCCTTCTAATTGTACAAACATACCCTGGGAGGGAAACGCACAAGGAAATGTATGCCGACATTTCTCGGCAAGGAATGGGCACAGAATGATGCACAACTGGTTAATTTTCGAGCCCGTCCCGCCCCTCATCTCCCAGTACGAGATACGGCGCTCTGTTCAACGTGACATGCTCCAACCACATCTTGTGATCTCACTTACGTCGGCGCAGTGGTTTGTCGGTACACTCTGTCCTGGATGGGACATGTCTTGCCTCCACCGTCGTAGAGGCTACGTGCAAGGTCAACACGGTGGGCGGAAAGGCACAGGCAGCTCCGCCAATGTTGTGGGTATGGAGATGCTTGCTTGTTGCTGCATCGGAGGAGGTGCGCTGCTGTCTTCTCGGTAGCTTACTCCTTCCACTGACGGTCGAATCCGTCATGTACCTATTACGCAGTCAATTCTATTATTCGCATGCGCCTCGCCCGACGAACTCTACCCCGCAAGTCAAGCACAGGATGCTGGCACAGACACTGACAATGTATGTCTCATTGCAGCCTACGAGCTTTCGTTGCGTCCGAACCCCCGCGGCGACGGAGCAAGTCTCGAGTACATGGGTCAATGGTCTCTTGACGCATCATTGGAGACTATCGGTCTGCGTGCTGAAGAGGACCGTGAGTTGTATTGCATTACGGGTGTATGTGACACACTGAATCGATGTCCGACAGATTCGTTGACGTTGTTCTATGCCACTTCCTCTGGACATCTGGTCTCGCGGTCGCTCACAATGAACGATCATCCCCCATCTCCATCTTCCGACTTGCCAGAGTCGCATTCGTCGACTCACCTGCCGCTCCCTAATCCATTCAAGGTCCTGAAGTCACTTTCGACAGACCATATACCGGATACCGTCAAGGAGACGCCGCCCGAAGGTATCATACTCGGCGAGGAGGTGCACAACGGCGATCTGGGCGTCACAAGCCCTCTGTCAGGCCTCAAAGCTCACAACAACGGCAAGGACGTACGATTGTGCGCATGGTCCACTGACCAGATGATGGTACGGTTTGGTCGTTCCCGTATGACTGTATATCTGACGAAAAATGTAGGTCACGAAGTGGGCTGGGAGCAGTTTGGACAAGCCGTTCGTCGCGACAGCAATCGGCATACATGACATGAGATGGATTGACCACGATTCCTTCTCAGTCGCATTTCCCGTGTGTCTCCTCGCTCACGGATATGGTCATATCAAGTGCTGATTTGACGCAGGATCGTGTGGAAGTTCACCGTGTCTCCTTCACGTCCGAAGGCGGAACGGACAAGTTGCAGTACGTATTGCTGCGATGATCAATGAAATCATCTCACAGATCTTCAGGGTGCAATTATCACACTCCGTGCCCTACACGGCAGGCGACGCGAGCACCATCGTACAAGGCGGTCACATTGTGTACACACACGTGAAGCACTCTCGTCGGAGAGTGTACTTTACCTCAGTCTCTTCCCCAAAGAGCGATAGGAGTGGAAACGCCGTCACCCTGTGGAAGGCGCGCAAGGAATCAACTGGCGAGGTGAAGCCAGGACGCCGCATCTCCTCTGTGCTTCCACTCGATATGGAATCGATCGTCATTGGCTATTGTGCGTGTGCCCCGCCTTCTGTGAACGCCCATACTGACGCTGAGATCAACTGAACTTCTCACACAGCGGACGGGCACCTCGCTCGCGTCTCATTCCTCCAGTTCAGCCGAGGTTCGTGCGCGCCGTCACAGACGTCCGACATGCCTCTCCCGGGAGCAGTCGTCTCCATGGACGTCGTGCTGAACGCCCGGACCGGCGAGCGGGTGCTCGTAGGGGGCGCTGACGACGGCACGATAGCGATATGGACTCTCGAGTGCGTCAGTTTAGACATGCTTGCTCATTTGCGCATCATTGACAGTGAAGTTGGATCTCCCGTTGCCTGGCGACTGACGATGTGTCACCGCTTCCCCCGCTCCCGATCGCACACCGCGATTATCCGTCGGGCCGATACAGTACGCTCAAGGTTTGCGCGCGGTGGACGTTGTTCACGACCCCGCTTGCGCGCGTCATGGCGTTGCTGGACGAGAAAGTCGGGAGGTTGCACGGCTGCGTGCTGTGTGTCTCGCAGGACGGCACAATTGCAGTTGTTGCCGTGGACGGATACCAATTGTGAGCGACCCGTGAATGCTTGTTGTGCATGCGTCAGAGGGCTGACACACTTTGGCTTTTGGTAGCGTGTATCTCGTCCCCGCGGCAGCGGCCCCGTTGGCGCGCATATGCCTCGGAGAGAACAATTTGCTGCTCACGTATCGCGATGGCCGTGCGAGACTGTGGGATACCCGCACGAGGGAGTTCTGGCGGTCGATGAGTGTCGACAAGTCTGAAGAAATGATGAGCGAGGGTGGGTGGTTGCAGTGGTGAGTCGTATCGTGTGGTGTCCATCGAAAACCGGTCGTTCTCATGGATGGCTGCTTCTGCGCAGGAACATGGATGGGGTGCCCGATTATAGAACTGTCTTGTGGCCTCTTTCACATCCGTCCGCAGATGCCGGTAGGTGTGACGGTACCTCGTGTTCGCATGGTATTTCTGACATACTATATTCAGCATCCACTCTATTGCTGGATGTGTCCACTCTCTTGAGACAGTTCTCGTCCAGCGCAGCATTGACTGGACAGGATGGCCCCGGACTCAGCGTCAAGGCTAAGCTTGAGTATGCGCGAGCTGTGCTCTCAGTTCTCCTGACCTTTGGTGTGAGCGAAGGCATAGATGCTATCTGTACAGACGGCTTGTCTATTGCACCCTCTCCCGCAAGCATAGGCCTGGCAAGGTGAGCAATTGCGTTTGCTATGATGAAGTTAGACTGATGGTGCTTATAGTTCAAATGGCCTTTCTCTCCTCCACCATTCCCTACCACCGAGCGTGTGGACGGCCTCTCCTGAAGCGTCTGCAGACCGTGCACTGGCGATTTTGGCAATGCTTCAGTTCCTCACACAGTTCGAGGGTACGTGGGCTGCTTGCGAGCCGTATTCAACCGCTAACGGCCACGTACCGCAGACCTGGCGCAAGATGCTAGCACTGTCATGACGTTCTATGCTGCGTCAGTCGGACAGCTGGTGCACGACTCTTATCAACCTCCGAGCCTGCCACGTCTCGGCCACTATCTCCTGCACACACTCTGTCA
This sequence comes from Coriolopsis trogii, assembly GCA_020543525.1. Lineage (NCBI taxonomy): Eukaryota > Fungi > Basidiomycota > Agaricomycetes > Polyporales > Polyporaceae > Coriolopsis > Coriolopsis trogii. The sequence goes on along the minus strand of JAHYIO010000023.1, from coordinate 2,233,341 downwards.
GTAGAGCCTTGTAGACGTCAGGCACGCACTGAATAGTTGTATTCTGTTTCTATTTCAGCTACGGACGTACGCCATGCTGCTCGGCTGCTGTTTGATGCTGGAGTTGCAAGGCTATCTGACCAAGAGACCGCAGAAACGGTGGAGGCCTGGCAGCAGTATCGTGAGTAACGCAACAGCACAGTACCTCTGTTTGTGAGCCATGCTCATATCGTTCTCTACAGTGCCATCTTTGCGTCCAGAGAAGGAGAGAGATTGGACGAACAGTGCGCTGGCCCTGTGTATATGCGGCTTCATCGCGGTGGACAAATACAGCTTGCTACCCACGAGGTGCGGTTCTCCCACGACCCGCGCGGCAGCAACACTCATCAGCCATCTTGCTTGACAGCACTTTGACCGACATAGCGAAATCTATTGCTGGGTATTTGCATGACGAAACCTCGCCCCACCGGTCGCTCGCCATCGACCTCTGCTCGCGCGGGTTCCAGGTGTGGCAGCAGTACGTCGATGCGGTCGAGATGCTCCGCGCGCTTTTCACGCTCGCGACGTCCGCGAAGAAGGAGGCGATCGCGGTGCCCAATATTGGCGTCCAGGCACGGACGGCCGTGCTCCAGATCGCGGCGAGCAACACCCCGCTGTTTATGACGACACTCGCGATCGACATCCTTCATCCACGGAGCGTGCAGCACCGTAAGTCCGTCATGCAGCTGGTGATCTTCCTCATTCGAAAGAAGCCGCTCGTGCTGTACGGCAACCTGCCGAGGCTCGTCGAGGCCATTGTCAAATCGCTGGACCCGAACTCGAACGCTACCCGGGAGGCCGTTCTAGACTCGGCGACTGAGATCTTGAGCCACATCGTACAGACGTGAGCGGACTCGTGCTATCCGACGCCTGGGCCAATGTTTGACCGCTTTGCAATAGCTTTCCGACTGTCGACTTCCACATGGGCTCTCAGCGTCTGGCCGTGGGGACAAGCGAGGGAGCGGTCGTCATGTACGACCTCAAGACAGCTACACGTCTGTATGTGCTCGAAGGCCACAAGAAGAGGGCAGCGGCATGTAGCTTTTCGCCCGACGGTCGCCGCCTCGTTACGGTGTCGCTGGAAGAGTCAAGCGTGTTGGTCTGGAAAGTAGGCTCGAGCTTCAGCAGCTTCTTCATGCCTGGGGCTCCTCCGCGCCAGGGGCATAGCGGTTCCGAGCCATTCAAGACGCTCAGCTTCAACGTGGGGGACGAAGGTGTGTGCACAATTGCTCCGCACAAGCATAGTGCGCGAAAAATCATTTGCTGAGTCTTGCATGGTAGCTAATATGACTCTGGAGTCTACGTTGGTCAACGTGCGATTTGATTGGACGGCGGACAGGAATGTGAAGTTGAAGATCAAGGACAGTATCTTGACGTTCAGCACCTGAACGCCTCGAGGCATAGGGGCAACACATACTATGAAAACGCCCATGCAATTTCCATACGCTCTGCTTTCTCTCTCATGCGTGCAAGGAAACGTGGTGGCCGACCGCGTGCCAAGGGCGTGCATCGTTCAGGACATGGAGATGACTTTCCAGAACGGAGCAAGGGAGTGGCAGGAGCGCACTTCTCCTGCCTCGTTCCAGGGGACGGAGGGAGGGGCTCCGCAACATCCCGGTGAGGACGTCGTGTATGGTTAATCGCATCTTCCATGATTGACATTTATTCATTCGATCGCAGATTTTCGTCCGAGGGATACGGCTGGCTTCTCACGCCGCCGTCCTTCCGGGAGACGCCGCCCCGAACCGGTGAGTACAATCCTTGCCGTTCGGAGTGTTACCCTGGTTTGCGTTGAGTCGCCGTCCAACTACCGCACCCGCTCTGCCTGTCCCCTCGCTTTGATTGCCCGCCTCTCTCTTGGCCGCGCATGTCGAAGCCATGGCGGAACATCATCTCCGCTTTGCGGAGACCTCGGCGTTCTCATGAATCCCGAATATCGAATAAGTGTCCCATAAATAGGTTATGGTCTGGCGCGGGACTGTAGTGTCCCAATTACGGTTAGGATCGCCATGAACATTCCTCCGTTACGATCCTGACCGGTGATTGGTGCACCATCGTCATCCTCAATGTCGGCCTTCCTAGTCGTTAGCTCACCGTCCGGTGAAGAGGACTAGCTGATCTCACGTCTCTATGTGATCGTTGATGGACTGTGTGCCTGCACGCAATCGGAATGTTCAGTGACGATGCGAGACCGTATGTCAGGATCATACTCTGAGGTTAACTGAGGGATCTGAGATATGCCTCGTTCATGGTGCATGGGTAGTGTGTGTCCTTTCATTTGTCTCGCCCCTTCATTTCGTTTCATCATGAAACTCGAAACAAGTGGTAGGGGTAGCTCCCGGTGAACAATATCAAATGCGAGCCGTGAATACGTACGCAGACGAAGCGCGCTGCGATGATCGAGATTCTGGTTCTACGCTGACCGGAAGACAAACGCTCGCAAGTCCTCGGCATCCGAGACGTCATGCACACGGACGTGGGACGTCTGTGCTCCTGGGCCTTGAGAGCAAGCGGGTACACGGACAGCTCGGAGTCTCGGGTGCAACCTGCACGGCTTTATAACGGATGCGTCTCGTTTGCAACCCGCCCATCGTTCCTGGCGGACGCTCCTCCTTTTCATTGTACTATACCCCCTTCCGCCCTTGGGTCTCCTTCCCCCGCCTCTCCGCACCCTACGCAGCCCCATCATGCCTGCCGCCTCTACGTCAATGCCCGACTTCACTGGATACATGGTGGATCAGCGCTACCAGCTGGTGCGCCTCCTCGGCTCAGGGACCTACGGAGTCGTATACCATGCCGTCGATACCCGGGCTCCGCCCAATGGCAGCTCCGCCGCCCGCGCTGTCAAGCTGATCCGCAAGTCGGGTCGCAAGCCGTCAGAGCACGCTGCAGCACGAAGAGAGATTGCGCTCCACGGCCTGGTTTCGAACCATCCAAACGTGGTGACAGTGTACGCCGCGTACGAGGACGACGACTACTTCTACATCGTCATGGACCTTTGCAGGGGCGGGGACCTCTTCGAGCCTATCTGCAGGAGGGTGTATGTAGACAACGACGACCTCATCCGGACAGCGTTCATCTCCCTCATCGATGCTGTCGAGGCGTGTCATAACGCCAAGGTGTACCATCGGGATCTGAAGCCGGAGAACATCCTCGTCAACGAGGATCGGTCTCAACTATATCTTGCCGACTTCGGTATGGCGACGAACCGGTCTGTTGTGGAGGAGTTCTACTGCGGTACCGCAGCGTATATGAGTCCTGGTGAGTTTCCTGCGCGAGACGCTATTCACGATCAGGACCTCATATGACTGCTCCTTGTAGAGTGCATCGGGCGCATGTCCGGCTACAAGCCGTACTCTCCTCCCTGCAGCGATGTGTGGGCGTTGGGCGTCATCCTCGTCAACATGATCAGCGGACGAAACCCGTGGGAGAGAGCGACGCTTACCGACCCATGCTTCTCTCAGTTCATCGAGAACCCGGACTTCCTCTTCGAGATGCTGCAGATCTCTGAGGGCGCGAACGACATCTTCCGCCGCGCGTTCGTGCTCAACCCCCTGCATCGGATCACCCTCCAGGAGCTGCGCCGAGCGGTGCTCAACGTCGATACGTTCTTCCGGTACGAGGACGAGCTAGGCATCATCGACGAGTACGCGCGCGAGGTGGAGGTCGCGCCTACCTTCGGGAACGCTCCTTCGGCATCCCGTACGCGTCCGGATGTCAAAGTCGGTGCGAGCGGCGGGGGCGCGCCAGTAGAAGTCGACCTCGCAGACCTCAAGCCGGACGCTTCCGCGCAGGACGTCAAGCTCGCCTTCCCGGTCGCACGGCTGAGCTTGTACGCGTCGTGCAACCCGACTCTGCCCGTGCCGGAGTTCCCGGGGTTTTCGTCTGGTTCCTCCGAGTCAGACTCTGCGGACTCTGGAAGTTCCAGCTCGTCTCCCACGGGCAGCATGATCGCCACTCCGGAGAACACTGTCGCGGGGGTGGGATGTGTCGAGGAGGACGTCACGGACGTCCCTAGCAGGCTGGTCATCTGCGGTGTTGGGAGGAGATCATGCGATTAGGATGTATCCTTGGGATGGGCTGGGATGATGGACCTTCATGATCACGATTTACGACACGTATGAAGGTAGAAATCATGAAGGACGTTCACTTGTATCACTGCTTTTCAGAACTTCAACCTGCATTCACCTTCGATTCCTGTATATAAGTTTTATTGAGTACTTATTGCGCACTGGGTGCAAAGAAATCGTGGTCAGCTTGGACCGCCCGTACAGCAGCTAATCGCTCACAATGTAGGCTGTAATCATTCCAGCCTCCTGAATCCCTGGGTCCATACTACTACTAGTCACGCGCAGGCAGCATGATTGCTGCATGAAATACATTACTTACTCATGATTATTCTGTGTGCAGGGATTTTTGCCACCGCATGACTGACAGCCCATCACTGCATTCATGCCACTGATATATCGTGCAATCCCCTGACGAACTTGGTCATAAGGCACACCATGCAGTTCGTTGGGCGCTTAGGGGCTCGTCACCTGGTTTCATCACTTGATCCACCGATTCTCAACACCACGCTGTCTCTCTGTTCCTGACGATGTATAACCCCTGTGGCTTTCGGAAACCTGACAGCGACATATACTTGCGGGACATGAATAGCGTAGTCTGCGATGACGGCGCGTACGAACTGCATGACACAACAGTTGACTCGGTAAGCGCTTCTTCCGAGTCGTCACAGGAGTGGACCAATACACGAAAACTCCAACTTATCAGCGCCGCGGCACCTTGATCGTGCTACTCTTCCGACAAGTCGTGATCACCGACGGCTCGTGACCACACACTGGCCTCCACTGGCTCTATTTTTCGCTGAGACCGGCCGCGTTGATTAGCGGCATCCTCGCGTATGGATCCCGCACTTCCGTGCGTTTGTGAACGTGAACAGTCAGCAAATGGCCATCGCGGTACCCGGAAGGTTGGGTATAAAAGTGTCCCGGGAGCGAAACGTAGAGCCCCACAACTCGGGCTCAGCGATCAGATACCGCGAGGATGAGCAGTCGCGCCCGTCAACTAACCATCCTTGCGCTCGCCGTCGTAGCACTCTCTCCTTCGGGGCTTGCCACCTCGCCTACCGTCAAGCTCGACAAAGGCACGTTCGTGGGTACCTCGGACAACCTCACGAACAGCTTCTTGGGTATCCCTTTTGCGAAGCCACCGTGAGCTTTCCCCCACATCCCATGATAAGTCTCATCATTCATGACCATTATGCTTCCTCCAGGGTTGGAGCGTTGAGGTTCAACTTGCCCGTGCCAAATGATCCCTACACGGGAACACACGATGCCACGTCATTTGGATTCACGTGTCTCCAGCAGAGCGGTCCTATACCCGCCGGCTTTGGCCTTCTCGATCCCGCAGCCATCGCTTTCGTGAGTAATTTGTTCGCACCAACGACGGCGCAGTCCGAGGATTGTAAGCCGCTTCTTTGCATGTCCAGTGTGACGCTTTCAATGGACCGCACTGCAGGTTTGACTGTAAACGTCGTCGTTCCTGCTGGGACAAAGCGCAACGCGAAGCTCCCAGTCGTTATCGTGAGTATATCTATCAATGCTGTGTGCGCATACGTGGAGCTAATGTCAACCCGTGCAGTGGATATATGGAGGTACGTTGTATGTTCCGGGGCAAGTGTGGCCGCGGTATGCTCACTCCCGCACAATGAAGGGGGGTTCATGACCGGAGGCACAAGCGGGTGAGTAGTGTTTGCTTGCCCCCGCTCTAATCAAGGCTCTTATATCTACCAGTTATGACGGGACTGTCATTGTGAAGCGCTCTGTTGAGATTGGGGAGCCCATTATTTATGTTAGCTTGAACTACCGGTGAGTACTCTGTGATGTGCATTCCTCGACTGGGAACTCACTTCATCGTCCCAACAGTCTCTCTGGTAAGTAAGAGACCATGCATTGGTCTATGCCACAATACCTGAACCGTTCCCAGCGCTCGGATTCGTTGCTGGAAAAGAGGTACTGGATGCAGGAATCACTAACCTCGGCTTGCGAGATCGTGAGTGTATGCTCAGCGAGTCGCATTGCTCAGACTTATCGCAAATCACCTTGCAGAACGACTTGCGTTCCGCTGGGTGCACAAATATATCTCCGCCTTCGGTGGCGATCCCTCCAAGGTCACAATGTGAGTCCCCGCGTTGCCCCTATGCCAAGACAGCAACTCACCCGATGCGCTCTCCCACACTTTCTCTGAATACAGCTGGGGCGAGAGTGCGGGGGCAGTATCCGTCTCGATGCATCTCATTTCCAATGGCGGCAATACCGAGGGTCTCTTCCGGGCGGCGTTTATGCAGTCGGGATCCCCAACGCCCACCGGGGACGTCATCAGCAACCAGCCGTATTTCGACCAGTTTGTCATCGACAGCGGCTGTTCTGGCGCCAACAATGTGTTGGAGTGCTTGAGAGGGGTTTCGACAGAGACGATACACGCTGCCATGAACAAATCGCCAAACATCTTCGCTTTCCAGGTGACACAATCACGTATCCTGTGATTCTATCTGTCATGCGCTGAATGCGTTCCCGACTTGTAGTCGCTGCGTTTGGCTTACCAGCCTTTATCGGATGGACCGAATGGATTCATCCCCGACTACCCACAGAAGCTCGTTCTCAAGGGGAGCGTTGCGAATGTCCCATTCGTTACAGGAGTGAGTCCTATGCAATATTCGGACGTGTTCTCTTACTCAGCTGGCCGTACTACCTAAAGGACTGTGACGATGAGGGGACATTGTTCTCCCTGTCCAACACAAACATCACGTGAGTGTCGCTCCTCGACTTACTTCAGACAGCATTATCCATCTTGCTCGAACATAGGACGGAGGCTGAATTTCGCGAATACATCGCGACCAACTACATGTCGGGCATCGACCTTGCGAGCAAAGATCTCGACACCCTGCTCAAGCTGTATCCTGCGGATCCAGCAGCCGGATCGCCCTTCAACACGGGCAATGCGAACGCACTCACTCCTCAGTATAAGCGCAATGCGGCTCTCGTGGGGGACATCACGTTCCAAGCACCACGGCGATTTTTCCTAGAGCATAGGTCGCGCAAGCAGGACACGTACGCTTTCCGTGAGTTTGACTTGACTTGATTTCATGGCTTTCTCAGCTAAGAACCTGCTCCCCCGTGGTCAGTGAGCAAGCTGAACAAGACACTCCCCGATCTGGGTTCTGTACGTGCCACCCTCGTTGTTAGCTGCACCGCTCGGATTTTTAGTTGATCGCTTTGCCAGGTGCACGGCTCGGACGTCTTCAACATCTATGGCCCTGGAGCCATGACCGACTACCTCATCAACTTCGTCGCTCATCTCAATCCGAACGGCAAGACGGGCATCCACTGGCCAAAGTACTCAGTGGCGACACGCAAGCTGATGACTTTCCTCGATGGCGAGACGCCGTTGGCGACCACGAAGGACGACTACCGCGCGGCGGGCATGTCGTTGCTTCAGAAGCTCAGCTTGAAGTTCCCTGTGGTTACCCCGGATAGTTCGTCGACGGTGCCAAGAACCTGAGAAGGGGAGAGGCCATGATGATCATGCGAGCATGATCGCTGATGCATGTAAGTTCGCGTCAGACGTATTCGAATGATGCGGACTTAATATCGATTTGAAGGTCTGGACTCTGAACGCATTATGAATACAGCAAGATACATGTGCATGAGCAAGCTCCCGTAATTGAATCTTTTAAAGATGGGCGCGCTACTAGTACATGTGGAAAGCGAACGGATGGTGATTCGTCATCGTCACCTTAACAGTGACAGTGTCCACCTGTTGCTTTGATTATGATCGTCTATGGTCCCGAACCTCCAAGACAGCGCCGAACGTGCGCGACCGGAGGAGAGTGTGTTGGAGTCACAATTCGCCCGGACTCCTCGGGGTCCTGTGGTGTGCTGTAGCCGCTGAGAGTCTTTTCAGGGAGATCTTGCAGCGCTTATTGGTGGAAGCTTTCGCCTCGAGCAACGACCACGCGTACTTTCCAAGGCTGATATTGAAGACTTCAACATACGAATTTCGCCCAATATGTGTGCAACACACTATCATCAGGATTCAGTACCTTTCTCACCATATCCGAAGCGGCTAACACGACTGGTGCAGTACTCCTTGAGCTCGCGCTCGCTGTCACCAATTGATCCGCGACTGCGTAGAACTGCAGGCTTTTGATGCCATGTAGTATCTGTCATCCCAATCGCGGCTCAGTCGAGACGAAGATGAGTCACTATGAGGCTCAGAGTTCCAAGTCGAGGTACCGTGACTGCCAGTGGGCGGGTATAAATGTCCCATACAGAAAATTTGCCAATGACTTGCTGAGGCATCGTCTTTCAGAGCGCTGCCGCCATGAGGATGATTATGCGTCAACTCAACCTCCTTGCACTTGTCCTCCAGGCCGCCCTAGCGCTTCCTTCCTCGGAGGTTACCTCACCTATCGTCAAGCTTGACCGGGCTACTTTTGTCGGTATTACGGATTCTGTCTCCAACAGCTTCCTAGGTATTCCTTTTGCGAAGCCACCGTGAGCTCGTTTATTGCAAGCTCTTTGTTAGGTTTAATCGCTGACACGCAGCACGCTTTCATCAGCGTCGGAAAGCTGAGATTCAACATCCCTGTGGCGAACGATCCTTACACAGGAAAGCACAATGCGACATCCTTTGGGTTCACCTGTCTCCAGCAAACCTCCTCCTCACTGGCACCTGGCTTTTCCCTGCTTGATCCCGCCGCGCTTGACTACGCAGCGTCGACCGCCAAGTTCGCGCCGACAACGCCCGAGTCTGAGGACTGTGAGCGGCTTCCCGAGTTTTATGGGCATGTGCCAATTACGGAGCCTATCATCGTATAGGTCTTACCGTCAACGTCGTTGCTCCTGTGGGGACAAAGCCCAATGCGAAACTCCCAGTAGTGGTCGTGAGTGTTCCTTGGCACTGACATGCTCTTGATCGCTACCGGGGGATTGCTTGCTGAACGGGACGTATGTCTAGTGGATATATGGAGGTTTGTTTGGATTCGAGTGTGATAGGACCCGAGTACTAACGTATACAATATCAAGGCTCATTCGAGACCGGAGGCTCGAGCGGGTCAGTGCAGTTGTCAACCATGGGGCATGGATATGCTCAATGCACGATTGACCTGCCAGGTACGACGGAACCGTCATCGTGAAGAGATCGGTTGAGCTCGGGGAGCCCATCATCTACGTGAGCTTCAACTACAGGTAGGTTCTCGGCAATTTGCTTGTCATGTCTAACACTGACCTCCATCCCGGAAGGCTTTCTGGTGAGTATAAGCGTTCTCGTTCAGACTCCAATGTGCGTTGCTGAAAGCTCTGAAGCACTCGGGTTCATTGCTGGAAAAGAAGTGCTTGCCGCAGGGATTACTAACCTTGGCATGCGAGACCGTGAGTGCGCTTACAGGTGCATGGTCTCCTGACACTCACCAATGTTGGTCTTGTAGAGCGCCTTGCCCTTCGCTGGATACAAAACTACATCTCCGCATTCGGTGGCAATCCTTCGAAGGTCACACTGTAAGCCATGGTGTCATGCACCAATGGAGCAACCGAGTGACATGCTGACTCTTCTCGTCGCTAGTTGGGGCGAAAGTGCAGGGGCAGTCTCCATCGGAATGCATTTGATCACGAATGACGGCGATACCGAAGGCCTTTTCCGCGGGGCGTTCATGCAATCCGGGTCCCCGACGCCGACGGGAGATATCCTCGGCAACCAGCCATACTTTGACCAGCTCGTCATCGACACTGGTTGTTCCGGCGCTGATAACAGGCTTGAGTGCTTGAGAGACGTCTCGTCCGAGACGATTCAAGCGGCAATGAACAAGTCTCCTGATGCGTCCTCTTACCAGGTGAGCAATCATGATATCCATTGTGGTAATATCTTTCAGGCATTCAACTGTGCTTCGTTGCATAGTCAGTACGGCTGGCTTACCTACCTGTGGCGGATGGGCCAAACGGCTTTCTCCCTGACCTCCCGCAGAGGCTTGTTGTGAAGGGTCACATTGCGCGCATCCCCTTCGTTACGGGTGTGAGTGGTCCAATGAAAACGTATTATGCTTCACCTGATAAACGCGGTGAGTCTGTAGGATTGCGACGACGAAGGAACCGGCCTCTCGTTGTCCAACACGAATATCACGTATGTCCTGATCACAACTTCATACATGTCGATTTCTGACCTTTGTATCAGGACGGAGGACGAGTTCCGTGAATACGTCGCGACCAACTACATGGCGGGCATCAGTCTTGCGGACCAGGACCTGGTGAACCTCTTCGAACTTTATCCCGCTGATCCCGCGGCGGGATCACCCTTCGACACGGGTGAGGCGAACGCCATCACCCCTCAGTTTAAGCGCCTCGCTGCTTTCCAGGGAGACCTCTTCCTCCAAGCCCCTAGGCGCCTTTTTCTGAAGCATACGTCCACCAAGCAGGACACATATGCTTACCGTACGTTGAGTGGCTCACATTTGTGATTTTTGCGGCTTATGGCTGGTTGAACACGTCAGTGAGCAAGCGGTACAAGACAGTTCCGGACCTAGGTGCCGTACGTCTCATATTCTATTCTCCCATTTGTGGTTGTTCACCTATTCAATGTACTTCGCTACTTTGTACGGCAGGTGCACGGTCATGACCTTTTCAACGTCTATGGCCCTGGTGACATGACGAACTATCTCATCAATTTCGTCGCTCACCTCGATCCGAACGGCAAGACAGGCATTCCCTGGCCAAAGTACTCGCTCGAGACGCGCAATTTGCTCACTTTTCTCGACGGCGAAACCCCGTTGACAATCACCAAGGACGAATACCGCGAGGAGGCCATGTCCGTGCTCCAGAAGCTCAGCTTGGAGTACCCAATCGTCACCGTGCCGACGGGCAATTCGACCCGTTAAGTAGGGAGGTTGAGCGGTACATGTACGAGGGGTTCCATTCCCTCAGACTTGCGGTGCGGAAAAGTCGAGGCAGATGCGTTATCATTACATCTACATATTCCTCTCCAATGCAACGTATACACAGCAGGCTCGCCATGCCGACGGTGCCTGCACCGTCGCCGCCCGCTCGTAAGCATAACCCAGTCCTAGGATATCTTCAAGCGCGTGAGGAACGTCATGACTCGTGCTCCGACAGACTTGCCAACCTCCTCGCCCGCCTTCGCGCGCTTGAGCGCGAAGCTGTCCCCAGGTGATGCGACGAGCGTGCTCGGGCTGCTGCTCTTGGACGAAGACGCGCGGCTCGCCTCCAAGGGCACCGTGAGGTATCCCGACCGCTTCCCCCTCTCGTAATCGGGCCCGTAGACCTCTATCGCCGACATGAGCGTCGACCTCATTCTCTCATCCTCCCCTCTTTCTTCTCTCGCCTCCTCCTCCACGATCTCGTCCTCCAACGTCTCCGGGGCAACCCCACACACGGGACGGTAGAACGCATCGAGCGTCTCGACCATCTGCGTCACCTCGGGGATGTGCGCGCGAAGGAGCGGGTCGGCACGGAGCAGGCGGCGGACGATGCGGTTCGCCCCCGGGGAGAGCGCGGGGAGACGGCGGCGGAGGAAGCGGGGGTCGTCGACGAAGGCGGCGTATGTGGGGCTCGCGGCGCGCGTCGCGCGGGACCAGGGCACACAGCCGCTGACCATGTTGAGGAGAATCATCCCGAGCGCCCAGGTGTCTGTTCGCTCTCCGGTTTGTTGTGAGGTCCGGGCGAGACACTCTGAATGGGTGAAAGGGTACACATCAGTATTTTGTTGCTAGACATGCCGCACGAAGGGCCGCACGAGAGATTGAAGCTCACCCGGGGGGAGGTATTGCGGTGTGCCGCACTGCCGCTCGTATATATTCTTCATGCTCGCGAGGCCAAAGTCGGCAACGAAGACGTCTGCGCCGTCCGCGCTGACGAGGATATTCTGCGGTTTGAGGTCGCGGTGGTATATTCCCTGGGAATGGAGCCAGCCGATGGCATCGAGTAGTGCGAGGACGACACGCCGGAGCTTCGCCTCGTCCACGTAGGGCCCGTGTTTGCGCATGTAGTTCAAGAGGTCGCCTCCACGACAGTAGTCCATGACGAAGACAAAGTGCCTTGAGTTCTCGTAGGCGTCGTACAAGGTGACGACGTTTGGGTGGGGTGAGGCGCGCTTGTGGCAGGCGATCTCGCACCGGAGTACGTCCAGCGTGTGGGGTCTGCAGCATGATTTGGTGACGAGCTTGACGGCGCGTTCGCGGTCATTCAGAGGTGCTTGAAGGTCGTGGGCATGGTAGACGACGCCGTAGGCACCGTGGCCGAGGACGCGGAGCAGTTTGTAGCGTCGGTCGATGACAAAGTCGACGAGGTTGGGCATCCGGTAAGATGGGGGTGCTTCGGACATGGTACAGACCGCGAGTGGGGTTTGACGGTGTGCGCGGAGGTTGTGGATAACTGCAACGTGATGAGGGGGGTGTTCACCAGGAACGAGGTTGACCAGAGAGCCACTTGGGTCTTCAGAGAGCAAACTCTGCACTTCTTATATCTCTGCAGCAGTCGGATGTGGATCCACTCTTGTCTAATCCGCACGCACAGACCCGGGGCATTGTAGACCCAGTGTCACTGATGTCCGCCTGGTTCAAAAACCAACTATGGGAGATGGGCCTGTAGATTGGTCCGTAGACAGTTTAGCAACCGGTCCGGAACGGTGGAGTTGCGTATGGGATGCGGACAAGTAGTCCGGTTTGATACCCTACTGTCGGACATCGGCACTTGCTCTCCCGCTCCTGGCAGTCTAGTTCATAATGCTATACCGAAGTTCCTCACAACGAGGTGCATTCGATAGGATAGCTAGCTTAGCTGTCTCTTCGATGGGGATAACGATACAGACCTCACTCTTTGCGAAAGAGATGCTCGTAAGGATAGTAAAAGAGTGAACGGTATGAGAACGGTTCGGATGCAAGGTACGCACCTCTCTATCATATACGCGTCGATGGTGGTGCTTGGAGGCTTTGTGTCTCCTTGTATGAGATGATTCCAATCAATGCAATTGGGAAGAGCGACATCAATTCACAAGGATTGAGATAGTCCAGCCAGCTACAAGCATAACCTGTCAACGAAAGCAATGTAAGTAAGTCGCAGCCTTGCATCAAATTGCCGAGAGTGATCCATCTCACTGACCCATCGTATGAGCAGGGCCCAGCTGAGCCGCTACCCCCCACACCAATCATATAGGGTACACAAGCGTCAGCTCCGACAACAGCGTCATCCCCTCGTCACGATAGTCGTCCTTCGCGATGAACACCGGATCGAGTCCGTCCGCCAACGTGAGTATCTTCCTCGACTCGGGCGTGTACTGGGGCCAGAACACGGGCGGAATCGGCGAGTTCGTGGCGGACGGGCCAACGTTGGGATCGAGGTGGTTCACGAAGCGGATGAAGTAGTCAGCCAGCTCGCCGCCGCCGTACAGGTTGACTACGTCCGATATATGACCCTGTGCACCGCGCGATAAGTGATGTGGGCGATTAGGCGAGTGAAGACATACCGAGCCATAGAAAGGTACGAGCTTGTCCCGCTTGTATACTAGGCCATCGCGGGGTCAACATATGCACGGCAGGAAGCAGATGGGGCCCGCAAGAAGCATGTTAACATACAGTAGGACCACGTGGGTTGCATATGGGCGCGTTGCGCGAGGAAGAACCTCCGTTGAGCTTGGAACACCAGGTCACCTTGGATAGCCGCCAATCGCTTGAATTGCGGGTGGAGCACATTGAGGTCACCTGTATCGAACGGAGAGCCCTGCGCGGGGTCAGAGGGGTATAAGTCGAAGAGCCTTTGCAGTCGGCTGTCTTGAGGGTCACTCCCGGGTAAGTAGTTCCCGGATATGTAGTCCCTGAACTCTTGTTCCGTCCTGGAAAAACGAACGTGCATGCCGTGAGCTCAAAAGGAGCCGGAGAACACACATATCAAACACTCACTGAATTTCGCCCAAGAATATCGAAAAGAGGGTGCCCTCGTCATCACAATCCTGTGCATGCAATGAGAATGCATGCTTACGCATAGAGATAACGGCACTCACCCCCGTCACGAAAGGAATGTCTGCTACGATGCCGCGTTGTACGAGCGTCTGGACGTCATCATACGAGCGTCTGGACGTCATCAGGCAAGAACGATGTGCCGTCTGCCCGAGGCAGCCACGTGAAGTGCAGCGACTACATACACCCCGTCAGCGCCACGGTGTCTCATCTACTCACTCAAGTGAATCCTACCCTATATGAAGTGAGTGACGGAGACATATCCACAGCTTGCATGAGCTCCTTAAACGGAACGTGTCGCAAACAGTGCAAAGTAACGTTTGCGGATGAGCAGCCAGTTCGATTGACGAGGGCATCATAGTCTGCTTGACCGTTGGTAATTTCTTTTGCGGGGACCGGAGATCCGGACTCCAAGAACGCCCCGTGGAAGAGGCCTTCCGTGTTGCCGCCATTCACAAGCATGTGAGTCGCAACAGAGATTGCCCCAGCACTCTCGCCCCAGCTAAAGGGATGTAAGATAACAAGCGGATATTATCAGCGGAGTCATCTTTGGACGAACGATTTGTGGAGAAGGTTAAGCGTACATTGTTACCCTAGAAGGGTCGCCACCGAAAGCAGAGATGTACTTCTGCACCCAACGGAAAGCGAGTCGTTCTAGAAGTTAACAGCCACAGATCAGTCCGTGAGGTGGAGAACTTATGCAGATGCGTACGATCATGCAATCCAAGGTTGCTGACTCCGGCTTCCTGCACTTCCTTGCTGGCCAAGAAGCCAAACGCTATATACTCGTCAGCAGAGCGCATATAGTCGGCACACACCCTCACGGGGACCTACCAGCAAGGCTGTAGGGATGAGTTAGTGAATTGGCGAGCGCAATATACAAGAGGAAAAGTTTACCGATAGTTCATGCTGACATAGACGATCGGTTCCCCGATCTCGACAGATCGTGCCACGACTGTCTGCCCAGGGTACCTGCAGCATGTGTGAGATAGGCGAGATAAAGTGGGCACAATGTCGACTTACGTTTGTGTATTTCCAACCTCGAAGCCACCTGCACTTCATCATCAGTGAGGTGATTATCCCATCTTGGTCATTGAAGACACACCTCCATATATCCACTACGAGAGCAAGCAAAAGTGATAGTTCAGGATATATTCGTCACAAGGCGTGATGGACTCACTATAGCAACCGGTAGCTTGGAGTCCGATTTGGCTCCGGCGGGTATGACCACATTCACAGTCAGACCTACCCAGCGGTCAGCAAGTGTTTGCGAAGTGACACCAGGAAAGGTCACTTACAGTCCTCGGAGCTGAGCGAGACAACGCCGTAGATCTTGTTCAGGATCTCGTCAATATTGGCGATGTCGGTCTTCGGAACGATATTCTGTTGGGGGCATGCAGGGCCGTATACTGCCGCAAGGTGCGTTCCGTTATAGGGCTCGACAGGAACAGGGTGACTGAATCTCAGATCTCCGACCCTGCACGCATGTAAGCCTCGAGTGCTTGACGGAGAGGAAGAGCCCGACGTACGGCGCTTTGGCGAATGGGATGCCCAGAAAGCTGCTGGTCAAGCCGTCCGTGATGCCTTCGAACGTGCCCTGGTCGAGTTGTACCGTGGGAGGTACGCCCTGAGCGCTTGGGGTTGCACAGACTGCGTCGCTGAGTAGCACAAGGAGCTCCAGCAGCCACAGAAAACGTGGCATATCGACGGATGGGAGGATGGCGGTGGTCAAAGTCAATGGGCAACAGGGTGCTCTTATACTCCGAGTCAGGACTGGAATCCTAGTGCTCGGAGCAACAGCACTGGTTCGGTGCGGTCGAACGTGAGGTGGGACGCTCGTATGGATACAGGGATCCAGGCGGCGAGGTCAGCAATGATGCCGTGGCGGGAGCATGTGCATGAGCTGGGGTGGGATCGGACAGTTGTATGCAGCCGCTGAGAGGGAGCACCACTCTTCCGTTCTTACCCAGTCCACCTGTCACTGTCATGAGACAAGGTCGTGCGTCGGTGATCTCAGCATTCCAGCAGAAGGACTCGTAACAGTCAACGCAAACACCCAGCGGCTGTAGTGGCACATCAGATGCACTTCATTGTGGTGTCCTCATGTTCGCTTTCTTCACCCCTTGGTCGGTCGGGAGTGTGATAGTACGCGAGATATGACAGATGGGCAGACTAGAGAGCGTCAAGGCACGATGGGTGGGGTCATGAGTGACAACGTAGGAAGCTGAGGAGACGGTGAGCCTATCCCTGTGAAACTTAGAAGCAGATACGCACATTGACTAGAAAAGAACCTGGCTCAGGATTCCATTTGGTTGTCAACTCGTCCCTATAGCATTTGCTGATCTGCTCCTGATTGTGGTTTAGCTGTGTAAGTCGCAGAAATTTGCTTCAAGCCTTCCTGACAAAGCGAAGGTGTGAGTGATGTAGCTTGAACGGTATGCGTCAAACTCACCTCAAGAGAGTGGATGCCGTGACTTTCCACGGAAGACAATTGTCACAGCGAGACAAATGGCTTCCACTGTCCGCCTGGGCGACACGCCGCTCTAGCACGTCTGATAATGGGCTGCCAGTGATATCTGTTGGACCTACTTGCGGTAGGCGTCGCCTAGTGCTAGGTAATGGCAAAAACAACTAATCCTCAATCTTGCTTTCCTGGGGGTTGATACGTGCATAGTTCATGGCTGAGGGATTGATTGAGAGGGTGAAGACACACACCAAGTAACTATCGGCACCGGATGCGAGAGTACGTGCAGTCATGTGACATGAGGTCACCGGCGCTACCCGAGCGGAAAGTGCGAGTGCCAGGAGTTGGCATCCGCTCACCACCTGCCCTATCCTTTGGCCACCCCGTTGTATCATGGACGTCGACCCCCCCGGTGCTCTACAGCAGCAACCATATGCTATCCTACGCATAAAGCGCAAACGCAACGAGGAGCCGCTCGACGCGCTCGGTGAGTATTCGTCCTTGGACATCGGGCATATCCTAACCGTCGACCCCAATCATACCAGTTGTGGATGCTGCTCCGACAAGAAAGAAAACGAAAGGCGGAGTCAATCTGTTTCAGTATGCGGGCACAGTTGAACAGGCTACGTGGAATGATGAGCAGCAAAAGCAGGAGCTCGAGGTGTGTATCCCATTCTGCATAGTGCGCGGGTATCCTCATCCGTTCTGTAGAAACGTCTTGCGGGACTTTCTAGAGTTTCTTCGCAAAGGCCTCGCGAAGACGTGAACGGCCACGTCGCCACCACGCCAAGTGCTCCTCTCAGAACCTCAGAGTCGCTCGTGGTCAAGCCACAACCACCGTCCGCCCAACCTGCCAAACCTCCCGCATTCCAGCCACCTAGCCGCACATACACCATTGTGACTCCAGAACAGCACGAAGCAGATCCATACGCACGCCGACGTCAGGCAAATGCTCCGTACGTCCGATATTCCACTCTGTTGTCATGCATCACCGGCCAATGTCCAACCCTGTGTAGGCCGAAAGTGTGGTCATCGAAGGAGCTCGAGGCTATGAAGCGTGCGGCCCAAGTCAGAATGTATGAAGCGGTTCCCTCCACTACAGGAAACACGGCAGCCGCGCCGACTGAGACGGACGCCGAAATCGAGAAGTTCCTGCCGCTTCTAAAGGACTACCTCAATGGTGAGTATTATCATTCTGTTGCACTCACCGCTCTAAAACGTCGTCATTTCAGTCAGCGATGTGCCACCCCCGCCAAAGAGTATGCTAGCAAATGGAGACGAGAGCATGGACGAAGACTATGTATACGATGTCTTCTATCACCGTCCGGCCACGATGCAAGAACTCCACGAAACCGGATCGAGTTCAAATATCGCCAAGCTGTACGCTGTCATTATCACACCAAAGGGCTCCTGCGCTGACGCGATGTACCATCAGAACGGGCTTGCCTCCTGAGCTCAGTGGCTTGTATGGTGAAGATGACTCCGACGAGGAATACGATGACGAGGATGACGAGGATTCCAATGGTGCGTTGTGATTCTAGCGTGCGATTTGTAAGGCTAACGCGTATATGTAGCGGAGGATTGGTTTACGAACGACTATCCCGACGAGGAAGAATCCGACCGCGAGAACGAAGAGGACTTGAGTGGTGAGTGACTTTGTGACCCGCACATGTAGTGGGACGACAGACTCAGGTTTCCTGCGGCCTATTCTAGACGAGTATCATGAACATTCAGACTACGACGATGTGGTGCATGGAGATGGAGGGGATATGAATGTTTACCGAGACGTCATGTCGGAGGACTTCTGACCGGTAGATCTGTTGTATCATACACTCTGCTTTGGATTCGTACTCATTGTTTGGTTTCTCTGCTGTATGTCGTATTGTAGCATCAATAATATATTAGCAAGACGGTGTTCGGGTCCTTGCGCTGGAAGGCAATTATGCGAGTATCGCTGAGTACGTTTCCCAGTTAGCACCTGCGTAGCCACTTGGCGAACCTTCGGGACCGAGAATCGCACGCGCCCTGTCGTCGTCAAGCCGCCGGCCTCCCTGTCTTCATCAGCGGTTAACATACGTCCGGGATCGTTGCACAGCTACGTGGATCGAAGCCGTATGATCGCCCATACGAATGTTGAGATGGTGATCCGTCACTCTACTCGGCGGATACTAGTACTGGATCCGGGGCATCGGCGAGATTGGCGTCGCTTTTCCCGTCCTCTGCTCGTGTAGGTCGAAGCTCTTGCTATTGGGTATATCAGAACTCTCAAGTGGCAGTCATGTGCAGCCTACATGAGCATAGTAAGTAAGTACGACCATCGTGAGACTCACGTGCGTACGTAGTTCCGTTGCATATTTGCCCCTTGAGATTCAGAAGCAACTCTCCATATGCCCCCGGCGTCCACGTGCACATCCTTGGCTCGAGAGCTTCCTTCTGAAACCTTCCTGTGACGAGGCTCTATATTGATATTGAGTATCCATGCTAGGCGATTCTGATGATGTTGGGATTGAGCATGTCCGGGTCTAGTATCATAGAGCTGATGCTAGCGCTCCGCGTCCGTAATTGAGCAAATTCCAATCGCGCTGACCGCGCGGACGGTTGACGATCCTCCATCGTGACTTACCCTCCGTCATTTGACACGCAGGCTGGTGGGTCGAGTCGAGCATGTGTAACCGGGACAATGCCGGGAGAAGCTCGCCTTGGTGACCGAAGGTCATGCGGCTTCACGGAAAGGCAGGTTGTCGCACATCCTTCTGTTCAACCTTCTCCTCGTCTTCACTTACGCGCCGCGTCGTCAATTTCAATGGCGACTTGCTGATCGAAATGACCAGGGGAAGCGGGCGGCCCGCACCACGCACCGTTCGCGACCGGGCCGACGACGTCCTCCAGCTCAGTCGAGAGCGTATAAAACGAGCTCGGGAAACCGATGAGGAGAGGTGACCGACCCTACTGCTGTACTGAAGCCGCGACTGTCATGAAACTCTCCCTCCTCGCACTGCTGCCCGCCCTGGTGGCGTCCGCCGCCGCTCGCCCTTCGGAGACGATCGAGAAGCGGGCGACTCCGACCGTCTACCTTGCTGGGGACTCGACGATGGCAAAGAACGGAGGAGGTTCTGGTACTGGAACAGACGGTGTGTAACAATCACTCCAGATGTTTTGCGTTGCTGAGATGCCGGATCGACCAGGCTGGGGCCAGTACCTTGCCAAGTCTCTAGACATACCCGTGGTGAACAACGCCATCGGGGGACGCTCCGCGCGCTCGTTCACGAACGAGGGCCGCTTCCAGACCATCATCGACTCGGTCAAGTCGGGCGACTTTGTCGTGATCGAGTTCGGCCACAACGACGGCGGGTCGCTGAGCACGACCGACAACGGGCGCACGGACTGCCCGGGGACGGGCACGGAGGTGTGCACGAGCCCGACGACGGGCGAGAAGGTGTACACGTTCGTGTTCTACGAGGTGCAGGCGGCGAAGGCGTTGCAGGCCAAGGGCGCGAACGTCATCATCAGCTCGCAGACGCCGAACAATCCCTGGGAGGGCGGCTCGTTCTCGTACGCGCCGTCGCGGTTCGTCGGGTACGCGAAGACGGCGGCGAGCGCGACGGGCGCGGCCTACGTCGACCACGGCCAGTACACCGCGAACAGGTTCCAGTCGCTCGGCCTGAACACGGTCACGGCGTTCTACCCCAACGACCACACGCACACGAGCCCCGCGGGCGCGGACGTCGTCGCGGCTGCGTTCGTGAAGGGCGTGCTGTGCGCGAACAACCAGCTTGCGCCGCACGTGAAGAACTCGACGTCGAGCGTGCCAGGATCTTGCATCTGAGGTGTTCCACGGGCGGAGGGGTTGTCTCAGGGTTGCATGTATAATTCCCTGGAAACTGGATCGTACAATGGGAGCGTCAAGTGACTGTGTGCCATTTTCAGTCATTTCATTCTCTGCCTCTTACAGCATGATCCAGCGTTACGGCCCCATGCTGTGAGAGTCAGTAAGCGAGCTCGCTAGTTTGCTTGCGACTCCATCGGAGAATAATGAGTAAGTGTGTAGATGGGTACCAGCGGTTCTCGGAGAGCGGAGCCCGAGCAAGGCTGGAGTCTTGGAGCGAGAGAGAAAGGATGGGGATGGAGGCGGAGGAGAAGCTAGCGTTGCTCCGTGCCGCCGAGGGGACCAAGATTGAGCCAAGGCATCTCAAGTACAGCTGCGAGATGGAGGGAATGGCTGCCCGACTGTGATGCCCGTAGAAGCGGAAGAGAACTCGAAGCATGAGGAGGTTGATACCGGCGGTATATGGTAGCCCCAGTGTGGGCAACGATGAGAACGGAGAGAGGTCTGGAGAGGTCCGCCAAGATGTTTCAGAGATTTTCTGCTTGCGCTTGGGTGGGAGATGGATGGCGCGCATTAGGCGCGAGGGTGGATGATGGACACCAAACATGAGCTGTGGAAGATTAACGTTCTCGGCTAAGGCTATCCGCGTAGATCATTGTCTGGAGACAAATAAGGATTCATGCAGAGACAGCTGTGCAGGCTGAGCAAACGCAAGTGTGCCCTACTGACGCGACTACGGTACATATCTTGAGTAAGTACGTGTGAGACGTGACGAAGCAAGTGTATTGTCGCTGGGGGTGGCGCCGTAAGAGGAGTAAGCAACCGTAAGCTGATGGGCAGAGTATTCATTTGCGAAGGCTTCTAGCATGTGAGCTACAGGCCGCGTCCGAGGGTAGTCCGGAGGAGGAGTGGTGGCTGTAAGAGCAGTGAGCTAGTCGACTTGCGCCAATCAAACCTCGGGCCGCCGGGTCACAGCCACCGGCGGGGGATGAAGACCGCACTTTCCGAATTTGTATGCAAATCCCGCGCCCTGACGTAAGCATCCCTGCCCTCGATCAGTATATCGCATTCGCTCTGGGGAACTGCGGCCCGGCAAGCCTGTCCCTGCCCATCCTCCATACTTGCTCTAACACATCTCCATACTACTCATCCTCCACGCACCCTCCTCAACGCATCCCGCGTCCTCGCCTCGCGTCGTGCACGCATCCCGGCACGCGCGACCATGTCTACCCTTACTACCGACCCGTCTCTCGCATGGCTCGACGCCGTCATGACCGACGTAGATCCCTCCCAAGCCCTCCTCGACGCCCTTTCGACCGCAGACTCCTTCTCAGGCAGATCTTCTCCTGTGCTCGCCGCTAGTCCAGACGGTGGCTCTCAGGCATCTGCTTCAACTTCTTCACATCCAACCTCCTCCTCCCGGACATCCTCTACTCGCGTTGCCTCCTCTTCCAAATCGCGCTCTATCTCCCATGCGCCCCGCCGACGTATCCGTCCCAAAATCGCCCTAGACCCCAGCCAACCCTTGACTGCTCAAGGCAAGCCTCGCGCACGCGTCTATGTGGCTTGTAATCAATGGTATAGACCCACTTTCTACTCCGCTCGCCTCTGCTTACCCCTGTTCACACTCCCTCCAGTCGCACCCGCAAAACACGATGTGACGGTGGCAAGCCTGTCTGCTTCAACTGCCGCAAACGTCCCCCAGAAGTAGGAGAATGCAGCTACGACCCACAACCCAAACGTCGTGGTCAGGACAAGGTGCCTGGCACCCGCATACGCTCCGCAAGCGAAAGGGCCAAGAAGCGAACACGTCAATCCACCACCGACCACGAACATAGCGATTCAGACCACCCTTGCTCCCGTCCAGCTGACGACAATGCTTCCTCTCATCCGCATCTCCCGCAAGACGATTCCCTTTCGACTCCTTCCGATGTTCGTCCTCTCTCATGTATTCCTTCTCGCCCATATATCTCATTTCCCATCGCAGGGCGAATACGACCCGTTCCCACTCGTCGATCTCGACCCTCCCAGCGCCGACGTCGAGGTGCACATCGGCCGCTACAAGATGACAGAGCTTGCCATACCTACCCGACCGAGCCTTCAGTTCACGCGAGATACGTGGTGGGAGGCTCTTCTCACCTTCTACGCTGCCGAGGACGGTGCGAAAGACGTCGACGCCAGCACCCTGTCCCCAGACCAGCGCACGTCCGCAGTGCAGAGCATCGTCTCTGACTTGCGCGCTCTCTTCCATTCGTCCGTTTACTGGCTCAGCTTCATACACTTACCCAAATTCTTCGACGGCATTCTCAACCCTACACGGCGCGCGTCGGTGCAGCCGAGTCTCGTCCTCAGCGCTCTCGCTCTGGGCAAGTTTGCGCTTAGCTCAGAGGCAGAGCAGGGCGCGCGTGGTCGTGCAAAGGCTCTCAAGCTCCTCGACCTCGCACTCGGATCGCTTCAGGCCAGTCTCGCGTCCGGTTGGGTCGACCTCGGTTTGATCCAGGCCGCTTGGGTATAGCACACACCGTCATTCTCGCTCTCGTCCATGGCTGACGTTCACTCCCCACAGCTCATGGTCTACTTTGAGTTGCAATCGCATCCGGCGGCATCTATCGAACGCGGACGCTCTTCCCTCTTACTCCTGAACTCTCTCATCCGCCTCTTCTCTCTCTCCACCCTCGACGCCGACCTCAAACCCTCGCGAGGCTACTTGCGCTTTGCTCACCCTGCCAACAACAGGCTCTTCCCCCGCACTCAGCACACGCCCAATCCCTCACATCCAGGGTCCACTACAATGCCTGGCTTCTTCCAGACAGGAACGAACACGCCCTTCGATCCGACGTTCAGTTTCTCCGCAGCGAGCGTACCGCCTACCGACCCCCTGCACCCAGAGAATCTCGCACCAGTCCCGCCCGCCTCTTCGCACCACCCGGCGTGTGGGTGCGTCACCATGTCGCTGGGCCACCAGTTCCCCGCGATCCGCGACATCGCGCCTTCGTGGGGGTCGACCATCGGCTGGCCCGAGAACCTGTCCGAGGGCGAGTTCAGGAAGGAAGAGTGTCGCCGGCTGATATGGGCGAGCCTCGGCGTCACGGCGAGCATGAACTCGTACACGTCCATCTACGACAAGGTGGAGAACAACTACCTGTGGATCAAGGACCCGGACAACGTGAGCCCCGTGTTTTCCGCTGCGGGATGACGATGACGATGGCTGACTGACTGACTGACTGACCGCTCACGCACCGGCCGGACGGGCGCGGTGCAGTACGCGATCCTGTTCCCGGAAGAGGTGCTGGCGGTGACGAAGGGGCAGGCGCTGCCGGCGGACAACCTGTGGTCGATGTACATCCGCGCGACGCTGCTCTTCCACGCGTGCGTGCGCACGCGGGGGGACCGGACGCTGACGGCGGCGCAGCGCGCCGAGTTCTCGATGCAGGCGTGGCACGAGATCGACGCGCTCGAGGAGGCGCTCGACGGGCACACGTGCCAGCTGAACCGCCACATGGGCTTCCAGGCGCACGAGATGCTGTTCAGCGCGCGGATGTGCGTCTCGCACGAGTTTCAGCGGTATGTGCCGCAGGTGTCGTCGTGAGTGCCGATGCGCGAGTTGTGTTGGTAGGGACGTGTGCTGATGGCGGTGCGCCCGTGCAGGAACGGCAGCCAACTGTTTTATCGGGACAAGGCTGAGGCGTGGCGTGCGTTCTCGTTCTGTTTTGCGCACGGTCAGGCTGGCTGATGGCGTTTGCAGTCAAGCACAGGGCAGAGATGGCGGAACGGGTGTGGAGGAACCTCAGGGCGGGGATCCCGAACCCGGCCAACGACTTCCGGAAGCCGCTCCTCATCTACTGGTTCATGTCGCACGTGATCAAGTACGTCCTCCCCATTCGTGGACTCAAAGGCTGGACGGCTGACGGATGGTGGACACAGGGCGCTTGCGCTGTGGAGAGTCGACCCGACGTTCACGCTCGCGCTGGAGGCGTCCAAGTCGTTCACGAGGCGCCTGGAGTACCTGATGATGTTCTGGCCGAGCGACAGTGAGCGTGTTTGTCGGACGTTCCTGATCGTATGCTGAACAAATGCGCGACGAACAGCGCAGAGGCGGGAGTGGCAGAAGCTGCGGTATCAGCTGGTCGAGGCGTGCATGCAGTCTGGGATCGCTCCCCCCGAGCCGGACCTGCCGTCACGGATTCCCATCTCTCTTACACCCCAGGGGTGGCAGAAGTGAGCGCGGATGCGTGCGCGTGTGTTGCGTGGCCGGTGTGTGCGTGTATGTTTATTGTGGGCTTTTACATCTTATGTCGCGAGACGGTCGCTTGTAATGATCATGGAAGGCCCTCTGCGGACGCCTCCTGCTTCTGTTCTGCTCCGATGACCCCGTCGCTGGACGCTGCGGCCGCGCTTATGAGCACGCCCCAGGGAATCGTGACGATCGAAGTCGCCCGCTGACGACGGACCGACGAGTGTCAGAGAGAGAGAGAGCCATCTCCGCCGTCTTCACGCACGCGCGGTGGGCTGGGACATGTCTCACCGGTCGGTGGCTCGGGACAGGAGGGGATATTACCTACAGCGTGTCTCAGTTGCGCGGCCACGCAATGTGCTGGTGGGCGCCCCGAACAAGGCCTTGACAGGATGCAGGCTACTTATAAAGTGCTGGCAGAGAGGTACGCTACGCTCGCTCGTCTCGCCAGTTGCTACTGGTCTCTCCCAACGCTGACCCGTATAATGCTCGCTGCCCCGATGGTCGCCGTGAACGCGCTGCACGCGGCGGTCGAAGACGTCGTGCAGCACCGATGGTCGCTGAGGTAGGCGTGCATTGTTAGCGTCGGCAGCTTTCTAACCAATGCGTTATATCGTGAAGCACGGAGACGGTACGGCACGCTCGTTCATCCGCATACCCCAAGCCATCCTTGACGTCCTCCTCCCACCGACCGTGCAACGAACTATAGCTCACCACGATCCGAGACACGCTCCGGCTCGCGACGAGTCTCGTGCAGGAGACGATGAATGCGCGCTGCCCGATCAACAGCCTGCCCCTCGAGCTCCTCGCGAGCGTGTTCGCCATGGTCCCCTCCCCGCTCTCGCTGCCCGGCTACCAAGGGCCGTGCTCGGCCAAACACACGTACGCGCTCGTCCCAATCACCCACGTCTGCCGCACCTGGCGCGCGCTCGCGCTCGCGCTGCCCTCCCTCTGGTCCACGATCTGCGAGACGGCGGGGACGGGCCACCCCGCCGCCGCCTCGCGCGTCCTGCTCGCGCGCGCGCAGCACGCGCCGCTCGCGGTGTTCGTCGACCGTGCGCGCCCGAGCACGCCACTCGTGGAGGCGCTGCGGCTCGGGGCGCGCGTCGCCGAGCTCTGCGTGCACGACGTGCACGAGCTGACGCACGCGCAGCTCGCCTCGGACCTGCTCGGCTTCCCCGCGCGCCACCTCGAGCGCGCGGTCGTCCGCCGCAGCCGCACTCTCTCTCGTCCCCTTGGCATCGGCGTCGGCGTCGGCGTCGGCGGCGGAGGAGGAGGGGGGGACGCGCAGGCGTCGAAGCCCGTCGTGGACTTTTTCGGAGGGGTGGCGCCGAGGCTGCGGAGCCTCGTCCTGCACGACGTGCCGTTCCTGCCCGGGAACGCGCTCGGCGCGCTCACGCACGTGCAGCTCTCGTTCGAGGCGGCGGCGGTGTCCTGGACGCTCGCGGACCTGTGCAGAGTGCTCGCGGGGGCGCGCGCGCTGGAGGACGTGCGGCTCGTGGGGCTGCCGACGCATCTGCACCCGGCGGAGCCGCCGGTGGGGGCGGCGGCGCCGGTCGCGCTCGGGGCGCTGCGCAGGCTGGAGATCGGGGACGGGCGGGGGCAGGACGGGGCGGGGGTGATGCAGCTGGTGCGCGCGCTGTTGGCGGGTGTTGTGCTGCCTGCGGAAGGGTGTGCGGTGCGGGTGTACGGCGTGGACGCGCACCGTCTCTCGCCCCTCGCGGACATCCGCTTTCCCCTGTGCACGACGGCGGGGGCGGGGACGAGCAGCAACAGCCGGCTAGAGATCGAGGGGACGTTCAGCGCTCTGTCGCTGACGGCGTCGGACCCCGAGCGCGGGCGGTCGCTGCGGCTGGAGCTGAACACGGCGGGGGCGACGAAGACGGGCCTGCAACAGGCGATCGAGGCGTTCGTCGGTGACCAGGGGGCGGGGAGCGTGCGGACGCTGGTGGTGGGGAGCCAGCGGGTGTGGGCGGCGTGGTGCGAGCCGGGGTTCTTGCTCGGGCTGCTGCCGAACGTGGGGCGGGCGGAGCTGTGGGACGCGCACCTGGTCGACCAGGCGTTGGATGCGCTGCGCCCGGCGGCGGTCGCGGGCGAGGGCTCGGAGGTGTGCCATTCGTTGGCGAGGCTGGTGGTGCGGGGGGGCTTGACGGAGCTGCTGGCGGAGAAGGTGCGGGCGGTGGTGAGGGAACGCGGGGAACGCGGCTTCCGGCTCGAGTGTGTGGTTTATTGACCGAGTACTTACTTCTTAATTAATGACGGCTGCTCATGGGCGCCTGTTTCTTATTGTTGGAGACTCACCCTCTCGTCCTCTGCCCTGCTCGACTCGGCGGGCGTGTGTGCAGTCGCGAGGCGATGGTGTGCTCGCAATTGTGTGAAAGAGGGCTTCATTGTCGCTTGCCAGCAATAAGTACGCGGACGGACGCGTGGAGGGGCGTCGCAGGCTGGTCCCGTCCCTTCACAGTCCCGCATGTCGCTCGATGCCCCCTCCCCTGCTTTCCTTCACCACAACCAGGCGTTGTCGGTCGACCAGGCGGCGTGCTGGGTCCAGCACTTGATTGATCAGTACACGACCAGTCCGTCTTCACACACATCTGCCCTCACATCTACTTACACCCAGTCGCCTCTTAGATCTCAGGACATTCACCCCGTGCGCGCTCGACTTTGCCGTCGTGCACGACTATCTGGACCAGCTCGACGTCTTGGCCCGGTATGTGGCCACGCTCGAGCAGCTCCTCTGCAGGATCTGCTTCTGTCTCCCGCACGACGTCGTCCGCACGGTGGTCGCTATCGTGAGTGCTTTCTGCCTTCTCTGGACGCGTTCCGGAGGTGTGACGCGCCTGCCTCCGACAGGTGGTCGCCGCCCATTACCAAACAGCCCTCCTCGGGGATGGAAGCGTGCCAGAGAGGGCGCGCTATGTGTTCCAGCCGTCGATCATCGCGAGCATGACCGACTACCTCGCGCGCGTCGCCGAGTATCTCGCCATGACCGACCGGTGGACCGATACCGTCCAGTTCTCCACGTACCGTCGCGCGGTGGACAGCGTCCTCGAGAACATGCGCCTCTCCTTCCTGCAGTTTGCGTCCACTCCTTCCACGGCCGACTGCTCCGCACCCGGATGCCCGCCTGACGCCAACCTGCAGTCCGTCATCTCCACGCTCTCCGTCGGCGACTGGACGAGGACGTCCGAGCTGCCTACCGCAGACAGCGAGATCCTCTGGAGGAACTTCCACCCGCTCGCGTTGTCGGACTGCCCGCCCTATACGAGCCCCGAAGTCTACGCCTGCCATGGCGCTCCGGAATCGCTCGCGTCCACCACCGTGTACTCCAGCTCAGGCTCTCCGGGACCACCTGGGAAGGGTAAAAAGCGGGCTCGGGAGGACGACTCTCCGCGTCCGTTCCTTCCCCCTTCGTTGCCAGACTTGCCCCACACAATCTCAGAAGTCACAGAGCTTGGGCGTGACCCCAATAGCTCCGGGTCAGGATCTCGACCCCGCAGTGCCCCTGCGCAGCCCCCTCTCTCCTCCTCCTCCTCCTCCTCCTCCTCCTCGTCCATACACAACCGCCCCACTCCCTCTCCCTCCAACAGTCCTCCCCCCCACAAACGGAGGCGCAACGACCCCCCAGCCAGACCCACCCGCCGACCCCTCCCAGCCGAGCAGACCCGGATGCGCACACGCGTGCGCTCTCATGGCGCTCGCCCAGACGCGCCCCCCTCGCCCCAAACGACGCACGACGCGCTCGTCCCCTCCAACGCCGCTCTGTCCACAGTGTCCAGGCCCGTCCCACCCCGACAGCCGCGGCCAGACGCGCGCGCGCCCGAGCGCAGCTCGTGTCTCTGCGCCGTGCTGCCCGTGCGCGCGCCCCCCTCCTCGTCGTCCTCCTCGTCGTTGTCGTTGTCGAGGCGGGCGGGTGGGCGGGCGGGTGGGCGGGACCCGCGGATCGTGCGGTGGCTTGCGGAGGTTGGAGGGATGGGTGTGGGCGTCGCCGAGGCTCGGTCGACGGTCTCTTGTGAGTCTGGTCTGCGGCCTTTGGGGGGCGGGGGGCGTGAGAGCTCGAGGGGGGGCTGGGGCGGCGGGGCGGAGGCGACGGCGGGGAGCTGCGCGGTGGCGGAGAGCTGCGCGGGGAGGGACGGGAGGTGTGTCGCGGAGGGCGGGGGGAGCGTGGGGGGAGGGCGGGCAGGGGGAGGCCGTCGTAGGTGCTTTGAGGGGCTGCTGCAGACTATCAGGCATGTCTTCTTCTCGTGACCTCGAGACGTTCTCCTTCTCGCGTCTTCGGGCTGCTGAGACATCGGATCGTTTCTATGACGGACCTGCTGGATACCATCCTCCGTCTTTATGATGTGTATAGTATAATCTGGGTGTGTACTGTATCGGGATTTTTTTTTCGCGCTTGTGCTGTTACTTTACTGTACTCCAACGTCTTTTGTACATACGTTATATCTACGTCTGCCTGTACTTCTCGTATGCTGTGTCTGCTGTCGTCTATGTGGCTCATGTACACTCGCTGTCGTGCTTTGGTCGTTACATATATGCTCTATGCTCATTCATTTTTCTTTTTCGCGGGACAATGTGATGGTGTGTTCGAACACACCTCCGTACCTTCTAGGCATGGGCCACGAATGAGCGCTGAGCCCCGCGGGGCTATGAGTTTCTGGATCCCGACTCATGCATCCGTCCCAAACTGCATGTGTAGCCCACAGATCGCTCTCGAGTGAAACTGCACATCACTGTTCACACCAAGGTGGATCATAAACATCACATTGTTACCACAGGTGGTCATACGATCTTCGGTAGGATGGCCCCTGTCGATATGTAAGTGCCCCCACGTCCACTGGCAAGGCAAGAGGGACATGGTGCTCGGATGCGATCGCTCCTAGGCCTCTTGGAGGGAATACATCAATCAGATCGGGAACTGAAGCGAGAGCTCCGTCAACAGCTCCATCCCCTCGACACGATAGTCGTCCTTTGCGACGACCACGGTATCGGCTCCGTCGCCCAAGCTGAGGATCTCCCTCGCGTCGGGCGTGTATCGGGGCCAGGAGACAGTCGGGAACGGCCCGTTCGCGTTCGCGGCGGAGCAAGGCCCGTTGGGATCGAGGTGGGTCGCGAACCGGACGAGGTAGTCGGCCAGCTCGCCTCCGCCGTACACGTTCGACACGTCCGAGCTGTGTCCCTGTGCGCGCGCGAGGAGCGATGGGCGGGAGCGCGGTGTGAGTGAGACTCGGACGCTGCCGACGAGTGGGCTGACGGAGGACGTACCGAGCCGTAGAAGGGCACGGCCTTGTTCCGCTTGTATACTGCGTCGTCGACGATCACGGGTGAGCGGTGGCACGGTCGGGAGGGGAGGGAGGCGCGCGGACGTACAGAATGCCCAGGCAGGCTGCAGATGAGCGCGATGCTCGAGGAGGAACCGACGCGGGGCCTGGAAGACCAAGTCGCCTTGGATAGCCGCCAGGCGCTTGAACTGCGGGGTGAGCGCGTTCAAGTCGCCGGTACCGAACGGCGAGCCCTGTCGGGGGTCTGAGGGGTACAGCGCAAAGAGCCTCTCCAGTCGGTTGTCTCGCGGATCGATCGCGGGCATGTAGTTGTTGACGATGTAGTCCCGGAACTGTCCTTCTGTCCTGTCGAGTGAGCGTTCGTGTCGTGAGCCCGGGGGTATCGGATGCATGCATGTGTGGAAGTACGGACTGGACGTCACCCGAAAGAAACGAAAAAAGGGTGCCTTCATCGTCACAATCCTGTTCGCAGAATCGTGAGGGTATATCACGGGAACGTAGGGTGCGGCACCCACACCGGTCACAAACGGAATATCAGCTACGCTGCCGTCCTGTACGAGCTTCAGGAAGTCGTCGGACAAGAAAGTGCCATCCGCCCGAGGCATCCATGTCAAATGAAGCGACTAGATGTACGTGTCCACAAGCCGTCAACACGCGGTCCTATCTCCCGCGCGCGTATAAGTCTCACCTTGTTGGACGTGAACACCGGAGACATGTCTACCGCTTTCTTCAGCTTCTCGAACGGGACATGACGCAAACAGTGCAGAGTGTCGTTTGCGGACGAACAGCCCGTCCTACGAACCAGGTCGTCGTAGTCCGCTTGGCCGTTGGTGAGGTCCCCGACGGGCACAGGGGAGCCGGACTGCATGAACGCCCCGTGAAAGAGACCCTCCGTATCGCCGCCGTTGGCTATCATGTGGGATGCGACAGAGATCGCGCCCGCACTGTTGCCCCAGCTGAAGGAGACAAAGGAGACAGACGAGAGAGGTGTCGGCGGACAAGGAGTCATAGATGGAGTGTAGAAGCTGAGTCTCACATCGTCACCCTGGAAGGATCGCCACCGAATGCGGAGATATACTTCTGTACCCAGCGGAAGGCAAGCCGTTCTGTGAAGCGAGGTCGTATTAGCTAGTGAGGTGCTGTCGTTGAACGAAAACAAACACTTGCGATCATGCAGACCGAGGTTGCCGACTCCCGCGTCCTTGACTTCCTTGCTTGCCAGGAAGCCGTAAGCTATATAGTGGTCAGCATGGCGCGCGGGTTTCAGCAACAACACGCGTACCAGATATACTGTAAGGAGGAGGTGTGAGTGGACTCACGACTGCACGAACAAGCGACAACGCGTACCGATAGTTCATGCTGACATACACAATCGGTTCGCCAATCTCGATGGAGTGGGCTACAACTGAATCCCCCTGATATCTGCAGCATGTGAAAGTATGAGGGGTAAGGGCCGTTACGGCGCACGCATTGTAGACCTACGTCCGGGTAGACCCTAGTATTTGGAAGCCACCTGCACAACACATGGTATCCCGTCAGGAGGGCGCCTTGTTTCCGATGACAAGCTTCAGATCATACCTCCATATATCCACTGTAAGCGAGCATATGTAACATCGAACTCAGAGCACCCAGAATCCGACAGTGACTCACAATCGCGACAGGCAGCTTCGCGGCCGACTTCAAGTTGACCCCGACAACGTTGACGGACAGGCCTTCACATCTTCGTGAGCACGCGTCGGACTACGTCGCGAAGAGGAGAGAACCGACAGTCTTCTGAACCCGGGTCGGCCACGCCGTAGATCTGCTCGACAATCTCGTCGAAAAGGGCAACATTGGTTCGCGGGATGAAGTTCTGGTGGGGACACGCAGGGCCGTAGGCCGTCGCGAGGTGCGTGCCTGTGTAAGGCTCAACAAGAACGGGGAGGTTAAGCCTCAGGTCATCGATCCTGCGTGCGTACAATGCCATAAGTGCTAGTTCAACAGGAGGAGCAGGACTTATGGGATGACCCACGGTGCCTTGCCGAAGGGGATGCCCAAGAAGCTGTTCGTCAGTCCGTTGGTGCTGATGCCCACAAAGGTGCCGTTGTCGAGTTTGACGGTGGGAGGTACACTCGGAGTGATCGGGGACGCGTAGGCTGTTTGTCCGAATAGCGAGAGGAGGCCAAGGAGTGTGATGAGCATATCCGAGTCGACAATGGGCAAGCCAGTAGAGATGGAGAGAACCGGTCGGTGCTTGCGTCCTTGAATATATAGACTCGGTATCACACAGTGTTCCATTCATTGCGTCCGAAACACCAGGACCGCCGGCTCAACGATGCGTTCAAGGAGCCATATACCATCGGACAAAAAAGTCACAGGTTTATTAAACCTCCGGGACTTATTTGTCCGCCTACCGCCTACCCCCGCACCGTTCATCTCATCTTGGAACCTCAGAACTCGCCAGGAACGGTGTACAATAGGTTTGGACGCATGCCCGCACGCGTCCGAAGGCGTGAGGGACGAGTATGAGAGAGGGAACGATGACGGGAGATGGAGAGACGCCAGGCGGCGCGGAGCTCTAAAAGGCAATCGCGACGGGAAGTCATGAGCGCCCGTATCCAAGTCAGGAATCATCCCGCCCCGTCGTTGTCCGTCGCCTATGCCAATGCCGCGGTCTTAGGGCCTTCAAGACAGTCCCTGTTCAATCCTCTCAGCATAATATGATGGCAGGAAAACGGACTGGGGGCATCAGTGTGCTGCAACAGACAGGGGAGGCGGACAATAAAGTCCCCAAGGTATAATAAACCTAGGACTTTTTTGTCCGATTGTCCGTTCAAGTCACTAATAGCAAGTGAGTCCTGGAGCGAGATGAGCGGGAAATGTAGCGGGATCATTTCCAAATTCTCAGGATGTCGCAACTCGAAGCGAGCACAACCCTGCTGAGACGGACAAGATGCATGAGAAACGTCACCGTCGTCACGGATGAACGGAGCAAATGCCTTGTGCCTACGCGTCAGTCGGAGCCCGTGAACGTGAGCCGCTCAGCTCTCCAACAAGTACTAATGAAGCCAGGACTACTGACAATCGTAGTGCGACGATGAGCTTAACTGACTGCGCGTTCGAGAGTCTGAATGGGCAGACGCGCGTAAAGCCCTGAGGTCTCCGAATCGGTCGCGATCCTGTTCTGCCCCCCGCCGGGACCGTCACCACCATCAGGTTGTCGGCGGCCGTTCCGAGTCCTGCGTGGCGACGCCGACTTGCTGGGGCAACGCCTATTCTCAGTAACGGAGAAAGGGGCCCTTCAATTACGCACCTTCTCTCGCCGCATGTGACTTCTGACTTTGTTGCTAGCACGCGGCCCAAAGAAAGTATCAGAGCCAGCGGAGACAAGGCTCTCCCATTGTCCCCATGCAGTTTCGTAGAGATGCTCTCTCGTCAGCCCGGACACTCGAGCGACAGCTCCGTCGACAACTCCATCCCTCTCACGCGATAGTTACCCTGCGCGACGTAGATCGAGCTCAGCCCATCCGCGAAGGTTAGTATCTCTGTAGTAGACGGCGGTCGGGTCGACAATAACAATAACGACATGGTGAAGGAATGGACGTGTACAATAGTAGCAAGGACGCAAAAGGGAGCAAGGGAGCAAGGGAGCGCGCCGGGATTTCACGGAAACCAACATGGGCGCACAACAAAGTCGGTAGGGAAGGGGAAGGATATCAAGGAGTGCTCACATTCGCTGTCGGTAAAAATATTACGATGAGATGAAGGAATGCATCAGATCGGGAACTGAAGCGATAGCTCCGTCAGCAGCTTCATCCCCTCGACACGATAGTCGTCCTTCGCGACGACCAAGTCATCGTATCCGTCGCCCAACGTGAGTATCGCCCTAGCGTCGGGTGTGTATCGGGGCCAGGAGATAGTCGGGAACGGCCCCTTCGCATTGGAGGAAGCACCGTTGGGATCGAGGTGGTTTACGAACCGGATGAGGTAGTCGGTCAGCTCGCCTCCGCCGTACACGTTCAACACGTCCGAACCATGTCCCTATGCGAGAGCGAAATGGTGAGATCGTGGTATGACACACTGCGAATACGTGGGCTGATGAAGGACATACCGAGCCGTAGAAGGGCACGACCTTGTTCCGCTTGTATACTAGGTCATTATGGGGTTAAGCAATGGGCCATGGCACAGGGAAGGGACGACGCCCATAAGAAGCGCGTCGACGTACAGAAGGACCAGGCAGGCTGCAGATGAGCGCGTTGCTCGAGGAGGAATCTCCGCGGGGTCTGAAAAACCAAGTCGCCTTGGATAGCTGCCAGACGCTTGAACTGCGGGGTGAGCGCGTTCAAGTCACCGGTAGCAAACGGTGAGCCCTGTCTGGGGTCGGAGGGGTAGAAATCAAAGAGCCTTTCTAGTCGGCTGTCTTGCGGATCAATCACGGGGATGTAGTTGTTGACAATATAGTCACGGAACTGTTGTTCTGTCCTGTCAGATGAACGTCCATATCGTGAGCCCGAGGGTATCAGACGAATACGCTGGTACAATACAATACTGACTGGACGTCACCCAAAAGCAGTGAGAACAGGGTGCCTTCATCGTCACAATCCTGTTCGCAGAATTGTGAGGGTAGTTCACGTGGATGTAGGATGCGGCACTCACACCAGTCACAAACGGGATTTTCGCTATGCTGCCGCCCTGTACGAGCTTCTGCAGGTCGTCGGGCAACATAATGCCATCTGCACGAGGCAACCACGTCAAATGAAGCGACTGTATGCGCTCTGTCAACATCACGATATCCTGTATGCCGAGCCCGAATGAGCCTCACTTTGTTAGATGCGATACCTGGAGACATGTCTACCGCTTTCCTCAGCTTCTCGAACGGGACATGACGCAAACAGTGCAGAGTGTCGTCTGCGGACGAACAGCCTGTCCGACCAACCAGGTCGTCGTAGTCCGCTTGGCCGTTGGTGAGGTCTCCGACGGGATAGGAGAGCCGGATTGCATGAACGCCCCGTGAAAGAGGCCCTCCGTATTGCCGCCATTGGCGATCATGTGAGTGGCGACGGAGATCGCGCCCGCACTCTCGCCCCAGCTAGTAAAGAAACAAATGGTGTCAGCGGAAAATTCATAGATTGACTTTAGGGACTGAGTCTCACATTGTCACCTTGGAAGGGTCGCCGCCGAAAGAGGAGATATACTTCTGTACCCAGCGGAACGCAAGTCGCTCTGTAATGCGAAGTGGCATCAGCCAGTGAGGTACAGCCAAAAAGCAAAAGCAAACACTTGCGATCGTGCAAACCGAGGTTGCCGGCTCCCGCGTCCTTGACTTCCTTGCTTGCCAGGAAGCCGTAAGCTATTTGGTAGTTAGCGTAACGCATGTAGTCTAGCGGCAACACACTAGCGGGGCGTACCAGATACACTGTATGGATATGTGAGTGTATACACGAGTAGGAGACAGGCGGTAATGCTTACCGGTAATTCATGCTGACATACACAATTGGTTCGCCGATCTCGATGGAGCGTGCTACGATCAATTCTCCAGGGTATCTGCAGCATATAAGAATAAGAGGGGTACGGGCCGATACTATGCTCGCATCGTAGACCTACGTCTGTGTAGACCCCAATTGGAAGCCACCTTCGCATGGTCCCCTGTTAGAAGAACGCCTTGGTTTAGGTCACAATTTCAGGTCATACCTCCGTATATCCACTGTATGTATTATTGAGCGCGCAGCACCCAGAGATTGAAGACGACTCACAATCGCAACAGGCAGCTTCGCAGTCGACTTCACGTTGAACCCAGCGGGTACGACAACGTTGATAGATAAGCCTGAATATTTGAGTGAGCATCCATATGTTCATGTGACAATTTCGCGTTAGGTGAGGGGACCGACAGTCTTCTGAACCCGGGACAGCCACGCCATAGACTTGCTCCACGATTTCGTCAAATAGGGCAACATTGGCTCGCGGGATGATGTTCTGCTGGGGACACGCAGGGCCGTAGGCCGTTGCGAGGTGCGTGCCTTTGTAGGGCTCGACAGGGACGGGGAGGTTAAACCTCAGGTCTCCGACTCTGCGTATATATACAAAGAAGTGAGTGCTGGCTCGATAGTAGGAGGAGTGTTTATGTTATGACGTACGGTGCCTTGCCGAAGGGGATGCCCAAAAAGCTGTTCGTCAGTCCGAAGGTACTGATGCCAACAAAAGTGCCGCTGTCGAGTTTGACGATAGGAGGTACACTCGGAGTGATCGGGGATGCCAAGGCGGATGTGCCGAGAAAGGAGAGGAGGCTAAGGAGCGGGATGAGCATGTCGACAATGGACAAGTCAGGTAGAGATGGGGAGAGATGGGGAGAAACGGTCGACACATGAGTTCCTTGATTATATAGACTCAAACTATCGCATGGTGTTCCATTCGTTGCGTCCGGAACAGTTAGCACCACACGCTCGATGATACAGATGAAGTCTGGAGCGAGATCAGCGGGGAGTGCGGCGGGATCATGTCCAAATTTCCAGGACGTCAGGGCACAAAACCAGCACAATCCTGCTGAAACAGATAAGATGCATGCGTGAATCACGGATAAGTGGAGAAAATGCCTTATGTCTACGCGGCAGTCGCATGCCGTGAACGAGAGCCGCTCTCTCAGACAAGCCGGTCCCACAGTGCCCCCGACTGCTGGGTAGCACTCATCCCTTACTTACCACCCTGCGGTATACGCCTAACTTCGAAAGGCTCGCTGCCAGAGCGCGTCAGCCACAGGCCGAGCAAGTATCAATCTAGCGTACTTACTGGCCAGCGAGATGGGATTGCTGTCAATCGTGGTGTGATGATGAGCTTAACTGACTGCGCGTTTGAGACTCTGAATCGGCAGACGCGCGTCGAGCCTTGAGGTCTCCGAATCTATCGCGATGCTCTTCTGGTCCCGGGACCGTCGCCGCCATCAAGTCGTCGATGGCCGTTCCCATCATTACGTGGCGACGCGGACCCGCTGGGGCAGCGACAATGTTCAGCGATGGCTTCACAATCGAATGTGAACCCCAGGGACATGCAAGTCGAAGTTCCCGCCCCATGTAGAATGAGACTGTGGATATTCCTAGACACCTTCGTTTTGTGTCGGACAAGGGTTCAGACGATATCTGGGGTGAGAAATACGACCACACGCACAATGTTAAAATCTGACTGACGTTTCGGGATTATTGTAGTGTCGTCTTCACGCGGCCCCCCGGACAGTCCTATAATCCACTCGAGGGCCTGAGGAGCGACTTCCTTACAGACCCGACCAAAGTCCTGCTCGTCCTGACTCCTCGGTTGTGCTCCCCAGATTCGGTGGATTCGTTGATGTGATTTCTGAAATTTCTAGGGTGACCAGGGCTGCCCGGAGGGCCTTTATGTATACCTACTAAATGAGAGGTGACATACGAACATGCGTGTCCCGGGTTTATAGAACCGGGGACATGCAAGTTCGATTGTGCGTGGTTCGTTCAGTAACGAAGGAAACCCTCGAATAACGCACCTTCATTTGCCGCATACGACTTGCAACTTCGCTGCTAGCACGTCGTCCACAGAAAGTATTATAGCCAATGGAAACAGGAATCTCCTCTGTCCCCATGTAGACTCGTAGAGACGCCGTTCCGTCACACCGGATACTCAAGCGACAGCTCTGTCAACAACTCCATCCCTCTCACGCGATAGTCATCCTGCGCGACGTAGACAGAGCTCAGCCCGTCCGCGAAGGTAAGTATCTCTCGCGCATCGGATGTATACTGTGGCCAGAAAGAAGGTGTCCTCAGCCTCGGCTGTTTGCGGCTATGCCCGTTCGGGTCGAGGTGGTTGACAAAGTGGATGAGATAGTCGGCGAGCTCGCCGGAGCCGTATACGTTCGCCACGTCCGATCCGTGTCCCTGGAAGACGTGTCCTGGTCCGTGACGTCTTCGAGAAGACAGGGAAGCGAGGAGAAGACTCACAGACCCGTAGAAGGGTGTCGCTTTGTTACGCTTGTACACTAGGCAGACACAGCATGAGAAGACGCGAATAGGCACAAGCGATACATGAAAGGAACGCGTGCTCACAGAATGACCAAGTCGGCTGTCGGTGGGCGCGATGCTTGAGGAAGAATCTTCGTGGGGCTTGGAAGACCAGGTCGCCCTGAATTGCCGCAAGCCGCTTGAACTGGGGTGTCAGAGCGTTTAGGACACTCGTGTTGAATGGCGAGCCTTTGGTGATGTCGGATGAGTACAGATCGAAAAGGGTTTGCAACCTGCTATCTCCGCGATCCATCTCGGGTACATAGTTGTTGATCATGTACTCGCGGAACTGCTGGTCTGTTCTGGGGAGGGAAGAGTATCGTAATTCCGAATCATTCTCACTAGCGAAGACTCTTAGGAAACTCACTCGATGTCAAGAAGAGAGAACGAGAACAGTGTTCCCTCGTCATCGCAATTCTGTACAACAATGAGACAGGTGTAGAACGAGTCTGGAGACTTTACTCACTCCTGACACAAAGGGGACTTTGGCGACGCTGCCTTGTTGTACGAGCTTCTGTGGATCATCAGACAAAAATACACCATCTGCGCGAGGCACCCAGGCCAATCGAAGGGCCTGGATGCGCTCAGTCAGTGAGCAACCCCACACTTATCGACTGCATGAGGCTCACTTGGCGAGAGAATATGCCTGGTGACACGTCCACTGCTTCCTTGAGCGTGTCAAACGGAACGTGCCGCAAGCAGTGCAGAGTGTCTTTCGCAGCCGAGCAACCCGTGCGGGCCACAAGCTCATCGTAGCCCGCCTGTCCGTTGATGATGTTCCCGACTGGTATAGGAGCACCAGACTGCATGAACGCGCCACGAAAGAGTCCGTCCGTGTGCCCGCCGTTGGTGAGCATATGGAGGGCGACAGATATGGCGCCCGCGCTCTCGCCCCAGCTGTTACACATGGGAACCACACACAGCCAATGAGCATCAGCTGGGCCTTGCAGCGCACATATGCGTACACACAAATCAAACAAGCTCAGACTCACATTGTCACCTTGGACGGGTCGCCCCCAAAAGAGGAGATGTACTTCTGTACCCAGCGGAACGCCAGTCGTTCTGGAGAAGAGAAGGTGCGAATCAGTCCGAGAGTTGGAGCCGAAGAGTAGACGAAGGGTGCGCACGGTCATGCAAGCCGAGATTGCCGACTCCTGCTTCTTGCACCTCCTTGCTGGCCAGGAAGCCGTACGCTGTGAGCGGGTTAGAAGAGCCTACAAAGAATAGAGGTGTCAGTAGAAACGAGTACCTGAGACGCTGTATAGACACACGATTGAGCAACAGATGCGAGGGGACGAAAGCGAAGACTTGCCGGTAGTTCATACTAACGTAGATCACGGGTTCACCGAGTTCGACCGAACGTCCCACGATGACAGCGCCATCGTAACTGCAGCGTACATGAGTTACTGCAATTCGTCGTTCTCGTACCAGCGCGCGCACCTGCTCGAATCGCCAACCTCGAAGCCACCTGGTCAAAATCTTGAGCACAAACTAACATCATGATGAGGCGAATGGCATCATACCTCCGTAAATGTACTAGAGACAAGAATGAGTTCCGCGTCAGTAGGAAGTCTCATTATCAACCATATCACCCACAATCACAACAGGCAGCCGTGCACCTGTATCAACCTCGGCGGGTACCACAACGTTCAAAGACAAACCTAAGCGTGCATCAGCAAGCGATCGACGTGTGGGCAGTGAAAAGCGGCCCACAGTCTTCCGAGCTCGGACTGACGGTCCCATAGACGGTGTCCATGACCCAGTTCAATGGGCCCAGAGCGATTCTTGGTATGGGAGAAACGTTCAAAGCCTGTTGTGGACATGCCGCGCCATAATCTGTCACAGCGTACGTTCCATTGTACGGCTCGACCGGCACAGGGAGGTTGAACCGCAGATCGCCCACCCTGCCCTCGTAAGCCGACGTCAATGACGTTTAAGCGATACACAGGACCTTAAGTAACATACGGAGGCTTTCCATAGGGTATGCCGAGGAACTCGGTCGTTACTCCGTCCGAGGTGCCTAGAAACGTGCCTTGGTCGAGCTGAACTGCGGGAGGCACGCGCTTGGCGCCCTTGGTGGCAAAAATGGACTTCGTGAGCAGCGACAGGATGCAAACAGGCCAAAAGAGCACATCTTGTACAGATGTGGCAGGACAAGCAGGGGAAGACATGAACAGAGATTGGGCAACGGCCGGCCAACTGGAAGCTTGCGCGAGACGCGTAGGGTCGTGCATTGGCTCTTGCAGTGGCGTGCTCGAAGTCGCAGCCGCCTCTGAGATGGTGGAGCTATACTCATGAGATGACAGCTTGCAGAGTTGCAAGCTTGAGCCTGCACAAGAAGGCTCCAAAAGAAACGTGGACGCTGTTGCTGTGG
The DNA here is from genome assembly GCA_020543525.1 of Coriolopsis trogii. Taxonomy (NCBI): domain Eukaryota; kingdom Fungi; phylum Basidiomycota; class Agaricomycetes; order Polyporales; family Polyporaceae; genus Coriolopsis; species Coriolopsis trogii. The sequence continues at coordinate 2,193,126 of JAHYIO010000023.1, read as the reverse complement.
TAGTGGAAGGCTGCGAATCTAAGTTGGCGAGCGCTGTCATGATCATGTCGGTACTGGTGAGATGAGTGTATATGTCAATTTGAGAGTATTTGGCTTGCATACTAGGTGAAACCATACCTTGCATGTTCATCTCTTGGCTGTGTGCTGGCAGGTAGGCTCAAGGTACGACCACTGCCGATTCGGGTGTCACGACCACGGCGCGTGTCTGTCAGCTCGTGACTTGCATGCAGTGGCGCCACGTAGATCGAACCCCCTGACACAGGCGAACCGTCCGGATCTCGACAGACAGAGCTACGATACTTGAGGAGAATGCTCTGCAATTCGATGAATCTCGAGCACAGAATGATGGGTTGAAGTACTTGTACAGGGGGAAGTCTCAGCTGATGACGACACTCCCGTCGGCTGCTTCCGAGCAGCGCCACAAAGCTACAGCTGTTGCCGAAATTCGTGACCGCGCGACTCCGCACGACGCGCGCGCACTTTTGGCGCGCAGAAATCGAGAGAACAAGAAAAATTGCTCATGGCTTTACGTTCGCTCGTAGCCTCAAACAAACATCACAAGATGTGGGCGCCCAAGCAGTCACACCTGACATAGATACATTCTCATCTCATGGAGAACGGCCAGGAAAAATCTAGAAGCAGTTGGACCAGCTATAAAAGTGTATCAACCAACGTTGATGAAACTTCTGTAGCATTTTATGTTAAATCGTCGTCGCAAACGACGAGGCAGGCAGGTTTGTCCATCCACATGACCTGGCATACGTATCTCTACAACCAGGCGGTCTATCGCCTCGCGGAAAGCTCATACGTGTTGCGAAGAGATACAGCACACATCCTGTGATGTTTGTTTGAGGCTAAGAGCGAACGTGAAGCCATGAGCAATTTTTCTTGTTCTCTCGATTTCTGCGCGCCAAAAGTGCGCGCGCGTCGTGCGGAGTCGCGCGGTCACGAATTTCGGCAACAGCTGTAGCAGATCTTTTCGGCGCTCTCCATCCGACACCACATCCTTTCGAAACTTGACTGTTCTGACCTCTACCGTGACTCTACGACGCCTGAGAACAATAGATACTTCTGCAGTGGCAGAGGTACCTCTCCGCTAAAATATCATTGACTGACTCCGAGCACACTCCCCATGATGATAACGATGTCCCCACTAGCTGAAGCGTCGCCGGAGCCACCTATAGCATCGAAGAGCCACTCTATGTGTCGGGGTGTACAAGGCCGGTACAATATGCTCTTCGAAATGTCCTCTTAGGGCCTTGCAGCTCACACGCGAACCGGAATTTTTGCAGGCGTTACACGCGCGCCGGGGTTGAGCTGTGAAAGCAACAAAAGCCGCGGTCCACGGAGATGAATTCCAGAGATGAGCTCATTTGTGACGCGAACGATAGCGACGCCCTCGACGGCGCTGGATATTGCACACCACCATAGCTCAAAAGAAAACGAGGTGCTGGGACTGTAGTGGGCCCTGAGCACACGGCAGTCCGACCGTTCGTTGTGAGTGTATGTCAATCTGTGTGTCTGTGACCCGCTGCTCACGATGCTCGGCTGTCAGGTTGACTTTGTTCGAACTCAGCCTTCCCGGGATATACTCATGGAATGCGTGACTGCTTCCGGGAAGACGGTTGGGTCCATCGTACATCCATTCTCTTCGACATCCTCCAGCGACGGTCGGGATGTTCCCTGCATGCGCAGGCTCCATTCTCCACTATTCTTGCGTCCCGTGAGAGCGTCGGAGCTAAGCGGTTGCACGGACGCTTGCGTGTGCATTCAAGAAGCTGAACAACGTGCCCATCGATGTCAAGGTTTTGCGTGCGAGGCAGCCGGTCAGGTAATGCACTAGTGTCATCGGAAGCCGATTGTACCGGGAAGGAGACCAAGACCAAGATGGAATAACATCGGTATGTAGAGTGAAGACAGCCAGGCTTCGAGCCGTGCTCGACCACGTCTACTACACAGTTGAATCACATGCCGTTCACGCCTATAGTTCGTGACATATTCGTGCAAATCTTCCTCCTTAGTCAGGTTTTCTACACCCCAAGCTTGAGATAGTGACGTCTGAGAGGCAGCATAACGTGGAGTGCTGGCAGTCTCATAAGCCCAGTGAGGAGGTCGTCCAGGTCTGGGGGTTTGGAACAGTGCGAGTTGAACTTCCGCTCTCAGGTAACTTGTCCCCGTGCAGGTGTTAGGGTCTGCGTTCGGGTTGCACATCATCAGTAGGACAATTATATGGATTCAAGTGAGAACCATGAGATGTCATGAGGAAGAAAACAACAAAAATACATGACGACAGTGGGATTCGAACCCACGCCCTTTCGGACTAGATAGAGACGACCTCCTGATTCTAGCGCCTTAGACCGCTCGGCCATATCGCCATGGTGAAAGGATGTCATTCTAAAGAATCAAGTAGACAGAAGATGTTGCTGGTTTCGCTCACTTTCGCTTGGCTCGCCTCATACTTAATGCAACTCAGTCGATGCCTACAAAACTTGAAAGGAAGACCAGATGGCAAAGAGTCATGTCCCGCAAGATATTGGGACTGTCAAACACACCATTCGGTAACCTGGTTTGCCATTGGCCATTTGCTATTGCATCAGTTTGACAACAGTACATTCCAAGACATGTTGAACCATTGCTCCCGAGTCCCGACAGACACCGCATCCTCACGCACGCTCACCATGGGATGCGCATCCATTCCGTGGTTGGGGAAACATATCGGACCGAGGTCGTGCAGTGCCGTTACTGTTTGAGTAGACGAACAGGTAAGCATTGCATCTGTCTGACGCCACTGGGCCCGGGATGCTGATGTCTTATCAGGAACACAACCCCCCTCCTCTTTCCAAGTCTTTTGTGCCAATTCATTGCATTGACTCATGACTGTCCGGACACAAGACGACCGGAGTCGTACTCGCGCTCTCATCATACCAGCGTCCTGGTTGATCCCAGGCGAACGGTGGTCCCATGACTCGCCATCATGTAGCGCGATCACACGACTGAATTCGCAGCGTAACTACTCTCCATAGCACGGCAGGCGTTGATGGGCTTACAGAAGCAGCGTATCACAGATCATCCTGATCTCGCTACAGTGGAGTCTTACTTCCCCACAAATTCCCCCGCATTCCCCGCACTAACACAGCAAATCCCAGCTCAGTGCTGCGATACCTAGTCCTGCCTCATAGAGCCAGGATCTATTTCGATCACCCTCAGGCTGCGAATCTTGCTCACTCGCCTCTCGCCGCCATCCAGACTGAGCACCCATTGGACACTGCCAGGACCGCTCGCAGCAGCCAACATCATCCTGGAAATCGCCTGGGCATCTCGATTCAGGGCGTTTCGGGATCAATGTGACCTCCTCTGTCGACGCTCCACGCTGCCTTCGTGCGTGTGATCGTCTCCGGCGGTCTTGGACACTCCCAGCTCGTCCGTGATTCCCTCAAGCTTCTCTTCTCGTCCAGCCTTCTTGGGAAGAAGGGACGAAGCAACGTGATGTCACCTCACGCGCTGCGCCTTGCTTAGCTCGCCTCGGGCTTCCGACAGTGCTAACCGCGCTCTCCCGTGCATGGTGCCGGCTGCATCAGCATCATCGCCGGTTCCAGTGACCGGCACGTTGGCTGCCCATGCCCAACAGTCTGGCAAGTAACAACTCCGTTCATGCAGCGGTTCCGGCTCACCCGTGCGCATGCGGCCCCGTCTGAGCCTCAGTCCCAAGAGCATAAATAGTCCCAGATGGGAGGTCGAGACGGTCGAGGTCCTCTCTCCAGGCTTCGAGTTCACTCGTCCAGCTCCTGCCAGTGCCGGCATCCTCTGCTGCACGATGTTCGTCCGACCGCTCGCCCTTCTCCCGTTCTTCGTGGGGGCCGCCTTCGCCGCCACTGTTCCCCCAGAAAAGCGTGCATCGCCTACCGTGCAGCTCGATCAGGGGACTTTTGTGGGCACCTCGGACGGCACGACGAGTCGCTTCCTGGGCATCCCCTTCGCCAAGGCACCGTACGTCCTCGCTTTCGCGGCAACTCTCGCAACGTTGTGTCACGGTGCTGACGATAATATGTGTCCAGAGTTGGCAACCTCCGGTTCAATCTGCCCGTCGCTGTCGACCCGTACAACGGGACGCACACGGTGACGAGTTATGGGCCGGCGTGTCCGCAGCAGGCCTTTGACCTGCCTGAGCTCTCGGGCTTGGCGAGGGAGACGGTAAACTTCATACTGAATTCGATCTACCAGGTCATCACGCCGTCTGCGGAAGATTGTACGTGCCGCTCGATGTCCGCATGTGCGCGTTCAGCACGCTGACAGCGGCTGCACGTTGCAGGCCTCTCTCTCAATGTTATCGTCCCCGCGGGAACGAAGCCTGGCGCGAAGCTGCCCGTCGCTGTCGTAAGTCGTCAACTATTTTCCGTGCCCGGCGTTGGACGTGCTGCCGAACCGGGGCTAAATGGGTTTCTTCTTTCCCTCGTATGTCGTCATCCTCGCTGCGGCAGTGGATCTTCGGAGGTACGTGCGTCTGGACGATGGCATGGAAGCGCAGAGTATAATTTTAGCTAATGGCGGCGGCGTGAAGGCGGCTTCGAGATCGGCGGGACGAGCATGGGTATTGGTGGCATCAACATGTGAGTGCGTTCATCTGTCGTAGGCCGTGACGTCGCGCGCCCGCTGTGCCTCGTGGTCGTCGACGGGGGAGTCGTGTTTCTCATACGTTGTCTTTTCAGCTACGATGGTAGCCGCATCGTCTCGCGGTCCATTGAGCTCGGGGAGCCTGTTGTCTACGTCAGCATGAACTACCGGTAAGTTCGTCGTCCTCTGGGAACCGTCTGAGAAGCTAACATATTTTTCAGAGTCTCGGGTGAGTGCGGAAGATACATGTCTCATAGGCTCCATCTCATGTGTATCCAGCGTACGGGTTCCTGGCGGGCAAGGAAGTCAAAGCGGCAGGCGTGGGCAACCTCGGGCTGCAGGATCGTGAGTGCAAATATAACATAGAGCCTCCGCATCGGTACCTCAGGCACTGACGTCATCTCGCGCAGAACGACTCGCGCTGCGTTGGGTGCAGAAGTACATTTCCGCATTCGGCGGCGACCCAAACAGGGTTACGATGTAAGTCCCGTGCCCTGCGTTTGTGGGTCCGTGTATATCCATCTCGCAGTTGCTGATCATACTGTCTCTTGCGCCACCTCGATCGGATCTGAACGCTCTTTGTGGTTTCCCTTCTTTCGTACACTGCATTGCTAGATGGGGAGAGAGCGCGGGTGCCATCTCCGTCGCCCTCCACATGGTCGCCAACGGCGGGAACACCGAGGGGCTCTTCCACGGCGCATTCATGCAGTCGGGCTCGCCCATCCCCACCGATGACATGTCGCACGGCCAGGGCGATTATGACACGATCGTCTCGCAGACAGGTTGCTCCGGCAAGGCAGATACCCTTCAGTGCTTGAGGGAGGTACCTTTTGACAAGCTGAAGGCGGCTGTGGACAAGTCCCCAGGTATTTTTGCTCCCCAGGTACGTGCGCTTTTTTCGCTATGAATGCGCTAGTTCCGTTTTGCTCACATGCATCGCAGTCTCTTCGGTTGGCCTGGTTGCCTCGTGCGGATGGGACGTTCTTGCCTGATGGACCGCAGAAGCTAGTCCAGCAAGGCAGTATCGCCAACATTCCGTTCGTGAACGGGGTATGTCCAATGTTCTCATTGCTTTGTGACCGTAGCTGAGAGAAGACAATAGGACTGCGATGATGAGGGAACACTGTTCTCACTGGCGACGCTGAACATCACGTAAGTAGCCCTTCTGTCCATAGTAGATCCCGGTACTAACATGTCAGGGTGTCGCAGCACAGAGAAGGGGTTGCGTGACTACATCGTCAGCAACTACATTCCCGATATAAGCCAGAGCGAACTCGACACCGTCATGAAGTTGTACCCAGCGGACATCACCCAGGGCTCGCCGTTCAATACAGGGATTCTCAACGCGCTCACCCCAGTGTTCAAGCGACTCTCTGCCATGCAGGGTGACCTGGTTTTCCAGGCGCCCCGGAGGTTCTTCCTCCAGAACACGGCAGGCAAGCAGCCGGTCTGGTCCTTCCGTAAGTATCGATCTTCATCCTCCTCGATCCATGCTGACCGGGTTTCAGTGAACAAACGCCTCAAGGCTCTCCCTGCCCTTGGTTCGGTAAGTCTCCTAATTTCTGACCAGTTTCTCCCTGGACGCTGCCTCTGACCACACTCTGTCAACCTCATTAGGCACACGGGACGGACATCCTCAACGTCTACGGCGGAGGCGACATGGCCGACTTCCTCATCAACTTTGTCAATAACCTCGACCCGAACGGCAAGACGGGCATCGCGTGGCCAAAGTACAACCCGGCATCCCCGAAGCTGCTCACGTTCCAGGATGGCGCTACGCCCCTGACGATCACGAACGACGACTACCGTGTGGACGCCATGAACTTCATCACCGAGTTGTCGCTCAAGTTCCCGCTTTGAGTTCTCTCGACTTACTGTATGCGGTATGCGGTCTTCTCTTGCGGCACACTACTAGTTCCGTCTGAGTTACGTCCGGTTTCCCATAGTTTGGCGGGACCTTTCATGCCTCATTTCGCGTGATGTTACCTCACTTACGACCCAAAACGCCCCATCTGCATGTCAGAACGTCTTCTTTGTACTCTGTTTCATGGTTTGCCTATGTTTGTATTATTATTGTGTATGGGCATTCGATTTCGATGACTGTTCATGACCTCCTGTAATAACAGTATGCGTGTGGTGTGTACAGTATGTCTATTGCATGCACTGCGGCTTTTGAGGTATATGAGAAGGGTGGTATATGCGAATTGTAGACGGTGCCTGCATCGCGTCTACGTTTGTGGAAGCTGGGAGACGTCCTACTACGTCTGCTTCTTCCCCCAGCGCGACATCATCAGCTTTATCCGGTGCCCAAACGCCTCCCGCCTCTTCCCTTCCTTCGGATCGTCAACACCCTCGCTCTCCACCATCGTTCGTTCCGGACTCTTCGAGTTCGAAGCGGGATTAGAGGTCGTGCGGGTCGTGCTTGGGCTCGGTGCGGCGCGGGCGATCAATTTGCGTTCCTGGCGGGCGTGGGTGTTCGGCGCCCAGTCCAATTTGCTGAGCTCCATCTCGGACAGGAGCGTGGAGCGGAGATGCGGGAGCTCCTCGCCCTCCTCTTCGTACGTGAGAGTGGGTGTCTGAGCAGTCTTCTTGTTCGATTTCGAGGGGAGGCTGATAAAGAACGATGGGAGAGCGTCGACGATAGCGCGCACGTCAGAGACGGACGCGCGGATGAGGGGGTTCGAGCGGAGCAGGCGGCGCACGAGCTTGTTCGCGCCGGTGGAGATCATGGGGAGCGCGGCGAGGAGGAAGTTCGGGTCGTCGACGAACGCGGCGAAGACGGGCTGCGAGCGGCGCGCGCGCGCCCAGGGCGTGCAGCCGCTGAGCATGTTGAGGAGGATGAGGCCGACGGCCCAGGCGTCGGTGCGTGCGCCGGAGCGCGTTCGCCCGTTTGGGTCGATGCATTCTGGGAAGCAGGGGCACGCATGTGAGCCAACAGCGAATTATGCGAGCTGTTGGGGGAAGACGGCTCACCTGGGGGCATGTAGGCCGGGGTGCCGCAGTTGCGGTCGTACGTGTTGCTCTCGCTGGCGAGGCCAAAGTCGGCAATGAGGAGCTGTCGTCCGTCATCGCTGAGGAGAACGTTGTGCGGCTTCAGATCGCGGTGGTAGATGCCATGGGTGTGGAGCCATTCGACAGCGTCGACGAGGGAGAGGAACAAGCTCCGCACGATCCCATCGTCTTCGTACGGGCCTTTCCGTTCGAGACGACCGGCGAGGTCCCCGCCTCGGCAGTAGTCCATAACGAAGAAAAAGTACTTGTTGTCCTCGAACGACTCGTGGAGGGTGACGACGTTCGGGTGGGAGGACGCGTGCGCGTGCAGGACGGCCTCCGTCCGCAGTGCGGAGAGGGTGGATTCTTTCAGGTCGGCTTTCGCGACGATTTTGATAGCCCGGTCGCCGTCTGAGACGGGTGCTTGGAGATCGACAGCCCGGTACACAACGCCATAAGAGCCGGTACCGAGGGCGCGGATAAGATGGTAGCGGCCATCAATGACAGACCCCGCAAAAATGGGCATCTTGGATGCAGCGGTGGGCATAGTTGCGGATTGGAAACGTCGAGTCCTCGAAGGAGTGAGGGGATACTAGTGAGCGTGTGGAAGTAGTTCTCCAGGAACTTCAACTTGGACATGCAAGGCCGGTGCCACGCTCCTTATATACATACCAGGGGGTGGACATGAGCGACTTCGTGCGAGGCGGCGATGGTCCTAGAAGTCGGATGTGTGTAGTTCAAAAGTGCCTATTAAAGCATCCCCGAGTACGGACAGATAAGATCCGCTCATCCTGGTCCAGATTGCGACAGACAGTTATGAGATGGAATACTCACAGCCGCAGCCAGGCTAGATCGTAACAGGAAGCTTGAGAAGACTGGTAAAACATGCGTTCACTGGGCAGAAAGCTCATTTTTCTTAGGATGCTGTGGAATTAGTAGGTATGGATACCGGGTAAAAATGGAAACCTCATGCAAACCTCATAACCCTGGCCCCGAGTCGAGCGACAACACAATCGGCGACTTACCTTGGTGCAACAAGGGGGATGCTGATGACAGTCTTACGATCGGGACCGCCTGTTATGCAACCAGCAACTCTAGGCAATCTTGAAACCCGATTGTAATCGGTCCGATCCTGATGTCCGAAGAATATCTCTTGGGACATGTACCGACCAATGCGACGCAATTCTCATGTATCCGCAACAGTATCTGTTCAATGTTCAAGAGACGATTCAAACTATGACACTCAACCATCTCCGCTCGTACGTACCTGATTCCTGAATGATCCATAATTCGAGGACGTCCTCCAAGTCATGACCGCCAAGTCACTCCTCGAAAGCCGATTTATTACCGTCGCTAGGTGACCTGTCTCACTCCAATTCAAAGCCTTCAAATGCTTGTTGGTTGCGGAGCGTCTCAAATTGGCTTGTTTTGGTATCCAGTACACGCCCAGCGGATGCGTAGGTAGGATAAGGAGGTCAAGTTCCAACAGCAATCACGTGGGCCATACAGAGTACACAGTCTCTTAGTATAGTGTAATTGTCGTGTATGAAGCCCATCACTGGCTCGTAACCCTAAATAGTAGTTGCTCGTCAGAACACAACCCAGGAGATATCAGCGTGCCGGAACTACTCACTCAACATACCAACGACCATCCGTGGCGACACAACGACCTCCGTGGGCGTTCTGGTCAGCGTCACAGTAGCTAGCGAGCGCCCCAATGGTGTCTCCCTGTTCAAGGTGTGCGTGTCAGAATGTAAGAGGACGTAGGGCTCAATACCGGGGCATGGGTACGGGAGGAGTATGTGGTAGACTTACCCAGGTGCCGCGGCAGTACGAGAGGTCACTGCTGGCCTGGTTCTGGAAAGACGTCTGGCACGACTTGTACTGCATCGTCACCCTATCGCCTGGGGTCTGCACGTAACAAAAAGCACGTATCAGCGCTGTGTCTCACGACGGGTAAGATGCCAGGGCGACTGCTAGTACGTACACCTTGCGCTGTGATGGTGAAGAACGAGCCGATAGTACCCTGGTGCTCGTCATAGTAGAGCGCATCAGAGATGACCTGGCAGTCAGCCTTGTCCGGAGTTCCGTCCGCAGGGGTGTAGCAGGTGTAAGTGCCTACATGGGGCAGAGTCAGCGTCCGGAATATAGAGCACATATGGTTGAGATAGACGCACAGTCGAAGCCACAGACGCTGTTCGAGGGGACCATCGCACGCTTCTCAACAACCTCATCCTCACAGCGCGAGACGATGACCTTGACGTTGTTGTCCCGGCCAATGAAGTGCTCAGAGACGACGGTCTCCTTAGCGCAACTGGTTGGGACCACCGCCGCTCCTGAGACGGGCGAGACGGCGAGGAAAGAGGCAAAGAGGGGTACTAAAAGGGCGAAAAGTTGCATGATGTAGGAAGCGCGGTGAGGATGAAAGGTGCGTGACGACAGCGATTCGCCATATACTACGTTCTTATATACTACCAGCGGCCTCCTGCCCCGCATGTCCGTCTCGAACGGTTCAGAATGACCATGACCGGAGCAAAACATCGACGGCATGTGGAGGCTATGCTGTCGACTCGCGGTTCGGGCAATCTCAGCCGAAAAGTGCGGAGCTTGGCGGCAGTGGGCTGAAATGAACGACCTAAGGCTATTAGTAACCAATTATGCTTGAGGGTACTTGCTGGGGGACTAATCAATCAGGAGGTCTGTGTGAAAAAGCGAACACGAGTGTGATGAATGGCATCGCCGCAACATATAGTTTTCAACAGTGCATGACGTTTGCCGATACTCAATTATCCGCAGTGTTGTACCGCTAGAGGCCAGCCTAACAGTAAAAGCCCTCGGCGTATGTCTTCCAGCGTGTGTGTTACATTCGCACGGGCTCAGGAGTGTAGGTTGCACTCTCCCCGCCGCAATGCGCACCACATCGGCTGTAACTGTATTGCCTTGATGCCCCGCTGTCGCATCCGGAACGCGACGTCGTGCAGGCGGGGCAGTGCTGTGTCCGAGTCGCCTCCGGGACCTGTCCAGAACACCTCAGCAGAGGCGGCCGCGCGAGGCCATACAATCGAGTCGAGGTTCTCCGGACCAGACTGTTCGGTCCACAGGAGTTGTTCACCTGGCCCGCAAATGAGCTGGATAAGACCGACCGATACATGAAATCTGTGTGAGATGGGACGTACCACCTAGCACGAGGTGAGCTTGCGACTCAGTGATGTTGGCCTGTGGGTCGAAGGTGTAGGCCTTCTGCCAAGTCTTGAACGGATCACACCAGCTGTTTCTATGAGATCGTACGGCACTGTCAGCTGCAGGTACGTACGCATTGAGGCCCGCAGTGCACTCACGCGACGTCATCACCGATCCATTCCCCCGCTCCGCAGTCCTGCAGAGGATTAACACATTTCGAAAGCCATACCGGATATACATACTCACAAGGTAGAAGAAATCGGAAGGACCATGGACCAAACGGAAGTTCTTCTGCGCTACAGCCGCAGCGTTCGCCGAAGAGATCCATACCCTGCGTTAACGCCAGCCGTCAGCGTGCTACATGTTTCGCATCAGGCTTCTCAGGCGTACATCACCACCGTGTCGTTGGAAAGGGTCACGTTGTGCTCAAGCACCATCTCCTCCCACACCGCGGGTGTCTTACCCTCCGCTCTGATAGCCGCGTGCGTGTGCTGAGTGAAGACGTCCAGCGCTTGCTCAAGTGTACGTCCGCTGGCTTTCAAGTCGGCTTGTGTCTCGGCGTCTTGCGTATAGCAATTGAGGTTGAGCTCGTCACCGCCAGTACTCAAGAGTGTCGAGGGAAACATGCGAGCGACTGCTGCGAGCAGCCCGGCTGTGAAGTTCGTTGTCGAGGGGGACGCCAGACGGAGCTGGCCAGCAGGGGGTTCTAGACACTTTTGAGCACACGCAGAGAAAGTGTACAACATAAATCTGACCGTTAGCAAAGTCTGCCCAAGGCGATGCCTGAGGGCAGGCTATGTGTTCTGGGTGTGCAGCAGAAATAATCGCAGTGTGCCCCGGCGTATCGATCTCCTGTGACGAATTCTCAGTCTTATGCATTAGTCAGAAAGCGAGCGTACTCACGACCATAACGTCAATTCCTCGCTAGTGCGAACAAGTGAGGAAGATATCGAGGCGAGAGGCAGTCCGTACTTACAGCTCCCGCATAGTCTACAATCTCCTTGACATCGCTGGGCGAGTAGACCATGGTTAGATCGTATGCGCCCTTGTTGGAGAGTTCCGTGAAGCCAGGGACTTCGAGCGGGAAGCTCTGGCTATCCGTGACATGCCAGTGGAATTCGCTCATCTTGACCATGCTCATAGCGTCGAGAGTTCGCTTGATGTCGGAGACAGGGAAACTAAGAAGTCGCGTGTGAGGCTGGTGGACGCATCACATTGTCATCTACGCACAAGTTACGCGACGTATCAAGCATAATGCCTCGCCATGGCTGAGACGGCGCATGTCAGTACCTCATCTCCAGTCGAGCACAATATTACTCACATATGCGGGCGCATCGTCGATAGTTATGGGTGCCTCCACAGTGTAGATATGACCCGACCATTGGTACCATAGCTGCTCGAATGTGGTGAGACCACGGTAGAGGCCGAGAGTCGAGTTCGCGGTCAACGTCGCTGCCGAGCCATCCGCCGGGATAGTAAGCGTATAATATTCGCTCCGGGTACCGATAGGCAACCTGGCTTCGTCGGTTATGCTGCGCACATGGCTGCCTTTGGTGAGCGATATGTGAAGCGATGAGAGCGTCTTCGCGGTTTGCATCGCTGGACTGTCTGAAGCTCCACGACCAACGACTAAACGTCCGAGTTTGTCGTTCCTCAATTGTGATTGTGTGCGCGAGACCGCATCTGAGAGATCAGATGGAGCATGTATTACATTGAGGTGAATACTGAAGTTCGGCGCGAGCTTCAGCGTAGTATTGCCAGTGTTCATTGATCGAGGAAGGGGCCACAGGGCAAAGACCTGGCCCATGGGGGCGAGAGCAAGCAGCAAGAACGCGAGCTTCATGACGAGGAGCAGTGGGAGCTTCGCGGGGGTATCAGGGTATCAGGGCGAGTTTCGTCGCATATATGCATGCCGTCAGGAAGTCTGAGAAGACTGCCAGGGAATTGTACTGCAGAAGGTCAGAGCGGGGCGACTTGAGCAGGTGATCATCCTAGCGCACCGTTCTAGCTGCCAAAAATACTATCAAGACGGAGAGATAGAGATATGCTCAGCGATGAGCACGCGCATACATATGGCCCCGAGGCCGCCCATCTCTGTCCGACGTCGAAGCCTATCTCCGCGTGGCCCATGTCGGCAGAGCGAGAAGCAGGAGATAACAAGAGCTATGAGAGTCGAGAGCACATCGATGCTGGCCATTTGAGGCAGGAATGAGGTCGTTGAGAGCATAGCGGGGAGCCAAGCGTTGTCGCACAGAGGCGGTATCGGAGCTGGTGGACGTCGAGAGACAAGACGAGCCCGTTGGCGCCTATCCCTTCCTACCGACCCTCACCGTCTATTCACCTCTCTGGCCAACATCTGATCTTATGCCTCCAAAACATTTCCTTACAAGCACGTTCCGGGTCGCCTATGAAGAATACTTCAGCCCCGAACAGCAGCGAAATGCGGTGGATACCCTACAGGCTCACATCGCCGAAGTGCGCGACGGGTCCGAGGAACAGCAGCGCGAACTGGGCGTGCTGAAGCCGAGGGACACGACCCCGGAGCAGATCGAGCAGCGTCTGGCTGCATACCTGGACAAATGCTATTGGCAACTCGCACAGTTCTATCGGGTACGTCTTGCAGACCAGGTTGGGCTGCGTCGTATCTTCCCTTACGCGTAGTGCTTGGACAGCCGAGTGTGGTCTGACCATCGACTCGTACTAGTACGCTGTCCCATGTCGCATTGCGGAGGCTGAGCAGTGCCTTCGCGAGGTGCTGCGTTACGCGCAGGTGAAGGGAGGCAAGCGCGACGTGAACCCGGAGCTCTACCTCGCCGTCGCGATCCACCAGGTGCAGGGCAAAGAAGAGGAGGCTCTCTCGCTCTTCTCGTCTGCGTTCAACCACTTTGAGAGCAACGACGTCCCACCTCCCGGTCCGCGTTCGGAGTTGTGGGCGCGCGCAAATTGGGCGAGGCTCCTGAGGCGGTTGGACCGCGTGCGCGAAGCAGAGGCGCAGGAGCAGGCTATCTTGTGCGTCATTCTCCATGTTCGACGAGATCAGCGTACTGATCTGGATGTCTTTTTTCTACTAGGGAATGGGTCGTGTCGCACCCTCTAGTCTTACCACCTGCCAAGCTGCAAGCCCTTGTAAGCGGCGAGACGACGCAAGGCGTGTTAGTCAACATTTCAGGCCATCCAGACGTACAGGCCGCAGTAGAGAATGCGCGACAGAGACTGCGCCGGCCTACAGAATGAGGACCTCTCGTACGTTTATCAGTTCATGCAATGTCCGGTCTTGTACTCTACACATGCGAGACAACACGGAACCTGCAAAGGCGAAAGATAAGGACAGCGTACGCATTGACGGAATAACGTGACATGTTCGGCATGTATCAGAGGAAGGCATATGGCTCGCCAATATCGAGATTCGACATGTGCAAAAAAGGGGCCGTCGCAAACCTCCATAGGAGTCCCGGTCGCCGAGAATGCGCAAGAGAATGTCTCCATTCGGGCCCAATCAGTGTCTCTCAGACTCCACGGACAGCTTGTGCAGAACAAAATTGGACTCACAGGGTGGGTCCGTGTATCAGTGAGTATCGGAATGCAAAGACATAAAATGGAATAGCGTACGTACGCATCGGGTTCATGTACGATCATCATGCAAGTGTCAGCGACCGTACGACCCTTTTGAACGGCATTCTGCACGGTAACGACAGGCGCTAATACTTAGACAGTAAGTAAGTACTTAAGGGCAGACTGTATTACGTAATCCCGATCGAGGTCATTGCCTAAGTACACCTCGTCCATTATCATAACGCTTGTTCACCCTGCAAAATGACCCATCCTAAACGCCCACTGTGAGTTGTCTGACTTTTCTGCAACGGCCAATCATGGGACTCACGCCTTCCCACAGTTTGTGGCTCAATGAGGATGTGCTCCTACACATCATCGACGAGGTCGACAGAGATACCACCTTGCCAGAGCTCTCTCGCACATGTCGCTACCTTCGGTCGATATGCCTCCCTATTCTCTTTGCAGAGCATAAAGTCAAGATGTTTGACACCTCTTCACGCATACTGCCATGGGTGTTTCCATATGTACAGTGAGCATACCCTGTCCATCCGAAGTGAGCAGCTGTTGACGACTTATGGCAGGAAGCTCACTCTGCAAGACTGGTGTCCAGACAAGGGTTGCGGTCTGGATTTCGAGACTGAGCCTCTCACCTTCACGGATGACAGGCGTATATGTGGCATTTTCAGCACGCAGTCTCTGAAGGATGCACTACTTCAGATGCCCCGTCTCACATCTTTGACCCTTGCCGTTGGTCTTGGAGTTGATCATGGCCTTCCTTGGAAAGCGCTTCAGAACTTCTTGTCTATTCCTCATCTACGCCATATCGCTCTGGTTGGATTTACTGTTTGTCCCTGCGGTACATACGGACCAATCCTCTCCCAGCCGCTCTCTGCTCTTTCAGCTTTTCACTACTATCTAATCGACAGGCGTCCTCCTCCTTTCCAACACCCTTCCGAGTCTGCGGCCCTATCCATCGTTCTGGGCGCAATGAACATGACGATGGAATCACTCATCCTGCCGTCTGAACCTGCGCCGTTGCGTACCATATCACAGACCGACTGGCCGGTCCTCCGAGAGTTGAGGCTTCGTGGACGTATCTCTGATACATCGATTCCGCTCATCCTCGTTCTGGCACGTATGCCTAAATTACGCATCATGGACCTCCGACTCGCACCACTGGAAGGCCACCACATTACAATTTGGCCGTCTGAAGTCGATATGCCGTGCCCCTGGCTCGAACTCGAGGAGATGGTCATATCCCATCCCACAGCGGCAGACAAGATCTTCGACAATCTTCCTCCGAGCCTTCGCCGCCTTTCCCTTCGCCATTGGCCCCATTACTACCTGAGCACATTGGTTTATAGTCCAGTATTGCAGCACGACCATTACTGTCTTTTATCGCCCTCTGTTGCTTTGGGCATACTCCAGCGCATGGATCTCCCACATCTCGAACACCTCGAAATCGAATATCGAGAGGATCACCGGGAACTCGAATTGCTACATCACATTGCATCCACTTTCCCTCGCCTGAACTTTCTGCAGATTCATCGCTACAGAGCTACATCGGACGGGTTCGTTCCTACGGTGCGTATCTGGAACAATCTATGTCTGACTTTGGCTCTCATGCCCCATCAGGAGAGCATTGCACGCGCACTTCAACCCCTTACCCACCTACAGGTAATCAAACTCCATCTGGACTTTCCAGACCGTCCGGAACCCTTTGATCTTGGCTATGCCTTTCAGTTTGACCTGACTGAAGTCGGCCAGTTTTATGCATCAACGCTGCAGCCCGCGGCGGAGACCTTTGCCCGGGTTCTTGGGCGTTCGTTACGGTTTGTTTGGGTGCTGGTACCGAGTGGGAGTACTCGTGTTTTTTGGAGTGCCCTACGTGTGGTGCGGGATGAGGATGCAAATGTCGTCCGCTGCGTACGCGACTATGACGTCTTGGATCCGCGTCACCCAGAGGCCAGCGAGAAGATTCGTCGCTCCTTCGCTTTCTACAGCTAGCCAGTGTGCATCGTCGATTACTCGGTTCTGTACATGTGCTACGAAACTTGTTGGCTTATGTACTTGGAGGTCTTAGAAGATCTCCCTGTCGCGATGTTGAAACACAACACCTCCTGTACCTTGTCCAGATCGCTTTTTTACATTCTTTATCGTCATTGATATGTACTGGGACGAGCGAAGACGTC
Source organism: Coriolopsis trogii (assembly GCA_020543525.1). NCBI lineage: Eukaryota > Fungi > Basidiomycota > Agaricomycetes > Polyporales > Polyporaceae > Coriolopsis > Coriolopsis trogii. The sequence continues at coordinate 2,176,600 of JAHYIO010000023.1, read as the reverse complement.
GTAGTGACATGCATGTTGCAAGACTCTCATGGCCTAACGAACGCGAGGCGCTGGCGCGGCCTCCCAGTTTCCCGGCCACAGGACCTCCTTTACCCATTCTCCTGTCATAACTCAAATGGTGATACATCTCAGATCGAATAGGATATCCATGATGGGATGGCGTGTACAGTCGAAACCCTCTTATCCCATACCTCCGATAACCCATAACCTCTAATATCCCATAGATTTTGCCGGGTCCCGAGTTGGTTCTATGGGGCAAATCCCATAACCTCCCATAACCCTTAACCCATAGCCTCTGCCGGCCAAAAACCCATAGCTTTTATCATTTTGTATCCGGAAAGTTTGCCTTGAGGTAGGTTTATGGGGCTCAAAATCTTCGTCTGCTTACAGTTTACAGGTATATAACGCTGTTCTAGGTGATTGGAAGCAAGACTGAACGTTGAGAATTCGTGGACCCTGGTGTTATCGGGCGCTTGAGTCATGATAACAGGTTATAGGATCGAGCGCTCGACGAGCGCCTCCTCTCGTAGCCCATAACCTCGGAAAACCCATAGTTTTGGGCTTCTCCCGAGAGGTATGGGATTAGAGGGTTTCGACTGTACTCAGCTGAGACTTGAAAGGACGCTCGATGTGAGTCATACATGGATCATAGTTTTTTTGAATCTAGTGCAGCTCGGTACACAGGCGCCTAGTTCGCAGAATGCGGTCTCTTCTCCCACGTGCGAAACTTCTCCTAGTACTACGTACCGTAACGTACGTATGCATGATGTTCCGGTCTGGTTTCTACTAGATACGAACTGAGCCAGTCATGAGCGAGCCAATTCAGGTAACTTGCTGGTCCCCAGCCGGCCGCCTCTCTGACACACCGCCCGTCGGAAGATCAGACAATTGGAGAAGCTCAGAAGCAGAACACATGTACTATCGAAGCCCATCCTAGTACTCGGGCGGTCCCGGGACCTATAGAGTGAGTGCATCAATCTCCTATAACCCAATATGTAATGACTCGAAGAGTGCGCGATAGGACAGGATACGACTCCAGTCCGGTGGTAGTAGGGCTATCATAGCTAGCTCTCATCGGCAGCCTGAGAAGAGCGCACAGATATTGAGATCAACATAGAAAGCGACATCCGAGAGAAGTTCCATGCCAAGCATCAGTCGTCACCAGAAGGCAAGCCACCAATGCTGTCATGAGTCGCTTCATGCGAGTCTGCAGTACTCACTTTGTGTGAGTGACAGCGACCGTGCCAATCGTAATGATTGGCGGCTGTACTGAGGCACACGATGGGTCTCGCCCTGTAGGTATGCGCCTTTCTACTCGAGGCACAACTCAGGGCGGACAGACTGATGAACTTGGCCACTTATTCTACAGCATGGTCCCCACGAGTTGGGCGCACAACTTCAGAGGGACCGGCCAGTCCCTTACATCTACAGTCTACTTCGAGCAATTTGATGCCGGGAAGACTGCGTGATCGTCGATGTAGCCAAGGAGGTGTGTGGAGTGTTCTCTCACCCGATACTATGGTCGCATGCTGCTTTTGGGCTGCATGTGGTGATGTTCTCAGTACCAGGTCCGACTTTTTGTTCATGCGGATGCACGGCGGTGGGAGTGTCACTGATTATTTGATAGGGGCGTGCCGGATGCTCTGGCCATATTTGGTATGTAACCCATTATGACGACTTGTTGTAGGCTACTAGCACAAGAACCCCAGTATCTTCGTAAAGTCTTCTCTACCGAACGAACGCCCATCTTTCATCGCCGCCCAATGGTGCAGCGTGTCTTGCACATACAGTCGAAGCATGAACTGGGCGCAAGGCTTCGCGATTATCAGTCCGGTCATCGGTACGTGCGTTATTGTACGCTTGGCGTCATCCGAGGCTTCAGCCCTTTTGGGGGGCAATGGGGGGGACCCGGGGGAGTCCGACTCCCTATTTAACCTCAACCTGGAGCGGTCTGTCCGCGATAAACCCCTCCCAGTCCTCAATCATGTCTGAAGCTAGGGTATCCCAACCATTTTGTATTGCGCTCACAGCACCTGACAATGGGACCGCAAAATCTCGGGTATGTGTGGATGCTCCGGGACCGTCAACATGCGCTACACTGTCGCTCACTGCAAAATCCACCCACAGCACTTATCAGATGTCATCCGGAAGGGCGTTCTCCCTGACCAGTACGCTGACATGGAGTTAGCTACACTCTCTCAAGTCGACGAGACCAAGAGGAGCGCCCTACCAGATACAGTTCCGCTTCCTGCCAGTGGTAGCACAACCTCCGACGAGTGCACAGAGTCAACGGAGGTCAGATTCGTTGCCCTTATTTCAGCGTGTCCCTTATTGTTCTCTCTTGTTCATAGAATTGTCTTGCGCAGTTCGCTTCAGATGCCTCGCCCACCAGGAACTACGGCGATGTCCCATATGCCACCCTCTTCAATAGGCTCGCTCTCAGCTCTCATGTGTCAGGAGGGGAATTCACTCCACACGATGGAACGTACATCTCCCCTTCGACATCGACGCGTCGCCCAGGTGGTACGTTCGCCTAGTATCTACATGATCGCGACTCCGCCATGGCTTATATTGGAGACACCAGCACATACATACAAGATGAACCTCGTATGAGATCAAAGTTATATCACAACAAGTTTGACTACCCGCTCACACCAGACCGCAGGCCGTTAATCAAGTCCACTCAAATTTTAGGAATGGTAACAAAGACATAATTGTGAAGCTTGAGTTGGACTCAGGTGAGCCTTCTTTGGCACGCACAGACTAGGCTATAGTGGTTGGCTCTATCATAACTGTCACATATTAGGCAGCAATATGTCGTGAGTACAATCACCATTCTCAGCGCCGTTTAGCACCTTCCGATTGTTGACGGGATTGGCATCTCGCCACCAACTTGATCTAGATGGGTGTTCATCAACGGGTACTGCATGGCGGAAGAGATAGTACAGCCCGAGCCCAGAAGCACCGCTAGGACCCAGTATAAGCTCAAAGAGCTGGGGAACACTCATCTCCACAAGACTGGAGTGCTGCTGCAGTTTTCTCAGCTTAAGCGTCAATATCCTTGTGTCATCAGTGCGCCTCTCGATGCCATTGGATACGGCGATCACAGCAAGGCTTGTGAGTTACCCCTCAATTTTCAATAACCTCATCCGAATGCTAACCTCCGAGCATCCGATAGTATTAGACAGGGCCCCCGAGACAGTCAAGGCCAAAATCATGGGGTCTTTTGTTTGGGGTCAGCAAAGTCAGCGAGCATCCCTGTCTCTTGACTATCGGTTTGGCATTGCCTATGCTGCCACCGACATGTTGTGCGACGACCCCACCTTGGATGGTATCATCGGCATGGGCACATTCGAGTAGGCTTGCAATCGTTAGCCACCTTGATATCGAGCTAACATCGACGGTTAGTTTCCAGAGCACCTTCTACGAGAATCATCATTGTCTCAAAGATCCGGTGCGTACGCTCTTCGCTTGGTCGCGATGACGATATGATAACAGACAGGTCTTTGGCCGTATCTCGCAGAGCTTTTTACGTGCTTTACAATCCCCAAAGCTTCCTGAACCCAGCAACGTAAGTCCAGCTTTCTCTCAAGTTTACCAATATACATATAACGACGACGAATTGCTGGATAGGGAGAGGGCGGTATCATCGTCTACTTCATACTGCGGGTGAAGATGATTGAGCCACCTGAGCAACGTCGCCCGATGTGAGCCCGAGTCGTACCCTGATTCTTGTGCACTTACCAAGCTCTCGCTCTAGCTATTACAAGAGCTACATGGGTCTCCAGGAGTGGCCCATGGTTGGCTCCCCCCGACCTGCGTTTGTAAAGTTGCCTGTTTACCGGACCGATGATTACACACGCGATCTGTGGACGGTACGCGTCCAGTATATCGCCGTGTGTAAGATGGAGAAAGATGCCGGTGGCCGAAACCGGACTTACGACAAGCTTGATTACGCGCACTACCCGTTCCGTGCTATGCAACGCTGCGCTCTGGATACCGGTGAGCACGCATATATAAGGCTTTGACATTCGAGTAGTCGCAAACAGTCGCTGCTTACAGGTACAAGTTTGACCTATCTACCTGCCGATACAGTCCGAGCCATTCGCGAAGGCTTTTTCAATCAACAAGATGATACGTGGCGTCAGGCCGCTTGGGGTCCATTCAGCCAGTACGCGATCGAATGGGTGTTCTTCACTAGCATCACAGGGTATGACACGGTGACGATCCACGCACCTGTTGAAAACTTCCTTTGTGACAGCAACGGCCACTGCCTGCTCCGAGACTTGAGAAATGGGGCACCGGAGGCACTCCTGGGCGTGGTATGTCGCGAAGCAGACTCTACCTGATCATTGTATACTCACCGGCTCGTACAGAACTTCTTCCATGCGATGTTTGTGGCCCTCCACCTCCCCGATACTTCAAGGGAGGAACCGTATGTGGAGCTCGCCCCGCAATGGCCTGAAGAAATAGCCAGCTACACAGTCCCGCCACTGGTCTGAGACCATGATGGAATGGGCTGTATGCTATGCTTCAGGTTCCTTTTTGACTTCAGAGATGTACAACAAAGACACGCGCAGACGATGTTATACACGAATCGTAAATGCAGTATCCCTTCTCCACATGCTATTGTCGCTCGAGCGAGATCAGACGTCGTGGATTCGTTGTCTCCGTAGGCAGACCTTCTAGTCGTGAATCCGCGTGCCGATTGTCCACTCGCTCGTCCTACTTCGCCCCGTGAGGCGACTCACCTTGCGCGTCATGAATCCATCGACGCCCATTCCGACGCGTCAAGACTTCAGATGGATACCCGTCGTATACTCGAGTCGAGTACATTAATTGAGTGAGTGACAAAGAGGGTCCTCCGTAAGGGATTAGCGACAGTATATTGTTCAAGACAGCACTGAGAAGGGGGATTGCACGAAGTGAGTTACCCAGGCAGGGACTGCCAAGCGGCAACGTCCAATCAAGCAGTAAGATCACATGCACCCTGACGAAGGGCGCAATACTCGGGCTGCAAAGAGATCGCCTTGATACCGCGCTGGCGCATGCGGTACGCGACGTCGTGAAGACGGGGAAGGGCCTCGCTGATGTTGCCACCCGGCCCGGACCAGAAGAGCTCCGCGGAGGACGCGGCGCGGGGCCAGACAGTTGGGTCGACGTTCTCGGGGCCGGATTGCTCGGCCCAGAGGAGGTGCTGGCCGCCGAGGATAAGCTGGGACTCCTCGGCGGTGAGGTTCGCGACGGGGTCGAACGAGTACGCGTGCTGCCAGGTCTTGAACGGGTCGCACCAGCTGTTGCCCGCTGGGTTCGCACCCACCCAGCCGCCTGCTCCGCAGTCCTGAGAACGAGCGTTAGCGACGGGATTGCTGCGGGGTTACAGAGGAAGACGTACGAGGTAGAAGTAGTCGGACGCAGCGTGGATGGTCTTGTAGCCCTTTTGGACGACGGCCTTGACGTTGGCGGATGAGATCCAGACGAGGACCTTCGTCTCAGGGCTGAGGGTGACGTTGTGGTCAAGGACCATCTCTGCAACGGACGTGAGCTACAACAGGGGCAGGAGAGATGCGCATATATTCACCTTCCCAGACGACAGGCGTCTTGCCTTGAGCCTCGAGCGCCTTGTGTGTCTTTTGCGTGAAGACGTCAAGGGCCTGTTCCAGCGTGCTGCCAGAAGCCTTGAGGGAGGCCTGAGTGGGCTCGTCAATGTCGTAGCACTTGGTATTCAGCTCGTCACCGCCGGTGCTGAACAGCTTTGATGGGAACATTTTCGAAACAGCGGTGAACAGGTCCGAGATGTACTCCGTGACCTTCGAGTCAGCGAAGCGGAGCTGCCCAGCAGGAGGCTCTGAACGAGAGCAGAGTCAGTTTTTAACTGTGGCCTTGCACCGCGACGATCACGTACCATTGGCGTAGGTAGCCCAAGGACTCGCACCGGGGCAGGCGATGAAGTCGGGGTGCGCCTCTGCGATCACTGCGGTGTGTCCTGGGGTGTCGATTTCGACCATGACATCTATACCACGCTGCGATCACTGAATATCAATCACAATAAGCGTTAGACACAAGATGACAGCACTTACTGCGCCGGCGTACGAAATGATGTCCTTGACATCACTGGGGCTGTACACCTGAGAGGAAGAGTATGCACCCTTGGCAGACAGGTCGGTGAAGCCAGGAATGACGAGAGGGAAGCTCTGGCTGTCGACGATGTGCCAGTGGAATTGGTTGAGCTGGATGTCGCATAAGTCGCCGAGGATGGAGGTAGCTCGCTAAGAGAGAGCGAACCTTGACCATGCTCATCGCGTCGAGCGTGCGCTTAATGTCCGAAACAGGGTAGCTGCACGTTTAACGGTTCACCACCATGTTGACGCCGCGTATGTCAAAAGCACTCACAAGTTACGCGCGGTGTCGAGCATGAGACCACGGTAGGGCTGCATGCAGAAGACCCGACATCAACGACTCCTCGAGACAAGATCAAAAAAGATGGAACGAACGTATGCAGGCGAGTCGGCGATCTTCAAGGGCGCATTGTGCGCGTAGGTCGTCCCGTCGTGCTCGTACCACAGCTGGCCGAACGTCGTCAGGCCTCTGAGAAGACCGAGCGACGAGTTCGCGGTCAAGGTCGCGGGCGAACCGTCGGAGGGGACGGTCAGGCTGTACGCCTCGTCTCTGTCCTCGGGAGCTTTTTGGGCCTCGCTCGTGATCGTTTTGAAGGACGCGCCCTTGTCGAGGGAGAGCGTCAGCTTCGAGAGTGTCTTCGCCTTGGAGAACGTCTTCGCGTCCGACGCGCCGCGCCCAACGATGAGCCGCCCGAGCTTGTCCTTCTGGAGCGCGGCCTCTGTGCGGGAGACCGCGTCCCAGAGGTCGTTGGGGATGCCGTGCCCGGAGACGGTGATCTGGAAGTTCTTCGCGAGGCGGAGCGTGCTGCTGCCCGCCTCCACGCCGCGTGGCTGCGGCCAGAGGGCGTCGGCGGGCTGGTACGTCGCCGCGAGGAGTGCCGCGAGTGCGAGGAACTTCATCGCGTCCGTGGCGAGAACGAGTGGGTATGAAGAAGGTGAATGTTGGGGGCCCGGAAACGGACGTCTCTGAGATTCGTGCCTCCCCCGCGCTCGCTATTTAACGACGTCGGCCAGAGCATCATTGGCGCGGAGCCCGACGAACACGCGGTCCTCTGCTACGGTTTGATGTCGAGGACGGCGAGGGTATCGGGTCGCATGATCAGTCGCGCCCTTCTCCATCAGTGGCTACATAACCTCCGTATGGCCTCTGCCATGAGGTCCAGGACGTGTGCGCCCGTCGAATGTACGCATGTCTTGACACACTGACAGCTCTTCTTGCCAGCACTGGGGCACTGGGCGAGCGTATACGGCACAACCATCGTCACCTCCCGATAAGCGTCGGGCGTGCTGGGTAAGATACCGCGTTCACACGTCCGCGGACACCACATGTCGACAACTCGTCATGTCCAACACATCCGATCTGCACTGCGCTGGACTTGTCCTTCATATGTCCGACACATCCAGAGCACGGCCACGCGCGGCACATAGACCCATACGAGCAGGTTCCTGGCAAGATACGCTAATCCAGGCGGCAGCGCGGTTGTGTCGCGACAACGCCAGGCACCTGGATGAAGCATGCGTCGCGCATTCCAGACCAAATAGTCATAAGAACCCAGAGGTAGTACCTGACGGTCCTGATCTAAATCGTCCCCATGGACGACTCAACAGGACCTCTATCTCCAAACAACACGCAAACAACCCCGAGGACCACCCCTTGCCATCGACCCATGATCACCTTCATAAAAGCAGGTCATCGAGCCCGTTCCCAGACGACGTGTTGGACGTCGACGAAGCTCCGGCGAACGACCCGAATCCGGCGCCCGCAGGAGGCTTGTTCTGACCTCCCCACATTTGCGCCTGCGCCTTCTCCTTCTCCAGATCCTTCATAGTCTTCTGGCCGCCCGCTGCCGGCGTGCCCTTGTTTGAAGCCGACCCGAGGGACATCGACCACAGGTCATCAAAGCTAGCCGTTGGCTTCTGCTGCGAAGAGCTCGGTGTGGCAGTCGATGCACGGGGAGGTGGCGACGTCGGTGACATCATGGACTGGTTGGGAACCAGCGGGGTGGCCATCATGGGGGCGCCCATTGGGGGAGGAGATGACATGGGAGGCGGAGAGGCCATCATCGGTCGCATCATGTTTTGCATCGGGTTCTGCGCAGGGGAAGACATGTACGGGGTTCGTACAGGCGTCGCCGCTGCAGGAGTCGACAGCATGTTGAATAGGCTATTGTTGGTCTGCACTGGTTGCACTGCTGGCTGAGCGGCAAGCGGGGGACTCAGAGACGTTGGAATTGCTGCAGGGAAGGAAGCGTTGCTGGTCGGAGCGGCAGAAGGTGGCGCGCTCTGGAAGTCGTCGAAATCGTCATCACCTCCTTCAGAGGCGGTGAGCGGATCGTTTCAAGAGGGACCATTGTTCATGGACTCACCAACTTGGAGGGTCTGTGACCCGACTGTTGGCAGCGCTTTCTCCGCTGGCGCTGAGACGGGTCCACCGAAGTCATCATCGTCCATGCCCAAAAGGTCGATTTCGGGCTGCTTTGCCTTGGGCGGCTCGGGAGCAGCGGGCAGCGTTGACGACCGCTGGGCCGTGGAGCGTGAGGCAGAGCCGGAGGCAGAGATGGATAGTGAGTTGGACCGCCTTGGCATAACGTCGTCGTCTCCTGCGTCGTACTCCTGGAATTGCCTGCGAGAACTCGAGCCACCTCCGCTACTACCTCCACCCGGACTGTAGCTGTCATAACCTGGGGACATGTCAAAGGAGACCCTTCTACAGACATGGCTGTGAAACTTACCTCGTCCACTGTAGCCCCCGCTACCACCACCGTAGCTGCCACTTCCGCCTCCGCCGTATCCTCCTCCGGTATAACCCAAACTGTCACTTCCAAATCCACCATATCGCCCGCCTCCCGAACTAAAGCTCATGGCGTCATTTCCAACACCGGTATACTTGTGCTTGTTAGCCTTGGCCTTGCGGCGCTCGGCGCGGATTTGTTCGACGTCGCCCAAAAGCTCGACAAGCTCTTTGGAGCGGTTGCGCACTGCGATATACGCGGTCTATAGACAGAGCGACTCAGAGGTATAGGATGCACGTACCGTTGATGCCTTGATCCTTTCCCTTATCGTCCACGTAGTAGAAGTTCCTCAACATCTTGATGGTACCGATATGAGAACGTGCATCGTCAACTACACGCTCACTGCCGTTCTTGACCAGATATTCAAGTAGTTGCAAGGCCTGACGTCGCTGCGGCTCAGCAGGTGACAACCGGAGACAAAGCCCCACACTGCCCCTACCTTGTAGATCTGCCGCCATTGACGAGCTTCCTTCTCCATGAACCGTGAATAGATAGCAGGCATGATCTCGTTGAAGTTTTGGCTGCGTAGAGCTGAGTGGTCTTGAAGCCAATGTGTATGGGAAGACTTACAAGTTGAAGGTGCTGTGAAACGTCAAGCACGCGAGGGAGGAGTCAATATATGCGCGTGTGGTAACATGAGCTCACGTACCCTTGGGCAATCTCCTGCATCAATGTCGAACTCGCACCCCTGCGCAACTGAGCATTCCTCCAAGACATCACGTACATCCAACACGTACCATGGCTCGTCATTGGTCGCGTCCCGGACCTTTGCCTCCATCTCACTCACGTTGAAGACAACGTTTTTGGCCTGCGAGCTGTCAGACGCCGCAGCGAACCTCTGATGTCGGAGAGCTCACCTGGTTGACCATGGACTTGATGTCGTACATGGTAATCTGCGAGAGCGCATTTCCGAGAGACTCGAGGCGGTCCATGACGGGCCAAGATAGCAGGAGACGAGGTGGACGTGGTGGACGTGGACAACGATGGTGACCGTTGGATCAGCGCTACCGGGCGATGCTGTGACCGACACTGGCCCGCTTCGGTAAGCAGGGCAAGATAATCAAGTCAAGTCGGGGACTTACCGCGTCACGGGGACTGATAGACCGATAATTCGGATTACTAACCTCTGTTAACACGGATAACTGACCCTTCTTCCACTGAGGTCATGAGTGACAGATGGTCGGAGAAGCTTAAGCCGAGGCAACGCAGGTTGAACCTGAACCACCACGACAGACCCGCGTACTCTGCCGCGCTTCATCCGCAATCCAGTTCTTTTCTGATGCCCACGGCATCGCCGTGATTCGTGAACCGGTCTGAAAATCCGACCAGAGGAACTCTGACGTCCCGATATGGGATCCTCCTGCGCGGGAGGGAGAGAACTCGGTTCGTACTTACAGGATCTGATGACATGTCTTCCCTCGCCTAGATATAAGTATCGCACCGCGTTATCGTGCGAAGTCGACGTCCACGACGACTTTCATGAACGCTACTAACGCCCCGCTCACGACCCAACGACGGATATTGGCGCATTCCTTGCTGGGTGAGTCCGTCTGAATCGTTGCGAAACTGTGTATATGCTCATCTCTTTCGTTCTCAGCACTCAGATATGCCTTCCATTCTGGCTCGTTTCCGGAGGCGAACGCTCAGCCATCAGAGTACGGCCTCTGCTGAGCTGCCTCCATCTCCACCGCTCGTGTTGCCGCCGACCGCGACACTTTCGCCCTCTCGCTCGGAACCCATGCTGGTCGACCGGAGGATTGTCGAAGATCTTCCTGCCCTACTCGGAGCTCTGGAGCAATTCCACCCACCTCGGTCGGCCGCTCTCAGCCCTCCCCGTCCACGCAAACGATCCGGCCTGAGTACGCTTGGCCTAGGACCGAAGGCTCGCTCCCCACCTGAACACGAGCCCCGCACCGCGTCAGAAAAGGAGAATGAAGAGTTCATGTCCGCCACGGCGCCCGCGGCACCATCGGCTTGGAAGGGCAAGCAACGGGCTGCGCGGCTGTCGCAGCAAATCTCCACCGGGTCGCCATGGTCCACATTCGGGAGGCATCGCAAGAGACCTTCACGCTCGCCCTATGGTAGCCCGCATCCGCCTTCTGCCCGAAGCTCTCGAATGGCCAGCGTCGACTCGGGCGCGTTCCGGAGCTCTTCCATGAGCAAGGAGCGACAGACCGTGTCCAATCTTGCCTCGAGTGCTTCTATCGATCGTAACTCAAACTCGCGGCCCACAGACAGCAGCCAGGACGTCTCGATGCTATCGACTCTGGCCGGTTCGCTCTCAAACCGGTCTGTGCAGTCGCACCACTCTGCGGCTGTCACGTTCGGTGTTCACAGCCCTGCCAATTATGCCACTGCGCTATCCCCTCTGCAGCCCGGGGCTGACACCGTGGCGCATACTTCCATGCCGGTTCTCCCTTTGACTTACTCTACCGAGAACGTGCCGTCTCGCACGAACACGTTCCCCAGAAGACAGAAGAAAGCCAAGACCCGGTCTCGTTCAGCCCAACGCAACATACCACGACACTTCACGACCACTGATGATGACTTTCACGAACGAAACATGCATGACATAGTTGTAGATAGCTTACTGGAAAGGGGCGGAGATGAGAGGCAGTTCCTGGACGCAGGTGGCGGGCGTGAGCGACCGGGAGTTGCCGAGCCTCATGCTTTGCGTGTGTCGCCGCCGGCGTCCGGTTGTGAGAGACCTTGTTCTCCCCACTTTATACCCCCTTCCCTATCGCTGTCGTCGCCCACGTCGCCCACCCCACTAGACGGTGAGCAAGGGGCGGACATGATGCCTGCACGATGACTGACTTTGCACGTGTAGCGGAGGACTATAGAGCCGGCGCTACCAGTAACTTATCGCATTCTTCCCCCTACACCAATCCGCTGGAGCGAGAAGAGGAGAGCCTGGAGAGGTCCTGGATGGCAGACGCACATAATGGAGCAAGCACGCTGACAAGAAAGGCCAGCGACACGCGAGATGCGCCCAGAAGAGCATCTCGTACTGGCACCTCGAGCCGGTCGCGCAGCAAACGTGCATCACAGCTCAGCGAGCAATCTACCTTTATCGACGCGAGGGACGCGCCTCGGAGAGAGTTGAGTACCAGCTCTCTAACAGGCACTCCCAGCAGGTCTCGCAGCAAACGTCTTTCGCAACTCAGCGAGCAATCTACCCCCATCGCGTCCACCTCATCTTCAAATCATAATGGAGGGGCTGGCCCGTCTTCCGCTGCTTTTCCTCTTATTTCGACACCTCCACCTCCAGCACCGCAGCGCATCCCTCGCACTCCTCGCACTGCTAGTGAACCAGGCTTGCGCTCAGTGTCTGAGAAGTCTGGTCTCGAGACTCCGGTCAAAGGAAAGCGCAAGGCCGAAGATGTCGACCTTACACCGCCAGACCAGCGCACCGGCCATCACGCCACGTTTGTCATTCCTGCGGATGGTCGCCGTACGTGATCGCGCTCAGACTACGGGTGTTGCTTCATATACTGACCCCTTCACAGGCTCACAACGCGTCTCTGAGGTTTCCGGAGCTCCCTCTTCCTACAACGGCCGCAAACGCGCTCGCATTCAGTCATCGTCGTCCCCTTCGGACACTCCGCCACGTTCGAGACCTGCCTCTTCACAATCGCGGCGACCTGCGTCCGTACAGCGACATCCCACCGACTCGTGGCCGAATCGGTCCCACATACCAAATGCACTGCAACGGATAACCTCGAAGACCTCCAATCGTTCTGCCCGTCCGGAGTCTACAAGCGCTCCTCAACGACACCACCATCTCACTCCGGCAGAGCGGCGACGGAGCATGTCCGAGATATCGTTCCCCATTAGTGCTCTCGTTGCGCCTCATGCCCCGTCTGTCAGCATTCGCTCTGGAGGATACTATATGCGCGATCCTCGCAAGCCTCCTCGTGTTCAGCCTACGCCATGGACATTGAGCTTGGGCTCAACGGACGAGCAAGGGTCTCCAATCCACGCCTGGATGTTCTTCATCGGGTTCGTCCTCTTTCCCTTGTGGTGGGTGGCGAGCTTCTGGCACATACCGCAAACGAGGCGTGTTGGTGGGACTGATACGGAGAAGGCCGTGACTCTGGATGACCCGCAAGTGGAACACGGTGAGTTATTCATGGCTCGTGTGGCGTAATGTTCTCAAGGGAGACCTACAACCAGATGCGAGATCGTGGAGGCTGCGGTGTCGTGTCATGTCCGTCGTCTCGCTCTTCACCTATATCCCCTTCATCGTTCTGGTCGCCATCTTCGTTCCGCGCAGCTGACTCTATAGAATCGCGATACTCTTCTGTCTCCGCCGTCTGTCTCTATCCTGGTCTTCACCGCCCCGGTGTCTTATCGTCATTCCTTCCACATTCCATTCCTTCCCGAACATTGTGAGTAGTTGGTTAATCGTGATGTTGTCGCAGTCGGACATAGCTTCTGCAAGAAGTATCGTACATCGGACATGTTGTGCAGTAGGTACCAAGTACATGCATGTCAGCAAACATATAATACCTGTTTCTGAACGCATCGACTCGTCAGTGGCCGGATGATTCGTCTTGAGAGAATCCTACAGCTGTTTTCACACAGCTTGTCGTTTGGCGCCGCGCGCGAGTTGCGCGCCATCGCTTGCCTCTCGCTGCGACCGTTCCCCCCGAAAAGCAGAACAGCGATATCTCCTCGAGTTCTCCACGTATCCTCTCGATTCTCTCATGTACTTGCTCGTCTCTACGGTCTGCAGGGCTGTGAACTGGTCTACTGCTGCTGCGAACACTCTGTCAAATACTACCTGGTACCTACATTGTGCGCCACAGCCAATGCAGAACAAGGATTCCGCGACAACCTCAAGACATAGCACCACCATTTCTACACTGCTGGACGCTATATGACTACCCCGAGGGCCTGACAACAAGTTTGCACCGGGAGCATGCATCCGGGGGTTGTTGTCCAACCCCCTCCCCCTCCCCCAAGCCGGGTGTTCCCTGGAGCGTGGCATACATCTACGTTCCTCGCGGGAGGTTACGAGAGGGAAGATGTGGGCTTAGGACGTCATGTACGAGGTTGGGAGGAGACACGGATGGCTCGATTGTGATCACGGTATGCTTCATGTACGATTTTGTTTTCTGTCCTGTCTCTCCCCTACTCCCCCTCATCCCTCGTGATGTACCTGGATACTGTCGCCTGAGCTCTAAGACCTTGTAGCATGCTGTACACTGTGTCTCATTAACACATAGTATCCCTCCAATTAGATGCTTAACCCGCAATGTCGCATGCAAGTCTGATGCGCATGGCGGAGTTTGCATACTGGTCATGATGAGCGGGTCTGGATGTTTGTATTCTTCACTTCATACTCCATGTCCACCGTTTCCCTACTCTTCCATAATCTGGAGTTTCATGCACACTCACTTTACAATGTCACCACACTACCAATGGCAAATCAGCACAACTTGTGATTACGTCTGCCTCCTGTCATATCTGCCAAACCCAAAGAGAAAGCACTGCACAACCATTGTCAGAGGTAGCGAATGTGAACCACAAACCGACAGGGGTTTGGTTGAACGCGCCATGGATGTTGGGAGAGAAGCAGGAGATGCCGAGCTGGGTAGCTTGTATGGACAAGGCGCAGTGACAGTTGAACATTGTACACAAAGTGATATCGGAATGAACATGACCGCCGCCATATTACATGCCAATACCGTATGCAAAGATGGACGAGGAAGGGCAGGAGAATGGGGCAGAGGAAGATCATACATGAAGCATACCATCGCCGGGATTGCATCCATCTTTCTATTCATATCCGATTCAACATCCAAATCCAACCTCTTCCATATCCTAACCTCCCGCGAGGAACGTAGATGTATGCCACGCTCCAGGGAACACCCGGCTTGGGGGAGGGGGAGGGGGTTGGACAACAACCCCCGGATGCATGCTCCCGGTGCAAACTTGTTGTCAGGCCCTCGGGGTAGTCATATAGCGTCCAGCAGTGTAGAAATGGTGGTGCTATGTCTTGAGGTTGTCGCGGAATCCTTGTTCTGCATTGGCTGTGGCGCACAATGTAGGTACCAGGTAGTATTTGACAGAGTGTTCGCAGCAGCAGTAGACCAGTTCACAGCCCTGCAGACCGTAGAGACGAGCAAGTACATGAGAGAATCGAGAGGATACGTGGAGAACTCGAGGAGATATCGCTGTTCTGCTTTTCGGGGGGAACGGTCGCAGCGAGAGGCAAGCGATGGCGCGCAACTCGCGCGCGGCGCCAAACGACAAGCTGTGTGAAAACAGCTGTAACTCAACGCGGTTCGACCGTTGACTACGTTGACGTAAGGGGTTGTGGAATATCAAGTATTGTATTATGTCAAGTGTGAGGCCCAAATGCTTCGGGGGACACAGAATGAGTATAGAAGATAATGAGGGGTAAGACGAGGTTCAGTCGTCTTCAACATCGAGATCGCCTTCAATACCAGCACCTTCGCCGGTATCATCGAACACGACCTCGTTCGCATCATAATCCCACTGTTGGTTGTCATCGTAGTCCTGTTGTTCCTCGGAATACACCACGCTGTCGACTTGCATCGGCACACTACCGTTTACAGCGCCGTTGACGGTAGGCACAGTGTCCTGCAGGGAACTCTTGACGGCGTTCAAGATGTCGTCCATGCTATCGCCAAATCTGTCTTCGAGCTCTTCTACGATCTGGTAGTGGGGATAAGACGAGGATAGCACTTGTGTGCGAATTATTCAACACACCACATAGAGCTCTACTGGCTCTGTCGGGGCTAAGTTGACAATCTGAAGCTTTTCAGCCTTTGTTAGGTCCCACTGGGCGAGGCTGCGAGTTAGCTGGGTTATGCCCTGCGGAGTTTGTGATGCGGTAGGCTGGAAGTCTGCGGACAAGTACTGTATAGCCTACAGTGATGTCTGTCATGAGTCGGCCACCAGCCCTCAATGTGTGTGATGGATGTAGCATACTGACCTCGACTTCGACCGTGCGCAGGTTCTCACACACATCATCAGGCGGGGCCTGATGTCGTGGAGGGTGGCCTGCTGCCTCTTCCTCCTTCTTGATGCGCAGTGCAGTCTTCGTGCGTGCAAGATGGTCGCTCTCGAGCTCCTTGAGCAAAGTCAAGACCTCGTAGTTGGAAAGCAGCGCCGAGCGTTGATTGAGGACCTGTCGGGCGGTCAATGGGCTGGTTCCGCCCGTCGGAAAATTGCAGACAAACCTCCATGAGACGTCGAGGACGAGATAGCTAGCATACAGACAGCCTGATAGTACAAAGAGTCGCCGCTGCCGTCGAAGGGACTCTGAGCGATTTTGTCGACGTCGAGGTCAAAGTCGAGGTCAAGGGTCAAGGCATTGTGGGCGCTCGCCGACCATTCCCGCTTTCTACCCCGCCACCATCATCCGACACAGCGAGCAAAGCTTGTTTCCTGCCATCCACGTCCTCTCTGCGCGTATTCTCGCTCTTGACTCTGTTCCCGAACGATGCATCGCCCAGGTAATCGCACGAGCACACGAGAAGCCGTCGGGATGTTTACCTCGCGTGCAGGTCAACCTCCTCAGCGTCCCCAAAGCCTCGGCCCCAATCCTGCACTCGCTGGACCCTACCGCGGCGGCCCGTATCCACCAAACTATGGTCTCCCTCAGCGGAACGTGATGCCAGGCTACCCGGCCCTCCCAAACCAGCGCACGATCGTCCCTCAGCCCTCACCAAACTTCCTCCAACAACAGCGCGGGCAGAGCACATTCCCGTACAACGCCAACACCCTCCAGCAGCAGCAGGCACAGTCGCAGACCCAGCTTTCGTCCCAAACCGCGCTCTCGCACGCCGCACACCAGCAACAAACGCAAGGCTCCGGCGCCAGTGCGACGCTGCCCCCACACCTTGCGCAGAACGCGGCACCAAGTAGTCTTGCCCCGTCTGTCTCGTCGCAGAGCGAAGTCGGTCTCGACCCCAATGATTTTCCTGCACTGGGTACCGCACCGGCAAGCAGTACGCCTGCGGTCTCGAACGCCAATACGACGAGTTACGCAAGTCAGGCGGGCACAGGAGCTGGGGGCAGTGGTGGGCAGACGGGGAACGGATTGACTGCGAGCCAGCCGCGAGAGTTGACGGCGGAAGATTTTCCTGCTTTGGGAGGTCAGAACCAGGCAGTTCAGCAGCAGACACAATCTTCGCAACCGACACCTGCGGATGGACACCCACCTGGCCTGAACGGCTTTCAGCAGCATACAGAAACACAACATCGGCAGAACCTGCTAGGCTCGTTAACAACGGGATCGCAGCAACAGCCTGGATTGTTGAATTTGGGACAGCAGGCGAGGAACGTACACCCGGGGTTTCAGTCTGATGCGGACAAGCAACGGGTGCGTCATCCTCGTGTATCGGCCCTAACATCGGCCACTCACACTGTGCAGAACTTTGCTCCCATTAAGAACAACCATGCAAATGCAGCAGCAGCGGCGGCCTGGAACTCGCCAAATGCCAACCCAAATTCGCAGGCGACAGTGTATCCCAACGGTCAGCAGAATCATACGCAGGCGCAAACCCCTTCGCAGCAGCCACAAGCACCACAAACGCAGCAGCACCTGAATGCACCACCGGGTGTGCCACCGCCTGCATCCTTCCCGCAACAGCCGACCCCTGCGGCACAAACACCCTATGTAGCGAACGGTACGGTAGCGGACACACCTCATCATCCTTCGCAAGGGCCTGCGCATGCTACGGCAGTCCCACAAACACCTGCGCAGCAAATCCTCATGTCTCCTGCAGATCGATGGGGTTTGCTCGGGCTCCTCGCTCTCATAAAGAGCTCCGACCCGGATCAGACGCTGTTGGCAATAGGGACGGACTTGGGGACCATGGGACTGGACATGCAGAACCCCGGGTAAGCGCTGTTCTTCTCCACTAGACACTCTACGCAGACCATTCATGCTATGATACGGTCAGAAGCCTGTACTCCACGTTCATCACTCCATGGGCAGACTCGTCAGCGGCGCACACAGTCGAGCCTGACTTCCACTTACCGGCATGCTATAATGTCCAACCGCCACCGCCGGGGCCTAACAAGGCGGCCGCATTCAGCGACGAGACGCTCTTCTTCATGTTCTATTCGTCCCCTCGTGATGCACTTCAGGAGATCGCGGCGCAAGAACTGTAAGTATTTGTCGTGTATGTCTTTCTACCCTCCTCTTACACTACCATTGTAGTTTCAACCGCAATTGGCGGTACCACAAAGAGCTCCGACTCTGGATCACGAAGGAGAATGGCACGCAGCCGTCGCAGAAGGTACCCGGTGGCGAGCAGGGCCGGTACTCGTTCTGGGACCCCGAGATGTGGGAGAAGAACCAAAAGGAGATGACGGTCCTCTACGCCGACCTGGAGGAGAAGACGCACCCTGTGTTCGCACAGAACCAGACGTTGCAGATGAACGCCGGAAACGCTGCACCGCATCCGACGACGCAGCCCGCGCGCGTAGGGCAGGCGTTCCAAGGCATCAGCATGAGCGCGATGTGAGGCCGAAGTAAGTAGTGTGTAGCGCGCTCCCCATCGTCGACGTGAACCCCACCCCACGCATATCATATTCCAGTTCGCCAATTCCTCAGTTCGCCAGCACGGACAGAAATTCTGTGATCCACTTCCCAGTCTCCCCACCATGGTCGTGTCGGCCGCTGTTTCCTTGCCTCTTGTCTGTTCCGTGACCGCGTATCCCACGTTCTCTTGACCGTCCGTGTCGGTGCTGTTCTCTCCCCTATTTTCCCTCTCCGTCATCGAGCTATCATACGCTTGTATCTGTAAGCCGTGCACACACACCTCCTTGTTCGAATTATATCATCCGCCTATTGTCAGCGGCCCCTGTTCAAACTCTCCAGACGATCATGTGTGTGTAAGATGATGGACTTGTACTTGCGCGTGTGCAGGCATATTGTACATGCTGACCTCGAAGGGTTTTCATGTATCATTCTAAGCCATCCAAGTGTACGCGCAACTTGGTACATTGGTGCCGGCTACGGAGCCTTACTGGACATTGACACCGATTTTGCTGCGATGCCAGGCTCACGATGTGATCAACGATGAGTGCGTTGGGATTCATTGTACAAGCCTTCTACTCGATTTTATACATCTGTACATGTGCGATTACTGCTTCATACTCTAGCTCTGTTTCAGCCCTGTGAAGGTCCATGCTCGACATCGATGCCGTATCCCGTTTTCCAAGATCACCGTAAAGAACACAGCCATTATCGCTCATGTAGACAGGTCGCGTGCGAAGTGGAAGAAGTCGACCGAGGACGCGTTCACGCCGTACTTGTAGATCTGCACCGACGGCCCATCAGCGTCAAGAACACACATCCCCCGACGAAAGCACGGCACTCACAAAGTGCGACGCGACCCAGCTCGAGAAGAGCGCGCGCTGGTACGTGACGGGCAGCCGCTGCAGGAGCGTGTCGAGCCCGACCTTGTCCACGAGCGTCTTGGGGATCGCGCGGCGCATGACGCCGCGCTTGCTCGGCTCGTCGTCGAACAGGTCCGAGCCCTCGAGCTCCTCCTGGAGCTCGTTCAGCTTGATCGAGAGCTCGTCCGAGATGATCGTGCGCGGCTTCGCGCCCTGGAGCCGCGCGTGCTCGCGCCAGATGCACCCAAACTCGTTTGCCGCGTTCTCGGTGATCGTCCGCTGGATGTCGCGCACGTAGCTCTCGTAGAACTCGGAGGGTTTGCCGTCCTTGAAGATCATGTTGTCCACGTACTCTTGCGAGGAGAGACTGAGGCCGGCGAGAACCTCGAGGGAGGAGCTCGTGACGCCACCCTTGTTCGCGCTGGAGTCCTTGAAAAGGACGACTTTGCGCTTCTCGAGGAAAAGACGCGCTTGTTGCGTGAGGAACAGGTTGGCGCCCTCGACAATGTACTTGAAGTGCGGCTTGCCGTCAGCGTCGACAAGGGCGGCAACATTGGAGATGTTGACTGCCTCCGGTCTGCACATGCAGACGTCAACTGCCTGTTCAAATCCACGATGTCGAACATAGTTGACTCACCGCCCACCACAAGGTACAAAGAGGTCCGCCTTAAAGCGGAGGTGAGCTCCATTGCGGAAGTCGGTTCCGTCGACCACGACCTCGCCCGCTGGAGATATCTAAGCCCTGGTACCATATGAAGGACGCGCACAAGACTTACAAGGCAACTTCACATCCTGGTCCTCGACTCTGACAAGGTAGCCGTCCTTGCTGAGTTTGGAGGTATCGAAGAAGCCGACGGGCTTGCGCAGCTTGGCCAAACGGATGAGTTCTTCGCGGTTGAGACCGGCGGGATCGTGGAGGACACCACTGCCGTCGATAATTGCGATGGTCTTGTCAGAGCTAAGAAGAATCTCGTCTGCAGGCAAACTTCGTGAGCAAGCTGATGAAAGAGTTCACTAACGAATGAACATACTGGAACCAAGGTCGCCGTCTATGTAACAATCCATCAGTCATATGCGTACACAAGGACAACTGACGAAACATACCAGGACCACCAGTCTGCACCTTGGTGATATCCTTCTCCCGAAGCCCGAGTTGTTTGTAAATGCCCAACACATACTGACGAACGGACAACGAGGTCATGCCGTAGACGTCGTGCGGAACACCGCCGAGCAACTTCGCGCTCTTGCCAGTCGTGAACGACTTCCACCATGTCTCGGCACCACGATCACGAGCGTGCACTGAGGGAGGTATGTCAACAGCCGAAATCTTGCGAGCTAAACGTGTTTAACGTACTCGCAGCCCAATCCATGAGGTCAGCTGTACCCTCATCAGGACCGAAGAAGAGTAGTTCTGGCTTGCCATAGAGGTCGACGATCTTCTCCTTGATGCCAGGCGTCTGCCCAGGAATGAGGAGATCGATCATAGCCTTCAGAGCGGTTCAGTATATGGAAACTCTATCATTGGAGGGATATGACGTACATCGACATACTTCTCGAAACAGAGCTTGGGGTTCTCGCCTAGTCTGCGAGTGTGTCAGTCGAAGGAAACCAACAGGGAGCAACATGTACTCACGAAGGCAAAATGGTTCCCTTGGCACCACCCTCTGGAATGTCCTTGTTCTTGAGAGACTGGGTCGATGCCAACGCGTAGTTCTCGTCAAATCTACGCGAAGTGTGAGCCACTATATCATGATGACAAGACATCAACACTCACAGCATGCGCTGATTGATTGAGTAGTTTCTGAATAGTAACTTGAGTTCCAGCCTGATGATGATCCGTCAAGTAAATGACTCACTCTCGGTTCCTCGACATGACGATACGGATACCACCACGAGCGACGTCCTTGAATCGAATGTGGAAACCACGGAACTCGCCTCCTGTACAGCCGCAAACTAGTGAGTATCTGAGATTCACGGAGATAACGAAAGACGCACCGATCACAAAGAACATTCCAAAGGGCTTCTTGGGGTACTCCACCTCTGGCAGGAAGTCGGGCGCTAACCGGAAAGACAGAGCGACTTTGGTCGGCTGGTAGAAGTTCGTCTTCAGGACATGCCTGGAAGGTGATGTAAGCTCTATAAACGAACAAGTAATCTCGAGCGAGTGCTGACTTGTTAAAGATGAGGAAGCTCTCGAGCACTTGGAGCTCATGCTTATTGGTGGTGGTTCGCCTGATCTTGTCGTACAACTCGGCGTCACTAAGTGGCATTTGCGTGCGCAGACGTTGATACGACAGTGTGGGCCTGTCAAAGGGGTATGTCAGCGGTAGATCAATACACAGACGGACTGTCACTGACATGAGTTGAGCAGCATCGTCCGTCTCTGGATAATGCGACATGGCGAAATTGACATAGAGCAAATTGATCTGCCAACACAGGATTCATCAGACGCCCTTACCAGGACCACAACGACAACTACTCACCAGCTCGGCATGTGCGTGAATAACTTGTGCAATACTCTCTCGAGTGAAAGTCTCCTCCCTGAAACGGCGCTTGATGTCGTCCAAGACACTCGCGTGTGTTGGGTTCGACTCGTCAAGAATGTTCTTGAGAGCGAGATAGGCTTGTCCCAGTCTGTTACAGAAGTGCTGCGCAAAGATCCATCCACAGTCTGCGCCTCGGGATTAAAACAGAAACGACGGAGAGAGGCATGATACGACGCACATGCGTAAGTTGCCTCCTGCACGGCGTGGTCGCCACTTGGACCCTTTCCGGCGTAGAAGAACGGATTGTTGGGGAGACAGTAGAGGAGGGAGGCCTCCTTCATGACTTGGAAGATCGAATGCTCAATCGGAGGCGCGTTCACATTCGGGAGCGGGTTGAGATACAACGAGATGATGGTGATCCCGTTAGAGAATTGCTCTGAGATGGGAAAACAATTAGCTTGCAGGCTATTGATCTGAATCTGAACAAAATACGTACCAACATACTTCCTCGCGGAATAGAGCGAATAGAAATGATACAGGTTGGAGAGCGCACTGAAGAACTTCTTCGTGCCACCCATCTTGTAGCCGATTACTAGTCGGCGTTCGCGAGAGCCCTCGACCTCAAAGACTTCCATCACAGGGCCGAAACGCTTCTCGACTTCCCACATAACACGTTGGTAGATCTCGAGCGTGTTTTCGCTTGCCTTCTCCAAGAAGATGCGGTCGGAAACTGTGCGGATATCAGTCTTGCTGTAGCGCACGTGTGAAGCGCGTATGGTCAGCATATGTAACGTGCGCAAATGTGTTCATAGTGTACGTACCCATCAGTGCGTGTCGACGCAGGAGGTTCGGAAGGGAAGTTGCACTTCATGACGAAGTAACACCTCAGCTGCTGCGAGGCTGTGGCCGAAATGCTCCCCTGCGAACGGTACGTCTCGAGACGGTACGCATTCTGAGGTGTGGACGGGTCTAGGAAAAGCTCGTCGATGCGGGACTCGCAGGTCGCGCCGGGACCTTCGGTGGTTGTCTTTCCCGGAGAGCTTGTGTGTATGAAGGTAGCACCGTTGCCCTTCTCATCGATCTTCTCGAGGTCTATGACGAGCTTGGAGGGGTCGTGCTTGGTGTACGCAAGCACCTTCGCGCCGAAGAGGGCGATGATGTGATCAGAGATCACCTCGACCGACTCTGCCTGGAAGTAATTGTCGTCGATGCCGAGATTGGTGTAAAACCAGTTCACTTCGCCTGGAACTAGTTCGCGCGGAATGAAACCCTTGATAGATGAGAGGAGAATCAGCTGAATCCGGGAGACAGTGCAGGAGTACGCCGCCGCCGGTGCGCCCCTAGTCCGAGCTGTGCGACGTCAGGCGTCAAGATAGCTCGTAACACAGGCCCGTTTCAAATGGGTACGTGAATGTGCACGATAAGACTGCTCGGTGCAGCCCCGACAGAGCGCATATACCTAGTAGAAGCACAGCGGGCGCGCAGTGTAGCTCTTTGGGCGCGTCAGTCACGGGGCTCCCTGACCGTCAATGCCGTCACAAACGACGCGCGCGACGCGATGCAAGGGCGGGACTGTCGCAAGGGTTGATACCGACCAGCCCGGGAAGGATGGCGCGCGGCGGGGGCAGGAGAGGCGAAGGTTCCGGAACTCACCTTTGCAGCCACATTAGCTTGGACCTTGGCGCGTTGCTCCTCCTTGCCCTTGAAGACGGGCGTGGTGTATCCGGGCACGTTCTTGAGACGCTGCACGACCTCCGCGTGCTG
The DNA here is from genome assembly GCA_020543525.1 of Coriolopsis trogii. Classification (NCBI taxonomy): domain Eukaryota; kingdom Fungi; phylum Basidiomycota; class Agaricomycetes; order Polyporales; family Polyporaceae; genus Coriolopsis; species Coriolopsis trogii. Next base: position 2,153,053 of record JAHYIO010000023.1, on the reverse strand, counting down.
GCCGGGGATCTGGAGATGGCCCGACGCGTCGGTGGATGCGTGCGATGAGGGGGTCGACATGAGCGCGTCGGGAATCAGAGTCTGCGCCTGTTCGTGAGCTATGTCTGAAGAGAGCAGAAGTCGTGGGTGAGGTGAACGAGAGGGAAGATGGAAGTAAGAGAGAGAGCGGGTGGAGGATGCATTTTATATACGTCAGGACAAGCTCTGCAGTGCGTTTGGGGTCTCCTCCAAGTCCCCGAGTTCCAGACCAGACAGGCGCCCATCCCTTGCACTCAAGCGCGCGTAGATCCTTGCTTGGATGCAGCCATCTGCAGGGGAGGACTCTGCTCGTCGTCTTCGGATACATCCTCCACACCGCACTCATCTCGCCCTCATCGTCATCGACGATGTCCAAACACTCAAGCACATGCTCGCGTCTGCCTTACGACGTCTTTCTCATCGTGCGATGCACACACAAAGCCTGGAGGAACGGAACACGATCACAGCCCTCCGCGCTCACGGTCAGAAGATCCGACACGCCCTCCTCCCCATACGCACAAACGTTTCGGCCGGTCCATGACCTCCCCCGCACATCACGCCCCCGCACCGGTGACCGTCAGCCAGTCGGACCTCGTCGTTGCCCTCACCGCGTCGCACACCTGTTGCCACCGCCCGGTTCGCCCAGCCCGAAATCCGAATGTCTGTCATGGTCCTGTCCGCCTCTCGATCCATGCAAACCACACATCCGCAAGCCAGTGCATTGTTGTACAGCAGTCCGGAAGACCATCGCCGCAAGTCTCACCAACAGCGCGAGTGCCAACATAAGCCCTCGGAGCGTCGGACGTTGCTCGGATTTCCGGCTCGTGCTGGGCAAGACAGGTGCGTACATGCCTGCTCACCCACGGAAACCTAAAAGTCTCTTCGCGACTGTGCGATTCGCGCAGTCACCTGTTGCAGCCGCGTCAGGGCCTTTCAATGCAACCTCTTCATGGGTACCGAAAATACGCGAGTTTGTTTCGACCGGTCACCTGCGCTCGGACGGGACGATCGTCTGTGGCGGTCATGGTATGACCCCTTTCGAATACGCACCCCCAACATGTCTGTACGACGTGGCCAGCGCGTACTCGTGCTTGCAATACACGACACAGGAGCCAAGAGTCATATGGCGTGCTCCTCAAATTCATCCGCCCTAACATCATATGCATGAACGCCTAACTTCGCCATCCCCGCCATCCTTTCCCCATGAGTCGTACCCGTCGTCTCCGTGAAGCGACTCAAGCCGATGGGTGGATTTCTCGTTTCTTGCCGCATAGCCGAGGACTCATATTGCGCTCCAAGCACGCGAGAAGAGGTCATGTGTCCTCTCTCATGTACGCGCATTGGACTGCTATTTTCGTGCGCCTAATATTGTTGTGCTCAAGTTCGCAGTTCTGTGTCTCATTCCAAGTAAAGCTCTCAACGTCTGATTTCTAATCCTGGCGCCGAAGTGCCCTCGTACCTCTTGAGCCGCATGCTTGATACTCCAACGTGGCGTGTCGTGCGTACTGCGTTGCTTCGCAACACTGAGAGGTCAGAGGAACAGGTTATAGCACTACAAAGCACAAGCGATCCACCCTCCCTGTTATACATCTATGATTTCGCTTCTTCAATGTCCGCTCATCCTTCACTCTGCTTCGGAATGTATCCTATCCCACACGCCACGTCCGGCAACGTGCGTCTCAGTCGAGAGACTCAAGACCGTCACGGACGTACTCCTCGAACAACGCCTTGTAGTCCCGGTGCCAGCGCGAGAGGGCAGGTCGGCCTTCTGCAACGTCGCCCGCGCCCCACATGATGCGGAGCTGATCGACTTCGCGCCGCGTCTCGTTATCGGGGCAGATGATGTAGAACTTGCCTTGCCGGACCTTGTCGAGCTAGAGGAGCAGGTCAGTTCACTGATCGGCGAGTATCCAAAACGTAAGGGGTATACCATGTAGAGGACCGTCTCTTGAGCAGTCCATGCACCTGGTGGCTTCTCGTTGCCCGACGAGGCACCGGTCATGCCTGTCCACGTCCATCCCGGGCTGTATACGATCGGCCAATCAGTGAGTCTCTCATATGCACGAGGTGATAATGTGGACGTACACAAGCAAGTGGGCAGTGAGGTTCGCACTCGCCGTTTCACGGAGTTCATGAGCCAGACTCTCTGTCAGGGACTTCACCGCAGCCTTCGTGGCGTTGTAGGCGGGGTTCCCGCTACCAGATTAATGACATCAGTAGACGTAGACGAGCGTGTGTGCCTCGATAGAACACTCACGGAGGGTTCGTGATTCCCTGCTTCGATCCCGTGTTGATGATCACGGACGGGTTTTCTTGATGGAGCATGTTTGGGACGAACGTGTGCTGCACGTTCAGAACTCTAAGACGCGTGTCAGAGGGGACTGAGACGAGCCGATCACGGAAGAACGGTAGACGTACCCGAAAAGGTTCACGTTGAAAACCTTGTGCCAGTTATCAAGGCCGCCCCAGGACGTGCCTTTGGGAGCAATGGCGGCATTGTTCATGAGCACGCCCACCTGCCAGAGTAGACAAGAAGAGAGCCGTGTGAGGTTATCGCCGTTCGCCACATGCTCATGACACCTCCCAAGCGGCGAAAAGAGACGACGGAACGACTGGTGCGTTAGAGCTAGAAGCGAGCTAGCTCACCTCGCCCCACGCCTCGTACACTCTGTCGCGCAGGCGTTCGACCTGGTCGAGCTGGCTGACGTCCGTCGGGAGAGAGATCAAGTTCCCCTCGCCAATAATGGCTGCGACCTCCTTCGCAGTCTGGCTCAGACCCTCCTCGTTCACGTCTGCTATCGCGATCTTGAGCCCGATCCTGTGAAAAGAGGAAGAGGCGGCTGGTCAGTTGGCGGGGTCGCGGTGATCGATTGGAGGTACACACTTTGCAAGCTCTATCGCGGCGGCGCGTCCGATGCCACTTCCTGCGCCAGTGATCACTGCGACGCGGCCGTCATGAATGACGGGATGGACCTCGTCGTCCATGGGTGCAACGGGGTCGTAAGCAGAGCCTGCGCGGAGAGGAGACGGCCTGCGACTTGAGTTGGCGGAGGAAAGGGGGAGAACCATGGCGTATAAATACGACTGTAGGAAGAGTAGAGGTAGAACACAGTCGGGAAACGGCAGAAAACAAGCAGTGATCAAGCTGCCGGCCCCAGGCCTTGTCCCTCTGTTTATATATGTCCCGAATCCACTGGCTTCTGTACGATGACGTCGGCGGACGCCGGCCCATTCCCTCTGTCCTTTTCTTGGGCGCTGTTCGGGGTCCAGAGCTTGCCTTTACAACGTGCTTATCGAGTCCTTCATACCGAAAGATAAGTAGGAGCAACGACAGTAAGTAAAAGGCAAATGTGGTCTGTAACTTCAAGCAGAAAGCAATTCGTTAGGGCGCCAGGACCCCGAATACCTAAATGTCCCAAGTTTCCCTAAATCGCTCCGAATATGTCCGGATTGAATTAGCCTAAAATAGCTCCAGATGGGGCTCAGATGCACAGTTAGAGCCGAAAATACCCATCTTGATGCGCATTAGGAGGGTACTTAGATGCGAAAATCTACATCTGGATGCTTGGTCCTTCCGGATACGGTAAGGAAAGCTCTGACATTCTCCTCGTTTGTCAAACTCTGCAGATGGTCACCAACGCGTCGAGACTGGAAACTCGACATGTTGCCTAGCTTCGCTCATCTGATTCCCCATACAACATGCTCATCTTCTCCCTCAGCAAACATGAGTGGCCCCGCGTTGCGAGATAGCAGAGCAACCAGAGTGACCACTGTGGGTCAGTTCACTCAGTGCTTCTGTTGCAACTCATCGTTTGCTGCAGATGCATGGGCACCTCCCGAACGCCCTCTCTCTTACGACGGAGTTACCACTTGCTACTCCACCCTTCGCGAGCTGGATGGCACGACACGATGCGACTCGTCCAATCATCGCACGGCCCTACCCATTCCAGCTCGGTGTCTTCTCTCTGACATCCTCGCCACGCCTGCATGTGGCGCACCACGCAGGAAGCACCTGATCCCTGCCCTGAGCAGGCCGCAACGGCCCCTGGTCTTATGACATGGACATGCACCGTGACTCGTCGGACGAGTGTCTTTTTGACGCCCTCAATCCCTTCGTGGCGTCATCGTTCTTGCTATTCGAGATCAGAATCTCGCAGTGTCCGCGGGGTCTTGCCACAGTCGAACGAACTCGGTCAGGCAAGCTCTCAGTGCGGGTAGTAATCATGCGTTCAAAAACAGACTTGAGCGTTCAGCTTGAGAATTCGTAGCCATTTATACTGCGGTACGTGGGACTGTACTCACGACGTAACGCTATCTCCTTGCGCCCACGACCTCTCGAGGGAACCGCCCATGGGTCGCATGGCGAGTCCAGATTGTGTTGGTATTCCATCTTCCTTCGCGGCGTACTATACGCTTGTTGCATAACACTCATCCGCCCCGCGGTCATGGTAGCAGAGAAGCAAACGGCCCATGTCTCCGTCCAGTCGGTCGCACTTGACGAGTCGTTGTCAGCTGGCAAAGGCACAGAAAGTGCCTTGGTGGCAGAGACAAGCAATTTGGACGACATTCGTTTGGCAGAGCTCGGATACAAGGGGGAATTCAGGAGAGAGTTCACGGTGCGTCGCCTGAAGACGTCTCTGGGGTATAATGTATTCTTCAACATTCTCCCGTAGACACTAGAAACAGTCGCGTTTGCGTTCTCTATCATGGCCGTCATTGGAGGGGTATCGTCTACCCTATCATTTGGACTATTGAGGCGAGCCCCGCCGCATACCATCGCTTCTCGACTCACACTAACGACATTCTACAGGTGGTCATGTCGGCATGGTTTGGGGTTGGTTCATCCCGTGCCTCTTTATTCTGTGCATTGCAGCCTCGATGGCCGAGTTGGCCTCATCCATGCCGTAAGTCTTGCAGTCTCTGAGCTTCGGCTCACAGAGTCGCTGATACTTGCACTCAGCACAAGCGCTGGTTTGTACTACTTTTCCGCCAAGCTTGCACCTGAGCGGTACTCTGCGTTGGCTAGCTGGATCACCGGTTGGGCGAATGTGACGGGCCAGGTTACCCTAGTGTGCTCCATAGACTATACAGTGTAAGTGGAGAGTCCTTCAATACAGAGAGCGAAGGGTGCTGAGCAGTTCCAGAGCGCAAATGATCACGACCGCTATAGCGGTCGGCACGGACGGCCGTGTCATCCTCGGAGCAGCCCCAACATACGGCATACTTTTAGCAATCTTACTGATTCACGGCGTCATGTGTTCAGCCGCGACGTACATTTTGGCCCGTCTCAACCTCTTCTATGGCCTACTGACGGGTAAGCCGCTCGTCTACCGCCCAAACAAAGACTGCCGTTTGTAACATTTTCTAGTGGGATCAACAGTCGCCGCCGTTGTTGCCCTTCTTGTTTGCTCTGGGGACACTAAGGTCTCGACTAGAACGGCCTTTACAGCGTACGAGAACCATACCGGATGGAAGAACGGTGCGCGTATTGATCCATCGTCGGCGTCGCCCAAATAATTCTTGACGATTTTTGTGCAGACGGCTGGGCTTTTGTGCTTTCCTTTGCAGCACCGATGTGGTCTCTCACTGGCTGTGAGCAGCGCTACGTCTCCTCACCGCAGTATCATTGCTACTACTGATCTTACACAGACGACTCCGCGGCGCATATCTCCGAGGAAGTCTCCGGGGCGGCCCGCGCCGCACCTCTTGCAATCCTCACTTCGGTTGCCGCTGTCGGCGGCATGGGATGGATACTGATCATCGCTGCGTCCTTCGCGACTACGTCGGTCCCCACCCTTCTCGAATCTCAGCTCGCATTGCCTATGGGTCAGTTACTCCTCGACGTCCTGGGAAAGCGCGGCATGCTGGCTGTATGGAGCTTCGTTATTACTGCTCAGGTACTCTCCCCCGTCAATTTGGCTTCTGTCTCTCAAGGAAACTCACCGTCTGAGCAGTTCCTATGTGGAGCTGCACAAGGCGTGGATGCCTCCCGAGTGGTGTTCGCTTTCGCCCGTGACAATGCACTCCCCGGTTCGCGATGGTGGAAGAAGGTCAACGGACGGACGCAAACCCCTGTAAATGCTGTCTGGCTCGTGATATTCCTCTCCGCTTTGTGCGGTTTGCTCGGCTTCTCTGCTACAGCGTTCTCGTCACTAGCTGGGTGAGGGTCGTGCATGCCATCGATGAATCATGCGCTGACGCCTTTCTGTGGTGGATCACAGGGCCTCTGTGGTAGGACTGTACACGTCCTATGCCACACCGATCTTCTTGAGGGTGACTTCCGGTCGCAACAAACTCGTCCCGGGCCCGTTCTCCCTGGGAAGTTGGTACATGCCGATTGGATGCGTGTCTGTAGCGTGGGTAGCGTTGATGGTCGCGGTACTCTGCTTCCCCTCGAGTCAGACGACAAGCACGATTGACATGAGTGAGTGGTCTTGGAACGTTGCGTTGGACACGGCTCATTTTTACTCCAGACTACGCTTCGGTTATTGTGCTGGCTGTTTTCATCTTTGCTGCAGGCTCCTGGGTTCTGTCGGCTCGGAAGTGGTTTGTGGGTCCGTTGCCCAATATCAATGGGGTGGGAGAGAAGGGGCAGTAGAGACGAGCTTATAGATCAACTGAGTACCATATGACGATATTCCTCCTGATTGCTGATTTGAACTTTGGAGCAAGGATGCGGACAGGTATCAGATGTTTCTCGCCACTGCGACTCAGTACTTACTGCCAACTTGAGAATAAGGCTTTGTCTGTCGTCCTCAACCAAGTCAATTGAGAGCTCCAGGTATCCAGTATTCCCCGGAGCTGACATTGTCAAGTCTTCATCAAAGTCAGATGGGCCTCTTTTGGTCTGCTTGCTGGCTCCTAATGTCCGTATCGGCTGGACAAATCGCGCCCTATCTAGTTTTATTCACGTATGGACGGGCGACGTCTGAACTGGAAGCTGGTCCTAGTGTCTCACACTGAAGCAGGACGTACTTTCAATTGACAAACGACGTTTCAAGTTGAGTGCCGGGAAAGTTTGAAAGAGCTCGGTGTTTTCACCGATGTCATGGTCATTCGTTCACGCTCAAGCTTCCGCACAAGCTCACGTTTCTGCCCCTTCGCTTCGCAATAACCATATGTTCCTGGCGCCGTCAGACACCGGACACTGGCAACAAGAGGCTCACTGGCACGTCTACTCACATCCTCAGAGTCTCCGATATTTTCTGGAACGTGACTAGTGATTCCTATGGTGCGTCGTATTACTTAGTAGGATTCGAGCGATAGATTCGACTCGCTGTAGTGCACGGTATCCACGACTGCGCAGAGTTTAGCGGGTGCTGCAAAATGAGAAGCTTACGTAATAGCGACCAGTTCTCGGGGTCCTGCCTACGTTCAACACGGTTCAAGTTGCGACCTCGATGATGTGTAGGCAGCCGCACTCCTCGCATACTCTACCTCATGATGGGTTTGACGCTGTATGTCTTCCCTTATCTGAGCAGTTCTGTACCTCAAGAGGGATAAACTGACGGACGCTACTAAGTCTGCAGCTAGACGAAGACGTGCTGCTGCATGTTCTCAACAAAGTGGATGTTCGCCAGGATTTGCGGCACCTCTCCTATAGCTGTCAATACCTCCGAACCCTCTGCCTTCCCTTCCTTTTTGCAGAATATTCGGTGGAGATGCACGAACCGCAACTACCGATGCTGGATTGCACATTTCCGCATGTCAAGTGAATCGTCCTTGCCTCTATATGCCGACATCTTATTGACGGAGAAACACTACAGGAGCCTCACATTGCAGGATCGTTGCCCCGATTCGTACCAAGACATAGGCAAGAGTCTGGAGTTTATTTCCATGCAATTCACGGATGATCCGCGTGTATGCGGTATATTCAGCGCATCCTCTCTCCGGGATGCTTTACTACAAATGTCTCGCTTGAGGTCTCTAACAGTGGATATCAGCTTCGGTCACGATCACGGTCTTCCTTGGGACGCGTTACAGAACCTTCTGTCTATACCACAAGTTCTTCATTTCTCTCTTATCGGCATGATTTTCTGTCCCGGAGAACCCCATGCACCAACAGTCTCTCAGCCGCTTTCTTCCCTCAAATCATTCCACTACTACCTATCTGACGAACGTCCACCTCCCCTGCAGTACACCTCGGAGACAGCTGCGCTATCTGCCTATGTGGAGAGTGCCAGCAAATCACTCGAATCTATCATCCTCCCATCCGAATCAGCTCCTCTACACACCATCTCCCGCATACAATGGCCGGTCCTACGAGAGCTAAAGCTTCGCGGACGCTACTCGATCAATCCTGCCATTCCTCTAATACGTGTTCTCGCACACATGCCCAAGCTCCGCATTCTGGACCTCAGGCTCGCACTCACGGAAGGCGGTCAGCTGACAATCTGGCCCACAAACTATGATGGCGTGTGGTCCTTACCCGAACTCGAGGAGCTCGTTATATCCCATCCGCATCCAGGCGACAAGGTATATGATCACTTACCCCATACACTCCGACATCTCTCGCTGCGCCACTGGCCCCACTACTGTCGCAGCATGTGGAACTATCATCCGATCATGCCTTGCGACCGATATCGTCTCTTATCCTCTTCCGACATGTTGGGGATCGTCAAGCGAGTGCGCACGCTAGATCTCGAAAACCTCGACGTGGAGTATCGCGCAGATCATAGAGACTCTGAACTCTTTGACTGCATTGCGTTGTCGTTCCCTCGTCTATCCTCCCTACAGATTCACCGCTATAGGGCTGTCCATGACGCCGACGTTCCTGTGGTACGTTGTATATTCTTTCTCTCTGCAGACGCAGACTTCGAAGAAGCTCACGGCGTGGCTCAGGAGACGATAGCATGCGCACTTCGACCGCTTGTCCACCTGCATACGCTTCGGTTCCACTTCGACTTCCCTGACAGTCCTCCACCTTGGGATAACGGGTTCAAGTTTGTATTCAATTACGAGAAAGTCGGTGCGTTCACGTCGACGACCCTAGAGGAGGCAGTGGCGACCTTTTTTCGCCTTCTCCATCAGTCTCTTCAGACTGTTTGGGTGTTCCTGCCCGGTTGCGGTCCCCTGTGGAATGCCTATCGCGTCGTTCGTGATGAACAAGGTGACCCTCGTTGCGTGCGAGACGTTTTCATGTACAACCCACGTCACCCGCCGAAGTATATTGGTCACTCTGCGTTGTTTTCGCTATGATGCATGCATCCTTAGATTGGGCTGTTCCTGTGGATGCGCGCATACGTCTTGTTTTCAGTATTCACAGCAGGCTCGCAGCCTGAAATATCACCATGTACCCATTCTTCCGTTGGGTTACCAGAGCTAGATGCCCCTTCGTTTGGTTGATGTGTACTAGGATGAACACCGACAGTACCAGCAGTCTACACACTTACGTCTGCGTCAATTGACATACGCTGCTGTCTGTCAGGAACGTTCCCAGCGCAGCGCTCGCGAATCCCTATCTCAACGGATACACCTGGATACTCCCAATATGACACGCAGTAAGTACTCGGACGAGACTGCAGCGCCCCCTAGCCGCATTATGAAGATACAATTGCGACTGTACATGTGCGAGACAAAGAACTGTATATATGGAGAGCAAGACTGGTTAATGTCATCCTGGATTAGATAACTGTCATTTTGAAGTGGCTTACGGTCAAGCAAGAATAAGCTATATGTCTAGCGAGAAAATATTTACGGAATTACTGGATGTATTATCAGTCCCGTTGTTCTGGCGCTTCTGTCCTAAGCGGAAGGGAATAGCGCCCTAAAGGGGATTAGGATTCGGTCCCAACTTAAATCTACAGACCTACACGTCCCCCCCTGCATGTACAGAAGGTCATATTCGTCCATGGTACATGCCTCAGAGCATAGCAAAAATACAACTTGAGAGAGAAAGGAGGAAATGGACGTGAACGCAGAGTACGAACAAACTGAGGGAATAGGTCGCATTACCATATCAGGAGTCATAGCAGCAGGCGCGGGAAGGTGGGGATATGGAAGCGCCGTAAACTAAGGGGGAAAAAAGCATACGAATAGGGGGGAATTCAGAAAGTGTTGGAGGAAAACAGTATTTTTCCCAGCGTACGTGCAGCACAATGGTGCTATATGTCGAGTTTGAGAGAGAACGGTGGGGCGGGGAAGTCCCTGGATTTAAGTTGGGACAGATGCCTCATCGCACGAGAACGAGCAGCAGAAGCGCGGACAGTTTCCTTATCGCCGATGACATTATATAGTTTAGCATATGGAGAATGCGTTTCGCACGGACCCTGGACTGGGAACCATAGTATAGGCGCCCTTATCGTTCTAACATACAACCATCATGACCGGCCTTACACTGTGAGTGAGTTGTGTAGCTGACGGACTCACAAAGATGATAAAGACTCCCAGGCTTCAACTGAATGAGGACATACTGCTACATATCATCGACCAACTGGACATACACCTAAGCGTACGCTATCTCTCCTACACATGTCAATACCTTCGAGCGGTCTGCCTCCCGCTCCTTTACGCGGAACATACTGCTTCAATGAGAGAGCCGTCTTTGCCCATGCTGAATTGCACATACTTACATGTGAGGTTCGTTCAGTCTGATCGCCTTTTCCGCTTGAGGACAACTAACGATGGTACATTGTAGGAAGTTGACCCTCCTGGATTGCTGTCCCGATTCATATCACGACGAGAGAAAAAGCATGGACTATGTCTCAATGCAATATACAGACGATCCCCTTTGTTCAGCGGGATCTCGCTTAGGGACTCGTTACTGGGGATGCCTCGTTTGAGGTCTCTAACAATCGAAATCGGCTTTGGATACGACCATGGTCTTCCTTGGGACGCGTTGCAGAACTTGCTCTCTATCCCTCCAGTGCGCCACATTTCCCTCACCGGCATGATCTTCTGTCCTGGTGAACTACAGGCACCGACCATCTCTGTCTCTCAATCCTTTTCTCCTCTCCAATCATTCCACTACCGCCTATCCGACAAACGTCCTCCTCCTTACCAATATGCTTCTGAGACGGCGGCACTTTCCACCTACCTAGAGAAAGTCAGCAGCTCACTCGATTCTCTCATACTCCCATCTGAGTCAGCGCCCCTGCACACGATCTCCCGGATACAATGGCCATCCCTCCGACAGCTGAGGCTTCGTGGACGTCACTGCATTGATGGAACAGCTCCTTTAATCCTCATCTTTGCTCACATGCCGAAGCTCCGCTCGCTTGAGCTTAAGCTCGCCCTCGAAGAAAACCAGCAAATCACCGTCTGGCCTACGAACGTCGATATTCCATGGCCCTGGCCTGACCTCGAGGACCTGGTAATATCCCATCCGCATCCATTGGATAGAGTATACGATCATTTGCCCCCGTCTCTCCGATGCTTGTCGCTCCGTCATTGGCCTCATTACTGTCACAGCACTTGGGACTACTATCCATTGATGCATCCCGATCGATATCGCCTCCTGTCGTCCTCCGCTGTACTGGGCATGCTTCAGCGCGTGCATACTCCAGGTCTCGAGCAACTCGAGCTCGAATACCGCAGAGACGAAGCGGACCCAGAACTCTACGATTACATTGCGTGCTCGTTCCCTCGCCTATCGTTCCTACAAGTCCATCGCTATAGGGCAACGCATGACGCCTTCATTCCCGTTGTAAGCACAGTTCTTCTATTGTTGAGCGAAGTTGGGCTGATGCCTATGTCCAGCAACAAATTGCACGCGCAATCAAACCGCTTGTGCACTTACGTACCCTCAAGTTCCACTTTGACTTCCCAAATTGTCCCACACCTCTGTTCCGAGAATATGCTTTAGTGTTTGATCAGGACCGACTCAGCGTATTCGCCGATACAACCCTGACGGAAGCTGCGACCACCTTTGCTCGCACGCTTGGCCGTTCGCTGCAGACCGTGTGGGTGTTGTATCCGAAGAGGGTACCCAATTGGAACGGATTTCGCGTAGTCCAAGACGGTGAAGACACTCGATGCGTCCTGGATCCTCGCCTCCCTGACCCACGTCACCCAATGCAGTACATTGGTGACTGCCTCCTATTCTCGCGATAGAGTGGATCTAGGCATATAGTAGCGCAGAACTATTCACACAGCAATGATAGTATTCTATCGACTATGCTGACGTGCTTTGGACGTGCTTCTAGCAGAGCCAGGAATCAACTACATACATAAGAGGGTCGTGGTCGATGTTTTCGATAAGGGCCTTTGAGGGACATATGTAGGCGGGCGCCTGCGCATGTACAGCAAGTATGACGTCACCCTATCTGTGCACTTATTTACCGTTCAAACGTTCAAGCCGTGCCTGCTCTTCTTTCTCTCCTTCTCTACTCTCTCTATCTCGTTCTCTGCGCTTCCTGCTGTATCTATTCTTCTCTCGAATTGCTACGGCTAAGAAGCAATGTCCCCAAAGGTTTCACCCGAGGAAGGGAAGGCCAGGAGTTTGAGGAAGGCACGGCACACGAGCACTGTCAGGACGGCGAGGATAGTTAGGTAGGCGGGGATAGCGAGGAAGGTAGGGGTAGCGAGGACGGCAGGGGTAGCGAAGACGGCGAGGACAGTGAAGCCATAGGTGAGACTTTCCGCTATCGCAACCTCTCTCCTTTGCTCTCGTTTCCTCCCTCGCCCCCATCACTCTCAGTGGTGCATATTCCATAGTACTCATCGCATTCGTTGTTAATCACAAGTCTCCTTACGCTCGCGCTCTCTTTCTCACTTGTGCACACACTCTCTCTCGTGCACTCTCTCATTTGCATACCTGCGACAAAGTTGATGGATTGAACTTCGCCGACTGGGATGGCTCTGCCAACAGCGGCAGTGGGCCACAAAGCCATGCGAAAGTAAACTTACATAATTGTGTTGTAGTTGTACTATGATCAGACTTTTCTTGTGGACTACGTTCATGTCGGGCCTCACGTTGTAGGCTTTTTCTCTCCATTCTTAGTACCGTACAATCTGACAATCTGATACATACTATTCAGCTTGCAGCTCGGCGAAGATATACTGCTGCATGTTGTCGAGGAGATGGGCGCACGGCCAAACTTGCGCTATCTCTCCTACACGTGTCGATATATGCGAGCATTCTGCCTACCTCTAATCTACGCGGAACATGTTGCAACTATGCACGATCCGGTCCTACCGATGCTGACGTGCGCGTTCCCCTATGTCAAGTGAGTGTCTTGTTCGATTGTCTGCCAGGCCGCTGATACAGATCCATTCTAGGAAGCTAACACTGCTGGATTATTGCCCCGATTCTTATCAAGACAAGGGCAAGAGCTTCACGTACATTTCCATGCAATACACGAATGATCCACGCACTTGTGGCGTATTCAGCGCGCCCTCCCTTCGGGATGCATTACTGCAGATGTCTCGTCTGAGGTCTCTGACGGTCAAGATCAGCCTCGGTTATGACCACGGTCTTCCTTGGGACGCGTTGCAAAATATTCTATCTATCCCTCAAGTGCTCCATGTCTCTCTTATTGGCATGATCTTCTGTCCCGGCGAACCACAGACACCGACTGTTTCTCACCCGCTTGCTTCCCTCCAGAAGTTCCACTACCATCTGTCCGACAAACGTCCACCTCCCCTGCAGTACACCTCGGAGACAGCTGCGCTATCTGCCTACGTAGAGAGTGCCAGTAAATTACTCGAATCCATCATCCTCCCATCGGAATCGGCTCCATTACACACCATCTCCCGCGTACAATGGCCGGTCCTACGAGAGCTGAAGCTTCGCGGACGCTACTCGATTAATCCTGCCATCCCTCTCGTGCTCGTTCTCACTCACATGCCCAAGCTCCGCATTCTGGACCTCAGGCTCGCACTCACGGAAAGCGGTCAGCTGACAATCTGGCCCACAAACCATGATGGTGTGTGGCCCTTGCCCAAACTCGAGGAGCTGGTCATATCCCATCCACATCCAGGCGACAAAATATATGATCACTTACCCCATACACTCCGACATCTCTCGCTGCGCCACTGGCCCCACTACTGTCGCAGCATGTGGAACTATCATCCGATCATGCCTTGCGACCAATATCGTCTCTTGTCCTCTTACGATGTGTTGGGCATCATCAAGCGAGTGCGCACACCGGATCTCGAACACTTCGAGCTAGAGTATCGTGCAGACTCTGGAGATCATGAACTCTTTGACTACATCGCGTCGGCGTTCCCTCGTCTATCCCTACTACAGATCCATCGCCATAGGGCCGCACATGACACCTATGTTCCTGTGGTACGTTTTGTGCTCTTTAATTCTTCAGACCTTAACTTGGAAAGTGCTGACGTTTATACCCAGAAGACGATAGCATTCGCACTCCAGCCCCTTATCCATCTGCATACGCTTCGATTTTACTTCGACTTCCCAGATTACTCCCCGCCTTGGGACAACTGGTTTCGCTTCGTATTCGATCGCGAGAAAGTTGGTGTGTTCATGTCGACGACCATACAGGAGGCAGTGGAGACCTTTGTTCGTCTTCTCGGCCAGTCGCTGCAGGCTGTTTGGGTGTTCCTGCCAGGTTTCGGTCCGACGTGGTGTGCGTACCGTGTCGTTCGTACAGAGGAAGGCGGCCCTCGCGGGGTACGAGACGTTTACATGTATGACCCACGCCACCCACCGAAGTACATTGGGAACCCTGTATTGTTTTCGCGGTGACGCATGCACCCTTAGTTGTATGACTTATCATGTATCCAAGTCGTCGTGGCGCCATGATACTACTCCGCAGCCGAAGTCGGAACAACGACTACGCGTACCTCACATATACAGACCGAAAGCCATTCGACATGGTTGACGAAAGCGTGCTTACATAATTGTGTTGACTGCATTTCCCCCGGTCGTACTACACTGCCAGGAATCTCCAACCCACTGCACTCATGTCGAGCCTCACGTTGTAGGTGCTTCATTTCTATGACTGTGTGTTGTGAAGCTGCATGCTGCTTAGATTGCATCTCGGTGAAGATGTACTGTTGCATATTGTCGAGGAGATGGGTGCACCTCCGAGAAGTTTGCGCTATCTCTCCGACACATGTCGATATATGCGAGCGTTCTGCCTCCCTATGATCTACGCGGAACATGTCGCAAAAATACGCGAACCGGTCATACCATTGCTGACGTGCACGTTCCCCTATGTCAAGTGAGTGTCTGGTCGATCTCGACAACCCAGCTGACACCGAACCATCCAGGAAGCTAACACTGCTAGACTACTGTCCCGACTCTTACCAAGACAAGGGCAAGAGCTTCACGTACATTTCAATGCGATTTACGGATGATCCACGCATCTGTGGCGTATTCAGCGCGCCCTCCCTTAGGGATACCTTACTGCAGATGCCTCGTCTGAGGTCTCTGACAGTGGAGATCAGCCTCGGTTACGACCATGGTCTTCCTTGGAACGCATTACAAAACCTTCTATCTATACCGCAAGTGCTTCACGTCTCTCTTATCGGCATGATCTTCTGTCCTGGCGAACCACAGACACCGACGGTTTCTCAGTCGCTTGCTTCCCTGAAATCATTCCACTACCACTTATCGGACAAACGTCCACCTCCCCTGCAGTACACCTCAGAGACAGTTGCGCTATCTGCCTATGTGGAGAATGCCAGCAACTCACTCGAATCTATCATCCTCCCGTCCGAATCGGCTCCATTACACACCATCTCCCGCATACAATGGCCGGTCCTACGAGAGCTGAAGCTTCGCGGACTGTATTCGGTCGCTCCTGCCATTCCTCTAATACGTGTTCTCGCGCACATGCCGAAGCTCCGCGTTCTTGACCTCAGGCTCGCACTCGTGGAAGGCGGTCGGCTTACCATCTGGCCCACAAGCATTGACGGCGAGTGGCCTTTACTCGAACTCGAGGACTTGGTCCTATCCCATCCGCATCCAGCCGACAAAATATACGATCACTTACCCCGTACACTGCGGCATCTCTCGCTGCGCCACTGGCCCCACTACTGTCAAAGCATGTGGAACCATTATCCAATCATGCCTTGCGACCGATATCGTCTCTTGTCCTCTTACGATGTGTTGGGCATCATCAAGCGAGTGCTCACACCAGATCTCGAGTACCTCGAGCTGGAGTATCGCGCGGACTCCGGGGACTGTGAACTCTTCGATTACATCGCGTCTTCCTTCCCTCGTCTATCAGTCCTACAGATCCATCGCTACAGGGCCAATCACGAAGTCGACGTTCCAGTGGTACGCACTGTCTCACTTCAGAACACAGACTCGGAAAAACGCTGACGCTTGCCATGCCCAGGAAACGATAGCATGCGCACTTCGACCGCTTGTCCACTTGCGTACGCTCCGGTTCCACTTCGACTTCCCAAACAGTCCCCCGCCGTGGGACAACGGGTTCCGCTTCGTATTTGATATCGAGAAAGTCGGTGTGTTCATGTCGACGACCATACAGGAGGCGGTGGAGACCTTTGTTCGCCTTCTTGGTCAGTCGCTGCAGGCTGTTTGGGTGTTCCTGCCAGGCTTCGGTTCGACGTGGGATGCATATCGCGTCGTTCACGGCGAGGAAGGCGGTCCTCGCTGCGTGCGAGACGTTTTCATGTACGACCCACGCCACCCACCAAAGTGTATTGGGAACCCCATATTGTTTTCGCTATGAGGCATGCATCCTCAGGTCGTTCCCGGGGATGCGCGTATAGGTCTTCTTTGTACAGCAGGTTCGCAGCCTGAATGCTTACTGTGTACTCATATTTGAACAACTACTGTCGATGTGGAGGTGATTGTGTAACTTGCCGTCGAGATCGACTCGACGAGCAGAATTGGGCAAGTAGGAATACTTTGACTCACCAGCCCTGGAAGCCCTCTTGTTCGTCGTTACCCGTTTATGAACACGAAAAGTCTTAGTCATCAGCACGCTCGCAACTGCAGGAGTTGATACTCCCGAGTAGCGACCAAGCGTCTGCGTCATGGTATAGCGTACGACACTTACTGCCATCAGTCAGGAACGTTCCCGGGTGCAGCCAAACCCCCATCTCCAAAGGACACGCCGAATCTCTCGTACTACACACGCAGCACTCGGAGGAGACAACAGCCTCCGAACCGCACACCGTCTCCGGGCCATCAACCGGCGAAGACATTCGGACGCTCGCTCATTATGGCCGTCCTTGTATTCCGACGCCCAGGAAGCTCGGGATGATGAGGACCATGATGCGCCTTGGTCATCCGGATACCCATGATCGCGCGCGGGGACGTAAGTACTGGTTGCGCACGATATACGCAGACGATCGTGTCACCGATGTGCAAAAGCTGAGATTGGAGCGCAGCGCATGCGGGTACGAGTCTATACGAGATGAAGAAATTACGATTGCGACTATGCGAGACAAAGGACCTTATGGCGATTACGTGGCGTATGGACCCTGAACTGCGACGTACGTGAAGAGCATAGGTGGAAACGGGACATGTGTGAAAGGTAGTGGGGGACAATAGGAGACGATGGTTGCGAAGGATACAAGACGACAATAGCGACTCTACGGAATACACTATCCGGGACTCGAGGCATGAGAGGTAGGGGCCAGAATGAGGATGCAGTATGTACAGTCTTTGATGGGATCCAAGAAGTCCGACCGAGAGCACAGTGTTAGCTAGCAACGATAAGTTATACATAGACCTTGACATGAGGGCAGAGGCAAGAGAGGGGACGAGTGGGAGTGAGGGGGTTTCGAAGCAAGGAGGCAAACATGGGCCAGCGATCTGCGGCGCAGACGCCCAGCCATGGCTGGGGACACTGATGACCGCGGAGCGCAAAGCGAGTCCTGTCGTCTGCGCCTGATACCCCCCTCCGTCGTGGAGCGATGAACCATATCCCTGCACAATCTCCGCAGGACAGTGCACCACATGAGTCGCGGCGGACGTGTCTCTGCGGATATCCTGTGAGCGCGTGTCTCGGTGCGTTCACGCCTGACGCTGGACTGGGACCTGGGTTCGTCTTCGAATGGGGACTAGTGACAGCTGCCACATTCTACACCGGCGGATGGTGAATACGAAGGGAACAAAGGGCGACACAGCCCCCGAGGTACCGCGGGCGTGTGAGGAAGATGGAGGTGCCCCCCTGACGTCCTTGATTGGAATGTTGACGGGGACAGTTGAGCGGTCGAAGAACAGAAGCGGCCGGACGAAGGCGGCCGCTCCCCGTGATTGGCAAGAATGGATGAGTGAAACGCGAGGGCGTCGCGGCGGGGACGCGGAGAATGATAGCGGGAGCGGGAAGGTGCAAGATGCATTAGGCGACGGATGTCATATGCATAGAGATTACTGGCCGCTGAGGCCGCAATGGGATGAGGTGGACTGCAACCGGGAGTAGAGTAGTTGGTCAAGAAGGGGGGCAAACGTAGCAGTCGGATGCCCCTTGGGTAGTATGGAGTGTGCTGCGGTGACGGTGCTCAGAAGAAGACGGCACCGTGTGAGGACGCGGCCGCCTTGATGGTGGTTTGGGAGGAAGAGCCAGACGGCTTCGACCCTGAGGAAGAGGCAGAGACTGGGGCAGACGAGGTGGAGAACATGGCTGCGTGAGATGGTCGAGATGGAGAGTGACCGAGTGTTGTAGACGTGTGTAAAGTCGTCGACGAGAGAAGCAGGCGTTGAGGGGGATGGACTGCGGGATTGGTGAAGTGAGGACATACGGCGAAGTAGAGGACGTGCTTTATAGGGCGCCCCGCCAAGACGCTGCACCGGACATAACGATACGCTGTGCGAATGCGGCTGTTTGGGATGACGTGGTGTGACTCGGTACGCCTGCCGTTCGTTCTGCAGACCGGTACCTGAAAATCCGGACAGAGATGACTAGTCGACAAGACAACAGGGGGCGGCGGCCTGTCATGTTTCCGCAATGCCGCAATGCGGTGGACGGTGACGCCGCGACGGCCATGGACAGGGAGACATCGCAGGAATGGACCGGACGCTGTGCGAGGATTGGCTAAGCGAGGTGGATGGACGGAAAACCCTTGATGGTGAGTGCGTGCTGAAAAGAGCAACTGTGGGCGCGCAGCATTTGGTGACTGTGTTTCATGAGACTGTTACATAAGTCAATGCGGTGGTCAGTAATAAAACTAATTGGTTGGTATGCGGCGTGAGTTCGCAGTTGGAGAGTTCCCGGATGACGGGAGAAGAGGGTTGTGGAGAGGAAGCAGTGCATCGACGAGACCGGAAACATGAACAAGAGGGACGGCAAACAATGAGACACATACCGCACACAGCATCTGGAAGATGAGGGATGATAGAACACGGCAGAGAACGTCGAGTCATGCGCAGAGCGCGATGGAAGACTTGGATGACTCGAGCTGTAATCTCGGGAGATATTCTTGGCGTCGATGTTGACCTCGAGGCTGCTAGCGACGAGTACATCGGACGGCGGGCTGTGCTGAATTTGTCGCGCGAGTCTGGGATGATGGGAGAGCGAGATGGGATGATATGTCGAGCGCTGTTGTGTGGCAATGGCTCGCTCGACTAGTCACGCACGACATCGACATCGACTGGAGATGGGCGGGGTGGACGTCGTGGGTCAACCCAGGGCGCGGCACTGGCGTAGCCTCATCAGAGCCGAACTGATCGGTTCGGATCGCCCCGGCCCAGTCCCAATCTGAACCGAACCTGATAGCATGCCATCGAGTCCTGCAGTCTCTGACCGTCGTCTTCATTGCTTCACTCATCTGGTAAGCATTGGCCATGCACATATCATGATAGTCCAACGTGTCTGCGAACAAGCCGCTCATCATGAGCCCCGAAACCGTGCCTCGACTGCTCTCGTCCGCTCTGATCCAACATTGGCATGTGTCGGTATGTTACCTCAGTCGGCGGGGCAGTGCGAGTCACGGAAAACCCAGGGCCGCCAGTCATGGGTCCCAAATATGTACTTCATATTCATTCAGCTGTTGACGTCGCCTCCCACCAAAAGTCTACCATCCCTTGGTTCGCTGACAGCTATCTTTGATGCTGCGCCGTGGGTCCATATTAATATTGATTCGTCAATGGTATGCTAACATGCTAACAGGATCAAGGTTCACGATTAAACCTACCATCACGCCTACTACAGGTGTCAACTCATCGCGCGCGACGGAGCTCGGTGAAGCCGGTGCCCACTCTGACGCACAAGTCCAGAACCACACAAGCGGTCGATCTCGAGCTCGTTGTGGTTCTCTCAGGCCCCCGTCATATGTCAATCACCCTCCTATCGTTCTTGGCGCATTACTTCAACCCACAGACATCGGCCAAACGGTCTCCGTGCCCTTCACATCGAGAGGGCCCATGGCGCCGTCCGCCCGCATCCCCATCACGAACACACATTTCCAGGCTTCGCGTAGAACCTCTCGGCCGCGCGAGCTACCAAACATCCGGTACCGCTCTCGTTCGTCTACACATATCCACACATCCATCCATCATTCGTTCAAGCATGCGCAGAGGCCTCAAGCTTGGAATGGAAATACTGCACGGCGCTGCGGCGCCCGTCGACCTTGTCCTCTCCACTGCATCCGTCGATCCAGATATCTGGGCGAACCCTCGAGGCTCAGGTCGATAAACCACGCTCTTGCTCCACTCGGACGACCCCACGAATGTCCTATCTCCCCGGGTTGACCCTGAATTTGATGCATCTGGATCAATTCTGTCAACCTCAGAAGCCTCTCTCTCCGAACCCATGGCCGGTCACGGCGATGCCCCCCCTGGGGCTTCCAGCTCCGGACGACGCACACGCACGGACAGAAGTCTTTCCTCCGGCTGGCGGCTCTGGAGCTCGGCGCTCAGCACTCAGCGTCCGGGCCACTAGGTACTGACACCCTGAAGGCCTGACAGCGGAAGACAGCGTCGTTCGCGAAGGAACGGGAGGGGAGGCCTGGGGATTCTCAGGGTCGTCAGCCGTGCGCGGAGCGGCTGGTGTTCGCTGACACCCAATAGGTCCGGGGACTCCGCGCGCCCAACGGCGCCGCGCGAATTTGACTGTGTGCATGATCTTCCTGGCCGGCGGCGTCGCTGTGCGACTGGGGGCGCGTCGTAGCATGACGACTCGCCCGTACTTGGGTGACGTTCATCCACGAACGCACATGCGGATGTCACCAACTGACTGTATCAGAGCATGCGGGAGCGAGGCCGAGGAAGCCTATGTCTATTGTCGCAACTTGGATTCGTGAGTGCCACTCGTCTCGGCCTCCTCCATGTTCCTTCCCCGCTGCGACCGCGTCTGTGCGTATTAGGATTCGTGCGCCCCAACTGGGTATAGACTCATCAAACATCAGATGTGTCCGAGCCACCTGCATGCTATCAGGTATGTGTCTGCGCATGCTTTGAGTTCCTTCTCATGGCAACCCGGGTCGAGGAATGGCGACCACGTCTGTGGCTCAGGATACAGACTGGCTCCGAGCCCGAAAGTTCGCAGCAGCTCAGCGAACGTTCATTGGCGGGCGGTGACGTCGACCTCTGAACGCGGCGAAGAGCAGGAGAAGTGGCGTCATATCGTTCCAACCGTATAGAAGAACAGCGCAGAGATTCATACATCTACCGTACCACAAGCTAGCTATCAAGCGCAGTGTTATCATATGCACGAGCAAGTTATACCGCGGCAATATGTTACACCAAAGTTGAGTTCAGTCCAACAAACGCATACGAATCCGCGACAAGGCCCAGGAAGACGAAGCGGAATCCAGGAATGGTAGGAAATCAGCGGTGTCTACGCCTCCGCCTCCGCAATCTCCCCCCGTCGCGCATCCCCTTCCAAGACCCAGCCGTCCTATCAGGCGTGCATCCTTCCCATACCTCCCCGTGCACCTTCTGCGGCCCCTCCGCCGACCGCCCGAAGGACGCGAACCGCACGGGGCCCTGGAGCGTGCAGGCGCCTAGACAGAAGGGCTTCCCAGTTCGCGAGCGTCTCGGCAGCGCAAACGGCCCACGGCCCACGTCCGGCGTGAAGCATCCGATCGGACCCTGCAGCGCGACACCGGCGAATATGTCATCCGCCCATGGCCAGGCGCCTGGCGCGCGCGGTACGACTCTCGCGGGCAGCGAGCAGCGAGCAGCGAGCAGCGGGTAGAGTTTGGGAACGATGCAGAGAATGCGTCCAGGCGAGCGCGCGCGCGTCGCGGAGGCAAGCAGCTGGTGAAGGTGCCGGGATGGGTGTTCGTTGTTCAGATGCGGAGAGGGACGAGGCTAGTGGGCGTATTGGGTTCATGACGTCGTCGACGCGGTATAGAGCTCGCTTCGATCGGAGTGCGTTGTGCTTGTGCTCAAAAGAACACGGGAGCGGAAGAGGAGGCCGTCGCGCGGATGACGCCTTGCGAGGTGGGACGTGCAGGTGGCTGGGCCGTAGTAGCCGTGGGGGCGGTGGGGCGGCCGTTGGCCAGCTTGGTCGCGAAAGCAGATATGTCGGCGAAAAATTGCATGTTGAGGGCGTAGAGTGGGAGGGGGCGGGGTGAATGTGATGCGCGGATCGCGATCGCGAGGATGGTTAAGTAGCTGCGGTGAATGTGCGCTGGGTTTGCTGATGGAGCGGCGACTGGAATGCAGCGGCTGGCGATGATGGCGAGGACGGACTGGAGTTGAGGGGTTTATATCTCGCGATGGACAGGACCTGTCAGGCAGCATGGGTCAGGTTGAACTCTATTGCCTCCAAGAAGCAGTCGTTGTTGTACGCCGTCGCAGTGCAGCCTGGGGCAGGACGGAGTGGAACGAGCGCGCGGACGCAGTCCGGGGAATCCCAATCCGATGACGACTCGGAGGTATGCACCAATGATAGTCTACCGGACAGCCCCAGGTTCATGAAAGAAGCCCGCGGGAGGACTTAGCGAGCAGTGCCTCCGAGCCACCAGTCACGCCCTCCCTTCGGATGGTGGACGCCTGGACGCGCGCGGGCATCACTCGAGTATTGATAGACAAACAGAGGCGCGCACCGCGACATCGATGGTAGGCGTCCAGCGGCGCAGGACAGGGCGGAAATGCGTCCTTGTCCGCCGAGAACGAGCCAGGCTGGCCTGCTCTGAGCCGATCCTTCCCAGATCGAGCTCCCGGGCGGATGCAAGACCAGTGGTGAGAGTTTGCGCCAAGGGGTATACGAGCGCCTATACAACATGACAGATCAGCAGCAGCCAAATGCGGCCATGCGAAAGAAACGAAATGCATCATACCACACAGTTCCTTCACAGCTCGGCCAGGTCTGTGCTGTCCATCGAGGAAACCACAGTGATAATTTGGCCAGGTTCGCATCCCGGTATGCTCTGGCCCGGTGTTGCTGCGGTGGACTCCCTGCGGTGATTGAGCTCTGTACTGCAGCTGCGTCCTTGGGAAAAAGGCCGTCACAAGTATGCATTCAATGACATACGTCCTCTCGGTTCCCTTGCCCCCTCCGTCGCAAGGGGGTGGCAACTCGGGCCCGAGCTTCCGCCCGTAGATCAGGATCAAGAGGTCCTGGCATGACCGAGTGTGCTGCAGGAGAGGCTGTATGAGCAGCTTGCCGAGCGGCGACCGTGCACGCGATCCCTGGATGAACATCATGCCTCCCCCATCTGGATATACCGACAGCAAGCAGGATCCAGAGGTGCATGTCTAGATGGCGGCGTGCCTCCTGCCAAGTCCCCGCGTCAGCACCCGCGCCCGCGCATGTGGTAGTCCACGAGCTGCGGACGCACTTCTGCACGATCGGACGCACTCACGTACGTGCAGAGAACAAGGGCGTATGGGCTCTGTGGGTGGCACGCAAAGCCGCAGCCCAGGCTTTCTCCTTCGCGATTGGTTGAATGCCTTCCTCCCGCGAGCGGACCAGAACTCCCGCGTGGATGCAGGGGGTCCCTGTAAGCCATCTCGACCGCCGGCCCTCCTTGCCCTGCAGTGCACCCGATGGGGACTCTTCGCGCCTGCCTCCGTTCGAAGAAGCTATTTGCAGCCGGCGCCTGCGAAGCCCTTCCCTCCTTCTCGAAGCGCCTACAGTGCCTGTACGTGCGCGTGGGCCATGCGCCTGCTTGCAGGAGACATCCCTGGTGAATCGGCGATAAGCATGCAGGCCGCAGAATGTGCGCGTGTCGACCAGACAGACATGTATTTTGCCCTCAGATTGATCAGGTGTCTGGTACAATCAGGCTGGCGGAGGCAGTCTTGAACAGGAGCATCCTATAACGAGACGTGGCCGTGAGCCGCGAGCCATGGACCAGGCCTTGATCGGTGAATCCCTGTCCGTTATCATCGCAATTCTTGATGTGGGCGACAGGGAAAAGAGTATGTCAGAGTGGAGTCGCCCAAGCGCGTGCTGGCACTGATACTCACCTTTCCGCGATCGTTCATCCCACAAGAAGCCCTCGAGCTATCGGAGGTATGTTGACGAACACTGACCAGGTCGGTACCAGAACTCAGAGAACCGAAGAGAGCGTCTGAAGCGCGCCCTATTGTTCCCTCCTGGACACAATCACGCGCGAGAAGTGAAATCGGGTGCAGTCAGAAGAAGGCAATACCTTCGGGGGGACTGCAGCTCAAGGTTGGAGCTTCATTTGCGGGCGCAGCTCGACGGAAAATCTTCCGATGTATGCCGGGTCAGAACGTGAACTCGTCTGCTCGCCCTTGCAAGAGAACTAACTCATCGCCGGGCCTACGAACACACCGAGCTGTGGAGGTAGAGGGCTATGATCGCGGATAGAAGGAGACGAGTGAAACGCGTACCTCCACGTCAAGCAGATAGTGGTAAGCTGCAGGTGAGCTTAATCCAAGCGAGGCATCGGAGCGTCCAAAAACGCCCATAAGCGCACCCCAGCTCCTCACAGCTTCTCCCGCGGAACTGGCCGTTCGACACCAGGTCCGTGCGCCATGTAACTGTACCACGGCTCCAGGCAACACGGAAATGAGAGCCGCCACCATGACCAACTCTGTGGGCGACGGCCAGGCGGAAATCAAAATCAGAAGAGGACTGAGTAGGGAAGGCACCGAGCGGGAAGGTGGAAGACGGGGTTCTTAGAGACACATATCCACATAGAACGTCAAAGACGAACTCTGTTCATACTCGGTGTGCGCGATCCAACCGGAGTCCGACGCGGTCCGGCAGGGGGGTAGGAAAAGGACGAGTGCCGCCGAACGCTTCCTTGAAGCCGCCCGAGCTGGGCCGCGCAAGTAGATGCGTTCTGCCGAGGAACGAGTGGCAGACGGCATACGTGAGTCCTTGTACGCCGGTTTCTTGACCGAGCCCCGATGGGAAACGGAGGGGCAGACCGCTGGACTTTTGCAACAAGGGAGCAGAGCACTTTTCAGTCCATCGTCAATGGTGTTGCCCGAGAAGCAAAGGCGGGCCACGTACCCTGATGCAACAGTAGATGCATGCACGCACTTCGGGAAGATGCGGTCACAGCGGCAGGCGAAGAGGTATTCGTACACTCTATTTGATACATTTCACACTGTCCCGATGATCTATACCGTGCAACGCTACACAACCTCCACTATGATCTTGCCGCTGCTCACAGACGAGACGTCAGAAGCGCTCATACAGACACCGACGGTGTAGTAGGATGTCCGTACCTATTCTTGTTGGCCTCCATCTCACGGTGAGCTTCCTGTATCTCAGTCCAGGGATAAACCTGGGTGTGGCGTTGAGTGTATAATCCTCAGCCAGTGGATCAGGCTAAAGCACCGACCTTATGGATGTAGGTACGGATGCGACCGTCGCCCGAACTACCTGTGATGTGGTCGAACGCTTCGCGCTTGAACCTGAATGAAACGCGACGCTGTCAGCATTTGACTGCCAGCGCAAACTCCGCGATGCGAGACTCGGACCTCGCCACGAGCTCAGCCTGGTAGTCCTCCGAGCGCGCACGCAGAGTCGATCCCTGAATGCGCAATCGCTTGTACAAAATGGGCAGGATACTGAAGTTCGAGACCTCGGCACCTGTACATGGGAAACAGACGATCATCAGAGGACCGGACGGCTGCATGGTATCTGAAGCCGATAGGTAGACTGACCGCTGAGGACGGCGAGGAGCGTCATCCTCCCATCGTACGCGAGGGAGTCGATGTTCTTGTTCCAGTGGGACTGGCCGACAAAGTCGATGATCACGTCGACCCCCTTGCCGTTCGTGATCTTCTTGACCTCTGCGGCAAAGTCCTCCGTCTTGTAGTTCACGGCGTGTGTCGGACCACTGGGCAGGCCCAGTAACATATCGAGCTTGTCACGGGTAGATGCGGTAGCCGTGACCGTGTTACTGGCCCGAGAGACGATCAGTCTGGGGAAGCGAGTCGAGGTGGAGCATTCACACTCACGCGCCATACAGACGCGCCAATTGGATGGCTGCAATGCCCACGCCGGATGCACCGGCGTGGATGAGGACGTCATCTACCTTCTTGACCTCGGCAAGGACCACGAGTGCCTGGAATGCTGTGGTGTCGTCAACACATCTGTGATTGAACATATGGATCACACTGAAAAGAGGTTGAGCCCGGCGCCGCTGGGAAGCCATCCACTCGGATAGCCCCGGCGGGGTCGAGGGTACGCAAGCAGCACATTCTCGCCACTGAGCTCCGCTGCACAATTAGCGTCGGACGCATATCGTCCACTTCGCGAAACCATAACTTCATCTGACAGTGCGCAAACTACCCAGCAGCATGCCGCCACATTGGTGACCGTACGGAGTGCCGCACGTCATATGGACAAAAAGACCGGGAAGGTCGGACTCAAGAGTGAGAGGATGGAGCGCTGGCACGCATCACATCGAAAAATGCGGCTGGACTGCATGGTGGCAACGCACGTACCTGTGAGGAAGACCTCAGGGATACTGGCGGCCTCAACCCAGGAGAGGTGGGCAGGCTTCCTGATCAGATTCCTATGAGGTGCCACGAGGTACTCGGCATATGCGCCCTGCAACGATGTCAACTGCCTGCGCACGCGTGCAATATCGGGCGTGTATAGCACTTACTCCCATGGCAAGGCCTAGCACCTCGTCGCCCTCGTGCCACTCGGTCACACCCTCGCCGACTTGGACGACGTGTCCAGAGAACTCGACACCCATGATGGTAGGTGCTCCGGGCGGCATGGGGTATTTGCCCTCACGCTGCAAGATGTCCATTCGATTCAGGCCAAAAGCTTGAACCTACCACATTCATCGACGAAAGACGCATCAGGAACGGCATGCTTTGAGACTGAGTTCCTACTGACCTTTACAAGAACCTGTCCTGCCCTTGCAACAGGTTCCTCCGTCTCTCCGAGATAGAGATTCTCGACAGGACCCTTGCCGTCTTTGACGAGAATTGCCTTCATCGTTTGCACGTTTGGTTCGGACAGATGATCAGAGTTCTGGCCCAAGCGTTTGTCGCAGCGTACAGAGTGAGGCCGACCGTCATGACCACCAGAATATACATACGTCACGATTCCCGTCCGCGGGAATGGATGGCGAAAGGAAGAGCGAGTCCCTGTTGACTCATCATCGCCTGACTAATCGCGAGGCTGAAGCGAACCAAGGGCTCAATCGAACCAGCCAATTGAACCGGCTCGCCTGAGCCTCGAGTTCTACTCAGACTCTTGCGCCTCCGCCGCCAACTCCTCACCCCAAGCAGCGTCAATTCATATGATGAGATTCCAAGTCCCAGCCCGGCAAGCACTGAGCCTTCAATCATGCTGCGAAACGCAAGGTCCTTGACAAATGATCATTGGCACAGAGGTAGTACGCCGTGGGTTCCAATCAAACTCCCGTTGTCCCTATGCTCATCGTGTACTACCATATGAAGTAGCGTTCGTCGAAGAGCCTCTTCCGTCATGGCGTGGTCTCCGAGACGACTCACGATAGTAGTGGGTAATTGTGAGTGGCTGCACCGCCAAGATCTCACGAATCACGAAAAGCAAGGCCCCTTTTTGGTGAGTACGTTGATTGTGCATGCCTACTAGTTCCCAATGTTGCAAACTATTGCTCAACATCAATGCCGTCAACCCATTTGCTTCCGTGGATCTTCCCGCGTTGTCAAGCTGGCGACCCTATTTCAACAGTTTCACCTGTGAGAGAACATCAACGCTACGGAGGGCGGAGAGGATGCCGACGAGTGGGCTCGACTGTCCAACAAACACTGAGCCCATGGGGAAACTGGACCCGTAACGGGAATGTGCGGTGAACCAACGCGAGTCTCCAATGACCATACTCCTCCTTCGCTATCCGAAATAGCTCAATTGGGATAGCCACAACCCCGCGCTCCCCCTTTCAATCATATGGTGTACGGCGTACTGGGATATAGCCCCGTCAACTCCGACGACCGGGATGCGACACCGCCCTGACATTGACCTCTGAGCGATACGGCACGCCCCTGAGCCTCAAGGCTACAATGCCGCAGAGTCTGCCCTGGAACGGCACGCACACACCAGCAGATTGCCGCTGACGATTTTCGCTCGTTAGGTACATTCTGCCTCTCCTGGCTTCTACATAACTGACGCATTCTTGCGCTGTCGGAACATAGGGCACAGGCACTGCCCCAGTGGCTTCAGTGTGTGAGTGCGCGTCCATCTACGCCCCATGTGTCTGACCCTCCGCCTCCGTGCCGGAAGACGCCAAACGCGATTGATTCATCGCAGCGCGTCTACTTCTAGCTTCTCTTGACGTTTGATTGCGCGGATACCTGTGCATGACGAGTCCCCGGCGAGATGCGTTGCTGCGTTCTCCCGTGTTATAAAGGGCTGCGGTTCAAGAGACTGGACAACACAACACGTCTGCAGTGACCCTCACTCCCTCTCGGTCCCACTATCTCCGAGTCCTCTCCTTCCGAGCCACCTAATATCGTCCACCGGCCATCTACTCTTACACGACACCCTAATTCTTCCCACTATCTATCACATTTCGCGCCATCATGTCGGCCATCGCATTCACCACCCCCGTCTCGTCCTCTTCCCCCGCGACGAAGCCCAAGCCTACTGCGTCCGCGCAAAACATCATCCGCACCAATGCCGGCGCCGTTGGCCCCGTGTTCTTCTAGGCTCCATGCCGTACACGTCGGACATAGCATCCCAACGCATCTCCCGCCGAGCGCGAAGCGTAGCATGCCACATCCTCCTTCACGAGAGTAGCCTCATCAAAGCGCACAAGTCCCCGTCACTCCATCATCCCATAATCTACCCGCGCGATGTGCGCTATAATCGACCTCCTTGGGGTAACGCGCGCCTGTGACGTGCTCTCAAGCATCCTCAACCATGGAACACTCCCTATGATTCCGGGCAGGAAAGCTACTTTAACCGACTCTATAATCCCCTCATCACGGTTTTTTTCGTTTTGGATATGTATTGACCTTCGTCACCAGGCACTGCTCTTCCTACTGTATCTGCTTGAATCTTGTAGGCTTTCTTGTAGCCCCCCAGAGGCACCGCGCTTTCTGCCCTAGAAGAAACTTGTACATTCCTGTAATCAACGCTAGTCGTATACTGTACCACATCCAATCCCAAATAGCATATCTCGATGCTCGAAAACATTTCGCCGTCCATCGGTGCCAGCGGAGAACCTAAACTAAACAGCGTCCATTCGTCAGTTCGGAAGCAGAACACTAGTCCATCCCGATACAGAACCCCGGTCATGCCCGACGCCTGCTTGGTGCCACCCCACTCGCCACGCGTCCGTACCCTGGCGACCTTCTAAACTTCTAGCTCCAAGCTTCATGTTCCAAGGAGCCGCGTTGATCCAGCGCTGCGCCCACAGAAGCCGCATCAAGACCGAGGCAGCGAAGGCCTCCGGCCATCCAAGCGCCCTGTACGCCGCAGGCTAATTAGAGCAGTAGCCTGGCCACCAATGTACATAGCGAGACCGAGGGCGTAAACGAGAAGCGAGTGGGACAGAGTGCCAGAGTGGCGGGGATGCGATTGTTGCTTGCGGCGTCGATGTCAACAGGATGCGCGCATGCGAGGCCAGTACGCACGATGCGCCGCTATCCTCGCCCGACCTCGGGAATTAGATGCTTGGTTCGAAGGACGGGCCGGAGGCCACATGGTGATGAGAGGAGGGTCGGCGATGGTGAAGGAGGTTGTGTGGAAGGAATCAAACACCGGGAAGTCTCAGGCAGCACGTCCGCGGGAAGCTGTGGCCGACGCTCGAAAATCTGCGCCTCGAGCGACATCGTACCATCTGTATCGTTGCCTCGGCTTTCTGCAACCGCACAAGGGGCGCGCTGCTGACAATGAACGTGAGATTGTGTTGCGCGGCCACACGGGTTGAGATTCACCTCTCGGGCTCATTGGTCGAGCCCGGGTTTCAGAAAATAGTCCCATTCTGGCCAAACGCCACTGTCTGGACAGCCTGGATCGTCTTCCCACTCGGGCGGGGGCAGAGACTCGAATCGGGAGCGCACGATCACCTCCCCCACAAACTCGCTAAGCTCGAGGGCCTGCGCCTGGAGGGGCTCGGTACACGCGACCGCGAGCCGTCGGAGGGGGTTGCCCAATCGCTTCTTGCGATGCGAGACGATGTCTAACAAGTCTTTCAGTCCCTCGTAGTGGATGTTATACATGCAAAGGGCGGCGAGCCGAGGGCAGATGTTCCGATAGTCGCTGTCAATATTGGAGAGCGCAATGCTGAAGTCGAGGATCCGCGTCCGGTCGTCCAACCCGACTCCAATCGTTGTCAGCTTGGGAAACACTGAGAGCACTGCAGGAACCAGGAAGACGGTCGTCGGCGCGTGCTTTGTCCACAGGACGGTGACGTTCTCAAAGATGGGGTTGGCTCTTATGAACCTGCGGATTTTCACGCTGATGGAGTCTTTCGAGAAAGCAGTTGGAATAGATAGACAGAAATGAAGTCCGCCGTCTGAGGTTGAGTTCGCCATTTCGATGGTGTAGTTGTACGTGCGCATGATAGGGTGTGGAGTAGGGTCAGATTGGACGCGAAGCCTCGTCATGTTCGCTGCCGCCCATTGTTGGTGAAACGGAGGCTGGGAGAGATGTGTGAGGTCGTCCAACAACAATTCGCCTAGCCGCACGAGACACTTTGCGGGCACCGCGATGTGACGTATAAGCAAAGTGGAGTGTTCAACCAATAGTGTGATTCTGCGAAGATCAGGAAGCATAACGACCTCAGGGGCCGCCTCGCCAAATCTTGACTCTAGCTCCTTCTTGGACTGGATATAAACAATGCGCAGTTGGGGACATCGACTCATCAGAGCCAGGAGGGGGGAGAAACACAACGATCCTTGGATATCATGCAGCGCCAGATGTGTGAGACTTGGGAACTGATCTGCGGGGATAGTCCTGGTTGTGTGCAAAACAAGCTCCCGCAGTTTCGAAGCTTGATGAGAGAACAAGGCGTAAGATTGTTGTGGAAGTCGGCCAGAAGGCCAAAAGCGAAGGTCGAGCGTGCATTCCAAAAGATCCGGTGCAACGACGTCTAGAAGGTTTCGGGGGTCGCGGCGCCTGCACCAGTTCTCGGTTGTGTCGAGCATGAGGAGGTAGCGAACACGGGATGGCTGGTCTCTGAACAGTTCCGCCACGCTCTCGATATCTCCACCGACGACAACGTGTAAATCATTGCTCCGCGAGCGATGAAGGTAGCGATCGTATGGTGTGGCCTTTGGGCCTCCGCATATGATGCAAGACCATAGATAACCGGTGGAAAGCGCGACGTCACGCCAGTGCTTGCATACCTCTACCAAGCGTGCGGCAGCCTTGGGGTCTGGGGATTCGAACGCTCGGAAGACATAGGCCCCGGAACGGACCTGGCCGGTGACATAGAAAGAGAATATCTGTGCCAACAGCTCTGGGGGTATGCGATTGACCGTGGCAGTGGAGTTGACTACAACCCGTACGGTAGAAGACGCCTGGGCCAGTATGGTACTCAGGTCTCGTAGCTGTGGATCGGACATTGATCAGTATGTCGTGTGCGATTGTGATATGCCATGGATAATTTTCTGACCGTGTTAATATACCTTTCTTGGGTCCTGAAGATATAATGTGAGTATCTCCTCCATATATTCCACATAGGCAACTAACTTTGTTTGTAATGGGGTGCGGAGACGTCCGACTCGTGCCAAAATATCTTGCGCGGCATCCAAAGCCTGGAGAGCCTCTGCATTCTGAGCCGTATCGAAGTCTTCGAAATCCATCTTACTGTGTGGTTGTCAAGTCGAGGAAGGCATCCAAGTGGCCCGCCAATGCCAGAGCTGAGCGCTGAGCGGCTGAGTCAGGAGACAAAAGCTGGGGTCCAATCACAGCGTTGTTTGTACGTGTTAGGATCCGAAGCTATCGACCTCCCGATGCATCTGGGCTAGCGGATACGCTCTGTTCCGCTACCCTCACTACTCTCGTCTCACAAATCCACGGGTTACCCGGATGGCCGTTCTCGCTCGCGCAGGTCATGCGTCACATGGCCGACGATGCCTTATTGCACTGCCATGGAGTCAAGTTGAGCTTGATTCCTCCAGGTAAGCTCCGTGAAGATGGGTCTCGTTCGGATGTTGCGATGCATTGCAGTCACTGGTCCATGATGTCGGTCAACGACACATGATGTAGCATGTGAGGGTGGCTAATTGGATTTTGTTGGATCTTGCTGGGTTTACCAGCTTGCATAGCGACGATCACGTTATCCCGTCGTCGCTGTGCCACGTGCGCTCATAGATTGACCAATTCTTCTCACTCAGGATTGCGCTGGTGTACTATTGCCTCGGGATTCTTGACATACTTGGCGCAGTTGATTCTCGAACAAGCGAAGCAGACCGCGAGACATGGAGAGAATGGCTCTGGGAGCAGCATATCTGTCAGTCTCTCGATACAGGCATTCTCCCCACCTCCATCTGACGCACTGCAGCAGGACCATACGGCGCAGGTTTCAGACCTAGTCCGTTTGTAACACCTGAGGACCACAAGGTACCCTCATTCTCAGCCTTGCAACACCGTGTTGAGTTTTCTTGGCAGGGGGAACCTATCGAATACGCTACTCCACACCTGGTCATGACATATACAGCCCTGCTTTGTCTTTCCATTCTTCGCGATCCCTTTGAACAGCTGGATCGTCCAGGTTTGCTACGCTTCCTGGGAGCTTGTCAGCAAGCGGATGGAAGGTAACCCAAGCCCGAGCCCCTCCCTCGCCCATCCCCTAATAACCCACTTCAGCTTTTCTGCCCTCCCCAACGGCGGAGAATCAGATCTCAGAATGCTCTACTGCGCCTTTGCTATCAGCAGTTTCATGAACGATTGGTCTGGGATCGACATCGATCGCGCCATATCCTACATTCAGTCATGCTATGTCAGATTTTGGACCCTCACTCCTTCCTGATCGCAAACTGACATCATCACAGACATACGAAGGTGGCTATGGCCAGACTCCAAACGGAGAAGCGTTGGGTAAGAGAGATGAGCTACTCTGTCGCATGAACTTCAACTTGACATACCGCCCAGGCGGCACGTCCTACTGCGCAATCGCTGCACTGTACCTTGCACCCGACACGCCTGCATCTCTGCGAGCTAGCAGATTAACCGGAGCGCAACGGTTGCGCACCGTCCGCTGGCTCGTCCAAAACCAAACGGAGATTGGTGGCTTTTCCGGACGGACGGGCAAGCCTGCAGACGCGTGCTATTGCTTCTGGTGTGGTGCGGGGTTGAGCGTACGAGCCTCTCTGATGCTCCCTCCGAACTTCACTGACGCACGGACATAGATACTGGGCGAAGGTGATCTCGTAGACGAACGCGCTATGGCAACTTTCCTCGCCGAATGTCAGTTCAAGTATGGGGGAATCTCCAAGGCCCCAGGAGAGCAGCCAGGTGAGCAATTGTTCCAGAGTCGTCCCATGTTTGCTGAACGAATGCGTGATCAGATCCGTACCACACATATCTGTCTCTCGCAATACTTGCCATTCTACCCAATGCTACAGAAGACGACCCGAGCTGGAAGCTGCCCCGGATGGACGCACTCTGGAATGCGACTGAAGAGACAGCGCAATGGGCGAGAGAGCACATACCGGTCAAAGGAGACAGCTGAGATAAGCAGGCAAACGGGTGAGTCATGACTAATGATCCGGATCGTGTCCGGAGACCGATGAATCTGGGATGATTAGATGTAATTACGAGAAAGCAAGAGCTATTGTATGGTCGCTATCGTACAACAGCGCATGTTGGGCTAACCTTGAACACAAGCTACGCCTTCATTTCCACCTTGGCTTTGTACCCCGCATACGAACCCCATGACGTAGTGAGGTCGTTCACCTCCTGCAAGTGTACCGGTCAGTTTTGGTTCCATGACATGCAGGCACTCGAGGACACATTACCGTGCTTATGGTGTCCAGCTCCCATGGCGTAACCTCTTCGCCTGTATAGCTCCTATGAACCTTCGTGATAGCGAGGTTGAAGATGCGCATGCATTCTCGCGTAACCACTTCATGACCGACCCACAATCGAGCATCACATAGCCTCAGGAGATGGATAACTGCACGCACCTGCTCGAGGGCTTCCATATGATCAACGAGCAACCGTAGGACAAGGTGAACGAACGAAGGGGAAAGGATCCGCCGCTTGTAGAGGCCCGCGATGAATTCCAGCACTGCGAATGCCGGTCTCATGGAGGGTTCGCTTGGCCGAGAACCCAATCCATATGGAGTTCCCTGAATTCATGGACAGTCAACATGAGAAATGCAGATAGTCGAATTTGAACCTACTGGAGTCCACCACGCCTCAAATTCTTCCCATATGCACCGCTTCAGAAGCTCTCCAAATATCCTCGCATAGAACGGATCGACTTCAGCAAGTTGTTGGTGAAGCGACCACGAGAGACGGACGAGCGTATCTCGAATCGCCCTGTCACCCTCCACTGCTCGCTCCACACACTTCCACGCGAGCGCATGCATCGGCTTCCCGCAATCCTGGATCCAGTCCTTCTCCGAGTTCAAAATGGTGGCCGCGCTCTGCTGCACCGCCTTGTCGGTGAGGGTTGAGTACACGCGGAACGAACCCATCCACTTGAAGCTCCATGGTATCCCCCTCTGCTCGGGCGACATGATGGCGCGTACAGCAAGCGGCGCGAATTGACTCGCGTGTGGGTCTGAAGTTGCGACGAACGCATACGGACCCGCGTGCGCTTGTGCGGCGCGCCGCTGCTGGAGCCAGTGCGCGAATGCGTGCGTGTCCCATACTGCTTCATCGGAAAGGTCAAAACCGGCAAGACCGAGAATGAGGAGCATACGCTCTTCTTTAGTCATCTTGAAGCATGTCTCAGCAGGGCGCGCGGTCGAGGACAACTCGGGTTGTTCGCCGGTATAAAACCTCGCAGATGGTGCAGGTGTCGTCAGTGGCGCGTGCTGGTACGACGTTATCGTGTCGTCAAGAAGAGGAGGCGGGGCGCTGACAGTGGTGAGTGATTGCTGCGATGCGAAGGGGAGGCCCGGGGGACGCTGGGGTTGAGGCGTTGTGAATGTGGGTGGATAATGAGAGGTTTGCATCCTGCGCGGAATGATTGAGTGGACCGCCCTCGTGGAGTAGGAGACAACGGGAATGGTATAGCTAGAGGAGGGTGGGTTGTGTGGGTTCTTGTACCAAGGCCCTGTGGGCCCGGCCGCGCGATCAAAGCGACCCGACATTGGCAGCGGCGCGGTTCTGTGGCCAAATGACGGACAGAGACATGTCGAAGCGACGCGAGCTTTAACATGGCGGGAGTGGTGTTGCGTGTCATGAACCACAACGCTGAGTCTTTTAGCACGGGCGAAAGCAGGCACCGACAAAAGGATGCGATCCAAAGGCCACAAAGGCCCTTGAGGCTGCCACTCACGTCAACATGGTATCAACCAAGCAACTTTCCAAGCCAATTGTATGAAGTCTAAAGTCATTGATGCTCTTAGTATGGGGTCAACTGAGGTGAGAAGAGATAATGTATGCCTTATTCATGCGCTATATTGAGCATCATCATGAGCTACGTAGGCGATTTCAATGCGTTTACATTGTGAACGCGCGCGACAAGTAGAGCGAAGGACAAGAAAGCTGCTTATTGTGATTATGTTATGGCGATCGTGAGGTTGAGCCAAGGTTGAGTATGTAATCGATCGACTGCAGGAGAAAGTGAATTTGACTCACTCGGGCGCCTGACAACTCCTCGAGGACAAGTGCGGTCTCTGACTTGGAACATCCGCCTTCACTAACCAGGTTGACACAAAACAGGCAAAAATAATGCGCAGAAGCATTGAAATCGATGTGGAGGGTTACGAGTTGTCTTCCAAGATGTACGAGACTGGCCATACGAACACCCCGTCGACGGCCCTCTCCGCACGGTCCTCCATCGCGGCTCTCAACGTTGCGGAACCACAAGATGGTACCGTGCAAGAACTGCCTCCAGTCGACAGGGGAATCAAGGCATGGACTTTCTGTGCCGCAGCGTTCGTCCTCGAGATGATGGTCTGGGGTTTCGGTTTTAGGTTTGTCTATTGTCCACCCGAGTCTGTTACGAGGATACTACTAAGTCGAGATTCCCCAGTTATGGTATTTTCCAAGGTAGGCCTCTCTTGTAGGATTCAAATTCGTTACGTGGACTGACAGCGCGTAGATTATTACACGACACATCCGCCTTTTGACTCGGCATCTGGCGTTGCAATATCCGCTGTCGGGACAGTCGCACTCGCCATACAATACGGAGAAGTCAGTTTGAAACTAATACTGTCTTGCGCGATTGGATAGCCAACTATTGTTGCTCATTTTACAGGCACTATTCCTGTCTTGCTTGTTCACCAGATATCCGGACTTCTTCCAGCTCTCGATGTGGATAGGGCTTGCCGTCTACTTCGTGTGTCTCTTCTCTTCGAGTTTCGCCACGCAGGTCTGTATCCCCAATCTCTAAGTCTCATCCCTACTGAAGAGAACGTTGGTTTAGGTGTGGCAACTGATCTTGCTACAAGGTGTTGGTGTTGGCATCGGTGGAGGGATGTTGTATAACCCTGTCATTAGGCTCCTGCCCGAGTGGTTCTCCGAGAGACGCGGCCTTGCAGGCGGCATCATCTTCTCAGGAACAGGTCTAGGAGGATTCGTCTTCCCATTCATTCTCAACGCGCTCCTCGACAAGGTCGGGCTGGCATGGACGCTACGCATCTGGGCCATCGGAACCACCTTCTTCTCTGCCATGGCCTGTTTTGGCATGAAGAGTCGCTTCCCAGTGCCCAAATTCAGCGGGGGTCAGCGACGCCCTAAATTCATTCCTCCGCAACTGGACTTCCTCATCAACCCCCTGTTCGTCAGCTTCGTAAGTGGCCCCGTCGGCATGCTTCCTGTTATCACTGCTCACTGCTCACTGCGCACGACGCACAGGCGTTCACAACTCTCCTCCAAGGTCTCTCCTACTTCCCTGTCTCGCTCTACATCGCCTCCTTCACAAAGATTGTGGCCGATCAGTTGACCGCGACGGTCATCCTCGGCCTCTTCAACTCCGCTGCGACGCTCGGCCAGATCATCCTCGGTCATCTGACCGACAGATTCCCATACCCGTTGATTATGATTGTGAGTGCGCTCGGCAGCTCGCTCGGTGCGTTCCTCCTGTGGGGATTCGCGAGCACAGCGACGTACCTCTATGCGTTCGCCATCATCTTCGGCTCCCTGGTCAGTTCTCGTTA
The DNA here is from genome assembly GCA_020543525.1 of Coriolopsis trogii. NCBI lineage: Eukaryota > Fungi > Basidiomycota > Agaricomycetes > Polyporales > Polyporaceae > Coriolopsis > Coriolopsis trogii. Next base: position 2,115,546 of record JAHYIO010000023.1, on the reverse strand, counting down.
CTCTCGTTCATAAAGCGTCCTTCATCGCTGACCGGGGCGACGCTTTAGAGTGGAGGATTCTCGTCCACATGGACGAACGCGGCAGTCGAATGCGTGGGGAACAAGCCAGAGTACGCAGGGATGGCATTCTCCGGGGTGGCCTTCTCGAAAGGCATATCTGCCGTCATCGGGCCTATCATCTCCGGTATGCTCCTGGAGGCCGGAAAGGGCTCGTACATGGGTGGGGGCTTCGGTAGGTTCGGATACGGACCGGTAGAGATCTTCGTCGGGTCTTGCGCGTTGGCATCAGGACTGGCGAGTGTCGTGGTGGCAGTCGCGAGGCAGAGGGCGTTGAAATTGTAGGACCAATGGGGACGCGTGTTCGGGGTCTCATCTGTCCTCGACTCGAAGTCTCATGGTCAGCTCGTGATCACGCAAGACGGGTCAAAGTTCCGGTAGCCAATGATGTGTAGAGCTTGAGTACCATGTCCATGCGCATCGGTGCGCCTAGGCCTACGCGCAACGGGATGAGACGTAAATGGAGAGGGCTCGTCGGAGTGGGAGAGGTCGAACAACGCGCGAGCGTAAAAGTCGGTGGCTCTTCACGGAATGTATATTCGCATAGCCGGTAGCGCCATCACTGTTCCATGGGTGAGCGACCTAGGCCAGGGGTATCGTGACAATATCCTTACATACATTATCGATCTTCCACAGAAGTTGACTCGTCCAGCGCCTACAACTGCGTACAAGATCATACAAGTCCCGCTCCACGACGAGGATATTTGTCTCACCGAAGCCTCCTCCACTGCAGCAGCAATAAAAGCCTTGTCAGGAAAGGTAACAAGCATGTACAGAGTCCGCGAGCACGATGTGGAAGGTTTCGAGTTGTCCTCGAAACCTTACAACTCCGAGCCTCTCGGAGAGTCCGGAAATGTGACCCCAGCGACGACACGGACTCTCTCGGCACAGTCGTCGATTGCGGCACTCAACGTTACGGAACCGGAGGACAACACCGCCATACAGGAGCTACCTCCCACCGATAGAGGGATCAAGGCATGGACGTTCTGCGCGTCCGCGTTCGTTATCGAGATGATGATCTGGGGCTTCAGCTTCAGGTGAGTCGAGTCGCCTCCGTCTCGGTGTTCCATACGATCCTGAGTCGGCCACTTTCAGTTATGGTCTTTTCCAAGGTGATTGAGTAACTCTTCGACGACGGCCCATTTACTCATGCGGATGGCGCGCGCAGATTATTACTCGACGCATCCGCCGTTTAACACTGCGTCTGGTGTCGCTATTTCTGCCGTCGGGACAGTCGCTCTTGCGATGATGTACGGAGAAGTCAGTATAGCATTAGTTCCATGATCACCGCTGAGGCACTGACCTCTCGACATGTAGGCATTCTTCCTATCATGTTTGTTGGGAAGATATCCCGACTTCTTCCGCATGTCAATGTGGGCGGGATTGGCCATCTACTTCGTGTCCCTCTTCTGTTCGAGTTTTGCCACTGAGGTGTGTGCATCTTATACTCCTTGTGTCACAACTGTGCTGACCCAATCCTTCGCGAACACGTAGGTGTGGCAACTGCTCTTACTTCAGGGCGTGGGCGTCGGGCTTGGCGGCGGCATGTTGTACAACCCCGTCATCCGGCTCCTCCCCGAGTGGTTCGTGACGAGGCGTGGCCTTGCAGGTGGCATTGTCTACTCTGGAACGGGTCTTGGAGGATTCGTCTTTCCGTTCGTGCTGAACACACTCCTCGCGAAGGTTGGCCTGGCATGGACTCTGCGCATATGGGCAATTGGCACGAGCTTCTTCGCAGGCATAGCGTGCTTCGGGATGAAAAGTCGGTTCCCTGTACCAAAGTTTAGCGCAGGGCAGCGGCGGCCGAAGATCATCCCACCTCAGCTGAGCTTCTTGAAGAATGCTTTGTTCATCAGTTTCGTGAGTCAAGACCAACGGATGACTCCTCGTTGAGTCGTATAGCTGACCTTTGTGCAGGCTTTCACGCATGTCCTGCAGGGTCTCTCTTACTTTCCTGTCTCATTGTACATCGCGTCGTTCACGAGGAAGCTCGGGGATCAGTTGACGGCTACGGTGGTCCTGGCGCTCTTCAACTCTGCCGCTACGCTGGGTCAGGTTCTTTTAGGATATCTGACAGACAGATTCCCGTACCCGTTGGTTATGGTGGCGAGCGCGCTCGGTAGCGCTCTGGGGGCGTTTCTGCTGTGGGGGTTTGCGAGCACAACGACATACCTGTACTTCTTTGTGATCGTCTTTGGCTGTTTGGTCAGTGTTCCTTCCGTCTACCATGTTCTTTGCTGACGGCTTGCCTACCCATATTGCAGAGCGGGGGATTCTCATCCACGTGGAGCAATGCGTCTGTCGAGTGCGTCGGGAACCAACCTGAATATGCGGGTATGGCCGTCGGGGCGGTGTCGTTCGCGAAGGGCATCACCGCTGTAATTGGCCCAATGATTTCTGGTACGCTGTTGGAAAGAGGGCAAAGGTCGCAGATGGAGGGTGGATTTGGCAGATTTGGATATGGTCCGGTCGAGATCTTTGTGGGTTCGTGTGCGCTGGCCTCAGGCGTAGCAAGCGTTGTGGTTGCGGTGGTAAGACAGCGGGCTTTGAAGTTGTAAGATGGGAGTAGGAAAGTAGACTCTGTTACGATTAGACATGGGCCTGGAGTAGCACTTGCAATTGGATGAGAATGTATCATATGTATGTAGTCACCGGTGGTTGTATGGGCGCCTAGACACGGATATACCGGGGCGGCCGGGGAATGCCGAGTGCCCCAGAGAAGTGGGAGATCCCCAAGTTGTCCACCGCCGTCCACACCGACCTCGGCGTCGTGCTTCATGTCTTCCTCATCGTCCACTGTGACATGCAGACCGTCTGGTTTCCTGTCCACGTCGCCACCCTTTTTCGCAGGATCGTGAACGTCGTCTCAACCTTCTCCATCTCCCATCATTATCTCCACCAACCAGCTGGCTCGGAGGACACCAGACCGCACTCCCTGCAATGGCCCTCCTGGCTGTCTCAGTCACCGGGAATCACCCTCTCCAACGCTATTCGGGCATCAGTTGGCCCTCTTCCGGGCACTGTTGCCGCATACATTGACCTCACGGAGAAGGTTGCGGTGGACGAACCCAAGCACCAAGACCAGCAAGTTCCGCCAGCACCCAACGACGAAATACATCGACTAATCAGCAACCCTGCCTTGTATGATCCCGTACGAAAGCCAAGATACCCTATTGTGCTCTGCCACGGTCAGTCTATGATCATATACGACTCACAGGCGCGTCGACTGACGAGCTCGTAGGCTTGTATGGCTTCGACGTGCGAGGCCCTTCAGCCTTCCCCATATTACAGCAGCATTACTGGTCTAATGTCTTGAACATACTGAGAGGGAAGGTTGGCGCTGAGGTGCTCGTTACTGGGGTCCCGAGGTGAGTCTCGTGAATCATCATCCAAGAAACGTGCCAACTGTTACCCTCAGCACTGGATCCGTCTCGTCTCGCGCAAAGAATCTGGACAGCTTCTTGAAGGAGAAGGCACCTGCGAGGGGCGTCAACTTTCTTGCGCACTCCATGGGCGGCCTTGACTGCAGGTACCTCATAACACATCTCAAACCCACGGACTATGCCCCGCTCTCGCTCACTACAATTGCAACTCCACATCGCGGGAGTCCCTTTATGGATTGGTGCAGAGTAAGTAGTCTCCTTAACCTCATAGTATACCAACTCATTAGACTCTCAGCAATATCTTGGGCTCGGACGCTACAACGAGGAGCCCCCGAGAGGTACACCTCCAGGTGATCCCAAGGTAGTTATCGAAGAGCGGAACGACAGACCCTCGCAGGAGAACAAGCCGACTGTCAAGTCATTACTTTCAATTGCGTCTCTTCCTTCATCTTTCACCACGTTGCTTCTCTCCCTGCTCGATTCTCCCGCATACGGCAACCTCACGTCTACGTACCTCAACACCGTATTCAACCCGAATACCCCTGACGATCCCTCCGTCAAGTACTTCAGTGTCGCAGGCCGAACCTCTAGCATGAGCATATGGCATCCCCTCTGGCTCCCGAAGATGGTCCTCGACGGTTTCGAAGAGCGAGAACGTGCTCGGATGCGAGACCTCGGCCACCCTATTGCAGACATGGACGCAGCATGGGGCAACGACGGTCTCGTCACGGTTCAGAGCGCCCGATGGGGTGAACTTCTTGGGGTCCTAGAAGGCTGCGATCACTGGGAGCTACGTGGGGCGCGCGGGCTGGATGTCGAGCTTCCGTCCATCGCGAGCGCAGACAGCTGGAACCTTGGCGACTGGGGCAAGTTCGTGCGCGCGTGGAAGAAGGAGGAGAAAGAGGCGGCGAAGAGTGCGGGCGCGGGGATCAGCGAGCAGGGGCATGCGCTCGCTACGGCAGCGATGAGCATGGGAGACAGAGATGCGGACAGGGAGAGCCGTCGGCGCACACGAGACCGGGACAGCATGAACGCGGATGAAGTTGTCAAGAGCTCGACGGCCCAGCTGTCTGCCGTGTTCGATTGGATCATCGACTCGGTGCCCTCCCCGCTCGCATCGAGTAGCAGGAGTGAGGAGACGGAGCAGAAAAAGGCGCAGGCAGACGAGGAGAAGAGGAAGAAGAGCACGAAACCCGCTGAACGTCATGACTTGGCGACGAAGATGGACCTGGAACGGTTCTACGTCGCGCTCTGCAAGAAGCTGTATGACGAGGGGCTCTGAAGGCCTTGCGACGTGTTGCCTCGACGTCGTCGCTTGTGCGTCCATCGCGCGATTGTATCTCTACCGTGTACTTTAGTAACCTATAATGGACCATTGGGTCAGCGAAGACGTCGCATTACCAGCTAGCTGAGCAAGTCACCATGACAGAAGTACGGGTGACGATCCTCTGAAGTACACATGCGTGGAAAACTATCATCGTCTACCTACTGCCGTTGCGGTGTGGCTACCGATCATTCTTCCGTGTATGGCTAGGACATCAATGGTTCATGAGAAATGCATCCGTCACTCCGTGTTTCCCCTCGACCCATGCCGGCCACAGTCGTCTCGTATGATAGGAATGTTCGGTGCACATGGGAGGCAGAACCTTTCTGAGGGAGCACTCCTGCCAGTAACCGCCCTCACCCAGAATTGCCAGCTTCTCGACATGCTTCCCGACGGCCGCGTGGACTTGACTCCAATCCTTCAGGGAGTACTTGTACGTCCCTGGCTCGTCGCCCCCGTAAAGGAGATGTCGGACCATACGCCCACCCTCGGCGCGGGCTTGCAGCATGCTCGCTCGCTTCTGCAGTTCATCCTCATCGTACACGAATACGTACAAGGTGTGCAAAGTTGCGAACGGGAAGGGTGTAGTGCGTCTAGGCAACGTGTCCCCGAGCGAGGCAAGGAACTTGAGCGGGGTGCTCGTCCCGGGCTCGTTCGCAACGTAGAGCTCCTCGACGCCGGGGAGTGCCCCGAGAAGGGTCACGAGCGGCCGCGTACCCTCGTAGAAGGTATCGTCGATCCCAGGCCCGATTCCGGATATCCACACCTGCCGTGCACGAGCGAACGGCGCTGTCGCGAGCAGTGTGCGCAGAGATTGGATCAACTGCGTCTCCCATTGGCCCACCTGCGAGTTGATGTCAATGCGGATGCCTCCGGCTGTTGGGCCCGGGAAGGTGGCCTGGAGAGACATCGAGGTGCTCGTGTGGCCAAAGGGATACGACGGACGGAGACAGTGCACCCGCGACCAAGGGTGGGCCCACTTGATCTTTCGGATGTAGGCTACAAGCGTCGAGATGTGTGCGGGGGAGCTGGCATCCTCGGAGTCGACAGCACAAACGCACAAACGCATAGTACATACATACTTGTAGTAGTCCCAGTGTACAGTACATCACGCACGGTACCTCTCAATTATCGCACCTGTGCTGAGGATCACTCTCTCCTTGACCCTTTTCCGCGCCTGGCTTCCCAAATGGCCAAGTCCCTTGTCGCACATGAGCCAGTCGTCTCACGCTGGGCTCGCCTTCGAGCTCTGGCTCGAGGATGCTCCGTCCCAGGAGGGAAAGCATATCCTCTATCCGCTGCAACCTGTCCTCGATCCGCTCCATCTTCCCCGAGAGGCCAGTCCTGACGACGTCGACTTTCGCATCAGACGTCAGGAATCTCTGCTCCATCCGGTGCTGGTGCTCTTGGAGACTCCCCTCGAGAGTGCTGATCCTTTTGTCCAGAGCGGCTGCTCGTTCGGCTTCTGGGCTCGTGCGTGATTCGAGCGGTTGGCATCTGACAAGAGTGTGTGTCGGTTGGTGTGTACCAAGAGAAATCCCTCCGAACTTGGCATCGCACTCGGCGCAGATGAAGACCTCATCTACGCAAATCCGAGATCAGTGAACTTTGGGACGGGTTGCTGCTCCAAGCATCCAAACAGTCCAGACGCACCCTCACACTCAATACAATACCAGCAAGGCTGTTCCACGCGCTGCCCGCAGCGCTTCCTCGCACACAGGAGAGAGTCTCTCGCGCCTTTCTCTGTTTTCTCCATATCCAGAGGGCCTTGAGAGGTGGAGGTGAATATGCTGCGAGCTCGCTTCAACGCGGTAGCCCCGTTGCGATTAAGCATCCCCAGCTCGCGCTCTTGGTGGACGAACGTGCGGACCTTGACTATGTTGTGCGAAGGGAGGTGTGGCGCGGTGAGATCGTCGCGAGCCTTAAGTGTCACTTCGCCCCCGTAGCATTCTGGTTTGTCGCAGATATCGATGGTGGTTCGTATCCCGCAGTCGAGACATATGATGCGCGCGCCCTCTATCGAGGCCTCGCATACATCACAGGATATACCGCTATACAACGAGTAGTTTAGGACAAGAGTGAGATGGAGAATGCGAGAAAGGAGGGCTTACATGTGTTCCAAGACCATCCGCAATTGAAGCTCCCATACCACCCCATAGAAGCGCGCCTCCCACGGCGTCATGCGGCGCTGGCACTGGGACAAAGTCTGGCGCTCTTCTGCGCTCAGCATCTGACTACGGCGCGAAAGAATTGCAATGAAGCGGTGCGCAACCTCCCAGCGCGCATAGAACCATGACCATCGGAAGTGCGTGCGGCGTACTTCGTCTCTGACTGCAGAGCACGCGAAGGTCCACCGCGCTCGTGCCTTGTTCTCATCCAGCTCTTTGGGCAGCGGTCGGAAGCACATCAGCTCGCACGGGGTGCGCTTGAACCATATTTGTGAGGGCATGTCGTCCAAGCTGAGCCCGTATGAACCTGTGAGCGTCTGCTCGTCCACGAGTTCGCTTCTGTAGTACTGAATGGGGAATAGGGACTTGTAGACCCTCTGGAAGATGTACGTGACCTTCCCGTCTCCCCCGAGTTCGTACTCTCCTGTCATCGTCCAGGTCACTCCGGCGGGGACGTATCCTGTACATGTCACTTGTTTCGGGTTTTCCGTAGAGACGTGGAAGTCCATTGAGATCATGGCTTGGAAGGGGAAGCATTCTGCGTCACCGGCGTATCCGGACCAGTGTCCTAGCCTGCGAATTAGCAGAAATCAGGTACAACCTTCATGTATGAGTAGATATAAACCTGCTACTCACAGTGCACGAAGTGCGGGTTCGGCACAGGCATCTTGCTCGGTCTCCACGAATTCACCTGAAGGTCGCAATTTCTCTATGTTCACGATGGGATGTACGAGGATGTTCGAATCGATGTCTTGTTTCTCCAAGCTGTCGTCATATACATATGGAACGTATACCGCCTTCTTCATGCGCTCGATGGACCAGAACTCTTCGCTTTTATGCCAATGCTGAAACTAGCGCATATCAAGATCAGCTAAAGAAGAAACAATGTGACTACTCGAGTGACTAAACCATCTCGAAGCCGAAGGTCTTGAAATGATAGTCCGGATCGAGTTTCTGTTGCTTGAACAGGTCTTTCACAACAATCGTCATCTTTCAGTCTCTCAACGTGCATTTATGCGACACGATGACGACTTACTGCAGAGGCCGAGATAACGATCGTTGACCGTGATATATATCCAAAGCAGGGTGTTGCCTGCGTCTAAAAGCTCGTCCGTGTCAAGAACGTGTTGCCTCCCAAGACGCATAACCTCGTAGTGACGTTGCAAGATTAAGTAGAGGAGCGGGAACACGTACTGTCATTGTCTCAAGGGTCAGGTAGTAGCCACAGTAATAGGAAGACGTCGATACATACTTTCTCGATCCGTCCCGGACCCGTGATCAGATCCAATGAGTCCTGCGCATCAATGTCATAGTCAAACCTCTCCAAATTCTCCCGAAGTCGCGTCTCCTCTCCCTCGATGTGCGCTTGGAATTTGGACAACAGGACGTCATCTGCAGGCACCCGGCGAAAACCTGCGGTAAGCTCTGTAGTCGGCGACCATCTGGCGTATAGGTACTTTGCGATTTCGGCACGGTTGACAGGCAAGACGTGTTCCCGGAGAGAAAACATCTTGGAGAGGATGTGGTCGATCTTCTGGCAGTAGGTGCTCATGACCATCTGAAAGCCTGTCGCCCAATACGCGAGCCAATGTAGCAAGCTAGTCAAGGCACGAACGTTAGTGGAGCATTGTCGGCTGGTACAGCATCAAGCTTGCATCAGAGCTTACCTCCAATCGCTTGGCCGACCCTTCGTAAACGCATTGACCTCAGCGATGGTAATGAACCCCGATGCGTCATCATCGAACGCCTCGATGATGGGTTGCAGCCTCGTCACGCTGATGTATTCGAGGGCCCATTCGTCCGACTCACGTAGCATGCTTCTCGTCGGGGCGACAGGGGTAGTCCCAGAAGTTCGCTTCAGGTGGTCGAGCTCATCGCGGAAATAGTCTCGCAGCGCCAATACAAAATGTCTTGCTTTGACGTTGCCCCGCCATCGCTGACCAGATGGTCAGCCGCGGATATGCTCGGGCTTCACAACACTCACCATGTCTCCCCAAACTTTACGGATGTCCTGTAGCATAAGACACACTCAGCATGAAGCGATATCGTGCATGCTAAGTTAGAGGATTACTGACCGGATCGTCGATTCGTTCATGAGGCCCGGAGCTGAAGGACCTGATCACTCGATCGCTCTCGCTAGTCATCGTGCGACGGAGCTCCTGAAGCTCGCGGCGCTGCATCTCGAACTTCGCCTCAAACTGCTTCAAGTTGTCGCGCACGGCGACGTTAATGTCCATCTCGAGTTCTTTCTGCAGGTCCCTGAACTCGGTTTCTGTTGAAGTATGTATTCCGAAGCGACGCTCCGCTGGGCGAGTGACCAGCCCCTCAGTGGCGCCCTTGTAGTCGAAGAAGGCCCTGAGCTTCTGATGGTCCTTGAGGACCACCTCAGGACCTCCAAGTTTGGTAAGTTGTGCTTGAAGCGTGAGCTCCTCAGGAGACATGCACGCGTGGAAGAAGTCGAGGAGGCGCCTCATTCTACGAGGAGGCATGTTATCACGACAAAGTCAGGTGGAAATTCGGAAAGACTCACTGATCCTCGATATCGTCCAATTTGTCATTGACCATATTGACGCCTTGTCCGATATATAATGACAACGCCAATTGGAACTCCTTGCATCGTGTCTTGAACGTCTTTGCATATCCTTGGAGCTGCGAGTCCCACGAAGAGCATTTGACCACCTTCGTCCAAATCTTCTGTTTGGAGTATGTGTTGCAGGCGTTGGCGCAGTGTGTGATATCTTCAACCGTCTTGTCGATTAAGCCTTGCATGCGGCCTTGCACCGTGCGTTTGTCCTCGCCGGCGCACTTGTCTCTGTCGATACTCTGTAACCTGTCGTAGTCAGCAATATGTGAGTCAACTACGTTACAGGCCGCACACCGAGACGGGTGTACTTACAGCGCCAAGGACGACATCATGTCCCTCATTTCAACGAAGAGCAGGGAGATCTTCTTGTCATTATCCCTACGCTTCAGGTCTAATTCGATTGCAATCCGGAAGGCACTGACGGCGACTGCGATGGACCGTGTCAGGAGTGTCGGGTCTGAAAGGACGAGCGAGCGTACCGCTGATAAATGGGTGGATCTTCGAGACCTCTTCCAGCACTTTGATAAGCGCAGGAAGACCGTCGACTAGTACAGCGATACTATGCTTGACTGCTTGCATTGGCTCAAAATCCATGACGGCTTGCAGCGGAGAGGCATAGCTCTGCACTTGCGCAACATTGGTTTGGAGGCTATTCAAGAGATCGCCTGGCGCGTTGAGAACTGTTGTCAAGCTTTCAAGGACTTCACGTGGATTCCCCGTTGGCACACGTACCACTTTTATTGACGATCCTGACGCTACGTGATTTCTCCGACCTGAGTGACTGGGCTTCGGCGTTATCTATGAGTGCTGAGGTGTGTGAGAGCTTGTCCGTATCCTCAGACGGTGTGGGCAGCACAGTCGACATGTCCGATGTTCTTCCAGCAGGTGAGGAGCGTCGGAGGATAGGAAGTGGAACGCCAGTCGGATCGTGAGAGAGTAAGTCGCTCGCATTCACGTTGCAGTCTTGGGAGCCTGATCCATCCTGAAGACCAATGGTGAGCATTCACACTGCGGATGCAGCAGGAAGGGCGAACTAACTGTCAATGAGGAGGTCATGATACCTGCTCAGTAGGGGAGTACGGGTGTGTAGAGGATTCAAGTGAGATGACCGATGGGTCTGAGTGCTTCGGCGGAGTCTGAGGACATGATATCCGTATATGAGTCAACAGTTGAGGGCTGTCTGGCTATTTTGAACAGCTGGCTGTGGCCTGGGGCAGCGGCTCGGTGCTCTAGAGGCCGATGATGAAATACGGACTGCGCAGAAGTTGGACCACTTGGAATTCCGAACATGTGGTGATCACGACCTGGGTAACAGGCGCTTCGGGCCTTGAGACGCCGGCTCTTGTCGGACAAGCCATCGACAGAGACGTCCGAGCCTGGCAGGAGACCAACATGTATGCATCGTCTCACACACGCATTCGGTGTCTATACCGAGTTGGTGTCAATTTGACCGTACTACGCGACTCTCCGCGACCGATTACCACTCATCCAGCACTGGCATTTATCATTGGTTCTACTCATCTATCCGAGTCCTTGAACCTCCCTCTCATGGCTTGAACCTTGGAATGGTGACCACGGGGTACTTCAAGTTGAGCTTCTGAAGCAATGTCATCCCCGCCGCTCGATAGTCGTCTTCAGTGATCGTCAATGAGGTTTCGCCATCAAGAAAGGTCAGCAAGTGGCGTGTCGCTCGCGAATACTTTGGCCAATGAATGCCTGTCTTGCCGTTGGGATCGAGGTTAGCTACGAAGTTGATCAAGTAGTCCGTCATATCTCCAGGGCCGAAGACATTGAAGAGGTCATGGGCATGCGCCTGGTATAAAGCGTCGAAGTGTCAAGAAGTGGATAGCACAATGGAAGGGAACCAACGCAGGACGTACGGAACCGAGGTCCGGAAGTGTCTTATACCGCTTGCTTACTAGGGATCGAGAGTCGGTAACGAGACATGGAGTCCATGATCCTGAGCAACTCGACTTACGGTAAGCATAGGTATCTTGCTTCGTAGACGTATGATCGAGGAGAAGCCGCCTCGGGGCTTGGAAAAAGAGGTCCCCCTGGATAGCGGCAAGGCGCTTGAATTGTGGGGTGATGGCGTTCGCATCGCCCGTGTCAAAAGGTGATCCCGCCGCAGGATCAGCGGGATAGAGCTCGAGAAGTTTGTCCAGTTTTTCGTCCCTGAGGCTGATGCCCGGCATGTAGTTGCTCGCGACATACTCACGAATTTCGCTGTCCGTACTGTAACATAGATTAGCCCGCGTCGAACCCGTATAGACCACTCGGGACACACGTGATGTTAGTGTTAGATAGCGAGAAGTTGGTCCCTTCGTCGTCGCAATTCTGCAGATATGTTACTCAGGTGATCGTCAGGCTATACAGATGACTTACGCCCGTGATGAAGGAAATGTTTGCAACGCTCCCCTTAAGAACGAGTTTCTGGGGGAGGTCAGGGAGAAAGCCGTTCGGTCCGTCAGCAAAAGGCTGGTAGGCAAGCCGCACAGACTATGTAACAAAGCTCGGTGAAGAATTTATGAAAACAGATCATGGTCACTGACCTGGAAAGAGAATGCGTTGGGCGATTTGTTCATGGCCGCTTGGATCGTCTCTGCCGAGACACCTCTTAAGCACTGTATTGCATCCTTGACGTCGGAACAACCAGCGTCGATAACCAGCTGGTCGAAGTACGGCTGGGCGTTGACAACATCTCCCGTGGGCGTTGGGGCTCCCGACTGCATGAACGCACCCCGGAAAAGACCCTCACTATCGCCACCATTCGTGATCATGTGCATCGCGACAGATGTTGCACCTGCGCTCTCGCCCCAACTAGCCACAAGAAATGTGCAGGGAGGGGCCTTCAGTGAGTTGAAGAGTGATACAGGTCAAAGTTGAAAAGCCTACATTGTCACCTTTGAGGGATCACCACCGAACGCGGAGATGTACTTGTGCACCCACTGAAGGGCAAGTCGCTCTACGAGTTTGTGTCAACGAATCTCAACAGTGTTCATACACCCGGAACCGCACTCACGGTCCCGCAAGCCAAGGTTGGTAAGTCCTGCGGCGAGCACTTCCCTTCCACCGATAAACCCGAGCGCTTTGCAGCGTTTAGCAATACATCTTGTGATGTCGAGACAGCGCTGCACCTACCAGAAAGCCTTTTGTGAATTGTGGATCAGTGTCACACACATTGCCGAAACATCCGCCACTCACCGGTAGTTGAAGCTCACGTAGATGATAGGGTTCCCAACCTCAATGGACCGCTTCACGATGATCGTTCCATCGTACCTGGCAGAATATATGCTTCATTGGCCCGGGGCACCTTGGCGCTTCATTGGCAATAGCACTTACCCACTGGAGCCTCCGTTCTCGAACGCGCCTTAATGTGCACGTTAACTTATCGTTACTTGCAAAATCAACTCGCAACGAACCTCCATAGATCCACTAGACGTGTGCGCCGTTCTCAGCGATATTCATGTTGATCCACCGGAACGAGTTATAGGACAAGGAACACTCACAAGCACGACTGGAAGTTTCGCCTTGGGCTTTGTACCCGAAGGAGCGACGATATTGACAGTCAAGCCTGTACGGAGGTGAATGTAAGATTAGCGTAGCAGTCCTGCGGAGACAACGTACAATCCTCGGACTGGGCCGTCGTCGGCGCGAACATGGCGGTCGAAGCTCCGTACTCAAGCGCAGCGGGATCAAGTAGGATCACTCCGGGCGGTGTGGAGCTACTTTGCTGGAGACATGTGAACCCAAAGGAGGTCGCGTTGTGCGTTCCTGTATAAGGATCGTTCGCGACGGGCAAATTGAATCTGAGCTCTCCGACTCTGATGAGATCATGACGCCTGTTAATGACGAAGTCTGGCAAAGGAAATGCGGAGGATGAACTCACGGGGGCTTCGCAAAAGGAATCCCTAAGAAGCTGTCCGTGAGGTTGTCTTTTGCGCCGACGAAGGTAGCCCTATCAAGTTTGACGATAGGCGAGGTGCGCTCGTGGACCGACGACGCTACAGCGTCTCCGAGGACGAATGCCAGGACTGCCAGTTGACGAGCTCGAGAGATCATCCTTCTAGGGATGTCGGTGATGGCTAAGCACAGCTTGTGGCACTGAAGTGAGAAAGTACATGAGTCGCACCACAAAGGACATTTATACCTACCCGTCAGAATCGCGGCGCAGCAAACGCCACATGCTGACTGAGAATCTCATCCTTGAGAGTGCGGTGGTGGTAGGTTCAAGGTTCTAAGACGAGGCCGGAAATTAGGAGTCAAGCGCTTAGCAGTCGCCGACTTCGGGATATGGTGTAATGGAGCGGGGGTGGGAGCAAGGGTAGAACTTACCGTGTTGGTCTAGCCTGAAATTGTGGCAGTGATGTTGATGTCGCTAATTTGCTGAACACAGGACAATTCATCACTGTGCCTCAAACCCTACAACTTCACATACTTACTGTACGTATGTAGATGACGAAGTCGTCAAGTCTGTCGGATTTGCCGGAGCTTGATTATGGTGATGATTGAAGGAAGTCTTCTATGTCAGCGGCCAGCCGCACTTTGGTCCCAGTGAAACGTCCAACCCGTGGGATATATGGGATATCGAGTCGTCCAACTTTCCACATCACTTGACTTGTATGACGCGAACTTCATGCTTTGGTCGTTGTTTCTCCCGAGCTACACACGTGTTCGTACATACCCAGAGGGGTAGTTCACGCGCATCGCGTGGTAGCGACATACGCCACGACAGACTCAGATAACCCCTCCTTGTCCACCCTTACCTCCTCTGTCCAATACTTGACCTTCGCGACGTAACTTCCAAGTGCACCGCCCGCACTGTGGACACTGGTGAGGTTCTTCCACTCCTCGACCTCCAGGCCATCCTTCGACCAGGTGATCTCGTAGCTCTCCTCCACATCGACGGGCTTGTCGCGCAGGTGCGCGAGAGGAACGAGGCGCAGATCGAGTGTACGCTCGCCGGACGAAGAGCAGCCGACGACCAAGTCATCGACAAGCGTCACACGCCGGAGAAGGGCGTACCAGAGTCCTTCGGTGCAGGCTTTGCAGAAATTGGGGGTCGTAACGATGCGCATGAGGCAGTCTTCGTTCGTCGGGCGGTAGGTCGTTTCGTTCTTGTCCGAGAATCTGCACGCACATCAACTCACCGAGTCTTCAGCAAGACTAGGAGACCTACGTGGGGTACAAACTATAATGTCCCGGGGTTGACACGAATCTACATGACGGCAGTCAATTCGTGATAGAGAGGAGAGGAGTCGAGCCGTAGACGTACTCGCTCTCATCGCCAAATTCCAAAACTTCCACGCTACACAGCTGTGCCTCGCCTTCCCTATCCTTGTTCTTGAGCGTGAAGTTGACTTTGTGCTCCCCGCCTTCCAACGTCTTGTTGATCTTGATGTCGTAGTGCCAGCGGTCGACGCCGATGTCTTTACGCGGTACCCAGTTCAGGTCCTTTCCATCGAGCTCGACTAGCAGGTCCCCCTTCTCAGGAATCCCGGAGAGCGAGAACCGGACGAGGTGCCAGGCGTACGTCCCGGACGAGTTGAACGATGTGGACCAGGATGAGGATGTGTTCAGCATAGTCCATGCATAGTCTTGGAGGGGCATTACGGAGCGCTCCACACGTGCGGTCTTTGGTTTCTGCAAAGAGGCTTTCGGCAGTAGGGCGTGATCGTCGTGAGAGTGGTGGTTGTGGGGCGTCTCCGTGAGCCAGTGCGCCCATGGGAGAGTCTCGATGCTTTCATTATGGGCGGCATTCACTCCGAAATACCCCCATCCACCGTCATATTCTTCACCGACCTCGATGATAGAGTGTCCTAGTTCATGTCTGAGATTGTTGTCAGCGTCTACGTTGCTACATTGCATATGCGAGGAATTGTGAAGGAAGCTGACAATCGTACCTGAGGACCAATGGACCGTTTGCCAGCGAAGGCGTGATCACTCTAAGCCAACGGCGTGAGTTGACAGTGACAGCCAACCCTAACGGCTGCTCACGTGAATTCGCCACCCAAGCCTGGGACATATTCTAGTCAGGGTGAATGCCTTAGTAGCTATTTCTTCATGACTTACCCCCGTAGAGGGGATCATTCCCTATAGGTATCATCGCTCAGAGAAACGAAGGAGAAGAAGTATTGATCGACGCACCCATGAGGATAGGAAAATCGCATTGATCGCCAAGCGAGAAGCATGCAGTGCGGGCAACTTCAGGTTTACTGTAGTAGACGCCTCTCAGCTCTGTACCGTCGCGATACAAGCCAAAAGCCGTGCTACAAGATGGTACATCAGCGCTTCCAGGGAATCACTGAATTCAATGGCGACATACTGTTTGGGATGTCCGCCGACACCTATGCCACTCTGTACGTGTGGGCTTCACATGATGTAACAATGCTACCGGAGGAGTGGGGACATACCTCTTTACTGGGAGTGAAGGCCGCCCAGAAGTTCAAGAGTGGCTTGACGGTGTAGAAGGTCTGGTTTCCAGAGATGTCCTCAGCAAGCCTCTTTGCATCTTCGACGAACTTTGCCTTCTCCTGGGAAGTATCTGTGGCATGTGACAATCAGGATTACACCAGACCAAACAGCATAGGGAAATCGATATGACCCTCGGAATGGTTATGGCGAAGGGCTAGTACTGACATTCACGCCCCCGGCACACATTGCCTTACAACGTGTGCGTGCATCTCGATGCATCTCCGTCCTCTCACGGCAAGCACAATGGCGGAACTCAGAACGTGTGGGACTTACAGCCGTCTGCAAAGAAAACTAAATCAACCCGATTGCTAGAGTCCCCCGAGGTGATGAGGGGTTCGATATCCAAGGGAAGAGGGTCCTCCTGAAGGAAGACGACTTGATCGGCGTGGGAGAGAGTAGGAGCGCTGCTGTGGACGAGAGTATGGAAGTCCCAGGTTTGGGTGTCGCCGCAGAGAGACTCTGCACGAGCCCAAACTTTGCGTTCATCGCGGGCGATGTACTGGATCCTCTCCTCACCGGATTCGAGAAGCCTGGTGTTGTAGTAGCCATCGTCGGCCAAGGACCTGAAGCGCTGTATCTGCCGCAGGGTGAGGTGAGAGCACTGACTGGAGTCTGGATGTCTGTGGACGATGAGCTCATGAGGTCGTTGGACGTCGTCTGCAGCGAGCACGCAGAGAAGGACGGCGAGAGCAAGGCATGTTTTGGAGAGAAAGCCGGCCATGTCGTGGTCGTGGACAGGGCGCGAGGAGGACACAGCGAGAATGACAGGCACTCACGGAGCGGCGGGCCGTGCACCCGAGGCAGAGACAATCACAGGCGATGACATCACCGTAGGCGCAGCAGAGCCGCTGGGCCCTTATAGCCATCCTCTTCACGCCATCCCTCCCCATCGATTCCTTCTCTTATACCACCACCATGTCTGCAAACACCATCCACGTACGTCCTCACTCGTTCCCGCGCGCACAGCTCATCCTCATCGCGTTCGCTCACCAGGTTTCCAACATCGCCGACGCGACCACCCAGCAACATCTCACAGACTTCTTCACGTGAGCATGCCCAATCCAAATCTCATGGCTCCATGCTCACAACGCAACGCGCAGGTTCTGTGGAAAGATCACCTCCGTCGAGTTTATTCCCGAGAAGCATAGTGCGACCATACACTTCGAGAAGCCATCCGCTGCCAAGACAGCTCTCATGCTCAATGGTGGCACTCTTGACGGCTCTCATCTTACAATCACCAGCGACCAGGAATTTGTAGGCAAGGAGGACGGCACCCATCACGAGGACGGCATTGACCAGACCGACAAGCCACGCGCGGGCAGTGAGTGTCCCTCTTGCAGCACTTGTACAGCATTCAATTCGCTGACTGGATCGAGTGACTATCAGTCGCCGCCGAATATCTTGCCAAAGGTTACACATTGTCGGATCAGATCCTCCAGCGAGCCATCGAGCTTGACCAGCAGCATGGCATCTCAAATAAGTTCTTGTCCTACATCCAGAGCCTTGATACCACTCTCGGTGAGCACAATGCCCCCTCTTCTCCATCCGATGCTCAGTTCTCACATGCGTCATCATCTAGGCGCGAAGGCCATTGGACCCGAGAAGACCATCTCAGGGAAGGTGCAGGAGACCCTTGCTAGCGCCACCCAACAAGCAAAGGCCGTCGACGAGCAGCGCGGCATCACCAAGACTGCGAACGACGTATGTATCTCGTCACCATCACCGACCCCACGGATGCTGACTCGAGGCTCGCATGCAGTATTATTTCCGCGCGTTGTCGTCCCCCTTCGGCCAGAAGGTGAAGGCGTTCTACACCACTACGTCCAAGCAGGTACTCGATATCCACGAGGAGGCTCGCCGAATCCACGAAACGCACAAGGCGTCAGGCCAGCCTGCTCAGTCTTCTTCCACTCCCGCGTCCACCGCTGTCGGCACCACCGCGCCCCCACTTGACCCAGGCGTGCACTCGGTCCCTACGACAGACACGACGACCGCTGGAGCTCCTAAGACGGCCGAAGCACCAACTGTCGTATGAACATGCTGCCAGATGTAAACTTTTGATGGACGACTTTATGGGAACCGTGCGGACTGTTGTATGCTCAAAGTAGTACAGTGTTGTACGCTACGTGCGCGTTATCAATTTGTATTGTAATGAATGCTTCTACTGCAACGACTGATCGCGAGACCTGCCTTTGTCTACACCGCACAGCAACCTTGAGCGCTTTGGCGGTCATGACAATGTCAAGTTATGGGATGCGCCCAAGAGGGCTTACCTTCAGCAGCAGCACGACGAAATGTGAACGCACACATTCACTACTAGCAAATGGAGACAGACACCCCGGCGACCTGCCGCCGTCCCGACGAAGCGGTCAGAGCGGCCGCGCGCGGGGTTTACTATTGAGTCGAGGCGGAATAGGGGTAATATGCTTAGAGTACCGGGGTATTAACGAGCGATATGTTCCAACAGTGCCAGATGCAACGAACAATGTGACCAGAGGAGGAACGCAGGAATATCGAGAAAGACAGCCTGGAGGTAAAAGAGGAGCCGGTTCGAACAGCACAGACGATCGATGAGAACTTGGGAAGTGCAGGGCAATAAGTGAACATGACAAGCGGCTGGCGTACGACACGCAGGGAGGAAGGGCGGGAAGAAGTGTTAGCGAAGCGGGCAGTGCGGCGGAGAAGGTCAGTGACAGGTGCGATTGTGGGAGACCAAGTCTGGTGTCGTCGCCGACCATGTCCGGCAATAGGGGAGGGAGTACGGGTAGAAGGTAGGAGAGAGGTAGAGAGGGAGCCGCGCGCCGTGCGCCAAGGGCATAGAGAAACATCCTAGTAGTAAACAATGTGGGTAGAGGCAAGCGAAAGGAAAGCATAGTACGCACATGAAGGTCAGTCGAAGACGGGCGTCCGGGGGGGGGGGGGGGAAAGAAAACGCGATGTGAGAATGCAACTACACTAAACATGGGGTGGGTCGTGCTTGAAGGCCGGCGGCGTGAACGGCAAAAACGGAACGATCGCATCCGGTCAGTCTTAAAACGAGAGAGAAAGCGAGAGACGGCGCGCAAACGCGGTGAACCAACATATCACATAATGACACATTTGCAGCAGCCTCCCGACTCTTCCTCCGATGGCTGTTGCTCCATCTGTGGCGGTGGTAGCGTCGCCGTCGGCCGCATCGTTTGAACCTGTGGCGGAGCCACGTTGACATCCGACTGCGCATAGTGGGAGAACGGCGGAGGGGACTCGGTGCGACTGGGACGGCCGAACGACTCGGCCGTCGAGCTACCTCCCATGGGCGACGACGGAGCAGGCATCCGCATTTCTGGAGGCGCCAACAATTCCTGAACTGGTGGTTCTGGTCTCTGACCGAACTCGTCCATGGGTATCTGCTCTTGATGGTTGCTGTATCTTCTCCGCCTTTTCGTGGGATCGTAGCCGAATGTCCCAGGTGCCTGGTATATACCATGAGAACGGTCTCCTGGACATCGAGAGGAACTACACCTACCGGCTCGATGATCACTTGCTCCTCCTTCGGCTTCGGACTGCCGTCTGCGGTCACAAACTGATCTTGCAGACCCTTCTTTCGCGCAACCACGGGCAGGACAACCTACGAAGATGCACTGTGAAACATTGACGGATGGGAGTCATGGTGGACGTTACTCACGTCGTCCCAATTACCGTTGGCCGGCTTGGGCTGAGTCCATGTAGGAATGGCATCCTCATCTCCGTCAAGGGTGGGATACTGTCCGATAGATCGCCGATTGGCCTCGTTCTTAGAGTCCTGCCGTTTCTGCATGGCAGAAGGGGGTGCCTTTGGCCGCTTGGACGCGGACGCGGGCGTGGCATTTGCTGGACTTTTCGCCCTCCGCTTGGCAGTGGGAGTTGATGGTGTCGAAGGAGACAAAGCCGGAGATTTCTGCTGAGACGAGGCAGATCGGGGTGCTTTGGTGGATTCAGTCGGGGATGTCGAGGGACCAGCCGTTCCAGACTCAGACGCACTGCGTGTTGGCCTCGCAGGCGTGGGTGTGGTCGTGCGTGACCGCGAGGTGGGCTGTGGGATACGACTACGATTCGTGTTCTGTGTCGTTCGACTGGTAGGGGTATCACTACGATCAAGGGACGGGGACGAGATGGAAGCATTGGCGTGTGGTTGTACGCCTTGAGAATAGTACTCATCCAGATGATCCTCGTACCCGTCGTCCTCAAGGTCAGTTAGTGGCCTTTCATCCATCACTGTTGCCGCCGCTTCCATGTCGTCCTGATCAATGTAGATGCTCTCCCTCGCCCCTACGCTGTCCGCACGATACCGTGCCCGAGCTCGGCCATTTGGTACGTCCCCCCCGCGCGAGTTCGATCGAGACCGAGATGAGAGACCGCCATGCGAGTATTTGCCCGAAGCCTTCCTCAGCGTGTGGCCGTAGTTCGCTATATCAAGCATCTCCTGGCGCCGAGCTACGCGCAGTTCGCCCACACCTCCGTTGCGCGCAACGTCACCGCGATACCAGTGCTCGAAGGGGTGCTCTTCAGAGTCTGTGGACATGCGTTCTGGCGTCTGTCGGCCGAAGTCGAGGTGGCCCTGAGAAGAAGGGGGAGAGTGTGCGTTGTAAGGTGGTTGCTCCTGGAAGATGTCGGACACCTTATGCCGCGGGAGACGTACTGTCGAACGCGACGTTTGCGACTGGGACTGCATCTTCTCTTCGACGGGGTAGAGGTTTGACTCTGAGGGATCGGCGTGGTGCCTTGAGTAGCCGTTCGTGCGTCCGGCTGACCCGTTCAATACTGGCTGCGCTTGGCTCGACGTGCTACCGGCGCGGTTGCGTGAGACGGGTATGCGTGTGCCCTTGGGGATGTTGGCAGGGGATATGGGGCGTGAGTTGTCAGGGGTGTGATGCGAATCTACAGAACGGGAGGAGTCGACAGAGTATGGTTGTGAAAGGGCGCGGGGACGATGAGATGTGGGGGGATGGGTACCTGCATAGACTGCTATGGACGAAGAGTCGGCCGTTCTTGAGGACTGCAAGCTTGGACGGGGAATGGCACTGGGCTTTGACTGAGAAGTGTACAACGTCGAAGTGCCTGAGGTCCCTGCGGCATAATATTGGTCGTCTCCGGACGCAATGGAGGCAGCCGAGATGCGCTTTGAGAGGGCAGTACTCTCGTCTTTCAGGCCTGAGTATGGTGTTAGCGAGCAGAAGCCTTAGCGTGGAAGGAACGGGTTCACGTTTGCGGAGGGCAGGCACAATGACCTCGTCCCAGGCGGGTTCACGAGGTAGGGCTGATTGAGCGGTGGCAGTCAAGGCCATGGGCCGGGGGGATCAGAGGAAAGAAGAAAGCCAAACAGCGTGTAGACTGCCTTCAAGAACGGGTAAGTAAGGAGAGAAACGAAGAGCAGCGGAGGAAGGCGGTCGTCGTCGGCGTCGGCGTCGTCGTCGCGGGGAGAGAGAGCGTCGAGGGCAACATTGAGCGACGCCCAAAGTGGCGGCTGGCGTCTCTTGCTTACCCGCGGCCAATCCCCAGGGCTTATCTCCTTTTGAGTAAGTAACGTCAACTCGGCTAACACGGCCCCCACCCGACTCGCAGACATCCTCAGGAAGACATGTATATCCGCCTATGTATGCTCGCCGCACAAATACAATATTAGGCCGAGTCTAGCAGTATAGGTAAGGACGGTGCGTGATCGTGAGTGCAGCGAATGAGGGACTGTTGTGTATGCGATGGGAATGGACCAGGAACCAAAGGAAAGTACCGAAGTTGACTGCATGGGAGACCCTCGAAAGCGATGAATGAACGTATGAGCTATGGACCGAGACGCGAATGGGGATGATATGGATATGTGATACAGTGATCTAGTGCCGCTCCTGGCCCTGCCAGGGTATGTCATGGAGCTGCTGCCTCGAGGACCGGCCGTTCAACAGCGCACCGTTGCGCGCCGCGCTTCGTGGGTGCACGCCGTTCGAGTGGTTGCCCATTGGAGCAGAAGTAGTGCTAGCTAGGGACTCTGACGCATGGCGTCGCATACGCTTTGGCGCGATCGCCTTCGCCGATTTGGGTGTGTCGACACCTTTCATGAGCCGTGCCGAGGGCTTCAGCGCTGGAGCTAGGGTCGGGACAATCTCCCTCGCGAGTTCCCGGACAAGTACGGCAACGTCTTCTTGACTCAGCTTCTGCACGATGTCATATATACCGTAACGTTCTACGAGCACCGCGCGGTTGGGGTGGACGTCACAGACCGTTCGGAGGATGCGCAACAAGTTCAGCCTTACGACCGCCTTGCTCGACCCGAGCTTGTCGATCAGGCGCTTGAAGAATGGCTGCTTGGCTACTCCAATAGCGATTCCCGTCGAGATGCGGCAGATCTTGAGAAAGGGGTCCAGCAGGTTCTCGAAGGAATTGGCTTTCGCCTGTACGAAGCACTTCAAGAGCGCGTCTAGCGACTCGGGCTTCGACAGTTCGTCTTCGATTCTGGCCGTCTCATCTTGCAACCTGGACCACACAGTTCAGCTTCCTCCACGGTGCACGGGCAAGCTACGTACCAAGAAAGGATAGATTCCAAGGCACTGACTTGGAAGTATGGATCCTCCAACAAGCGCAGGTACATCGACAATCCATCATGCTGCCATAGAAGGATCCTACAACTCTTCCCTGCACTCGCAAGGTCACACAGGATGGGAAGTGCAAACTGCTTGAGCGGCGAGCTCGACTCAATGACGCGCTTGAGGCTCGGGATGATACCCGCTTGTGCAGCCTCTTCCTGTCTTGACTTGTTCAGACGACAGAGATTGTAACATGTTTGGAAAATGTGATTCGCCATTTCCTACCAATCGACGAAATGTCAGCGCAACTCACTACATTGCGAATCGAGCATAGAACTCACCGTGCCGTAAGGCCCAGAGCTCTGTTCGTCAAGGATTTTGACTAGGATCTCTATCGCATTGGCATTCTGGAGGACTTCCAAGATGTTGGCGTTCATGGAAAGATGCTTGACCGCCTTCAGCATCTGCACGAGGTACTCGGGTTCGAGCAGTTCGCATGCTCTCAACAAGCCTGAACACCGGTTGAGTTTAGACTCTTCCCGAGAGCACATTGTACGCGAAGCACACTCACGTCGAACAATCTTCCGGGTGCCGAGGGCATTTCGGACGTGAATGTCGGACTGAGACACTTGGCAGAACACTAGAATGATTTGAAGAATCTTCCTGTTCATGTCGGCAGCAACTTCGCCTCGACTGGCCATCACGTTTAGCAGCGCTGAGGACAATGGGTCTAGCAGTCCTTCCCTGATGAACATACGGCAGAAGTCGTTCTTCGTCGTCGGACTCTGGAGTTCGAATACGCTGCAAATGCCATTCAGTGCGTGGATCACGAGCTCGGATTGTTCGGTATAGTCCTCATCGAGGAGGTCCACAAGGACTTTCAATCCACGACAACTGTTGGGGAATGGATGACCAGCCATCAGCGGTCGAGATAGCCAGTGCAAGCGCTGCACGTACGAGATGAACATCTGTAATGTCAACACTGATGAATGACACAGCAGACGAATGAAGTGTGATGCTTCCAAACGGCACTCAGACGGATACTTCTTGGACGTGAAGCCTGTCCACTTGTCAGCAGGAGCTCTCAATACCACGCAGTCAACACCACGCACCCATGATGACTGGGATACCACCAATGAGACAGAAACTCTCGAGGAAGCCCATATCGGCCGTAACGAGCTACAACGCTTGTTGAAGGAACTTTCTCGACGAATTCAATGGGGCACTTACAGCGTTGACGATCTGCAGCAGCTTTAACGTCACATCCCGGGAAGTCCTTGACTCTAGTACTTCCAGGATGGCCAACATGCCGTGAGCAGAGACGAGCTGCGACTGCATTTCCGGCGTGTCGTGGATGATGGTGAGCTATATCCGATTTTGGTCAGCGGAGTTCGCAAGTCATCGAGAGCTCTGGAGTTCGCAAATCTTTGCGAACTCACCAACTGCTCGCATGCATCACGAAGTTGGAAGTCGGGAGCCGATGGCGTAAGCTCGTCGATGAGCTGCGTGACAGTGTTCGACAGTCGTGCATATTTGTCACGTTGCAAGTTGGCCTCGAGATCCTCCTCGGCGTACCCTTCGTCAATCTCAGCAAACGGATCTTCTTCGTCGTCGTCATCACCAAACTGCCACAAACAATTTCTCAGTCCCGAAAGTGGGAAAGGCACACAGTATGTAGACTGACCCAAGACTTGTTCGACAGCCTGGTATTGAGCTGCAGAGTCTGCATGGGCTGTGTCGACGTTCCGTTGGCCTTCCCGAACACATCCTCATAGTCTTCGTCGTCATCCTCGGCATACTTGTCGAAGTCGGCTCGAAGACGCCTGGCCTGCTCTCTTCCAAACGACTCGTTCCCAATGAAGGAAGAGGACCTCGAGTGCGCACGTGCCGAGGCTGGCCCGCTCGATGGGGCCGAAGCCATGATACTGAGCGACGGGCGAGATCTCCTATGCGTGAGCCCGGGCAGCGGCGCCGTCATCGGGCCGGGAGAGGGCGGCTGCAAGCCCAATGTCTTGATGTCGTTCGGGTGGAACAGACCACGTCGGACAGAATTCTTCATCTACAGGTAGCCACGGTGAGTGAGCGACCCTACGACATGTATATAAATGTTTGTGGGACTTACCTTGAAATCAGCGACCTTCTCTTCCAGCTTCGCGTCATCCTCGTCAAACACAATGTCTGAATAGTCTTCCGCGATGGGAGCAATCTGTGGCTCGGGAGCCTTGGCCACAGGCAGAGGGACTGTCGCTAGACCTTGCGGGCTACGACCAGGGCGTATTGTTTGCGCATTATCATCTGCCTCAACCTTCTCTTCCTCGACGGCGGGCTTGTCAAGAGCTAGACGCTTAATCAGTGGCGTTGCAAGACAGAACGTCTGGCGAAGCGCACCGTGCAACTTCGTCAACGATATTCCTTCCTCGAAGTCGTCGTCCCAATTGTCCGTCTGCTCTTCCGGCTGTTGTAAAATGAATGGCATGGGCAACGTCTCGCGTATATGGCCTAATGGTCCGGCAATAGCTGCCAGCTTGAGATTCTGTGGTCCGGGCTTTCTCGACGGCGCCAACAACATGGATTGCTGTGGGATACCTGAAGATGAGGATGAGGCCTGCACGGACGCAATCATGTGCGTTGGCGATGGCAGAGGAGAGTCTGAACGCCCGGTTACCGATAGTTTCCGGTGACGCTCGGGATGCTTTGACGGTCGGGACGGTGCTATATATCCATGCGTCAGCGTAGCCGACAAGAAGCAAAGCATGCCTATGAAACGTTACATTTCAACGCTTCGTTCCATTCTTGCACCTTCAACACCGCCTCATCATAGTTGTAATTGCTCAAAGGACGTTTCTCTTGAGCTCCAGTGGAATCCTCGGAAGTCCTCTGCTGGTTCGCTAATTGCTTTCGTGCGGCCATCATCCAGGGATGCCGGAGCAGCTTCTTCGCAGATATTCGGAGGTTGCAGTCTTTCTGGAAGCAGTGATACAGAAAATCCTTGACGATCGGTGATGCACCCTCCGGTATTGGAGGGCTATCATCTTGCACGATACGGAATAATGCCGGCATAGGATCCAGAAAGTGGTACGGAGGTTTACCTTCCAGAAGTTCGATGACAGTACAACCCACACTCCTGTCCAATTCGGCGAGGTCATTATGTAGATGCATATATCGATCAAATTCATGCTGACCAGATGTCTGATGCTGTCGTCGCACCAGATTGCTCGATGACTTCCGGGGCCACTGTTCAGATGTCAGCAAAGGAAGAAGGGCAATATCAGAGAGGATAACAATAACACCGCACGCGTTTCTACACGTAGCATAGGTTGACGTCGCACACAACGCGTGGTAAGGATCTCGTTCAGGCAATGTGTGCGAGCAATATCCTAACCCTTGTCCATGTAGAAAGTTGCACGTACTCCAATATGGACTACCGACGACGGCGTCATCTCGGACGGCACCGGTTGCGGTGCTACTGGCAACACCGAAGTCTGCCAGCTTGACGCACCCATCCTTATTTGTGAGAATGTTGGCACCCTTGATATCCCTATGGATGACACCCTGGTCATGAAGGTAGACGAGACCCTCAAGGACTTGTGCAATGTATACGCCAACGAGTGTCTCGGGAAATTTGCCGAACTTCTTGCAGATGTTGTGGAGAGACCCATTCTCACAGAACCTGGCTTGCTGGTTAGCGCTAACGCGTAGGCTATGTGGAAGGGCATGCACGCACTCTAGAATGATGTACAGATATTGGGGAGTCTTCTCAAAACCTTTGTACTTGACAATGTTCGGATGCTGCGGTTATGATGTCATGTTAACATCGTCTACGAGAGGCAAGTGTAAGGATTAAGGAGGGCGAAGAAACGTGATTGTCACTGATTCGTACGTACAATCAATATGAGTGTAGCAATGCTCGAAATTGTATGTTTTTGTGGTCCAGGAAACTTTATGCATTCCTCGCGGAGGGTTCTCACTCATGAGGAACTGTATGCGCGCACAGTTCGGGAGCCTTCCACCAATGCTTCCCTTCCGTTCAAGTCCAGGATGAACCTTGTGACAGAACACCATGACGGCCCTGTAACAAGGCTCTTCCATGTGTTGTTCGATGGGAACTTGAGACATGCAGTCTCCGATCGGGATCATTGAGATACATAATGCGCCGCAGATGCTCGGGAAGGGCCTTCCGCCCCTACCCAGGGTAAAAAGGAAGGGAAGCGGGAGACAGGCTCGGGTGCTTGGTTTGACCTCATGAACTCAGCGAGCAGTATGCCTAGGAGCTGACGCGACATGAAGTGTGATACGAAAGGATGTTGACCAAAAAAAGAGCGCTAAAAGCGGAGAAAGAGAGGGACACTCACATTGAGGTTCTTGAGCAAATCGATCTCGGACTACGAGACGCGTTCAAGATCACTTGCAGAGGAGAGGACGCGTAAGGCGTACCATTATCTGTCCAATCTCGCTCTTAGGGATGTTGCTGAGCTGAATCTCCTTGATCGCCACGGTCTCACCCGTTGCCCAATTCAAGGCACCTAATGGAAGGACTGAGGGAGACCGACGAGGCTATGGTCATGCGAGACGTACGGTAGACCTGGCCGAACGCGCCCTTGCCCAACGAGTCTCCGAGTTGCTAGAATGCTGGCCATCAGCTCGGACTGTGCGCAGCACGAGGAGAGGAAAGACGGACATATGCATTCAAGAGCTTGTTTGTACTCGTACTGGGGGGCCTGGGAGATGGCATGATGGTAGTAGACGTGAGAGGACGTGCAAGAGAACGGTCGAAGGCAGTATGGTGAGAGGGAGCGAGTGGATTGTGAGCTCAGTTACACCGCACAAACCAGGGAGAATGTCATGGGACGCCGGTCGTTTGACTGCGAGCGGCGGCAGCGAGCACAATGTCCAAGTTCAAGTCCAAGCTGCAACGCAACGAACCCTCTCCAGGACTCACACCGCGAAACAGACGACCACACTGTCCGGGGTCCTCCGCTCCATGACCATGCTAAGCGCACATGTCGGTTAAACTCCACGATGTGCATCGGGCAAAAAACCTGTCGGGGATAGCCTTGTTTTCTGCCAGAATGTTCTTTTCTTTCCTGGTTGTAAACCCCGGCCATACCAAGTGGCATTAGTATAACTGAGAAGCATCTTCTATAGTAAACGAGTAGGGTAGAGTCAAAAATGTATTTAATTGTGACCCGACAGTTAATAACCCGGTCACTTGACAGGGTATTAATGACCGACTTTGTGACATGTTAATAACCCATTAGTTACTGACGGTCAATAACAGTCTTTAACTTATTTGTGACCGGTTTTTAATAGTCTGAGGATGCACGCGTCGAAAGTCCCTCTTCCTCCCCATCCCATCAATGGTTCCAACATGATCAACTAATTCTGGGTCAGGGGTGTAGCCAACAAATGGGAAGTATGTCAAAGAGTAAGGGATTAGAGGTAGAGAGTGCAACAGACCAGAGTATAGTACTGTACCATTTCAAATGGTTCAAACAGCCCTGTGACAGGTAACAGGGCAATTTAGGTGGGCAAATTTGAACAACCGGTCAGTGACTGTGACATTGGCCATCATATTCAAACAAGGTAGGGCATGCGACAGCGTGCTGCCCCCAGTGGCCTCTAGCGCCTACAGAGCCTATTGGAATGTCGTCTCTGTGACTGGTGACTGTCTGAGAAATATTGAACATTTGGGGGTCTGGTGACATGTGACTGTTCAAATCAATCGAAATGGTACAGTATAAGCCTGAGTATGATGACTAAGCTCCGAGTGGTGGCGGTCATGTATAGTGAATTTAGGCATATTGATGGCAGCAAAGAAAAGTCAAAATTACAATCAGGTTGGGTCATGATGGACACTATGTGCATTGACATTGCAATAGTGGAGTGCGCCAACAAGGGTGGCACAATTGCCGGTTCCTTCCCTAAGCGCCTGCTATTAATGATATTTAACGACAGGCCTTTTTGGCCTCCTGTTTACTGACAGTTATTAACCAGTTATTAACACTTGTTATTCACTACAAGTCACTTTATCTGAGTTTCTGACTCTACCCTATGAATGAGAGTGCATTTTCCCTTTGATAGCAGGGGACACATTCTTTGCGCTGTTTCTCCCTCTCTGCATGCCTGGGATGTCAGCTTTTGTTTTGAGCTGTTATATGGACCATTTGTTAGCTTCACAAAAATGTCGAAATTGAATACTGAGACTGTCAATGAGAAGTATACTAAAATGTCTGTCCCTATGCATAAGCACCTATACTATAATGTCCAACAAGGGGGTCGTTGTTAAGACTGTGCCAACTCCAAAGTCCAAAGGCCGGGGTCCCAGTACTGGTGGTCCAGGGCCTGAGCGAGCTTCCGGAGTTCATGGAGGTCGTCCGGTTTACCAACTTCGGAGATGCGGTCCTTGAGCCGGGACAGAAGACCCGTGTAGAACCGGTAGATGAAGTGCGTCGAGCCCCCAGTTCACCTGTATAGCGAGTTGGGTGAACTGAGTGATGTACTTTGTGATGTGTTGGGATTCCAACATCCAAAGATTTATGAGCTTGTGCTCTGCGGCACCGGTCGTGTCGTAGGGTACTAAAGTTGAGACAGAGTTCAGCTTGGAAGGCCTGGTAATCCGTCATGAAGGTCGGCGGATTGGCGGTAGCTCCTTCCAGAAGGTACAGTTCAAACCACTGGAGCGCGGTCCCTCGGAGGTAGGAGATCGCATAGGTGACCTTCTTCTGGTCGGAGGGATAGGTCTTAGGACGAGCCATGAAAACCAACTCCAGCTGTGCCAGGAAGGTTCAAAGTTTGGTGGCATCCGACCCATCAAAGGTGTTGGGGTCCCGAGCATTGTTCCATTCATTGAGCTCCTTCTCTGGCTTGCTCTGCCCCAGGGTTTGAGCAAGTAGAGCAATGGCGTTGGCGAGGGTGTCACCAGTCAGGGGAGCCACAGGAGGTGCACCAAGAGGTTGACTTGCCGGAGCTGCTGGAGTGGGCGGAGTATGCAGAGTACCGGGGGGACCCGGTGTCATGGGAGCGAACAGGTTTGTTGGGGAGTTGGCTGGAGGGTTCTGAGTCGGGCTGGGTGTCCTCTGAGGAAGGGCCTGAGGTTGACCCGCTACTCGAGTCGGAGTTACTGGGGTTTGGGTCGAAATGTGCATTGTGATTTGGCATGCCGTAAAACCGGCAAACCGTTCCGCAGTGTTAAACATGGCGAATACTCAGCTTGAGTTTGGATATACTGTTAAGACTGTGCCGACTCCGAAGTTCGAAAGCTGGGGTTGGTGGAAATGTGACCGGAGGCACGAGGGTCTGACGGCTTCTGGAGTTTGGCAGAGTGAGGACTTTGGCGAAGCTATTGGCAACACCCTGAGTATACGCCGGTGTCCTCGACTTGCAAGAGTGGGGGCGGAGACATGGGAACCGAGAGGAGCAGAAGTACAAAGTCTGACTTCGAGTTGGACAACGAGAGGACGAGGTAGAAGGATGAGCAATATTCTAAGTGACAACCGGAGTTCGGAGTCCGAAGGTCGGGGTCAGAGGTCAGGCGTGGACTTAGAGAAGAACACGTAGAATTCAGGGAGTAAAGAGATATCTGGACTGAGGTACAAGTCTACTGCTACCGAACCTTATATAGTCAGAACTCCGGCCAAGGTCTTGGCGAAATCGGCGTAAGTAGACCGGGAGTCCGATCGGGAATCGGAGTAGATCAAAGTCCATTGTTTGTAACCTGATTGGACTGATCGGAATATAGTAACAATCATAAATGTGATGAGACCTATCAAAAAGAGATGGAACTAAGGTATTAGATATAAAAGGTTAGCACGGTCGGATATCGGGGTTCCGGGTTCCGGGTTCGGGTCCGATCGGCACAGGACCTAACAGTCGTGGGATATAAGCGCCCAACCAGGGGTCCATATATACCTTGAGGTTAGGAGGCTGACCTGAAAATATTGACCACCTATGTAAGTGCCCATATAGATAGAGCATCTCACAGACAGGCATATATCAAATATCAGAGTCTCTTGAGGCTGACAAACTTAGGTCTGAGATGGGTGCAAGCATGTTCTCCTTGACTACAGACTGGTATTAGTATGGGTTGAACTTGAGCACTTGAGCATTACTTACTCTCAACACAGGTGGATGATAGTAATACCAGAGGTCTCATATGTAGGCAGCTAAATATATTGCAGTTAGTGATTGAAAGTCAGATCCAAAGGCCAGTCCTGATCATTCCAATGACTGGACATAACCCAAAAATGACCTGGCTATAACCGTTACATTACTGGTCATGTTATGGGTTAGGTTCCAGTCATTTCTAAAGAGAGTTTCTATCGGACCAGTTATGACTGGTCCATGACTAACAGATTTGACCAGTTTTGACCGGTTGTTAACCAGTCATGCATATACATATATAGACATTATATGAGTGGACCGTGGCAAGTGCCAGAATGAATTATATAGTTTATAGCAAATTGTGCATAAATTGAAACAAACAAATAAAGTATTTTTGCTACACAAAAATTCTCCCATCACCATCACCCCTGTGCATCTTCTGTGCTTCTTTCTCATCACTCAACTCTATCTATGGCCAATCCAACATTCAAGGACCATGTTGAACAAAATTGTTCAGAAAAAACAAGGCATTAACTAAAGGCAGTACTCATGGTTACGTAAAGTGTTTGAACACCCGCGCGGTCACATGATGTGACACGTCGGTCGTTTGAGTCACGTCAATAAACTCAAGTTTTCCTGCCCTTTCCCCCCATGCTTCCCACTGGTGTCCCTAAGCTATCCTCCTTCTGGAGGGGGGCTATCTGTGCATTACGTGCTCAAGGCCTCTCGTTCTGCCAGATTGCTAAAAAAACCAACATCTCTGTCAGCACTACCCACTATACTGTCCAATGTGACCGTCTACATCACACACATTATTCCCTCCCTCGCTCTGATCAACCCCCCACTCCTCTCACTTAACACAAGGAGCGTATGGTCCTCCGCGAAATCAGAAACCATCGCAAAGACTCATATACCAAGATTGCTAAGGCAGTAGGAGATGTTTCTGCTCACCAGGTCGCACATGTTGCCAACAAGACAGGCTACTATTGACGTGTCACATGCCGTAAGCCCTTTCTCTCCAAGGCAGCAGTCAAAAAACATCTGGAGTAGGCCAAGAAGAATGAGCATAGGGATTGGTCAGGGGTTATCTAGACAGATGAGACATCAGTGGAGTTGGGTGATTGGCCAAGGCAGTTTGTGACTTGCAAACCTGGTGAGGAGTTTCTTCTCCCAAACATCCAGCCTACCTTCAGAAGCGGACATGATTTTATCATGCTATGGGGCTGCGTTGCACAGGACAGGAAGGGACCTCTGAAACAGCTGGATTTAGAGAAGGAGAAGGAGAATTGTCCAAAGGGCAGGCGAGGCAGGAAGAAGAAGGGTGGGTTGAATGGGGAGCGCTATGTTTAGCAAGTGCTCAAGGGCCTGCTCCTAGAGTTCTACAATACCATGAACAAGGAGAGGGGTGATAGAATGGTTGTGGTCAAGGATGGGGCTCCAGCTCATCGCAGCAAGCTTGCAACAGCCGCTCATGCTGATATTGGCATTTGCACCATCACTCATTCTCCCAACTCTCCTGACCTCAACCCAATTGAGCCCTTATGGGCGGTCCTCAAGAGGTGTGTGGCAAACATTCCTGGTTCTCACAATTCTCTTGATGCACTTTGGGAGGCGGTTCAAAAGGTCTGGGAGGAGCTGACAGTGGAGGAAATGGATCAGGTCATGGGAAGCATGCCTGAGCGTGTTGCTGTGAAGGTGGTGAAGGATTACCAGACCAGATTCTGATTGTATATGTGGAATCTACATATATACCGCTACATTCTTGGACTTACACTCGCTGTAATACTTGAGATACGGAAGTAAAATGTTTCAATGCAGAGTGTCAAAATGGGCGCTTAATATGAGCGTTCGAACACTTTACGTAACCATGAGTACAACAAGCATAGCATGCGGAAAGTGAAATCATGAGGAGTTCTCAGATGAGAGCTTGGGGGACAAAGGATATCTGGCAAAGAAGCCCAGTACTGCATCCGCTGCTAAAGTGGCAAGTGTTAGGTGGAGCTAGAGGGACTGAGAGTCCTATAGAGGTACATTGAATGGTCTTAGTAGAGATCCAAGCACATGTTTGAATATACACGCTTACAATTAGATACCAAGTGATGGGGATGACGAGTCTGATATAGAGAGGGTTGTTGAGAAGCTGGTCAAACATAAAATGAAGGTGGAGATGACTGCTGATCTTCTGACCATCTTCATGGTCTGCAAAAAGGTGTGCTTTGGAGACAAAGATGAAAGCAAGGGGTGGTGGTGTAAGATCTGTCAGTAAGTGTTAGCAGAAGGACAAAAGGTGCAATTTGGTAACATTGACTCACGTTCATCATACCAGAGAAGATAGGTGGGTGCACAAGGCCAAGGGGCCCTGCATGTTAAGATCGGTCTAAGCGAGGGATGCTACGGCCTTGGAGGGCGCGGCGAGATGTTGCAAAGATGTGTGAAGAGAATAGAACACTGTTCTATTCAGAAGCCTGATGGTACAAATTAGGTGAACAAGGAGATCGAAGCTGGGGTTCCTTGATGGAAACCTCGGCCATTATATATAGTACAACATAGCCTGCTATAAACAGTATAGTGTCATGGCAGTGATGTGGAAACAGAGTTATGAGGCTGCGGATGACTGAGTGGGGGTTATATATAGCTAAGCTGACGGATCTAGGTTTATATATAGATAGGCTGACTAAGCAAGGAGATATAGATAGCAAGGATGATTAAGCATATATAAAGGTGATAACAAAAAGATAGATGATGCATATGCGATGACAAAGAGTAAGCAGGATGACAACAAGGAACAAAGGACACGACAAAATGGTAAGGAACAAGACAATACTGGTCAGGAACAAGGGTAGGTTGTAACACTGCACTGGTTGGTACCTTGGCCACAACTTGACCTGCCATGAACACATCAAGTCCACACATTATGAGGAGTATATGAAGAGGTGTTAGGTGAAGGGGGTACAGAAAAACCTGCAGTGCATACTAGACAGAGTAAAAGAGAGGGCAGTGGCAGCAGGAAAGAGAGGAGGGCAGCAGACTTTTAAGTCTATAGGGATAAAAAAGGTTATAGCCCCGCCTGATTATTTGTAGGAGACAATCTTGAAGACTGTCACTGATCACATTGTGTGCAGCCAACAGGTGTGCATGTAAATATCTAGAACTCAATCTCTGTGATGAACCACTAACTCTAATTGTTCACTTCATAGGCTTTGGCAGTGGTGGGTGAAGTGACATTCACGAAATGCCTCGTTGTAATGCACCCGTCCACCAAACAGTAAGAGCTCCCGACACCCACCAAAGCCAAAATATACATTCACAATAAATTTGTCAACTTCATGGAGACAATGGCGGAGAACATCAAGCAAGCCCTGGGGGACATTTCAGGCCTCTTCAACTTGTGGATGGCCAAGCGCATGTCCAACGCCTTTCTTGGACTATTACTACAATGAATTGATGTTGCTTACAATGATATGATGGAAACTGGACCTTTACGTTCCATAATAAGGTGGTGGCTTGCCACCAGGTCCTCGGTGACCATGCTGATCCCAAATTGGAACACTATATTGTGGTGCTTCTCAACTGTGCAGGGGTCACATCCAAGTCTCACTGCAAGGTACATCCCATCCCTCTTCCTCTCTTGCTCTGTCTCTCCCCACACATGATGGCACTCATTGTCTCTCACTCACTTTGACTCCTTTTAGCTCAGCCACCTCATGATCAACAACACAACCAACAACACCACTGCTATGAAGGGGCTATAGCACTGGCCCAGGCTGAGGAACATCCTGCCAGATAATTGGAAATTGGAACAATGCCTTCTTAGGTAGACACAACCCATTCCTATCTCCATGCTCTCACTAATTACCTGTTTGTCTAGCTGCTTTGGCCATATTGTTGAGCTTGCAATCAATGTGTTTATAGATACAATCATGGACATGAAGCTGGCAGAGTCCCAAGAGCAGGTCTGGAACTTCAACCTGCAAGCACCAACCAAGCAACAGGTTGGAATAAACCTCATTGTGATAGTCTATATATTGGCCATGAAGGTACACCTTTTCTCTCTCCATCAACACATCCTTCCCTCTTGTCTTGTATCCCAGGCCTGTGACAGAGCCACAAGACTTCTAATGATGTCCCGTAGCCCTGCCTGCAGTGCGTACACACTGCCCTCTGTCTGTGATGTGGCAATATGCAGATCTTGGTGAAGACATCATAGCCAGCACCCATCACATTTTGACAATATCTTGCAGCCCAGGACACAGTGCTTTGTCCATGCTGCACTTCGTCTCCATGGTGGTATGCAGATCTGCATAATCTGACACTCTTCCCATGTCCAGATTCAGGCTTTGCCTCAGTGAAAGGGCCTCTTCTATTCACTACAGAAGGTTTTAAGATTGGTCTACACAAGGGATACTATTGTTAAGATTGGTCTACATGAGGGATACTATTGTTAAGTTTAGTCTAAGCAAGGGATGCTACAGCCTTCGAGCGCGTAACGAGATGTTGCAAAGATGTGTAAAGAGAATAGAACACTGTTCTATTCAAAAGCCTGATGGTACAGATTAGGTGAATGAGGAGATCGAAGCTGGGGTTCCTTGATGGAAACCTCGGCTATTATATATAGCACAACGTAGCCTGCCATAAACGATATAGTGTTGTGGCAGTGACATGGAAACAGAGTTATGAGGCTGCGGATGACTGAGTGGGGATTATATATAGCTAAGCTGACGGATCTGGGTTTATATATAGGTGGGCTGACTGAGCAAGGAGATGTAGATAGCAAAGATAATTAAGCATATATAAAGGTGATGATAAGGGGCAGGGAACATGACAAAGTGGTAAGGGACAAGATGATACTGGTCTGGAATAAGGGAAGATTGTAACATTACCCCCCTCTCAAGGCTAATGGTCCCCAGAAGCATTCTAGACTTGGTCAACGTCGACCATTGATGGCACTGTATTGCCAACAAAAAACATCACATTGTACTGTTGACCTTCATTGTTGTTGTTATTGTTGTCCTGAGCCTCAGCGGTGTCGTGGTCATTGTCTGCTACTGCTATGTTGTTCCTGTCCACCAAATCCCAACCCCAATTTTCTGTTGGATCACCCCACTGAACACTTTTAATCAGGGGGTAGTGGACATTAATTCTCACCACCCCATCAATGATGTTTCCTAGGAGAGGCCCCCAGGGCATCTTTGGGATCAAGTCCCCCAGCACTTGTGTGTAGGGGTACACTGCAAGGCACCGCAGGGTGTCTTTGGCGAATTGAACAAGTCTTACATATGCATCCTCCTGTGCTGCCACAACGTACTGGACCACTGGTACCTGTGCCTTCATGTGATAAAAACCCTCTTGAATTCCTGCCCCGATGTGTACATACTCCTGATAAGCTTGTACCCACTAAAGAGCTTTGGGATAGTTCTGGAGCCGCACCTCCACCGTCCCCTCCAGGTCCAGTAGCCACCCCATGTGATCCGCGAGAGTCCTGTCACTATGGAAGCTGGTCTGGAGGTAGGGGAGGTAGTTGTATGACTGGAATTTGTAATGGCTGGAGTGAATAACTGAGAGCGTGGGCAGCTGCCATGAGATTGATGAGGGAGTGTGTAAACTGGAAGAATTCGTTAGGGAGGAGGATCGGGGGTGGTGGTTGTT
The DNA here is from genome assembly GCA_020543525.1 of Coriolopsis trogii. Classification (NCBI taxonomy): domain Eukaryota; kingdom Fungi; phylum Basidiomycota; class Agaricomycetes; order Polyporales; family Polyporaceae; genus Coriolopsis; species Coriolopsis trogii. The sequence continues at coordinate 2,079,277 of JAHYIO010000023.1, read as the reverse complement.
GTGGTTGCTGCAGTGGTGGCAGTGGTTGTGAGGGTTCTAGGGTTGTTGCAAGTTCAGTTGGGGTTGCTGGTGGGGCATTGTGATCATGGGTGATAGTGAGGCCAGGGATTGGTTCAAGATCTGGGAGGTCAGCAAACTGATCTGGAGATGAAGGAGGATTGAAGTGTGGACAGGGGTTGGATTGGTAAGAAGTTGCAGTTGAGAGGATAGGTGGAACAGGGGGACAAGGTATAAAAGCAGATAACAAAGAATGAATAGGAATAGGCCAAACAGGGATTGGAGCTGGGACAAAATGAGAAGAAGATGCTGTGGGAAGATAGGGGGCTGTGAAAGTTGAAGGTTCTAGTGAAGATTGTTGATGGGAGGTGGGAAAATATTGAGGACTTGTTGGAGGGGGAAGAGGATTAGGATTATAAGGAGGACTTTGTGGGGCATCGTACTTAGGGTATTGAAGTTCATCCAGAATGTTGGATGGAAAAGAGAAGTGGGACATGGTTCTGTTTAAGCCATTCTGTGTTGCTTTTTATAGGCCTTCAGAATTGTTTGTGCATGTTTGAGGTCCCTTTCATATAGCCATTGGTTCTCGTAAGAAGGCTGACTCTTCCATGTGATTGGTATTGGACTCCACCTCTGGCTGGTTTCTGATGATTAATGATAGCTTCTATTTCCCATTCTTCTTCTCCACTGATAATTTCAGGTGGTGGTGATTGGTAATTCAGCCTGTGCTCCACCGTTTTGTGATACGGGGTGAGTGATGCCACATGGAACACTGAGTGGATCTTTCATGATTTAGTTAATCAAAGCTGCACTATAACAGGTCCTATTACATTATCAATTACAAAGGGTCCTTCTTGTTTTGGTACTAGTTTCCAATTTGGGTAAGCTAATTTGAGATTCGTGGATCCAAGGTAGACTTTGTCTCCTTTTTTGAACATGTAGTTTCCTCCTGCATATTGCTTGGCCATGGCTAGGTTGGCTTTGTCATGGCTTGCCAAAGCTTGTTTACGTTGTTCCTGCAAGTCGGCTAATCTTTCCTCTGTGCTAGGGTGTTTCACTGTTGGCTTGGTCACTGGTATAGCTTTCAGTTGATATCCCATGAGTAATTCAAAGGGTGATTGGTTGGTAACTAAATGAGTGCGATGGTTGTGTGCAAATTCAAATTGCGCTAATTTGTCACTCCATGTATTCGGGTAGTTTCCGCAGTATACGCAATGCTACTTCTATTTCTTGTATTGTTCTTTCCGACTGGCCGTCGGTTTGTGGATGGTGTGACCTCTATCAGATATAATTCAGGCTGGTAAACTGAATTGTTTGTACACATCTTGCTCCAGCATCTTGGCTGTGTCCATGGCACTGGTTTTTTTGGTGCATGCTGTCAACACAATAGCTTTAGTTACGTCATAATCAACTACTACTTGTATTGCGTCGAAGCCATTGGATTCTGGTAGAGCTGTGATGTAATCCATGGTGATAGTACTGAATGGTCAAAGATTTTGTGCATGTGGAATCGGCATTAGTCCAGTTTTGGTAGGATGTGTGTTGACTTTTGCTGTTTGACAAGTTGCACATCCCTTGACGTATTGGGTGACAAATTGGCGCATGTCCGGGCACCAGTATTCTCTTGATGCCAGTTTGTATGTTTTCTGGATGCCTGGATGTCCCATTAATGCAGGATTATGATGCAGTCTGACCACTTCTTGTCAGAGATCAAGATTTGGTGGTACATATACCCTTCGCTTAAACATTAACATGCCATCAACCATCTTCCAGTCTTCTCTGTTGCTGATAAGTGGCTTCTTGTTGAGATGCCATATGTTGTTTGTGGATTCCATAACTATGCAATCCCTTGATGTTGTATCCCAAAATTTTCTTGCAATTCAATATTGATGCTGTTGACGAATAATTCATTAGGTAGCAAGGTTACTTCTTCATTGTCATGGTTTCCTGGGTCATGATCGGCTCTTCTTAATAGAGTGTCTGCTTGGGTTATCATTTTACCCAGTTGGTGTATTAATTGAACATTGAATTGTGATAAGTATAGGCTCCCTCTTGCTTGTTGTCAATTTAGTTTCTATGCCAATTTAAATAAGTCAAGTTCTTGTGATCTGATAGGATTTGTACTAAATGTTTTGCGCCTTGAAGGTAATGTCTCCATGCTTCTAGTGCTCAAATAATTGCTAGTAATTCCCTATCGTAGATTTGGTAATTTCTTTCTGGTTCAGAAAATGTTTTAGAAAGATAGGCACAAGAATGTCATAACTTGTTGGTTCCTAATTGTCGTAACACTGCCCCTGTTGCTACTTTGGAGGTATCACATTCAATTTGGAATGGTCTTTCAACATCTGGTATTTGTAGGATAGATGCTTTTTGGAATCTGGCCTTAAGTGTGTCAAATGCCTTGTGACATTCCTGTGACCATTCGAACTTTTGTCCCTTTTTTGTTAGTTTGATTAATGGTTTTGCCAGATGAGAATAGTTCTAGATAAATCTTTTGTAAAATTTATACAAAATCTAACAAAAACTTTGCACTTGTTTGATGGTAGTTGATATTGGCCATTGAGCTAGACCTTCTAGTTTGATTGGGTCCATGGCAATTTGTCCAGATCGTGTTCTCTGAGTCTTTTGATTACTAGTTCGGTTCTTTTCCGATGTTCTGCAATGGTTTTAGAAAAGATTAGTATGTCATCTATATATATTACTATCCATCCTTTGGATAGATAGTCTTGAAAAGTGTCATTCATCATAGCTTGGAATGTGGCTGGTGCATTGTATAGCTTAAAGAACATGACAATAGGTTCAAATAGTCCTCTTGGAGTCTTGAATGCTGCTTTCTACTGGTCCCTGTCTTTGATGCTAACATTGTTATATCCAGCTTATATATACAGTTTAGAAAAAATTTTGGCTTCTGCCAATCAATCTGTTAAGTCTGAGATTAGTGGTAGTGGGTATACATTTTTATTGTTCCATCGTTTAGGTAACAATAATCTTGAATTGGCCGCATGCTTCCATCCTTCTTTGGACAAAGAAAAAAGGCAAGGCCATGGGTGACTTGAATGTTTGGACATATCCTTTTGCTAAATTTTTGTCCATAAACTTGTTGAGTTCCTTTCGTTCTGTTAGGGATAATGGGTATATTTTGCAATCTTTTGGTTTGAACTCCAGTTTCAGATCTATTGCATGGTCCTATGGTCTTGGGTCGAGAATTGTTCGGCTGATGTCTTCTTGAAGATAGATTTGTATTGATGGAGATATTCTGGCAGAAATTCTTTTGGATCTTGTATATTTTTTGTTTTGCATCGCTTGAACAGCTAGTTTCGTTGCTTTGGTAACTCGGTTGACAAATAGGTTGAATTGATTTTGTTTTTTCCATAGTTTCCCAATGGTTGCACTTCCAGATTGACTCCACCAGTCTTCCTCTTCCCATGCCTCAATTTGGTTATAGGTGATTACAGTGACGGCCGTTATTGATGCAACCCCCCCTTTTTGGAAGGTCGATCTCATCTGCCAAAAACACCGCTATTCCAGCTTCATCCCGGCACTAATTGGGTAGGGCTTTGCTTGTTCACATCATACAGACCTCTCTTACTTGCATTCATTGTAGATTCTACTCTCTATACACTAGGCATTACTTTACAAATGATATTGACCCATCAACAAGATCAACTGAAGCTGTTCTGAGTAATCCTGGACTTCAATCCTACTACCTCAAATCTCAGCTGGAAAATTTCACTGTGTTATTGTAGAGTCATGTATTGTCCATGCTAGAAGATCTGAGGGCATTCGACAAAGGGCGAGCAGAAAACGAGATGGGCAGCATCAGCATAGCGCTGGAATAGAGGCAAGTCTGGCAGATGGGAACGACCTTCTGAAAAGGGGGGGTTGCATCAATAACGGCCGTCACTATACTCTATCTTGTGATCTGGAAATGGAGGTTGTTTCCAATCTCCACATGGGCATTCCTGGTGGTGGTTCGTGTCTTCTTTGATAATCCCAGATTATCTATTGCTTCTTGACCAATTTGAATTCAGATTGGAATATACTGGTAGCCCAATGTACTTGGGTGTTATACTTCTTGATTCATAGTATCCCCAATATGGCATTGTCTCTTCCTAGATTGGCAACATAGAAGTTGGTGGGTAGGCTGTGACTCCAGATGATAAAGTTGGTTTCCAATCAATGGGTTACTGTTTCAATGATATTGATGCTGTCAACCGTATTCCTGAATCAGATTGAATGAGGTAGCTGAGTTGTAGATAATTGATATTGATCAATAATTCGTTGATTAATGATTGTTGCATCAGCTCCTAAGTTAAATAGAGCCTTGATTCCAACGACCTTGGGACCATTTTTAATGTAACCACTTAATAAATATGCTAATTTTCTTGATTCACTGATGGTTACAAAGAGAATAGTATAGTTCCAAATTTTAGACGATCCTAGCACTGAGGCGAGTCGTCCTATCAAAAATCCTTCTTGTTATAGTTGATTGACTCTGAACCAATGGCTGCAATATAGGCTTCTTCCATTGGTTCTTCTTCTTCCATGACCCTAGCTTCCTGATTGGGAACCTTCTTCTTTGAACATTATGATGCTCGATGTCTTCTTGGTAATAGAAGCATGCGTTTTGTTGCATAAGTTCTTCTTGCATCTTCTGATCTAGCCGGGTAGTAGTGATTGCTCAAATGGTGGGGTTTCTTGTGAATCTTTCTCTGAAATTGGTGTTGTGTTCCTGTCCTGTCCTTATTTTTCAGCTTCCCTGGATTGCATCTATTGCCAGGTTACAAGTATAGGAATGCTGTAGTTCTGTAACTCGATCAAACCAATCAAGCATACTTGTAACTTTTATATAAATAAGGGCCACTTATTGGCAGAGATAATTTGAGTTGATAGATTGCCAATAATGCCATTTTTTCCATTGATATTGGCTAATTAACTAAGTTGAATAAACTCCACATGGAATTCATCAATAATCTTATAGTTATGAAACTTGAGATTGGTCAGTTGGACCAAGACTATGGCTTTTTCCTCAATTGGTGCAAAAACAAGGAGGAATTGCTTCTCAAATGTTTTCCATATTCCGAGTCTTCTAGGGGTTCCATCAATTTTCTCCTGGACAACATGCACTATGGTGTTGACCCACCATTCTACCTTTCCGCCAAACTAGGAGAGTGCTGTGACAATTCTAGCGCAATCAGTGATGTAATCACTAAGTCTTCCTTCAAATAGAAGGTATAGGTCATGTAAAAATTGTCATGCTTCTTCTCTTCTTCCTTCAAATGTTCTTGGTTCTTTAACCTGGGCTTTCCTGGCTATTTTGGGAGTGATAAATTTCCTCCCATCAGTGCTTCCAGGCTATCCATTTCACTTTCTCTGGATGGTTCTTGAATTCCTGATATGTGTCTTGTTGTTAGGTCCCATGCTGATCGGACCTGAACCCCGAACCCTGAACCCCGATATCTGACCGTGCTAACCTTTTATGTCTAATACCTTAGTTTCATCTCTTTTTGATAGGTCCTATTGCATTTATGATTGTTACTATACTCCGATCAGTCCAATCAGGTTACGAACAACGGACTTTGATCTACTCTGATTCCCGATCGGACTCCTGGTCTACTTATGCTGATTTTGCCAAGACCTTGGCTGGAGTTCTGACTATATAAGGTTCAGTAGCAGTAGACTTGTATCTGAGTTCAGATATCTCATTACCCTTTGAATTCTACGTGTTCTTCTCTAAGTCCATGTCTGACCTCTGGCCCTGACCTCCAGACTCCGAACTCCGGTCATCACTTAGAATATTGCTCATCCTTCTATCTCGTCCTCTCGTTGTCCGACTCGAAGTCAGACTTCGTACTTTTGCTCCTCTCGGTCTCTGCGTTTCCACCTCCTCTCGCAAGTCGAGGACACCCACGTGTACTTAGGGTGTTGTCAATAGCTTCGCCGAAGTCCTCACCCCGCTGAACTCTGAACACCGCCAGACCCCTTGTGTCTCCGGTCACATCTCCACTGATCCCCAGCTTTCGGACTTTGGAGTCGGCACAGTCTCAACACTCGTGAAGGTTGAGATTGAATGTGTTACCGACATTTTGGGTACTAGTGTGGGATTTCTTAGTTGGATAATAATGATTTTGGCTTCTTTGTCTGATTCTTCAGAAGAAGAGTCTCTTTTGGCCTGTGATTCTGGTTTGAGTAATGGTTCTTCTGCTATGGAATGTTCTTTGGCTTGTAATTTGGCTTCAAGTAGTGATGATTTCCTGATTACTAGTATATTAATGATAGGGAGCGATACTGTCAATCTTTCTGGGGTTGGTGCTGGAGTCCAATTTCTGGATACTACCCTTGCTCTGGGCTTTACGTATTTTGTTCCACTTGGTTGGTTGTCCCTGGTTGGTTTAAAGTGGTGTGTCCAAACTTCTTTGGGAAGTGATGGTCCTTCCAGAAGCCTATTTGGGCAAGGCTGATATTTGCGGATTCTCCACTCTGCATTCTTGGCATGGTATTAAACATCTTGAGATGTGCTCTTGTTATATCAATGTAGTTTCTGGTTGCATGTTAGGTTTGTTACCCAACTCATTCACGGGGATAGATAGGAGTGTCGAGTTCCCATGCAATGAGCAGATTCCTTGCCAAGATGGTTTTCTGGTAGCAATGGAACAATGAATGGTCTTCTCTCCTGAGAAGATTGGTGTTGGTTACATCAATGATGTTGAGGAGATTGGTGATCTGTAATTCAAGCCAAGCTTGGAACATTAGGCTGGGAAAGGAAGATGGCAGATATTGAAAATGACTGTAAATCCCCCTTGTGGATTCTTTGGCTAAGGTCTGATTGTTGTCTTCTATTGTCTATGCCCTGATACTAGGAGTTCTTTTGTCAATAACTGCACCTAAGAATCCTAATTGACTTCCTATCAATATGTTGAGTCTTCTGCTAATTCTGTGTGTTGCGGATTGTAGTGTTCAAGCTACTCTCCTCCAGAGACTTATCCTTGCACTGTCAGTGGGTGAGAAATCCAAAGCTTCAATCTAATATTAAGATTGGTCTAAGTGAGGGATGCTATGGCCTTTGAGTGCATAGCAAGATGTGGCAAAGATGTGAGAAGAGAATAGAACACTATTCTATTCAGAAACCTCATGGTACAAGTTAGGTAAACAAGGAGATTGAGCTGGGGTTCCTTGATAGAATCCTTGGCAATTATATACAGTACAATGTAAACTGCTATAAATGGTATAGTGACATGGCAGTGACATAGAAATGGAGTCATAAGGCTGCAGATGACTGAGCAGGGGTTATATATAGCTAAGCTGACAGATCTGGGTTTATATATAGATGGGCTGACTGTTACAACTGATCGTCGAGATAGGCGTGGAAGTCGGGCAAGACGAGCAGGGGCACGCGAGAGAGACAAGACCTTGAGCAGAAAGGTGGAGCAAGGGCTTGACGAGCAGACTAGGGACAAGTATATTGAGCAAAGTATCTACAGAGTGAAATACAGAGGGGCTCACCTGGGGACAAGAGGTCAAAAGTGGTGTCTCTAGGTAGCGCGCGTGGTCTTATATACTATGGAGAACAATAGCGCTCAGTGTGGGAGTAGAGAACAAAAGGAAGTCCGAATAAGGCAACTATGGGTACTAGCAATTGGAAAAGGAAATGATAGAGTCTGGGAGACCTATGGTCATAATATTACCTCCCCCCTAAGCATCATGTCCTCATGATGGAGCTTTGGGATAGCGACGATAGAAGTCGGCCACACGTTGTGGTGCATAAGTCAGGTTGGATGCATCTTCCCAGCTAGTGTGTTCAGGCCCCCACCCTTTCCACTGGATGAGGTATTGCAGCTTCTTCTAGCAGCCCTGTTGGCGGGAGTCCAGGATCTTCTCCACTTTGTACTCCTCTTCACCCTGCACTGTGATAGGAGCGGGTTCTGGGGGGTGATGTCTAGGTAGCATGCTCATCTTGTGTGGCGTGAGGAGTGAGACATGGAAGACAGGGTGGACCAACAGGTTCTTCGGCAGATCCAGCTCATACACGAGTTCCCCCACCTTCCGTACCACTGGATATGGTCCTGCTTGTTGGTCGACTAGTTTCTATGGTATTCCCATGATGCGTAGATTGCCCACACCTTCTGTCCGGGCTGCAGCTGCGGTGTGTCATGCACATGCTTGTCGAAGTGTGTCTTCATTCGTTTGGCGGTTAGATTGAGTGCTGCAGTGGCGTCCTCCCTTGCTCTACGCAACTCATCCAGCTGTTGGTCTGCTGCTGGAACATCCATTGGGCATACTGGAACCTGGAACTCCGGGTTGAAGCCGTATGTCAGGTAGAAAGGGGAGTGTCCAGTCGAAGCCTGTGATCGAGAGTTCAGCGCGTACTCCGCGATTGGCAGCTATTTGACCCAATCATCCCGTCGCTGCGAGCAGAACATGTGCAGATATGCTTCCACTTCCTGGTTCCACCGTTCGGACTGGCCATCTGTCAAGGGGTGGTACGCTGTCGACAACGCACTCGTGATCCCGAGACCCTTGAGGACTGCATGAAACAGCTTGCTAGCAAACTGTGGCCCTTGATCTGAGATGATGAGTCATGGGAGGCCGTGAAGATGGAAGTAGTCACGAATGAAGCTGTCCGCTGTGCCTTCCGCCATAATGTCATTGCAACAGGCGGTCAGGTGAATTAGTTTGCTATGGCGGTCTGCAATCAGCTGCAATACGTTGAAACTATCGACTTCCAGTAGGCCTGTGTGTAGTTGCAGGTCACAATTTGTCCAGGTCTGTCCAGCACTTCATTCGGCTTCAGCGGTCCATGGGGTCGGGAATGCAAGATCTTCGCCCAATGGCACACGTCGCAGGTGTCGATGTACTCCCAGATGAAGCTGACCATGCCTGGCCACCAGTAGTTCCGACTAACAAGCTCAACTGTTTTCCACTGGCCTGGATGTCCGGCTGGTGGTGCGTCATGGTGCATCTTAACAATCTCGGTTCGCAGCATCACATCCTTAGGGACATAGACTTTTCCGCAGTACAGGATCAGGCCATTCTCCATATTCCAGTCTGTCAGATCGTGTTGTAACTGTGCCGGTCCAAGGTGTGTCAGCTTTTGCAAAGCTTTGGCTACCTCCTTGTCCTTCTCACTGCCAGAGCGAATCTTGCGTAGCAGACCCGCATCTGCAACTAGTGCAAGATGTTTCCGTTGTGTGGCCATGACTCGAAATCTGTCCGGTGTGAGAGCTGTGCGTGCCAGATTGTCATTGTTGTCGCTACGTTGTTGATCAGGTCTCCGAGAGAGCGCATTGGCGCGACCATTCAAGGTACCCGGTTTGTGTGTAACCACGAAGTCGAATCGGGACAGATAGAGAGCCCAGCGTGCTTGTCATCGGGTCAGATTCTGTGCAGTGCGCCAGTACTCCAGGTTCTTGTGGTCTGACTGGATCTCAAACGTTGATGGTAGCCCTTCGAGATAATGACGCCAAGTCTGTAGAGCTCAAATGATTGCGAGCATCTCTTTATTATAGATCTCGTAATTGCGTTCCACATTGTTCATAGATTCAGAGTGTAATGCGACCGGGTGCCATTTTCCATCCTCAGACTCCTGCGATAGCACTGCTCCCGTTGCAAATCCGGAGGCGTTAACCTCGATCCAGGTTTTCCACTCTTGGTCGTAAATGCGTAGGACTGGACTCTGCGTAAACTGTCATTTCAGCTCATCAAATGTCTCCTGCTCCTCAGCTTCCCACTTCCATGGTGTCTCTCCTGTGAGATTGTAGAACGGACGGCAGATGGAGCTAAAGTCCTTGATAAATTGGCAATAGAAGTTTGCAAAGCCTAGGAACTTCCGGACATCGGCAACATTACGTGGGGTCGGCCAGTCCGCAACACCCCAAACCTTCACCGGATCCATCTCCACCTTGTTCTCAGACACCAGGACTCCCAGGTATTCCACTTTTGACTGTTCAAACTCACACTTCTTGGGTTTGCAGAAGATCCTTAGTGAAGATCAGAATGTCGTTGAGATAGATCATGACTTTGCCCATGATGATGACGTCCTTGAAGATGTCGTTCATGAACACTGAGAATGTGCTGGGAGAGTTCACTAAGCCAAAGAACATGACAGTAGGCTCGAATAGTCCGCGGTTGGTCACAAAGGCAGCCTTCCACTCGTCTCTGGTCTTTATACGGACATTTTTATAGCCCCATCAAATGTCAAGCTTTGTGAAGTACTTGGCTTGCTTCAATCGGTCCGTGAGTTCAGAGATCAGCGGGAGCGGGTATTGGTTCTTCACAGTGATGTTGTTGAGTCGTCGATAGTCCTGCACTGGACGTAGCGAGCCATCCTTTTTCTTGACGAAGAACAATGGAGAAGAGATGGGCGATTTCAACTCACGAATATAGCCTTTGGTGACATTCGTTCTTCGACAAAGGGTACACCTTTGAGTGAAACATCTTTGCGTCCGGGATAAGCTCGATCGCATGGTCGTAGGGACGATGTTCTGGAAGACGTTCAGATGCTTCCTTAGAGAACACACTTAGGAACTCGTGGTAGTGTGGCGGGACAACTTTCTCGATGGGATGTGCTTCATCCCGGTTCTGATACTCGCGTTCAGCCAGCTTCTGAGAGTAAGTGTGACTTGCTGCAATGAACAATTGGGGTGCATCCTCCAGAGTTCTACCTTTGACCCATGCGTCGATGAGTGAGCTTTTCATCCCATCCCAGGTCTCTCGATGTGCCGGGGGTCCCACATCTTCGGATCCATCCTCTACAGCTGCGACCGCTGCACATATGCAACCTATCTTGCGTTTCGGCTGACTTCTACCTGGGCTTCGACGCGCCGTAAGCCTGATCTCCATATCACGTGTCTCTGCCACAGGAGTTGTTATTGCTTGTTGGGTCGCCTGGCATGTAGATGGACATCGTGATAGTTGTAGTGATCCACGCTCCCAGTCAATGTCAGGGTTATGTTGCCTGAGCCAATCCAGCCCAATGATCACGTCTTCATCTCCAATGTCTGTATTCATGAAGACCACCTTTTCCCGGTGATCACCAATTGCCATATCCAAGACGGCAACCTCCGATATTGTCCTGTTGCGATTCTTGGTACCGTCAATGTTGAAAAGAGAAATCGGCCTTGACAACTTCCTTGTAGTGACGCGGTTCTGGGTCACAAACCGCCGGTGTAAGAATTTTGTAGTGGCTCCACTATCAACCATGGCCACCACCTCTTTGTCTCGCCACTTGCCAAACAGATGTACCGGGATATGAAAGTGTTGTCCATCATGACTGACTTCATACACAAATGACGATCCTAGTACAGCATATCGACTATTGGAGAACAAGCCTACACACGTGGCTTTCAGCGCGGCTCGAACCAAAACCCCTCTTTTTGGGTCTCCTCAAACTCTTCAAGCTGTTTCTCGAATAGTGCGATCTCCAGCTTCAGAAGTTGCCACTTTAAGGCTCGGAGTTCCGGAGCCTCCCTTTGGGCCTTCTCAAACTCTTCGAGCTGTTTTGCAAGCAGTGCAATCTCCAGCTTCAAGAGTTGCCCTGTTAAGGCTTGGCGTTCTGAAGGAGTGATGGGGAGAGTGTGGCTCATGGTGAATGATGGATTGTTGGAATAAGGTGGAAGGGGTCATTGTGCGTTGTAGGACTCGGGTCTAGCCTTCTGATCTCGAAGGGTGTGGGGTACAGAGCTATCTCGGTTCCTGTCCCAGGAATGTGAACAGCAGGTGCACGATCTGACACTGTCTGCTCAGCCTCCTCGGCCTTTTGCTGTGTCTTAGCCTCAAGGGACACGAGCCCAAGGGTGTCCTGCCTTGGTTTTGTTTCACCGCCTTCTTAGCCTCCCACACCGTGAGGCAGACCACTTCTGTCAGTGTCAGAGACTTGGGTTAGGAGTCTACCGCACACTGTACCACTCTGAGTGGCAAGCCCCGGGTTGTGCTGGGACCATGTCTGATGGTGTGACTAGAGTGCGCACTATACTATGCCACCACAGAGGATCTAAGTGCATACTGTACGAGAGTGTATAAAGGAGATTGGTAGATGATGTGCCAGTGCTCGTAAGAGAGTTTTGACCTAATGTTACGACTGATCATCGAGATAGGCGCGGAAGTCGGGCGAGACGAGCAGGGGCACGCGAGAGAGACGAGACCTTGAGCAGAAAGGCGGAGCAAGGGCTCAATGAACAGGCTGGGGACAAGTATATTGAGCAAAGTATCTACGGAGCGAAATACAGAGGGGCTCACCTGGGGACAAGAGGTCAAAACTGGTGTCCCCAGGTAGCGCGCATGGTCTTATATACTATGGAGAACAATAGCGCTCAGTGCGGGAGTAGAGAATAAAAGGAAGTCCGAATAAGGCAACTATGGGTACTAGCAATTGGAAAAGGAAATGATAGAGTCCGGGAGACCTATGGTCATAACACTGACTGGGTGAGGAGATATAGATAGCAAGAATGATAAAGCATATATAAAGGCAATGACAAAGAGATGGATGATGCGTGCAGAATGATGAAGAGTAAGCGAGATGACAACAAGGGGCAGGGAACGTGACAAAGTGGTAAAGAACAAGACAATATCGGTCTGGAACAAGGGAAGGTTGTAACAGATATATTGTAGCCAGGTCAGAGTCCTGGAAGCAACACCTGAACTCTTGGACAAACTTGGGGTAGTCATCTAGCAACACGTCATTTGTCTGTTGGATAAAGACATACCACAATATTGGAGCACTATTGCCCAAATAAGAGATAAGATACATAGAGCACTCACAGTCTAGGCAAAACACGTCACATTGCAGGTAAATGGTAGTATTGAGGTCCCAAAGGAACAGCTCAACCTGAGTAGTGGAGTCATTAAGTAGGTTGTTAGTAGCCTGGATACATCTGCTAGGTTGACCCATCCTAGAGCAGATCCCATGTAAACTTGCCTAATCGAGGAACTTTAGACATGGAAAACCCGGATTTAGGCCTGTGTGGTGCTGCCATTAGGGTTAGGTTAGAGTTAGGTGCCTGAGGCCTTCCCTGTTTCCCAAAGGCAAGCTGGTCTGGAATATTGCACAAATGAGGCTTTAGCATGCCTACCTGAGTACAACCGGCTCGAGGGGCACCCAAGCATAGTGAGGGAGGGGAGGGAGCATAGTAAGGAAGGAGAGGGAGCATAGTGAGGGAGTGGAGGGAGCGTGAATGGTGGGGGGGAGGATATATTCCGGATATATCTCTTAGGTTAGGTTAACCTGGGGGATACAACCCAGCTTACTAACACTGCTCCTCCCTGTACCTCCACACCCTATCTACAACCTGTTTGTAGGACAGGATTTTTGTGCTAAAAAATTCTATGAAAACATATGTCAGTATGATTCCTCTTCCTAAACAGATCAGGTAGTACGGGCAAGACATTTGTCTACAATAGGGCTGTTTAGAATTGCCGCTGCCAAACCCGCTGCCGATTCCGCTGCGCTGCCAGCTGCGTGACCCTGAGTGACCCGGAGTAACCCGTGTGATGATAAGTGACCGTACAGCAGTCCGGAGCAGCACCCATGGGCGCCTAATTATCGAAAATAGCAAATTTTGGTTTGTGCTTGCTCATTCTCCCTCTCCTTCCCCCACTATGAGCTCAAAGAGAGCCCGGTCTGACTCCATCCCTGCCAGAGATGCTCCTGCTAAGCGACCCCGGGAGAATTACATCGACTGGAGATCCACAAAGCAGCCAAGTGTTCTCCTTTGGGAGCTGATCACACAGCTGGAGAAAACAGAAAACCGCACAGTTATCTTTGGGAAGCGTAAGAGCGAGGTAAGTTCTCTAATCTCTATTGCTAGTCCTGTTATTGACTGATAGTATAGAAGAGCAATGGGAATACTAAGACCACAGCCCATCAACGTATTGCTCAAGCCTTGTTCACTGATGTTGCCACTGGCAGCAAAGATCTTGTGACCCTTGGTACCAAGATGAAGAACAAGATTGATAGGTAAAATATATACATATCTGCCTGCTTTGATTGCTAAGACCACTCTGTTCAGTATCAAGTAGATGTATGGCCAGAAAGTCAAACGCATCACCTGCACTGGTGGTGGTGTGCAACCTGAGGAAGATGCCAATGTCGATAGCTCATTGTTTGTGGTCAAGGTCAACACAGGCTCTGATGACAAGCATGAGTACCTCAGATGCTATGTTGGTCCTGAGGGTCCAGAGGATGATACCCTAGAGGCTTACAAGAATATCTGGAGTGTGTGATAGTCAATTTATTCACAAAATTCTAAGTATTAATTTTCTGTACAGTTCAGCTTGAGGCCGAGTTTCCTCCCTTTCCTAGGCTGCATGCCTTGCTGTCTACCTGGCCTAATGTGCATCCCCCTGCAGTCACAACTGGCACAGGACCTCAGGGACACAAGACTGTTCACTATCAGCCTCCTGATGGATCACAGGCTCCCCTTCCTTCACAGTCTTCCTCTCAGACTTCAGAGCCTACTACTACCCCTGTGTCCAAGGCTAGGGCTCAGCACACTTCTGCACATCTCTCATCAGAGAAGCTGGAGGCAATTCGCTCTAGAATGAAGCCTGTGTCACGCAGCAGTGGTATTGGTGAAGTTCTGAGAGATATTGGCCAGTATGTATCCTCTTCCCTTTGTGTAGCTAGTCTAAAAGCTGATTATTCTTTAGAAGGTCAGCCAAAGTAGCTGAGGACTCTAACCGCCGCTTGTCAATCAAGGACTTGCGGGAGGAGGTTGAGTCTTTGCGCCATTATCATCAGACCACAATGGCACAGCTCATGGAGGAGTTTAAGGCTGAACTGATTACCAAAGAGGAGTATCTTCAGCAGAAGGCTGACCAGGTTGCAAAGACTGAGCTATCTACTGCTCAACATACACAGGAAATTGAGAATCTTCAGAAGGGCAATGCTTCTCAATCTGTTGTAAATAACCAGGAGTCTTCACAGAACAAGCCTCCTTCTGGTACTGGATCTTCTCAAGATTGGGATGAGGATCAATATGACTACTAGACTGTTATATTCTTGATATTCTTGGCTTGTCTTATAGTACACCATGTAAAGTAATATCTAAAGTCATAATTGAGCTCTAGCCACTTGATCATCTTGTATATTACTTACAACCAAACTACTAAATAAAACCCATCTCCTTGGCCAGATTAATCTCATCCACAAGTTCCTGATGACGAGCATTGGGATTGACCTCCTCTTCTTCATCCAAAGGTTCATCAGCTTGTCCTCGATTCTCCTCTTCTTCAGGCCTGCCATGAATTGAGATGAAGTGAACACCAGCAACCCAACCTTCGATGTCGAGGATAGCATTGTGTATGATGATGCAGCAGGAGACCCAGCGGCATGCCCTGGTATGGCTGGCATTGTTGTTGACTTGTATACACAGGCCTCGTAAGGATTGCCACCGACCCTTCAGAGCACCCATACAATACTCAGAGCGAACACGAAGTCGAGAGACATACTTGTTGAAGAGAGCATTTTGAGGGCTGAGAGAGGCTGGTTGTTTATGAACAGGAATTGTCCGAGAGTTAACGGTATAGGCAGAGTCAGCCCATGCAAACTCTTTGCCTTTGAAGAACCAGTTTGGATGCTGTGCTGCAGCTGTGTGCTCGAATGCGGTAGAGTCGTGTGCTGAGCCAGTGTTCCCAACAGAGTAGTCCACAATCCGGAGGTTAGATGGGACATTTCCAATCTGTGAATTACTGTGAGTACTAGATATTGCCAAGACAGAGAGAGAGAATGTACCTGAGCATTGAGTCCATAGTTACACTTCTGCGTATAGTATGCATCACCATCAAGTCCAGGCCGGGCATAGAAGATGATGATTGTACCATCATACATCACCCAGCCTTCCCGCCATGATGTCCCTGTAAATCCCAGATGCTCCTCAATCCACCGTTTCTCCATCTCCTTCTCTGCATCTGTCAGTGGGCACACAAACATATCATGAAGCGACATAATCGCCTCCTGACAGCGGTCTGTATAAGCCTCAACAAACCCCTCCGAGCATCTAGCCCAGTGAGCAACATCTTATACAGATGCACCATTTCCATAGCGTCCCATGCAGTAAAGTGTCACAGCAAGCTGTACACGCACAGGAGCTTGCGGATGCTGAGACTCATTTTGAAAGACAGAGTGATCTTCAACAAGACCGACAAGGGTGTTGAAGACATGTGGTGAAACACGTAGCATGTTGACAAAGCGATGATGATGCTCAGGCTGTTGAGCATACTCCCATGCTAGGTTGATACCTCCATCCTTGGCAACAGGTGGGCGGGGGTTGAGATAGTGAGTGGTCAGGATAGTGTGGATGGCAGCACAGTCATTCTCAACATGTGATAGGAGTTCTGTGGCAGATTCAGGGGGAAGCAGGGATAGCTGAATAGCTGGAGAGGCTTAGGTAAGCCTCAATGAGCTCTTCCCGGAGGGTCTGGGACGGTATATGGGCAAGGGAGGAGGAAGGAAAGCAAATTCATTTGCCAGCAAAGCAATATGTACAACGGGCAAGCAAAGGGCGCTCGAAACAGTGACATTATGTAAGTGGGCACTGGTGTTAAGTGACATTTGGCAGTGCAGCGGAATCGGCAGCGGGTTTGGCAGCAGCAATTCTGAACGGCCCTAATGCCATCTGTCACAAAGTATGTATAATTGTATCTCAGTGTTTATAATATACTAACATAATCACTGGCACAAGAACATTTATGGACAATCAATCTGCAATATCATCTGCAAAACCCTCCCTAGCTGATATAGTAGGGCCACTGGGCACACCTGGATTACGTAGATATTGTACTGAATGAATTGCCAGATTGAGAGGTGCACATCAGTCAGGCTTGTGCCCTCCTTCAACGCACAGGGGCAAATGGCAGCGTGAAGTCCGAAGAGTGACAGTCAGGGGCTCTCAGATAGTCACGGAGTGATAGCGGTCACCCATGACATGCAAGAAAGTGTGATGTTACCATTACTTTGCAGAGTGACTTTTGCCCCCTTCTGAGTGTAACACCGTGATATGACGTGTGTGATGTACACGTGAAGCGTGATGTTACCGTCACTTTGCAGTGTGACATTTCTGCTCCTTTTTCTCTGTGTAACGCCGTGATATGACTGATGTGACCCGCACGCGAGTGTGATGTTACCGTCACTTTGCAGCATGATTTCTCCCCCCTAAACCTCGGCTTACTTCGTAATCCAGGAATGCACTGTATGAGTGCAAATCTGCAATATATGCGGTTATTCAGCTAATCCCGTGCACTTTATTACTATTTAAGACTTATTAGCTACACATTAGCTGAAGATGCAATGCTTGTCTGTAAATAGTGCTCTTGACTCATCTGTGAGCTCTATGTGTATTTCTCATTTAGGATACTTCTGGACTACCCCAAAGCACCTTGGCGCTGGTGTGCTGGCAAATGCATGAGCATGCAGACAATATATATATATCATATGGCTGCTCATCAAATATATTCTGTTTTGGTACAGTACATGTCCGATATGTAAGAGAGGGAACAACAATGAATATGGAGACAACAGCAAGGACAAGGACAGGAGGGTGAGGTCACTGTCCTCGCCCTAGCTGTTCTCACCATCTTTGTTGTGCTGAGTGTGCTTGCTGTCCTCATGGCCTTTGCCCTCACTGGCCTCACCCTTGCTCTTGCTCTTGCTCTTGCTTGTGCCCTGGCTCTTGCTATTGCCATGGCCCAGGACCTTGTTCTTGTCCACATCCTTGTCTATGTCCTCTTTCACATCCTTGTCTGAGCTGTCATGCTTGCTTCTATGGTACAGGTTATAGGAAGAGTTGCAGTATTAGTCATAAGCATCAGCATGGTTATGCTGCACACCAAACATCTGGGCAGTGCCCCATGCGGTTGGTGATGGGAAAGTCATCCAGGCTGTACATATTGCTATCATAGTTGCCATTGGCACCCTCTTCTTTGATGGGGCCAGCATTGAGGACCTTGACCTTGCCTGAGAGGATTATCTGAAAGTTCTCACCGCAGATGGGGTCGTCGATATGGGGGAGGCCGGAGCAGTCATGCTATTCGTTGAGTTTATGGGAGGAGGTGGAGCTCATGGGCTGCAAGGAGGCAGTGCCTGTGGGAGGTATGGATGTGGGCAATGGAGGACTTGATCATGGAGGACTTGGAGGTGGGCACGGTCGTGGGTGCAATTGTTACAGTGGTTGTGGTCAGAAGAGTCTGTGTGAGGATGTTTGTCCTCATCCTGACTCATCCTAATCCTCAGTCTGGCCTACCCAGCTGCCCATTGCAGATCATGAACTCAACTCTCACCCTAGCCTTTGTTGTTGCACCCACCTTGATCCTAACCTCATCCTTGGCACTTGCGCCCTTGCTCATCCAGGCTCTGTTGCAGTTGCAGGGTGGTTGTGGTTGTGGTCTTAATGGCCCTGGTGAAAGATTTGAGAGGAAGACAAGTGAGAGGGAGAGAGGGAGAGAAAGAGAGATGAGTTGCAAGAGAGAGATGAAGAAGAGAGGAAGAGAAAGAGGGAGAGAAAGAGGGACTGAGCCAGAGAGCGAGATGAGTAAACACATGAGAGATAAGAGACAAGAAGAACACTGCCAATGAGGATTAAAGCGCCCATCCATGTGATGCGTTGCAGCATGCAGGTGCTCACTGGACTTTTGCCATGTCAAGACCTGCAGCCTGCTCACTTACTCTAATCCCATCTCCTTCTCAATTTCTCTTTTAACGTACATAATTTTTGTTCTGTCTGCAACTTAACTTGTTTGCAACAGTGCTCAGCCCAGGCTATTTGGAGCATTAAGCAGTCTGGAATACAACCATGCCCTCAAAACTGTCACTACCATTGAGAAGACAAAGGACAAGGGCACAAGTGTGGAGAAGGAAGAGGAAGATGACACAGCCAATGGATGTGAGGACAATGTGAGCCTACCAGAGTATCTGCACTCAAACCATAGACATGGAATGAGTGTCGCCCAGGAGCTAGAGTATGGAGCAGATGGATATTCTGTCAGAGGGCACAAGGGCTATCATTCTGCAGCAAGGAGCACACCTTGAAATGATGCTTATGCATGCTTCATATAGATTGACAAGAATGTGAACAGGAATACCAATGGGAACAGTGAATATCATATGGAGGCTGAGCAAGTGCACCAGCAGGAAGGGTGAGTAATACCTCTCTCATCCCTGTGACGTAGTTACTCATGACACTCCCATGCATCTGCACCCAACAGTGCAGGCACAGAACTCCTTATTATAATTCTATCCTCTTTTACTCACCACTACACAGTAACCGACATAGTGGAACTCATTCCACTCATCTGGAAGAACATTGCAAGGAACCTTCTCCTCTTACCCACGTCCACACCATTGACGTCTCCGCCAAGGTCCAAACACTCCGCGCCACCACTGTTGTGCCTTTTGAATGTGACAGCAAGCATGCTAAACTGGGTTCAGCCAACAGCACTGGTGGCCATGTCTTAATTGAGGTCAGTCTCACCCTCTAGCCCTCCTCTCATATCAACTTGGTATGTGCGACTGACATGAATGAGGTGCAGAACATGATGAACAATGGAAAGCTGTTGAGCTGCTTCATCGAGTGGAACACGTTCAAGCGTGGGTCTCTGATTGACTGCAGCTCACAGATGAAATCAACAATCTTGTGTGATGTGGGGACAATGTGCTTCCATCCTCACTCTTCACTGATGGTTCTGCTGATTAGCACACACATATACAGTGGTGCTCGAAAGTCCTGCATGTGGCTTTCAAGCGCCGACTCACACAACAAACGCATCTCATTCTCGCGAATGAGGATCGCGTTTCTTTTGAAAACCTGTAAATAGGTAGCAATTAGTGTACTACACGTGTATACAAACTATGAACGTTTTACAAATGTGTTAGAGAAGTAACAATGCAAAAGTCCGATGTTTGGTACTATTTGGCCTGCCAGATATGTGTGGATATTGTACATTCCATGCAAAAAATACAAGAAACAAGAAACTGTATAGCAATGAAACTTTTAGTACTTGGTGTAGGACCCCTTGGCTTTCTTGAGGGCTGCTACACGATGCGGAAGTGAATCATACAAATTGCGTACAAAGTCCATGTCAATCGCCTCCCATTCCTCCTTCAAAGCCTCCCATAGCTGCTCGGTATTGGTCAGGAGAGGGTTCCAGGCCTGGACCTTGCGATCGAGATATTTCCAGACATGCTCAATGATGTTCATGTCTGGGGAAGAGGGTGCCCAGGGGAGAACAGTGATGTTGTTGTCGCGGAACCACTGGGATGCAAGACGGGAGGTGTGCTTGGGATCGTGATCCTGCTGGAAGATGATCTTGAAACGATCCATCGAGTAGTCGGACAGCGTCCCAAGGAGGCCCTTGGCATGAATATGACAGTACTTGACGGCCATGAGATTCCCTTCAATGTGACAGAGATGGCCGGGCCCACGGCTAGTCAGGCACCCCCACACCAATATTGACCTTCTCACCTCCATGCTTCACCGTCTTCTTCACATTCCGTTCCTCAAATTCTTCTCCGGGCCTTCTTGGGCAGTATTGTTTCCTATCTGAGCCAAATAAGACATACTTGGACTCATCTGAGAAATATACGTGGTCCCAGTCCTTGACCTGCCAATCTGCATGATCGTTGGCCCACTGCTTCCACCCTAAGACGTGTGCATGAGTAAGCAGCAGCTTCCAACGACGGATGTGCCCGTTGAGGCCTATCTCCACAAGGGCCCGGCAGATGGTAGAGGCACCGACGTGGGGAAATAGAAGCCTCCAGATGTCAGCACCATCGCGTGCTTCACCGGTCTTGATCAACCGCTCGGCATGCCACAAGTCTCATGGGCTTAGAAGCCAAGATCCTATCCGTGAGGGCTCCTGATAGAAATCAGGCTTTGTGCGCAGTTTGGCGTAGTTACAGTGGACGGTGGACTTGTGGCAGCCAACCTTTTTGGCAATGTCGCGTGCCTTGAACCCGAGGTTCCAGAGCTGATAGACTCGAGCTTTTTTGGTGGGGGTGAGCAGAGTCATGATGATATGAGGTTGTCAAGTATGTCTGTGAAGTTTGGTGGGTGTGCGTAGTGTTTTCAGAGAGAAAATGGACTTGGGGAGGGGAGGCCACCCTTCTGGTGCGTCATGGTTGGCGCCAATAAACAAGACCAAACATTGGACTTTTGCATTGTTACTTCTCTAACACATTCTAGATTCTTTGTAAAATGTTCATAGTTTGTATACACGTGTAGTACACTAATTGCTACCTATGTACAGGTTTTCAAAGGAAACGTGATCCTCGTTTGCGAGAATGAGACGCATTTGTTGTGTGAGTCAGCGCTTGAAAGCCACGTGCAGGACTTTCGAGCGCCACTGTAGTATCTAGCTGCAGGAGAATTGCTTGCTCATATATCCCCGTTGTGGTGCTAGTTGACATTGTAGTGCCTGGCACAAATGGGAAGGAGGATTGATTATTGGTAGTACAGCATAAATTGGCCTCTTGTGTTCTTCAGTAGCATGAATAGCATTGGTTATATTGATATTCTGATTTAATGGGCTCTTATTCTTGTTGATCTGCCCCTGATTAGTTCTGAATAGTGCCAATCAGCGGTGGTTAATTTTGTACCCCTTGTTGATAAGATAGATAAGTCCTATTCTGCTAATCTATATAGTAACTACTTATTAGCTTCAAAATTGACATGATCAGTACTTATTGGCAGGGGAGAGTTTTGCAGATGTGCTTCATTAGGCTAATCTTATCATCTGGGATGAGGTGGCAAATCAACATCGCTGGGCCCCAGAGGCGGTTAACTGTCTCTTCCAAGACCTCAGAGATAGCCCTGATCAACCTTTTGGTAGTGTCTCTGTTGTTTTTGGTGGAGACTTTCAACAAATTCTTCCTGTAGTTGTCCAAGGCTCATGGGAGGATATAGTATCTGCTTTACTCTGATGCTCACACCTGTGGTGGCACATTGATGTTCTACACCTCTATTAGAATATGTGTCTGCAACACTTGGCAAATAGTGCTCAATTTACTCAATGGCTTCTCAACATTGGTCATGGTCATGTGGCAGTTGATAGTAAGCATACTAAGGTTGCTCTACCTCCACACATGATCTGCCACTCTGTCAATGACCTTATCCATGCAGTATACAACGGCATCAAAGACTCAGAATCCAGTGCTCTGCCTCCACTGGAATACTTCCTCAATAGGAGTATCCTTTCAGCATGAAATAAGAACATTGACAACATTAATTAGCAAGGTCTCAATTGCATGCTAGGGGATGAACAGACCTATTTCAGCACTGACAGCATCATCCTAAAGGCAGGTGCTGACAAAGACTTTAGACAGACCCATGTTTACTCTGCTAAGTACCTCAGATCACACTCCATGCATTAGAGATATCTCTGGGTGAGCTTTGGCTCGAGGTTGGAGCACCAGTCATCCTCCTTTGGAACCTTGCACCATCTTATAGTCTGTGCAATGGCACCAAAATGGTTATTCTATATATGTCTCAGCATGTGCTTGAGGTGCAGATTATTGGTGGACAGTATGATAGTGACATTGTTCTGATTCCACATATTGCTCTTAACCCTACAAACAGTAATGCCAAGTTTACTTACTTTCATACTGACAGTTTCCTATCCATTTAGCCTTCGCTATGTCCATTAACAAAGCTCAAGGGCAGTTAGTTAAGTATGTTGGCTTAGACTTTTGCATACCTGACAAAATCATGGAGGTGAGTGCTATTGCTCTATATAACCTGTTATGCTGTGTTGTTCAGGCTCAAGACTAACAATCTTTGCTGCACAAAGATGACAATTGTGCCCAGCTCTTCTCCCTCTTTATTGAGTCTCTCACCTCCTTGTCCAATGCCTTGTCCCACTCCTACATTGGCTTCCACAGCCACACCTACAATGCAACAGTAGAACAGACTCTCTCTGCTCACTCCATTAATACCAACATTGACATTGCAGCAGGCATCCTTATCTTCCAGTCAAAGCCAGGGCACAGGAACTCCCACAGCCTTGCCTGGCAGTATGTTCATTTTTTGGTATCACTAATAGGAGATCCAAACTCCAATGTAACTGTCATTGGACACCTCAACCACATTGTGCATGAAACACCAGACAACAACTCCTACCTAAAGTGATGTGCAGGCTCGGGCTCAAAGCCCATGAGCCTTGGGTACCCGGCTCTCAAAAGCCTGGCCTGGCCTGACCTGAGGAGGGCTTTCAAGGGCTTGAGGACTAGGCTTGGAAGATCCAAAGCATAAGCCTGGTCTTTAAGCCCAGGTTTGTGTGCTTTTAAGAGAGGAATATGGCTTGAGTGAGTGCAATATTGAGGATGAGTGACCCTTGAAGCAGGAGAGCACTGTTAAATAAGGTGAGACAGCGGTGTCTACCATGGTTGGCAGCTGTTTAGCATCTCTCCTACCTGATTTGGGTCATTACATAAGGCTTTCTGGTGTCACCTACACTTTGTTCTTGCCACTCACCTCTAGCCACCAAGCCTAGGTACAAGCCTGACCCGACCCAAGCCTGGCCTGAGCCCTCAGAAGCCAAGCCTAAGCCCAGGTATCTGAGCCCGACACATTACTATCCACCTAGGTTTGGTAGAGCACTTTGCACTGCAGCTTGAGAACATTGTCTGCTTCCCTCAGAGTGCTGGATATAGCTCAGATACAAGTACATATACTTAGTCATCTTATGCTCTTGCAAGCTTCAACCTGGTAATATCTTCAACAGGTATGAATAGTCCCTCACCTGTGCAGTTGAAGCTGCAGAAGTGGCAGTCCCAATTTAATGCAGGTAATAAGAGTACATTAGGGATATCTGCCATTGGCAGAGGTAGGAAGTGTGTCCATGACAAAGAGTAGTCTTTCTTATAAATATCATACCAAGATCTATAAGAGTAACTATGCCCTTTGTCTTGGCCGCCTATATGCAGACTATGACCAGTGCACGCTGACATGCAGTTACTCTATATATATAAAAACTGCTAGTATATCCTATCAATTCTACCATGTTGTCAAATTTCAAACTGAAAATCCTGAGGAATCATATACCAACATGGTGGGCAAGTGCCAGAAAGCAGTGAACAAATACCATAAGGAATTTCTCAACTAATGTAGCCTTCATTGCATATCTTTGGTTCATATTTGGCAGTAATGTATGCTACATTCTATTAATCATCAGTGCCCCTTCTCAGACACTGGATATGTGGCATTTATGGTCTGATTGTTAGAAATATAAATTGTGAGCTAACATGGAGATATTCATTAGCAGGTAATGAGGGCAATATATGAGAGGTTTAGTGCAGAAGGATATGAGCGGAATATTGTTAGAAAATTGTTGGAAAAGGTCACTTATACTAGTGACATTCCCATGTCTGAAAATTTGCAAGATATAACTTACATTGTTCCTTAATATCTTGTAGCATGATTGCCTGCAGAAAGGTGACATACTCATCTTCCTGTCACAAATTGGAACCTTTCTCAGATCTTTCCAGGGCTTATCTCAGGGAGATATTAGTTTATTTGATTTATCTAGTACTTATCCAACACTTATCTGATGGACAAGTGCCCTTATCACCCAGATATTAGAAGTCATCATTGCTTTATTTGCTTTTTACCTTATTTGGGGATCTCCCTTGATAGGAACCATTCTGTGGAATGTTCCAGCTCTAGATTCTCTCTGGAACAGTCTAGAATATTGTTCTAGACTGTTCCATGGCTAGACTCCTACTACAGACTGGTCTAGACATAGGTAGAATGTTCTGGATACTTGCCTAGTAATGTAGTGGATGCTATTGGTCAGTTTCTGCTGAGTAATAAGCATGCTCAGCACTATAAATTAGTAGTGATTCCGACTCATTCTGGTCATGTAATTAGCTTAGTAACTTAGAGTATCCAGAGTCTCTCCCTAGTCCCTGGGGAACTGGTCAGTATGTATATATACCCCCTACCTGAGGGCTGTCTCCCCTCAGACTAATCCACTTATTGTCTAAGCTCAACTATCTCTGGCCTAACCAGCCTTTCTATCTCACCCTTTATTCTCTTCTTACTCTTATAACTAGTGAGTATTCAGTTTGAGTCTTACTATTATACTTCCATAATGGGGAATTGCATTTGAGTAGAATAGCATAGGCACCTGCTAAAAATAAGCTATTTATTCTTAAAGGAGGCTATATTAGTTGAGAATTTTATCATCATATTTGTTTACTGCTTTCTGATGCTTGCCCATTGTGCAAGAACAGATATACTTATACCTGGGATACCAAGGCCCTGGACTTGTTATTAAAAACATTAGATTCTATCATGTGGAGTTTCTGTTATATCCTGTGCCCCCCAGCTGAGTCCCTGAAGCTCAGACTCTGATTGGTATATATTCCTGACCATGCATCATACTATTTGATCCTATCTGTTGTTAGGTAGTTCCATTATATGGTTATTTATCATGTGACGGACATTATGGACTTGCTCTACCTCTGTACTCTATCAAATATTTCTGTAATAGCTTAGTGCCAAGACTTAGTTATATCTATGGTGTGAACTATCTCATCACTGCTACTTTTGTACAGCCATAAATGATGCCCCAATTTTTGTCAGAACTCTTATTGGCTTGATCAATCAACTCTGTTTTATAGTATGATCATTACTATAAAGCCAATTTTTTCAATTTCCAAAATTGCCAAAGATGGAAATTTTAGATATTCTCAATTTCACCAAGTAATGGGAATTCTCTCTATATATAGTAATTTAGAGCAGCCATAATCATGTAATACAAGCATCTCAGCCTATACTTCTAATAAGAGAGAATGGTGTATGAATAAATGAGCAGTTCCTCCTTGCAAAGCCAAACCTACCAAAGTATGAGAGACGTTAAGTAAATGTAAATAAAGGGGCTTACTTACACAGACTGAGTGTTACAGCAGCAATTGAACCATATATATAGCACTAGCCAAATGTCAAGCCAAGCTTGACATTGCATCCTTTTGGCATAGTTGGTTCAGTGGCTGGTCTGTTCCTAACACCGAGTATTTCAAGGGGATTGTCAGATAAAAGATGCTCCAAGGCTGGAAAAAGTATATGGAGATCATTCTTTTTCCACACATTTAGCTCAAAATTGGATGAGGAATCTCAATCACAACAGCACACTGATAGCTTTACTCTGAGGGCTTCCAATATACCAACTATAAAAAGGGCCTCTATTTTAATAGTCACGATCACCCCAATATTATTGCATACTGTCAAAAGCACTTCTTGCCTAAAATAAAGAAACACATGAAGGAGGTGGTTATAAATCTCCACCCAGCAGGGAAGCAGGCTTGCATGCTGGTTTATGCAGGGTGGTCAAAAGGTGCTCCAGCCAATGAATTTCCCTCTGGACCACCCAGAATACCCAGATGCCCTAAAGGGTATGAAGCAGGTCCTGACAGAGTGTGAGCTCTGAGTTCTAGAATTTCAGATGCAGTATTAGGATGGCAAGAAGTGCAATCTCAAAGCTATGACATGCTGTACAAAATGGATCCTTGATTCTCAACTTGGCTTCAAGGAGCAGCACGCTCTGGTTCAAGAAGTTATTGAAGCTGCTGGCCATATGTGTATCTTCTTGCTGAAGTATCACTGTGAGCTTAACACTATTGAACTTTTCTGGGAGGAAGTGAGATAGTACCTCTGAGAGCACTGTGATTATACCTTTCTCACTTTATAGCAGAATATGCCAGTGGCTCTTGCTTCATCAGTGTAGAGCTGATCTAGCAGTGGAAGCATCAGTCACTATGGTGGATAGAAGCATACTGGTCTGGGCTTAGCTCTTGAGATGCTCAGTTACATGTCAAAGCCTTCAGTTCTCAGAAGTATAAGTCTTACTACCATGTTCCAAAGATGCTTGCTTGTGCATTTGATAAGTAACTTATATGATGCAGGCTTGATATGCATTACCATATATAGACAGAATTCCCATCAACTGGCAAGACTGAGTATGGCAAAAATTTCTATCTTTGGCAATTTTGAGAATAGAGAAATCAGCTTGACAAAAATTATCACACTGCAAAACAGAGTTGATTGGCCAAGCTGATAAGGTTTCTAGCAAAAAATAAATGGTTTTGCTATACAAAAGTATAATGTGATTGCCTGTCATGGCCTGGTCCTTCTGCTGCCATGGGCACTCTTATACTTCTGGGACAGACTGAGAGAGGCAGCAGAATTTGAGACTGCTTGGCAGTTAGCTGAATGTTGTCAAAAGACCACTGGTCTGTTAGATTTTATCGAGGAAATAGAGCTTGGAGTTTGTTGTACCAGCAGAAGGAGCTGCGGCATGAGTGAGGGGAATACCACTCTCCTTGACCTTGAATTGCATAGCATGAGGGTGGCCAAAGGTGGTGTCAGGCAGGTCATCAATGTCATTGAGGAAGGGCAAAGAAGGCATTATATGAGGGATACATAAGGTAGGCCCAAAGCAGATTCGACCACTATGTCACACAGTGACATCACGCAATAACTGGGCGCCTAATGCAATTAAGTTGTGATATTGTATGACAACGTTCCAAGCGAGCAAGTAGTTCGAAAGAGCGTAGAGTAGCATAACTAATGTGCGTGAAGAATAACAAGGGGGGCCCGTGAATTGCAGAAAGGCAAGTGTGATATACACCTATCAGTCCTGCAGTAGTTCCATGAAGGACCGGATAACTTACTGGTGCATGCACTCAAGAGTCAAGAGGGATGATCATGCCATCGATGGAATTCACCAATTTGCAAAGGACTGCATGAGGCCCCACTTGCAACCAGAGCTCAGTGCTCATGGACAGGCCAAGAGTGGATAAGATTGCAGTGTGCGTATACGGCAGGAGCCAGCAGGCAGAGCCGCAGTCATCTTGTCTACCACCTCTTATCAACACTTATTGAGCGCTATGGAAATACAAGGTATATTCAGAGTGACAGTCCACGTCACATGAAAATCACGTGAAGTGGTTGAATCTGCTTTGGGCCTACCTTACAAGATTGTATTGCTCCATGCCTAAGAAGCAGGCTACATGGCAAGCACTGTGTGAGTATTGCAATATGGTAATGGGCACGGATGTCAACATCATGCATAGCGGCTTTGAATGTCCCTGTATACCCAGGCAGTCTGAGCGACTGCAGGATAGTGACAGATAAACCGTAGGTCACACACCATGTAAAGAGCTTTTTTATGTCTTGGGGAGATTACACTGGTACTTGACTAGCAGGTCGAGGGAAGGCTACTTGAGGAGAGGGTAGGTAAGTGTTGAGGGGAGATGTGTTGCGATTGGTCTAAGCGAGAGATGCTGCAGCCTTCGAGCACACAGCGGGATGTCACAAAGATATGACAAGAAAGTAGTAGTACAAGATGAGATAAATCAGAAAAAAGCCAAGGTTCCTTGATGGAAACCTCAGCTATTTATTGGCAGTGGCACAGAGAGAAGTCATTAGTCCAAGGATAACTGAGCAGGGTGGATATATATAGATAAGCTGACGGATCTGGGTTGATATATGGATAGGCTAACTGAGTGAGGAAGTATAAATAGCAAGGATGGTAAAGCATGTGTCAAGATGGTGACGAAGCAGGAAATGGCATGGATGAACAGATGAAGGGTAAGCAAGATGATGAGAATGAGCAGGTGGCAAGATAAAGTGGTAAGCAACAAGATGATATTGGTCGAAGAACGAGGGAGGGTTGTAACAAGATGATAGGGAATCAAAAACAGCGCACACAGTGAAAGCACTCACCTTGATGTCCCAGACTCAACAAGGTGCAAGGTACAGATTCACTAAAAACCCACTTCTCCACCACATATCCACAAGGCCTGCACTGGACACCCAGTGGTCCTCCATGACAGCAAGATCCTTAAGGTCAACCACATCACTCATTGATGACTGAGGCTGCTGTGTTTGCTCTGAATAGTCAACCAAAAGGGTCTGAGTGAGCCATAGGCACCCAAACATACATGTTTGAATAAGATTATAGCATCCATATAGCAGGATGGCTTAGGATGGCTGGTTTTGTAGCAAGTGAGAGGAGATTGGAAGCCTGGAAGGTGCGCAAGCCATGCACACCTCCTTTGCTGTTGAGGGGGAGGGTTGTATCTGTGCATATAACTTGGCACCTTGCGTTCAATGGACTCACAATGGGTAGAAGAGCATTGCTGGGGGGTTTGCTGGGGGGTTTTGGTAGCATGATAGAGTGACATTGAGATACATTGTATGCAATACAGGTATTGCATCACGCACGTTACAAGCCTTTTCACACTGGGACTTGGAGCATGTATATGTACACCAATATACTATGGTTACATAAGACGCAGGGGCAAGGAATACGAAATGGAGTGAGCATGGAGACAAGCAAAGCAATGTTCAAAAACAATAGGAGAATTCACATCACCAAGCCAACAAAGTATAGGCAGGGGCAATGGGCATGGGACATGGACATAAGTGGGGTAAGGATGGGCGAGGAAAGATACGCATGGAGATTGATGAATGCACGGACCAAGAGCATGGGGGTGACCAATGTACAGATTTGGAAAGGAACAAGAGACATGTTGATTGATCATTCACTAGGGGTGCTCAATTCTCGCTGCACGACACAACACGCACGGCGCTTCACAAGTCAAGTTCAGACTCAGCAGCATAGCCACAACGCGCGGGTGGCTCCTGCGCGCGCGTCGCATCGATGTCCCACCTGCTTGAATGCACTGTGTTCATTCCTCTTCTCAAGTATTGAGACCGCAATTGACAATTTGGCAGACTGCACCCACCTCCATATTAGGTATACACGTGTAGAGGGCGAAGTAGCCAGCGTAGTGGAGTCTCTCCTCACGCGCACCAGACTCATCACTCGTGGGAAATTTTTCCTCAGATCTTACCAAGGGATCCGCTCTGTTAGCGCGAGCAAAGCCGTCTTACAGCTGATGTCAAAACGATAGACCTCTGCTTGGTTTTTTTTAGATGCAGCGGACTTCGAATCATGCTGATGCGAGCGAGATATTTCTATAATGGGAGGTACACATCAAGATACAAATACAGCGTGGGAGCCACAATAATCAGAACGGGTCTGGGCTAGCAGGTGACGTGAGGGTGGGCATAACAAGGAGGAACTCATGACCATTTGCTAAGTTGCCCAGGGCCCAGTCACCAAGTTCCTTTGCACGGTTGATGAGAGCATTGGCCGCGTTGGGATCTACGTAAAAACATGTATAGGCAAGGGAGATCGTGCCCGGCACACTGCGAGGTAAGAAGATATTATGCCCATCATCACAACGTCGTTGTACCAAGTGGTTCCCTTGACCAGGTGCAGCATCCCTGTAGCAATGTACTGGTGGCATTGTTGCTTGGCCACAACCAACTGCGTGACCCATCCTACCCATCCTGGAAGAAGAATTAGATCACATAAGAGTAACAGTCAGTAGCAACAATGTACCTGACGCAATCTTCCACTTTGATACAAATGCATATCCCACGAATTCTCTGTCCCGCCAAGCACACACAGGAGCGTATCATAAACACAGGGGTTTAGATACTGCTCCCGCAACATCCTAGACGTGATCCTCACAGGGGATCCTAGTAAAGTTCAGTCAGCATAAACAAGAGAGCATGTAGAGAGAGAGAGAGAGAGAGTACTCACCCATCCATGAATCACCTTCATCCCAAACGGCATAGTTGGTGCTGAACAATTAAGCGCACAGCCTCAACTCTCTCTCGGTGACCATTTCCCCATTGATATAGCGGAGCACCAAGCCCTTCCGGGGCGTGTTGGGTGGGATAGGGCTCCCAGAGGAGTTGGTGGGGGTGCGGAAAGAGGAGGGGGTGCTAGACATAGTGGTTGAAGTCGAGGAGGGCGACGTCAGATCAAAGCGAACCTCCCTGTACTTGTTGGTAGAACGCCCGAGGTCACGTGATATCCGCCTACTACTGAAACAACATGCCGTGTTGCACGAAAGACAACCCTGAGAGTGACGAGTAAAAAAAAGACAACGGTGGCATGATTCTGGGTCATAAAGAGCCAATATAGAGTGGGAAGCAAACCAGAAGGAAGGCCGTGCTCTCCTGCTCTCCCACCGCATCATGCCTGAACACCCTGCCAACAATGAACTGCTGCCTCCCCCTGACCAGCTCGCGCTTGGTCCTCAGCAATGTGAACAACATGTGCTACATCACTATCCACCCTACCTGCCTGCCCATTTTCCCGGTCCTCCCGTAATGCCATACAACGGTTACCCTGCACCGTTTTACCCCTTCGGCGCAGCTCCGCAGGCTTGGCACCAACCTGGTGTTGTGCCATACTACCAACCTCAGCCTCAGCCTCAGCCTCAGCCTCAAGGCCCAGATGTGCCCCCGCACCACAGCCGGAGCCCCGTGGACGCAAGGAAGGGGAGAAGGCTGCGAAGCGGCGCCCTAACACCGAACCCCGCCCTGGAGGTAAGCAAATATCGCCTATATTTACCTGAATGAATCCTCGTGCTCGGGCACGTACTGTCGCCAGTGAGATGTGTCTGCCATGGGCATCCTCTCCATTCTCCGAGCCCCGAATTGCATTCCAACGGGGTACTTCTGGTGGCCCGGGCTGCGCACCCTGAGGCTCTGCATGACCTTGTCGTGTGGACGCCTCTCGCATCGGCCGCTATAAGCTGAGGATTGGGGCCATGCCAAATCTGGCATACACGTGTAGCAACTTCGCCCGTTGGATTCCCATGTCACCAACCTGGCTCAGCATGAACTCGAGCGTGCATATGTCGCATATATCATTGTCAATGAGGTCCTGCTAGAGGTCACTACGGTTGTGCTGGGGAAAGTCAAGCTCAAGAAGTGCGATCACAGCAGAGATATGGGGAAACACAGGTTCTCCTAAGACAGGCGTGAGTGGCCGCGTGAGATTGTCAACGGCAGCGAGGCAGCGTTTCTCCAGGTCGTCTGTGCCAGCCTGGCCTGTGGGAACACTGAGGTCGCCTGAGCTCTTGGATTGCTCAAAAGGGGTTGGCTCACAGGCGACGCTCGAGAAGGGAGTACAGGGAGTCCTAGTCACTGGCGGCTCGACCTGCTGGCTGGTACTAGGACTTGTGTTGATCGTAACGTGAATTTGAGGGAGCTGCGGTAACTTGGAGTTGCGTGGCCACTTTGCCGGGCCACGGTCGAAGTTTAGGCAATGGGGAGGGTCGTAAATAGTCGCTTGCCCGAGCGACTGGTATACAGTAAGTTATATTACTATTCAAAATGTCCAAGGAACTCGTAATGGAACTCACAATCTTCTTTGCCCACAACGTCATCTCACCATGGGAGAGACGGCGGTGACTCTCTTGACCTCCGAGTTGGGTAACAACACAGTGGCCCTGGTGAGCCTCACATCGAACTGCGGGCTCGAGCCGCTTGTATGCCTGCAGTTGTGAGTCTGGTGCATCCTGTTCCGGTGCCTCATTGTCTTCGCGCGCCCGCTTCTTGCCCTTGCCCTTTGGCCGGAAGCCTTTGTCTGGGAACAGGTGAGCATATGACACTGGCTGGCTAATTTTACGTGGAACTCACCGTGTTCTTGACCTCAATAGCCACCACCCTCGTATGTGCGTGCATCGCCTTGTCGCACACCCGGCCCATTGCCGTTGTGAAGTCCTCTTGGTTTGTCAAGTTGATTCATTTACCTGCTTCACCACTAATCTTGTAGACGAGCTTGATAGGTCTGGGTGACCTATCAAGGTATGCCTCGATGCGATCATATATAGCAGCCGATGCGAGAGGCGTCCACACGACAAGGTCATGCAGAGCCTCAGGGTGCGCAGCCCGGGCCACCAGAAGTACCCCGTTGGAATGCAATTCGGGGCTCGGAGAATGGAGAGGATGCCCATGGCAGACACATTGACAATGAATGAGGGGGAGGACAATGACGAGGATGAGGACGAGGAGGACGAACTTGTGGATTGATCAATTGCGATTGGTACAGCACTTTCACGCACTTGTAGCTATAGCCGCATTTCTTGGACGTTCTTGACATGATTTCTTGGTGTAGCATACATCAATCATACTTGCCTCATACTCATACCCTACGCACACACTTACCTCACCGAATTCTTGATCAACTTGAACGGCTCCTCTGGCCACGTTGACTTCTCATCCAAGGTCACAGCTGCTCTCCATGTCACCAATGGTGCGCTCGTTGTCATCGACTGTGTTGAGGGTGTTTGCATCATGGTGCAGACGCTGGAGACTATTGTTAGGCACTCACAGAGCAGATCAAACCTATCATTGTTATCACCCTTGAGCTCCAGGTATCAAAGGAGGACCTCTTCCAGTTATTCTCCCGTACTATTTTGTTCGTCAATGTCATTGTCTCAACCTACAATGATGCTGCTCTTGGTGATGTCCAGGTCCAGCCGGACTGATTTACCTTCGCCTTCCCTGGCAGACATGGCAATTTCAACCACCAGTACTCATTTGATGTGGACAAGGACAAGATGAGTGTAGCTACGCAATATACTCACAATGCCAGAACCATCCATCCGCTGACTCCGGTGTCATTGTGGCATAGACGCCTTCCCAGATCAGACGGTATGGATGATCCCAGCAGAGGCTCCCTCAATCTCTCCAAGAACATAGTCGCGGTTTGAACGTAGCCAATACTTGAATGATGAGAAAACTTCTTCAATAGGGTTGAGATAGGAGAGTATGGGGGCAAATAGAGCAAGCACATGCCACTGTAACATAGTGAGTACCAAGCGCCAAAAAGTGAGATGAGCGACGCACTGATTCTCGACCATCTCATGTATGCCTGGAACACGATGGATTGAGGCGTTGTCCATAACAATAACTGAGTTGGGAAGCGGCCACGGTTGCATTTGGTCAAGCAGGCCTTCAATGAACTTGAGGAAGTTGTCGCCACTGAAGGCTTGGTCTTGCACAGTCAAATGGATCACACCGTCCAGAGAGATGGCGGGGAGGATCAAATATCTGCA
Organism: Coriolopsis trogii; assembly: GCA_020543525.1. Classification (NCBI taxonomy): domain Eukaryota; kingdom Fungi; phylum Basidiomycota; class Agaricomycetes; order Polyporales; family Polyporaceae; genus Coriolopsis; species Coriolopsis trogii. The sequence goes on along the minus strand of JAHYIO010000023.1, from coordinate 2,045,367 downwards.
ATATGTTTGGATGGATGGATGAACAACAATCGCAATGACGCACCTTGTACCACAAATAAAAAAAGTCCCGACGACACGCCCGTTGACCAATAGGAGCCCAACCCCAGCGGCGACGAAGAGACAACCGGTTGAAGTGGCTCTCGTCCACAAAGACTAGTTGTTGGGGTGAATAATGCTCGCCCACCAGCAACTTGAATGCTGCTCTCTGATTCTCACTTCTCTCTACCGCAGGACGCGTAACCTTGAATACAGGGAACGTGTGTTATGAAATGTGTAGAATATAGAATGAATGATATGTACAACTTTCCGTACAAACCCTCGCCGCCTCAACGTCCGTCTAATGGTTCCGATGGAAGCATGAATATTGCAGACCTCAAGCAGCCAGGTTTGTAGCTCAGCGAGCATGGCATCCAGCTGCCGTTCAATACAACCTTCTAAGAACTTCAGAGGGTCAGTAGACTGTTATTCCGAGACCAACAGAGTACTTACTCTAGCATCAAGCCCGTCTAGAATACGAGGCCTGCCATCGCAGACAGGCACCCTCACCACTGCCGGTAGGTTTGACGGAGCCGCTTGAGAGTCCGGATACTGATGCCAGTGAGTTTTTTGATATCTTTGTCAGGGAGTCGTTGTTGCAATGACAAGCGCAACGCGAGTTCCTTCAACTCCTTGGAGATGTATCGGTGCATGCTTGAGATAGTTGGGGGGTGAAGGTGTGGTACGAGGCGTCTATTCGAGAGATTCTTTACGCATGTTAATAAAAAGAGTTACATAATTGTTGGAGTACAAAATCAACGATGACGCTGCGTCTAAAAAAAACCGAGCAGGGGTCTATCAATCAGCTGTAATACACTATGGAAGCTCTATCAGCAGAGGTTGAGAGGCGAGAGAGAGCAAATCGAGTGCGCAATTCCAGTGCGCGCACAAAGGAGCAGCCGCCCGTGCATTGTGGCTGTGCTGTTGAGTCTGAACTCGACTTGTGAAGCGCCGTGCATGTCATGTCGTGCAGCAAGAATTGAGCACCCCTACTGCTGGCCGCTCCTGCAAGATTGTTAGAACATGAGAAGAGTGGAGGTGCTCAGCACCCTGAGTTTGTCAGGATGTTTCAGGTTGTATGTGACCTCTGTGTTTACACACAGTAGATCGTGATTGTACTTGGTCAAACTCTCCACCCACTGCTGATTGTAGGCGTTGATAGGAAGCCCTCGCACTGGTGGGCGACAATTGGAAACGACAGAAGATGGGACATGCACATGAGGATGAGCGCCACTCATAGCCCAAGGCACAAGAGATGATGAGCCTGTTGAACAACCGCAGCCATGGTGCCAATGCAGGGTTCCTCCAGGGCTTCCGCAGGTTCCAGAACTTGATGATGCCTGTTGGCACATGGTCAGACTCATCAGAGCTCATAGAATGAGGGCCGAGTTCTTGCAGGAATGGGATATGCTGTTTGAGCTCAGGGAACGCTGCTGCAACAGCGAGACATCTTTGCCAGAGCTGACCCATCATTCACATGAATATGTTGCAACATGGAAGGACATGAGGACCACTGACATTGCCGTTTGTCCTGGTTTGCATTCTCTGATATGACCCTCGATTGACTTCTTGACCTAGCGTATATTTGCGGATGGGGTAAGCGTACGAGAATCACAATGCAAGAAGCATTCCAAGACAATCTCACAAACCCTAATGTGGAAGTTTTCGATGGTGCACGTGGGTCCATTTGTGGGATGCATGCCTCAACAGCAGTATTGGTCGCTATGTGTTCAGTGGGTATTGGATCCTTCCCTGTCTTACCATGAGCTCCCTCGTCATCTGACATATGTCCACCTATTGCAGGTGCTCAGCAATGTGATGTTATTGTGGACGAGGTCGGACTTATGGCCAAGGTATTGAGATCTCGATTGCGCGATGCTGGGAGAGCTGTCGGTTTAGGGTCATGACCAAACTGACGTCGTAACTTGGCCATAGGGGCAGAATCTGATACAGCAGGCATATAAGTTTTGGAGGTAGAAGAACTAGCGGATGCGGTTGTATTTGACGGCGGATTCCCTGTTGACAGAAGCCTTGAGTCTGCATTGTTCAGAAGAATGGCGTCTGCTCGCCTACCAATGTTATGAGTCTTCCCATGTTAGAATTGAGCTGACGGAGAGACAATTGGATTTCCACTAGTTCTGACTGGGTTACAAAGGACTGCAGAATGTCAACCAGTGTACACATTTTCTCTCAACATGATTGATCACTTTTCAAAATGGGAATGCTTCCCTGATGGGGTCAAGCGGCTGGCAGGATCTCCACATTAGAATCAGAGTTCACCATCTCGGATCCCATCGGAGGGTTCGCATGGGTGCACCCTTTGCCTTTGTTAAGGGAGTTGGTGGCGCCCTTATCTTGCTCACATGGTCAAGGAGAATCGGAACTGTGATGCAAAGTATGATCATCAATCTGTACCCTGGCTCTGAGAGCAGCAGTCGCAAACACCAGTCCATAGGCATCACTATTCTATGCAGTCTCTTGAGTCCTGTCATCACCATGGTGACCTCTGCCATCATGGGTTCGCTTACAACCATGGCCCATTGAGGACTGAGTTACAGGTGTTATGGAGGTGCAGGTATGGATGGCTGTGGTGCCAACGGAGTGACGAACTAACTGGTGGAGGAAGCAGAGATGGCGGAGGTACCAAGGTCATCCACACCCCAAGCGGTCAAATCATTCGTGATGCCAGGAGCTTGTAGCACCAGAGGAGTCACCACCATCATTGAAGTGGAGAGTTGAAGGGCAGAATGACAGAAGCTGGTCGATACTATACCCTGGAAACCCGCTGACAGGATTGAGTATAACATACATAGGGGCAAATTCCGCTTGCCGGGAGCTGTCGTGACCAGTTGGTGGGTTCTTAAGTAAGAATTTTTTATATTTTCGGAGGCAGTGCTGCAGATCTGCTGCCCCCGCCAACAACTTGTCCTGGGAATAAGCAATCTCAGGCTGATTTTGACAGGGGAATGGCATATTGACAAACGTGAAGGCACTTCACACCACAGAACTATAAGGGATGTCAGCGAGGGTAGAATGGTTCAAGGGTCCCTCACCCTCATGTGAAGGGCAACTAGCTTACCGGCTGTGGACATAACACTGCCACTGCCAGTCTGGGCAGAAAGGGCTACAAGTTATTGGGACTTGTGGTGGCCCTATCATCCTGGGAGCAATGCAATATATGTTCTTTGCTCGAGCTCTCTCTGGGCCTCAGCTTTAGGGCGGGTATAGAACATGCATAGATTGTGTGAGTACAAGCGCAGCTTGTCACGGACTTCGTCAACGTGGGTCTTGATGTTGGTAGACAACCGAGAGGCAAGCGCAGAGGGCCCATTCGTCAAGTTGCGTAAGTAGACGGCTGTGTGAAAGGGAACATCAATGAGTGTCACCAGGAGACATCCCGGAGGACAAAGAACTTATGCGTTTCAAGCTCAAATGGTGGCAAGGTGCATAAGCCTCATCCTTACATTGGATGAGATCTAAAGCGTCCACAGCAGTCAAGTAAGACATGAGTATAGGAAAAAAGCCTTCATGAGAAGCTAAGAGGACAGGATCAGGAAACAGAGGGATGTGGAATAGAGACATTGGGAAGCTATCCCATTGTGCTACTCAACTCGAAGAACACTTTCTAAAAGCTGGCGTGCGTACACAATGGTACTTTGCCCCTCCAGATCTCCTTGGATCTGAGTAACATCAATGTCGAGCTGAGCAGCTATTAGGTCTGGAAATGCAACAGCATGGTGGTCACGGTTGTAGTTCATTATTGATCAATGAGTGCCTATTCATTCTTGCTGTTCCCTATTTCGGATAGCATCCAATGGAGAGGAATCTGCTCCATCAACACATTGTCTCCTGATGCGCCGTCACCATCACTGCCTGGAGCAAGACACACATTCATTGCCATTGCCTTCAATCCATATCTGCCCTCTTCGCACACAATGAGGTATGCGGGGGGTTCTTCTTACACTGTTTTACCAGGACCACATCAACATCTCTAGCACAATGAAGGCTGGCATCATTACAATGTGAGAGAGAGTCAACAATCTCAAACTCATCTTGATGATCAAGATATCTGAAAATATGGTCACATTGCAAAACACTCAATTCGTTGTCAGTGCGCTTTGTCAACTCGACACTGACCTCAAGCAATTCGAGGCTGAGGAGACAAAGCTGTCAGCTACAGCAGGCACCTCTGGCTCTGCAAGCAAGATGAAGCAGTCTCCCAGCCACTCAGTACGTACTGATTGCCATGTGTATATGCAGCTCTGACCAACCACCCATCCAGGTTACCAACTGATACTCTATGCGCTCTATATGTTGAGTGACGGTCATTATAATCCACAAAATCGGTGCTCCCTCCCACATTACTCTGTTTTCTTGCTCGCTCTGAGGCGACTGGCATCTTGCTTTCTGTCACTTCCACTCGTGCGGTACTGCTCAATCACTCTCTCACCTTGCTCTCTGCGTTCATGCACTCTTTACACTACGTTGTGATGCCTGTGAATTAATAGGTTCAATCAACTTGTTGCGCAACTATTTGCATCACAGCCCAGGAGGTGACTAATCTGTTCGATAGAATGTCACAATGCCAAGGGCGATAGGGTGGACTACTCACCTGGTGAGCCTTCACAGTATGACATTTGTTGATGTGCACTCTATTACACGTCAAGCAGATTGTATGCTTGTCAGGTGTGTACTCATAGTTATGTAAAGTGTTTGAATGCCTACAGTTAGGTGCTTGTCAGGAACACAGAGATATTTGTTTGTACTCTCAGCTACGTAGATTGATACCATTCTACTGGTATCAAAGTGTTGATGTATCTGTCCTCTATGGGTATGTATAGTATAAATTATGATTCAATTGAAGTGTCTGCCTTGACAGCCACAACATGGCAGGTATGATGCACCCTGACCAATTCAGTCCCCTGGCCATTCTCATATTTGAGATTCTGGCCTAAGTATATGTGACTGTATTCTTGAGATCCATGGGTACTCTGTAAAATTCTGATGAATATCCATGGTCATTTGACCAAGTTGTGACTCATACTATTTAAAAAGGACATGGGGATGTCTGGAATATAGCTGCATCTGTGCCACAGTCTGCTCATGGAATTCATGTTGTCACTGTTGTTGGGCTTCTTGAACTCTGGGCAGAGGGAAGGACAACATTCAGATCAAATCACAAAAAATACTATATTCTCCTTATAAGGTAGACATTCCAGTGGACAGGGTGAAGGAAGGCCCTGCTTCCTCCTCTGCAGGGATTGACTCAACAGGGTATGTACACAACCAGCTGTGTGACTCACCCATTTGTCCAAGTTTTTTGCCAGTTGCCTCTTGTGACCCAGCTTGTCACAGATCGCAATCCACACAAAGATGATAGAGAACACCTTGCAACATATTCCGAAGCCCCGCCAGAGTAGCATATTGGAGCCGCTTCTCCCCTTTCAACATCTATGCGTCGGAGGGTCTCTGTGGGCATACAACTGCCTCATAAGCAGAGGTATCATCATGGGCTTTGGGCTTGATGCCCCAGAAGGTCTGGATGTGCCACTGAAGTAAACCAACATACATGAGAATTCCAGTAGGGCAGGTGTAAGAGCTTGGACTAACATGTGTTATGAAAAATGTCCTTGCAATCTTAACTGTCACTTCATTGCGATTCATGCATGTTCCTGAACGTCAACTTCATGTACTCTGGTATGATTGTGACCTCCATACCCCACCATCTGTTATGAGTACTGCAGCAGTATAAGCGCGGCGGCCTTGACAACATAGAGCATGCAAGTAGTAGACACCAGGCTGCCAAGAGTTGAGAAGCTCATTGACAACTAAGGCAAGGAAGTGGTGGTTGATCTGTTTCTTCAACGGCTTCATCAGTCCTGGGATAACTCCCACCCAATACATGTCCAAGCGGAGATGGGGGGTAGATTTATGCAAACCATGTAGATCGTGGTACCGGAAACTGTGAGTTTTGCTGTCTCCATATGGAAGTGTTTGAAACCATCTGCTGAACATGAGCCATAACTCATCCCTGGGAGCATGGAGGAACAGAAGCCTGTTGTGACCCTTGAGGCGGCACAGAACCAGTCCAATGAACATATTCTTCACGACCTTGGTCCTGAGGTGGAGCTTGGAGGTATGTTTCAACGTCTTCACGAGCCCAAACTAAGGAGGAGGTACAAAGTGATAACAATGATTGAGAACATGTTCATGGGTGCAGCCATCTTACTCCATGTTGTCCATTGGGATTCAAAGTCGCAGCCTATATATAATTGCATAAGCAGTCATTTGGGGAGTTGTACAGCGGTCTTGTGTTAGAAGAGACTCACTTGTGTCAAAAAGTTGTTGTCACTCCCACTCCATGACTCTTTTAGCATACTCAAGTCTGAGCGCTCTAGTAGCAAGAAAAGAGGCCATGTTTTGAGAAACCTCAGAGTGGGCCAAATACCAAAGCTCAGTAGTATAATATGTTTGAGGGTAGCCTATTTCACGCACACCCAAGATATGCTGCATCAATCTCTATATTGAGAAGTGCAGTGTATGGTGGATGTGGTAAAAGGCTGAGTGCCATCACCACATTGGCATGCATCAAATAGATGCATGCTCCAACATACCTGATATGGTAATATACATGCATATCTAATCTAATCTTGTCCTATCATATTCATATACCTTACAGGTAGCTACTAGCAAACAAGGTGTAGCTAGAGGTGTACTCATCCCCACAGAACCAAGTTCAGAATCAAGGTTAATAGTCAAGTGTAAAAAGGTTATCAACAACAGGAGTATTTTACACACACAAATATAAGTTCCCATACATGCTGTTGATACACTTCAGGTTATAGCAAATAACCTTGAAACATTAAGATAAGAAGACTTTACATGAAAATACTACTTAACTCTCAAACAAGCACAGCAGTATACCTCACAAGTTTTACAGACTCTCGAATTTATTCCAAGACAAGTTGTCTGATCCCTACCAAGGATCAGAAACTTTGCAGTATATCTCAGGTACCAGATTGATTTTCTTCAATCTGTCACAAATTGGAACCTTTCCCAGATCTTTCCAGTGCTTATCTCAGGGAGATATTAGTTTATTTGATTTATCTAGTACTTATCCAACACTTATCTGATGGACAAGTGCCCTTATCACCCAGATATTAGAAGTCATCATTGCTTTATGTGCTTTTTACCTTATTTGGGTATCTCCCTTGATGGGAACCATTCTGTGGAATGTTCCAGCTCTAGATTCTCTCTGGAACAGTCTAGAATATTGTTCTAGACTGTTCCATGGCTAGACTCCTACTACAGACTGGTCTAGACATAGGTAGAATGTTCTGGATACTTGCCTAGTAATGTAGTGGATGCTATTGGTCAGTTTCTGCTGAGTAATAAGCATGCTCAGCACTATAAATTAGTAGTGATTCCGACTCATTCTGGTCATGTAATTAGCTTAGTAACTTAGAGTATCCAGAGTCTCTCTCTAGTCCCTGGGGGACTGGTTAGTATGTATATATACCACCTGTCTAAGGGCTGTCTCCCCTCAGACTAATCTACTTATTGTCTAAGCTCAACTACCTCTGGCCTAACCAGCCTTTTTATCCCACCTTCTATTCCCTTCTTACTCTTATAACTAGTGAGTATTCAGTTTAAGTCTTACTATTAAAACGATTCAAGGTTATCAATTTGGAGAATCTTGCAAACCCAGACTTCAAACAAGATATCGCAAGCTAGGGCACTACACCAAAGGTGCCTTTACTATAGATAATATGTATGAGCAGTCTGCAAACATATAGTTGTGAAGGAAGATATTATCTGTTTGATCCAAACTATATGTGAAACAAACACTATTGAGACACAAGCCAAAGTTGAAATCATTATATAAATCACCAGTGTCCAGTTCAGTATAATACTACCTTTATACCACCAGAGGTTGTAGTTCCAAATGGACTCCAACCTACACAAAAGACACAAGAGGAAGCTATCTGAAAGGCTTATGGAAAATCTTTGCCAATTCAAGAGAATCCTATATCCAACTACTTGCAACACCAAGTCCACAAATACCTTCCAGAACACTTCAAAGCCCACATATACCAGTTACACCTTTAACCCCAATCTCAAGGACAGAACCAGAGCCAGAACCATAACAAGAACCAGAACCAGAATCAAAAAGCCAAAGATTGTTCAAAGGTGAGAACAATCTGAAGGATCAGAACCAGAGCCAGACATTGTTCAAAGGAGAGAACACTCTGAAGAACCAGAACCCAAGCAAGAGATATTTTCAGATTCCTCCACCACGGAAGAAGAGACTGAATAACTACTCACATAAGAACTATTAGAAATGTCAGGTATAGCAACTATACCAACCAGAGTTTCTATTTCAGCGATATATGTTGATGAGCCTCCGATGCTCCTGAGCATGTACAGATCATTTTTGCACCAAGAGCAAGAGTTGTGGCAGCCACTGTCAGTGAACAAAATGCAACCAAGCGAATGAGATGTGACCAAACAAATCGCCCCAGTCGAGTCAAACCTGAAGTACCAACACTCTAAGCAAATTCTCTCCCTCCTACAATGGTCTATGCATGAGCAACAGGCTGTATAGCAAGTGGCATATTGAGCCAAGCAACACCCCTGCAAGGAGTTGCAAAGGGTTGACGGGTCCCAGTTCAAGGGTGCCACACTTCAATGTTTGAAACCTCCTTCTATTTTAGGAAAGCCTCTAAGCACTCACAAAGTTAGAATCACTAGTGGTGATTGCTTGATCCAGAAGTGTCTAATGTTTCGCAGTCATATGCATGAGGCTTCAGCACTAGAGTGGGTTACTCAACTTCAAATCACAGATATCTTATTTATGTCATGAACCCCTCAATTCCATTGTTCTTTTGCCCGTGCTTCCACCATTGTTCCAGCGCTCTCGCGCGCGCCTATGACCTATTGTCCCTAGTGCTTATTGTTCTCTATATATAAGTAGTAGACACTCGCCACCCGGAGACTTCAGTTTCCACCTCTTGTCTCCAGGTGAGCCTCACTGTATTTTCGTTCACTTACATTCTCTCAATATATCTTGTCTCCAGCCCTGTGTGTTGAGCCTTGCTCCACTCTCACTGCACAAGAGTCGTCTCTCATCTCGCTTGACCACAGATTGCGACATGTACAATGCAAGTTGTGCTATTGGATTCTGAATATTGCCTTTGAGGGCTAGGTTCACAAACCAAGCATTGAACTTGTTGACTAACATATAGTCTCTGAGTTGAATGGTAGTTAACTGGACCATAAAGTAGTCCACTTTGTCTACCAGTGCAAAGGCATGTAGAAAATCTTGTTTGAAGATGGCCTATGTGCTAAATCCACAGGAAATGCCTGGCTATATTTCCTCTTCTGCCCTCTGGATAACCACATCCTTCCAGAACTTGGTGTTGTCTCCTTCCCTAAAGGACAGAATGTTTGTGACTTCTATATAGTCATTGACAAAGAGTAAAAAGAGTTAATTGAGAAAGGACCAAGTTTTGCTCCAGTCACTATTAAAAATTTCTGGGTCTTTAATCTTTCCCTTTCCTTGTCTGGTGCAATAGCTCTCTGGTTGAACTGGGAGTTTTCTCCAGGTGGATTTTCTCTGCCTGGTGGTCCTTCTCCTAGTAGTCCTCCATCACCTCTGAGTGGTTCTCCTCCTCTGGGTGGTCCACCACCACCTCCTAGTAGTTCTCCACTCAGTAAATTGGGTCTTGAACTGGGCTGTGTTCTAGGACCTCCTCCTGCTTCTGTTGAGTATATGGCTCCTCCCATTGTAGCAATTGCCACAGACATATTTCCAGTCACTGTTCCATATCCTGCTGAGGATATAGATTGCAGAAATTGATAGGCAACTGGACCAGTCCGAGCATATATATGACACGAACAAACAAAGCTCTATACTCTCAGGGGGGGAAGGGGGACAGAATAAACTAACCACCCGCAAAGCAGCAAGCAAAGAAGTGAAGGCAAATCAAAGGCTGGTCAAATGTACAATCTACCCTATTCGCCCTGTGGCTTTCTGGAAAGAGACACTTCAAAGAGAGGAGAGTTGAGGGAGTCTGATATACTAGAAAGGTTGTTAGTGGAAGGGCAAGATTCAAAGTGAGGTGTCTAGATTCTTGGATCGAAGTTGGTAGGCTGGGAGGACTACAAAACCTAGTAAGGGGGATGCAAAGAAGAGAATGCAAAGAGGATGACCTGAAGGCTATGATTCAACAAGGATAATTTGAAGATGGCAATTCTACAGACATGTTCTGATGTTTCAAGGATGAGAGGGTTCACTGACCGACTGAGCTATGCTTTGTACGTGCTGCCAGAATCATGACTGGTATTGAAAGGTCTCGCTAGCTCAGAGATCTGTAGGGGGGGACAAAACTTATATTCTCAGGTTCAAAAGACTATTCTAAAAGGCACTGCTACACTCACGCTGTTCTGCTCTGCATCTGTTACGACAGCAGTTGAACTGTATATATAGCACCAGCCAGATGTCAAGCCAAGGTTGACATTGCGCCCTTTTGGTGTAGCTGGTTCAGCAGCTGGTCTGTTCCTAACAGCATCCTGACTTATCCCTTTGCTGCTAGACATTGCACAATTCTTGTGACCAACTCATCCAAATCAATCCCCCTTGGACAGTGAGGCTGCGGCTACAATGCATCCTGGCCTACAAATTTGTGGCTAAAGGCTGAACTTGCTTGCCTTATCAAGCTATGTTGGCCCCACAAGGCACCTATGATAAGTGTGGTGTTTGGTATTCTCAAGGCCCTTTTGACTGCTCTGTGACTTGCCTGCACAAATTGTCGCGACCTGTGGTCAAGCAAGACGTGGAGAGAGACTGAGATGTCGAGCGAGGGTGAGAGTACAAGTCTTGTGCAGCGAGAGTGGAGCAAGGCTCAACACACAGGGCTGGAGACAAGATATATTGAGAAAATGTAAGTGAATGAAAATACAGCGAGGCTCACCTGGAGACAAGAGGTCAAAACTGAAGTTTTTAAGTGGCGAGTGTCTACTATTTATATATAGAGAACAATAAGCGCTAGGGACAATAGGTTATAAGCGCGTGCGAGAGTGCTGGAACAATGGTAGAAGCGTGGGCAAAAGAACAATGGAAATGAGGGGTTCATGACAGTACCCCCCTTTGAATGCTCGTGTCCTCACAAGCAGCATTGTGGTGGTACATACAGATTGTGTGGTCCCGGTGCTGCGGGAAATCATGTATGGAAGTTGTGGACAAGATCCGCAGCATGTTCAAGATCTGCAGCAGCTTCCCATGAGTCATGCTCTGGTCCATACCCTTTCCAGTGGACGAGGTACTGCAGCTTGTGCCAGCAACTATAGTACCTTGAGTCCTGAATCTCCGCAACCTCATATTCCTCTTCACCATTGACTTCAATGGGTGCTGGTTCTGGTGGTTTGTGGCCTGGTATAGTGCTGGGTCAATGGGTGTGGAGGAGAGATATATGGAAGACTGGATGGATCTTGACGGTGTGAGGGAGTTGAAGTTTGTAGGCGAGGTCGCTGACTTGTTTTAAAATCGGGTATGGTCCCGCAAACTTGTCAGCGAGTTTCCTGGGGATGCCCACGATGTGCAGGTTGCGCGTGTCGAGCCACACCTTTTGACCTTTGCGGAAGGTGGGTGTTTGTTGTACATGCATGTTGTGGTACTGCTTCATGCATTCTGCTGTGAGTTGGAGTGCGGCTGTGGCATTTTTGTGGGCATTGGCAAGCTGTTGCAGTCATGCATCTGCATCCGCCACATGAGTGACTGGGTTGGCCGGAATGTGGAACTGGGGTTGATATCCTTGCATCAGAAAGAATGGTAAGTAGCCTGTCGCTGAGTGGACTCAGGAGTTGAGTGCAAACTCCATGATGGGTAGCCATCTAACCCAGTCTTCCCTCCTCTGGCTGCAGAAAGCACAGAGATATGCCTCAATCTCCTGGTTCAGTCGTTCCATCTGACTGTTGGTCTGAGGGTGATAGGCGGTTGACATCCCGCTCTTGATGCTCAGTCCCTTGAGGATGCTGCAAAAAAGTTCCGATGCAAACTGAGGTCCTCGGTCGGAGATGATCTTGTGTGGTAAGCTGTGATGCCTGAAGTACTTGCAAATAAAGATGTCGGCAGCCCCTCCTGCATCAATCTCCTTGTTGCAGGGTACTAGATGAGTGAGTTTGCCATGTCAATTGACCATGACTTGGATTGCGTTGAAGCCGTCAGCCAAAGGAAGGCCAGCAATGTAGTCGCAGGTGATGATCTAGCCTGGCCTATCCAGCACCTCATTGGGCTTGAGTTGTCTGTGAGGCTTCCCTCGCACAGGTTTTGTGCATTGGCATATGTGGCATGTGTCCATGTAGTCTTTGATAAACTTCCCCATGTTGGGCCACCAGTAGTTGCACGAGACAAGCTCAAGTGTCTTAAACTGTCCTGGGTGTCCGGTCGGGGGTGAGTCGTGGTGGACTTTGATGATCTCTGTGCAGAGGGATGCATCCTTTGGTATGTAAACCTTGCCACAATACAACAGCGGGCCCGCTTTGACATTCCGGTCAACCAGGTCATGTCGTAGACCCGTGGGGCCCAACTTCTCGACCGTCTTGAGGGCTTCAAGCACCTGATTGTCTTTGGCAGAACAAGTGCGGATCTTGTGGAGGAGTGACTTGTCGGCGATGATAGTGGCGTGTCCGTGTCGTGCGGCCAAAATGCGAAACTGCTCAGGGTGCAGTATGACTTGCTCAAGGTTGTCGTCAGTGTTGTCCACCTGATGATCCGGGCATTGTGAGAGGGCATCTGCATGTCCATTCAAAGTCTCTGGCTTGTGCGAGATGATAAAGTTGAACCAGGACAGGTAGAGTGCCCATCGTGCCTGTCAACATGTCAGATGTTGCACGTGTTTCCAGTACTGAAGGTTCTTGTGGTCTGACTGGATCTCAAATGCATTGGGCAGGCCTTCAAGATAGTGCCGCCATGCTTCGAGAGCGCAAATGATCGCTAGCATCTCCTTGTCGTAGATTTCGTAGTTGCGTTCTGCATCGGACATGGACTCCGAGTGGTATGCAACCGGGTGCCATTTGCCATCGTCCTGTTGTTGCACAAGGACTCTGCTCGTAGTATAGCCCGAGGCATCAACTTTGATTTGTGTTGCATGGTTTGGATTATAGAGGCAGAGGATAGGGTTCCAGATGAATTGCCTCTTGAGCTCGTCAAAGGCGGCCTGCTCCTCATTGCCCCACTGCCAGGGTGTCTTGCCTGTAAGGCAGTCTAGAGGTCTGCAGATCCAACTGAAGTCCTTGATGAAGTGACAATAGAAGTTTGCAAAACCTCTGAACTTGCATACATTGGACACATTGCATGGGGTTGGCCATTCCGCGATGCCTTTAACCTTGACCGGATCCAGCTCAATGTGGTTGTGAGAGACTACCATGCCCAGATACTCAATCTTCAGAACCTCAAACTTGCACTTCTCTGGTTTGCAGAACAGATTGTGTTTCTTCAACTGTTTCAACACCTCCTTCATGACTGCACGATGTTCCATAAGGTCGTTTGAGAAGATAAGAATGTCGTTGAGGTAGATAGTGAGCTTCCCTTCGACGATGAGGTCCTTGAAGATGTTGTTCATGTAGGCAGAGAATGTGCTGGGCAAGTTTGACAAGCCAAAGAACATGATGTTGGGTTTGAAGAGGCCACAGTCTGTCACAAACGCTGCCTTCCACTTGTCACCGGTCTTGATGCATATGTTGTTGTACCCCCATTGGATGTTCAGTTTTGTGAAGATTTTCGCGTTTTTCAGGCGATCGACCAGTTCAGAGACCAACAGGATTGGGTAGTGGTTCTTCACCGTAATGTTGTTGAGGTGTCGATAGTTCTGAACTGGACATAGGCTGCCATCCTTCTTCTTGACAAAGAAAAAGAGAGATGACATGGGTGACTTGGACTCACTTATGTAGCCCTTGGCCAGGTTCTCTTTGATGAACTTGTTGAGTTCCCCTTGTTTGTTGGGTGACAGTGGGTATACGCGGAGTGGAACATTGTGGCGTTGGGCACAAGCTCAATGGCATGGTCGTAGGGTCCATGGTCTGGGAGGCATTCTGAGGCTTCCTTGGAGAAGACGTGTAGATACTGGTGGTACTGTGATGGCACGATTTGTTCAGCCATGTGCACCTCACGTTTCCGGTACTCCTGCTTAGCCAGTTGCTATCACAACCTACCCTTGTTCCTGACCAGTATTGTCTTGTTTCTTACCATTTCGTTGTGTCCTCTGTCCCTTGTTGTCATCCTGCTTACTGTTCGTCATCCCGCATGCATCGTCCGTCTTTTCGTCATCACCTTTACATATGCTTAATCATCCTTGCTATCTATATCTCCTCGCTCAGTCAGCCTATCTATATATAAACCCAGATCCATCAGCTTAGCTATATATAACCCCCACTCAGTCATCCGCAGCCTTATGACTCCATTTTCACGTCACTGCCATGACACTATACCGTTTATGGCAGGCTACATTGTACTATATATAATAGCTGAGATTTCCATCAAGGAATCTCAGCTTCGATGTATCATCAGGCTTCTGAATAGAACAGTGTTCTATTCTCTTTTCACATCTTTGCGACATCTCGCTGTGCGCTCGAAGGCCATAGCATCCCTCACTTAGACCGATCTTAACAGTTGCTGCGAGTAGGTATAACCCGCCATTGCAAACAGTTGCAGACCATCTGCCAGGTTGTGACCGTCTTCCCATGATCAGAGTAAGCTGTCTTCCAAGCCATCCCATGTTGGTGCCGGAATGTTGTCACCCTCGTCAGCCATGAGTGTTGCCCATATTGCACCCACCTTCTGAACCTTCTGCTTCTGCTGAGAACATTGATGTGCTGTGGGCTGGTCCCCCATATCACACATCTCCATCTGAGTAAGCTGACAGTCCAATTGGTGTGCATGACACTTGTCTGTACCCGGGACAGACACATAGTGCCCTGGTCCCAGTCTATTTGTAGGTTGTGTCTATGTAGCCAGTCGAGGCCGATGATGACATTCTCTTCCCCAATGTCCATCACCACGAGTACTACCTTTTCTTGATACATGCCAACCTGTAGATCCAGGATGGCAGCCTCAGAGATGGTTCCTGCACAGTTCAGAGTTTGATTGATGTTGTAGAGGGGAATGGGGCATTGCAGTTTGCGCATTGTGACCTTGTTGTTACGGACAAAGTGTCAACTGATGAAGGTGGTGGTGGCTTCGCTGTCCACCATCACTACTACTGATTTTTGTCGCCGTTTGCCAATAAGTTGTACTGGGATATGAAAGTGCTGGCCCAAATGATTGATCTCATAAGTGATACCAGCATCTAGTATAGCATATCAACTGGATGTACAGGGACGGCCACACACAGCATCGAGTGTTGTCCTTATCAAAAATCCTCCACTTTGTCCTGCTTGGCGGCTTGCATGGTTGTGGTCGACGTGGAGGCCAGTTTTGCTTACAGGCCCTTGATGATGTCCTTAAGCTCACTGACCTGCATGGTGGCCGCTTTGTTGGATCAGCAATTCTGCGCAAGGTGACCAACCTTGCCACAAAGGTGACAGATCCAGGTCTCCACCTTGGGTGTTGCGGTGGTGGCGGACTTCTGAGTTTGGCGTCCCTTCCCCTTAGTTTGCCAGGGTCGGAACTGAGCTACCTTGACCTGTGCGAGTGACTGCACCATCTTCAGGACAACTCCCTGTATCTTGCTGAGGTCAGAGACGTTGTTGGCAGTGACGGTGAGGTGGCGCTAAAGGTCTACTGGAAGTGCATCTTGGTACCGTACACGTCCGTCTTCAGCCAATAAGGCTGTGCACGCAAGGAGCACGTTGAACTTGGCTGTCCACTCTTTGAGGTTGGCCATCTTTGGACAGTTTGCACCCCAGCACTAGTGTTTGAGCTCATCCAGAGCTGCTGCCTTATCGTTGACGGCATGGAAGTGGGTAGTGAAGTCGCTTTTGAAGTCATTGAAGTCAGCCCAAGCTGAGTCGAGCTTGGCATAGTAGAGTAGGGCCCAGGACGCTGCATCCCCAGTCAGCAGGTTCAGAAGTGTTATAAACTTCATCCCTGTTGTGAATGAAGTGTCGGGGAGTAGTGTGAAGAAGGTCCTGGCCCGTGCAAGGTACACTAATGCCTCTGCTCTGTCCTTCCTATCGTATAGTGCGGGCATGAACATTTAGAGCATACTATCCGACAGTGTAGAGCTCATATTGGGTGAAGCGCAACTGGAGATTTGAGTTCAAGCGGGAGATTGTGGAGGGATGGGGGGTGGGGAGTTCAGGTCAATGACGTTGGGTAGAGGTAGAGGGGTAGTGCGGTCAATTGACATACATTGCTGTTCTAACCGCTCCACTGCCAGTGCGATCCCCGGGGGTATTGGTGAAGCAGGTGGAGGCGTGGGTCGTCAACTCGCTGGTTGGCTAGGTGCTCGTTGTACTGCACCTCGCAGAGGTGGTCGTGATGTGTTGCATACGGGTTTGGCCGGTGGGTTAGCTAGTCGGTCTCAAATGAGTTTCTTATTGTTGTCCGTTGGTTTAACAAACAGCGTGTTTTGGACGTTGATAAATGACTCGTAGTGATTGCCACATGGTTGGTGGTCACAGAGGAAAAAATTCTTGTAGATGGGATCATACGTGGCGTCCTCTACTGACTTCTCATTGAAAGCGTGCGTCCAATGCTTACATGACGTAGGTCCTGGGGTAATGCCAGGGTGAACTGGATTTGATATTCACTGGTGCTCGCAAGAGAGTTTTGACCTAGTATTGCAACCTGTGGTCAAGCAAGACGTGGAGGGAGACTGAGATGTCAAGCAAGGGTGAGAGTATGAGTCTTGTGCAGCGAGAGTGGAGCAAGGCTCAACACACAGGGCTGGAGACAAGATATATTGAGAGAATGTAAATGAACGAGAATACAGCGAGGCTCACCTGGAGACAAGAGGTCAAAACTGAAGTTTTTAGGTGGCGAGTGTCTACTACTTATATACAGAGAACAATAAGCGCTAGGGACAATAGGTCATAGGCGCGCGCGAGAGCGCTGGAACAATAGTGGAAGTGTGGGCAAAAGAACAATGAAAATGAGGAGTTCATAATAGTACAAATAAGCACTTCCGGAATACTTGCTAAGGAAGATTTCTATGTTATATCCAGCTCCAATGAACATCATAGAGTGGATTACTAGAACAAAGGAGTTGGATCATAACTACCAACTCACCAAGAAGATTTTAGCTAACTAGAAGGGCCAGAAAGCTAAAATTTCAATGATGAAGAGGAATATATGAGCAGTTAATATTGAAGACAAAGAGGCTCTTAACATCAGCAAACTCTCTATCAAGGAGAGACAAGAGTGACAGAACAAGGGACTATGTTTCCAGTGCCAGAAACCAGGACATATTACTAGAAACTGTCTGTCTGAACCAAAAAACTTGTTAGGTCCCGTGCCGACCAGACCCGAACCCCAAACCCCAAACCCCGATATCCGACCACGCTAACCTTTTATGTCTAATACCTTAGTCCCATCTCTTTTTGATAGGTCCCATCGCATTTATGATTGTTACTATACTCTGATCAGTCCGATAAGGTTACGAACAACGGACTTTGATCTACTCCGATTCCCGATCGGACTCCCGGTATACTTATGCCGATTTCGCCAAGACCTTGGCTGGAGTTCCGACTATATAAGGTTCGGTAGCAGTAGACTTGTACCTTAGTTCAGATATCTCATTACACCCTAAATTCTACGTGTTCTTCTTTAAGTCCACGCCCGACCTCTGACCCTGACCTCCGGACTCCGAACTCCGGTCGTCACTTAGAACATTGCTCATCCTTCTACCTCGTCCTCTCGTTGTCCGACTCAAAGTCGGACTTCGTACTTCTGCTCCTCCCGGTTTCCGCGTTTTCCGCCTTCTCTCGCAAGTTGAGGACACCGGCGTATACTCAGGGCGTTGCCAATAGCTTCGCCGAAGTCCTCACCCTGCCAAACTCTGGACGCCGTCAGACCCTCGTATCTCTGGTTGCATTCCACCAATTGCGGCCTTCGGACCTCGGAGTCAGCACAGTCATAACAGTATATCCGAACTCAAGCTGAGTATTCGCCATGTCTAACACTGCGGAACGGTTCGCCGGTTTTATAGCACGCCGAATCACAGTGCCCATCTCGACCCAAACCCCAGTGACTCCGACTCGAGTAGCAGGTCAACCTCAGGCCCTTCCTCAGAGGACACCCAGCCCGACTCAGAACCCTCCAGCCAACTCCCTGACAAACCTGTTCGCTCCCATGACACTGGGTCCCCCCGGTACTCCGCATACTCCGACCACTCCGGCAGCTCCGGCAAGTCAACCCCTCGGTGCACCTTCCGCGGCTCCCCCGACTGGTGACGCCCTCGCCAACGCCATCGCTCTACTTGCTCAAACCCTGGGGCAGAGCAAGCCGGAGAAGGAGCTCAATGAACGGAACAACGCTCGGGACCCCAACACCTTTGATGGGTCGGATGCCACCAAACTCCGAACCTTCCTGGCACAGCTGGAGTTGGTTTTCATGGCTCGTCCTAGGACCTATCCCTCCAACCAGAAGAAGGTCACCTACGCGATCTCCTACCTCCGAGGGACCGCGCTCCAGTGGTTTGAACTGTACCTTCTGGAAGGAGCTACCGCCAATCCGCCGACCTTCATGACAGATTACCAGGCCTTCCAAGATGAACTCCGTCTCAACTTTGGGCCCTACGACGTGACCGGTGCCGCGGAGCACGAGCTCATGAATCTTCGGATGTTGGAATCCCAACACATCACGAAGTACATCACTCGGTTCACCCAACTCACTACACAGGTGAACTGGGGGCTCGACGCACTTCGCTACTGGTTCTACATCGGACTTCCATCCCGGCTCAAGGACCGCATCTCCGAAGTCGGTAAACCGGACGACCTCCATGAACTCCGGAAGCTCGCTCAGGCCCTGGACCACCGGTACTGGGAACGCCGGGCCGAGCAAGCCCGGGAGGCCACCAACTCCCGGCCCACCAAGTCCTCCGACGTCAAGAGTTCGACCCCCGTGAAGACCTCCAGGAACTCCGGGGGTCAGTCGGCGCCCTCCAACCCTGCCAAGGCCCCGGCCAATCAGAACCAGAGGACTCCGGCGAAGTCAACGCCGAAGCCATACTCCAATAAGCTGGGCAAGGACGGGAAGCTCACGCAGGAGGAGCGTCAACGTCGCTTTACGAACAACCTCTGCCTGTTCTGTGGTAGGTCCGGACATGTTGCAAACGCCTGCCCGAAGAAGACCTCCTCGGTGGCCAAGGCCCGCACAGCTCAAGCCGGAACCCCGGCCGCTGCCCCGGCAGAGACAAAAAATTAGTCCGCAGTCCTCCGCCCTCCGTGTGCAGTGAGGACTGCGTTGACACCACCTGCACGGAGTTAATCATTAGGCTCAACGTGTCCGCTCTTTCCGACCCCCTTGCCCTCCGACTTGAACTCTTCTCCGACTCCGTCCCAACTCCGATCGTCACCCTAGTCGACTCGGGATCTTCGCACTGCTTCATAGATACCGAGTTCGTCAAGAAATATATCATTTCCATATGTTCCGTTTCCCCCATTTGGCTCCATCTGTTCGACGGCACGTCCAACCAGGTAATTATCCGGACTGCCGAACTTCCGTTGCACTTCCCCTCCAGAGAAGTCCTCTCCGTGTTGTGCTACGTGACTCCGCTTGACAAATCGGTCTCCGCGGTTCTGGGATACAGCTGGCTCCACGACTACAATCTGCTGATTGACTGGAGGAAGCACAGCATCCAATTCCGAACCACACCTCCGACACGTCCCGTATCTGACCCGGTACCACCTCTGAACCCTCCGACCCCTCCTCTGACAACACCTCCCTCGGACCCTCGGAATTCCGCACCCAGCGTGTCCATCATTAACGCCGCGGCTTTTGCCCGTGCGTGTAGGATGCCTGGCTCCGAGAGCTTCACTATAAACCTCTCTGCCATGTCGGTCTCCGCTCGGAGTTCAACCGTCGACGACTCACCTCCGGACCTATCCGGTGTCCCGGAGGAGTACCACGAGTTTGCCGATGTCTTCAGCAAGACCAAGGCCGACATCTTACCGGAGCACCGACCATACAACCTCAAGATCACCCTTGAGGACGGTGCTACGCCTCCGCTTGGACCCATCTATTCCCTTTCCCAACTCGAGTTGGATACCCTCCGAGAATACATCGAGGAGAACCTTCGCTCGGGTTTCATTCGGCCATCCAATTCTCCGTGCGGAGCTCCGGTCCTCTTCGTCAAGAAAAAGAACGGCTCCCTTCGTCTCTGTGTCGACTACCGAGGACTCAACAAGATCACTCGGAAGGACCGATATCCACTACCATTGATCTCGGACCTCCTTGACGCTCCTCGGAAGGCTCGCATCTATACCAAGATCGACCTCCGACACGCCTACAATCTGGTCCGGATCGCCCCTGGAGACGAATGGAAGACGGCATTCCGCACTTGCTACGGCTCGTTTGAATGGCACGTCATGCCTTTCGGACTTTCCAACGCCCCGGCGGCGTTCCAGCGTTTTGTAAATGACATCTTCGCCGACATGCTTGACGTCTGTGTGGTTGTCTACCTCGACGACATTCTCATCTACTCCGACAACCCCAAGGAACACCGGAAGCACGTCAAGGAGGTCCTGCGACGTCTACGGAAACATCGACTCTACGCTTGCGCGGACAAGTGCGAGTTCCACACTGACTCCGTCGAGTACCTCGGCTGCATCATGTCCGGAGAAGGCCTGAAGATGTCCGACGCCAAGGTCAAAGCTATCCTCAACTGGCCGGAACCCCGGAAGGTCCAAGATATACAGTCTTTCCTCGGCTTCGCCAACTTCTACCGTCGGTTCATCCACAACTACTCCGAGATTGTCCTTCCCCTCAGCCGCATGACTCGCAAAGGCGTTCTGTGGCACTTCTCCGACAAATGCCAAAGGCGTTCAATACCCTGAAGCAGGCCTTCACCTCCGCTCCTGTCCTACATCACTGGGAACCCGACCGCCAGATTACGGTGGAAACCGACACTTCAGACTATGCAATCGCCGGTATTCTGTCAATCACCACCACGTCCGGCGACCTTCATCCCATTGCCTTCCACTCCCGGACTTTGACCAGTGCCGAACTCAACTACGACACCCACAACAAGGAACTCCTCGCGATCTTCGAGGCGTTCAAGACCTGGCGGCACTACCTGGAAGGCTCTGGAACTCCGATCGACGTCGTCACCAACCACAAGAATCTGGAGTACTTCGCGACCACGAAACTCCTGACTCGGCGATCCTGTCGCAATTCAACCTGATTATCCGTTTCCAACCTGGGAAACTCGGAGCTAAGCCCGACGTGCTCACTCGCCGTTGGGACGTCTACCCAAAAGAGGGGGATAGTGACTACTCTGTCATCAACCCACACAACTTCCGACCCATCTTCACTCAGGAACAACTCGCATCCTCCCTCCGAGCTACCATTCTCCGAGAACCTGTCCTCTGTGCATCCTTCATCCTTGACGAAAGTCAACTCCGAGCCAACATCTGATCGGCTCAATCCTCCCCCAACCCTTCCCCCGAACTCCTTGCAGGACTCACCGCGGCCGCCGAAGGCAAGCCAAAGTGGTCCTTAGATTTAGACGGTTTCCTTCGACTCAACGATCGCATCTATGTCCCGGACGCCGACGACCTCCGACTCCGGGTTCTCCGAGCCTGTCACGACCATCCGACGGCAGGCCACTGGGGACAGAACAAGACCCAGGCACTTGTTCTCCGCAACTACGCTTGGCCCGGACTCCGACTCTTCGTCCGAGACTACTGCAAGTCCTGCACGACCTGCGCGCGATCGAAGGTTCCCCGTCACCTCCCCTACGGCACTCTGAAGCAACTTCCGATCCCCAAACGCCCGTGGAACTCCATCTCCATGGACCTTATCGAGCACCTCCCGAGCTCTGACGGTTTCACGGTGATCCTGGTCGTGGTAGATCGGCTCACCAAGCAAGCCATCTTCATCCCGACGCACAACACCCTCAATGCCGAAGAGCTTGCCAACCTGTTCGTCCTCCACATTTTCTCCAAGCACGGGGTTCCGTCGCACGTCACGTCCAACCGGGGCTCCGAGTTTGTATCCCACTTCTTCCGATCCCTGGGCAAGGCACTAGACATGCGCCTTCACTTCACCTCCGGTTACCACCCCGAAGGCGACGGACAGACGGAACGTGTCAACCAGACTCTTGAGCAGTATCTCCGAATGTACTGCAATTACCAGCAGGACAACTGGGCGTAACTCCTACCTCTCGCGGAGTTCGCTTACAACAATGCTCCGAATGCGACCACCGGTATCTCTCCCTTCTTCGCGAACAAGGGCTACAACCCGAGTCTTGCAGTGCACCCCAAACGAGACCTTACCTCTGCTCGCGCTCGAGAATTCGCCGTTGATCTCGACGAGCTCCACGCTGAACTCCGAACCCGGATCTCCGAAGCCCAGGCTCACTACCAGGTCCAGGCAGACAAGCACCGTCTACCGGCACCGGATTTCAAGGTCGGAGACCAGGTCTATGTCCGAGCCGAGCACATCCGTTCCACCCGCCCCACGAAGAAGCTCTCGGAGAAGTATCTCGGACCCTACCCTATCATCGCTCAGGCTGGTACCCACTTGTTTACGCTATGCCTACCCGAGGCCATGTGCGCCGTACACCCCGTTTTCCATGTCTCCCAGCTCGAGCCCGCAACCCCGAACACCATTCCTGGTCGTGTCCAGTCCCCTCCACCTCCATTCGAAGTCGACGGCGAACCGGAGTACGAAATCTCCGAGATCCTTGACACCAAGGTCAATCACCGACGATGGTGCAAGCTGCTTTACCTCGTTTGCTGGTCCGGCTACGAAGGTACTGATGAAGAGACCTCCTGGGTCCTCGCGACCAAGCTTGATAACGCGCAGGAACTAGTCTCGGACTTCCACGCCTCGTACCCCGATAAACCCGGACCTCACAACACTTAGCGAAGGGGAATTGTCTTCGCTTCCTCGCGCCGTTCGTGCGCCGCATCCTTCATCCTTTTCCTCTCAATACTCTGTCGGACTTCTTACTTCCTCGGACGCCGTCGGTGTTCACACTTGGACCTCGGTCATTGTTACAAGAAAATTCAAATTTTTTCCTATCTACTCCTCCTCCTCCTCGGAGTCCTGGTACTCCTCGTCCTCCTCCTTCTCCTCGTCCTCCACCTCTGCCTTGGCGAAGTACTCCTGTACCGCCTTTTTCTGTGCCTCGTGATCGGCAACCCACTTCTCCACGCGGGTCAGGCGCCCGAGGATGGACCGCGACAGCTTACGTGTCACTACCACCTCGGCGACCAGGTGCTCCAGGAGCTCCTGGTCGGTCGGGCGCCCGGAGTCCGTGCCCTCCGCCTCCTCCGTCTCCTCCCTCGCTCTTCCCTTTCCCTTGTCCTTCTTCGGCTCCTCCCCCGTCTCCTCCGCTTCCTCCTCCTCGGTCTCCTCTGGTCCGGTTCGCTGCTTCTTCTTCCTCGGTTTTTGGGGCGTCAACGGGCCGGACTCTGCCTCCGCCATTCCCTCCGCCTGCCTCTCTCCCCCGCTGCACGCCACCTTGGCGTTGTGGCACGCCTCGCATGCCTTCATGCGGCGAGAGCGCACGGAGTACCGGCAAGGTACTCCGCTCTTCCGGCAGTTACCGCATGGCAACTGAAAAAAAAAATATTAGTCTTTTTCCCGTACCCGTCGTCCGCACGTACCTTCGCCGGCGCCCACTCGGGTCCCGACGGCGCCGTCGTTCCCTTCTTCCTCTTGCTACCCGATGCAGCCTCGGGCCCCCTCTGCCGCCTCTCCTCCGCCAGCCGCGCGGCCTCGGCCTCAGCCGCCCTCCGCCGTGCCTCCTCGGCCTCCCTCTCCTGCCGCTCCTGCTCCTCCCTCTCCCATCGCTCCCTCCTCTCCTGCCCCCGCCGCTCGGCGTCCTGCTCCATCTTCGCGAGGAGCGCTCGCTAGGTCGCGAGCGCCTCCTCCTCAGGGTCCAGGCTGGGGGTGCGGGACATGGTGGTGGTGGTGGTGGTGAAGGTGGTGGTTGTGGTTCAAGTTGCGGATAAGGGTACTCCGACACCGACACCCACTATATACCATTTTTCTGATCTCCGATTCCGACCCTGACTCCAATAAAATTTTTCCTGTCACTTTTTACGGCACACTTCTATTCCTTCACACTAGGACCCTCGAGGGCTTGGGCCCAGTGGGGGGATACTGTTAGGTCCTGTGCCGACCGAACCCGAACCCCAAACCCCGAACCCCAATATCCGACCGCGCTAACCTTTTATGTCTAATACCTTAGTCCCATCTCTTTTTGATAGGTCCCATCGCATTTATGATTGTTACTATACTCCGATCAGTTCGATCAGGTTACGAACAACGGACTTTGATCTACTCCGATTCCCGATCGGACTCCCGGTCTACTTACACCGATTTCGCCAAGACCTTGGCCGGAGTTCCGACTATATAAGGTTCGGTAGCAGTAGACTTGTACCTTAGTTCAGATATCTCATTACACCCTAAATTCTACGTGTTCTTCTTTAAGTCCACGCCCGACCTCTGACCCCGACCTCCGGACTCCGAACTCCAGTCGTCACTTAGAACATTGCTCATCCTTCTACCTCGTCCTCTCGTTGTCCGACTCGAAGTCGGACTTCGTACTTCTGCTCCTCCCGGTTTCCGCGTTTTCCGCCTCCTCTCGCAAGTCGAGGACACTAGCGTATACTCAGGGTGTTGCCAATAGCTTCGCCGAAGTCCTCACCCCGCCGAACTCCGGACGCTGTCAGACCCTCGTACCTCTGGCCGCATTCCACCAATCTCGGCCTTTGGACCTCGGAGTCGGCACAGTCATAACAAAACTCAGGAAAGCCTGTCAACCAAAAGGTTAACAGATATTTAATGAGGACTCCAACAACAGTAATTAAGATTCAAGTGGAGAGGAGGACAAAGAATAGCTACAAGTTAGCACACTTAGAACCATGGACTTTGACTAGGAATTTTAGATAGGCAAGCAGACTCAATGTCTGTCTTGCCCATAGACCTGCATGTAACTATTGTAACCAATACACAGCAGAAATGTCATGCTCTGCTTATACCTGATTACATGCAGATCAGAAACAAAGCTGTCAAGGTCAAAGGGCTTATTGACATGGGTGCTAATGTTGTTATTGTCAATTGGAAGATTGTTGTATAATCTACCAACTGTCAGACTACCAAAAGTTCTGACATTCCATAACACAGATAATAGCATTAACAAAATGAGAATCATCACACATTGAGTAGAAGGCACTTTTAATATCAACAGGAAAAAGCTGCCTACCAACTGTTATATTGCTAATATAGGACAAGACAATGTTCTATTTAGCATGCCATGAATCCAGAAATACAACCCAAATATCAACTGGGAAAGTGGTCATGTTACCATTTCACCTAATATTATCAATAAACAACAATGGATTTACAAGTACCAAGTCAAACATAATCCATCTGAAGGAATATTGTGGGGTTTCCCAGTCAAAACTGTCAATTGTGAACTTGTCATACTCTTTGTGCAAACAAAGAATGAAAATAAGGACAATGTTAACACAGAAGAATAGCTCACACACAACCCATCATAGAACCATGGTACCAAAGAAAGCAAATATGGAAGATTAACAAGTTAACAGAGATATCAATATTAGCAAAAAAAGATCAGAAAGAGAGAATTCTCAATGAAATCCTACTGGACTTTATCAAAGATTTTAAAATGGTCTTTGAGAAGAAGGCTGCTGAAACATTTCTACTACCCAGACCCTGGGACCATGCCATCAAATTTAAAAGGATTCCAAATATCATACCAAAGAGTCCTGGAGGAAGATTTATCTGCTATCTAATATGGAACAGATAGAACTCAACAAGTTCATTTCAGAAAATCTCACAAAGGGTTATATTCAAACATCCAAATTACCAATAGCATCACCATTTTTTGTCACAAAAAAGAATGGAAATCTTTGACTAGTACAAGACTAGCAAGCATTAAATGAAGGAATATTGAAGAATGCATATCCACTACTCCTCATCAGCAAAATTATTGATTGCTTAAAAGGCACCAACATTTTCACCAAACTTAATGTGCAAGTGACCAGTGGAAGATAGCATTTATTATATCAAATGGATTATTTGAACCAATGGTTATATTCTTTGGATTGTGCAATGCACCAGCCACATTCCAAAACATAATAAATAACATTTTCTGGAACATGTTGCAGGAAGGATGGCTTATTATCTATATAGATAACATTCTTATTTTTTTAAACAATATAGAAGAATATCACAAATGGACAACAATAGGTCAAGGAAAATAACCTTTATCTCTAGGCAGAAAAATGCAAATTCAATAAGCAAGAAGTCAAGTTCTTATGATCAATTATCTGCCCTGGAGTAGTGACCATGGACCCTGTAAAACTCAAAGCAATCATTGAATGGGAACCACTCGAAAATTGTATGACCCCTCAAAGAATTGACTAAGAAGGACAAATCATTTTCATGGACTTCCAAATGTCAAGAAGCATTCAACACTCTCCAGAAATAGTTTACTGAGGAACCAATTCTTTAGATTCTAAATTCGAAAAAACTGTTATAAGTCAAATGTGATGTATTAAAAGTGGCAACAGGTGCAGTCTTATGGCAACAAGGACCAGACAGAGTATGGCACCCTTGTGTCTATCTGTCAAAATCCTTTATACAAGCTGAATAGAACTATCAAATACATAATCAGAAGCTTCTCATCTTATATGAGTGCTCAAAGCATGGCGACACTCTTTACAGAGATGACCACATCCTGTAGAAGTGCTATAGGATCATAAAAACTTGACATACTTCTGAAGGGCATAGAAGCTTAACAGATAACAAGCATGATGGCATCTATTCCTTTCAGAATTTAAACATTGTACTAAAGCACCAACTTGGCAAGTTCCTAACCCTAGTAGTTGCCCTTCCTTGGAGATCAGGGCATGGCGGGGAGGAAAATAACAACACAAACATTCTTGTCCTACAATCAGAACTCTTTGTCAAAGCCATCAATGTAGAGTTGCAGGAAAAATCTACAACACAAAGCTACATGACTTAGCTCTCATAGAGTTTATTACCACAAAAGGAAAGGCTACCAAACACCCTGGATTACTCAGAAGACTGGTCTGATAACAATGATATACATCTATACAAGGATAGGATATATACTACCTGATAAAGAACTTCACCAGAAGATTATTAGAATGCATTATGATATACTAGTCATGGAACATCCAGAAATTTAGAAAACCTACAATCTGGTAAAGAGAGAGTTTATTTGGCCAGATATGTGCAAGTTCATAACTCAATATGTCAAAGGTTGCCCAGCCTGCCAAACAAACAAGGTCAATACATACCCAATCAAGCCAGGTCTTATTCTAATTCCACATAGTGGCAACACAAGACCTCTCAAGACAATCACAATTGCCTATATCACTGACCTACCCAAATCAAATAGCTATAATGTCATTCAGGTGGTAGTAAACTATGCAAAGAGACATTTACAGTCAGTTTGGATTACCAGACAAGATTATATCAGACCAAGGGCTACAATTCATTTTCAAGGCTTTCAAAGAACTATATTAGAGCTTTGGAATAGGAACTGCCCTTAGTATGGTCTATCATCTGCAAATGGATAGAGAAATAGAATGAGTCAACCAAGAGCTTGACTTAGCTCTTTGACTCTACTATGCAAATAACCCCAAGAATTGGGCAAAGCTACTTCCCCAGTTCAAATTTGCACACAACCAGCAAACACGTTAGATGACTGGCAAATTCCTGTTCAAACTTCTCTATAGATACCAACCTCAGGCCATTGGAACTGTATGGACAAACCAAAAACATCTGAGTACTAAGGAACATCTAAGCAGTCTCCAGAAAATATGAGTGCTACACATGTATAAGCAGCTGCAGTAACAGCCAAGAGACTGCCTATGTCACAAGTACCACTAAAAAAGGGAGTCAAGGTCCTTCTTAACATGAAGAATCTAAAGCTTCTGTACATTTTCAAAAAGTTAGTACCAAAAAGAGTAGGACCTTTTGTTATAACTAAGATCATGAAATCCATCACCTTTCAACTCAAACTTTCAAATATATGGAAGATCCACCCAGTCTTCCATGCTGCACTTCTCACACTCTATTGGACCACCAAAGAATATGATCAGGACTATTTCCCAACCTTTAGTAATTC
Organism: Coriolopsis trogii; assembly: GCA_020543525.1. Classification (NCBI taxonomy): domain Eukaryota; kingdom Fungi; phylum Basidiomycota; class Agaricomycetes; order Polyporales; family Polyporaceae; genus Coriolopsis; species Coriolopsis trogii. Next base: position 2,017,036 of record JAHYIO010000023.1, on the reverse strand, counting down.
TGACATCTTACCTGAGTGAAGGGTCCAAAATGTGGGGAGTCAAAGCCATTCTAAATCATCAAACTCAAAGGAAGAAAAGAGAATTCCTTGTAGCCTGGAAAGGGTGGTCAGTATCAGAGAATTCATGGGAACCAGAGAGCCACCTAAGAAAATGTGCAAGCCCTCCTGCTCAAGTATAAAAGGAGGCACAAGCTGAAGTGAATGACTTTACAAGCCTCTGTTTCTGCTTGCTACTTCAAACACACAGACTCGACTCTCTGCTTACCATGGCTCACTCCAACAACCATGCTTGACCTACCCCTCACTCTTGCTACAGCAAGAATAGTGGATGGGGAGAACCTCTTGCTATCACTTGTTCCCCCAAGTTTATTCTTGACTGCAAGCCAGTCTCTTATCATTATCTTCCCCTCCACATTGTATCTCCAGACAATGATGGTATCCTAGCTGACCAGATTGGCTGGGTTATTCTTCATCCCAACCTGACAGGGCATGTAGCAGCCTATCTCTACAAGTTTGTGAACACCATGGGACTTGTCTCTACCTATTGATATCTCACCCAAGCAGCACTCTCTCACTCTTTCCTCAGCCAGTATATGAGGAAGGTTGGTGCACCACAATCAGAGAAGGAGAAGGCAGACCGGATAGCTAGCAAAGCATATTAGGCAGTCATCAATGTCAAAAAACACATTATAAGCATGCTTGCTGTTCTGGAGATTGTACAAGTCCTTTCGGATCTTCTCCCTCAATGAAAATAACATCGTCCTTGAAGTCGAGAAACTCAGACCCCCACATCTTAGCACATTGACAACTATCAGCAGATAGATATTGACCAAATCAGCATTGAGGTTGAAAGGGACAGTATAACTGTGGAGGTCAATGGATGGAAGGTTCTGAACACCTCTTAAGACCTCTTTATGTTCAACTCAACATCCACTCCCCAACTCAGCTGCCTATCAGTCCTCCTACATTGCTTCCAGAACCCAAACACATCAGCCTCCTTAATCTCAACACAGAGACAATAACACTCCCTAGCAAGCCAGTGTTGTGGTGCCAGCTTCATCCCTATTGCTGTTGGAAATAGACCAGCCGCTGTAACTGTTACCCCAAAAGGGCGCAATGTCAAGCATGGCTTGACATTCGGCTGGTGCTATATATGCAGTTCAACTGTGTTCACAACAATTGCCACTGCCACATCCTACCCTTAACACAAAGAAGAATGACAAGGACAAGTTGCCACACATCATGCCAGGCCATCTCTTTTGAGGCTTACTAGGGAACTGTCTGGTTGTTGTGACTAGAGATGGGGTTGTAATTGTTCCAAGCCAAGACTTCACTTACTCCAACACCCACATCATGGCCCAGTATTATCTCCAGTACCCTGAGGCCTCTGCAAAGTGTGCCATCAAGGCCTCCCTTATTGTCATGACCTTACTGCTTATATTTATAACCCACATGCTCACCACCTTACCACCAAGGAGTGCATGTGTACTACATATCACAAAGGTTTATGAATGTCTTTAGAGGAAAGCACCCACTGGCAGGAGCTGAGCAACTTTAATGACAATGAGCTGTTGGAACAGCTTATCCTAGTAGTTACACCAGATGCTATAGCATATGCTTGGTATGTTGTTAGCTAAGGTCAAGAACAACCTTCTCCAGAGAGGAGAGCTGATGTTACAGTTTGCATTTCTTATTATGGTTACCATGGACATTTCACACCATTTTTTAACTATTCACAGCATTATTAGACTCTGTCCATGTGCAGTCCATAGTTGCACAGTTGATAGCTACTTAGTTGCATAGTTGCACAGTCTGTAGTTGCACAGTAGCACAGTCCGTAGTCATAGCGCACAGTCTGAGGCTGTGCATTACACAGTCTCTAGCATGTATATAAGAGACAACATCATAGAGTGCTCCCTAGCTTTCAGTCTCCTTTGCATATAACAAATTTTCTTATTGATTATCTCACTTTTACCCGGTCTTACTAGTGCTTGCCTTTGACAAGGAAAGCCAGATTAGCTCACTACTAAGCAGTCAATTCTTTAAGGCTCTTCAGTTAAAAGGTCATGCTTGAAAGCATAACACTTACTCAATAAGCAACATTGATATATCATTATGATGCCTTTGTATGCAGCTACTTATTGAGATTATAAGTATCTATTGATGATAATGTGTATTGGTAGATTAGTATAACTAGTAATAGATTATTGACTATATTAAGCATATAAGTAGAGGCTGGGTGTCTGCTGGTTGTAACAGGCATAAATCAGTCAATAGCACTGCCACACTGAATGGGATGAAAGCAAGATTTACCAGTTAAATTCCCACATACATAACAAAGGATTACATATGTTTGGTGGGAAGCTTGCCCCATTAAGAATGATTTTTTGTACCTTATCAATCATAATGATCAGTTCAGACCCATATGTTGTATGTAGGCACATAAGTCAGAAGTTCTCATAAGTCACATAAGTTAAATATATATTTTCTTAATAGAAACAAGATAGTGGGAATGCTTATTCAGATATTCTGAGGAAAAAAGTGTTCAATGCCAATTAGTAATCTCTTAATGAGAGGTGCCTATATATTGATAAATTTTATCTTAGAGAGTTAGAGTCTCTGGGCACTCTAGATTTCTGTGCACTCCTTACGAGTATGCTTGTTATGCTTTTGCTCCTCAGGGAACTATATAATATATTATAAGTGACGTTTTTATCAGTCTTGTCAGTTTCAACTACTAATATAGTTATTTGAGTACACATTAGAAAGAAAGTGGACATGCTAATGCAGATACTAGTTCTATATTAAGTACTTATACATGGCTGCTGTGTTACAACTGATTGTCGAGGTAGGCGTGGGAGACAGACGAGACAAGCAGGGACACGAGAGAGACAAGACCTTGAGCAGCAAGGTGGAGCGAGGGCTCGACGAGCAGGCTGGGGACAAGTATATTGAGCAAAGTATCTACAGAGCAAAATACAGAGAGGCTCACCTGGGGACAAGAGGTCAAAACTGGTGTCCCCAGGTAGCGCGTGTGGTCTTATATACTATGGAGAACAATAGCGCTCAGTGCAGGAGTAGAGAACAAAAGGAAGTCCAAATAAGGCAACTAAGGGTACTAGCAATTGGAAAAGGAAATGATGGAGTCCGGGAGACCTGTGGTCATAACATGCTGCTATTGAAGAACATTCAGACAAGGAATCAGATGACAAGATGAATGATGGATAAGATAGAATTGAGTAATATCTGCATGTTTGATAGTTTTGCTCTCTCACTAAGTCCTCATGTTCTAATATATGTCTTCCTTTCATGGAGAAACTTGCCTACTGCCATACTCTGATGCTGCACATATATGTTAGCCTTCCCCAATACTATCATATAAGTCTATTCACGTGTTTGTCAGGCAGGGCAAAGGCGGATTGCATTAGCGTGCAGGCCAGCACAGGGAGGCCATCCAGCTCGCATTGCCACCACTCTCTTGCGCGACCTAGAGGGGCCAAGCTCAAGCTGGCAGAAGTGGAGTACATGCGGGAATACTGTATGTAGCATAGAGTAAGGAGAAGACGATCAGGAGTGAACAAGAAACTGAAGAGAATATGAAGTAATATATGTTTTTATGTATGCCAGAAGAGGGATAGTGGATGGGTGGGTGAAAAAAAAAGCAAATTCTCAAAGTCCTTGGAACTTTCAAGCACGTGGGTGAGGAAGGAGGAGGAAGAGAGAGGGAAGCAGGACACATAACATATAAGAAGGAGCCAGCGAGACAAAGAGGATATGCGACAAAGGAAAGGGAAAGGGGAAAGGGGAAAGAGGATGCGATGTGTCACGTTGAGTCTCACACATGCTCCTCACGCAACATAGACCTTGGCCTTGCTTGCAAGATCAATACAATTATGAGCTGCTATATTTAATCATGTGCCTTGTCTCTTAGCCCTTGATAGTATTTTTCTTTTTTAGTATGATTCCTACCCTTTTCATTAATGCTACACATACTCTCCTTCCAAGTCTGCTGCCTGCTTCTCCTATAGATGAACAGCCTCTCTTTGTTGAAATTGTTACTACTAATTTGTTGTTAACTCCAATTCTACTATAAGCATAAACCAGCCTTATATTTATACAATATATAAATGCTGAATAATACTAGAAAATGGGAGGAGAGCCTTGCACCTGGTACAAAATGCTTATAAACTTCTCACTCCTACTGACATCCTTATTGAGGGTGGCTATATAACATGCTTGGAGAGCTACACACTGCTTTATGGTGCGAACCATCTAGTCACTGCTACTTTTGTACAGCAGAAGTTGACACTCCAAGTTTTGTCAGAAATCTGATCAGCTTGACCAATCAACTCTGTTTTACAATACAATCATTGCTGTCAAGCTGATTTGCTCTATTTTTAAAACTGCCAAAAAAGGAAATCTTAAATATTCCCAATTTTGCCAAGGGATGGAAATTTGGTCTAAATATAGTAATCTGTGGCAGCCCTAATCATATAATACAAGAGTCTTAGACCACTTGAATAGTGTATGAATAAATAGGCAGTCTTTTTCTGCAAAGCTGAACTTACCAAATAATCTTAACATTCAAATAGAGGGAAAGGCTTACTGACACAGGCCAAGTATTCCAGAAATGTGAGTGGCAAGCAGTGTGTTCCTCCACAAGCGCACTGGACACTTATGTTAAGGACAGTCCCTGGCCCATTTTGCCATTGTACAAATGTAGTAGCATCTAAGTGGATTGCACTATAGTATCATGAGCTCTCTGAGGGAGCAAATGGGCTTGTGTGTCCAAGGTCCAATGCAATATATCCAATATTAACAACAAAGTGGCCTATATATATGCATATTGCACTATGAGAGTGGTTGAAATAAGGCTGAGTATAAATCCAGATTGTTTGTGGGTATTACAACTGGCAATGGCCAGAGCTGCCCTCCTGGACAGGCTAGGAAAATTGCTGATATTGGTTTTTTATTCTGGTCCAAAATATCTTCGGAGAGAATGCCAGAATCTAAGCAAGGTGAATAAGTAGTCAATACTAATGTCACTTTCAGAGTTTTGAATTCTGGTAATCAGTACTTGGAGACAAATTTCAGCAATTGCTAAATCCTGTTTAGGAGGGCAGATCTGGTCATGGGATAAGCTGCTAAGACTAATGTCCCTTTTGGAGTTTTAACCTGTTGTATTTGACACTCTGGTGATTATACCAAAGTATTCTAGCCTAGAATAGGAGACCAATTCTAACCATATTCCCAGCCTGTTCTAGAAGTTGGCATATGCCATTGTCTGTCATGTATACTGGATATAATATAGATCTGTGACCTATAGATAAATCTGTAACAGATCCAGATCCTGCAGATTCAGATTGTTTGCAGATATAGATTTGAGATTTTAGAATTTCAAAACCTACTAGAAGCTGGTGTGGGTATATTCACAGATATCCAGGTCAAGACCCATATCTATACTCCTAAACACCATACTGCAGATCAAGTACAGGTTTCTTGTGAGTACCAAACCTAACCATAGTTTATAGGTTCAACCCATACATATGCCCTCAAAATTTACAAGGAAAAGGCTTAAAGACATGGACGAGGAATGAAACCCATATCTGCACCAGTACAGGTTTCCATGTAGGTTGGCTGAGAGGTACCCATACACATACCTATATGGGTATGGGTATAAAAAACTGTGCAGGTCTGGCAGACCCACATTTTTCTCTAGAACCTACAGATTTAACCTTTTGCACATCTTTGAGTCTGATTTGTCCAAATAATGATCTTAATAACTTGGTGAATCCTCATATCTACAGGTTAGCCTACAATCTAATCTGTAAGTATAGGTCATGACAGATCCAGATTAGTGCAGATCTAGGTATGGACTTTGAAAGTGCAATATCTGTAGGTATCTAAGATCTATGCCCAGCCTTAGGTTGTTCCACCAGTCAGTAGCAATCTCAATGCTTATCTCCTAGGCTATGGTGATATAATAAATGTCTACTTGCAATATCATAAATCTAGTATTTTTATGTATACCCCTACCCTCTGAACATGCAGGTCCTAAGGGTATATGAGGGTTAGGGTGGTCCCACCCTAGAGTTGTTGCCTATCTGGGAGAAATAAAATCCACACACTTCCAAAATCTGGCCAACTCTGAGCAGTACTAATGTACAGTGGTTTGACCAGACCAATACATCACATATCATACAATTTCTATTTTACGACCAACATATAAATCGTAGCCAATCATACCGACTCCTTTGTGATTGAGTTTGTCTAGAAGGCATTGTAGGCTCAGCATATGAACATCCTTCTGTGCAAGTACAACATACCGCAGACTGCAATTCCACATGATCCCTCTGTATCGGTTCTGCACAAGGCAAACTCCACGACCTCCTCCTCTTCCCAATAGTCAGCAGTCCCAAGAATGCCAACACAGCCAACATCACCCCACACACCGCGACCGCCAATCCCGCACCCAGGAATCCTGCGCCAACAGGCGAGATTCTATCATGCAGTGCAGTAGCGACAACAGTGGTGCCGTTTCCAGCGAAGAGTGCCGCGCATCCGCGTGCCTGTGTCTGCCCGCACACATTGCACCATTGCAATGTGCTGTTGATGGCCGCGGGCTGAAACGCACTGACAAAGGCAGAGAGCGGCACGTCCGTGCTGCTGTCGTCTGGGCCGGGCAAGCGCATTGGGTACGCGCGATACGCGTCGTCTTTCGTCCCATTCTTGAAGTTGAACCGGACGTAGGGCTCGCTGGATGACGCAGACTGGCGGACTTCAAGTACAACCGATGCGGCGTATTCAACTGGCGGGGCACCGGTGTCAGCGGGTGCAGTACCAGGAAGCTTCCGGTGTTACAAGCAACGTACCGATGGACGGCGGGAGCGCGCCGTCTGCGACGACACCGGTCATGTTGAACAAGCTGAGGAACGGCTTGTAGGCGATAGACGAGTAGTGGAACTTAAGCGGGTCCGACGCGTTCGCGATGCGCTGCATCGCCGTCACCACGGACGGTACCATCGTGCGGAACGCGATGTTCCCGATGCCGTCGAACGTGTTGTCGCTGAACACGTTGTACTCATGCCAGTTTGCAAGGTCGCGCGCCTGCTCAAGGTAGCCGGAGGGCAAGTTGAACGTTGCATTGTGTATGGACTGCACGTTCATGTAGTCGAAGATCTAGTCAAGAGGAAAGGTTAACGCAATACTAGTGCGCTGCTGTGAACAGCAGACATACGTTCCACTACATGAATTAGACCGACATCAGCAAGACTTCGGACTTCGTGTGGTGTGTATAGTTCCCGTACCATGTTCTCCAGAGTCACAGGACGTCCATCCATGTACGGCTTGAGGCCAGTAAGAAATTGCGAAACCTGGGTCGCCTTTGTTTTAAAGTCCTCCGAATCGTAAAAGGCTGCGGTGTGGTCATCGAAAGTCTGACGTGCATTGTTCAACCGTCTCGTTGAAATGACACCTCTGCCTGAGAACTCACGTTGCAGGACGTATAACCTTCAAGGGAGACATCCTCATTCGGCTCCACGGACTCAACTGCGTACCTCCGTGAGTGTCATACAACGGCGGCTCACAGAATCACTCACCCGGGACGTATTGGTACTCTCCCAAAGGGCTGGTGACGTTGGTGCCGTTCGCGAGTTTCGTGCTCGCGAGAGATGTGGGGGGCCAGAGGCCCTGAGTCAGAGCGATAGCGCTATCAAAGATCACTCCACCCTCTCCGCCAGCGTCGGCGCGGACCTGGACTTGAGATTGCTGGAAGAGTGCGTTCGAGTTGGATATGCCCTCAATGAATGCGGGAGAGGACGCGTTGAAGTAAAGCGAACGAATGAGGCTCCCAAGCTGGAACTCTTGTTGCTGCATTCCGAGGCCACCTTCAGTGTAAGAGACAACCACGCACGACAAAGCTGTTGGCACATACCTCCCCGAGGGGTGTGATGGATGTCGCAGATGCGGTGTACGTCTCGGGATCCTGGTAGAAGCCCTGGCGATCACCATGACGAGCTAGTACCACCACACCCAGAACCTTGCTCTGGTCGTCCGTCGACATCTTGTAGATGGAGCGTCAAGACGAGTCTGAACTAGAGGAAGGAGCCGTACACCCCTTCGCGGGCGGGACGGTGAAGGAAGGACAGAGGGTCGAGTCAATGGCCTCATGGTGGGGGTCCGCCATAAATATACGCGCCGGAAGGATGACCAGAGGCGTCGGTGAGACAAGTTGTTATCTAGCCGAGCGAGATGATCTATACCACGAGACCGAGAGGCGGCCATCTCGGAGGGTCGGTCGCACTGAAGAAGCTGGAAAGGAAGACAGCGACCTCGCACGAAGGTGTACACGTCTGAGTTTGGAGGATACGATGGCGGACAGGATCGGAAAGGGTGTGCGTTGGCCCTGCCCTCAACAGAGATTGCTCACGGACTGCACACGTCTCCTTCTCATGGCCAAGATTAGCACGAGCTCAAGCCCCTCCGGCGAGTCTAACTTTACTCTCGTCTGCATACAGAGGTGGTCATGATGCACTTTAGGACATGCAAGAAGCATACCGTACATGATCCGCCGATAAGAGGCCATTCAGGCAAAAGAACCACTCGAAGCATTTGCAAGGTGAAGGCGGATGACTTGCACGAAATGGAGTCGGAACAGGGAAGCCGGCGCTGGGTGTCCAGCTTATTGGGACGGGGGCAGGGTATAAAAGTCACAATCAAATGATACAGTACGTCCCAACATCCAGAGTGATGTGTTACAAGAGTTGAAAACGGAAAATTATAGCGAACCGAGGTATATGAATGTGGGTGCGTCAAGATGCCCTGCAAGGAATGGAGTTGGACTGAAGGCCAGACTCCAAATGGACAGAGAGAAGAGACGTACCATTCTCGCTGGGTCAAGAGGATCGGGAGAGCTCAAGAGGTTGCAGCACTGGGATTGGAGACGTTGGTAGCGTAGGTGTCCGTGCTCGATCTCTGCCTCCGGGAGCGATGACAGTCAAGAAGAGGGTGGAAGGAAATCATAGGATGAACGTACGGATGAATCCCGGATTTGGGGACCTGACACGATGGTGAAGTCTGTCATGGGCACCGCCTTCGAATCGGCCTTGTCCTCGGGGGGTATCATGGGGGTATTGAGGAGGAGCCAGAATGTGTAGGACAACCGCGAAGTGAATGTCTCCTGGTGAGAGTCTGATGGCGACGACATGACGAAAGCAGCGAGATCTAGCGTGTGCAGGAAAGCAGATGAACGCGAGGGGAGTGGTGAGGACGCATGGCTGGCGCAGTAGCGGCCTCTAATAGAGCGTGCGCGAGTGCGGCTGGCAAGAGAGTCCGCGCGATGACATCACGGCGTACCGCGTCACGTGCACTCCCATTGAGAGATTGCGCGCTTCGCAGGCCAAGGTTTGCACTCGAGTCACACCAGCAACAGACATTCAGGCAACATGGCAACAGAAAAGGTAGTCATCATCACAGGTGCCTCCTCTGGTATGTCATTCACCGAAGCGAGTCTCCCAGTAACTTACATCTCGTGCCCGCTGCCTAGGCGTAGGTCGAGCTACCGCTATCGCCTTCTCCAACGCAGGCTGCGCCCTCGCACTTTTCGCCAGACGTCTCACCCAGCTAGAAGAGACCCGCCAGCTGTGCCAGGATCCATCAAAGGTTCTTCTAGTTGAAGGAGACGTCTCCAACGAAGGCGACGTTTCCAACCTCTTTCGTTCAACTCTAGAGAGATTCGGTACGACTTTTAGTGTCCGACGATAGCCATGCTGTTGCATCTGACCGTGAATCCAGGCCGTTTGGACGTGCTTTTCAATGTGCGCCTCTCAGAGGTCCTTCCCTTTGCCACAGCTTGAGTCTCTTCCCAGAATGCGGGCGTCACTGCTCCTCAGATCCCTATCGAAGAAACCTCCCTCGAGATATTCCAGAGGACCATCAACGTCAATCTCGTCGGAACCTTCCTTTGTACACGAGAGGCCGTCAAAATATTCAAGTCCCAATCACCCCAGGGAGGCATGCACACAGCTACAATGTGTCTGTCTCTACAAGTACTCATCCGATCCACCACTGACAGGACGTATCATCAACAACGGTTCCATCTCGGCGTATACGCCCCGCCCGCATTCCTCTCCCTATACTTCTTCCAAGCACGCAGTCTTAGGGATGACTAAATCGACGCTCCTGGACGGCAGAGCATTCAACATAACTTGTACACAGGTCGACATCGGTAGGCTTTTCTGTTCGCCACTACGCACAGTCATGCTCAAAGCACCGTTGAATTGTACTTTATCTCCAACTATACGACATCCCCAGGAGGAGCGCAGACGGTCATGTCACCTTCCCCTGAAGGCGCGCTCCAGCCTGACGGCAGGCGTATACCTGAAGCGGTATTCAACGCCAAGCACGTTGGGGAGACCATCGTCCACATCGCGAGCCTCCCACTTGACGTGACCGTGCTCACCTTCAACATCATGTACGTCATCTCGTCAGCGTGCACCCATCAGAACAATGCTCACGCATGCATGCTTCATAGGGCGACAGGAATGCCATTTGTCGGCCGCGGCTAGGCGTGACACGTGAGTACTACGCGGACCTCTCGAGTATAGACACGCTCATCTCTTCGGAATGTTCAGTCATTGAATCATGACCAATGTACAATACATTGTATCGCTAACGTACAGTCGCAGCCGAAAGAGTCAACACATTATTCCCTCGGCTTGTCGTGCGGTACCTCATTGCGACTAGTCGTGGCGCTTGAAACCTTGGACGTTGAAGGATGCGGATGTGACGCAGCTCTCACCGTCCGTCGACGGCTCGAATCCATCCCTGCATCGCTCTGTTTTCGCCAATAGTCAGCATTTCTCTGGCTCAACGCATCGATTCAGATTGAGCACTTACTGATGACGCACACGCCCCTCCTGCACGTCACGGCATTGACGTTCGGGATCGCACTACAGTCCCTCCCGCCATCCGCCGTACGCTCTCCGAACGGTGAGTCGTTCACGACACACCCGCCGCAGCTCTCGAGGTCGTTCTGGATGTCCACGCACTCGTATGCCTTCAGGAACCCGCGACCGGACAGGGTCGAGCCGTACAGCGGGCAACTCTTGTGCCCAGCGGGGCACTCATCGCGCTTCGCTGTGCGCCGGTAGTGCACGCTCGTTGGAGATGATCCGCCGTCCGCTATGCAGGTGTACAAGTATGATCAGCGCCCTGCTGCAAATGTAATTGGGCCCTTTGGAAGCACGTACGGCATTTGTTGCCTGATATCTTGCATTGCGTCAGTCCGCCGCCGCTCTTCTTGCTGCACTGGGTCGCCGACGTCGAACCGATAGGGGAGAAAGCGCCGCGGACCGGACAGTCAAAGCAGTGGTCCTGTCCAGTCTGGTCCTGGAGAGAGCATACCGGCCCGGTGAGTGAGCATGAATACGCACAAATTGAGCCATACAGTTGATCGCGCACCGTGTAGAAGCCAGAGCAGCTATACAAATACAACAAAAGACAAATCCTCAGTCCTCGTTCCGTGTTTACGCCGAATACGCGATATAACTTACCACGAGCAGCATTCCGTCGCACCAGTCGTCGACACGAACGTCCCACGCGGGCACTCAAGGCACTGCTGTCCAAGTCCCGGCGTCGGTGCAAAATGACCAGGGGGACACGGCACAGGCCGCGTTCCGCCCTGGCCATTGCAGTATGACCCCGCAGGGCAGACGCTGCACGCTGCTTGTCCCTCGCGCGAGCTGAAAGTCCCTTGTTCGCAGATGCGCTGCTCCTTTGCACCAGAGCCGCTCGGCCCGGGTCCCGCCGCGAACCACCCCACCTGCGCCTTCCGGCAGGAGGTCTGTCCTGCGTCTTCAGGTTCATACAGGGCGGGTGAAAGGAAACGGGCAGACGTCAGCAAAGCACTTGATTGTTTGGCTACAAGAGGTGAGTGACTACCACGCACTGGGCTGGAACGTGCCGGGGTCGCACAGGAAGCAGCCTGGCGTGCTCCCCGTTGTCGAGAAGGAGCCCGGGGCGCACAAGCCGGCAGCGACAAACGCTGGGGCTACAGCGAGGACGACGAGCGGGATGAAGGATAGGCGAGTGAGAACGGCGACCATGGTCAATACGTTGGAAACTGTGGGATGGGAAGGGGGAAGTGCGCCGCCACCCTGACAACAACGGACATTTCCTACTCGCCTTTTCTATGTCTCCTGCGATATGATTAGCCGTGCGCTTTGTCTAGTCCGAGGTCCCAAGACGTCAAAGATGGAAGACATGACTTCACGGAGGCCGCTCACTGGTACGTTGAGGCTGCCCTCGGCTGATCTGGCTCGCCTTCGGAGTCACAAGTACTGACGCTGATCATCCTCGCGACGCCGCATTGGGGGCGCCATGTACTCGCAGCAGCCGCCATAGCACCGTGCAGAGACAGATAGACCAAGCCAGAGGATCCGCATGGTGTCTGGGGTGTATATTAGCGCATCGCTCAGCTGTCCTCGGAATCCGGACATAGCGAGGACAATCGACCACACTTTCCTTCTACAGCCCCGAGTCTCTTCAGACTCGTATTCATTCGCAAAACCTTATGATATGCCGTCGGACGTCCACAGTGCCACCACGCCTCGAGCGAATCATCCGTTCCTGGGGGCGCTGCGGGGAAGACCTTGCACTATGGGCGTGTCGGCCAGCATCGCCGACATGAACTCTGCTCCAATCACATAGAATGTTCGCCAAGCCCGTACAAAATGCGCAGAAGGCGCACTCTCTACGCGCACGGGTGGCCGGCAGATGCATCTCTGTCGAGCTGCCATATGTGACTGCAAGCCATATGGAATACTGTGATATTGACCGCTGGATGTGCGGCGTTCATCTCGCAGATTGGAAGGCAATGCCGTCATCGATACCCGCACGGTTCCTGAGCACGGAAGCCCGCAGTGACTGCTAATATGCAAGTGGCTTCCTGCATTTGCGCGGGAGGACCGGTGAGGCGAGTCACAACAGGTCCTAGGCTACCGAGGGGAGTACTAAGGCGGTTCAGTTCCTTCTCGAGCAAGGGGAAGTGGGATTTGAGGCATGTGCATCAACCTGAGCTACCTGTCATACTCCGCGAATTGATGGCTAGTACTGACCTCTTTCGTCGCTGTCAGCGACTCGGAGAGAGCGATGTGATAATGGCCGATCCAGGCCTCCAAAAGCTGTATCCAGACGATTCCCACTTCCGGCGATCCTCTATTGGTTGCCGTGCATCGGTAGTCTTGACGGTAACGACAGGATCCTCGGCACATATTTGGGCTAAGATGTCACAATGAGGGGAGACTTGCGGAGGACTACTAGACGTCCTTGCGGACCTACTATGACAAGGAACGTATTGAGTATATCTGACAACGCAGGGTTGGAGAACATCGCAAGACTCCCCGCGATATCGATGCGTTCGACGAGGAACCGACATCAAGAACGAACACGTCAATGCGGACGATTCGACTGGCTGGCCTGTGAGCGACCGTGTAGCGTTGTCAGTAAGGGTAGCCGAGAAACGACCGTGGAGTCGGACGACAGCGCGAGATTCACACCGGTACCGGGTTGTGCGTGTCGAGATGATGTCGGATAGAGGCATTACACTTGGGACAATTCCTGGTGCACAAATGCTAGTCAACCTCAAGACGGTGTGACGATGGCGCATCAATTTCACGTAGGTCGAGGTGGCCATAGCGCCAGACGACGTGAAACGAAGTGTTGGGTGGCGAGTTATCGACGTCATACCTAGGGACAGAACATATTCCTCGACCTACGCAATTGTGCAATAGCCACCAAGTAGAGCAGTTCTATTATTAAACTAGGGTCAGCAAGGCATCATCGGTAGCGACGCTATGTGAGACGGATAAGTTACGTATCTCTACACGAGATTCCAGTACGCATCTCGCGGCTATTACAAGTGGGTACCGAGACGGAAAGTGCGTGCGATTACGTCCTGCACTCCCTCTTGCAGACCGACCTTGTCGTGTTGACCCCAGAACGCCTCCACGTACACCACTTTGCCGGCAGTCCCGTCGAATTCCTCGATCGTTCCAAAGGTCGGTACCTCGATCTTCCGGACGAGCTCGCTGCGGACATCACGCCGTTGCTTCTGAGCCTCGACATACGATTTATATTCCTCAGTCGTGAATTTGACGTCGGGAGAAGTGGGAAGCTTGATAGACTCCGGGAGATGCGGATCCAGCATCTGGTCGAGCAGAGATCGAGAATGCTGGTGTGGTATCTCCATGTCATCCTGACTATGGGCCAGCAGGACGGGCACATTGATGTCCCGTATACGAGACAACGTGTCGAATTCGTGGCTGAGGAGCCACTTGATGAGTCCTGTAGGGAAAGAACGTACTGAGGGTCTAGCAGGGAGAATGATGGGTGCGTTAACTTACGTCTTCCTATAGGAAAGGATTGCAAGGGTTGCAGCAAGGGGATACCGCGGATGCTATAAGTCTCTATCAAGGTCGCCACGTTGGTGAAGGGAGCCAGAAGCGCAACGCCGCGGGGCTTCAGGTCGTGTTGTGCGAGAGTCGTCGCTAAGCCGGCTGCGACGCCGGTGCCGAGACTGTGTCCGATGATCATGACATCCCCTGGCTTCGCACCTTGGTCCATGAGCCAGCGCCATGCGGTCCTTGCATCTTCTGCCAAGCCAACATCGGAAGGATAGCCACCACTGTCACCGAAGCCACGATAATCAATGACCAAGACGTTCGCCTTGAGTCTGGACGTGAAGGACGAGTAATGTTGCATGCGGACAGGGGCGGCGCGAGTAGCAGCAGCACCGTGACAATAGAGGATCGTAGGGTATGAGCGCATAGATTGTTGGACGAGCTCAAGGGACGGTTGCAAGAGGGCTGCATTCGAGCCAGCCTGAGCTTGGTAGAAGGGGTCAGACAAGATGAACCAGGCCCCAAGGGTAACGTTGTCGGGAGTGGTGAGGTTGAAGTTGAGTGTCTTGCCCGCTGCGTGTTGTCAGTGTTGCGTATGGAGTCGGGTGGGGGCACGTACGCGCAAGGCCATACTTTTCCGGAAGGTCAAAGTTTGCCCACCAGGGGATGCGGATCGCGTGCTGGTAGACGGCACTGACGGCGGTGAGCAGTCGTCAGAAGAAGGCACATGACCGGTTCGAAAAGTCTCTCACTGTCGCTGGAAGAATGGCGTCGCGAGCAGTGCGATGAACACCGCGTACAAACTGCTGCTGATATATGCAAACCGGTGGAGGCGGGCGAGGAGGCCACCGCCTGGCGACGGGGACGGTGAAGAGGGCATCGCGGCTCGGGTCGTGCTCGTCGTCGTGACGTCGTCGAGAACGGTGGCCAGCGAGCGCCCACCCTCGAGGCGGACTGTGACAGGGGACGCTCGATGCTGAGCCTGCCGTGGAAGCTGCCTTGATGCCGACTCCGACTGACTCTCATCCCCGTCGTTTCTTCCCGTTCGACATCGCTCACCTCACCGGGGATGAAGGTTAACAGGGCCATTCAATAGAGGCATCGTCCAGGTAAGCATCGCTAGTTTTGTGTGCACGGCGGAGAGGGTGATGGAGATTGCCTTTGGTAGCATATACCCTGTTCAGACCCCGAGACACGCCACGAACAATGTCCAACCCTCACGAAACGCACGAAACGTCGGAGGCACATACTCCTGCTGACCCAGCTACGCCCGAGACGAGGTCGTCAACCGAGACTCTACGCACAGGAAGGAGGACCCCCGCATGGGTTCCAACTTGGATCGGCCGTGGCATAGTTCTTGACATACGTGCACGCGCGCCGTACTATGTCAGTGATTGGGCAGACGCCTGGAACTACAGAGTCGTTCCTGCCATAGTCCTCATATTCTTCGCAAAGTGAGTTGCTCCTACACTCGGTCTCGCTCCGGCAAAACTAACCGATGATGGTCCTGTGTGCCGTCCTAGTGTGCTTCCTGGCATCGCATTCTCCCTAGATCTGATAGAAACCACTCAGCAGTATGGCGTCGCCGAAGTGCTCCTCTCCTCGTTCATGGCTGCGTTCATCTTTTCTATCTTTGGTGCCCAGCCGTTGTGCATTGCTGGAGTGACCGGACCTATCACCGTACTCAACAAGACCGTCTTTGATCTCATAGAACGTCAGCCAGACGCGCCGAACTATTTGCAGTTCGTCGGCTGGGTCTACCTCTGGGGCGCGGTTCTGCATTGGATCACTGCAGCGCTAAACTGTACGTCCTTCGAAAAGCCATCACCAGTGGCCATTCTGACTATGCGGAATAGGGTGTAACTTCCTTAAGCATGTCACACTATTCTCGTGCGACACGTTTGGCTTTTACGTTTCGTGGGTCTACCTCCAGTATGGCGTACAGGTCGTTACTCGTCAATTTTCTTCGAACAACTTCTCTACTCCTCCCACTCCGTCGTCAGAATCCCCGACTTCCACTCTTGATGGTGCCTTCGTTGGCATCATCCTTGCCCTCCTCATGACTGTCACTGCCTTTCTGTTCCGTACGCTCTCCCAGTCAGCGTACTTTCATCGACATGTCCGGCGGTTCTTCGCCGATTACGGCATGCCTATCTCCCTTGTTGCGTCGTCAGCGATGGCGTACTGGGGTCGATTCAACTCGGCAAATCCTACCACGCTCCCAACCGGACATGCATTCATGCCGGCAGGTGATCGACCATGGCTTGTCAAATTCTGGGAACTCGACGGCAAATGGGTTGGTATAGCTTTCCCTTTCGGCTTTGCCCTTTGGGTCCTGTTCTTCTTCGACCACAATGTGTCTGTGAGTGACTTCCACTTGTTGATGAATATTCAACAGCTCAAGGCTATGGTTAGTCATTAATGGCGCAAGGCACCGATTTTCCACTGCGGAAGCCACCAGGATTTCACTATGATTTCTTCCTCCTCGGTATCACGACATTTATTGCCGGTCTACTAGGAATCCCAGCCCCAAACGGATTGATCCCTCAAGCCCCCATTCATACGACATCTTTGCTCATCATGGGCCATGAGAAGAAGCAAGACATGGAAGGGGGCAGTGGACAACGGACACCCCGAACGGACGAGAAACGGGAAACCTCGGTACACCAGCATGACGCAGAAGGCGAACGCACAATGACCCGCACACGCTCACGCATACACCCTCCGCGCGATTCTGATCTCGAGCCCGACCCTACCCAGTCTAGGGACGGTGAGGGCGATCTGCGCCGACACGAAGTGCCTGTCGCCGTTGTCGAGCAGCGTGTCTCGAACCTTGCCCAAGGCGCGCTATGTCTCATCCTTCTAACTGGGCCTTTCCTGCACGTCCTCAACTTGATTCCTCGAGGTGTTCTTGCTGGCCTCTTGTGAGTACCCCTATCCATCTCACGGAACAGTCATACGTCATAGCAGTTGCTTATGCGCGTCTTTATATAAGCTGGTACATGGGAGTAGATGCCTTGCAAGGGAACGGCATCACTCGGAAGCTTCTCTACTTCTTGCGTGACAGAGCCCTCACCCCGGCGGACGAGCCCTTGCGTAAGGTACGCAGGTCGCGGATCCTGCTCTTCGTCGCCGTCCAACTTGTCGGCTTTGGCGCGACCATGGCCATCACTCAGACGATAGGTGTGTGTCAGTTACTGTCCATGAGCTATTTTGCTGAAGCACTGTATGCAGCTGCTATCGGTTTCCCAATAGTCATCATGCTCTTGGTCCCGGTACGGACCTACTTGGTGCCGCGGCTGCCCTTCACAGCAGACGAGCTGGCGATCTTGGACGGCCCGACTGCGTCACCCTTCGTATGTGTTTCCCCTTTCATATAGCTTCCCTGTGCTAATTGCACTCTAGACGATGGAGTCGGTAGGCGGAACCAAAGGGTCATGAGAGCAGGATGTTTGTATCCCCGTGATGTACATATCCAATCGCACGCATCCTTTGTAGACCACATAGTTCCGACGTGGTATGCAGAAAATCGTACAGCCGTGGATATATGAACATATGCATGAGTCCATGGTCGAAAGCAGCATAAACGAAACGAAAGCGAACGAGAAACTATGCTACACCGGAAGTGGAATGCCCTTTGGATCGATACTTCACAATCCAAGGGTGTTTCCGCACTTCCGCAAGAGGCAGTCGCTTCTCGGGGTCGTACTGAAGAAGCTGCAAGCGGCACCGGCTTCAGCTCAGAACAGATGATTGTGGGCAGGGTGCACACCCACCTTAATGATCAGGTCTCTTGCCTCGACCGACACCTTCGAAGGGATCTTGAGATCGACTCGCTGTATGCGTCGGTATGTCGCTGTAATCCAACCCCTCAATACGCATGTCGTCTTTCGTGCACAGTACAGTACTCACCATTGTGCCCGCTGAGGTCCTCGAAGGGTGGGTTCCCGCAGATGAACTCGTACGTGAGTACGCCCAAGGCCCAATAGTCCACTTTCTCTGAATGCTCACGGCCCTCCACCATCTCCGGAGGCAGGTAGTCCAACGTGCCGCACAGCGTTTTCCGGCGGTTACCCGGTGCGTGCACGCTCCAACCAAAGTCGCCGATTTTGAGCTCGCCATTGATACCCAACAGTAGATTCTCAGGCTTGATATCACGGTGAATGACGTGCTTGGCGTGCAGGTACATCAGCGCGTCCGCCATCTGGTCGATGTAACGCGAGCTGCGCTTCTCGGTGAAGCACCCGTACTTGGTTAGCTGCTTGTAGAGCTCGCCCTTGCCCGCAAACTCGAGCATGAGGAAGATGCGCTTCTCGTCGTGGAAGTAGCCGTAGAGGCGGAGGACATGTGGGTGTCGCAGGTTCTGTTGGATCTCAATCTCACGTCGGATCTGTTTCTCGACGCGGGACTGGACGATTTCAGACTTGTAGAGGCACTTGAGAGCGAGGATATAGTGCGGTTCGCTCTTGGTGCGAACCATGTACACTCGCCCAAACTTGCCTTTCCCAAGGGGGCGACCAATGTCAAAGTCTGTGAGATGCCATTCTCGTGTTGGTCGCT
The DNA here is from genome assembly GCA_020543525.1 of Coriolopsis trogii. Taxonomy (NCBI): domain Eukaryota; kingdom Fungi; phylum Basidiomycota; class Agaricomycetes; order Polyporales; family Polyporaceae; genus Coriolopsis; species Coriolopsis trogii. The sequence goes on along the minus strand of JAHYIO010000023.1, from coordinate 1,998,077 downwards.
CTCTGGTAGTGGCATCAGACTTATTGCTCGTCCAGGCTCTGAGGGATAGAGCCACTCACATTGCGACACTGGAATCCAAGGCAAGCGCAGCAGCGGCCTCGCCAGTCACCGCCTCTCCTCTTGTTTCGTTCTCAATCTCAAATCCGCCATCGTATCGGCCAATGTCAAAGGTGGGTTGCGCAGGAGTGGGGGCTACGGGAGGGCGTGTTGGGGAAGGCGGCCGTGATGTTTGCTTGCTCGCTAGTGTAGTTGTCGACGCTGCCTTCTGCAGAGTCGTGGATGTCGGGAAAGGGTTTGGTGCAGCGTACTTGGAGAGGAGCTTGGTCACGTTCGTCTGACTAGGTTTCTTCTGGTGCTGGGTAGTGGGGGGTCGCGCGGTATTGGCCTTGGATGATATCTCGAGTGCGGAAAGCTGGCGAGCAATTTGATTCACGGAAGTCATGGCAGGTTTCGCAAACGTCGTAAGCAAGAAGGTGCCAGCAGAAGGAGAGGGTGGACGACGCCGTGGTCGAGGTCGAGGACGAGAGAGCGGACGTGCTCGCCGTTCCGTTTTCAACACGTTCGGCAGCGCCTCAGGTTACGCGTCAGTCATGTGACCGAAGACTATGAGCTCGGCCCGATGTGCCCGCCATGTATATCCTGATCCTCTCTCGTCCTCCGAGTCCTTGCATAGGAAACAATTGCTCCAACCAGCCATTTATCTCTCAACCCCTCGCGCACGGGCGTTCTCATGCCATTCCATAACCCCCAGAATAGAGTCAACAAATTCTCATCCAAGCCGAACACATGTCGTCGTCTGCAACGTGGTGACAGCACTTTCCATTACCCCTGGTACCACGCGAAGACAAGCTTGCGAGCTCGCAGGCAGCCTCATCTCCAGAAGGCCCCTAATTCGCGCCCCGCAGCTGCTAAACGAGCGAAGGGTGGATGCACAATGCGATGTATGGCTTGTACGGCAGGGGAAAGTACAATTGCGGACTACATTGGGCTACCTCCGTGAACCCGTGCTCCAGCCGTGCTCCTGATCGTTTGTCAGGTGCAGGTCACCGAGGTCGTCTTTCAGTAGACTCTTACCTGCCGCACCTCTTTGCCACGATGTCCACGAGACCCGCTCAGAACATGGCGCTGATGCTACTCGTCTGTGTTCCGACCCGCATGGACTGGGTGACGTCAAGCGACAGCCTGAGGTGAGAGAACGCGAGCCTCCCTGCGCCTTGAAGCAGGGGCCATTTCGAGTCCGAGTCCGAGTCTAAGAGTTAAGAGGAGTCGTCGGGGAAACATCGACGGAAACATCGACGAGTTTACACACACCGTCCGTCCCGAATCCGAATTCGAATTCGGAGACATGTCAAACGACCTCCCTCAAAGCCCTGTCTGCGCGCCGGAGCTCCTTGTCTTCGCTCCATCCACACGGACCTCCTTGAACTTCCTCTCCGCCACGATGTCCACCCTCGAACCACCCACAGTCCTGACAAGGCCGCCCCCATGTGAGTCCCCCGACCTCCCGCCGTCCCCTGTCCCTTCGCGCGACCCCCTCGCCACTCCCCTCGAGCTCCCGACCCGCTGCCAGAGCCCCCAGCACGATGTCGAGGGAAGCGGCAGCACAACGCCAGCGACCATGTCGTGTGACCCCCCACAATTGCGGGACGCCAACGGCCGACTCGTGTCGATGAGGCGCAAGAAGCGGCGGGAGCGGCGCGAATCACGCCTTCGCGAACTCCTCAAGGAGTCGAAGCTCGTCCTCACGCTCGAAAACTCGGGCAGCGTCGCCCGCGACCACCTCGCGTCCGAGCGCACCTTCCTCGCCTATGCGCGCACCAGCCTTACGATCGCCTCTACCGGAGTCGGTGAGTCTCCTTCCACTTCCGTCCTTTCCCTTCCCCCGTCTCCATCCGCATCTTACGATAAACTCCATGCTTCCATATGCTCACCGACACCTTTTGACTGTTTGACGCACCATCCGCCCACCTGGGCATATCCCATCCCATGCTTGACCGGAACAACAGCGCTCGTGCAACTGTTCACGCTCTCCGCCGCGACCCTGGACAAAGACCTCGAACGCTTCGCGCGTCCGCTGGGAGCAGTCATGATCGTCCTCGGCCTCTTCACGCTCTCGGTAGGCGTCGTCCGGTACTTCCTCATCCAAGACGCCCTCATCCACGGGTCCTACCCCGTCGCGCGCATAAGTCCGACCATCCTCTCCTTCGCGCTCATCGTCCTCGTCCTCACCGTCTTCATCATCATTCTTGTCGCTCGATGAGGATGTTGGATGCGTAGGTGGTGTCCAGATGGATAGGGAAGAGTCACTGGAGAGCCGCGGGGGATGGTATAGAGTTTCTTAGACGTACGTTATTTCGGTATATATACCCGCACCCCATACTTGATGGTAATAGCGACATCGATTCCGTGATTGTCAACCCTTTGTAACACTACGAGCATCATTGGTCTCAACTCAGATTGCGTAAACATCAAATCACTCGCGAGCATTGTTCCGAACTTGCTGACGTATCGGAAGCGACGGATTGCAAACTCACTACTTGACAGCACACCGGATGTAACGTCGCCTCTTTCAACCCACTTTACGGTTCTCACAAATATAGCCAATCCAAGCGTACACCGGAAACAGTCTTGTGCAGACGTATAGCTTAACCCTCGTCTAGAAAGAATATGTGTAGTTACTTTTAGTCTACTCGCAAAGCTAGTTGGCATTACGACGATAGCTACACAGCAACACCCATCCGAAGGCGCACACCGTGTCCTCTAGTAGATCATCGATGACATGTCCGCGCGGATACGGTTGTAGTCAAAGAGACCGTCCAAGGGACCGACAGCGGCAATAGCAATCTGCAAGAGAGGCAGTCAGCAAAGTCAAAATGTACACAGTAGCTCAATACGCACATCCTTGTCCCAAAGGTACTTCTTCGCTACCCGCTTGATGTCGTCGACGGTGACCGCATCAACCGCAAACTCGATCTGCTTGGGTGTCATGCGACGTCCGCTGGTGACAAGCTGACGACCGATATCCTCGGCAATGGCGGTCGTGCCGTCAAGACTGAGCAGCAAGCTTGCCTTGAGCTGGCTCTTGGCGCGCTCAACTTCGGTGTCCGTAGGCGCAATCGACATACGTGTCCACTCGCGGAGCGTGAAGTGAGTCATGTCGTCCAGGTTCATGAGGTTCTCGCTCACGAGATAAATACCCCAGAGACCGGTGTCCGAGTAGCTCGTCGAGAACGACATGAAGCTGTTCGCAAGCTCGTTCGACGAGATGATGTGGGAGAGGCGAGAGGACATGAGGCCAGCAGCACCGAGCGAACGGTCCCAGTTGCCGAAGATGCTCTGCATGACTAGCATGGGGAAGTAGTCGGGTGAGCTCCAGCCGACACCCTCGACGGCGATAGCGACGTGAGCAGTAGGCATCGAGTCGTCGCGAATGCGGACTTCAGAGCCGACGAACTTCGTCTTGGGGTGGGAGAGGCGACCAAGGGGAATGGGGTTGGGGGAGACGGGGAGCTTGGCGAAGTGCTGCTCGGCGTACTTGACGAGCTGGTCGTGGTCGACACCACCGGTACCAACGAGAACCATGCGGTCCGCGGTGTAGTTCGTCTTGATGTAGGAGACGAGATCATCGCGCTTGATGGAGAGAATGTTCTGCTTCGGTCCGAGGATGGTACGTCCGAGGGGTTGGCCTGAAAGAGGTCAGCTACTCGCCAGGCGCAGATCCGAAGGTGACGTACCCTGGAAAGCAACAGCATGCAAGTGGTCGAAGACAACCTCCTCCATCTGCTTGTCCACTTCCTGCTGCTCACGGAGAATCACATCGCGCTCACGCTCAATAGCCGAAGCCTCGAGGGTCGAGTTCTGCAGGATATCACTGATGATGTCCACGCTGGTGCCAACGTCCTTGGAGAAGCATTTGGCGTAGTACACCGTCTGCTCACGCGACGTGTACGCGTTCAAGTGAGCACCAATGTTCTCGACCGACAACTCAAGCTGATGTTGAGTGCGGCGGTTGGTTCCCTTGAACGCCATGTGCTCGAGGAAATGCGCTGTGCCGTTCGTCGCGTCTGTCTCCGCCCTCGACCCCGCATCAATCCACACACCCACCGTTGCCGTCTGCGCGTGCGGATGCGCCTCAGTTGCAACCGTCAGGCCATTTGGCAGCGTTGTCGTCTGCAGCTGGGGGTGAGGTATGTTGACTGCAGTCGCGAATGACCGCAATGGGCGGCGCTGAGGTGGACTCTGTCAGGAACGCATATTTGGACCAAAGCATGTGCAACGTACGGGATAGCGCGCTGCGCTGCGACGAAGAGCACGTCCAAGCGAGGCCGAGAGTGTGCTGGTCACCATCGAGGTTGTGGAGAATGAAGTGTTCGTCGTCGGCGGAAACGCTCACCGGGCGAATACGGCGTAGAGTCGGAATGAGAATACATTCAAGCCCCGTCGCAGTGAAAAGCTAGCTCCGCCGTCGGCGTCCCAAACCCTTCGAAATCACCCGAACATGGTTGGTCGGCGCCTGTCGACGTCTCTGGGTTCATCCAAGAACCTCCCATCCCGTATTGAGTGCTAAAGGACATAGTATGCTAACATGATTATTTTCTGGTGAGACTGAACACTCCCAATACGAGGCCAGTTGGCATGTCAATGTGACGAACTCCCTGCGTTTCCGAGTGCAAGTCGGTCCGGACCGCAACTCTGCCGGAGGGTGTCCAAGATCTAAAGATACATGCGACTGTTTTCCAACGCCAGTACTATAATTTCTCAAAGTCGACAACATCTTCGACTCAGCTTTGACATGGCCACCATCCGCGTACCTGCAGAGATATTGTGGCGGTCCCTAGGTTTGCCTATGGAAGCCCTGACACGATTGCGACTCAGCGAGCACCCTGATCCTTCCGTCGACTCATCTTTCAAGATAGGCACCGCAGCTCAGGCATGCTGCTCTCGCTTGGACTATGAACAACCCGTTCTCATGTTACCGCAGACAGCTATAGGATTATCCGGCTTAGCCGCGGCTCACTTCCACCAGCTGCGAACCGGTATTGAGCAAACGGTAGCTGTCGACGCACGTCATGCCGTTCTTGAATTTAGTCAGTCGCGGCCATACAGTCCGTTCATAGTGCAGTTCTAACACAACTTGCAGAGAGCGAAGCATATTACTCCATCGAGGGACGGTCAGACGAGAGCCCGGCCCTTTTCGACGATTTGGCCGGTGTGTACAAGACTAAGGATGAAAGCTACGTGCGGATCCATACGAATTTTCCTCAGTAAGGCCCTCACTGGTGACTATACAGTCACGAAACTCACGCGAGATACGATAGCCATAAACAAGGTATATTGGACATCTTGAGATGTGAGCCAACGAAGGAGTCTATTGCCAATGCCCTGTCGGGTTGGAATGCTGTCGACTTCGAGACGGAAGCGGCTTCGACAAAGATGGTGGCTACCGCACTTCGCTCATTCGACCAATGGGATACACATCCACAGGGACAAGCTCTTGCACGCACGCCTCCCATTATGTTGATCAAGGTGGGAGATGCGCCAAAGCGGAAACCATCCCTTGTCCAACCTGCTCAGCCGTTAGAGGGCATTCGCGTCTTAGACTTGACCAGAGTTCTTGCTGGTCCTATTTGTGGCAGAACACTTGCTGGTTCCGTATCTCACCTCACACAGTATCAGGAGTCCGTGCTGACAGTCTGTACCCAGCTCATGGTGCCGATGTTTTGTGGATAACCTCCCCTAAGCTCCCTGCGCTCCCGAACCTGGACATGGACACCTCTCGAGGAAAACGGACTACTCAGCTGGATTTGAACGAAGTCGCTGATCGGAGGACCCTGGCGACCCTCGTCACAGAAGCGGACGTTTTCTTGCAGGCATATCGGCCGGGCGGCGTGGCCGGAAAGGGCTTCAGCGTCGGAGAGGTTACAAAGGCACGCCCTGGGATTGTCTATGCGAGCCTCACGGCATATGGCTGGGAAGGACCATGGAGGGACCGCCGTGGTGTTGGTTCTGAGTATTATTGCCTCTGTCCAGGGTCACTGATATTACGTACTGCAGTTCGACTCCCTTGTGCAAACTGCCACGGGATACAATGTGGCCGAGGCTGAAGCATACGCCGCCTTCAAGGGCGAAGCTTCAGTAACCAACCTCCCGCCAAGACCCCTCCCTATGCAGGCATTGGACCACGCCGCCGGTTACATGCTCACCTTTGGCATTCAGGCTGCTCTTTGCAAAACCATAACGGTAAGACGCAGAAAACCTGGAGAACTTATTATTGATGGTGCATCTCAGGAGGGTGGTTCTTGGGAAGTTCGAGTTTCCCTTGCCGCTGTCGGCCGGTGGATGCGATCCTTAGGACGTTTGGATCCGCTGGTTGCCTTCGGAGAGGGGCGTCCGCTTCCCCCTCGTTCCCTACAAGACGCGGAGGTGATCGCAATAAGCACGCAGTACAAAGAGGGTGCGAGGCATATCGGTATTACTGGGCAGGGAGTGTTGTGGGCGATCAAGCACAGTGCCGTTCTTGCTGCGACCCCGGTCAAAGAGGATTACGCTCCCTTCCGTCTGGATGCGCACAGTCCGGAATGGCTTCCAAGGGGATAGGTCATTCCAACAGTATCACGGAACAAATTGTATCACACGCCAATAAGTATATGCCTATAAATCCCTACTTCATAGCGAACTGCTTGGTTGTCGACCGACGAGCGCTACCACCTGGCTACCACTTTCGCGTATGTAAATGAGGGGCCGCGGAAAATGCCGTCGTCCGGATCCCCGCACTCGCTGAAGCGTACGCGTGATTTACTTCCGTACCTTCCCTCCGCTGCCTCCCTCTCCTCCTTCTCCTCACCATGAGACCGTCTGCTGTACGTTTGCTCAACATTCTCGTTCCCGTAAAGCGGTGGGTAGCGCGAAGTAGCCATGCCGCGCTGCAGAAACTGAAGTACAGTGGTACGCAGGACGGTCGACTATGCAGTCAAGATCCGAGTCACCCCAGATCAGAAGGGCGTCGATCTCAACGTGAAGCATTCCATGGTTCGTCTCTATATTCTCATATTTGCGCACTTCTCCAACCCTCTACGTGTCCCAGAACCCATTCGACGAGATTGGTGCGTCCTGCGCTGCCCCATGGCGCACCCACCTGACCTCTGACGCACTCGTCGGTGCTTACAGCCGTTGAGGAGGCCGTCCGGTTACGCGAGCGACTGAAAGACCAAGTAAAGTCCATTAAGGTCGTTACCATAGGGCCTCCCAAAGCTGTCGACACGCTCCGCACCGCGCTCGCCATCGGCGCCGACACGGCCGTGCACATTGAGGTGCCCGAGTCTACCCCGGCCCCGGAACCGCTCGGAGTCGCCAAGGCGCTCCGCGCAATTATCGAGCGCGAGAAGGAGAAGGGCGGCATTGACTTGGTGATCATGGGAAAGCAGGCCATCGACGACGACGCCGGCCAGACGGGCCAGATGCTCGCGGGGCTCATGGATTGGGCACAGGCGACATACGCGAGCAAGCTCGATGTAGACCCGAAGGCTAAAGTGGCAGAAGTGACACGGGAGATAGATGGTGGCTTGGAGCAGCTTAAGTGCCAGCTGCCATTGGTTGTGACGACGGATCTTCGGTGAGTACTGTGTTGAACCGTCCGTTTCCCTCTCTCCCCTCACACGTCTCCTTTCAGACTTAATGGTAAGCCTCGACTCGCGTACGGATGCTATTTCTCCACTCATTATGACATCTACAGAGCCGCGCTACGCGTCTTTGCCGAACATTATGAAGGCAAAGAAGAAGCCGATTGAGAAATTGACTGCCGCGGACCTTGGGGTCGACCTCACACCAAGACTGGAGACGATCAAGGTCGCAGAGCCACCAAAACGCGTAGGTGGAGGGAAGGTACGTTTGTATACTACCATGAGAGTCGATACAGGTCACTTACGCAACGCGATAGGTCGAGAGCGTAGACGAGCTCATCACTAAGCTCAAGGAAGCTGGTATCACGCCTGTGAAGTCATAGAATTTGAGGACCCATACGAGATGCCCACAGCATCTAATGTCTACCACTCGGAAGGTCTTGCATAACAGCTCCCACGTCCATGTCACAACCTTTCAGGCATGGTAGCATGTCTCTTTGCGCACGAAGATCTCTCGGGGTGTGAGGCGTTATACTAATAGTATGACTTGTGATCGCATTACCCATCATCCCTCTCGCTATCCTCCCAATCACCTCGCCCACAATGACAGCTGCAAAACATAAGTAACGATATAAAAAGGAAGATAGGGGATAGCCACGTTGCGAGTCGTCGAAACTAAAGGGAAAGTAGCATAATCCGTCCATTCAGCGTATACAAGTCCGAATAACTACACAGCGCACAGCGAACGGTGGTCTGAGCACGTCGCAATCATGACAAGACCTGAAGTAAAGTTCAGCAAAGCATTGGTATTCCCGTAGAACAACGTGCTACAACAAGGAGGGTACGTACTGCCAAGAGGACCACGCATATGACGACGACAAGGACGAGCATGAGACACAAGGCGCGCCGGCCTGCGCGTCGCTGGTATTCGTGTGCTGTGGTCAGCTCTTCTGCAGCACCTGCGGTATCCACAGCGATAGAGGATATATTTGACTCGATGTTGTCTGAGCAGGGACGTTAGCGCGCACGATTCATAGAGTCGTCGTTGATAGACACGTACCGATCATACCGCCCTGCTCCTGGACGAGGGTGCCGAGGTCACGGAAAATCGTGTGTAGCTCATGAATCCCGGTCTCAATCTCCCGTATCTCGGCTTCGCGTTCCTGTATCAAGGACTCTTGGAATGCAAGTTCTTGGGGCGAGAACTGTGTCTGGAGAATTTGCGCCTGTCGTTGCGAGGGTGTGGGACTCGAGGATCGAGCCTCCTCATGTCTGGATCCGCGTCGAGCAGCGCACCGTCGGTACGTTATGTCTACATCAAGTATGTCTAAAGGCAAGGTACTCACCCTGCAGTCGCTTCATCCTCGACAGCATGCTTGACACCCTCAATAACTGTCCGCTGACGCTCTGCGCTGACCTGCTGGGCGCGCTGGAAGGCAGCAAGAGAAAGTCGGAAATCATGAGAGGTCTTCTGCAATGACGTCTTGTACCGTGGCTGCAGACGCAATGTGAGCATTCGTTCCTACAATTCTTGATGAATCATCAAACGTACTAGGGTAGCCTGCATTGTCACCAGCTTCTTGAGATCGTCCGAACCTCGCTTGACCATCGCGCGCGTTGACTCCGTGAGGTCATGGCTGTGGTCGACCTGGATTAGTGGAGCGGGCGTGTTTGAAGACCATTATTTGTACTCACAGAGACTTGCGCAGACTCGCAGAGTCTCTTGCGGTTCCCAGCTGATCGACTAACTTCAGAATACCTTGGACATTGGTATTGATCTTGAAGGCTTGGAGAGACAGTGATGACTGCAGGGAAACAAACGCGGTCTCCTCTGGCGACTGAGGGACGCCGCTTGGAGACAGGGGACGTTGGGTGAGCCCGGCCTCTATGTCTTGAAAGCTCATTGCGGTAGGATGCAGCGGCGGAGGGTGGTAGTAAGGACGAGAACAACGCGGTGGTGGAGACGCTTCGGAGACACTGCGCCCGCAACCGCCACGGTCCGCCCAGACGCCTTGCTGACAAATCTCCCAAAGGTAGTGATCAACGCGCAGCTGCCTGTTCTCACGCAGAACCTGCTCTCGTCTGCCCAGCCATACAGGAGTGCCGTTGTGTACTCTGCTATCACGTCTCTTACACAAAGCGTCGTTGCAGGATGATTCACGCCACCAATTGTGAGTCTTTGCATGCTGATGGAGGAAGCTCAGAATACTGCAACTGGTAGGTTCCACGAGTAGACGGATGTCGGCGCAGCGGACCCTTGGACTGCCAACCACTATGTAGCACAGAAGAGACGAGCTCAATATTGCAATACACAAGCAGGGCCAACGCGTTCACGCTACACAAGCTATGTAAGCTCGCGAAAATTGTGTGAACGGGTATATTTATTAGATGTGGTCAGTTGAGCATGGATTCAATTGCCTCTGTACCGCCTGCTCGATGCTGACGTTCCATAGGGTCCTATGACACTCCTGACGGCCCGTTCTACGCCTATAAAGTATTGATTTCTCCACGGAATACTAGCACCCCCTGCTGCACCAGTACCACATCTCAACCATGCATGTTGCCGCATCACTGCTTTTCTTTGCCGCTGTACGTCTAGCCGGGGCCCTGTCGCCTACTCACGTTGCTTGTCAATTGCGAAAACCCACTGGATTATCACCCTTGACTGGCTGTCTCCCTGGAACTATATTCGTATCTCACAGTGACCCACGTGCGCATTTCAGTAGCGTGCAATCAGCGGTTTTGTCCTTGTAAGTGTCTTGACGCGCTGCGTATGCTGCCTATCTCTCATTCGTTCAGACCCGAATATGGAGCCGCAACTATCCTCGTTGGTGCGGGAGAGTATCACGAAACAGTCAACATCACGCGTTCAGGCCCACTGACTCTTTTAGTTTGTTGGCCATTTTGCATCCATACGCTCGTCCTAATCCCGTTTTGCAGGGCCAACTCGATCCTCACACTGCCTTCGACCCTGCAGGGAACTCGTTGACTCGCAATCTGGTTCACATCTGGAATGATATATATGTCGAAAACGGGATTGACGACGCCCAGTCTGCCGTCCTACTCGTCGCCCCGTCCTTCAATGCATCGTTGATTGGGGCTGGGCCTTCCGGAGCTCCCCTGCAGCCCTTGTTTGGAAATGTTAACTTCAAAGCTTACAACATTGACTTTGAAAACCGAGCGGTCCGTCACACCAATGACGTGCGTAACGTGTACGCTGATCTGTTGAGCTACAGGCCAATTTCGCGATCTCGCAGGCCTTAGTGACTGACATATCCTACGCCAATGCTTCCTTCTATGACTGTACGTTCGCAAGCTATCAGGATACGTGGTACACGGGCCGCAACGCGAGTACATATGTGATTGACAGCATCATCTACGGACAGACGGATTGTGAGTCATCAAACACCTTGATTGATCGGATGCTGACCTGCTTGCCTAGACCTCTTTGGTTTTGGGACGGCGTTAGTCTATGACGAGATGACATGCGTCTTGTACCGTCACTCATTACTCGCCGTAGGTGGTTTGAAAATGTGACCCTCGCAAATCGTGCATGTGGTGGAGGTATAGTGGCATGGAAGGGAACCAACCTCACTGACGCGCCCGGCAACCGTTACGGTGCATACATCTCCAACTCGAGGATCATTCGAGTATGTAATATCCAAAGTCTTTCCTACATTCTCACCAGATCTCTCCCTGGCAGTCGCCAGATGCGAACGAAACCACGGTCACGGACGGGAAATGCTTCCTCGGGCGGCCGTGGAACGACTTGGCCACGACGGTTTTCTTGCGCACCTACATGGATCAGAGCGTCAATCCCGTGGGTTGGACTCCGTTTGATAGCGCAAGGTTCGTATAGTTGGCATTCGACAGCTATCGTTCGGTGACAATTACCGTGTAGGCCAGTCATCCTGAATACGACGTTCTATGCAGAGTTTCATTCTTTCGGTATGTACCTGGGTATTGTGATAGGTTGACCGAAAGATCTCATGTACTGTGTAGGACCCGGAGGGAACACCTCTTCCCGGATTTCCCTTGAACACAAACTGACTCAGAAAGAGGCCAGCGAATTCACCGTTGAGAAGGTCTTCTTGGAAATGCCACGCTGGATCGATGTTCACTGGCTTAGTTGTTGCTGACCGTTGAACGTTGTACAGTCGTATTTACGACATGAGCACGTGCATTATATACGGAAAAGACATACACATATATATATCTTATAGTCAAATCGACGATCATCCTGCACCTCACGAATCCTCCACCATACTGTCGACGCTACGCGATCACCAAGAGGATGCAACCGCCGGTCTTGACAGCATCCAGCGTATCGTTGTCTGAGTGTATGTGTGCTGTGCATGGCTCCCCGCGAACCCACTCCCGTGACTCACTGTATTCATCTTGAAGCTGGCCCCGGGCTCCGACAGTCCCTCATGGTTTTTACCTAATTTACTCATTTGCTTGGACAACGCAGCAAGTTTACATCAAGTCTCCATCGCTTGGTCGCCTCTAATGCACGTATGGACATCGAGATCGTGGTACTTCTATATCGTCTCCGGAAATTCATGTTCTCCTTCCTACGACGCTATGACGGTGGGAGTCACGAGAGACACGAGTACTGGCCTATGTGGTTCGAATGGGACACGCATGCCGCGTAGTAGAACGTAGCTTCCGACGCTCTTTCGGAGGCAGTGTTTGTGGTAGATATGCTCGTCCGTATAAACCGACGTGGTGGCCCTTCGAAGCAATCACTGTTTTCACTGCCACCCTTCCTTTGATCCATGATGATTCTGTGAGACTATCGCATGAAGGGACCGACGAGATGCTGTAGGCTCGTGGAGGAAGAGAGAGGAAACATTAAATAGAGACTGTGGGCCTATTTACATGTCAGATTACAGCTAGGCATACACTCGACTGGACGACACATGTTCACTAGACCCACCGCACAACGTGGTTCCGTTACTATGAAGGAAGAGGGAGGTAATATGGTATAGGGGGATGCGGACGTGGGTACCCTGGCCAGGAGTAGGCGAATATCAATCGAGAACAGATCCAAGAAAAACGGTTGGTAGGCCCCTTGGGCCGCTTTGTGTGTGGTGTCCGCCTACATACTCGCGGCGCGATCCACGATAGAGTGGTGTGCGACGAGCAGCAGCGGAGTCTTCCACGAGAAAGTATCTAGGAAGAGGAATCCGGACCCTCAATGCCCATCTTCTTGCGCACGACCTCGAACGTCTTGAGCATCTTCCTCCTCGCCCCCAGGGCTGCGACGCCCTTCGCCTCAAGCGCGGCCTCATCCATGACCACCATGTCCCGCCAGTGCATGCCCTCGAAATTGGGCGTGTACTTATGCAGCCGGAGGCTCCGCAGCCACGCCGGGATGTCATCGAGCAGCTTCGGATCGACGTCCTCATCGTCCTTCTTCTCCCGCTGCCCTGGAGACTTCGTGTTTCCACCCCGGTTGCCCATTCCCCGCTGGCCGCGCATGTTGTTCTGATTGCCGAGGCCCATCCCGAACGGCCCAAGTCCAGGCTGGCCAAGCTGACCAAGTTGGCCGGCCGCCGCCATCTGCATCGCGAGCATTTGCTCCGGTGAGAGACCCATCGCTGCGAGGTTGTTCATGTTGAACATGCTATTGAAAGGGCTGACGGGAGCCATGCCGGCAGCGGCGAGTGCCGCCATGTTGAATCCACCAGTGCCAGCAAGGCCAGCAAGAGCAGGGTTACCCATACCCATGGCGGCAAAGCCAGGGACACCCATGCCGTTCATGCTGCCATCGTCGCTGAATCTCCCAGACGTATTGGATAGAGCAGGACTGCGTGCACCACCCCAGCCGGCCTGACCCCCAAAGGCACTGAGGTTCCCATTGCCGCTGGCGGACCGGATGTTACGCGGCGCGCCATTTTGACCGTGGTTGCCATCGTCGTTGTCGTTGTTGCTCGGCGCGCCCTTCGATAGACGGTTGTACTTCTTCGGCGGGTCAGAAATGAGCGGCACCGCGGCGCCACCACCAGCCGTCCAGTCGTTGAGCTTTTGCGCGGCAGCATCGAGGCTCTGTCCAGGGTTGCGAGTATCCTTGAAGATGGGAATCAGGGGAGTGTTCACCATGCTCGCCCAGCTGCCACCCGGCATGGGAGACAGCTGCTGCTCGACGTCGTCGCCCCGAGGGGACTTGAGAGCGTTGGCAAGGCCCGAGAAGTCGGTGCTCTTCGGGCGCGACGCAGGGTTGGGTGATAAGGTGATCTCTTGCGCAGGTGACGATGAGCGTTCATCGACCTGGCCAAGCTGGTTCGAGCCAGAGCCCCAAGTGTTGCGATCGGCACCGATGGTGGAAGATAGCGCAGGCGCGGAGATGCGATGAGCGGCATTGCTTGCCTTGAGCTTGGCACGCTGCTGTGCGAGCGTGGCGGCAGGATCGCTCCCGTTAGCATTGTTGGCAGACTCCGGGGAAAGGAAGTTGCTCCCGAGCGCAGGTCCGGAGAAGTTGCGAGTCGTGGGCGAGCCTGGCAGGTTGGACTTCAAGCCCGGCGACTTCAAATTCATACTGGCCAGCTTGGCCTCCATCTGGCTCTGCATGGAACCTGACACATCAATGAGCACAGCTTTGAGTTCAGTGCAAAGACAGTGACGCACCACCGACAGCAGGTGAAAGCAGAGCGGTCATGGGATCGGACCGAGCCATCTGCTGGAGGACCGTGATGAAGAATCGAATCTGAACCTGCGTAGAATGTTGCAAAAGACTGTAAAGAGCGGCTGTGCGCTCGGCTTCGGATAGAACCTTGAACCCTGCACACAAGGTCAGCATTTGCCAGGTTGCGTTTGGTAGTAACACGTATGACCGGGTCAAACTGTAGTATATGCGAATTGACTCACATTGCTCGATGGCACTCAGTTCTTCCTTGAAATTGACGTCAAGAGAGGCAGCAGCCATTTCTTCCTGCACTGCCATCAGCCAAAGTCCGAGCCACCCAGCAAAAGAACACGCACCAGCGTCACCTCATAGTTCTGGAAAGTCTCGAACCATTGGTCAATAGCTTCGGCTAAGGGTGAGGATTAGATAAATTCACGAGAGTTCAACATGCCAACTCACCCTCTGGGGTCTGGAACATGCCTGCGCTGCCCAGCAATTCGCTCGTGGGGCGCGCACCGCCGTTGGTTGCGCCAGGGCGAGGGGAAGCCGGGGGAAGGCCCTGTCCACCAACAGGGCGGGCAGAAGTGGGACCCATGGAGGCACGGAAGTTGGGAGACCTGCCGCCAGCGTTGCCGCCAGGGGCGGGGGAAACGCTAGGGCTGGGAGGAGCAAGACTAGACATGTTTTGAAAAAGCTAAGGACTGCAAGTCGACGTCGAGTCGGAGTTGGCTAGAATCAAGCAACGGGGCGTGCAACGATGTCTAGACAAGACCAGCGGAGCCTGCCGGTCTAGGGAAGGGCAAAGTTGGCGGGAAGAGTACTCGCGACGGCGACGAAGGGGTCGAGGAGAACGTCGAGGACGATGAGGACAATGGGAAAGGAGTCGGAAGCGGGGTCTCCAACGCCTTATGCTGGCACAGGGCGCCCTGCGACCATCTCCCAAACACGGCCAAACACCCCCGGTGGCTGCTCCTCTCTGATCTCTCCATCATCCATCTGCTCTCCCAGACCGCTGTCCTCACCGCCTTCCTCCGTTCTGACAACACGAGGCGACCCACGCCCCCTCAGTCTGTAGTAGGTACTCGCCTACACATCAGTTTGGCCCCTCTACACATCGCAATGGCGGTGAGTAACTCATCAAAAACTGAGACCCAATGCCTCCATGAATACAAATACCGCATGGACCGGTCCACAAAGTGAGGTGCTATTTCGAGCAGCCAGGTTACAAACCGCCCTTTACTTCCGAAACAGCTTCTATCGTGTTCCTGACTGCACAGACCCCCACACGGATAGGTATATATCATGCCAGTGATAGCGCAGTAAGTTAGAGAATGTATACAGGCCCTCCAGCCACAGCAGGCATGCACGTGGATTGTCAAAGCGGCCGGTACCGAGCAGTACGAGTGGACTGACGGACACAAACGTCGGAAAACTGAGGTTCAGTTGCTCAGGAATTACCACGACCGCGTGACATCTGTGCCGCGATATTCATGCGGTCCCCAACGCGATATGCCACCTGACAGCGTCAGGGTGGGGGCAATCTATTATGCGAATGTACTGCTACATCTATGTGGTGACCTGAGACTATTGTAAGGAGTCGTTTCGTAACGGAGCACTAAATACTCACCTAAGATCTTGCAAACGGAATTTGGAAGCCGGAGAGCAGCGCCCTCGCGCGATTTTGGGCCCCAACACCCTTCGCGTTGGTGACAAAGTGTATGTGCATACCGAATGTTTGCGGGTAAGAGTCGAAGTTGACCTCGATTTGGGGGAACAAACCGAGCGCGGTCGGGGGCAGGCCAAAGGAGACAACGCCGGACGCTGAGCTTGGCTTGTCGAGCCGCTGTGACGGGCCTTCCAGAGGAATGCCCTGGAACTCACGGAGCCGCGGGAGAACGAACTCAACGAGTACACTCAGGAAATCCCACATTTGCGGACCCTTCAAATCGACCTTGACACCGACGGGAATGCCAGGACGCACCCAACCCTGCAAGTTCTTCCGACCCCTGACCAGTTGCACTCCCTCCGCCGTATGCTGTCCTCCACCTTGATCGGTTGCTCCCGAGATCGCGCGAAGGGCCATGATGGGGCCGAGAAGGTTGGTACGACTGACTGCCGCTTGCTTGATCTGCGTGTGTATCTGGATACGCTCGAGCTGAATAACGTTGTCCGGAGACGAAGGGGGAGGAGGTTGCTTTGACCAGCGGTTGCCACCGAGGGGAGGGTTGAACCTGTGCTTCGTGTAGGGGTCATTCGGATCGTACGTGAGACGGAGGGGCCGCGGGGGCTTGCGGGGGCTGGGCTCATGGATGTAGGTCATATACATGAGGTCGTCCTGGAGCGTATTATGGTAGTGGTCCGCAAGCCGGTTCCGGTGGGTATCCCGGACGATCACGTTGACATGGGGGATAGGGACGCCTTTCTCGTCGCGCTTGAGCGGTTTGCGCTGAGGTGCTGGCCGTGTGCGACGCACACTGCGACCGACTGTCGCGGTGAGACGTGGGGCACGCGTAGCCACCTGTGCGCTCATCTATGCATACTCGTGATTAGTGGTGAATCTCAACGCGAACACGAGAGACACGCACCTCGCTGACCTGGACGAAAAGGTGTTGAACGAGGTGGCAGCGCAAAGTAAACAAGCGCTCGTGGACCCCGGCAGCGGTCGCATTCTGAGGTGGCCAGACCCCGACCACCTCTTAAGCTTACTCAATGTCGGGTGCGCATCATCGTTCTGTACTTCCACTACTTACCTCTCAGCGACGAATTCAGCGGTCGTGGCAAAAAGTACACGAACGGCCCAAGGTCATAGATGCTGTAGGCTTGTATTGGTATCTATCAAGACACTGATTCTGAACTCACCCGGGAAGTTCTCGCTAGCGCTCTTGTAGAGGAACCATTCCGTGGCGGCTTGGCTGCATATATGTATTAGTATCCGACCGCCATAGATATAAACCGTCTTTCTTACTGTCTCGCTCTACCTGACAGGATTCGGCGCAGATAAGTATTCCCATAACATGGTTCCGGTGAGTAGAAGCGCATCTCACAAACGTCTAGATCTGCTATAGACGGCACTACTAGATCAATTCATTACGCGACATGCTCTGTCAAGAAATCTACTCGCTGTGATACTCTTTTCTCTTTTTGCTCGCCACGACTACTCCTCCTGAGGCTGGGACCTCCATGACGTGAGCATAAGACGAAGTTGGGCTCTACACACCGATATGCCCGAACCACCCGGATCAGCTGGAGTGCCATCGCAGATTGGTACATGTTCTATACAGCACTAAATCGCAAGTAAGTTACTCCTATTTGCTTTGCTTTTCTAGAACTTGCATGGCTCCGATAGCCGCATGAAGGTCAAGGAAGTGTGCGCGAACCTACCGGGCTTCGCGGGCGCGAGCAATGGCGGATGCATGGTTCGGACATCTCGGACAGCTGCAGCGGCCACTAGGCGAGGTTCAGAGCGTCATGGGTTGACCGATCTGGTGAGTGTTGACCTTGTATAGAATTTGAGGCTCGTCTCAGAAGGCGAATGCCCCCTTGCTCAGCGGGTATAAAGAGTATGGCATGACTCGGGAGGTGCTCTATCGTTCGGTGCTCCTATCGACGCTCTTCCCACTCTTCACAGTCCCGGCGTTCTCTCGTTGCCTCTCGTTAATCGTCGCTCTTTTCGTGAACTTCGCTCTTTTTGACGGCATGTTTCGCAAACTCTGTCTCCTTGCTCTCTCCATCCCTACAGTGTTTGGCATACCGATCGCCACGCAGCCCACGGGTAAGTCTCCGCCAGACTTCACCGTTGGACACCCAAGATCTGACCGTTTGGATCGTACATAGATGCCGATGTCTTGCAGATTGCGCTGACGCTCGAGCACCTCGAGAACGCATTCTACTCCCAGGCTCTCGCAAAGTACTCTGAGAGCGACTTTGAGCGTGCAGGGTTATCTTCCGACCTCCACGGCCGCTTCTTCCAGATCGCCAAGCACGAAGCTGAGCATGTCAACTTCTTGAGCTCTATTCTCGGAGAGAACGCCACCCAACCTTGCGACTATGTCTTGTACGTATCTCCTCGAGGCCACAGTCACCTGTCGCTGACAACTCACGTCCTCGTAAAGCCCGGACATCGATCCTCAATCCTTTGCCGCGCTATCCATAATTCTCGAGAATATTGGAACATCTGCGTACATTGGGGCAGCACGATACATCTCAAACAAGGACTACCTGACGGCGGCCGCTGTACGTCTGATCGTGAACGTGCCAAACCTCATACTGAATCCTCATCCTTACAGTCTATCCTGGCAGTTGAGGCTCGACACGCCTCATGGGTTGGCTCCTCTGCGCTGGACCTCCAGCCATGGAACGGTGCCTTTGACGTGTCACTCGGCATCCCAGGGCCAGTGTTCTCCCTCGCAGCACAGTTCATCAAGTCCTGCCCACTAAACAACTACCCCAATCCGTTCAAGGCTCTCCCCGACCTCATCCTCTCCGACAACAGCCCCGCGCACGGCTCTTCGATTACCATCAGCCTCACGAACCTGCACATCGGCAGGGCGTACGTTGCGTGGATGAACGGCCTGCAGGTCGTGTACTCCGACGTCGGTCTCGCCGGGCTCACGGTCGTACCTCACGGTCTTGCGGGGACTGTGTTTGCTGCGCTCGTATCAACAAAGGGCGGACCGCCGAGCGATGCCAATCTGCTCAGTGGGCTCGCTGTCCTGCAGTTCCCCCTCGGAGTGGATTCGTAGCGACTTCAAGCCCTGTGTGCACGCCGAGATGGCCCTGCCACTAACGGAGGAGAGACCGCAGTACTAGTGATCCGTATAAATCGCACAGTAGATCTTTTCGATTGTCCGGGAAATACGAGGCCATGCGGTATAACAACCCTAAGTAGTGCGTCGTGATGATGTCACATACTCGGTGTAAGCTGAAGCTAAGTTTGAAACGCTCGGTCCCTTCGGATTTGGCGCCCGCTCAGGCTGTGGCTACCAAGTCTTTCCCCTCTTCCGCCATGATCACACCGCTCCTGCTAGAAGCACCGCATGCACGCCACGACTTCGAGTCGGGCGCGCGTTCGTACTGGTCATCCCGATAAGTGCAGGTCGACCACTCGATCTCGAACGGGGCAAGCATTCAAGGCCCTGGTCCTGGCATTGTCTGATTTTCATCTAGCAGCAAACGGCTCCCTCGAGGACGCTTGCGTTCCGAATACTGAAAGATCGTGCTAAACGTGATGCAGGTACTGACTAGTACCCATGATGTGCTCTGTCGGCTCCTTCGGCCGACTCGTCTTGAGCATGAGGTATGTGTGTACGTTACGTGGAGAGTCATCTTACCCGTCTTAAGTGCAGGTGGGATGCCGAGCGGCGTTCTGCGCAGAAGATCTGAAGACGTGATATGACTCCTTGGTGTGCGCGCTATGCGATAGTGCTATTGGACGACCAACGGTCAGACGACCTAGTCAGATAGCTCGGAGCTTTATCACGTTGTCTACTTCAGACTCTAGCCATGCTCCATCTTCCTCCCTCTCAGAACTTGCTCGACGATCACTGACCACATTACATGTCTGGTGTCAAGGAAGCCGATGTCGCCGTGACCAAAGTGTCGTCGCCGCCGAGCGCAGACATTGAGCATGCGACGGTGGTCGACGACCCTCGGGAATGGAGCAGGGCGCGAAAGGTACGTGTGGCCCCAAATTGTAGCGGGACGAGGAAAATTACTGACTGGAACGTGTATGACACGGATGGCAGCTGACGGTGGTCGCGACGGTGTCCGCGGCAAGCATGATCGCGGGGCTGGGAGCGAACATATACAATCGTGAGCACTACGTGTACTTTTCGGTGAGATTGTCACTCAAGGACATGTCGACAGCGTCGATAGCACAGATCGAGGAGGAGCTGGACGCTTCGAGCGGGGCGATGTCACTGAGCCTGTCGTTGTACATCTTGTTGCTAGGAAGCGTGCCGCTGTTGTGGAGTGCGCTGAGCGAGTTCTGGGGGCGGAAGGTAAGTATGAGGAACTTGTACGTGCTGTTGCTGACGGTCAAATCAGAAAGTGTATGTGGTGTCGACAGTGCTCGGTATGGTAGGGAGCATCGTGGGAGCGCTAGCAAAAGACATTGAGGTGCTGGTAAGGATGCGCTGCCTGCAAGGGGTTGGGTGAGTGCAAGAACAAGCATGCGAGACCGAAGCGACTGACGGGGAACCGGACAGTGCGAGTGCGGTGGGGGCACTGGGAGCTGCTACACTGGCGGACATGTACGAGCCAAGAGAGCGCGGGACGAGGATGGGCGTCTACTACAGGTCCGTCCATGCGTGCATTTGCTGGCGAAGAGAAGAGTATGCTGAGCGGGTAGGTGGGCGCAGTGCGCCGCTGCTGGGGCCGGCGTTGGGACCCATTGTGGGGGGAGTGCTGACGGAGGCGTTGAGCTGGCGGGCGACGTTCTGGTTCATGGCGATCTTCATCGGTGCATGTCTTGTGCTCTTCGTCCCGTTCAAGGACACGATCCGGCGGGAGCGCAGTCTGACGTACCAGGCGGCGCTGAGGAAACGCGGCGGGGTTCAGACGGCGAGACGGTGTGAGACGACGACCGCTGTGCGGCCAGAGCGCGGGCCAGAGGAGACAGTGGATGCCACGGCCGACTCGGACGTCGAGAAGCAGCGCCACACAGAGGCTACTCGTCCAGTGCACGCCATCACGCTGTCGCCCGCAGACGTGAACCCAGCGAAGCCGCTCTTCCACGTTCTGGCCGTCACGTGTCTTCTTACTGCTCTCGATGGCGCAGAGGAGCTGAGGGACGTCTGGGCCAGCGCTCGTGTACGGCTTCACGTACTCCATCTCGTACACCTCTGCCCTCACTCTCGCCCACGCATACGGCTACAACGCCCTCCAGATCGGCCTCGTCCTCCTCGCCTTCGGTCTCGGTCAGAGCCTCTCCCCATCCCATCTCTACCTGTCCTCATCCATCTCAACAGGCTCCGTCGTCGGGAGCGTCCTTGGCGGACGGTACTCTGACCACGTCCTCCGAACGTTGACTGCACGCAATGCACGCATCAGGCACCCAGAGGTCCGTCTCTCCCTCCCCTCTTCTGCCCATAGATCGAATGACTGTCCACCAGATGCGCCTCGCAAGTACTTTCATCTCCATGCCCTTCCTCCCCGCCTCTGTGATTGCCTATGGCTGGCTCTGTGAGAAGCATGTGCACGTCGCAGCCATCTGCCTCATGCTCTTCCTTTCCGGCCTCTTCTCCATGTCCGTCTCCCATCCTTGCCCTCCATCCTGTTCTCCTTGCTCACCGGCACCAGAGCTATTTACTCCAGCCTCCTCTCCTACGTCGTCGACGCCAACAACGGCAGACCGTCCTCTGCCGTCGCCGTCAACAGCACCTTCCGCGGAATCGCTGCCTTTATTGCCGCCGAGATCGCCGTCCCCCTCCAGGTGTGTCCTCCCACAGCGTGCATACAGTCCCCGCTGACGCTATTGACGGTCTGTAATCAAGAATGCCCTCGGAGACGGCGGCCTGTACTCTCTTTGGGCAGGTCTCATAGTCCTCTCCGACCTCCTCATTCTCCTCGTCTGGTGGAAAGGCCGCGCTTGGCGACAAAAGTGGGAGCTCAAAGACAACGGTCGGTCTTCCCCGTAATCTCTCGCAATCTCGCCACAACGATGTTACGCTTCGTTCACGACTCTCACATGGCTATCCGCCATAAAGACCACATTGCAGTACTGTGCTTCACAATAGACCTTCACACCCTCCCTCATCCGCTTGCCCGCATCGACCACGATCGCGTCACTGCTGAGGGGCAGTCACGGCATCCACCACTGGCAACCGCGCGACGTCGTTCTCGTAGTTCTGTGTCGGGACCAGCGTCGTCTCCTCCGCATTGCCCTCCCCAACCCGCACCGGCAAATCTCGCCCTGCGTGCTGGGTCGCCGAGTTCACCTAAACGGCCCAAACCCCAGTCAGCCCACTCGCGGACGGAGAAGAGGGCAGACATACTTCAGAGGCGCCGCTGTGCACAGCGCTCTTGACCTGCTCTGGCAGTTTGGCTCCCACTCCGACGTGCACCCCGTTCTGGTCGAGCGTGTCGGTCCCGACTTGCGATATCTTGCTCGCCTCGGAGTCCACGCTCGAGCTGGGCACCGCGTCCAAGTCGGGTGCGGTGCCCGTAGGCGCACCGTGCGCGGTCGCGGCGAGGCGGAAGAACGCGAGCGCAAGGACGTGGTAGTAGGAGAGCTTCATGGTGTGACGCGAGAGGGACGGATCGCCTTGCAAGTATGCGGACGCGGGATGATTGAGTTCAGAGGATGGTCGTCCTATGCTCGGATATGTCGGGGAACTTATACACTCTGGTCGAGGTGGCTGACAGTACGCCCGGCACTGCACGCTTGCGAGGCGAGTGCCCCGTCCCGTCAGCCACCGCCGATCCGAGTTAATGGCCCGAATTCTGCCCGGTACTGCCCAATCAGGTAGCAGGGAGTGGAGGGTCGTTGGCGGACTGGGTGCTGGCTTATTGAGGGTCACCCGCGCATAGGAAATATGTGGTATATGGAGGGCAGAGTAGTCCGTATGGGATCCCTAACACATAGGAAATTTGTAGTACAGTTCGACATGATATGCGACCACACCGTGCGAACGTACCGTCTGGTACAACCACGTCCTGTGGAAGAAGAGCAGCGGAGACCATTGGTACAATGAACCGGGAGCAATCCCGATATCGAGGGCAATCACACCAGAGCGCACCCGTCAAGTGCAGCCAAGAGCCGTGTGACCTTGGCGGAAACGATACAAAGTGTGCTTCGATGAGAAACGTATCAGGCACGGGAGACCTCGCATTCAGTAGCACTTCGCCCGAGTCGGGGTCAGCCTCCTTCGCCCGACACCGGCGACGACTCGGAGGCCGGGATGTCCACCCCACTCGGACGAGTAGTCATCATGGGAGACTCTGCGGGTTCGTGTTCGAAACTCTGTACCTGGCATACAGTCTGCATGTGTACGGGCATCCATAGCAGGAAGCACGAATCGTTCATAGTGGTACGCATTAGCACGAACGCCGCATAGTGAGAAGCCTCCGTACGGTGGGTGTAGCGACCAGATACTCGGCGCATAGCACTAGACATATCATACGATGGAAAGTCTCGGACACGCGTTCGTCACACACACCGGCGACAGAATGAAACCGATCCATTATCCACATCCGAGTCCGAGTCCGAGTCCAGAGGAGAAAGAACAAACAAAACAAAACAAAAAACGCAAAGTACACCAAAACACTAGGAAAGTGAACGTGAGCCTTGTCGTCGCTGTTACACACAGCCATGAGACACTCACCAGTAAAAGGGGAAAACATTGCATCGCGGGGCAGCCGAACCCGGACAGGCCTTTCGAAGAGGAGCCACCGCTCTCCGCCCGACCTGCCCAGTGGCCATCAGCAACACCTCACCAAGCTAGCGGACGGGAGCCACTCCACCCATTCGCCCGGTTCGGCGCGCCTGCCCCACTACATCTGCATGTTATTATTTAGCACCAAACAATTGTCCGAGTCCAGGATACAACAGCAAAGGGTCTACGAATCACGAAACAGATACAAAAGAACTAGACAGGTTGGTGGTCAGTGTCTGGCCATGCGCCCAAGCTAAGGCAAGAAACACTCACCAGCACAGTCCAGAACCTTGCATCGCGGGGCAGCCGAACCCGGACAGGCCTTTCGAAGAGGAGCCACCCCTCCGCCCGACCTGCCCAGTGGCCATCAGCGACAACCTCACCAAGCTAGCGGACGAAAGCCACTCCGTCCATTCGCCTGGTTCGGCGCGCCTGCCCCGCTACACCTGCATACATATTAATTAGCACATAACAACTGTCCGAGTCACGAATACAACACAGAACGTCCACAGCCATATCAAGAGCAGAGAAAATATACTGGGAGTTTGTAGGTCAGCGCGCGTTCGGCTATACCCCAGAGCTCAAGCGCAGAGTACTCACAAAGCAATATCCGGAACCTTGCATTGCAGGGCAGCCGACGCTGAACAGGCCTTTCGAAGAGGAGCCACCACTCTCCGCCCGACCTGCCCAGTGGCCATCAGCAACACCTCACCAAGCTAGCGGACGGGAGCCACTCCACCCATTCGCCCGGTTCGGCGCGCCTGCCCCGCTACACCTGCGTGGTATTAGTTAGCACCAAACAATTGTCCGAGTCCAGGAACAACAGCAAAGGGTCCACGAATCACAAAACAGATACAAGAGAACTAGACGGGTTGGTGGTCAGTGTCTGGCCATGCGTCCAAGCTAAGGCAAGAAACACTCACCAGCATAATCCAGAACTTTGCTTCGCAGGGCAGCCGAAGCTGAACAGGCCTTTCGAAGAGGAGCCACCCCTCCGCCCGACCTGCCCAGTGGCCATCAGCGACAACCTCCCCGAGCTAGCGAACGAAAGCCACTCCGTCCATTCGCCCGGTTTGGCGCGCCTGCCCCGCTACACCTGTAGATCAGTTAGCACACAACACTTGTCCGAGTCCAGAGTCCTGTTCGAACAGTCAGCATTTACGCCTTCGATCAACGAAGCCTTCACGTACCAGCTCTTTCATCCCACAGGCCACCCAACCCTTCCATCCCCACTCCCTTCCCTTCCCAATTCATCCTCCTCCCATCCCTTTCGGGATGTTTTTACCGTCCAGCGTGCGCCGGACGGGGCCTCCGGACCTGGGCCCGCATAGCAAGCATGTCCGTCGGCACGATGCGCATCCGCGCGCCCTGCATCTGCTGCATCCGCTCCGCCCATCGTTGGTGTGCCAGGTCTGCCGCGTTCTGAAGGCCGGCCACAGGGAAAGGCGCGGGGTGCATGGCCTGCGTCGGCGCGCCGGTGAAAATAGGGACGTACATGGGCGCGGGCTGCATATAGTGCGCTGGCGGGGCCCGGTAGGCGACGAAGGCGGGAGGCGCATGTTGCATAACCTGTGCCGGATGCGCGCCGTAGACGGGAGCAGGTATAGACGCAGAATGCACATAGGCCGCGTTTGTAGGCGCAGTGTAGACAGAGGCGAACCCAGGGTGCAGAGTCTGCTGAAGGGGCACATTGTAGGCAGGCGGTGCGAGTGCGCGCGCCCGCTTTGTCGGCCGTGTCGGCTGCATGGTCTCAGGAAGCTCGCTTTCGTCCTTCATGGTCTCTCGCTTGCGCTTCTGTGTAGTGCTATTTTGCGCCTTTGCCATTACGGGGGTGGAGGACTTCGGGGGCATAGGCACAGGACGACGTAAGGCAGGTACAGTAGCGTCTTGCATCTTTGCCTCGGCAAGCTCAGAACGTCCGACAGACTCAGAAGCAGGTTGAGGACGACGAGGGGCAGGCACCACAGGAGACACAAGGACCTTCGGCTGGTTTGCGACAGAGCTCAGCATGGCGAGAAGACCAGCAGATGCAGAAGCGGCCGAGGCAGTGGTAGGCGGCGGAAAGACGACAGCAGCCTTGGGCGGAGAGATGCCTCTGAACTTCTTGAAGACATGACCGACGGAAGAGGTGGGATGAGACACGGCAGGTATCGATGCCAGTGGCTGGAGAGTCTCCTGCATGTTTTCGTGATCGGCTTTGCGCTTCTGTCCTCGTCCTTCATTCTTGATACCAGCCTTGCTGGCTGGAGAGCTCCGCCGCCGTGCACTGGTTGTGGATGGGGAGACGACATCCACAGTAGGAGATGCTGGCGCCGCCGCCGTGGGGAGGGCAGTTGTCTTGTTTTCCTCGATATCGGGTTGGGGGATGTTGACGCGGGTCTGTTCCTCCTCCGCCATCGCTCGTGCCGCCGTGAGAATCCGCTCGACTGATTGCGCTCTCTCGAGAATGGTGGTGGATGGAAGATGCTCGGGGGAAGAATCTTCGGAATCCTCAGCTGGAGGAGGGTCGAAGGACACCAAGCTTTGTGCAGAGGCTGACGAGAACAGAGACTCAAAAGAAGCAGCCGAAGAGAGCTCGCTCGAGGACGACTTGTACGAAGACAGAGACGACGAACTGTCGAAGGAGGCAAGAGCAGAGCCAGTAATGGGGACGTCCTCCATATCGCTCAAGTCATCTTCCAAGTCTTGGTCCTCAAAGAGGCTGCTGATGTCGCTGTCAGAGGAGCTGTCTGAGTCTGAATCCTCGCTGGCGTCGATACTGGTGCGGACACGCCCGTCAGTCCTGCTCCACCATGCGCTGCACATGAACATGAGAGGGATCAACTCACCTGCCATCCTCTAGTAGCGCAGCCTCGAGCTCCCGTGCCTCGAGCTCAGTTCGGCGAATCTCTCTTTTCGCCGCATTTATAGCACGTTCCGTTGCTTCGTCAAATGTGTTTTGCTGGTTCGAAGTCGACCTGACGACAAAGTAGACAACCTGCCCGCGGCTGACGACGACTTCGTCTACGACACCCTCAGTGTCTTTTCCGAGGGTGGGGAGGTCTTCAAGTCCTGTTGGTGTCGAGGGGTTTGACGAGCCAGGAAGACGCATGAGCTCTCGGGTGAACTTGTGGCTATGGACGTCGAAAGTGTAGACGTGAGCGACAGAGGAGGCGAAGTAGTCAGACATGGTGATTGATGCACTAGGTGTAGGTAGATGTAGACTGCGCAGCAGTACAGGTGCAAGAAGATGAGGTTGTGGAGATGGGGAGAAAGGTAGTGCGAGCACCTCTATCTCTCAGGATTAATGAGAGGCTCACCACTGCTGTCATCCGAGTCGGATATCCTTTCCTGGGACTCCGAGTTTCATTCGAGCCTGGCGAGCCACAGCCGTAGTCGAGCACTGGGTCAAATATACAGTCCGGAACATGCGCATTATGCCAATGATCTTGCCACGCATGTTGTTGAGATCAGAATGGCGCGCGCGGGAGTGAAGAATGCTTAAGACAGTGCATTGTGGTCGATGGACGAGTAGGAGGAGTGTACAGGAGCGGCTCAGTCCAACGGGGTCCTGGAGGTGCGGCCCGGGTATCGGCTCGAGTATCCGCAGTGAGAGCGCCCGACCACCCCAGCGACGTCCGTTGTTGACTCAAACTTGGTACTGGACCACACTAAGGCTGCCTATAACCAGCCTCAATGGCGCTCTCTCTATGTCTCCGATTCTAGGTCCCGCAAGGAATGTGGCCTCACTAACAAGCCTGCATCGCCGCTGTATTCAATGGCAGAATCGCACATCAGCTGCAGCAGGTATCTTCATTTGGATCCTCGCCGAGACTCAGATCCGTGACCGAGTCAGCCCTCGAGATGCCCTGTGCTGCACCAAGATGAACTGAGCAGCCTCATGCAACGCTCAGTATTAAGAAAACGCGCTCAGATTCGGCTCCGGACGAACAACCTCGTGTATTATATAGCAACCAAGTACTGATCGTGCTAAGCAGAGCCTGCGCTGCGCTGGGAATGTGTGTACTTGATGAAAGTTCATCACGCCCAGCGGCCCTTGGGCTTCGTCCACATGGGCCGTACGACCAGCTTTTGCGTTTGACCACAGTCTGGTAGGCCCCTCTCGTACTCTCCGGGCCCTGTTTCCATTCGTCTGATGCTCCATCTAGACGACTATTCTTATCCTTATGGGAACACACGGAGACCGCTAGCCAGTTGGGAGGGGCTTTCTGAATCCTCAAGACGGACCTCTCACGCTGCCAGTGAATTCTGCCTGAGCGGTGTGTCACGCACGATGGATGCCGAGAGTCTTCCCCGGTCTCATCTGGATGGCCGGCCGACGGCATTTTCGACAGATACTGCCAACCATCGAAGATCGAATCCCTATGTTCGACTTCGCGAATAATATTCGTAGACAGCCCGCTCACGCATGTTGTCATGCCGTATGTCTTCTCGCATTCACACTCTCAGTCTCTCGTGCGTTTCTACTCACGTGCACTCGCTGCGATCTCCCGCATGTGGTCGTCCGGCGACTCACAAGCTCGCCTGGATCTCACGGCACCTTCGCCTTCGGTTCATGTGCTGCGGCAAGCTGCTTTCCTGGACCTGCTCCGCGGTTAGCTATCATCACAGAGCTCCGGCCCCTTTGCTCGGCGGATGTGCGGAGCGGAGGACGGCTTGGGAACATGACACAGAGCCGCATTCCACTCGCTCATCACGCATCGCTTCGTCCTGCTGGGAGAGTACTGGCTAGGGACGGAAATGCACTTCCTCAACATACAAGATTCTCTTCTATTCGGACTGATATGTCGTCACGCCTTCCTAGCCGAGCGCCAGGTACATCGCCATCCAGCCACACAGCAAGAGTAACACGCACGCGGACCGTCTTGTCTTCACCCAACGCCCCCTCGTGGCATCCTTCGAGCGCGGCGATGACGAGAATATCCTCCCGTGAGGTTGTCAAGCGAGTTGGTGAGTAGCCACAGTCGCCCATTCATGGCGGGCTCTTCCTCCTCATTTCTTCTCATATCCCGAGTCGTCCGAGCGCGCACGCATGGCCTTCGGCGAAACCGAGTGCTATATGGAATTTCTCCGGCATGGTAGGACGTCGACCCAGGCCTTGTGCATGTGGGAGTGATCTTCACGAGCGTCCACAGACGGCGCGCTCACACTCGCACATTCAAACACCCTCCAATCCTTGCATCCACATCATGCCGTCGCCAACGTGCTCGCGGCGCCACCCTGTTCTCCCGCGATCATCAGCCGGCATTGACACTAGGACTTCTGACCATGCTGGAATGCAAATACGAACTGCAACTCGCCTCGTCCAGCCCGCTGCATGTTCCCACCGCCCCGGCTACGCTCCGACCTTCTCGTACACTCGGATCGGAAGTCTGATCACGCGGGCGTCCGAAGCAGGGGCGGGGGGCATATCATCATACACGCGCCGGCGTGTACGCAGCGGAACGGGTCTGTGGTTACACACATTCCTGGCGAGTCCTGACCGCAGGACGCTGGGAAGCCGGAAAGCTCCAAGGGTTGGGCTGGATAGCGGTAGCACTCTGCGTGTTCGCACGCTTAACCTTCCTGACACCGCGCAAGCTCAGCCCCCGCGTCCCCGCAGGCGGGCTTGGTGCCCGATTGGGGCTGTCAGCAGTCCAATTCCCGCCGGGCTCGTTCGCATCGTCGCACTCTTCCTGCTTCTGTTCGAGTGAAGGGCGTCGATACCTTAACTCTATGCAAGCTTGGCCAGCGATCAGAAGAGCAGCGCGGTTCATGATGCCGAATCCGTGCGCGTTCGAGCCTCCTGTGCGGTTGGCTTGTGAGATGGTGACGTACAGGGCGCGACGCGCACGGACTCGTAAGAGCAGACCCTTGACTCGTCCACAAAGCGGCTTCATTGGGTACGTACGTACGTGCGCGTGTACCCACGCCCAGTACCCTGTGCTGATTCCCCTACGCTCCCTTTTTGCCCAGTTCGGAAAGCCCGAGAGCTCGATTGGGAGGATGCAATGCATTGCATTGCATTGCGACGCGCGCCTCGAGCCTGAGCCTGAACTAGGACACTTCGCATAGGACTATGGCCTCGGTAATAGAGGCCGCCCGCGTACCTGTGACAGTGCTCCCGTCCGCGCTTGTCTGACGGACGCTCAGGGCCGTCGACGGGAGCGAGCGAGCGAGCCTGGGTGTTCTGAGGTGCTCGCGGGGGTAGAAGTTGTCCCGCCTGGCGGGAGCAGAAATTCGGCAGCAGAAAAACAAGGTCCGCGTGCCATCTCCGCCTGCTGACCTCGTCGGCTGAGGGCTGGATGCTCTCCTCGCTCTGTCTCCGCCCCATTCCACACGCAATTTGATCTCAGCCTGGAATGGAAGAGCACCCGAGATGAGGGGCCGAGACGAATAACACAGCGCTTGGGTGCGTAGCAGGCCTTTACGTCCAGTCCATCGCGTTCTCACCCATGTGGTTTGCTCCCAGCAGCGACCCTGCGTGACCACAGGTCGACCACTCGGCGACGGTGGGGGCGGCCAACGAGGGCTCTCCTGCCTTATGCGGCTGGTCAAGGGCTCGATGTGATGCCGCAAACGCACAGCGCACCCCAGTCGTCTGCAATTCGAGATGGGCTTCGCAAGATGGGACGCAGTGCTCGGAGCGGGATTTCGTTACGCTGAGAGGCACCAGATCAGAAGGTGCAAGATACGGGCACGGGTCCAGAAACGCCGGGGCATGTAAGGTAAATTTGTGTTGGACCACCGGTGCACAGCGGTGTCCACGGTCCCAGCACGGCGAGGGCCCATCGAGAGCGGGAAGCCGCGCGGTACCACCTGGTGCCCTGCTTCGTGGCTTCTCTGGACCTCCCGGGTTTGCGCCTTGCCCGACGCAGCACGGCGTCGTGCGCAGGAAGGTATTCGGTATTGCTCCTCTGCAATGGCTCGCGTATCAAATTGATATCGATGTTGTCGACCGAGGGATATCGCAGTCGGTCCAGGGTCACTGGCGGCGACTGCATGGGAATTCCGGAACGTTTGGTAGGCTGAAACTGCCATCTCGCTTGGGTCATCTGGGCGGTTTACTGCATCCATTTGAGCGATCAAACTCCTTTATCCTCTCTGCTTCGCTCCAACGCGACTAATGGTGATTCGCGCACAAGCTATATCGTAAGGCAGCAACCTGCAGGACAACGACGATGAACAGCCGACGCAATCGGTACGCGCCAAGGCGAAGGATTTGTTATCATGCGCCGCGCACAAATGGCACTGGGTAGAGGGCACATACCTTCGAACCAGAGATGGGAGAGCAAGACGGCAAAGCCCCGCTTGGTCCAGAGACTAAGGACTGCAGTTGTTCGGCTCCGTCGCATTGTTGTGGCAGAAAACAAAACGCGGGACGGAACACGCAGACCGTGATTTGGAAACCCCATGGGCCGCTCCTTACTCCTAGCGCCACCCCCACCGATCGAGCATGATGGTCTCAGCGCGCCGGCTGGTCTACTCGCGGGTGCGGTTGTGAGCGCTGGGACCTTGAGGGGGCTCTTGTCTCTGATTAGTATCTGCAAAGGACCGTGCGCGATTGTGTCTGCTGTTCGCTTCCTGCACAGAGTCGGAAGTGAGACAGTGACGGAACAACCAACTTTGAGCACCACATCCTTTGTCTGGGCAAGAACAATCGGACGCGACAGCCCTGTGTGTTTGCGTCGATTCTAATCTGACGGCTTTTGACAGACTGGACAGGTTGTAGCCAAGCCTCCAGATCGGCAAGGCCGATATCGATATCCAATGTCGACCGACAGCGCCTGCCAAAGCCGGGGTCAACGACCCAGCCGTGTCTTGTCGCTCAGAGTTTGTGCTGCGTCACGACGTCAGGGGCACGCAATGCAATGCTCATTCAGGGAAGCCGGATGACCATGGATGACAACATACCCGAGCCACAACGTTCGCTTCCAGAGGGATCAGCCGATACTCATCAGGCCTGACGAGATGTACATTGCATCATAATAGGGAAGGTGCACGGCGATGAGTCGATGGTCGATGCATGGAACCAAGACCTCGAGGGACCAGGAGAAAGTCCTCCCCGCGGGATATTGCAATGTGTGGCGTCGATCGCCTATCCCCGCAAGTATCTGTACATTGCGTCTCCATGATACATCCATCCATGGGCTTCAGATGGCAACAGCAACCTCGAGACATAGCCAGTGACGCACATGGTCTCTCGCGCGCAATGAATCATCGGGCCCTGTTGGCTGAGTTCAGAGCAATAATTAGCAGCCTCAACCTACTTCGCCAGAGATGATCAGATCTAGCGCAAGTGAACCGAGTGGTAGGGACCCGCAGGACTTAGGAGAGGCTTTCCACCAAGTGAGATTATATATTCCACCTTTGCTGGCAGATCCAAGAAATCGGGGGTGGCAGATAATAAACAGAGACCATATCTAACCAGGGTTGAGATAGTGGTACTGATATAGAGGAGGAAATCAAGTCCGGTGATAGATCACAACGTGCGAGAGTCCCTCTAGAGGCGAGCGAGCGAGAATAAAGACGAGAAACAACAAGCGACACGGAGGTCTACTACTAGGTGTACACGTACGGTAGGAAGGGGCTATGATACGATACGAATACGGGAGTTACGATGCGCGAGACATGCCATGGCCGAGAGCGAGTAGACGTACAGACGTGGTTGGTGCGTTGATGGATGCGACGAGCCGGGGTGCCGGACTGCGAGGAGGGGTGATAGCGAGGGAAGTGAGATGCGATGGCGTCTGGGGTCGTGGCGAGGATCGGGTAGGATGGGGCCAGTATGGAGGTAATGCGGATGATGGATTGGGGGAGTGATGGGAAAGTGGTATCAAAACACGCGGGTAGGGCCACAGGAGGGAGAATGGGATACAACCGGAGGTGGTGATAGTAGCACAGGTGGGTGGGAGGAGGGGAAGAGGACACGGAAGAATGAAAGCAACGATGAAGGGAAGACGGACCAGCACTGGGCGCGTGCACAGACAACGCCGCATTTTGCATATACATAGAACACTTCAACAGCGCGCGCTGACCGGCAGCAGTAGACGACGGTGAACAGCAGGTCGGCCAGTACAATGAGGCGGGAGAGCGCATGAGCGCAGCGGTGGGAGTGAGGATGGAGAGCGTGGGAAACCCAAGGAGAGCCAGGGAAAGGGCGCCAGTGGCGGACGCTAACACATTGATCATCTCTACCTGCCCTCATCGACATCCCCGACGCGCGCTGTTCATTGCGGAGTCGCATACCCGGATCCCGACTGCGGCCCAGGCGACGCCGAATGCTCTGGGAAGCGGTAACTTGCCTGCACAGAATCGTCGGTCCCAGGGGTCAGCACGCGGGCGCCGGGGCTTCCTCCCTGGGGCGCATGGTGACTTCCGTTCTGTGCGTAGCCGCCGCCCGAACTGTACATCGAGGTTTGCGGTCCGAGGTATCCACTGCTGCTTCCTCCGCTCCCAGAAAGACCAAAGAACCCGCCAGGACCGCCGTGATGCGAGTGCCCAGAGGGGTGCAAGGAACCCGCTCCGCCGCTCCCACCGTACGAGAGCCGTCCCTGAGCATACGACGCGTCGGAGAGGGCGTACGGACTGTGACCGTGGCCGTGGTGCCCAAGCCCGCTCAAGTTCCCCGCTGTCGCGTGGCTCGACGAGAGCGAACGCGACATCCCTACCAGATGTCGTGTGTTCGAGGGCGCGAGGTGGTGCCCGTCGTGTCCGAGCGACTGAAGGGACATGGGATAGTACAGCTGCAGCGAGTCGACCGACATGCGTCTACCAGGATCGAGGCCGCCTGGGCCGCCCAGGGGCCCCATACCGGGCATTCCCATACTCATCCCGACGCCGCCGGAACGCGTCGCGAAGGGCGTCGTCGTCGTAGGACCGGCGGTGCTATGGCGCGCGGGGGCGAGGATGCGTCGTCGCGCCTGCATGATACGTCGCGCGTTAAACCCAGGGTTTCCGTGGAAGAGTGGGAGAGTCACTCACGTTGATCATCCAATTGCTCACTTGGCTCATGGAGAGCCCGGTGGCGTGGCATAGCTGCTTTTTCTCCTCTTCGGAGGGGTAAGGGTGGTCACTATGCCTGTGCAACCAATCCTTGAGGAAGTCGGTCACAGGCTTAGGAAGCTTTCCCCGCTTGCGCTGCTGAGGGGGGCGGTCGACGAGACCTTGGTTGGTGGTCGCGGGGGCGGACTGAGGGGATCTGCTCGGGGAGTTGGTGACGCTGATCGACGGGTTCGATGCAGGGCCAGCGGCGGCAGCGAGACCAGAAGCGGAGGAAGAAGGGCTCATGTTGAAGTCGGGGGCGGAGGAAGGGAAGTTCCAGTCGCTTTCAGACTTGATAGAGGTGAGACCGTTTCCGTTTGTGGGATTGAGACGTGAGACAGGAGAGCGGTCTTGTCCAGAGATGCGCGTGACACCCGCGTACATGGACTGTGCGCCGGAGGTAGAATTGGGACGCGCGATGTTAGCTGCGTTCCAAGAGTCGGAATCAGAGAGACCCGAGGGGGAGATGCCGGTGCGCGTGCTCGGGGGATAGGAGGTGGGGGAATAACCAAAGGATGACGCCGAGGGGAGTTCTGCACTGGAGAGTGAAGAGAGATCGCTCACTGGGCTGGGGTAGAGACCGAGGGTGGTGTCTGCCTCCAGGCGAGGGCGGGTGGGCCTGGGATCTGCTCCCTCTGCGGAGAGGTCTCCGGGGAACTGATAGGACTGGCCGCCGGACGCAGACTGGGAAGGGCGATGGATGGGATAGGGCAGACGAGGGCGCGAGGCGGGGCTATCTGGGTAGAGGGTGGGGAGGGAGGCGCGCCTGAGCTCGTGGCGGTCGTTGAAGGCAGTCGCGAGGGACGGGAGCTGGACGCGATCGCGACCGTCGTTGTCGGCGGCGGGAATGTCGGGGGTGGCGGGATCAGACCAGGGCGAGTCGAGCTGGTTGGGGCGCGCGCGCTTGGGGATGGGGGAGTGGTCGGGGGTAGCGGTGCGCTTGTCGGGACGAGAATGGAGGCTGCTATCCGAGGTGGCGGAGCTGGACATGCGGCGCGAGTCGTAATCGATCCCGACAGGATTCGAGCTGGGAGAGGGGAAACGTCAGTGGGGGGAAGAGAGAAGAGAAGAGAAGAGAGGAGAGGGGAGACATACAGGAGGCGTGCGTCAAAGGAGATGGGGTCGGCGGACTTTGTCTCCTGCCTGGAAAGGGAATGAGCGGGGTGACGATCGGGAAGGGGGCGGGGGACGTACGACAGCGCAAACTGAAGCTGGTGAACGTTGTACGAGCTGAGGGAGTCGGGGAAAGAAGACGAGATGTCGACCGGGAGCGTGTCGATCATTGAAAAGGCAAGGGCGGCGGCTGCGCAGAGGAGGGTGAGCGGCGAATAAGAGGAGTGACGGGCGAGAGACCAACGGACAGAAATATTCAATTCGGGACCCTCGATCGCCGTGTGCTCGCGTCGGTCGTGTCGTAGAGTGGCTGTAGATCGAAATTCCATACTGCCTCTGCACGCGCCCTATTTATCCTTCCCCGTCATCGCTTTTCCATCCCTCCAAACTTTACCGCCCTTTCCAGATCTCGCTTTTCCTTTTGCGCCCGTCTTCACTCTCGCTTCCGCTCCATCGGTTCCCAGGCAGGTACACCGTTCCCGAACAGAGATGGCTGTGCTTTCTCCTCCCTCGCAATTAATCACCTTCTCTTTTCGATCTCCCAAAACACACCACAACACATTCCCAGATTTACTGCCGAGATATTCTCTTTACCCTCCGCAAAACCTTATTTCTCCCCCTTTAATTACCGCGAGTTACCGGCCGCTCGCCGCGTCCCGCCGACCGTTGCGTATGACCGTTGCGTTCTCACATGCATTGTCTCCTTGTTTTCCGCCTTTGCCCATGCAGGCGTTTGGTCCTGGCGCTCGCCGGTCTGTCCATTCTAGTCACCGCCTCGAGTCCCTCCCCCGCCGCCGCTGCCACCAGTCACGATCCTCGTCGGCTGTAGACACAGACAGCACAGCACTGCCTCCCGCCCAACGGTGTCTTCTTTGCGACACCTGCGCCCTTCCAGAAATGGAAGTCACCGAGCATGCACCCTGCCCGATCTGAGCGGCCTCGGTATCAGCGTCGGCGTCGGGCGAATGCACGACCCCAGCGGGAGCGAGCTTCATGACGATGGGTGCAGATTTTCGTCCGGCGAACCGTCGTTTCCGCCCTCGGGGCCAGGAGGGGACGAAGGAGGCATTAAGGCCGGGAATGGGCATATTGCAGACGCCCATACTGATTACGCCAGCAGTCGAAGAGGTCGCGAGTCCTCTGTCTCTGTGCGCGCGCTCATATCCGCCAGTTCGGCGAGGGAGAGCGTGAGGACAGAAAGAGGGAATTGAATGGCAGAGCCCGGAGGAGGGAGATGATCTACGAACCTGTGAGACGACGGCGCAAGATTGATGATGGAGCGAGAGCCTCGGACTCGGAGGGCACGGGCCAGGATCCTCGCGTCTGGTCCTGTCCTTGCTGCTCCTAATCATACACACAATTCCCTCGCCCTCGCCCGCTCGTCTGGGTCCCACCACAGGATTGAGTTTCGATGGCGGATGGGCCGCGCGATGTGCGACGATTGGAACAACAGGGACCGGGGCCTGGCCAGCCTCAAACTCCAACCATCCTCCTCCGAGGCGCGGACGGCGGGGGAACCGACCACAAGGCGGAGCGGAGGGAATGCAGTGGACAATGCGGCTTCCGGGGGCAAGGATCGAGTAGCGATGCATCCACCCAGGCACAACGCACCCACGCTCGACCCAGAGAATGCGCACGATCTGTTCCTGCTTCGACCCAATGACCCCCTTCCTCCGGTGGCCAATGCAGCACTGTACCCGATGGCTCTATACCGCCTCCAGAGCGCTGCGCGCGAGGACCGCCGCCTGCTTCCATGCCTCTACGCGCGTCCATCCGCTGGTCGATGCCTTGCGGCGCGCACGGACTCGGCGTCCCCAGAACCCCCCACGGCCGCTGCTCGCATCCACCCGGTCTGTGCACCATCCGAACCGTACTGTCTCCACTCCCGAACTCTGGATTTCTGTTGGAGCATAGCCTCGCGAAAAGACGGCGATAGTTCCGAGCGCCGCGTTTGGACGCTCTCGAGGCGGGTACGCGCCTCCAGGGAAGACATAGAGCGAGTCCGTGCACGGCGTGTCGTTGCGAAAAGCACAGCACAGAGGATGGGCGCGACAGAAGCAAAGCTGGACAGAAGATGGGTGGGGAGCAGGAAGCCTAGGAAGCAGAAACAATGTTGGACACACTCGGACGTTGGCGTAGACGTACAGACGACGTCGTCCGCGACGTGGACGATCGACAGTGTGGGTGTGGTAGCGCATTGGACCGCATCAAGCGAGTCGCATCGCGCGAGTCGATCACGC
Organism: Coriolopsis trogii; assembly: GCA_020543525.1. Lineage (NCBI taxonomy): Eukaryota > Fungi > Basidiomycota > Agaricomycetes > Polyporales > Polyporaceae > Coriolopsis > Coriolopsis trogii. Next base: position 1,961,080 of record JAHYIO010000023.1, on the reverse strand, counting down.
ACATCTTAAGATGACCAGCTATCTATCTGACGACCACAAAATCGATTCGCGTCCCTCTGCACAGGCTGAGACGCACTCGAAGCGCCCACGAGTCGGAACGACTCTCAGACTCTCAGACGTCAGACGTCCCGCATCTCGAGATGAACGTCTGACAGGTTCTACCCGCCGGCTTGTCTGAACCCTTTCAGGTCGACACCGTCTTTTGACTTTTCCCTGTCTGACTGGCTGCCCACCAGATCGACATCTGCGCATCTCGTCCATCTCCAACTCTCATAATACTCACGCCCACGCTCACGCACACTGAATCTTGCGCGCGACATTGTCCTGTCAGACCTCGAGCTCGCCCCTGGCACTGCAGCGTCCGCGATACCTCCTCTCGCTCGGTGATCTCTCTATTCTCCGATAATGCATGATCACCCTTTCCGCGATGTGCGTCGTACTTTGCCCCTCTTGCCTCGATAGGTTTTTTTTTAGTTGCGACACTGGCGCCTACCTTCGTCCGCGCACCACGGCCCGCGCCCGTACTGCATCGGACATTCTGCGGCCGGAGGGGCCACGGGCCTGGCGCCCCCACTTCAAGGTAGCTCGCTCTCACCTTGCGCCGCAACGCGTGCAATCACGGAACCAGGGAGAGACTCGCATTGGATCAGGAACGGGATGGGAGAACGGGGTCTTACGAGGTATTGCATGTATCGGTGTCGGCGTTGGTCTATGGGTATCGCGGTCTAGCACTGATCATCCCCGGCGTTATCCTCCCCCTTGTGCATGCGGCCCAGGAAGGTATACGAGCGAGCCGAAATGAAGCAGCCTAGAGTGGAAAAACAAGGAGCGTAAATTGAACGCAATCGAGCGAGACCGAGAACACATGTCCCTTGGGGGGATCAAACGATCAATCAGAGAGAACTGACTTCGCGGGTGCTTTCGCTCGCTCCGAACGCTCGTGGGCTTCGTTGCCCCTTTCGCGCCTAGCTGGTGCAAGCGTACCCCAGGTCCCACCTGGTCGGTGTCCGAAGGGGGAGCATCAGCTTCCTTATTCCGAGTCCTGCTGTGTTTGAACTCTGACCGGCTGACGATCTGCACCCACGCTCCGCTGCTCCTGTGATAGCTTGCGCGTGTGTATCCGTGCGTGGCGCAACGCGCAAGCCTCTATCGCGACGAGCGTGCAATGTGCACTGTAAGAGAATATAGATTATTGCATGCGCGATAGGGAGAGCACAGGCGGGTCGTGGGACTACCGGAGTGCGCCCGGTCTTCCGCGCGCGCATTGTACACGAGCGCGGATAAGCCGGGGCAGATGAAGCGGATGCACGGGGGTGGCAGCTGTGTTATCGCGAAGAAGGGTCAGCCTGCGGCCGGGGTCATCGTGGGTATACGGGAGGAGCAGGGGAGAATGGGCGTATTGGTGCCGATATTGAGCGCGGCTTGTTGGCGGGGTAGTAGGTTCGTGATGGACGAATCAGGCGGAGAGGCTTCGGAGCGGGTGTACATAATGCAAGTACTATTAGTAGCGTGCAATCGCTGAGAGATGGGTGATATGTGCTCGTTGCATGATGGAGCTGATGAAGAGGACGAAAACGAAGATGGGTAGAGCAATTAGTAGAAGAAAGAGTACTGACGTATATGGATATGCCGTTGAGGAGGACGCAAAAGGGAATAAGCAGAGTATAGGGCGGTGATCACAAGTAAGTATGTTGCTGTGAACAGATGAGGCTCACGCTGGTGACGTAAAGAGGTCTCTGATAATAGCGCTGCAAGCGTTGGGAGTTCATTACCTCTGTCATGAACGTGTGTCGTGCGTGGCAGTCCCTCGCCAAAGGACGCTTGAGGAGTCGGTGTTGGCGTGCTCATCGAGGTGGAGATCTTGCGGACGCAGTTGGAGACTGAGGGCAGCGGGGCAAAGGGAGGAAGAAAGGGATAACCCCAGACAGCAAGTGAATGACGAAAGGAGAGCCGGTTCCAGGCCTTGTTGTGATCTGGGAAGCGAAGTAGGATGTGAGGAAGCTGGAGTAACCTCTCGGGTCCACCGGCCTCGAGGCGCCCAGGAGTGGCGCGAATGAGCCCCTGTTCGTCTCGCTTACATCTCAACAATTCTCAGTCAAGACCTGCTGAGGGTCGGCTATTCCATTGTTTCTTCCGCGAACACTCCGCTCGAGACCCCGCCCATCTGGCCGACGGCATGCAGGCGTTTTTCCCAACACTCGCCACAACACTCGCAACCAGAGCGTACAACCTCGATGTCGAACATCATCATGGTCAACAACTCACCTCGACATGCTACTTGACTCTCCATCTTTGAGCACGATGTCAAAGGCAATCCGTCTACAGCCCCCGCCGATCTCTGTGCACCGGTAGGAGATGCGACGACCGCGGGCCATTATCTCTCTCGCGCTCTCCCCCGCAGGCACCCCCCGGTGTGTGTATGGGAAGATGTGCGACGATGGTCCCGCGCCACCTTGATCTCAGGCTCTTCGAATTCTCTTGATCCATCGTCTCTCGCCTGCAGTCAATGATTCCGCACCCAGCCAATCGGGCGTCCTTGCCCATTATTCTCTCCTCCGCCTCCGCATCACAACAGCTTACCACATTCGCGTCAAGTCCGCACCGCTCGCCGCATTGAGTTCGTGAATTATTCTTTGACTCAATCTTCGCCAACGTGTCCTTGTTGCGTCCGGCGTGACTGCCGGCGCCCAAACCACTAGGCGCTTCCGCTTGGCTTTCATTCGCCCTCCTGCGTACCTGCAACCTGTGGGTGCTGCCGTCATCATCCCTTCGGTTCTCCCATCCCTCCCACCCCTTCTTCCCCCTCCCCAAACTCAATCATCTTGCCGCCACTTCTCAAACACGGAAAGCAGTCAGCTGTTCTACACTCTCCATCGTGTTTCGCATCCATCCGCGCTTCATATCCCTGCAGCCAATAATCTCCGACTCAACCAACCGTGTCGTCTCGGTGAACAACTATCATAATCATCAGGAACCCCAGTGCTTCTATGCTTCCTTACTTTCTTACAGCCGACGTCATCCATCATCGTCCTCTTCTCCGGTCGCCCATTAACACTCGTCTTGACGTCCCATCTGTCTCATCGCCGACCAGCCTCCCTGACGATACTCCTCTTGACAATGCTCTCATCACTCGAATAACGGACGCACTGCCCCAGCGTCGTGGCGTTCGTTCCCTCCAGGGATACCCACTTCTGAACATCGGCTACACGCTCAAATTCCACCGCAAATTCGGCTACCCTCGTGGTCTATACAGCCATCACGTTCCCGACCCCCACGCTTCCAAGCGCCGCTATGATGCTGCTATGATGCGACACGCCTGGATACTCGAGCATACAGTCACCGATTGGGTTTCGGAGACCCACTGGCAACTTTGGGAGCTCCCTCTCGGATTTCCGCCGCGAACATCATCAAATGGAGGCGCATACTTCCATGTCGCACACGACGTGTCTTCTTGCAATAAACTGTCATAGCCGAACCATCCTGTCTGTTAATCGCCATGTCTTCTCTCACCAGCAAACAGGGCGCTGCACCCATCGACTCGGAGTGGAAACTGGTACCCAGCTCTGTGTATAGCTCACTCTCCCATCTCCAGAATGCCGCGGCAGAGCAGGCGTGCCGTCGCCTCAACGCCCCTCTTTCCCCGCGTCCCGCCAGGTCGTGGGCTTTGATGCTTCAATCCTGACGTGATTTCATTATGACCGTATTCCGACGCCCAATTCCGGCCTCGATAGCTCTCAACAGGCACTCTGTCGTCTCTAGCGCCACAGCCTGCGTACCAGTACCACACACTGCACCATCACTCCACTGCACCATCTTCGCAACGGACCCCAAACATCGTTTCTTATCACCCCTCGTCGGGCACTTTCTACAAGCCCCAGCTGTAGCCACAAGGTGTCTTTGACGGTCTTTCAAGTCTCTCCAATCCTTTCATTAGTAGTGTCCATGCTAGTTGCCGGTCATTGCTCTTTCGGCACACCTGTCAGTTACGTACCGCTGTCACTGCCTGTCATGCAACACATTCCTTTCCCGACTAATGAGCGGTGTAACCAGATCGCGTCAGCCTGGGGTCGATTCAAGACCGGCCAACGTTCGTCTGGCGGCAGCGAACGCCCCCCTGCAGTGGCAGCCACCCACACCTGTTCGCACTGACAGTATATACCGAGACAGGCGACAGGAGATAGCAAAACTTTGTCCCGCCCCCGAGCCCGAGCTCTCCGTGCACGACGTCCCGGCGTCCTACCTTATGTTGAACGGGCGAACGGCTGCTGGCGGGTCATCGACAACAAGTGTTCCCACTGTGCTATGTGTGGTTTTCCGAGCCCGGGTCCAGTTGGGTCGCCCCTATCTCCCCGGCCCGCAGTCCAACAGAACGTTTGGGACTCGTTCTGTCAGGTACGCGCACCCGCCTCCCCCTATCCCGAGAAGCTGCTCCAGGGTTTGTTGTCCAAGTTGCCGACATGAAAGCTTGCCTTGTCTCGCCCCTCCGATCGTCGAAGTCGTGTTACATATCCGACAAAGCTCGATGGTCTCAAGCGGGGTCCGATCATCCCGACTTCGATCGAGTTGTTTGCCCCCACCCGTTCAACAGTGGAACCAAAGGGTGTGCCCATACCGGTATTCGAACCATCTATGCAGCCGAAATGCCCGACGCGGGGGTTCTCGCACCGGCGCCGTGTTGTTGTAGAACCCCGGCCGGTCCGACCTGCACGATCGTCACGATGCTCTGCCAGGAGCGCGCGCCTAGTATACCCGTTTGTCCTCTCTCTCCATACTGGTTGCCTCAATCCCCGCCCTTCTCGTGTTCCTACGAATGGAGGCTCGCCGAAACATAAACAGACCTGCTGCTGTTGATGAAACGTATCCGCAACCGGAAGGTCGGACAGAAGAGTCGGAAATTATCTAATACCGGACGGAAGCCATAGGCTGAGCCTCAGGGCCCGTGCCAGCTTGCGATCGAATTGTGCATGCTCTGAAGCCTTCGTACCCGAGGTTGGATGGCTGGGGGACCCTGAGGGTGCTGCGACCGGGACGCATGGACCATGCTCTGTACGTCATCTTTTACTGACTCGTCGGCAGGGTGTGTTTTCTTACGCAACGACTTTTTTCCAGGTCCGATTGCACGACAAATCGCTGGCTGGGTCTCAGGCTTGGAACACCCTATCCCAGCATCCACCCCTCCGCAGTGGCTCCAGACTGCAATTAACCACGTTGAACAGGTGATGCAAGACCTTATGGCATCGGAATCTACCGGGAACAGGCAACACTCGTCGCTCTGCGACCTGGCCGCCCATGTCAGGTCCGGCAGCGCTGAAGTCCTCCATTCCATGGCTAGTGCGTACTCTCCGGACGATGATCAAACCTCCTCGGACGGCGTTCAAGCGGTCAGCAGGCTCATATCTCTCGACGATCGCACGGCGGTCAATCTCGAACGTCCAGCGCATCTCATCGTCTGCCCTCGAGGCCTCTCATTCCTTCCGCCGGCGAATCACTATGTCTGATCCCTCGAGCTGCAATCTTCGATCTGTCCGGTCTCCCGACAGGAGTCGTCGTAATGACTGCCAGCGAACGGATGACTCTATCATTATGGATGGGCGAAAGGCGGAGCTAGCTGCACCGTCGACGCCTCTCAGCACGGTGACGTACGCTCAAAGTCAAAGCATCGCCGCTGACGATTGACTCTGACTACAGCGCGCCACTGGCATACCATGACATGGCGCCATCGAGTGCCAGCGAGCGTTGCACACCGCGCAGTACCGTGTGGGACGTTATGCTGCAAGGCACAGTCTCTTCTACACGGCGAGGCTCACGATGTCGAGTTGGATACAGACACTACCCCCCTCGAGGGAGGACGAAGGGGTCCGGACGTGGGAGGCCCGGTGCGCTACATTCTCCCACACGCGCGGTCATCCATTGCTCGGTCATACAGCCATACGTACACGACCCGCGGCGTCCCATTGTCAGCCAGTGGCTAGTAGGGACGCTGCGGCCACCTAGTGGGCTGTGCGGGTCGTCAGGGTCGAAAAGGCGCGTCGTTGACCTTCGCGGATACCTGTCTACTCACCGCTGACGGATGCGATACAGCAACGGGAGGATAGTGGCAGACAGAAGCCGCTTTGCACGGGTGTGTCCACCAAGCCAATGGATGCACGGCGAGCCCCTCCAGGATATCATGCCGCTTGCGGTAAAGCCAACGTGCAGCACCTTGGATACAATCGTCGTCGCACCGGGTGTTTGGTGACCTGTGCGCGTTAGGTGGAGAAGGCCCGAATGCCAGCAGCGAGTTGGCGGCTCTGTGGACTTGAACGGTCTCCCTGTAACGGCTGCGGTGATTTGGTTTCACGAGAGACGTCTCAGACCCGGCTTCAGTCCGACGTTAGTTGACGTAGAGTCCCTCAGGACGGTGAGGATGACCACCACACGGTGGTCGAAAGCATGCAGCCCGTACCCTCTACACTCTCTCCCCACCACGGTCACTGAAGAGGCGCACAACGAGGCAGTGCGCGCAGATCTTCTGCCCAGCCGCGTTCAATGCACATGTCGAGCTAGTGTGTGTGTGATGATATTGTCGAGTAAGCTGATGCAAAGCGATGGATAGGTTACAAATCGTGAGATATAGATGGTGAAACATCGTGCGTGCGCCTCCCCAAAACCAAGCATAAACAGGCACCCGAGCGGCAAAGAAAAAGGACAAGCCAAAGAAAGCGTTCGGACGACCGCTAGCAGCCCACCGGTGCGCGCTCTGCGGCGCATCTCCGCCCTGCACAACACTCCGCCCCTCCGTCCCCATCTCCCGTTCATGTGGCCTGAACAGATGCGCACCACTGCCGGCAGTCAGGTGCGCGACCCTGCTCTCTTCCCAGCATCGGCGGCGTGTTCGGAGGAGAAGAAGGCAAGCTGACGCCAACGCCGCCCCCTGCTCCTCCATCCACCTAACCCACACCTACCCACACTAGCGCGGCGCAGCGAGTCTTGTTGCAATGATCAATGTGCGCCGCGTCCCTGTCCAGACCCACTTGGGCTCTCCCCTCGCCCCTCCCAGGCGTCCAGCACCCACGCCAGAGGCCAGAAGCCAGTCGGCGCTGCATTCAACGATGAGCCCGGAATCGTGCGCTCCAGGCTCTCAGGTAGGCTTTGGCCCTTAACTCCCCTCCACCTCCATCGTCATTCCCGACAGGCCCGCGTCCTTTGCCTTGCCGGCGCCAAAGATACTCCGCAGGAGACGCTCTGCCTTGTCACGTTCCTTCCGTTCGACCTCGATGCCGTCGAGCATGAGGATGCGGGGACAGGACCGCATGACGAGCCCGCGGTACGCGAGCCGCCCGACGTAGGCCTCGTCGGGCAGATCCCGTCGAAACTTGGCATCCAGTTCACGCCAGACGAGCTCGTTCTGTCCGCGCTCCCGCCGCGGCCGCTGCTGTCCCTCGACAGCGCCGCTGGAGGAATCGACGGCTAAAGGGCCCGGTTCGGAGGAGGTGGATCCGCTGGCTACGGTGCTTATAGGAGCATCGGCGAATGTGTCCTGCCTGTAGTCTTCGCGAGAGTTGGAGCCTGAGCTTGCCCAATGCGGACGATCTGGCTCCTGCGACGAACCTTGTGTGTTGGATTCCACCGGGCGTGCGCCGCTCCTAGGCCCAGGCTCTAGAGCGGGAAAGTCTCCGGCACGATCGCCGTCCGACGGCTGCAGTGCCCCTGGGAGGTCCTTGACGAGAAGGGGAAGATACCAGCCGAGTGTGCAGGGATTCATCCTACGCGTTTGGGTTTCACGAGTTCGTACCGTTTACGTGATACGGATGGCGAGTGGTCATGAACACCGGGAGATTCGGTAGGAGAGGAGGTGTACCGAAAAGAATCATGGTTAGCGACCGCTGGATGTAACAGAATACAAGACGAAACGGAAAACAAGGGTAGACGAGTCGTGAACGCAGCATTGGAAGAGTCCGCGCGGCTACAAGGTGGCTAGTGCTCTCGCAAAGCCACCAAGGGCGAGGGATGCTGCAGATACGGCATGCAGAGGAGAAGAACCAGAAACGATGCAGGGAAGCACCGGCTCTGGGGCGCTCGCAGCCGCAACGCAGCACATGATACGGCATTCACGTGCACAATGCCGACATTGTTCCCCAGAAGCCTGCACCCATTCGGTGTTCATGCAGGTCCAGCCTCCCATTCTCTCCCACGAGAGGGTCATGCAACGCATGCAGGGAATGCTGGCTCTTGCAGCGACAAAGAAGCGGGAAACACGCAACGCGGCTGCGACGCACCTGAAATCAATCATTTCAATGTCCTTCATACCTCGGAGCATCCGGATGAGCTGCTTCGCCCCTTTGATCCGCGACCCGATGATGGTGAGCTTCCGAAGGCGAGTGAGGCCTTCGAGTGGCCTAGGGTCCTCAAGAAAGTTGTAGTTCAGGTTGAGCACGCGCACATTCGGGACCACGCGCGAGAAATCGGGCGGAAGAGTGATCAAGCGACATGCTGCAAGCTCCAGGTATACGAGGTTGTAACATGCCTCCGAGAAGAACCCAGGCTTGAGGGGGTTCCCTGCAAAGTGATGGGCGGCCAGGAAAGGGTATATCGCAACGTTAGCCATGCTTTGTCAGCAACCGAGCAGTGCGTGGGTGCGGCGAGTTGGGCGCAAAGGCAGAGGACAGACGTACCGGAGAGATAGAGGCGTTTGACATCACGCATGTCGCGGATCTGTAATGAGCTGATGAAGGTCTATCAGTGCCATTCCTCTCCAACCTCAAACAGGCCGGATGGACGGCCTGATGCACGAGGGTGTATCGGTGGACTTACAGGCCACTCCGACCGTTCTGATTCCGGACGCTGAGGTTCTCAAGCTTGGCCAGGCGATACGCCTTTGTGATGGTACCGAGGGAGTTGTTGTCGGCATAGAGCGTCCGCAAATTGGGGTACGGTACGGCATTGAGAGTTTGAAGTCGGTTACCGCTTAAACGAAGGATCCGCAACCGCGACATAGTGACTTCGGGCTCAAATTCGCACAACAGGTTGTTATCTGTGATGGATCAAGGCAAGCACCATACAAGGCGGGCCGCGGGATGATCAATACACCGTTGACAGCTATGTGAATAGACTCACCGAGGTTCAGTACCACCAGTGATGGGGCCGATGCCAGTCCGCCAACCAGGTTTATCCTATTTTGGCTCAGGTTCAACATCTCTAATCGAGTCCTGTCATGGTGAGCCTGTCGTAAGTGGACGTGATAAATGACGCTCCCCGATGGCGCGAGCGGATGCATGAGAACAATATTACCAACTCACCACTTGTACTCGTGCAAGTCCAGCTCACGGATGTTATTCCCCTGCAAACTTAGCTTGATGAGTCCGTCCATTTTCTGCAGGCCTTCCACGCTCTCAATCCGGTTTCCATCAGCCCGCAGCTCTCGCAAATGTCTCAGGCAGTCCAGTTCTACAAATTGCTGTATTATCAGTACCCCAATACTCCGTTGATTGACTTCGGAAACTCACGACGGAGGGAATCAACGTCATTACGACTAATGTCCAAGTTCTCCAAGTTCAGCAGGTGGTTGAAGGAGGTCACGCCTGTCAAACTACGCCTCTCGCATCAGAATCCCACTAGATGCGTATGCATTCGTGTAGAGGATAGACTCACAGATTGGACGCGACGGAAAGTGTGCGCACTGAATTCGGAATTCCACTCAACCATGACAGTTTGTTTGAGTTCCTGTGGGCATGGCGCAATGAGCCCCTACCAATGACCGTGGATTCCTCCGATACCCAGTACCTCCCGCGATCGTAGAAGAATGACGACGAGAGAAGTGGGTTGGGAGGCACATCTCGGGTAGATGAAACTCACAAAGCCAATGAATCCAGTCGAGGAAGGAACTCCTTAAGCCGCGCAACGCTGTCAATATTGCGGCCCGAGAGATCAATCGAGGTTAGCTCCTCCCAATATGGTTCAAACGGTTGTACGTCGGTGATGACCTCCACAAGGCGATCGTGAGCCACGCCAAAGCTACACTCGGTCAGGAAAGTCGCATTGGCGGTGGACCTGTTAGTGATCGAAGGCTGGCCAGGTATGGAGGACACCCGCCGAGATGCCTGTCGATTTGACCCGCTTGCAGAGGCAGGTCCCGTCGTTGGCCGCCGCGTTTGCAGCTCATTCGACAAAGGACGCGAACTGGTACTAGCCTTTGACGGCGAGTCTGGCTCCGAGTCTGCAATGACGAGTTACAGTTAGTGGGCCGAAACCACATTCTCGACACAAAGAACATACCTGTCTGCTCCAGGCCATTCAACATGTCTGCTATCCTCTTCGACCTCGCAGAAAGCACAGGGCCCGTAGTGCTTCTGTCGCTTATCCTCGAATTCGATGCAAGGGGACTGTCATCGTCGCTGAGTGCGGACCCGTCAGGCGTCGGTATGTTTCTGCCGATCCCGAGGATGGGACCGTCGCGCTTGCCGTCCGAGAAACTGACGGAACGGCGGTGTCCGATCCTATTCGCAGGGGTATGCATCTTGCTACGACTGGGATCTTTCAGAGCAGACACAGGCGTGATGCTTGCACTCTTGAGGGCAGACCTGGGAATAGGGGTGCTACCGGCTGCGGATAGTTGAGTGGGTCGAGGAGTCGCCGCGGAGGCAGGCGTTGGCCGAGACGATGAGACAAGGTACCTGGGAGGAGTGTCCGCAAAGGCAGGCTCGGCAGAAACACCGTCCTGAATGGCGCCCATCATGGGCTGTTGATCTAGTTGCAGATCCAGCGTTGCTGTAGGCATGGTGTTACCGGTGTCGTCCTCTGTAGCACGAGAAGTGTCGGTCTCCGTATAAGACACATCGTCATGATGTTCATCGTCTGCGGGCATGTCTTGAGTGAAATCTTGAGAGGGACCGTCCGTCGAGAAGGATGTCAACTCGGCCTCCTCCGCGTCCTCTACTTCTGACTCTGCAAGGACTTCCTCGATTCGACTCTGTTCGAGAGAGGTGTCCTCGTCACCATTCCCTTGGAAGGCTCGCCCGTCCTCTGTCCGCTCGTCGGAGCCGTCGTCCTCTCGAAGGCTCTCAATATCGCGGAACGGGTCTTCGCTTTCGTTGTCCTGATCTTGCTCATCCTCGTCCCCATCTCCATCGACGGTGCCACGTACAGTCGCAGCACTCGGTGCAACGCTCGCGGGCGCATCGGCTTCATTAAACCCGGCAGTAGCCAACGCTGTGGCCTTGACCCAACGCATCATCACGCGGTCGAATACCATCTTCCCAACGCGGTCCGGGAGGTTGCCAAGGTCACTTGGTTTTATCTGCATAATGTTCATTTGCGTGCTTTGCCTTGGCCCAGCGTGCTTGACGAACGAATCTGCGCTTCCTGCCGTCAGGGTTGTTCCTGAGGCGGTGCTTGAAGACACAAAGCGCGTGAGATCTTCGTTGCGCCCTGTGCGTAGCGACGAAGAAGGGTATGAGGGACCCGCACCCGACGCGGTAGGCGGCGCAAGCAGACCCGGTGTCGGCTTGACCGGAGACGCCGGAGCAGTAGACGTAGACGCTGTTACGAGTCGGACTGGCGGGGCTGAACTGGTGGGTGGGGAAGGGAACTGAGCAAGCATATTGGACCTTTCAGCCAGCGACATGCGCGTAAAGTCTCCTGTGAGTTCGGCCGTGCTGCTCCCAGACGGTCGGGAGGCATGCGTCGGGCGCGCGACGGAAGCCTTACGCGGACTATTAGCAGTCGCACGTACTTTACCCCTAGATACACTCGTCACTCGACTGCTCACCGCGACTGACGACTGCCGAAAGGCTTGAGAGCCGTTGCTGGTCCGTCGTGATTGCCCCAGTATATTTGCAATTTCATTGCGGGAGCGCAGGGAAGGTACGGTGTTGTCAGCAGAGAGTATAGATGCCTCGGTCGCATCGTCGTTATGGAAGTGGGATGCCTCTGTGTCCCCAGAGAACAAGCGTTTTTGGCCCTTCATATCGCTGCGGATCTGAGCCATCAAATTGGCGGCCTGCTGCCTGATAGCCAGTGACGAGTATCCAGAGTGTTTGGAGCTGACGGTACCATTAGGTGAAGGGTCTTGCTTCAAGGTATCCGCTGGAACCGCTAAGAAAGGCGGGCGTTCTGTGAATTGGGTGACATATGACACATCACGACTTGGAAATTGTGAGGAGAAGGCGTCGACTTACCCAAGGGCGGATCTTTCGTCTTCGCGTCAACATCAGCAGAACGGTGCTCCGCTGCGGGCGAACGTGCTGTGGCAACTGTTGACACGGTGGAGAAATCTCGAGCATTGCGAATCTGCTCCATGAGATTCTTGGACTCTCCCACATAATCTCGGCGGGACTGAGGACGCATGATGATGGCAGCTCCATCGCCACTTCCAGCACTGAAGTCGCTCGTGGGGCTGAGCTTCAGGCGTTTAGAGCTACGGAGGCGCGAGAAAGTCCCGTCACGCTCGTCAACGGGTGAGAGAACGGAAGGCGTGGTGCGATTACTACCACGGTTGTTGGGACCGCCCTCGCCAGATGGTGTGTTGACGGCAATGGAGTCGACCATGGCGGATAGGTGGTCGCGGGTGAAGGTGTCGTATTGGAATTGGAAAAGACGAAGACGAGGATCTGTAGCAGGGGCGTGTAGGTGGCGGGTAGCGGGGTTCGGGCCTGGGGTACTCTGTGCATCCGGGACTGGTCCCGCTGGATCAAACGGACTCGGACGAGGCGCAACGAAGGTGAACTGGCATTGGAGTCCACTCGGGCTATGATCTGGGTCTTCCAAGGCAAGGGCATCTGAAAGAGTGTGTGTAGTGCGTTCCTCATCTACGACCGAAGGCTCGGATGGAGGGACATAAACTTGGGAGAGTCGCGAAGGAACAGCAGGAGCAGCAGTGGTGCGCAGAGTCGGTGGAGGTAGTGGGATGGATGACGATGGCGGAGATGGAGGCTCAAACATCTTCTCAAGAGCAAGCGGACTGAAGAAGTCCTTGACCATGGACTTCTTGTTCTTTCCGGGCGTTTTGGGCAAGAGTGGGACGGCAGGCATCTCCTCACGGACGATGAACGTACCACCGGAGCGATCCGAGTCTGAAGAGCCATTGTAGGACACAGCTTCGCCGTTGCGGACGAGCACAGATCCCAATGGCTCAGTGAAGGAAAGTTCGGACCCGGACTGGTCAGGGTCGTCGGCGGATTGGTCCCAATCGATCCACTCGTCGACGTCTGCGAGCTCATCAGTCAACCAGGCAGGTTTAGGCTGTGCGGAGGTCATATGTGGATGCCAGAGGACCAGCTAGAAGGATGACAAGCACAGACGAAGAAACACACACGACGAGCGAGAGAGAACTCAGTGGCAGCCACCACAGAGACCCGAGTGCGACGAAACAAGTCGCGTCGGCGCACGTGACCGCGGGGAGTCCATCCCAACTGTGGGTCCTTGTTTGGGCCTTATTTGGTCCCAGCAAATAAAGCCGCCCATCGCTTCCACGCGCGCTTCTAATACATACATATGTGCTGTCACTCGTTGCAACTCGTGCGTATTGTTGCTCCTTACGCCCGTTTCCCATTGCTTGGAAATTGTGAGTTTGGTTCAAGATGTGTATTATAAACAGTCTTCTGGTTGTTTCCAAGCTTAAGAGTTACTAGTAGGGGGCGTTTCCCATGCAAGAATGCGCACAGCACCTCAACTGAGTACATATAAGCTCGCTTACCTGGCATGAGATACGATCGATCGCTCATACGGATGTGTAAAGGTCAGTGCGACACAGGCGTCGAATTTGGACACGGTGCTGATCAGAGTGATATTCGACTCTTGGACAACAGCGTAGCTGCAATCTAGGATGGCTCCAATGATGAATTGGGGCTACACAATGCAAAGTCAACTCACTATCGATACAGACTAACTCCGCACAGCCCGCGTTACACTACGCGCGTAAAGATAAGATTTGCTATGATTGCTTTCCTTCTTGTAGACTGTCTGCTCTCCCTAGGCGACCCCTTTAGTCTATGCAGCGGATATTATCTGGGCTGTTGGTAAATTTGTTCACATATTCCTTCACGTCACAAGCGATTCACGTTCTCTCCATGACATATAAAACATCCTCAGGAATGTTGCAAGAGGGAAGGAAGCAGGCAGGCCTCGAGCAAGATACCCAAATTGCAAGCTCTTGTGACGAAACTGCGTGGTACGTTCCGCTTCGCGTGAGACGCGGTGCCTTCCTGCCGGCTCTAGCATCCCTGGCAACCAGGTAAGTTCTACCAAATACCTCATGAACAAACTGCACATAGCATGCAATGCGCCGCGTGTGGTGCATGATTCTGTCGCCTGCTAGAATCTGCGAAGTGACACAGCTTGGGGCAGATCTGCCCCATTAGATATACCACTGTCGAACATCACGGTTTCGGCTAGGGCGGGGAGGCAACGGAACTCGATGCACGCTCCACTGAAGCACGCTGTCCCGCCACGCCTCGAGAAACGTGGTGTGTAGTCTAGGGCATCAACGTCACGTTGCGATGAAGAAACTCTGGATGACTGTTTGTCGTTACTTATCACATGGGCTGGCTCGGGCCAACATGATGCCAACTCGCAGGACCGCCGATGACTAGGAAGGGCTCAGAACTGACGAGCTTCTCCTTTTCTCCCTGTTCACCCATACTCACTACCTCATCGCCCCCAATAGTCAGTAATTCTGCCAAGTTGTGGAAAAATGCTACACTATCAATGCTTGCGATATTCTTACACCTGTCTTACACTATTCCCAACCTTCGCCCGCATAGAACTAAGAAATAATTACTCTGCTGCAGGGGGGAAACGCGCTCCCACCCCTATTCTTCTCATACCACTCCCTGTCGTGCGCGATCAATACCTGAACCCGCGGGAGCTTCATAACATCATGGATCCGCCGCAAGTTCTCCTCCGCGTCCTCCTTTTTCGCATGGGCGCAACGGACATGGCCACTCGCGGGATCCACCAAGGTCGCGATCTCCCTCTCCCCAATGATGAGCCTGATGTCGTGTGCGCTGTCCCCGCCTAGGTAGATCCACGCGCCGTCCGAGGACGTGCGCGCAAGCACATTCACGTGTCCTGTGAGGTGCCCAATGGCATCGACGATGTACAGACTTCCATCCCCGAAGTAGTCGTGCGCGCGCGGGAAAGGCCCAATGGACACGCCGAAGTCCGTCGCGGTGAGAAAGCGCGTCCGGTCAAGCGGCATGGTGTTCTGGTGAATGTCTGAGGTCGGGTTGGCGGGGAATCCGCCATCCAGCACCTCCCGGCTACCCTCGCCAAGAATAAACGTAGCCTTACTAAAGGAGCTGGGGTCTCCGACACTACGCACAAGCCCAGGTCAGTATGGTACATCCTCGCACATTGATCACAGACGGAATTGTAAATCATCCGGAAACACTCACTGGTCATAGTGCAGATGGCTCAACACGACCGTCTCCACCTCCGCCGGCTCGATCCCGCCACTCCTCAGCGACTCCTCCACGCTCTGGGGCACCCCGCACGGCATCCACTTCGTGATCAGCGCCTGTGCAGCAGGCGCATACGTACTCGTGTCGCGCCTCAAGCCCAAGTCGAACAACAAATGCGCGCCCGACGGCCTGTGCATCAGCATTCCGCGCAGTGCTTCACAAGGTGCTATGACCTCAGCACTAGTGCTAACGGGTAAGTACTCGTGCTATCCGGTAAGCACTTGTGCTCGCCTATTAGGATAGGTGCGGGATAGATATAACTTGTGCTCTGCTGTTGGTGGGCTCAATACATGTAGAGAGGACCGCCAAAGACGGCGGTAATCGAGTGAGTTTATGGAATGTAACTGAGTGCTGAGAGGGCAGGGGACGTTACTTGGCGGCAATCGAGTGACACGTTGACGTGCACTGCGGTACTAACCGAGCGTGCGTGAGGTGATGACCTGCACATAGGCGGTAATCAAGTGCCAGTGACTGACAGTGGCAGGCGACAAAGGAGTGAGTGTGAGTGAGTATTGAACTTTGAGAGAACAATAGACTGTAGTACAAAGAGAATTGGAGCGGACAGGAGAAGGGAGAAGAAGAGGGTACGGATAAATCAAGATAGAAGTTCGTGTGCGTGATGATCTGCATATCTGTTAACATAGAAAGCCTGGAATGCATCTAGAGAGTCTGTATGCTTGAGTTGTTTCGGGATAGGCGAGCTACCTGGGACCCCAATGAGGTGAGCGGCTCGGAGCATACAGTCAAGATGTATGACGGATACAACATGCTGTCCAAAGGTATCAACTTGAGGCTCAACAATCCACATGCCTGTCTCCTCGCAGGGGGTGTCGCTGACGGGAACAAACCAGGACACCAGAGCACAGGGAAAGAGGACACCATCGGGACCTTTGAACGAAAAGAAGAGATGGACACGGACAACTGTAAGACCACGGAAGCCGGGGAGGGCGTCGTCATGAACAACAAAGGCACAATCATAGCGAGGCGGACCGCCGCGCCAGGCTCGTACTGCTCGAATGCGCTCCTTACGGGCACCTTTTGCATTACAGACATCGCTTGGAGCTTTGAAAACCGCGACTGCCGAGGGGAAGACAGATATGCGTAGTGGCGGAGGCGGGCAGAGAGCTAGGTCTACAGCCTCTCCGGGTTCAATGGAGTCGGGATGGAGTTGGACATAGAGGAAGCGCCGGATCAATGCTGGCAGATGCGGGAGTTGTAGTGCATGCGCAAGACTTGCAAGATCACGAGGGTATCCTCGGACTGGCAAGAACCAATCAGCTAAAGCAGGATTTGTTAATGAAAGCGGACGCTGCGTACCTGCACGTTTGGCAAGGGTCACTTTGCCCAGAGCATCGTCATCAGCTGCCGGTCCGCCATCTTCGTCCTCGTCAAGAGCTGCATGCCTTTCGGCACGCTCCACTGGGTCCTCTATAGGTTCTGCGACGTCGAGCTCTTCCCAGAGGTTCGGGATGTCCTGCTCTTCTTCAATAGTGGGGAGAAGAGGGCCGGCAAGCATCCCGCATGCCGTGAAGTCAGCTTCGGCGGCGGATAGTTTGTCAAGACGCTGGTTTGTGAGTAGCATCTGTCCCAAGGCCTCGTAGCGGTTCGAGCGGCGATACGGCTCTTTCACGGCTTTGATGTGCTTCGACTCTGTAATGGAGGAGCACAGACCATTCGGTGCGCCGAATTGTTGTATAAGTCGCGGGTAGTGCTTGAGCGAGTGCTGACGAGGAAGAGAGAACCCATCGAGTCGGACACCAGCGTCCTCGAACACAACCCGGTCGCGGTGAAAACATGCAAGAGCGTCTTCGATTCGGAGCAATGTGTGTGTCGTAATCACATCACGGCGCACTAGATAACAGAATTCCAAGAACGCGCTGAGGCACTGGACCATCTGCGACGGTACATAGCCCACGATGGCGGGAATATATACCTAAAGGTGTGATGAGTGCACGTCAAGTGGGTACGAGATTCTCAGACAAACCTTCATCAAAGCCTTTGAGTCATCGCCGGTCCACTGCTTGAAACCGCGGCCCTCCGGAAAACGACGTAGTCCAGGAAAATGTGGGACAGCAGCAATGCTATGAGGGAGCTAATATCAGACAATGTCCTAGAATAATAGTTGAAGTACGTACCGGCGATCAATATCTGCCAGAATGACGGCCGCTTGAGTCTTCCCGTGTGTGATCTCAAGATACTCCTCGACCCAAGACACCAGGTGATCCTTGAATGTGCCCTTGATTACTTGATGGAGGAGGTCCGGGGAGAGCATCTCGTGTATGTCGGCACGAGGGAAAGATACCGTGAACGGCTAGAGTAAGAATGATCCAGTCAATATACGGTGGAAAGTTAGTTATAGTGTGCACTGTGACATACCATAAGGTCTGCGACAATTCCGTAGTCGTCCCAGAGTGCCTTCGCGTCCATGATCGCGACGAGCTCTTCAGTGATGGCATGCGAGCGTCGATCTGCATCGCTATCCAGATCGTCACGAGGAGCGTCACATCTACAAATATGAATACGTTAACATCATTTGCAGAGTAAGTCACAAGTCCTCATACTTCGGGCACCACCCTTGAACAACGCATCCAAGCAGTACTTGCTCCGGGTAGTCTGCAATATATGGTCCCAGGCCATATATCGTGCGTCGGTAGTGGCCATCGGCGTACTTCACGATCTCTGGAGTTTCCATACCGGGACGAAGAGACTCGAGAATCGTAGCAAGCGACGTGTGGAAGAGTTCGCGTCGAAACTTGCGGAACGACGGATCGCCGGCGAATTCACGATCAGCTGCACGTTGAGGCTCATCAGTACAAGTCTAGTACAATGACGACGAGGGGTACACAAAGTTGAGCGGGTGGAGACTGGAGGAGCCAAAGGAAGCCTGTTCGATGTTGAATATCGTATAGCAGTGTGTACTTACTCTTAGGTATGGCCAGGAAGGCGATGAGTGAGACGGCGTTGCGATGCGCTCGACGCGCCGTGTTGTGAACGAGCCCATTAGAGAGGTATAGAGGGTAATATTCATTCTGACCTGTAGCGACGGACACGGTGGTCTTGTCGCTTCCAAGTATGACTGGACAAAAGGTGGCATCCTCGTTCGTCTCGTTTTGCGCAAGAATATCCTGAGAAAGCCTTCACGTGTCAGCTCAGCACCTCACAGGACACTTCTAGGTTCGCGCACCGCCTGTTCCCAAGCCCAATCGCCTGTCATGAAGTCAGTTAGGACTCTATCGGTCCCTTGGTGGACTCTCTTGGGCGCGTGATCCATCTCTCCATGGAAGGTCTTGTTGGCGAGCTGCATAAGAAGAACGCTACGCGGACATCTGAACCATACTTTGTACTCCTTCTCCATCCACGTCGGGACGTCGTGATCGGGACGCGGGCCCTTGTAGGTCACAATGAAGCACTGCCACGCGATATCTCCTAAAGGAATTTCGTCAATCGTCTCATACAGCTCTTTGGTGTCTGCAAAGGGCGGTGTGCCACTGAACGCGGCCCAGAGCTCCATGAGCTCGTTGATATGAGCTCCTGACATCTGTTCTTTCCGGTACAGGAAGTTGGCGATGCCAAAATGCGAACGTGAGAGAAAAGGGGCGTAGTCGCTTCGAGAACGAATCAGTTCAGGAGGTGGTGGTGCGCCCTCCGGGAGCGGCTGTCCTTGAGCATCACAAGGTCGACCTATACCTGGTCAGCACACACAATAAGTTGTACGCTAGAGATATGAAAGACTTACCCGAGAGCACTGGATGTTCTTGCACCACTATGGGCACATTACTGTTTGCGGGCTCTACGTTGTCGTGACGCGGGTCTTCCTGCTGACCTTGAGGCTCAGGAGAGGGGACAGGCGGATTATCAGGCGACGGTGAGCGTGAATTGGGATGTTGGACATGTGGTGGCGATGCGTCCCGGTTAGGTTGGTATACACGATGCGCAGCGTTGATGTGTTGTGTACGCCCGCTTGCGGTCTTGAACCGAGCGACACATCCAGGCCAAGTACAGGCCAAAAGCCGTGGAAGGTAATTACGAGGGCCTGGCATAGTATCACCTGTAACTATGCGCAGAAAGGTCAGATTCAGAACACTGTCGATCGGAGTTGCAATAGCGACAAATGAAAGGATGAAAGGCAGAAATGGACGGGGTGAGTGAGCGCGCCAGAGGCTCACTCGTGTCATGCCTCTGACTGAGGTCACGCAGCATCGCCTCCAGAGTCTCCTCGCGTTTTGTGGTGCGCCGCTGCCTCTCGACCGGGTTCTCATCATCGTCCGAGTCGTCCATGTCGACACCCCCACCAACGCCTCCAACGCCCGGTATCCTGTCTCCTCCAGCAGGCCGAGTGTTCCTGTCGAGTCCGAGCCTGTCGTCGATGCCAATCTTGATGTGCACGACGTCGATGAAGGTTCGGAACAAAGCCTGCAACGTTGGGTGACACGGAATTACACGCACAGGCATGCTACGGAAGATCCCGGTCATGACCAGGCGATCCCCAAGCCTTGCGACGTCGACAAGCTCGTTGTACACGCTCAACGACACGGTGTGAGGGGTCTGGCCGTTTAGAATGGCGTAGGGGTTCTCTTGGAGGCTGATGACCTGCCTGTCCGCAAACTCGCGGTCGTGGACGAACGACGTCGTGCCGATCGTGCCACAGACGTCGCACGGGCAACAAGCGGGCGAGTCGTCCATGTTTCCGCGTTCAATCTCACCCTGGACAGTGTGGTTGCAGGTGAGGCAGCAGAAGAAGGCGTCCCACTTGTCTGGGATGACGGGTGTGGCACGAATGACACGATCCGATGGGATGGAAGCCCTCGACCATACGAATATATCGAGAAAGAGAACAGGAGCCTGAGCTATCTACTCACAAGCTGAATGACTGTCCCTCGTCCTTCTGATTCCTCAGGGCTCCACTCCACGTTATTCCGGCACTCTTGTTCGAATGTTGACGGAGGAATCGTCGCTAGACAGCGATACGTCAAGAACCGTGGCAGTCAGGGTTCAAAAATGAGACGTACGGGGTAGGATGCGCGCCGTTGCCTGTGAACTGCACAAAATGAGTGTTCCTGAGGGGTCCTAGCTCGTAGAATCCGTTTGTCGTAGAAAACTGGAGGCAGGGCACGGTTGACAGTAGCAGAGCAGGCTTGGAAGTTGCTCACACATCGGAGCGGTCGTCGGGGACCTACTGGTCTCGTTAGTAATCGTGTCATTGTCAAATCAGTGCCCTGGTGACTCGGTGTGCAGGCCGTGCTATCGGCATGGTTCCTGGAGGAGCACTGAGAGAAGATACACGGCAGCGGAGTGTTCGAACCTAACAGGTTCTCTCCTGCCGATGAAGACGCATACATTGAGCTTAGAGCCGTGGTCGAGCACTCTCTCGACCACGGCTCTAAGCTCAATGTATGCGTCTAGGGAGAGAGGGCGAGGAGGACCCCGACCTTAATGGCGCGTGATGGCGGGCTTGCTCTCCGATTGTGGCGCAAAGCCAGATGGTCTTAAGGCTCGCTCCCTTGCGATCGCATCCCTTTTCGCCCCCGTTCGCTCCCCCATGGCTCCCCGCAAGCAGAAACCTCCTGCTATATCCGCTCCTTCCCCTCACCAGCCCGTCCCTGAGGCTGAGCCTGTTAGGGGGACCAATCCTGATGCTGGGGCCCCTTCTCCTCGCCGCACTCGAGCGAGGAATAAGGATAGCCATCCAGGATACATCGTTCGCAAAAATTTCAATCCGGACAATCCGCTTCGACCCCCTACCCCACCCCACGTTGCCCGTGCTCGGACAGCTGCTACCGCCCAAGCAGAGCACGAAGCCCGTGTTCAACAGATCGCCAAGCAAGACAACGGTCTTGCCCGCGTCGCAGACTTGAAGAATAAGATACGGAGGCAGGAGGAGGCCGCTGACGCTGAGCGTCGCGAACCTCCCCCTCCTCCCGCCCCCAAACCGAGTACCAGGACGAAGGATGCCAATGGTACGTCTTGCTTTCCGTTTTCAATCGCGGCTAGGTCACTATGACCGTCCAACCGCGTGTGTGCTCTTGTAGCCTCTTTGAGCACTACTCACCTACTATCCCAAGCTAACTCCTTCCCTCCATTAGTCACCTCAAACAAACGCGCGTCGACGTTGTCCAAGGGCAAGGCCCGAGCCATTGCAGACGTCGACGACATGTTTTCGGACACAGCTTCCAGCGACGCTACGCTGTCATCTGGTCAGTTGAAACTCCTGTCCCCGTGCCTGGAACCTCGCTAACCTCATTTCGAGCAGACGATGAGCCGTTGAGTCGAGCGCCGCAGATCTTAGACGCGTCGGAGGATGAGGTAGTTGAGAGCGAAGACAGTGGGTCCGCATTCGAGCTCGATGAGGATGCAGAGGACGAGGAAGCCAGTGAGGACGAGGAAGAAGCGATGGAAGTTGACGAGGAGCCTGAGACTGCGCAACCCAAGAAGCGCAGGACGAAGGTTAAAGTGCCTCGCTTGCGACGCAGCGATGTCGACGCTGCAAGCGCTCGCGACTCAACTCCCGCAGTCTCAAAGAGGAAGGAGGCTCCCAGTGCCCAGGAAACTCCACATGCCAACTCGTAAGTCCTCCCATATCCTCTGCGCTCTCTTTCGTCTCTCGAACATCGCGCGGAAGACGTACTTCATCTTCGACACGTTCAACTTTGCCGCGTTCATCCACATCTTCTTCATCGTTCTCGACACCGCTCACCGCTAGCTGGATCGACGAGGCCAAGTTCGCATCGCGCCATCTCTTTCTTTCGTGTTACCACGTCCTCTCGTGTTCTCGCCTTTCCTGGCTACACCCGAAACGAACTCCTATCTAAACCATTTCCTACAGCAAGAAGCCCAAGAAGGTCGCGGTCGTAGGCGGCGTGCGTCAAGACTTCGTTGCTCACTTCAAGACTCCTGCCAAGACACCGCGACCCCGTCTCTCTACGACCTCCCTGGCTGAAGCAACTAGTACCCCCCTCCGATCCGTTAACTCGACTACTCGCAGTGCACAATCCGTTTCTGGCTCTCACGTTTCTCAGGCGGTGCCTGCTCCGCCCGTTGCTCCCGATGATCAAGTTGGTGTTGTGGTACAAGACTATGCTGGCCTCTCTGACGAAGACGATGAGCTCGAGAGAGCCATGCTCGAGACCCAGGTTGCACCTGCCGTCGCTCTCAATGTCCTCGAGGGCGCTCCTGCTCCCGGAGGAGCTGCCGCTGGAACCTTAGACCCCTCGGCGGCGCCCCGACTTCAAGTTGCACGACGAGTGAGTCCATCAATTTTGTGTCACGGCCACCTTTGCTAATCTACATGTAGCAGGACCTCCTGACGAGGGTAACGCATGTTCGTCCCTCGGATGCAGCTGGAGGGTCGAAGAAGAAGAAAGTCCCCAAGCATTTCACCCTCAAAGATATCCCTGACCCAGTCATGCGAAACGACTATTCGCTCCGCGTCCACCCGCTTATTGTGGCCCTCTCTGGCATACAGGAGCCATTCCAGCCTCTCTCTCTTGAAACTCGTCAACTTGTTTTCGATCTTGCATACCCGACGTCAGGATACCGGGTAGTTCCCGATGACGTCTTTTATGACCTCGTAAGTGCCCCAGCTCTATGCATCCTCGGTTTTCTTCAATGCTAACTCTATTTGGTTCGCCTGTAGATGGGTCGCAGTGCATCAATATGGCAGGCCAGGTTCCGAAAGCGTGCTTTAGAAGTCATCAGTGACCTCTTTCAGCGGCTCGACTTGCCTCGCGAAGCTCGGGCAGCATATGTCCGCGAGCAGCTAGGTTTGACTGAAGAGCATCTCGCGCACTATGCGGAGGCCACGGAATTTACAGAACGCGACCCCATCAAAGACCTCCGCGCTCCGTTCCTCTGGAAGACCTACGAGAACGGGAAGCGCCACGTAAGTCGTCTTGTGTCATAACGTTCCAAGTCTCACTGTGAACGACGGGTGGGGTACAGGGCAAGTATCAAGGCAAGGCAATGCTCGACGTCTTCGGCTGTGTTCATTACCACGCTCTAAACAAGTTACCTCGCGACTTACGTGACGCTGTCGATGCGATGCCCAAGTCTCGACCTGTGGGCGCACTTATCATGAGCGCATTGGCGGTAAGTTCTTGCATCTTTGCCCTGTGTGTGTGCTGAGCATTCCTTCACAAGGTTGAGTTCGCGCTGAAGGCGTGGCGCAATGGGGACAAGGTTATCCCGGCAACCAAAGATGGCGAGTTCTCGGACGCGAAATGTGGCAACATCATCGCGTGGGACGCGCGGCGTAACGAGTACATACAGACCAACACTGTGACAAGCATCTACGAGAAAGCGTGCGGCCTGGATGAAGACAGATGGTCCGTCATCGAAGCTACATCGTGTAGCTATCTTCGCCAGCAGAACCAAGCCGTTCAGCAAGCCAAGATCCATGCTGTCGAAGATGCACATCCTCCCAACTTCGCGTCGTCTGACCGCGAGTAAGCGCACACACAGCCACGTGCCCGCGCACGGCCAAGCTTCTGCAGGAAGTCGTACACACATATGCCGAGCAGCTCGGAACGTCGCCTGTAGGCCACTGCGACGGGCACGTATCAGTAAGGCCCGACTCATTGTTGTATGTGGTAACTGGTGTTCGTGCGGTGCAGACGTCTGCTGACTCCCCGCCGTCTCTCCTAGGTTGCGTACATACCCCTTCATATTCCCTTTCCTTCTCTCGTCTCTCTCAATTGCTTGGACACTCCCCCGTCTCTATGGGACGTCACTCTTTACTAACTTGGACTCTTCTGTTCTGTGCTCCGTCACTCCTTATATACGCTCATTCTGTCCATTTCTCCCATGATCTCTTGTCTCATCTCCTTGTTCCGGAATCAAGCTTCGAACCTCTACGCTACGGTAAGTGGGATTACGACAAACATCTCGGTTGCAGGGCTCTAATCAATGTCTAGGAGCCTCCACTGTCCTTACTCGGCTGTTTATTTATTATTCTATGGTGAGTGCGCTTTCAATTGGTGGTATGCAGACGGACGCTCAGTGGACTGCAGGCTCCGATCATTATGATCCTATACCGGCCGATTTTGTGGCATGTGCGCCGTAGCTTGTAGCCACTATGCCATGCTGATTACTCTTTACATCTTCCGGTCCAATATACCTATGTTTTGTGACCGTAATTCGCTGCCCGATGCCTGAAAGCCGAGAATTTGTGTTCGTATTGGGTGCTATATGGTGTGCTAGCAGGGAACTATCAATGGTGCTTACTGTGCTACCAGAATAGCACCCGTCGCTTTTAGTAGCACTGCGGGTGCCATAATACCCGGGCCCCGGTGTTGTCAAAGTACCAATAGCACCGGTGCTATCGGTGCTATCGGTGCTTTAGAGCAAAGTGTCAGAATGCTGATGACTGGCGGAGCGAGAACGCGAGCGACGGGCACACGCTGATCTCGTCCGGCGACGCGCCTTTCACAAACATCCAGAGTGAGAGGTGGATGATGCCGGCCTCGAGCGCGGAGACCTCGATGTATGCTTGGTCCGGCTTGGGCGCGGGAAGTGTGAAGCTGGGTTGGGTACCTGTCATGGTAGCGATGCGTGGGCCGTTGAGACGAGATATGTTAAGAGAGGACCGGTCATGTACGAAGTTATATCATATCTTGTACGCCCACAACTGTGCTTCTCGTCCTTTCACCTGACCGTATTCAAATTCATCATGATTGCTATCGTCAAATCACCGACCGCCCTGCACGAAGTCGTGATAGACGCAGGGAGACTTGAGATAATGCCTCACAGCGATGTAACGGGGTACACAAAATAAAAGCGCGCTGGTAAATATTCTATGGAGAGTCATTCTGTCGCGGTAAATTCTCAAAGAGCTTACCGTCAGAACCTATCAGTATACAGCTGCTGGGTATAAGCGAGAATCACAAGCCCCGGAGGACCTGCGAGGTATGCTATAGACAATTCGAGCAGTGCTCGGTGGATTGTGACGTCTTCCGATTCGTACAATAATACATGCAAGTCGTAGAGTAAGACATGAGTAGGGGAGAAGCATAAGTGTAAGATCGTAGAACGAGTGTATGCAAGGTCTCGCGGGGAAGAATTCTAAAAGCCGTCAATTGCAACAGCGCCGAGCACCGATTAATCCGGGCGGCGCAAACACACGAAAGGGAGGCGAGAGCTTGCTGGCACGGAGCCGCAGGGCCGAAGATGTAAAGGATGTACGGGGACGAAAACGAACAACGGAGAGGGCGATCCGTTCGAAACCATGTTGGAGCATGTGATAGCTGAACAGCGGACAGTGGTGGTGTAGAGTGTGGGTGGGCGGAATAAATGCTCACTCACACGTTGCTGACGAGCATCACCGACTCCCGCACCTCACCCGTCCGGTGCTCAACCTCCCGGAACCAATCCAGCGCCTTCTTTGCTGTGCGCTCCATCTCCTCCGCACCCTGCACCTCGCGGCTGCGTTCCTCCATCGCAACCCTGTACTGCTCCTTCACGTCCCATGACGCGAGCCTGAGGACCTTGCGCGTCTCCCTGCTCACCCGCGAAGCATGGGCGCCCACGAAGGAACCCTCTTCACCCTTCTCCGCGCCTTCCTTCGCCAAACTCGTCTTGATCCTACGGCCGATCGTGCGCGGAATGGTGCTCGGCAGGTCGAGAATGAAGTAAGACATGAGACCAATCGTCACCGCACCGAGGACCGGGGCCGCCCACTTTCGTGCCGTCTCGTTCTCCATGAGGTCCCAGACACGCACGACGCCTTCAATGAGGCTGCGAGCACCCACGGCCTTGCCACCGACAACGGTCAGGGCACCGAGACCGACCGAGGCATAGCCAAGGGCGCTGACGGTAACTTCCCCTCCCTCCTCAGCCTTGCCTTCACCGAAGTGAACCCAGAACTGGTGGTTAACGTCGAACAGGTCGAAAAACGTCGTCTCCAGCATGTCCGGGCGCTGGGCGAGACCAATTCCCAGGCCATAGATACCGCCTGCAACGACCGAGCGAGACGCTTGGCGTGACCGACGATTGGCCTTCTTGTTAGCGCGGGCGGAGAACATGGCCTCGGGCATGAAGACGCGGCGGGGACGCTCAACACCTTCCGGGAGATGTTTGTCACCCAGCTGCGAGATCTTGTTGACACCTTCGACTGTGACAATACGGGCCTCGTCTTCCGCAATCTTGACGGCTGCATCCAAACTAGCCAGCAACGTACGACGAACATCGCATGCGTAATCCCAGACACCAAGCAGGCCAGGGTAGGATGGGAGGGGAACGGCAGGGGAGTCAACACCAGGCTTGCCTTGGCCGACGCGCTCGACAGCGTCAGTGAGCAATTCCTTGGTGCGCGTTCGTGTCTGCGTAGCGCCTTGCTCCTCGACGGCCTCCAAACCCTCCTCAAGAGCCTCGCGGCTACTCCTCATCTTCTCAAGCACGGGACGGACACGGTCGATATCGTCACGTGCCCGCTCGAGCTCGGTCTGCGCAACGATCGCGTTTGCTCCCACGAGAAGCTCCACGTCCGAAAGAAGCTTTGTCAGGTATGTCGACGCTGGGGCAAGCTTGGACTTCGAGCGCTTGACAAGAACGAAAGAGCGGAGGGCACTCTCGAGATTGCCGAAGGATGCGGTATCTTCGTTCAAGGCCTGCTGCGAGTCGACGAAGTGCACGAGGTCTTCGGCATCTTCATATGTCCGAGGGCTAAGCTGCTTGATCTGCTCGAGGACTCGACGTCTGCACTTGGCCTTGTCCCGGATCTGCTCGTACTTGTTGACGACAATGAACAAGTAGGCTTTCTCGTGGCTAGCGTTTATCAAGAACTCCTTCGCCGACAGGGTGAAGTGGTTCTCCGCCGACACGACGAAAACAACGACATCGATTTCCTCTTGACGGGCAAAGACACGGGTGGTGTGAGTGTTGTCGCGGTTCAAGCCAGGAGCGTCAATGAGGGAGATGTCGACGATGCCATTGTTGAGAAGCGACGTTTGGGGGTCGCGAGGATCAGTGAGATAGACCTTGAGGACCTGTGACTCGTTCTCGTTCTCTGAAACAATTGAGTCCAGATCGGAGATGTGGGCACGGGTGAAAGTGTTCTCGTCCGTCACAGAGTACGTCGCCCCTTCCTTGAGCACGTGAACCTCCTCCTTTCCGCCGTTCTCGGATGCGTCATGAACCTCACAAAATGCAGTCGTGCAAGGCTGCTGATCCACCGGCATGATCTGTCGGCGAAGAAGCGCATTGACAAAAGTCGATTTGCCTGCGTTGAGGTCGCCAGTGACAAGGACCTTCGAGGATGTATCCTCGACACGCGAACGCAGTTTGTCCAAATGACTAACGGCATTCATGATACGGCCGTCGAGAAGGTTGGCAATGGAGGACTTCTCGAGCTGGCCCACAAGCGAGGCAGGGGAAGCTGATGAGCCGTGTGCACCGATCTTGAGATCCAGACGGAAGACATGGAAGTCAGATGCCTCTGCAGGAGACACCAAGCGGTCGCCTTCTTCCTCGGTCTCGGCAGCCGGCTCCTCCTCCTTATCCGCAATCGAGGCGAGGGTTAAAGAACGGGCCAGACCAGCTTTGGCAGGAGTGACAATCACATCGGCCTGGAACGACGGGTCATCGGGGAAGGAGAGGGACCGACGAACACCCTTGCGCTTGGGGGTGACTGGTGATTCAGCCAGGACAGGTTGTTCTTGCAATTGAGGGTAGCGCACGACCCAGTTGTCCTTGTTGAATGCGCGAAGGTCCCCAAGGATGGACTTGGTAGAGTCCAAAGCTTGTATTAATCTGCAAGAGCATCAGCACCAGACGACGTGAACGTAAAGCGTGCATGCACATGGCAGAATCGTCAACGAAATTTTGCTTGTCATCAACACACTACACTCCAGGAGGAAGCAGGAAGATGTAAGAGACGCGTCCGTCCGCGACCGTGCCTCGTGTGCGTGTATTCCGTCATATCCAGAAAGACATGGTGCTCACCTGTTCTTGCTTTCGATATACACCTCCTGCACACTTTCCGTCAAATGTTTGGGTGAACTCTCCACCATGGCCTGAGGCGACCCTACGCGAGCCGCACCGGGAAAGTACGACAGAGCCATTTTGGTTCACAGAGTTTCGCAGAAACGCTGCTCGATGTCGCTGCAGCAGAAGCCGTAGACGTCGTCGTGGATGGTGGTGAAGAGATGATGTCGGTGGAGGGATTGGGAGCGAGTTGTTGTCACGGTGCTTCTGCCTTCGCACGGTAATTTTAAACGGAGACATAAAGGAGCTTTCAAAGTTGTTTAGACTGGCTTTCGGAGCTTAGTAGAACATCAGCTGAGATTCACCTGGAAGTGTCGGGGTCCAAAGTGACTCGCCCGGTATCTCCCGGGGCGTAGTAGCCTAGCTCCGTCCAGATGTCTCTCAGTAACTCGGTGGCGGAGTCAGGCCGAAACACCGTATATACGAGAACATGACTGAAATGAGAAGATGAGAGACAGGCCGTTTTGGCTAGTTTGATTTGTGTCTGCTTATATGTAGACCATTGCCTTTCACCAGTCTACGAGGAAAGCGTGCGTTGCATCCGCACTTGCTAAGTTGCTTACGAGAACTAGTTCTAAACTACATACTAAGTGACCATCCCGATGTGTACATTGTACAACTTGGTAACTCCCTACCTTTCTTCCGCATTCCTCTACTTGGCGACCCTACCTAGCTGTCATACTTTCTGAACTTGTTCGCATCACTCAAGCACGGCTGGCAGGAACCGGGGCAGCTCCCGCACAAAATCGCGCGTAGCATCTGATCCAGCACGTCGTGACTGTCGCATCTATTCCGCTTGCTGTGCGGTTTTACTCTTCTACAGGGTCCGCAATACTGCTCAGGCACGTACGTTGGTGCATTGGCCAGTCCTGTGGGAGATCGGAAGCCGGCGATTTGCGCACCGTTAGCAACGCTGCCTATTCCCGGGCACCGAGGGCTTTTATACGCTTGTGCGATTGATTCTGCTCTCGTCTGCGCTTCGCTCGAGAACCCAGAATATATAGCGCGCCTCACGAGAGATTCCTCGTCATTCTACTCCGCGCATTGATGCTCCACTGTGTTCAAGTGGTGGCGGCGTCACAGCTGGTACTGAAGTCGTTGTCTGACGCTGCCAGCGAGCTCAGACTCTCTTCCCTGATCGCATCCCTTCCACATCGCCGTCGCGACTAATTCTGAACGCAGCTTTCCATTTGCAGAGACGCTGCTGACAGTGACTCCGACCAAACCGCGTCGCATCTCTCCGGCCGACAGGATCCAGGTCTCGTTCGGCTTGTGCCTCCTCGTGCTCTCCTCCGCCCGCCTCATTCCCGCAGGTACCAATCAGTATGTCTATCGGCAGCATTCAGCTACTGGCACTGACAAGCAGTTCCGCTCTCTCAGTACCTTTCAGGGCACAGCGCGGACGTCTGTGGACAGTCTTCTCCATACAAGTCTGCATCCCGTGCCTTCGCCACTGCCAAATCGGCACCGGCAGAACCGTCGCAATCCCCGCCTTATAACAGTCGGCGGCGCACTAAGGGACCCTTCAGCCTTCACTGTCTCATCTTCCTCGGCCCCCCACCACCATGATCGTCTCACTTTGGGCCGTGTGTGCGTCGCTCCTGCTACCCAGCGTTGTCCTTGCGCAGTACAATCTCGTCAAGGAGTACGCGGGCCAGTCATTCTTTGACGACTGGCAGTTCTATGGCAACAGTAAGTTTGAACTTTATTGCACAGCCCGCTGGAGGATCATGCTCACAGCCGAGAACTCATTCCACAGTCGACAATCTGACCAATGGGGATGTCACGTACGTTTGCCTGCTCCACTGCAGTATGCTCACTTGTGGGCTAACATATTATGCACACTTCGGTTCTAAGCTTCCTGAACGACATTGATGCCTATCATGACGGACTTGTCTCCGTCAATGACGCTGGCAATGCTGTTATGAAAGTGGATAACACGACGCAACTCAAGTTCAGTCAGAAGCGCAACTCCGTCCGCATCTCCACCAAGGATCAGTTCACTGTCGGATCCGTCTGGGTCGCTGACATCCTACACGTCCCATACGGGGTACGCTCTGTGCCGTCTTATCCGCATTCAGGCGCCCGTGCTAACTAGAACATCCCAACTTTCCAGTGCTCTATTTGGGGAGCATTTTGGTCGTCTGCACCGACATGGCCACTTGGAGGAGAGGTCAGTATCAGCCATCTCTGTCGATGACTGGTGGTTCGGTCAACTGGTTATCGGAGTCGACGTTCTCGCTCTTCACGAGGCCGTCGTTGTGTTATCGCGCAGCGTGCCGAGAACGCTCTGATGATTCGCGTTGTTGCTCTTGGAGCGGGACGATCTACCAGAATAAGGGCGGGGTCGCTGACGCTCGAGAGACCGGGGGCAGGGTCGAGTTGCGGATCAACTTGGTGGCTGAGTCCGAGATGGCCAGCTTCGTCCACTTTCAAGGAGCAACGTGAAGTACCCAGATTCACTGACGCGCGAGGTGTTGGACGCGATATATGAGTGACCGATGGCCACTTCAAATTGTGATCGGTCCGAGGTGTATAACTTGTCCTCGACTCTGTTGACTTGACCTCCGATAACACCCGAATCTCAGACCTAGACCAACGTAGCGCCGTAATTAACTTGATGTTCTATCACACAGATCGACACCTTCGAAGCCGTTAACCAGGACCCATTTGGTCACATGGGATTGCACACGAACCCGGTACGTATCTAAACCACAGGCGAGTTTGCTTGTGGACGAGTCTGGACTGACAAGGACTCTCATTTCGCTTAGGGCTGCACCCATTCATCGAACGCCGTGCAGTCTAGCACCTTGATCAATTCCACAGACTGCTCGATCCAGGCCAACAACAACCAGGGTTGCATCATCACGAACCCGGACCCAGCCTCATACGGCGAAGGTGAGTAGTGCGAATATGGTAATTAGTTATGGTCACTGAAGCCTCGTGTTCCAGCATTCGCGAAGGCTGGCGGTGGCGTGTACGTGACCGAGTTCGCCATTGATGGGATATCGTAAGCTATTTTCCGTTCATCGCAACCCAGAGCACTCCCTAATGCCAATCTCGGCCCTCTCTCGCCAGCATTTGGTTCTTCAATGTACGTCGCGTGCACCGTTCTCTACACGGCATAAGCTTACCTTCTATACGCCCCACCCCTCGCAGCGCACCGAGCTCCCGAGCTCACTGAAAGGGAAGAACGTGAGCACTATCGACACCTCAACGCTTGGCATCCCCGTCGCGAACTGGCCAGCGGACGACTGCTCGATCAACCAATTCTTCCAGCCTCAGGAGCTCGTCTTTGACATTACGTTATGCGGCGGTACGTTCGTCCTTCCCCTCGCACGCGTGGGCATCTCCAGGGCCCGTTTCCGTCCGAAGCGTGGAACCGTTTCGCAGTATGTGCTGACATCATGGCCTTCTTCTTTTTTTACCTTTCATGTGGATACCAGATTATGCCGGGGCCGCGAGCGTGTTCTACAACACCTGCACAGGCGTATGTTACGACGACTACGTCCTCGGAGATCCGTCACACTATGACACCGCTTATTTCGAGGTTGCGTATGTGAGGGTATACGGCCAGCCCGGAGAGCTGACCGTGATCCAGCCCTCGAGCGGGCCTCGATCCGCGGAGGTGTGGGGCTTCAGTACGCTCGCGATGGCTTTGGGAAGTCTGTTTGCGTTAATCTGGACTCTGTGACCCACAACGGCTTTGTGGCACGTATCCTCTCGCTATCTCTCTCCCTTCATTATTCCCGTCTAGTACAGCGTGCTTCGCGCCTGGGGTCTGTCTGTGGGACAGTGCGTATACGATAGTGGCCTAGATGTTTACTGGTAGGACTAGATGGGCCGACTCGCCGCGGCTTCGGACTCTTGGCGGCGATACTTCTGTATGTATGTAGCAAGAAACATGCTCGCTGTCGTACGCCGTTGGATGCAAGGGGGCCATGTCTGGAGCTAATGTCTGTGGCGAAGAAGGCGAAGAGGAGCAGCCCCTTCAGGGCTGTTGCTTCTGTTCCTCCGATGCGTCGGGGTGGAAGAAGTTTCTTGCACGCTATACGCAGCGTGTCCGCGTCACGCTCGCGCCTTTGGGCGAACGCACAGCGTACTTGGCCGCTTGCGGTGGTCTGCGAGCCATTCCCTGCGCAGGGCCTCCCACCCTGCCGCGCGCGGCCGATGCCTCACGGCTGTCCGTGGCGCTGGCGTGTACTGTCAGGGATCTCTCGAGCAAATCGCGCGGCACGCTGCACTCCAAGCATGCCTCTCGCGATACTCCGTCGGTCCTCGGCCGCTCTCGATGGTCGAGGGCTTGCCACTCGCGCGAGCCAATCTCGGATGGGTACGCCTATGAGGTCACCACGATTCGCATTCGCTGTGGGTCCAGCGGCTGGCCCAATCTATGATGGTTCGCAATACAGTCTCAGTGTCTTGTTCTTGTCTTGTTCGGCAATTTTCCGTCCCGATCAGAGATCTTTCAGCCCCTCCTGGCCGCGCGCCCGGTGGCGAACCTCATGAAGGTCAAGCTCCCGTCTGTGTCCGTGTCCATGCTCCGTGCTATCCGCTTCAGCCCTAAACGGGGCTGGCATGCACGCTCGCCCTGTCGTAAGCCACTAAGCGAGTTACTACTTAGATCCTCGGCCGCAGCCTGACCTCGCCCCTCCATTGCACA
Source organism: Coriolopsis trogii (assembly GCA_020543525.1). NCBI lineage: Eukaryota > Fungi > Basidiomycota > Agaricomycetes > Polyporales > Polyporaceae > Coriolopsis > Coriolopsis trogii. Next base: position 1,928,005 of record JAHYIO010000023.1, on the reverse strand, counting down.
ACCACCCTTCCCCCTGCTGCACACCAAACTCCGCGCGACACCCAACTGCACCCACCTTTGCACAGCCCCTCTCTACTCCTAAATATGCCGATCGCGACAGGTTGTAGCAGCACCAGCAGCAGCGGGAACTGCGCCGGCCCTAGCGGCGTTTGGTCTAACACCCTGTCAGACGCATTGAACCTCTTCAGCGTCGAGGGGCTCGTCGCGGTCGTCACAGGCGGAGGGACTGGTGAGTGTACCGTGCAAGCGAGATCGTGCGATTTCTCGCTTCGCGACTTTGTCTGCCGCCTGTCTTCTGTCGCTTACTCGTCCCCTTTGCACAGGGATCGGCTTGATGATTGCCAAGGCCCTCGAGGCCAACGGCGCCATCGTATACATCGTCTCGCGGCGTCTGGACGTACTCCAAGCAGCAGCGAACGAAAACAACGTAAGTCTACCGATACCGCGCGCGATCCACTGCGGCGCCACGCCAGGGGGGGCTGACTCCCCGCGCGACGGGGCGCTTGCCGAACTCATCTCCTCCTCCTTGACATACTTTCAAATTCCCCGAGTCTCGAGCCGCTGCATTCACGATCGTGCTCGAGAAGTGGAGCTTTCCCACAGCGTCAGACCGATGACCCCGGTTTTCCGAATGCCAGGCTTTCCTTTCCCACTGAGACCATCTTCGTGCTTCATTTCTGCGATTTTACAGCGGACACATCGTGGACTGGGTCTGACAAGGTTCGCCGGACATGCACGGCCATAACATCCGTCTGCACGACGTTCTCTTCATGTATGCTGAAGAAGGGGGCCTTCACGCGCACCCCCCACAATGCGCTCGAAATACCTGGTGTGAAAGCGGTGAATCCTCCGGGCAGTCTTACCTTCCTCCATGCGCAGTGCCTTGTGTACGAGGGAAAGGGAAACGACTGCATCGGAGGAAGAGAGTTTGCTTGGCAATGACTTCGGGGCTCGTGCACATCGTGCTTTTCGAGCAGGAGCAGGCGTCTCGCATGTGTCGGGAATCCTTCAACCCCGCTATAGCCATTCCGCGCGCGCCCTATGATCTTCGCACATGCGCAGTCGCACTCACGATGTACGTTTGACAGCGCCGGGGCAATCTCATCCCCTTGCAAGGCGACGTCACCTCCCGCGACTCGATGAAGGCCGTCGCAGACACGATCCGCGCCCGGCACGGTTACATTAACCTCCTCGTGAACAATGCCGGGCTCGCGCGGAACTTCCTCCCGAAGCTGCCCGGGCCTGGGGAGGTCGACATGAAGACGTACCAGAGCCTGCTCTGGAACGCAGGCACGCCCTCGGACTTCTCGAGTTCGTTCGACGTGAATGTGAACTCGGTGTGGTACACATCGCTCGCCTTTCTCGACCTCCTCGACGCCGGCAACCGCCGCGGGAACACGCCCGGGGTGACGAGCCAGATCCTCACTGTCGCGAGCGGCGGCGCGTTCCGCAAAGACGACAAGGTGTTCAGTGTCTCCTATACACTCTCCAAGTCCGCCGCGACGCATCTAGGGAAGATGCTCGCCTACTTCCTCAAGGACTGGCAGATCCGGAGCAACGTCATTGCGCCCGGTATCTTCCCCTCTGGTGCGTGTTTCTTCCCTTCATTTCCGCGCGGACTTTGCACGCTCACAATCCTGGTCTAGAAATGGTCGATGGCCTAATATCCGACCAATACATTAGAGACGGCGTCCCGATGCACCGCGCGGGTACCATCGACGATATGGGTGGGCTGGTATTGTTCCTGACAAGCAGGGTCCGTGCTTCTTCGTTTCAGCTCCCCTCTCGCACATGGTGGCTGACTGACGATTCTCCACAGGCGGGGGCGTATGTCAATGGCACAGTTCAGCTCGTAGACGGCGGCCGGTTGCTTCTCTATCCGTCTAGCTTTTGATTCGCGCTCGAGACTATAGGCGCGGCGCGCCGGCATGACTTATCTCCAATTACGGATCTCTAAGTAGTGTACATAGTAAGGATCTCATTGTCGCATACATTCACGGCCACCACGACGAGCACATGTAGCACTAGCATACCCGGTGCCCTAATCATTACTCGTTTACGCGTATCCCCGGAGTCCCCTCCTATCCAGGAATCAATGCTCTGTCTTTGAGTGGGCATATGTCGCTTCGAGCCTGCATTTGACGTATTCCCCCGCCGTGACCACCTCGTACTGAGCAGGATAGTCGTCTGATACACACCCTGGCAGCGGCTATTGCGCGAGAAGTGTGAGATGAGCAGCCGGAACAGGCATAGGAACGATGACTCGCTCACCTCCAGCTTCACGTCATAGTCCGTGCCAAAGAACAGCGGGATCGAATACCGTTCGACCCCGGAGCGGTTCACAGCTCGATGCACGGTGGATTTGAAGACGTCGTCTGGGCGAGATCGGGAACGATGTCAGGCTTCCGACAGCAGCCGCACCAGTCCATGCGCTACTCACTCGTCCAGCGCGCGAACTGGTCACCCAAACTGAGCTAGCGGTGAGCATAGCGGACGTAGGAGAGAATGAAACGTCGTGTCCACGTACTTTACGACCAGCGTTCCCGGGATGGGAACTGCATCTACCCATTTGCCGTTCGTGTTGAGAAGCTGGAGCGCCCCGACGTCTTCCTGTTGCCAAAGGATTGTGAAACACTGATCGTCGGGCGGACATCCATGTCAGCGCGCAACTCCCTCAGCCGTCGATCGCGCGCCCTTCGAAGATAATGTGGCCCCGCTCACCTCGTAGCTTGCAAACAGACGAGAAAGGTTGGTTCATCAGTCCAGCGGTCTCAAACACGACTCCGTGCTACCGGCGGGTAAGGGTAACGATGACGCGGGTCCCACGTACTCGGTATGTGCCCCGATGCCCTGCACTCGATCGTCCACGGGTCCAGTTTGAGGCGGATAGTAGAGAAGGCGCATGATAGCAGCCGGCTTCGTCGTCTGCCGTACGCAGTCAAGTAAACGTAGCCGCTATGAACACGAATGGGCAAAACTGAACCTTATCATCAAAGAAGTTTTCGGGAAGGTCCAGGGCGAGCGCGAAGAGCGGAAAGAGGGACTGTCCCAGTTTGACGGCTGCATGGCTGCTCGCGATGAGCAACACGCGACGCGCAAGTTATGGAAGAGTCAGTCATCCTTCCGGACAAATCGAGCACGGCATGAACGATCATGCTTACTAGTACTCGAGGACAGCCTCCCTGAACCCAGGAAGGTCTCCCCGATGCGGCCAGACGTTCGCCCCCGTCATTGCACCGTCGTTTGCGCGGAGCTGGACAGTGGAAGGTCCGAGTTCCTCCCAACCGATGTCGAAGCCTTCGTGGAGGTCGCCTCGGTTCTCCGGGTTCGTGTTCTCGCCAAGGAGGGCGGTATAACCCTTGAAGTTAACGCTCTTATGGATGTCCAGAGCCGCTTTAGTAGACGAAGGGAGGGCAAAGAACTGCTTGGCAGCCTCCACGACGGACGCGATCGTCTGTTCTGGGATCCCGTGGTTAATGACTGTGTGTCGAGATCCCAGAGCATCACTTCCAATTAAGTTATGTAGGTTCGGTCAGGGACGGTACGTACTGTAAAAGAAGCCGACGTTGATGGACGCGTCCCGGATTTCGTCTGCTAGGGCCCGGCGGACATCCGGATAAGGACTCGTGGCTTCCGCAAGGTTTCTGCCACACCCCGAGTGCGGTTAGCCAAGAGCAAGAACGGATGTAAAAGCTAGAAGAATGCCTCACCGTGGCGTTATCAACTCACATGATCGGGATGTCTTCGAAGCTGCTATCTGTCCGATGACTGGCAAGCATGAGAGGGCGACGGAACGGGTGGGACATACACTATGAAGGTACACGCAATCGCAGCAGGCGATGGTCGTGGTTACTCTGAATTGGCGCAGAGCTATGATGCCATGTGACCGTCCAACAAGATCTGTGATTGGTCCAGAACGTACTTACTTAGTATCATCGCTATGAAACGCAAATGACGTCATCTCCACAGTGTAGTTGAACTTGTTCACCGTCCTATCCGGGCTATGAATGACATCACTGGCGTAAGTACTTCTAGACGTCTCCAAATGGCCGAGTCCCTACGCCTGAGAGAGAGCATTCTATGAGTACTATTCCTACACTGGCAGCTCGAGCATTATGACCACAATGATATACTCCCTCAACACACGCCGCAGGCCGGATAGACACTGCAAATTCTCATAAGTCGATTTCATCGTGATCAAGGAGTACTACTGTATATGTGGTAAAAGCCACACATCCAAGAAGTCGTGACCCGCTGGAGCATGGAGGGCATGTCATCACTTTCTGCCGTAGCTGCCGCTCAAACTGCCACCTGAACATGAGACGAAGGTGAGATGACTCCACGTAACGTCTCACATTCAAGAGTCGGCCAAAGGAGTCGATGACCACTGTACCTATGATTACCCTCAAGCATCATGGTCAGTGATGCTTTTAACGCCCGTGGGGTCCTGCTATGACTTGTGACGTAATTTTTCCCGAGGCAGGAGGGAAGTTTGGTTCACGCTGAATCAACGAGGAGAAGTGGGTCAAGAGGAGCGTTGAGTAAAGACTTCTGAATACGTACAGCGCTAATTTTGGATGCTTTCACATCCTTTCACATCATGCGTGCCGGCATGCATACAATTGCTACTACATAGGTCTCCCGTAGGTAGATGATACGGACCTCATTGACGGGCAAAATTGACGGTTCAGTGACTGCAATTGTCGCGTTCGACGATGCACAAATCGTTAGGGCTCCCCGCTGTCATACCATACACAGTGGTGACCACGGATGCTGGTAAGACATGCTTCATGTCGACGGGTACGTTGTGGACGTTGGCGCGGATGGGAAGACTCGGATGTAGACATTATCAGCAGGACGTCTGGTGATAGAAGTTTACTGATCGCGTAGTTCTGTTAAGTGATCATAGGCGAAGAGGGCGAGAGGGGGAAGGAGGATCGCAGCTGAACGAGAACGTGGTCCAGAATCTATGTCTAATATGAACCGGCGGTGCACTGCTGTGTAAAGCAGAGCTCTATGCGCAATTGTAAACAAAGCATGAAACCCATCTAAGGCGCGACAGAGATATAGACGAGTCCGGGGAAATGCGGAATGAGAATCTAGACAATCATGAGGAAGACCGACCGCTGTCCTTGAGCTCCCACTTCTGTCGCCAAGCATTGCCTTTCCACCAGACGAGGAGAATGAGGAGTTCTGACAGGACCATAATACCTGCCCAGAGGGAATAGAGGCCACCATCGCCGATGGCGTTCTGTATGAACGATGAGTGGCTGTTGAGATGAGTATATCGAGATACACGCACTTGGAGGGGAACAGCGACCTCAGCAGCAATGAAGGCGGCAAGTCCGCGGAAACTGCTGTTGACGGCGACCGCAGAGGATGACCGGCCGTTATTGGCGTCAACGAGGTATGAGAGTGTGCTAGAGTATATAGAGCTAGTGATTTTATGAGTGAGGATGACAGAAAAGGGACAGCATGAGAGACGCACATGGAGAAGAGACCAGAGAGGAAGAGCATGACACAGATGGCGGCGACGCTCACGTGCTTCTCACAGACCCAACCATACGCAATAACGGATGCAGGGAGGAAGGGCATGAAGATCACTGTACTTGCCAGGCGCATCTAGTGTACATGTTATATAGTAACTCATGAGCCAGATGGAATTGTAAGAGAGACGGACCTCTGGATAGCTGATGCCGCCGTTGCGTGCTGTCATCTGCCTGAAGACATAGTCCGAGTATCGGCCGCCAAGGACACTCCCAAAGAGTGATCCTGTAAGATGTCTCAGCGTGAGTCCATTAACAGCTGCAGCATATGAGCTAGATACTGACCGACGCCCAGGGCGAGGAGGACGAGACCAATCTGGAGGGCGTTGTAGCCATACTCATTGGCAAGAGTCCGGGAACACGTGTATGAGATACAATAGCTGAAGCCGAAAACCAGCCCTGCAGAACGATCAGCCACTGAGCAAACGGGGACAAGGAGGCACGTGCCTGATGCAGCGAGGATGGTGAGGTTGTTCATTCTCCGGAGAACCTGGAAGATCGGCCTGGCTGGATTCACGTCCGCGAGTGACAGCTTGATGTCGTCCATTGGAGCATCCTCGGCGTCGGGACGGACATACTCCTGCTTCTGCTTCTCGACGTCCCGATCTCGCGCGAGTTCGTCAATCGCGTCCTTCCCGCCCTTCGGCCCGGCGTTCAGATCTGTCTTCTTCGGGGGAACGATGCGAGATACGGCGGTGACCTGAGACAGACTGGACGCTTCTGACGCTTTTGCGGACATATGAGCGCGGCGTTTCCTCAGCGCCGCCTGGTACGTGAGGCTGCGCTCGCGCCGGAAGGTGTCCTTGAAGGGGATGAAGAGGAGGCAACATACGCCGACAAAGATGGCCAGGAACCAGAATGTCGCTCGCCAGCTGAAGGTCTGCGTGAGCACTCCGCCGAGAATGGGCCCCAATGACGGTCCGAGTAGCGGCGCACTACAGGCTGAACGTTGAGCAGACGATCATGCCGGGGAAGGCGCGAATAGATTGACCTGTAGTAGATGCCCATCATCGTCCCTCGCTCCCTCGGCTCGTAGATGTCCGCCAAAGTGGCAGCTCCCAGCGACATCACCGCACTCGAACTATCCCCGTGTGATCAGTGTGCCAGTCCCGAAGGATCTGTGCTCGTGGACATACCCAACGGCTTGGATGCAACGCATTCCTATCAGCACATCAATGCTTTTGGATAAGGCCGCGACGATGCATCCCACCATGCACAGTGCTGTCGACATCAGATACACTTTCTGTCCATTCCGTTAGCCCGCTCGGGTTGGTCAAACTGCAGTGAGTGTCCGTACCTTCCGTCCCCAGAATTCGCTCAACGCGCTCCACAACAGCGGCACCGCTCCTTGTATTAAGATGAACAGCGACAAGCTCAACGAAATGGCACCGCTCGATGCGTGCAGCTGTTCCTCAATCTGTGATATCGACGCTGGTCGATGTAGTTACACAGTAAATCTCACCGGACATCATCCTCACGCGCCGTGCTCACGATTGTATATGTTCCCTCCTAGTCCCGCGATCATTGCCGCCGCGGACACGGTCGCTACCACGATCAGCTGCCCATACATATTCCTGTCAGCATATCGTCGCGCGCACCATGAAGCGCACATAGTAGCACACGTACCTTGCGTGCTCTGGACCATTCACGAGGATCGTCAGACACCGTCGCATGCTCAATGTCTATAGCTCCTGCAGGGGCCTCGCATTGACCGTTGTCCTGTCCACCTGTCGCGGAGACTGCAGGCGTGGCGTTGGCCTTCTCACTTTCGTTAGTCATGGTTTTCGTCAGGGATCGTGCAGTCCGTAAGCAAGAGCGAAAACTCTAGAGGAAGAGAAAGGTGGGGAATCGCCTCGATATGAATGCTGGAGTCATGGAGGAGAGAAGATATATAAAGCTCGGGGCTATCTGAGGTCGTCTGATCATTAGTCGTGGAACAGCATACCATGCACGCCCGGAGGGCATATCGTGTTCTCCGTCGTGCCGAAACGCCGCTCGCCCGGCTTGCCACTGTAACACGGGAAGAAGGTCAGGGATGGCTCTCCGTAATACCTTCAAGGCTCGGCCGACGGGGCCGAAAGACCACATTATTGGTAGGAGGTAATCTGGGACACGGTGGGCGCGGACCAAGCCTCGAGATATGTGCACGTGGGAGCCTGGGAGGACTATGTACTCGAACTTCCCGCTGCCACTGAATGGAAATCTTTGCGGGAAACGAGGCGAAGCGCGTCAAGAGTACGGCTTCTGGCCACACTGTAACACGGCGTCAAGAGGCATCATGTCTACAGACAAAACCAAATTTATGCGCCCAACCTTCTCCATCTTACCACTCTCGTGCGCACACCTGGCATGCGTCCATTACCTTTCTAGACGACGTGCTCGCTCTCAGCGGACATAGGGCGGGAAGGCGTTGTGGATGTGCTGCTCGTTGAATGGTTGGGGAGGTTACTGCACTGGGTGAGCCCGCCATGCTGCTGATGCTCCACTTTCCGGAATGAGAGCATCCTTGCGGCCCCTGGCATTCGGGCTTTGCGCCTGGCGAGACTGGCGTGGATTGGATGTTCTTCCCAAGTGCTCCACTCGCATTTCGTTGCATCTTAAATCTTTCCGCCTCAGATCGAGCCACGACGCAGTGGATGGAGCGGACCGCCCCCTGACAACACGCATCATGTACTTATTTAGTAAATTCATCTGGCTTATGTACGTTTGCGTACCCATTTTGGGGGCAGATAAGCCTCGCTTTGGACTTGTCTCGGACTCCCTAGTCTGACGGACAGACGGTGACCGCACTCCAGAGCTTGGGCTCTCGCTTTTGTACCCTCCCCTCCACCACCGCCCATGGACAGCGACGAGCCGTCGCCCCAGGTATCCTTCGTATACCCCGTTCGTTCTCTCCTCAGCGGCATACAACCATCTGCAGGCACAAGGGCATCTGGCAAGTGAACATTTCATGCCTCTCTCGCATATTCTGACTGCTCTCCAACTTGCCTGCATCCAGATGATTCAGTTCTCTCAGATGCTCCCTTCTCAGGCGCCCCGCGAGAATCAGTGCTCTCGTACCATCGATCATCCAGTACTTCGCACATCCCGACCTCCTCAAACCGGTCGCGGGCCAAGCGGCCACCTCTGTGTACAACAGATCCGGAGAGTTCCATCCGTTCAACCGCTAGCTCTTCGTCACAATCTGGTCGGGATACGCACATTTCTACCAATTTCCGCGACTTCCCCGTCAACGAGAATCCTTTCTCCCCCAGAACCTTCTCCACAGCCCTCCCTCCCTCAGAATCGCAACGCAGTCCGACGGCAGGAGCAGAAGCCCACTTTGCCCTGGGTCCTATAGGAGAACCAGTCATGTATGTTCCTCATCACAAGTCAGGCTCGGGCGACGATAGCTACAACCCGCGCCATCCTCCTGATTTCTCAGTAGTCGCCGCGGACGCCTTCGCCGACACCACTTTCCCCAGCCTCCTTATCCCTGGTGCTATGGACGATGAGCCGCCCCGTCCCCAAGCCCATCGCACGCCCACATCTGACATAGGGGACCTGCGACCTACCAACTTCTCGCAATCTGGGATCGTGCATCTGCCTCCGCTGACTGAATCCGATGGAGCGCCCGGATCGCGAGGCTCGAGTTCAGGAGTCCCTTCCGCTGGACGCCGGTTCAGCCCTACATATCACTCCCAATCGCACTCACATTCACATTCACATCCTCAATCACCGTCTCGTTCAGCAGACAGAAAGCGTCGTTCAAGCCCGACAGGGGGCGGCTCAGGGCCTGAACTGTCCGCCGACGCTTCTTTGCTGTCTTCGGATCCTCACTCGTCATCCCTCGCGTCACATTCTGGCAGCGGGATGTCCGGTACCGGGTCGAGTCGATCAGGGCCACACGTGACAGTACGGTACCAGCATGTTGAGGACGAGCATGGGCACCATCTAATTGTGGGGAGGGAAGGCAAGCTGACGCGATGCGAAGACGAGGTATGTATGTTGCTCCGCTACACACGCAGGACATGGTTGATCTTTGCTCGCAGCCAATTCGCACGCCAGGTGCGGTTCAAGGATTCGGAGTCTTGATTGCCGTGGATGAGGACCTCGAGACAGGCAATCTAGTTGTCCGGCAGGTTTCGGAGGTATGATTGACGTTGGGGTTATGGATTGTGAATCATGCGTACTCATATCCATCTGTCAAGAACTCCAAGGAACTCCTGGGTCTTTCGCCGTCGTATCTTTTTGGGCTCGAGTGTTTCTCTCAGACATGTCCAGAACACCAAGCTGACGTTCTCTTCGATAATATCCAATACCTGAGCGACACCTCTCTCTCAGCGGAAGAGCAGGCCGAGAACCTCCATGTCTTCATGCTCAGCGGCTATGGCGAGCCTGGCACTGCTTTACCAGAAGACTCAGGTTTCGGCCAAGATCCTCAAGGGCGACGTGCTTGGACGTGCTGGTGCGCAGCGCATAGGCCTCAAATGACTGCTCGTGCAAATTCTGCCACGGATGCTGCTACTGCTACATACGGTATCGACGCTGCATACCAGAGCCTCATCATTTTGGAGTTCGAGCTCGAGCGCGACACCTTTAACCCCCTGTACCCTCCGCCTACAACCTCTGAGGACGGTCCGCGTTCGGGATTATCGTCCCCCTCAACTGACACCTCTGCTCCCGGCTCAGTGTCTAACAGCTCTGGGCGTACGCTCGTTTCGCAGTCATCAGAGGAGAGTACTTCCGTCGTCACTCCCGAAGATTCGACATCCAATCTGATAGGCGGGAACGACGGCCTCATTGCTCAGTCTGTATCTCCTGCCCTTACGAGCGCGAGCCAGGCGCACAGCATACCGGGCGAAGATGAGTGGATGCCCAGTGCCGAGGAGGTGTTGGAGAGCACGACGAGTCGCTCGAAACCGCTCCTCGCCCTCGAACGACTTCGACGCACGAGAAGAGTAGCCGGAGACATTTCGACTCCCGACTCTGACACTACAAGCGGCACTGGTCACGCCCGCAACCGTCGGCGCCGGGGCACTGGCACCGTAGGTATGATGGACGTTCTGGCGGTCATGGCGCAGATCAACGAACAGCTTGGGGCCGCCCCCGACCTAGACACGTTTTTGAAGGTGACAGCTGGGGTCATCAAGGATCTGACTCAGTTTCATCGTGTCCTGGTGTATCAACTTGACGAGATGTGGAATGGGCAAGTCGTCGCCGAGCTTGTCGACTGGAACCAGACGCATGACCTCTATCGCGGGTTACACTTTCCTTCTACCGATATCCCTGCACAGGTGAGCAGCGTTGTATCAGCTCGTTTGATTGGTCTATCAACTCTTTTCCCCTTACAGGCGCGCGAGTTGTATGTTTTGAGTGAGTTGTTTGGCGTTTCTACTGCGTTGTTGATCTTCATAGATATGAATAACAATTACCTCAAACCCCATAGACAAAGTGCGACTATTATATGACCGTGGACTGCCCACGGCCCGGTTAGTAGTGCGAAGTAAGGCAGATCTAGATCAGCCCCTTGTATGTCGCAAGCGTTCTCTCGTGTCCCTTCGCGATGTGCCCTCTATTGTAGATGCTCATCTCGATTGTGCCCTCCTTCAGGATATGACGCACTGCTATCTGCGCGCAATGAGTCCGATTCACTTGCAATGTTCGTCATTTAGGCTTCTTCATTGCAAGCGAGATCATCGAATTAATATTGCATTGCCTATAATAGATCTCGAGAACATGGGCGTCCGTGCATCCATGTCGGTGGTAAGTGCGCCACGCAGGGTCACGACTCAGTATTAACCGAGACTTACGCGGAACCGTTCTCTCGCTGGCCTCGCTTCCCGATAACTAAAATCCCCCATCGAATACATGGTCTTTCACTTCTGACAACGTTCGGCCCACACCGATCTGCAACGGACAGTCGATCATTGCTTTCGGGACGCTCTGGGGATTGGTGGCATGCCATTCGTACGGGCCGCACGGCATGCGGGTGTCCTTCCCCGTGCGACAGATGCTGCGCCTGCTCAGTCAGTCCATCTCGCGCAATATCGAGCGGTTGAGCTACGCCCAGCGTCTTCACACACGCAAGCTGGTGCGTGTTTACCATTCACGGCAGTGGCCTACTCTTCGGAAGCGAATTCGTTGACATTCCCTGCGTTATATGCTGTTACCTAGATCAATACGATGCCGACGGATCAGCATCCGGGTGGGTATATCGTGTCGAACGCGGACGACTTGCTTGGGTTGTTCGACGCGGATTATGGCGTGCTCGTCATTGGTGAGGGCGCCAAGATCCTAGGTCCGAACCAGCACGGGCAGGAGATTCTCATCGTTGCGGAATATTTGCGGCTCAAGCAATTCAAGTACGTCTTATTGACAGCTATGCCGTCATGAGAGCACCGCCGATTGACGGTGCGATTTACTGTTCCAGCACCCTGCAAGTATCACAAGCGGTGACGGTCGACTATCCGGACCTTAAGCTGACCACGGGGCTCGAGGTGATCGCAGGGCTGCTGTACGTCCCGCTTTCAGCTGGAGGTCGCGACTTCATCGCGTTCCTCCGCAAGGGCCAGCCGCGACAGGTGCATTGGGCTGGGCGGCCATACAAGAATGTCGATTCGCAGAACCTCCTCGAACCAAGGCGGTCGTTCAAGACGTGGTCGGAGACAGTAGCGGGCCGGTCTCGGGCGTGGACAGATGAGCACCTGGAGACGGCGGGGGTGCTCGCGCTGGTGTATGGGAAGTTCATCGAGGTGTGGAGGCAGAAGGAGAGCGCGCTGCAGACGACGAAGCTGACGAACATCTTGCTGTCGAACGCGAGTCACGAAGGTGCGTCCAGTTTGGTCGGTTGTCGCGAGTGTGGGACGCCGGAAGACTTATGTGCGATAATATAGTGCGCACACCGTTGAACCACATCATCAAGTGAGGACGTTGCTTGCGGGTTCTGATAATGGTCACTGACCTGCTCGGCAGCTATCTCGAGTTGGCGATGAACGGACCACTTGATACCGAGACCCGGGAGAACTTGCACCACTCGCATGCTGCTTCCAAGAGTTTGCTTTTCACTATTAATGACTTGCTCGTGAGCATTTCCTTATTTCTGGGACTCCTGCGCAAGATACTAATGGGCATCAGGATCTCACACGGCTGGAGAGTGGCAACGAAACGTCCTTTAATGAACCATTTGATTTGCATCAAGCGATCGAGGACGCTACGCAGCTCTACCGCAACGAGGCCCGTAGGCGCGGTCTTACATTCACGCTTGATCTCAAGACCGCTCCAAAACAAGTTGTTGGGGATTGCAGGAAGATCCGGACTGTCGTTGCCAATCTGACAGCCAACGCCCGTAAGTACTCGTCGACAACTACCATGCGTCTAGGTGCTGATGTTGGGCCATGTCATGCTATCAGTCAAATTCACGGTCCAGGGAAATATTAGTGTTATTTGTCGGTACTTCGACGAGCCAAGTGGCCTGCGTTCCCTGGGCGATGTTGCCGTCGAGATCGTCGTCTCGGATACTGGGTGCGGCATCCCGACCGAGAAGCTGGAGAGCATCTTCCGGGAGTTTGAGCAAGTCGAAAGCGCCCCTCCTCGGACGCACTCTCCCGGACTCGGCCTCGGGTTGGCTGTCGTCGCTCGTATAGTCGAGCAGCTCGGAGGCCAGTTGCGCGTCGACTCGGCGATGGGCAAGGGCAGCCGGTTCTCCTTCCTCCTTCCTCTTACCACGGATGGGTCCGGAAGCGGCAGGCTGACCTTCTCGTCGTCCAACTCGTCCCGTTCTTCCCTGATCGCGTCCATGCACTCTGTCCCATCTCGACGGGCGAGCATGGGTGGATCGCGCGGCTCGGAGATCGACAATCTTGTCGAGGCTCTGTCGTCAAGCCACATGGGCGACCAGTCCCCCCACGAACGGTTGATTACTCGTGGAGACGGTGGGAAGGTTGATATCCCCGGGTCTGCCAATTCGATCAAGCCTGTGAAGATGGACGGGTACAACTTGGACCAACCAAAGACGCCACCGAGGACTCAGTTGTCGCCGAAGAAGCGGTCCCCTATGACTCGGACGTTGTCGGACTCTGCGTTGCCAAGGTTGCGGATCCTCATCGTGGAGGTGAGTACATCGGCGTTGAGCTTATGCGGAGCGGCATGACTGACTCTGGGTGGTTCAGGACAACGACATCAACCGGATGATACTCGCCAAGCGCCTGTCACTCGATGGTCATGTCGTTGTGAACACCACCAATGGACAGGAGGGACTCGAGGTCGTCGAGGCAGACCGGAACTTTGACTGTGTTTTGATGGATATCCAGTGCGTCGTTTCGTGATTGTGTACTTGTTTCTGCGCTCATTGGGGCTTCAGGATGCCTCTGCTGAACGGCTATGAAGCGACTGAGCGGATCCGGGGACTAGAACAGAAAACCACAGAGACCGTCGATCGCAGCTCCCACAAGCTCAACGGACGTTTACCCATCTTCGCTGTCTCAGCTTCATTATTCGAGCATCAGCGTGACGAGCTGTATAGGTTGGGCATGGACGGCTGGATTCTGAAGCCAATCGACTTCAAGAGGCTCCGGACGATCTTGCGTGGGGTCCTCGATCCCGTGCAGCGTCAAAAGGACATCTACCACCCTGGTTGCAACTGGGAAATTGGTGGTTGGCTCTCTGCGCCAGACCCGAAGGCCTGAAAGACAGCTATGATATGACGAAGACGAACATTTAAACGAATGTTGTACGAACGTTGTCGCACGCTTGCTCCCGTTTGCCCATCATGCATTCACGACCCGTACCTCATGCACATCGAGATCCCACATTTGCATTGTTCCCGACTCCTGGCATCCCCCCCCCCCTCATCAATACTTTATAATATGTGTCGTTTAGTCGCATTTGGATCGCCGTAGCATATCTTTTGCCGTCCGAGGCGCAGCGCAACGATTAAGGAAGTATACTTATAGTGTAACAAGTTCGGACGGACAGGTACATTCATGCGTATAGTCCTGACGTCTCTTTTCTATTGGTATCCGAGGTATACGGAGAGAGCAAACTGTAGCAGTGATTATGTGTTATACGTACGCCTTCTGGCTTTATGTGCCGTTCTGCTTTTCGCTGTCCTTGGCCATGTAGTATTACTTCCGTCTATACGTTCGACCCTTGTCCCTTGTACGCGTTGATCATAGCATACCAAGTCTCTGTCGTCCCATCCACCCATACGCCACATATACATATAGCCCTGCGTACTTGTAGCCATAGCGCCGGGCCTAGTAGACATACACGAGAAACTGAGGCTTCTGTTCCTGGCTCCAGATTCGCCCTTGAGCGTGCGTTGACGTTGAGACGGCTCAGAGTTCTAGTGATCGCGTTGCCAGGAGTAGGACGAAAAGAACGGATGTGGTATTGGTAGCGGCCAAGGTGGGTGATGTGAGCTACGATCTGGATCTCCATTCATTAAGTATGATGAGAAGCAAAGTTAGACCGCAGCCAGGACGCGACGGTTTCTTGGACAGATGAGCGCTCGCCCTCCAATGTCAGCTGCATGTGCTCAGTCGAGGGCCAATCCAGGTCGTTGACGTTGGCCGCCGTTGCCCTCGCGTCCTCTCCGACTGCACCACCACTTTCTCTCTCTCCTCCCCTCTGGCCCGGCTAGCCTATTGAACCTTCCTCCATCTCCGCCTCACTAGGCTGGTCATCCTTTTTGCCATCAGCGGCAGGCTGGGCCCCTCGCACGCTCTCGTAATCCCTTCCTGCCTCTCTACGCGACGGTGCTCGATATCTCATACCCAATGGGCCGGGTACAGACTTCCTCCACCTTCGCAGCTCTCGCGTTCCTCGTTCCTTTGCTATCGGTCGGCATATCGACCGTCCGTGCCGGGAATACTACCTGCGCTAGCGGCCAGCTAGATTGGTATACAAGCGTCGTCGGCGAGTCGCCTTGTCAGTTTCCGTTGTCTACTGTCATGTCTTGCCTGTCTCCGACACCGTCATCGCATTTCTGCACCCACAGGTGTTACCTACGAACGCCTTCGTCAGATATGCAACCCTGATTGTGAGTGGCCATTTTCCATACCCCCAGTAGCGCTCCTAGCAGTACATATGTCTTCAATATCTCACCTGTATCTTTCCCCGCCGTTAGATCAAGTCCCGAACTTTAGGCCAGACACCCCCGGCGACCAATGCGACGACCAAGTTTGTACGTTCAAAACGTCCTTGCCAATATATTCGGCACTCGTGAGACTCATAATTGTCCATAGCTTCGTGTTGTTGCAACACCGTTGCTTTCCAGCTCAGCATGCTATGCATGAAGTAAGGCTTCTTCCCCCCTCTGACAACTCCACTCGCTGATCTCCCGCAAGCTGTCAGTACGACAAACAGGAAGGGGATAGCATCGGCATAGATGCAGGTTAGTGCTTGTACATCCTCCCGCTTGGTCAGACTTCACTCAATATCGTTCAGGGATCGGCGCATACGGGCTATATCAATTCGGTTGTGGGGCGGGGACAAATCGTTCGTGAGTCTTTTGGATATATTCTCCTAGCCTCTGAGTCTTAGCGAGTTTCCTGGCTTTCCTGGCAGCTTGCCGGACAACATACAAACTGCAGTATGCAACAAGAACATCCGATTAGACAATTTCCTCTACGGAGGCTGGGACGATGGGTCATGGTAGGCATCTCTGTCTTTGCCTCATGATGCGCTCATGGTACTGACTCATTGCATATATGCAGGTATTAGTGAGTGTGTCGTACAGCTCGAGGAGGCATGAGGCACGGCATTGACCACGTTTTCTACCATTAAAGCGTATACACGAAAGAAAGCGCGGGAGTGGATCATGCGGTGCACAACGACAACACGTTCACCCATTGTCCTGATCAGATCTCGCCTTCGGTGACGCCCACACCGTCATCGAGTACCAATTCTGCGAGCTCGCACGACGCTACGCCTACGGACTCCTCGCAAACAGTAAGCACATCAATGCGCACGCCTAGACACCCTGCTCAAGCTGAACTATATTTAGCACTCGTCCACCGATGGATCTAGCAAGCCCAGCCAGACGTCCAATACCCAATCCGCGACCGACAATGCTAATAACGACACCAAACAATCACATACGAGCGCGATAGTCGGGGGAGTGGTCGGAGGGGTGGGTGCCCTGGTGCTCGTCGTGGTGGGCGTGATGTTCTGGAGACTGCGCCGGAGGGGCAGCTTCGGGACGCCTGCCACGCAAGATAGCCATTACGAATACAGATATCACGACACCAGCCCCATGGGGTCTGCAACACCATTCGCCGCCAGTCTCGCGAGCAGGCAAGGTACGTCATCTGTCCTGTTCTTACCTGCCCCCCGCGGGCATCGAGCCTGACGAATCCTCGCTTGGTACCAATATCCAGGTCCTGGATCGCCTCCCGGAGGTGCCCCGTCCATGACATCTCCCGGCGTAGACTCAGCCTACCCCTCCACATGGGGAGACAACACATACTTCCCAAACACCAGTCCCCCCCTCGTTCCCGTCACCTCGCAAGACTCCCTCCGACACGAAGACGGCGGGCCCGTTCCCGGCCTCGTGCGTTCGGCCTCGGGTCGGTTGCCCCCCGCATACCGTTCCTGGGAGCAGAGCACGGCTTCGGGTTCGGTCGTGGGCTCCGGCTCGCAGGTTTCGGAACCACAGTCGTTCGGGTCCGCTGCGGCCCCGAGCGTGCCCGAGCTGCAGATGCCTCTCGCACCGCTGAGGAGATCGGCGACGCCGACGGGGGCGGCCACGTCGGGCGTGGGATTGCAGACGCAATCACAGACGTACGGTCAGGGGCGCTCGGTGCCTGTCGTCCAGGATGTGAAGATGCCCCTGGTGCTGGAGGCACGCTCGGTGTTGAACTAGGGCTGAGTGGGGGTGTTAATGTCAAGAAGGACGTTGTATCGTAGTATCGTCGGTTTTCTGTTTTGCACATCTGTCCTTGACCGTTGCTTCTTTCCGCTGTTGGGTTCTGTCGCTTCAACTCTGTCTCTTCAATTACGATCGTACCACTCGCCAGCGGACGAGTTTACTACGCTTGGTAGCGCGTGCTTGCTTCAGTTTACCAGAGCATTCGAATGTATGTATTCGTCAGTTATCAGACTGTGCATGCTACCTACGTGCACGCTAGTCGAAATATGAACTGTCCCCGTCTTGAGATTCCCTCCCCGAAGCCTCCCAGCGGAGCCAGTCGGTCGATGCGAGCTTGAGTGTCTTCACGTACATGACAAGTCGGGCGAAGTAAAGGGCGCTTCCCGGATGCCGTGGCGTATGTAGACTGGCCTTGGCACGATACCACAACTTAGCGCCATTTGATTGACTCTCATCCACTTCTCCTGGCCCTCTCCCAGGCACGTCTGCTCCCCAACACGCATTCGATGCACTTATTTGCAGGCAACTGAGTACTCACGTATGAGATTTGCTCGCAGCGATGCCGGGCGCTGCCACTACTAATTGAGAGGCGTTGCCTTGCGAACCTCACTTCGTTGATGGCCAATGCCGTGAATGCAGTCCCATCTCGATCATTTCTCCCCGCATGGCCCCTTGACGGGCGCGGGAGCGAGAGTCCCTCCGGAGATCCAACTGATCATATTCTCTGCCTCTCGATCCGGTTCTCTGAGCTCATGCCTCCCACCTTGATGCAGCCTCCGACACCCACACCGGTTTGAGCACTGTCAGTCGTTTTCTCTGGGCCTAAAGCTTGAGCTCGTACACTCTTTTCCGTTACTGCTCTACCAACTTGGGGCTTGAGGCTTCGACAATCTCTCGTTGCACGCTTGCTCGACCTTAAAGGATTGGCCTCAGCTACTTCTGGAACCAGTACCCACCTGCGATATGTCTCGGTGTATGGTTTCCTCCGCCATCCTGGTTCTTTTACTCCTTTTGGACGTTGCTTCAGCCGGAAACACAACGTGCGCATCGAGGCAGCTGGATTGGTACACGGATATCGTTGGCGAGAACCCTTGTGAGTTTCCTGCTCCTCCCTACTGTCTTATCCCGAATTTCTGAGACTTCAAACCATCAGGTGTGACCTATCAAAGGCTACGACAAATCTGCAATATTGACTGTGAGTTTCGTCGTCATTCCAGGAGTTGCCTCTACTCTAACTTCTGCCGTGTCCCCAGACCAAGTTCCTCATATGCACGGCAGGCCCCCGGGGGACCAATGCGATGACCCGGACTGTGAGTTTCTTCCGGGCTGGATCCCTGTAGGCTGCAACTTCTGACGCTACGCTGTAGCGGCTTGTTGCTGCAACACCATCTCCTTCACACTTAGCATGCTATGCCTGAAGTAATGAGCCCTTAAGTACTGTGTCCGGAAGCTGTTGTCTGATGACCAACTACCAGCTGCCAGCACGACAGGATTGAGGGTTCGACAGCCGGCGTCGATGCGCGTACGTCCTTTCATTTGTCCTGCTTGAGGGTGTTCATACTGATGCCTTTGCAGCGCCAGGTACCTACGGACAGTACCGAGCGGGGTGTCCGAACGTGCCCGACCACCAGTGAGCAATCCGCTTGGCAGAGCGATCCGCTTCGGAAGAACTAAATAGTCGTTTAGGCTGCCTGCCGAAGTGCAGACTGCAGCGTGTAATCGCAACATACAATTGCACGATACTTTGTATAATAGTTGGGATGATGGCGCATGGTACGCTCCACTCTCCCTGATGCTTAACTGCTATGGGACGAACTGACATGTTGTCGTACATAGGTTCTAGTAAGTCGGACCGGGTATATCTACAGGAGCGCTGCTCACCGGAGTCTTGCAGCGTATGGACGAAGGACAATACTGCCCTGATAGAAGCAGAAACGAACGGCACTGCCTTTACGCACTGCTCCGATGGGGTGCCGACAGCGTCAACGATACCGTCCGATACTATCGCGAGCAGTACCAGATCGCCCGCAACTGCCATATCTTCAAGTTTCTTCGTGAGTATCGTCCCTGACTTGAGGGAGTATATCCGCTTGACTGTTCTTGCACTGCAGAGCGTGATATCTGCGATTCCAACGGACGGGTCGACCAGCAATGGAACTGGCATCGGAAGTAATGCAGCTCCCGGGCGAAGCACCAAGCCCGAAGGTGGCGCTATCGCAGGCATCGTTATCGGTATCCTCGCTGTCATTGTCCTCTTCGCCTTCGTCCTCTGGTTCCTCCGGACACAGCGCCGCAACGCTCGGCAATCCGCGGAGGTGTTCCGCTGGAGAAAGAGTATTCCAACTCTGACGGTTGCTACCGAAGCAGGTATCCGATGTGCGTCTTTATCGCCTTCCGCTGTGCCCAACTGCGTCACTAACGAGCGAACCTCCTTCTTTCCTTCCCACTTCCTCAACGTCGACGCGTAGCGTACAACAACCAACCGGTTCCCCCGAGCCCTGCCACGACCTTGCCCTTACCAAACCCGCACTCGTCTCGTGAGCAGAGGATGATGTTCTCCCCTGAGCTCATGGTCCGCGAACGCGATCGACATGCCACGCCCCCGCCGTATGCTACTCATGAAGAAGGCCGACGTGCGAGGACGCGGGATGGAGGTCGGGGCTCAGCCTCACGGTATCGCGAAGACGCAGACTCGCGTGTGGGTTCTGAGCCTATCGACGAGTCTCCAGACCCGCATATGCCACTCATGCCGCTGCGGCTGGAAGAGAAGCCGCCTGTACCGCCTAAACAGTGACTCGTTGTCGGACACATGCCTTGCGATCGTGAGTTCTTGAGGCAACTTGGTGTCGCGCTTAGGCTGTGTAATCTTCGCTCCTTCTTACATCTCTGTGTATCATTATGCGTGGTTACTTATTGCCTACCGACTCATTGCAGTTCTTCTTCTACCTGTTGGGCAGTTGACAATATGCACAGACCCTCGCCTCGGTTGCTGCTCGCAATGAACAATGCGAGTCGGCCTTCTAGTCGATCGCATCATGTGCTCTAGAAAAGGACCACAGAGCGTCGAGCTTGAGTGCGAGAATGATTGACCCATGGTGTGGCCGTTACCGACCCGATGCTATGGGACTACTAGTCTCTGGCGCAAACGGTGCACTATCTTTAGCTTGAGTGCGCGAGAACGGCGCTCACTCCGTTGTTGGTACGTTCGAGCTTCTTGCATCCATGCTGTGGTCTCCTTCTGCTTCTGCTTCTGATGCGTCCCGTCGGATTATAGGATCTTTGCGGTGGTCACTGCTTTTGTACAGAACCTGAAGATGGTTGCGCGACACCGTGAAATAACTGCTGCATGCATATGGCTTTTCTCTCTCACACCATCACTGCATCCGTCCAAGTTGGCGCTTCTGCATCCATCTAAGCGATCTACCATCACCTAACAGCTTCTCATGATGAGGACGCCTGACAGGAAACCCTCTGTGAGGCAGTTCAGGCTACATGGCGTGGTCTGGGATCTCCGGAATACGTTGGCAGCCCGGCCCAAGGCGAAAGACTTGGAGAGAAGATAACATGACTATTGTCGCAAAGGTGGTAAATCATAGCTGCGTCGGCACAGATGTATGGCCGACATTTGCGGGGGATCGTCAGCTGTCATGTACGACTATCTTTGTGCATCCCCCGCATGGTTGAAGAGGATCGGATGACATTGATTGCTAACTGGGTCCGACGTTGCAGTGCGACCGACCACTTACGGAATCACAGCCTTTCCGAGATTCTCTGACATTTCCACGCCTGCAGAAGTCCGCTGAGCTCCCATATTGTCTTTCGTTCCGTCTCGCCCGAGCGACATACACCTCTGCTCTCTTCTCCGTCCTCAGTATTTGGTCACCAGCGGGCTGCCCCTCCCGGTACCCCGCTTTCACTAACATTTCCTTCATACTTTCTTTGGCACTCGAGCCGTGATGCGCTGGACGTTGTTTGTTGTCAGCTTCGCGACTCTCGCCGCCGTGCGCGTTCGCGCAGGCAATACTACCTGCGCAAGTCACCAGCTAGATTGGTATTCTGACGTCGTCGGAGAGTCTCCTTGTCAGTCTATTCGTCCTTTTCTTGTCCCGTCTAACACGAAGCTTCATGCACAATCCATAGGTACGACATATCAGCGACTTCGCCAGATATGTAATCCTCGGTGTGAGTACGGATCATCAATTCCAGTCATTGTCGCGAGCTGCGGCTAGTGACCCGCCATTGCCACGATACTCACCCTGTATCATGTCTCCCACCGCCCATCAGATCAAGTCCCTATGTTCAGACCAAACATACCAGGAGGACCTAATTTTCCCGGCGATCAATGCGATGACGAAGTGTGTACGTTGATTCTCTTCGGTACTTCTTCGCGACACTGATTGCATTGCGTTCGCAGCCATGTGCTGCTGTAACACTATCGCCTTCCAACTCAGTATGCTTTGTATCAAGTGAGCTCAACTCCTTCTCTGCCGTACCTTTGCTTGCTGGAGCTGCGTTAGTTGTCAGTACGACAAAGTGGACGGGGAATTTGTAGGAATAGATGCAGGTGAGGATTTCTAAGATCGGTAACTGCATATGCCGACTTCCTGTTCGCGCAGACATAGGTGCATACACGCTGTACCAGAACGGGTGCGGTGCAGGCACGAATCACTCGTGAGTTAGTTCCGTACTGCTCGTGACTAGCTGCTTGACCTGTTTTTTTTTTCCTCTAGCTTGCCTGATGAGATTCAAGAGGCAGTTTGTAACGGTAACATTCGATTAGACGACTTTCTATACGGTGGCTGGGACGACGGATCTTGGTGAGCGATTTCTGATGGTGGTGATACCTTGCAGGGGTCTTGTCTGACGCATGTTAACAGGTTCTAGTGAGTCTTGACTTTGGTGATCCCCAGAATGTCGTTCTGACTCGAGCATCGTGATGAGAAGTGTCTTTACGAAGGAAAGCGTATCAGTAGACCACGCCGCAAAGAACAATAACACGTTCACTCACTGTCCGGACCAAGTGTCATCATCGTCGACACCGACACCGACAAGTAGCGTTGGGTCTTCAGTTGTACATGATACCAAGACAACGGAGTCACACTCTGTGAGTACCTGCACCATACTCGTGTGCAACCTGCAAACCCCGTACGCATCGAACATGCCTAATTCCCATGCATAGGCTAGTTCAACTCTCCCCAGCCAATCAGCTGGTGATAGGGCGGGCAATAGTAGCAGACAATCACACACGAGCGCCATCATCGGGGGTGTAGTCGGAGGGGTGGGCGCACTGGTGCTCATGATAGCGGCGGCGATGTTCTGGCGATGGAGACGCCGGAGGGGTAGCTTCGCAACTCCGGGGGCGCAAGACCACCATTCCGCTGATGGATCTCCAGATGATTCGACAATGAGGTCGACAACGGCGCTTGCTCCGAGTTTCATGGCAGCAGGTCAGTTTGTGGCAACGGTGCCATACCTCAATGGACTCGACTCATTCTTGCTTCTTTTCCCAACTAACTCTTAGGATTTGGATCCCCTTCTGGAGGAACATCTGCAGCATCCCGTGGTATTCCACGCCACGAAGTCGACGCAGGTCCTGTCCCCGACCCAATGCACTCACCTTCAGGAACTCTGCCACCCGCATACCGCTCGTGGGAGCAAAGTACAGCCCTCGAGGCGAATCCCGACTCATGGCAGGAGTCGGAGACGCAGTCATTGGATCCCGGTCCGATTGTAATCGGACGGCGGTCGCGTCTTGCACAGTCGAAGAGACCGAGAGCAGCACGAAAGCTGGGCAGGGGTTCACAGGCTGCGCCACGCGATGTGAAGATACCTCATGCACCACCTCACTGAGAGTAAGTATCAACTATGGGAGGGGAGGGTGAATGTTGGGGAATTGTATTGTGCGAGTGAACTTGGGTCGGGTGATTCGTCCGTATGTCAAAGTCTTCCGTCTCTCACATATAGGCATTTCCTGGTCTATCATCTATGAGACGTCCCTATAAGATTCGTGGGTACTTGACACCCGCTTATACTAGTAATCACAGTGGCGGATGGACCCTTGACCGTGCCCTCGTCTAAAAGGCTGGAGATGGTTACGACCCCCACATTCACAGGTATGCGCGCCACTGAAAAGTCACTACTTTACTAGTAGGGGTTCATTGGCAATTTTGAAATATATGTTTAACTTTGATAGGTGTGGAGAGAGCCTGCAGGTGAGTACGAAACGAAGGCGCTTGAGCCTCGAAGGCGCCCGTTGACGCGTGCACACTGCAGATGGCGGCGTTGCACGTCCGAAGATATCATTTTACCCTCCCTCTCTCAATCTCAACTATCCGCCACTCACATCTCCCTCGGCAAGCGGCATCACATTATTGGGCTGACAAGCAGGAAACGAAAACGGAACTCGCACCAAACGCTCAGATGAAGACTAGTACTTCGTTCTCATGGCATGAATCGCGGCGGACTACGATTACGGCGAAGAAAGTGGAGCATGAACACAGTTCTCGATCTGCAATCTGACGACCTTTGGTCAAAATATGTCGGGTTTGCTTCAAGGTGCTGACAGTTGGAGCTCGAGGACTGATTCATCTGTCCATAACAGACTTTCCGACGGGCTCCACAATGTTGCTCATAGGGAGGCTGACTCTGCAGTTGCCCCCTTACTATCGTCCTTCTAGGATGGCTGATATCGCATCCCCGTCATCGCTTTGCGCTATACTGCTGGACGGTATTCATCTTTCGATATGTCGGACTACTTCTCTCTTCCTCTTAAGCGTTTCAACACCTCCGACCACGACACGGGCAAGCTCAGCGATGTGCTTGTGCACATGACGGATACCTCCAGCCCAATAGGGACGACTCGCCTTTCTGTCGCCCAGACTGCCGTATCGTCTCCGACGCTCCATGTCAGTAACCAAGGACTCGCAGGAGAGGTGGTCGTCAACTGCATGCGGGTTGAGTACACCTTCGAGACACCGCGTGGAGGACCGGCGCCGGCCAACGGGAGTGGTGACGACGATCCGCACGTAGGGGAGGTCAGGGCGCGCTGGGTTGAAAGACTAGCGCAGGAACTCGAGATAGCGCTTCTAGACGGAGCGAATGCGCAAACGTGAGTTCCTGGGCGGCGACTCCCTGTGCGAGGCACTCACGTCCAATGTCTCTGCCCGCACTAGGATCCAAGAAGCTCGCAACCCTGATGACGTCGAGGCCTTGCTTCCTCACATAGATAGCGATACGAGCTTGTTTTCGACAAGCATCTCAGCCTTTGATGCCGGCTACGAGTCCGACGTCAGTGATGCAGGGAACACTTCCTTCGGGCTCAGTGCTTCGTACTCATCCTCGACGTTCTCCCCCTCATCCTCTTTGTATATTTCGTCTTCTTCATCGGGAGCTCTCACCGATCTTTCACTCTCGTCACACTCTTCGGAGTCTTTCGGCTCGCTTGGTTCTTCCTACTCGTGGCAGGACATCGCGTCGGAGGAATGTTATCCTAGGTCCCAGGGACTTGCGACCATCGAGGATCGTCTCGAAAGCGCGACCTTTTCGAGTCGCTCATCTGGCAGCGAAAGCAAGAAAGTGCAGCCTGGCCTAGTCGCGGGACTACCTAACGCCTCGGACCCGGAAACTCTTGAAGCAGAGAGACTGTCTTCCACTCTTGATCACACGCCTCGTCTCGCGATCTCGAAGTCACCTGGAGTGTTCCCAACTCCCATCCTCGCAGCGTCCTGGCTCATCGACGCCGGTGATTTGACACATGCGCCCAACGTTGTTGCCACGCACGAGCCCGGCGTCGACACCGCTTCTGGCCCGCCCGCGACAGGCTGTCAGGTTCGTAGCAATACTGTGAACGATGCGGACTTGCTTTTCGACGAAGCGGGTACGAGCGTTACGACCACCCCTGTCGACTCCCCTACTCTTGGTAATGCAGCCGCCGCCGGATGCGTCAACGGACCGCTTGCAAGACCTAGCCTCGCTGAACGCAGGACCTCTTCCCAGCTTGGAAAGCGCAAACGAGACGACGAAGCGAAGGCGCAAGTCGCGCCCGACAACGCGCAGCCAGTACTGCAGTCCCTCCAGCCCTCGCGGCGCGATTGCTCGGAACCGCCCGCGAAGCGGCTGAAGCTCGAGTCCGCTGCGTCGTTCGCTGGCGTACGGCCCACACTTGCTACGCGTCGGAGCGGTCAAGGCTGGCAGCTGAAGAGGTCGGCCTCGTTCGCGCTTCGGCGGCGGGAAGAGCGCACGCGTGGCATCAACGACATCCCTGCTGCTGATAGCTTGGCGGTGCGGAGCGCAGTTCAGATGGCACCTTGCATGGCGTAGTGAAGAGTGGGTATGGGCGCGACAGACAATGAACACCCCTCATATCAAGGCTATGCTTTATGTTATATGCTATGAATAGAGTAGAGTTGCGGACTATATGCGTAATGTTTCGAGTTGATGCGTCCCTGGCGTGAGGGAACTCCACCTTCTTGATACTTGTCATGCGCCCTCGTCGCGCGATGTGCGTACGCCCGCAGTGCCAAGGACATCATACACCATGGGATCGGACATGCCACTGTGACTGTACATCCATGGGATTAAACGGAGCATGAGTGATGATACATAGTATATACAAAGTAGATAAGTATCAAGCGGGGAAACATTGTCCACAACGGGGACAGACCAATCACCGACCAGTGCGGAGTCTCTCGATCTGCATGCGCAGAGAGAGCACCTCCTGGCGGAGCATCGCGACCTCCTGCCTCGTCTCCGCGTGTTCTTCTCGGACTTGTACGCTAATGGCGTCGGCCACGATCCGGAGCAGGCCAGCCTGCTTGTCCAAGAGCAGCCCCGCTTGCTTGTTCTGCATTTCCGAGATGATCTTGTTCTGCATTTCCACCAGCAGGCCGATGAGTCGCGGCTCGAGCTGGGACTGCACTTCTTCCGCGATGGAGTTGGCCAGTGTCGGGGCTAACCAAGCGAAGGCATACGCGTTGACGCGGAAGTGGGATGGAAGATGACCAAGGATTCACTCACAATCTATTGACATCAACGTGTCCTCCTTCCTGAGCGTGCGCCTTTGTCCAAAGCTACCTGTCGCGTGTTCCCCGGCCTGCTGCGTCTGTGGAAGGTGGTCGGCTGTCGGCGTCGCGCACCGCGCGCAGTGCTCGGCCGTGGTCTCCTCGCAGGACATGATGCTCGAGTACGAGCTTAGAGAGCTCTCTGTGAAGTGGGGCCTATGAGCTTCGCTCGCCGAGGTGAGGGAGCTACCGGAGGAGCTCTGGCTTGAACCGGGCCACAAGTCGTCTGCGTCTTGGGTACCGCTCGGTCGGAGATCTACCGGGGAGAGGCGAGGGTCGCTGAAGCGCACTTGGCTGTGGTTATGGCTGTCAAAAGTCAATCAGGCATCAGTGGTTTGTGGGCGTCGGTGGGAACTGCCCCTCACCTTCGCGCTACTCGAAGCTGGGACACGGGTGGCGGCGCGTCAGGATCTAACGCTCGGGAAGCATACGCTTGTGTATTTGAGGGTTCGGGGAGGTCCACGACGTGGTTCGGTGGAGGGAGTCCGGTCCAGGACTGGCCTATCATGCTCGTGAGACGGGTACTCTGCAAGCAGTCCTGGGTGTATAGTGGAGATCGAGGTCACGGACGAGGCGCGCGTGGCGCTCATATGAGGACCACCACCCGGGACAAAGCTTTTCCATTTCTTGCGCTTCACTCCCTTGTCACAACCACCACCTATGCCTGCACAAAGCTTGTCAAAACTCTTGCCAAAGCACTGTGGATTTCTGAACGCCTTCCTTGGGACCCTCTAGGTGCTATGCTGAGTACAAGGTGCATGCGTCAGTGGTCAAAGAGAGGACGACGTGGACGCGCGCGCCGTTCGACGGAGAGCACATTGGTCATGCTGCATGTATGTGTATGATTCATAATGTCCTGAACTCTGACCATCGTAATCAGTGTCGTGAGTAATCACATTAGGGGCATTGTCGCCTCTTGTTTCAATCACTAAGGACTGCCGTGAACTTTGACAAAAGACACTCTCTTGTCAGAGTTCATAGTGGCTCCATAATATCGCGGATGTATGTTATCACCCAATCTTCCTTTCACGGGATCACCCTTTGCTGAGCTTTCTGGTTGTGCTTTCAACACGCGCATTGCTGCACTTCCAGACAGACCCGCCCTGCTGGTACAACTGGTCAGTCGTGCTCGCATGCCGAGTCTGAATGATAATTGACCTGATGTCCGACAGAGGTTGTCCAGATATGCTATAGGCTGGAAAGCCTCGGGACATCATTCTCAATATCTCGTTATTCCTTCTCCGTATCTCGCAAGGCCCTGCGGTGCTGCTGATCACCTTCCGTCGATTCGCCTCCACCTCCAGCCGGTGACTCAGGATTATAGCACTCAGCATGCTTCCCTGTTGGCCATGATGCTGATTGCACTATTGTATTCATCAGTGGTACTAGAGGAACTGCAAGTGTGTCTGGAATACAGATGCACATCGTGCATAGGCATGTTCACACCTCTCTCATGAACATTCCCTACACTTCACACAGGAAATGGCTGCGTACCTAACCGTCTACAGAGTATATGACCGACTCTTGGGCTGAATTCAAATTGGGCGAAACACAGGCGACGTCTGCGAATCGTCACCGTAACGAGCAAACTGCAGTCAATTGTGCCCGAGAATGTCCCAGGTTTTGTGGGGCAGTGAGGAATCGTTCAATCACACACGCATGTGCCTCGGTGATAGCACTTACCGTGGCTATTTCGGGTATGCAACGGAGTGGCCACCGTATTCACACATGGTCGCCAGAGTCGGAATGTATGTAGCTGCTCCCAGGTTGTACGTATTGATGTTCTCCACACCCTCATCTGCGCATGTAGGCTCGGGGTTGTTCAGTTGTAAACCATACATAGTCCTTGTGGGAATCATCCGTACCGGGTCGTGTTGGAGTTGAACGAGTCATGGCGAGCGCCGGGAACGCGTATAGACTTGACGTGGCGCACCGCCACTGATTGATCGGCTCTGCAATGCCGCTGCACAAGTCCTCCCCAGACTTGCGCTCACAACTCGCGGTCACGGTCCATTTCCTCTCTCAGCCTAGGCTACGCATCACTCCACCTTTTGTTCGGGCAGCGGGCAGGGCTGATGAGGGTGTAAAAGGTCTCTTGTCTGAGAGAACGTACGAACCTCGCTGAATATCTTGAGGAGGACTGCAGGGACACAACTAACTTATATTATACGTTTGACAGGAGCACACCACGCCCCTCACGCATAATCATTGCCGACAGGACAGCCCCACAGGCTGCAGATATTTCAATATTGCATACCGACTGATCGGGCATTTGGCCGGCCAAGCGTGCCTAGAGCTTCCCCTGGTCATGCTGTGTGTGCACTGAAGCCTCCCTTTCTCCATACGACGCTCACTCGCGCTCCCTTTTCCCTCTTACCCTCACCGCTCACGACGTCTCACGTATCTGTGCTCAGGCTGTGAGTGCGCGTACACGTCCTATCGCTCGAGCGTCAAGGACTAACTCAACTTGGTCACCACCTCAACAAGTGACGTGCCAGGCGCACTGCGTACGTCTGACCCACCCGAGACTCCACCTCTACACGCACAAAGGACGATAATACGATATGGCACGGATCCGCGAACTTCTGGCTTACGCCTTCCTCTCGATGCCGCTCTGGTCGCGGTCGATAGGCGCTTATGGTCAGGATAATACTAAATGTGCGAGTGCGCAATTGGATTGGTATACGAATGTGGTCGGGGAAACACCTTGTGAGTTGCTTTTGCCTTATAGCGGTGAATTATTCATTGAGAAGGGTCCGTAGGTGTAACCTACCAGCGATTGCGGCAAATCTGCAACAGTGATTGTGAGTGGCCCGGGAGAGGCCTCATTCTGCCGGGGTAGGACATCCAGGTTGACGTTGAGTGACAGATGAAGTGGGAAAGTTCAGGTCGAATACGCCAGGAGATAATTGCAATGACCAAGTCTGTGAGTGACCTCCCCACTCTTTCATGCGCATACATCGAACATCGCCAACACCCGACCCCCTAGCTGAGTGCTGCTGTAATAGCATATCATGGGCCCTCAGTATGCTTTGCATGAAGTACGTCCCTGTCACTTCCCACACGCCTCCATATGACTGATTGGTGGGATGTCAGTTGTCAGTATGCCACCGCTCCCGGCGATACGGGGATAGATGCAGGTAAGTACAGACAACGATCGTCTGACAGGACTCCATAACGACGTTCGGGGGCACAGGGGATGGCGCGTTTGATCTGTATCTCAATAACTGCAATCGACGAGCGGCAGACAAGACGTGAGTGTTTTTGCACTTGCCCAGCCGCTTCACGTTGACGCAACCGCAACCCTAGACTTCCCAATGATATCCAGACCGCTGTATGCAACAAGAAGATCAAAATCGACGATGACCTCTACAGTTTATTCTGGGACAGCGGTGCTTGGTACGTCATCATCGTATGTATAGTCGGACTGCCAAATGGCTGATGTCAAGACTATTTCAGGTACTAGTAAGTCGCAGTTCCTGCCATCGCGTGCTTTCTCCTCCTAAGCCTGGGTATCTAGTGTTTTCACGAAGGAGACGATGGAGAAGAGCTTCTCCGTCCATAACAACAACACCTTCACGCACTGCGCATCGACGACGATCAACGACACGGACACCACCTCATCAAGCTCGATCGGTAGTAGTCCGACCGGGTCTGCACCATTGAACTCTGTCACCTCTGACCCCTCTCCGTCGTCCTCCAAGACCTCGGTCGCACCCATAGTCGGCGGTATCGTCGGTGGAGTACTCGGTGGGCTCGCAATCGCGATGGTTGCGTTCTTCCTCTGGCGCAGACGACGGAGCAACCGCGGTCCGGCACCTCTCGACCTGTCCAACGAGTACACCGATGGTCGCCGATACTCAGATGATGGACTGCCAGGCATGAGTACCGTCACGCCCTTCTCCGTCACCTCTCCCTCCGCAGTCACGAGTAAGCAACCAGTCTCTCCCACTTCTCACAAGGCCGCAAGCACTGAACACTGTCACACGTGCTGCTGTAGGTCCGAGGTATGGCGACGCTTACTCCATGAACCCCACGAGCCCTGAGACCGAGACCTTACTCCCCAGCAGCCCAACCGGGCCCGGCTCCTCCAACGGAGGTCCAGCATCATCCAGCGGCGCCACGTCCACATACGACCACGGCTATAGCAACAGCAGCACAGGGCTTTCCAAGCACAACCTGGCCTGGAGCAACCCAACGCTGTTGTCCGGAGAGGATGTAGACCGGCACGAGGACGGTGGACCGGTGCCCTTCTTGCAGCGCTCAGCGTCTGGACGCCTCCCACCTGCATACAGGGAGTCGTGGGACGCGAGGGATGGGCCGTCGCCACCGCCTTTGTCGCCTCCACCACAGTTGTCAGTGTCGGTCGGAGGAATTGGGTCCGACGTGGCGGAGGGGTCGTCGTCGGCGCCACCTGTGCTGCACCCGCAGTACCGGGGAGACGTGAAGCACCCTAATGGACCGTCATCATGATCCCCGTCCTCTCGGCCAAGACAAACATTCTATTGGCTCGGGGAGGCCATCAGGCTACGCCGGATGTGCTGAGACTTTGCTCCGCGCTCTCTTGTAACCTAACCTCCCTGTAACTTCTGGAATAGGTGATGATGATATACATTATTTCAACCGTTTGTGGTGTATGACATACGTCCCTGACACCAAGCAAACTAGAACTCGACCTCGAACGGGGCATACTTCACCACCATATCGCGCCCGACCATGACGCACTGGTTCTTCGGGATCAGCTCCCAGTGCTCCTTGTTGTACGTCGTCGGCTCGCTCGCGACGATGACATGCGCCCCGTGCTCGTCCTCGCTCTTCAAGTTCTGCAGCCCGTTATCGACCCCCTTCCAGATCGGGATGTCCAGGGTACTTCCGGTTCAGCGCGACCCCGGCGCGCGTCGAGAGGTAGAGCGAGGGCGGGTGTTCCGTCGCGTGGTTCCGGAAGCGTATCGCGAGCAGCTGCTCTCCGTCCGTGATCGCGATGTTGAGGCTCGAGGCCTGCACGGGCTCGCCCGCCTTCGTCATCGCGAGCGTTTGGAGCTCGAAGACTTTGGCGATCGCGCGCTCGAGACAGGCCTTCATCTCCTCGAGCGGATGTTGTGCGTCCCAGACGTCTACACCGCCTGTGCGCGCCTGGAGGTACGTGAAGAAGAGGGCGGCGAGGAGCTCCGAGTCGGTCGTGCCCTTGACGCGGACGTGCGCGTCGTCGGAGAGCTCGAGGGCGAGCGCGCGCTTGATGCTGTCAAAGTGGGCGACGACGCCGTTGTGCATGAACGCGTGGCGGCCGAACGCGAACGGGTGGTTGTTATACGTCGTGATCGCGGTCGCGCCGGAGGCGGCGCGGATGTGGGCGAAGACGGCGTGCGCGGTGGTGTTGGCGGCGATCGACTGGAAGACGGGGTCCGTCGTGGGCTGGCGGAGGATTTTGTAGGTGACGGGGCGGGGGCCGGTGCATTCGCCGAAGGCGGCGCGGGCGTCGGTGTACCTGTGAGAGCGCCATCGCGGGTGAGTATTGGAAGTCGCAGGGAGGAATGACTGGAGATCATAAGGCGGAGAAGAGGACGAAGACTGTTTTGTGCCATGAGGAGATAAGTCGGGGTGGCATTGGCCATGTCGCGCGCGCAATCCTCTCTTGCTCGAGAAGAGAACGACGTACCAGACGAGACCAAGACCATCAAGGTTATAGGGACTGTTCCTGAGGCTCATCTCTTCTTGCGTCGTGCCAGGCTCATAATGGAAGAGGTAGGGCAGGAAGCGTTCGTGCACTTGTTTGGCGATAGCGTGCTCGGGAAGGATGAGGACGTCTTCGAGCAAGCAGGGCTCAGTGGTGGAGAGGTACGCGAACCATCTGCACATCTCGGGGCTTGGCCGTTCTTTGGAGTCGTGAAGGCCGTTAGCCGAAAGGATATGAGTTCTGCGCGGGTGGGTGAAGGTGGCGTCGTAGAGCTCAAGTATGGGTTTGGAGGAAGTCGGCCTTGCGCAGATGGTGCTGCACTGGCCCACTGGGATCTAGTGCGTCAGTGTTGCATGACTGTAGCCGGCCTCAAGTTTAGCTTGTGCCTGATGACATCTTCTGAATGAGCGGCATATGATCATGTTATATCTGTGAGGTGGAGTACCTGCGGACGATATACTGCGTCTTTAAATAGCGCATTTGGCCGACCTCTCAGCGGTTCACGTTGAAGTGAACGGTGATTGATGCATGCAGACAAATCGCCTTACTGCCACTGTCGGCAAGGAGCAATGTGCTCTTGACTTCGATACAGAGGCGGCGTTGCGGCGAGACATAGGACAGATGCTAGATGATCTGGTGGGGACAGAATGGAAATTGGTAGACACGCGTGAGTACCAATCAGCCATCCCATCCCGGAGCGCGTTCGCTCCGCAAGTGGCACATAGCACAGCCAAGGGAGATGATGTAGGCGCGAGCAGAGGTGGCGAGTGATGAGAGACACGGTAAGAGATGGGGTGAGACTAAAAAAAGCTCCTGCTGGTCAGTATGCTTGACAGACTGCGGATCTCGCGCACGCAACACCAGACTGGTGTGGAGGGGAATCGTACATATGCATCTGGACGTCAGAAGCTGATGAGAGTCATGAGAAGTTCAATGTGTACTTGCTTGGGGAAGACGGCAGGCTAAATATGCGGAGCAAACTTGGTTGACAAGAAGGAATGTCTGCTCAGGAAAGTCTGTCGTGGTCTCTACAAGAGGATTTAGTACGGCAACATACTCGAAATGCGTTCCGAAAATGTGTAGCCGTCGAGACAGGCACGCGAGACGATGGGCGAGCCGCGGGGGCCGCTGCGAGCGTCATGACAGTGAACGGAAATGGTTACCATGGTTTCCTCCCAGCTCTGTCCACTTCGCCGCAGTTCACAGAGCGTTTGTGAAGACAGAATCAGTTCGTATAGATTGTACGATGTCGAGAGTGTTTGGACTGCTCGAGGAGCTGTGTGAGAGGGAACGACAGGAAATATTGATGGATCAGGACGGGTTGATACTACTGGGCCAAACAAGCGCAAAGACGGGCGTCGCGGGAGCCATCACCGCCTCTGGTCGCCGTCTCTCTCTTTCTCTCCCTCTGACCGTTTCCCTCGTACAAAACGACCCCGGCGTTGGTGAAGCCTTCTGGGCTGTACGGCATCTCCCCTTCACTTCTTCTCCTGCCCTCCATAGCAGCCCCACGTTCATTGCTCCCCTCCAGGCGGACGCCCCCGTCCCGTCCCGCCGTCCTGCTCGTCAGCACATAGCCCTCAAGGACCGTCTACTCTCACCACAAAGCCTACAATGTTCGTATATAACGCCCTCCTTGCCTCTCTGCTTGCATCCACCCTCCAAGCCACCGTCCACGCGACCCACTCGTCCGTCCAAGCCGCCCATGCTCGTCGCTCTCTCGCTCACAAAAGAGAATACCGCTCTCGCCTTGAGCATCGTGGTCTGGGCGACCTGATTGGTGAGTCCTTATATGCCTTCTGTGTAATCATTGCCTCTTTTCTTGTTGTTGCAATCCTTCTTTCCCCCTTCCCCACCCAATCATACCACCCAACCTCGTCATTTTGGGCGGCCTTAGTCCTCACCCTTGCCTAGACGGACTACTTCTTACACTCCACAGTCCCCTTACTCCCCCATGCAACCGTTCATGATCTCTCTCAAGGCCTTGTGGCGCGCGCATTCGTCTTGCGGTGCTGCCGACGCCTTTGATCATCATACCTGGCTCTGATCTCCCCATACGTACAACCGCTCCCAGCGGCGCTTGTCGTCCCACCTGCACATTCCGTGACCGTGTTTCGTCGTTGGGAGGTTCTCTCCTTTTGGTTGCAACTCGTTTGGACTGTTTCGCGTTGCGGCGTAGTTACGCTGATGAGCGCTTGTTCATCCCCATTCGATCGTTCCATTTTGGGAACAACATACTCAGCTCGCTGTCTCTCAGTGATGCTCTGGAAGTATCTCTCGACGTGCTCTGACTGTAGCAAGTTGGTGTGATACGGCCTGCGTCATTGGCAGTCAGTAATGGCTTCGATTTACCGGAAGCATTTGCTTGTTGGCCCTGTTTTTCATTCTATTCTTCCACCATGTATGCGAGTCATACTAACGGGAGATGACAGGCAGCGTTGGTGACCTCTTGAATGGTGTTGTCGACGACACTGGGGATTTGTTGGGAGACACCGCGCACAACCTCGGATCCGCAGTGAACGATCTCACTGGCGAAACAACCTCCTTGGTAGCCGCCAGCTCCACAACCCTTGCGTCCTCCGCGACGGACTCGGTCACCGCCTCGGCAACAGACTCTAGTTCCGCCTCGATCACTGGCTCAGCCACCGACTCCTTGTCTGCGTCTATCACAAATTCAACGACCGTTGCTTCGTCGACAACCGACTCGTTGTCCGCAACGATCACGGGCTCGGAATCTACGACAGCGACGGACTCGGCTTCTGCAAGCATTACCGATACCCTTACATCAGCCCCCGCCTCCGCGACTGACTCGATCTCTTCAACGACTTCTTCTGCTGGGAACCCCTTCTCATCATGGCTCTCCTCGATCTTGAACCTTCCCACCGATACGACGTCGATAGATTCCGCCAGCGCGACCGCATCAGCCTCCGAGACCGAAAGCGTGACTGCTTCGGTCACTGCCAGCGAGAGTGCGACGGACTCGGTCTCCTCCGCATCAACGACGACCTCCGGCCTTCTATCGCTTCCCACCTCGCTCCCTCCCCTCTTTCCAACTGATACTTCGAGCGCGGCGTCTTCCACGATCACGTCCACTCCCGATAGCAGTGCTTCGGCGACCGACTCCGTAACGGACAGCCAGGCTTCCAGTAGTTCGACCACTTCAAATTGGTGGTCATGGACGCTCCCCGGCTCGTCCACCACGACCACGGCGAACTCTACCGCCACGGCGTCGGGCACTGGTCTTCCAGGTAACTCCACTGCCTCGGAAACTGCCACGGGAACTGCCACTGGAACTGTCTCGGAAACGGCGTCGGGAACCGCATCGGGAACTGCATCGGGAACTGTGTCAGGAACCTTCTCGGCGACCGCCACCGATACCTCCAATGGTAACGGCACTGCGACGAACACGATTACTAGCGGCAGGTATGTTTGGAATGCTACCATGATGGTTATTAGGGCGTCTGACTGACATTATATCACTAGTGTGTCAATAACCAGCCCTCCAATCTCTGGCAACTCGTCTATCACAACCGTCTCGGGCAACGGCACCATGTCCGGCACCTTCAGTGCCACTGTTAGTGGTAACAACACGGCGTCGGCAACGGGCAGCGGCACTGTCATTAGCTTCCCATCGGGGGAGTCGTTGAGTAGCACGGCTTCCACCACGTTGACCTCGATTTCGATCACACCCTCGATCAACTCGCAGTTCACATTCATCACCGACAGCTCGCTTGCGGTGGCTCCCACACCGTCGACGACGACAGCGAGCGCGGAGACCTCTCTGACCGACCCCGACCAGCCGACGAGTTCCTTTACCTTGGTGGCCACATCGGCTGCTGACAACACGCAGCCAACCCAGGCGCCTCTCCCGTCCGACCTCCCGACGCAGATCTTCCCTGCTCAAGGTTCTCACCCCGGTGACCCCGATTTGGATGGCTACACTGCGTTCTCGATCCTCTTCGATTCCGCGCTCAACTGGAACTTCGTTGCCTCGAACTCGAACTCGTCTTCCCAAATATTTGCGTGGATGCAGCCCATTCTCCAGGTCGCTTTGAATCTTCAGGGTACGCTCGCGTTATGTGCTTCTCACATTTGTTCCCGTATCTCATATATGTTGTGTTCCAGGTGACCAGGTCAAGACGTACCAGCTGCGCGTGCATGTGCCCAGCACCTACAAGGGAGTGGGTGATCTCGACCTCCTTGAGACGATGTACCTGGGATGGATCCCTACCGAGTCTATCGATCTCCTTGCTCAGCAGCTCAAGGTCACCACCTCCGCGTTCTACACCGGACTCCAGTCGCCTTACAAGGACCTCGCTTCGCACGTCGTGTCAAGCTTCCCCGTGGACAGCGTCCCTCCTGATAGCGGCATCAACACCGACAATAACAACGGTTCGCAGGCGTCGTCGGGCTCGAGCTCGTCAAAGACCCGCGAGGACGCGATCATCGGTGTCGTCTCTTCGCTCGGCGCGATCACGCTCCTGATCCTTGCCTTCCTCGTCTTCCGCGCCCTCAAGCAGCGCCGCGAGCTCGCCCACCGCCGTCTCTCGGACCCGCACCAAACCGAGTTCGTCGGTGCCCCGCCAGAGGACCACGAGTTCGACCGGGACAGCGTGGGCGGGCAGCGCCGTCGCTCGTTCTACTATGCTGCGGACTCCCTCCGCGGATTCGAGGGCCATGGCGCGTCGGGCGCGGCTGAGGACCCGTTCAACCCTGGCATGCGCGAGCGGCGCCCGGTCATCGGCACGCCTATCTTGCGTGACAACACGATGAACTGGTGAGCCGCCTGCTCCGCACGCGCAAGCAAGATTGTGGGGGTTCAGGGAGAGGGGCGTCGGCCAGAGGGAAGCTTGGGAGACAGTCGCGGGCATGGGAGACTTGATAAAATGATACCACGCCAGCACGGACACACACCGCCCAATAATCTCTCCACCAACCTCCTTTCATCACCACCGTTCGCTATCTCGTGCCTGTGTTTTCGGCTTTCTCGTGTCCTGTTTTGTGCTTGTGTGCTTGTGTGTGCTCTGTTGGGCTGGTTCTTTTCCACTTGTATGGGCGGCATACGGGCGGGCGATGGGGCGCGCCTTGCGCAGGAAGCATGAGCAGGCCGCCCGTTGCTGCTGCTGGTGCATCCCTAACGTCTTGGCACGACCCCTTCCCGCTCCTTTACGACAAACGTTTCTGCGCTTTCAGCCTTGCTTTCAACCTCTTCTTTCCACACCGTCGTATCCCCCATACCGTATATTCTTTTTTTACTATTTATTTGTTTCTGGCCCTGACGGCAGTCGCCACCGTGAACCGGTGGGTATGTTGTGCACAGTGCTGGTTTTTTTTGCCTACATATATCCCCATCCTTGTTTTCTCTTTTGAGCTGTCGTAGATCTGCTCTTCTCACGTTTTTGCCCACGTCCTAGCACGAGTGGCGGGGAATCGCGCGGTGCTCAGCTGGCTAGTGTAGTGCCGATGCTCGTCCTCTAGACCTTTGAGCGGCTTGTAGCTTTTTGGTTCGGTTTTTGGGACCTTTCTCTGACCCTCGATGGCGTCGCACTAGTTGATATTTAACTGGCTGCTGGACCAACTCGCACTGCTGCACATCCTTAGCGTTCCTACTCTCGGGTGTCCTCTCGACGTACATGTACTCGGATTGTTCTGGAAAACGTGTCTGCTTGTCTATGATATTATTGTGAGCCGTTAGCCCTGATAGCTAGAAGTACGGAAGCGAACCCGTGTCGTCAAAGATGTCTATATCCATATGCATTCCTCATCAATCCCCGTCTCTGTCACCGTGGCCGCCTCTTGTCTCTCGAATCACCCGTATGCCTCGTCTCTGATCTCATATGATGATGCGGGCATGCTCGTCTCACGTCTACTTGTATTGGTCCTCTTAATATGCGTGAGCTTGGGAACAGGACTGAATGGGAGCCATTTAGAGTGTGACAGATGCGACCGGTATTTGGATGATGTATGACTGGAATTATTGCCAGTCATGACAGCATGATGCACGAGGGCGCGCGGCGTTAATGGAAATGCATTCGCCGACTAGAAACATTCGGGTTGCGAAGTACGTGGACACTCGCGGATCGTACACCGCATACACGGCGACCGTTCTCCTATCACTTCCATGTCCTCACGCTGTACCGAGTCTCAACCGTTCCTGGAACCGCCGGACGATGGGCACCATCCCGCCCTCGTCCACGCCAAACCCAAGGCCGAGCGCGTACGCATTATCGAACTTCGCCGGCCAGGACGACACGACGCGCCGGTTCGTCGGGTCGTCCTTGAACGTGATGTGCCCGACGGCGTCGGGACCCGCGACTTCCGCCAGCGCCGCGATCTCCTCCCGCACCGTCGTCGTGAAGCCGGGCAGGCAGACGACGCGGGTGTGTGGGAGGAAGCGGTTGGCGGGGATGCGCCGCGCGAGGAGGAAGTTCTTGATCGTGGTTTCGGGGCTTGCGACCCAGAGCGCGAGGTCGAGCTCGGGCGAGGAGAGGGAGGCGCCGATGGGGCAGGTGGTGGGCAGCCCCTGCAGGGGTTCTCGGATTATGCCTATATAACGAACGTCGGCCGTCAGTGTCAGCCAGGAGGTATTAGTCAATGTGGGACGCAACGGATGTAGGCATGCACTTGCCTGAGACGAACGAAGACGCGGCTGCGGCTGGGGGCCCGGGGCGAACGACGATGGTTGGGAGCCGCAGGATCCGTCCATCGACGAAGCCGCGGCGGGTGTACTCGTTGATGAAGATCTCGTCGACGAGCTTGGCCATCCCATAAGCCCCTTGAGGAGTCGCGATGGTGTCTGGCTTGATCACATCGGGCTGTGAGAGTATCTGTCAAAGGATGCTTCTAGATGCGCCATGAAGGTTAGACCAACAAGAGAACCTCCGTATACCGCTAGGGAGGACGTGAAGATGAACTTGATAAGCTGGCCTGCCTGTTTTCCGTGATTTCGTGCTGCGTCTAACACAGTACGCACGGAGTCAACGTTGATCTGCCATGCAGCATTGGTTCAGCTTCCCGGTTAGAATATGCCTGCTTCGGCTTACCTTGATACCGAGGTCGAAGTTGTCCTCGGAGCCCCGCGACATGATCCCATGGAGGCAGTATACAGTATCAGGTGTACCATACTCCGTCTGGAATAAAGCATCGACTTGAGTAGGGTCAGTCAAGTCTGCCTTGATTGTCACGGCATGTGCGCCAGTCGGTTTCTTGGGTTCGACGATGTCGACAAGGACAAGGCACGCATCTGCCGCTTCGTCATAGAGAGCTTGAGCAAGCTGTGGTGGGAACCATAGTAAGCATATACGTAGATACGTTGGAGACAGAGATGAGGCACCAGTGAGCCGAGGAAGCCCCCAGCACCCGTGATGAGTATCACGCTCCCAGACATCGTGTGATCGTACTAGTGGTTGGATCGCGAGTACGAGCACTTCGGATGATAGCATATATGCGGCCAAATGGATTGCGTCAGCGCGTGTCTCGTGAATGAGAATAGTTGCCTCGTAGGAGTTCCGACGGAACTCATGTCCGCACGTCATCGCACGTGGGCTTACTGTCGGGCCGTGATCCACCGCGAACGCTTCACACTTAGCAACAGGACTGCCTCTGTGAAAGTCAACAAGACATTGATGCAGAGAATCAAAAGTACAGGGGACCAATATACAGGCAGCTGCGACACACATATGCAGACAATCAGAAAAGTGCATCAATCAGGATGGCAGGTCAACTTACTCTCAGTACTAGCTATGCCTTGCCCGCTGACCCGAACAGGTTGAAGAACCGCTCGCAAACATCCTCGAAAACCTTGGCAGCATCGTCCACGGCGTCTGGGAACGGCTTCGTTAGCAAGCTTTCGGCCAAACGTTTAGCGTAAGGGTCGCGGCCCCAGCTGTTGATGTTGATCTACGGACACTAGCCGTTAGTGGACATTTCAGGGCTGCTAGTACGCAATGTGTTCATGCCTTAGATATGCCATTTTTGATGCATTCTCTGAAGAGGTCATCCGGGAGTTCGTCCGTGCCGTGGAGACACAGAGGTATCGAACCCTTGAATGTCGTCTGCAAGTCTTTCAAACTGCACAGATGACGGTCAACCGTGCAGGACACCCAGCCCTTTTCTCAAACTCACATATCTTGTCGGAAGTTGGGAGGGTTGATGTACGATCCATGTAGATTGCCAATACTGGGAGCAAGCACTTTGGCACCAGTTCTGAGTGCAGGTCAGCATTCCGGAGGATGTCTGTACACAAGAGTATGTATACCCTTCCATGAACGTCAGCGCCTTCTCCGGCTGAGTGAGCTTCGCATCGGATATCATCCTGAGGCCAGCCTCCCCGCCCTCGAGGCGTCCCAGTTCAACTTCAACGGCAATTCCGCATTTCTCCGCGCGTTCCACGTACGGTCGCGCGAGCGCGATGTTCTCTTCGTCTGTCTGAGA
The DNA here is from genome assembly GCA_020543525.1 of Coriolopsis trogii. Classification (NCBI taxonomy): domain Eukaryota; kingdom Fungi; phylum Basidiomycota; class Agaricomycetes; order Polyporales; family Polyporaceae; genus Coriolopsis; species Coriolopsis trogii. Next base: position 1,887,442 of record JAHYIO010000023.1, on the reverse strand, counting down.
GTGACGTGATGAGCCATGAAGCTACGAACTGTTCTCTATGTAGCGGTGGAGAGATGAGCTACCTCGGCGTGGCTGGCATCGACCATGATGCTGTCGAATGCGATGCCCTGTTCGGCTAGAGACAGGGCAAGTTCCAGGTGTTCTGGGTCTGTTGCATGATCCAAGTTCACGGCGATGGGAACAGAAGCTTGATGGGCTCTGTCGGAGACATGCCATCGGCATCCACAGCTGTGGAGGCGGAGTACTGATATGCCGTGAAACTCACGCGTTGAGACAGAATTGCAGCCAAGGTCCTTTGCCGAATGCGAGAGTAACAGGGAACATCTGTATGATTGCAGGACTGCGACATCTCTCTGCTGCTCGAACGAGAGCAATCACACAATTCGCGTCATAGCTGCCAAAACGTCTGATCAGGACACATATATCGCCTCGGGCGGAGAGCTCTTACCATGTCTGCGCCAATATGCCATATCCTTCCTCTTCTGCCTTGCACAAGATAGCTAGCGTGCGATTGTGCGTAAGCGTCATCGCTCTCCAGACAATGTGCAAGAGAGTGTCCAAGTTGCGACTTATGAAGCTTGCCTAGTGGACCTGATAGCGCTATGTGAGAAACGGGTGCCCGGCTCCATCGTTCACAACCGGAGCTCCGCAGAGCCATCTGCGTTGAACATCTGACTCGGAGCCCGTACCGAGTTGGCGTGCGTATATCATATCTGAAACGACCCCAGCTCTTTGGGAGCGTGACGTTTAGCGCAGCGTGGTAGCCTCGCACGAGAACCTGAGAGACATGACACTGACTGGCACCCAGCCAGCACTATCTCTGCGCAACGAGGAAAAGATCAAGTATCGAACAAGACCGGTCAAGCAACACTTACCTTGCGTCATTCCCACGCTCCCAGTTTGTGTACGCGTGTTGACATAGCTGAGCCTAAAGCAGCGAGCGACATACCGCAAGGCTTCGAGTCTTCGTTCGGAACTGAATCTCATTCTGTGATCCGCTGACATACTCCTGCTGGTCATCTACATTGCTCTCGTACTCAAATACCTCAAATAACTCTACCAGGCAGAACCGAATGTCGTGGGCCCGGTCCCCAGCTGCTCGCTCTACAATTCCGTCCTCCTGAAGTGGCCTGGAATCACGCAACCACACCTTGAGTCCAAATGAGCCAGTTCTCCTTCGAATGCATAGATCCAACTGCTTCGCTCACCATGTTCACCACGCAGCCGAGTTTAGCCATTCCTCTCGAACGGCAATATCGCGTTCAATACAGAAATCCGGGAGCTCCATGGCGGGCACGGCAGTGATGCGCTCGACCTTGACAGTCGGCACATACTTCCGCAGCCTCCCCAATATACGAAGGTCCACGCTGACACGAGGCCCGACCTGCAAAATCATGGTTTCGAGGAACTGGAACTTCCCCGTAGCGAGGTCTTGGCGCAACTCGAGCAGGTCCAGCTGCGCGTCTTTCGGCGGCGGGGCTGGCTGATTCCCATCGAATCCATGACAGATCACGAGTCGGATTGTCTTGAGCTTGTGAGCCATGAAGGATGGGTGGCGCATATTGGGGAGCAGGTGAAGGTTTACGGCCGCACCAGGGCGAAACACGACGGTCATCGTCTCGAGGGTGGGAGACGACATGATAAGCCAGCGCAGCTGTAGCGCGAGGCTGCGTTCCCACAACTGTCGTCCTTCCGGAGGGTCTTCCTCGCGTTCGTACGTGTCCACACCATAGTAAGGATAGAGCCCGTCGACCCAGACTTCGCGCATTTGTAGTGCAAAGTGGCGGGCTTCCACAAGGAAACCTTTGTTCCACTTCCGTACTGCTGTGGACGGATTCATGGACGCGTGAAGTGCGTTGTCCGAATTGACTGTCGTTACGGAGAAAACCTCCGCCCCGTACATTCCGTTGGTCGAATACTTGAAACCGAACTTGGTGGGTGCCGGACAGCGCGACGTGATAAACGATTGAAGCTCGATGCTGTTTCCGGGGAAGTCGAGCACCTGGATAGCACGCTGAAGGCCAGGAGGGACCAGTGCTATGTAGCTGCAGAGGACGGGCATGTAGAAGTTGTTTGGACAACTGATGGTAAATCGGGTGAGTTTCTGGAGAGGAGGGTTTGCGGGGATGGATAATGTGGTCTCCGGATTTTGTATCTCGTCTCGAAGACTTCTGAGCACCAGAACTTGGAGGCTAGGACAGCGAGTCAAAAGCTCGAATACTTTCCTGTGGAGTAGTGGGAGGGAGATGCTAACGAGTGCCAAATGGGTGAGAGACGACATCGTGGGTGTTGGCAGCGCAGGAACGCCTTTGATTAGCAGATGGGTGATATTACGGCACTGGGAGCTTGGACCAAGGGCAAAAGAGCCGGTCTGATGAGGGATATGGTTAGGATGGGAAGCGGTTATGGACAAAGAACGCAAATTGGGACAAGGCAGGCGGAGAAGCCTCTCCCAATCGTCGTTTTGTCGGCGGAGGAACGCGAGATGAAGTTCGCGGATACGTTGGCTATGCAGAGCGTAGAAGGTGCCCAGCGCGGTCGGGACGGATGCCAATCCCAAGTATACGTTGAGCCGGCTAGAATCCAATGTTCGGCGTCCCATCTGAGTTACGGATTGCTCTGTGACCTGCTTTTGAACCAGATTTCTCCGAATGTCGGGCAAGGCCCGAGCCACTTGGTAAAAGCGACGGCACGTAGCCGCGATCCCATTGAGACTGCTGTAGTGGTCTCTAGTCTCGCTCGTCCAGAATGTGCGCGTACGAGTGTTTGGATCCGAGTACAGGGGCTCGGCTATATCCAGCATGATCTCGCCTATGATTTCCGAAGGTAAAGCGACAAGGGGCTGGTTCATGTTCCTGGTGGATCGCAGGACATATTTGCACTGGTCGAGTACTCTTTCCATCTCGTCGACCTGATAAGTCATCAGAAAACCAATTGGTACGGAGTAACATATAACAAATACTCACCGTTTCAGAGCTGTTGTAGATGTGATACGACCAACATGTTCATTAGTGGTCGGAATGTCTGCCAATACTCGGGGGGAAGGATGCCTCACCTCAGGCTCGACTGCTTTTGCAAGTGCGACAGTAAGTCTTGCGCACGCTTAAGAGTCGATGTTTGCTCCGTAATCGATGTTGAGGCCGTTGCCTCGATGTTTGGCGTCCCAACCCAAGGAGCGGTCTTCTCGGCGTGGCCGGTGGTGGTTAGAGAATCGAGTCCTCCACGGACATGCAGTCCATGTGAAGCAGCTTTTGTGAGGGAAGAGGGTAGCATGTTGAGACGTGGCGTGTGGATCTGACAACACCGAGATGATGATGTGCAGATGGAGAGAGTAGAAGTTGAAACCAGAATGCGTCTGCAACTTCCAGGCGGGCTATGTTTGGATTTATTTGCACAGCTCAGAGACGCCCATGACAGCCGACACACTCCCTGTCGAGTCAAACTCAGCAGTCAGAAGTTAGAACGTATTGTTTGAAAATGACTTGTTCGGGCTACTCACAGATTCATGATGGAATGTGCGTATTCCGTTGGGCGAAAGCAATGTGCCGCCCATGACACAAATATGTGCGTGCGAGTGTCCGAGAATCGAAAAGCAGAGAGCTCGCAAGTCATAAATTGGAAAACGAAAATCAACACAATCCGAAACCTAGGCGGGCACCGCATGGCAGCCAAACCTGAACAAGGCTAGCGAAGAGGAGCCACCACCCTCCGCCAGTCCCGAACAGACCCAGCCACCAGCAACATCCACTATTATGTAGTGTACAACCGATGTCCGATCTGATACACCATTATAAATCCGAGTCCGAAACATGACAAAAATGAGAAGAGGAACACGAAGAGAGGACAGAATAGAACATAGCGTTACAGAGCAGCCGAGCCTAGACAGTGCCAACGAAGAGGAGCCACACTCTCCGCCAGTCCCACCCAGACCCAGCCACCAGCAACGCCCACCATTACATAGTATACAATCCGAGTCCAATAATAAACATGAAAAGCCTGAGCCAGAAACATAACAAGAGGAACACGAAGAAAAGACAATACAGAACATAGGCAGGCATCACAGAGCAGCCGAGCCTAGACAGTGCCAACGAAGAGGAGCCACACTCTCCGCCAGTCCCACCCAGACCCAGCCATCAGCAACACCTTCGCCAAGCTAGCGGGCGGAGCCACCGCACCCATTCGCCCGACTCGATGCGCCTGCCCCGCAACACCTACTATTATATACGACACAACCAATGTCCGGGACAACAATATCAGTCCAAGCTCGAAACCGAAGAAAAATTGAACAGACAAGAAACTGAAACAGAGAAGAGAAAAGGGAAACTGAAAAGGTAAAAGGTAAGATAGAGAAATCTGTGATGAGATACTCAGCGTCGGATGGGTGTACCAACCCGGGTGGTCTCCATACCTGAAGCGCAAAGAAGCGCGTGCTGACATTCATAGCCAGCGCGGCCAGACTATCTCTTTACTAAGAAATGCGACACCACATCAATTGGGAGATGTCGCGCAACACTACAGGACATACCTTTCGCATGGTCAAGGACCATGATCTCAGGGAACGCAAGTTGCGCGTATCCCGAGACGGCCATTGGGCCAACATCAACTTGTCTGATGAACGGAATTCAGTGAGGCATCTGTGGAAAGCGGAGCAAGAGAAATTTCGCATACCTTGAGCAACGGTCAAGGACCGCATGTCATGTAGATGTTCTGCGCGGAGAAGACAGGAAGAGGGGAGGGACTGAATCTCTATGAATTGTTCAGCACCATATGCGCATACTGACCCAGGCGGTTGCCTCACCTCAATCACAACACAGTGCGTGTCGCTTTGGGCCCCGGGTCAATTTCTCCCTGTAGGACAGGAATTGCACTTCAGATAGCAGTGGGGTGTAAGACTTGATAAAACATACCTTGCGCATGGTCAAGGACCACGATCTGTAACGCGACCCGCGCGTGTGCCGAGTCTTCATGGCCATTGGGCCAATATCTTCTCTAGTTTGGAGGGCGAAGAGTCAGGCATTTGTGGGAAGTGAAGCAGGGCAAACATTGCATACCTTGAGTATCGGTCAAGGACCGCAGTTCGCCGACGATCTGGTGTAAACTTAAGGGAGAGGGAGGAGACTTGGATTTATCAAGCAGACGAGACGTGTCATGCTCTTGCGCCTGCAGACTTGCCTGTCAGCGACTCGACTTTCACTCGCACAATTCGTAGGAGCTCACCGGTCGAAACTGGGCCCGCTCCAAAGTGCAGCAGCGCTGCGCGAGCTCTCATCAGAGACACGAGCTTGTTCTTGATTGCTACAACGCCCCACGAGAGTCGCCGAGGCGACCTCGAGGGGCGGACTGTTCGAGGTGGCCGTTCGACACGCGCAATTGTGACGACTTGGGCGGGCTCGGTGGTGCACCATCGGACCCGCTTCACGCTCGGTGTCGATTGCGTCCGCGGCCTTTTGAGTATAGACGGACGCGCGTTGCCAGCCCCGGAGGCGTCGAGACTGGCAAGAACGGGGAGAACCTGGTCGTCACCAGAGCCCTCCACCGCCCATGGGCATTCCATGTCGGCTCTGGGACTTGACTTACAGTCCTCGCCCTCGTTGATCGGCACCCTTGAGGTCGGCTCACCCGGGGTCGGCTCTGTCGGCACTCCCTGGGTCGGCTCTGGAGGGATCGGCTCTCCATGGTTCGGCACTCCTGGGGTCAGCTCTGTCGGCTCTGTCAGCTCTCCCTGGGTCGGCACTCCTGGGGTCGGCACTCCTGGGGTCGGCACTCCTAGGGTCAGCTCTGTCGGCTCTACATGGGTCGGCACTCCTAGGATCGGCTCGTCGGCTCTCAAGGAGGATGTCGTACCCTGAACCGTGCCCGCCTCAATGGACCAGTCCATGAGCACGGTACCAGAGTCAGCACGCGGAGCTATTGGAGACGGCCAGAGTGAATGAGAGAGGCATGACAAGGCATGGAGGAGCTACTCACCATGTATCTCCAACGTGCTATGAGAGTGCGGAAGGTGGCCAAACATGTCTCTGACGGTGCGGATGCCAGCTGAGGGGTGCATGCAGATAATGGCAAGAGGGAAGCTGAGAGAGTTTGGCCAGTGGCTGAGCAGCAGTTGAGCAGTTTGGAGGCTGGCAGGACGATCCGCGACGGAGTCTGAAAATGTTGGAATCCTGACTGAACACTCACCATGTTTCACACAGAAGCACACTTAAGCATTGAACGGGTTTAAATTAGAGTGTGTGATCTATCGTGGATCATCGGGATGGGTTCCCCCAGAGACAACCTCAACTTCATGTTCGCCCATCCAAGAGCTCGACGCCCGTCCATTTTGCGACTTTCGGTCTCCATGCATGTTGATGAGGGAAACACAAGTTATAGGGACGGCTATGGGGATAGATTCAAGATTGAGATTGGTGCTAGAGGCCGTAGGCCCATACGGGATGACGACCAAGGGCAAATGAGCGCGACAGCTGCTGCTGTGCTTCCGGAGTACACCGGCCCGAGCAAGAAGGCAACGGTCTGTTTGCCAGTATTTGGTCTTCGCCTGCGAAGCTGAAAAATTGGAAGACGGGCGCTGACTTTCCTCTTGTCTTCGTCGTCGTCGTCGAACTCGCTCCCAGCAGGTCCAAGGTCTTTGAGCGGTACGCATATCTTCTCATTATTCTATCATGATGAACTTCTTGCTGTGCACCAGTCGGATACCATGAGACGACAACTACCCTGGTTCTCTTTATACGCTTGAGGACCCTGACTTGCGACCTTGTTCGAACGCCTTGATCGCTCGCAGAACGCTCACTCTTTTTCATAGGTCTCGTCTTTGGTTGTGCTCGAAAGGATATACTACGTAGTCACATCGTTGCACTTCAGTACCTTATGTATACTAGTTTATTACCCGTGGCTTTGCCACTGGTGGGTTCGCCTTCGGCTCAACGCAACGCTTCGCCACTGGCTGAGCTTGAGATATGTATGTTAGATTTGGAGTGTAGTCCTTACCTTTCTTTCAGTGAGGTATTCCCAGCAGTTATTGAAAGGCTAAGAACGGAAAATCAGATTGCTAAGGTCTTGGAAGGACAATCAATTAGTATGACATAAATTACCTGTAGTGTTCGAACTCCTGTATTTCAATAGAGTGCCCGTCAAGTAAGTAGTTAGGAATTGACTTGAGCCACTCATTATCATGCTTAGTTTACCCCCGTGTCAATAAGCATCCCGTTCCCATGAAGACGTAAGTCACACTTTGTTTTTGGACAGAATTAACACTCCCCAGTAGCCGGACACCCCATCGTGTTTGTACTCCCTTCCAGTGTACCCTTGTGGATTATTGTAATTCAACTACGCATGGATCATGCTTTTATGCCTGATATTCATGAGTGTGTGTGCACCCGTTCCCGTGAGGGTTCAGGTCTTGAGACAGACAATCCCCTGTGACAGGTTTCTGCAAGTCAAATGGCCGAGCCGCGGGCTCGGCAAGATGGACCCGGCCCTCTCCGGCGCCTCGCAGGCTCGGCACACCACACCCTTAGGGCCTCGCAGGCTCGGCCACCCACATGGCAGCCACATGGTTTTTCCACGTGCTTCGCATGTGGCTAGACGCCCTGCTGTCCCATTCTTTTATGATAAGATTATGATTAACGAATATTCGAAGCATCCCATCCGTCAGATAGCGAGGCATCACACACAGTGGTCATGAATCTGTCGACGTCCCCGCATCCGTCACCGAATCCGTCCGAGAGATATCCGCCACGTTCGACAGAAATCGTTCGACGACGCGCTTCCCCTTGCGTAGGTTCGAGAGTGATATCCTCTCGTTCGGGAGGTGAGCTTGGTCCTACAATTCGAAAAACATCAAAAGGGCGATCTACTGACATGACAAGAGAGATAGTGCCACATACTGTGCTCTGCCCGAGTGGTAAATGGAGCGCATGGCAACCGAACTCTTTCTCGAGGTACGGGACGGAAGGTATGGACTGTACGGACGGCGTAGTCACTGTCAGCGAGGACGCCATATCGAACCGAGCCCCAGACGTAGAGCAAGCACGTACCCCGCCTTCACGGATGCGCAAGGGTTCGACAGCCCATTCGTCCCTCACCGCATTCTCTAGTGCCTGGAACCATGTGTCGTCCAAGTTCCCCAGCCACCAGTCGGCCTTCGAGTCGATCGTCACCTGAGCGAAGCATAGCCACGAATCAATACCGAGACGAGGAGGGTTCCTGACAAGCAGCTCACGTTCAACTTGTTAGGAGACCTCAACCTCTTGAATTGCTGCTCCAAATGTTCTCGGACGGTGGACGCGATAGTCTCCAGGTCTTGGTCGGGCACGATCCGCACGGAGACGTGCGCACGGACCTTGGACGGGATGACAGTGGAATCTGAGGGTCGACGTGATGCGTTGAGTGATGTGCGTGCGCATACGTATACTCTGTGAAAGGGCATGATGACTCACTTCGTGGCCCAGACACTTCAATCTTGTGCACCGTCAGAGACGGTTCTCGCCATCGCGCTGCTAGAAGCGACGCTGGCGTTTGGGTAACGCTAGAGAGAACCTTGTACTGCTGTCGCTCTGCCTCTGTCAAGGGTCGTACACTGTCGTCTGTTTTCGGCAGAAACGTCAGAACTCGAGAATCGATCAAGGCTGGAGTGGTGTTGATTGCTCACAGAATTTGGGGATTGACACCTTGTTCGCGTCGTCTGTGAGCGTACCGAGCAGCTTGAGCCTGTGCCTACGTTGAGACTTTGGTGCCAGAGAGGAACATTATGGTGTGCTTACATATCGAGCATCGGCTCCCGAGCCGCGCCGCCATCCACTCCGGAGTGAAGATCCGGACCCTCGTTGAAGATCTGCTCGCTCATGAGATTGTCACGCGAAGGCAGGGACAGAGAGGCCGCGAACCTCGACGTTGCAGTGCACGACTCCCCGCAGTCCGTAGGTGATACATGGCGTATCCTCTGCTATCCAAGTCGAGTTACTCCATCAGGAGTGAGCATACAGTCGACTCTCGCCCGAGCGACTCGACACATACCTCACGAGGATAGCGTCGATAGGTCCTATGGTGTCCTGCGCCGGCGATCAGCAACGGAACAGACACACACGAACGAAACGACGCCGTCTACCTTGTGTAGCTTCACAGTTTCCGCAAACCCTCCGCTCCCCGCTTCCTCTTCGCCCTCGATGAGCATCACAAGGTCGACTCCGAGGGCCCGACGGGCCAGCAGGTCCGCAGCCGCACAGGCCACAGCCATGACAGGCCCCTTGTTGTCCGTCGCCCCCCGACCGTACAAGTAACCGTTCCGGCCCGTCAACGTGAACGGGTCCGAATCCCAGCCATCTCTCCTCGCGGAGATGACGTCGTAGTGCCCGTAGAACAGTACCCGGTGTTTCGGGCGAGCGGTCTGGGTGCCGTGGAACGTCGCGAACACCAGCGGGTTCGTTCCGTCCCCGGTCGGAAGCTGCGATATGTCAGCGGTTGACGATCAGAGGATGCGTTACTGTTTGGGCAATTGGAGGGGCTTACCAGTGATGCCTCGGCGCCGAGTTGCGTGAAGCATTTACGGAGCCAGATCGCGGCCTGTCTGCAGTCTTCTCTGTGTGCTGGGGCATTGCTCACGCTGGGGATGGAGACAAACTTCGTAAGTCCGTGAATCAGTATGTCTGCACCAGAGTTCAGAGATCCCGTTCATATTTGACAGATAGGCGAGAGGGTCGCACCGTTGATACTCTTCGATATATCTGCGTAGTCTCCAACATTCCTCAAGCTGCACAGTGTAGGCCTAGTGGGACTTGGTGGAGTGACCTCCCAGATCTGATGTCGGAGGAGACGTTACCGTACGTGTGATGCCAATGTATCAGGTCAAACGCACCTTGATCATGTCGTCATTAGCACCTGTCACCAGCGCATACTTTGGTCCGCCATCGGAAGACGTTGGGGAGATCCGGGTGATGATGGAAGACAAGATAATCCCGTCATGGCCATGCCACGAACCTGTCAGGTCAAACGAGGAAGACCAACGCTAGACAGACAGTATTGGCATATCAGTCGCGCTTCCTGCCCCCCTGTCGTCAGTATCGAACGTACCTGTACGTCGCCATTGGCCGAACAAACATAGAGGTCGGAATGCAGCATAGACATGGACAAGATGTCGACGTTCTGGAAACGCAAAGCGTGACAACCGTGGACGTCAGTGCGCAGTCCCGCTGTCGAACAAGGCTGCATACCTCCACAACCAGCAAGGTGCGGACCAATGTGCGTGTCTCGAGATCCCACACCTTGACAAGCCCGTCCTGACAACCGGCATACACGGTGTCTCCCCGTACGACAAGGGCGAGGACAGCTCCTGCGCCGCAGTCGAATGTGTGCAGGAGGTGCGGAGCTCTACCTAGAGCAGCCGTTTCGGGCAGTTGCCAGACCTATGACAGTACGGTACAGTCAATGCGGCGATGCGATCCCGCAACTGCGACGGCTTACTTTGACTGTGGAATCGCCGCTACCAGTCACGAGCTGCAGATTCCGATGGGCAGGCCTATCGTCGTCGGAGCCTTCGCGGTTGCTCGGCAAAAGGGCCATGCAATAGATGTAACCGAAATGAGCCGAATATATAACGTTCTCCGGGAAAACTTGGATGTTGGCTGCGGGAAATTTCGACGATCCTTGATGAAGGCAGGAGTCCGGAGGGGTGCTCGAGCCCGTACTGGATGCATACGGAGGAGTGGTGGATAGGGAGGTGGATGTGGGGAGGCAGGACGCGCAAGTCGGATTGCGAGCATTGAGGTCGGCAGGTCGTCGGGTGTACTGCGGATAACTGTCGAAGAATCGGTGGGCCTTGCGGGAATTGGGCGTCGTAGTACCACTAGCAAAGGCACTGTCCGACGAGACTGATGGTTTGACTGATGCGAGCTCTGGAGCCAAATCCGCGAAACAGAACCACTGGAGAGAGGTGTCCTGGCAACCGAAGTAGATGGTCTGGAGTTGCGGACACCATAAGAGGAAGAAGAGGTCGCCGGAGTCTGTCTGTTGGTGTGGATGCAAAACATACAGCGGACATAGCGTTCGGGTGTTCCAGACCTAGAAGAAACGCGTAATCAACGTCGGTCGGGGCACGTATGGTCCCATTACGTACTCGTATCGTGCTATCGCCTAGACGTTTTACGAGTGAGGGAGGAAAGTGGTAAGAATGACACGAGACTTACTCGATGCACTGAAAAGCCAGTGCTTTTCTGGTGCATACTCTAAGGCGAGGACGCTGCCAGTATGACCGGGCCACACTACTCGGAGCTGGAAAGTGTCCTTCTCCCATACCTAGAGGTAAACATATTAGTCAGAAGATGAGAAGGAAGTGAGGCTACGGACGCATATTTGACCGTCTTGGCTGCCGGTGTATATATTGCCATCATCGGCGGCGAGACTTAGAACGGAACTGTGTGTCTGCTGTAAGGAGTGGGATAGCTTCGGCTGATGCTGAGCAGTTGAGGCTCTACTCAAGGATGCTATATGAAAGCAACATGGGTTTGAGAACAAGGGGAGAGTGTGAGGAGACATTGCGTGTATGACGGGGGAGAGGACAAGACATACGATCAGGAATGACCGTCGGAGAGAGGGGTGCTGCGGCCATCGGGAATTTATACGTAAAGACCTGAGGGTGAAGCGAGGTTTGACCTTCAATACGTAGAGCCGTATTGGGTGAAGACACTGTGCAAGCTTTTCTAGTCTAATGCTTGAGTCGGTCAGTTGTGGGGAAGTCCAAGTGGCAGACGACGTGGTGGCAGTGACCGGACAGAGTGTAAGCGAGACAGACGCCCATTCGCGATCTGGCTTGCGGCTCGCGCGACCACCGAGCGCACCCAACCACCTCTCCGCTCTTTCATGTCGCATACTCCATCCAGGCTTATATCCACTTCTCCGGTCTGACTCTTTCCACAATGCTGCTACGCTGGCCCACATGGGGATTCGGTGGGCCGATTGCCAAGCCCTTCTCCGGCCACCTACTTCAAGTTCTATTCCAATCTGTTCGTGTCCCGAGACATCCGCTTTCCAAACTGCGTGCAGTCGAACCACAAGCACAGATATCCTCTGCACACCTCGCTTAGCGTAGACGCCCTTGTCAACAATAATCAGCAGAGTCTCAGTTTTCTAGAAATCCATCAAGATCGCTCCGGGTCTCTGGTGCTCCCGAGCTACTACTGGCATACCATGACAGACCTTTTCATGTTTTATCTTGAGGACGCTAACGCGCGGTCACCCAGCTAGCCAAAGAGCGGGCCGTGACGAGGCTGTCAGAATTAGCCTTTTCGGTGAGTGGTGGTTCGCGGGCACCATAGACACCCTCAAAAGTGATGGTGCGAGAACCCACCCGTCATGACTTATAAAGCGTCTTCACCATCAGATGTTCGCTCGACACCGTGCTCTGAAGCGAGAGAATACAGGGTCTCGACCAATTTTAGAGTGTCGTCAAGACATCGACGTCGTCGACATCAGCCGACGGCGCGTCGCGCTTACGCTTGACTTCCTGGATCGCCGAGTTTAGATCTATCGAGCATAACATGATGTCACGACGACAGTAGACCAGCATTTTGGCGACATATTCGGGGCATGGGGGCGGTTCTCAACTGTATCTGGAACCGCATAGGGATAGCAGATTTCGGGACATTGCGAGATGGATACTACAGTACTAGCGATGAGTGAAGAGCGCAGGACACCAGAGTGTCGAGCATGCACAACGGGACGGAATGGAGTGGAATGGAATGAATACAACGGGGATTGTTGGGAGCGTCGTTCGGTATAACATACACAACTTCACAGGTCCTTCTCTCTTCTCTCGCCTATCCTGCCTCCTCTTTCTGCAGCGACGGCGCCACCGCAGAGTCATCCGTCGCGTGAGCGCGAAATCGCCACCCTCGCGTGACCATCCACGCCCCGCCACAGGTGAGACGAGCCCAAGGCGTGGACGTCAGGAGGATCGTTCACGAGCCACTGTCCACAACAACACGCACCGTCGCACTCTGCTGAGCGATTGCTGATCAGTCGTGGTGCAGGAGAATTCGCAAACGGAGGAGCGTACACCGAGCGGAACCCAACGGACCAGTGTACGAGTTTAGACCTCGGCTGGAGAGACGTGTTCCTTGTACCAATTCTGCAGCCACTTCTCCGCCACCGCGTATTCTCGCTTCACGCGTTTGAGAAGGGGGCCGATCTTGGCAAGCGCAGCCTCTTCGGTCAGATCTGTGCCGTTGATCTCGTCACGAAGAGCACCATAATGCTGGATGTGTTCGCAGGTGGCCTGGACGGCAGAGACGCCGAGTGCGGCCGAGGAGCCTTTGAGGAAATGACCAAGGGACGAGAGTTTGGGGAGGTCCTTGCCCTCGCTGATGTGGCGAAATATAGGAAGATGCAGAGAGCGACAGTGAGATGAAGGGTCTGGGAGAGAGGAACGCGACGTACAAGGCCTTGTCCATGTCTGTAAAGGTTGTACTTGCTTGACTGAAGTATGCCTCGGCCATGCCGAGGGAGAAGTCATGGGTCTCGTCTTCGTCGAGATCGAGGATTTGATTGAACGTTTCGAGGTCGATCACGTTCTCTTGATCAATCTGAAGTGGAAGCCAAAATCAGTACGAGCGGGATGGCGGAGGAGGAAGGAAAGTGCGGTACCTCTTCAACTCCGGCATCGGATTCGGGCTTGGGAGCATCGGGAGCAGGAACGGACGGTGCGGGGGTTTGTTCTGGGGCGGGTGTCGCGCGAGACGAGGGCTCGGGCGCGGGCGATGTCAGACGTGTGGCCGTCTGCTTAGGCGAGGGCGGGGCCAGAGACGCGGCTCGTGTCTCGGAGGAGGGAGGAGAGGGCGAGCGGAGCTTCGCGGGGGTGAGCTCGCGCTCTGGAGACTTGACGTGCTCCGCAATGGCAGTCTTTGTGTGGGACATGGCGGATGGGAGCAAGATGGGCGAGAGGGGATAAGAGCGAGCGAGGACGAGGACGAGGGCGAGGGCCCGGTTATTAGTTATCGACTGGATCAGACTCTTGTCACAACAACTCCACTACAACCGCCCTTGACGCCTCCGTTTACCTTGCCGTCATCGGTAAGCCGGCGTTCTTACTCGACTAAGCAGCACATAAACAGTCGAATACCCTCGTATCAGATTGCCCGGCATCTCGCCCCGAGCGTGCCGTCCACCGACGCCATCTCTCTCCGCCACCGCCATCTTGCGCGATGTCCTTCTTCCTCTCCTCGTCTTCAGAGCAGCCTGCAAAGACGGACAACGTGCACCCAGATGTCACCACAGGCCATCTCACCAACCTCACTCCAGACCAGGAGGCCGCGTTCGCTACCTTTAAGACAATCGCCGCAAACGCGCATCTCTACCACCCCGAGGCCCTTCCAGACAGGCCACGCCCCAGTCACGATGACCCGACCCTCCTGTCCGTCCTTCTGTCCCTTGTCTCTCGTCTCTCTAGTCTCTCTGACGTGTCCGCGCATCTCTCCCTTCACGCTTGTTGGCCTCTTCGCACCCGTCCAGCCGCTTCCTGCGTGCCCGTCGCTTCGACCCAAACAAGGCCCTCAAGCAGTTCGCCGACTCCGAAGCCTGGCGGGCCAAACACAACGTCGATGCCCTCTACGCCACATTCCCTCACGACGAGTTCGAGAGCGCTCGTCGATTCTACCCCCGCTGGACTGGTCGTCGGGATAAGGTACATACAGCCCTCCGCGAACGTCATCATACCACCTCCCTACCCTCTTTCGCTTCCACAGAATGGCCTGCCTGTGTACGTCTACCGGATCGCCTCAATCACGCCGCCCCTGCAGAAGGAGCTAGGTGCCGTACCGCCCGAGCGTCGCTATCAACGCATGTGAGCTTCCACTCCACAACCCGCCACGCCGTGCATGGCAGCCTGCCGCTGACCGCCCCCGTTACAGCATCGTACTTTACGAGACCCTCACCCGCTTCGTCTACCGGCTCTGCAGCACTCTGCCCCGGCGCATCGAACCCACCCCCGTCACGTCCTGCACGACACTCATTGATTTCGAGGGTGTCTCCCTCCCCCTCCTCTGGAACCTCCGCTCACACCTCCAAGAAGCGTCTACGCTCGCAACCGCCAACTATCCCGAGACGCTCAACACTATCGCCGTCGTCAACTCCCCCTCGTTCTTCCCGACCGTCTGGGGCTGGATCAAGGTCAGTACGAGACCCGTTGCGTGACCTCTGGGTTGACGTAACGTTCCGGATGCGCTACTGAACCCGCCTCGTCTCTCCCACAGCCCTGGTTCGACGAAGGCACCAGGCGCAAGATCTTCATTCTGGGCAAGGACCCTGGGCCGACGTTGCGTGCTCTCATTGACCTTAAGGATCTCCCCAAAACCTACGGCGGTGAGCTAGACTGGAAGTTCGAGGATGAGCCTTTGCTAGATGACGCTACGAAGGAGCTGATCGGTGAGATGCCCAAGGGCCCTGTCGAATTCGTCGACGGCAAAGTCGTTCGCCCGTCCCCTCCGAGTCCGTCTGATACGCCCAATACCAATGGCGCGAAACCATAGTCCATAGACTGATACCCCTTACATTCGGAGTCTGTGGATTCAGCAATGTAGTCGAGTTGTAATGCAGCTGTGTTTGTTGTTGCATCAGTTCACATTTGGAACGACCAAAGTACAATGAAAGACGATTATACCCATTATGGCGACGTGAGACAGAGAGATGAGAGCAAGGTCCGACAGCACATTACAGCAGCAACGACCACATTGCACGAAAGAGACGTAGGAATAAGTTACCACCCCCGTTATACCGCTCTGTAGCATAATCACATAACCATATCGTCCTCGGGCTCGGCGGCCACGCCGTCTTCGCTCCAGATCTCCAGGAACTGTCCCACAAAGATAGGTCAGCGACACGTTGACATGGGCCCGCAGCCCAATCCCCCGGACTCACTCTAGCAGTCTGAGCAGCCGCGTCCTCGCTCGTGACCATCGGAGCAGTAGCAAACGGCAGGCCCTCCCACGATAAGGGCCTCTCGTGCTTCCTCGACGCCGGCCGGTCTCCCACCGCGCTCTTCTTCCCCATGACAAACTTCGAGCATTTTCTGCGTCATACGAATGTCTCGGTTAGCACAGGCCAAGGTTCAATGCGCAGCAGCATACAGCCGGAACTTACTCTTCGGAAAGCCCGTACAGGTTCTTCAGGTGCGCCTTTAGTAGCATGATCATCGCGACGATCACAGAGCTACGCAGCGTCCCAAAGTCGTGAGGCTTGGCCGGAGGTGCAGGACCCTCGACAGCCGGTGGTGGCGCCGCCTGGGGAACTCCTGAGTTCGCGTCCACCTCCATTGGTACTTCGGACGCCGAGAAGCCCAGAACAGGCTGATGATGATTGGTCCCATGCAGCTGGGTGAGCAGGTGCGACGGAGACAAGATCTCCACCAATTGCATGCCAGTCGTCGACAGGACCGACGTCAGTGCTTTGATGACCGTTAGCGTCTCCTCTTGCGTCTTGTACTCGAACGAAGCAAAGTTCTCAGCCATGTACCGGGTGAAGTCGACATCGTCCTGCAAATATGGAGCGAGTCAGTAAGGTCCGAGAGAAGGAACAACTCGCGACACTCGCCTGCGTAGACTTCCCGAGCTCGACGTCAAATACCTTGACTAAGGCACGGAGGAAGTCCTGTCTTGTGGCACGCTTCTCACGCGCTAGTGTGTACCATCGATGCAACATTGCAGTGGGACCCGGTGTCATACGGTAACCTTTGACGGCACCCGGAGCAAGACGCTTCTGGTAGTCGAACGATGCTCGCGCACTGTTGACGTACCGTGCGTTCAGAAGAGAAGTATGCTTCGCATGGAGAATCGCATGGAGTGCGCTCGCCCTAGAACTCAAGTGCGAGTTCGGGCTCGTCTCGAGGGCCACGATGAAGGGGAAGGACTGTAGAGGATGGGCCAGCCCCTGCTTGATGGTGAACGTCAGAATGTCAACAGCGGCCAGCTGGATTTGCGCATTTTGGGACAACACCGCTTCCAGAATCTTGTCCAAGTACCTCTGCACAATGGCAGAACTCACTCTGCGCATAACGTCAGAACTGCCACCGAGAACGTGAGACAGTCAAACTGACCCTGAGTCTGCGAATCCCTCAGTGTTACCGATGAGCTCTTCCATATTGACCTTGCTGGAAGCTGCTTTGCCCTTCGAACCTGCGGATGCTTTCACGGAACTTCAGCATTCAAGTCGCCGATCACAGCGATTGTTGTACCTTTCTCGTTGGCAGCATGTTTTGCCGCCTCCGCAACAAGGAAGTCCTGCAGAATCTTTAAGAGTCTTCCACGAGTATCTTCCACCGGGGACGAGAAGATGTCATCCATGATTTTTGAGGACGGCTCAGCGGTCATGAGCGCAGGCTGGGCACGGAACAAGAAGCCTGACGGATCATGTACGATTAGCTGGAAAAAATCACGTTCCATCACTCGCGAACACTCACCAAGGCACTGCAAAATCCGTCCTCTCAAGCCCTGATCTTGATATTTCTCGTACAATCGGAGAAGGCACATATACACGTGCTCGATCACCGAACTCTTTTGACGAAGGTCAACACGCAATCTATTCCCGTCAGTCACCGGACACGTACCTTGACAATCTTATCAATCTCTTCCTTGAACTCTGGAAGCTCGACGTCAGTAACGATTAGAGCTTCATTCAATATGAAGGCACAAACTCTCTTGCTCCACGCGGAGTCGGTCAAAATTGCAGTGCTCGCAAAGCAAGGAGATGATGAAGAGTAAGATAGAAAGAGTGCGCTGCTCCGCAGGTGCAGGGACTTGGTTTGTCGGCTTCTGAATTGCCTGTTGCAGACGAACTGAAAGGAAGAGTGTGAAAAAGCTAAACATCACAGTTACGCGTGCTGATACTCACGATTGCAAGACCGCAAAAGCCCTATGAGACGCGAAAAGTCGTGGGTAATGTGATGGACCGTAGCGCACATGCACGCCACGGTCTCTTGCAATCCCTGTGTCCAATATTGTGAGTCAAATTGTATATCCTTCGCATAAGAGACGACATACTAGTAATCCAGCAGACGCTGAAGGCTTGAGGATCATAGGCTGGAGGGCCAGCTGCAACTCTTGCCCAAACTTTGCAGCAGTCTTCGGCATATGCGGGATAGACGCTCGGAAGATACGCAAAAGGTAATCAGATGTTGTCTGCTCCTCGGCCTGCCCACAGAGCTTGTGAGCTGTGACGCATACACATAGCTATATAGACTTACAGTGGTTGCGTTCTTGAGGTACGGAAGCAACGTCGCCGCGTTTGATCCAGAGAGTACAGCGGGATAAGCCGACGTGAAGAGGTAGATGGTTTGTACGCAATTGAGGACCGTCTGCAACGCTATCAGTCTCAAATCAAAGAGTTATGACTGTGTCTGTCTCACAAAGCCAGGGAGGTCCGAGGCATCAACAAGTCCGTCGATGAGCGTCTCGCAAACCTCAACATAACGCTGATGTAACGCCGCCTTGTCATTGTCAGACTTGTCCGCCATGATGCGGTGGAGAACGTCCTCAAGGGGCGACTGTCGGTCCTTGTTGAATTGTGCGGCCACTCCCATTATGATCGTGACCTTGGTCAGTAGCTCGGACTTGTCAATCAAAGACGAGCCACCCTTGGAGGCCAGCGTAGGGTTCATGAACCACATCTCCTCGACGGTCTTGATAGCCAAGTCCTTCACAGTGTCGTCTTCGTCGAGCATACGCAACACGATTCGAGTACAAATGTCGATTCGCGCATTTCTTTCGTCCGTAACGGTGTAGTATGCCTTCAACAACTTGATGACGCGTTTGCGCACGCCAAGACCAGTGTCCGCTATGCGATCAGCGATCCTCTGGTAGTAGTCGGAGGCAAAGTCTGGCGAGTCGATAATGTACTTTCCGATCAATTCGACGGCTGCATCTCGGACTGCAGGAGAGCTGTCGAGTAGATGGGTCTCAATCCCTCTCCTTACGTTGGGAGCAGACAGTATACTGGGATCGCTGGTGACGATCTGACCAAGAGCTTTCAATGCCTTCGTCCGCATGAACACCGGCGGCGCATCTAGCGCTTGCAAGACCACCGAGAGAATGGGGTTGAAGGAGTTCCGCAGGTGTTGGCATGTCCCGATTTCCTCGGACAGACGATCGACCCTTGCTACTTCGTCTTGAGAGCTTCTGTTGGACAACTCAGTAAGCCGTCTTTCGGCAATCGTACATCAGCTGGAAAGAACGAACGCGAGCTCAAAGACGTCCCCGGAGGCGTCATCCCACAGTGCGCGCATGGCCATCTTCAGCTGTCTTGCGGCTGACTTCACGGTCTTGCGGTCGACTGTCCCATCTTCCATGAGAAATTTCTCACAATGCTGTAGCATTTGCGCGAGTTCATGACCCCACATGACTGCGGTGAGCTCTCGCGCACTGTCAAAGGCCTGATCCTCTGAGGAGCGTTTGCACAGGTTAGTCTGAAGGTCTTGATGGGCGCTGACGAGCTGTTCGAGCTTCGTCATGTCGAAACTATTAATGATCTGGACATTCATGAGCAACATGGTTCTACCATACGGCTGGGGGTAGAGATCACCTCGTCGAGAGAGGTCAAAGTTGCTTCGCTCGAATCACGTTTGAATTTGAGCATGCTCGTGCGGAGGTGTGCAGCAATGACACCAAGATGTTCTAGAGCGAGCGTCTTGACTGCGTTGTTGTCATTCTGCGAAGTCGTCTTGATATCATCTAACGATGAGACCTGCCCGTTGGTGTGAGCGCAGAGCTTCGCGCATAGTGTTGGGTAATCACCCACCATGAACTTGCATACGAGACTGAGAATGAGACTCGCAGCCGGCCATTCGGGCCAGAACAAGACAGCAAGAAGGTCGGAGATGAGGTTGTCAAAGATGGCGCGGTACTCAGCCTCATTCGAATTCTTGGTCGTCTTTGTCTTCCCAGATCTGCAATTCAGTAAGCACACATAAGCTCAGAGTATCGCAAACCGGGAAACATCATACCTCTGCGTGAGGAAGATAATGATCGTCTTGGCAGCTTTCGTTGCAGAGTCAAGACCAGAAGCATACAACTTGATCTCTTCTTGGTCGTGCTCGTCCAACCAAGGCTCCTTCGGTTTCTCTCCAGTGAAGCTTTCCTGTCGCTTGAGCGCCAGAGCCTGCTCTCGCGCCTTACGAATAGCCTTCGCTTCCACACGCACGTCGTGCGCTGAAGTTTGCACCAGCTGCATGAGCAGCGCAGACACGGTCCGGATGGATCGACCATCGCGTAGACTACGATGGCATGAGCCAAAGCGATGTTACATATGGGTTCCGGGTACGCACCGGAACTGTCCTGCACGTTGTTTCGTGTCCGATAGCTTTATAAGAGACGACAAGATTTCCTCTATAATCCACGGACGCTGATCCTCGTGGTTCGCGAAGATCTATTCAGCAGTCAGCTACCTTATGATCGGCACACTTCACAGTAGAAGCTTACACTCCGAATAAGCGATAAGGCATCCAACCGCAACCCCCTCATGGCACTGCCTCCAAGTGTCGCCACCACGTTACTCGCCGCATTCGCCTTCTTGCCTTTGCCTTCCGGCTCCGCTTCGACGACGAAGAAGGGGCCGATGGCGATGTATACCGCCTGGATGATGATAGTTTCGCTCATGGCCATTGTGTCCGCACTGATCAAATCGTTGATTCTCGGAAGTATGGAACAGACCGCTTGAAATATCTCGCTCAGCAGTCGACGTAGCATACTGTCCGCGGAGGCCGATAGCTGTATAAGCTCCCGGAGAAGGGCGTGCAGCTGGGTGTCTGACGGGGTCGCTTCGACGAACGGATAGAGAATCTTTGTGAGGTGATTCTTGACAGTGGCAAGAGCCGCAGTAATCAGCTCCTCGGAATACAGCTGTAACATCGGGATGATCAGTTGGCCTGCAGTACTTCACCCGGGAATGCCGCACCTGTTTGGGCAGACGGTCGCTGCCGAGCAGAGCGATACAACAATCTGCGGCCAGTATACTATCCCTCGCAAGCTCAAGCGTTCTGGTAAGACTCTCAATATCCTGCTCTGTGACTGGTGCTTGCTCTTCACCAGTCCCGTCCACTTCCATAGCGTCACCTTCCGCCGGTTGGCCAGGCGACTGTGACTTGGACCGTGCGTCATCGGCATGAGCCTTCTTCCCGTTTGCAGCTTTCTTGCCTTTAGAGATCTTCTGAGTGCTCCCACCAGCACTGGAAGAAGGAAACGGATCCAAATCTTCACCCGCGCGGACGCTCCTCTCCAAGATCTTTAAGATACGAGAGAGTGTGGGAGGGTCTATATCTGCCATACGACCTTTGTACCGAGGCATTTGTGAGGCGCCATTCACGTCCCTCGAGTTCAGGCGGTGACGCTTGCTTGGTCGAGCGACCTTCGCGATATGGGTGATCAATTTGCGGATGAGATTAGGGTGTATCTGAGGTTGAGAGCCGGGTATCGTGAGGGGCGAAAACCACTCTGCCGGGAGATCCTCAGGATCCACGTCCGGTGGGAGCCCATCCTCTGCCTCGAAAATGTCTTCCAGTAGAGTGACGAGTTTATCGAGTGGAGCTATGCTAATGTCAGATATTCCTATGAGAAATGCTCCGTGGTGAAGCCTACCTCGCTCATCCCTGTCCCCAGTAGCCCTCTTCGTCGGAGACTTCCCGCTCGAGCGTCGGTAACCGAGCGGAATATCCTCCTCACTGCCAAAGCCTCCCAGGTCATCCTCATCATCGCCAGCTTTCATCTTCGCTTTACCCTTGGCGGTCAGCGAGGTCGTTGTAATCACGACTTCCGGGCGCTCCCTCTTCTGAGACATAGGGGTATGATATGCCTTCGGTAGCGGTGGAACAGCGACATATGGCATAGACCCAGAGCTAGACGAAGACGAAGGCTTCTTGCTGGAGACATGATGCTGCACGGGTGTCGAGGGCTTCCGCGATTTCGGCGGCGTCTGTATGAGTACCTCGACAGCCTGCTTCGGTCTCTGGGCGTGGTTATGAACATGCTTATGCTGTGGGGACGACAGAGGGGTCCGAGGCGTCGAGAACGGTCGGTTCGTGTCGGCGACCTGCACTCGCTTCACGGTGGGAGACTCAAGGTATTGCTCAACCTTGCGCTTCCGCGGGGTGAGAGGTACAAACTTAGTCTCGGGCGTAGGTTGGGACACAGCCAGCGGATCGGGGCTTCCAAGATCAGGAATAGGGAGGTCAGCAAATGCGATGGGTTGAGAACGACCATGTTGAGATTGTGACAGGTGCGAGGAGACTTGAGCGGGTTGAGTGAAAGCGCGTGGTGGCGGCGCGGGCGTCTGGTCCAGGAAAGTGTTGAAAAAGGCGGGCGACTCTCTCGCATGATATGTCTGACGGATCGGCTTGGGAGGAGACGAAGGACCAAGGGCGTTGGCAAGAGAGGAAGACGATGCAGATATACCAGGCGGTGGAGGGGTTGGGTAGGATGCGGAAGGAGCTGTATGGTTGATCACTGACTGAGCAAACGGGCTGGCCTGGTAGGCGGAGTGGCGGGATTGAGTAGGAGGCCATTGCGGGGGAGATTGATAGCTTGTAGAAGGATACAGACTGATACTCGTATCAGTAGCATATAGCGGGGAATGAAGCGGAGGTACTAACGGTCCCTGACCAGCCAAGTGGTAGACCGCTTCATTCCTAGTATTCTCCCAATACGTTCCACCATATGGAGGTTGTTGAGGGTTCAGTATATGCGCAAATTCTTGGGCGTATTCGGTATGTTGAGGGAATCGGGGCTGGTGGTAAGGGAGGTTGGATGGAACTGAAGCGTAAGGGTGAACATAGGACGGAGGGGCAGCGGAAATGGAGAGGTTGCTGAGATGTCTTGCGACTTGTGTTTTTGTGAGCATATAGAGAGGTTAATCCACAGGAAAGACTTACCATGGGTAGACGAAGTTGCGGAAGCATAAGGATATGCGGCAAGGAGCTGGTGCGCGTCGTGAACAGAGTCATTCGGGGCGGAATGAGGCTGGTGTTCAGCTGGGTCGTGCTGCCGCCGGTGATGATATTGATGAGAGGAGTGCGGATGGCCGTTCATGGAGAGGACCGGATTGAAGGCCACGAGGAAGGGGATAGACAAGCAGGGAGGAAGCCACCAGGTCCAGACGCGACCAAGTCTCCCATTTAGGCGCCCCTCCCAGACGCGGTGTCGCGTAGCCATTACGCGTCACCCAGTCACGCTTCCTGATTTGGGAAGCCCCGCGGCCCGAGTGCCCCGATGAGCGCTCGCTAAGAGACACTACTGTAGCAATCGGCGAGTGACTCTGAGCAAGTGAGTACATAGTCTCGACCAGTATCCTGAGGGGGTCAATAGTCACTAGTCACTATTAGCGGTGAGCAGGCTCTCTCAGATACTCTGCAGACATCGTAGTATATTCTCGCATTGCACGAACAACTACAAGCATACACCCCCACTACTAAACAATCACAACGGTATCAGTAGGAAGTATCGAATAAGTCAAGTAAAAATGAGCAACGACAACACGGAACACAAAGTCCGAGTCCAAGAATCCGTACGCGATCATTAGGTGGGTCGTAACAAAGAGTCATAAGGAGTCATGAAGGGTCGTAACACGCTACCGCTTCGGAGTAGCAGCACTAGAACCACTACCATTACCAACATCTGCGCCGTCATTCCTGTTATGGTGGAACCCATGCCCCGCCTTATTCTTCACATCATGCCAGAACGCATCCCAGTTCTGGGACCGCGGTTCCGGTACCTGCACGGGAGTCGTTGCTGAAATTGACGAATGGGGCAAACCGTCCGTCGAACGGAACGCCTCGTGCTGAGCAGCATTCACTCGCTCGACTGCCTTGATGAGAGAAGGAGTCGCAGGTACGGGGGTGAACACTGGGGCGGTGAGCGTGGCCGAAGACCCGGTGCCAGCTGAAGAGATGGCAGCGGACGACTGCTTATGGGCGAGACCATGCCGATGAATAAACTCCGGCGTCCACTTCAGCCCATCACGATGTGCACCGTGCGTCTTACTAGCGGTGACATCCTCTTCATCGTCTGACCGTAGGTCTCCCTTGACTTTCGGCTTCCTTCCGTCCTTGACAGTTTGCTCCTCAGCGAGAGTCGCCATTGAGTCGGAGCGTGTGGGAGATCGGACGAAAGGCGGGACACCCTGCTTCGTCTCAAACTCTTCATCCGAATCTGATTGGCCGTAAGGATCAGCAGGATCGAATTTGATGACTTCTCTAGTCCGCTGACGACCCTTCACCGCAGGTCTACGATCCTTGCGGAGGTACTCCTGGGGCGGGGTGAAGCGGCGGGATTGGTCCTTGAGCGAATGCGAACCAGCGACGGACCGCTTCTTGTACAACTTGAGAGGTGAGTCGGGAACTGGGAGTTTGAGGTCGGCGTCGGTGGGGAACACTATGTCCTTGCCAATGGGATCCAAGCCTTTATTGTGACCGAAGTGACGTCCCCAGAATGATTGCAAAGGCTGGAAGTGTCCCGCCCGATCGGAGCCGCTAGGAAGAGTAGCAGCGTAGTCCGCCAGGTAACTGTCCCATTTCTGCGAGGGCAATGTAAGATAATGCCTGTGAAGTAAGAGGTTATTGAACCCACCTCGTCCGGGTTCTCGCCAAACTTCTTCCTCAAGAACCAATCCGAAGCTACGCCCACCAGCACGAAGAGACAGAAAGCCGCGCTGAGACCTTTCTCTTGAGGAGTCCCCCAACTGCTGCCATCCTTGATCCAAAGCCTGTCCCAAACTTCCGTCCAGGCAGTGATGTGTGCGAGAAGAGCGATGGAGTGAACGGTGCCAAATGCTCCAATGGAAGCCATCGCTAGTCGGACGAAGGTGTGCTGGGTACGGGCAATAGGAAGGAGACACATGACTGTGCCGATGGGAGTGAAAACGGCAACCAGGATGAGACGGGTGAGGAGGGAGGGATGCATGATGACAGCGAAAGCGAGAGCAAAAGTGGAGCTAGAATGTCGGAGGAATTAGACTCTGCGTAGTATCGTGAGTGAGGAAGGAACGTACTATCCCGCGATGCCTGCGAAGGCAAGGGCAGCATACCGCCAGCGTGCAGATAGGATGGAGCACACAATGGAGGAAAGAAGCCAGACAGACAGGAATGCGCCAGGGCCAAGGGATTTGGAGGTTGATACATTGGGTATAAGGAGAGCAAGGAAGGTTGTGATATTGACTTGGAAAAGACGGATGAGTCCACGTCGTAACGGGTATTCAAAGGCCACATACCTCCTGTAACAAATCCCAAAGCTATGCCACCTATGCCGCCTTCGAGTCTGAACCACTTCTTGAACAGGACCTCTGCATGCTGTATCTTGGTCGCCTCAGACGGCCTGAGGGCGTCATAGCGTGGTGCAAACGCTCGTGTGCGATCGAGAGTAAGGAAAGCGCCCGCGAAAGTGAGAAGGAGGGATAGGAACAACAACGGGAGGCTATATGCGAGGAGATATGGGGATGAGGAGAGGAGCGAAGCGAGGGTGGTCTCTGGCTGAGTGGACATAGCTGGCGCGATACGGTCGTGAGCGTGATAGATAGTCGTTAGTTGCGGTCGTCGTTGGCCCCTGTATTGCGACGGAGAGCACAGAAGCCTTGCGCGCAGTCTTTGCCGTTTTAGGGGCGCCGAGCCTCTACCAGACGAGGAGGGCGGGTGGGCGGGCGTCGTGGAAGGAAGGCAAAGAGGACGATGGGTGACAGACGCCCACTGCCCCATTTTCCGCAAGATTGGTAGTCTCGCGGTGTGTCTGCTTCTGCTCATGCATCTACTCATTCTTCAAACTCCCCGACTTGTTCCCCCTTCCACTCTGTACATAACCGACGGCTGATATCCTTCTCTTCGGCCACACCAACTATGCCCGCAATCTCCATACTGAAGGGCATGTCCAAAAGCTATCAAAAACACCCTCGTCGTAGTCCTCACCATAAAAGACCTCACAAGCGCAATCACGCTTGGGTTGACGTCTCCGACGACGACCTCGAGGTGAAGTCATCCAAGAGGCAATCATCAACCCCCAACCAGCACTCGCGTACACCTGACCATGGCCCCCGTAAGAAACCGCGCACGTCTGCACCGGGCAGTCTTCCCTCATCCAGAGAGTCGGTTGAAACACAACGTACCAATTTGCCCATCTATGCTGGTTCGTAACTTAACCTCGCTCTCTTTTTTACGCTTACCTAACTCGCTTCCTGCTGTCTAGGCAAGGATGCAGTAATCGAAGTGATTCGCGACAACGATGTCACCGTTCTCATTGGCGAAACTGGTTCAGGCAAGACCACTCGTATGTCTCTTCTCGCTCTCGGGGCTATCCTTGCTCGGACTGTCCACTACGCAATATCCCCCTCTAACTTGGTGCTTGCTCAGAGGTCCCCCAGTACCTCCTCGAGGCTGGTTTCGCCCGTCCAGGCATGATCGCTGTCACCCAACCTCGCAAAGTCGCCGCGACGTCTCTTGCTTCTCGTGTCGCTACAGAACAACATACGTCCGTCGGCGGTAGTGTCGGTTACTCCGTTCGTTTCAGCGAGGCTTCCTCGAGCGAAACCAAAATCAAGTATCTGACCGACGGTATGATAGTCCGCGAGCTTCTCGGCGACCCGCTCCTGTCTCGCTATAGTGTGGTCATTGTCGACGAAGCCCACGAGCGAACACTGCGTACGGACTTGCTCATTGCGAACCTGAAGAGTATCCTCCAAGTTCGGAACCAATATTCGAACGACAAGGGCAAAGGGAAGGCGCCGGAAGCATCGGGGAAGTCGAATCCGCTCAAAGTCGTGATTATGAGTGCAACACTGGAGGCCGACAAATTCAGCAAATTCTTCAATGGGTGTGTCATACTCCCTGTCATACCCACATAGTGTCTTCCTCGCTAACCTTCTTCTGCTGGGATGCTTGGGTGCCCTCAGTGCGAAGGTCGTCTACGTCAAGGGCCGACAACATCCGGTTACCATATACCACACTGTCGTCAGTCAGCCTGATTATGTAGACGCGGCCTTCCGGACGTTCTTCCAAGTCCACACAGACCAGCCAGAAGGGGACGTACTTATCTTCCTTCCAGGTCAGGAGGATATCGAGAGCGTGGAAAAGTCAATACGGCTTTACATGACACAACTGCCGAAAGACATTCCCGGGGTACGTGCCTTAGATCCGTTGTTGCCGCACGCTGAGGCTGAGCGGTGGCCGCACAGATAATTATCGTCCCACTGTACGCTTCGCTACAACCTGCGCAGCAAGCGAAGATATTCAGTCCGACTCCAAAAGGGATGCGTAAGGTCATCTTATCGACGAACATAGCGGAGACCTCCATCACCATACCCGGTGTAAAATACGTGATCGACACTGGGAAGTGCAAGGAGAAGCGTTATGTCGCGAACACCGGCACAGGTATACCAATTTCAGCGTCACCCCAAGCGGTCGGTTCAACTGAACGTCGTCCTTGTGGCACTGGCAGGTTTCGATACGCTTTTAGTCAGAGATATCACCCAGTCTTCAGCCGTTCAACGCGCAGGTCGTGCAGGTCGTGAGGTACGACCATATCGTCCTTGAGTCTTATCAGGGAGTAATCATGGCCATGCTTGTAGGGCAAAGGCTACTGCTTCCGACTGTATACAGAAGAGGCATTCCACAAGATGGCACCCACCATTGAGCCGGAAATCAGGCGCTGTACGCTCGCATCTAGTTTGCTTCAGCTGAAATGCTTGAACCAAGATCTCGAAGAGCTCGACTTCATGGACAAGCCCGATGAGCAGAGCATTGCCGCCGCGCTCAAGACGCTCTACCTTCTCGGTGCCTTGGACCATACAAAGTCACTCACGCCCCTCGGACGCAAAATGGCCGCTTTTCCGCTCGAACCACCCCTTGCCCGAGCCCTCATAGCCGCCGATGAGCTAGGATGCACACAAGAAGTGCTCACCATCGTCTCGGTCCTGTCTTCGTCCGCCGGCAAGGTCTTCATCGACACACACGACGCGCGGGACGAGGCTGCGGACGCACGCAAGAAGTTCCGGCACGCAACAGGGGACCACCTCACGATTCTGCACGTTGTGCACGCGTATGAGGACGTGGCGCGGTCGGAGAGCAAGAAAGGCGTCCGGGAGTGGTGCCGCCGTATGTTCGTCAACGAACGGTGTCTAGCCGAGGCGGCGAGCATCCGTGCGCAGCTGCGAGACGTCTGTGAGCGGCTGGGGCTCGACTGGCGCGTCAGTGCGGGAGAGCCGGGCGGAGAGGGGCAGGTGCTGCGCGCTTTGGTGTATGGACTGGTGCAAAACACGGCGTTCTTGCAACCGGATGGATCGTACAAACAGGTCATGGGTCCGTCGGTGAGTCATCCTGCTGTGAAGTGTGAGAGAGGTCGTGGGTTGACGGAATGGCGGTGGATAGATCGTGAAAATTCATCCTGGGTCGTCGCTTGCGGACAAGAAAGTGCCTGCTATAATATATGACGAGCTTGTGGGTGTTAGTTTCTTTGGCTGTTGCGGTGCAGCACTGACCTTTTCTTGGGATGCGGCGACAGGTGTACACAACGCACATATACGCACGTGGCGTATCTGCTATTCCGCGCAGTTTCATTGCGGATGTCCCGGTTCTGAAGCAACGGACTGGCTGACGCACTCGTCGTCTCGCAGCCAGCTACTCAGCCAATGATCTTGCATCGATCTAAAGATGAAAATATAATTCAGACATTTTCGTGTATGGCGTGCTATATCGTAAACTTACAGGACTGGCGGCGCGCGTACCACGATGCTCCAACCTTGTCCCCATGAAAAGTTTCAAGTGAAGCTTCGCAAGTGTGTGAACGTTTACCCGAGAGACCCACTTCGTAGACCGAACGCCGGTGATATTATCTGATAAGATGGGAGATGGTGTCATGTTCTTCACTCTAGAAGCAGATCAGATCGGGGCGACATGCTGTTCCGGGATCGCGGATACTGTAGCCATCTAAATACCATCGGAGATCTGAGAGCCGCGTGGTACTATCTGATGCGTCCCTGCTAAATCGCATACATATAGGGGTGTGCATACTCCTCAGACTGCTGTGATGCGGTGTAGAATGCTAGATATCATCGTTTCGGATTTCAAGCGCTGATTCGAACATGGAGGTGCGACAACGGCCGAGGCAAGGCCTGAGAGTGGTGTACCGGGAGCATGTATAGGAGTCTACGAGTAGTCGACGGTACCGGATGTCCGACTTATCGGGGAATGTGAGTTTCAGACGGCAGGTGGCAGCCTACATAGACTCGACACGCGACACGAAGACGCATACACCTGGACACGCAAAGCCTGCGCATGTTGTGTGCGTGCGATGAACGAGAATGTGAACGAAGATGGTGGAAGGATGGACGGAGTCATGGGAATGCAGCCCCACGATGTTTTGTGAATGATGGGCGGTCACTACCAGAAAGCCGCCGAAGAGACACGTACGCGCGCGGAGAGCACTGGGAGCCTGGAGGTGGCGCCGGAGTGTAGAGAACGCACGCCGCAGTAGTCGAGTCAAACTGAGCCTAGAGGCCGAGCTTGAGAACGCTGCCGGCCACAGAGATACGTGTGTGGACGACTCAGATGGAGGCGGTGCCGAGGGGGTTGCGTACGCAATGACTACTTTATTGACAGACGGGCAGTTGATGGCCGGCATGCCATTGCCTGCAATCTGCGGAATCCCTCGCTGGCACTGTGAGTTATTGGACTCAGCAGGAAACATGAAGAGAGTATTAGCACCCAGAACAAGGATGAAGCGAGCGACTCGTACGAGCGTCGAGCTTTGAGGCTGGTGGTTATGTGTCCGCGATTTGTTTGCCACCCAATCCGCGATCATCATGCTGGCGTCTGGATGACGCCAAGACCGGCATGGGGCGCCCATGCATGAACGGCCCGTGGGGTGGGTGGGCCCGACCACGTAAATCGGCAACGTCAGCGAGCTGGTGCCTGGGTTCGTCCTTGGACTCTTTGCTGCCTACTTTGGCCCAGAGAGGATAAGTGTGAGCAAGTATTTGCGTCTCCAGATCGAGTGATGTGTGCAAGTGAGAAGGAAGCGGGGAAAGAGACGGGCGAAGCGGGCGCAAGTCTCGGCGAAGGGCCCGAGAGAGGCGCCCAAATGGCCCCGCGTAGTAAAGACGGTTTATATAAACACACGCGGGCAGATGTGTTCCCCTGGCCAGGGCCTCTCGTACTCGCTTGCCTCCGTCGCTGCAACCGTCTTCCCGCTGCTATATAGCTCGTCCCTCGTCCATCTGGGCCTTGAGTCTCCGCGGTTTTCCCTCTCTCTCTCCCCCCCCTACCCCACCCCCCATGGCGGCCAACTCGCCCAATTCCACGTCCTCCCACGACGAGAAGCATAGCGCCCCTGCTCCCAAGAAGGGCTTTTTCTTGCGAAAGAAGGAGCCTAAGACGACGGACGATGTTCACGATGAAAAGCGGAAGGAGGCCGTTATTGAGGGTGCCGGCTATACGCCCGCGAAGCAGATCACCCCCGTCTCGTTCAGCGCCCTATTCAGGTCCGTTCATTTCCTTGCATGCGTCGTTTGACGACCCTTACTCACGACGCTACTTTCTAGGTTCACCACGAAGCTCGAGCTTATGATGAATTTCATTGGCCTGATCGCTGCTGCCGCTTCTGGGGCTGCACAAGTCCGTATACTCTTTCTATCACACATGGGTGTCTTGTTGACCTGTGTTTCCTCTCCGTTCCGCAGCCTCTCATGTCCCTCCTCTTCAGTCGTCTCACCCAGGACTTTGTCACCTTCGGCACCACTCTTATACAAGCCCAATCGGATCCCGACCCAGACAAACGCGCCCAAGCGGCTCAACAGATTCCCGTTGCTTCTGCTGCGTTTAAGCATTCCGCTGCCCTGAACGCCTCGTACCTCGTTTATATCGGTATGTACTCCATGACCTGTCATATCATCTGCCCGTTCCCTCATTGCGCTTTCTCAGGTCTCGGAATGTTCGTTTGCACCTACACCTATATGGTCATTTGGGTCTACACTGGTGAAGTCAACGCCAAGCGACTTCGTGAACGCTATCTCCGTGCTATTCTCCGTCAAGACATTGCCTACTTTGACAACGTGGGTGCTGGAGAGGTTGCGACTCGTATCCAGACGGACACTCGTACGTACCATGTTTCGTATTACCTGCGATTTCCCCTCACCCAATTTCTTGCAGACTTGGTACAGCAAGGTACCTCCGAGAAGGTCGCCTTGGTAGTCAACTTCCTTGCTGCATTCGTCACCGGTTTCGTCCTCGCATACGTTCGCTGCTGGCGTCTTGCCTTGGCCATGTCCTCCATCCTGCCTTGTATCGCTATTGCAGGCGGCGTGATGAACAAATTCATCTCCTCCTACATGCAGTTGTCTCTCCAGCACGTTGCTGAGGGTGGTACTCTCGCCGAAGAGGTTATATCTACAGTCCGCACTGCTCATGCTTTCGGGACCCAGCATACCCTTGCCAACCTGTACGATTCCCATGTCGACCAGAGCCGTGCGGTCGACCTCAAGGCTGCAGTCTGGCATGGTGCTGGCCTGTCCTTCTTCTTCTTCGTCATCTACGGAGGCTACGGCCTGGCTTTCAGCTTCGGCACTACACTCATTAATCAAGGCCACGGTATGTTGTACTTGAATTGCCGTCTAATCGCGCCTCGCTGACACGCTTTGATAGCCAACGCGGGCCAAATCGTCAACGTTATTTTCGCCATCCTAATCGGTTCATTCTCCCTTGCCCTTCTTGCTCCCGAGATGCAGGCGATCACGCAAGCTCGGGGTGCTGCTGCGAAGCTCTACGAGACCATCGACCGTGTCCCCACCATTGACTCGGCTTCCCCCGATGGCCTCAAGCCTGAGAAGTGCATCGGCGAGATCACGCTCGAACACGTCGATTTCAACTACCCTTCTCGCCCTGGTGTACCTATCGTCAAGGATCTGTCGATCACCTTCCCTGCGGGCAAGACAACCGCTCTCGTTGGCGCTTCCGGATCTGGCAAGTCTACGGTCATCTCCCTTGTCGAGCGGTTCTACGACCCTCTGAAGGGTGTCGTCAAGCTGGACGGCACGGACCTGAAGGAGCTCAACGTCCGGTGGCTGCGTTCCCAGATCGGTCTTGTGTCGCAGGAACCGACGTTGTTCGCCACCACGATCAAAGGCAACGTCGCGCACGGTCTCATTGGTACCCCGTACGAGAACGCGCCCGAGGAGGAGCAGTTCAAGCTCATCAAGGAGGCCTGCATTAAGGCGAACGCGGACGGCTTCATCACGAAGCTTCCCCTCGGATACGAGACGATGGTCGGCGAGCGCGGTTTCCTCCTGTCTGGTGGTCAGAAGCAGCGTATCGCCATCGCGCGCGCTATCGTGTCGGACCCCCGGATCCTGCTCCTCGACGAGGCTACCTCTGCGCTCGATACCCAGAGCGAGGGAGTGGTGCAGAACGCTCTCGACAAGGCTGCTCATGGACGTACCACGATCACCATTGCGCACCGTCTGTCGACGATCAAGGACGCGGACTGCATCTATGTCATGGGCAACGGCGTCGTACTCGAGTCTGGCACGCACGACGAGCTCCTCCGCGACGAGAACGGCCCGTACGCACGACTTGTGCACGCGCAGAAGCTGCGCGACGCGCGCGAGAAGCAGACGCTGGATTCGGACAGCGACACGGCCGCGTCGGGCGAGAACGAGGCGGAGGCGATCGAGAAGCAGGCAGAGGCAGAGCTTCCTCTCCAGCGCCAAAAGTCTGGGCGATCGCTGGCGAGCGAGATTCTGGAGCAGCGCCAGCAGGAGGCGGAGGCGAACAAGAAGCCCGATTACTCGCTCTTCTACATCTTCAAGCGCCTGGGCTACCTGAACCGCGATGTCTGGAAGCAGTACCTCTTTGGGGCGATCGCGGCTGTCTGCAACGGCGCGACATATCCCGCGTACGGTATCGTCTTCGCCAAGGGTATCAACGTCTTCTCCGAGACGGACCCCAGGCAGAGGCGGCACGACGGTGACCGCGATGCGCTCTGGTTCTTCATCATCGCCCTTCTGTCGATGGTCGCCGTCGGTGTGCAGAACTACCTGTTCGCGTCCTCTGCTGCCGAGCTCACGTCGAAGCTGCGCTCGCTCTCCTTCCGCGCCATCCTGCGCCAGGACATCGAGTTCTTTGACAAGGACGAGAACAACACCGGCCAGCTCACGTCGACGCTGAGCGACAACCCGCAGAAGATCAACGGTCTTGCTGGGATCACCCTCGGCGCTATCGTTCAGAGCATCTCGACGCTCATCATCGGTGCCATCATCGGCCTCGCGATCAACTGGCAGATTGGTCTCGTCGGGATTGCGTGCATGCCCGTCTTGGTCTCCGCCGGGTACATCCGTCTCGTACGTGCTTTCCGTGTGCGCTCCCGGCGCGGTGGCTGATGCATTGGTCCCCCACAGCGTGTTGTCGTGCTCAAGGATCAGCAGAACAAGAAGGCACACGAGTCGTCCGCTCAGCTTGCGTGCGAGGCTGCGGGTGCCATCCGGACCGTCGCGTCGCTGACGCGCGAGGAAGACTGCTGCCGCCTGTACAGCGAGTCCCTGGAAGAGCCTCTGCGCCGGTCGAACAAGACGGCGCTGTGGTCGAACGGCATCTTCTCGCTGTCGCAGTCGATGACGTTCTTTGTGATCGCCCTCGTGTTCTGGTACGGCTCCCGCCTCGTTGGGGACCTGGAGCGCTCGACCTTCCAGTTCTTTGTCGGTCTCATGGTCAGTCCCCTGCTTGCTTCCCTCCAGCTTCAGACATCTGACGTGACGTGTGTTGGCGTAGAGCACCACCTTCGGCGCGATCCAGGCCGGCAACGTCTTCTCGTTCGTGCCCGACATCTCCTCGGCCAAGTCCGCGGCCTCCGACGTTATCCGGCTCTTGGACTCGATGCCCGAGATCGACGCCGAGTCCCCCGAGGGCGACGTCCCCAAGGACGTCCAGGGCCGCATCCGCTTTGAGAACGTCCACTTCCGCTACCCTACCCGCCCCGGCGTCCGCGTCCTGCGCGACCTCAACCTCACCGTCGAGCCCGGCACCTACGTCGCTCTTGTCGGCGCGAGTGGATGCGGCAAGAGTACGACGATCCAGCTCATCGAGCGGTTCTACGATCCCCTGGCTGGCACTGTCTACCTCGACGAGCACCCGATCACGAAGTACAACGTGTCGGAGTACCGGAAGCACATTGCGCTCGTCTCTCAGGAGCCAACGCTCTACGCTGGCAGCGTCCGCTTCAACATCCTGCTCGGTGCGACGAAGCCCAGGGAAGAGGTTACCCAGGAGGAGATCGAGACTGCATGTCGCAACGCGAACATCCTCGAGTTCATCCAGTCTCTCCCCGAGTACGTACGGTTGCATCCCTATATGTTTCATGCACTAATGCTCGCCTTACAGTGGCTTCGACACACAGGTCGGTGGCAAGGGCTCGCAGCTGTCCGGTGGCCAGAAGCAGCGTATTGCCATCGCCCGCGCGCTTCTCCGCAACCCCAAGGTTCTCCTCCTCGACGAGGCGACATCTGCACTGGACTCGAACTCTGAAAAGGTCGTGCAAGAAGCCCTCGACCAGGCCGCAAAGGGTCGCACGACGATCGCGATC
Source organism: Coriolopsis trogii (assembly GCA_020543525.1). Taxonomy (NCBI): domain Eukaryota; kingdom Fungi; phylum Basidiomycota; class Agaricomycetes; order Polyporales; family Polyporaceae; genus Coriolopsis; species Coriolopsis trogii. The sequence goes on along the minus strand of JAHYIO010000023.1, from coordinate 1,852,871 downwards.
GCGCACCGACTGTCCACGATCCAAAACGCGGACCGCATCTTCTTCGTCAAGGACGGTGCGGTTTCGGAGGCGGGCACGCACGACGAGCTCCTCTCGCTCAAGGGCGGCTACTACGAGTTCGTACAGCTGCAGGCCCTGAGCAGGAAGTAGACTTGCCCACCCGTAAACCGTCCCTGGACTATTCTTATGCTAGCTAGACACACATCTGCACCCATCTGATCCTGCCCAATGTACACACCCCGCAAGAGTGTATACGTAGTCTCTTCCTTAATGCCTTGCCTCATCCTGACTGCTCCCCTATCTCTCACGCCCTGCACGCCACCCCGCACGCCCCACTCCCCATCATCACTATCTTCGTCTTCTTTACCCTTGCATCCTCTACTGCAAGTCTCGGATCTAGCCCATCTCCCTCCCCTCTCGATCCCCATCTGTCTGTTTGTCACGACGATGTTACGATGCGTTTCACCACCCCCGTCCCGTGTTTATGATGACCGTCGAATCTTGTTTCTCCTTTTGGGCTTGTTGGGACCGTTGCACGGCTTATTACTTAGTTATAGTTGCTAGTAGCACCACCACCGCGGAGTAGTATACCACCATCATATCAATATCGACATTTCAATTGTCGGCGAGCCGTGTGCGGTGTGCCGAGTGAGCGAGTTCGAGGAGGGATATTACCTGCTGCTTATTGCCAAGTGCGGATCGGGATCAGTGACGAAAGGAGACGGTACCAAACCCTGTCGCACGTTTGACGGAGTGAAGCGCCGCTACCCACCTCGGTGATGCCTCTCCTATTCCCAGTGACCTGGTGCATATATTGAAGGCCGGCAAGACAACATAATTCAGAGATATGTGCGCACGCAGACTAACAGAGAGCACGAGCAAGAGATTCCATTGATACATCAGCGTCCATTGCGCATGCAACCCAAGACCCAGAAGCATCTGACCCCAACCCGCAAAGAAAACAAGATAGGCCCCCGAACATCCCAAATACTGCATATGTTGCGACGACGACCGGGGCGTCGGTCGTCCGCGTCCACCCAAGACCCAAAAGCAATGCACCTCATCCCGACAAGAAAGGAAGAAAACCCAAAGTTCATGCATGTGTTGCGACGACGACGGCGACCTCGGTCGTCCGCGTCCAGCTGCGCTCAGCTTTAGCAGCCAGCCTCCTCACGTCCCCCTGCATCTCCCGCAGCGTCTCGAAGAGAGCGTCTCGGTTCCTGAAGTCCAGCTGCGGGAACTTGCCCACGTACGCGTTCAAATAGTCTCTGCTCCCAATCGCGCGCGCGCCGGAGGTGGCCCCCAACACCCCCGGCGACGCGTCGTCACCCGAGTACCGCGTCATCGTCCCCGCCCGGAGCAGCACCGACTTTTTGCCCAGCCAAGGGTGGGCGGGGCCTGACGGCCCCTCACCCACCACAGTGGTGCACCACTGTACGGACTTCTTGGCCCCCGCCAACATCGAGGCTGTCCGTGTCGCCTTTCTGAGGATCCCGACGACACGCGTCCGAGACCTCTGGACCCGCGGAGCCCCCCAACTCGCGGATCCGTCCACGTCTGCTGCACCGTCGTCCGTCCGCGCCCTACGCGTAGGGCGCGCGTCCTCGTCCTCGCCCTCGTCGAGGTCATCAGCGCGGCGCTTGAGACCACGCCCTGCGAGGGCGGTGCCGAGGAGTTTGGTGTCCACGACGCGGCCGCCGTGGACCCGCTGCGCCCCAGCACCACCCTCGTCTTCGAGACAGCCGTGTGCGACCAAAGGGGGCGGCGGCCTCCCCCCAAGACGGCCTGTCTCTGGCCCCGGCTCATCGACACATCCCTGTATCGACTTGGCCCCCGTCGTCTCCGTGCTCGTTCGTGTCCTAGAGCTCGAGCTCGGACCCGAACGCGAACGCATGCTCGGACCCGAACCCGACCTGGACCTTTTCAGCTTGCCCCCGTCTGTCAGTTTGACCGTATCCAGTATCGCGAGGACCTCTTCGTCCGTCAACTTGCCCATCCTCGTCCTCGCTTTCGCTTTCGCTTTCTCGTTCTCCACCGCTGCGGCCGCGGTCTCCGGGACCGCCTCCGCCGACTCCGTGGCTCTCGTCCTCGACCTGGTCCCCATCGGCCTCGTGGTCCTGGTCGTCATCAACTCGCCCCCCTTCGCCCTGGCCTTCACCCATGCTACACCCGCGTCAGACAGCTTCTGCATTTTCTACACCCCTCTATCAGCATTGCAACCGTGTCCCCGCGGTATATCCGACGGCGTACCTCTCTGGTCTGCCACTTTTTGTGGGCCCGAAGGATGTAGTGCTTGTGCAGCTTCGTAGGCTTGAACTCGACCTCCCCGCTGGGAATCCTGAACGTGCACCTAGCAAGGACAGAGTAGGAAGACATGAGGGCTGAAGTTGATGTCAAAGGTATAGCTGCGCAGCAGTATATCTGTGTGTGAGGAGAGAGGTCTAGGAAGAAGTTGGAAGAAGTGAGTGGTGCCGTGGCTAGACTTCTATACCTCGATGCCTCTCGATACAATGCCCATGTCCGGCGGCGTCAGCCCATAATTGGTCTGCCGGGCACAACATACGCCGGTGAACCATATGGACAGTGAGTTCTTCAGAGGCCGAGGCATTTCGAAACAGGCCACCCCGGTCGTCTGGTGGCAGTCTGGACTCTGGACAATGTAGTGACGGTCGGGAGCAGAGGGGAGCGAACTGTGCACCGTACAAGCACAGCTTCTATGTTTCCTCGTTTATTTCACGGTCTTCGCAGACGCAGGAGAGAGGTAAGAAGCAGAGAGTCGCACTTCAGACCTTCAGAGTCAAAGTCAACTGGGTCTAAGACAGTAGCCCGGGCCGGTGATTCCCCGGTGTCTTCGTGACCTGTTAGGATCTTAATGGACTCATAACCTCGGCATTCGAGTCGTGCTATGAGGATGGGTGGTATACACAAGGGTTAAACCTGTCAACCATAGACCCAAGTATGGAGCAGAAGTGAACCTATCACTGCCCGGGGGAGTACTATTCGATTCAGTAGTAGTGTGGCAGAAGTGCACCTTGTCGGCTTGGAGCCCATCTACCCTCAAGTCCGATGGACATATCGGATGGAGGTCTCTGAAAGAACAAGCAAATCTGTAGACATGCCTGAGTTCTATGGTTTTGAGGCTCTCGTCGAGAGAGAAACTCCTTCGACCTCAGGCAGCAACCCGATGCCACCCCAGGGGCTCTCCCCACGAACGCCACATCCTATCCAACACCCTCAGCTTGTCCGCCCGACCCAGCGCCGGATTCTCCAAGTCCGAGACGTCCTCCAAGAATCCCTCTCGCAGCCTCGAGTTCGCTGGAAGCGTCGTCTCCGCATACTGCCTCAGATGCGTCACCGACAGCAGCAACAGTCCCGACGTGAGCGGCGAGACAGCCGAGGACGACACCTTCTGCAACGGAGGCACTGGATGTAGCCGGTGGTGGTGCGCTTCTGGCTGCGCGATGAGGAGGCGCTCGAGCCGTCTGCGGGTAGCACGCAAGGAGTGTTAGGCTCTAGCGTAGGTGTCGAATGAAAGAAGAGACGTACCTCATTGTCAGCCACACACTACTACGTTTCGCCTTACCCCCGTAGCGTCCGCGGCCTTTCCCACCAGTCCAGACATTGCGCAAATAGCCAACGACGGTATATACGATGGCGAGCGCAGGCGCGACGCCCACGAACGCAAACGTGAGCTCCTGAGATTTGAGCAACTTGTCAATGCCGGACAGCGCCTGGTTGATATCGACCTGTGTGGACCCAATCGGAGATGACCCACGAAGTGCAGTGCGACTTTCAGCTTCTATCGCAGGACGTTTCGTCACGACAAAAGCTCACCTTCGCCTTCTGGACCTGGATGAACAGCGACCGGAGAAGTGTGCCCTGGATCGCAGACTTGAGCGGGCTCTTGATCTCCTCCTCGTATATTTGCATCACCGCGGTCAGGTCCCCCATCTGGACCTGCCGCGAGAGCGCTTCGAGCTGCGCGGGCGCGTAATGCAACTCGTCCTGCGCCAGCGCGAGCGTCATTCTTTCTAGAGACTGTAGCAAGAAGGCACGTACGTCCGCTCCGTCAGCAAAGCAAGAGGACGGGGTGCGCGCGCGCGTCACTTACGTCTAGGTCGGCGCGCACGCTCTCTTTGGTCACGATAACGCCGTCGTCTCTGCCGGCGCGCACGGTGCGCACGATCCCCCTCAGAGGTTCGAGCACCCAATCTTCCCAGAATCCTCGGATGGTCTCTGCTGCGTCCTTGGCGAATTCTTCCAAAGAGGCGCGTGACGCATATGCTGTTCGGACCGCATACAGAGCCAAGGGCGGGAGAAGCACAAGCTGTGGCCAGATGAGCGTGAGCCTGGACGGCCGTCTCAGCTGCCCCGTGCTGAGGCTCGCGTTGTGGAAGGATCGATGGGAGGGTAGAGTGAGGTTCGCAAGCATAGACAGCGACTCCAGGACTCTTCCAGAAGACACCTCCTCGGCGAAAGGCGCGACCTCTTCCCCATTCATGATGGCCTGCAGGTAATGCGTGAACTGAGCAAGCGCGAAGAGCCCTTCGTCGCTGTCCGAGGCGTCCAGAGCCGCCGAGAGCTTGTCGCGGAGATCAACAAGCATACCGAGCACTTCTGCGCGCTCGTCACGAATGCGAGTCAACTCCCTACGCTTGAATGCGCATTCTCCATGCGCGAGGTTAATGGGAAGCGTTGCGACTGTGCTGCACGTCAAGGCGACGCTTGACAAAGTGTGTACGAACGTGCGATATGCAGACGTGGCCAGCTGCGCACGAGTAGAGGTCACGCCGGCTGAGGATGTGCGTGCGGAGGTCAAGGCAATGCTATACGGCTGGTGATGTAGATGAGGGAATAGTGCAAGGGTGAGCGCATTGGGACGGAGCGTGTTGTCTGATGGGAATAGACGGCGAAGAGACGACGGCTTCAGGACGGACAATTGAAGTGGGATGTTGCGGGTCCGCAACGTTGAAAGGACAAGCTTCGAGGCATTGGCGAGACGAATGGGAAGTGCTGTGAATAGCCACATGCATCGTCAGCCAACAAGTCGTATAGCGTTCGAAGGCACCGCGATGGGTGTGAACCGCACTGGGCATGGTGGGATGCGGCACCATGCAACACATGTTAGAGTTCCCCTAACGCAGATCCCATGGGGTTTGATGCGTCCAAATGCGTCAAGCTTCAGTCACCTCCAAAATGGTAGGTCTGTAAGGAATATTCACCCCTCACACTGAATTCAAGTGGTAATAAACTGCGGACGCTGTATGATGAGGGTGGATGTATGCGCGCACTCGTTCCCCGCCAAACCTCAGTGAAGCGTTCACGTTCAAGACCGGGACCATCATATCCTAGCATCCTTCCCGAGTCCTTGAAACCGAAGTGTTCAAGGACCCTGTGATTCACGGTTGCACAAGGACTTACTTTGCAGCAGGTAATAGGCAACAAGCCTCCCCGACCGGCCCAAATCGCTCCACCATTCCAACTCTCCTTCGGCCTCACTGGCTTCGTCCAGGAAAACGGTCAACGCTTGCGCGTAGAGTCCCAACGCGACTTTGTTCAAGATGGCACGTCGCAGTGCTTGCTCCTCGCCGTCAGCCAAGCCAGCGGAGAGGAGATGCTGCTCATGTTCCAAGCTCTGAAGGACCGTAATGCATTCCCGTAGCTCCTGGGGAGACTGGGACCGCTCTATCCTGACATAGAGATCCCGAAGTGTTTCCTTGGAGTGCGCGGAGGAAATGTGTACGCCTTCGACTCTGACGGGCTGCGAGGGTAAACTGGCGGGAAGGACCTTTTGAGAGAGGTCGCCGACGATGTGAGAGACAAAAGTCGACATGGCGAGGAAGGATGACCAGTCTAGCAGGCTGTTTGGCTCGAGTTCAAGGCTCCATTGCAAGTACAGACTGGATAGCGCGGTAGTCGCCGGTAGACGACGTCTGTGGCGTCTGCCATCAAGCTAACTTGAAGACTTCGTCATGGGTCACGTGATCTGGACACGCCCTCATGTGACATGACTCCGACATGAGTTCGACCCAAACATCAGTTGAAACATAACCGGTAGGGCTGCTCAATTCTGCTGAACGCTGGACGTTGGACGTGTGTTGAGAGCTTTCTTACTTATGGGGATCAAGTATGAACTGAAGGGCGAACAGCCGATGCCCTGCCTCGAAGATCCCAAAGCTCCTCAATCCCTCCGACCTCCGCGTCGATGCGGAACCCCCCTCTCCCCTCGCGCGCATGTGTACAATGCGCACGTCAAGGGGTACATATGGATTGTCGATGTCGTCGCCGAACAGTCGGCTGTATACGCTGCAACGAGCTGGGCGTGGTCTGTTCGTTCCGCGAAGGTATGTAGCACCACAAACACTAGCCATCGATGTTATCATCCCCTCGTGAACATATTCGTTGCCGCCGCTCCATCTTCTCCCATCCACCTACGGCCGCATGCCACACGTAGGTATGGTTGGAACTGCTGTGGACGTGCAACTTCCTGCGTTGATTGAGGATATCAACACCAATTTATGCACGCTACTCAATGGACTCGCATGCTAGTGGAAACGACGGAAGACATTGGGCACCGAATCGGACAGCTCGAGCGTCCGCCGCATACCCCAGCAGCGTCATACCCATCCGGTCCCCCCCCCCCCACATGAGGCACCCTCTGCAGCCTACCCCGCATATCCACCTTGCTCTTTCCTATGTGTACACTTGCCGTTGCAGGACGATGTGCGCGTGCTGCCTTGAGGGGTGGCCGTCCATCACCAGGCGTAGGTCCAGCGACACCCATGCGTTCAGTCACACCAACGCACCTCGCGACTGTCGGGGGTATGAACCACGTTCCTGTCACTCGTTCACCGAAGCCGCCGCGATCACTGCAGCCACTCAGAGGAGCAACACATTTCCCTCCACCGCGCCTGACTGTGAATCAACCGTCCCCTACAATATCGCACCGACATCAAGTGTCCAGAATGCATCCCTATCGTTCTGCCCCATCTGATATGTCCAAGCGCATCTATGAACCCAATAGCCCGCCTGAGTCCGCCTATTACGATCCTGGAGCAAGGCGGACTAGCCCTGGAACTTCTCTCGGAGTAGGGGTGCGTGTACCACTGCCAGCGCCTTAGCGTGACACTTACGAGGGTCTCATGTTTCTGGGGGTTGTGACATGGAGTGTGTGTGCTGGACAAAAAACACGTCAAGATATATACATCCATCTTAGCTTGGGTGGGTTGATGAGCATGTACCCAGAAGACCGCGTTCTGTGACATTACCCCGTGATAGGTCGACATGATCAGGTCAAAGAGAACGTATCTCGAATGATATACATGCACGCCCTGCTAGTTTCGCTTTGTGCAGGAGCGTGCAAGCAGGCAAGACAGGAAAAATCGGACGGGGATGGCCACATCTGTGCATCACGCTCCTCACCCTCAAGCCCGAGTTGAGAGAGGGTGCAGTTAATCACTGCTTCGCGAAAACGCGTCTCCTCCTTGTGGTGTGGCATGGTATGTATCGTGAACAGGGGGCATGGGCTGGGCGCCTCACACCATCCTCCACCGCATTAAGTATCGCGCTATGAGAACGTATGGTCAAACTTTCATGCCTATCAGACCTTTGTGGCAGTGTGCCCCGCGGGCATGAGCTTCATCGCGCATCGGAGGAGACATGTTTGATTCAAATACACATCCTGCGAAAGCAACAGGATAAACCATACTGTGAATTTTGACGAAATGATAACATGCAGCGCCAGAGACAACTGAGAGATACTCCCTCGGCAAACAGCAGAAAACAGATCATACTCTTTCACGTCTTTCTCCGCTTACTGCTCCTCCCGCCTTCCAGAGCGTCCGTCTCCCGTTTGCTCTTCAACCCTGCCGCCCGCATATACTCCTTTCTCTTCTCCTTCTCCTTCTCACCTCTCTTCTCCTCCTCACGCTCCTTCTCCTTCCGATGCTTCTCCCTCGACTGCTCCTTCTTCTCCTTCCTCCTCGCCACCTGATCCTTCCTCAACGCCCGCGCCTGCTGCAGCAACGCCACCGCCCGCTTCTCCTCCGGCTCCAGCACGACCGCCCGCTTCTGCATGTACGTCGCGCGGTGCTGCTTCTTCATCAGCTTCGGCTTCGACGCATACGGGAGCGCCGCCTGAAGCTTCTTGGGCACTTTAAGCGGGTTGAATCGACGCGGCGGACGCTCGACGGGCTTGTAGATCGAGTTGACGTTTGAAGGCGTCTTCAGCCCCTGCTCACGCCGGACCTGGCCGGTCAGACGCATGCCCTGCCACCTCTCCTTGTCGGACAAGAGGAGCGAGGTGACGGGGTTGTAGAACTTGCGTGGCTGTATAGAGTACCACGCACGCAGGAAGACGATGTCTACAGCAAATATAAGCTTAGGCCAAAGCAACAGACGTATGAAAGACGTACCGCTCATCAAGATCTTGTCTTCGAACGTAGCTCGGAACGCGCCATCCGGCTTCGGCAGCGCTTTCTTGACCTGACCCCGGATACCGGACACGGTCCGCACGTTCGCGCCCTCGAACTTGGCAACCTCCAAGGCCGAGTTGAACATGTCCTTGATGAACGCGGTGTTTTTGAAGATCTTGAACGGCACGCCCGTCAGCTTGAGCTTCTTCACTATCTTCGTCGACCGATCGATGTCGAGCACCACTCCAGTCGCGCTGACGCGGAAGCCCGGGGTGTCACGGCTAAGCGCGTTGAACGCGCAAAAGCCCGTATTAGGCAGGGACGCGGGCCCGTAGAAGGTCGCGTAGCAGTGCATGTGCTCGGGGGTGTACTTGAGCATCCGCATACGGATCGAGTGGTCGTCGAGCGAGTAGATCGGCACCGTCTGGAACCGTCTCCAACCCAAAGAGAGGATGAGCGGGTCGTTGGTTTTGAGCGTCTTGGCGAACCACCTGTGTCGCTTGATCCGAACCTGAACGTACCCGAACCGCTCCTCTGCAGGGAGGAGGCCGCCGACCACGATGGGGTACGTCGGGTCAAAGTTCTCTACCATCTCCGCAGGAACACCTTCGAGCTCGAGACGGACGTACGAGCCTGGACGGTAACCTTCCAGGAGAGCACGGGCCTCGGGGTCGAGGACGCCCTCGAACTGCTCACGGTTAAGCTGTTGCTGACGAGCCATCGCCTCCTTCGCCTCGGTGTAGAAGTCGGCCTTGGCTGCGTCCGGCTCGTCATACTGTTCGTCGAACTTGCGCTTCAGCTCGGCCTTCTTCGCAGCCAGAGCCGCCGCATCTTTGTTCAGAGAAGGCTTGCCCTCTTCGTCGCCGTCATCACCATCCGCCATCTCCTCGTCATCGTCACCTTGCGGACCCTCATCCTCGTCCATCTCCTCGTACGGCTCACCATTCGAGTCGATGCCCTCCGCTGGTTGCGCGGGAGCACCGGTGATGAACAGGTTGCGGATAGAGTCGAGCATCTCCTCGTCCTCCCACTCCTTCAGGTCCTCAGCGCTCACTGGCTCCTTCGTACGGTCAAGTTCCTCCTGCGCCTTTGCCGATGCACTGCTCTTAAGGGTGAAAAACTCGTCGTCGTCTGCACCCGCCGACGCCAATGCATCTCCGGAATCTGTCAGTCCTAGGATCGACTCTGGCGACGCGTTTGAATCGTAGATGAGCTTCGTCCAATCTCGGCGCCTCCGAGACTTCGAGCCCTCCTCGAAAGCGGCCTGCGCTCGTTCGCTCAAGTTTGCCTTCCAGCGAGGCACGTCTTCGTCCTCTGCTTCTTCCGAGTCATAGTCGTTCCCGTCGTCGTCGCTAGGGATGTCGATCGCGTCATCTCCATCAAAGCGCACGACTCGTCGCGACGAGCCAGGGTCGGGGTCGTCGTCATCCTCTCCACCCATGTCGGAGTCGCTGTCCGCGTAGTCGACTTCGCCTCGCTTGCCACTGGACGATGCTAACCCTTGAATAGACCGCCGGACATTGCGAGGCGCAGTACGGCCTCGGTCGCCGATCGTCTCCTCGTCCTCAGGCAGGTCCGAACCATCATCAGACCATTCGTCGTCAGACCCCACTTCCTCGTCCTCTTCCCCACTGATATCGTCATCGTCTTCGCTGTCGTCCGGTTCCGAACCAGACTCTGCATCGCTCCCGTTCGCAGAACCTAACCGGCTAGGCCCGGCTTCGGCTTGCACAGCAAGGGGACGTGAGGACGAACCAAAGAGCTTGATCTGGCTCTTCGATACAACATCTTCTAGTGTCGACTTGACGTCCTGAAGATCGAGCACCATTTGTTCTCCCTCGCCTGGATCTAGACGCACAGATACTCAATCAAGCTTGTTGCAAGACAAACTGTGGAAGGTGCTTACTCTCCATTCCACCCTTGGTGAAGTTACCAGGAACGTTGATGTATACAGCATCTTTGTCATAGATAACACCACCGACATCGCTCATAGGCGCATGGATGAGGAGTTTCTTCTTTTCGCTAAGTTTCCGTCGTTTTTCGGATTCTGCATCCGGAAGGGGACAGGGGTCTCCCAGGATCTGGACACTCTTGACGTCAAGATCTCCAACTCCGGGTATGTGCACTTTCGTTCCGTTCCGATAATTCGTGCCGCGCAGGTACCCATAGAGAGTGACGGTACGGTCGCACTTGCCCTTGGACGCACGAACATCTTCGCGAGGAGTCAGATCCTCAAAACGGTCGGCAAGCATGTAGGGATGGGTGTTGCGAAAAACAAGAGGTCGGAACTTCATGACAGAGATGAAGCGAGAAAGGTTGAGGATTTCGGTGTCAGGATAGCGGCCATTGAGAACACCAGAGAGATAGAACAGTTTGGCGCCTTGATAAATCTCTGTCCAAAAGCGCTTCTTGAGAGCCTTCTTGGTTGCTCGAAGAGTCGCTGCCTTCTTGATGAGGTCGAGGTGGGTAAGGACCCCGATGACTTTAGGAAAGCCATGGGACTGGAGGATGTTGAGGAATTCGAACGTTTCCTGCTCGACGTTGAGGGAGGTTGCCGTAGTGGGCTAGAGATTATAACTCACCATCTCGAACCCATAGGAGCCGTCAATCATGAGAAGAACAAGGTCGGCGATTTTGGCAATGTCAATCATGGAATTGAGGTCGTTATTGCATTCAATGAAGGTAATCCGCTTCTTCTTCCCGCTGACGACGGTGACCGGTCCCTGTATGTGGTTGAGGGTCTGCTTCGTATAGCGCCTGATGAGGGACTTCATTAGGGTGGTCTTGCCGACACCAGGAGGACCGACGATGGCAACTACGGTGGGAGGTGGCTGGTCGTCGGGAGTGCGATCTACGAGGGGTACATGGAGTTTTGTCTGGTCACGTTCAGCAGTGCGACGACCCTGTCTCTCTGCTCGACGACCAGACTTCGGGGCAAATGCCTGGCAGGAAAGGTGAGTGAGAGTGCAGGTCGAGTGATGGGAGGCAAGTGACCTTTTCGTTGAAGCCATGCTGCTTCTCCTTTCCCTTTGCCTTTGCGGACTTTTTCTTCTCTGCCTTTGCGCCCGACTGCGCGGGTCTGTGGGTCTTGTGTGTCTGGGAGTCCATGGAGGTCAAGGAGAGAGCAGCCTGCCACTGACTGACCAGTGACCTGACCGATCGACGCGCAAAGACAGTGGGCGCCTACAAAAAATGGTGGAGGCGGGGTTAGGGTTGGAGACTCGCGGCCACGTGACATGCGCGATGGTTGTTGAAGAGCGGGCGTCTGTCGGCTCGAACCACGCCGTGGCTTTTGCGGTCTTGTCCGCGTCGCTTGCTCTGATCTCTCACCTCCTCCACTCTCGCGTTCTGCGACACCTCATTCCATCCAGCACCATGCCGAGGCGGTCAGCGCAGATCGACATCAGAGGCGACGAGCAAGAGCAGCGTCGCGTCTTCCTCGAGCACACCCTACAGCATGCAGATCTCTCCCTCCATCTCTCATCTTCCCCAGACGAATACTCCGATGTCGAGTACCCCCGGCACGCGCCTGCGCACTCGCCCGCATTCTCTGGCTTTGCTTCCTTTGACCATCGCTCCGGAGACGATTTCGACCCCCATGAGCGGAGCCGGTTCAACGCCTGGTCCTATCACTCCGAGGAAGGCATTCAACCATACGCCCATGAGTCGGTATCTACCGCAGCACACCACGCCAGTGCACTCACCATCAGCGCCGGACTCGGAGGAGGGCGTGCACCACGACGAGACCTCAGCCTCAGTGGAGCCGAGTATGACCCCGAGCGACCACTCCAGGGCATCATGGCTGGCATCGCAGGTCGCTTCAAGGGGTTCGACGCCAACTCCACAAAATCGAGACAGATCGTTCGTTCACTCTTTCTCCTCTAACCATCTCTCCTTTTGATGCCTTCCACATCACAGACGGCCAGCGTCGTCGATTTTGACCCACTCGTCGTCGATGACACTGCCGAGCTCGACCGTGTCCTGCAATCAGGGCATGCAGCTCCGCCGACAATCCGCTCAGGCCGCTCCTCATCATCATCCTCAAGCTCCGACACCAACGAGCCTGTCTCTCCACCACAACAGCCAGATTCGAGGCCGAGGCTCGCAGATGCCTTGAGCAACATGACGTTCTCCCCGAAGCGGCCACGTAGTGCTCAAGGCCTGCCCTCGCCCCGGCTGGCTAGCCTATCTATCCGAACCTCCACACCTGATCGCACTACCTTGTCGCGCCATCTTCCTCGTTCCTCTTCGCCCAACCGCATACCGGCTTCGACGCCACGGCCACAGCGTCGGCTTAACCAGTCTCTGTCCTATGCACAGAATAGCGTCAGCGGGGACCATCCAGAACCGCAGGTTAATATACAGCCCGCTACTCCCTCCGTCAAGCATCACACCCGGGAGAGAGATGAGTCATCCAAGTTCACCAACATGGCTCGCGGGTTGGCACGGGAGATTGAGGCTGAAGCCGACGCTATGATGAAGCGTAACGCAAAGCAAACAGCTTCCGAGGCAAACCCAAAGGCTTATTATCACAGCACGATCGCAGCCAAGCCAAAACGCCAGCGGAGTCCGGTGCGGGAGGTGGTGAGCCACAAACCTGAGCGGTCAACGCCCCATGCTGCTACACCATTCAAGAAGAGCGTGCAGCTACCGGACGTGACAGGGTTGACCTCGGCCATGGTGTCTCCGTCGAGAGTGGACATGGAGTTTTACGGGTATGAGACAAGGGATACCACGGAGGCTCAAGGTACGTACCGCGTTGCACAGTACACATGAGAGGCGGGAGATTCATAACCGCGTCTTCAGCGCGTCTCATAGCCACTCTCAGCGTGGTCCAGAACAAGCTGGCGTATCTCGAGGCAGAGAACAGCGTGTCTCGGCGGCGAGTTCACGAACTCGAGCTTGAACTCGAAACTTGCAAGAAGGAGGTCGCTCGCGAGCGCACGCGCATTATCGAGCGTGAACAGAGCGTGTTGCGGGATGACGAGGCCACGCCTGGAAAGAAGCGCCTAGCGAGCCAGCGTCAGCATGCCTTCCAGCAACAGAAGAGGAAGGCTGAGGAAGAGCAAGCGGAGCTTGCTGCCGCCGAGGCCCGCTATAAGGCTGCTGTCGAGGAGAAGAAGGGTAAGCTAAATTACGGATTAGTCTGGTTGACTACTTGTTGACTTTTGTTCAAGCGCTGGAAGCTCTCATCTCCACCCTTCGAGGACACCTAGCGCGACTTACTTCAGAGTTATCCAAACATCAAGAACTCTTGCACGAACTACGTTCTCTCCGCGACCATGACGCGCGGACGCTCGCCGAGAAGTCAAAAGAAGTAGACAAGTTAAGGCAAGAGGTCGAACGCCTGGCGGGCGAGGTGGAAGTGCTGCGTGGGGTGGTGGAAGAGGGTCTCAACGAACGACGTAACCTTCGAGAGCGGTCTGTTGGTGGTCCCATGGACGAGAGTGGTGCCGAATCCGCCGAGGAGACAGGCGAAGAGGACGAGACCGAGGAACATGCCCAGCCACAGTCACCCACGCAAACTCAGGCTCAGCAACAACCAAAGACTGTTCGGCCACGTGCTCCGTCCGTGCACTCTGAAAGCGAGTCTGAACTCTCCGAGGAGTCTATCAGTCGCCGCTCGCCTACACCGTCACCACGGAGAACACTAGGCGTCGATGCAGCTGATCAGACGTTGCGTACGGACCATGCTACCATTGCATCGTCCCGGGTGCCCAACGCGAATGTCTCAAGACCCTTTCTGGATGAAGACGAAGTCAGCCGGATCACGCAAGAGGTTGAGGAACGCCGTTCAGAACGCTCCATTCAGTCCCGCTCGCGAGAAGACTCGCAGTCTCAGGCCAGTTCCTCTTCGTCCGAGGAGCCCTCGAGGGCATGGTCACAGCAGCCTCAACCAGCCCAATCCCGCAAGGTGTCTCGTGTTGGCCCTCCTACCAGCATGCTCGAGGCCGATCCTTCCGGGTCCACAGCTGCCCACGTGCCCCTCGCACTGCTCGAGCATTCAGTCCGTTTCGCCGGTGAACCCAGCCAAACGGAGAGTAGTCGCCCACCGTCACGCCAAACTCAGCCTCTGGCCGACATCACTATGCAAGCCCAGCCACCTCCCCGACCGACGGCCCCCACCCCTGCGGCAGCACAGCGTAACGCAAGCCAGAAACGTCGAGCGGCTCCGTCGCCGGAAGCTGCGGAGCCGTTCCCCCAGATCCGTGGGGCTCGCCTTGAACGGTTATTCTTCTCTGCGCCAGAGCACAATGCCGAGACGTGTACAATGTGTCACCGGCGGAGGCGGAGAAGACCTGCTGAAGTCGAGCAAGCGGCGTCCTGGCTTCGGGAGCGAGAATGCGCGAGAGAGCATGGGGATCGCTATCGGGAAGACGAGGATGAGGGGGTTCGGAGTGGTGCTGAGGACGTCCGGGGGCGTGAGCGTAGGCCCGCCCAAGCCAAGGCTGCTCGGGACCGGGAGGACGACAGAATACCTCCACAGACGGTGTTGGCGAGAGTGCTGCGGGAGCTCGAGGATGACTTTGCGCATTACAAGAGGTACGTTGGTGTGCATCGTTGTATCAACGTGTGGAGTACTGATGCCTCAGCAATCGATAGCATATATGTTGAGCTTGCGGACCAGTACAAGGATATGGACCCGGTGTCCAATGTCGTCAAGCGCAATGTGCTTGCGGATCACCTGCGTGAAGTCATAGATATCCTCGAGCAGAAGGTGTGTATTGAGTATTGCACAGCCATGATTCTCCCACTTACGCATACACAACAGGGTAACCAGATAGCCTCCCTTTACGACCTCCTGACCTTCAAGGACAAGCCCGTCAATGAGTCGATCATTCCAGACAAGGGAGGTTCCCGGAGTGCTCCATCGACCATGGGCCCGTCGCAAGGACGCGTGCATGCTCGTAGATACCCCACTGCATAACTCTGCACGACCGCGCGATTCCGTTGACTGTCCGAGACTGACGTCCGCGAGAGACCTCTTTAACCCGCTTGCCACTGTATCTTCATACCGCCACTCACATTACCGTCTGGCAACTGTCTGTCTGTCTTGATTCTCCGCACATAGCACATTGTGTATCATATGTAGCCTAATCGTCTACCGCAACATCGTCTTCACATCGGTATCACCTAACATATCGGACATTATTTCAGTCGTCTCCGCATTTTCTGCTCTTGGAATAGACTCGCATGTCCTGATGAGCTCGCAACTCGAGTGCATGGCGAAAAATTAGTAGAGTATCTGCACAAACGACATGATATTGAGAGTACCAGCGGTTACGATTGAGGCCGACATCCCGCCGGGTCTTCGACGTCTCATCCTTTGTGGCGTTGTTAATCGCATTCTCTAACTCCCAGCCTTGCTGATGTGTAGCACGACCGCCGGAAAAGAGAAATAGAGGTGTCATCGAAAGGGAATGAAGCGGCGTCGATTCCCATCACACCTTGTAAGCGTAGGAGATGAGGATAAGTACAATAGCAAAGCGTCCTCAAATCACTATAGGTACAATGAAGAAACAAGTCCGAGTGCCAGGCAAGCATTACACAGCAGCCGAAACAGAACAGACCTTTTGGAGGAGAGCCACCACCCTCCGCCAGTCCTGCCCGGTCCCTGCCGCCAGCAACACCTGCTATTACATAGTATACAAGAAATATCTAAATGAGTCCGAGATCCAAGACAAGAGAAGAGGAGAAGGAGAAGAGAAGTGAGGAAGATTACAAAGTCCGGAAGCTAGGCAGGCATCGCATGGCAGCCGAAACCTGAACAAGGCCGACGAAGAGGAGCCACCACCCTCCACCAGTCCCGCCCAGACCCAGCCACCAGCAACGCCCACTATTACATAGTATACAATCCGAGTCCAATAATAACCACGAAAAGCATGAGCCAGAAACATAACAAGAGGAACACGAAGCAAAGACAATACAGAACATAGGCAAGCATTACAGGGCAGCCGAGCCTAGACAGTGCCAACGAAGAGGAGCCACACTCTCCGCCAGTCCCGCCCAGACCCAGCCATCAGCAACACCTTCGCCAAGCTAGCGGGCGGAGCCACCGCACCCATTCGCCCGACTCGATGCGCCTGCCCTGCAACACCTACTATTATATACCACACAACCAATGTCCGGAACAACAAGATCAGTCCAAGCCCAAAACCGAAGAGAAATGAACAGACAAGAAAGTGAAACAGAGAAGAGATAAAGAAAACGGAAAAGAGAAGAGAAATCTGTGATGAGATACTCAGCGTCGGATGGGTGTACCAACCCGGGTGGTCTCCATACCTGAAGCGCAAAGAAGCGCGTGCTGACATTCATAGCCAGCGCGGCCAGACTATCTCCTATACGAGGGACAGGACACATAAGCTGGGAGATGTGGTGCAACACAACAAGACATACCTTTCGCATGGTCAAGGACCACGATCTCAGGGAACGCAAGTTGCGCGTATCCCGAAACGGCCATTGGGCCAACATCAACTTGTCTGATGAACGGAATTCAGTGAGGCATCTGTGGAAAGCGGAGCAAGAGAAATCTCGCATACCTTGAGCAATGGTCAAGGACCGCATGTCATTGTCGATGCTCTGCGCGGAGAAGACAGGAAGGGGGGAAGGACTGAATCTCTATGATTTGTTCAGCACCATATGCGCATACTGACCCAGGCGGTTGCCTCACCTCAATCACAACAAAGTGCGTGTCGCTTTGGGCCCCGGGTCAATTTCTCCCTGTAGGAGAGGAATTGCACTTCAGATAGGAGTGGGGTGTAAGACTTGATAAAACATACCTTGCGCATGGTCAAGGACCACGATCTGTAACGCGACCCGCGCGTGTGCCGAGTCTTCATGGCCATTGGGCCAATATCTTCTCTAGTTTGGAGGGCGAAGAGTCAGGCATTTGTGGGAAGTGAAGCAGGGCAAACATTGCATACCTTGAGTATCGGTCAAGGACCGCAGTTCGCCGACGATGTGGTGTAAAAATAAGGGAGAGGGAGGAGACTTGGATTCATCAAGCAGACGAGACGTGTCATGCTCTTGCGCCTGCAGACTTGCCTGTCAGCGACTCGACTTTCAGTCGCACAATTCGTGGGAGCTCACCGGTCGACACTGGGCCCGCTTCAAAGCGCAGCAGCGCTGCGCGAGCTCTCAGCAGAGACACGAACTCATTCTTGATTGCTACAACGCCCCACGAGAGTCGCCGAGGCGACCTCGAGGGGCGGACTGTTCGAGGTGGCCGTTCGACACGCGCAATTGTGACGACTTGGGCGGGCTCGGTGGTGCACCATCGGACCCGCTTCACGCTCGGTGTCGATTGCGTCCGCGGCCTTTTGAGTATAGACGGACGCGCGTTGCCAGCCTCGGAGGCGTCGAGACTGGCAGGGACGGGGAGAACCTGGTCGTCACCAGAGCCCTCCACCGCCCAGGGATGTTCCAGATCGGCATACTTGAAGTCGGCACTATTGAGGTCGGCACTCCCTGGGTCGGCTCTGAAGTCGGCACACCTAGGATCGGCACACCTGGGGTCGGCACACCTAGGGTCGGCACACCTGGAGTCGGCTCTGTCGGCTCTCCCTGGGTCGGCTCTCCCTGGGTCGGCTCACTAGAGGTCGGCTCTGTCGGTCCACGCTCTCCCTGGGTCGGCACTGGGGAATCGGCTCTCCATGGGTCGGCACTCCTGGGGTCAGCTCTGTCGGCTCTCCATGGGTCGGCTCTCCTGGGGTCGGCTCTCCTGGGGTCGGCTCGGTCGGCACTCTTGAGGTCGGCTCGTCGGTCCTCGAGGTGGATATCGTACCCTGGCCCGTGCCCACCCCAATGAACCAGTCTGTCTCGGAGAACCAGTCCATGAGCACGATTCCAGAGTCGGCACAAGGAGCTGCGGGGGATGGCAAACGTCAATGATAAAAGTGCCTAATGACGTGAGGGAAGTTACTCACCATGTGTCCCATTGGCAGTCCACGGCACAGATGTTGGCCAAGGGAGACATCATGGCAGCAGGACAAGTGAGCAGAGAGTGCGTTTGAGGAGGGTAACATGAGGAGTCTGCCGGTGGCTACTAGCTGTTAGCTGGGTCGAACATCATGGAGGCTGACAGGACACGGATATGCTCAGCGGCGTTTGAACATATTGGGAAGCTGACTGACCTGTATACTAGTACGTCATGCAAACCAATGCACTCAGCATACAATGAAATCGGGGGATATTTTGTGAAGAAAAGAGCCCACCGTCAAGCCGAGTACGCAGACCAGTCATGGTATGCGATGATCACACGAACAGACTCACGAACCACCATGATCGTCTCCAACCCATCACACACCCCGTCACATGCGGCAGCTATGTCTACGCCCTGACCGCAACAAAAAACGGCGGTAAGTAGAGTCATTCAGACCACGCCGACGCTCGCATGCTCACCTGCAATTCCTGTCCGTCTGTAATCTCTACACCCACGGACAATGTGCTTCAGGAGGGCCCCTGATGACCGTGTCATTACGTCTGATGGGGCCTTCTACTGAGCATTAGCAACATGCAGAACGCAATGAAGGACGCGGAGGGTGGATTCCAATCCCCGAAGGAAGCTCAGCAATGGCGAAAAAATATCATTCGCAAGCTCGGTTGGGATTGCCTGTACTGCAGCTCGTTCAACGAGTTTGACGTGAATGTGTCGACCGATACGTTCCTAGTCGGATACAAGGGTGCAATTATGACGCTTCGCAGCTTCGCTCTCGACGTTAGGCGAGACCACAGCGTGCTGTCGGACCATTCTGAACTCGCCGCAATGATTCTCTTTGCAACGCGTTATCCTTTGTCTCCCGTAGGGAGACCTTCTTGACGGGCGAAACTCGTGTTCCTAGCCTTTGCGCATGAGGAGACCAGTGTGGCTGAAGAGCGGATGTATCTTTCACAGTGAAGCAATGCGTACGTCTCTGAATGGACTTGTGTCAATGGCATAGTCCTGACTATACCGAACAAAACCACAACATCGATGCCTGATGCCCGACTAGGGTGATCACCATGAAAATGTGAGTACAGCGCGGAAGATACTGATGGGCCAGACACGTACGCTCCCATGCAGTTGACCATGCAATGCCCTTGTCCAAATAACCAATACATCTCCCTCAAACCAACGTGCGGACGACGACAGTCAAGAGGCCGACAACCACTGCCAATAGTACCCAGAACACAGTAGGGGTCGGTACGGGACCCATCGCGACAGTCTCCAACAGAGCAGCCTCGAGGTCCCGCGCCATCGCCTCCATCCCAAACCGGTCTCTAGCTCTATTCCGCGCCCTCTCCGCGAGTTGAGCCCGTGCGTCTGCAGACATGCCAACGATCTCGGCGAGGGCCTCAGCCCAGACCTCGGGATCCGGTCGCCGGAGCCATCCTGTTCGTTCCGACGCAGGCGAGTCAACGACACTCTCCGTTGGCCCACCGCTGTCACAGGCGAGTACGGGGAGACCGCAGACCATGCCTTCTACGGGTCCGATGCCAAAGTGCTCGTTCGTGGGAGTGTAGAGGAGAGCGAGAGTTGAGGGTGCGGTGAGAAGTGCAGAGCGCTGTGTTGTTGAGAAATTGAGGAGGAAGAGGACGTCAGGCTCTCCGTTGATCGCTGTAGGACCCGTACCGGGGCCTGGAGCGGGTAATGGTACCGCAGATGTGGAGGGCGTTGCTAGGGCGTAGGTCAGACCGTGCGTTTTGGCACTGTCAAGCAATTTGCGTAGGGTTTTCACATTGTCTACGAGCCGAGGATCGTAGCCGCCTGAGATGGTACTGAGGTCGAAAGTGCACAGGTGACGTGGCATAGCACTTACCGGCCAATACTAAGCGTAGGCTCATCATTGTTGAGTTACTCGACGGATTCCTCTTTCGCAGTAAGGCAAACGAGTCGACAGCAAGCGCCGTGTTCTTCTTCTGCTCAAAGCGGTTCACGGATAGGATGGTTGGTCGATTCCTGAGCTTGCGCCGTGTTCACAACACAGTCAGGGTATATGACAAAAGATACATACGACAGCACTTGGGCGATATCTGGGTCCGTGGGCGAGACTTCTGGAGGTAGATACGCATCGAGGTTGATGCCGGGGTATACGACACGCGGAGTGGTGTGTATCGAAGGCATGTGTTTCTTGAAGACACTAACGGTGAAGTTGGAGTTGGCCAGAATGGTGTCGGCCTGTTCTATTGCGCAATTCATTCGGCCCATGAGGAGAGACTGAAGAGTGACATACTGGTCGTTGTCTCCTCCAAGAGATCCATAGGTAGCCGGTATATGCGCTTGATCATCCCGCCCCGCTTGATCTGACCTTCCACATACGCACCGTCCGCAAGCAGCTTGTCTGGGAAGTGACAGTAGAAGAGAACACGCGTGTGGGCGAAGGTGCGGAGGAATGGTATGCAGGTGGACAATTGGTCTACGAAATAGACGTCGTAGGAGGGTGCCCCAGGTCGGAGTAACTGAGCGGTGAGGTGAAGTTGGCGGGCATGGGAGAAGAGGATGTGCAGCTTTCCTTTGATTGCACGAGGGAACGGCGGCACAACATTGTGAACGGAGAGGGTGCCTGTGAACGTACTGTTGAGGATGGCGCTACCTCGATGGAAGGATGACTATGTATACCGTCCCGCGTCTCCTCGAAGCAGTGACCGGGATCGTGATGAGAGGTGTAAATATCGACCTTGTGTCCCAGCTTTTGTAGTCCGAGGGCAGCATCGACGATGAGCCGCTCAGCGCCACCTATAGTAGTTTAGGTCGTATGAGAGCAGGAGTCGTCTCATCTCTACGCACCAATGCCGAGGTCAGGATGAACGAAAGCAATTCGCAGTCTTGTCTCAGACCTCATGGGACCAGAAAGCCAAGATCAAGTCAGGCGCAATAAGAAGATGGTTGCCCTTGAGCGTAACAGGAGACTTGACCATCCTTGCGAGCAGCAGGCTTTGAGTGAACACCGTGGCACACCGGTCCACGGACCGACGGAGTAGATTGGGTCACGTGTCCATCATCACCCAAGCGCTTGTTCAAACTTTAACCTCGGCGTTCTACGTCAACCTGAAGACTTCGTGACTGTCCGTGAGTGTCGAAGACTTGAATGCCGCCATGCGTCTCCGCACACTCATCACTTTAGATAGACTTCACAATCGTTGCGCCTTGAGCTCTTTGAGTATGCTATCTGATTCCCTTCGGCGTCCGACTCTGCATGTACAGTGATTGCAGGCTGATCATGCAGAAAACCGTGGTACATCTAACTTGCAGACATGCATATTGTGAGTCCTGGGAACAGGGAAGCATCTCACAGCCTCTTTCGTGGGAGATGGCAGTGTGGGAGGATGTCCTTGTCTCTGCACCGAGCCTCTCCAAGTTGCAGATAGTCTTGTCGTACTCGACCCTACCCCTCGTCCAACGGTGTCTGGTCTACATCTGTCGCTATGGTGAGTCGCGCGGCACACACAAATATAGGGGCTGAATGATACCTGTTAGGTTAACGAAGGCCAAAGTGCAGCCCCGCCGGCCTCGCAGAGAGCTGCCACAAATCAGCCACTGGCTCTGACGGCAGTCCGTTACGGTGAAAACAACACCCAAGTCTTCGGTCAGGACGATAAACGCTCCTCTTCGCGCTACCCTCGGTTGGCTCAAGAGGGGTACACGCGTATCATCGGACCTATGCCCCCGCAGGATTTCCTGGACGCTTTCCTCAAGACAGAGACGTCGACTCTGCTGGGGATGCCTGATCCGGCAGGTGCGTTTGCGAAGGTTCCGGATCCGAGAGAGAGGAAGCCCCGGAAGAAGAAAACCCCAAACGACACTACTGCCGGTGGTAGCGGTGACGGAGCAGACGAAGGTCAATCAGGGGCGAAGGGGAAGGCAAAGAGCAAAGGGGCATCCAAGGCCAAGGGGAAGGGAAAGGGCAACGCGCAGGCGAAGGACAAGGGGAAGGGGAAAGCGAAAGGGAAGGTGAAGGGAAAGGGAAAGGCCACGGCAGAGGACGAAACTGGGGATGAGGGCAAGGACAACGATCACGAGGACAAGGAGAAGGAGAACGCGGGGACAGAATCTCAAGTCAGTGAGAAGGCAGACGTTCCTGGGCTCAGCGGGCAAGCACCGAAGGCGAAGACCAAGGAGGAATCGGAGAAACCTCTCAAGGAGATAGATATCTACGCACCTGTCGTACGTTGCAGTATTTGTTCGTAATGTAGTCTCCGCTAATTTTTCCTGTAAACCAAGATTGAGACCTTGAATCCGACGCATCAGGACAAGGCAACGGGGCTTGTTGATCGTCCCTCGCGTTGTCCGGGTTTCGTCTTCCGCGACACCTCCGGCCGAGCTGACAAGGGCAACGGCGAGGTCGGCTCCGTCAAACCTGATATATGCGGTTACGCGGAGGAGCACGTTGAGGCTGTGACTGAAAACGGCATCAAAGCTCGTACCGATATGGGCGTTGCCGCGATCTTCATAGAAGTCAAGGTCCGCACTGACTTCTTCAACGACCCAACGCCCGATATGACAGGGGATGCGCTCCGGGACCACAAATTCATCGTAGATGATACGATTCCCGGGGGTGATCCCAACGACGCAACTGACGCATTTGGTCAGAACATCGCATACGCCTCGGAGCTCTGCGCTCGTCAGTTTCGGCACTTCTGCTTCTCCGTCTCCCTCACGGGGTGTATGGCGCGGTTGATGAGGTGGGACCGCGCCGGAGCCATCGTGACAGAGGCTTTCGATCTGCGCAAGAACCCCGAATACCTTTGTCATTTCTTCTGGTACTTCGCTCAACTCTCCGACGAGGCCAGAGGGCACGATCTCAGTGTCGAAGTTGCCAATGACAAGGAAGAGGCGATATTCAAGCAGACGGTCTTGGAACACCTTAGAGTGCAGCTCAACATCACCGCAGACACTCCGAACAAGGAAGTTCCGGGCCTGTATCAACACTACGAGAAACACAGGGTGTCTGCTATCCAACTCCAATCGACGCCAGGCGAAGGGTTCAAGTGCAAGCTCCTGGTGTCAAGGCCGATGACCTCACCCCTCTCCGTATTTGGTCGCTGCGCCCGCGCGTGGTGGGCTGTCCGAGTGATCTTGGATGCAAAGACAGGGGCTATTATCACGTATGAAATTGTTTTCCTGAAGGACACCTGGCGCTATGATGCACGGCCATACGACAAACAGGAGGGCGGGATACTGTTGTTTCTTCACACGCGGAACGTTCCGAACATCCCACCGGTGAAGGAGCATGAGGATGTTCATTTCGTGACTGCGAGTGGCGATGGTAATTTTGCGTTCACTGGTGAGCATCTAGTACTCAGTATTGCATTCGATCGACGCTGACGTCGTGAGGACCGACTGGGACTTAGAGAAGGTCCAGTCGACTGTCACTCAAGAATTTCTCAACGCTAGTTGGAATTGTCGCAAACATGATGAAAGGGTCATCACAAGCAAACATACACACTATCGGCTAACGTTGGGGATCGTCGGGTATCCTTTAATTCGGTTCACGGGCAGTAGAGAGCTGTTTCGCGCAGCGCGTGATGCATTCCATGGTAAGTCTGATTTCACAGAGTCGTGCGCATCAAAATTCACATAATGTTGGAGCGATGAGAGGCGCGTATGAGTACGCCAACTACATCCATCGTGATATCAGTCCCGGTAACATCATTCTCTATCGAGAACCCCCAATGGAGCCTCGGAGCGACGCTCCAGCGGATGACACAGAAAGCAGTCTACAGCCTGCCCCTGCAGTACGCAAAGGCTACCTGTGCGATTGGGATCTGTCGCGGGCGCAGGGCGAAAATCGCTTTCTCGAGGAGTACGAGGTCTCGGTTAGTCATGATACCACTAGTTTGAGAGCCTGCAAAATTGAATCTTATATTCCACCCTGGCATAGGCCACATGGCAATTTCAACCCATGGCAACCTTGCAGAAGAGCCATCAAACACCGCTAGGTCACACCATCCTGCACGACATGGAGTCAATGCTATATGTCATGCTGTACTGCTCTCTTGTGTTCCTGCCGGTCAGCGGAGATGCGCAGTCATGCATACGGTACATGTTCGATGAATTTCGGCCGGTCTCCAAAACGCGGAAGGCTGCCGGAGGTGATGGGAAGGCGCGCAACCTCATGGACCGGAAATATACCGCTGAAGTCTCTTGGACAAACAAGACCGTCGAAAAGTGGCTGAACAAAGTCATGGATCTATGCCGTGATGACAAAGCGGGCCCTCGTCATAGCCAACTAAGCGAGTACAGTGCGACATGGGACTCCGACAAGCTATGCAAGAAGTGGGACGAGTTTCTGCAGAAGCACGGGCACGAACTCGAGATGGATGATAGAGAGCGAAACATCGATTTGATTCCACCGACTCACACTGATAGGAGGATTTCTCGCACACTCCAGAACAAAGGCTATGCCTCTCCACGTCCCTTCGGGTCGCACCCAAGGAAACATGATCTCAGCGAAGTCGACACTGATAGCAGTGACCAGCCAACTACAAAGAAGCGGCGTATTACCCAGGGACGACGGCAAACTAAGAAGGCGGAGCCGAAGGATAGAGTGTGTAAGCATGGCTCTGCTCTTGGAGCACTCAGCAGTAGTATGCTCGTTCCATCGGACTCATTCATGCTCTCTCACAGTGCCTCTCAGTAACGCAACAACCTCAGTTGCCACCGAACCTCCCATGACAGCACCTGAGAAATCAGAGGATGATTCAGACGTGCCGAGAGCGGACAACTGGTTGGACGCGGGTGGATTCCTGCAAAGCGATGCTGGGATGGGGATGATGGCACTTACGTTCCAAGTTCGACCGCCTACCCCTGGACCATCCACTGGCCCAAGCTTCACCTTCAGCTTCCCGCTCACAGGTGAACCCAAACCACACACGGCGGCCGCCGGCGGGACAGGAGTAATGGACGGAATGGATGGAGATGGTACTAGCAGTCAAGTTGCGCCAGTCAACTCGGGTGGGCGGGCCCTTCGACGCCGGAAAGTGTCGTTCCAGGGAGACAGTATGACAATGGCGCAGCGCGACGCTACTGCAAAGCGCGGGAAGAGGTTGTAGAAGACCGGCTGATAGGTGCGGTGGCTGCTAGACTGAGTGAGGCTGGACGGGGCTGCGCTCTCAATACATCGTCAGTCGGCGTCACGTTAGTACTGTATTTTCTCGCCTCAGAGTCGAATGCATGTGTCAGAAGATGTGGCCACGCTCTGAGTATACTGGACTGACCTCAAACCACTCGTTGCAAGTTTTAAGAGGCACACGAGAGCGCAACGTGTTGAGACGAAGTTGAGGGGAAACTCGCGGTACTGAGTATGAAAGCCAGCGTCTACTCCTCTATCCTGCACGTGCCGGCCCGGTCCGGAAATCAGCGCTAGGCTTGCCAGCTCTGAACGCTTCGAAGTTACGAGTGGCTTCACTTGTCCACTCTCCTCAACCATCCTCACGCGCCCTTTCCTCGACTTTCTCCTTGCGGAATACGTCAGAGACTTAAGACAACCGTACACCTCCAGTTTCCGCAGGCGACTGCAACCCCCTCTCCTCGGCTAAAGATGCCGCTCGCTATCCCCCAGACTTCTTCCGCATCGCGATGCGTGTACAATGTCCCAATGGCACACGACTTGTCCTCACATACTATTGGACTTGAGCCATATTATGCCAAGGCCAGGAACGTGCAGCACCTGGTTCAGTTTCGAGAGTCCACTGTGGGTCCCATGCCGGTTGATCTCTTCTTGGACACCTTTCTCCCCCATTCTTCGACGGAACGCAAACGCATGTTGTCGACCAAGAACGCATTCAAATCCGTCCCCCCTCAGTCAAAGGATGTTACGGACATATCCGCACCTCTTGTCAGTGCCGTCTTACCCTTCCCTGGATCTAGTCTGACAGCGGACGCCTAGATCGCGGCTCTCAACAAGGCTTCTGCTGCCCACAAATCCCGTTGTCCTGGTCTACTCTTCGCAGATACTGCTTCACGTAGCTCAGATCCACAGCGGCTTGGTACCAAGAAGCCGAACTTATGCTGCTACACCCGGGACAACGCAGAGCTCGTTCTTGCAGAGGACCCGTCGGCTCGGACAGAGTTCGGATACGCAGAGCTTTTCATCGACATTCAAGCCCGCCCTAACTACGATCCGTTCGTAGATCCGCCACATAATACAGGTGCACGTAGTCATCACCGATTCATGAACCAGTACAATGACCGCGACGACATCCCCGTTGCAACCCGGAAGGCTGAGAAAGCTCTAGGTCAACATGTGGCTTATGTCACTGAGATCTTCGCTCGTCAGTTTCGAGTTTTCCTGTTCACCATATCCATGTCCGGCTCCAATGCTCGCATCTACCGATGGGACCGTGCAGGCTGTATCGTCTCGGAATCCTTCGACATTCGCCATCATCCAGAGCACCTGTGCGAATTCATGTGGCGATTCTCTCAGGCATCTGACGAAGGCCGTGGACACGATGTTACAGTGGAAGGTGCGACTGCAGACGAAGAGGCCACCTTCCGGACGCTCATTACAGAGCAAACGCAATTCCAACTCAACATCAACGGTGCCGACTTGGACCGGGCAGTCTCGCAGCATTATCAACCAGGGAAGGTGATGGTTATCCAACTTCCTGCACGCCATGAGGAGAATGATGCCTCAACCATCTCACGTTTCTTAGTGTCGAGACCTATCGTCTCCGCCCTAACGCTTACTGGTCGATGTACCAAGGGATTTTGGGCGGTCAATGTGCTCACTCGGCGTGTTGAATTCCTCAAAGATACCTGGATATCACAGTCACGAGCGAGACTCGAAGGTGACATACTAAGTCACCTGAACGCTGCAGGCGTTCGCAACATTCCACAGCTGGTCGCCCACGCGATTGTCCGAAACGTCGTGTCTGGTGAGTACTCGTGCTCTCAAACACGACGTAGACGCAATCTGACGACTTCCAGCGCAAGATAAACAGAGTACCCGAACAAATACCTTCACATCCAAGTCTTGGGTATGCAAGATAGGAGAAACCCGTCTTCGACTACCCGCACTCCAACATTATCGCATGGTGGTCGACGTTGTAGGCTACAATCTCCAGAACATCCGAGGTACGAAGGAGCTTCTGCACGTAACTTACGACGCCTTCACAGGTGAGTGATCTTTCTCCATGTCACATCTCCGCTGCTGACCTATGACTAGCAATGAGAGACGCACTGTCAAAGGCTTCTTGTCTTCATCGAGACATCAGTGTCGGCAACATAGTTTTAGTGAGAGAAGCAGGGTCCGCTTTGCGAAAGGGCTTCCTCATTGACTGGGAGTCGGCCTGCGACGTCGACGAAACGGGGTTAGCTCGCGAGCCAGGGCGTGTAGTAAGTATAATCGTTCGTCATCGCTCCGCTCAAGTCCCTAATTGCTGACAACATGCAGGGAACGTGGTTGTTCATGTCCGTCAAGACGGTTTCCGACATGAACGACACCAAGCACCACACTATTCAAGACGACATGGAGTCCATGCTCTATGTCGTTTTATACTGTGCCTTACGCTGGTTACCACACGACCTCGACGAGGAGACATTGACTGATACTATCGAGAGGCTGTTTGAATCTTCAACCCCAATGGCACGAGGACTATCTGGTGGTGATGCTAAGGCGGTCAATGCTATGAATCGCCAGTATACTCACGACGTTGCATTTGGTGAGGCGCTGAAGGAATGGCTGGACACAGTCATGAACTATCATTCACCGCTCCCTGAAGTAATGGAGCAGTTCAAGGACAAGTGGAAAAGTCCAGAGCCCTTGGATGCCTTCTGGTCTAACTTCCTGCAAACACACACTCTAGAAGAACATGACCGGATTGATCACACAGTACGCTCTCCACCTGTGCTCAAGGAGACTCTATCTTCAATGGGAGAGGATACTTCGACGACAAGTTCTTCAGGCAGTGAATCCTCGACGTCTATACATCCCCGTGACACTCCTTCAGATCGCGACTCGCCCCGCAACTCACCTCATCCTTCCCGCCCATCAACCACCGCAGCTCGTCCTGCGAAACGTCCTCCACCTGATAGCCATCCGGGCGTAGCCGAAGCATCTCATACATCCCAGACAAAACGCGCACGCCCCGCCAGGAATGCGAAAACAACGCCTCCAGTTGAGCTCCGACGCAGTGAGCGTATCCGAGAGCAACGGAGCGAGGTGGAGTCGGGGCCTGTCTCTCGGGAACCTGTCTCCCGGACTAGGCGGGGTGGGTCCAGGACAGCACGCCCAACTCAGCCTACCTCGCTTACCCGTGGTACGGGTCCGATAGGCCGGGGCCGGGGTAGGGGTAGGGGTCGAGGTGGGAGAGGACGAGGTCGAGGTCGAGGACGTGGTGCCTCCACATCCTCCCGACGATAGCGTACGTCCGCCTGGATGCTCCCCGTGCCACATCTAATGTGTTTTTTTTTCGATAGATACGCCCACTGTAATCTGTCGTGTGTTTCCTGCACTGCGTCCGCTCCCATGAGGTTCTTGCTCCGAATGATCCTGAGTCCATTCCTCCCGTCCGCTTATACACACGCTTCGTTTGGTCATTGTGCGCTGAATCACTACGTACAGCCTAATTCATTAGGGTCGCTTTCGACAAGTTGTGGCTCGTATTACGCAAGCTTCACTGCGGGTGGAAGTCGAGCAAAAAAAAAGTAGTAATAGGAAGAATTTCAGACTACTTCGAGCGCTGCCACACCATGCCAACCGACTCCGCCTCCAGGGCCCCGGAACTCAAAGCTACTCGGTCGCCAGCACTCAAAATTTCATGTCCCACGCCCCGCAAAGCGTCGCCCATCCCATCCGCAGCCGAAGAAAAATCGTAGTCCTCCGGCTGCTTCATGCGACGGAAGAATCTGCAAGTATACATAGGAGGCGCGCTCCCTCCAGTTACGGAGTCCTACTGGATCCATCGCAGCTAACATGTTCCACGTTCAAGGTCGCAAGGCGGGAATCTCCCCGCGCACGAAGCAGCACCATGTTACGATGCGGTCGGGACGGATGTATGTAGCTCTGACGGGGATGCAGGTCGGCACTGTGCAGAGGGCAGGGTGCTATCATCCGCCTGCAGAAACTGATCGTCTCCGTACGATCACCTTTATGTCGTACTCTGATACCTCAAGTAGTACTGGATCGTGAGCGCAGTGGCTCACACTAAAGTTGTCTCTCGAGTGTGTTTTGTGAGCGTTGTTGTTTGGAGATCTCTTTCATAAATGTGACATATAATCACGGGCCCTCTCGTCTATACATCGCCTGGATGTCGAACCTAAGGCGTTTCGAGCGTCGGTGAGGAGCCCGCCTCCGTTTATGGGCGAGGATTAGGCTACTGACATACGTGATCGACAGTCGAGTGCAACTGCGCGTCCTGCGTGAGGACACATCACATAGCGGGGCTACGCGTTCTAGTAGTAGTACACTTGATCTGCAATGACTACGTGTCGGATTGTCGCTGAGCGGCCTGATTTACTCACTGTAACACTGGCGATGAGGTCCTGAGTGATCATATTGACTGTGAATCACGTCCTAAGGTGAGATAGAGACAGTCGAGGCCAAGGTGAGGAGGAGGAAGTGGCGGATCGTCGAGCGACGTCACTTGGCTCAGCGCAGGAATGAAGCGCCGGGAGCTTACAGAGTCACAGCCACTCGGTCCTCGTCTGCGTCGTCCACGTCCGACGTCGCTCTTGTCCTCCTCCTCGTCGTCTCCCCTTCTCCCTTCGTCGTCGCCGGCACCGACCCTACCCTTGCTGTCCTCCGTCTTCACATTGCCTCACGACTTCCTGCTATCTATTCTACCTTACCTGCCCTTCTAGTCATCTCAATTCATGGGCCAGGCCAATTCTCGCAACACCCCCCTCCAGTCTTCGTCCTCTCACCCGCCTCAGGCTGCCCAAGATGAACCCGCCACCTCATCTCAGCGAACCCGGACAGATTCTCTCGGGACTATAAACTCATCCGCATCGAAGAAGTCGCATTCCCGCCACTCCTTACGTCGCACCGTCCGTGCTTTACTCCCCGCATCTCATCATCGCTCGAAGCAGCAGCATAAGGAATCCACCGACGACGACCCATCCCACTTCCTCCGCAGGCGGTGGCGCTCTTCAAAGAGGCTATCCCAACCCCATTCTCCTCTCTCTAGCCCTGCGCAGTCACCCAATACCGACGACGCTCCCCCTCCATCAGTGAACAATGTATCTAGCGCACTCGGGAGTGAAGTCGATCGCACAGGTTCGGGTACGCCTCTCCACGCTCATTCTTCTCTCCCTTCATCCCCCGATCTATTGTCCTCCTCCACTACGCTTGATTCTCCACCCGCATCCTCCCTCTCCGAACAGCTCTCCCAGTCTGAGGTCCCAATATCCTGCGTAAAGTCGGACGCTCTCGACCTAACTGCTGAGCCTTCAACGGTGTCTGCCACTGTCCTTGCGCGGCATGGGGACACGTTTGATGAGAAAGACCAGATTGAACGCGAACTTGACGACTTCTTGTCCCCACGTCCCGACGATAAGACCTTCGTCGAAGGAAGTTCCAGAGATGGACAAAACCCTACTCCTCTTCCTTCGACCACCTCGCCGGCCACAAGTCCTACCATCAATCAGGAGCCGGAACCTCAACCGACTCGTCACTTCCAGCCGCCTGGTCCTCTTGTTGTCGTTCAAGGAGTCGTCAACACTAGCGACAGCACTAGCTTATCCCCCGCCACATCTGGCTCTCGACCTACGAGGTCTACCTCGGACATTCGTCCGTCGTCAGGCACCTCCATGTCCGAGCATCATCCTTCGTCAGCTCCACGCACAAGTGCTCGTAGTGAGAGCGCTCGGAGACGATTGTCCGCATTCATCCCCAGGCCCTCCAGTATGATTAGTCGCCGTCCTTCATCCCTCGAACAGGAGTCGATCCCCTCCTACGGGTCGTTGGACTCAAATGACATGTCGAATTCCTCTGAACACTCCACATCTGACCTGCGGTCGTCTGAAGAGAGTTCTGTCTCCGCAGACGCCGATCAGCGTCCTAGTAGCGACAACGAATCCCGGCCCCGTCCCCTCTCCCCTGGCAGTATTGATGTACTCGGCACTCTATTGAGGTATGTTCATAACCCCCTTGAGTAAGTCACATTCACCGAGCATTTCATCCAACAGCGTTGCAGCTGCTGCGACTGCAGCCTCCCTCTTCTCCCCAAGCTTAGGCTTCCAGAACAACATCGAGTCTGGCGCTTCACCGTCATCTGCTATCCCCCGTCCGATGTCTCCGACGCCTACCGCCGGTCTCGGTGAAGGAGGTGGACTCGGCAGTTTGGCAGGCTTTGGCCTTGACCATCCCACACGATCTTCTCCATCCCCAACACCTCCACCACAGCATCGTGATGGACGTGAACGCATACGCAACGTTTGGGACAGCTTCCGCGATCGTCTGGGGCTCAACCGCAGCGCCTCACCTCTGAACACCAGTGAAGATGTGCCGACGAGCTCCGACGATCAAGGAGCCCAAATGCGTCCTGGGGAGGTAATGCTTGCGGAGATGGCACGCGCCCTCAACATTGGATTGGGACTTAATGGGGATGGTTCGAACACTGCCCCGAGACCCAGCTCCGATTCCTCAACGGCAAGCGAACCTGAAGCGCCACAACAAACTAACAATGCCCCTGCGGAACGGCGGCTTCCCCCTGAGGATAGCTTTGAACGATTCCTCGTCAACCTACAAGCTGATCTCCGCACTGCTTTATCAGAAGATGGCGCCCAAGCCTCTGCATCGTCCAACAATCAGGACGGGGGCAACAGCCCTGTTGACGAGGATGCGCAATCCCGTCTGCCGGCTTTCAACGAATTGCCAGTGGGCCTTGCTGATCCCGACGACGACAACGACGATGACGAACCGCCACCCCTCCAGGAAGTGTCCGATTCAGAAAGCGAAGACAGTGAGGAAGCGGTTCATGCAGATACGCTATCGACACGAACTCCCACCCCTATGCCCGCTTCCTCGACCGTACCACCCAATCGCGTCGATCAGTCGTCACCTAGGGGGCGCCCCCGCGCGGGGTCCGGAAGTGCGGACCGTGGACCTCCAGGCATTAACCTCTGGAGATTGTATCGTTTCCAGCCCATCCCCGCGAGTCAAGTGTCCACCCACGCCGCGGCCACGACCACACCCCAAGCGCCCGTGTCCTCGTCTGCTGTCCTTGGAACCGAGGCTCACCATTCACCGCCTCCAACATCGCCCGTGCCACCGGCTGTCTCTGATACTCCAAGCCCATCGTCGGTACCTGCTTCAGACACGCCTGCAGACACCGTCACAGATTCCACTGATTCAACAACTGCCGGTGACCCCGGCTTGCATATGGTAGTGCCCGTCATCGTCGTTGGACTACAGTCGGTCGAGATGGGACAAGTACACGGGCACGGGCATGCGCAAGCCCCCGAAAGCGATCAAGCACCGCCGTCTGATTCACGCGACGCCGACAGGCGACACTCCACGGCGAGCTCATTTGACGATGGGTATTATGTTGCTGGCTCGATGGAGGGCAGCACGAGCACGGGCACGGGCACGAGTACGAGCTCTGGGTCGGCGACACCGAGAGGACGGGGGAACTGGCAGTCGCGGGCGGCGAGCGCGCTGCGCAACTTGCGGCCGGGGAGGAGGAATGGGTCGAGGGGACGGCGGACGGCGGAGAGTGCGGGCTCGAGGACGTTCTTGATATACGTCATCGGAGGTGAGTGGCCGACCTTATCTTCTTCTTTTCTCTCGTCCCGAGCGTTGAGGATTGTGTCCCCTTGCGTCGTGTCTTTGCAGGCTACTACCCTCCGAACCATCATATGGTTACCGGGTCAGACAACCTAGACTCGTACGAGGCGTTGTGGTGAGCTCGTTTTCGTTACTCAGGGAGACGGCGTCTGAATGTTGGCTTGCGCATAGGGAA
Source organism: Coriolopsis trogii (assembly GCA_020543525.1). Classification (NCBI taxonomy): domain Eukaryota; kingdom Fungi; phylum Basidiomycota; class Agaricomycetes; order Polyporales; family Polyporaceae; genus Coriolopsis; species Coriolopsis trogii. Next base: position 1,819,575 of record JAHYIO010000023.1, on the reverse strand, counting down.
CTCGCCGAGCTGCTGGGTCAGGTGAAACCCCCCGTCGCCACGCAGGACGACATCGACAAGTCCGGGCTGCAGATCATACACTCGAGCGAGCTGGAGCATTACGAGCGCATGGGTAGGGTCGCTTCGAATTGCGTCGAACGCGTGCGTATCAACTCGGCCTTTTACTGCATCGTGATTTATGCTGATAGGGGTGACAGTGTCTGATATGTCTGGACGACTATGGCGAAGAGGACGAGTTGCGGCTGATGACGTGCAAGCACGCGTTCCACAAGGACTGCGTCGACAAGTGGTTGCAAGTCGGTCGGAACAATTGCCCGGCGTGCCGGACCAAGGTGCGTCGACCGAGTTGGCGGTGCTCTTGCGCTTTACACTGACCTGAACATGCTCGATAGGGCGTGTCTACTGCGGGCGACGCTCCGGTGTGAGCACACCGAACCTTCCTTGGACTTACACTGTACATGGTATTCTTGCTCGCTCCCAAGGACTCGTATCTACATCGCACTCTGCTCAGACTTCCCTCCATTTACGTCTTTGACTCGACTCGTCTGTTATCGCATCGTCGTTTGATCCTTTCTCACCCATATGTAGCACTCTCGATTCCCGCCCCCTCGCATACTCTCAGCTGAAATGATGCATCACCTCCGTCCCCATCTCCGTCTCCGTTCTGGGCTCCAGATTCCCATCCTGATTCTCACATTGCTGTTACCGTGGAAGTGCTGACATGACCCGAGTTGTTGATTGTGTAATATGCTACTTACGTACGATAGAAGAGAATACAGTGACTCTCTTTCTACAACTCCAGGCAGCAATGATTGAGCGACGCAATGCACAGGTTAGCGAAATTCGGTGACTGGATAGCCATTAGGAGACACATTAGGAGAGAGTCGGGCGAACGACGATAGCGACGTTACGGCCGCTGTCGCACCGCTGGTCGAACAAATTGACGAGCTCGACGGAGAAAGGTAAGCCCTGCGCCGTACGCGAGGAACGTCAGACAAGCGCAAGGAGAACGAACTACTCTGACAGCTCACCTCGAGCTCTTCTCGGACCCAGGCCAGTCTGTCGAGGAGGATCAGAGTCTCGACGACCGGACCCAGTATGCATCTCAACGTCTGGAAGACCTCTATCCGCCTCTCCAGGCCGGCGCCCTCGTTGTGGGCCTTGAGTGCGTGAAGCCGCTGCAGGTCTTGGGCGTCGAGGCCGAGCTTCGTCTGCACGATGCGCGTGAAGGTGGGCCAGTCGGCGTAGGCAGAGTCGTTGAGCCTGCCCAGACGGCGCGGGCGTGTCTGTGTCTGTGTCTGTGTCTCGGACGCGGGACTACCGGAGACTGGGACTGTGGTTGGGAGAGGACGAACTGGCTCCAGCTCGGGGTCGCGGTGGAGAATGTCCTCGAGCAGGGCGCGCCAGACGACTTTGCGGAGGGCGAGCTGGGCGGCGCGGAGTGTGTCTGAGGAGCGGGTCCTTTGGGCGGGGACCTGGGCGGCGAGCTGGAGGTGGTTTTGGGTGAGCGTGAAGGGTTTCGATGGGGTTGGGGCGTTTGCGATGGAGGACAGGAGGCTTTGGGAGATGGGAAAGTCTGTATGGATTGGTTGGGGAAGGGAATATCAATAGGTGGATCTTCGCGGTATTGGGACATGGACAGGAGGCACTGTGTATTGACCCATACCTTGCTCGGTCATCATGTTGTAGCAGCAGCCGACAACGACGGCTCCGCAGGGCTGCCACGGTCTAGACGTGCCGGAGGATTTGTCTGTCTTGAGTGCAGTTAGGAAGGCTCGGAGGATGTCTGGAGTGAGCGAGCCGCATGCGTGGAGGGCTACGAAGAGGATAGGTACGGGTGTGGACGAGACGTGCGAGCCTGGCTTGCGTTTGGCCAGCCAATCATCCGTTGTCGAAAGAAGCGAACCCTTGTCGATACGTGTGGTGACATATGTGAGAGAGCCCTGGCGGGAGTTGTGACCCTGTTCATCTGGGTGTAGACTTTCCGACACAGCGTCATCGGGAACATTCGAACGAGCTGTCTTCAATCTCTGTTGTCCTTTGCGAGTCGATCTTGACGCGTCTTTCCGGGCAGCGCCTTCGGACTGGACGTCGCTCCAGTCCAAGGCGAGTACATGCAAACCGAGCTCGTCGCGCATTGCTCTGGATAGATATGCCTGTGTACACATACATGATGAGACGGATGGAGGGGACGCGATCGAGCGTCATAGCTAGATTATAGATCAAACGGACTTGACCCGCACCGATGTCGACTACGTGCTCTACACCTCTCATGGAAGGCGACTGCAACAGGCGGCGGACGTATGCGATCATCTCTGTTACTTCGTGGGCTTTTTTGGGAGACATGCCTAGAAGCGTACGTGGGGACGGCTGTGATGGTGGCGAGGACTGCGATGATCTCGAAGGAAAGGTACGACCCATGCCTCGCGGGAGAGCAAGTCGACAGGCCTGTTGGACGAGTGTTTGTAATTCCGGAGGGATGTCACTGGCCTCAGGGAGTAGTGGTGGATTGCTGTTGCATGAGTTGTAGTAATACAATAGACGTTGCCATGGGTAGCCAGATGGGTTCGTGTCTGTTATCGCGTCTCCGGACGATGCCCAGTTCCACCATGAATCCCAGTCTGGCGGTGGCTGGAAAGCAGGAAGACCGAGCGCGTTTGGATGGAGAGCAAGGAGAGAGGAGACGGGCGGACGAGCCAAGAATCTGAGTAAGTCATCGACAAGATCATGCAGACTGCCACTGCCGGTGTAGGAGGAGTCCATGTCGTCGAAGAGAGGGTCCTCGAAAGGGGTCGATGTTGCTCTGAGCATCGGCAAAGAGCAGAACAGACGCCCATACATAGACTCAGAGGTTACTCACCGCCACAGCCTTCCCCATGCCCACCATCCCCGTCTCTGTCCCGCAACCCGCATTTTGTTCCCATCGATGCCGGGGTTTCGCACACGTTTTCAATTGTTACCGTCTCGCAGGGTGCGCAGCTCGCCCCCTGGATGCTGACGTCCCCTCGGCAGAATTATCACTCGATTCATCTTATTTTCTGCCCCATTTGACAACGAATTTATATATGCTTCAGCAGAGGATCTCGGGTATGGTGGCAATCAACCCATGCACCTCATCAGCCGTCTGTAAGAGACGTACCTGGCCGCGTGCAGCAGAACACTTGGTCTCCACATCTGGCACTTTCACGATGAAACCATATAAAAAGTCATCGCAAACTGAGTGAGCTTTCTGCAACCCGTTCTCTCTGACTTCTCGCCGATGACCTTTTCTCCACGTCTTGTCGGCTTGCTCGGCCTCATCCGCATTGTTTCGGCATATACTTGGCCAAACCCCAAGCTTGACGAGCTTGAAAGCTTGCTCTACGACCAATTTGGCTTCCTGAGTCATGGTGGAATTGTAGCGTCCGCTCTGGCACCCTGTGACACCTTCAACTTTGGACAGACTGTCAACCGTTCCAACGCGGCCGACTGGATACGTACCGTACGACGTCTATTCTATCGTCTTTTCCAGTGCTCACTACACATTCGCACTATTTTCAGGCGTATCATGACATGGCTACGCACAATATTGAAGATGGCACCGGCGGGCTTGACGCCTCTATACAGTTTGAACTCGACAGAGACGAAGTACGTCTATGTTCCTCACTGGCATCAATAACAAAGGTCAGGTCTCATTGGAACATACGACAAGAATGTCGGCGATAACGCTTTCAATACCATCACCCACTTTCAATTTGCGATAAATCGTTATGCGACTTGTGAGTATTTCAGGAGTTCCCGGCCTTGTGTCACCGTTGACGAGCTGGTCAGTGTCCGACCTCATCGCTCTAGCGGCAGCCGGTGCTATGGAGCAATGGTACGCCCCTCTTCATCAAGTTGGTCAATCAAACCTAATAAGGTCGTACGTACTAGCGGAGGCCCGAAAGTACCCTTCCGTGGCGGTCGTGTCGATGCTACTTTGGCCAACAACCCAGGGGTCCCCGAACCGCAGCAAGACCTCAACTCGCACATCGCCTCGTTCGCCAGACAAGGCTTCACGCAAAGCGAGATGATTGCGCTCGTCGCGTGCGGACACACCTTCGGCGGGGTCCAACACAGCGCGTTCCCCGATATCGTTCTGCCCTCGCCAGAGGGTATCGACGACGTCTCACAAACGTTTGACAACACGCCCTTCACGTTCGATAACCGAGTGTACGGTCTTCAATCTCCTCTCGCACGAGTGTCCCTGGCCTGACGAAGTGTTCACGCAGTGCGGTAGAGTACATCCATGGTACCACGAACAACCCCCTCGTCGTTGGCCACAACGACACAACGAACTCGGACAAGCGAATTTTCGAAAGCGACAACAACGCCACCATGAACTCGTACGTACCCGGCACATCTACTTTGCATATCTCTGACTGGGAAGAGCAGGTTCGCGAGCGACCCGGAGCTGTTCAAGGCCGCCTGCGGCACGCTCTTCGCGCGCATGATCGACACCGTCCCCAAAGGCGTCCAACTCAGCGAGGTCATCGAGCCGCTCCCGGCCAAGCCGACGTCCATATTGCTCAAGTACATGGGAGACGGCACCCTGCAGCTCTCCGGCTTCGTCCGTGTAAGCTCCCCACTTCCGTTCACTATCGGGCTTGTCGCAACCCACCCTGTGGACTCCCGTGCGCATATTTGAGCTGACTGCGTGTTCGTCCTTTGCTCTCGCTGGGCACAATAGTTCTGGAACATGACCCAGGACCATGCACCGACGATCAATCTGAGATGGGCAGACCGCGCTGGCAAGACTTCCGACGCCTATTCATCCACAATGGGCCACAACGCGAACATGGTCGCACACGCAAAGAACGACGGAGAAATCTCCTCGCTCTGGTACGCCACCGGGCCGCTCACGACCAACTATACCGTCGTAGACGAGTCTGCGGGTATCTCCAAATTCTGGTTCGACATCATCGACGAGTCTGCCAGGAGTGCGAGAGTCGAGGACCAGGACGGGGCAGGCTTCGCCCTGTCTGACACCGTCATGGTTGCGAACTCGACCTGTCTGGACGCGGCCGCAGCGATCGCTCACTTGGACATCGCCGTACGTCTGTCTAGTGCTGCTCTCGAACTGTTCATCATACCCAACCTGATACGCTTCTCAGGTCCGGACGGACGCCCGCCCCTCGCGCATCTACGTCGAGTCTGAGAAACTGAATGGGACCGTCGCCAACGTCCTCACCACGGACGCCATGCCCCCAACCCCACTCGCTCGACTGGACGCGACTTCGGACTCGGATTCAGCGGTGTACGCAATCTGGACGGTCTCGCTCCCATTTGCGTCCTTCCAGCAGTCGACGATCCGCACGGTCGACATCGTTGCCGAGTTCGAGGACGGGGCGAGGCTCGAGACTCCCGGGTTCACGCTCAACGGGTTCGGGCAGTGTTGAACAGGTCAGGCTGGTGGGCCAGTGAGTCCCCAGCCACGCTGGGGGCCGAGGTTAACAAGGAGGGATATTGGGGAGTTTTCATCATGCGGTGATTCTCACTATTTTCTGGGGCTGAAGATGGAACAGCACAAGTATTGTATGACAATTGCCAGGTAGTGCGATAATGAGAATGATCAAGCAATGCATCACGCGTTGTGAGTCACTCGAATAGTGTCCGAATCAAGAAATCAATAGCAGAGAGTTCTCGAGCAAATAGAGGAATGCAAAAGATACAAAGTACAGAAACCGAGCAGACACCGCATGACAGCCAAACCCGAACGAGCCAACGAAGAGGAGCCACCACCCTCCGCTAGTCCCGCCTAGACCCAGTCGTCAGCAACGCCTGCTATTATGTAGCATACAACCAAAGTCCGAGTCCGATACACTATTAAAATCCGAGTCGAATACTCAAAACATAGACAAAGAGGAACGCAAAAGGGAAAGGTACAGAACTAAGGCAAGTGCTACAGAGCAGCCGAACCCGAACTGAGCCAACGAAGAGGAGCCACCGCCCTCCGCCAGTCCCAGACAGACCCAGCCACCAGCAACACCCACTATTAAGTAGAATTTAACCATACAGACAAGCCCAAAACTCAGGAAAGATAAAAAGACGAAGACGATTGAAGAAAAGAAATCACAAAACATAGGCAAGCGCTACAGAGCAGCCGAACCTAGACAGTGCCAACGAAGAGGAGCCACCGTCCTCCGCCAGTCCTGCCTAAGCCCGACCATCAGCAACACCTTCGCCAGGCTAGCGGGCGGAGCCACCGCACCCATTCGCCCGACTCGATGCGCCTGCCCTGCAACACCTACTATTATAAACGACACAACCAATGTCCGGAACAACAATATCAGTCCAAGCGCGAAACCGAAGAAAAATCAACAGACAGACAAGAAAGTGAAACTCAGCGTCGGATGGGTGTACCAACCCGGGTGGTCTCCATATCTGAAGCGCAAAGAAGCGCGTGCTGACATTCATAGCCAGCGCGGCCAGACTATCTCCTATACGAGGGACAGGACACATAAGCTGGGAGATGTGGTGCAACACAACAAGACATACCTTTTGCATAGTCAAGGACCACGATCTCAGGGAACGCAAGTTGCGCGTATCCCGAGACGGCCATTGGGCCAACATCATCTTGTCTGATTGGCGGAGCTCAGTGAGGCATCTGTGGAAAGCGGAGCATGAGGAAATTCGCATACCTTGAGCAACGGTCAAGGACCGCATTTCATTGTAGATGTTCTGCGCGGAGGAGACAGGAAGGGGGGGGAAGGACTGAATCTCAATGAAATGCTCAGCACTGTATGCACATACTGACCCAGGCAGATGGCTCACCTCAATCACAACAAAGTGCGTGTCGCTTTTAACTTGTGTGGCCTCTGGGCCCCGGACCATTCTCTCCCTGTAGGACAGGAGTTGCACTTCAGATAGGAGTGGGGTGTAAGACTATGTCAGAAAATACCTAGCGCATGGTCAAAGACCATGATTTGTAACGCGACCTGCGTGTGTGCCGAGTCTTCATGGCCATTGGGCCAACACCTTATCTGAAGGGGGGGAAGTCAGGCATTTGTGGGAAGTGAAGCATGACAGGCGTCGCATACCTTGAGTATCGTTCAAGGCCGCATTTCGCCGACGATGTGGTGCAGAAATAAATGAGAGAGGGAGACGACTGGGATACATGAAGCAGACGAGACGTGTCACGCTCTTGCGCCTGCAAACTTGCCTGTTAGCGACTCGACCTCTGATCTCACACTTCGCAAGAGCTCACCTGTCAATGCTGGGCGCCCCAAAATGCAGCAGCGCCGCGCGAACTCTCAGCAGAGGCCCGAATTCATTCTTGAGTGTAGCGAGTCCCCATGAGAGACGCCGAGACGAACTCGGGGGGACGACTGGTCGCTGTGGCCGCTCGACACGCGCGGATGTTACGACGGCTTTGGCGAGATCGGTGGCGCACCACCGAACCCGCTGTGAGCTCAGTGTCGATGGCCAGCGCCTCTTGAGTATCGACGGACGCATGTTGCCGACCTCGGAGGCGTCGAGACTGGCAGGAACGGGGAGAGCCTGGTCGTCACCAGAGACCTCCACTGCCCAGTGTTCCAGGTCGGCACTCTCAAAGTCGGCACTCTTGAAGTCGGCACTCTTGAGGTCGGCACTCTTGAGGTCGGCTCTCCCTGGGTCGGCTCTGAAGTCGGCACACCTGGGTCGGCACACCTGGGTCGGCACACCTGGGTCGGCACACCTGGAGTCGGCTCTGTCAGCTCTCCCGGGGTCGGCTCTGGGGGAATCGGCACTCCTGGGGTCGGCTCTTTCTGGGTCGGCGCTGGGATCGGCCCACCAGAGGTCGGCTCTGTCGGCTCTCGAGGTGGACGTCGTACTCCTGCCCATGACCGCCTCAATGTACACGATGCCAAAGTCAGCACTACGAGCTACTACCAGGAAAGGTAAATATGAAAGATCAAGACCAAACATTTGAAGGAGTTACTCACCATGCTCCGAGCGTGCCACCGCTGTCCTGATGGGGGCTCGATGCAAGGGGCGGGAAGGTGACATGATGGCAAGTAGCAAGACGAGTGAGAGGGAATCCGTCGGCTGGCAGCTGGCGGTTTGGATCGAACTCACAGTGAAGGCTACCACTGGCTGCCAGCACTCGAATCCGCGACGGAGTCTGAAATGATCAGGATCTGGGCTGAACAAGCACGATACGTCGCATACATGCATACTCTCACCTTAGTGCCGTCGTCTGAGCAAAGAAAAACGTACCGGGATGACCTCTCATCATGCACGACGATCCAGCTAGCTCGCCTCGCGCCTCCGACGTACCCCGCCCTCCCTCAAGTTCGTACCCATACTTGTGTATGCAGACAACCGTCAGAAACTCGCAATCTCATACAGCGCACCGCCTCCATTGTGAGGTTGAGTTTATCGGAGGATGGCATAGGGTAGAATTTGGGCGGGAGCGGCTACGCGGACTTGTGACCGCGTCTCGCCTTTGGCGCTGGATCTGCAGTTCCTGCCTATCACCGAGTCACCGAGGTTCCTTCTCGCGAATGCTCATCTGTCTCTTGCGACCTGAATATGCGTATGGGGAGTATCTCCACTGTCGAGACTCTATCTATACCTACTGCAAATTGCTGCGACTTCGTGTCACTTAATTTCTCGATTTCGACTTGGCAGCCGGCCACTTCCCTATAGCTAGTAGTTCCCTTAGTACTGTGTGACGTATACCCCGGGCCTGATCCCTTATGGTACATCACGAAAGGCTCGCTATGAAACCAAGTATATTCTATTCAATAACAGTACATGCGTATGCACGTCCATATGCATGCCGATCAGTCCCAGCCAGTCTCATTGTCTCCGATGACAGACCACACTGATATCCATCCGCATACTCGAGATTCGACATGTGACATGCTGGGAGCGGAGAGAGGAGGATTTGTCGTGCGAGGTCACAGGGCCTCAGTCGATGTGGACAAGTCACTTCGTGCATGCGAGTATACGATCATACATGCCAAGTGAGTATTAGACTGATCCACGAGGTTATAACGACGAGCTGAGAAGGAAGCGTACAAGAGAGAAGAATACATAACTATTTGGCAAGAATATCCGGAACAGGTTGTTGTCGTGGTGCTGATACAGCCACCTCTTAAACATGACGGAACTACAGCTCGACGTTGTGCTTCTCGCACGCAAACAAGACCTCTTTCCATCCCAGAGGCTTCTCCGGTCCCGTATTGGCCATTATCTTTTTAGTAGGCACCGCGTCTTTGTCGCTATCCAACGAGGTATCTTGGATGGAGCTCTTCAAAGAGCCTTGGTCGTCGCGCCTTAGCAAGCCCGCGGAAAGTGCAGCAGCGATATTCCATGGGAGGAGGGTGCTGTAGTACCCAATCGCAGCAAGATAGTGCACGGGTGGCGCCTCAATCGTGATGACCTCCAGGTTCTGTGCGGCGCAAGGTTTTTCAAGATATACGGCGTGCGGATGTGCAGGCGGCGGAGGTCAGGGAAGAGGTGGAATGGCAAGCACTCCTTGCTGTGGCCCCGCCTGGATTTGTCGTGACACCGACAGCGCGGATAGTCGATGAGCTCGAGATCAGTAATGCCGTGGACATGGTGGGGAGGAAGGAGGAAGTGGTCTATGTAGCGGTCTGAGTATGTGGACTCAGACTACCAGGCGAACGTGACGGCCCGCAGTACTGGGCGAGGCAGGCGAAGATGGCATGGTACGAACTCCAGGCACAGCAGTGTGACGGTTCCAAAGTGACGACGACTCAGTGGGTGGAGGTGCATGCCGGTGGGGAATTTAGATGAGACTCGAGCCAATGCGCGCGTGTCGCAGGGTCAAAGAGCCCAAGACAAAACCGTGCACGCTAAAGCGGAGGCCGTCATCTGTCTGAACGAGTCTTTGACATCGGCTGACTCTGTCAGGCTTTATGATCATGAGTATCAACCATGTCAGCTTCAAGAATCTCCAAATTCCCTAGGCGAAAAAGTTTGAGAGCACGAATTCGTAGTACTTTACGTTGCAGAGCACTCAAAGCGTCCACAAACCCAAGTCTGTATATATAGGCGTAGCTGGCTTAACCACTCGTTGCCGACAGCTTACCCGCTTCTCTCCCTGCCTTCTTGCCGAAAACGGTGCCTCCGGTCAACCCGCTCCCGCCCGGATAGTTATTGTAGAACAGTCCGCCGACCAGCTCCCCTGCGCAGAACAGCCCTGGGATAGGCCTCCCCGTATCATCCGAGATGACTCCAGCAGTGTCGGGATCGATCGCGAGCCCTCCAAAAGTGAACGTGATGCCGCAAGTGACCTTGACCGCAAGGAACGGCCCCTTCTCGAGCGGCAGGGCCCAGTTCGATTTTGGCAGGTCCAGCTTGAGGCTCTGCGACTGCGTCGACATACCATCCTTGACAGCCGGGTCCCAGCGCGCATCCGGATGCTCCGCCTTGAAGGCGCGCGCTGCGTCGTTGTACCTCCCCACCGTCTGCACGAATGTGTCCTTGTCTTCGAGCCCCTTCCCGAGTAGCTTCGTCGCCAGCTCCTCGAGGGTGTCTCCCCAGATCCGCTCCACCACGTCGTCCGCATACTCCTCCTTGCGCAGCCACGGCACCATCGTGCTGTCCCACAGCTGGAACGCGTACCCGCCCGGCTGGGCCATGATCTCGCGCCCGAACTTCGCGTACGTGTAGTTGCGGAAGTCCTCGCCCTCGTCGACGAACCGCACCCCGCGCGCGTTGAGCATCAGCCCGAGCGGGTACCCAGACTTGGTGAACTGGTTGCTCAGTACGCGATCCCCGCGGTCGTCCGGGGCGTTCGCGTCCCAGCAGGTTGAGTGGCATCCCGCGAAGTCTCCCGTGAGTCGCGCCCCTACGCAGCGTGCGAGAGCAAGACCGTCTCCGGTGTTGTACGGCGTTCCGCGAACCTGTGTCGTCATCGAGATGTCAGAGAAGTCTGTAATTGAATGGGTCCGGCCACGGGAGATAGACTGTAACACACACGGTACGGATCGGCATGCAACGGATGGTGCGTACTACTGGTCCAACACTATCCATGGGCTCGAGACATAGCAGACGGTAGAAATCTGGTAGAGCTCTGTGATCTTGCCGTTCCTGCAAAGCTCGGCATTCATAGTCCGCTGCCACGCTTCCACCGTCACATGCAAGCGGACATGTTGAATCAATGGTCCTCTTACCAAATATCAAATGATTTCTAGCGTGTCAACATACCTTTGCACGTTCCCAGTTGGACCCCAAATATTGCGACCGAAGTGCCTTGTTTGCTTCAAAGCCTCCGCACGCGAGAACGACCGCCCGCGTGCGTAGCTCTATCGTGTCCGCCCCCTTCGCGACCTTAATTCCTGCGATAGAGCCTCCGTCGACGAGCAATTCGACAGCTGCCGTGTCGAACCATGTCTCTATCCCCGCAGCCTCAAGGGCAGCGCGGTCTGCGGCGATAAGTCCCTTCCCACCGTCTTCCACCGACAAAGCTAGGCCGCCCCAGAAGACCTGTCTGCCGTTGACAAGGTACGCCTGCCTGTGGAATGAGAAGATAAAGGGGACACGAACACGCTCCGCGAGCCACTGCACCGCGTCGCGTGAACCGTACACAAGCGCGTTGACGACATCAGGATGAGAACGGCCATGGCCTAGGCGCATGATGTCGCGCGTGAAGTCGTCAGCCGTGTACGGGGCCAAGTCAATGTTGGCGGCGGCCTCGGGCGACACGTTCGTCACGATGGGAAGGAGGTCGTGCAGACCCCCATGGGTCGTGCGGTGAGCGCCCGCGGTGAAGTAACCGTTTCCCCCGACCCATTCTGGTGGTGATTTCTCAACGATGAGGACACGGCTGCAGCCTGCGTCGTGAGCTGCGAGTGCGGCGCAACTGCCCGCGTGGCCTGAGCCGACGACGATGCAGTCGTACGTGTTGTTCGTGTGTGCGGGATTGTCGGCCGACATGGAGGTGGGAAGCAAGATTCAAGGTTTTGGTCCCGCACGGTCATGGACATATGTGTCTCATCGAGTTCCAGGGCTTAGATTGCAGCGTAGTCATGAGACCTTCCGCTAAATTAAGCACGCCTTGCAGGTGAGAGAACGGTCGATATGCGCGATCTGATCCTCTGGTACAATATCGATCTTTCTGAAATCACGGCAGGAAGGTCTCGTGAACCATCGACAGCATCAAGACTCGCCTCTGTGATAACCGGGTAGAAACAATGCAGCTCTCTTGAACTGAGACCATCGGGCGTTGGAGGTGTTGTTCACGGACAGAGTGGAGGTCTCAGGTCGCGGACTCATCGCGGTAGAAGACAGAAGTAGAAGCGCCAACCGCATCCGCACGCGAGCACGAGCGGAGCCGCAAAACAAACTTGATCCCAAACTGACTGTCCGTTTCTCCTACGCTCATCATCTCGGTGTCATTCGCTTAGAGATCTCAATACGCCGCCGATGCTCAGGGAGGCTCATGCTGTCTACTTTCCCGTCCCTATGTCGAACGGTCCGGAGCCGGAGTCGACGACACCTCGTGTCGATACATAGTTCTCCCTTGCACCAGATAGTTCTCACTTCAACCCGACGTCCCTTACTCGTATCCTGCCTCGAAGCTAGCACTCAGTACTCGACAATGACGACGCATCTCACAGCCGACAAAATATTCGACGTTCAAGGTCGCATCGCTCTGGTCACGGGCGGCGGTACTGGTATCGGCTGGGCCATCGCTCAGGGTTTAGCGGAGAATGGAGCCAAGGTCTACATCACCGGGAGGAGGCTCGAGACCCTACAGAAGTCCGCGAAGGCATTCGCAGAGCAGCACACGGGCAACGGTGCTATCATCCCGTGAGTTCATACAGCGTTGTGAGCCGCACAATGACCTCGGAAGCACTGATCCGCCGGTCTACAGATTGACTATGGACGTCACTGATCGTCCCAGTATCGCCGCCGCGCGGGACGAACTCCAAAGGAAAGAAGGCAAGCTTCATATTCTCGTGAATAAGTGAGTGTGGCACCCAGATATTTCCGACCTACCACTTACGCTCGATTACCACAGCGCTGGGCAAACAGGTCCTGTCTCCAAGTGGCTCGAAGACCCCAGCTCTCCGCAGCGCCAGTCCGCGGACACCATTGGCCGTGGGCTCTTCGAAGGAGAGTCTTTCGAAGCTTGGTCCAGCCTCTACAGCGTGAACACGTTCTCGATCTTCTTCGCAACCACCGCCTTCCTCGGCTTGCTCGCCAAGGGCAGCGAAGACGTCCCCGGCTACACCTCGTCCGTCATCAACATCACGAGCGTGAGCGGCTCGACCAAGCTCTCTCAGAACCATGTACGTCAAATGCGCATACCCCTTACAGTCCAGATTCTCGAAGATGGGATCCTGGGTCGGCTCCAGTATACGGCACGAAGACCCGTTCCATATTCACATGAGGGCACAGCACGGGCCGAGCACGGATACTATGATGCTGACCCGCACTCGCAAATAGCGCGTATTTGAGCCGCCATGGACGAGGAGCGTACTCCGTTCCCAAGATCCGCCCAGCAGGCGCTACTCTCACCGTGTACAGGCTTGCAGGGTTTGAACGCGGTGATTTGATGTTCCTCATCATCATCATCACCCTTCGTAGTCCTGCACAACAGAGCGCGTGTGGAAAGGGTCCGAGCTGCATCTTGGCGGGTAGACGTGATCTGGCTTGCCCGTGCCCATTCATGTCCCTTGGCTCGCTCTCGCGTTCATCTCCGTCGTGACTGAGCTTCCACACACTCGGCTGACCTATTCATTCCCCCAACCAGTTTGCCTACAACAGCGCAAAGGCCGCCGCGACCCACCTGACGAAGATGCTCGCAACCGAGCTCGCTCTCAAGGGTGTTCCTGTGCGGGTCTGCTCCATTGCCCCGGGCGTCTGGGAGTCCGAGATGACCTTCGACAAGATCACGCCCGACCTTGTTGACAAGGTGGGAAAGGGCCTGCAGCCTGTGCCCGCTAAGAGGCCCGGGACGTGAGTATCTTCGCTTTCATGTCCTGCATGAGCCTTTGGGCCTATGACGTGCTAACTCCGACGCCATATGCGCAGCGCGGGAGAGATAGCTGGGACGGTCATTTACCTCGCTTCACCCGCCGGGTGCTACACGAACGGACAGGAGCTCGCGGTCGACGGCGGCTACCTCATGGTCAATCCGTCTAGGGTGTAGATAAGGGAAACCGTAGGTGCTACACAGACTATATATACAGAGATCGCCCGGCTGATTCACCACAGGCTGTATAAGTAAGATAGGTAGGCATATGGCGAATTACGCTAGCTGTACGAACGGGAGTGAGCACTGTTAGATCGGAGAGTATGTAGAGTGCAATGGTACAGTGTACGAGTTCTTGTACAACGCAGAATCGGTCATGCCACAGCAGCGACAAATAATCATTAGGATAGGGTGTGAGAGGTATGTGGATGCGTTGTCCGGTGTCGTGTCAAGTCGTGTCGATAGTCATGAGAGTGTCATGGTGCACGCTAAAGCGAAGCGCAGACCTGTCGTGCCCAAACGGGAAAACCGAGAACAGAAGCAGAGAACGTCAGCTCAGAAAGAACATTCACGACCGAAACGGAATCGCGAGCTCGGCAGGTCAGCGGAAACGCGCCCTCTTCGTCGCCCGGGCGTACCTCATATCCACTTCTCTCCCGCCCTCCCACACCTTGAGCATGATCCCTACCGTTGAGAGCCATTGGAGCGAATGCCAGTCGAGGTCTTTACAGTCGCGGATGTACAGCGCGGAGACAGCAGGTACGACGTTCGGGACGCTCTGCAGGTACACGCCGCTCAGCCGGTTGAGCACGTCGAGGAGGACTTCCGCCGTGAGCTTCTCGCATCGGACAAGGGCCAGGGCCCGGAGTCTTCGCCCAATGTGGCGCAGTGCACTGCATAGGAACGCATGCGAAACCTGCGATCCTTCGAGCGTAAGCGTCAGGTGAGGCACACCCGGGTTCGGGAGCCAGGCTATGAGCGCAGCGACGAATCTCTCGTCTAGCCACGCATGGGCGACGTGGAGATGGCTAATGGCAGGCAGACGCGGGAAGGCCTTGATGAGGTTGCGGAGCTGTGGAAACGTGTCCGTCCGAAGCATCCACCTCGAGCGTTCTGGGGCCATCAGGTAGAGCGAGCGCAGGACCGGGAGGGACAAGTGGGGGAGAGTGTACGTGAGCGCGGGCGGGATGTCTGGTCCGTCGATGACGAGCGCCAGTTTGCGTAGGCGCGGTAGGGGCACCGCGCGCGAGAATGAAGCAGATAGCGCGTAGCGCGACGCGGCGTCACCCTTCCACGGAAATGCCAAACGGAGCTCTTCCAGCCCTGCAGACACCTGAAGCATGTAGAGCACTTCAGATGCCGCATGCGCACCGCGCGTGAACCCGTGGTGCGTGTAGTCCAGATAAGTGAGGTTCTCGAAGAGGGGCGGTGTCCACGCGAGACGGATTCCCTGCAGAGTAACCCTTCGGAGGCGAGGGGCGAAGCCGTTGAAGAGCGCGAACTCCTTCGTATCATCGTTCTCGGGATACACAAGGGTAAGCTCCCGTAAGGCAGGGGCTTCAATTGAAGAAGAGTGTCCACAACACGCTGATAGTGCGGCGTTCCACAAGAAGGGAGCATATCCCCCAAACCGGATCTCTAGCGAGCGCCAGCGGTGTATGTGAGGGGTGACAACGTGCATGGAGAGCTGGACGTGGTTGTAATAGGACAGGTGGGACACTCCGCTTCGCGGACAGAGCTGGACATCGAGACTGCATGCCTTTGCGCGACGGATGCGATGCTGCCACATCTTCAGGTTTCCGCCGAGTGTAATGCGTCGCCACAGCGTCGGGGTGTGCAGCGCGATGTATCGCCAAGCGCTGCAGACGTGCGAGACGGTAACGGGGAACATGACATCGTCTTCTGCACCGAGGACGAATATGTGCGCGAGGACCTCATTGGGCAGTTGAGTGATTCGATGCGGGCGGCGTATCGGTTGACGAGCCACGGGAGGGGGCACATGAGGAGCGTGGGTTTGTGCGGCCGTCCTACGCTCATGTTTTGGCGGCTCTGCAGGACACGAAGGTGAGGAGGTAAGCAATCCGCACATGTTGAGTCGCACTCACTGAACTGCGGTTCTCTTCTTCTGCAATCGGAGGATAACGGAATGTCGAGGTTCATTCATGATCTCGTAGCCGTGAGAGGAGCGTGTGGACTCACTCTACTGCATAGAATGCCTTGACAACATCAAGGATCGATCGAGGGAATGCCGCGGGCTCCTGCTGGCGAGCGCGCTTGAAGGGAAAGGGCATACTCCTCGACGGAGTGGTCAAGGGAAGAGAACGCGCCGCGCGGAGGCGGGAAGCGACATAATGTATTTATGTGCGCGCGCGAGGGGCTGGCGGGAGACGGAGACAGGCATACCAAGACGGGAGGCTGTGTGACTATGAAGTGGCTGGGAAGGTCCGGCGAGTTGTGCGGGAATGGAGAAAAAGGATCGGGCTTATTGTAGGGCTGTTCCCGCCGGAGACAAAGGAGGAGGGGGCGAGAGACGAGACAAGTGACCGGCACAGGAACCGTAGAATGGAGAAGCGCGTCAGTGGGAACGCACAACGATTGCGAAGAATGCCGGAAACGTGCTCCTCTGCTCACCTGCTCTCAGACCTCTCCCCCGAGCCCCGACACAGCGCTGGTTTCTCGAAGTGCGCTCATCGATGCATCCGATGCACCCGCCATGGGCCGCCCTTCCTTAGTATGTCTCGCTTCTCCGCCATCGTCTGGACGAGACATACCAATCTCGAACCCTCTAGGGTTAGGGCCCCCGGTCAGACGCCCACTTGGTGGATGGGTGCAGTCCGGGAGACGCGAGGTCCGATAAGGCTGAGTAGAAGTCACAGAGTCTCCGTTCCGACGGTTGGTGGCAAAGGGTGATGATGCAGTCATGCTCTCTAGACTTGTGGCCTACCTGTCACCATCCAGCCAATTGCGGGGTGGTCTCGGAATTCGCGATGGACGATCGACATATCGGCATGCAATGTTCGACCCCGCTTGCACGTTCACAAGCTTCTCACGATGTGGCCGGAGCACCTGAGACTGTCAGTGACATCATGACACAATCCAGCGCCGCTGCACATACCATGTATTTCATGCTCTCGAGCTGATGCATATGCTTCCGTCGACCTCGTCCCTCTGCGCCGCTCGGAAGGGGGGAGTCGGAAGTAGCCTCTCACGCGAAACTCAACCCAGGTGACATGGGCTCGGCTATGTTTCGAATATGCACAGCGAACTGTCAGTTGTAGAGCGAACAGTCTCTGGACCGTCCGGATCGACAACGAGCGGCGATTCCTCCGATTGGTCGTGGAGAGTGAAGTTGGATCGATTTCCGACGAGTTGCAGTGAGGAGCCGGGTTGATAATCACCGGACATGTGAAGGGGGGATGATAGGCTATATCCAAAGGTTAGAAGGCACCAGCAAGGTCACTCGGCGACATGGAAGGCCCCTTCGTGGTCTTCATAGCTGATAGCCCTGTGGGGGCCGAGCCTCCAGTCAAAGAAGGCCCGCTTCTGTGCACAAGGTTGGATATTCAGTTTGTGCCGAAAAAGATGTAGAGTACAGCAGAGCTCACCACAGAGCGCATGGTTCATAGGCCCGCACCCTCTATGTTCCTTCTTGTCTATCCGGGGCTAAGCGGCATGTGCAAGGAACGCAGGAACAACCATTTCTCTGGGTACTATAAGTCAAATCCTGACCTTAACACCGCATACGTTGTGCACAGTGCACAGTCCAGGAGGTGCACGTCGTCACGGAGACAACACCGCATGCAACTGCCTAATATGCTGGTCAGCATTCTCTAACTACCTACGTCACATTGCGGCATAGAGCGAGGGAAGCTCCTCAGATGATCCCAGTCAAGAACTTCACGAATCTCTCAGGTTCTTCCCAATGCACCTGACAACAAGGTTAGCGTTCGATCCCACGACTTTCGGTAACGTCTCCGAGATAGCGTACAGGAAGCACTTACGAAGTGGTTCGCTTTCTCCAACACGTGGAACTCAATGGGCCGGCGGGACTCCGGCTTTGCTTCCTCGTACCCCCACTTCAGCACAGCGGCACCCCACGCAGCCTCGCCGAGGGTCATATCGCACCAGACGACGTGCACCCGGACGGCAGGCCAGATCTTCTTCTTCGCGCCGTTTCCGTCGTCAAACCCGCAGTCGTACAACGCGCGCGTGACGTTCGCCACGAACGCGGGGCGCATGATGGGCGACCAAATCGCGTGTTGGGTACGATCCAAAATGGGAGGATGGGTCATCGACCGAAACTGCTCGTCTGTCATCTTCGGCTCGCAGACGGTAGGGATATACCTCGGCTCCACGGGGCCGCTGCCGTCATGAAGAGCGAGACGAAGTGGATGGGAGAGAGCAGAGGCAAGGCTATCTGGGATCGCGAATGGTGGATAGAATGAACCGACTTGTATGCCAAAGATTCGTGCTTGGTCTTCGATCGATACTGACTGGTCGACGTTGACATTCTTAAGCCCTGGAGGGGGCGCGTTGCCCACTGCGGTGCTACTCGGATCTATGCGCCAGAGTTAGAAAGCGGAGCTTTTCATAAAAGAATGGTGTGACTCACCGTACAGAACGAAGCTACGCAGGTGAGTGTTACCGAGCTCCTTCGTCTTCTCAGAGAGCTTGTCCAAGTGCGCGAACATGGCAAGAGTCGGCCCGTTACCTCCTGACCAGGACAAGATTGACAGGCCACCGATTAGCTTGTCGCTCCCTGGGGCCTCCCGGATGGGAGGTATCTCCTCTGTGTCGATGAACCATTTTAAGAACGCAGCTATTTCCAGACCGCGATTCTGCAAAGCGACCTCTTGTGCACTGGGGTTGTTCCCCTCCAGACTACTGATAAGTTCCTCAGCGGAGTATGGTGTCGATCCTGGATAACCACGCATATTGAGTAGGACAAGGCGGAGGTTATGCTCCGCTGCGAACTGAATCATGGGTTTGTAGACAGCTGTAATGATGGTAGTTAGTCCATTGCAAGGCTGAGGTGCAATATCATACGAACCTCCATGGAAGCATGTTCCATGTACAAGAACAAGAGTTACATAATCGGTCGAGCCTGAAGGAGGTCCGCTATCGTCAAAGTAAAGGACAGTACCGTGATCGTCAACAGGAGCAGAAGGCATCGCGGTCAGGTACAACCTGGTCAGCTCGCTCCCCAGGCTATATATGCGGCAGTCGCGTTTAAACAAGTCCTTCTCAGGTCGAGCGCTGATCTCCGGCCACACGGCATGGAGCCGGTATTGTCCTGCTGTATGGAGTCTCAAATGTATCTCAGTGCTCTTACGTACGGGGTTAGGTAGTCGGTATTGTCAGCCTGTATCGTCTCCTAGATGCCCGGTAGTACAACTTTGAGGCCTGCTTGAAGATGTTGCGAGACGTCGAGCGTTCATGCAGATGTACGACGTGACTCGCTTCTTAGACTGCACCGAGGCCCATGTCTTGGGACTTCTGATGTTGCACTCGGCCGTAGGACTACTAGTCCACGTCATGTGAGTGCCAGATTGGAAGGCGACTTGCAAGTTGTTAAACAACTAGATGACTCACCCTTGGATCTGTGACACACGTGCCCCAGGATACACGCTTTCAAGAAGCTGGAGGGATGTATGCACCCCCGGGCCTAGGAGAAGGAAGGGTTTCAAGTACACACTGAGTAGCGTCGACATCGTTGCGGCAGACCTTCCGGGACCGTCGTCCGTATTGCTCCCGTGGAAAAACCCGTGACCTTAAACGCTGGCGCGGCCTTCAGGCGCCTCACCACTTAACCTCTCAAATATGTACCCAAGACTCAAGGCTCTCACCTGGACAGCACAGTGTCCAGATCAATTCGTTTTTTGATGAGCTGACGACGCTAACCCAAACTGGGCGTTTGGCAATAGTGTGAAAGTCCAAACGGGTGCACGGCGCACCGTTGCCTAAAGCCATGATACCTAGTTCAAGTTATATCCGCAGACTTCACTAAACTCTTCTGAACCATGTTAACCGCAATTGTGGCTCAATGCCATTTTATATACTGCCATCAGACTCGTCGCAAGAGGGGTAAATCGCTCAATTTCAACTTCACACTGTAACGGGAGATAGTGCTATGGACCCAGATGGCTCCAATGGTAGCCAGACAAAATCACTGGCACTGAGAGGGAGGAACCACTCAGCATACAGTCTTATGGCCAAGGGTAAAGAGATTTACCTGGTAGTAGTAAGGAGGAGAGACAGCCTTGCAGGTGGCAGGGCTTGCGCAGGCCGTGGGACCAGTGTATCCAGTTCCTGATGGAAAGGAGTCAATACCAATCGACGCAGACTACGTCGACGTTACGCACCTCCGCACTGTCCCCACTGGCTCTGCAGAGGACCAGCTGGCGCCGTAGTCGAGCTAGCTGGTGGCACCGACGTCGCTGGAGGGACCGAGGTCGTCGGGGCAACAGTCGTGCCAACAGACGTGGACTCTGGCGGAGCAGGCGAGGACGAGCCGTTGCCAATAGCCGTCGTAATGGGACCACTCTCGATGAAGACCCCAGAGACATACCAGTCCTCGGGCGTGGGAGTGTTGACGATGCGGAGCACGCCGACGTGGAAGTCGGCGGAGTTGGTCGACGTCGAGGCCGCGACGTTGTTCGCGACCTTCGTGAGCGGGGAAGAGCCAGTCGATGCCCAGAGGCCGACAGTGCCTGCCGAGAACTGCACATCACGGTTGATAATCAGCTATCGTAAAACGGCTCAACAGGAGATGGGAGCTTACATCGATGTCATATGCAAAGTTGTACCACTGCCCCGCAACGAAGGGCGTGCTCCATTGCGGCTGGCCACCAACATGCCATTCAAGGTCAGTCGGGTTGGGACTGACACCGTACTTGAGCTAAAGCCGATGTGTGAGCGACTGTGACATGCTACAGAGACACATTTTGACTAACCTCGGTGAAGTGCGACTCGAAGAAGAAGATCTGGTGCTCGAGAGTAGACTGGGACACTGTCAGTCATACCGTATTGGGTCGATTCGATGTCATGTATACTCACGTCTGGCGGGTTCGTGTCCTTGTGCATCAAGGAGAAGTGGTAGAACAAGTTACCCTGCCCCAGGTTCGCAGTCGTCTGCGGGATGAGCTCAGCCCTATGACACATTGTCAATATGATCAATATCGCATGTATGGCACTGAGAACCTACCGTTCCATGTTCGAGTTCCAGGTCGCAGTTGAGTCAATGGTCATCTTCAGACCGTGCGTCTCCGCGGTATCCGCCGGGTTTTTGAAGGCAGGGTCGAGCGCGAGGTAGTGCGACGTGGGCTCACTGCCATGGATGTACTGGAAACGAAGGTCATCTCTCGTCATTGCACACATGGATCACTCTTTCACATACCCACTGGTAGGGTCCGACCTGGTTGGCCCATGACCCTTGCAAAATGCATGAGCTACTAGACTCCCACCTAAGGGACTCGCTCCAATAACTTACATTTATCAAAGTCGGCAACAGTGGCGAAGTTGTTGAATGTACCTGAACCAAGTCGATCAGCCCCGTATTCACAAACACCCCAAGAGAGAGCGCGTACCGTCCCAAACCTTCGTGCCACCCCGCACAGCACCGACAAAGAGGGCGAAAGACGCAAGAGCAGACCGGATGAACATACTGATACTGGCAGAGAACGCGCTGTCACAGAGCTCAGGCCCTTACATCCGATAGCCAGATTGCTTATATACCTACCCGCGGATAATACCCCGGAGCAGGACATCAAAAAGACTGCACAACTGTATACCGGAACAACAACGCCTCCTGCGCCGCCGTTCGCGAGGATAGCCCGCCGCACCGCGGGGAGAAACGTCGGGACGGCCGGAGGTGTCCCCAACCCACCCGCATGATCACGAGCGCGGGCGCGAAGAGGCACGAAGCGAAGTTATGAACGATGCTCGGCAACGAGACGTCGAATCTTCCAGTCCACGGGGGTGCGTTCGGGAGAATCATGGATATACCGAAGCGTTTTAACTGGTACAGAGGTATGTTTTCCGGGGTATGAAAGATGATGCCACTAGCCTGGCTGTGAAACTAAGGAACATGCGTGCGAGGGGCGGGGTGAAGATGAAGGGATAAGTTACAACCGATGCGGTGCGTGTCGTTCCGGCCATAAATTGAAAAAAAAAGCAATCGAACAGCAATGGAAAAGCAATCGTAACAAGTGGAGAGAAAGGGAGTAGGTGATAGACGGCAAGCGGTGAATAGGTCGTACGAGTCGTCGTGGTGGGTCGTAATCATGTCCTTCTGAACATCCATGATGTCAGCCAGGACTTGGGTTGCTGAGCTGCCTCGGCCTCCTCCTCTTCGCGCTCCCGGATGTCTTCCGCCACACTCTCCTCCTCCGCGATCGCGACCCCATACACAGCCTCCTGCACCGAAATGATCTTCGAGCTCGATCCATGCGGATAGACAAGCTGACTCGGTCTACTCGGTGGACTCGACACAGGAGACGCTGTATCCGTGATGGATAGTTCAGACCTCGCGCCGAAGCTCGGAATCTGCCCGGGTCTCCTCCGCATTCCCAGCTCGTGGTCCATCGAAGCTGCGCGCATTCTGCGACGAGCATCCGGTGGCAGGAGGAACGTGGATGGCCCTCCCCGGCTACTGGCGTTAGACACAGCCGAACCACAGGACGTTGACCGGTAGGTCGCTGACCGTACGTCGAACGTGTTCGGACGGCCAAGGCCAAGATGTGATGCTCCTGAGGTGCTGTGGCTCGACCCTCGTCGTTTCGACTGTCGACGATGTATAGGAGCTCTCTCGACGTCGCCTTCTTGGTTGGACTCGATGCGAGAGGCGATGGCTGGGGGCAATTGAATCTGCTCAGTGCCGTCCAGACGTCTATAGAAGCTGGTATGTGTTGACTCTTCTTCCTCTTCAATGCTGCCGAAGCTGGTTGCAAGCGGGATGGTGAAGCCGGTCTCGATAAACTCGTCTTCCCGCCATGGACCCAGCCAGCCTGCGCCCGGTTGAGTCGTGAGCGACATGCGCATGTCGACGGTGTCGTCCAAGTTGAGAACACCGAGGGGATCCCGGGGTAGCCAGAGCAGGTTCTCGATATCGCGAGTATAATATGGGTTCTCGTAACTGTGGTTCGGCGAAGACTCATCGTCCCAAGCACGATGAGGATGGTGCTTGGTCACGACGGCAGGGTTCATCTCCGTAGGAGACTCGACCCGCGCGTTATCTTCCGCACTATTCTCTCGCCATGTCTCTAGATCCGGTCTGCTAGGAGGCACCTCGTCCATGGGCGAGATCGTATTGAGAGGTGTAGTCGAATCAGAACGACGGGTTGGCTGGAAGGGATTCCTGAGATGGTGAGCGGCCTTGCGCGGTCGACTGGCGATACTGGCGTATGCGAAATTGAGCCTCATGGGGAACTTCCATGGCCATACGTCCGCCGTGGATCCACCGCTCAGCTTCGCCTCAAGATCGCTTCGAACTGGTTCGCCTTCTGAAGGCGCAGCGGCGTCAATCAGTTCTTCCGTCGCTTGACCCGTTCCACAGAGAAGCTGAGCCTCCAATATGTCGTCCCGCTCAAAGCGCGCCCGGCAAATACGAGTCAAACTGTACAAACTATAGTGAGATCCAACCGTGAAGATACTGAAAGAATTACGTACAATATTTTGTAGACCACGGTAATCACGATGAGGACCGCAGATACTGCGACGTTGACAGTCTTCTTGACGAATACCATATAAGCAAGGAACACGACCTATAACCAACGCGCCTCATCAGAGAATACTTCGACAAATCCATAAGACGCTGGGGCGCACCTGCGCAAGACATAGGCCTGTATTCTAGTTAGTTCCAATTGCATAACGACATATGCTAGCCTAACTCACCATCCAAGGAGTACCGGACCATCCGGATCAAAAGGAGCTGTCCGTTCCCTTCATAATTCTTGGCGTATACGTGCAACAGCTATGATGGAGTCATGAGTGTCGACATGGTTTAGGAAGCAGGAGAGGGAACGTACTTGATTCTTCACCACAACTGCATGGGAGGAGGATGTGAACAAGCGGAGATACAAAGGAAGGTGATTACTCACTGCGTTCCACAAGGAAGTATAGGAGGGCGAACGGGATAACTAGAGGATTCAGGATAGCAAAGACAAGCAGGACATGCATTACGAGGACGTGATTGGGAAGCCAATCTGTTCGAAGGTTCAATATCGATGTCAGGTTAACAAAGCAAAGCAACGACTCACAGTAGTAGTTGAACGTGCGCGGACGGATGCCCATGGCACGCTTGCGGGGAGTAACTTGTCGTCGTGTATTCGGATACACAAGCAGAGGAAGCTGGAGCGACGTCAAAATACGCACGTTCAATCCTTTAAATATTGGATGCTTACCCCAACTGCGATTTATGGAAGAAACATCAGTACAATCAGCAGCACACAGCAAACTTATAGCGGTAACCACGTACACAATGCGAGCTCTACACCACCGTGCATAGCAGTCGTGAAAATGACTATCGGAATGTCAGTCTAAAAACCTCAAATAATGGCGCAAGTACTCACACC
This sequence comes from Coriolopsis trogii, assembly GCA_020543525.1. Classification (NCBI taxonomy): domain Eukaryota; kingdom Fungi; phylum Basidiomycota; class Agaricomycetes; order Polyporales; family Polyporaceae; genus Coriolopsis; species Coriolopsis trogii. The sequence continues at coordinate 1,795,050 of JAHYIO010000023.1, read as the reverse complement.
AGCCGACGTAGAAAGGCGCAGCAATAGTGAAGCTTTTAGCGATGACATCGGTCAAGGCCTCCGTCGCAATGGACCTGAAGGAGAGCAAGAACGATTGCAAAGCGACGGTTCCCACGCAAAAGAAGATCAAAACGTTGACTACAAGGAACTTGTAGTAGCGGGTCATGATGCGGTCGTGCAAAGCAGAGAGTGTGGCGATTGTATGTGCCCGTTTCGCGATCAAAACTAAAGCAGATATGGTCAGCGGAAACGTATTTCGAGCAGCACCTTGACTCACGCAGTATGAGAGGGATCAAGAGGGAAAGCAAGGCAACCAAAACAGTTGGGACGAAGGACTGCAGGAGTTCCTCTTGCCATTGATGACGTTGAAGGAAGTCGAGCTACGCATTGCAAGCACGAAATCGGTAAGCCATGAAAGCAGCCTGGAAACTGTTCGACACTCACCAGACCCGGCCATAGAGTACTCAAGTTCTGGATGTTGACCAAGGCGACAAAGGAGGAGACTGGGAACACCCAGAAGATAGTGAATGCCCTACGTGTGATGTTTGTGAGATTCGCGCATGCAGGGCAAACGTTGTCACGTACCAAACGCCGAGCTCGACGACCCAATCCTTGACGAACTGCATGGTACTCAGCAAAACATTCTCGACCAGTGAGCTGAGTGCGCATACCTCTACTCTGAAGGTAGGCTTCATCAATCGTGTCCAGTCCAGATCTTCGTAAGACGGTGCCATCGTGACCAGACATTGGAGGGGATTCTCTGGATGTACAGCCAAGTATTTGCAAGCCCTCCGGGCATCCGCAGGATCCACGAACGTCACGAACGCCGAGGACATCGCTTCAAAGTCGGTGAGGGCCATCGACCGTTTCTCGGTGATCATGCTCGTCAAGATGTGCAACTTTGCCGTATAGTAGTCAATGGCCGGCACAGTCTTCCCGCGGAAAATCGCTGAGAGGTGGATGAGTGGCTGATATGCGTCGAGTGTACTCCTGGGAAGGCTGAGAAGCGCGTCCCAAACGGTCTTCTCTGGTTCTTCCGCTGCCTTTTCCTTGGGCGCACCCTCCGCGGCTGGGTCGGGGTAACTCTTGTTGAAGTGGCTGCGCCAACTCGAGTCCTTGACCATGTCAGAGTCAAGCGTAGGCAGATAGGGCCTGAGGGTGCGGATGAGGAGCTGCATGCGGTCTTCGCCTTCTTCGCTGCCATCCTCGCTCTCTCGCTGCGCAACAGCTTCGACGTCCATAGATCCCGCGATACTGCCTCGTTTCGCTGCAATCGACATACGTCGCATGGCGTTGCGTAACCCACCAGGACCCTGTTGACCCTGAATGATAGCATTCTGCACGCTCGTGAGGGCCTTGCGAGCCAGTTTGATATGCGCCGTCTCCAGAAGCCGTAGAATCTCTTCCCGTCTCTCGAGCAAGGACACCAGCTCGTTCATCCTGCGAACGATGACAACACGATCGATGGTCGGTGCAGTATATGTTCCGTTGCCTTCTTGAGTCGGAGACGAGCGCTCCGTGCTATGGTCTCCGGTGTTCAGCCGTGTTAGATGGACTTGGGCGGGAAGGCGCTTTGCACGGTTGAAGAAGAAGGCGAACAGCTTGTTGAACAAACCAGGCTGGGTAGACGACGTGATGCCGATAGCAGGGCGGTCCACTCTGCGGGAGAGGTAGTACTCGAAGTATGCTTTGAGCTCTTTCTCGGACCGCAGGGCAGGAGGAATGTTCGTGACCATGACAGTCCTCAAACGCAAACCCCGATTGGAATGGTCGTCGTCAAGGGGAGGCAGAGACTGGAAGGGATACTGAGGATGGGGATGGGGGTGCGGGTCGTATTGCGCGCGTCGTTCTGCTCGGTTTTCCGAGGCAACACGGTTGGCAGCAGCGAGGATGTTTTGGGCGCGGAAATGGAAGGCCCCTTGACAGATCCAGTAGAGAGTGCCGAACCAGGTAAAGGTAATCCAAGTGAGCAGGACTATATGGATCCAAAGGAGAGATAGACCCTTCTCGGTGGTGATGAGGGAGGATATGGATGCGCGAATCATGGACTTGGGAGAGACGCTATTGTCAGAGAAGGTAACGTGGATGGGGAAGAGGACGATAAAAGTCGTAAAGCATTGGAGGACGGCGAACCAGAAGCAACCTCGCAAGAAGCGGACATAAAGTGAGGCGTCGACGCCGCGAAGCTGGTTGAGATAGTCTTCGGGGTACTTCAGGGCCTGTTTCACCCATGCAAGAGGCCATTTGGGGAGTGGTGGGGATGGTCGTCTGAGGACGCATTAGAGCGGTTGAGATCTAAGGTTTACAGACTTACTTTGCCCATGACCGTCCTTGATACAGGCTTTGTGGGGAGTACCGAAGTCAGCGTCAACGCGTTACTCGAGGAGCATGCTAAGACGCACTATCCAAATTCCCAAGTCTCGACGCTTCCCAAGCCCTTTGGAAATGGCCCCTTGCCGCGCCTCTTCCTCCTCATAAGCTCATGAGCGGTAATGGTGACCAGGAAAATGCCTCCGGCGACAACAGACTGGTTGATGAGCCCACTGTTGGAGAGTTGCCATTAGAGGGAAAGGAGGGCGCCACGACGGTCTGGTAGACGCACCTGTAGTCCTTGGAAAACGGTCTGTTCTGGATGGTGGCCATGGTCAAGCCTCGAGAGCATGGACAGCGACGCAAGAGCAGAGGCCGAAGCCAGAGGGTCCGGGAACTGAGACTGCGAGTGACGACCGGGAAGCTTGCAGGACACTGGGCACCACTGGGACCTTCCCTACTCCCAGTAATGATACGACCGGCAGCCTCGGCGCTACCTGTCAACGGGGCTGACCTCGTCAATTTCCCACCAGTTCGTTTCCGACTTGAACCGGCTCAGCTCGCTCTCCCACCGTCTCTGCTCATCCAAGTCGCGACTTCCAGTGTTCCACTGTCCTCGACTCACCTCCGTCATGTCTCTTCTTCGCGCCTGCCAGCAGGCCGTCTCCAAGCAAGCGGTCGGCAGGACCGCTCTCGTGTCTTCCAGAGCATATGCCACAGGCAACCCCGGCTCGGATGTCCCCCAAACTACCGAGACGCAGAACACTGGTATCGCTGAGGCTCCCCAGCGAGATGTCGTCACGGCCGATACAGTCAGCGGCGCACCTAGTGAGTGCCAGTCTCCTCATTCCACGTTAGGTCACTTAGCTATTTCTCTGCTGCCCCCGCGCAGAGGAACTCCGTCACCGCACAGTTCGGATCTCCCAACCCACCCGGAGCACAACCCAGAGTGGTGCAGGCAAGTCCAACCGTTGGCGCATCGATTGGGATACGCTGCCAGGTGCTGGTCGCTGGGAGAACCCCTTGATGGGATGGGCAAGTTCGTGAGTCAAGAGCCCTAGACTGCTGCGGCGCGGGACTACTGACGATACTCGGCGCGGGTCGGCAGTGCGGATTACATGCAGGGCACGCGCCTGCACTTCCGCTCGAAGGAGGATGCCATTCACTTTGCTGAGAAGCAAGGTATGTTCTCCCTGTCACCTCTGTAACGAGGAATCACCGCTGAGACTTGTTACAGGATGGGATTACTATGTGTACGTGTTCAAGTATTCGACGCCTTATATCTCCAACTCACGATTGCTCTCCGCAGCGCTCCTTCTGAAGTCAAGCGCATTCCACCCAAGAATTACGCCGAGAACTTCGTATACAAGCCCAGCCAGCTCCGTATCCTCCGTACGAAGTAGACTCAATACACTGCATTTTCCCTCTACCAGTCATCCCGTGCGCACAGCTGTTGCAGAACCTGATATCGCATGAGAAAGGTATCATCATACATAGCGTGCCGATTGAGGAATGTACAAATGCGGTGGCCGTATACATGCGATGCAGGATACACATAGCAATACACACAAAGTCCATAGCGCGGGAGCAACAGCCAAGACAGAACGCACAGACAGAACGCAGACGAACCACAACCCCAAACCCATTGTCTCGTCCCGACCTTCAGTTGAACCCTATAATCCTGCTCTTCGGCCTCAAGCTCATCACCGGCGCCCTTGGCTTCTTTACCGCAACCTCCTCCTCCACGTCCGACTCCTCATCCTCGCTCTCTGACACGTTATGTCGCACCGGCCTAGGGCGGAACGTCACCGTCTCCCTCTGCTTCGCTCTCTGCGCCGCCGCGGCGCGTGCCTTTGCCTGTACATGATCTGGCGCAACAGGGGTCTCGGGCTCGGGCACTGGCGGCGAAGGCGCCTTCTCCTGCACGGGCGACGGCTCGGGCTCGACCGCCGCCTGTGCGGTGAGTGGCGTCCGGAGTGAGATCGCACACTCCGACAGCTGCTTGACGACGTCCGCGTCGAGCTCGATGTTGAACAGGTCGAAGATGTACCGCCGGACCGGCATCCGGTACTTTTGCGTCGAGATGGTGTGCAGTGCGCGGTAGAACATGCTTGGCGAGCTGAAGATGTGACGGTACTCTGGCTTGCTCTTCATCCTGAGGCGGTGACGCGTGAGCTCAGACATTCAATGACAGCGGATCGAGCAGGGAAAGCAACGCGCACTTTGTCAACGACCGCGAGGCAGCGTTCGCAATGACGGTGTTGGCGAGGTTGTATATGGCAGTCATAACTTCCATCTCCTCTTCGCTCTCTGGCGGCGCAAGACGGGTGTCATCACCTGCCTCACTCGCCACGCAATCCCACGGAGGTATCTGAAATACTGCTTGAGAACGAGAAGATCGCCGAACGTCCGAAGCTACTCACTGAAACAAATTTGTCGACGTCAACTGGTACGCACAGTCCTGTTGGAAGGCCTAATGGAGATAGTGTTGCCTCCCAGTGGTAGTCATCGAGAATCTCGGCGCCTTGTGGTGTGGATGAAATCAAGCCCAACACGAAGAAGCATGTCCTGCGCGACCAATAAGACCGAGGCCTCGCGGAGCTGAGTGAACGCTACATACCCCCTAACCGAGAGTACGAGGGATTGCTCTGCGATCTCTAAGATAGCAGGAATGATCTCTTCCTCCTCCAGGAAAGGCAAACCACGTTCCGTCGCCCCAATGTTCCCCTACGACGCGTCAATATCGTCTACCAGTATACTTAGCATGGCAGAGACTCACCACTGCCCAGAGGACGCTCTTCAACTTAAGGATAAGGTCCTGGTCCTCGCTCTCCAAACCATGCCGGCGTATGAAATGGGCAAACTCAGCAAAGTGTCCCTTGTCTTGAAGAACTTCACAACCGAGGTCAGTCTTGGCCATGACCCCATAAAAGTGTGGCGGGACAATGCCATCGAATGCGCTGATCGGGTAATCATGAGTATCAGTATGGACTGAACAGACCAAAGAGACTCTTACAATGTGTCTCCATCGTCCTCGTGGGTACCAAAGGCCTTGGCCAGGAAAACCTCAATATGGACCACATAGTGAAGATTACGCTCCTACATGCCATGAGTACACCCATTATCATTATCAGAGGTCACAGAGCAGCATCTCACGTGGAACCACGATTCCATCTCTCGATTGATGTAGTCGGCAGCGTACAAGAACCGGAAGCCGGTAGGGGTCGACATGAATCTGCACCAAACACCTCAGCGCTCGTCGTCGCCACTACCGAGATGATCAGAGGCAATTTCACCTACTTTAGTAGCAGCGCATGCCCAACCTCCCCAACATGATCAAGGGTCGGCTGCATTTCCACCACCGTCTGGAGCACGTTCGTTGACTCGCATGCCTCCTCGAGGTAGCGCACCGCAAGCTCGCGAACATCAAGCTGAGGGTCGTATAACTGCGTCAACAGCAACTTGAGCATCCAAGCGTTGGCTGTTTGACTCCCACGGATCAGGCCTCCGAGGTGCTCGGTTGCATATTTCCGGACAAACTGTAGCAGGTCCTGTCAGCAGATAGGACGGGCGTACACCCACCCATTACGAACGTACCGCGTTGTTGGACGTCAGCGCCTTCGATAGCACCACCCGAGAATGCCCATCGCTGTAGAATGTCATCAGTCTACTGCTACTGACCACTCCATAAATACGCGCTGAACGTACATGCTATAGTCGAGGTTCTCAATCAACCTAACGACCAGATCCTCTCGATTCTGGAGCTCACTGATAGAGTAGAATGCGGTGAAGAGTTTGAATTTCTCCAACAACCTGTCGAGGAGCGCCTTGTCAGTTCGGGCTGCCTTTGACATTGAAGGGGAGGAAGACCGACTCGAGTCCCTCTTTCCGCTTGCTCAGCGTGCCCAATAGTTCAAAATATCCCGACGTTAATGTGTCTTGCATTCGCTTCTTCGAGAAGATCGGATTCGGGACAGGCGACGGATTGACCTGCGGAACGTGTCAGTACGAATAGCAAAACATCTTTCGCGATGCACCCACAGGCTCTAGCTGGGCGAAAGCCTTGTGAATCTGGCCGAGAAACTCGTCTTCGTGCAAGAATCGGATACCGTCTTGGCTCGTCATTAGAGCGTTGAGTAATGTACATCCCAGTCGTACCCAACGCAGATTAGCCTCGTGTCATAGTAAGTAGCGCGTCCGATATGTACAATGCTGCGTGCATAGGTACTAACCTTATTCTTTTGCAAGTCGCTGAAGCGGTGCGCAAACGGGTAGAAGAACGACATGAGCTTCCGTACGTATTTTGACACCTTGATCGCTTCTTCCATTCGCTTCGGGTTGTGTAAGGGGCCTTCAATTAGTTCCTGCAGAGTGTCGAAACTCCACTTGTTATGGTCCTTCGTGAGCATCACTTGTGTGTCGAGCAAGTTGGCTTGGAACGTCTTATCGTCCATCTGCATCCGCATCTTGAGTTTCTCCTGCTCAACGGCCCGTTGGCCTCGTCGTACAGATTCCTCAACAGAGTTCGCTCTGCAGTCATGGTCAGCTTTCGACACAGCACTCCTAGTGAAAACTCTTGCCTAGGACGAGGAGCTTCACCCTTTCCTGTAGGCTCCAAGCGCGACTGATGTCGGTTGAAACTGTCTATGGCAGCCAGAGCAGACGAGCCGACTATCCTGTGCTCATTGTCGTCGTAATCCGCAGCTAGGTTGAACACACGGGGCAACGTCTGAATCTCAGCTGCTATCGACAGAGGCAATACGCGGTTGGCCTTCTGCAGCACTTCTGCCATGAGGAGTGTCGCCTTTCGAGACAGCGCCGAGCCTACACTGGTTTCCTCAAACATCGAAGTGAGGGCCTGGAAAGGATGGCAGTCAACGAGACAGTATAGCAAAGCATACGACTGAGACGCACATCAAGCAGGCCGGCCTTGGTGAAAACCAAGATGAGTAATGCGATATATTGGTCTGTTAGTTTGAGGGTATCTTGGGGTCGCTGGGGTATATCAGTCTGCCGCACTTCCGCGCTTTGCCTCGAACGGCGATACACTGTAGGGGAGCTTGTTGAGTACAAGAGATTCATTTCAATGCCACTGCAGCTCACTTGTTAACCGTCGGCCATCGATAAAGGCTCGATGCCATTCTGGCGGCTTGATGTTGAGGAGATCGAAGAACATGTCCAGTATGACTTCTCGTGTCTCCAACGACGGTATTCGTAGGCAATCGACCACTGTTCGAATGGCACTTTTGTCGTTGATGCAACAGTACATCAGACCTACAAGGCGCGTCAGAATGATGATATCAAATCCTGAACTATACGCACCACTCCATGTCCGAAGCATAGACGATACAATGCGAGCACATCCCTTGATCCTCTCTGTGTGCTCGTCTCCTTTGCCATAGGCGTCGGTGATGCCAGAAAGGGCGATCTGTGACGCGGTTAGCGAGACGGACATCCTTCGCAATCAGACAGTACCTCGAGGTCAGTACCCGGACGGAGATACACTCTCGTCTTCGGCGAGTCAATCACGTGCAAGAAAGCAGCGGAGAGAAGAGGGGCCATCTCGAGAGGCCCCTCAGCAAGTGCATGCAGAAGGACCCGGATACCTCCTGTCCGTGCCATTAGCTCGATGTCGATCAGCACTGACCCAGCCACCAGTCAGCATCAGTGAACATGCATGACGTGAGGGTGCTCACAAATCTCGGTGAGCGTCAGTACGCATATAGGCTTGAAAGGATCCTCAGTATATTCGGCCACAGCAATGAGAGCACGCATGACGGCATCAGAAAGCGGAACCGTGCCTGAACCAACAGCGGAATGCGACGAGTGTCGTTCGGAACCAATCTCAACAATCGCGCGGATGAGTTTGATGACCTGCTCTTTCTCCACTGTATGCTTGTTGTCTCGGCACAACGACCTATGCGACCAGAGTGAGCGACTCTATTGCAGAAAAGTCAATGGAGAGGGACCCTGTACTTCACGATATACCAATCCAAACTTATCTCCCCCAGTCGTCTCACCGAGTGTCTGTCGACAAGGGAATGCCGGATGAGACGATAGGCGGTCGCGCGAGCCTGCTTGGTTGCTCTGTCTGCAAGTGAGGGCAATACCCTGCGGTTCCCGGCCCAATGTGAGACACGGACGCCAGTGCGACGTTTCGAGGACATGCTTACGCATGGACGACCTCCGCAATCTCCAGTTCGTAGCGCACCCGTAGATTCTTCTGCAGAATCCCAATAAGCTTGTTCATAGTCTCAATGCGGGCGCGGTTGAGTTCCTGTTCCGTAGCAGTTGCTGGATTCGGTAGCGTGGAAGTAGACGGTGATGTCGATGGAGACGGTATTGACGAGCTTGAATGGCTATGCGAGTGTTGACGGGAAAGAGACAAAAGTGCTTTGATGGCGCTGTTTGCTTGGTGCATGACAGACCGAAAATCATCTACGGCACTGGCAATAAGGAGAGGTATAGGCGAAGGACAGGCTGAGTGAGACATACCTCTCTCTCCGCCGTCTTCTCTCCAAGTTGGAGGTTGCACGAGAGGCTGCCCGGTGAATTTGCGCTTCGGTCCTCCGCTGGTCTCATTACTCCGTCTCCGCACTCCTCGTCCGGTAACTGACCATGGCATTGTTCAGGAAAATAGCCACAAGTCACAACAAATGATACTCACAGGCCTCCATGGACTTCTGAATATGCGCAATCTTCAGCTTCGCCGTTGCGAGCTCCGACTCCAATTTGGTTCTCATAGTGTCCTTCGATAACAATGTTCACAAAGGTCTTGCTGGGGAGTAAGAGCGACATGTTGGAGAACTCACAGTGAGTTGCATGAGTAATAGGTTCTCGGCACCCTCCTTGATTCGGTTCTCCACCTTCAGCTGATCAGTGAGCTGCTGTAGTTGGTACGCGGGCTGCCGCGCAATTCATTAATACAACCGAATAGCTCAGAATGCTACTGAGTTCAACTCACCTCCAGTTCGCTCTCGCCAACCACAGCAGCATCGGAGGTCGACCACGACTGTGATTGCACGGTCTGCCCAGCGGATGGGGTAAGTGTGCCGTTGGATGTACCGCCGGAGTCATTGGATGGCCTAGGGACAGATAGACTGCCATTGCTGTGGTGATCAGGCATCTCGTCAGATCGCACGAAGAGCGATGCAGGTAGACCCTGCCGGAGCAAGAGATAGACAATAAATAAACTGAGTTGCGCTCTTAGGCTGAGATGGTGAGAGCTTGCCTCGGATCGGCGTCAGTGAAGGACGCGTTCCGAGCGCCCTCACTCGACCACGTGGCCTCGATCATGCCTCACAGACGCCCACGGTCAATTGCTCTTCGACTCGTAGTTTCCACTGCAGTCTGCCAGCATCTCTGAGACTTGATATCGAAGCTCGCACCTGAATTAACTAGCTCCCGTATTAGACCTACTGAGGATTCTATGACTCTATGATACAGGCTGTTTCTCTATGTCCGTGTTCTAGTCTCTAAAGCTTCTGCTTCCTCCCGATCTTGCCTCGTCCCATGAAGCCCCATTCAATCTGGTGAGCAACCGTCAAGGTGACCCCAAGATCCTCAGCAAACTGCCACACGGCTGCCGGGTTCTTCTGGAAGTGTCGTCCAACGAATATTACATCGGCTTGTCCCTGAAAGTGTTTGCGCGCGTGAGCGACGGATTCTCTGTTCAGTCCACTACCGCAGGTACGTACCTTGTCGAGACACGCCTGCGCAACCTTCCCGTCTGTTATCGCACCCACCGTCGACACAAGGATCTTGTCGCCATGAGCTTTCTTGACTGCCTCCGAGAAAGGTGCTTGGTATGCAGGTCCTCCCGCCTTGATCTTCTGGTGCGGGGAAACGCCTCCAGTAGACACGTCGAGCAAGTCCACGCCGTGCTCCGCCAGAATACCGGCGAGACGCACGGTGTCCTCTGAACGCCAGGAGGGCTCATTGGGAAGGGATTCCTCAAGCCAATCGGTAGCGGATACACTTCATGATACACATCAGGTGAGTCGTCAACATACTGCATCTTAAGGAACGCACCGGAGGAACAGAGGCATGTGTGGCGGGATTACCGCGCGCACGGCGTCCACGACTTCCAATGTCAAACGTATCCGGTTCTCGAAGCTCCCGCCATACTCGTCGGTGCGCTTGTTGCTCACTGGGCTGATGAACGAATCGAGGAGGTAGCCATGCGCATTGTGGATTTCGATCACGTCGAAGCCGGCCTTCAACGCACGCTTCGCGGCCGCGACGAAGGCAGCCACGACGCGCTTGATGCCAGCCTTGTCCAATTCCTTCGGCTTGGGGAAGGCATCGTTGTATGGCACTGCGCTGGGGCCGTACACTTCATTTGGCCAACCGCCCACTTCTTCTGTCGCCGTCTTGCCCATATCAAGCCATGGCGCGACCGTGGACGCCTTCCGGCCTGCATGCGCGAGTTGGATAGCGATCTTCTGGTTCTGGGAGTGCGCGAACTGGACGATGCGCTGCAAAGGCGGGATCTGTTCGTCGGACCAGAGGCCAACGTCTTCCGGCGTGATGCGACCTTCAGGCAAGACGGCAGTAGCCTCGATCATGGTAAGGCCTGGCCCGCGAGAGACGATCCCTCCGACTGTATGATGTGTTTGCCCAGTGTTGCAACTTCAGAAATCACGCGAATACGTACTGTGAGCCATATGCCAATCCGTCATCTTTCCATTCTCGGCCGAGTATTGACACAAGGGGGAGAGCTGTGCCGATGCAAAGATTAGTCGACTTGTACAGGGCCTGGTGATGAGTATTTGAAAGACCAACGCACCCAGATACGGTTTTGGAATTCGACACCCCGAATCTTCAAAGGCTTGAAGAGGGTCGGGATAGTGGACTCGTCCCCTGCCGCAGTGCCCGAGGGCGGGTACTGTGCAGGCGTGAAGTAAGGCACACCGGGAGCGGGAGCGTTGGGGATGCTGAGCTCAGACATGGATGGACACGGGAGGGAGGGTGAAACTTAGACAGTCAGTCAGAGCGTTCCGCAAACATCGATGATTTACTTATATATGTTCCCGGGCCCTCGTAGCATCGAGAAAAGTACACAGGTGAGACGTCATCGGGCTCGGTCGTGGGACTGAATGGACTATTCGGGCCCCGTTCTTCAGCAATGCCGGAGTGTCCGCCTCGAGAAACGAGCAGGGATCCGCGCGTAGACATTCATCCTCCCTACAGTCAGCTTCGACACCCTTTCTGGCCTCGATGGTTCGTCAGAAACGACGGAGCAGCACCGGCCGGGGAAGGAACAGTCAGCAGCCAGCTCTTTGTCAGCCTACAGCTGGCTGACTAAGTGCTCCCAAGACGAAGAATCGCAATCGAACCTTATTGAAGCTGATACCGTACGATTTCCGCAGCCTGAGCAGTACAGTCGAAACCCTCTTATCCCATACCTCTCGGGAGAAGCCCAAAACTATGGGTTTTCGGAGGTTATGGGCTACGAGAGGAGGCGCTCGTCGAGCGCTCGATCCTATAACCTGTTATCATGACTCAAGCGCCCGATAACACCAGGGTCCACGAATTCTCAACGTTCAGTTTTGCTTCCAATCACCTAGAGCAGCGTTGTATACCTATAAAATGTAAGCAGACGAAGATTTTGAGCCCCATAAACCTAGCTCAAGGCACACTTTCCGGATACAAAATGATAAAACCTATGGGTTTTTGGCCGGCAAAGGCTATGGGTTAAGGGTTATGGGAGGTTATAGGATTTGCCCCATAGAACCAACTCGGGACCCGGCAAAATCTATGGGATATTAGAGGTTATGGGTTATCGGAGGTATGGGATAAGAGGGTTTCGACTGTACACCGGTACCAAGAGCGCTTGTGATCCCAAACATGATGCAGGCAAGTTCACAGAACCGTCCTAGTATTGTCTGTGACGTTGGGCCGGAGTGTTGTCATATGAGCATATGAGCGCGTTAGGGGCGTCATACACTGCATGCAGCATCTACAGCATTCACGGAAGTATAAATTGGGTGAATGGTAGGATGGTGGTCAAGCATGTACCATGTACAGATCTAGACTGCCACAGAGCAAAGAATCGTTCCACGCCACCGACGCGTCTGTAGGCACGTGTAGCGCGTTTTTGCACGCGTTGGCGCTCAGTGGCTGATCGCCATTGTGGCGTAAACCTCGTTCGCCACTCTCAATCTACAGGGCGACCTATCAGGTACACGCTCGAATCGATAGCTATAGCTACTGATTGAATGTCGCGCGAGCTTTGCAACACGGCAGAGACATTTCACTGTAGATGTGAACGTACATGTGCGTGCTGGAATCGAAGCATTAACTTGAACCTCAGGCCTCAGCTCCAGTGTGCCATGAATAACTAGTCATCTGGCTCCTCTGTCTCGGAACCTACGATCAGATAAAAACAATAAGCAGGAAGAACGGATGCAATGGCGATCAACCGATGGATCGCGGAGTGGCGGAGTATAAACACCGTATTAAAGAGATGCTTTGAGCTAATTAACCCAATCGGCCAATGCCACTTGTCCTCGCCCTCGCCATATCAGACTGCCACTCTTTATCCTCTCATCCTTCTTCGCCCACACTGTCGTTTGCTCACAATTCTATCCTAGGCTTCCCCACACGCATACATGCAAATGCGTCAGACTCATGACCGTTATTGTTCTGATTCGAGCTGCGCACGGTGAGTAGTACTCGTCCGTCTAGACTCTCCATATATCGGTCATGTTGCCCACTGTATACTTCTCTACGATGACATTCTCGGACGACGCTACAGCCGAGGGTCCATGCTGCCATCATGGATGTCGATACCACAGTCCTGCCCGTATTCGATCCGGTGAATCCCACCACACGCACCGCATTTGGAGCTGTCAAGCCCGTGCCTTACCTCGAGGAGGCTGGTGTACTACCTGAAGCCTATGGCAAGTGAGTGGCGACCGTCCAGTCAACGCCGAGATTTTTACCATCATCATCACCTGGGAACGAATGTTGATTCAATCGGGCAAATCCATCATCATTGCAGAGACGAGAAACAATGCTCAGCAAACTTTGCGGGAGCAAGTCCCAGGCCAATACGAACAAATAGACGAACCAGGTTGTGTCTATGAGGAACGGATACCCAGAAATGGAGGTGACAACCCCGGGAAAGTCGACGCCCTTCCCTCTTGACGCTGAGAATACTGTGCCCTTGCGTCACATCAAGCGGGACCTGCAAGACGTCGTCGACGTTCAAGAATGGTTTGTGCTCAGCCAAGTCCCAACATGACGTGTAGCATCCTGAACAGGTGACGTCGCAGGGCGACTAGGGAGTCCAAAGTCGCCATCATGCCTAGGGGTGAATCTGAGGTGAGGCCTCCCCACTACGAATGCCTTCTACGTTGGCGGAAGACTCGTTCAAATGCTGTCGAAAAGAAATGGCAACGAACAGTGTCGCCCAGGCTCCGCTTGACGATGATCTCTCCTGGCGCATCTAGTACTAGTCGACTCTGGTGATTCATTGGCAAGCAGAATCGACTCAACCATGATAACATGACGTCCAACGATACGATAGTGAAGTGATGGTCACTCTGTCGTGACAAGTGGGCTGAAAGAGGACTACATGTACCCCCACCCAAAACAGAGACAATACCCCTCTTGGTCCTGCGTCAGTCATTCGTCCAGTCGCGGCATAAAGGCATGGACACTTAGACCAAACTGCAGTATCCGGCGATGAGAAACAAGAGAAAAGGAACGAGTTGGAAAGGCTTGGGAGGCAGGATACATAATGCGCATGGCACATGCGTACGGTAGGAAATAGACACCGACGTGACACGGCATGCGCAATATATGTCTGAAGCAGGAGAGCACTATAGCGTTCCCTGCCCCAAATAATGGGTGAAAAAGACGCGACCATAGAGATATTATCCTCGTGGCAGGTGCCGCATACAAGGAAAGCGCGCCATTGGGGAGCGAAGATGTCCAAGACTTACACTCGTACCCCTGCTCAAAGACGGGATGATGCCGGTGGTGAAAGCGCCTGAAGACCTGTCCACGCATCCGCGATGTGTGCATCATGTGCGTGATTGCGCGCGAACGACCGACCAAAAGCGGAGTAACCACATCAGGCAGCTGGACTGACAATTCGAAGTTGCCATGAACGCGGTCGAAGCCAACGTACCGAGCCTGAGAGCATGCCAGTCTTGCAGAGCTGCGCTCCTCACGTTATACTAGAACATTGCATGGGTCTCCGGCCTTGTCTACGAGATCGAACCCGCCGTTCAGGAATTAGTCAATAGTGTTACGTTACACGTGAGATAACCACATACGGAAACATTGGAACGACTCGGTACAACTCAAAGAGTGTTTATGAGTGCCTGAGTGCCTGGTGCTAGCTGTTCAACTGATGCGTTTGTACGGTACCATGGGAGGCGCAGCTGAAGGAACAGCAGGGTCGCGGGATCCTGATAGGTCCTGACTCACGCACTCTATTCAGCAGCCTTGATTGGCGCGAGAGCAGTAGGGGATGGATATGCCTTGGAAGGAGGAACGGCTCGCACGACGCGTCGCACATCTTCTATTAAGCTGCTTCAGCGGTGGCCGGGTGGGTGGCTGGCGTGAGGCTGCGGTACGACTCGCGCGAGAGAGCGGGAGAAAGCGAGGAAGAGGGAGTGGGTCACGCAGGCGCTCATACGAGAGCAATTATGGCGCAGCGTGAGAATAGCCAACCAGGTTTGGGCATGCACTGGACCACAAGAGAGCAGGGGGCAGAGCGGCTCGGTAAGCTCGGCCTGTTTCCGCACCAGCTTCGCTCTGTCATCTACCACCGTTCGCCGACGAAAGCCCATTCTCAGCGCAGGCGCTCCTCAACACCCCTTGCTTTATTTATTCCTTTCGTCGTCCTCCCACGATGCCCCCAAGGACACCCATTACCCCCGTCATGGCTGGTCTATCCGCCGCTTTCAACATCCTTCGAACACCAAGAACTCCTACGTCGGGCAAGGTAGAGCTTCCACACTCGGAGGATGAGCCGCTCGTTGCTGGAGATGCGTTGGCAGCGGAGAAGTGCGAGTTGAGGATCGAGGGCATGACATGTGGCGCGTGCGTCGAGGTGTGTAGTGGTAGAGTCCTGCCCAATCTCCACTCGCTGAAGCCGAATAGTCAATAGAAGGCATGTTGCGAACACAGCCGGGCATATACTCCGTAAAGGTCGCGCTTCTTGCAGAACGCGGCGTTGTTGAGTATGACCCCGCCGTATGGGATGCAGACAAGATCGTCAGTGTGAGTGTCCACTTCAACATCCCTCATTTGTTTTCTGAGGAGACATCGTTCCCATCCCTTCACTTCGAAGTGCATTGCTCAGAGACTGATGCTTTCCTTAGGAGATTTCGGACATAGGCTTCGATGCGACCCTCATTCCTCCATCCCGTTCCGACACAATAACCCTACGCATATACGGCATGACATGTTCAGCTTGCACATCCACCGTGGAGAACGAGCTGGGAGCCATGCCCGGCGTCTCAGCCGTCGCCGTCTCTCTGACGACGGAACTCTGTCAAGTCACTTTCGACAGGACGATGGTCGGACCCCGAGAGCTCGTTGAGCGGATCGAGGAGATGGGCTTCGATGCTATGGTATCCGACCAGGAGGATGCCACACAACTACGCTCGCTCGCTCGCACGAAGGAAATCCAGGAGTGGTGGATACGCTTCAAGTGGAGTCTCATCTTCGCCATTCCCGTCTTCTTCATCACTATGGTTGCGAAGAGGATTCCATTCCTGGGACCGATCGTGGAGCACCAGATATGTCGAGGGCTCTATGTTGGGGACGTCCTCGCTCTGCTTATCACAACACCGGCAATGTTCTGGGTAGGCCAGAAATTCTTCAGAAATGCGTACAAATCGCTCAAGCACGGGAGTGCGACGATGGACGTCCTCATCTCCCTAGGGTCCTCTGCAGCATACTTCTACTCAATCGGAGCAATGTGTTTCATGGTATATAACCGCGACCTCGAATACCACCCCATGGTTTTCTTTGACACCAGTACTATGCTTATCATGTTCGTCTCGCTCGGCCGCTACCTCGAGAATCGGGCAAAGGGCAAGACCAGCGCTGCGCTCACAGATCTCATGGCGCTAGCACCCTCCATGGCGACAATTTATACCGACGCCCCAGCCTGTACGCAGGAGAAGAAGATCCCTACGGAGCTCCTTCAGGTCGGCGATATGGTCAAGCTCGTCCCTGGCGAGAAGATTCCTGCGGACGGCACAGTCTTACGCGGCACGTCAACTGTGGACGAGAGCGCTGTCACTGGCGAACCTGTGCCCGTTTTGAAGCAGCCGGGCGACACTGTTATTGGCGGGACGCTCAACGGCCTTGGCACCTTTGACATGACTGTCACACGGGCGGGCAAGGACACCGCCCTTGCACAGATTGTCAAGCTCGTCGAGGAGGCCCAGACGTCCAAGGCGCCCATCCAGGCATTCACGGACAAGGTTGCGGGTTACTTCGTGCCGACGGTCATCTTGCTGTCCCTCGTCACCTTCATCGCGTGGATGATCATCTCTCATTCCGTCAGCGAGAACGACCTTCCTGCTCTGTTCCACGTCCATGGCGCCTCCAAGCTCGCGATTTGCCTTCAGCTGTGCATCTCCGTCGTCGTCGTGGCATGTCCATGTGCTCTCGGACTGAGCACGCCCACCGCGATCATGGTAGGCACCGGAATGGGAGCGAAGAATGGTATCCTGATCAAGGGCGGTCGGGCCCTGGAGGCCAGTCGGTTCATCAAGCGCATCGTCCTCGACAAGACTGGCACTGTCACGGAGGGTAAAATGACCGTCGCAGATATCGCTTGGGCTCCGTCCAACGACCATAGCGACCTTCACTCCGTTGTCGGCTCCCTCGAGGAAGCGCCGCTTACCACGAAGGTGCTGCACAGCGTCACTCGAGCTGACCTGATCGCTATGGTCGCAGCAACGGAGGCGCGTTCAGAGCACCCGCTCGCCAAGGCTGTCGCAGTCTATGGCAAGGAGCTTCTGAACAAGTCCATCGTTGCCATCCCTGAAGTTGCCATTGACGTCTTCGAGAGCGTAACGGGAGCAGGTGTCAAGGCTACGATCACCGTCTCATCGGGCAAAGGCCAATACACCATTTTCGTCGGCAACGCGCGCTTCGTCCTCCAGTCTACCGATGCGCAGCTTCCTTCCGTTCTGTCTAGATTCACCAGCGAGGCAGAAGCCCATGGCCGCACGCCGATCTTCGTGTCCATTGCTGCCTCCTCGTCTGGGAAACCCGTCCCCGTGCTCGCGATTGCGCTCGCTGACGCACCTCGGCCGTCGTCTGCTCACGCAATTAGGGCGCTTCAGGACATGGGCATCGAGGTCAACATGATGACCGGTGATGCGAAGGGGACGGCGCTGGCTGTCGCGAAGCAGGTGGGGATCAGGCCGGAGCACGTCTGGGCGAACATGAGCCCCAAGGGCAAGGCTTCCGTTGTGACCGAGCTTATGGAGAAATACGGCGGAGGAGTGGCCATGGTACGTTTCTTATCTCGCGCACCTCTATCGCATGTGCACAACTTGACCCACAAAACTCTTGTTCAGGTCGGAGACGGTATCAACGACTCTCCCTCCCTCGTCGCTGCATCGGTCGGCATCGCGCTTTCCTCAGGCACCTCCGTCGCTATCGAGGCGGCCGACATCGTCCTCATGCGATCCGACCTCCTCGACGTCGTCGCCGCCCTCCACCTCTCCCGCGCCATCTTTGGCACCATCCGCCGTAACCTCGTCTGGGCATGTCTCTACAACGTCCTTGGTATCCCGCTCGCCATGGGCCTCTTCCTCCCCCTCGGGGCCAGCCTGCCACCCATGGGTGCCGCGGCTGCGATGGCATTCTCGTCCGTGAGCGTCGTCACGAGCTCTCTCCTGCTCAAGTGGTGGGTCCGTCCGCAGGCCAGTTTGATGCCTGGCGAGGACATCGTCCGCGAAACGTTCCTTGACAGCGCGCGGAACACCGTCGGTGAGGCGTGGGACAGCCTGAAGAGTCTGGTTCGGGGTCGGAGAGATGCTTCCGGATATAGCCAGCTGCCTGTGGAGATGAGCGAGACCGTCTGAGAGTACGTAGCACTATCGGACAGTCGTTTCTCGGTTTGTTACTCTTCGCGTCGTATTTATGCAACTAGTCTAATGGTCTCTCTTTTGCTGTATCAAGTGTACTTTCTAACGGATCGATGTGAGAAAATGACAAATAATCACTTTACTCGAGACTGACTTGTGTTCAAAGTCCATGCGTATCGTCTGGCCACCGGACCCAACCAAAGTATCTAGCTTGCAATTGCGAGCATCACTCTATAACGAATGTCATTTCGTGGAATATGAGCAAAAATGCTAACGATAGGTACTACCAGGAATCGAACCTGGGTTTTGGGAACACCACTTCTCAGAATCCCAAGTGATAACCGCTACACTATAGTACCATAACCTTGTTCGCTTCTTACGTACCCATGGAACGTGGATGCATGTCGATATTGACCTCAGTCTGATGCGGTCCGATGTCCCGACTTGTTGTCCTGGTCCATGCTGAGCGCATGGGGGCTTTCGCTTTCGTGTTGTTTCCACTGCTCATTGCCTTGCGGACTCTCGTTCATTCTTACCTCGCTAGTCTGCAGTTCTCACTGGATATCATTCCTTCCAAGATCTCCCGCTCCACATTATGGCCGTACCCAATTCCTCAGCACCTTGCGTGTACAATCTCCCCCTGTCTGTTGACCCTTCTTCGTCCCATACGAGAGGTCTAGATCCCACGTACGCGAAATCTCGAAGAGGGGCCATGTTGTTGAACTCAGATCGCGCACCCTCGGTCCCATGCCTGTCGACGAATTCTTGGATTTCTTTATGCCTGTGGAGGACGCTCAACTCGACAGAATGTCTCTGCTCAGTGCTCTCTTCTCGGAACGCATTCAGGTCGGTCCCACTAAAGGCGGACACATCTGCTGCCATATACAACGCATTGGTGAGCATGCAATAGTCGCCAAGAGCCCCACCCACTCATGCTGAATCTAGCTTGTCGCCCTGAACAAGCGAACGAACCATAGATTTCGGTGCCCAGGCTTGGTCTTCCATGGAACTGCTGCGAGAAGCATTCAACCTGATCGGCCAGGGCTCATGAAACCCCACATCTGTTGTTACACCAAGGAGAACCTCTCTACGGTCAAACACGCTCCTATCACGTCGCGTGTCGAGTTTGGTTATGCCAAGCTCTTCATCGATGTCCAAGCCAGTCCTCTTGATGACTTCTTCATTGACCCCGCCTGTAACGTCTCCCGAGACAGCCATACTTTCTTCTCGCAACCAGACAAGAACATTGAGACCCAGGTGGACAAGCGGTGGGGTCAACACATCTCCTATGTGGCCGAGATTTTCGCCAGGCAGGCACGTGTCTTTCTGTACTCCATTTTATTGTCCGGCTGGCGCGCCCGCATCTTGCGATGGGACCGCACTGGCTGTGTGGTCACCGAATCTTTCGACATTCGTAACAAGCCCCAGCTGCTTTGCGAGTTCCTCTGGAGGTATGCAGGACCCCTGATAATACTGTCATATGCCTGATCGCGGTGCGGACCAAAATCGAGGTTTTGGTGGGGTGAGGCCAGCTCACATACGGACCAAAAGTGACCCAAATGGGTTGCAACGCCAGACCAAATGTGCGGACCAGAGTGTCCGGAGACGCTCGATGCCGGTTCTATGTGCGGACCAGCGCCTACCCTCAATCTGCCGGCGGCCGCACCCTTGTCTTTACATCCAGCTTGTGTATGTTGTAATCGGAGCTTGCAATTCACCTATGCCCTGGTTGGTCGGGGCTTCAATATTATCAACTTCTCTATAGTCTGACCATAGCAAATGACGGTGAAATCAATGCGATGCTGTCTGCCATACTTAACATGAGGTTCGCCCAAAAAAGAAAGAGTATGTAGAGGAGGTGGTGGGAGACTGACTATCTAAAGGCGCAGATATTCGGTAGCAGCTCATGGCTAAGTCTATATTATATGTACCTACTAGCTACCTTCCTTCGGAAGGCCGGTGTGGAGACTACATGATGTCAAGACTTCTGGTCAAAAAGAGACGGTACAGTGGAGACAATGTGAGTGAGTATACAGAGTAGCTAGTGAGGTCTGCACTGATTTCTAGGCAGTTGTCCGTATGCATGTTGGGGGCGGAAACGCGGGGGTAACAAGCGTATTGAAGCCAAAGGCAATGTGCGGACCAAACATAGGCGCTTAATGAAGCCTGTCGCATGTGCGGACCAATCTGGCCCAAATAGGAAGGTGGGATGTGCGGACCAAAAGTGAGAAAATGGCCGATTTTGTGATCAGGCCTTGAACAATATTATCAGGGGTCCTAGGTATGCTCGCTCGACGAACGTCGTGCGTGGTCACGACTTGACATATGAAGTTGCACAGCCCCAGGAGGAAGTCGCCTTTTGTTCCGCCATCACGGCATACGTCCGGTCTCAGAAGAACATCGAGGGCGAAGAGCTTGCCAAGGCGGTTGCGCACCACTACGATAGCGAACGTGTCTTCGCTATTAACGTGCTGCCCCAGAATTTCTCAACTCATCCCGAGAATATCAGACAGTTTATCGTGTCTCGTCCGGTTGTGTCCCCGCTCATGCTCATTGGTCGAGGCACCCGTGGATACTTCGCCTTGGAAGTGTCTACTGGCAACGTCGTCTTTATCAAAGATACTTGGTACCATCTGGATGCCGAGGAACTGGAAGGAGATATTCTGCGACGCCTGTCTGACCTTATAGTGCGCAATATACCGTCCATGGTATGGCATGGTGATGTGCCTTACCGTTTTCCTAAAAAGACGCGCCAAATAGAAGGTGTGTTCATTCCGTACCCACTTGCTCTCGGTGCTGAACTTTACTAGGCTATGAGTTGCAGACAACAATGACGAAACTAGCATCGTCTGACAGCTGAGTTTGCCGTGGTGGCGCGCAATTCACTATCTCGCGGCGTCAACATTATCGCTTGGTTCTCGGAAAAGTGGGGTACACACTGAAAGACATTCGGGGAGCGGACGAGTTACTCTGGGCTGCATACGAAGTTTACATCGGTACGCCCATCGTGAATTCTTTGCTTCGCTGTGCTGACTGATATGTAGCCATGCGTGACGCGTGTGCGAAGACTCGCGCCTTCATAGGGACATTAGTGAGAATAACATCATGCTCATTCAGGATCCTGATCGAGATGTCAGGAGAGGATATCTGATCGACTGGGATGCCTCCTGTCCAGTTGATGATTCTGGAGAAGCAACGTCAGCAGGTCGTTACGTGAGTCGGCTTTATGGCGATATGGTCATATCTGACAGATATCCACAGGGCAAATGGGCCTTTATGTCCATACGCATGCTACAGACAGCCGATGCCGAAAGCCGTCACACATTCAAGGACGACATGGAGTCTTTGCTCTATGTTGTACTGTACTGCGCGCTCTCCTGGCAACCTCACACTGTGTCGACTGAGACGCTAACTTACACCAACATTCACTTCTTTGACTCTAGGATCGTCTTATTCAATGAGGCATACGGAGGGGTCCCACAGGATTCCAACGCTCAGTGCCGTCGATTCACCGATGGCATGCGTTGGGAGAGCGCAGCGCTCACCCAATAGTTGACGGCCATGCTCGACTTCCATGGTCCACCCGTCGAGTCGAGCCCACACTCCGAGGACAGGTGGACGCCCGAGTATGTGGATACGTACTGGTCCACTTTCCTCCAGACGCACATTTTGAATCGGGATAATCGCGCCGTCCACCACGTGGATACGACTGGATTCGAGGACTCGATTACTCCCGTGCCAACCCCGCCCCTGGTGCCATCGCAATATCCGACGGTTCCACCGTCCGAAGGAGGGAGCAATCATCCAGCTGCGGAGGAGCCGAACATGGCGGACATGGGTCTCAAGAAGCGCATCTCAAAGCGCGCTCGTGTCCTGGCGCCTGTGGATGATAGGCGGCGAACCCCACCTCCTCTCCGTCGTAGTAGTCGCTTGCAGGACCTGGCCACCGCGGACGTGGGTCGTGATTCGAAGCGCGCCCGCGTCGTAGAGCACGTGGACGATCGTGCGCCAAATCCACCTCCTACTCGCCAAAGTACTCGCTTTCAGGAACGGTCGAATACACAGCTACCAGATTCTCGACCCGTCGCCCGGTTGCGAGCACCCTCTACCTCATCAAAGCGGAAGCCCTGATGCAATCGACATCGTGTCTCGTCAGCTGACCAAGTTCAGGGTATACTTCGCCGTGCAAAGGAAGCTTTCTTGTTGATACCGTGTCTATAGTCAGTGTTTGTTAACGCGTGTAGTCTCCCTCTGCCATGTTGTTGACGATGCTACCATGTAACTGAATATTTTGCCGGTCACCGCGTTGTAATCCGAGAGCTGGATCACCAGATAGAGAAGTGGTGGCAGAAATTACTCGATTAGAACATGGACATCCTACTATCAGCTAAGCAGGTCCACCACATCCAGAAACACTGGAAAGTGTTTCACAACCACTTTCCAAACGTCGCCCTCATATACAAGAGGCAACACTGGCATCAGGGAACGCAGGCTAGTCCGCCGCCTCGTGAAGAGCGCAGGCCAGCGAGCCCCGAGACGCATGAAGCAAAGCGGCGGGCAAGCGCCATGCGTCGCTCGTCCTGTTAGTATTTCGAGCGTCGGGGCTAGAGCCCCCACCTGCACCTATTTCTTCCCTTCACCTCATTTCTATCACATTCAAGCTTCATACTCACCTCAGAACATATCCCTTATCATAGCTCCAACCATAGAGGGGTGTAAGAGTACGACAGATGCGAGTGCGTCACTGAGCGCTCGTGGTTCGCAGACCCATGTTCGATCGTTCATCTCTAATGCATCCATGCGAGATGCTCGGACTTGACTGGCATGTCGACAGCCGCCTTGAACGCGGATTCGTACCGCGGCGTCATGGCATGGACCCGCCTTTCGAACACGTCACTGTAACCCCAAGATAGCTTGCGACTCAATACTAGAGGTAGGTCACGATACCGAGTGCATGTATATTCTTTCCGTGTCATGCTCTGGTGACGCGAAAGTACACTGATAGAAGAGGGGTTGACGAGACGCACATACGACGGTCGTACATGATGGTCGTATGCGATGCTCGTGAACTTTTCTCTCATGATAGCTCATGATGCCACACCTGAAGTAGTGTGAGCATATATGTAGGCGCAAAATGGAGCGTTCATACCGATGACACCACACGCCGCACGGGCCCCTGCGTTTCCTGTCTTGAGTGATTCGTCGTCTCCGCCCCGGCCGAGATCATCTGCTCCCTGCGCTACAATGAGTAACAAGTCGACGAACATACAAGTAGATGGCACCCACCGAGTGAACGACGACAGCTCGTCTTGTGAAGCAAAGCGCATGTAAGCTCCTTCTGCCTGAGAGCATGAATGGTGAGAGAACGTACCCGACGATGCTCAGCGGGCCGTTCAACGAGATGAGGCTATCCTCGAAGGAGAAGGCCGCGACGCCCTTCGAGTCCACTTGTATGTTGCCCAGATCACCAACGTGCCTGTCCGCGTCAGTGGGCCCGCCGTGCGTTTTGTCGAACGGGTTGAAGTGGGGGCCTGCGGACGTGCACCCGTTGCTCAGGTCGCCGGAGGCGCTGTTGGTCTCGTGTGTGGATATATGCCACTTGCCAAACGCGGGGGTAGAGCTACGCACTGGATATGGAAGCCATGTTCCGACGGAGGCGAGAGATTCTTGACCTCACCCGAGACGGTGACTGGTGCGGTAGGGTACGGTTGCGTGAACGTGACTGTGCCGGTGACTGTTTCGCCACTCAAGACAGCAACGGCCTGTGATGCAATTGGCTTGGGTTCTGCTACAAGAACGTAGAAATAGGCGCACCTTTGAGATGACGGGTGGAGGGACGACTTCCGTCGGGTCGGAGCTCCTGGGGAGGATGAGCCAGACGACGAAGACGGCGATGAGGAAGAAAGAGGCGGTGATGGCGAGCCGAGGCTGCTTGGTCTGACGAGCAGGGGGGAAGTCCATGGTTGTTGTTCAGCTGAGGGTTGTGAGCGTGCGGAGGACGTCGTCGAGGGGAATAACCTGGCGTAATTGCCTCAAACGCCATAGGCTGAGATCATCAGAGTCACTTACTCAGCCTCTTCTCATGCTCGCACCCACACCGGTCGCCGGCTTCCCCTCGGCCACAACGCACGCTGTGGTTTCCTGCGCTGCTCGTGGACGCCGCTCGTTCTCGCTGGGAGTTGCATACAGACAAGGACAACCTCGACCTCGTCGTCTTCTGGCCACAACTACCCGCTGACGTCATGGCCTTGACGCAGCCAATAGCCGGTGATGGATTGCCAAATTCGGTCGGCTAAATCGTCAACTTCACGCTTTGGGGTTTGCCCCATTCTACTTTCGCCCACAACGCCCGCTGCCTCTGGCTATGGTCTGCTTCATTACCACCGCAAGCGCAATAGCGTCTCATGATGAGTAGCGCATACTCGGGCTTTGCTCCAGCTCACTCCCGGACCCCTCATCTCTCTGCGGTCCGCGTATAGCCGTTAGGAGGCGGATTAGCATGGTCATCAGCACAGTCACGCGGCTCTGACAGCCTTGACCGTAGCGGACTTCCTCTGCCGGTCGCATGTAACGGTATGTAGTATATGTACATAAAGCCATTTGTGAGTGCCTTTCAGAGGCTCCAGCACGGCGAATCAAACTTGTTTTACCTCAAGACGTCGGCAACGATGTTCTCGTATCTTGCTCTCTCTTCCAACTTTGTACTACTCCTCCTGTTCATCCACTCGACGGTGCTTGCCGCCTCTGACCGGAAGCCAACATTCAACTGGGCGAAGACAAAATACGTGTATGCGTTCGGGGACTCGTACACGTTCGTCCAAGGGACGGAAGGTCATGCCAATTTCAGGTCAGTTTTGACTCGAGTCATATCTTCGCTCCCTTTCGCCGCGTACTAAGGTGTATGGGGCCTAGTTTCATAGGTGACGCTTTGAACTTCGCTTTCACTCCGCAACAGCTCCTTCGGAACAAGATAATACCAAGAAATGTCAGTGAAGTCCTCGTACGTGCATGTACACCCCTCTCAGGCTAACGTTTTGCCACCGTGAATGGATAGACTAGTTCGGACGGTTCGAACTGGGTATGTATACTTGTCTTTCTTCCTTGTAGCATGTTTGCCTATTGAGTATGGCATGCGCACAGACAGAGTTCCTCACAGGTTGTTTCAGAGGCCGGCCTTCGGATTGCTCGCCTCGCCAGCTATGGAACTTTGCCTTCGCTGGCGCCGACATTGATAACGCCTTGTGTGTTCCGCCACTTTTCTGCACATCTCTCCAAATCGTGCTGATGGGCTCCTGCGAAGGCTACCTCTTCACCACGACTTCACCGTCCCGCTGGTGGACGAAGTAAAGCAGTGGGTTGCCTACGCCTCCCATGTCGTTCCCCATCCCCCAGCGGAGACACTCGTCGCGTGGTGGATCGGTATAAACGACACCGGTGACACTCTCCACAACACAACGGTACCCCACTCATACAGTGTCCGGCGAATGATTTACTCACTCGCACACCCCCATTCTCTCCCTCCACACAGCTCGACTTCAATGCGTTTTGGGAGAGCGAGATGCAGTCCCTCTTCATTGCCGTGGTACGCATGCCTCCTTACTAATCCCCCTACGCTCACCGCTCACACGCATCCTCCCCTTCCCTCCTCCCTCCGCCCGCCCAAACACACCAGGAGAACGCCTACGCACACAACCTCCGCGGCACCTACCTCTTCCTCAACGTCCCGCCCCTCGAGCGCTCCCCAGGCCACCTCTCCGACAGCCCGTCCACCGCATCGCTCTACGCCCAGAACATCCGCGACTACAACGCCGCGCTCGCCGCGCACGCCACCGCCTTCGCCCGCACGCACAGGGACGTGAGCGTGCTCTCGTTCGACGCGCACGCATGGTTCGCCCACGTCCTCGACAACGCCGCCTCCTATGGGTTCACGAACGTCACAGGGTGAGCCCTCGGATGGTCCCTCAGGCCTCAGGCCTCAGACCTCAGGGCGCGCACATGTCGCACGCCCGAGTATTCGAGCTTGCTAACGCTGAGCCGACAGCTTCTGCGAGTGCGCCGACTCCGGTTTCTTCTGGTACAGTGAGTGCCCCGTCCGCCTTCGCTCTCGGCACAGCGCGCATCGCTCACGCGCGACTCCGTGCGGTCGTCTACGTACAGACACCGGCCACCCGACCGAACACGTCCACCGGCTCCTCGCAAAAGCTATAGAAGCCGAGCTACTGGACGCCTCGAGAGCCTGAAGAGAGACCTCGGAACTGGCGCTGCGGTCTCATGACATAGTCAAAACTCAACGTCACAAGGCGAGAGGGACAGACCCTACATAACCTATATAGCGTATACCAATACGACGGAGATAGGGAGGAGGATGCATATGATGTATCTTCGCGAGCAATACGAAGGCGGATTTTCGGACATTGGCGGGGATGGATGGGGTGAGGAAGCCCTCCCTTTCTCTCTGCCCAGTGTGTGGGTGCGGGATTCTGGCAAGGGTAGGGCATGGCATGGGCAGCAGGAAATCAGGAAGGAGGGGCCATGAAGAGACTCGTGTCGGAACTTCCCTTATTCCATTCGGAGGCATACCGATGGAAATCATTTTCAAAACCCTCCGGATGGGCCTTGGAGGGAGGTTAGAGGCCAAAAAGTCCCATCCGGATAGCCTGAGAAGGGCACTTAGATGCGAAAAATATCCATCTGGATGTCTTATTCATCTGGATGCGTTTCGGTAAGTTCCGACACGAGCAGAACGGGACGAAGGGATATGGCTAAGCAGGGGGTATATCCGGCACAACCGGCACAACAAGCCATGAAGCATTGTTCTCCTAGGCTTCGGGAAATAGGATATGTACAAGCTGAACAGTACCATATGTCAGTCACCACGAAGAGCGGAGCGGGAGAGAAAGGGGGGGGGCGGAGAGGCGTGTACGTAGTATACGCACGAGAGGGAGCGAGGGAGCGAGGGAGAAGCCGCACTTCGGCGACTATCGACAGAGTGAAAAGGAGAGGAAATGAAACAACGATGACGAACGCGCAGTCTCAAAAGACCACTCCGCGTCCGCAAAGCCCTCGGCCCATATGTGGAGAACAGGCACAACGACAGAACAGAGAACGATATACGATTAACACGACCGAATGCGAAATAAAAAGTGAAAACCACAGGTCTGTCAGAACATCAAACATCGCATGGGATATGGCAGATGCGTAGCCCGCTCCTCGGCGGGTCGCGACGACCCTCTCTTGCTTCAAAAGAATAGATACGTGGTGACGAAGACGCCTAGCGCGATGATGATGACCACTTGTAGTGGCACACCGTCAGGAGCCGAGATCTCGCTCCCGACATAACTGCCGACCTCCGTCTGACCGTCGTACGTCGAGCGGCCGTCGTACGTGCTGCTGCCGTCGTCTGACATCGGCGCACGTCTCCTGTGCCTGAGCTCCGTCGCACTCGTGACCGTTGTAGGTGCAACGCTCGGCTCGGGCATCGATGCGATGATGGACCGCAGACGCTCGATTTCTGCCTGTGCGTCCTCGAGCTTCTTGATCAGCTCTGGGTTGGGATCTTGCTTGATGACCACGGGTGGAGGTGCAGCACGAACAGGAGGAGATGGCGGCGGCGAAGGACGCGCTGGTGGAGGTGCATGCACGTTGACGTTGACGTATCCGAGGCCTTCGTCGCTCGACAGCTGACGGTCGGATAGTGGCGCAGGCTCGGGCGGGTGCACGGCGACATTTGGCGGCGGGGGAGGAGTCGAAGGTGCGTCGTGGTGAATCTCCTCCTGCTGCGGTGGCGGGATTGGAATTGCACTGTCATCACCGCTAGGTTCCCGTGTTGCGTGCCCGTTTGTCAGAGGATATTGACGGACGGTTGCGTACTGCTATGAAAGGATGGCGGGAATGGTGAGGCAAGAGATAGTCGCAATACACACAGTACTTACGTCCTGGCCTGGAACGGCCAAAAGCGAACTCATGTTCGCATGCGACTCGTCCTCCTCGGGGACTGTCTGGCCTTCAGGCGGGAGATAGACAACACGGATCTTCTGTGAATGGACCTCGTTGCCCTCGTCATTCCACTGCAGGCCATAGTCGACACATCAGTGTGGCGAATTGATACGAGACAGAGTGTGACGGACCATATCCTGAAGAGACATGCTCTCCTTCTCCGGGGTGATGACGGTACTCTGGATGAGGAACTTGTCCTTGCATTTAGCACCAGTAGGGAGGTCCTCCTTCATAGCTTGAAGCATGACTGCACAGGCGGACAAGTGTATGCTTCAGCACCGATATGCGGCCACAGACAGTAGACTTCACACACCTGCAACTTCAACCGTCTCTCCAGGTTCCACCCTCCCAGAGTTCGGCCTTACACAGTAAAGCTAAGAAGGAGTACGTACGTGAGCCTTGCACTCGCTTTCCAACCCTACATGCCCGACAGTAGGCAGCTCACCTTCGGGGCGGTCGTCTTGACCTTGAACGCGACCGGTTGCGCATTGTTATTCGTGATCTGGAGAGAGCGTTTGACGGACTGGGTGAACGGTCCTAGAAATTGGGAGAGCGCGGAGAGACAGAACGTGTCGAGAGCAGCGCGCGAGATCACTCAGCATTCGGTGTGGAGAGACAGGGGAGGGGAGGATCTGATCGACGCACTGTTGAACCCCAGGACGCTGCTGGGGTTGAGGGAGACGGACATTTTTCGCAGCGAGTGAGTCGGAGTCGGACGAACGTTGGAAGCTGAAAGTGGGAGGAGTGGAGAGAAAGAGGTGAGAGAGATAGTAGAGCGTGGGCTGAGAGCGAGTGATGACGGTACACGCCTGGGCCGTTAGCGCCCTTATGAGCGGAGTTCCCCTGAGGCCTCCTGGCTGGCTGGCTTCCGCATGCCACCCCGAGCACCTCCTTGCCTTTTTCCACCGCCCCTCCGTCTCCCCTTCCGCCCGGCACCCAATCTCTCGAGCCCTTCCTCGGCGCACCAGTCAGCATATGGCACTGCCAGCACGACCAGCACGCCTCGCGCGCGCTGCCCACGCACCTCCCCCGTGCGACCGTGCACCGCTTCGCACGCTTCCCTCAACCGCGGAGAGTAATATTCGCCTGGGTAGATGAAGCCCTGATCAGAGTTGTGCTTCCTCGGACCACTCCAAGGCCGCTGGCTTATCCGCAAAGTGGTGTTCCATACGGGGCCCTGCAGGTACGGACGGCTGCTTCGATTCCATGCCAGTCTGCGGCCCCCGTCTTCAGTCCTGGATCGACACTCTCATGACCACCAGGGTCCTAATCGGCAACGACCAAACGCTTAACAAACTTGAGCTGCTCTGCAGATATTGCGAATGTGAGAACCTCGACAGATACTATAGCATTGGCTGTTGGTACGATGTAGGTGCGCAAGCGCCGATAGGAATGCAAACACAGATTATACGGTAAACAGGACACAAACGAACGGACAAACGGATGCGACGACGAGGAGCAAGGAGCGATTAGCGATGCTGTATGTAAGGAAAGACACTAGTAGGAAACTTTGACATCCCGAACCCAAGATACGTGGTGATGTGATGTATATGTAGATGTGTAAAAGATGGACCTCTCCGCGAACTATATGATAGGTATGTAATACGCACGAAGACTGAATGAGTGGTGAGAGATGACGAGAAAGATCGCGCGGCGAACGCGATGACAAGAGCCAAGGAGGCGATGACTCCGGCGGGCTATAGCCATGTAACTTACGACGGGCTGACAGGCATGTGCGTGCCATCGTACGAGAAGCCTGCAAAAATGTGTATCTCATTAACGGCAACTTGCATAGCACCGCCTCAGCTGCCACTCACCTGCGAACTGGGCTTGCACAGTCTGCGACAGTTGCGATCCCTCCACCACACTGTCCAACGGCGCCTCCGCCGTGAACACGGTGTCGAAGTTGGACACGTCCTACGCGATGTAACAAGTGATGATCAACGACGGTCAGATGAACAAGCACTAAAGAACGAGAACGTACGACTGGGCTGGAGACACTCGGCTTGAACGGCGGTTGGATCTTCTTCTGGATGAGCTTCTGGAAGTCGATGTGGTTGGCAAAGAAGGGGTGTGCCCTGATTTCCTCTGCTCCGTTGACTCCGAGACGCTGTGTTGGGTCGCGCGTGAGGAGGCCTGTCAGGATGCTGCGCGCCTCGGCCCCAATGTCGTCGCCAAAGACAAGAGGATCGTTCAGGATCTTCTGGTACATGGCGTCGGTGTTCTCTGTGGCAAAGGGTAAGCTGTGGAGTGACCGCGGCAAGAAGCGTTACGCACCATCGTAGAACGGCGGGAGGCCAGACAGCATCTCAAACAGGAGAACGCCCAGTGTCCACCAGTCAATCGTCTTGTCTGGGATGACGTGAGCTGTAGCATGGAGGCAGGCGAGGAAATGACATACTGTAGCCCTGCCCAGACAGGATCTCCGGGGCGAGGTACTCCGGTGTACCGCAGAAGGTATTTGTCTTGTCCGAATCCTTCATGTTCAGCTTGCACAAACCGAAGTCGCACAGCGCGATGTGACCGGTGTAGTCAAGGAGGATGTTCTCCGGCTTCAAGTCACTGATTGACAGCACAAAGTGATCAGGCGCGGCGTCGCCGTAGGAATGAAGCGCAGCATACCGGTAGACAACATCGAGCTCGTGCAGATGCTCCAAGGCGAGCAGCAGTTCGGCGCTGTAGAATCTCGATCGCTCCTCGTTGAATCTCTGCTCACGCTGTAGATGGTGGAAGAGCTCTCCTCCATTAACGAAACTGTTGGCAGCATCAAAATGTGCTCAGTGTCAGTCAGAATGCCGAAGTGACTTACGCAAGTACAAGGTACAACTTTTGTTCCGACTGGAAGCTGAATTTGAGAGGGACAATGAATGGGTTGTTCACACGAGCTAGAACCAATCGCTCGGCGAGTGTGTGGGTGATCTCTCCTCGCTGCACAATGTACTGCTTGCGAATGGTCTTCAGCGCGTAGATACGTGATGTGTCGCGCTTGCGGACTTGCATGACCTACGGACACGTCTAGGCGTCAGCGAAAATCTGAGACCTGTCTGCAAAAACAAATTGGCTCACCTTCCCGAAGCTGCCCTTTCCGATGACAGTAATAAGCTCAAAGTCGTCGATGGTGAGAGATTGGCCCTGAAACAGAAGCGTTAGGCATCCACGAAGAATACCCAGAAATCTCATGAACGCACCGTGCTCGGCTTGAATGTGACACCAATTTGGATCTTACCCGAGCCACCCGCGAGGTCGTACCACTGGTCTTGCGACGAAGAGTCGTCAAAGTCGGGCGTGAACCGCACACCACCCATAAAGAGATCATTCCCCATGTCGTCCGCGATACCATCGCCCCCACGTTTTGGCTCCTCAGTGCGCAAGTAACACTGGATAGAGATCTCCGAATGGCGGGACACGTCGCTACATCCGAAATGTTCAGTCGATCCGTGCTTCCACTTTCCCCTCACCAGCGCATGCGAGTAGAGGGAGATCAACATCATAAGGAGAGTACTCACAAGTGCGTCTCATACATATACAGCGGCTTCGCCAAGTCCCCGCCCAACGGGGTGATCAGCACCTGGTTCACCTCAAACTCCATGACGAGGTACGGCAGCCACCAACACTGCGTCCTCTGCACGCTGTCCCTTTGGCTCTTCCGGTTCGCCAGCCGCTGCTGCGTCACGCTCGACGGCGACACCGACGCGGCCACCTTCGCCTGCTGAGACGAGAGCGCGGCCTGCACCGCAGGGGGAACGGCCGCGCCCCCAGGCAAGGCGAGGTTCTCCGCCCACAGCACGCGGATCGCGAGCAGCCCAGACTGGGGCTTCCCGCTCGGGTTTCCTGGGGTGGGCGTCGTCGAGCGGCCGTCCATGTCCTGGATCGATAGCCCGTTCGTCGCCTGCTTCGACTTGCTCTTTCCAAGTTTCCAAGACATCCTGGCTCTGGCTACCTTAGTGGGTGTGTGCTGAGGGTGAGGGGGGGCGCCGATGGGGAATTACTAGGGTATCGGAGAGATGCAAAGCCTGCTTTGCGCTGAGGTGGTGAGCGGGGAGTTGGGAAGATGGGGAAGAAGACGGGGGAGGGAGGGATTGGGAAGGAATAGCCGAATGCTAACGCCCATATACATCTCGGTCGCGCCGCGGGACAGGCCGATCCAATCTTATGCGTTGGCATCGCCAGAGTACGTACTACTATTATTCAGCCGGCTAGGACCTGGCGGAAAAGGGCAGAACTTGGACAGAACATTATCAGGCATGTGGCTGATGATGTACAGAGCTATGGGCGAACGATGCGGATGAATTCGAAGCTATGCTACAACAGATCGCTACGTCGTATGGGCATACAGCTTCGTTCCTGGGCAGTCCATGGAGAGGGCGAATGGGAGCTACCGCGCGACTGCCGAGAGTAAGGCTTCTCTGGTCGCGACAACTCGACTCAACCGCTATTACGCGCTGTAACCTGGGATACTGGGGAGGACGAGACTGCATGACGCCGTGGACACGAAGTCTCGACCGCCGCGCAACAGAGGTGATGTTGGAATGGCATATTCAATGCTGAGTCTCGCGGTGGCACAACGTCTTTCTCAAGGAGCGAGATGGACGGCCTTGTCGGAGGTGATGAAAGATGGGACAGTCCATAGACCATGCTTCTCAGTCGGCGTTGAGGGAGGCGAGTAGCCTCTTTCGACTCTCCGCCTCGGCCTTGGCGACCCGGGCAAACGACCTCGTCCCGCGACCAAACAGCGCTTTTCGCATCTTCATCTCCTCATTCTCCCGGATATGTGCAGCGAGGGCGGCTTGATTGTGGGTGACCCGCTTCTTCGACTCTTTGTAAGGTCCGACCGTCTTCGCCTTCAGTCCGATCCCGAGACGATCGGACTTCAGCACGGTGGCTATTGGTGTGAGCAGTGCGGTTGGATTGTGGGTGGGCGCCGTCGAAGCAGAACGCGGGTCAGCGCTCAGACTGGACTGCATATCCGCATCATCATCGTCTGAGTCGGACAATGTCAGATCCACCACCTCCACCTTCCGCACCTCGCGAACATCATCATCTCGACTGAGCGAGACTTCCCGCTCTTCTATCTTGATGGATAGTTCCGGGTCATCCAAGATGGTTCGCGCTGGCTTCTTCTCTCGAGCCTTCTGCGTGAGCGTTCGTCTCGGGGCAGCCGCGCCAAGGGCTTCACCTTCGCTCCAGCCGCTCTGTTGGAGCATTGCGAATCCCTTGTTTGAAGGACCAATGTGGAGGAAAACAGGGGGCACAAACGGCTGTTCCTGGCGCTCTGGCGGAGGCTCTCGACTCAAGATGTCTGCAAGGGTAGGCACAGGTGTAGTGCGTGATGAGGAAGGCTCGGAGTTGATGACCCGGGAAGCAAATCAGTTGTTCCGCCTCCTTTGAGGAGCCGCAACGGGTTGCGGTGAGACAACCGTGGTAGATTCAGGTTGCAATGGTGAGGGTAGGGATGGAGAGACGACATTCGGAGGGGAGGCTTGCGGCCTGCTTGAAGGTGCACTGGACGAGCGGGGCAGAGAGCGATACCAGGAGCCTACATGAGAGGACGAAGATGGCTCATCTGCGCGAGGTATTGATGAAGACGCGCCGCCCAGCATACTGTTGATTTCATCGTATGGCACGACCGCTGGAACAAAGTGGGGTGCATTCTGGAGGCGACGGTTCACCCCGAAACTGGATTCGGTAATCCAAGGATCCTGTGTCTCTTCCTCAGCGACTTCAGATTCAACCTCCTTTCGCTGTGGCGGATCATAATGGGAGTATATGTAGTGCGTGACAGTCGCCATGTGAATGGGAAAGAGGAAGGATAAGAAGTAAGGATGAAGGGGAGGAGAAGACGATGTGGCTTTGCAGCAAGCTTACAGTAACGTCATTGAGTCAATGCTGAGTGAATTATGCCACGTGATTTGGGTATGTGACTACAATTAGCGTCACGGTTCCCTTGAAGTTCAAGTTGAACTTCCTTCAGCCAACCTTCAGCTCAATCTACCACGTTTCTGACTCGATGAATATCCCAACTAGTGACGACGGCATATACACTGCGCATATCAGAGACAACGTCGTTTTTCATCTAGTAAACTCCTACAACGACGATCCCTACTGGAGTGTCCAAAAACACCCAGACATACACAGTTAACTTGAGAGCCGTCTGGCATCGGACGCATGCCTATTGCTCCTGGATTGTGCTCGAGTTCGGCGTTTTCTCAGTCTTCTCCATGCGTCTGTGCACCACCGGTCGAGTCTCAGTACTCAGTACGCGCTCAGTCACCGTCAGTCCTTGATTCAAGAATCACCAGTTGTTTCAGGGCCTGCTTCTGCTCCGGATCCATTCTACTATCGCTCGAAGAACGACTGAAATGAGGCTCGCTGTATGGGACCCCTGGGTAGTCTCGTGCCCAGCGCGGATTGCATATCTCGCACATCGGGGCCCGAGACTAATGACTGTACCAACGTAAATTCATCCGTCTATGTAGACAACGACATTGATTTACTCGTTTACTCGTTCCGACATATAGGAGCACATCCGTCTTGGCCAGCGCCCTATGATTCCACCAGCGATATAAGTGTGGCACGTCATAGAATGGACCCTGCTTCGATGACCTTCATGAGACTGTGGTCTATGTGACTCGCATCAATGGGGTTGTAAGAGGTATCTACTCGATTCAGTGCGACGACGGGCCAGGCTTCAATTTCAAGTTACTGCAATTCGTAGTCTTTAGCCGAGCAACAAGTTGAAACGGGGATCAATGTCCTCCAATTGAAGCAGGGATCCCGCGGGCTTGACGCAGCCGGAGCAGACCCCCAATGGCCGTCGCATCACCATCGATACGAACCTGCCCGAAAACTGCGATGTGTACTTATGCCAGGCTGTCAGGGCGAGATGATCGAGGGTCCGCGTGATGCTGGAACCAGTATTGAGAACCAGTCGATTGTGGCCATACAGGTTGTTCTCGAGAAATATGCATTGAAACTCATGCTTGTGAATTTGCTTGAACATCGCCGAAAGAGGTTTCGTGAGTGAAATGTTGAATATTAGCGGCACGAGTGGTTAAACCGCAGTGGCAGTGACTAGTGATGGAGAATGTCGCTGACACAAAAGTTGGAACTTGGAACATATCAAGGGTTCGCCCACATCGAAGTACCTGCGCATACACCAATCCATACTTGGAACATTTCCTGCGAAGTCCCGTTTCGGGGTACATACCAAATATAAGTGCATTCAATGCTCAATGGCGAAGTACTAGTAGGACTGATATCGCCTATGGTGCGTGGTGGCGTACTAGCGACAAATGCAAAGCCAGCCTATTGTGCTCTGCGTAATTCCTACACATAGGGCTTTTGAGCCCATCACATACGTCTCGCGAGGTATGCTCATGGACGAGAAGGATTATCGACAACTTGAAACTGGTTTGAACTAAGAACTTCCCGTCGGTTGGTAGTCAGGTGATTTGGAAGAGTAGCGCTCAGGCGCTACCCCGCAGGCGGGCAGGCTTGTGACTGTCCATAGTCTCGAGTCCTCGACATCAACCACTGACCCCGCGTAGCCCATTTCGATTGACCAGCTTGAATAACCAATCTCATCGGATACTCCTGCTTCTGTGCTCTACTTTACCGCTGTTATTGTTGAACATCATGGAACAAAACGGCGATCCTGAAGTCGTCCGCATCTGGTCGGTCCTCTCAGAAGTGTCTGAGCAACTGGGTCAAAATCGTGCCGCTGCTGTAAATTTACACGCTCTCGCGGACGGAGCCAAGGTGGGAACGCAACTCAACGATACTCCAATGCGCATTCATTGATAGAAAGACAGGCACAAGCCATACACTCTCAAACTGGCTTTGTACTGCGTCGGTACGTGTCCTCGTGATTACTGGAGAGATAGTACAATCTGACCGAGGTCTCAGCTTCAATCTGGACAAACCCAAAGGTTCGCAGCACTCCCTCATTCTCCTCCTTATATGAACAAGCTGTCCGCTAGAGGTTTACGATGCCGAACTGGAGAGAATGAACGCCGCCATGTCCGCCGAGAACCAGACGCTGCTGAACGACAATCGACAACTTAACGCTCTCATCCGGGAGTACGAGCAGACCCTCGAGAACGTCATGGCGACGTTCCGGACGCGTGCAGTAAGTCCCTTCTCCGTCAGTGGTCAATTATCCGGGATGTCCAAGACGAGTTGTGCAGCATGAAGTGCAACAACGGGAGCTAGCCCTCATGCGTCAATACGAAAGCGTCATTATACAACGCGAGACTGAAGCCCTCGACGAATCCCTCATCCTCAACAACGCCCGATCCGAATCGCTCGCGCGTATGGGTCGTATGCTCCGCGCAGTGTTGCGTAGGCTTGGCGGGGAGGACGCCAGCGTGTACGAGGCATATCAAGCTCATCTGCACGCATTGGCAAGTGGCGGGCGGAGCGGTCAGACATCGAGGGAGGCCTCATCGACGTCGGCAGTTTCAAACCCCGAAGAGACGAACAATGAAGGACAGACGGAGGCTGAGGGTAGCAGCAGGACAGACAAGGGCAAAGGACGGGATGACGGGTCACAGGAGGAGGTCCTACCGGCCGACGTCGATGTGGACCGTGCTTTAGAGGAAGAAGACGATCCCGAGAAGAGGCTTGCAACAGCTGAGTGGGCTCTCGATCGCGAAAGCGAACTCGCCCGCCTAGAGCGGGAGAACGAGGAGCTCCGCGCCCTGCTGAACGGCTTGCTCAAACCCCCAGCACCGACACCAGCACAAGCGCAAGCACCAACAGCAGGCACAGAAGCGACACACCGCACGACAGACTCCACCTCCTCTACCACCGCCCCCATTTCCATCCCAGACCTCCCCAGCAGCGAAGACGAGGATCGCGACGCCCAGTTTGCCACCCTCACGCGCCCCCAGCAGCAGCAACGGCTATTGGGCGGACGACCAGGCACCGTCGGTCCGTTTGGTACCTACAAAAAGACGACGGTCATCCGGGTGGACAACCGGTAATATCGGTCGTTCGAGCCGCGGTGAGCTTATTCTCGCTCTGTGCCTGTTCCTTTCGGATGCCTCGTGGCGAGCTAGCTCGCCACGCGCCGTAGGCTAGCGTATGGGTCTCTCGCCACCATTCCGTCCACATCCACATACGTCCTTGGACGCGCTGCACTCATTTGTATTGTTTGCTAGATGACGACGATGACTGCCATGATTCCATTTGTGGGACGATATAGATACATTACTATGGTATAACTGCATGAAGCGTTCTCAGCGAACCCAGCGACAACGGACGGACGGCACACGCAAAGAGAGCTAAAAGCAGGATACACAACTACACATAACTTACACGTCACGATCGCGACGAAGGGAGCGTTTCCCCCGGGTATCGGACTCGGGTTTCGAGTCGCTCCAACTTCACCTCGGTCTATTGCGATGCGATACCGGTGGGCTATAAGCGTGTCATGACAGCGACGGCTCGCCCCACACGCTCTTGACGGTCTCGCACTTGACCTCGGCGACGTACATCCGCAGCCACTGCACCATCTCCTTGCTGATCTGGTGGCAGCGCGTCAGGTCGACAGACTCGAGCCGGGCCGGACGGCCCACCGCGAGCGATGCGGACGAGAGTACCGGCACGGACGGCTGCCGTGCGAGGATGTGCGCGGTGGCGGCGAACGAGGACGCAGAGGACGTCGTCGTCGTCGTCAGCGCAGAGGAGGAGGACATCGCTTGCCGATGGTGTGCGTGTGCGTGTGCGTGCCCGGATGCGCTCGCGCTCGAGATGGAGACGGCGGCGGGCATCGAGTGCGGCTGGTGTGGGAGCGGCTGGCGCGGGAAGGCGCGGGAATGTGGGGGCAGGCGGGACTCGACGATCGAGCGGAGGGTCTCCCATTCCAAGGAGGTGCAGCCCTCGACCGAGAGGGTCGTGAGCTTCGGGCACACCCAGGTCTGTGAGATTGGAGGGGTGGCGAGGTTCTGGCAAGGGAAAAGGTCAGCACATGACGTGACGGTCAGGAGAGCGGGATTGGTGGCGACTGACCCGCATGAGGTTCGACGTCGCGTCCTCCACATCGACGAGCTCCAGGGAGGTCAGCGCCGAGAGACGCGGCAGGAGGCGCGCAAAGCGCAACTCGTTGAAGAAGCACGACTCAATCCGTAGGTGGTGCAACGGGAGAACGGTCAGAGACTGTCTCCGAAGGGCCTCCAGCATCGGCGACACATTGTCCAGGTAGCACAGCTCCAGACGCTCCAACGCCGGGAACGCGAGGAGGTTGAGAATGGTGCGGGTGCGCAAGTTGCCGGAGTAGTAAAAGGACGCCTTCCGAAGGTGAGGTAAATGAATCGTCCGTGTGTCCGACACGCGTGCCAGCACGTAATCGTCGTGCTCCGTTGCCTCGGACGC
Source organism: Coriolopsis trogii (assembly GCA_020543525.1). Classification (NCBI taxonomy): domain Eukaryota; kingdom Fungi; phylum Basidiomycota; class Agaricomycetes; order Polyporales; family Polyporaceae; genus Coriolopsis; species Coriolopsis trogii. Next base: position 1,756,297 of record JAHYIO010000023.1, on the reverse strand, counting down.
GGACGTGGCACAGGTGTCCGGGTCCACGTCGGACATATTGCGCAGGACGACTTCTTCGAGCTGCGGGCACGCACGCAGGGTCTTCAGTATGACGTCGACCGAGGGCGAGAACCCGTTCCAGTATCCGCCCAATTTGAGCACGCGCAGATTGCTGAGCAAGGCGATGTCCCAATTGAAGTTGAACGAGGTGAAGGACGACGAGCGCAGCCGTGGCGTCGTGCGCTCGAACATTGGCAGTGGCGGTTTCGAGTAGTGGTCTTCTTGCATCGAATGCGAGACGCGGATAGAGAGGACCTCCAGCTGTGGCGCCTGCTCCTTACAGCGGCTGAGCGCGACATGGGCTTGTGGCCGGCTGGGAACGATGAGGTGAAAGGACTTCCAACGCCATATTGCGGGGCGGACAAGATCCATCGCGGTCACGATACTTTCGGTCGAGACTGTGCCATGTTCCATTCGCGGGCTGAAGTCCAGGCAGATGTGCAGCGGCGCAGTCTTCGAACGGTCGAGCTTCAGGATCGCCCTATCCACGGAGTGGTGCGTGCCCATCATAACGCGCGTCCATAGCATGGGGGAATTGACCGCCACCTCCCTCCAATAACGGCATGCGAGCATGAGGTTCGCGAGAGTTATCGAATCCTCCTCTTCCTCTTCGAGGACCGCTATCGAGAAGATGGAGGCGAGGAGATCGTTGGGAAGACGCTGAACGGGAGATTGCATACGAACCGCTTGTTCCAACCGTGATTCCAACAGGTCCCGCTCGCTGAGCAGCGAGGCCATCTTGGACTCGAGCGAGTGAATCGCTTCCCGTAAGTGGGGGATCGACAGGTTCGCGGTGGATCTCCGGGGGCTGGACATCCACTGTGCGGGGGCGCGCGAGAGAGCCCCTTGTGGCGGCTCAGGGGCGCGACGGTAGGGGGCGTTCTTGTCCGAGTAGGCTGCGGCCATGAGTGTAGCGGTGTCGCAGGACGCGTCGTACGGTGGCGGCTCAGACAGCTCGGAGGTCCAGGACATGGTTGTCGGTGCGCGCGCGAGGGTGTGCTCGAGCGTAGCGTAAGCCATTGCGGTGGGATGAAGGCGAGGAGTAGGTTGCAGAAGAGGAGTGCGGTGCATGTTATACCACCGGATGGGGCGACCAGACGCGTTCCGTTGCGCGGCGAAAGAGGTCTAACAAGGCGTGCGAAGAAGACAATCGGTCGGTTTCGAATACTCGTTGTGTCGACCACGGCGGTGCTGCCGCGCCTTGTGTCTGCTAGCTTGTTGTGGTAAAGCGGGGAGATGGATGGCTCGGGAGGCGAAACACGAAAGTGACGCGCCACGAGAACTAGGGCCCTAGGGAGTGGGCGCGGGTGTGTGGGTGCCCGAGGAGAAGAGGATGGGGGGAGACGGAGGAGGTGGAGGAGCAGACGGGCGGGCGGACCTCGTCGTCGGACGCAAGGGTCTGTCGGGCGAGGCGAGGGTGTCGATGAGCACGGCAGGCTTGGGCCAGGGAGAAAATACGAGACGGGCTGGCTTTAGGCTCGCGATGAGACATTGATAAAGCGTTTTGTGCGAGGGGAGGATGATGGCAGAGACACGAGGCCGGGTGCATGGCTGCCCGAGCGGTACGTGCCATAGAGAAGAGTTGTGGGTGACCCTGGGCTGACCTGCAACGTGGGACGTCGAATAGCAGCCTCCAACACGAGGGATGCAACGAGGCAGCACGCAAGCCCCCGCGTCCGGCCGCGAGCCAAGTCCGCTCCCAAACGCTCGCTTCGAAACTCTGACTCCCTCCTCGTCCTCCCCCGGCCCTTATCGCCTTCGGGGCCCACCACGCCCATCAGAATCCGTCGCAGCGCAGACAGCATCGGTTCTATTGCGCTCTACCTATCCGACACATCGTCACTCCCTCCCGGGAAGCCATTCCTCCCTCTCACGATCCCGTCTCTTCTCGACCAATCGTCTACTCCGACTGTTCTCTCGCCCTCGCCCCCATCTGGTCTTCCCGCCGATAGTGGAAAAACTGATACAGCACCTGCCAACATCATACGTCAGTCCAGACCCGCATGGCCCGACAAAACAAACTCGACGCTTACAAACAGGTCCAAGAACACAGTCAACGCGCTTCCTAAACAAGGAGTAACACACCGACATCCCGTCGTCTTCGAATCAGCTCCATGCTCTCCGAGTCCAGGCTGTCATGCACCCACCGGCGATCCATGGCGCATTCGCTACAAGATGCCTCATGTCCATCGAGGACGCCAGGATGGACAGAGTATACGTCGTGTTTCCCGAGATGGAATAAACAAAGAGGAAGGGCGATAGTCCTTCGCACCTGGTGCTCAAATTCTTGACTGTGCATCTGGCGTTCAGTTCCTACACGCGGTCTCCAGAAATGGATCCACGCACCTATTTGCGGGATACGCGCTCCGACTTTGCACCATCGTGAGCTCAAACACCTTCCAGACAGTACACGCACTCACGGAAGAGGGCCGCACTGATCCACCCCAATATCTGGCTTCGCCACTCTATAACCTCCACTGGCTTCGGACGAGGCGTGTCTCCGTGCATGTGCCTGTCCACCGCCCATGCCACCAGGCCCACTCCGAAAACAAAGACAAGCGCGGTTGAGAACTTCAGGGTCTCCTTCCACACAGACTTCACCGAGCGCGGCTCTTCGGTGCGACCATCCCCCGGCAGGAGCGGACTTGCTTCATCGTACAAGGCAGACATCCTCGAGTCCTCGGTAATGAGGAGCGGCGCGCCTTGTCGTGCCCGTTTCCATCGGTAATAATAAATTTGTATGAGCAGGATGGCATCACATATGGAGTACTGCATGGCAAATGAAAGCGTCTCAGCAAATTTCGTCTGACGTACCACCGAGGGTGATTGGCTCACTCACATAACTGCCAAGGATGACGATGGTGGGTAACAGCCCCGCCAGAATAGCCCCCGAGAGGTTGCACAGGTCGCCGATCAGCCATATGACGACAAAACTCACGCTGAGCCCTTCACCCGACTGTAGCTGGTAGTTTTCGATAATCTGCGGAGAATACACGACTAGCCTGGGAGACAAAGTTAGCAAAGTTTAGGTTATAGGGATACTGTATAGAACGTACCAGCAGGCAATCGAGACCCAGCCCAGCTACGCGGGCGAAAGGTTGAGTACCAGCTTGAATCTGTCCGTGCAGGCATTGCGTACAAAGTTGCTCAACTCCTGACTGCCATCGAATGCCATTGTCCAGCCAAGATCAGCAAGTCCAAGCCAGAAAAGTTCGCGTGACCTTGTCTAGCGTTATCTAGCAGCTGGGAAACGAGGCGTAGATTGTTCACGGAGACTTGCGGGGAAATGAACGAGCACCCGAGATGAGTGAAAGAGGACGTCGACGAGCCCTGATGAGATGCTGCCGGGGCCAGAAGGCACCCCCGGCATATGCCGAAGAGTAGCCGTGTCGGCCGTGCTCTGTCGTCAGTCCTCTGTCTTCGTTCTCCGAGTCCTCCTCGTCTTGCTGTACGACCTCCGACTTGAACAATGAACTCTCAAGACGCTTGGAGACGACTCTCGCAACAGCTGCAGCGTGCTGCCGCTAGCGGTGGTGGTGGCCCACGTATGTCGGGCAGGGGATTCTTCGCTGGCTCGGGTCTGCTGTTGGCTTTAGTTGGAGGCGGTATCGCGTTGAATGCGAGTCTGTTCAATGGTGTGTCATGATTTGGAATGTCATGCGGATACCTACGTGACGAATAACGCATTTCTGTCTGCAGTGGACGGTGGTCACCGTGCAATCAAGTACACTAGGTGAGCAACCCCGCATACCTTCTCCAATTCTATACTCAGACCCCACGGCGCCCAGGCTGCACGGCGTCACGGACGAAGTGTACCCAGAAGGGACACATCTCATGGCGAGTCCTTCAATGAGAAGGCGAAGACGATGTGTCTTACTATGACCATGCAGATCCCATGGTTTGAAACACCCATCGTCTACGATATTCGTGCTAAGCCCCGCAATATCGCCTCCCTGACCGGCACCAAAGGTACGCCCAGTGACAGAACGCGTGCATGTTCAGCAACTCACTACCTCCCTAGATTTGCAGATGGTCAACATTACGTGCCGTGTGCTCTCCCGACCCAACATCTCTTCGCTGCCTACAATTTACCGAGAGCTTGGGACGGATTATGACGAGCGTGTCCTGCCGTCCATAGTCAACGAGGTCCTCAAAAGTGTAGTTGCTCAATTCAACGCGAGCCAAATTATCACACAACGTGAACAAGTGCGTAATACTCGATTGATACGCTGTTTCCTCGAGGACTCACTCGTTTCCCGTGGCGCCTCGTAGGTGTCAAGGCTGGTCCGCGAGAATCTCACGCGACGCGCGTTACGCTTCAATATCGTGCTCGACGATGTTTCGATCACGCATGTCGCCTTCTCGCCCGAATTTACACACGCTGTCGAAGCGAAGCAGGTACGCAGACCGGCCTCGAGTGCTTAGTATGGCCCTTTCTTATTACGTCCTGCAGGTCGCCCAACAAACTGCGCTTCGTGCAGCCTTCCTGGTGGATCAGGCGATTCAGGAGAAGCAGGTAAGCAGCACTTCCGCGTAGCCCGTCATCGGACACGCCCTGAAGTCGTCACACAGTCCATCATCGTTCGGGCGCAGGGTGAGGCGCGTAGCGCTGAGCTCATTGGCGAGGCGGTGCGTCAAAACAAGGGTTTCCTCCAGCTCAGGAGACTTGAGGCGGCTCGCGACATTGCGAACCTTCTGGCTGCGTCGGACAACCGTGTAATGCTTGACTCTCAGAGTCTCCTTCTGAACGGTGCGTAGTCTCCCTGGGAATGCTATCACCACGGTGCTGACGTGGATTCAGTGGCGGCGGATGATGCAAAGGAGCTGCTCTCGTTCAAAAAGTAATGACGTCGTCGCTGCAGTCCCAGTACGGTATATCGATCCTATTTGGCCCGCTTTATGAGCACACCCTTCATGAGATTTCTCCCGCGTGCTTTGCCTTCTAGCGTTTCACGTCTTGAGTGGCCAATCATTGACACTGTATCGCCGAGTCGTTACGTTGTGCCGACCTGCAGGCTCTCATGTAGCTACCCACGTTCGACAAGGCACGCACGCTTCAGAGTCTAGAAGTGATAGCCTATAGTGGACAGCACACAGGACCTTCGATGGTACGTGACGTCTCCAACACCGAACTAGGTTTACTATCGCGACCACGTGACGTCCCTGACTTCCCTGACTTCGCACGTCGACCGATCGCGCTCGGATGCACGACTGGCTCTCTCTTCTTCATCTCTTCTCGGTTACGACCATTATGCCGCGCCGAAAACAACTCCCCTCTACCGCCGAAGGCGAAGACCTCGAAAGGGACGGAAGTGAGAATGAGGAGACACAGCCGCGCAAAAGAGTGCGGTGGGAAGGCAGTGCAGAAGAGCAAGGCGAGAATGATGAGAGTCCGGAAGAAGAAGACACATCTTCTAGGTCTGAAAAAGAGAAGGTGCGGCCGTTTTTGTTTTCAATATAATGTACTCTGAGCGCTCCGCCAGGTTTGCCTAGTAGCATCGTACCAGTTGTGCGTCGAAATTGTGACTGTATGCGCATATAAGCTGAATATTCTGGCATTCAGCGGACGCGTAGCATGTGCATACTACGATCCTGTGAAATGCACGATTTGTGTTTTCGACGACAGTCCAGACAACCGACACTTTGACCTGACCAAGGCTTGTGAGTACATACACGAACAGTATCGACTCACTACTCCTCAATTGATATCATACATGCAGTTCTCGAACAAGCGTCCCCCGATGTTGTGCTGACTAGTGCTGCTGTGGACGATCATTTCATGGACGTCCTGCGTGACCATAGTTTGTTTCTCATGCCATTTGGGCCGCGCATATACTCACCGATATGTAGTGGACTCCTCTAGAGGAACGTTCCACGTGCGGCCGCGCAAGGAATTCGTACCTGTGAAGGGCCGAGACCGCCTTCTTTCGCTCCGTCTCCTGTCGGAGTTGCCCATGACGAATGCCCAAGATACCGCGTCGGATTTGGGATCCACCTCCGAGGCTCGAAACGCATATGACTTCATGCGCCGGCGTCGAGAAGTGGGCGAAGACCCTGCTATGCAAAAGTGGAACGCGTCTGTGCGCTTGGCGAACTACGCATCTGTAGAGAACTCCCCACTCTGCGTACGCCACCTTAGCCCTGCTCTCACAGACGCACGCCATGCTCACACACATACAGCTAGGATGCATTGGCGCGTTACTTGACTACCTCACAAGAGCGCGTGCTGTCGCTAATCTCGAGGACGATGGCATCGGCGAGCTGGAGGTCCGCAACATAGAGCCGATGCCCCTCCTAGACTCCATGCAAATCAACGCCGACGCCCTCTTCTCGCTCCAGATCTTTGAAGACGAGAACCACGCGTCCATTCACTCTGACAAGACGAAGGAGGGCCTCTCGCTCTTCGGTATCCTGAACAACACGAAGACGACGCTGGGCCGGGCGCTGATGCGCGAGTGGTTCTTCCGGCCGTCGATGTCGCTGGAGGTCATCAACGCGCGGCATGACGCGGTGCAGTGCTTCTTGGAGCCGGACAATAGCCAGGCGAAGAGTGCGATGCTCAACCATTTGAACGGTATGAAGAACGTTGCGAAGATCATCGCCGCCATGCGCGGAGGGAGAGCCAGAGTTTCAGATTGGCAAGGGATTGTGAAGGTGTGTGCGAGAGCCATGGTCGCGAAGGCCGCCGTCTTAGGGTTGACTCGCTCACAGTTCGCATATCATGGGTTGTTACTCCGCGATGCGCTTTTGGAACTCAGTCGGGCTAGTGGCGTGCCAATTGTCAAACGGGTATGTTCGACTTTGTGATGGACGGCTGTGAGCTGATGACTGTTGTAGTTGCTCGAGGCGCTGGACGTCGCAAAGCTACGGGATATCGGGAACATGGTCAACCAGACGGTAATCACATGCGGAGAAGCTGTACGTCTTTAGATAACATCCGTTGCACAGATTGACTGGGAAGAGAGCACAAACGCCGGACGCCTCTGCGTCAGGCCACGCGTCGACGAGGAACTCGATAATTTGAAGCATATATACAACGGCATAGATGCTGTCTTAGTGCGTGTTGTGTTGATGACTTTGACGTTGCATGCTCCAACGACCTACCCCGCTGTTACTCTAGTCCAAGGTCGCCGAGCAGGTCTCAGCGACGATACCTCCCGATTACACCTCCTCGCTCAATGTGGTGTACTTTCCTCAACTTGGTATGCTGGTTATCTAATGTTTGTTTGCACGTACTCATGTACCTGGGGCGTGGAATTTAGGCTTTCTCCTCTGCGTTCCCATGCAGGAAGAGTGGAACACTTCGGCTGGAATACGAGTGCTAGATGGCTGGAGTTTCCAGGTACGTCTCATTGCTTGACCTACGCGAAGATAGCTCACCACCCCATAAAGTTTTCTTCTGAGTGCGTACTCATCTAGTGGTTTAGCACGAGAGTAAGGCCTGATATCGGTCGTTCAGTTCGCATGTTTACTTCAAGTCTCAAGAGATGCACGGTGGGTGATGACCACGCATGCATACAAGCATAGCTTGACGGCTTCATGATCAGATATGGATGTCCATATCGGCGACCTCCACCCAGCAATAGTTGGTGCGTTCGTATGACATTTCATTCACCAACACTCTTTGAGTGGCGTGACAGACCGAGAGATAGAAATTGTACATGCTTTACAGGAGAAGGTACTCGTCCATGAGAAAACAATCAGCGACGCGTATGACGTGTGCGCCGAGCTGGATTGCCTCCTTTCTTTTGCTCTCGCCTCGTTCTCGAATGATTACAGAAGGCCACATATGACTGAGGACAATGTCACCGATATCAAGCAGGGGAGGTGCGTTTGGAATATTGACATATAAGGCTCATGCTAATCGGTATCTCCGGTCCGTAGGCATCCACTTCAAGAGCTTGTTGTCGATACCTTTGTACCCAACGACACATACATTGCCGGCGGAGCTGGTATTGGGGTAGCCCTCGACAACGACATCGATGAGGATTTCGACTCACAGGATGACAACGTCCGCATGAAGAACAGCATCATAGTGTGCACAGGCGCGAACGCTTGTGGCAAGGTAGTCACTTCCATTTGAGTCGCGCTCCATGCCTGCTGAGGCGGTTCGTCTCCGCGAAGAGCGTTTACCTCAAGCAGGTCCGTTCTTTGACGCATCTCACAAGGAATCATCTGATCTGCTTTCAGGTTGCTCTCATACATTACATGGCTCAGGTAAGTGGATCAACATGTTTTCCTCATCTCATGGATGATTTTATGTACTTGCGTAGATTGGATGGTATGGCCCTCAACTTGTGCAATGAGGTGCTCATGCTGAACGTCGATGATACTAGTTTTGTACCAGCAGAACAAGCCATCCTTGGCATCGTGGACAAGAGTGATATCTTTCGCATATCTCGTAACACACTCTCGCTGACGTGTTGATACACAGTTTTCACCCGTGTCCAGACTCGGGAATCCGTATCTAGGGTATGGAGCCGTCAACGGCCCCACGCACTGCCTAATTGTATTGATGAATAGGTGCAATCGGCTTTCATGATTGATCTCAACCAGGTCTCTCTAGCATTGCGAAACGCAACTGAGCGGTCCCTTATCCTCTTGGACGAATTTGGCAAGGGCACCCTTCCGAGCGGTCAGTCTTTCGCAACAGCACTAGTTCATAACTGATGTATATGCACTTCGTAAGATGGGGCTGGTCTGTTTTGTGGTGTGCTGAAAGAGCTTCTCAACCGGGGTCCAACCTGTCCCAAAGTCGTCGCTACAACACACTTCCACGAGGTCATACAGAACGACTTCCTTAGCCACCGCAGATTGCCCATCACTTTCGTCCACATGCAAGTCTTGTTGGCCTCTTCCTCCGGTGAGACCAGCCTCGAAAGTGATGAGGAGGGATCCATGCAAATCATGCCAGGCGACCCGATTACGTATCTCTACAAGTACACCGACATCGACCGACAGTGAGGTCGCAAGGACTAACGTTCTCGTTCCAGGGTGACGCACGGATACTCACTACACTCCCATGCGATTACGTGCGCCGAGCTCTTCGGCATCCCAAAGCGGGTAGCTGTCCGTGCGCAATATGTCAGGTAAACTCGACGATACATTGTCGTCCGCCTGTGCAACTCATCCCCGTTAACAGCGAGCTCTTGGCCAGACACGAGATTTACGAGTTGTTGGATGAAGACATGACGGAAGCAGAACGCAAGGATCTCGAGGACGCCGAGGAGGTTTGCCGTCGTTTCATAGCCTGGGACATTGAAGGAAGTACTGCCGAAGGTCAGCCGGTGAGGGACTCTCTGGCTCGGGTCCTTGGCCGTACTCCTTGATGTTGAACACGTCGCATGTGGGAGCGGAGTATGGGCTCCCTCAATCCCTGTTTCTGGCGTATGTGAGTCACGAATCAAGACTTCAGATCAATGTGCGAAGATTAACCTCGTATGCCTGGGTCTTATGCGACCCCTCAGAACACCGATACATCATCCTGCATATTGTCTTCGCTTTCGGTTTCTGTATCCTCGGAAGGGGTACTATCATCCGTGTACGGCCCGTCAGACCCAACGTAGAGCGACTCTGCGTCCTCCGATAACTCTCCCTCCGCGTCCTCCTCAGGAAGATTGATCGGCTCCAATCTGTATAGGCGGTACAGGTCGGCCCGAAACACTCCCCAAGGGTGGTGAACGATGGTGATATCAGAGATGGTATGTGTGGAAGGAATGTCCGTCTCAGGAGTATCAGGTGGGAATAAGCGGGGGAGCTGTAAGATAGCGCTGAGTGCACGGTCCAGGAGCCGTACATTCTTCCAAGGAACATCGGGTGCCAATTTCCGCTCCCTCCGTTCCTTCTCGAACAGATAGCGAACGTACCCGGCAGGAGACGTAGCCCATACGTCTATGTAGGCGAGCGTCGGGTGGGCGGGCAGTCTGTTCAGGGCATGAAATTCATTCATATCTTCCGCTTGGAAGACGAGATGGCGAAGAATGGGACAAAGGTGGATAAATTCCACGTATGGATAGCGCGTGGAACTGGTCTCGTTGTGAATTGACATGTCGAGATGGTCGCGAAACTCGAGATACTCGATGGTCTTGCCCCACTTCTTGAGCACGCGCCCTTGTATGTCTGTAGCCATGGGGAGAACAAGACGCTTGAGACTGGGTAGCTCCCACTTCCGGAAGTGATTTGAATAGTCTGATATCTCGACGTCATACTCCTGAGACAGGTCCAGCTCCTCCAGTGTTGGTAAGGTCACGCTATCTAGTAACGCCGGATGGTTGATGTTGATTGTCAGGGCCACTAACGAGGGGCTCGATGTGATGCAGTGTATGGGGAAAGTGAAGTGAGGAGTACCGCCTTGAGGCCACTGCTCGAAGCGTTGCAGATGTCCAGCCACCGACTTGACTGCTGCTGTTAGACTGTTGGGGAAATGGTACAAAGCGACCCGGCGGAGGTCGTCCTCCATCGCGAAGAGGGCATCCGTGAATACGAGGGAGCGCAGGCCGCTGCAATGAGTGATAATGTAGGCGAGCTCGCTGATGACGGAGTCCCGGATCTCGGATATCACGGGGCAGTCCACGACGATCCTCCTCACCAACGCAGCAAGGCTGTTGTTTTCCCGGAGGCTCCTGGCGAACTTGAGGACCTGTCCGGCATAGCGGAAGGACACTTCCTCGAATATGAAGGGCAGTGCGTAAGAGTGCCATCGCTTGCTGACTTGCCAGAGCGTCTGCTTCGCGGCTGCTGTGCGCGTCCAGAGTGAACGTGTTCCTCGGCTTGGGGTCGGATCCAGAAGGGAGCTGGGCGGCAAGACGAAACGGAAGATGGTATGGAGGAGTTCCACCGGTAGGTCATCCGTGGAGCCGTTCTCGTGTCTGATCCATCTTGTCGCTGTCTCCTTGCAATTTCCCTGAACACTTCTTCAGTTCCAGGCGCAACTATCCGTTGGACAGGGGCCAAACGTGTCTTACGCAGAGGCGGGTGAGCATACGCTCCATACGGGCAGTTTCTTTCTTCTGCTCTGCTAATCGCTGCTCCTTCCACCTCCTCAACGCGATGACCTCCGTTAGAAGATCAGATAGCGGCCTGCCTTCCTGGAGAAGGGCCAGAACCTCGTGGTCGCTTATAGGTTCGGATGGTGTTGAATCCATGCCAGTTGGGGCCAAGCAGTCTAGCTGAACCTCGGGTGAGTACTCATCCGCCCGAGGATTCAACTCAATGTGCATGGCGACGAACCTCGACGTTGGGATAATGTAGCTTGGTGCCGAAGTGACCATTTCCGTAACCGAGAACTTCATTTTCAATCGCTGACAAAGCCAATCTTGCACAGCATTCCATGCATTGACCGATCGTTCTTACTTGCCATATCTGGCCGTCTATCCTGCTCTGGAATTTATTCTATGGTACATGTTGAAGGCAGGCGCATTCAGAGGAGAACCGTACGTATATCACGCACTAGACGTCACTCGATAGTACAACAGCTCTGGACACTTAAGGATTCACGCCCAACTCCGCCAAGCGATACCTTGGCGTTCGAGTAGAGAACTCCAGATAAGACTGCAGCGGCGAGGGCACATCAGTATTTATCGACCCCGCTCAGAAGTGTTGATTACAACTCGTACCTGTAAATAGTTCTTCCACAGCGACAAGAGGTCTTCATCTCCGGAGATGATGTGCTCGATCCTTTGTGCGGTATCGAGCACTTCTTCCATGAGTTGCCGCAAGACTTCCAAAGGGCTGATCTGCTCCGCGGATGCGCGCAAGTTAACATAGTTGCTCGTTTCACCAGCGAGCTCTTCTTTGTAAAAGGATAGGCTTGATACAGTCTCAGCGTGAGTCGTGCCATGGATAATACTCATGAAACATACATGTCGCTGCATATTCAAAAATAATAAGCAACAGAGGAAGTATACCGAAGTATATGCACGTACTTGGTCCCCAGTGTCCAGTGCTCTATCTCACTTTCAAGAAAACATCAGCTGACAATCCCATCAGGTACTGGCCAAGACCGACACTTACGGCAGAATTTGTAAATAGCTATCCGCTGTTTCTCGCCAGCTCCGCATGAACATGAAGTGCGTGTACTGCGGTCCTCCACCAGCTCTTGTGCGCAGATAGTACGGATAGCGTAGAGCGGACGGGGCGACCTGCATCCCAGCCGTGGAGAACTCGATCGCCGTAGCCGTCAGGGCATCGACGGTACCAGTGACAATGGCGTCGGCCCCCACGTCTGTCCACAACATGTGCGCTTCCCTAAGCAATTTCGCGAGGCGGTCGAAGATAGGGTTGACCTGCCGCTCTCCACGGATGAGACGGCGAGCAAACTGTGAGACCGACTCTGCATCACCGTCGCCGAGATCTTCGCCGTAGAGCATGCACGCTGTATAGAGCGCGATGTAGCACCGGTGTTCGAGGGAGGTGTGCGCGTAAGCTGTCTCGGCGTACGAGCAGCTCGTCTCGACCATCTTGCGAATCATCTGCGGTTCGATGTCGAGCGACCACGCGTCAATCTCAGCGACAACTCTCTGGCGGAGTTCCAGGTCTCGTTGGGTATGTGGAGATAAGTAAGTCGAGCGAGAGAGGAATTCATGCACTAGTGTCTGTAAATCTGTGCGACAATTTTGGGAGGTCTGCCAAGACATGAGCAGAATAGCGGCGTGTAGCAGGATTAGAGACGTACGAATATGTCGGAATTCGCTGTGGGAGCAGCAGGCTTCACAAGGCGTTGACTGACGAGAGTAGTCTTGTGCACGGAGGGGGCTCTAGATATGATACTATATGATTAGTTGACTGCGACGCTGTCCAGATATCTGAATACCTAGACGTCTGCCATCCCAGTTGTTCTGTTTGCGGTGGGTGAACAATAGAGAGCATGTTGGGCGGGGAGTAAATGAGTAAGGTGAGGAGCAGACTCGGGTGTGCGTATGGCAAATGGGTTGGATGCCTTCAACACAGTCATGACTGCATCGTATTTATAGTACGGTAGGATTCGGGCCATCGCATCGCATCGCACGAGAGAACGCGCTGTGTTTGGGACCTTTTCGCTAGATTTGTCGATGTCGGACACGGTTGAATAGCGCTTGCCCTAACGAGAACATCAGTGACCTTTGGTGGGCGCTCCGTTAGCGTGACGCATACCCCTGACAGCGCTTAGAGGCGCACGTCGTTCTCAAACTGTTCAGAGTATATCACATCGGATCTAGTCAAGAACCGTAGGCATTCGGAGAATGTTCCGCCATCGAGGCAGGCACATGAAATGCCGGTCAGCGCAATCTCCGTAGATGGTCTCAATAGAGTAGGATACATACTGCTACTCACCACACATTTGGAGCTGTCGACAGGTAGAATCTTACGTTCTGCGACAAGCTTTGCGGAGCTATCTCCTTTACATCGTCACTCCTCTCCTTGCACGCAATCCTTTTCGAGCCAATCACGGTTCGGCATGATTGTCAGTGGCAGACAGCGAGGGCGGTCTTGTGCGCGCCGACGGACTCGTATGAGCATCGTTGGGCAGTTGGCACAAAATACCTGAATGCGAATCATCGCAGCTATCCGCACTCAACGGGACCGACCGTGGGTGGCAGTGACGCTTGGCTTATCACCGACATGGATCTGCCACTAGTACAGGACATATGGATCCTTGTCTCCGGAGAGAGTTTGTCACCGGTCATGGTGTGCGCTGCATGCGTCAATCAGGGCAATACTATCGCTCCCCTAGAGTTCGGAGGTTAGCCGAGGAGCCTGCTGTATCTTCCCTCCCTCACCGCCGATAATGCTGAAATTTGGTACATCAACGAAGCGTAGTACAAACAGTGAGCTTGCAAAGTTTGGTGAGATTAAGACAAAAACTGAGTGTTTGAGAAAAGTAAGAGGTGCCCTCCCCTAGTGTTCGGAGGTTTCTCCGCGCGCAAAGTCACAATCAGTCACACTGCCGAAGGGTGCCGTTTATGATCTCCGACTGATGTCCCCCTCTGGAGATGGGCGCCACATGTCGGGTAACCAAAACTAGCGCTCTCGAAAGTCACGCTCGAGGACCTTGAGGACATACTCTCTACATCTGTCCCATAAACAGTATGTAGAGGCTCGGAAAATTTAATATTGGACTGTTCATACCTGGAGAAATAAGTCTGTGAATTTTCAGTGAGAGCGCCCGCCATTCAAATCCAGGCGAGGGTCGCAAACGCAAGAGGGACCCATCTCCAGAACACTCTTTGCCCAAGATCGCGACGACCTCACCTCCGTTTCATCTCGTTCTTTTTTTCATACATTACTCGTATCTGTTCCCACATCTTTGTATAATTTCAGCGTTCTGAAGTCGAGAACGAGCGAGCTACACCCTTATCTCCGAACACTAGGGCACCTCCGAACACTAGGGGAGCGATAGTAGAACTGGCACACGACAAATATTGGACGTACGTAATCTTCGGCAAGCCTTTCATTCCTACGGACGCGTACCTCTTGAACTACTGCAAATACTACAACTATCCCATGGTTATACGCGCTTTGCGAACGGCTCATTCCTTATCGGCAGAGAGCCTCACAAGCTCACCCCTCTCGACTTCATAATGATCGTACGCCGCGGAAACAAACCAACCCCCACTCACCTCTTCCCTCAGCCTGACCACATCACCCTTCCGTTCGCCTTGAATGATGAGCGCTTCTTGATCCACCTTGTCTGGCTCGACGGGCCACAGGAAGGATACTGGAACGGAGTACGTGTCATTGCTGGGGTCCATTGGTTGATGAAACTTGACGCGAGCGGTGGATGGGAATGCGCAGTTGTTGGCACCCGTGTTGAAGACAGAGAGCACCACTCCTCGTGCGCCCTCGTAGGCGCCCTCGTGCCAGCCACTGCTCGCCTGGCTCCTCAAGGTGTTACGGACCGTCACGAGCATGCCAGATTTCGAGGCGATGGCGGCATGCAGAAGCCAGTCTTGAGGGACGGCTGCATGAGAGTACTGCTGCGATTAGTTGCGAACGAATGAGAGACAGGAAGACGTCTTCACCAATCAGCTCGCTCCGATTGTTCATGTCTTCGCTACCTTCGGGCGGAGAGTAAGGCGAAGGACTGTCATGGATAGAGTCAACGCCGCCCGCGTCTTCTCCGCTGGACTACTCGAGGTCAGCACGGCCGTTATGAGAGAGGCGGCAAAACTAACGGAGGAGTCGCGACCTAGATCCAGCTCCTTCGGGACACGTACGATCTCGTCGGATCGAATGTCCACGTTCCCAGATACGTCGCCTTCAGACTGCATACGATGATGGGTTAGAGGAGTATGAAGAAGGCTAGAGACCACATACGATTGAGACTTCCTCGTCCTGTATATTGGACTGCAGTGTTGGGAATATTGACGCCTCCTCCTCCGGTTCGAACTTAATCTTCTTTACTGGATTCTCGTCTACGCTCGAGAATGCGTGGTGTCCCTCCTGACCACTCCTACCGGCAGGCATGTCAAGAGAAGCTGACCGGGCGTGCTTCAATGGTGTGCTTTGAGCAGCTGCGATAGCAATCCTCGCGTTCACAATACCTGCAGTCGTGGATCTTCCCCTTTCTAGATCGAAGCTCGGGTCGGTGTCGGGCGGGCTGGTAGGATTCGTGGAGCCTGTCGCAAGTACCTACGCTTCATGCCTTCAGCATGCCCGCAAACTGAGACCACCCCTACGCACCTCTCCATGCTTGGAGTAGAAGAAGGAAGGAGACATGTGGCGTTGTTGCACTTAAGTAGATCGATATGTGAAAGTGTTAGGACCCTTGCAGGGTCAACGTTCCGCACCCGCATTTCAGTCACCACGTCACACGCCATAACGATGACCATCAGGTATCACTTGAGGAACGATGATATTACATTCGGTTGTAGCGCCTGTTCTTGCTTCTTACTCTTTCTTCGCAGCATACTTCCCCAACCAGCGGAAGACCTCATAATGCCACTTCAAGCTATCACAGGTACGGCTCGTCAGTCCCGGTCACCTCACCGCTTGCGACACCTCACGCACCTGTTCTGATGGTTGAGCACCCAGTGATTCTCATCTGGGAAAATGACCAGACGACTCGGAATGCCCAACTGCTGGAGCGCATGGAAGGCACCAATGCCGTCGGTCTCTGGCAGCCGGTAGTCCTTGCTTCCGTGGATGACGAGCATAGGAGTCGACCAATTGGCCACAAAGTTGATGGGGTCGTACCTGTGGCACGCGGTACGTCAGTGCCTATTGGCTTGTAGTGCTCAAGTGAGGACTTACTTCTTGATCACCTCCTGAGCACGAGGTTCCCACGGGCGCCCTCCCCATTCGTAGTTGAACTAGAGTATCGTTCAGCGCGAGGTCATGATGTCGGCCGAACGAACGTCACTTACGAAGAAGAGCTCGTCGGTGGAGTAGCCGTGGTACTGAGCACCAAATGCCTATAGACACAATCGGTATCAGTTGCGCACATGCGTATGGATCCTCCTCACGAACCCCGTCATGGCAAACTAACGCCTTGAAGTTGAAACCGTACTCAGGGTGACCCTGGATCCAGCTACAGAGCCGTCAGATCAAGCGCTGACGAAACAAAAGAAGCACGTACTTGATAGCGTAGCCGCCATAGCTCGCACCAGCGGCGACAGCGCGATCAGGGTCAACTTCAGGGTAGTTTTCAAGGACGTGCTTCCATCCCTTCTGTAGGTCTGAGCGCAGTCAATGCCATCTCACTCTCACGACGGATGCGTCAATACTCACCAACGAAAGGCTTCCCTCCCCAGTCCTCGGCGATTGCGTCAGTGAATTCTAAATACATGCGCGTTGCTCGCGTCACTCTTCGACTAAGTAGTTGAGTCACATACCTTGTCCGAAGCCAGTAGAACCAGTCGGATTGATGGCGACGAGGAAATAGCCCTGCTGCGCGAAGACTACAACAAGTTTCAGCGACATTCGTGCTCTTGCTACTGTCATGAAGATATAAATCTCACTATTCAAGTTCCACCGGTTCGACCACTGATCCTCCCAGGCACCCTCAGGTCCTCCGTGTATGGCCAATAATATGGGCCACTTCTTCTTGTCGCCTTCCTTGAAGCCCGGTGGCTTGATGATCCACCCATGAACATTCTTCCCCTCCGCACCCTCGAACCAGAAATCCTCGCCGTCAGCCAAGCTCTTGCCTTGCAATCCGGAGGTCGCAAGCTTCGTGAGCTGGTCGACCGTTGGCTTGCCGCTCTCGTCCAACCCGCGCAGGATGAAGACTTCGTTCGGTGAGGTAAGTGATGACCGCGTAAAAACCAGTCGACCATTGGGGAGAGGCTGGATGGCGGAGACGGCGCCGGTGGAGGTCAGAGCGCGCGGGGTACGGAACTCCTCGGAGAAGAAAGGTTCGGATGTAGAACTGTCCGGGGTAGGCGGAATAGGGAGTGAGAAAATCTTGATGCGCGCATGCTCTGGGGCGGTGAAGAACACTGTCTTGTCGTCATGTGCAAACTGGCGATATGTAGCTATTTGAGCATATATACATTCCAGTTCAAGAGAGTGTGCGTACCGCGATGGAGCTGACGGACCTGTCCCAATCGTGCGTCAAAGTGTACTGAACGTCCTTCTTGAAGTCGTAAATGACGAGCTGGGCACTAGGTAGGAAGTCAGTATCCGTCTATAGGCGGATGAAGGATTGAACTACCGGTCAGACTCATGGCCATCCCGGTCAAGCTGGGTCCAAGCAGCCTTGTCGCCTACAGTGTTGAATACAGGACTGTGGGTTGCCCCGTGCTTGCCGGAGGTCAATTCTTTCGGAGACGACTTTCCATAGATGTCAACGATATAGATCTATACGGGGAAATCAGTGCGAAGTCTGGGTCATACTTTGAGTAAACCCACATTCTGCTTAGTATGCCATCCCTTCGGGAGTTGAGGGTCTTTGGCAGTATATATAACGCTGGTGTCGGATACGTCGAAGTCGTCAGTGCCGCCGAAAGGCTCAACTGGACTTTGCTGTAGAGATGTGAGTATGTATGAAGTCCACTTGGACGCATATACTTACATGACCAGATCCATTGAGTAGGTTGACAAATTCAGTTCCCAGGGACCACTTCCCGTCGACACCCTTGGCGAGTAGTACGCTGAAGAGAGACGCCCTCTTCGGGCCGACCCAAGTGTCCCAGTGCCGGTCGAATGTCTCCTCGTAGACGAAAGCAGTGTCGCCTCTGTTCTCCCAAGCCGCATCATTCTCTTTCACCTTCTTGAGGTCTCCGTCTGCGTGGACGTAGTCGGAGAACACCAAGACGCCTGACTTCGCGGAGTAGCGGAAGTTGGTCGCAGTGTCGGTGGGGAACTTGCCAATGAGGACGGGAGAGTCGGGGAGCGTCAGACTGCCAGGAGTCTCGACCTTGACAGAAATGGCATAGAGACTGATCGTCTTGTCCTTGTCGTTGCCTTCCGCGACCGCGTGGGCAAGAGTGCGATC
Source organism: Coriolopsis trogii (assembly GCA_020543525.1). Taxonomy (NCBI): domain Eukaryota; kingdom Fungi; phylum Basidiomycota; class Agaricomycetes; order Polyporales; family Polyporaceae; genus Coriolopsis; species Coriolopsis trogii. The sequence continues at coordinate 1,737,843 of JAHYIO010000023.1, read as the reverse complement.
ATCCAGCCAGAATGCTTCGCCACCATTTGCCAAAGGAATGTCGATGGGCAAGACGGTGCTCTCGACTGCGGCAATATGGATGGTTTTGGTGTTCCTGTGGGTGCATATAGGGACCCACTCGAGCAAGTGAAGAATGAGAACTCACTTCTTGTCCTTCAAGGCGTACTGGCTCACAGGCACGAATACGAGGTCCCCTGATGGGTTTGCGACGCCCGTTCCCGCTCTAGGCAGTTGGACAAGGTCCTTGGGAGAGAAAATGTTCGCGCCTTCAGCAAAGACAGGTTCAGGGGTGGAGAGCGACATGCTGGTCGCGTTCAGGGTAGCCTGAAGAGGGACCTGAGCAGCAAGACCGAGCACTGATGCGGGAAAACCTGGAGGAACCCGCATCGTGGGCAACGTGGTGGCTATCGATGTCTGCGCTGATCTAGTCTTAGGTCGTGAGTGGAACCTGGTGAGAGAGTCCGGGAACACGCTGGCTAGCTGGTGAGACTATGCGTCAGCAGATGGTCCGGAGCGGTTCTCAGCATGACGTTCCCGCACTCGTCCGTCGCGCCATATGGGCCCCATCATGCTACCCTATCCTCTTCCGCCGCCATGTCCGAGTTGCCTTTGACGCGTTGTTCGCCGCGATACATTCTGTTTTGCCAGCCTCTCGCTGTGCACGAGCGACCGACGCGTGACATTGGCCAAGAATGGGATCCATGTTTAGCGATGTAAGTAGCGTGAAAGCGGGCGTCTAGCAATGACATAGACATGTGACACAAACGCGTGACCATCCTGTCACAGCGACGCGTACGTGCACTGCTCAGCACTTGGCCTTCGCGTCCCCGACCACCTGTCTTGACCTCCTCCCTTACTCGTCGCCCACCATGTCTGCCGCACCACCGCCTCAGCCACCGAGCAACAACGAGAAGAAGCCCGCGTCTGACGCTCCTTCATCCTCGTCCGCCCCTGCGGCGCAGGATGCCCCAATGGACATCATCCCAGAGAAGCCGGCGGAAGAGACTTGGGACGACATTCCAGAGGAGATAATGGGTCTCTCGACGGAGGAAATTATGACTAGGATACGCCTCATTGACAATGATCTGAAGGTACGCAGGTTGTAGCCCTAGCCAAACGAGAAGGCAATTCTGACCAATTATGCCGCCTCAAGGTTATGCGCTCGGAGACTCTTCGTCTACAGCACGAACAGAACGTGATGAAGGAGAAGATCCGGGAGAACGGAGAGAAGATCAAGCAGAATAAGGTGTTGCCCTACTTGGTCGGAAATGTAGTAGAGGTGCGTACTACCGCCACTGACCGCATATCATCGTGCTCACGACGTTCAGATCTTGGATGTTGACCCCGAGGGTGAAGAGGATGGCGCGAACCGTGACCTGGACTCCATGCGCAAGGGCAAATGTGCGGTTATTAAAACTTCCACACGACAAACCGTTTTCCTTCCCCTCATCGGTCTTGTCCCGGCCGAGAAGCTCAAGCCCGGTGACCTTGTTGGTGTCAACAAGGATTCATATCTCGTACTCGATACTCTCCCCGCAGAATTCGACTCTCGTGTAAAGGCTATGGAGGTTGATGAACGACCAACGGAGACGTATACCGACATTGGTGGTCTCGAGAAACAGATCGAGGAACTGGTGGAAGCCATTGTCTTGCCCATGGAGCAGGCCGACAAGTTCAAGACACTTGGAATCAAGCCTCCAAAGGGTTGCTTGATGTACGGCCCTCCAGGTACGTGACAGTCGGGGACTGTGACGTCTCGACTTCACGCCTGACCCACTCACCTCTAGGTACCGGAAAGACTCTCATGGCGCGCGCGTGTGCCGCGCAGACGAACGCATGTTACCTCAAGCTCGCGGGACCATCATTAGTCCAGATGTTCATCGGTGACGGTGCGAAGCTTGTCCGGGACGCGTTTGAGCTTGCGAAGGAGAAGGCGCCCGCCATCATCTTCATAGACGAGCTGGATGCCATCGGTACAAAGCGGTTCGACTCTGAGAAGAGCGGTGATCGTGAGGTACAGCGGACGATGTTGGAGCTCCTCAACCAACTTGACGGTTTCAGCAGTGATGAGCGAATCAAGGTGCGTCTGCGGAGGGTGGTTCTGAAGTATCCTGTGCGTTCCTCACACATGCGGATAGGTGATTGCGGCGACGAACCGTATAGATATCCTTGACCCTGCACTGCTCCGGTCCGGTCGTCTTGACAGGAAGATCGAGTTCCCTCTTCCCAACGAGACTGCCCGGGCGCGTATTCTGGAGATTCACTCGCGGAAGATGTCCGTCGCCTCTGACGTCAATTACGAGGAGCTTGCGAGGAGTACGGACGAGTTCAACGGCGCACAGCTCAAGGCTGTGTGCGTTGAGGCTGGTATGATTGCCCTGCGGGAAGGTGCCACGAAGCTCAGCCATGAACACTTTTTGAGCGGTATCGCGGAGGGTGAGTTCCCAGGTATAATTCCACGCGAAACCTCGTGCTGATAGATATTTGATCACAGTGCAGAGCAAGAAGAAGAATCCGCTCAACTATTACACGTAGCGTTCTCCTTCTGGCACTCGGTTTGTGGCTTTTGCAGTGTTTGCAATGTATTATGGTTTAGCTTTCACACTGCATCCGGACTTTCGTATATTCTCGCCCGCCCATCGGAGTTCTCGACCTACCTTTGGGAGCATTGTGCCCCGTGCCAGCGGATTGAGTTCAGGCCAGAAGACTCTGCGTGGGACTGCCGAAGCACGGACGCGGTCAACCTGACAGACACATGCGTGTATTCCTGGCGCTCCTCCGTCCAAGCTGACCCAATTGATGCAGCTTCCTGCACTCATGGCTTGAAGATGCTGGAAGAGTTCTATGCTGGAGATTACGGTGTATCCATGCATCACAGAACTGTCTTTTGTCAGTTACACTCGTCTTCTGCCGTTCCACCGGTGACCTGACACTCGGCGCGTCTAGTTGCAAGGCCAGTTGCGAGTGCGCCTGGAGATGTAGCTGGGCTGGCCGAGAGCTACTATGATTCATGGCACGGATCTCCCGTGTGGACGAGTCGGTTTGTGGCTCCACGCAATATGCATGCACAGTTTAGGCCTGGGCGGTGTAGTCGCCGGCTCCTCCGACATGTTGCCGTCTTCTCGGGCAGGTGCGTGGACTGAAACCTGTTGATCTCCATTTGCCTACAGGTTTATCAGGACTGGAGAACTCATCTCGAATCAGCTTCCGAAGCACACCGTATAAGAACCTCGTTCATCAACTGAGTACACTCCCCGAACGTAGCATCTCCATTACTCCCTCCCCCTACTCTCTCTTCCCGCCCTCCGGATTACCCTCTAGTCTCCTACCACCCGCGCTCCCCCAAAAACCATCACAAGATGAAGTTCTCTGCCTACCTCTCCATCACCACTTCCATTCTCCTCGCTCCCCTCAGCGCCCTTGCCGGCTCTGGCTCGATCCTCCTGCCCCACCCAGGCACCCTCATCGCGCCCGGCACGCCCTTCAACTTCTCCTACGACATCCGAGGCGACTACTGCGTCTCCTCCTACGCCTTCTCCGTCTTTCTCGTCACGGACGCGCCAACGTCGGCCGCGCCCGCAGACGTGTTCATGGGCGGCTTCTTTTTTGGGCGATTCGACGCGCCCAACTACCCCGCGGTGCCGTACCCAAAGAACCCCGCCCCGGCACAGCTCGTCATGCCCGACTTTTCGCAGCCTGAGGGCGGGTGGGGGGCGGGACAGAGTGCGAGCGACCAGACGTACCAGCTCGCGGTCATCGAGGAGTGGGACGGGTGCGAGGTTTCGGTGAGTGTTGCGCGTGTTCGTGGTGGTTGTGATTTGTTGGTTGGAGAATACTGATCGTGCCCGGCACGTGTGTATGATAGGGCCCTGTGGGGAGGAAGTTCAGTCTGGCAACGGTGCCGGTCGTGTACAACGGCACGCTCAAGGCGTAGGGTTGCGCGCTGTGCCCTTGCACATGCGCACGCGCGATGGTATCAGGGAGCGGACATTCATGGACCGCACGATGGACGCTTCTGAACAGGACTTGTCACTTTGATGAACGTTTCGCATCTTCTCGGACACGATTCCCGGACCACTTCACGTATAATTTTGGGTCAAATAGGTGTTTCCTCCGTTCTGATGCTCACTCAGCACGCGTTTACGCGCCTCGGACTGTAGAGTATCTTTCGGACTTGTAGGGTATTATGGACCTTTACACGCCTTTTCGCGTTGTGCTTGCTCTGTACCACATGTGTGGACTTGTACGTTACATTCTAACATGTGGGGACCCAATGTATCGGTTACGCATTCACACACAGGGTGCAGCCTTCTCTTCCTCGACGAGCCCGTCAAGCTCGAGATGGCCCGCGGCTGCGTCAATGAAGCGGTCGGCCACGCGGACCAAGCTATCGTGGTCGTCACAGCCTGCTAGAAGCCCAGGGAGTCCATGTGCGCGCATGTATTCATTCGCGAGGAAGAACGCTGCATGGTACGGTGGAAGTCACGACCGGAATCAGCGAACGCAGTTTCAAGATTCCTCACCAGTCCGCTTGTTACCATCCAGGAATGGGTGACCTATATCCCGGTTTGTGAGTGTAGTCGAGGTGAACACCAGAGTCTGCCAACGAGAGAACGTGCAGTCCATCTATGGCATACCTTTGATCAGCCCATAAGACAGCGTCGCGGCGAGATATTGCGCAGGTCGGTCCGGCTCGTATCGCGCGACATGCAGAGGCCGCGCGAGCGCAGACTCGAGCTCGTTGGGCTTCACCACCTGAGACTGAGCCGGATACACCAGCTGCGCGTTGATGCGGCGAACGTATTCTGGAGTGAAGACACGAGAGAGGCGAAGAGTCTGCGAGGCCATGGTGGTTGGAAAGTGAGTTCCAATCGGTGCATTTGTGGCAGTGCTACGACGTCCAGTTCGGCAAAGTACTTGCGAGGCTTGCCAGCAGCCACCATACGACTCGCTAGCACGCCCATGCTGAAACCTTTACGCTCTTGTTTCGTGACTCTTGTGCGGCCGCGGCCTATTTCAGCATCGCGCTTCCTGTCTACCACACGGGCTGCCCAAAATGCACCGAAAGAGTTCAGGGTAGTGCTCGACAACGAGACACTCTATGTTGACGAAGAACTGGCTGAAGCACTCGGGTGGACAGCTGACAAGAAGGATGGTGTCCCCTTGACACTGTGTGGGTGGGCCCCGAATTACTTTGCCATTGCGCCCACTGGCTCGGACAGTGGTACGTCTCCTAATACCACTGCCTTCGCGCAATGACCATATCCTCTCTCTAGATATGTTGGCGCGTCGGACATCGGAGAGCGCGCAAGATCCCAAGGTAAAGGATGTGCTTGACTACTTGAAGGATCGGTGAGCACTCCGGGCAGCAAAGCAATGTATTAGAGGTATACCACAACTATGCCGGTACAATGGAAAGCAACTAACCTGACGTACGTATGACATGCAGACGGCGTAACACGAGTTGCATAGCGAGCATATACAACTGATAAAACACTTGGATGTACACCCACCCCTCACAAGACCCAACAACGTCGTTCTATAGTCCGTGCATGTATAAATCAACGCGCGACGCAGCTCACCACCACGGATGACAGTCCACCCCGTCCCATGTCCACACCTGCTTCGCGTCGCCCACGATCATCCTAGCGTACTGCATCCAAGCGCCGTCGTAGACCTTCTCGACAAACCACTTGACGTACCGGTGTCGGAGTATCCACTTGTGCCACTCGTAGTACGCCCACACGTACCCCGAAATCACCCTCGGGTTCGCGTAGATCTTGCCCAGGCCCATCACCCGCCTGAAATCGTAGGGCAGCAGGAACGACTCGGAACTGTAGCACTCGCCCTCCACGCTCGCGCGGAACTTGAGCGGCGGGGTCTCCGCAGGGGACTTGCCCAGCTTCTTCGCCATCGGGTTATACGGTGGGGGCGGGTTCTGGAGCGGAGAGTACGACAGTGTGCGGTTGCTCCGGAGGTGGACGGGGAGGAGGGGGTCGGCCTGGAAGACGACGATCCCGTTCCAGCACGTGAAGACGGGGACGGGCTCCTCGACCTTCATCGCCTCGTACCCCGCGGTGTCGAAGAAGTACGGCCAGATGCCGGCAGTGAGGTGCCCGACGCGGTCGCGCAACACCCACATGTCGTACGCACCAAAGTGGCCAAAGTCGAGCCCGCACGCGAAGTCAAAGTCGCCGCCGCGCGTCTCAAGGAGCTCGATGACGGACTCGGGCTCGATGAAGATGTCGTTCGAGAAGAGGACCTTGTCGTACCCGCCCGTCGCGAGGAGCGGCTCGAGGGCCTGGTTTCGGATCGCGGCGAGGAACTCGATGCGCGGGTTCCATTCAACGTGCTCTGGCTTCTTCACGGTCTCGTCTTGGACGAGAATCCGGTTGCGCACCCCACGCCTGTCGAGCTCTTTCGCGAACTCGCGCAGGAGCTCAGGGGAGCGGTCGCTAGAGTAGTTCTCGACGATGGACACGAAGACGTTGTCCGCGCCCAGGTAGACGATGGTGTCGAGCATGGTACGCGTCCAGTACGGCAGGACGGCTTCATTTTGATGAAACGCAGCGGCGATGAAAATCTTCTCGCCGCGCCCGTAGCCAGATGGTCGTCGGTGCGGGTCGGCGAGCGCGTGCTTCAAGACGGGGCGGAAGCGGATATCGCCCTCGTACTCGTAGTTCTGGTACTGGTGGAGGCCGGTGAGGGCGATGGTGGCATACACGACGCACTGTATGAACCAGAACACGGTCGCGAAGCTCGGCAGCCGTGCTCGTGCCGGGTGTGACCGTGCGCGAGGATCCTGCTCTTCCCAGTCGTCCTCCTCGCTTCTGCCTCCGTTGAGCGGGATGTACCCCTCCTCCTTGTGCGCACCTTTCGCTTTCCCCCTGCTTCTAAGGGTTCTGCATATCCAGAACGACACGAAGAGCCAGGCGAACTGGATAGCGGAGAATATGGGGAGAGTGATGAGAAACGCAATCCATGCCGTCCATGCGCGGGGAAACGCGGGCCACCAGGGATTCCCGATACGCTCAAAGAGCTTGTTCTCCACATGTCGATAGATGACAGCAAAACAGACGAGCTGGGGAAGTACAGGGAGTTTGACAGCAGTAAGGGCGCAGCGCGCGAGGAACCTGAGGGCGAGTTGGACGTGGGATAAGAGCTGGAGCCCTGAGCGACGTGCGTCTCTGCTGCTGTATGGCATGGCGCGCGTCGGGCTTCTCCCGCTGAGATGGAGGGGAATGCGGAACGCGGGGACAGGGAGGGGAAGGAGGCGTCGTCGCCGAGAGGCGTAGTGGAGTGCGCTGGTTGGGGGAGAGCGGCTGGTGCTTGAATTCATACCAAGAACGACAGATGGTCGCTTCAACATGCGCTCAAGTCGGAAACCACAGCCACCTGCGCAGTTATAACATCCTGCTCAGTGGCCATCTCTGCCCGTTGCCTGACAGTCTCCATCAAACGGCGCACCAACGGCCAATCTGAATTGTTTTGACTCGGCGAACGCCCCGAGTCTGTCATCAATTGTGCGTATCTCGTCAGACTCGTTCTACATAGGCACGACCACAAGCTGGTCCCAGTACTCATCGGTTCGGTCTATCGAATTAGCTATACGAGAGTAGCGTATGTACCAATCATACCAGTCGCATGCATCACAACGACCTGAACGAAGCAGCGATACTGTCGTTCCTCCTCACAGGCCCAAACTTCAGCTTCTCCATGCCCTCGCTCTCCGTCCCGAACTCACCCTGGCCGAGGATATCCTCGTCCGACAAAGACTCCAACCTCACGAGCTCCCGTCGGACATACTCGACCATCGTCGCCATCAGCTCCGGGTAGCGCAGGTATTTGCCCACCTCTGCAGGCGGATGGTCATAGAGCCCTGAACCGTCGTCCCGCGCCTCCTCCGCCTCCAACCCCTTCTCGGCGATCTTCTCGACCTTCTCGACTTCGCCGCCTGCGAGGTTGATCGTCCGCCTAAAGTACGGCAGTGACTGCCCTTCCTCGGATGGATAGGCAATTCCCCGCGCACCCCGCGCCCCGAGCATGTTTCGCCAGACGGCTCCGGCAAGCTCTGCATCGCTCTTGACGAGGCCGAGGTCAAAGGACATCCCCATCCCCGCCCACTGTTCTCTGAATATCCGCATTTGCCGTGTCACGATCCGCTCTGGCGCAGTCCCGCGAGGTTGTACGCGATCCGGTGCGGTTGGGTTCGCGGGGCGGTAGAAGTCGGTTGGGCGAGTGTACGGTGCAAGGTTTTGTGATGGGGCTAGGCTAGTGCTTGGGGCGGCTGGCTGGAGGACGGCACGGACACGGTCCTCAACGTCGAGGAAGAAGTGGTCAATCAAGCCCTGTACGTAGTTCTGCCCGTGTGGGGAGGGAAGAGCACGTAGCCGAACGGTGAGGAGCCAGACATGCAAGTTGGTGATAGTGAACCATGATTGAAAGGTTGGAGGAAGGTGCAATTCTATCATGTATGTCAGTACAGATACTCAGCAGTAAGGTGACATATATCCAGGCAAGTGACACTTCTCATGATCGGACGGACGCGGTATGGAACGATATCTGACCAACGCGTATTCGCCTTGAGACAACGACTTTCAACAGAGGAATACAAGGATAGTATGCTATACGCATCACGACGGCGAAGAACACGACTGAACATCCCTGCCTTCTCTTCATGGAGAGGGAGGAAAGCTGGCCATGCTCTTCTGTTCGTGATGCGTAGCATAGAGGCACCAGTAGTTGTGTTGTTTCCCTCACACTCGGCCAAAACACAACACATAGATTAAAGCGAGAGGACTGACCTTCTTTCCAGAAGTTTGCCTCCTCGTCTGGACGAGGTACACATAAACGCGAATACATCGCGAATGCCCTCCTACCGGCATACTGTTTTGCGCTCCCGTACCCGAGAAGCTTCAACAGAACAAAGAACACCTGCTTTGCAGACGGGTTGCTGGTGATCGTCTTCGTGAGCCATGTTTGCGGAGGCGGATCGAGTTGTCGGAGATGCGGGGGATCGTCACGTTGTGGTGTCGGCGTAGGTGTTTGCTGTGTCGTCAGAGAGCGAGCATACAGAGGAGCATGACGCAGTGAGAACGGAAGTCGGGAAGATGACAGCTTGAGTCTATGAGCCAGAACCGACCGAGGGACCATCGTCGACCGTTGCTCTTCGAAAGAGCTTTTGAGTTGGCGGAGAGAGCAACTTGGACGCGTTCATCCGCGTCACTTCGGCGCACCTCGGCGCCTACAGAGCAGCGCGTGTCACGTGCATAGTAAGTACATCGGACACAGTGGCGTCGGGTCTTTCTGAGCGTGCTTGCTCTCAGTCACCGCGTCCAGCTCGTGTCGGATCGTCTGTTTCCCCTTCTGCGTTACCTTGCAAACATGTCCAACGATGCTCCATTCGCTGAAGACAAGTCGCGGTACGACGCAGCGAAGAAGGAGCTCCTACAAGCACTCGCGAAGAAGAGGAACCTGGACAAGCAGCTTGTGGGTCGCCTTCTCTCGCGCTGTGCATTTGAACGCTAAGGAAACGTCCATTGCGCGTATTAGGCCCAGATAGAGGTCCAAATTTACAATCTGGAGACCGCGTATCTGACAGATACGGCGGTGCACAGCGGAGGGAATGTCATTCATGGCTTCGATGGCTATCTCAAGAACCAGCCGGGTGGAAGGAAGAAATACGAGATCACTGAGCAGGACCGCATATTCTCAGGGAGCAGCCAAACGTACAAGAAGGTGCGCATATGATCTCTCGATGTCCCTTACCTCGCCGATAGTCATGCGCCGTCCCGTCCTCAGGCACTAGAATTGTCCGGTGAAGGAGACGAGTCCACAGCGACAGGAGAAGACCAGTCAAGAATGTCGACGCCGGGTTTGACAACAGTGATTGTGCCCCCTGCGCCGCGTTCAGAAGTACTTACTGCTGCTCAGCAAAAGAAGAACCGAGACAGGGAGTACCAGAGGAAGAAGCGAGCGGAGAAACGACGAAGTACCGCCACTCCTGCATCCGACGATGAGAGCGTGGCGTCTGGAAGTGGTAGGAAACCGAGCAAAAGGGCACGTTTAGCAGACGATGATTAGGTGAGTCGCTCTCAGCTTTCCTCCAGGCCCTCTACCGACATCCCTATCCGCTTGATTACCCAGAGCACATTTTCTCGCGTTCTCCACTTGCTGTTGTACTTCTAGCTCTTTGCCGCTGTGTATCATACATGTATACCACACGTCTCTACCTACATTATACATCTAGCGTATTGAGGAACTTCTTCACGGCTGCTTCATCCATCCCACCTCCGTCCGGATCCACGGCCTCAATGCATCTCGCAATCGCAATGATTTGTCTTGGTTCTGGAGCGGTCACCCAGACGCGGCCATTCATCCCAATAGCAGATTCCAGGGCGAAGCGCGACCCCAGCAATGGGAAAAGGAAGTGTTGTGGGTCCAAAAGCCTAAAAAGCAAGCATCCTCTCAGCACATTCCGAGGAGCGACATAACTGGATACTCACAGACGACACATTTTAAGACTACATTGGACCAAGAACCCACCCTTGAGCTCGCCGAACCCAGCAGCCTTGCGAGTCTGCGCGTCGAAACATTCCAGCTCGGGCTCCATGTCTTTATGGGCTAGCGACACCCGCGCATATAGCAAAGATCCGACCTGAGAGGCTCTGATTTCGGGTCTCCTGCAACAATAGCATATATGCTGCACGAACCTTCAGGTTTGGTCGATTCCGTTTCGTTGCGCCCTCAAACGCGAGCCCGTCTAAGGTGGCCATGTGCGCGCCGCCGATATCCACTCTCCAGTTCTCACCGCTCCGGCTGATGACAACACCTACGACCGATTCCTGTGGTGCGGGTACATACTACCTTGTTACATCGTGAGCATTCGTACGAGGTATTGTCGCGGCAAAATATTCATGGCACTCACCCGACGGGAATTGCCTTCTATCCACCACCTACTTCGGTTCTTAGAGTGCTGCACCTCTCCGGCGCGCGTCGAGACTACCACAGGACGCCCGCTGAGAGAAGATTGTTGTAAGAGACCAGGTCCAAGCTTGAGATTAACGTGCTGAGCGGGGACGAGCTCGCCGGGAAGGACAGACATGATTGTCAAGGTGAGAGCAGAGCGAGAGCCTCGCGCGCTCCGCCACCTGTTTCCCGACCTTCATCTACGCCAGGATTCCTCTGATCCCCACATGCCGCCTGGACGTTAACCAAGAGTCGTCACCGCTGATGGATACGTCGACAAGTCAAGCACAGGCCGTACACACGCGGTTGACAGCAGAATTTCCCGAGCTCGCTCACCTATCGTAGGGGACCGCTCGCCATTGAGAGATGACATCGATTCACATTGTTACATCTATGCAGTCGAGAGGACCTCGAAGACCTCCTTGTTGACCAGCAGTATTTTCAAGCGGTATTCCACACATTGCCTCAAGTGAAGCTCTTATACCAAGGGCAAGCCGAGTTGGGTTCCGCGAACGAGTCAATAGCGAGTATGTCTTACACAAGGTCTCCACGTTGAACATCTCCGACACCCATCCTAGAGAACAATCTTGCACTACAGGGCCCTTTGTACAAGCTGCGTAGTGAAACGCAGGAGGCTTTCGATCGTGCCAAACAACTAGAGGCACGATGGAAAGAGATCGAGAAGGAACAGCGGGATGTTTACCAGGTGCGTTCCGCGATCCAACCCTCCCCTACTCGACAACATACTTACGCTACCGTTGCACTCTCATCGACGCAGCGGTTTGACCCGCAATTCTTGCTCATGCGGCTGAGGCACGCCACGACAGCCCAGGACGATCTATCCGAGGCGCGCGCGAATGCCTTCGTGCAAGGTTCCGCATCGGATCCTGATACCCCAGGGCTGAGCGGGAAGGACATCGACGACTTTGTCAAGGAGTTCCGTGAGCTGCGGAAGACATACCACAAACGCGTGATGTGGGGAGATAGGTGGACAACTGGTGATGTTGCCTGGCGGGACGACTGAATGTCCACTGGCGCGGAGAAACTCGAGCAGTTGCCGTGCATATATTGTACATTCTAGATTCTGCCCTGGTTGACTGAGGTGCTCATTCTTCTGTTGTAGCAATACGATATACTCTATATTCCCCGTGGGGAAGTGGGCGCACAGGATTCATTTACCCCGCCTGTCGACTCCGCCTATCGATGCAATGCCACTCTCGCTCTACTGGCTTCGTTGCATTCAGCAATATGGTATCGTGAGAATCCTGTGGCATAGCCCAGGTCGAGCTCTTTCTGCGTCAATCTTCCTCTCAATTGGCGGAGCCCTGAAGGGGAACATCCTCGGGTAATCCGGAGACCTCCGTACCTCCTGACCACTCCCGGCAGAGCTCTGCAATAACCTCGCACCCGAGTGCGAGCCAGTTCAACATAGGCAGATTTCCCGACCGTTCCCTCGAGGGAGATCCGAGAAATGATGTCTGCATCCTCGACAAGCCTTCAGACGATTCGTGCCTGGCTCAGTGACCTCCTTGTACGCTCACGAGACGTCATGACAGCCGCGTTCTGGCACGTCGCCGTTGACTATCGGCACATGCTCAAGGTATAAAGGACTCGGCGAGGGCTGGTTGGCCTACAGCGAAGCTTGTGCCGTCGAATCACCGCGATTGGGACCATCATGAAGACCTTTGCTTCTCTCCTCGCCCTGGTCTCTTCTGCGTTCGCGCACAGTATCTTCCAGGTATGCGTGGTGCAGGTTTATCCGCCTTGTTCGGGGTACTCATTGCAATTTGTCCGTCTTACGTAGGAGTTGTACGTGAACGGAGTCGACCAAGGCCACCTCACGGGTATCCGTGTACCCGACTACGATGGGGTGAGTAGATTGTATGTTAGTGTTTTCCTGTCGATGCCAACTCGTTTTTTGCTGCCTGCAGCCTATCACGGACGTCACCTCTAACGACGTTATCTGCAATGGTGGTATCAATCCCTACCACCAGCCGATGTCGAAAGCTGTCATCAACGTTCCTGCGGGCTCGCAGGTAACAGCTGAGTGGCACCACAGTATGTTCTTGACTCAACCTGTCCCCTGTTGTTATCTTCTGACGATAGATGAACAGCCCTCTCGGGCGCCGACCCGAGCGACAGCGCCGATCCCATCGATCCCAGCCATAAGGGTGAGCGTGTCTTCAATGTGAAATCATGACCCCATCACTAAGCGTAGGTATTAGGCCCCGTTATGGCATACCTGTATGTTGTTCAGGAAACAAATGGGTTGAATCAGGATGCTGACAACTGTATAGTGCGAAGGTCTCGAACGCGACCGACCTTAATGTCACGGGCCTCAAATGGTTTAAGGTCCGTAGTCCGCTGCGTTTGTCGAAGGAGAGCTAACCTAAACATGAAACTAGATATGGGAGGACGGCATGACCCCTGACCAGAAGTGGGGTGTGGACCGCCTTGTCGCAAACAAGGGTAAGGTCTCCTTCTCCATTCCCGACTGCATCGAGGCCGGCCAGTACCTCCTCCGTGTTGAGCTCATTGGTAAGTCGTCCATCCGCCTACGACACTCTCACCGCTAATCCTCACTCACAGCTCTTCACGGTGCTTCGAACTACCCCGGAGCCCAACTTTACGTAGGTTCTCATCTTCTAGCCTAGCCGAGGATTGCCCCGCTCACATGCTCGCGTCGGCCCTTATGTAGATGGAGTGCGCTCAGCTCCAGATCACCGGTGGTGGCAACAAGCAGCCGGCTACCGTCAGCTTCCCTGGCGCGTACTCTGGCTCTGACCCCGGCATCAAGATAAACATCTACCAGAACCTCAAGTCCTACACCATCCCCGGTGCGTTTCCACGCGTTCGTTGGTAATTATCTGTGTTCACACATGCTAACCGAGGTTGTGCCCCAGGTCCTGCCGTCTTCTCCTGCGATGGAAGCAGCGCTCCTGCCCCTACCGTGACGACTCCGCCCGCCCAGCCGACGAACCCTACGACTTCCGCACCTGCCCCACCAGCGACGACCAGCTCTCCTGTGGGCTCGGTTGCGCAGTACGGACAATGCGGCGGCTTGACGTGAGTACTTCTGATTGAAGTTGATTGACTAACATGCTCATCCATATGTCGATCCTTCAGCTACTCTGGCCCTACGACATGTGTAGCTCCCTACACCTGTGTCAAGTCCAGTGACTACGTAGGTGGTCTTTCCGCATACATGGATTTCGTGTCTGACATCATACTTCACAACGCAGTACAGCCAGTGCTTGTAATCGAGAGGTTCACGGCTCAATCAGGAGATTGGCTTTGGCTAAAAGTCAGGAATATCATAGTAGTTCCCGCACACTATCTGTATCTCTTTTCGCGTGTTACATTTTCGAGAGAAGTAACGTCGAGCCCAGCATGAAAGTGCGGCTGCCGCATAGACTTCGCGGCTAGAATTCTAGTACGACGTCCTAGTCACAAGGACGGAACTGCTGCGAACATGCTGCCGCACATAGAGCCGTTCAACTCTGAGCTTACGGCACTGCATGGATCTTCTCGACCACGCGAACCTGAAGTCCTCCCGACATTCTTGTGAGGCTTAGCCGAATCTCGGTATCACCTGACGGAGTCGATGTGCATCTCGTAGTTCTTACTCTCCGAGAACAGTCGTCGGCTTCCCGGATGCCTCGCCCTCGCATCGGCTGACCCGGCGACCATCCGTCATCGTTGCTGGCAGGAGCCACGGATACTATACTTCCATGCAACGCTGGCAGGCACACACAGAGACGATGCGGTATACCGGTGGGGAGTATAAAGTCGTACCGTTGTGCTGGCAATTGAGGGCGTCGAACCTCTTGGTACCGGTCCTCAGCTCCCCAAAATGAAGACATCGTTCTCCATCCTTGCATCCCTTGTCCTGGCAGCGAGCTCGGTCTCAGCCAGGACCGTGTTCTCGGTACGATTCGGCCTCACTCCATCCCAGCGTTCGATGACATGTCTTATACGGGATTCCGCTTCTGTGACAGGCCATCCAAGTTGGCGGTGTCGACCTCGGCCACGGCGTCGCTGTCCGTGTGCCTGCTTCCAATGCGGTGGGTCAAATTCGGCAGGAAGTTTCGTGAACTAAGATTGACGATGACCGCCATGCCTTGTAGCCGATCAAAGACATTACCTCGAACGACCTTATCTGCAATACCGGCTTCATCGAGCCCGTGTCTGACGTTGTGGCATCCGTTCCAGCCGGAGGTAGCGTTGTCGCCGAGTTTCACCACCTCTCGGCGGGTTTCATGGGTCCCGACCCCTCTGAGCCCCTTGACCCGACGAACAAGGGTAAGTATTGAGTGGTGTATCCATGCAGTAGTAGCTGATGCAGTCCAAATAGGCCCCGTCCTGGCGTACCTGTGAGTGCCTTCGGGTGCGTGAGGTTCCCGGGAACTGACCGAACAACCCCGTGTAGCGCTGAGATCCCCGATGCAACCCAAGAGGATGTGACAGGACTCAAGTGGTTCAAAGTGAGTCCCGAGTGTATGCGTTATGAGTCATGCACTCACACAACCTCTCAGATCTTCGAAGAAGGCTTGAACACGGAGACGGGCCAGTGGGGATCCGACATACTCTATATCAACTACGGATATCAGAACGTTACCATCCCGTCATGCTTGAAGGCGGGCCAATACCTGCTGCGCGTGGAGGCTATCTGTGAGCGCCTTGAATTCACTCGTGGCTGATGTTGGCTCATGAAGCATAGCGTTGTCGTCGGCCTCGAGCTATCCTGGCGCCCAGTTCTTCGTAAGTTTGTCGCGCCAGATGATTTCTGTACTCTCTGATGACAATTTTTCCCCTGCAGATGAGCTGCGCGCAGCTCGAAGTTACCGGTGGTGGTTCTGTGAGCCCGGCAACTGTTAGCTTCCCTGGAGCATACAAGGGTGAGTCCCAGCTATGATACTCGGCCGAACATCGCCTTCTCATCTGGCCTGGGACCACCAGCGACGGACCCTGGCATTGTCACCAACATCTACGGGATTCAGTCTTACACACCTCCCGGTGAGTAGTGGATACGAACCATCTGGTGCGTATCACTCACTCATGCATACCCAGGCCCTGCTGTATTCCAGTGTTGATCAACATATCCGGAATCGCACGGCGATCCACGGCGCGTTCGAGATCATGGATGGATGAGGTGGCAAACGTTCGACTTACCTCTAGTCCTGCGGCCTGTTCAATTTTATATTCCGACAACTCAGAATACATGAGGCCACCTCGTCTTTGTATGCAGATCAGCAAGTTACAGTATTTTTGCCGTCGCAGTGGTCCGAGTCCTGACACGTGCTCCGAGTCCATGGGGTTGACTCTTACGCTTGGGCCTATATCGGAGGCTAACGCGTGTGCACCATGTCCAGGTTTATGGGCCTGTGCATCTGTTGCAAGCATATTGTCCTGTCGTCTTGTGGAACGGATGTGAGCAAGACAAGGGAATCATGGCAGGCGGCTATAGCTACACCGGCCGGCGGCAGGACGACGAAAAGCGCTTAGCGGGTCGAGAAGCGTCTAATCATGTGCCTTGGCGCCTCTAACACTCCTTACGATGTCGAGACATTTTCCAGCTTCGATGCTCTCCATTGTCCGTTCCTCTAGACTGCCTTTGGTACCTCCGTATCTCCCTGCAAGCTATAGACAGTGGGGTTAGAATCTCTACGAGATCCAACAGAAGATTGACAGTCTCACCTCGGTGACGGTGACTAACACTGCGCAAGTTAACTCTTCGTAGCCACCATCCCAATGTATCGCTAAGCTTCCTATTACCGCAAGTTCCTGCGCCTTCGCTCTGATGTCATGCTGAACTGAAGATTATGTTTCAATACCCCTTGGGACAACCACCGAAGGGAGTTTATAGGCGTCTTGGGACGAAGTGAGTACCCGAGTGCACTCCATCAGACCACGCTGCGTAGTACTATTAGTAGGTGTGTCACATGTACTAACGCGCAGATGTGCCTTGCCTTGAGATTGTGCCGGGCTTTAAACCTCAGGACATAGATATCGTCATGCGTTCCAAACCTTTACGCGCTCACTTCTCAGATTGTCCTATTAATTGGCTGTCCAGCATTTCGGCGGTCTTCGTCTTTAATGCAACGACATGCACGAGAGTTGAGGTAAGCTTCTCAATCTTCGTGACTTCTGGCCATATGCCGCATCGGATCTGATCCAGTGTATCGCCGCTCGTCACAAATCTTCCTTGAGGCGTCAGTTCTGTCCTGTGAGCTCCAGGCAATTCGGTACGTTGCCTTACGGCCTCATGAGCAGTGCTCACATACACGTTCTCATGACTAACTCTGTACCTGCAGGAGACCGAGTGCGCATAACCGACCCTTGGGGCCGGAGAATATAGTCAACATCGCATCGTCATCATCATCATGCTGAGTCCATTTGCCGGCGAAATGAGCTGATAACAAATACGCGCTATAAGCCCGTAAGCCGGTTTCCCACCTTCCGGGGCAGGCATGGGCTCCCAAGACACCATGATCATGAGCACCGACTTTCGCTGAGATTCACGAAGGTCCACTGGATCTTGGTGGTGTGCTGTCCGCCGCCAAGCCGCAGTGGCTGCCATGCGCTTTTGATCTCGTTACACTCGTTATCCGGATGTGGGTCCACAGCACTATCATAGGGAGGAGTCTTGGCATGGTGCGATCTTGTGACGTATTTGGAATGGTCAATAAGGCCCAACCCCGGTTTCCGCCGATATTTCAGTGTCGCTGTCACATGTCGTGGGGCTCTTCGCTATTCTGAAGTTTGAACTGAACAACCACTTACGCCGACAGCACGTCTGACGCACAGGTTGATGCGTTGTTTTCAAGTCGGTGGGCACCTTTCGGCACAGTGATCTAGTCGGAGCCTGTTTACTTCTCCTCGTAGGTGATCCACGTTCAAGGGCGTTATTAGTCGAGTCCACTGGCATCCAGCGGCGTCTGCGTTGCCATCGCCTCTGCCAAGGGTACACAACACAGTCCACTTGACTTTCGAATGCTTCAAGTCATCCAGATCTGTACGCCGCCGAATCTCTGAAAGCCGTCAGGCCCAGCCCCGCCCGTGGCCCCGTGCTCCCCAAACCATACCAAGTTCTTCAGAGAATCAGCAAGTAGAAGATCCTCTACATGTATGCCCATTACGCTCGAACTCAATCCCACGCGAACCCTGGCACTAGGCTCGATAAGGCCCGTCTTTCACCTTCCTTTACCCCGCATGTGCCTCTCGAAGCGCCTTCTCTCGAGGAGAAAGGGCGGACATCTGAATGTGGTCCCAAACTTACCCCGAGGCGATGAGGCCACGCTGCAGAGCGTACCCGCCCTATGACCGCACGGCGCTCGAAGCGACGCCTTCTCAGTTCTGAGCCAACGCTTCTGCGTTCGGTACGTGGTCAGCGCGTTGTGATTGAGATGACGACTCGGTGCGTGGCCGACGCTGAGGACGTCCCATGGCGTTCGGGAGCAGATGGCTCAACCGTTGAAGTTACTAGGATCCTGGTGGCACCCTGCCATGCGGTATTCGTCTGCCTGGCCTGCCGGAAGGACGACTCTGGAAGCTCGAAGCGTCGTTCGGGCGCTCGGAAACTGTCTGCGCCTGACGCAACGAGTGGTGCGATGTTCATATTGTGAAGCGGACGTCTTGCACTGACATATCCTTGTGCAAGTGTCCGCAGGCCAGCGTTAGTCTCGTTGACGCTGCAATGATCTACCCTGGCCTCTGCCCATAAACCTCATTATCTGCCTGCAGGAACCCGCAGAGAAGAACATCAATAAGCCGGCAATTACTCGCGATCCGGAACGAAACGAAAACCTATCGAGTCTCTTTCAGTACGGGGCATCCCCAACGCACCCCACTCCGTTCGACGCGCACTAGCAGAAAGTTTGAGCCTGAGCCTGAACCGACGAGGATCCCCGCTCCCGCGTGTTCGATGGCGGATCGGCGGTGTTCGCAGTCTCGCACAGCGGGTCAGCATTTCACTGGCACTTGTCAGTCAGTCAGTCAGCCTTCCTGCGTACATTCCCCACGTCGCGTCGGCAGTCTATTACCCCGTTGCCCCGTTACCCCGGACGCCCAATGTCATTCCACGCGCCAGACATCCAGACGGACGACTTACCCTTACCCCTTACCTCCACAAAGCTCAGGATCCCGCCCCCCCTCCCCCCCCCCGCGGGCCTTCATCCCGTTCTCAAGGAAGACGCGTTCTATGCGCCGCTCATCGACGAGTACTGAGTACTGGACGCCGGTAAACAGGCACACGAGGCCTACATGTACATGTCCTCCCGCTCCACCCTTCGCCGGCACGAGGTGAAACGTGAAGCTGCCCCCCCCCTCCCCCCAGTACTTAGACAGCGCTTGATTTGGCAGGGCGATCCGGCAAATAATCGCCCCGCGAAGCCAAGTCCCCCGCCAGGCGTCGTGCAACGGACGTCAGACGCGAATTGCGTACACACAGAAAAAGACGAACCGTCTTTTGACCTCCGTTGAGGTATAGGCAGGCACGCCCCCTCTGGACCTGACAATGCGAGCGTCGACGCGGACGCGCTGTCACAGGAGTTTTGCATCGTCTGGTGCAATCGACGGGGATCCAACGTTCAGCTCCTACTGACTGAGTTGTTCGGAGGAAGCGGTGACGGCATGGGCGGCACATATTCTCCAAAAAGCGTGTGTGTGGGTGTTGGATGGAGACTTTCGTACGTACGCTGCGCGCCGTGTCATGAAACGAACGCCCTCGAAGCTTTCGGAAATCATATCTCCGAGATGGGCATACGGTGGCCGAAATCTACACGGCGCCCGTAGCAATCTGCGTACGTCCGTTCGCGGACACTGCAACGCAACAGAAGTTGTACAGAACTCGTCTAAAACGCTTACTTTGTCGAGCGTGATCTCGCTTCGCACCGGAGGACTCTCTAATCACTTTCCGGTGCTACCATACAAGTCTCACGCACACACATGGACGTACGTGATCCTTATGTCAAGCCTCCAGGAATCGCGCATTCCATTTCCCCCTCGTCGGGCAAGTACACGTTATGAGCGCTACGACCCGGTGACGGGAGCAAGACTTTCGACCAGTCTAAAACGAAGAGGAGATGTACACACGCCCAATATGATACAAGACAAAACTCAAGAGCGAATCAAAGTAGCTAGGGGAGGGTATAAGATAATGCGTGGAGTATATAGCACAGACACAGCACACCACGGTCAAAGACGGGCGAGAGGGGACAAGCACCAGAGCTTACTTTACACTCCAAGCATTCGGGTACCACAGATGGGGAGGGGAATGGGCGTTGCCAGACGTGCCCAGCCCCATCCCTCCATCAATCCACACAGGGGAGACTCCAAGCTCATTTCGACGCCGGCCTGAGAATAACCATCAACCCGTCCGAATGCGCAGAGAAAATCGCATCGACGACCCGCTCGTCGTCCGCCCGTGGCCGTCCTATGCTCCGCGAGTCCCGGTACCGGTCCCGGTCGCGATCCCGTTCACGGTCCCGGTATCCAGCGGCCGAGCCAGCCGACGACGAGTGGTGGTACGACGGTCGACCGCCTCCGCCCCCGCCGTCCCGGTTGCGCGCGTGCGGGTCATAGCCCCCCGACCCGTGAGTGTTGTGTTGCCCGTTCCGGTGCCGCGAGGGCACGGGGTCGGGCAATCGAATGCTGTTGGCAAAGTCAGCTAGTGTTGAGAGACCGAAAGCTGAGCGCGCGTTCGCACACACTTGGCAAAATTCCGCAGGAGGCGACACGTACCTGGAGTCACGGCCGCGAACGACCAAATGGAATTTCCCGAATCCGAAGCCGCCGTCGCTCGGCTGCCCACGCTCGTTCACGCCCCACGACTTGATCACGTCGATCCAGCTGCGGACGAGATCCTCGTCTTTGCGCGAGACAAAGTCAAAGAAGCTGCGGCCCATGCACACTGTCGTCGAGATCAAGCTGTCATTGGAGCAGTAGAGGATGCCACAGTTGACGCTGAACCTGTCGAGGATGAGGGCCGTCCGTACGGACTGCTCCGGTAACGGGTCGAACATGATGGGCTTCGGGGGCCCGCGCCGGTACTCGGGGCTGGGTGATCGTGAACTGGTTGGTATCGGGCATGGCGGCATGGGGTTCGGGTCGTTCCATCTCTGACGAGAAGGGTTAGCGAAAGCGCCAACAGATTGCATGAGAGAGCATCTCTCACCCGGAACTCGAGATCTTTCGCTGTCGGCGTGATGATCTTGACCTCCTGTGCGGTTGATGCGTTGTGCATCGCCTTGGGACCTGGGGCGGCAAACGAGACGCTTCCCACAAGAACGTTCTGACAGACAGTTCGAGACTGATAATGTAGTGTCAGTGGGATTGACGGCGTCAAGACTGCGGTCGGAAGTGAACATGGAATATAACCCACAATGCCGCAGAGGATGTAGCCCTTGTATGGATCCTTGTGTTTCATACGAAGGTAAGCAAGGACAGCGGCTTGGTCTTGTGAGATTGTGGTGTAATGTAGCTCCTTGACCTCGGAGAATTCATCCGGATGAACAAGGTCCAGAGACGGTGTCCCGATCAATTCGTGGGGTTCATAGCCTATCAAGGTCGAAGGTGAGTGTCAATTCGGCGAGTCAAACTGTCACAGAACTCGCCTAACAAATCATAGACGGATTCTGAGCAGTAGACCCATCTTGCCTAGCAGGGGGAGGGAAGTGGGTGAGGATCATGGCGACGAGGATACGGGCGTCATAGTAAGCGCGCTCACGTCTTGGGTGAAATCTACAATTCCGACTTGAAAGGTGAAGGGGGTGTGAGATGGCGCAGAAGGGGAGGAGGGGACAGAGGACATACTGAAGGAGACACAGGCTGGGCTTGTGTCCATGGGGGGCGGGGAGGGACGAAGAGCACGTCAGAAGGGGAGGAAGACGAGAGGGCAGGAAGACGGGCAGGTTGGATGATAGTGGCGATAGGTGGTGTATTTCTAGAAGAGACAGGCGTCCTGGATGAGTTGGTGGGACACGCTACGTGTTTGAACGAATTCTGAGCGTCTATTAGGGCGCCGAAAGGAGAAAGGGATGGGGGAGAGGATTGTGGGAGTAGCAAGACGCACCAGACGCGGAGAGCAGTCAGACTGCTTTGAGGTTACGGATGTGAACGGCAGGGGAGGCTCAAACACGGGACGAGAATGATGGGGAGCCCGGCCGGGTACAGAGCGTTTGAGGATTGGATTGTCGGACGAGAAGGGTCAGGCGCGGGTGAGAGAGGGCGGGGAGCGGGGTGCGTGGAGGAGATGGTGGTGGTGTGTGGCAAGAGAGGAGAGCATGTCGAGAGGAGAGCTGAGCAGGCGGTGGATGGACGAATGGCCTCGGAGCAGCTGGCGACGCTTGCCACCCCGGGACCCAGATCCATGGCCCCGGCTCCTGACAGACTCAGGCGCCCGGCCAGATCCGCTGGTGAATCTGCCCACGTCACTCAACACGCGAGATCCGTTTCTGGCAGGCGATCTGCCCCAAATCTTCCTGCCTCCGCCTCCGCCTCCGCCTCAGCCACCTGCGCTGCTGCACCAGCCTCCACGTCCTCGCCGTCCTCCTCAATGTGGTCCACGGCACGTCAAGTCGCAGAGGGAGACCTCGTGATCGTCTGGATGGTGGGACCCGTCTCCTCTCCCTCTCTTACGTCTTCAGCCATTCATCCTTGCATCATTCCGTTCGCACGTCTATCAGACAAGGGACCTCATTCAGCCCCTCCTCGTCACCCCCGGCAAGGAGCTCAACTCAAAGTATGGTGTCTACAGACACTCTGACCTCGTCGGCGTCCCCTACGGCTCCAAGATTCGCTCTCGCAACGGCAAGGGCTTCGTCCACCTCCTCCGTCCAACTCCCGAGCTCTGGACACTAGCCCTTCCACACCGAACGCAGATCCTCTACCTCGCCGACATCGCCTTCGTCGTCTCCTGGCTGGACCTCAGACCTGGCAGCAAAGTCATTGAAGCAGGTATGCTTCCCCTCACTCCCTCGTCTTCCCTTTCTTCTTCTCCTCGTCCATGCCTCTCGCCTCTGCTCCCTCGTCCGCGTCCGGAGCATGCACCCGAACATCCTTCTCGATGCCATGCCGCACGCTAGAAGTCCTCGCCCCGGTTATTATCCTTGTGCAACTGTCAGATCGTCGCGCCGCCAACCGAACTGCCAGACTTCCATACTTGCACTCTATCGTACCCGCGACACGCTTTGAACGCAAATGGCTCCCCACACCACGATGGGTATCGCGTCTGCCGTCCAGGTCCGTCGACGAGCAACTCGTGTTCGCGCGTTCCTAGGCTAAACATTCTCGCCGTGCAAGTTTGGTATGTTCGTCTACCGCGCGACCTCGCCGTCGCACAAACTCCTCTTCTCCGCAGTCTCTTCCATCTGCCTTCGAGATGTCAAGATGCTGCTCGTCATTTCACAGACCATCCATATACTCAATCTACTATTGCACGCCGGACGATACCGATCATGCATCCCTCTGGGACGATCCCGCCACGATAGGATGTGCATCGGGACTCGGAGCGTCATAGCGGTTAGATTGAGCACATGGACGAGGGATGGCTAGGTACAGAACGAACCCAGTCAATAAGATGCCTCACACGCTGATGAGCCCTTGTGTTCTACGATTGAACGCGTCTCCAGCCGTCGTTGTGATCATCTGGGAGCTCAGCTTCACGCTGCGCCCACAACTGTGAGAACGCCGTTCGTGGTCCTATATTCTCTCTTTGGACGTTGCGTTCAGGCCGAGCACATCACTCACGCATACATCCCCACAGGCACTGGCTCCGGCTCCTTCTCTCACTCTGTCGCGCGCACCGTCGGCCCCACCGGCCACCTCTGGTCCTACGAGTTCCACGAGGCCCGCGCCAACAAAGCGAGGTGAGTCAAGGCTCGCCATCGTCTGCCACGCGCGTTCTCGTCGCTCTCACACCGAGAGCGGGGCGGCGCCTCGCCGTCGGGATCGGGCGCCACGCACTTTAGAGATCCGCATGTGAGCACGCGGATCTCGTCCTCTGTTGGAGCAAATGCATTGCTGTGCCCGCTGCACCGCTGACGTCGAGTGCCCCATGGGGGCATGCCGACGACGCGTAGCGTGATCGGGTCGATCCTCCGCCCTCGTCGTACCGCGCGTCGCCCTTCGTGGCCTGCTCACCGACGATGGGCAATGGCGCCGAACGTGAACGACGCGCGGCGCACGACGCGCGATATGCACTTGACTTGCTTGTTTGTGTGCGCGTGTGCGCAGACGGGTACTAATCTGTCGTGCGACCCAAAACGCTAATCAGCCACCTTCGATCAGGGAGGAGTTCACGCGCCATGGGATGGACGACATCGTGACGCTCACGCACCGGAACGTGTGCAAGGACGGGTTCACCGTGCTCGACACGGTAGACGCAGGTACGTACGCGCCACCCTCACGGCACTCTCTCTATGTCGGCCGCTTGCGCTTTTTGGGGGTCACTGTGAGGCGCAACCCCCGACGGCCATCGGACCTTGCACGATGACAGGGCTGACGTGCTCACACACGCTATACGCCGCCGTGCTTTCTCGCTCTCGATGCCATACACGTACACCCTATGCGCCACGATACGTGACTCGAACTCAAACAGTCTTCCTCGACCTCCCTGCACCTTGGGATGCCGTCGAGCACGCCAAGAAGGCGCTCCGTGTGAGTCGCGCTCTTCTCGCTTTCGTCCGTGTATGCGCGTGTGCTTACCGTGAACCGTACGCTTTCTGCCCTCACCCGTTCTCGTACCCCGCCCAACCATCGCGGTCACGACCACCGCCGCGACGCGCACGGGGGAATGATGGGCGTCCGCCGGCGCAGAAAGATCGTTCGACGCGGATATGCTGCTTCAGCCCATGCATGGAGCAAGTCCTCCGCACCGTCTCCGCCCTAAACGACGCGGGCTTCACCGGTACGCGCACCTCACCCGTCCTTCCCGCCTCCTCGTATCCTCACCTCCCCACCTCGCCCTCGCTCAAACGCTGATACCCACGCCAGAGATCACGATGTACGAGACCCTCCTCCGCCCACACCAGGTCGACAGCGCGCCCCCGCTCGTGCCCATCGGCGCCGTGTCCGCGAAGCTGAAGCAGGCCGAGGCGCGCCGCGAGGAGAAGCGCCTCCGCCAGATCGCGAACGCGCGCGCGGGGGCGGAGCGGCGCGCGGCGAAGCGCAAGGCCGCGGACGACGCCGATGACGGGGCCGAGGGCGGGGAGGAGCCGGAGGAGAAGCGCGCGAAGACGGAGGCTGGGGACGGGCGGGAGGAGAGGGAGAGGGTCCCGCCGGAGGTGCAGGCGTTGGACGAGCGAGAGGCGGCGGCAGACGACCGGGAGCCTGCGTTGTCGGGTGCGTCCACCGCCGCCGTTCCCGCGACGCGGTCTGCGTCGCTCCCAGGTGCTCCCGAAGATGCGAAGATCACGCTCTCGAAGGCGTTCCCCGAGGTGCGGGGCCACACGTCTTATCTCACCTTTGCGGTCCTGCTCCCTGCGAGTGCTCTCGGCGAAGAAAGAGCGGAGAAGCAGTCTTGCTTGGACACGACCGCTGGCACCCGCGCCGCGTCCACGAGCAGCCCAGAGGTGAGTTGTCACAGAGACGTGGTGGTGTCGGAGAACACACGCGGGGACGGAGACAGCTGACAGACATACAGCACGATGCGCAGATGGCCGACGACGCAAGCCAAAACGACAATGCCGCAGGCAGCGCTGTCCGAGACTCTCAGAGTGGATAGATTGGCTGTACAGTATGCGTAGATCGACCCCAGCCAGCGGGCAATCTGTATTTTGAGTACAGTGGCTGTATGCTCAAGGTGATATGTCACATAAGGTCAACGTTCGCAGGCAGGCACTCTACTCTGCGACCGCGCGCCGATAGGCTTCCTCGAGAGCCCTCTCCTCTTGAATCTTTGTCGCGTCCTTGGGCTTCCGGGCACGCAGCACACGTGTCGAAGGCGCGACTGGGGCCGCCGGGGGCGCGGTTGCTCGGGACCGTGCTTTCTTCGCCGGGGACGGCCGCTCATCCTCGTCCTCATCCGCGTCCTCATCGTCGCCACTCTCGCCACCCTCCTCATCGGAGGAGTCCTTTGCCTTTGCCGTCCGCGTCCGCTTCCGCGTCGCACGAGGTGCCGGCCTGCGCTTGGATGTGGCCTTTGTCTTCCCCTTCGCACTCGCACTCGTGCTCGCCCTAGCGGGAGTCAAACTGCCCGCCTTGGCCGCCCTTGTCCTTCTCCGCGCCCCACTGACAGGCTTCTCCTCTGCCCCAGAAGGAGGTGGAGCGTTCCCGAGGACGAGCACTTCCTCGGGATCCTCCGACTCGTGCTGGCTGCCTCCCGCGCGGCGTGCGGCTTCTTCCGCCAGCTCTTGCATCGTCCTCGGCGCGCCATGTGCGACCACCGGGCCCACGACGACGTCTTCCATCATCGCATCGTCGTCCTCGCCTCCGTCGATCACCTCGAGGGCGTCTCCAAAGCGGGGTTCCTCGTTTCCCTCGCGGACCACGTCCTCGTCCTCGTCCTCGTCGCCATCGTCCATCTGCCTGTCTGCGAGCGGTCCCGTCTGCCGGAGCTCTCCCAGAGCGGCGTGGCTCGTGGACGCGTGCTCGACGATCTCGCGTATCCGCGGGAGTGCGTACGGCTGGACGACGTCGTCGACACCGGTGAGGAAGCCCCCTGCGGTGACAGGCTTCGTCGTCTTCTCCGGCTCCTGAACCACACTCTATCAGCCTCGCGTTCATACCGAGCGCCCCATCAGCATGCCTATGCCACGCGCATGCGAGCCCCGGCTGGCGGGGACGGGGAACGAACGGAAAAGCGGGCAGAAGGAAGAAGAAGGAAGAAGACGACGAACCTCGTCCGCAGGGTGATTACCCGCTCCTGCTGCGTCTGTATCTGTCTGCTGCGCCGTGGTGCCTTGCGCATCGCCTCGGTCGGCATATTGCTCTAGCAGTCGCTGGCGGATGCGGAGACCCTGCACGAGCCTCGTCCAACGCTTGATCACCTGCTCCTGCCGCTTTGCGCGGCGTTTGGCTTCGGCGTGTTGCTCTGCTTCCCAATATGCCTGTGTGAACGAACGAGACCGAACGGGCGATACACGAGGCGGGTGCGGGTGCAGAGCGTTGTGCGATACATTGCGTCAGTACATGTCGAAGTCGCTGGCACACGCCACGCTCGCGGACAGGACATACACGCACCTCGAGGAGGGCGGATTCGTTCTCGGCCGCAACAACGACGCCTGTGATGACCGGAAACGCCCGCCGCTTCTTGAACTCAAACCCGGTCTGGATGGGGAGGAAAACGTCAGATGTGGCACAGGCAGATGGACAAGACGACCGTATCACGGTAACCGCCACCCACGCTTCTTCTGCGCGGGGCACAAGGTCGACGAAGATCGTGCTGGGGAAGGACAAGGGAAAAGCACGTACAACTGCTTCTGCATAGTCGAACCCGAGCTGGCGGGCGAGCTTCGCCGTGCCTTTGTCTACGATATCATCGAGAAGAGCATGGTCAGAGCCAACGTTACCCGTGCGCGCTCCGGAGGACAACACGATACTTACAGGGTATGTACGCGGCGCCAGCAGGCAGCATGGACGGAACGTAGAGATCGATGTTGCCAAAGTCGTTCTTGGGCACTTTGCCCTGAATAGAATGGTCTCAGCATGCACTCCAGGACCAATTGATAAAAATGCAAGAGGCAAGACCCACATCGACCACGGGTGGAGGCTTGTATATCTCCGTTTGGTGCTCCGCATATAGACCCTGCATGACGCCCTCTTCGTTCCCAAAGCCCTCTCCAGCAACGGCCAATCCGTCCGTCGGGTCTCCCCCTGCAACCTCCTGGTCTTCATTTCTCTGGCCCTTCACAGAAGTCGAAGCAGATGCAGACCCAGACCGAGATGCAGCTCGGTCGCGCTGATCCTGAAGCGCCATTTCGATCGCGCGTTTCTTGTTTACGGTGACAGCGCGCTGCTTGACCCACTTGAGTGGCTGCTCCCCGGCGACGACGGTGCGACCTTGACGCATCCAGTTCTCCGCTGTCTTGAGTTGCAGAACGTTCGCCCGCGGGTAGACAGACTCGCCGCGGAACTTGCCCAGCTCAACAGGGGGGTCCACGACCTCGTCACGTTTCAAATGTCGTGCAAGGACATAGAGTGGATGGTCCTTGAAGCCAGCCATCGAGGTGGGCATGGTTTCCGTCATTTGATTAGCTTGTAGCTCTTCGTCCTCGAGATCGTCCCGTTGCTGACGTGCGTCGACGTAAGCGGTCCAAGATATGTCTCGAGAGCAGTCGGACGTACCAAACGATACGGCCGTTGGACCATCTTGCATATTCGCTCCCACCACTCGCGTCGACCCTTTCCGCCCTGCTGGACCTTTGAAACTTTCGCGCCGTATTCACGTGCGTACCGCGGCGTAACATCCCGTGCGTATCCGTCCTCCTCGAATGCGACTACGTAGACCATCCGGTTTTCGACACGCACCGGGTACCGCCTGTCTACTTTCAACGGGGCGTTCGGGTTGGGTGTAGGATCGAACGCTTTGCGCCTGTTTACAATGACTCGGATGGGGTCCACTGGTATCCACTTTGCGTCGGCACGAGAAAACACTTCTGTCCAGAATACTGGGGGTGTCTCCGTGGGATCAGGTGTACGTTCGCCTGAATGACAGAAACGTGAATGCAAGCGGGTCTGCGGTTGAAACATAGACATACGTGGACGCGGACGTTCTCCTACTTTCCGGCCCCCTTTGCTCTTGCGAAGCCTGATAACAGGCGCTGCTTCCCGCTTTCTCTTCGCATTGTCGCTTGTCGCAGAACTTGCGCCGTCCAAGCGCTGCTGTCCTTCGCCAGGATACGAAGATCGCCCTCTTGAACTACCAGCAGCAGGAGAGCTTGGAATAGCGACCTCTTCCATATCGCCATCGTCTTCGTCAACACTTCCATCTTGCATTTTCGCCTTGCCTTTGCCCTTCCCAGTGTCACCGTTGGTCTCGACTTCCGACTTTCTCTTCTTGCCTGTCGGTTTTGCTTTGCCTACGCCAGCTTGCCATGGCACACTTTGTAGACTGACGACAAGCCTGGCTGGGATACCGAGAGCGCGACACAGGGCCGTGAATAGTTGCGCGCTCGTGTCACGCGAACCCCTCCTCATGAGTGCATGTTTCATGAGGCTCTTCTCGCTACGTATCCTTTCGCCCTGGATTCCGTACCGCTCTTCGAGGTCTTCGTCATCTTCCTCAATAGCACGTGCCTTGCCCTTGCCCTTCGGATCGGAAGGGGGGGCTGGCCTTGGAGGGGGTAGAGTCTTCTGGACCTCCTCAAAGGTGCGCGAGCGGATATGGCCTGTTGGTACGACTTCAAAGTTGCTAGCCCACCAGTCCGCAAGCCGAGTAATAGCAGACTCAAAGAGGCGGCCGCGTTGGGCGGCCTGTGGAACGCGCGACTTAGAGATCGTCGCGAAGGCATTCTGAAGTGGGAGAGGAGTGAGGGACATAAGACGTGCCTACGGTCATGTATGTATTGATAGGCTGCTCCAATGCGTAGATCACAAATGGAACGTACTTGAAGGAGCGGATCGTTGAGCCATTTGTTACGGACTTTGGCGTTCATCAGGAGGGCAACAGTGTGAATCTTGTGGCAGTCTAGGCGGACGAGCCGCTCTGCCGCGAGTTGAACCGCTCGGGCATTCTTCCTTGTGACCTGTGTTAGAGCGCGTATATGTAGAGAACAGGGGCCACATACTTCTGATCTCCCTTCGCCTTGCCCTGGGTCTTAATAGTGACCTCCAGATGTGGTCGTTCTGAAGGCCCTTCCTCCACGCCGTGAGTCTTCCCATAGTACTCTTCTATGCTGGTAGCTTCAGGCAGTCCTGTCTGCGGAGTATCTGCGTTCGCCGTCTGTTGACCCACTTCCACTTCTTCCCAGTCGAAGTCATCTTCGCTGTCGTCACCGAGGATAGAATGGTTCTCGCTGTTCATGCGGTCACGCTGAAGTCTATATCTTCTGTTCGTTCCGCCGTTTGTGTTGGGGGCTCACCCAGACGTGGTGTAATGGAGAGATGCGAGCTGTTCGAGTACAAGGTCTGGTCTGAATTGGATGCACTTCCAACGAAGAGGGTGGACACGATCAGCGAACAAGCAGCTGGAGATGATGACCTCAGCGACAGCTGCATACGCCTCTCTGGCTACCGCGTCGCTGACTCAGAACGCGATGTGACTCATATCACGGGACCGTACGTCACAGTCTATAGGATCCAGATCTACCTCCCGCGCACTGTCTCCGGTGCGTCGCGATCCCACCATATGAGCCATACGTTCTCACCACCGATACGAAGCTGTTCCAAAAAAGAGGATGTATGTTTCAGATTCAAGGATCGACACGCTGGGAAATGAGCGCGTTTAGAGTCGTGTGAACCTAACTCACTGCCACAGACGCGACTCGAGCGCTTCCTTCATAACTCTTCCTCGTTCCAGCCACTTCGCGCGTGAACGGTAAACAACTCGCCCGTCCTTTCGATCATACTGAAGCTGGAGCGTTTGAAAGTACTGCGTTGAGATCTTCTGACGAATATCCGTTGAGTTTGACTATCACGGCTCTCATTACTGTTTGAAGGCCGTGTTGGGGAACATGGAGGCTTGCAACGAGTTGGTTATCCATCCCTGCGGGTAGAGATGCATTATATGCTGACATATCTTGTTGATCTTCCTAGTGTCCTTGTGAAAAGTGAGTGCATAGCCTGCACCACATATATGCTTGCAACCGACGTCGCGCACGTACCTAGCGTTTGGCCACTCGACCTTCAGAGGGAAGCAAGAAGAGATTGTGGAGGCTGCCATTATTGGTATGTATGATGAGCTGGCAAGAGGTTTCCTGTTTATGACGTCTGTCATCAGGTTCTGATGTTCTTGTGATTGCACCCACCGGTATGGGCAAGGTATGCCGCCTGTACCTAGTCTTTGTTCGTCTCAAATGACCTCTTGTCGCAGAGCTTGTGTTTCCAAGTACCCGCAACAGCTGTGAATGTATGTAACACCCTCAACAGCACGTATGCAATGTGCATCTGCCCACGCATTCATTCATTTTTAGCACGGCGTGACGGTTGTGGTGTCGCCATTGTTAGGTAAGTGGGGTATTGTAATTGGTCTTGGATCTGCTGATGACCTCCTGTCAAATAGCCTTGATGAAGAACCGTATGATTCTGAGTTGCTTGGCTGAGGAATTTGAGAGACTTACGCGTATATTCTCAGAGCTATCCAAGCTACTTGGACTGGGCGTACCCGTCGCGTCACTGACATCAGAAACATCCTATGGCGACAAAGCTTACGTGCTCCAGGATCTCCGCTCTGAGCAGCCGTCGACACGGTTGCTCTATGGTAAAGTGGTTTGTTCGACAGATATCTAACTCCCTGACCCCCCGGTTCAGTCAGCCCGGAGAAATTCTGCACTCCAGAATTGCGCAAAATCATGGACGAGCTCCACCGTAGGGACGAGCTGAATCGCCTGGTAGTGGATGAGGTTGGCAGCTCCTTTCTGTGTCTCATTATTGTGAGCTGAGCAGACGACGGACACAGGCACATTGTATCTCTGTAAGTCAGAATCGATCGGCGACAACGCGCATAACCTTATCTGCTTCAGGAATGGGGTCACGATTTCCGCGAGGAGTACCGCCGCCTTGGTTCGTTCAGAGACAAGTTTCCGGACGTCCCCATCATGGCACTCACTGCTACAGCAACGGCAACGTGAGTTCATAGCACGAATGCTCATCCTCACCAGCAAATATCTGATAATGTTACCCATTGAAGTGTGCGACAGGACATCATTCGTAGTCTTAGGATGGAACACAACCGCCTATTCGTTGCAATACATCCTTTCAATAGGGCGAACCTATACTACGAAGTAGCATCTTTCTGACACTCTTCATTGAACTGGGTTGCTGATACGTACGTCCTCCAGGTCCGCTACTTATGTTCGCCAAATCCCAGTGCCCATATGATCGATACGTATGAATATATCGAGAGTCTGCATCGTCGGCGAGGACGTGCGTCCTCAGGTATCGTATATTGTCGCACGCGGGCTGTATGCGATGAGCTAGCACGATTCCTGGGCGGCAAAGGCATCAATGCTAAGGCATACCATCGAGGGTTGAAGTGAGGCACCGTTTTGATCACGTCTGCCGGAGGGCCAAAGCCTGACTGTATTTCGCCAGAAACTCCGAATTGGACAGAACCCTGAAAGATTGGGGCGAAGGCGGCGACGGCACACCTGGAGGGGTGGATGTAGTACGTGCTTCATCTTGAAGTGTGCTATTATGTATATTGACCTGTCCGCTGCAGGTATGTGCGACGATTGCATTCGGCATGGGAATCGACAAGCCAGACGTGCGGTACGTATCTCTGGACCTATGAATCGCTACGCCTGTCAACGGCTGTTTTGAACTCTCAGGTATATCATTCACTTCGACATGCCCAAGAGCTTCGAGGGTATGTACGCGAGCCACTTACATATGCTGCTATATGTGCATACTCATGACTCTTCTCCAGGCTACTACCAGGAAACAGGTACGCATATGTGCACCTTTGTGAGCGACGTATTCATGTTGGCATATAGGCAGAGCAGGTCGAGATGGTCTTGTGAGCTGCGTTGTTGTGTGCGGAAGACGGAGTCCTCATCGATGGTTGACCTTCTCAGCCGGCTAAATGCGTCCTTTTCTATTGTAAGTGTTCAACCAGGTCCTGGAGACAATATGGAGCGTCAAACTCACCCAACTCCTAGCACGCGAGGATGCCGCCCGTGTGAAGCATTGGGTTTCTGATTCACACTCTAAACGTATTGTCCGAGCCGAGTCCAACAACGGTCCAGAGCCCAGTCAGAGGGCTGCGGATAGCCTGTCTGCTGTGCGTTCCCTTGCATGCCGTCTCCTTCTGATACTCACTCTCAGAATTCCTTTCTTGGTAGTTGCTCGACTTCGCCGAGAATGTCAATATATGTCGTCATGTTGTCGGTATATGTAGTTCAACCCACTTCCTCTCGGAGTACTGACGGGCCCTCAGCTCATCTGCAGATATTTTGGAGAGAACATCGACCTGCGCGACCCTGAGGTCGTCAAGACGTACTGCAACCAGATGTGCGACGTTCGTACCGCCGACTCACAAAGTGTCGATCGAACAAGCTGACGGACTCTTCTCTCGCCTGGCCCAGGTATGCAAGTACCCGGACAAAGTCAGATACCGCAAGCAGGCACTGTCTCCCCAGGATGAAGTGGACAGGCACGCTTGGCGGCCGCAGCCCCGCGTTGGGCTAGATGACGCAGACCCGGACGCAGGCTCAAGTATGGCAGGCAATCCCAGCATCAAAGGCACCACCGCTGCAATGTCGCGTAAATTGAGACCATTCCCGCTCGACACTGCATCGTCTTCGTCTTCCGCCGGCCGCAACAGCTCAGGACCGTCCTCGCTCAAACGGCCGGATCGCTCAGAATACGGTCACAGTGCTCCGGGTCCGTCCAAGAAAGCGAAGACGGGCCCGCCCCCCGTGCCAATACCCATATGTAAGGCCTACTTGTTTCTTCTTGAGTCTTGTGGCGCTTGACGTAGATAACGAGCCGCTAATTTCGATGGTACACAGCCGGAAAGTTGAAACAGACGTTAGGCCGGGGCTTCAAGGTCCCTTTCAAAGTCCCCTTCAAGAGCGCGCCAGGATCTGACGTCTCCTCTGCCGCTGCCCCGCCTGTCAGTGGCATAGCCCCGGGAGACGAGCCCGGGAGCTCTACCACGAGTGCGAACGGCAAGGAGCGCGAGGTACACTCGAACCTCAGGGCGGACTATCCAGAACCCGAAGCCCAGGATGTCGCAGATTCTAGCTATAAGCTACCGGGAAGAAGCGGCAGCTGGGAGAGCGACCTTCCCGTTCCCGAGTCCGACCCGGAGTGTGCGCACACTATCGAACGAGCTTGTACGTACTCCCCGCTCCTCCCCGCTGTCTGTCGCTCCCTCTAGACAGGGGAGGTCCAGAAAGCCTCGGAGATCGTCCTCGCCCAAACCATAACGCATACGCACTCACCGTTCCTCTCTTACTCTTCAGCATCTCCAATCACGATCCCCGCGACGGACGTCGAGCTCGACGCAGATTACTCAAAGAAGATCCCGGTACGTGTCCACCTATACGTGCCCCCTGATCGTCGCATCCCCCCCCCGCCTTGGGATGCCAACGCCGCAGGTTGCCGAACCCGCATCTGACCCAGACTCCCACCACCTCCTTCCTTTCTTCCTCTCTCTGCCAGGTCGAGATCCGCCGCGCGCATTTCACGAGCCTCCGCAAGGCGCTCCACAAAGTGTTCTCGTCCGACGCCGCCTGGAGCGCGCTGAGACCCAACCTCGTCTCCTCCCGCTCTCCGTCTGGCACCGAGGAGACGAGGGCGGACCTGCTCTCGACCGTCGCGCGCGAGCTCGAGTTCGCCGTGCACTCGCTCTGCCGGACCGTCGAGGGGTACGAGGAGCGTGCGCGCGAGAAGGTCCGGGCGGTGAAGGGCCTCGCGCACCCGCAGGCGTGGACGACGTCCTCGAGGGAAAATGTGGACGAGGAGGTGGAGGACGCGAGGGAGGTCGCCGAGGTCGTCAGGTCGGTCTGTCAGAGAGCGGCTACCAAGGATCGGGGGAGAAGTTGAGAGAAAGGCGCTCGGTTTTTCCTTCATGGATGATTGCATCGTGGACCCATCTGTATCCTCACCCGTCATTGTTCTTATTCACGTGCGCATCTGGTTCAGAGCACACATGTCGGACGCCTCAGTAGATATGATGCAAGTCGAGCTCTATTAGATAAAGATGCGAGACGACTCTATATACCCGATGGGCGTGGTATGGATGAGACGGAGAGAGAGGATCTAGGAGCCTATAGTACACTGATATACAAGGGATTGCATGGGAGTAACTACAGATGGACGAAAACAAGCGGAACATGACACAGCAAGGGGTAACGGTACTACGAGCCGAGTCAATAAGAACGAGGCAAGACAGTCGACGTCCGAGAAGGCGAGGCGCAAAGCAGGGCAACACACGCTCAGTTCTGCGCGATGACGAACTTGAGCCGGTCGCCCTCGGGCACGACGCGGACCTGCTCCATCGTGTCAATGATATAGTGCGCGCCGCAGTTCTCGATCTTCGAACGCTCGTGGCTCGTGCAGACGGCGATGACGGTCGCGCCGGACGCAACGCCGGCCTTGATGCCCGAGGGCGAGTCCTCGAAGACGACGCAGCGCTTCGCGTCGAACCCGAGCTCCTTCGCGGCGAGCAGGAACGGGTCGGGCGCGGGCTTGCCCGCCTTGAGCCGCTTGTCGTCCGCGGTGATCGTCACCTCTGGCGGGGTGATCCCGACGCGGGTCATGCAGCCGTATGCTGTGAAAAAATAAGTCAGTGACTGTGCAGGTAGTATCTAGGAAGAGGCTGAGAGCAACGTACCGTATGTTTTTGCGCCGGATGTGGCGACGGCGTAGCGGCCCTTGGGGATGGAGTCCATGACGCGCTTCACCCCAGGAAGGATGCGGACCGAGCGGTCGACGGCGGCGGCCTCGAGCTGCCACGCCTCGAGCTGGTGGCGCTTGGCGATGGTGGTCTTCCAGTCGTTCAACGCCTCCTCCTGCTGCTCCTCCATGATCGGGTCCTCGAACGTCGCGGCGTCAGCCTCGGGGATGGTGGGTGCCATCGCGAGCAAACTGGACACGCGGTGGAGGAAGGACGGGCGGCGGAAGGGCGCGAGCTGGGCGAGACTGCCGACAAACGACGACGCACGCGAGGACGCGCGCGAGTTGGGGGTCGAGCTCGAGGGTGTCAGTGCGGGCGTCGCCGCGGCGGAGGACGCGGGGGAGTTGGTGAGGGAGCCGGGGCCGTGCGTGTTGTACGCGTCGGCAAAGTAGAGGATGGACTCCTCGAACGCCTGGACCTCGTCGTCCATCTCGTGCTCCTTGATGTGCGGCTTGAACTGGGCGAGGTTGTCGACGGCGCGCTTGCCGTGGGTGGCCGCAATCACGTAGGCGGGGTCCTGGCCGATGTCTTTGGCGACCTTGCCCCATGCTGCCTCGACGGCGGCGATGGAGTCGGTGAGGGTACCGTCCTGTCAACACACTCCCTTGGTCAGCTGCAGCCTGCAGAGAAAGTCAGCGAGGGTACACACCATGTCAAAGAGGACGGCGTCGGCGTAGAAAGTGGTGGGTGCTGGTGAAGAAGACATGTTGATAGGGAAGTGTTGGAGATGTCGAGTCTATGAAGACTATAGTGGAGGAGAAATGACTCGTGGACTGCGAAGTTGCAGAGTGAGGAGTGTTGGAAAACGACTGGAGGTTATATATGTTGTGTGCATGATGGGCGTCTGTGACGTCAAGTGCGCGGTGAACATTTTGCGGTGGATAACAATTTTCGGGAGGAGGGAGGTCGATTGGCGAAGTGGAGCGGAGCAGGCTGAGCAAGATGGGACAGAGCCGAATCGGGGGATACGCCACCCGGCAGAAACGGCGTTGGCAACAGAAGCCACTCGCCGTCTTCGCGAACTCGCTCGTAGGCGCGCATGCCTTTTTGGGCGGGGAGCATCGAAAGTCGAGGAATCGATGGGCGTTGAGTCCGCATAAGGCAGGTGCGGCGGGCGCCAGATAGCCGGTGCCGCTCCCGCCTTCGCGCCCTGTTTCCGCTTCGGGCTGTGGCCAGGGCATGCCGACGCCTTCGTTCACATGCGTGCCGTGATTCGGGGTGGCCTTGGAGCCGCCTTCACGTACGTCTCTCGTCCTTCTCGTCTTCCTCCCGAGCACAGTCGCCCTTTCGGTGAACAATGCACCGTCCAACACGCACCCTGTTTCTTTATCTTGGCCCCGACTGGCTCGCGAGCTC
Organism: Coriolopsis trogii; assembly: GCA_020543525.1. Classification (NCBI taxonomy): domain Eukaryota; kingdom Fungi; phylum Basidiomycota; class Agaricomycetes; order Polyporales; family Polyporaceae; genus Coriolopsis; species Coriolopsis trogii. Next base: position 1,701,020 of record JAHYIO010000023.1, on the reverse strand, counting down.
TGAGAGAAATTGGCTGGCGATGACCTCAAGGGACCAATCCTCGGCGCCTGCTTCAGCCGAGGGCAAGCGTCGGAGCGCCCAATTTAACTTTCTGCCCCGTCGCAGGCTTCATTCGTCCTCGACTCTGCGCCGCTGAACGCAGCACCGGTGCGGCCGACGTGTCGCACACTTGGCTTGCTCTCCTCCTATCGCCCGACGAGGTATCTATCTCCTGCTCTCGAGATATCTTCTGTGCTTGCGTGTCGTCTTCCGAGTCCGCATCTGTGAAATTTCACCTCCGAAGCGTGGGTGCTGTGGAGCTTCAGCATGATGAACGTTCGACACAGCGCGCCTCTTCCCTCATTCTTTCGGTTGAATTAGCCGTCGATGACGGACGGGGGACGCGTTGTGTCGTGCGCGGCGCGCGTCGGTATCGGTAGCGCTGTGCAGCTCCAAGACATCCACCATCTCGGTACTCGCCAACCGATCTCCCCTTTCCTAATGCGATCACTCCTCCTGTTTTGTGGAAGACACAACGCGATCCTGGCTACATTCGGAATGCGTACGCGTGCGGACGCTTCCCCCAAACGGCCACGAAGCACGCTAGTGGCGAACGCCTGTCGCCGCCGAGTCGCTCTCTGATAACACTGAGCCCGGCACTGCCCGGCACCACACGGATGCATGCAAGAAAGATGGCAACGCATCCGACGTCGACCCATGTCAGGGACAACAGAGCTTTCCCTCATTCCATGTTCGTTTTCGAGTGTGGATCTCCTGAAGTAGCAGTCTTTGCTGATCCCGATAGCAATGGCACACACACTCTCTGACCAAGGACGCCTCGCCGACCACCCTCCTTTAGTGCGCTGCTCACACATACCACTCGCTCGGGGCCGATTGTTGCCTGTCCTGGATTGCCGGACGTGCCATGACGCACGGCTTTCAGGAATCAGGAACGCACGGCCGCTTCCTCCGTCCGGCAGACGGTTCGTGTGTGCGGCATCATGTGCGACGACCGCCGTAAATGGGGTGCAGTCTACGCAAATTGACGTGTCGCCAGTGCTTGATGTTCTGGCACGACAAGAGTTTCAAGAGACAAGAGGAGACGGTACGTGGTCGCTTGTACGTGGAAGAAGCTGGGTGGTTCGGAAGATGCACAGTGCGCTCCGAACTCTCTGCTCGCTCCGCACGTTCTTCCGCGCGTGCAATGCGTTGCGTCTCTTTCACGCGCTCCCCTTCCTATCGTTCGATGATCCCCCTCTTGGTTCTCTTATCGCGCTTCGCAGCCCTCCGTCCGAGCGCGGAGGGGACAAAGATGGGACGTGCCGACGTGCTAGTGCGGTCGCGTTCAAGGGAGAAGCCGCCTAGAAACGGCGTTGGAGGTGCCCCATAAACGTCAATGGCCCTAGGTTCGTCCGCGTCACTTCTCAGACTCTGAAGCTTCTTGTACACGTAGGGCACCGAGAGACCGTCACGGACTTGCCTTCTGCGATCTGCTATCGACAAGTGAGTACAGAGACTCGCGCATATCAATGTCTTCCAGTGCCTCCGGTAGGCGTAAACAAGTGGCACGGCGGAAGACGTAATGAGATAGCGTTCCGTGCATATCGACGGCTCGGACTTGGGCTGATCATTCGTCGCGTCGCGTCGCAGCAGTGAGTTGAAGTTCTTTCGTCGTCATTTTCGCTCTGTGATTTTACGTCTCCTTGCAACAGCCACCTCGAGCTTGTCCGCACTGGCGAAAAGGCGATCCTCCAGGGCCTGGCACGCGTCGACCCAAGTCCGCGATGGTGCTATTTGTGGAGCGTCCAGCTCCCAAACGGGCCGTCACTCATTGTCGCCTGGCCATGGAAGTTCACGCTTCACAGGATACTGCAAGGCGACCACAACAGCATTCTCCGCACGCGCCTGATAACCATCCCGTGTCGCCGAGGGCACCCTCTTTCTGCTGTGAGTAGACGTCTCACGCACATGCAAAGCCCGTCCTCGGACGCAGGCGCGGACGTACGGACCTGAGTGCCGGGCAGGCAGCGAAGAGAAGGGACGAGTGAAGCTGTGCGTGCCAACGAGCTTCTTCAACGCGCCCTCGTCGCCCGGAATGGCCGCTGTCACGCACTCCGGTCCTGGCAGCCGGACGCGATCGTCGAGGGGGCGAGTGACTACCGAGTACATCAAGTCCGCGTACGTACAACCAGCCCCACTCTTCTCAGACCTGCCCCTCGCCCGCCCGCCGTTCGTCCGCTTTCGGGCTTGCGATCCTGAACTCGACCCCCGCCCCCGCGTCCAGCACTAGGTCGCCCTTGCCCTCCAAGCCCGACACGTCCTTGCTCTCCCCCTCCGCCTCGTCCAGCACGTCCTCCGCCGTCCCCCACCACCACGTCCGCACCCTCTTCCCTTCCTCAGAGACCCCCAGCCGGTACGTGTGCCCGGGCAGGAACACCGCGCGCTCCCCCTCCCCGTCCTCCCTCTTCATCGTCCGCCGCACGGCGTTAAAAGGGACACTGACGACCGTCTCCTCGCCCGGGCGCAGCGTGAGGTAGTACTTCTCGTCCGTGCTCCCCTTCCGGCGCGCAAACCCCGGGCGTTTGGGGCCCTTGGTGATCTCGAGCCCGACCGCGCTCGGCGGGGAGACGGAGAGGTCCTCGGCGGTGAACGCCCGCCGCTTGAGCCCGAGCGCCGGGTTGAAGATCGTAGAGTACGTCTGGATCGTGACGGGCGAGGGCGCGGAGCGGGAGAGCGTCGCTTTGATGGTGAGTTCGGGCACGGCTGCGTCGGGACTGCCTGGGGTGTATGTGGACGGCGAGAGCGAGAGCGAGACGGAGATGGATGGCGCGGGACGGGAAGACAAGTCGGTTTGCGTTGTGGATGACATGTTCGTCGTGCCTTGGTGAGGGTTCGTGGTGAGCGTGAAGAGAGAGGCCTCTGGTCTTTCAAATACTGTCGTAGCACATCCCCGAGACACCACTCCGCATTGCTGTGGGCGCTGATTCACTGCATCCATTCTCTAGCACAGCTTCAGGTGGAGCTGCCTCATCTCCATACCTGAGATGCCGCGGCTGAGCATTCAACTTGGCAACAACGCTCGATGATGTTCTCAAGTTCCACACTATTCAATGACAACATGCTGTTCTCGCAGTGCTCCTGACATCGACTGCATTGGACCTCATTTGTCCTTCGTCGCCGTCTCTTGACCTCTGACCAGTGAGGAGCTGCACAACTGCATCACTGATGCGCGGCCGGCGCAGGAGCGTTCAAACTTTACAGTTGCATGTCAGTTGCCAGCATTCCTTCTCACAACCAGCTGCGTGCAGCGTTGTGTATTCCGCATTTGACGTCACGACTGTCACTTTCAACGATGATTCTCCTCTCCGAAGTCGGGATTTGCTGCGACAGACGCACTCGATCTCCATAGGCCGAGGAATCCGGATTGGCGTGTCTCTTTCTTCGCCAAACCCGGTCGTGCCGTGATCATTCAGCGCGAGGACGAAACATCCAGCTGGAGCGTTCTTTGATATTCCCTGCTGCAAAGCGGTTTGGCAGTGCAGAGACCTCATCATCGATGAGGTCTTTGCATTGCAACGCCGCCCTGCCGAGCTGGCATGTCTCGATTCTCCGCCCCACGACGCCGACGAAGCATCAGCGCTGTCGCTGCCAAACTGACCTGCGTCTGTCTCCGACGGGTGTGGTCTGAACGTATAAAAATCAGTGGGCGTGGTCGTGCTAAACCCCAAGACGCACTGGCCTGCTCTCCAACCCGCTCTCACTTCCTCACCTCCCCCTCTTCTCTTCGTCTATTCAAACACCACTTACCATGCTCAACTTCAAGTCCATACTCGCCTGCGCCCTCTTGCTTTCCCCGGCGCTGGCCAACCCCCTCCCCCGCGCGCTCCTCAAGCGGACGAACCCGTCGATCGGCACGGGCGACAACTTCAGCAGCCAGCAGCAGACGCAGCTCACGGACGGCTTCCGGGACGCGATCGAGCTCGCCTCGTACGCGGTGAACGCGATCGACTCCGGCTCGGCCATCTTCACAAAGTACTTCAACGACGCGGACCGGACCCTCGTCCGCGACGTCTTCCTCGCCATCATGGGCAACCCGTCCGACCCGCTCAACCCGGACCCGACGGGCTCCGCGAAGCTCGGGGGGATCACGATCCGCGCGGACTTTCCCGACGCGGACGGCGACCTGGCGTGCGACGACGAGACGATGGCGGAGCTGAGGGACTATGCGGGGGCGAACCCGCAGCTCGTCATCTGTCCCGGCGCGTTTGGCCACGGGGGCATCGGGAAGGGCTACACGGACGTGCAGGAGATCAGCTGCGACTGGATCGGGGACAGGGTGACGTGGAAGATGGACACCATGGGCTCCATCCTCTTGCACGAGTACACGTGAGCGGCCGTCTCTCTCTCTCTCTCCGACACTCGACAGCCTGCGCGAACCCACTCGCTGACTCTGCTTCGTGGTCTTGGGGACTCTGGACAGGCACATGACGCAGCTCGTCGCGCCCCCGCTGAGCAAGGAGACGGACGACGAGGACGGCGGGTACGGGCCGACGGGCACGCGCGGGCTCGACAAGAGCATCGCGACGAACAACGCGGACAGCTACTCGTGGTTCGCGAACGAGGCGCTCTGGAACGTCATCTGCCAAGTGGACTACGCCGACCCCCAGGCGGGGGACGACGACGACCCGAACTGCGGGAACGCCGTCTGCCAGGTGCCGAAAGGGTCGCCTTGAAGGGGCGAGCTCGGGCACGCCGTTGGCCGGGTGAGTTCGTGCGCTCGATGCGCGTATGGGTATGAGAGCATGCTACGGACAGCTTGGGCGTATTTCGCGCTGGCTAACGAGTCGTGACCGTTCTTCATGGACAAGCTTAAGCCACAGCCTGTATTAGTATCAGTGTCGGTCTTGTCAAAGCCGTTGTATGAGTACTTTCGCCGATTATCCATCATATCATCTGCACGTTGTTGTTTGCCCCTTGCGCTGCCACTCGATCCGAAACTTGATAAACAACGTCTGAGGTTACCGGAAGCTTATACCTCTGCCCAGTCGACGTCTCAGGAGTCAGCAGACATGGCTTCGCTGTTGACGCTGTCAAGCACGAGCCCTTCCATATTCCGCCCCCGCAAGCCGGGTCGGTTCTGTCATTTATGTATCCCGCCACGGACACCGATGGATTCGTGAAGGGATGTTCTATGCGTACGTACGACGTACATAACCTGCTCAGGATGCGGGGTAATTGATGAGAGCGCTTCAGGTTCCCCACACTTCCTCTGGCAGGACAGCTTCTTCCGGGGATGTTCTTACGTCCCCGTTACGCACGCTGTTGCAGAAGTGATGACGACAGTTCCCGGTCGACTGGACAACGGCCACTCGGTAGGACGCGGACGCGTTCCGTCATGATCACCTGTCCTTGCGGGCATCCGGAAGATGGACCTCAGTCACGCATGTAGTCGACAGAAAAACTCTACTCACCGTTCGTGGGGTTGGACCACACGTTCCCATTCCCTGACAGGCTCACCGGCTCCATAGTGTGAGGTACTGTATGTACTCACGTTGATCACGGTCGGACAAGCGACGAATCCCCCAAACGCACGAACATACCCAAAACATGGCGTCACGACATGTACTCATCGATATCATGATACCCTATCTCAGACCGTACGCAGTCGACGAGCCCACACGAACGCGGGTCACCGGGTGACCGCGCGTGACGTTCGAGGATGTCGCATTCGATTCGTGGCCCGAGGGCCTGAGGCTGAGCAAACCTGCCTCACTGCGCGCAGGCGTAGGTCATGGGGACAAATTGTGGAGTAGCGGCATTAGCGACTGTATGGGGCCTGGCCATCTCCGAGGATAATGGACACCGCGACGGACACTTGGGACACTCGGAGTTCCTCCAATGAGATCCGCGTCGGGATGGGCTGGTCCACCTGACCGCGCTGATCTGTGGACCCTTATGGGTCCCGCGGGGGATGAAGAGGACCCTGACTGCCCCCTCTGCACAGTCCGCACGTCAAAACGACAAAGACAGCAGACGCAGCAGTCGAGCCGCCACCTTCGCCTTGAGTACAGTACATACTCAAGACGATGAGGACTCACATCCACCGGTCTACCGGTCCACGTACCGGACAGCGCGAAGACACCCTACATCTCACAGGACGCCCCAATGCGTCATCCAAACGCACAGAAGCGCTCCGTAAACCCCACCCTTGGCGCGAGGGCACAACCCCAATCGATGAGCAAGAGAAGGCATGTATGTGTACACGGTACACCTCAGTATCTCCCCAGATAGCACAAAACTACTCACACAACACACGACCGTCTCAGTAACTATCACGTCCGTAATCCTGTAGGCGTCACCGGGGCAAGCGGCACCACGACGTCCTCCATATCGTCATCGTCATCGTCGTCGCTCTCCTCCTCGCCTCCCGCTTCTTCCACCTCCGTCTGTGCGCCGCTCGCCAGCCCCGGCGCAGGCGCGGAGGGCGCGAACACCTCCGGGAATGCGTTCACATCCAGAACAAGATGTGCCCCGGAATAGGCCGCTATAGGCGGCGGATGGAAGTCCATCGGTTTCGGTGCGGCCCGAGGTTGTGGTTGTGCAGTCGGCACTGGTCGAGTCTGAGATGTTATAGGCGGAGGGGGTTGCACTTGAGGCTGCGACTCCGTCAACCTCGAGGGTTCCGGCTGTTGCTCTGGTAGTCGGGTGACGGAGGGAGGCGGCACAGGGGCTGATGTAGATGGCTCGACAGCCATCTCCTCTTCCTCCGCATCGGCCAGTTCGGTCAATTGAGCAGCCAGCAACGCCAGTTGTGCCTGCAGAGCAGCCCTCTCGTCGTCCGTGAGCGTTGACCGTGGAGGTTCGGCCGGAGCGTTCGCATTCGAAGCTGCCGACGCAGCAGCAGCAGCGTTCGCGAGCGCGGCCAGAACAGCACCAAGACCGTCATCGTCTGTAGCACCAGCCGTGGTGGTGTTCCCACTTGCCCCTGCAGCTCCATTGGTGTTGCCTTGTGCAAAGTTGATGGCCTGCAGAATGTGCTGTGCAGCTTCCCAGACGTCGCCGCTGTCGGCCGCCTCCTTATCATCGCTCGGTTTAGTGGTCACGGGAGCGCTCGGAGCAGGCGGAAGAGTAGATGGCGCTTTGTCTTGTGGTGGGTGCCCTGGGGCGTGCGGTGGTGGTGGATAACCTGGATAGTGGCCATAAGGATACTGGTACGGATAGCCATTATACGGCGGTGCCTGCTGGCCGTTAGTGGGTGGATGGTGATGAGATGAGGATTGCAGCGGAGCGTGTGTGAAGGGCGACGACGGGGGTCCTTGTGGATGTTGCATGGCATAGGTGGTCTGTGCAAGAGTTTGGGGTCTCCGAGTGGTACGTTTGGATGTCTACCACATGCTTGAGACGGAGGAACTTCAAAGAAGATCAGGAATACGCACCGCGCCCCCTTCCCATGAGGGGTTTAAACGGTACTTTCCACCAGACCTCTTCTCCAATCTTCCTCGCTTGAATGCCTTCTGCAACGCCTGACTTGCACTCGGCCTGAAATTCGTCTGGAGAGGATACCGAGACGCCATCCACGTGAAGAGTTCCTTCGGTGCAGCTCCTTCTGCATCTCCGATGTCGAGTAACGCCTCGACAATCATCTCTTCGTAAGAAGGAAGATCCTCGCCGGATGGTGGTGGCGGAGGTGGCTGGGATGAGGGGTGTAGAGGTGGTCGTGCGGGTGGAGGGTGGGCGAACGGCGGCGGGGGCTGTCCATGCGCTGGTGGGGGTGTTTGTCCGGGAGGGGGATATCCTGGTGGCGGAGGATACGGATATGGATAGTGAGGCGGGTACCCAGAAGGATAATATGGTGTATGATGGTAAGCGGCTTGCGACTGTGGCGGCGGCACAGGGTAGCCATACGGGCCATAAGGATACGGGGCGGTTGGGTGGGCATTCCCAGGTTGCGGTCCTTGCGGCTGAGGAGTTCCGGTAGGCGGGCCAGAGGCCTGTGGCAGCGATGGGTGAGATACATTGGGGTTCGGTGAAATGACAGACAAAGGGGTTCCTCCATCGATTTGTGGCTGGGGAGTAGGGGACGCAGTTTTTGCAGGATCAACGGCACTTGCCTTCTCCCTCGCCTCCTCTGCCGGATCCCTCAGCGAACCCATCGGCGGGTCTTCCTCCCTGCGTGGAGGGGGTTCATGATGTCCCGGCGGGTGCACTTGATGGGATGGCGCACTAGGGCAGCCAGTCTGCGGACTCCCGTCCACGGATGGGGTGGGTGCGATGGCAGTGGTAGGCTGTGGTTGCGTCAATGAAGCCGATTTCTTCCTCAACTCGAGGATGGCAGCTTCGAGGTCAGCTGGCCAGACAGTAGTCTTTATATGCAGAGGAACATGGGGCTCGAATAGCAGACATATTTCGATAATCTGATCGGGCGGTAAGAGACTCAAGTATGTTTTCAACGAATCAATGTTCGTCTTGGGGGGAGGTGAGGGAATATCTGGAATTGCAACTGATGTGACGTTAGCTTGGATGCACAACGCATACATTCAGCTGGAGACGCACACTGAACGTTTGGGGCGGATGAGACCGCAGGGGGAGGGTCGGTTGCACCGAGCATGCGGTCTGGAGGCTGCATGCAGCTGTACAGTCGCTGTGCAGTTTTCAGCCCAAGATTTTCAGCCACACGCGCCTCTGCCACAGCGCTTATTCCCCGCCACCCTCGTCAATGGGCGTCTGACCATTGATGTCAACTCTTGTCTCGTCCGACGCTCTCTCATCTGCTGCTCTTTGCTCTCTCGTCTGCCGTCTGGACCACGCTTTGCCTGCGCTTTGTTGGCCCGCGCTGCAGTTTCCAACTGCACGACACTACCAGAAGCCGCCTTGATTGCCTGGACAGGCTTGCTCCGATAGGGTTTTGCATTATACCGCGGTTGGCAGACTCTCGCGCGTATGGGATCCCATGTGCAACACTCTTGAGATTCGTTCGGCTACATCGCGCGCCGGACAGGATTCGCAGGGAACCACTCAGGGATGAAGATCCTGGGGCCATTTTGGAACTGAGAAAGTTCAGGCAATTGATATGCAACATACCAAACCGGAGATTCGCCAAGGGGTAACAAATGTTTCATGTTCTCGTGTTGCCCACCTTTACGACACCTGTGTCTTCTGTAATGCGTTTTGTAGCGACTCGACTTGAGCAATCCCAATATTCCGATGCTTGCTTGAAGCGGCTGAAACATCCTCCACATGGGTCCGCCCCGAGAGTCAGGCGGGTGACCTTGTCTGCCATCGATAACGCACCCTCGCCATTCGATCGCAGCGCTTGTGGTCCAAGATCATCGCAGGTCCAATATAAAGCCCTCCGTCTGTTGTGCCTTTCTCTAGAGCTCAGTACCTCCATCTCTCACTAGCACCCATCCCCCATCTACCAACATGACGAAGCAGGTCGTTTTCTCCGAAGAGGCTAACCCCCCTCTACCCATTTACTGTGTGTATCACGGGCCTCGACGTGACGATTCGTTTCTGACAATCTGTCGCAGCTCAGGCCATCATCTCCGGGAAGACGATCTACGTCTCTGGCAGCATTGGTATCACTCGGGAGTCGAAGCTTGTTGAGGGCGGCGTGCAGGCTCAAACCGTGCGTTCACTGCTGCTCGCGCGATCCGTATCATGAACACGCCCAATGTATAGCGTGTTGCACTGGACAACATGACCAAGGTTCTCAAGGGTGCTGGTGTTGACCGCTCTGCCGTGGTCAAATGCAACGTCTACCTCACCAACCTCCCCCGCGACTTCGCACCCATGAACGAGGTGTACCAGGAGGTGAGCTCTTCGTGATGGAGGCAGCGAAATAACGTGTTTGACGTTCACGTCCTTCAGTACTTCCCCAAAGACCCCCCTGCGCGCACCTGTATCGGTGTTGCTGCTCTCCCTCTCGGCGCCGACATGGAGGTCGAGTGCATCGCTGAGCTTCCTTGAAGCATGAGGGCATGATGGGCAAGAAGTGACAATCCTCCACTGTACGCATATGTATGTGTCGATCCTACATTGTAACAACTGTAAGAATGGAAAGGATTGTTGCGCTGTCTATCGAGTTCTTCACTCTGACACAGAACGGCTCCCTCACCAAGTGGGTGTGGCGTTTCGGCCCGGTGCAGACGCTTGTGTAGACTAGACGCCCATAGAAGATTCATGACAAGTCTGAGGGGAGATCGGGGAGTACGTCATCTCCGGCCAATCAGACGCGTTGCCTTCCAGTGCTTTCCTTGACCGATGCAGTCCCTTGTTAGCTTGCGTACTACCTTTCCTCTACACCACCACCCTCCCTAAACCTGCGTACGTGTGCACACGCCAACCTCTATAGCGCTATATATGTCCAAGGTAGAACTCTATGTGTATGACCTCAGCAATGGCCTTGCGAAGCAGCTATCAAGACAACTCACCGGGAGACAGATAGATGGCATTTGGTGCGTACGCTTTGAATCGCGAGCCGGAAGTTGGGTGGAGACTAATGCCAATGATGGACAGGCATACATCCGTCGTTGTCTTTGGCAAGGAGGTATTCTACGGGCAAGGTATCATGATCACAAAGCCGGGTCAGTCTCACGTACGTTCCCCATTTCGTCGCATCGTTCGCCTCATTTTGAACAGCCCACGGATAGCATGGCGCCCCTCTTCAAGTGGTGGATATGGGTGAGACCGCGATAGACGAGGAGACGTTTGACGAATATCTTTCCGAGATACGCAGCCATTATACCGCAGACAAAGTGAGTGAACGCTGAGGCTGCTCTTTGAAGACATACTGACAGTCCACTTCAGTATCATCTACTAGGTATTTTACTCTGATTTATGCCCATCCAGCATGTACTGACTACGGGAAAGACTTTAACTGTAATTCCTTCACAAATGATTGTGTGGGCTTCCTCACGGGAGGCACTATACCCGCATGGATCAAAGGCAAGTTTGGCATCACCGACCCTCCTTCTACTTGAGCTTACCATGCTTGGCAGATCTCCCCTCTGATTTCCTCTCGACACCCTTTGGAGCAGCCCTTCGTCCGACAATAGACGCTATGTTCCGTCGTCCAGCACCAGGTGCAGCGCCGACGCCTCCGGTCGCCCCCTCACTAGGTGCACTGCAACAGGCGGCCTCTGCTTCTCCCAACCCTGCACTCGCATCAGCCCTACTACAGGCTGTTGCATCTCAGGCATACCAGACAGGCTCCCTTTCTGCACCGACGTCCATACCGAACATTCCTTCCGCCGGGAGTTCCACCGTGGCAAGCCCCATCCATATCTGCACGAACTCGTCTTCGTTGCATGGGCTGTTGCAGACACATCGAGCAGCGATCGTGTTCTTCACCTCTAAGACGTGTGGGCCGTGCAAGATGATCGAACCAGTGTTCGAGGAACTCGCGCACCAGAAGACGCACGGCAGTGACGGTGGCAGGGCTGCATTTGTGAAGGTGGATATGGCTGTCGGGATGGGTGCGCAAGCAGGAGCTGAATGGGGAGTGAGGGTCACCCCTACATTCCTGTTCTTCCTGGATGGCAAGAAGGTAAGCTTGACTGTTTTCTGGATAGTGAATAGTGTTGTTGACGATCCTTCGTAGACGCACGAATTGAAGGGCGTGAATGCACCCGAACTCCGTACGCAAGTAGACCTTCTACTATACCAGGCTTTCCCTCGTACGTTTGCTCCCTTGCCTTCCTCCTTAGTCGTATACCCTGACTATCTCGAGTCCATGCAGCCCATCCTCACACCAAGTTATCCCTGCCTGCTGTCGAAGCGCTTTCGACGAATCCTATCCTGTTCACCCAGGTGCCCGCCCTCGATGCGGTCTCGTCTAAGGTGGCATCTTTCATCGACGGAGCACCTCATTCAACAGACCTCCAGACTGCCAAAAAGACTCTCTCGACAGCAGTGCTGCCCTTCCTGAAATCCCGTTTCCCAGAGAAGACCGCCTCTGCTGTGACTGCGAAGCAGCCCACCGTCCCCGCTACCCCGCAAATAATGACCCTTTGGGCGACGGCAACCACTAGCCTCGCAAACTCACTTCCGCCCGCTCAGCTCTTTCCTGTGGTCGACATGTGGCGCCTCGCCGTTCTAGACGGAACGGTAGCAAACTGGCTAGCTTCTCCCGCGGCGAAACCGGACCCGATCGAGAACCTCCTCACTCGGGCCATCGCGAACCTTGACGGTCAGGATGGTGATGAGAAGAGCGGGCGGAACTTCCTGCTCACTGTACTCAGGATGCTCGCGAATGCGTTCGCCCATGGCGTACTGAGCAAGACACTCCTGTCGCGCGTGTCGCCGGGGGGCAAGCGGGCGCAAATGACGCGTGTGCTCGTTGGGGCGCTGCTGCACGAGGACACAGCGGTGAGGACGGCGGCGGCGAGTTTGACATTCAACGTCGCTGCGACGCTGCAGAAGAGTCGGATGGAGAAGCTGAGGGGGACGTCGCCGGGCGTTACGCCTGTGAACGTGGAGGAAGACGAGGAGTGGGAGTGTGAACTTGTGAGTGCGATTCTGGAGACGCTGTCGAACGAAACGCAGAGCGAGGAAGTCGGTGAGTGTCCGACACATCTTAGCTGGGGGTATTTGAGTGTGGCTGATGACGCGGATGCAGTGCATCGCCTTGTCGCGGCACTCGCGTTCTTGCTCAGGTTATCACCTTCGTACGAGGGACAGCTCTCTTCTCTGCTTGAGGTCCTGCAGTCTCGCGACACTCTCAAGAGCAAGTTGGGCAAGGGCGGATGTGGGGAAAATGGGGTACAGAAGCCTGAGGTACGAAAATTGGTCGAGGAGGTGGCTGAGAAGCTGTGTCCATGAACCCTGGTCAGTACCATGAGCCGTTGGGATATAGGACTTGGTGTTTCGTTGCTTGTTATATGTTCATCTATGTTTTATGCCTGTACATCCGAGTCTCTTCCTTATGCTGCGACATCGATGCCGGGTGTAAACGGAACTATTGATTAACCACGCTGCCCGACGCAGCCACTTACGGTCGGCTCTTGGCATTGGCCGGTGAGCGAACCTCGTGAAGATCGCGTCTATGCCGGATGCGGGGTAGGTCATTGCCGGAAGCTGGCCGGAACACCTCTGATACAAATGTGCCCCCCTCAGAGAGACCACCTGGACGTCGGGGACCGTCGCCCTCTCGCTCGCGATTGCCTAGCACTGTCAACTGGACACTCCAGACACTCCGACTACGACGTCTGCTAGCCCCTAGCGTGGAGACAGCCACTCTAACTCCCCCCTGATATAGCTCGGCGCGGCGAGGCCCCAGCAGATTACCCCGCACTCGTCTGCTAGTCGACCCCGCATTCGTCACCCCGACTTTCGTCCTTGAGACAAGCTTTTATGTTCCAGTCAACGCGACGCACCGCTACCGCTCGGTCTCTTTCGCTCCTGGTGAGTTCATCCTTCGCGCTCCTTCTCTCGGTCTGCTTCGGGGATCTGCGTTCCGTGTTGCCCGTATGCGTGTTCTCGCAGTAGCGGAGGGGGCGGACGCGGTTCACGGGACGGATGAACGGGACGATGAGGGTATGGTTCGTGATTGAATGCATGACGGTATATGAGGAGATTGGGTGGGAGTACACGATTCGAGGTGGGAAGAACTGGGCTTCGTAGGTGGACGCTCTGGCTAGACACAAGGGTCAGGAGGGGCTCGTTCATCACCTGGGAAAGGTGGTGAATGCAGCCGGTCTGGATGCTATGAAAGGCGTGCAACGGTTCGCCATCTCGAGTCGTCTTCAAATCCCGTTCAGTCCTCCATCCCCCTTCGTCGTGTGCCCGCCGTCTGTCCTGGCCCAGATGGCTCGCGGTTCGCCGTGCCACGCTCTTGAGCCCATTTATGGAGAAACGGGGTCGAGCATCGCAGGAAGTATTTGGCCGTACCATTTCCGTAGACGAGGAATGAGGACGGCAGCAGCATACATCGGGAAGCCTGTCCTGGACTTTGCAGTATGCTGAGTCTCTTCCAAGAGTCACACGCGCCCCTCCGGTTCTGTCATCGGAGGTGAGCGAAGCAATGGTATGCTCGCTCGTCGGTGTTCATGCCTCAAACCGTCTCGCTACCTCTTGGACCGTGGACAGCCAGACAACAGAACACGCTGACAAGTACTGCAGTCCAGTAGATCTGTCATGTCAAAACCACGCACCCTCAAGACTTCCGCACCCCGCAAGTCGGACGTACCGCCAGGCTACATCGCCGACCCAAGCAAAGGGCCCATGCTTCGGTACGAAGCCTCGCTCCCCCGCCTACCCGTACCACCACTTTCCTCCACCGCCGCGAAGTACCTCGAGACGGTCGAGCCGCATCTCACACGCGAACAGTTTGCGAAAACGCAAGCGGTCGTGAAGGCGTTTGTAGACTCGGAGCAGGCAAAGGTGCTCCAGGAGCGTCTGCAGGCGCGCGCGACGCAGCCTGAGGTGAACAACTGGCTCGCGGACTGGTGGAACGAGACGGCGTACATGGGCTACCGCGACCCGGTGGTGGTGTACGTGAGTTACTTCTACGTGCACTTGGACGACAAGGCGCGGCCGAGCCAGGCGAAGCGGGCAGCGCAGCTGTTGAAGGCGATTCTGCCGTTCAGGGCGTTGGTGGAGAGCGAACAGCTTGAGCCGGAGAAGGTGCGCGGCGCGCCCTTGGCGATGAAGTCGTACGAATGGCTGTGAGTCTCGCACCCATGTCCCTCGCTTCCTCTTGACTCAAGTTATGTATGGGGCAGCTTCCACTCGTGTCGCTACCCGGTCAAGCCGAACGACACTGCCAAAAAGTTTGATCCCGCGACGCATAACCATGTCGTCTTTGTCCGTAAGAACAAGTTCTACAAAGTTCCGCTCGCGGACAAGTCTGGTCGCGAACTCTCCGCGGCGGAACTAGAGGCGCAAATCGAGAAGATCATTGCTTTGGCGGGCAACGAGAAGGCCACGCCCGTAGGCGCGCTCACATCGGAAAACCGCGACACCTGGACAGATGTGAGTTCACCTCGCCACCCTCTACCCATACAGGTTCGATGAGTGCTCATTATGAGAAGGCTCGCGCAGCTCTGCTCGCTGCTTCCCCAGCGAACGCGGCAACGCTCGAGGAGATCGAGTCGGCACTCATGGTCGTCTGTCTCGACGACTCGAAGCCCGTCACTCGCGAACAAACGAGCTGGGCGTGCTGGGTCGGTGACGGCCGGAATCGCTTCTACGACAAGCACCAGCGTACGTGTTCAGCTGCTCTGGACGTCTTGCATATGCTCATGTTTCCACCACGCCAGTGATCGTGTTCGAAAATGGTAAATCTGGCTTCCTCGGAGAGCACTCCTGCATGGACGGCACACCCACCCTCCGCTTGAACGAGTTCATGCTCGCCTCCCTCGCAGCCGGCAAGGTCGACCTCGGCCCCGCACGTACTGCAGAGACAGGTGCGAACCTTGAGGCCCCGAAGGAGCTGACCTTCGCGCTCGACGAGAAGACGAAGACGTTCGTTGCCGAGGCGGAGAAGAACTTTGACGAGCTCGTCGGCAAGCACGACATGGAAGTCCTCCACTATGAAGGCTACGGGAAAGAGTACATCAAGGCGTTCAAGGCGTCGCCGGACGCGTGGGCGCAGATGGTCAAGCAGCTCGCGTTCCACAAGATGTTCAACCGTCCCGGCGTGTGTTACGAGAGCGCGCAGACACGCAAGTACCAGCTCGGACGGACGGAGGTCATCCGATCGGCGAGCAAGGAGAGCAAGGCGTGGGCGGAGGCGATGCTCGACCCGTCCCAAACTGTAAGCCCTCATTGCCTCTGATCTGCTGCGTTATGGTGTATTAACCGAGTCGCGTGTGAACCCTCAGGATGAGACTCGTGCAGCGCTCTTCCGCAAGGCTATCTCCCGCCATTTGCAGTACGCGGCCTGGGCCGCTGATGGCCAGGGCGTCGACCGCCATCTCTTCGGCTTGAAGAAGGTGTTGAAGGAGGGCGAACCGGTTCCCGAAATCTACACAGACCCCGCGTTCAGCAAGACCAACCACTGGGAGCTGTCGACATCACAGCTTTCGTCCCCCTACCTCGACGGTTGGGGCTACGGTGAAGGTGAGCAACGCTTGCACATATTTATATTCCATTCATCGTTGTGAGCTATTTGCTGACTGACTGCGCTCGCTCTAGTCGTTCCCGATGGCTACGGGCTTTCGTACTCAATTGGGGACAACTACATCCGGTGGACGATCACGAGCTTGAAGAGGAACACAGCCGAGCTCAAACACTACCTCGCCGAAGCCGCAACAGAGACCCGCGCCATGATGGAGAAGGCCGCGGCTGAGGCGAAGAAGAAAGAGGCTGATAAGGCCAAGTTGTGACCGCCTCGTAATGTGGTGGAGATGACAGAATCCCCTTGAACTTCCTGTGAAACTTACTCAACATGTGCTTCCTGTAATGGTGTTGTCGTACATATACCGTAGATAAGTTATGATGGACAAGAAGCACTGAGCAGACTAGGACTGCATGCCAAATACTCTACTACAGTCGAGAAATCACGTCCGGCGCAGACGACGTGGCCAATGCCTCTGCCCCATCGAAAACTGGGTGTCTAGATGGCGGTCTCGAGTGGACGAGCTGTTCGCGATGCTCATACCACCAATCGATCGCATAGTCTTTCTCCGCGTCCCCTACGTCCTGCGAAATCGCTCGGAAGAGCGCATCCACGAGCTCCGCGCGCATCTCCTCGATGCGGGTATCGTCTGCTGCTGGGCCCGCGTCGGATTCTTTCATAACCCGGGGTGAGACAGAGATAATCATGGCCTTGACCTCGGTGAGGAGACGCGGCAGGAGCGTCCGCGACACGGAGGGCACGGTCGCGACGAGCGTGAGGTGTAGTCTCTGCAGATGTTCAGTCGGGACCTCAGACAAGTCGGAAGAGGAAGAGGACGGAGAGGAAGAGGACGCTGGCTGGGCGCGCGGAGAGAAAGGCATGTTCGCTATTGCGGGGGCGGCGCGGGCGTGCCGGATGGCGTCGAGAAGGACTTCGATACAGAACCAAGCCATAGAATCCGCCTGGACGTGCACGCTTTCTTGGGCAGCGGGAGCGGTCGAGTATCCGAAGGAGCTCGCGCTTCGCACGAGGGCAGCGTAGGCCATGCTCAACTGTGTGGTGCTTAGATGGCCGTCGAAGGAGTTCTGCAGCAGATTCAGTCAGTCGCCTCGGTGTTTGAGTTACAAAGGGTGCAGCACGTACCTCAACGAGACAACGCGCATAAATTGGGACTATCTTCTCGGCAAAGCTGTCGTTGGAACCTTGCTTCGAGGCCCTTCTGGCGCTAGCACCATGTGCATGCGATGCGAATATAGCAAGCATGACTGAATGTGCGGATTCGTAGGTCTCTCGATGGCTAGGGTCCCACAGATGCCTGGAGGCATTACAGATGAGAACATTATGAATCAACAAGACCCTCAAAACACGTACTGGTGACACAACGGGTACACTTGTGACTGGATGGTCATTTCCGACAAGACTGGAACAAGCTGTTCAATGCAGGCAAGCGTGAAAGCCTTCTTCGCGTCGGATAAGGCGCGTGGAAGGACGGCAACTTCTGCATCCCAGGGCAATGATAGTTAGTGACAGCATAGACTGCATATGTATCTGGACATACCTTTACCCTTGCCGGTGGCGTTGTTCTGGCACGAGTCTTCAACGAATCGGCCAGACTCACTCTCACTCTCGGAGAGGACGTCCAGGGCCATGTAGAAAGCGCGCTTCAGCTCGGGAAGCCCACCTTCAGATGTAGACGCAACGCCGCCGAATTGCGGTATCACAAAGGAGAGATGCGAGAGCGTGTGTAGCGCGTCCAGTGCAATGACGTACGGGGAGACCTCTTGCGACGATGAACCAGCTGAGCCCTCGGTATGCGGGCTCGGTATCCATACAACCGCGGAGAGCACGGACTGGAGAATCATGAGGGTAGTGAAGAGCAACGTCTTCAGAACCTGCCAGACGGAGGTTGCAACCTGGCGCGTCCCGTCTTCCGCAAGTTCGGAATCATCGCTGATTCCGGCTAGAGAGCACCTCGACCAGTCCCTCTCTACGCCGGCAGTGAGAGTGCGCAGACGGGACAGGGTCGAGCCTATTGCTTCCCAGCCAGCAGCTCGCCTGGACTCGACCAGTGTCGTGAGGGCAAGTGCTGTGAACTTGGCCAATGACGACATAGATGCGATATAAGTCGAGCCTGCTATAGTGCTGACATTTCGCGCGAACGCCGTCCCTCGCTGCCGGGTAAATGGATGTCAAGCGACAGCGATGAAGACTGCAAAGGATGGCCTACCGAAATTGTCAGCTTTCCCTGCGCATCGGTACTTGCGGAGCCTCCCGCAAGGAAAGCTCCACCGTGGAAGGACCGCTCAATGGTAGTCACCAGTACGTCTATGATTGTCTGCACGTACAGAGTCACGGGGGTCCGTCCGGATGTACGAATGATGAGCACGCACCGGGAGGGGAAGTGCCTGCAAGCGTTGCGAGGCAATAATCGCGGCACATTGTGATGCGAGCAGTATAGCAAGTCCGAGAGGATCTGAACGTGTGCGGTCAGAGCCTTCGCTACCTGGAGTAGGGGCATGGGACGGACTGACCTTCCTCTGCCGCTTTCCCCTCGACTTTCTTCTTGAAGTCCGTCTCCCATCCACTCGCGTCTCTCGCGTACGTATCCACAACCTCCGCGAGCGCAAGGACGACCTCCTCCTCAGCCTTTGCCCTCACTCTTGCCTTCTTCGCTTTCATCTCCAGCTTCGCCTCCCAATCCTCCAAGCCGAGCAGCATTCCCGACGCGCACGCCAGCCTCACCACAGGCGGACTTCCGCTGAACCCTTCTGACACGAGCCGACACCACTTTCCCAGTCTTCCCGGGACATTCACGCCCCTTGAGGGCGGGAGAACTGACGCGGGACTCTTCTCCGCCTCCTCCCTATGCATCGCGACGCGCATGTGTACCGCATGCCGGAACGCAACCGAGAGCGCAGCGAGCTTCGCATATGAGTACGGCCTGAAGTACGGGCTGCCCAGCACGGCCGCGGTCAGTGCCGTCGGGGACCCGGGGATAGGCTGAGGTGGGCGCGCGAGGTAATGCGCGATCGACGCTTGAATCGTCTCGAGAGGGAGTGTGGAGGTCGCGCGAGTGAGGTGGCGGATGAGGTTGATGTAGCCGCGGTCTGACATCGTTCAAGAGGGTGCGAGTCTGTACGACTGGTCGCAGATGGCGGGAGAGGACAGGACAGGATGTGGGGAAGAGGCAAGCTCAAACCCCGCGTCACGGGATTCGGATGCATGGGATTTCGCGTGGCCGGAGCGTGTACGATTGTGAGCACTGCCAAGCAGCACTCAGAACCACTCCAACTGGGCTTGTTCCAATTTGCATATCGCGATCTCGTGCAGGAGATTTCTGGAACACAATGTGGCTTGCTCACGCTTGATATGACTTGCTGTGGGCATTTGAGGAAACAGGTATCGCACACACACGCTGGAGGAGGATTGATGAGACGCTGTGAAGCGCGGTTGCTTTATTGAGCATAGAGAGCGAAGGGGGTACAAAAGAATGAAAGGCGAAGGCGGTACTAGTGATATCGATACAACCTATAATCACCGGGTGGTAAGAATGTTGGGAGCCAGGAATACACGAATTGCTGCAAACGAATACCCAGAAGAACATGAAGGCGAAAAAGAAAAGAAAACGGGTAGCGGAAGGAGGATATCTGTTAATTAGGATGGTCCCTCCGCAGTGCAGCAATCACTTTCACCATGCCAGGGTGGAGAGGTCTTTCATCAAGTGGGACTCGAAGTCCTCAGCGGCGGGCAGTGGCCGTCGGGGTGACAGTGACGGTCACCGTCGAGCTCGGCGGCGCGCACGTCTCGGTCGAGCCTGCAGCAGCGGTCGCCGTAGGGGCAACGGTCACCGTGACGGTGGTGGTGGTCGCCTCGCAGTCATCGGTAGCCGAGCCCGAGGACGCGTTGTTGCCCGACGAGACGCCTGCAACGGCCGCGTTGATCTCTGCTTCAGTCGCGTCCTCGACGAGGAGGTTCTGGGTGAAGATGCAGCCGTTGGGGTCGTTCGCGTCGTCGCACGTGTTGCCCTTGCCGGTGTTGTCGTTCTTGTTGCCAGGCGCGAATGTGCCCGTCTTGAGCGCGTCAAGCGGGTTACCGCCGATAGCAGCGATCTGCTTCGCGAGCTCGAGGACAATCGCCTTGTTCGTCGCCGCAGCGCCGTCGGACGCGGGGTCCTGGTGTTGCTGAATCGCGGCCACCTCGGGGTTTTTGGCGGTCTCCGTGCAGAGCACGGACTTGAGACCGACCTGGCCCGTGTTGCGCTCGAGCGCACGGAAGAGGAGGGCATTCACCATGCCGTCGGTGTCGCCCTTGGCCTTCGCGTTAGTGAAGGCCTGATCGGCAACGGCTTGCTGCAAGCAGTCGAGATTCTGGATCGGTCCATGTTAGAACAAAGGTTCAAAAAGGAAGATGAACAGAACAACTGACTGTGATGGAACCCGCACCCGCTGCCGCCGCGGCGTTGCCGAGCAGAGAGAAGACGGGGTCGACGATACCGGCAGGGTTGTTCAGGTTGAGGGTCTCCCGAACCTTGGCGAGGATGGGCTCATGGGAGTGCTCCTGCGGGACCTCGCGACGGACAGGAAGCGCAACAACGAGGTAGGAGAAAAGGGCAGCAGCAGCGAAAGACTTGATGAAAACCATGGTGAAAGTGAGGTATAGGGTAACCTGACCGATAGGTTGTATCGAAGTACTAGGAAAGGGGGTACGCCAGCGACCTAGTAGCAGGGCCTGTCAGCGACGCATCCTTTAATTTGCACTGAACAAGGACTTACGAAGAACGGAAGAACTTGAGAAGAACAAGTCAAGACCCGGTCTTGGCTGGAGTGAGGATGGAATGAGGAAACATGCCCTGAGTGCTACCCATCCTTATATACTCGACCGGCGGGTGGCCCAAAGACCATGATCGGGCACTCAGGCACAACGGCGGTTGCCATGCGTCCAAATTGCACGCGCGGATAATGAGCCCATGAGGCCCGGGGCGAGAGGTCATCATACATAATGGTTTACCCGAACGAACTTCTGGTGATACCGCGGAGAGACGTTGTCCTGGTTTCCTCAATATTGTCGCCGCGGGCCGTTGGTTCCGCTCTGGGTTAACACAATTGTCGGAGCAGACGGCCGACATTTACGACGTCGTGGCACTCAGCGACCATGCGAAGAGCGAACTGCCGGTATCGCCGTACTTGGGGTTGAGCACAGGCGGCAGCTTGTCTCCTGGACACTGCCAGTACAACAGATCTCCCAGGGC
The DNA here is from genome assembly GCA_020543525.1 of Coriolopsis trogii. NCBI lineage: Eukaryota > Fungi > Basidiomycota > Agaricomycetes > Polyporales > Polyporaceae > Coriolopsis > Coriolopsis trogii. The sequence goes on along the minus strand of JAHYIO010000023.1, from coordinate 1,679,733 downwards.
CGTCCGACTGTATTACAGTATCACCCGACAATCGCGGCAGGCAATACGAGTGGATCAATGGGTCAATGGGCGCATCACCCGATGTGTTGCAATATGGCGGTTACGCCCGAAGCGGCTTGATACACTGCTGGACACTTTCCCGGTGGAATCCACCGGCGACCCCTGTCACCTAGATTTTAGGTGCGACGCCAGGCGATATCCACTTGCCCGGCACGCCAGTGGGATCCGGATGGCTCACCGGTGGGATTTCAGTCGGCGGTCGGTGGAATCCAGGTGGCGAGCGCCTAAGGGCCGAGGGACCCATAAGGGAGGATCAGAGAGCTGATGATGGGCTCAAGGGCTGTAAAAGAGAAAAAGATTTTCCCCAACAGAGTCTCGAAACGGTGCTACACTTCATGATTTCAAGCAGAGTAGCCATTACGCCAAACAGCTGCAATAGCAATACAAAGTACAATGGCTATAACACGGTTTCGCAGGCAATACTTAGCAAATTCTTTCGACACATACACGTGCATACACACCCTGCACGGTGTGTGACTCGGTCTCTGTGCAAAGCGTATATCATTACCTGTATCCCTCTTGCCCTGTCAGTATCCTAGTGCAATACATTAGCAACTTCATGCAAGTGACTGGTGGGTGTATGAGTCCTAGAGACCCGCAGATGGACCGTCGGGTTTGCGATTTATAATCTTATAAACCCATCCTCACCAAGCTTGTTTGGTGCAGTCATTAACTGTGCTGAAGAGCATGAAAGAAGTCGGCGTTCGAGACTTTGGTGGGGAGAATCTTTTTCTCTTTTACAGCCCTTGAGCCCATCATCAGCTCTCTGATCCTCCCTTATGGGCCCCTCGGCCCATAGGCGCTCGCCACCTGGATTCCACCGACTGCCGACTGAAATCTCACCGGTGTGCCATCCGGATCCCACTGGCGTGCCGGGCAAGTGGATATCGCCTGGCGTCGCACCTAAAATCTAGGTGACAGGGGTACGCCGGTGGATTCCACCGGGAAAGTGTCCAGCAGTGTAGTTAGTCGTGAAGGCCGTGTCCTCCCGCCGTTCATTATCACGAAACTTACGACTCGAACTTGGGATTAATTCTTCAGTCGCCCAGAGTTGCTGAATTGAGGTCGTTCAGTTTGCAAGAGTTCTACCAAGCTGTTGCAACCGCGGCGATCATACAGCCCGCGTGCATGTATGCATGAACCAGTCGTAGACGCGAAGTTGTGCAGTAAAGTGGTATAGCAGTCTATACGACACGGACAGTCGTGCTCTCCTTCTTGGATAGAGAATGGAGGTCTTGTTCTGCGGTAAATTCGACGTCGATGAGCAACCGCCTTGACACCTGGTAGACATGTGATGAGATACTTACGGATACCCCATACATGTGCGCGCAAATCAAGGAATTCTATAGCACGACCTCAGCACACAAAACACATAGGGGTGCACGCGTTACTCACCGACATGTAGGCCATCATATAACTTCTTCATCTCGCCACGTACACGCGATATGTCCTCTTTTGTGGCAGAGGACTCACTCAACGCCTTCAATTCCTTCTCTACAGCCTCAATCCTCCTCACATGCGCAGAAACCTGGACGGTATCATGAGATACAGCGGCTGACTGCTCTTCCACCGGAACGCACCTTCTGTGTGCTGATTTGGAGCTCCTCCACACTCGCCTGCAATGCCGCGGAGGCTAGCTTGTACTCTTCCAACAAGTGATACGCGGCCAAAGACGAGGCCAAGGAGAAGCCAAACAGAAACCCTACAATCCTACAAGGAAATTCAACTCACTTGATCCAGACGTACAATGAGTGGCTACGCACCCTCCACGGAATGCTCCGACAGGCTTCTTCGCGGGTGGGACAGAGCCCAGGTTGGGCGTCGCCTCCTGGCGCACGACCCGCGTGGTGGAGAGTAGACGACTTGAGACGACGCGAGATGAGTGTATCCTAGCGACTGGGAGTGTGCGGGCTGCGAGGGAGGCCATGGTGGTGGTATGCGGGCTAGCCCGTGTATGCGCGATTGCGAGTGCGCGAACTCCGTCACCGTCACCTGCCACAACGCGCTTGAGCGCCTGACGCCGCACGCGTTGACTTCTAGCAGTCACCACAGCTCTCCTTTACTCTTTCACACATTGCTCTATTAGATACTCGATATCGTGTGGTCTGCAGGGAAGCTGGTGAATCTGTGTTGCATCTAACTCTTGCAATGGCTCCAAAACGACAGAACGAGCAGCGAGGGTCCGATGAACTCTCTGGACGGGAACGAAAGAAGCAGAAAACACAAATGGCTCGCACTATAGCGGTACAATCTTCCGCGGGACCCTCCAGTACCCAAGGCAATGTTGCAGGACCTTCGAAATCCGTGCGGTTCGAAAGTATGTGACTCTACTTCATACCTTAGTGACATCCCTGAGTTTTCCTCGTGAACAAAGGCATGCAGGGAATGCCAGGCGCGTTGGACGTAGAGAGGTTTGCAGAGGTGAGTTTGATAATACTAGGCAAATGTCCTGAGTTGATTCTGTGTACAACAGTCAAGAGCATTCGAGATCAACGCCATGCATGAAGCCATGCAGAATGCTCGGTATGATCGTATAGTCTCCAATGTGTTCTTGTATTGAGGCAGAGCCTTCTCTACAGATCAGGCTCCACTCAGAGAGCTTGGCAGCAGCTCCCCCGACATCTACGGCGACGCGCCGCCAGTCACGACGTACGGCGCGTACCATTGAGGCTCAGAGACAAGGCCCGCGCAGAGGTGAATGGTTAGGCATCTTCCACAGACCTGCAGTAACAATGTCTCCCACACAGATGGATCCGGTTCGTCGTAAGGCTTTAGGGCGCACCGATCCTAAGCGGGGCAAATTGAGAAGACTGCAGAGGACTAAGCAGTTGCTCCGACGGCAGAGTCAGTTTTGTGCCTGCGGTTCTGCGCCGTGCTGAGCTTGCGAATTCTAGATGAGAAGACTTGGTTGGAGACACATATATGGCACTCCAAAAGGATGCACATGGAGGAGTTGTGGGGTTACAGATTGGTAGTGCATATCCTGCTGTGCTACTCCTCACTCAAGCTGAATCTTGCCTGTAGGCAATCACACCTACAGAAAAATCTTTTAGGCCGTCCCACCGTGCTTCCATTCATGGATCAATCCTGCACGACGCATCCTACTTTGCAACTATCGAACTCAAAGGCCCAGAAGACATCTTACGGGCAATACTAGACAGTTGCTGCGACTGTCAAGGGCCGAGTGCGGGTGCCAAAAGGTATGGGTTCACACGTTGATGCCTGGCGTTCCTACTGATTGTCCCAGATTCTCGACGGGAGCACGAGTAGCAGAGACGTTCATCTATGGGTATTACAAGTATCCGTATGATCTACTCAGTCCAGCCACAATCATCTGGCGTGCCCTTCCCCCGCAGGATGCCCCTCAGTCCCATACAGTCAAGGCTTCTGGGAAGGGCAAAGGCAAAGAGAAGGCTTTACCCGCGAACGGCGACTCCCAATCCGATATGAGGATTGTGTGGGTTCGAGTACATCCATCGGTCACTGAGGAAGCACACGAGTCTCTCCGCATCTCCGCATCCTTCGCCCTCGACGCCGCGAAACAGACGGGCAGGGCGGCTGAAGTCGAAGTCGCTGACCTGAGAGAGCATTTCAACGTCTTCGAGATTATGGGCCCCAAGTCGAGCCAGGTCATCAAGGGTGCATTGCGGCCTGTCGACGACAGCCGGGGTGACTTCAAGAAGGTAGCTCTGGCATATGACTTAAATTCCGTATATGTTATGTGACCTCCTTGGACAGTTCTGGGACTCGCTGAACCGCTTGCAGTCTGCCGGTTCTGTCCCGAGAGGCATGGTTATCGGATTAACGGTCCATGATCCAAGGCTAAGGTTCGTTCAGCAGTGCGCTCTTGTTACCAAATCATGCTGATAGCTCCCAGCTTCCCTCCAAAGAATGCCAAGCTAAACATCGAGCACGGAACGACGGTCTCACCCGTCTCCACGGTCTTCCCGTCTGCTGGGATGGCTCAAAGTGCAATATGGGACGAGGACACCAGGCTGGCGTTGCGCAAGCCCCGCTATAAGAAGAAAGACCTCGACCAGCGCCGCTCAAATGTAAGCATCCAAGGAAGCCATTCTCACTTTCTGCCCTGGTCCTAACAATGCTCTCGACAGAACCTTGTTCCAGGCACACCTTTGAAGTCCGAACGAAACGACGACCGGATACCGATCCTCCTTATCCAACGCTCCGTCGAGAACGCTGCACTCTCCCAAGATAACACCTCGCCGCGCCTCGCCACAACGACTGCTCTGCACGGCTGGACACTCATCGTCCCGCAAGGGTGGGGCATGCCCTTCTTCTCGTCCCTTACCTATACAGGCACTCGCGTCGGCGGCCAGCGCGAACGTCAAACCCAAAGCTTCGAAGCCGGCTGTGCGTATTTCCCGCGCGATTTCCCCAGCACGGATGCATACGACGCATACGCCGAAGATAGAGCGGACGAGGAGCGGGAAACATGGGGGCGCAAGCCGCCCGCGAAGCGGTCGAACTACGACAAGCTCGGGACGCGGAGCCCGTGGCGCCCGGACTGGGGCGTCGTCCTCGGGATCGAGGAAGCCCCGGAGCCGCAGGAGCTCGAGGACTTTGTGGACACGCAGCGGGAGGCGGTGGCAGTCGACGCTACCGCCCCTGCGCCTGTTGTGACCATTGACGCGACGGGCACGAAGGCAGTGGAGCAGTGGCTCCTGCGTGGACCAGATGTTCCAGCGATTGTCAAGGACGTTCGTTCTGTGCTCGATCCTGCAGCGGGGCTGCTCGAGCATGTCAACCGGACGCGGGCGAAGCGCAAGCTCGGTCCGCTGAAAGCAAGCTCGTGTGCTGAAGACTTCATGCGGGGTGCTCTTGTCCAGGTCAGCATCAGCTTGTGCGGGCGTGGGTGTCCGGACGATCTTGCCGTGATCTATCGCGTGGAGGACGAAGAGGCGCGTTTGTGGATGCAAGCGGAGGCGAAGAGGAAGAAGGGGTTCCATCTCGTCGAGGGCGGACCTGATGAGACCGAGGTACGTGGTCGTAGTGCGCCGGCGTGCAACGAGATGCCGACGAGTGACATATATGCGCCAGCTCTCGCAGGTCACGCCGTCCCCCGATGCCATCATCGGGTATGTGACGACTGGCAGCTTCTCGCTCTCACTTGGGGAAGGACACGCTGTCGGTGCCGTCCCTTTTCTGCAGTATCTAGAACTCATGAAGCAAGCTGACAGGTACGCAAATTCTCGACGCAGTTTGTACTTATATTCTCATAGATATGTCTAGGTTGCATAGTAATCCCAAGCTCTTCGTCAAGCTGCGGAATCGGGACGAAACCATCTGTCGGGCAGCCCTTGTGGAGTTGCTGCACTGAAATGCGTGTGCAAGGGGTAAACGAGCATCGCAATGCTTAGCGCTCTTGTATAGATACACTATGTGACCGAAACTCTACAAATGTGCTCATGTCCGGAATGAATGCGAAGGAGGATGTCAATGTAGCGATGCTGAGCAGCTCGCAAATAACCTCGAGTCCTCAGGGGGAATGAAGGTACGCTACAGACCAAGTAAGCTAGCTTAGCTTCCATCGTTCCACCGCAACCTGAATCAACCGTGCCATGTCTTCCTTTGCTTGCTTTTTCGCACTGTCCGTGATACCCTCTAGCGCGTCGAGTTCCTCCGGTGATGTCTGTAATGGGTTGAACTCGAGTACGTGCCCATCTCTTGTCTGCACCGATACGAGCGCGGAGAACGATGGCGCAAGGAACGGGTCATCCAGGGAGGAAGGTGCTCGCTCGCTCACGGTGGCACTCTCTTTCCGAGGGAACGAAGACTCTGTCGGGGATTGTGATGAGACCAAAGTGCTCGCTCGGGATGTTGACCGCGAATGGCCTCCAAATGACCCAGAAGCATGAAGATTGGATGACGACGACGCCGAGCGGACGATGATGCTCCGCTGCTTCTTTAGTGTCTTTGCTGGCCCAGCTGCCATGCCCGATCCAAGTCTGAACCCATCGGTGTCTGGTGCATCTGGGTCGTTCTCTGCTACCGCCTTGAACCAGTTCTTCAGATCGAGCTGATATGGATTAGCCAAAGGTGACCCGTTGACGCTGAGCATATGCTCGTTCTTGCGAGGCCATCGAGGATGGTTAGTCTCCGATGGCAAGACGGGGTTGAACGTAGATGAAGATGGTACGCGGGAAGCTGGCGGACGTGCTCCTGGTGGATGGAAGGGCTGGGATGATGACGGTTTGGTGGGAGAGGTGAAGCGGGAGGGTGTACGGGAGAATGTCATAGGTTTGGCTGCCCCTTTCTGGGGACTTGGAGATATTGCTCCAGACGGTATCCGTGGCATGTTCCGTGACTACACGGTCTTGATTAAGACTACCTACATGAACATTATGACGCTGATTACGCACCTTCGCTGGGGTCTTCGTGATGGGTAAACGCGACTTCCCTGTCGAAGGCGCAACGGGAGGTACAGGTTTCTTCTTTGGTGTCGCAGCCACCATACGAGCTGCAGGGTTGTCAGCACATACCGGCAAGCACATTCGTAACCACCATACCATTTTTGAAAGCTCTTGAGGACTCTGCTTCCAGCGCCGCCTTCGCATGCTTGCTCTCCTCCTCCGCCTGGCTCTCCACCCACTTCCGCTTGCGTGTCCCAAAGTCAATCGTTGCATCCTCCTGGCCGAGCAAGTCACGACTGAGGCCCTTGACGGCCGCTTGTATGTTTCCCTTGTACTTGGCGAACTCCCGCATGGTGACGTTGCGTACGATGCGCGGCATGCGCAAGATGAGGCTCTCCTGGTGTCGCTTGAAGTTCTCCAGTGCATCCATCAGGTATTCCTCGAATTGTCGCGTCTGATGCGCGACTACGGTCCACGAAGGGGCGACAGAAAGTGGGCGTCATTGCCTGTCGATGTGGGCGGGAGGAGTGGTCACTGACCTTCAAGGTCGAGGTTCGCGAGCAGCTGCTCCTTTTCCTCCGAGCTAAACTTTCGTGTGCGCGAGCCCGACATGTCAGCAGCGGGTGTGGTGGCGGGATGGAGACCGGGTAGGACGGGGGCGACGGCGAAGGTGGTTGAGTTGAGACGCGGGTCGAGCGCAGCCACTCGCGCCGTTGCGCGCGCGTCCGAGATCACGTGTGCCCGTCCTACTTTTCTCTCGTCGGATGCACTTCAGCAGACGATGTACATACATGCACTGAACACGCTCTCCTTCTAAACAGGCTCAGCTCTGTCTCGTACTCGTATACACTCCCGCGATGCCTCTTGATGGCCATGCACACCTCGTCCGCCAAGGCTGGTCTGGCAAAGGAAATGGACTCCGGCATGGCGCAATCACAAAACCTGTAACTGTCGTGCAAAAGAAATCACTCGCAGGCATTGGAAAGGACCGCGATGAGGCCTTCCCCTTCTGGGACCAGTGAGTTAGTTTCCCTTGGTGCTCGTCATGCAGGGCTAAGCGGGATATAAAGTGTCTTCCAGGCTGCCGTGTCGAGCATCCAAGTCAAAATACACAACTCCGACGATGAATCTGTACGACCAAGCTTATATACTACATCATCGTCCTCACTCACACCTCACCACACCAACGCAGGATAGCGACGATACCTCCACGCCCGCCGTGACGCTTCAGCGTACGAGCACAGGGATAATCTCGAACCGCCGCCCCGTAACAGGCACTCCCGCCATCGACTCTGGATCTACCACACCATCGGACAGTCTTGCTCCACGAGTCAGCGTCATGGCCGCTGCCAAGCAGCAAGCGGCCCGACGCATGCTCTACTCGATGTTCTACCGCGGCCCTGTGCTCTCTACCGAGGAGGAGGCTGCTGTTGCGGACGACCTCGCACACGTCGCCGGCCCGTCCACATCTTCATTATCTGCGCATGCGCATACGTCCACACCGTCAAATTTGAAGGCGGAGAAGGAGCGGAAGAAGAGCAAGAAGCGGAGGGCGGAGAAGGATGATGTTGACGAGGAACGGCAGGAGAGGAAGCGTCGGAAACGCGAATCAAAGGAGAAGGAGCGACAACAGGACAAGAAGGCGAGCAAGAAGAAGGTTCCGAGAGCGAACCCAGTACAATGCACAGACGTGGAGTCGGACGGTGAGGAGGCTGACGGCGAAACCGACTCCAAGGCGGTCAGGGCGGCAAGAAAGGCAGAGAAGGCGGAAAAGAAGAGGCGCAAGGAGGAGAAGCGAGCGCGCAAGGAAGAAAAGCGGAAGAGAAGAGCAGAGCGAGCGACCACTGTGGAGGATGAGAAGTCTGAGTTACGGGATGAGGGCGGAGGAAACGTCGAGCTCGCAGCTCAGATAGAGGCAGCCACTGTTGAGCTCAGAGATCCGCAGGAGCGCAAGGCAAAGCGGACGAAAGACTCTTCCACTACCTCCAAGAAGAAGTCGAAAATGAAATCGTCGTGAAAGTGCGGTTTGTTCGTACACTTTATCTCGTTCTCGACATACTATGTAGATCTCCTGATGCTGAAATTCTATGAGTTGTGTCTACGCAGTCCTATGTCCATTACTCCTGGGCTAGTCTACTTATACAATGGATGACGGGTTGGTGTCTCTTTGCTATTCACTGATTTCGCGAAGAACATATTGGTGGTGCAGGCGTAAGTTGTGGTAGAATGAACCCGATACTTTGAGTTGACGAAATGTCGTGAGAAACATGACAGTATACACTGGAATACGATGCGGGCCAAAATTAGCGGCAGACAGTAACGCGATGAGCAACGAATTGGCAGAACGGAGCGGGGGAGCGTGTAGGCGAGGCGCACAATCGTTATACGCCCCACGAGCACTGCATGGCGTCGTGGAAAAATGGGAGTCATCCGGCGACCGATGTCCAACTGCTGGCCAATAATGCAGAATGAGAATGTGAAGACGATGCGAATAGAACTACATATGCAGGATGCAACATACGGGGTATTGTACATTGGGTCATGTCAAGAGGACCGTCGCAGCACGCTGTACCGCAGCCCTCTTACATACGAGTACTTCTCCAGGCGCTCTGCATCGCAATGCGCCTCGCCTACAGTGAGTAGATGATAGTCAGTCGCACCACATATCGCAAGGAATTGAACTGGTACGTACCTGATCGAGGGTGATGGAGTCTTCCCTGAGCTCGACCCTCTGCCTCCCGTCACCGTCCTCCTCATCCTCATCGTCGTCATCGAACGCAGTCTTTCGTCCATTGCTGCGCACGCCAGCAAACGCGGCCTTTCCGCCTGCTAGCGAGAAGGGCGTGGACTGAACAGCCGTGCCGAACACACTTGCAGTGGGCGCAGCACCGAACGCCTTGAAGTCGGTGACAACCTTCCGCGGAGGCGACGATGGGGTGACTTTTGGCGGCGCCGGCTTCTCTGCCGGACGAACTGGAGCATATGGGGAGGTATAGTACGAGCTCCGTGAGGAGGACATTCTCGCGTGGAGATATTTGTCGGTGAATCGCGTTCCTGGTACCTAGGACCCACGACCTCGGATGTAAAAACATGATATGAAATCAAAAGAACCGGGTCAAACATACCCTCTTGAGAAGTGGCCGTGCATCTGCCAGTGTATTCGCCTGCATGTAGCAGTTGACGTTGTGCTTCGCTTCTTCGGATTCGCGGTAGATACTCTCGATCACGACCTTCTTCGTGCTCTCGTTACGAAGAAGCAGCCGTTCATGAAGTTCGCGCGCGACGTCATCGACACTCTCGTTGTTACCCAGTATCCGCTGAGACACCGCTTGTCCGACTTCCCGTACAAGACGCTCCATGTCGAGGTTCTCGAGCACACTTCCGACAATGGCATGTGTGAGGAGGTCTGCTGTCGTTAGAGGTAGCATCAGGCCAGACGTGATGTTCGTCATAGCCTGGTAGAAGTCGGTTGCATACTATGCGAAATATCTCAGTGCCAACCTATGAGTCTCGCAATTGAACTCACGGAGTAACCGCTTAATGCCGGCTCGCATGCAACGAAGAACTGCACACCTGTTAGTAAGCGATGCGCAATCGATGCACGAGGCCACGCACCAGAGTGATACCCCTGCTCGCCATGACTCGTGCAATTTGGAGAGGATCATTCCCATCGGGAGATCCCTCATCGAATCCTAACATTTTCAGTCAAGCTCCGCTGACGGGTTGACCGGAGGGGAATGCTGTTACCATCTCCGTATTCTCCTATACCGTGGGGAGGCGCATCCGCGATGAGGACAACCATCTTGCTCGCGTTCGGTCTCCACTCCATGTTCAGCACCTCGGCAAGGGCGGCGGTGACAGCCTCGGGTCCATCGCCGCCTCCAGAGGCGTAGAGGCTTGACAAGTTCTTGTGCACGAACGAGATGTCCGAGGAGAAGCCAAAGTTTTTGGTGACATATGTGTGGTCCTGGGGTGGGTGATCGCGGTACGCGACGAGACCGATGCGGAGGTCCTCGCGGGTCTGTAGCTTGCCAGACTCGTAGATGTGGTTGCAAATCTCCTCAATGTTCTTCGTCGCAGACGCGATGTAGCTGCCCTGACTGCCCGTGCAGTCTTGTACGAAAACAAGGTCGCTACAAGGTAAGGTTAGTGGTGGGTTAGAAGACCCGAGCTCGGCCCACAGGAGGCTCGTGTTGAGGCACGTACAGCATCTTGCGATTCTCGTCTAGGATCTGTGGTGGGACCTGCGGCTCAAACGCAGGCTCGAGTGCGGGCTGGGGCGCGTAGGCAGGCGCGCCGGACATGTCCATATCTTCATCCATGATGGTTGGGGATCGTGCAATCGTTCAGACGGTCGTGAAAGTGGTGGTGTAGCACTTGCGGGTGGTGTGTGTGGTTGGGAGGACTGCTTGAAGAGAGTTTGCGACTGTCTGGAAGCAAGAAAGAGTGGGTGGTCAAATGCAGATGGAGGGCTAAGGCAAGAAGGCGGATTGTATTGGCGAGAGGACTATTGTAGTCTGCATTGGAGGCTATGACACTCTTGCCCGTTGCTGACGCCACGCCCCCGCCGTGCGCCAGACTGTCGATTATCGGATCTAGCCGATTCTGTCACCCGCTCCCTTTCAGGCCACCATCCACCTGCCTTGCTCCTTGCGTGCACACAATGCCGCACTTCCACCCAACATCTGTCTCACAGCACTCGGCGCATGCAGTCCTAGCATCATGCCCTACGGAACACAAAAGAGAGAAGCACAGGCTATAGCTCGCGCCGCCCGCCCCCAATGATCCAAGCAAGCCACTGTCCGATATTCCACCCGGCCGGAGCCCCTCCTGGTCGTGTAAATGTCCGATACACGAGATACAGTCCAGCCGAGAGTCCAGCCATCCCGGACGCAATCTTCATGTACGTCCGCAATCGTGCTGCTGTCGACAGTGCACGATCCGCGCCGCCTGGTAGCGCCGAGTTTCTGTTCAAGCTGTCAGAAAACTTGTAGCGCAGCAGCACACGCTGTGATCGCCACCAGCGCTGACCACAGGCAGGCACTCACGGGTTCATCGCGACTCTGCAGATGGCATGGAACACGTCTGCAGTTTGCCCAGTCTTGACGCTCACTGCAATTGGTACTTGCAGGGACAGTCGCCGGCAGTATACGTCAGGTTGCACCTCGTGTCGCTGAGCGCAAGCCGCGTCGTCATCAGTCACTCGCGCACGACTTCGAGTTTCACGCACCTGCAAGGCAAGGTCGAGGTCCGACTTGGTCGCAACGAATAGCGTCGGTATGTGGTCGAGGCTGTATTGTTGCTGATCAGATAGTAGGAGATTAGACCATGGTACCTCTAGACAGACTAATAAAGCAGAGTGGAAAGGTGTTGGATTCCATAGCAATTAACACGCACCCGAAGATTGCTGATATAGGAGAAAGAGTTCGTGTCGCTCGAATCGTGCACATACACGATGACGTCCGCAAGGTCGGTCTTCTTCGGATTCCTCAGCGTCTCCGCCTCGTACTTTGACCCAAACTCTTGTAGCTAAACGCGTCCAGTCAGCTTTCATGATCAACGACAGCACGATCCACGCGGTGATCAAAGGACGATATGCACGTACCACGAGATATTTCTCCGAGCCATCGATATCCACTGAGTTTACGACGCTGTTCATTTTCTTCGTCGGCTCGTACACCTGGCTGAACGGCTTCCCGGCGAATGCGCGCAAGAGGGATGTTTTGCCTGACCCTGCTGCGCCGCACACATAACAGAGGAAGACATTCCGTGTCGACTTGCCTTTTCGCCGGTCCACCTTGCGTGGTCTTGTCACTTGTAGGGCATCGGTCCGAGGTTCGTCAGGGTATCCAAGATATGCGAGGTATGCGAGGGTTGTTCGGTAGTCGAGTAGCGTCGTCATACTGTATAGGAGTGATAATTCGAGGGTTAGTTGCCATGACTCTTGTGCCGCCTGTTCGGATACAACGAACCTCCATTGAGCTAGCCAGCCTTGGAGAGTGACAGCACCGGTGTCGTCGGCGACGGTGGTGTCGGGGAATTTCTGACCAGCCCACGGGTTTCCCGGCGAAGTGCTGAAGAGCTCGGCCAACTCCTCCTTGTTCAACGCGCCATCCTGATCTTTGTCGTAATTTTCAAAGACAACAGTAAGGAATTGGTATCCTAATGGTGTGAGTTCCACTGAGCAGTCGTGCGGGACATCGAACCTAGGGTTTGGTCAGAACGGTTTACATAGCCCAGCGTAGAATAGACTCGGAATCGCACTTCGGATAGAGGAAGTCTTCTGTTAGCCGAAGGTCCTCCCCGTAGCCGAACTTCCGCAATACGGTCCAGGTCGTTTCTAGACGTCCCCGCTGGATAAAGATGGTGTGAAGGTAGAGGAATCCCGCCTCGGTGAGACCGTTGTCGCGGACGCCGCCCTCCGAGTGTTGCCGGACCATATCCTTGATGCCTTCGAGCTCCTGGGCCTGCAACGGCGCGTCAAAGCATTTCCTCTAACACAAGGGCTGTCATGTCAATGCCATGCACACAGTCACTGTTGCCTGGAGACTCACTTGAAACTCATTCAGCTCAGCGGCATCGAGGATGCCATCCTTGTTCGTGTCACAGAGCTTGAAGATTCGTCGGAGCGCAGTGACGCAGTCCTTCTTCAAGATCTGTGCGGGCAACGTGTCCGTTGACTGGGTGAACTTTGAGGGGTGTGGGACGCACTGACATGGTCTCTTGAATCGTACAATGGTGCGGTCGGGTGCAGAACCGCCTTCTGTGCAAAGTAGAAGACTTCTGACACGTTCAATGGTAGCTTGGCGGAGCATTCCACGCATGTCTCGACTTCCTAGCTTCCTGTCAGGACAAGTGTCATGGGAGAACATTGAACGGGCGCACCTTGAACTCGTTCATGATTGGTACAATCTCATCCTCCAGAGCTTCGTTCGTGACCTCTCCGCCACGCAGGTCGATCTTGTTGCCAACCAGGATTACTGGGACCTGTGCACGTACTTTGAGAAGAGCAGATAATGCGAGACCTGGCAGCACTCACATTGACCCCCAATTGTCTGAAGTACGGGAGCCAGTATGTGGGTATTCGGTCGAACGAGTTGGGGTTGTCAATGGAATAGACGACACATATTACATGCGCCTTGCGGATTTCGCTTTCAAGATGTTGTCTGTCGTTCGGACCGCCTGTGATGTGCGCACAGTAAGCCTCCATGGCCCGAACGGTGACTGCACAGGATCTGAGAGGCCAGAATGGCGCTACGCACTGCCAGAGTCCACAATGTACGTGGTGACATTCTCCGGGGTCACCTCTGGAGGTATAGTCACTTCTGGAACGATATGTTGGACCTGTGCGCCCGGAACAATGATGTGAGTGAGCGAGGAGCGCGCCCTGAAGGTGAATTGCAGGGTAGAAACGCGCTAATGACACGGACGTACGCGCGGGACAAAGGACTCCTTGATGAGAGAGGTGACTATGGTGCTCTTCCCGACACCCTCTGCTAACATTTCAGTACACCGCAAACCATACAACGAACATGTGGCACAACGCACCGTCACCAACAAGCAATATGCGCACATCTCTACGCATGACCGACGCCGCGGACGCTAGGGAGGAATTACGAGGGATATGATAGAGTCTAAGTGAGAAGTAGTACGCGGTGTACCGGCCGGAGGCATACATACGCGCGCTACGGATACCGGCCGGCGCTTACACGTCGCGATCCGACCAGACAGACGCATTCAGTCTCAGTAACGCTACTACTGCCACCATCCTCTGCAGCTCTGCTCTCTTCTCGACGCCCTCGCATCCCGACGTCGGACGGTAGCAGAGACAAGCGAAACCTCATCTATAGCTGCATTCAGATCTATGCGACAGACTTGACGCACGGTAGTCCGAGTATTCTCCCGGATCGTGGTGTTTCAGGTTCCGTGCAGCCTGACCAGTTGACCTGCCAAGGAGGCGTCGCACACCTTGACTCAACGCCCACGACAGCGATCGATATTTATACCGCAGCAGGCCACGAACGAGCAGATATCGACTCGACCATGCATACGCACCCTCTTCCTACCGACATATGGATCGCCGTCTTGCATCATCTCAATGTCGCGGACTTGGCCCATCTCGCTCAAACCTCACGATACTTTCATTCACTGGTACGTGGCCTGCCTCACATACCAATCATTTTCGCTCATCAGGTGACAGGTGAATAAGTACGGCTGGAGAATCTGTCTTGACTTGAGCTCACGCCATACATGGAGTCTTTCGAAGTCGATGAAGTCGTGGAGTCCGTATGCCCAAGTCCGGTGAGCTTTACCGCTTCATATACGTGCGAGACAATCACTATATGGTGTCTGCGCTAGTTACCACACCATCGCCGACCGCAATTGGACGCTTCCCAGCTTTGTGGCGCGACCGCTAGCATCCAAGTGGTCTGGCAAGCTGCAGCCCCACCTTGCGATCAACGATTCCCGTCTATTCGTTGCAGCCGCAAGCCACATCTACTCCTACGTATTTGGACGGTCAGATGAGCCCGGAGGTGCTCCCAGCATTCATTATGAGTGCGCGTACATGATCAACAAGGTCCTGCAAGCCTCCCGTGATATCACGAGTATCCAGTGTGTTCCCGATGGGGGGTATGACCGCACTGTATATGTCGGATATGCGGACGGCTCGCTTGAGCGTGTTGTTCTGCCCGCGTGCAAGCCTGGTATGCAGAGCCCCATCCACCCAGAGGCCAACAATCGGGACAGAAAGCCTTACCATGGCTCCGACGCTGTCGAGAGCATCTCGTCCCGGGGTGACCATGTCCTGTCCCTGTCGGCGAATGGGACCGCGGCATTCTTCTCGAATTCCCTGTCCGACCCATCTTCCCCACAATTCATCGAGCTACGAGTCAGAAGCTGGGCGACTCATCTCTCGGACCGATTCGCGGTGCTCGGTGCGTCGTCCCTGACGCCCCTTGTCGTGCACGCTCTGCACGAATCGCGACTATCGACCACGCCTTCACACATTCTCACGAGCTCCACACACGACGACCATCCTCGCGCATCCGCCGTCTACGGTATCTGTGGAGCTCCACCGTCTGCGCCCTGGGGGGATTCCGACAATATCATCATCTCGGGATGGTACGACGGAGTTGTGAACGTCCATGACCTGCGCAGCTCTCGTCGGGCCCACCGTATCCCGGGCGTATCGTCATACCCCGCAGGCGGCGCACTCTACCCGGTGCTGAGCATGTGCGACCCATGGCTATTCGAACCCATCTACGACGTGTCGTCTGGGGGCGGCGCGGGCTGTCACATCGCCGCGGGGACCGCGCGCCACAGCGTCGTCGCCTTCTGGGACGTGCGCGCGGCCAATCGCGGGTGGAGCGTTCATGCACCTGGGAACGATTCGTCCCCGGTGTATTCGGTCGTACTGGAGAGCTCGAGACTGTTTGGCGCGACGCAGTCACGGCCGTTCGTGTTGGACTTTGGGCCGGGGGCAAAGGAGGATACATATCCACCCTTGACGCGTCCTCCGAGGGAGGAAGGGCTGAAGAAGAGGGACAGTTATGGGATTGGGTTCTATGTGACACGATACGGACACTCTCGTCCTCAGTGATCGACCCGGTGCCGTGTACTATCGCGTTCGATGCGTAGAGTAGAAGCGAAGCACTGTACTTCAAGATGTAGTTGACTAACTTACATGTACTGTTACGTCGCCGGAGGACTCGGCGTAGATAAGGATTCCAGATTACTTTCGCGTATCGTGTCATCCAAGTGGAAACCCATATATGGACAGGATATGTCCAAACGGAGAAATGCAGATGTGGTGCGAGAGCGCGTAATTTCCGAGTCGAGTGCGTCTCCCCCAGACCCCCTGCTTGCTTCAGGGACAACCCCCTCCCCGGCTCATCTTCCCCTACGCTCCTCTCGTCATGTCGGCACACTCAAAGGACATCTACTTGGTTATTGGCGGCAGTGGTTTCCTTGGAAGGCACGTTGTGGAGGCTCTATTGGCTCGAGGGGACTCTGTCTCGATATTCGACATCGTGCAACGCTACCACGACGTACCATTCTACTCTGGAGACATTAGTGAAGAGGAGCAAGTCTCCGACGCGCTTCGCAAGGTATGACTTACTCTGCGAGGCAACCTTGTGTGAGCGACGAGCTCCACTGTAATACTGAACTTGCAATCCAGAGCGGAGCAACGTGTATCATTCATACCGCATCCCCTCTTCATGGTCTCGACGACCCCGCACTGTACTGGAAAGTCAATGTTGATGGCACGCAAGCTGTCATTAACGCCGCTGTTGCGAACGGCGTCCCTAAGCTTGTCTACACGAGCTCTGCCGGTGTCGTGTTCAACGGGAATGACCTCATTGACGTGGACGAGCGGATACCGCAGCTAGAGAAGGCCATGGATCCATACAACGAATCGAAAGCCAAAGCAGAGGAGATAGTGCTAGCTGCGAACGGCAAAGGCGGTCTCTACACAGTCGCGCTGCGGCCAGCAGGCATCTTCGGGTGAGTACCATCATCGTCCCTACGCCTCGAAGCATTCATTTAATACCCCTCTCTCGGCCCTGTCGTAGTCCGGGAGACCGTCAGTTTCTCGCCGGGCTCTTCCAAGTCTGGCAGCGTGGACAGAGCCACATCCAGGTTGGAGACAACACAAACCTCTTCGACTGGACATTCGTTGGCAACTGCGCATACGCGCATCTCCTCGCTGCGGACAAGCTCGGACCCCCCGATCCTGTCGCGATCGCACGTATGAAGGAGAACTTGCTGGTCGCCCTGCCCCCAATTGAGGCCACGACAAAACGGTCGCGTGTGCCAACGTCGAAGGCACGCCCGCTGGGGCCATACGTGACCCCACCGCCGGATGCAGAGAAGATCCTCGCGAACTGGGAGGATCCAAACTACACGCCGTCGGTGGCCCGTCCGGCTATACGCAGCAAGTTCGACCAGTTCTCAGAGGCAGCGCTCGCGCGGGATGGCGACGCGCACCTGCAGGTCGCGGGGCAGGTCTTCTTCATCACGAACGGAGAGCCGACTGGGTTCTGGGACATGCCGCGGGTCGCGTACAAGTTCTTCGACGACCACTTCAATAGACCGAACAACAAACGGAGGTTCATCCTGCCCCAGCAGCTCGGACTCGTGCTTGCGAGCGCGGCGGAATGGTGGGCGTGGCTGATGGGTAAGGAGCCCGGCTTCACGCGGTATCGGGTGACGTACAGTTGCGCATGGCGTTGCTTCAACATTGAGAAGGCGAGACGGGTATTAGGATACGAGCCTCAGGTCGGACTTGAGGAGGGTATGAAGAAGACGTTTGAGGTACGTTCGTTCTGGCCCTTTTGTGTGATGCTGAGTTCTGATCGTGCTTGTTTAGTGGTGGGTGGCAGAGCAGTCGAAGGCCGCAAAGGCGTAAAAGGCAGCAAGGATGTCACCAGTCATGCCATCCTTCTGATGATAATTCATGCGATCTCCGGTCTTCTTGGTTATACCCGTACATACGCGACGATGCTTGTCACGCCAGCTAATGCGATAGACATTCCTGAGGGGATGATCATGAAAATATGGAGGAGGAACCACATCTGCTGCAGCCTTGATGTTGGCGTCCTTAGTCCAAGCATTCCACAGACAGTACCGTTCCTGTGTCAACATGATAGAGCTGCAAGGTTCCGCACGCACGATAGAGTCTGTAACACTGAAAACCGTCCTTGTAGCATGCAACGGCGCAGTCAGCTCACAGTGACGATTCACCAATGGCATGCTATGACTTCAGTACTGAGAATATCGTACAGCAACGGTTTGTTCACGTTATACACTCGCGCTGATTCACGACCCACAATGTTCCGACAAGCCTGGCGCTCACTCTTCGATCTGGACCTTGTTCTACCAGATAGGATGTTAGGGGAGTTGTCCTTGCACAACACGACCAGTGCGCAGAAGAATACCTTGTAGAACGCGATGTACCCCTTGATATGGTTGGCTTTATCGAACGTCTCTGGATAGTACCAGGCGACATCGTTCACCTCGGTCTTGCCATTGATCGTAACATTGTAGTACGACGCGTCTCTGGTCATGGTGGAGCCGCAAGTTGAGACATCGATGAGACTCGTGCGGGTGGTATGTGCCAGAAGAGGACTCACCCCTTCCAAGGACAATGGGTACTGCGTCGAAATGAGGGGTGAGCGTCGCGGGGTGCTACAGAGAAAACTCACTGGGTGTTAGACGAAGAGAAGAGAGAGGTGTTGACGGAGTCAGGGGGAAAGTAGTGGTTGCCCTCGACCACGACGGTCTTGTCGGATTCTGCGAGAACATGATCTGCAAGAGTTACTCTGACCATGGTGGTAAGAGGCAGAGACGAAATAGGGTTGGGGCCTTCTGGCTGCAAGTACTAATCCTTAAGTACTCGCTGATACCGGAGAGTACACGGGAAGAATCATGCTCCAGCTGCATGCTGGTGATCCTTAGCCTGGATAATGGGACAGCAGTATTACGCAGCTTCCCCGAGATCGGGCGATTCATAAGACATCCTACCGGGTTGCTATTACGACGAAATGGCTGCAGTACTTGAATAGAGGATGAAATCATGTCAGAGCAAGCCTGAGGATAATGAGGGACAATGGTGGCTCCGGAAAGAACCGGCGGAGTCTAGGTCCCCAGTGCAATTGCTATAGGCGTATACCCCACTCTCTTCCATACCGATAACAACCTTTTTCTCTCCCTTCTTCGCCGTCGACTACACCCCGCTCCGAGAGCCTCTCTTACGCTTTCGCCGCCTTGCTTGCGGCCCCTACACCGAGGGATGCCTTCACAAAGCGCGAACAGCATGATCGGTGCGTAGCTTTCGCTTGTAATGCGGACCTGTGAACCCCGTCATTCATCCCCGCTCGTTCGAATCTCTTCAGCTGGCGCGGGAGGCGGCCTCGTCGCAAGCGTCGCGACGTGCCCGCTCGACGTCATCAAGACCAAACTCCAGGCCCAGCGTGCCGTCCACGGACACCATTCCTATGAGGGTGTGGTCGGTAAGAGGGTTTAACACTCGCCTGCTTCGGCGCGCCTCTCTTCGTGTGTAGACATCCGTTGCTCAACGTACGTCCTGCTCCCATTTTCGCACCCAGCTACCGTAAAAACCATCCTCAAGCATGACGGCCTCCGCGGCATGTACCGTGGCCTCGGTCCCACCATCCTTGGATACCTCCCGACATGGGCCATTTATTTTGCGGTCTATGACAGCATCAAAAGGAAGTTTGGGGAAACGCAGTCGCAGGAGGTCGAAGGCAAGCGTCATATCTATCCTGCCGCGCAAGTCAAGGGGTACCAGCCACTCGCTCGCGAACATCCCTGGACACTGCATATCCTCTCGGCCATGACGGCCGGTGCGGCGAGCACGATTTGCACCAACCCACTTTGGGTGATCAAGACTCGATTCATGGTGTGTTTTGCGTCGCTTCGCATCCCTCTGTAAGGAGGTTGACGTTGTGTCCTGCGTTTCACAGACACAGTCACGACAAGAAACGCGATACAAGCATACACTAGATGCCGCCTTGACTATTTATCGCACAGAGGGTCCCAGCGCATTCTTTCGTGGTCTCTTACCCAGTCTACTTGGGATCACCCATGTAGCCGTGCAATTTCCGTTATATGAACACTTGAAGCAAGTCACTGGTGAGTGGTGCTCCATGTTTGTCAATGCAAGCGCGCGCCCCTCCACTCTCAATCTCGTACCATGTATTCACGAGTGATCGAACTCGTGCGCTAGTATTCTGTACATGCATCATCATGATCGGATGGCCAAACTGAACGCTCATTTCCCCCATACAACAGCTCGTGGACAGAAGGATCCTCTGTCCCCCAGCCAGATCCTGGGGTGTTCCGCCGTCGCCAAGATGACCGCATCCATCGTGACATACCCCCACGAGGTTGTGCGTACACGTCTGCAGACGGAGAAGCGTCCCATATCTACCAACGCACTCGAGAAGAGCGACGCACCCCGAGGTGGCATCATCCGCACAACGAAGCATATCATCACCCACGAAGGCTGGCGTGCGATGTATCGAGGCCTCTCTATCAATCTTGTCAGGACTGTACCGAACAGTGCTGTAACCATGCTAACGTGAGTAGACCTCCATCCCCTTGAAGAGTATACGCCATGATCCTCTCGTGGCGCGCATGTATGGACGGTATCGGGCTAACGCATTTCTATACTACCTTCCTCACGTTATCGTCCGACTCAGATACGAAATGCTCGTACGCTATCTCAATGCGCGCTCCGGGTTTACATAACAGCAGCAGGACGAACGGCTTGGCTCGGGCACGCTTTGCAAACTATGGTCAGGACCAGGACACAGGACCTACGGACGATTTCCCGCTCGACCATGTACGCATCCTGCATGTCCCTTCCGCTATGTTCCGGCCACATACGTTCGTGTACACCCCACACTACACACTGTTTGCTTCCATGACTATAGATGCACAAGCGAAGAGGGAGGGAGAGAGAAGACAAGGGCAGCTCGGGACGAGGCGAGGCGGAGCATTGTATCATATACCACCACCATACGTTCCTTCTTTTTCCTTCTATCTCTGACATCCTATTAATTGCTCGTGTACTCATCGAGACGTCCCTGTAGGTGCTGTAATACAGACTTTCTGCTCGCCCTGGAACTCGCCCTGGTCCTTCACTCTTCGACACACGCGCACGGCGCGCGCGGCCTTCCTGGAAAATATCGCATACACACTCCCCTGTCGCTGCCCAGACCTTAAACCTGCGGCGGCCGGGTGGATGAAGATGTTATCCCTTGCTCTGAGATGCATGGTTTCGGATGGCCGAGGAAGGCCCGAGGGTTCCCAGCAAACCTGCGAAAACAGACCTGCCCGTGGTTATGGCTCGGGCGTGCGAGGATACTTGAATGCACAGGGTGCGCTCGTACTCGAGGAGGATCGAGAAGCATCGCCCCGAGAAGGCGAAGGCGAAGGCGAAGAACGTCAAGAAGACTTTACTCAGCAAGAACCTTCCGCGGGGTGCGGTGGTCTTGGTTGCGTGTCTATGATTGTCACTGTGTCTGATCAATGACAATTGTATCCACGGAAAGCACAGACAGCACACCCACTGGCGTTGACGTTGCTGAAGTCACGCTTTATGCGCAGCTTTGGTGAGACGTGCATATGTGCATATGCGCACACCCTCATGGTGTCCTGATATCATGTTACGGAGACCTCATATCATATGGGAAAGCGTTTGAAGGCGAGTCCGTCCCACCGTCCCATACGATTATAGTACAAGAAGGGATAGATTACGCCCATGCACTGTGTTCGGAGAACATGGGATGGAAAGAGGAAGAGTGCATTGGTGTTCTGGAACATAGAAGAGTCGGAATACATCTGATGTCGGGACATTAAAGGGAATAGACGAGGGTCCGACAAAGGCAGGTTATAAAGAGGAACGTCGTAGCATTCAAACAAAACATATTGCAGCAAAATATCAGTTCGGTCGCCCGGGCCGGTCCCCGGATATACAAGATACGATCCAGTCTGCGTCTGTATAGTGACCTCCTTGATCCTCGCATGTACGTCAAAGTCGAGTTCACCTAAACCGAATCCCACAGGATTGAGCTTATACTGGCTAGCAGCTCTACTCGAACAGCTCTCAAATTCATGTCGTCCGAGACAGTCACAGACTACCCTCTTCCGACCTATGTCTACAAGATCCTCCCAAGTCCTCCTACACCGTTCCCAGAGGTGCTCCCACTGAGCGAGCTCGATCGAAAGGACGGGTTCATACACCTCTCGAACGCCTCGCAGATCCCTACCACTGCCTCCCTCTTCTTCACGTCCAACATCGAGCTTGGCTTGTTGAAGATCGACACGCGCAAGACGCTGGAAGCCGGGGGTGTGTACAAGTGGGTCAAGGACCTCCCTGGGTGCCCCCACTTGTATGCCCCAAAAGAGGGCGAATGGGTCAATCTTGGAACGGGGAACGTCGTGGATTCAGTTGTGGTGAAGAGGGCTGATGGCCAGACATGGGAAGACGCGCTGAAGACGCTGCGAGAAGAAGGATGGCTGGCTGACGAATGAGATGAATACGTAGGAGAGGTGATAACAATACCATTTGCTGCTGCACTTGTATGAGTGTGTTGACTCTCAAACCAACAGATGATCATGCAGATTACATATATGTAAACTAGCATACAGCATGTTGTGGAGACGATGTCACCGTCACAGGCACCTCACGCGATTGGAAGCCGAGATAGACCCTGTCATTATACATGCTCCACCGGGAATCGTAGATCCTGGGTCTACGAGTGCCACATACGTATGTATGTACCTAGATTGTCGGTGACGTCTGCATTTGCGTATCCGCCTGCGTATGCAAGTAATAGTGAAAGCGTGCCAGAGACGTTGGTGGAGGCTACGCATGCCGTGCATATCCCGATATCACGCGAGGACCTGGCACAGATCTTCACGCCGCGTACACACGTTGACATGTCCAAGCATGTTTCAGCGCGGAGAAGCCTCATGAGAATTCGCCAGGTGTAAGTATGTGGCATCTGCAGACGATAAGATGATCCTTATTTCATCGGCACGCATGCCGAGCGCAACCAGAGGACGTGCCGGTCCATCTGCAGCGGGCAACGCAGGTCCTGTTCCGTAAGTACGTGTTTCTCACCGTTCGCAGCCTAGAAGACACCCGGGTAGCAGCCGGCTGCTGTAGTCGTCGAAGTAACATGTCGAATATAGCTCCGGAGACGACGGCCATGAACAGTATGATAGCTGCCGCGCACAACGAAAGCTTATTTGTTTGCAATGATCAGGGTCGGTCGTGACGGCGATGGCTGGAAGTAGCACTTGCCAGGTTGCGACACTGCTCTTGAGAATAAATGTGATGTTTGAAGTTTGAGTCTGCGACCTTGGGTAGTACACCGTATAGTCTGGCCTCGTCCTTGGAGCCAAAGGTAACAGGACGAAAGCTGGAAGACTTGGATCACAGAAGATTGATCTTTCGGATTCTAGACTTGCTGTTTTCCCATGCAGCGACAGAAAAAGGGTTCTCATCTCTGAGCCATAGCAGCCCTTTGGACAGATACAAGTGTAGACGACGACGGCCGAAAGCAGCGGGAGACATCTATGGCTGACCGTTGTTGCGACTGCGAGCTGTCGGACCACATCGGGCAAGCTGAAATCCAACGTCTTAGGCAAAGGCAATCACTTGGTGCAGCGAGGGTTGTGAAAAGTACAGTACTGTGTTGCCAAACAAAGTGAGTGGTTGAGGTGAAGCGTGAGCTTGTGGTACGTACCTGGCTCAAGGGTCAAGGCGAGTGATATGTGTCGCGCGTGCAGAATGGATGACCGGAGCGCTGCGCCTCGGGATCGGGTGCGGCGAGAAAGGCCCGCCAAATGGGAATCACCGGAGTTCGAGGACAGATCACTTGATCTAACGAGTGGCCAAACGTCGAGCATAAGTTTGCAGACATTAGACGGGGTACATGATATACACTGTCGTCTGTCTAAGAAGAACGGATCTGACGTCGGCGTTGCGGACAATGGAGCGGAGGCCAGGTTCCTGTGCCTTCGCCTAGCGGCCGGTCTAGGCCACCGATGCACGGCGAGCTATCCATGAAGTCGGATGTTGGTGATTGGGACGTACACGTTCAGCGGTCGACGGCCACGGCCAAGGACTCGGCGAGAGAAGGCGAGAGAAGGCGATCGATATGAGTGCGACGGGTGCAGTGTTCCCAGAAGTATCTCCGAGGTCGATGATACGGAGGCAGCGAGCTGGCGAGCTCGTCTGGTGGTCTTGGAGTTGAACACAGCGACGGGCCGCTCGCATGGAACGGCGAGAGTGCGAGAAATGGAGGGAAAGAACAGGACGGACGGCGTGGGCGGGGCGGGATGAGTGCGTGTTTGGTGTGTTCGTGCGTGATGAAATCTCCCAGGCTGGGCAGTTCTGGTGATGTCGCCGTCTCTCCACCGGCAAAGGCGACCGTTGGCGTCCCTCATCCTCTCCCTCCTTCTTCCTCGACCCGCCCCCGCCCCGCCCCGCCCTTTCATCCGTCCTCCACGACGTTTCCCCCTCCCCCCGAGGGCGTCGCTCTCCCCTGTCCTCTCCTATCCTGGATAATGCCATTTTGCTCCCCCACAGGGCCTAGTCGCTTCTCACGATCCAGTTTCTCTCGCCCCGTTTCGTCACTCGCTCCTGGCATATGTTCGCGTCCTCCAGCCGCCATGCCCCGCCCTCGCCAGCGCAGACCGCACCTCCGGCCCCCGTCCAGCACGGTCTGAAGCGTAGACGTTCTCCAGAACCGTCGTACGCACGCGACGCGAGGGACATGAGCATCGTCGATCAAGCAGCCATAGGTACGTTGCCCGCCCTCTTCCTGCCCTCTCCCCCGATGCTCAGTCTTTCTGTCTCATGGTCATTCATAACCCTTGTCTCGATGCTGTTTTCGCCTCATCGTCTCCCTTCGACAATGTCAATCTTCATCGTGTCGGCGTTCAACAGACGCTGCTAAGGAGCGGTGTTTCGACTCCCCAAACAACGTATTCTCCTGTTACCCAACCGCCTCCACCACTGTCGCGCAACACGAATGGGCATCTTTCGTCTGTACGTCGTCTTTTCCACGTCGCACTTTAAGCTCGCATGCCCACACGTCATGTTACAGGGAACAGCAGGCTTCCTCAGTGGGCACAGACAGAAGCTGTCAACATCTACCTATTCCATGCCGATTCGGGCGAACCGGTCCTAAACTTCACAAACGTTGCCAACCCCACCTCGCGAGCTGGTGAAATCCACGCTCAAATTGATGACCGGTGGTTCGGGTCAAGAGGCGAGAACTGGAATGGGCAGAACACTTCCTTTCCATTCTTCTGGATGATCACTCGCAACGACCGACCTATAGCGAATAGCGATCTACCACAAGCGACGTTCACGGCAGTTCGTGAGTGCTATGTCTCGTAACATGAACGCGTACCGTTGCTCAAGATGATGCTGTGTATATGCAGAAACAACCCTCCTAGACTCTGTGGCTTCGTCCATATCTTCAGCATCTGCTGCCTCTTCTAGATCTGCTGCTTCCGCATCAGCGGCGTCGCACTCGGCTACACTGACACCCTCTCCCAACCCGACTACCAATGCCTCAGGCACCCTTCCCGCTACCCCCACCGGCACTGTGGGCTCCAACGGAGCGACCGCAACACCGTCCTCACCGTCAGTGCAAGACAATGGAGGCAATGCGTCATTTCCAAAGTGGGCGATTGCGGTCATCGTCATCCTGGGTTTCTTCGCTCTCGTCGCGTCTGGGATCATGATCTTCTTCATGGTCCGCCGATTCCGCCAGCGGCGTGATGGTACGCTATCGCACCGCAACTCGATGGGCTCGTCGACGCCCATGATGGCTAATGCCGAGCGCGGGGGTCCTCAATCCCCTATCATAGGTTCGTCTGCATTTGCGGGAGCCGCTGCTGGGTACGGCGCTGCATCGTATGGCGACCGGCCATCTTCACCCGGTGAGGGCCACGATGGCGCTTCCATGACCTCACGCACCAGCGATGCCGGACCTTTCTCAGGCGCGGACGCCGCTATCATGGCCAACGCGTTCCGCCAGGCTCTTCGGAAACCCGACTTTGCGAGTAGGCCTGGCGAGGAAGGCGAGAGCCCCGGTGACGACCCGCCCGGACCATCGCGCGCAGAGCTGCTCAACCAGGAGCTTGCAGAAGAAGGGCGCGATATACGGAGCGTGAGCTCATCGAGAGGTGTGAAGGTGGAGACCCTCAGCGAGGACGGCAACGACACAGCGACCGTGCAAGACTATCACCACTAGTCTTCGTTGTTGCAACATCACCCGCTCGATGTAACAAGCCGGGTTCGGGATCGCCCAGATTCCGTAGTTGTGTTGTCTCCCCAGCTGTTGGTTCGCTCATGCCTCACTTATCGTTATCTCGTCGTCACTGCTGTTCGCGTTGTTGTTCTGCGTTCTTCGTTCAATTCTATCGAGGGTTTGGTGTTGAGGAAGACACTGATCGACCACCGTTCCATCGCCGTATAGTCCACTTACGCCGCCCTTTCCTGCGTGCTCCCCCCTATCCGCGCTCCCCATTCTCCTCCCTCCCCGCCTTCTCACACTCGCTGTCGCCTGTCCACTGTATCCACATCTGTCTCGAAACAGGCACCTCCCGTTGGTCATTATACTTTATTCTACCACGGACTATTAATAGCTACAAAGAGATCTCACCTCGCCTTTGCTGCTATGGACCCTTCGAATTTATCCCTACTACCCTCTGCCAAATTCTACCACATCTTTGGAATCGCCAGCCTTTGTGCCGCACATACACCGTGACCGTACGTCGGCCGTCCACTCATTATACCCACTGAGCATTCCAGTTCCAGTATCAGTTCACCTTCCCCTCCCCAATGTCATACGTGTCATGCTTACCGCCCCCATGATAGATGACCATCTTCTCTCACAACTTTCCCCACCCGCTCTCGTCTGGCAGCTTTCCCTGTAGTTGCAGATACTTCCCAGTCCCGGCGCGCTGGGTACCCCGGGCCCTGGTCCTGGTCCTGGTCTCTGTATCTCCGGGTCATGGCATTTTGGTTCCAGCCCACAAAGCGTCTGTATGCGCATGCGTGCAAGATGTCCCTCGACATGCGCTCATTCGGTCACTGCGCGGGCGTATCCAGTTATCCCAATGTTCCAGCATCCCGATATACCCAGGTACTCAGGAGTCGCGTGCGGTTGCACCGCCTGGACTGCTCCCTGCGTGCCCGTCCCCTGTGTGTCGGCGGAGATCCGTCCCGTCTGCCTCTCTCCACTCCCTCCCATTCGACCTGACATCACCCCATCCCACCCTTTCCCCCTGCTGGCGCACAATGTATTGCAAAATCCTACCCCTCGAGCCCTTCCAGTCCCCCCTCTCCTCTCCCCTTCCCGCCGTTGAACCTCCCGGAAACCCCAACTCGTCGTCCAGCGTGGCTCGGCGCGCGTACACTCGTTTGTCCCACCCGAGAATCCCCCTTCGCACCTCCACCCCTTGACGCTTGCTGTCGTCGTTGTTCTTCGTCGTTCGTGTATCTTTTTCATTGTGTGGTTTTCTTGTGTCGCGTTGATAATGATTATGTCGGCACCACCCCCTATGATCACCCTTCGGCCGTGGGAGAGAGGCGTGCATGCGTGGGCGTGCAAGTCGAGATTTATTATGATATATTTATTTTCGTTTTATGGTCTCTTCGCACTCTGTCGGGTGCTTCGAAGTCTCAGCTTCATCATGCTTGGCGTACGATAAGACAGGCGGCGAGAACCAGCGCGCGAGTGCGCAAATCTCCGCAAGCTCGTTCGTGGCCACATGGGAAAGGGAACAAGAGCTACGGACGAGGAGAAAGGTGCGTTTGGGACGGCCTCACATGTCTGCTTGTCAACGTCAACGCTGGGGACATTGCTCTCTGACGCGTTGACGGCGTGTGTGAACGGCCGACTGAACTGACCCGCGACTCGCAGACGACGCTCAGGCCCATGTGGACAGACGACTATCTGTGATCTTGCCGCCGGCCGACACTCGCACGTTCATCAGTCTCTGCAGCTCAGTCGGTGCCTGTGCACGCCGTGCCAATGTAGCAGGCCGCTCAAAGTAACAAGGAAGAGTGGGAGACGATGCACTGACCTCTCTCAGAGCCTTCAAAGCCTCAATCCTCTGTCGTGGCCGACGGTCTATAGCACGTCTCGGAAGCAACATGAACGCGATGATGTCTCAAGCTCTCGGAAAGGGAGTGCTTTTGGCGACGTTGGTGCAGGCTGTATGCGCGGTGTCCGTTGGTGACGTCCAGGGTGCCGCCTTCTTGTCGCCAATTGCAGGACAGAGGGTCAGCGATGTCACTGGCATAGTCACGGCGAAGGTGCGTTCTCGATCTTGCGTTCTGCAGTCTCATTGAGGGTCGTTACCAACGGGTTGTTACAAGTCGACTTCCGGTTTCTGGATACAGGGCGACCCCTCCCCAGATGTGCGGGTTTCGAACGGACTCAACATCTTTACGTCGTCCAAGACCATCCTGGCCTCTGTGAACGTCGGCGACGAGATACTCGTCTCGGGAGTCGCGTCCGAGTTCCGTTCAGCGAGCTCCCCAAACAACCTGTTCGTCACGGAGCTGCAGTCTCCAGCGAACATCACAGTGCTCTCCTCGAACAACACCGTCGCCTCGCTCGTGCTCGGGAAAGATGGGC
This sequence comes from Coriolopsis trogii, assembly GCA_020543525.1. Taxonomy (NCBI): domain Eukaryota; kingdom Fungi; phylum Basidiomycota; class Agaricomycetes; order Polyporales; family Polyporaceae; genus Coriolopsis; species Coriolopsis trogii. The sequence goes on along the minus strand of JAHYIO010000023.1, from coordinate 1,651,103 downwards.
CGCGCAGCCCTCCGATGGAGCGGCTCTCTGCGCTCGACACAGGCAGGGACGGGTGGCTGTCTGTGCCGAACAACAACAGTCTGGTCGAGGTTGCGAACGCGACGCTGCGCCCGGACGAGTTCGGGATGGACTTCTGGGGCAGTCTCGAGGGGCAGCTGGTGACGGTCAAGAACCCCGTGGCGCTCGACTTTGAGAACAGCTTTGGGGAGTTCTGGGTTCATGGGGATTGGGACGTCACCGGCAAGAACAGTAGGGGTGGCTTGACGGTCACGTTCGGTGAGTTTCATGCACGTATTTACGTGACATTTCTGCTGAGAATGGATTGTTTCTCTTCTCCGTAGGTCCTGATGGAGTCCCCGATGCTAACCCAGAGACAGTCATTGTCGGATCTCCCCTGGATGGCACCAAGAATCCCAAAGTGTCGTTGGGAAAGACGTTCACGGACATAACGGGGGTCATTGTCTATCAGTGAGCATCCGCCTTAGCGCTGCCAGGTGAAAGGACAAGCTAATCTTCCGTGTAGGTTTGGGTTTTATTACATTCTCCCCCTTACTGCCCCCGTGGTTGTTTCGACGCCCAGTTCCGTGATCCCGACAGCGACCATAGAGCCCCGCAGCGACAGCGAGTGTATCATAACAGTCGGGGATTACAATGTACGTCGCATTGAAACTATACCGATACTATGCCCGACAGGCTGACGTCCGAGGCGACACGGCGCACCATAGGTGGAAAACATGTCGCCGAGATCGTCTCACTTACCGACTGTTGCCAACCACATCGCAAATTTCCTGAACACCCCGGACATCATGTTCGTGCAGGAAATCCAAGATAACTCCGGTACGGGCGATGACGGTGTCGTCGTTGCGAACCAGACGCTCGCAAAGCTTTCCTCGGCTGTCGCAACTGCAGGCAATGCCAGTTCGTCGTACGCGTTCCTCGAGATCGCACCGGAGAACGACCAAGACGGTGGTCAGCCTGGAGGGAACATCCGGCAGGCGTACTTGTGCGTGGCAGCGAGCTTGTGGATATTCAGCAGTGGGCACGCCGAAGTCGCTCATCGCCTTGTAATTTGCAGGTACAACAGCACCAAGTTTAGTCTAATCAGCGGGTCGCCCGCAGGGGGCGCTCTGAACGCGACCGAACCCGTGCTCGGGGCAGACGGGAAGGTCACTCTCACGTACGTGCACCAGTCGCACATCTGCAGTACTCCCAGAGGCCAGTCCTCCGAGACTGACGCACCGTCGGGCGCATCTGCAGGTTCAACCCAGGGCGCATAGACCCGACCAACGACGCATGGACGGCGAGCCGGAAACCACTCGTGGCCGCATGGGAGACGCCCTCGGGCGCACGCTTCTTCACGATCAACCTCCACCTCACGTCGAAACTGGACGGGTCATCGACCCAAGGTGATGCCCGTCCGCCCGTCAACGGTGGCGTTGAGCAGCGCACGGCGCAGGTTGCGACTGTGGCGGTGAGTCTTTTTCTCCATTTCTGGGTTGCAAATCCGTGCTGGGGGCTCGAGGCGTGAGTTGTCGCCGATTCTTGGAAGGTCTCGGACAGTGAAAAAGAACCCCTCGGTCTCAGTCGGTAAGAAGGATCCCGTCCTTGGGACTGGACTCCTCGCTCGAACTCTCCTTCATGCGGGTTCTGGGCCCCGTCTGCAACTTTGATGTCTGTTGCGAGGCGCCGCTAGTTTGACGAAGTGGGGCCTGGTCAATTTGACTTTTGCCACCGGCAACAGGGGCCAATTCGATCGCGATCTGCAGCCTATGACAATGTTATGATCTCTTGACCGTGATTCTCCTCAGGGCCCGGCCTGGCCGCTCCCGTACCTGCATACTCGTTACCGCACTTGCTCACAATAGTTCCTGCTCACCCAGACCTTCGTGAAAGCGCTCCTGGCGCTCGACCCAGACGCGAACATCATCGTCGGCGGCGACTGCAACGAGTACGTCCAGACGCGGTCCGTCTTCGCTCCCTTCGACGGGCTCCTTGAGGAGCTGGACGAGGTGTCGGGCGTGCCCCCCGTCGAGCGCTACACGTACCTCTTTGACCAAAACTCCCAGCAGCTCGACCACCTGTTCGTGTCCGGCGCGATCGCGGCGCGCGGGACGGCGGTCGAGCATGTGCATGTCAACAACTGGGCGGCGAGCAAGAGTGCGCGGGCGAGCGACCATGACCCGAGCGTCGCCCAGGTGAGGATTTGTGATGGGCGGTGAAGTCGGAGGTAGTTGGAAAGAGAGGGTATTTCTGAAGGACATTTGTATGGATGGATGGATGGATGTGCGCATGCATGTAATCGATACAATTTTAGCTTTTCGACAGAATACGCTCGGTTCATCACGTCTCTCACGGAGGCCAGGTGTACAGTCGTGCCCTCATGGTCCCGCAGCGCCAGCCTCGTCCGCATCCGCATCCGCATCGGCCATGCTCTTCCGGATCTCATCCCGCCACGCGTCTGCGAACTCGGAGATGTCCCTGCCGCTGCTCATCGCGAGCGCCTCGATGGGCACCATGTTGTGCTGGTGCGCGGGCGCGTTGCGCGTCGCGGCCGGGTGGCTCGGCGAGTCGACGACGCGCAGCTCAGGCTCGGGGTGGTCGCGGCGGGCGAGGAGGAGCGTGTGGAGCTCGTCGTACGTGAACAGGAGCGGGTCCGTGCGCGGGTGGTACGGGTTGAAGTCGACGATGTGGCCGCGGGTGAGGTCGCGGGTGAGGAGGAAGTCGAACACGTCTGGCGGCCAGAAAAGGGGGAGGGTGAGGGGGTACAGCGCGTGGGTACCGGTAATGTAGGATGGAGGAGAGTACGCACAGTCGCCTTGGGTGCGTTCCCATTTTCCTTTGATGTGAGTCTCCCAGAAGGAGGTGACTGCGGCGAGCACTTTTCGTTGCGTCTCTGGCTCGTTCCAGAAGTCGTAATAGTTCGGATCTCGTTGGGATATACCTGCGGCGCGTATGGATCAGAGGGTGCGCGTATTCATCGAGGACTTGCTTGGACGAGATACCTATGAGGACTTCTTGACGGACGAAACATCGTAGTTCTCTGGCCCGGTCGACAGGGTACCACTTGCGCAACACAAGCTCCAGCTCGTACGGCGATGGAGTGTCCGACTGTGTCGGTTCGCAGCCATCGAATACGAGCTCGGGGTCCAGGTCGTGTTGGACAAAGTCTGAGGATTTGAGAAGCAGATAGACATCGGATGGGGACATGCATTTGAGCGGGGACGAGGCTGGGAGCATCCACGCTGCATCCTGAGGACGTGTTTGAGCATTGACTGATTAGAACCTTCAATACAATAGAAGCGTGGCCAATATGTGGCTTCACGGGGGCTGAACTAGTAGTGTAGGGCGATCGGGTCATTTATATACGAGGCGGAGACAGCTCAACCAAGGAGACTGCGAATTCCGAGCGTTTCGAACGACCAAGGTTTGGTCAGTAACAAAGTGCCACTATTACTGCGGTCGAGTTGCCCAGTGAGAGGTGTTCAACAGGATCCGCATGAATCACCCCGATAAGTGGAGACATGCACGGCTACGAGACTTACTCTCGGGGACGAGAAGTTGAGCTTTGGGAAGACGGCACCGTACTCGACTACTGCGGCTCTGATTTGGGCATCCAACTCTGGGAAGGCGAAGCGGGTTCGTTCATCGCCGTCGTCGTCGTCGTCGTCGTCTGGTTCTGAACTCTCATCGTCGGAAAGCGAGCTCTCGGGCGGGCTGCGGAAGGCCGAGGGTAGTCGCATGAGATGCGGTAGTTTCCAAGGATTCAGATACAAAAACTGACGCGTCTTCTGCGCCTTCGGGAACAAAGACACCATCCGAGTCTAGGTACTGACGGAAAGCGGGAGAGAGGGGTCTGATGATAGTGGACTTGATGGAATGACGCGAGAAGCGAGGGTACCAGGACGAAAACTGGAACGCGAGGAGAGCATGCGGTGAGTAGCGAGGAAATGGTGGTGGTATGGAGACGGGAGCGGGCATGGTGATGGCGGCGGAGGATGTGGATGAGGATGGAGGCCAGGGTTTGATATTGCTGCAGCGCTGCAGTGCCTGATCGGTGGCGGCTGGGATCTGAGATCGGGGAGGGCGGGACTCGGTGCTACGGCGGCCCGCCCTAATTGGCCAGGTTCCCGCCCCTATAGCCTCTGCTCATATTACACCCTCCCTCCTCCCCTACCTCCTCCTCGCTCAGGCCACAGAGCGCTACCCTCCCAGCAGCCATCCACGCCCTCGCCCTCTTGTCCGACATGAGCGACGTGAACACCTCCGCGTCGCCCAAGGAGCTCACCAGGACGTTCGGCGTCCTCCTCATTGGTTTTATCTTCTCCGTTGTCCTCTATGGCCTCACTTTCTTCCGTATGTTTTTCCCCGTCACTTGCCTCCGTGTGATCCTCAATCCCCATCAGAGACATACATTTACTTTACACGCTTCCCCTCGGACAACCTGGCGACGAAGTGGACGGTGAGTTACTTACCCCTAAGCTCCTTGCTTCCTTGTGTGTTCATCCTGTCACCAGGTCGGTTTGCTATGGTACGCGTTCCTGGTCGCGCACATGTATAGACAGCACTCAGTCCGAACTCATCTGTCTCCTCAGGGCGACAGACACTGCGTCGACGACTTTGAGTAAGTCATTCTTCGTACAACACCTATGCTCTGTGCTGATCACGTCCAGTTTCTCATACGTATGTGTGTGCCATGCCTACACGTGGAGTAATTCCTCACGAGCACACAGCATATATTACTATCTTATTACCAACTTTCTCACCGTTTTTGAGGACCTCCCTACGACCAAGTAAGCTCGCTCCAAGTTCGTTTCCATGCATATACTGATCCGTCGTAGGACATTCCTCGGTGCCGAAGGCCTGTGCACGTTTCTCATCCTCATTGTTCAGGCGTACGTTGCCAATTAGCAGTTTTGAATGTCTCAAGTTGATCGGCCAAACCTCCAGGTTCTATGCCTATCGCGTTTGGACAGTCAGCGGCAGGCAGATTGCCGTTCCAGCTGTGATTGTACGTTCAGCCAGTACACCCTCTTGCATCCGCTGACTGTGCTTACAGCTCGCTCTTGCCGCTGGAGCTTGTGGTAAGCATCAGCGTGTCGTGCACTCACCCAAACAGTGTCTGACTCGGCCATCTTTTAGCACTCAATTTCACGGGACTTGCGCATATGTACGTGCTGTACTCCATGTCTCTTTGGCCTCCTACAGTATTCACATCTATCACCCGCCAGAGCCCGCCAGAGTTTGTTCGCGCAGATCGTTACCAGCCAGGTCAGGCTGTTCCGCGGCATCGGGACGGCGTTGGCCACCGTGAACAATTTCGTCATCGTCGGTGTCTTGCTCTATCATATGCAGCCCGAGCGCAACCCTGGTATGGCGCGACCCACCGACAAGTTCGAGCAATTGGTGGTCTACATCTTCAATCGTGGAGTCGCTTTCGCGTACGTTCTTGACTCTTGCCGAACTCGACACGCGGATCTTGACCTTCTCCATAGGATCGTTCAGACCCTATCGTTCATTGTTTTCCTTGCGTTGTCTCAATCGCAGGGGTGGAAGTTGCTCAGCTGGATCTGCGCCAAGATCTACGTCAACAGCCTTCTTGCTATGTACGTGTTGCGAGTTTCGGCTGCCCACCTGTGCGTACTCACAGCGGGCGCGAACCTAGGCTGAACTACCGTAACACGCATCGCGGCCGCGGAATTAACGAGGAGGACTCTTTGAACCAGCACGCGAGCAACCGCTCCGGGTCCATCAGTGGGCCCAGTGGCCCGCGCGAGACTGCTCGCAGTGTCCAGTTCACCGTGCACCCAGACCTCAAGGTGCGCTCGCTCTCACATATGTTCTTTGCCTGCTTTGCTGATGCGCTGCTTTCTTCCCCGCCCGATCCGTATGCGTCCTTGTGCTCGTCGTCCCATGGGAAACCTTTCCATACGTCGTAGACTCACGACCCTACGAACATCATCGAGCTCGACATGGTTCCGTCGCGCATCGAGGGGTACGACGACGACGTGAGTAGTCAGTAACCCGTCCCTTCTTTCTTTCGCGCAGTCCTGACCTCCACTCTCTTTTTCCCTTCTCCGTCTTTCCTTTGATACCCCTTCTCACACCGGCAGAGCGGTAAGCACGGCGCGGAATCGATGGGCTCGGTTGGGCCGAGCAAGCGGCGTGACTTTGACGACGACTCCGCGTAGGCGTGCGCCGTGCGGGTGTGCATTCGTAGCAGGCCACACTTGCATCTATCGTATCTCATGGGGTCTGCATATATGTTATGTTTATGTGCCTCGGCACGTCCCCTTCCGAGTCCCCAGAAAGTAGTGTATTCCCTCCGCGTAGCCTTAGTCGTCGCTGTATCGAGAGTTCCCATCTCTCCACCCTCCATACGCACTTGCCGCATCCTTCATCGCTATCAATTCAGAGTACATAGTGCTTGTGCTTACTGTAACATCAGTCAACATTCGTGTCTCAATCTTTGCACTTAGGGTCTTGTGTGTCGATTTATCGGTGAATCCAACTAGTTGCTCTCTTCGTTTTGTTCCCACCGCAATCGCAAGGACTCCAAGACTGCTGCCTATGCTGCATGACCATATGGCCCGCCTGTGGCGTGTTTGGGGACGATTGTTGGCATCCTTGAAAAGCTTCACAGAAGAGAGATACGTCCATTCAACCATCTCCCGACGGTCATACATCCATCCCTCACTCCTGGACCACATCGTACCCGTCCTCGACCTTCCCAATCGCTATCCTCAGCCCCGCCCAGATGGCGTCGAGGAGCGCCGCACCGTTCCCCATCCCGAACACGAGCGTGGACGCGTAGAAGAAGTTGGCGTTGCCCGTGCCCTGCCGGAGCCAGAGGCTGTTGAAGAGCGGGAGGAGGAGCGAGGCATGGAGGTGGATCAAACCCGTGACGATCGGGTGTCGGAGGTCTGGAGAGTCGGTCGTGCGGTCAGTCTCGGCGTCAGAAGTCGCAAGAGAGGGACATTGTGCTTGGGCAAGAGCACGTGGATGAGTGTAAGGGAAAGGGGAGTGGGACTTACGGGGGTATATCTCGGGGAAGAGAGAGAACATGGAGAGGAAGAGGCCTGGGTCGGAGAGTGTGGGGTAGGGTTTGAAGAGGGCTAGGACGCCGATGAGGAGGAATGCTGCATAGAGCATGTCGTGCCTATCACGAACTCAGTATCAGTATGCATGTAACAGTGAATATGGGTTCGTGGCACGTACTGGAACTTGATGCAGATGGGAGCTATGTAGATGAGTAGGTGAACCTGAGGCAGCAGGAGTCGGTTTGTCAGCGCATCGCGGAGAGACGGATAGACGCACCGAGAAGACCATGAGGAAGAATGGTCGAAAGTGGTCGAACATCTCCGTGAAGAAATACCACCACAGACCAGGGTTCGGTGTTAGGTCAGGGAGAGTGAGTCTGGCGTAGAGGGTCAGCATTTGCGCGTCGTGGCATACATTCATCGAGCTTACGAGGCTCCCCATGTCTTCCCCACCCATGACCAGTTCCCGCAAGCTAGAGTGGATGCCAATGTGAGAAGGGCAGCGTAAACAACAAACTCGCCCAGGAGAGGCAGGACGCGCTTGAGGTCGGCATCAAACGGTCGAGGAAGTGCCAGTCGCGAGACTGGTCTGGAGAGGTTGAGAAGGAGTATGGGAGCGAGAAGAAGAACGGCGGGGAGGGAGAGGTGCACAAGACCAGCGAGTGTGAGCAGGGATGCTGATGCCCGCCCTGACTCGGAGGTCAATACAAACGTTCTATGAAACGAGCTGAGGCTTACCTCTGCACGCAAACATGAGTGACAGCAAGCATAACACGTTCTCAAAGGAGGAGGTCGAGAATGCTAGACTTGGCAAGAAGATGTATGGATTGAACAGATACCTATGTGCAGTTCAATATACTTTCCACCTACGTCACGAAGGCGGCGACGTACATTGCAGCAACCTGACTGTCTCTTGTAGTCGCCTTCGCGCCTGTTCTCAATCTCCATATTCGTACAAGAGCCCAAGCAGCAACTGCATCGGCAGCAGTCCACAGTATTGGCGACGTGTAACGCGTCAACGGGTACACCGTCGAGAACAGCGACAGGAGAAGAGGCGACTGGAATGCTTATGAGCCAACATAGGAGGGCTCCAAGCTGGTGAGGACGTACGTGTCGAAAGAATCCGCCAGAGTAGGGATCAATACCATGGTCGAATAGGTAGATGCCATCGCGTACTGCAGAGACTCTGTAAGCGCGCCGATCATTGACTCTATGCACGTCGTCATTGCGCACACCGAGCGTAGGATGTCAATGGTGTCGAGAGTTGTTGGTCGTGTTTGAGGACATCTGGCAGGGGTGCAAATGCGAGCAGGAGGCGGGCAGCGACGAGGGTAGAGAAGGTGAGGTCGGCGTCGCGGTCCATAGCCGTCGGAGACCAGGAGCAAGTCGCATGAGCGCCCATGTAGTTGCTTTAGACTTGGACCACCAAGATGATGGACTATCGCGGAGACCCTCCCTCGCTCATCCCAGCCTCGTACCTCAAGTATTATCTGCCGTATTTTACACCGCAAGAGGTGGAAAGACTGTCCGAGAAGCAGCGCGGAAAGCTCTCCGTCACGCAAGAGGAGAAGGCGAGACAGCAGGCTTGTGGATTCCTCGAAGCGGTTGGCTCGGACATCGGCTTGTAGGTTCTCGACGACACTTCCGGTGCGTGTGTGACCTGCTCACATGTCGTGAAGTCCAAGAAAAACGATTGCGACAGCCCAGAATCTCTACCACCGGTTTCACCTATTCTTCCCTCGCAAGGACTTTGCGTACCATGTACGCTGTCTCCTTTACAATCTAGCGACGGCGTAGCTGAACACGCCTCCAGGACGTATGTCTGGCCGCACTGTTCGTGTCCTGCAAGATCCACGACACGCTCAAGAAGACAAGAGATGTGCTTATAGCTGCGTACGCTGTGCGGTTCCCAGAGAGAGCTGCCAAGGCGAAGGCTATGGGGGGTGAGATTGACATAGACCCCAACGTACGTGCCCATGTCTTCATACACCGGAGTAGCATTTTGATCACAGGAAGCGCAGACTATGGAGCATGACCGGCAGCGGTTGCTTGCCATTGAACGCCTCCTGGTTGAGACAATATGCTTCAACTTCAATGCTCGCTTACCCTTCCCGTACGTCATCAAAATCGGTCGTGCTTTCGGAGGTTCGTACCTGTATGCTACCGTCTTGCCATGGATGCTCACCAGGTCTCCTGTAGCGTCGAAGAAGCTCTCAAAATTGGCGTATCGGCTAGCTGTCGACAGGTCAGAATCTGCATCACTCGACCTCATCGCATGATTCACATCTCGTCATCCAGTTTCCGCACGCTCGTGAACCTGCAGTACCCACCCCACGTCGTAGCACTAGGGTGCCTATACCTCGCCGCGTTACTCTCCTCGTTCGAGCGCGGCACGTCCCCGGAGCGGCCTGGGCACAACACCGCCCACCAGATCGCGGCCACACTCAGCACCTCTGGCGACTGGGGCCGCCAATTCCAAGCGCACATCGAAGACATTGAGGAGATCGCGCACGCGGTCATCGACCTCCTCATCGCGGCCTCTCAGAGCCAAAGCCAAGCGGCGAACACATCCCCGCAGACGCCGCAGTCCCCATCCCCGCACCTGTCGCGTTCCGCGGCGCCGGCGGTGTCGGTGCATGTGCCGTACAAGGCGGACCAGCTGATACGGCTCAAGATCGTCATGCGCGAGACGGAGCACCCGCCTAGGGCGCGCGCGAGCATGGCACGCGAGGAGAGTTTGGAGTTCAACAGGTGGGACTCGGCCTTGTTGGGCCGGAACGACAAGACAGTGAGGTTCATGTTCGCCCCGCAGGCGTTGGTGGACGAGGCGTGATCTGGGTGTTGCGGACTCGTGTTTGTTTGCGTTGTACATGCCATGATACATTGTGCATTACTACTGCTTCCCTTTTTGTGTACGGCACGTTGGCACGTCTTACCCCGACGTGGTCTTTGGCGTCGCCCGCTTGCGGTACAGGTAGCCAATTCCGTACCAGCCACTGACCACGAGTATGAACGAGCCGACGATGGCGGCGCCGATGAACCCGCTGTTGTCGTTCGCCTGTGAGCCAAGGACGAGCGTCCGTCAATCGTGATTCGTATTCCCAGCCAGGACGGGGGTAAAAGCACAACGAGTCGGAAGAAAGACGTACGTTTGCCCAGCCGCGCCACCACCTCCCCGCGAGCCCCCCGCCGTCTTCAGCGTCGGCCGCGGCCTGGCACGGTCGACAGTTGTCGCCGATGAGGCCCATGGTGGTGATGAGCGAGATGGCGAAGGCGACGATGATGCTCATAGCGGTGAGGAGGACGCTGAGGTCGGACATGGCGTTCGCCTTGACGCGGAGCGTCGTCCGCCGGAGTGGTTCGTCGAGTCGGTCGGTTGACTTGGGCTGTGGGGGGTTTGGGTGCACGTCCACGTCCACGTCGAGCACGCCGGTCGTGGTCGTGGCTGGCACTTTTGCTTTTGGGCTGATGCCTGCTGATACGGTGGGTAGGCCCTCTTCATCGATGCTCTTGGTGCTACTGTGGTCCGAGCGCTGGTATGCTACGGTGGACGATCCTGCATGAGGCAGATTTTCAACCTCGGCCTCTGGAGCGGAACGAGGCGAGTCGTCCTCCTGTTCCGATGGCTGCGCGCGGCGCTCGAAGATGGCGAAGCCCCGCTCGGGGAAGCCTGCGTACGAGTAGAGCATGATGATCGAGTCGAGCGAGTCGATGAGCGTCATCCCGGCCGTGAACAGGATCTGTCAGTTAGTCGGTCAATCTCCGATCAGCAGGCACGTCCTGAACGTCGGTGTGGGGCGTTCTGATAGGGGATGGAACGCACGGGGAGGATGACGATGTCGGCGGGGTTGATCTGCTGCCCGTCCGGATCGCGCTTCGCGATGGCCGAGATGGCGAGGAGCGCGATGGAGGACGCGGTGTCGAACCCTGCGGTCAAGCGATCGTTAGTCCATTCTGACTGCGTTCTAGAGTGCGAGGAGATATGGATGAGGGGACGGACCGAAGCCGAAGAGGACCCCGACGGGGTACATTTTCCAGGGCCGGTCGACGAAGGTGACGACGGGCCCGAGGATCTTCATCATGAGGGTGTTCCCCTGCGACTTTGCGTCTTCATCCGGGTCAATGTCATCGGATCCGTCTGGGTCGTCAGTCTTGGTTGCGGCAGGCCCTGCTTCGTTGTTTGCCGCTTCTTGCGCGCGCCTTTGCTTGAGCTGCGACCCATAGGATTCGTTCAGCTCGCTACAAGCGGGACAAATGGCATTGGGAATATATAGCTGGGGGTGCGCACCTGGCGGCGTTTGCGGAGGACGCGGATGAGGATGATGGTGTTTGCGAGACCTACTATAAAGAGGAACGACGCGCTCACTGCCGCACCTATGTGTGCAAAGGGGAGGATAGTGTGCCTGTCAGTCCTCGTCGTGCGCTTCTGTGTGTACGGTGGGCTAGAGGGCGCATTACCTACGATGCCGCCGACTTCGCCGACGCCTTGTATGTGATCATAGACGTCTGTGCTGATGGCGATAGCGACATTCTGCAAGAGGAGATCTTAGCGAATGCCGGGCTCCTTCAACATTAGAAGCTGTTGCAAAGGGAATAAACCACGCGCGTTCCCCACAAAGAACAGATCGACACCGGAGTGTCATCGAATTATTGCCTCTCCAGCACGGGACGAGGGCGTAATATTGTAAACGCAAGTCATGCCCGTGCTGTCAGCCAACCACGGTCAAACTCACCACCACAATCACAATAGTCGAGTGCCCCAGGGAAAAGAACAAGCCACAGGTGACGGGAAGCTGACCCAGATTGATGAGACTACGAGTGGCGTTGTCGATGGCGCTAGGGCGTCCGGTCTAGACATCAGTGCTGGACACAACCTAGCAATTATGAATGAGCTTCCAGGGCAAGGATTGGGTGCTATAGCTCGATATGACCACTCACGGCAGTGAGAAGACAGGGCAGTACCTGATATGGTCCGCATCGAGAGCTGCCAAACACGCGCGTTCAGTTCGAGAACAGGGTTGTCAGAATAGAGCTGGGATGATATGGGCTTTCGTTAAGGGTGGGAAAGGTGCGTGATATCGATGTTATATGGGGACGCTGGAACATCAACGACCTCTGACAATCCTGGGATCCGAGCAGGACGCAAGCGAATACCCCGCACGATTTGGATCTGACAATGCGTCATACGCAAATCCAAAACCGCACTCTTGACAAAGTTCGCGGGCTCATAGACGCTGGATGTCTTGGAAGACACCCCAGAACACAAACTTATGTCCGCACTTACGTACCGTGTCGCAGTCCAATCGTCTGTCAGTCACGCATACCATGTGGCGCAACAGGACGCGGTGCTCAAATCAGTGACCTTTGACTTGCTTCAAGGCAGCTGGAGACGGAAGAACTGACCCATGCTAGTACCGCGAGTGAGAGAATCGGACGGGTCGCAGCCCGTCGGCCGAAGAGAAGTGCACAGACGATCCAGGCTACGGCGTTTGCGAGGAGCTCCGCGGTGAGGAGGAGGAGGGAACGGCCAAAGAGCGTTAAGCGAGGGATGAAGTTCAGGGCGAGGCGTCCGCTCAATCGCCGTGCCATCGCGGCCTTGCTAGTGCGTATACCGCGCAGACGACACACAATCCTCAGCGAGCGAGGATGAAGGCGAGAGGCAAGCCGTGGACAATGAGGCGCGGGTCAGTTTAGACTCAGAGAGGAATGCATTGCAGACAGACTCTGAGATAACGACGGTCAGGATGGAGGTACACAGATAAGGCAGATCGATCGGGCGATGGTGTATCCGATGGAGGATCAAAGGGTGAGCTCACTCGACATATACGGGTACGATTGAACGTCTTTGGGACGGGACAAGTGTATTCATGCGAAGTTATACAGCTCGTAACACAGAAGCTGATCGTGAGACACCCGACGAGTAAGAGGCGAGAAACTAACAAAATAGTCGCATGTGAATGGCGCATTTGTTCGGACCGGAACGGCGTGAGTATGAAGACGTGTGTTACGGGAAAAGCGGGAAGGTGTGGGCGGGAAACCGAAGACAAGGGGCCCCAAACGTCGCATTGAAGGACATGCTACTCACCATATACAGCTGTATATTCGATAAACAAGCTGTCATCTCGCACCCAAAAGAAACCATCTCTTCTGCTTCATCGCGGTGATATGTGGACCGCGACGCCACAGGTCTTGCCCAAGTATGACCAAGTCCGGCCCCCACGACTTCGGACAGGAAAGTGTCCAGGCAATGAATCCCTGAGATGGGGGCGTGATCCAGGTCGGATGCTGTGCATGACGGAAGTTTCGACCGGTGTTCTTTCAGGGAGCAGAGTTAAGCGTGCACAAGCTCTCGCTCAAGATTGGCTAGTGGGCGGAGTTGCCCCGATGGAGTCGAGGCCCTGGAGTGTGAATCGCCAAAGTCAAGTCGGGTGGTGGACGGGTAGCATCTTGAACGACGGGTACGAGCAATTGCTAGACAGTCCAGACGATGCTGAGCAAGCAGTCGGCGAGGAAACAGCGGAGTGGAGGATGCGGAGAAAGAGAGGGAGGAGGACGCGGGGGAGGGGCGCGTGTGTCACAGCATCAGTCACGCGACGGTGACGGAATCCGAACGGTGTTGGTCGCGCGCGAGTCGCATGTCCTCTTCCTCTTCTGTCTTTTCCAAGCCAAGTTGGCCCTTCCCCGTCCGTCTTCCCGTTCCCGGCGGGCTACACACTCACCCTCTCCCTTTGCTTCCCATTCACCGCCTTCGCCTCGCCATCTATCGCCGCCGACCATATTTCACGACCTTCCACGTCTACCCCCGCTCACTCGGCCTTCCTTCCCGCTCAGTTTCGTACTCATTGCTACTTGTTCCTCATCGACCTTCGCCGCTCTCGACTTGCTGCCAACACGCGTTCAGCTCAGCCTCGCATCTACCCAGCACATCAACGCACCCCACATCGATCCGCGCATGAACTGCAATGCCCGTCACTCATCTCAGGATAGACACTTCCTTCGCGTCCGGCGACCCTTCCTCCAGCCGAGGTCCTCGCACACCTCTTTCTGCACGCAGCAATGCTAGCTCCTCGAAACATCTCTACAGTCCCTCCGCTGCCTCCGCTTCTTCCGTGATCTCTACCACCTCCCGCGCGCCCTCCAGCGCCTCGCATCTCTCTGCACGCTCTGCACAACGTTCTATGCCTACAACCCCTACCTCCGCCTCTGCTCGCCCGCCTCTCTCACCCGCATGGCCAGATCCCGACTCTGGTTCCGAAGACGACAACAACCATGACCCAGAGGAATATGTTCTCGCCATGCACGACTTCTCCCCGCAGCAGTCTAGCGTCACATGTTTGACTTTTCGCGCCGGACAAGTCATTCGCGTCTTCAACCGGGATACGAGCGGATGGTGGGATGGCGAGGTGGATGGAAGGAGAGGCTGGTTTCCAAGCAACTACGTCACCTCCGAGGTTGGCCTCTTGACGGACGAGGAACTCCCTGGCGGGAAGGTGAGTGCAAGCTCCGGCGTCTTTCAAACATACCGGCGCGGAGGCACGCGAGCGATCACAGTCCGACACTTTCGTAGTGCGATCGCTGGCGTAGTTGCGACAATGCATGCTCCCGAACGTGGCTCCCGTCGCAGCACAGCGCAACGGTTTGCACGGTGTTTTTACCGATGTCTCCCACGATTTGCCACAACGCCCACTCTGTAACTGCAACCTAAGATCCATGTTTGAATTGTACCATTGCTCGACGGTTGCTGGGTGAGGGTCGAGATGCATGGAATACTGACTTAGTTTCCTTGTCAATCGTAGGCTCGTCTGGGACACAAGCACAACATGTCCGTATCTTCGACTACCTCCTGGGCAAGCACCACCTCATACAAGGGCAACCCCTCATTCTCTCGTAACAACCACCGTCCAACACCAGCCGACTCGATTGGCCCGACGATCGACATGTATTGCCCTCCTCTCATGCTCTCCCTCCTTCGCGCGCTTTCCCTCCTTCAAAACGCTGTCCGCATGAACCGTATTCAGCATTTCCAACCTGCCACTGCATGTATCATCTCTTGTGTCCGCGCTCTTCTCTCCGACATTGGCTGCTTATCACGTGATGCGCTCGTCCTCAAACGACATGGTGTCCTCGCCCAAGAGCGCAAACGCATCCTGTCCGACCTCGCATCTCTCGTCTCTCAGGCAAAACGCGCGTCCGAGGAGAAAGTGTCCGGAGAGACACGCGACATCGAAGTACAGGCAATGGTCCGTCTGGCTGGGCAGCTTTTCGCACATGTGCGTGGATTCCTCGCTGTTGCGGTGCAGTGCGGTGTCAACCTACCCCCTACTGCCGTGCAAACGTCGCGCCTGGATTCGGAGTCCTCGCATTCGGAAGGTCGCTCGGAGGGCTCGAATGGAACCTTTGCGCCAGACGGCGACGGTAGTGAGGATGACTTCGCAACCCCGGGCCGAAGCATGGTCCGGAATGCACCCAGGACAAGACGATTAACAAGTCCGAACACACCAGGTCGTCCGAAGAGTCTTGGTGACCTCAAGGCTTCTAAGCGTGCTGTTCTGGGCGCGAACTACCCCCCTATGCCGGGTCCATACAAGATGCCGCAACGGAAGCTGTCCGAGCAGCAGCTTGCGTCTCCGATGCGTCGCACCTTCAGCGAGGCGACGCCCCGACAGCATCATAGGCCCGCAGACTCCGTCAGCAGCGATTCATCCTCGTCGTCATTTTCCAGCGACTCCGTAGGCACCCCTGCGACTCCCGTGTTCCCGTCCGGCCCTGCGACCACTGTGGAGCTCTTGGACGCGTTGCGGTACACGCACGACAACTTCCTGTCCACCATCGCTGCTTTCATCGGCCATGCCCACTCGCATTCACGCCAGTCCCACGCGGCGAGCACAGGCCATTTATATGACCTTGTGCGCGAGGTTGTGGACATGGTTTGCCGACTTCTCACCATTGTCGAGGCGGTCCTCCGCCATCCCGACATCCCACCAGCGAAGACCGAGGGTCTGCGCGCGGCCAAGGAAGGGCTGTACAACGTCACCAGCATTCTCGCTGACTCTGTTCGATTGCTCACCGCGCCGCCCACGGAGGACACGACTGAGGAGGCAGAGAAGGAGGGGCTTCTGAGGAGCGCCACCAACGCGCTCAAGGCAGGCTCGGACTGCGTGAACGCGGTGAAGAAGTGCCTGCAGCGCGCGACGGGGGAGCGGCCGTTCGTGTTCAACCTCCCCGCTCCCGGCGACCCCGATGGGGGCATGTACACGCCGCGCAAGTTTGGGCACGCGCACCGGTCGTCGGTCACGAGCGTGAAGAGCACGAGGAGCGCGCCGAGGATACGCAAGCAGAGCAGCCTGCATGTGCTACATGCGCCGTACTTGCCGGGCGAGGAGGACATGACGATCCAGGCGTCGGGCATCGAGGACGGGGATCACACGCTGACGGCTAAGCAGCATGCGGAGGACATCGCCATCGTCCCGCCTTCGCCCACGCCTGACGGAGATGCTGGTGCGGAGGAGAGCATGCCTGCTACCCCGGTCATGCCCCAGGAGAAGCCGCTCCCCGACATCCGCCCGTCGTTCGACTCGGCGCTGAGGTCGGACGCGGCGTCTCTCAGCTCGTACGCGCCTACCGAGGACGACCGGACGACCTGGGAGGGCAGCCAACGGCACGGGCCGAGCTCGTTCGAGGAGAAGCTGATCAAGGGGGATATCCCAAACATGCCGCACGACAACACGCTCGCGCCCGCCGCGCTCCCCTGGACGTTCCCGCATGACCACGCGCCCGAAGACGTGGCGTACAACTCGGACGGTCAGCTGGTGGGCGCGACGCTGGAGGCGCTCGTGGAACGGATGACGCCGCACGACGCGCTCGTCGAGCCGCCGTTCGCGGCGGTGTTCTTCATGACCTTCCGGCTGTTCACGACCCCGGCGGAGCTCCTGGACGCGGTCATCGCGCGGTACAACATCCTGCCGCCGCCCGCGCTGAGCGAGGGCGACCTGCGGCTGTGGCAGCAGCGCAAGGGGCTGCCGGTACGGCTGCGGGTGAGCAACTTCATCAAGACGTGGGTGGAGAACTACTGGAGGCACGCGACGGACCACGTCGTGCTCCCGACGCTCGTGGCGTTCATCAGGGACGCGCTTGCGGCGATGTTCCCCGGGCCGTCAGCGCGGATTCTGGAGCTCATCCACCTTAGGGTGACCGCGGGCTCGAGCGAGATCCTGAGCCCGAAGGGCGACCGCGAGCGGGATCGGCAGCGGGACGCGGGCATCCCGCTGAACCCTCCCACGCTGCCCGGGCCGATCTCGGAGGTCCCGAGGCCGATCATGACGAAGAACGTGCTGAGCTTGCTGAGGTCGAGGAGCTACCCGTCGGTGCTCGTGACGGACTTTGACGCGCTGGAGCTGGCGAGGCAGATGACGCTGATGGAGTGTAACCTGTATTGCGCGATCACGCCGGAGGAGGTGCTGGAGACGGGCACGTCGGGCCCGAAGAAGGCGGCCGCGGGGAAGGAGGGCGCGGGTGCGGTGACGAACGCGAACGTGAAGGCGGTGACGTCGCTCAGCACGGCGATCACGGGCTGGGTGGCGGAGAGCATCCTGAACGAGCCCGACACGAAGAAGCGGACCGCGCTCGTCAAGTTCTTTTTGAAGCTGGCGGATCGCTGCGTGAGCTTGAGGAACTATAGCACGCCGAGGTCAATACTGGCGGCGCTGGACTCGTCGACGATCGCGCGGTTGCACCAGACTTGGATGGTACGTTTGGCTCTGATTCGTTGTTGTTTCGCATAGAAACTGATGAGCATTTTTGTATGTAGGGCTTGTCTCAGAAGTCGAAGGTGCAGCTCGAGTCTTTGCGGAAGCTGGCTGATCATGCGCGGAACTATCACGAATATCGCTCGCGCCTGCGGAACACAGCGCCTCCCGCGGTGCCGTTCCTTGGCTTGTACCTCACGGATATCACCTTTTGTCGAGAGGGTAACCCATCCCATCGGACGTCGCCGAAGGTCCCTGAAAAGAAGCTCCTCAACTTCAACAAGTATCACAAGCTGGCGCGTATCGTTCAAGGTAAAGAAACCATCTCTCGTGACACGTATGATAAATGGCTAACACAGAGTGCGTGTCTGTAGATATGCAACGCTTCCAGGTCCCGTACAACTTGAAGGAGATTCCCGAGGTACAGGCGTACCTGCGGGACGCATTCGAGAAGTCGCAGCGTCAAGGCGACCTGCAGGACCTCTACCGGCGCAGTCTTCTGGTCGAACCGAAGCAGTCGGCGGAGACTGCTCCGAGCAGCGACGTACGACAGCTCTTTGCATGGGCGAGCAGGTCGCAGCAGTCTGTGGCCCCTGCAACCGCTTCATAGCACATACATCACGTTCATTGTGTATTCATTGCATCTCATCTCAACCGAACTTCCACTTTCG
The DNA here is from genome assembly GCA_020543525.1 of Coriolopsis trogii. NCBI lineage: Eukaryota > Fungi > Basidiomycota > Agaricomycetes > Polyporales > Polyporaceae > Coriolopsis > Coriolopsis trogii. The sequence continues at coordinate 1,632,650 of JAHYIO010000023.1, read as the reverse complement.
TTGTCCATGTTCTGTCCGTTCTCCCCTCCCTTTCGTGTCACTTAATCTCGTTGGAACGCATCTCATCCCACTCTTCCCCTCGTTGTTTTGTACGCTGCATTGCTTGCCGCTGTTTGTATTTGTTATATAGCTCTCTATCCTCCCTTTCTGTGCTCATGGACATATCGTTTCTCAACATCATCGAGCGTCTTAGCATCCAGCATTTGGCGTCGTAGCGGCTAGTGGTTAGTTGGTTCCGGTCAAAGCTTACAGAGCGCGTCTGTACGCGCTCCGCGTGGCTTCCGCGTTCTTCATTCCTCTCTCATCATCTGTCCCGTCTCAACTCCCTATATCTCACCCCCTACAAGCCCATTTAGTTCTCATCTCTCTCCTCATCTCTCTCTTCCCTTTTTCCAGGCTGCGGCCAATCCTACAATTCGCCCTCATCATCTTCCATTCTGCTCTGTAGTGTCGTAGTTGTACTCTGGGATGTGGACTTCGGAAAGCGGCGAGGTCGCCGTCTGACCGTCGCCCATCTCTGATAAGCTAGTGTACCATCCTCGAGTTCGTCCCTAGTTCGCATATTGTTATTCTCTCATGCACTTTCTACAGAACAATACATGTCGCTTTATGAGTCGTCGAGAAAGCTGGCGGGAGCGCTGACACAAGATCTACAAGTCTGGCTCATTGAGCCGATATCTCCGTGTGTTGATATGGAATTCTAGGTTACGCTGCCAGGTGCATTGAGTCAAGACGTAACTTGGCCCACTTTGAATGTGCCTCACCTGTACGTACTGCTCCTGCCAGATGAGACAGAACGCCGGGTCGTTGGCTCCAAGCATCTCGATTTTGTGGTCATATTGAAGACTTCTTCGATGAGGTTGCGTACAACTGCGAATCATGACAGGCTTCTTTCTGCTCGGCTGAAGCGCACATGTGCATGTAGTTGTTCGTCTCCCCGGCCGCGCAAGAACAAAGTTTCCTCCCGCAACATTGAACACGCGACGATCCAGTTGAGCACATCGTCATACTCACTCATCTAAGTACTCGTTCAAGTTGTGCCAGTGAGTCGGTACGTCCTGGTGAGTCGCCGTCTCGTTTTAACCCGACTGGCCCTCGCGCTACAGTAGAACGCCGCAAGTCCATCGAAGATCCTGGCCATGTGTCAGACAAAACGAACGAGCCACAGAGGACGAAGATGACAGGAGTCATATGTAGACACGATGCGTGGCCGACGCCAGTTGCGCATTTCATTGTATCCCAGATACGTTAGAAGGAGAGTGTGAACGCGAGTGCGACAATTCAAGGCAACCCGGCCATGGGATGTCAGGTAGGAACTCTGATGTAGGGGTCCTCCATCAAAAGCCGGTGGCAATCCCAGCGATCTTCCGGCTTCCATGTAACCATCTTCCGAACGAAACTAAGAAACTGGGCTTTGTTCTCGCCCTCCAGTATTTGCTCTGATAGCTCCAAGCTATCTTCGGGCAGGTCAACCGTGCCAGTCCATTTCCCTGGCACGCCCGATTGTAAGTCAAGTCCGTGCAAGGAATATTCGTTGTGGGACAGAGTCAAACAACCTCACCTTGCACGTCGAAGTACTTCCACGGCTCCTCTGTAGAGCTACGCTTCAGGAAATCGACGGGTGGAAGGCCGAGCAAAGAGACCATGTGCGCGAGGTGGTGCCCATCGGCGGCATCATCATCCGCACCAGGCCCAGTGTGAAACATGTGTTTCCCTTCGAACATGTCCCAAATCTACGGATCACAGCGCGCCAGGACTCAATCAACCACTACGAAGGAAGGGCAAGGCGTATGCGCTCTCGTACCATCGTTCCAAGGGACCATATGTCCACCTTCTCGTTCCAGGGCATACGAAGTATGACCTCCGGCGCGCGGTAAAAGCGAGGCTGGATAAGCCCTGTATATGTCACTTTTCCGAACCGTGCTTCGCCAAAGTCACATATTACGGGGGGACCGTAATCTTTAGTGGGCCGTATATGTCTGGAGAGATGGATCATGCGATCGCCCGCTACTTTCCGCGGGGACGGCTCAGCTCGTTCCTTCTCCTCATAAGCTTCACATGAGTCTGGGCCGTTGATCGAGAGTAGGATATTCTGCTCTTGAAGATCTAGAGATGCCATCATGGAGTACGCAGATGCAATTTCGAGACGGACTGGAGATGGAGATAAGATAAAACGAGACGCACCTGTGTGAACGAGTTTCGCCTCGTCGTGCAAGTAGGCAAGCGCACCTAGAACATGCCGCACAATACGTTTGAACAAATCCTCAGGTATCTGCCTTGTCGGCGCCTTATGCCGCAGTGACCAGACGGATTCGGCCATGGGCTCCATAACGAGGCAGTGGAAGGGCTGGGATGACGCAGTGTCATCAGCGCTAAGTTCAAAGTGATCGAGCATGGTGCGAATGAACTGCCGTCCGGGATGCTTTGTTTTCGGGAGCCTGTTGAGATGTTCAAGGGCTGCCAGCTCGCGTTTGATCGGGATGTTGTTCTGCGAGCACGCTTTCAATGTTACGTGGCGATGTTCCCTGTTGTCATATTGTCTCACCATGCGAGCAGAATGACGCGCGAAGGCTCACTCACACGAGATCGCGGCAAAGCCACACAGTCGAGTATCCTCCGTATCCAAGTTTTCCAACAACTTGATATCGCGACTGGAAGACTTCCCCTATACGTACGGGGTAGAAGTCCTTTGGATCATACCACGCCACCCTCTCTTCTTCGATGAGTTGCGTCGGGTCTACGAATGCGTAGCTGGCTGTGGAAGGAGGACGAGGAGGAGACGGAGGTCTAGGTGGACCTGCGGTGAAAGCACGAAGCTTGCTCAACAAGTGGCGTGCGCTGAGCATTCTACTAGCAGGGTTGGAGACGGAGGTAGTAACACGGTGCGTACTACATCGCCAGCTGGTGGTAGGTTCTTATAAGCCATCCGGCTTGTGTTACGTATTCACGTGTCACATCAGCATTCTGTCACCAACTTGGGTGAGGACTTCTGGTCAAGACACCCATTTGATTCACCCCCACTTCAGGAATGCACCATGTTCAAGGGACTAGCGTCTTCCTCCGTAATGTTGCGCGTCTGACCGTCGCCATCTCTGAAAAGCTAGTGTACCATCCTCGGGTTCGTCTTAGTTCGCATATTGTTATTCTCTCATGCAATTTCTACAGAACAATATATGTCGTGGGTTCATGAGTCTTCGGAAAAGCTGGCGGGGAGCGCTGACAAACTCCTAATCTACATACAAGTCCAACTCATGGAGGCGGTAGCGCCGCGTGTTGATATGAAACTCCAGGTTACGCTGCGTGTGCAAAAGTGTTGAGACGGGAATCAAGTCCACTCCGACCATGGACTCACCTGGACGTACTGCTGCCAGATGAGACAGAACGCCGGGTTGTCGGCTCCGAGCCACTCGACTTTGCGGTTACATTCGAGGACTTCTTCGACGAGGTTGCGTAGAATCTCGACTACGGGCTTTTCCTCGGCTGCGGCGCACATGTGCACGTAGTTGTTCGTCTCCCCGGCGAGCTGCTCTTTGTAGAACGACAGGCTGAGTAATAAGAGGTGATCTGCGAATGAGCTCATGAACGTCCCAAAGGGAACTGCAGTGAAGGCGTACATGTCGCTGGGAGAACGATAGGTGGATGAGATAAGTCTGCTCGTTACTAGTAAGTGAACGACGACATTCGACTCACTTTGTGCACGCGACCCAGCGTTCCATGTATCTGTCAGACGTGTTAGCGTCAGTTCATGGCACGTACGCTCCGGAGGGGTTGGAGGATGTCTCACGGCATCATTTGAAGGTATGAATCCACACCCGTCGGCTCTGACTTCATGAAAATGAAGTGGATGTATGGCGGGCAAATGCCTGACCTCGTGCGTAAGTACCATGGATACCACGTCGCGCCTGGCTTAATCTTCATGTCCTGCATCGTGTACTCAACGTACATAGCCGTGACGGTGTCGAGAGTTCCCGAGACGATGGCGTCCGCTGCGACTACCGACCAGAGCTCGTGCGCTTGGTGGAGTAGGTCGGCCAGCGCATCCAGAGCGGGGGAGAGCTGCTTCTCCCCTCGTATTAGGCGGGATGCGAATTGAGCGATGGCATCCAAATGCTTCCCCCCTGCGTCGTCTACGTAGAGGAGGACAGCGGTGTAGAGCGCAATGTAGTAGAGATGCTTGGGGCTGGTATGACCATATGCGGTCTCGGTATACGAACAGCCAGAGTCGACGAGTTTGGCGACAAATGCGGGGTCGTCGTCGGTGTCCCATGCTAGTATATGCTCTGCAACGGCACTACGCAACTGCTCGTTGGGAGGCGTCCGACGATGCTTATATTCGTTGCGTCCTAGGAAGTCACGGATGATGTCGCGCACGTCTGCATGTGGTTCCTATGCGGCATTGTCACATGTGAGAGCGGCGTCCCAACGGCAAAGCAACGTACCCTCTCAGACGTGAGATAAGTATCTCTGTAACCTAAATCGTAGCCCTCATTTGAGGGTGCCCTGGTGAAGGGAAGGTATGAATAATCAGCGGCCATTTTGCGTGGAACCGAGAGGCTGCTCACATGATTGCAGCAGAAAATGCCAGTACAGCTGTGAGGATGAGTCATACTGACCTGCCCCTTGAGAGGAGCTGTTTATATACTCGAACGACCTTGTAGTCTCACTGACTCCGAGATTCAGTGACTGCCTATCAAGATCTCGGTTCCCCGTGCATGTCGAGACCAATCAGGCATCTCAGCGTGTACTACCTCCCACAGTAAAACCTATCCAAAGCGGGTCTGCATGGCAGCTGTTGACAGAATGGGAGGAGTGTGCACATATTGGGTATTCGAGCGCGAACCAGGGCGCTGAAGCTTTCGGCCTCGGGTTCGGAGCGCTCTGTCTATCCATGGGCGTTAAGATGTTCATTCTTACAGTAACAAACGTCAGCGGACGGAATGTGTGTTCTGAGAGACGAAGCGGCGAGCCTGGCCACTTGTGTTCGTGTTTGAAGGCTGCTTAGGCATGTAGTGAAGCATAGTGCGTTCTGCCTTCAATTCGATTGCCACTGCCCTTTTAGAGAAGCAAGCAAAGTCTCGAATTGCAAGGACCTTCGAAATATCGCAGCAGGGGCATTATTACAGAATCGACAGAATTGTCCGAATGGACTGTTATGGCTTGCCTCGGTGCCTTAAGGTTCATAGCCCAGCTCAGCGAGGCGGTAGCGCTTCGCCTTCAAGGAGAACTCTAGATACCCCTGCCAGTCAAATATACGGTCAATCAAAGCTGGAAGGAACACAATCTTGGATGTCGTACCTGGAAGTACCGCTGCCACAAGGCCGCTAGCTCCGAGTCTCCGGAGGTCAGCGTCTTCATTTTCTCTGCCGTGTCAAGCACCTCGTTCACGAGGGCATGTAGGACGTCCGTCGGAGCAATCTGTTCTGCGGCCGCCCGAAGATGGACGTAATTGTTTGTCTCTCCTGCGAGTTCCTCTTTGTAGAACGACAAGCTGGCGGTCACGGTACGTCAGTCAGGACAGGCAACATGGATGGGAGACAGCATGGAACGTACATGTCACTAGGATCCATTTCCGAACCACCAACGTCAGAAAGCCATACTCGAATACGCTCTGCTACTCACTTTGTTCCCAAAGTCCAGTGCTCCATGTATCTGGGATGCTCAATAAGTACGGGATGGACATGATGAGTTGCGGCCGAAAGCGAACTCACGGCAATAGCTGCAGGTACGTCTCGGGAGTTGCGCGCCACGTGTTCATGAAGATGAAATGGATGTACGGAGGGCCGAGTCCCGCCCGAGTGCGCAGATAGTATGGGAACATCGTTGCCGATGGTTTGATGACCATGTTCTGCGTCGTATACTCGATGTACATAGCCGTTACCGCGTCGAGGGTACTGGAGATGATGGCATCCGCACCGTATTGCGGCCACAGCTCATGGGTACGCCGCAGGGAGGTAACGAGGCACTGGAGTACAGGGTCCGGCTGCTCCTCTCCACGGGCGAAACGACCCGTGAAACGCATGACAGCGTCCAGGTTGCGCTCACCAAGATCGTCGACATACATGAGACAGGCGGTGTACAGCGCGATGAAGTAGCGATGGTCAAAGGTGGTGTGTCCGTACGTCGTCTCGGTATAGACACAGCAGCCATCGAGGATCTTCGCGACCAACGCGGGGTTGATGTCTGCGGGCCACGATGCGAGCACGATGGCAAGTCTCGAGCGAAGCTCGGGATCGCAAGCGCTTTTGGGGGACTGGTACCCGATTTGATCCAAGTACTTGCGAATGATGTCCTTCGTTTCGTCTATATCGCAATGGCTCTTCGAAGACTGTGGGATCCATCTATCAAGACGTTCGCAAGAAAAAGCAGAGTAGACAGTAACTCACTGCTTTGGGAGGCAAGTCAGACACCATGTTGTACGGCGATTCGTGTGCGCGTATGCTTAGCAAAAGGAAGACGCAGAGCCAGGCAGGCCAGTCAAAGAATCAAGTGTTGTGCATGCCTTGCAAAGTTTGCGTCCTTTTTGTAGCAAAGCTATCTGCAGCAGCCTTCATGGAACTTCATCACGATGCTAGTATACTGGCTCAGATGTCAGGTGATTAACCCATTATAGATCGAAGCGGTCGGACATAAGGGATGTCACTCACAACAACATGCATGATGTGGCGGAAGAATGACAACTTCCAAGGCCCCGGCGTCTCCCCGGCGGCGTCGGGCCACGTTTGCAAGGCGTCTAGAGGCGCCTCACTTCCAGTTTCATGGTACTACTGTGACATTTTAGCCATCCGAGGCGGAAATTGTAACGAAAGACCTCCTTTTGCGCTTTCTTGCTTATCAAATGGTCGATTTGTTGGAGATGGGAATGCGGATAATATTAGAGGACTCGCCGGACGGGTATAAATACATGTGTGAGGTCAAAGCACCGTAGCTAGGTAGACAGGACAAGAGTGACAAAGAGACGTAACTACGACAAGAAGACAAGCGGAGTGTGAAATCATGCTAAAGCAGACAAAGCGGGAGTACAAACTCCGAAAGGGAGCAGACGCGTCAAAACGTCATACTCCAACACTCCCCCTCAACTCCGCATCGGACAAGATGCCGAGTTGTTGCCGGAGCATGTGGAAACGCTCGCGCGGAAGCGCCTTGGTGAAGAGGTCGGCAAGATTGTCGTTAGTCGGGACGTACGCGAGGTAGATAGTTCCCGTCTCGACGCATTCGCGAATGAAATGGTGTTGTATGTCGATGTGTTTGGATCGTGCGTGATGTACGTTGTCCTTGGACAACGCGATGGCAGACATGTTGTCGGCGTTCAACTGCGTGGCTGATTCTTGCGCGAAGGTCAGTTCGGCCAGGAGCGATCGCATCCAGATGGCGTGCCTGGCGGCGTGGGAGATAGCCATGTACTCGGCCTCGGTCGAGGACAGGGTGACCACCGCTTGCTTCTTCGAGTTCCACGCGACGACCCCATTCCCGATCAGGAACGCATATCCCGAAATGGATTTCCGATCAATCGGGTTTGCTCCCCAGTCTGCGTCGGTGTACCCCTCGAGACGATAGTTCTCGTAATAGGCGCGCGTTTGTGACTCCCCCTTTCGCCCGTAGGTGACACCGTAATCAAGTGTTCCCTTGAGATAGCGAAACACGCGCTTGACTGCTGTCCAGTGGGCCGGACCGGGACGGGAGCTGAATTGGGAAAATGCCTGGACTGCGTAGCTAATGTCGGGCCGGGTGCCTAGAGCTGCGTACATAAGCGTCCCGATCGCTGCCTGGTAAGGGACGTCTTTCATTTCGGATAGGTCGGCATCGTCCGGTTCCTTCATCAATTTGATATTCGGTTCCATCGGGGTCGAGACTGGAGCACAGTCTGCCATTCCGTATCGTTCGAGTGCCCGCCGAATGAATTGCGTTTGCCGGAGAGTGAGTAACCGCTTGTGCGGGTGGTGCGCGACTTCCAGTCCGAGCAGGAGCTGAGGCGTGCCTAGGCTGGTGATCTTGTAGCGCTTGTTGAGTCCCTTTTCGACGTCATCCAACAGCGCGTCAGTGTCCCCGGCCGCAATCATGTCGTCCACGTGTAATCCGATCATCACCAGTCCATGATTATCGGATTTGATGTATAGGCACATCTCATGATCTAGGCGCCGGAATCGCAGGATCTCGACCATTGTCTGATTGAAATGTTGGTTCCAGACCCTTCCTGCCTGTTTTAGGCCGTAGAGTGCCTTACGTAAGCGCAATACCTTTCCGGTCCCGTCATCGTACCCTGGAGGCTGGCGCATGTAGATTTCTTCGTTGAGTTCGGCATTGAGATAAGCGCCGACGACATCGAATTGTCGCAATACCATTCCTCGTTCGGCGGCGATGGCGAGCAGGGTGCGTAAAGAGTCCATCCGAATTACCGGTGCGAAGGTCTCGAAGTAGTCTAGGCCAGGCACCTGAGTGAAACCTTGGGCGACTAAACGTGCCTTGCGACGTATGAGTTCGCCGTCCGCGTGGAATTTCTTACGGTAGACCCAGATGCTGCCGATCGCCTTTCGGCCCGGTGGGAGATCGACCTTTTCCCAGACGCCCAGATCTTCAAGTTGATCGACTTCGTCGTCCATTGCGTCATCCCATTGCAGCGCATCGGGGGCGGCACGTGCTTCGTGTATGTTCCGGGGTTCATGCGCACTGTCGGTGCCTATCAGGGTCAACAGGCACAGCACGTGTGCTTCGTCGCAGGGGACCCTTTCGCTGCTTTCGTGCAGGGTCTTGTAGTTGATCCTGACGGCTGCTGCCTTCCGTCTTGGCCTGCTGATCTCAGATCCAATGGCGTCTGGTCCCTGCATGGGCTTCTTGGGTTCCTGTGGCTGTGCCGATGCCGGCGCTCCCCCTGCATCTGATGCCTGTGGCTGTGCCTCCTTCTCCTCGCGCTCGATCTGGGCTGGTGTGCCATCCTCCCCCTCGAGCCGTGGAGAGGGAGCGTCCTCGTCGTCATCGTCACCCGTCACGCGCTGAGGGATGGCGAAGATGACATTACGTGATTTTCCGATGCGACGTGCCTTGGGATCATAGTAGCGCCAGGCCTTGCTGCCTTCCGCCATGCCGACAAAGTACATGGGCTGGGATCGAGGGTCAAGTTTGGTCCGCTTCTCGGGTGACGTAAGCACCCAGCACCGGCAGCCCCATTCCTGGATGTCTGACACATCTGGCTTACGGCCGCTCCAGACTTCTTCTGGCGTCTTATCCTTGAGCGCTCTAGTCGGAAGTCGATTCTTGAGATGTGTTAGGTAAGCGACTGCTTCCGGCCATAGAGATTTCGGAAGCTGTGCAGCGATCAGGAGGGTCCGGGCCCGGTCCATCAGGGTCCGGCACAGCCTTTCAGCGATCCCGTTCTGGGCTGAAGACTTAGGCGCCGTGGTCTCGAGCTCGATGCCCTCATTACGTAAGAACGTCAGGAACTCATCGTTGATGAACTCGCCGCCGTTGTCGCAGCGGAGTTTCTTCAATTTGATGCCAAATCTGTTCTCGACGCGTGCTTTGTAGGCTTTGAAGTGTTCGAGCGCCTCTGACTTGTGCTTCCCGAAAGCTGCCTCGGACCGTCTGGAGTGACCGTCGGTGAACGCCCAAAAATAGCGCTCGCCCCGAATACCCATAGTTGACGCCGGTCCCCATGTATCTAACACGGTAAGATCTCCGATGGTCTCGACTTCGGTTTCCGACTTCTTCGGATATGACGTCACGACCTGCTTCCCCTGTACGCACGCCTCGCACTGCTCCGCCGGCGCCTCCGATTCATCGACTTCCATTCTCACAACCAGACCCTTCCGCCACATCGCCACCACTGCCTTCATGCCCGGGTGACCTAGAGCACGGTGCCATTCGTTCAGCGTCCGTTTCCGTCTTGGGTGGCTTACCGCGGCGGCATAGGTTACCTCTGTATTAGGTAATACGACCTCGCCGTCCATGTGATATAGGAAGTTGGCTACGCGCTTGCCGGATGCGTACGGGCGCCCCTTGTGATTGATGAAAAATATTGCCCCGTCACGCTGTTCGATCTTGTGACTGCTGGCCTCGACGCGTCCAGTGGCGATAAGATTGTGCGGCACTCCCGGCGCGTGTATGACGTCACGTAGGGTTACGGTCGTGTCCTTGTCGTTGTGCCTGAAACGGTACGTCACCGTTCCTCGTCCCAGAATGGGTGTGGTCCCTGCTCCATTCAGGGTCCGTCCCAGCGTCGGCGTGTAGTCGGAGAACATGCGTCTTTCTCGCACGATGTGGGAGGTCGTTGCGGAGTCGGCTAACCAGGCGTCAGCGGCCAGGAGCGTGAGCGCTACCTCGCTGGCGTCGTCTACGGGTTCGATGGACGCGTAGGCGTAGTCCGAGTCCGAGTCCTTGTCGGACTCCTCGGCGACCATGGCCTTGGCGCCTTGCCCCTTCCCGTTCCAATCATCCCTGCGCTTCTCTTGTACCTGCCCTTGGCCCTGACCCTTCCCTTTATCGTCCCTGTCCCTTTCCGGACAGTCGTACTTCTTATGTCCGAGTTTCCCGCAGCTGTAGCACTTCGGGCCTTTGCCCCGAGTCTTCATCACGAGTGCCGTCTCGCTAGACGCCTTGATGCGTCGCGCGTGCTCTCGGATCTTCCCTTGGAGCTTATCACAATCTCCGATCTCGGAGTCTTGAATGCCATCAGTGAATGCGCGCCACGTTTCTGGTAGAGCAGCCAATAGCGTGATGGAGAACTCATCGTCGGGTATTTCGCGCCCGAGCGCCACAAGGTCCTCCCGCCACTCCACCATTTGCTGTAGCCACACATCCAATTCCTCCTTCCGCCGGATCTCGATGATCTTGCTTAGTCCTCGGGTCTCGTAGTTCTTGCGTAGCTTTTCCCACGCGTCGTGACTTGTCTTGCAATTCTGAATGAGCTTGATCGCGCGCATGCCGAGTCGCCGCCGAATGCCGATAAGCGCCGTTCGATCGTCACGATCCCACTTCTCGATCTCCTCGTTCCTGGCCTTCTGGACCTTTTCGTCCTCGTCCTTGGATGCTGGTTCCGGGCGCTTCTTCGTCCCTGTGACGAGTGAGGAGAGTCCGGCCTCCCACAGCAGATCGGACATCTTGATTTGCCATATCGGCCAATCGCTGACGTCGTTCAAAGGGTCGATCTTGACGCGCGAGATAAGATCAGAAGCAGACATAATGGAGATAAGATTCGAGAGGGTGATAGTAGCTGAGCGAAGACTAGTCTGAGTCAGAACAACGCAGGGCTCATAACCTGTTGGAGATGGGAATGCGGATAATATTAGAGGACTCGCCGGACGGGTATAAATACATGTGTGAGGTCAAAGCACCGTAGCTAGGTAGACAGGACAAGAGTGACAAAGAGACGTAACTACGACAAGAAGACAAGCGGAGTGTGAAATCATGCTAAAGCAGACAAAGCGGGAGTACAAACTCCGAAAGGGAGCAGACGCGTCAAAACGTCATACTCCAACACGATTGAGGTATAACATCCAGCTATATAGGAAACATACCTATGTCTGCGGGAAAACAGACTGCCAGTGAGCGGGAAAGGACTCGCCTTCTGATTGTTCGCCTGATGCACGACTCGGGGTCGTGTAGCTCCCCTGGGAGACCGCTTTACGCATCCTCATACCACTTGAAGAATCGCTGAGTGGATCGTCATTCCCTGTGTCTCCTGGACAGACGTCAGCATGAAAGAGATCTCCTCCCGGGGAATACGGCCAGCAAGCCCGGCGCCGAAGAAGACTTCATACTAACTCGTCTGAGCCATACAATCGCCGTAATCTCCTTGTAGGTGTCATCTATTCGTGGTCTCTTCCAAGAGGCATTGGCAGTACGCGACGTGTTGTACCCTATCTCTTTCGAAAGGCATCAAATCAGCCCGCCCGAACGCCGCGATGCATCACGGACCCCACTGGCAGATGCTTCGCGAATTGCGAGTCGCTACACAAATGGCAGTACCATTTACAGAGTTACCGTGAACGAATATCAACCTACGAAGTCGTGCAACGTTCACTGTTGATCATGTCTAGCAGTCTCAGTAGAGTCATATTTCACTTCACCTCGACACCGTCAGGGCATGATACTACTATGTCTGACGTGCGGAACCATGCGAGCATTCTCTTCATGAGACTCGCCGTTGCTTTAAACGTCAAGTCAGAGCGACAGCAGTGGTTATCATTGCCTCTTTTTCTGGCTCTCTCACGGACACCGTTAGAAGACGTGAGGCACAATGACATCGGCTATCCGTACCTGGAATCGTTAAGAAAGCAGTGAAGTACCGCCGCATCAGTCAGCCTTCCCCGGTCGACAAGAACTGCCGGTGCGACAGTCTTCGCCTCATAGAAGGTCTGGACACACTGGCAGGCACGCTGGTCGGGCCCTCAACGTGATTCTGGCAAGGCTGTCGCTGTGAGAAGGCAATAACGACTCCTATCCACCAGGTATTCAGGGGTGTACATTCCAGGGAAATACTCCGAAGACTCTGGAAGTCTTCACATAACAGTCTTCTGTATATCCACGAAATCCCCCAAGCGGTACCTGCCCGCGTTGATATGAAATTCAATGTATCCCTGTACGCGCACCATTGAGCGCCTTGTCGAAGAAGCTGCCAAGCCAGACATATGACGCACCAACATGAACCCACGGCATACGTCCGACAGGCCAGGCTGAGTGGACGCATACTCCTCGATCTTGCGGACACTCTCCAGGTTCTCGCTCACGAGCTGACACAATACCAGCAGCGGTGACTTCCCTTCTGCCCCCGCACGCATGTGAACGTAATTGTCCGTGTCTCCCGCCAATGTCTCCTTGTAGAACGATAGGCTGCGTTGATCGACATTCAGTATGATGGGCCAGTGGGAGCCATGGTGCTCAGTAAGAGTACATACATATCACTAGAAAAGGAGAAGCGTCGTCAGTCACATACGCATAGGCAGCGCTTGTAGAAGGAACGAACTTGAATCCGACGGTGATGAGTTCAAGCTCGCTGGAGAAGTAGCGAACGTGAGACGGCGGCAGGTGTATAAGAGGGTGCCGATGGGACTCACGGGACTATCGGTAGATACTGCGCGCCGGTCGCGCCCTCCCAAGTCCTCGTGAACATGAGATGGGCGTAGGCAGACGCGATCCCCGTCTTGAGCCTCAGGTAGAACGGGTATCGAGCTGCAGCTGGGTGAACGTGGTCGCCTTTCGTCGTGACCTCAATGTACATTGCAATGAGGGAATCGATTGTGTCCTTGATCACCGAGTCGGCACTGATCGTAGGGCAGAAGTCGTGCACGGTGCCGAGCAAGGTCGTCAAGCGGTCGAGGGCGGGAAGTGACTGCACCTCACCCCGTACAAACCTCCGCGCGAATTGCTCCAGAGCCGACACATTGTGCTCCCCAATGTCGTCCATATACGTCAGGTAGGCGGTGTACAGAGCGGCGAGCAACTGGTGTTGATAGCTAGTGTGGGCGTAGGCGCACTCTGCGATCGTGCAGGATGTGTCGGTGAGGCTATTGACGGCATTGCAGCTTAGACCAGCATCCCACGAGATAATTTCTGCGGCCACTACCCGTCTCATCTCAGGGTTCTGGGGACTCTGAGGAGATTTGTAGGGAAGGGCGTTCAGGAAGGTCAGAATGACGCGCTTGATGGTCGACATATACGCTTCATCACTGTCATCACTCTGGGCTGGCGCACCCTTGAGGGAAACGTGGTGGTTGTGGAGCTACAATAAACCAATGAATTGTCAAATATCAGAAAGGAGACCTCAAGGCTTACCATAGTGAGGATAGTAGGTTCTATCGTGTTGGGGGAGGACTCGACTTGATCATCGTGTGTAGGCGTTCTGGAAAATCTCTGAGTACCAGGAGCCAAATTACAGTGAGGAGAGAGCGTACCGCAGAGATACAAAGGCGTGTAGATCATCTTTGTGTATCCCGTACACGTTGGCACTCGGAAGACTGTGGGGCATCGTGAGTGTATGGCAGTGGGGCTCTGACTGGTGTGTCAATATGGGATACTCAACGATCGTAGCCTTTTTGTAGCTCTCTGCCGTTCTACCATTGGCGCGCTCGACGGAGGTGCAGCCACCATGGTATCGCCATTCGCATGCCGCCCATGTATCGAGGCACGAGTTCAAGAACAAGAAGATGGTGTGAGCTCCGTAAAAAGTCAAAAGCGCCCGCGATCCATCGTTCTCGCTCATGCATGATGCACGACTAGTGTAACACCGGATATACCAGCTAATAATGCAAACGCGGGAATTTCGAGGAGATTCTGTTGACGGAATGATCCAGATGACCCTGCCGGCGATGTCGACCATTTACAACGTCTGGGACTGGGTTCGCGATCTCGGAACCTGAAATGACCATGCGGCGGCAGCCGTACCATAGGAAGTTCACGTAGCTGGCGACTGGCTTTCGCTCCGAATCTTGCAAGCCAAGGGCTTGGATAGCATGGAATTCAGACTGAGGGTGACCCCCGTTGCGGCCCCTTATGATGGGAGGTCAGAAGTCAGTGCATACACGTATATCGACAGCTTGACCACTTTTCGGACCAAGGTACCACGTTGAGCCAAGGTGCGCTCCGTTGTTACTGGATGGAGAGATGTATCGCATCCGACGCCTGCTGGCTTTTCCATGCATGCCCCCAGCTTGGCACGTGTGGCAAAGTAGAGAAAAAACCGTCGGCGCCGATCCAGACCACCCCGGTTGACCGCTAGTACTGACGTAGGCACACAACCATATCGTGCAACACTCGTCAGACAACGATCCAGTGTAATACAACGTCACACTCACCTGAGTGCGTATTCAAGTTGACGTTGACGTGAGGAAGGCGCCTCGGCATGAGCGTTGGTGGTCGGCGCCCGGCAACCGCCGTGATAGATACTCGACATCGCGGATGCTGCAGAGGGTGCAGTTCTTACTTCCCAAGTTTCTTCCGTCGAGCTACGCTCTCTTGCAACTCTCTTCCGCTTGAAGCGCCTTAGACCCATACCTCACTCGTCTTTCTCAGTTAGTTTCCTCCGGCGGGAGCGATGCCGCCTTGCCGACTTCAGTTTTTCCGCCGGACACCCTCCACGAGAGCCTAATAAGAGCTGCACCATGAAGCGTCTCGGTGTCTTACATCTACGAATCCCCCTGACGAGCATCGCAAGCATGGAAGCGGCGGTACGCGCTTCAGCGCACAGTATTGTATAATCGACGACGGAGGCCGTACTCCTCGTCTCTGATCGGAGAGCCGGGAGCCGTCTATACGCCTTCCTTACAGCATGACTCGCTGCGTTTCCATTCCTTCATTTTAGGTCTTTCTCCAAGCCAGAGACCCTGACGCCCTCGCCCAAGCGGCCCACAGGTAAACCCACAGATATTTTAATAAGCGCTCTTGCGGTACTCTGGTACCTGGAGTGGTATGCTGCAACTGCCTGGGCCCTGACGCCTCCCATGCGCGCCCCATGAACAGCATCCAGATCGACTCACCAGTAAGTGTCTCATATCGTGCTGCGCACAAAGCCCATTGGCGTCTGACGGTAGCGCGAATCACCCTTCTGCGGCACGGATCTGGACGTTGAAGACAACCAAACGTGGGGGCGGCCTCCTCGCTCAATTGCGACCATTGTACGTTCGGATACGTTCGTATTTGTGAATTTTGATGCCTTGACGCCTGACCACTAGGTAGCACTGCCGAATTTCAATGCTCTCCCGTAGCGCCGTCTCGGCGTCATGGGCGCAAGTTGGAGCTCTTCCTTCGCAAGGTCGGCATATTCTCCACTGAGGGAAGGACGCCACATCATCTTCACGAGGACGTCACGATATGTCTCGGTGCGTGAGCATGTCTATTGTCGAAGAAAAAATGTCTCTAGGTCGGTGAGCAATACCTATTAGTAACCACATATACACGAGAATACGTCACACAGCCTGAGGTCTCAAGTCCATCGCTCTCGGCGCTCGTCACTACGCGCTCTCCTTGTGTATCTCAAGCCCAGGCGGGGCGCCCAACGCTATACACGAGCGCCCCGTCATCAGCGTCCAGAAGAGCCAGTAGCATCATCGTAATGGAAGACTCACCGTCCTTGATACCTCCGTACAGAAGGAACTGGCCAGAGACAAGCCCGGCGGTCATGACCATCCTAGGGCCCAGCCCTGCAAACAAGCCGCGGAAGCCGGCCTGTCGTGCGAGCGTCACCAGGCGCGATGTCATGGATCCTTGCGGCCCGTGTCCCTTGTTGATCTGCGACAGCAGCGTGTCCGCCGGCTGAAGACGTCGAGCGCGTCAGTTATACGCATGCAGGGAAGATATACTGACGCCGACTAGCAGGGACGTCTACCACTTGTGTGTACTCACCTGACTCAGGATCGCAGCTGCGAACCCGGCGACGATGCCGCTCCCCAGGCTGATGCCGAACTTCGCAGTCCCGCTCAAGGACCGCCTCTTCTCCTCAGACATGTTCCTGAACACGAGCTCGTGGCAGAACTCGTTCACGGTGAACTGTCCGATTGCGTACGGTATCTGTCTGTGGCATACGGCGCGTTTAGCCGCTGCTACCACGGACGGTAGGTTTAGGAAAGACGCGCGACGTACTTGCAGAGGATGGGAAGGAAGCCAGCGTAGAGCCCGGCCAGGCCTTCCTCTCGCGCGAGCCGCGCGAAGCCCGTCATGAGACCGGAGGCGTAGTGACGCTCAGAGACGAGTCGTATCCGTGTTGCTTCCAGAGGGGTGAGAAGTATATCCGCGAAGAACCTGCACGGTGTGCGTGAGTACTCTTGGTACAGGGTGAACGCGAGGTTCGTGCTACGTACTCCGCCACGCTGGACGCTCCGAGGTATATCGCTGTACGGTACTTGACCGCCGTTTCTTGGTCGCCCGCTATTTGCACAAACTGCTTCTTCCAGAACTCGTACCCAGAGAACTTCGCGCCTCCCTGTACAGCGAGGCATGACGCCCACGGACGGCATGACTGGACGAGTGGGACATACCTGAACGAGGTACCCGACTGCGGTAGGCCCGAACCCAGTGAGCAGCGCGCTCGCCCCTTCCCGGGCTACTATCCGCCGTCCTCCCGAGAGCAGCGACATGCGCGCCATCTCAGGTTCTATCTGGATGCGAGTCTTCACCACGTCTATCGCTGTGTGGCATACGGATGATTAGAACCTGAAGGCTTGCAACGGTGGGGTGATCACACAAGAGACGGACTGAGACTTACGCGTCATGCCGCCATGGGTTACTCTGGGATCAACATCCATATGAGCAGAGCGAAACGACGGCTAACATGGCACGTACGTGCAACATAATGCTCCTGTCAAACTGGTGAGTTTCCCCCCTCAGAGAGATAAGGAAAGCTGGACGTACCTGCGACGAAGAACGATGAATAGTCCTTGACCGTAAATTGCGGGACGATGAAGGGGGCTTTCGTCGTCGTCGTTTTCTCCATTATGCAAAGGCCCACAGAGACGAGGTCAATGAAGAGAGCCGACGACGCCTCACGAGGATATGCAACTGCAGGTCGCTCGCCGGTACGCCACGGTAAGTGTGGTATTACCGGTGATTGCACTATGACGTCATGCACAGTATCTGAGAGACGCGGTCACGCGAGTGAAGGAGGCGACCTCGGAGTGTCGCACCGTTGATCCGACTACTGTCACTTCGGCCGCCAGCTTCAAACTTCACGGCGCTAAGCTCAAGAGAACCCGCCGTCGTAATGTGGAACGAAGTCCGAGAGCTTATAACAAGGCGCAGAGATTGAGGAAGAAGGGTCTAGTCTGATACGAGTAACTTCCACGAGGTCAGGTCTCGAGACAGTATTCATTCTCGGTGCCCTCAGTGCCGGTCTTGTCTGTCACGTACCCTCTAACCCAGAGCAAACCTGCATGTAGGCATGGTGGGTCAACTTCTCATATCCACTGGCAGAGGAGCTGCCTTGTGTTGCCCGATCGCGAGGGAGGACAACAGAGTGATGAATCTGTAACTACGATTGATTAGGTATAAATACGTGCGGGTGAGACTACTACGAGTACAACAGAGGTGAGGGGCGTACTATGGCCCCCAGATGGTATTACAGCAGAGCAGCGACGAGTGTTTGGTGTCCGTATATGCGCGAAAGCGAGTTGCGTAGAAAATCGTACCATGCGAGAATCTTGACCAGCGACCTGGCCACCTTTTCCTGCTACCTGCATCCTCTCCCAGACGAAGAGAAAGCCAAGCGACGGTGCTCAGTAATCATCCTCATCCTCGTAGAAGACGAAGGGGTACACGTCCTCTTCGTCCACAGGGGATAGCTCCTCCTTCGCAGAAGAACCATCTGCCTGCGCCTGGCCCTCCTCACACATCTCCTCCCATCCCTGCCACCACCACTCATCGTCGTGCTCCGCGCTCTCGGCGACATCATCGCCACCAACGGGCTTCTCCCCAAGAAAGGCACCGACGAGGTCCTCTGACGGATACCGGAAGACGACCT
Organism: Coriolopsis trogii; assembly: GCA_020543525.1. NCBI lineage: Eukaryota > Fungi > Basidiomycota > Agaricomycetes > Polyporales > Polyporaceae > Coriolopsis > Coriolopsis trogii. The sequence goes on along the minus strand of JAHYIO010000023.1, from coordinate 1,614,211 downwards.
GGGGACGTTCCGCAGTCGCAAAGTTGACCGACTTCCGACGACCAGAATCAGACCGCTCGGAAGCGGTCTCAGAGATACCCCCCGCCTCCAACGTCCCCGAGCGTGCTTCGTACACAGTCGGCGAGCGTCCACGCTCTTGGTCGGCAGGAGATTCTGGGGAATCGGGCCTGTCCGAATCCGAGTCGTCGTCCCCGTCGCTGAACGGGCTCGACGCGCCGTAATAGTGGGGAAAGCGGACGCGGGTCGCGTACGGGATGCAACGTGCGTGGATGTGTGAGAGGGACACGTCCGTCGGCGAGCCCGCATCTTCCCAGCTCGCGGCCGAAGACTCGCTATCGCGGCGGCGCAAGGCGCGAGCTTCCACTGGGCAGGTCGCCTGGAGACATGACATGACAGATGGATGATGAGCATATACATACGTCAATATCAAGCGGGAAAAGACCAGGCACGTACCGCTTCGTTGAATGCGGTATTGATCCTCGTCAATCTCTCGAGGGCGCCTTCTGTGTTCCATAAGGGGATCAAACCAACTGCCCCCGTGCGAAGCACTCTCACGCGCACGGCGTAGTCGTCGACCTCTTCGAGGACCTCAACACGGTCGCCCGCCTCGACGCTGACGGGTTCGCGCGAAAACGGAGGAGGGAGGAAGTTGGATGAGGGGAAGGCGTCCTTGGTGTAGTGGATGCCGGCCTTTGCGTCTTGGAAGGCGGTACGCCATGTGAGAGGGGGTGGGGAGTACATCGTCTTGGACGAGGACGCTACAGCGGAAGAGGGCGCGACAGAAGACATGGTGGATTTGGGTGACAGCGAGCGACCGCGAGGCTTCTCGACTTCAAACGGAGGTGTGGGGGATTCGAGCTCGAAATCTTGGGTGGCGATGTGGGGGAGGGCAGAGTGCGAGCAAGGCGAAAACTCGGGGGATACCGGCATCTTGTTTGTGGTCCGTACAAGGGGTATAGAACGTAAACTGGTATGGTAGACGGCGCAAGTGGTCGAACACGAGGGGAAGGGGTGGTTGAATATGGCGCGGGCGAGGGGCCTTATGAGGGCGTGAGTGATGGGAAAGTGACGAGGTCGAGCGAGTAAACGAACAGAGCTCGGAGGAGAGTAAGCAGCCGGCACCGAAGAGGACGTTTACGCGTCAGCGAGCGCGACCTCGCTATGCACCACAGCCGTCTTCCGGTCGGGCGTTGGAGCCAGTAACAAGTTGACTAAGCACCCTCGGACTGCCCGTGGATGCCAACTCCGGTCTCTCTGCGGATCGGCCTTCGTGTGCAAGCGTTTCAGGCTCTCGTCGTAGGAGAAAACCGTGGATGGGATTGGAGGGGGTACTGGCGGGTGAGGAGGCGATGTTAGAGCGAGGTGATCGAGGCAAAGTCGACGGACTGCGCGAGGAGAGTGCCCTGGGCTCTGAGCTCTATTTCAGCATTCTGCTGGAGCTGTGGGCGTGCGGCGATGATAGACGCGGCTGCGTCAGCTGGGTAGACGGCTCGCACGGGGAACACGCCAGAAGGGCAGCGCAAATAGACAGGTCTGTGGGCAAGCCCTCACATGTGCCCTTCGAATCTCTGATCGTGGCAAGGGCCATCCCCGCGCGAAGCACCCTTCCCCAGCCTTCCCCACACCTTCCCACCCCCCGGCGACGTATCCAGCAAGCTTGCCCTCCCAGAGAGGCTCGGGTGGGGCGATGTCTGGAGCGTCGCTGTCTTCCTCCAGAACGGGGTCCTCCAGCCAAGGCCACAGTTTACACGCTTTCGGGAGTTGCATCCGGTGTCCCGAACGCTATGTGTCCCCAGTGTGTCAATGCGCTCAAGCCCCAGGTCACCTGAAGACTTTTTCACCAGTTCGCCGTTCGGACCTGAGCATGATCCAGAGCCTGAGCGCGACTCTTTTCCCAAAGTCCAAGTCGCCGAGGGTCCATCAGCGTAGCTAGCGGAGGTGGTGAATAGACTGCTTCCGAGAAACGTGTAGATCAGAGTGGAGGTGGTGGCTCGCGACAAAGATGGATGACTGGTCGTCTGACCAGCCACCACGCTTAGCCGCCAACACGAGGCTACCAACCTAAATCTGCCGCCTCGGCAAACTACAAATGGCAATAAACCGGCCGACCTGTACATTCACTGCACCCACTGAAGCTACTCGAGCAGCAACCTAGCTCTGCTCCAATCGCCACGCCCCTAATCGCCACATCCAGTTTGGCACCCACAACTCGCGGCGCCTCCGCCCCCGCCCGGTACTCCAAGTCCAAGACATCCTGAAAAGACCCCATCCGCTCGAGTTCACTGGAAATGTCAATTTGACCCACTGATTCAAGTGCAAACAGAGAGCAGCAATAATCCTGACAAAAAAAGTGGCACATGCGAAAGAAAGACGACACCTTCTTGTAGCGAAGGCACCGGGTGTGCCCGAGCCTGGGTAATGCGCTTCAAGTTCTGGCTACGCGGCGCTATTTGCTGGTCGCAAGTAGCAGGATAACCTTTAGAGCTTACGATGGTACGGATCTAAGGAGATAGTGACGTGCTTCATCGCAGGCCAGACGCTGCTGCGCTTCGCCTTAACACCGAAGCGTCCGCGGCTTTTATTCGCCGAACCAGGCGTTGCGCACGTAGCCAACGACGGCGTATACGATGGCTAGCGCAGGCGCGATGCCCGGGTCATTCTTGGACGATACCTGGTTGATATCGACCTGCGTGTCCCCGATAGGAAACGTTGACGTGCCACAATTCGCAACGCAACGATCAGCTTCCCTCCCACCAAGCTCCGTGAAGGCAGATTCTTTCTGTCGACTCGAGCTCCTTCCGGTCTGGACCTCGATGGATAGTGGACGAGGGATCCGGAGCGTGCCTTGGCCTCTGTAGGATTCTCGATATCGATGTTGGCTTCACCATCGCCGTCAGGACGCACCGGGATATGACTTTGAGCTGAATAGATATGTAATGCAGCTTTATCCCGGTAGTGCGCGTGTTTCCCTTGCCAAAGCTGGGGCCTTCGAGAAGTCGTCGTCCATGCATAATGTCAACGGAGCCCACGCAGAGAGAACAACTGGAGGTGCAAGCTAGAGATTGCAGAGGCCAATTTCAGAGTAACTGCTAAGTATATCAGACACAAAATCCCGTAGTCTCGAGCTGCTGAGAGCAGAAGGGTCGCGCAGCGCACAACGAAGTACACAATCAAGCTCATTCAGCGCTGGACGAGTCGGATTTGGTTGGCTGTCACGAGCGTCTATTGCATCTCTTCACGCATCGGCTTACTCGGATGCGTTTGTCCTCTGCCACATACATCGCGATGCCGTCTTCTGCTGGCCCTCCGCTCTTTGTCACCTCTGGAGTGGTTTGAAATGGATTCTTGTGATTGCACACCTTGAGACGTCTTCGGCACGCACGCGATGTGGCACGTTTTCGACCTCTGCAGCCACTGGCACCGACGCGCAAGGGGATCAGTAGGGTGACAATTCCTGAGATGAGAGTACTCATGGAGCTCGGTGCCAAGCTTCAAGTTCCAAGCCCCGGGCAGAGCATCCGGATGGGACCAGGCTGTCAAAGATGGCACGTCGACGCAGTCGCAGAGCCTCGAGCTTGACGTGCCACAGTCGAAATGGGTCCTGTCGCTTGGGCGCCGTTACTCCCGGCCAAATCCACTTTCACCTTTGGGTGGATCGGATCCGGATACTCCTGGGCTCATCTCAGATGGCACAGGGAGGCGGGCTGTTCTACACTTACCTGCGCGTGGCAGTGGAATGACTGGAGGCGGATGACTAACTGAGTGACAAAGTCAACTGCGCCAGGCTGCCGCATATTACCTATATATCCTGATCCAAGGAGGCTTCAGTTTCACGTGTAGACGAGTTGGTGACCATCGGAGCCTTAGCCACGGTAGCTGACCTTGAACAAGAATTTCCTGGGTCTGTACTCCGAGTGCAGTGAGGAGTGCGTCGTCGAGCGCTAGCGTTATATCCACCAACGTCGGGACGCTCAACATGACAAAGGCACATCTTCTGCCAAGGTTTATATGTATGTACCTTCGCGGAGTTGGTAGGTGTGGCACGACATTGTCTCTCTTCCACTTCGCGCTTTTGCTTCAGTGATATCCGGATCCTTGACCTGTTCACAATAGCACTTGCAAGCTGGGAGCGTGACACGTATTCGAGTTCAAGTGGCCAGGAGCCACACTCAAGTATCCTGATATCCAGTACTCGGCGAGCGCGCTTCACATGCAGGCAGCCTGAAGATCTAGAGACATATACATCCCCTCAAAGCTCTGGACCGCATTCTCCCCTTTCCTACATTCTTTGGCAGTGAAAGCCCTTCAGGTGAGCGGTATGCAGTCGCGTTATGTGAAGTGCATTCCAGCACGAGCCGAACATCACTCCATTCTGAAACGTGCCTGTATAAAGGAGCCGTCGACCATTATGTTACCCTCCTCATTCTTTCATTTTCTACCATCTCGCACCATGCCCCTCGAACTCGCTCACCTAATTCTGCATGAGGCATGGTCGAACCTCGAAGGTGGCGAAAAGCGAGGAGCCCGCTGGCAGTTCTTCCGCTCTGCGTCGCTGGTTTCAAGAGCGTGGCAGAACACTATGACTTCAGTGGCGTTGCGCTACATCGTCATCGCCTGCTCGACAGACTTCAAAGTCTACCGCAAGCTCATCATCGACGAGTTCGGCGACGACCCCGACGCAAGGCCACACGAGCGCGTCCACCCGTCCGCGCGCGCCTACTTCAATCACTCGGAGCTGCACATCACCCTCGCGGACTACACCACCATCATACGGAACTTCAGCTACAACACGGACTACGCGCGCATCCCGGACTACGTCTCCGCCTGTCGGCGCGTCACCGTCGTCTGCACCGCGCTCCCCACAGACGACGGCACGATGCAGCCGTTCCACCCGGTGTTCGTCTGCCTCCGCCAATACAGCACCACGCGCGCCGTCACCCTCGCCTGGGAGTACACGCACATCAAGGACTACCCGATCCCGTCCGACCGCGTCCGCGGCGTGACCGATCTCGAGCTCGTCCACTATCCGCGCTGTCGGTGCCACATCTTCGCCCCGCGGTCGGGCCACAGCTCGGAGTGCTTCTCGTTCCACCTGCTTTCCCTCTTCCCTGACCTCCGCCGCTTGCACATCCGCACGCCGTACATCCTGAAAGGCCTCTCGCATCACTGGAACCTGGAGGTCCTTACCATCGAAGCGCCGCCTGTTCACTATCTTCCCAAGCTTGGGTACTACAGCACCCTCACGCCTTGGAACGTCCCTGCTGCAATATCGGCGGGCTTCATGACGCGTGTCGACCCAGGCTCTCTGAAGCGCGTCACCTTAGACACCCCGAGTGGCGACAAACCAGCTATGCTTAGGAAGATTGTGGTAAACACTGGCCCGGGAAAGCCTCTTGGATGGGAAAAGGCCCTGTCTGCGTGCGAGAGTCACGACATCGAGCTCGAATTTTGTCATATATACGAGGATCCTCTACCTGTACCACAGCGATAATTGAGTCTAGACCCTTCTTCGTGGTCGCACTCTCTTGTACGCGTAGTTCTCCGTCGGTTGTTACCATAGTACCTGATAGCCTCTAGGCTGTCTGATACTCGCCTACATGCATGTCGTCTATGCGCATGCATAGACTTGGTAACTTCGGACAACCAAGGTACAGAGCATTGACACTGAATAATGATTGATACAATAAATGAGGTATACAGTTCTTGCGTTTGCATCGATTTTGATACATTCCCCCTAGTTACACCGGATGTGACCGTATGGGATGGATAACCAATTCCCTAATGTCATCCATATCGTTCAACTGTTCCAGGCCAGAGTGAGTTCATTCAAGCATCATTCTCGGGCACGTGCCAAGCAACGCACCTTCACACCGATAACCATATTTCTGTCCAGCAACACCGCGCCATACGCGAAGGTGTCATACGAGCTCAGCTGGGTGAACGGCAAGCTAGTCCGCACGACCTCCTCGAAGATCCTGTGTTCCAGCGGATATCCGGCCATGAGCTCCGTCGGCTCGCACTGTATCTGCCCGATGACGTTGGTCCTAGTGTCTGTGAACGGGATGAGAACCCCGTCGTCCAGCCTATGATACGCTCCCATCGCCTCCGCGGTACCGCTACCTGCGACAACTTCGCCCTCTGGCATAGTGACGTCCCAGTACCCGCGCAGACGCCGTCGCCGTTTGCGGTGACGTGCGGCAAGACGACGCACAGTGTGCGGGTTGAAGTCAAAGACGATGATGGTCGTTCGCGACGTGTCGTCATCCGCGACGTCTTCTTCTACCGTCACGTAGCGTTGTCCGCAGGTCGTCGTGATCCAGCGACTTGCGCTAAAGGAGGTTTCGAGCCACCGGCATGCGCGAGGTCCCCATTGCGACCAGGGCACGCGTGCTGGATGTCTTTGGGGCGTGGCCTCTGTAGCCTCGGGACTGTCGGTCTGAAGGCCGTCATGCCCTATCGGCGATGGATCAAGAGTCGTCACAGAAGGAGAAGGAGGAGGGAGCGGTGTGGTCGGAACTTGGGTAGCAGGGGCATCCCCTGCGGCGAGGACGGAGAGAAGCGAGGCCGTGTGCGCGATAAGCGTGAGACAGTCGTGGAAACCGAGGTTGTCGTGCGTCATGACATTGAATATGACGATGGCAGAATCGGGGCTAAGCTGGAACGGTTCCTGCGAGCGGAAGGCTGATGCATTCTTAGTCGAAGCGGTCACCTTGGGTTCAGAGCGGCAGGTCACTTGGGCGATAGAGTGATTTCTTCCGAGGCGGGGTAGTTCCAATACACGGATTGTTTCCAAGTCCACAGGGGCCACGATGTCGTCTGGCACTTTCCCTATGCGGCACAGCTCGATGGTATTCTCTGCACAATTTGGTAGGGCGATGATGTCCGGCGCGAGAAAAGTGAACGTGGAGTAACTCGCACAATCTATGCCGCGTATCTGCACGGTGGTTAGACACATCGGCACGGTACATACTGACGAAAACGCACCTGCAAGCATTGTCCAGACTTCCAATTATAGACTTCGAACATAGCAGGCGGAGTTGTGGACCCGGAGGGATAATGGAACATGAAGCACAGTAGATCGCCGACAATCTCGATACATACGCTGCACTGCCCAGCAACGGATTGGGGCGGATGCGGTATGACTGCAAGGGGTATTACGGGCTTGGACGCGAGGGGGTGGCTGAGGCCAGTAGAAAGTTGGATGAGACGGAGCTCAAAATTCGTCCGGCGGTCTTCTGTCTCTCGACTTCATTCCAAACTTGAGAACGGAACGGGACGAGATCGACGGAGGTGTACGCACTCAGTGGCAATCACAATGAGATCGTGCTCTTGAACGGCTAGTCCGACATCGATTATATGCGCTCCAACATCAATCTTCTCCCAGGGGTCCCACGTCTTGTCTTCAGATAGCAGCCCAGAAAGCCTCGTCCAACGGATATTGTCCGCGCCGGACTGAACACCGTGCACTGAGTCGCCGAGGAGGAGAATGCCGTCGGTAAGATCGTATATGCTTGATGGGCAGAACGGGATGGGGATAGAGAAGCATTTGTCGAAGTCCAGACACGCCCATGCACGCTCTGTTTGTTTCAAAAGTTTGAGCTTGTCCGCGATGACCATCGGCGAGTGTGGATTATCTTCGTAGCCCAAGAGTTGCAGCTGCATGTAGTATTGGAGGCGGCTACTGCTCTGAATGAGACGGTCAAACCCGTGGTTGATGCGTCTGCAGGCATTGAGGTCGAGGTAATGGAGATACGTCAGGATGTGAACGATAATCTCTGGGGAGAGCTCGAGGAGAGACATGAGAGTAGGAGATGGCGCGAACGGAGACGAAAGACTTGCCACTCCGATCACTACTTAGGCAAATTAACCGCGCTCACGTGCGTCATGTTCTCCCCAGATCCTCGGTACGCAACTTCCTCTGACGAGTACTACGGAAGAGACATCGAGTATAATGATATTGCATGGACTCCGGACAATGAAAGATTGTAGCTAGGCAATCTGATAAAAATACAGCAATGTAACAAGGAACAGCATATGCGACCTGGGAAAGACCAAGAGAATAAACGACAATACTGTAGTTGAGTAGCTGTTAGAGCAACAATACTAGTGTACCAGACGATGCCGACCAAACATTCAACGCAAACGATTGGCCTTCGTAGCCTTCTTTCCGCCTCTGTTCGACGCCTTTGTTATTGAGGGAGGCTGATAGACTTCGCTGACCTCGATGTCGGAGTCATCGATGACCTCAGGCTCAGGGTTCCCCGTTGCGGTCTCCATCTCCGCCGTTGCTGCGGTCTCCTTCTCTATCTCCTTGTTGTCCAAACCGGCCTCCTTTGTCTCCTCCTTTGCCGCTTTGTGTTTCTTCCACTCTTCCGCGATTCTCAAGCTCCGAAGCCTGAACGCCTCTCGCAAATCGGTGGAAGTGGCGGTATACCAGGTCGCCTTGCCTTCCTGTGGAACAGTGCAACGTTCTTAGGCCGTGTATTACGTCGAATAGCAGGTACACGTACTCTGATCAATGCACTGGATGCAACCGGATCACGCATGAATTGCTCAACAAAGGCCAGGACAAAGAGTCCACAGTCACAGAAGTTGTTCTGGAGCGGGCTCTGCAGAATATGTGAGTGTGAGGGTATCACGTGAACAGCAGCAATTACCTTAGCTTGCTTCAAGTTCGCCATGCAGGTATCCTCGATAGGAACCTTCTTCTTGTCCACAGCTTCGTGCCGCAAGTAGTGCGCGAGGTTCTTGCCGACGGAAGGATGTCGTCCCCCTAACGAATCGAAGGTGTAAATGTGGCATCTACGACCACATCAGCATGCAATCTACATACGACAGTACAGAAAACTTACTGAGGGTATACAGGCGTATCTCCAGCTTGCGGTGACGCATGTTGGTCCCTGCCTACACTCTCTGACTGGTGATTTGCTATATCATCCAGACTGTCCAACACCGCCGGGGGCAAGGCTGAACGCTCGCGTGTGACCGATCGTTCAGGTTTGGCGTCTACGTCCATAGGGTCATCGGACGGCGGATACAGCAGCTCTGCGTTTTCGATGCTGATGAGCTCTGCTTGATCAGGAGTCCCCTTTCGCTCGGGTGAAATCTCCTTGATGTCCGAGATGCTGCAAGATTGACTGAAGTGTAGCATCGCGTCGACCTCCTGCCCGTCGCCGTCACTCTCGGTGTTCTCCAGGGTTATGGAATCGGTTATGGGCTCGACTGGATCTTCCGACACCCGTTTTGATGTCTTCACGGCGTCCTTATCCTCAGAAGATGGAGCCTCCTCGTCCTCGTCTAAACCGCCATCTGTAACCGCCGAGTCGCGCTTGCGCTTGCGTGTCTGGGGAGCGATAATAGCTTCGGGAGGGGGAGGGTGTAGCATATTCTCCGGATTCTCGATGATTGCGAGGTACCAGTGGAAGCTACCGATGATGTAGGTGAGCTGACGTTCACGCCTGATACTCGCGCACGTACTTCTCGTTGATTGGCACAATAATATATTTTTTCTTGAAGATGTCCACCTTCGATGTCCACTTCCGCACGCTCTGGTACGAATCCGCTACAGAGGTGCTGCACACAAGATGTCAAAACCAAATATTCTAAAATTCAACGTGCCGTACCCTCTCTTAGGATTGAGCTTCTTGTAGAAGAATGAGTTGAAGACGTGTACTTTCTCGGCAAGCTCTGGCCGCTCTCTGCGTAGGTCTTCCAACCACACCCTGTGATGACGATCAGTGGCTAGGTACGGGAAAAGACATACTGAACACGGACTTGAGTCCGAACTCAATGACGGTGTCGTTGAGGTACTGTCCGGCATCCAGCCTCTTGAGGTCACCCCTGGTAATGTTGACGGCTCCCGTGCCAGAGAAGGGGTATACCAGCAGCCTAAAGAGTAGTGGACATTCAATGATCTCCACACATCAAGTAACCAGCGACACACTCACAGCTCATCCAGATCAGGGCTTGGAGAGGTTCGAGTGCTCCGGGTTGACTGCCGAGTAGATCTCCGTTCACCTGCAGCTCCGTACGTTCTGCATACGGCGTCGGTCGACGAAACCTATTCGCAAACAGTAGATGACGTACCGAGAAGGCGGTGCAGGGACCGAAGATCGTTCAGAAGGCTCAACTGCTTGCCCAGCGCTAGAAGACAGGCTCGACGGTCCCACAGAAATCGTTGGCATGGGACTGTCCCGCCTCAGGGGGGTAGAACGAGTGGGAAGGGGCTCATCGCCAGCCTTGAACATCTCAGCTGCGTTTCTCACCCCTTCCCAGGCGCTTGCACTGTTTCTTGACCTACAGAACGCTGAATAATCAAGGATAATATCTGCGCTTGTACTGGAACATACTTGAGCACCGAATGTTTGCCCTTGATCTGGCCACGGAGTAGTTCTACCAATCTCGTGTAATGTGGCTCGTTGGTCCAATTTGGGTGTTGCACCATAAATCTGAAGCTGACCAAGCCCTTGCAATGTCGATCACCTAGTTCCAATGACTTTGAGCTAGATTGTCGGGAGGGCTTTCGGGTGCACATACCGGCTGAAAACCCTGACGTGGTGAGAGCCGGCTTGAGAGACTGCGTTGACCGCAACTGCATCACAGCACACGCATCATGACTCCTCAGATCCTCGGACGGGTCAGAATACTGTGCGCGATGTTACGTTAGCATATCGATAGGAACATCAGGAGCATAACTGACAGTCATAGAGTCGAAGTCACGATCGAGGCGGAAGACTTGTACAGGGGTCTTGTCTTCAGCTTTTCTGGTGATTTTCAGCTGGTAAGATTTATCCTGTGGATTTTGACAAAGGACGAGCCAGCTGTTAGGCTCTCTCGGATCTACACTATGCTTGAGGCGGCATCCCAATGACCATCCCTGCAGGGGCAGAGGAGCAGGTAGATCCTGCGACTTGCTGAACCCTGAAGTCGACGTTGCTGCAGCATCAAGTTGTTCTGTCGCTCCATTCCCGACGACCGGCAGCTTATTGAATTGACCCAAAGTCTGAGCGGGTTGAGTCTAGAGTCGACGTGAGAACGACACCAAACCACACACGACATCCGTATTCATCAGCCGACACTAGACCGTTCTCACCTTCAACGGGGGCTTATTCCGCATTGCACTGACTCGGGATTGAGGCTTCGGCTTGACATTCAGCAAATCGATGTGCCGGATGCCACCGTTGTCCTTGACCATAGTTAGCTGCCTCTGCTCATATAACTGCGTCTTGCTCTTGACGTTCCCGATAGGAGGCAAGGGTGATTTGCCCTTCGGTGTCATCGCCCTGACCGGAGCTGCAGCATCGTCTTCGAACCCAGAGGCAGACTGAATATCGTCGCTATCGTCCACCTCGATGACCTCATGTTCGCTGGGCGCACGCTGCTTCTGTTTCGCTTGCAATCTACGTGTGGACGGACCGTCCTGTGCCAAACGACCCCGGTTGGGCCCGTGACTCGACGGCTCGTCAAAGTCATGTCTTGGCACGTGCATGTCGGATGAAGGACCAACGTCGATGCAATCGATAGGATCTGGGGAGTCGCCTTTGGTCGTCGAAGGATCTGTCCTGGTCGAAGGGCCGCCACTCTCCACAATCTCGACGTCCGAGTCCCTCCGTGCAACAGGTTCCCCAGTGTCTTCGTCTGTACCGATTGTTTGAGCCTCGGATGCACTGCGTCGGCCATTGCGAACAGGCTCCTTGCCCTTCCCAGCGTGACCTGTTCCAGAGAGCGCATATACCCCACAACCACCGCAGCATGAGACGAGCCCAAAGCCAAAGCCCGCCACAACAATGCACTCACCGCCGTTGGGGAAATGTTTCGAGGTTACTGCATGTCCCGTCTTCTGCCGTTTCGCCTGGTTAGTGTCGGGGATCACAAAGGACTTCCGTGTACCACGGCTAGTGTGTGCCAGGACCGTCTGCGATGCAGTGAGGTTGAATGCTTGCTGTTTACCACCGAATCCCGCCACGCCTGCCCCAGCACCCGCTCCCTGCCTGCTACCCAGGGTGTCCTTCATGCGGGAGCTGCCGTAAGGGTTCATTGCAGCATTTGACCCGCCGCCCGCCATCGCACGTCGTTGCTGTGTACCCGGTTGCTTGGATGTGCAGGTTACTTGGAGAAAAGAGCCGCAGCAGGCTGTGGTAGAAGACCTACCGCACCGGGAACTTGTATGGGAGTCGGTTCCGAGTTCTTCCACACCCTAGGCAAGCCGGTGACTCAGGCTTAGCAATCACTGAGTGTACAAGAGAGTCGCTAACATACGTTGGAGATGTAGTCATAGGCTTGGACGCGTCCCTGAAATTGGCCTGCGGTCCTATACCGGAGCCCAAGGCGCTTAGGATGGAGATGTCGCGAAGGTCGTGTGGTCTCAGCACGACTCCAGCAGAGTTCATGCAAGCGAGCCCAGAGTGTGTATTTGTTCCCCCAGAAAGATCGAGACACGAGAAAGGCGGCGTAAAAGAGGAAACATACACATCTCTGCCACCGCCCCATGCGAGGAGGAGGGCTCAGAATGCGCGTCTATGATCGCACGTGATCGTCCCAATTGGGACATGGGCTCTTACGGCGTGCATCCCTCAAGAACATTTCGGGTTCAAGTACTCTATTGACCACTCATGACGAAGTTGTCCCATGTTGGGAGACACATCCATGGGTGGTAAGTATGACAACGTGAGTGGAAATCCAAGTGCCGAGCAAGGAATAAATGTGTCATGGCAATATCAAAATGGTCCGTTTTCGAGCGACGATGCAAAACAAAAGTCAAGGAGAATGAGAAGAACAAAACGCATCAGGAACATAACTAGCAAATGTGGATGGAGTAGACTACGGGTCGTTGTCGTGCGAGAACTTGTATACACATACATGAATGTGTCGTGAGACGTGAGAGATCGTGCACGAGTCATAAGATACGATGATGATGGAGTCGTGATGTATGCATGCGAGAAGGATGGACGAAAAGAGAACATCAACAGCCATCATACAAGGAATTACGCGGGACCGTGTATCCCGCTTGGTCCCATGTGGTGAAGTTGGGGTTTGAGTAGGCGTTTAGATGGCTGCAATATTGTCAGCAGAGTCAATGCATGTAACGAGAGAAAGGCGTACTTGTTGATGTAGTCAAGCGTTGGGCGCGATGGTGGGTCACAAGACACCGCGTCCTCGCCGAGATCGTCTCGCTGGTACACGCGAACATAGTCGATGTACATAGAAACGGGGAATGTCAGGTGTTTGAAGTCTTGCTTCTGGAAGCCGGGCGACATGCCCAAGTTGAAAATGATGTACTGTAGACATGTTTGAGCTGACAACTCAGTGCATGGTGGATCCCATCACTCACCATAGGCTCTTCCGGTACAATACGTGAGCTGATCTGGACAGTCTCATCGGGGCCAATAGTAGCGGCAGTCATCGTCCATGTCTTCTTCCCATCTGCGAACCAGGTGACGTAGCCTTCATCACGCTTGTCGGGATTCGACCACCACTCGTAGCCATAGGTAGCGTAACCTTTCCCGCCGTAGTTATCATTGTTGATATCGGTAACAGCGGAGATGGCCTGCTGGTAAACACCACCCTTGTAACTGTTGAATTCGGTGATCGAATCGTCGTATATGGGCGTCACGTCCGAGGTGTTGACGAATTCGTATTGATAGTTGTAGGGCGCCGTCTGGTATGATTGTGAGACAGTCGATTGGAAGCGGCTAACATCAATCTGGGTCTCGAAGATATCGATCTCCGGCACACCTCGTCCAAAGCTCGTGGAAGGCCCTGGGTGGTCTGAATCGGGGCAGGTACAAGCGGACAACTTCTGGCCGGGCATGAAACTGAGGGGCGAACCACCGGGACCGCCAGTATGAGCAGCTTCGGGCTGTTTATCCGTGGTCGTTTGATTAGGGAAAGTGCCAACATCGCAGCTGTCGTAACTGTAAGGCCAGGTTCCTTCAGTGGTGGCGCCGTATCCCGCACGACCCTGCATGGCGACTCGTGTGAGAACTGTGCACGCTTTTGATAAGTGAAGCTACGTACAAGATTGCCCATGGTCCACACTGCTGGCCACAGTCCAGGAGCTTGCGGTGTACCAGGCATGCTGACCGAGACCTCGATATACCCGGTAGTGAAACAGAACTTGTTCCACGACTGTAGCATGCCACTGCGGAAGTTGAGGTCGTGGTTCAACACTTCCTCCATGGTGATCACGAGTTTCCCATCCTTCGTGGTGATGGCCGACGGATCGTACCATTCTAAGTCACCGGTCGGCCAGTAGTGTAGGTCAACCGCTTCCCAGAATGGGTCATCTCCTGGATAGAAGGAACGGCCTTCCTGGTTGAATTCATCACTGAACACGAGCGTGTAGGAGCTTCCGTCCGTTGCGGTGTACGAGTGTTTATCGGCGGGTGTATCTGCATCGATCATGGAAGGGAAGTTCGTGAACTGGGGAACCTGCCCGGATGCGTTGATCCCGCCCAGATTGAAGCCCGATATTCTAGGTTGTTGATGTACGTAGTGGTCGATGATGGGATAGCCTGCGAAGAGGACAATGAGGCCACCACAGATGAGGATCAATGCCGACGCGTTCATCCACCCGCGAGACGAGAACGGGGCGCAGCTCCTGTCGAGCGCAGCGTCGCGCACAGGGTCAGGATTGTGGAGAGCGTCGTCCAAATCAGGATCTTTGGTATCCCACAAATACGGGTATTGATTCACCGTCGCCGTCGCCGCGATGGGAGCCGTAGTCGTGGTCTTCTCGTTCGTGGTTCCTAGAGAGGTTTCGGAAGGAGCGTTGCTGAACCGCGAGGGTGCATATGTGCGTGGGCCATTTGATAGTGTGGGATCGTACTGTTACTTCACAGTCAGAATCGGTGAACGCAAGATACAAGCAGGGGTTTGCTCGGAGGGTACGTCAAGAACTGCTGGGAGTCTGAGACTAAATCCGCATAACGGCACTACCTAGCGCGTCCGCAAGGAATGCTTTAGCGCGTTCCGGACGGCTTAGGACTTGCCAGCATATCGCCGCACCTATCGCATAGCGAAGAGCGGAAAGTCCCCAATGTGCTTGCCCAGACCGTACATCGCTCGGATTACGTCCTAGAAAGCACTACGGGGAACTCTCTGGACAACAGGCAATGCTCTTATGGGTATGACAATCCTGGTGTAACGATCACCGCCTGGATGACGTCTGCCTGCGAGGCGACATGCCAATCTTCGTCTTCCCCTCTTCATGCTCCTGACACTCCTTAGAGTTCAAAGAGGAAGTACACGCACCGAGTATGGTCCGTAACCGCCGCCAATCTGACCAGTGGCTACTCCTTGGGTTGTGTCGTTCCTGGAGCTCAAGTAGCTGGTAGACGCCCTGGGCTGCCCGAACACGGGCGGCTGTGGAGGTTGGGATTGGTAGACTCGGGTGCTCGTTGGGCTGTGCGCCGGGCTTTGCGGCACGGCGTAGTAGTGACTCGAGGGGGGAGGGACTCGTCGAGGAGGTGGTGGCATGATGGTTCGTAGCAAAGGAGAGGGGAGAGAGGGAGAGCTGGGAAACCAAATGTCAGGCGCGGAGGGCTTGCGCCACCAGAAGCTGCGTACGAGATGCCCGGCGTTCTATTTGTGGGATGACGCAAGACCTAAGTTTGTCGGGGCAGGGACGGGGGGAACTGGCTGTGGTCGTGGCGGGGACGTCTCGGAGGGAGCTGAGGGAAGGGGACCAAGCAGCGAGAGACCACCCGCCTCGATTGGGTTCTTGAGCGGCTTTCGATACACGCGACACGCGGCCACCTCCTCCGTCCTCTTCCGCCGGCCCCGGCGTCACCAACCATGGCTGTGCGCACCTCCACTCTTGTTGCCGGATATTATTCTACCTCAACTCATCCTGAATGCCAGTCTGAACCGACATCAGCTTTCGACCGTTCTCAAATCAGTCTCAACACAGACGGCATTGAGATGGAGTGCGCAGTGTGCCGTTGACGTCACTCCGTAGATTTGTCGACTCTCTCGCAGACTGCGCGAGACCACAGCCGCAAGTACCGCCAACGGCAAGACGAGTACTGGATGTATTCCACTCTTACAAAGCCACTCCGAGAGCGTTCCGGATAAGTACGGACCAGCGATACACGAAATGACCACCAATAATCACTGTACATCGGCCACGCCCCCTTCATATACACACCGGATCTTACGATTGTCCGTGCTCGTCTCCAAAAAGCGCTGCAATGAGGTAGGGGGTCACCATCCCACCGATAGTGAGGAGCAGCCTCGCACGCTCTCCCACTTCTTCGCCCGTCGAGTGGGCGTGCGCGAGCGACGGTTGCAAAACGGTCGCCACGTAGAGGAAAGTTCCTCCCTGTACGCGATTCAGCGTCAGCTGTCAGATTGCCAACAGCGACGGAACAGCCGTTCAGATGGACCCAAAATACACGCACCGAAAATAGGAGAGCGATGCCCGGCCACTGACTGCGGCCCCCTCCGCCGAAGAACGACAGCAGAGCATACGAGAGCAGCGTCCCTATAGGCGTGGATGCGCTAAATACAGCCAGGTGCCGCTTGCACTGCGCAACCGGTAGAGACGTGGAGAGGAGGGATGTCGTCAGCGCGAGCGCAGTCGGAGCTGTCCGCGGTGACGAAACGTCAGCAAGTTTCGTGCAGCAGCAGGCTCCTGCCTATCCGTCTGTAAGATTGAGCACTGGGTATCGCAGTAGAGCGCCGAGGGTTACGCGTGTCCACTGTGTTTGCCAACATAGTGAGGCAGTTTCGTGTCCGACGCTTCCGGAACACAGCCTGGCTCTCACATCAGGACTTTGCCCTCCACGCGAACAGACGGATGTGCAGGAGCCTATGGGAGAACGTATACAGTCCCTGAGCGGTGGCTTACCTTTGTGTATCACCAGAGCAAGGAACACGACCACAGACAGACCTGAGGCGGCCTCGTTGCCCGACTCCGATATCGCAGCAGAACCGAGAGCAAGTCCATCGGCCAGAGCATGTACGACCAACCCGACAGTCAGCGGATATGCGCGCTGCTGAGTATCTGGGACGTCTGTCATGGAGGTGCCGCGTTCCATCTCAGAACGTGAAGGCGATCGCGACTGGACGAAAGCTTCGTCACGCTCGAGCTCGCCCAGCTCGACATCGAACTCTATAGATGAGACGTCGGCAGGCTTCGGATGTGCCGTCTCAGATTGCTCCAGGGGTGTGTGTGATTCATGCGAGGAGAATTGGCGTTCCACAACCAGCATGAAAGTGAAACCGGCAATCAATGAGAGAGATATCGCCGAGGTCGGGAAGGCTGCAGATTGCGTAGATGAGACGAGGGTCTCTACACCTCTACATGGTAGGCGGGAATGAGTCTACTGTATGCACTGCAGGTACAAGGAATGTGCACGTACTCTGGAATCACCACTCCCAATGCCGCTCCGAGAAGCAATCCCGTCCCATATGCGCTTAGAGAAGACAGTGATGATTCTGTTACCGAGTCATGAGTAATTGTCAAGGACATGCATACAAATAGACACATACTGGAGAAAGCGACTGAGAGAGGTAGTACTCCAGTGCAGAAGGATGCCGCCCCCAGCAGGGCTGCCATGAAGAGTACGCTCCAATATCCCGCCATAACTCTCGATGTTCTACGACGTGTTGGTGCAGCAGCTAACGGAGAGCGTATAGAAGGAGCAGGGTCGTGTACACCACGCGAGAGCAGCGTTCGTCATGGTTTCCAGCATCGAGTCCTCTCGCGACGAGGGCGCCTGGCCAGTAGGACTGGCGGCAATTGACGCGACCACGTGAGGCACGTGCACGTACTCCCCGCATCGAAACTCGCGAAGGGTGTAAGTACTTCAAGTATCTCCCGCCATTGATGTTGGAGACAGGAAGGAAAGAGTGTGTAACTGGGAGCGGTGGTCTTTAGACGATGGTGTTCACATTGCGACAAACCAAACCTCTACCTGGCGACTGCCAGGCGGTGACGCCGAGAGACGTGCATACGAACACCCGGCCGCAGAACAGAACATACATGATAGCGCACGTATGTCATACACTACTAGACGCAAGAGCGTAGATGAAACACCAGAATACAACACAACACTGCTGACCAATATTCTAAGGAAGATGACACTAAACGATGCTCTACGCTACCTGCAATACTGAACAAACGATACTACTAGGATAAGAAATAAGACAAGACATCAAGCAGCACACATCACTGGAATGCTAAAACGCCTTGACCGCGCTCAGGATCAGACATACGGTGAACGCGGACGGAGTTGCCGATGTTGATGTTCGTCATGTCCTGAGGGGTAATGAGGACATATTGCTTGCGGTTGGAGGCGTTCGCGGTGTCAATCTGTGAGACAACGCATATGAGAGCAAGCGACTACACTAAGGGACGGATAGCGTACCATCATCTTCATGCTGATACGACGGTTCACGGCGTCCATGAAGACATCGAACTCGTCTGGTGAACGGTTAGACGGGAAGTGAATGCTGAATGGGTTGTACACGTACCGAGACAACGGATAGGGCAGCCAATGGACTCCCACAACGAGAGCAAGAGACAGATAGTAGAGAATGACTTCTCGCCACCACTCAACGAGCGCGGGTCCTTCTCCCTATTGTTCTGCTGCGTCAAAGTCTGGTCGTCGGTTTGGACCTGCCAGTCTATCAGCTTCGCTGTACGGATTCAGCAATTACATACGTCGCTCACCTTCAAGTCCAACCTCCCGTTGACATGATCGAAGAGAACCTTGCCGAAGTATCCACGATTCGACAGGTGGTAGCCAAAGTAGACCTTGCAACGAAGAGCGATATGGCGACGGAACTCGTGCCACCTGGCCAAACGAACTTTGACGGACTTCTTGAGGGCCTGCGATCATAGAGTCAGCAAGAGGTAAAGAGCATGGAAGAGCCGGTTTGCTGACGTTGTTAAGCGAGTTGAGAGCCTTGGTCTCTTTCTTCGCAGCATCCAAGGCGGCCTTCTTCCTGTGCATCTCTTCCGCAATCTCCTCAATAGACGCTCCTTGCCGCTTCTCGCGTTCCTTCAAGGCAGCTTGCACCGCCTCGAGATTTCGTGTCACCGTCTCTACTTTGCGGGGGTTTGGGACAGGTTCACAGTACTCCGCTGCCTTGTTGGTCCAGATCTGTTTGAAGGTCAGCACGACGAACATTGGTACATTGGTACCGAACAACCTACCTCGAACTCGGTCTGAACATCCTTGGCCGCCTCTTCAGCCGCCTTGAGTTTCTCCCTCTCAGCTTCGGCTTTTGCTTTGTAGTGCTTGATCGTGTTGTCGGCCTGCATTCGACTGGTGACGGCGTTGGACATTCGCTCCTGGTGTCCTTGTCAATGATGAGTAACACAAACACGGGCGGGCAAATCGTACCTCCACATCACGGAGCCTATCGCCGTAATCGTTTATCTCAATGCGCAGCTTGTCGCTCTCAGCCATGAGTGGTTGTTGATTCTTGTTGACCCTCTCTTCTTCCTGCGCCAGTTGCTCGAACTGTTGCAGAATGGACTCCTTTTCCTTGCGAGCGTCCTGTTTGCATTTCGTTAGTGGAACGATGCTCTTAATCTGCATAAGGAAAGATACACACGTCCAACGCTTCGTGCAGAGCTTGAACGTTGACAGGAAGATCTTCGTTCAGCTCCAGCTGCAGGTTACTCATAACGGTCTTGATTTCACGACACTGCTTGTTCAGTGAACGCTCCCTGGTCTGTGGCAAATTGAGTGAAAGACCTTATTTGGACAGTGTAGTTGAACGTACCTCCAGTTCGGCCGCCTCCTTCCTCGCATTATTCCATTTTGAGGTCAGCTCCTGCAATCGGCGCGGTATATTCGCGATTTTGGCGTTATACTCGTTTCGCTGAGCCTCCCATCGCCTGCAACGGTTCTGTAAGTCAAGAAGCAAACATCAGAGACACACCATCCTTACTGTTTCTCCGATGCTGCGTTACTGCTACGGAAAAGTTGATGACGAGGATCGTTACCGCGGAGTTGGGGTATCACGGACGATTGTCCTCCACCCTCACTGTGTAGGTGATTCGTCAGTCAAGGCCTGAAGCACAACAATGAGACTCACGGGAATCGAACAACCCTGTACAGGTCCGCAGCCATCGCCATGCCCCCGGTGCCCAAGCTCATCAGTATCCTGTCGGCTTCCGCGCGAGTGGGGGCGAGCAAGGTACTCTCGACGTGCGCGGTGTTCACGAGCTGACGGAGGACATACTGATTGCTCACCTAAACGCTATACGCATTAGCGGCTACTCATGTCACTGTATCCAATGTAGCGCACCTCAAGAGCACGGAGAACTGTGAGATAGTCCTGAGGAGGTTCACCTTCACTGAAGTCGAACATGTCGACCTCTGAGATGATAATCTGGCAAATACGGCTGCTGTACGACAAGACATGTTCAGAATCATTCACGCATGGTGCCACCAAAAGCACTTACTTGCCGCTCTGATGGAGGATTTCCGCCAGTGCAGGGCGGTCGCGAGCATCCGTGATAGCGAAGCTGCTCATCGCACCACCGATGATGATGCGAAGAAGGTTCCCCCACCGCTCGGGGTCCTTTACCTTGACGTACATGCCGAAAGGACCAACTGGCATCTGTCCATGCCACCTCCGCCGCTGAATCTCAGCAACGACCCAGTCCATCTTATTCCCGAACTGAGCAACCTTGCTGCGCTCCATCTCGCCGCAGCGGCGGATTTGCTCCTCGCACTCAACGATGCGGTTTCGCAGCGCTTCTTGTTCGCTTTCCAACTGAAGGCGCTCAGCATTAGCAGAGGCTGCCTCGGCGGCCGCGCTCTGTCGTCGCTCAGCAATACTCTTGAGCTCCTGCTCCTTCTCTGAAAGGTCAGCCTTGGCCGCTGCAAGTTGCGCGGTCGCTCTGTCGCGCTTTTCACGAGAATGTGCCAGAACTCGGGCCTCCTCCTCAGCGATTTGACGTTCGAGGTTTGTGATGTTCCTGTTGACTCCAGCCAGCGACTCGTTAAACGCTTTCTTATCTGCCTACAGAGAGTTGTCAAAATTACAGCATGTCGTTTCGCGATGAGAGCTACCTTGAGCTGAGACAGTTTGGTCTTATTGGCGTTCATCTGCTTCTTCAACTCCTCTCGACGTTGCGTGAGCGTATCAACGTTGCCAAGATTCTCGACCTCTTCCTCGAGTTCGATGACTTTAGCGTTGCACTCGGCTTGTTGTTCCTGGACACATTATCAGATGAGCAGAAGAACCTCGTGTGAGAGTCTAACCTCAGCCTTCCGGATCAACGCTTCGTTCTTCTCGACCCTCAGCTTGATGTTGGCCACTTCAGTCAACTTCTGAGTGAGTTCCTATCGAGCGTAGGGTAAATCGTCATCACTGAGTTGCGGGGGATTAAATCATACATCTTTCTTGGCCGCGACATGCGACCATGCCAACTCCTTCTTGAGTTCGTCAGCCTTATGGCGCTGCTCGCGAGCCTTCTCAGCCTCCTCGTAGCGCGCGTAGGCCTCGTTGTAAGCCTCTTCGAGGTCGGGAATGACTTCTTGCTTCCGCTGGAGAACCTTGGCAGTCTGACTGATGTTCTCCATGCAAGTCTGATACTCTTCGCTGAGCTGGCTCAGCTGAGTGCCCTTGAGGAAGAACTGCACCGCGTAGCTGAGCTCAGGACAGCTCATCCCAGCAGGACGGTCTTACCTTATACTTGTCAGCCGGAGAAGACGCGGACAAGAACTGCCTCGCCGAATCTGATGCAGTGAGTCAGCGGATACAGCGAGTACCCCTCAATATATAGCGTACCTTGAGTAAGGATGTTCATCGGATTATCGACTTGGATGTTCATGTGGTCGCAGATAGCCTGAAGCTCCTCGCGCTTCGTTGAGATCACTCGACCGTCCTTGCTTCTAATCTTGTACGAGGAAGAACCGTCCTTCGTGAATCGACGGGTGATAACGATACTCTTCCCATATTCCTTGGGCTTGTAAGCCTCTTCTCCTTGGTTCTTGAGGACAACCGTAACTTCAGCGACACTATGGCACATGTACCGGTGAGCAGGGACAGATTCTGAGGGAACAGAGGCTTTACTTTTGGCCCTCGCGGATGAAGGATTTCAGACCAGAACCACGACCAGTCGAGTTCGCCTTGCCTCCAAGGGCCACAGTAAGCGCTGATAGAACAGCACTCTTGCCACCTTTGGGTGTGCGTTAGAGAGGCACGGCATGGTATTACAAGAAACAACGTACTTCCGTTATGACCTGCAAAGCAAGTCTGAGATCGCAGTCACTGTATAGAAAGGCCTTCCGACGCTTACCAATGATGAAGTTGATCTGAGGTCCGAGGCTGAACGTCAAGTACTTGTGGCACATGAACTGGTGCATCTCCAGCGACTCAATGATACCCATCTCAGCGATACCCTATCGCGGTGGAAGAAATATTAGCAACACATTATGGCGCATAAAGAAGCACTGCTCACCCCCTGAGTCTTGCTCTTCGTCATGAGCTTCTCTCGGATCCTCTCCTCATGCTCTTCCTCGAACTTCTTCTCCTCATCCTCATCAGGCTCATGCATCTCCGCGTCCTCGTCCTCGTCCTCGGCCTCGCTAGTTTCATTCTCTCTCGCGCGTCCCTTGCCCTTGCATTTGGCGCTACGTCGGTGTTGCGTGCGCGCGGCCTGTTCGCCTTCCTGGTCACTGTCAGCGGTCCTAGAGCGCTTAGAGATGGGCTCTTGGTCGTCGCTGGCATCGTGGTCTGCAACAGCTCTACGCTTCGCCATGTTGGAAGAGTACCTCGCTTAAGCGCGTGGTGGTAGTTAGAGAGCAAGTCTGTCAGAGACGCGAGCGCGACGCGACGCGTAGACGCCCGTAAACAGAAACAAATAGACACGAGCACGTGATACTCAACGCGGCTCCCTCCTAATTCATTCACTGGGGAGAAGGATCCTCACGAACAACTGAATGTCGTTGCTTGGACATCAGTGCAAGAAGATAGGGATCGGTATTTACCACGATGCATCCTAGTTAGTACAGAGTGTGTCTAGAAGCCTTCCAACCGGGTATGGATACGAACTCGAATAGCGGAAGATTAGTATTCGTAAAGGCAGAGCAGTTCGCGTCAAGGAGCGTCACGACAGCAAAGTCTCCTGCATATGTCGAAGATAGGTATATCCAAATTCGTGAAAGGCAAGGGAATCAATGCAAAATGATGATGGGGACCGGACGTGGGGAGATGATGATGATGATGATGAGTCGTAAAGAGCGGACGGGACGCAGGCGAGCGGGCTAGCTACACCGATCCCAGGGTGGGTGTGGGGTATGGGCGAGTGGTGGACGACGGCCGACAGGAGGCGGACTTAACGATAAGTTAATGGGAGGTGCGGTTGAGCGGGCTGTTGCGGCGATTATGCCCGTGGTGCATCTGCACTACATGCACACGATGCGAGGTACCACTGCGGGCTTCGACAGGGGAGAGGACCAGGGGCGTCGGCGTAGGTTCCGTGAAACGTCTCGCAACAGTCTTCGTGGGCTCGACATGGAAGGGAACGTCCGTGGACGAAGCGCCATCAGCGGCAGCGCCAACCACTGGGGCACTCTCAGTGGCTTTCTCGTTTGCACTTCCGCCAATAGCCTTGGGCGCGTTGTGGGTCGTACTGTTGTGGGAGACGTACCAACCGAGACCGATGGCACCAGCAATGATCTAAATTACTCCTGTATCAGCCATGTCACGAAGTCGGTAGAGGGGGAAATGCTTACAATGAGTAGAGTGAGCCCGATGAGCCAAACCCAACGCGACATGCGAGTGGTACCACTTTGCGTCTTCCTGAGCCACATACTGAGACATCGTGTCAGCAGTAGTACGATGACATCTGCTCAAGCACAAAGGACGTACCTCTGCTTCTGACCAGGTGGAGTAGCCATGTCCTCTTTCGCAACCATGCTGAACCTACGCCAGAAGTCGTCTCCCCTCTGTCCACGCCTTGGCAGGACCGTATCCTCGGTATCGCCCCGCATGATAGGAGTCGCCTCGAATTTCACGTCGCGAGACGTGGCTGTCGAAGGACGAACGAACACAGGTGCGATAGGGACCATGGGAGGTTGAAGAGGGTGCGGCGAGGCCGGCATCCCTCCCTGTTGCGAGGCCATACCTCCGTACTCGGACATCTCGGGAGACGTGGGCATGCGTCCATCCGGCGTGGCCGTGGGACTTGGACGAGCGAGATTGAGAGCGGCGACCGGGGCGGCATATCCAGGTTGAGGTGCGGCGAGGGGAATCTTGGGCTGGGGGATCATTTGCTTGTTATCGTGGAAAGGGCTGTCCTTTTCATCAAGATACTGGTCGTACCTAACAGCATGCGTGAGCAAGATGACATCACTGAGTAGACACAAAAGCAGAGATTTCATGCAGATGAGGAGGTAAGTATACATGCATCGTTGATATACGACAATACAACATCGTCAGCACATCACAGCTCAACAAACCGGTGATGTTCTGTCCAGTCTGGAATTTGAATCGCATCGAACGGTGTGTTTCATGTATACGCAACGAATGAGAGAGCCTCGTCACCACACCTTGTGTTCCGATGCTTGCTTCTCATCGTGACTTACAATGGACTGCAGAGTAGTATGGTACAAAACCAAACGGATACTCTCCAGGCTATTGTGGGCGGTCAAAAATAGAACACATAGCAGCGACAGGGTCCGTGACCGTGTGGCAGACAGGATTGTATGAGAGCACCCCCAGTGATGTCTCTCATGAGCGGAAAGGCCCTCTTCATACGTCCAACCCTCGTTCGTAACAGTGGCATACACGCGCCAGCGCAGCGCGATGGCCCATATTCGCAACTGTCCAATGAAGCCCCACTGTTCCATCGGCAAGCAGCCGTCGCTTCCATTTGGGGCGCATACAATCCCTCCCCCGGCCTGGAACGAGAGTGAAAGGCAACGCACATGTTGTAGGCAGAAGACCTAGTGTTGGGGTCAGGCGGGGGAGGCTGTCTGAGCCTGCCAGCTTGCTGTTGTTGCCGTTGTTCGTAGACTGAGTCGGGCTCGTCGGTCGCGAAGGGCGGCCTGCCAGCGAGAGGAGGGGTGCGATAGATGACGGGTTGAGCCATTTAGTTTGTGTCAAAAGAGCGAGATAGAAAGAGAATGGATGCCTCGGATGGACCAAGACTGAGTGAACCCGCCGTCAGGAGCCCAGGGCAAAGAAAGAGGAAGAGGGACAGATGATGGGAGGAAGGAAAGGCGACCGTGTGTCTCTAGTCCCTCCGTCCTATCGCGCCGGCTAAGTGTCCCTCCAAGCGCCCTCCAATCGCTGCGTACGCCCGTGCCAAGCGCCCGCTTCCACGCGACACCTCGACCCAAATCCGGACGTGAGACTTGTCTTCGACACGACGCTGCGGTGGTGGTGGCGGCGGCTACTCTGTTTCACCTCCTGCCCTTGTTCCTCGCGATGGACGTTGACATGAACGAGGCTGACGCACTCGACGCACTCTCTGGCGTACTCGAACGACTGACAGAGAATCCGTACGACATCTCCCTCCATGTCGAGCACATTCGCACCGCCCGCGCCACGGGCATGGAAGACCAAGTCGAGTCCGCTTTTGAAATGCTGACCGCGTTCTGGGCCGCCGGCGAGGACGTGTGGCTTCCCCTGATCCAGCGCAGAATCAGTATAGGCAATCTCGAGGCTCCTGAGGATGTGCGAGGGATCTTGGAGCTGTTCGGCCGCGCGGAGCAGGACTACATGTGTGAGTGTAGCATTCAGTGTCAGTGAACGTGGTCTTGAGTTTCATCCAGCTATTCCAATACTTCAGAAACATCTTGAATTCATTTTTGAACGTTACGAACAATACGCAGAGGTTGGGGACAGACCCGACGCGATGGAAGAGCTCTTCTCCCCGGAATGGATGCACGAAACCCTCTCTACCGTGGTCGCGCGAGGTGCAGGTCATATAACTCAGGTGGAGCTTCACGGTCGAGTGTTTGCAAGGCCTTCTTATGTATGAGAATATAGAGCCACAAATTATGGGACCTACAACGAGACTGGGAGCTTGAGCGACTGCAGAATGCAACTGGCGAAGAGAAGTAAGTTGCGGATCACGCTTCCAAGTATCCAGTCATTGACAAGCGTGTATCATAGGGATCTGCTTGTCAGTCTGGTTGATACCATGTTCATGGAGCGACTGAAGCAACCTCACTCTAGTGCGTATTCGATTCAATGCATCCTATGGTTGGCATTGACCCGTTTCGCTCGCAGACCACGACGAGACTTTCCAAGCATATTCCTCATTCACCACCAACTATAAACCCGCAGAGGAGTATGAATCACTTCTTGTCACGGCCTCGAAAGCTCGCTCGCAAGCTGTGAAGGCCTACCAACGACATGAAAGCATGGAGAATTCCCTCGTGCGTCTCATCTCTACTATGCCTCATGCGCACCGTTGACTGACTCGCATCTTCCTAGGCTCAATCAGGCAATTCCCTGCAAGGATATGCGTATTACATAGCCTCAGAGCGTCGAGCGAAGAAACCGGACATGTTCATATTGAAGGCGCTGTACGAGAGGGCAATCACAGAAGCCGACAGGCGTCGATTTGCCGGAGAAGCTAACGCAGAAGAAACGCTACGCAGCTTCTGGACAGGCTATGTAGACCTACTTGTATGTTCACGTCGGGATTCTACCGAATCTCTGCTTACGTTTCGCCCTCCTTGCTTGCAGCGAACACAAGACATCGAAGACGACGAACTTCTCTTGACTTTCCGGAGGGGTTTGCGGAGTGTCCCTGCATCGGGCGAGCTTCTAGCGCGGTATATGCGCTTCTTGGTATAATTATCAACCTTGTGAAGCTTGGCCGGATAGCTGACTTACTCCTCGTAGCAACGTGCACTGGAATATGACGACGCTGCAGCAGAAATCAAGTGTCAGTGCCCATGTCGTCGTGTTGGTTACATCCGTCTTCCTCATTGAATTTCACAGCTGTTTATGAGAAGGCCCTGACAATCAAGCCGCTACTGTCAGATGTAGAACAGTTGATCCCTGTTGTCCTGGGCCGTGCAGGCTTCGAGAAGCGCACGATTGAAGCAGGGAAGACAGGTAGGCACTATCTCTGTCCTTTGGCTCACGTTCGGCTCCGACTGAAATGTTTGCGTGTGACCAACAAGGCTTCGATAACCTACTACAGGTTGTAATGGATGGGATCACACGAACACGGAAGAGTACGTGTTTCGATCATTCGTTTCAGAATGATATTGTAACTGAGCGCTTCAGCGTCGTCTGGTGACTCCAGACTCAGGCTGGAGAAGTACCTATCTGCAGTCGTAAGTCTTCCGTACCTCGTTTTGGGGACTTTGACTTACGTCGCATCAGTGTCTCGAAGTCGAAGATCTGTATCCCCATGCATTGATCCTTTGGGAAGACGCTACGAAGCACTACAAGACGAGTTACCTCGCTTGGACCGCCTACACTGAGGTGCTGGTGTAAGTGTAGTGTACGTTACCTTTTCAACATAGTATTCTGACAAGGGGTTCCAGTCGTCAGCATCTGCACGACGACGCGCGCAGGGTCTTCCGCGACATTGCCTTTAAGAACCTCGACTGGCCAGAAGCCATTTGGGAAGCATGGATTTCGTTTGAGCACGTACACGGGAGCGTGGAACAACTCGAAGACGCGCTAGACCGTGTAGAGCGTGCGCAAACGCAAGTGAACGCCCGGCGCGCGAAGGTCGGTACATCTCGCACCCTCTTCCATTACCCCTTTGTCGCTGAAACAATGATTTTCCTTGTATAGGAGGCCGAGAAGGCTCAGATTGCGGCTGCGCAGATCATTGCAGAGGCTCAAGCTTCCATACCTGCTGCAGAGGCGCTTGATCCTGGGCAGGCTGGCGAGTCCACTGCGATGGAAGTTGATGCAGGTGCTGCTGCAGAGACTGGCTCGAAAAGAAAGGCTGATGACGATGGGACGTCAGAGAGCAGCAAGAAAGCCCGAGTGGGTGAGTGCAAGTGGATCCTACCTCTCATTTATTTCATCATTGACCCCATATGACGATCAGAGGAGCAGGCGAAGCTGAAGAGGTGAACTACCATTCAGCACCTCAGTCTATTTGGGTTCTCATTTGGTTTGGTATCGCAGAGATCGCGAGAACTGCACGGTCTTCGTTGCCGAGCTCCCTGCGGGTGTCGAAGAGGACGAGCTGAAGGCTCTGTTCAAAGATGTGAGACGTTGCACTTATCGTTTGAGCGGCCTGACTGACTCTGTACAGTGCGGGGTAATCCGAGAAATCAAGATAACACAGTTGCCCAACTCTGTTGTTGCTGCTGTTGAATTCATGGAGCGCGTACGTTCTTTCGCGGACTGGCCTTCTTTGTTTCCCTCACGTTCTCGACACACAGGATAGCGTACCTGCCGCCCTCACGAAGGATAAGAAACGAATACGAGGTCAAGAGGTTGCTGTTCACCTTGCATGGCGTTCCACCCTCTACGTTACCAACTTTCCGGAGAAGACGGACGATACGTTCATCCGGACGCTCTTTGGCAAGGTGCTCAGATCTTCTCTCCCATTGCGGGGATGTCGAAGACTGATCATGATTGTAGTACGGCGAAATCTTTGAAGTCCGGTGGCCCAGCAAAAAGTTCAAGAGCACGCGACGCTTCTGCTACGTGCAGTACACGTCCCCTGTACGTACGTTCCTCTCGTTCTCGTTGCATTTGCTGATTGAGGGCCTTGTACCAGTCTGCGGCTGAAGCTGCGCTAGAGCTTTATGGCACTGAGATGGACGACGTGCACAAGCTCTCGGTGCATATCTCTAACCCTGAGCGGAAGAAAGAGCGCACAGATAGCGACGCGAATGATCGTGAGGTCTATGTGGCCGGCTTAAGCAAGTTCGTGACTAAGGACGATCTCGAGAATCTATTCAAGACTGTAAGTTTCCGTCGGTTTACCGTAGGGTGTGTATATCTCATCTGTTGGTAGTACGGGCCTGTCAAGGACATTCGAATGATTCTGGACGAAAAGGGACAGTCGAAGGGTTTTGCATTCGTGGAATTCGAGAAAGAGGTCAGTAACCGTCTATCGTTGCATTTTTTCCAATGTTGACATGACGCTCCGCAGGACGATGCACGGTCCGCTCTGGCTGCGAACAACCATGAGTTGAAGAGGCGCCGTATCGCTGTGACGCTTGCCGACACTCGTGTTCGTGGCAAAAACAAGTACGTAGGGTTGATTGCAGTTACGAATATACAGACCACGAATGTCTTGTCCAGGGCTCCAGGATACCGCGCTGAAGTGCGCAATCGATCCGTCCGTGTCCGCAACCTCCCGGCAGGAACACAAGAAGGATTGTTGCAACAATTCCTGGAAAAGCATGCTCAAGTCAAGCGTGTCGAGGTTTTCCAGGACCTTGGGGAGGCGAATGTCGAACTCGAGAATGCTGCTGTGCGTGACACTTACATTTTGACGATCTTGTTCGCTGAAGATACTTGGCTGTATGCAGGACGCTGGAAAGCTGCTTCTTCGTCCTGACAGTCTTGTCTTCAACGGAAACACACTCCAGATTCTCGCCGAGCCTACGTCCGGGCCGACAAACACTTCTCGTCCTCTCGCGCCTCCTGCGGCAAATGCGGGGCTCTTCGTTCCTCGAGCTGCCTTCTCAAGGCCGCGTGCAGGTTTGGGAAGTAAGCAGCGTGGGCTTGGTAGCGGGAGAACCTCGAGCTCCGCGGCATCCTCGTCCAACACAGCGGCTCAGCCTGCGAGTAGCGGAGGAGGCAAGGGGCAGGATGATTTCCGGAAAATGCTCTCGGGTGGAAAATGAGGGTGTCACTGAGGTTCCATGTAACCATATACTGTCCAACATTGCTATCGATGTGCTCAACCGTATGTTGTATACCGTGTGGGCGGGTCCGACCCACGAGCGAGTGCAACTAAATGGCAGACGACGAAGAAGATGGGACGGCCCGAGAGCCCGGGGAGAAGCGACCAGATCCGGAGGCGCGGGATCTGTGTACGCCTGTATATGTTTTATTGTACAACGCTGAGCTCCGTCTAACCCCTTCTCTCTCGCCAACCGGCATCGTCTGCCGCGCATCGCGTTCTGTGCTCACAACCGCTTGTTCCAGACCACCGATGTCGATTGATCTATCTCTTGACAGAATCCGCAAGCTGTTGGCCGTCTTTCCCGAGCCATACACGCGGCCCACGATCCACGTAGCAGGCACGAATGGCAAAGGCAGTGTATGCGCATTCGTCTCTTCCATTCTCTCAACGTCAGGATTTGTCGTCGGACGATTTAACAGCCCGCATCTGCTTACCCCGATTGACGGCATATGCATCCAGAACAAGCCCGTCGCTCCCGAGGTTTTCTGGAGCAACCACGAGGACATCCTCCGCGTCGACGCCGCCCACAACATCGGCGCGACAAATTTCGAGCTCTTCACATGCTTTGCACTGCTCACGTTTGAGCGTGCCATGGTGGACGTCGTCGTCCTCGAGGTCGGCATGGGCGGTCGATTGGATGCCACAAACGCTGTCCCGGATGAATGCATCCTTGTATCTGCGCTGACGTCTGTGGACCTCGACCACCAGGCCCTGCTCGGCGATACCGTCGAGGCCATCACACGAGAAAAGGCCGCGATCGCCAGACGTGGCAAGCCATTCGTGCTTGGGCCGCAGGTACACCGACAAGTCGGAGCTGTCGCTCGCACAGTCGTCGAAGCGGCAGGCGGGGAGATGTATAGCCCCTGCGAAGTCACCCCCGTCGGGTGGGTAGAGAAGCCGGACGGGCCCCAACGACCCGCGGAGACTGGGATCGGGGTGCCCCTCCTCCAGCCTGTCGAGATCGCCCTGCCGAATTTCTCGGAGCCTATACGAGCCCTTCTTCCGCTACATGGCGAGCACCAATACGGCAACTTAGGGACCGCAGCGGGCATTGTATCTGCGATGCTCGCACATCCGTCATGTCAGCGTCCAGACCTACAGGTGCACGATCGCCTGACACCCGCCAACATCGCCAAAGGCATTCAAGCGACCCGGTGGCCGGGGAGACTGTCCTACCATACCATCTCTCTACCGCCCAGTCCAGATGCGGGTGCGGATCAGGAGCCGACCCGGATGCTCGTCCTTGCAGATGGAGCGCATAACCCCGCATCAGCCACTGCGCTCGCGGCCTACCTCTCTTCCATGCTCCAGAAGACAGGCGACCGGCCCCTGACGCTCACCTACATCCTCGCGCTCTCCCACTCGCCCCCAAAGACCCCGGCTCAGACCCTAGCTCCACTCTTCGCGATAAACGAGCAGGTGTCTAAGGTCCGCCAAGTCCGTGTCGGAGCTGCCCTGCTCTCCTTCACCCTTCCCATGCGAATGCCCTGGATCCGCTCCGTGCCCCCTGCGGAGATCCGAGCGGCCATCGAGACCCTCGTCCCGGCTTCGAGCGTGGAGATCCTCGAGGATGCAGACGCAGACTCGGGAGACTCAGAGGCACAGGTCGAGCCCGTGAGGGACACCGAGGCGTCCCAGCAGGCGATGAACGCGCCCGCCCGGACGGCACACGTCGAGCGGGCTCTCAGATGGGCCGCGAGTCGTGCGCGGGACGGGGAGGACCAACTCGTCGTGCTTGCCGGTAGTCTCTACCTCGTCGCGGATTTTTATCGGCTGCTGCAGAAGCTCGGGCAGGCCCAGGAGATCTGGGGCGCGAACTGAGCGGTGCGGATGGGACTGTGCAAATGTGTAGAATGTGTCCGGGTGCTTTGCTACTCGAATACCAGTATTCCCGACCAAGGTGGAAGGTGGGAGAGTATGTCATTTGCAAAACGCAAAACCTTGATCGTTGAACGGTGCTGAGCAGTCTGGAGAGGCACGCAATCACACCATGCGGATATCTGTCGGGTCGGGCGCGAACGGGACATCATCAAGGCCACCACCGTGACCGTCTTCCCGCTGTGGTGTGTTCCAACCAGTGGGAGGGGCGGAGGGTCACGACATGCGGCTCAATTCTGTGCCAGGGGGAGACTCTGGGGACGCAATAGAGAACGTGGATAGAGCAGGTACGCAAAGGCCCAAATCGTAAAGCAAAATGTATGCACGCGAAGAGACACGAAGCACTTACGACACTGAACGGATGCGAAGCTCGCCGACGTTGAGAACCTCCACGTAAACGCAGGCAATGTTTGAGTTGGACAGGTCTAGTGCCCTGTCGCTGACGTCTTACCGTGTCATTGCGCAGACGATGCGACCGCATTGTCCACTCCAGAACTTCTCGTCCTGCGCAACTCACCCACTAGTACGCCACGCCTCTCTCCGTCGGTCAGGGTTTATCCGACGCTTATCCCGCGAAGCACGCACCCGTGGGGTCCCGCATTCCCCACCACCATTGAGCGAGACCCCAGTGGGGTATAGAGCATATACATCAATACAAAATTTTCAATGGGACATGCCCACGGACTGCATTGGAGGCCATGAGACCTGATCGCGACAGATCGGCGATGTACGTTCGTTTGCCCTGTGTCCGTGCTCGTTGGGGTATGTCGGGTCAGCCTCGGGTGTGCGTGTGTGGGGGGCGATAGAGATCGCAATAGAAAGCTTGTTTCCGCCCTCACACGCTAACCATGTATAGCTTCTAGGAGTGGTTTTTGCCATCTTGCCCCAATCGGCAGGCTTGAATGTGGAGATATGACAGCAGAAGAGGTTGCAATACGGCTGGAGAAGAGAGGAATATGACGAAATCGGACTCACCGATACGCGACCCGAGTGCGTTCATTCGGCCGCCGTCTCTGTCTCATCGGGTTACAAGGCATGGGCTAGAGACCGAGCACTGAGAACGATCGCAAAATGGTCGGATATACACCGTCGGAATACACTCCATGAGCACTGGGAGATTACACACTGCCAGGAGACCTCTGCTCTTCAGCCTCAAGTCTGGGGGGCTCGTCTTCGTTCGATCTGCCTTGAGCGCTTCACTTTTCACCGCTCGCTTGTCACCAAGGTGTGCCATGCATACCTTCCTCGGGTTTTACGGCATCGACATCCTGACCACAGTACCCCCGCCCAGGTTGCCGTCGAAGGTGAAGAAGTTTGCGATGGGCGGCTCACGGGCAGCCAGGGCCTTGAGGATATCCTGCGCGAGCAGGCCGCCGACGACTGCGCAGACAGGGGACATTTCGTGCGCCGCCGTCGTCGCCAGGGTTCTATCGGGGCACCAGAGAAGTCCGATTGGGCGTTCAGGTAAGAGACCGGGCGCCGGGGGTCAGAGCACGATCACTATCAGCGGCAACATCGCGGACACAGTACGAGAGACGTACTCGATGAGCTCTCGCGGGATGTTGGGTAGGACCTGCTTGTTGACGTCCGCTGCGGAGATAAGCTTGTTGGCTATCTCCTCAAGCTCCTGCGCTGCCATCGGATCGTCCGGCAGTGAGCCCCCATGGGTAGCTTGATACTCCCATACAGCTGGTAGCCCCATGCGGTCGTGAGCGGTTAGCATCAGATCACCGTGAAGGTTAGATGACCGACTCACCGAGCACGGAGAACGGTATCGCGGGGTTAACCTCTTTTGTCTGTCGCCGTGTCATCCCCGACCAGCGATGTTGGAGCGCTGTGCTCAGAGGGACGTAGACGGCAGTGTTCTTGACGTTCTTCGCAGCGTCCTTCTGTGCTGAGCGGTCACTGTCGCGTATGGTGGAGATGAGTTTGAGTGACAGATCGTTTGGGGCCAAGAGTGAGTGTGACGGTAGACGACGTACGGCGCAATGTAGTCATGCTGGAGGAGATCGCAGAAGATGTAACCCAGAAGGCCATATGTCCCACCAGCATAAAATGGGGTGTTGAGCCTACGGCATGTGTCATTCAGGCGCACCTAGAGCGTGATGCAGTGGTGCTTGCGTTCAACCAACCTCACGATAGCAAATCTCGACGGAGAGTACATACTAGACTGCTCCGGTCCATGTCGGTGACGCAGACCATGTCAACCCCAGCGAGGAGAGTCTCCAAGGTGCCATCTTCGAGCGAAGCAGGGTCTGAGATCGTGTCCACCGCGACGAGAGGGTTCAGGCTCTCTATCCTGGCTTTTGCAGCATCCACCCTCTGCGAGACATTGTGATCAGTACTCGGAAGCGTGCAGGCGAACGGGGCGAAAGGAACCAAGCGCCAGCCCAAGGCACAGCATACGTTCCTGCACGTACGACCTGCGTGACCGAGCGCGCGTAATAGCAATGAGAACTATGACTGCAGAACGGTTCGGCCGCCTGAAAGTGGACACGGTGCGCAGTATTTAGACCACATTCACGGCGTACGTGAGAGCCAGGCTTGCCCTCTGACGCTGAGTAGAAATACCAGGAGACAGGCTTTGAGGCAGCGTTTGCCTGTCGAGGCAGACTATGCACAGCGCATTCGGCACGGGCTGTCACATACGGCAACGTGGATCCACCACTTTGTAACTCATGGCAGGACGTCCTTGCACAAAGTGTTCTTGTTCACGTCACTGTGGACGCGACAGCACTCGGCGCAGAGCACATGGCCATCCTCTCTGGCACATGCACCGGCAGGGTTCCCCATGTCATATAGCGTCGAGTTGGAAGCCTGCTCGGGCCGCTCGTATCCTTCTCACCCTTTTGCCAACGTCTTCATCCCGGTAGAAGAAGCCGGCGCCTAGGTCTTGCTCGGCCACCTCGTCCGGGTCGACCACAACGAGCTTGCCTATGCCCGCAAGGACGATGTTCTTGATCGCCTCGGTAGCAACGCCTTTGAGGCGGACCACTAAGATGGTCGCGTTGCGCATCCTGTTGCGTCACAAAGCGGACATTAGCTCTCTCTCTCTCTCTCGTGCTTCTCACTCTGCCCAGGACAGCATGACCCAGTGCTAAGCATAGCACAAGGCATGTCCCGCCGAGCGCTGCGAAGCCCATCTGCAAGTCTCATGGACCGTCTGCTGACGGGTCCGAGCCTTGACAGATGATACGACGCGCGCCAATGAGAGCACGTATGACCGCACTGCTCGCGTCGCGCGCGACAAGAGAACAGGTCGGGTGTAGTTGGGCCAGACAGCTTCGCGCACACACGGCGCCTGAAGCAGCGAGCAAGTGACGACAGCGCAGAGCCGAGAAGAGCTACAACAGAAGGCGGGGGTGGCACGTGTGCCAGAGGGACGCGCGCACCTTTGTTGGGCCTCCAGGCCCCAGAGACGGATTTGCCTGTCATACACGGCCGCTTCATCTGCGCAGACAGAACGGAAAGGGGCGTGAGATCGACAGCAGGAATCACGCGGGTTTAGATATGCAGAGGAGGGACGCGCGCGCCCACATGCAATGGAAGAGCATACGTCTGCGGATGCGATTGATGACAATCATGCAACTATCACGGTCGCGGGGCGCAGGTGCGTTTGGGGGCGCTCGGAGGCTTTAGGTGGAGACAGCCCCCTTTCTGCTTTGTATTTGCGCCTAGCCCGCGCCCGCGCAGACTGAGATAGTATAGTTGCACAGAAAAAGCGTGAGTGCCGGTACAAGGACGAACCTTCAGTGATGGAGAGCGGGACGCTCTTCGTTCCTGGATCACTTGTCGCCATTCTTGGCCTAACAACCTTGTGTTCTTCCACAGAAGTTCGCTGCTCTCGCCTGTTCAACGAGACTGCCTGCGTGCGAAACACTCGTAAGTAATGCTCGGGGATTTCGGCCTGGACGGGCACAAAGGCGAAGTCGGAAGATGGCGGTCGCTGGTCAAGACGAGGAATGGGTTTTCAGCGCGCGTCGACGTCGTTATGAATCTCCTTTTCGGGACGCGCTCTGCCTAATCTCGGCTGTTGCCGCAACGCAAGCCCTAACCATGTGCCCAGAGCATCGCGAAGGTCGTTCAAGGTTCAGACGTTTGCAGTCCTCACCAGTAGTAGCTTCACCTCCAGACTCGACAGCCTCGCCTTCCACTTCCGACATTGACTGTCCATCTCTCGTCAGTCGGGATAACGGATGTCTTCATCCGTTCCGCTTGCGACGATCGCACTCTTCCGACACATACGGAAGAGACACAGGCCCGAACCCGCCACATACGGAGTTAGATCTGGTGAAGGGGAGGAGGATGCATGGTATTCGGTTTACGGAGTAATAATACAAACAGCCAGATGAGCATGAGCACAGCGACACTAGGAGTACATCCAGTAGGTATTAAGCTATAGATCCACCACCCACACACTCCAACACCAGCAGCAGGCCCCGGAGCAGCATCCGTGCACCGCTTGAGACAACGGCGTCCAGCCCCAGGCGCCGCTCGCAATAAAGTCAAGTAAACCAACAACAACAGCGACGGACATCACGGCCTGGCCGGGCCTCCTCCCACCCATCCCGGCCAGAGCCATACACACCACACCGTGGACATATTCAATAAAGACGAGATGGGAAATCCAGAGGCAGTGGGGCACGTCAGCGTCTGCGAGAACAAAAACTGTCCAGATACCAGACGGGTAGCTTCGACACTCTTCGGGGCAGACGACGAGGAGCTTCGACTGTCGAGAAGCGAGGTCCGAAGTGGAGCAATGTACGGGGGTTATAGATGCCTCCCGGCTCCGACCCAGCTTCGAGTTCGAGTTCGCGTTGGGGTTCGCGTTCAGTTGCCCATGAGGGGCATGCCGCTGTCGTTCGACGGCCCGTCCCGCTCGTCGTCCAATAGATAGTTCCTTTCGATCTCCGATAAGATGGACAAAAAGTCCCCTGCAGAGAGACACGAAGGAAGGCCGCAGCCAGTCAGTCCAGCTCCTCGGTATCGGCAATATCAAAACCAAAACCCCCAACACAAACAAAACTGGTGACCGCAGGCGAACACGAAAGTAACAAAACCAGAGTGCCAAGGAAGGGAGAAGAACTCACAGAGGTATGCATGTGCACGCGCCGCGGACGCGGGAGCGGTCTCCGCCTTCCGCACCGCGTCCAGCAGTGTGGAAGCAACGAATCGGACCTTGTGTACCTGTGCACGCACGCCCGCCATTCGTCAGCCTCCGCACTTCGCACATTCATTCGCTCCGAACGAGGACCAAGGGCGAACCGCTCCGAACGGAGAGACCAGAACCCAACGGCCTGGCTCCCCGACCGAATCCAGAACGCTGCAGATCCTCTCTTCTCTCTCACTCACCAATGACGGCCCGTTCGTGGCGATGGACTGGATCGGGATACTGGACAGCCGCGGACACAATGCGCATGTCAGCTATCGTGCATGTGCAAGCGTGAAGCCACTCCGAACGCACCTGTGCAGGATGTTGAGAAGGTCGCTCGCGACCGCTTCCCGGTCTTCTGCGACCCGATGGTCATCCACGCTTCCTTGCAGCGAGGTGATCAACTCGTCGCGATACTGCTCAATCACGAACCGGACCAATTGCTACCGAAACCCCAAGCCCAAAGCAGACACGTCAAAAAACGGCAAGTCAGACACAGCCCTGCCTCCTGCTCACCTGCGTGACATACAGGTTCGCCTGCATGACCAGGAACGGGTTCAGCGCGTTGGCACGGGACGCGTTCGGGTTATCAAAGAAGTCCTTCACTTCGGTGAACGCCGCCTGCCGGAACCCGGCCCCGCCATACTCGAGGGGGATCTGCGACTGCGAATGCGCCGGCTTCAGCCGGAGCGGCTCGGGCGCGTGCGCGAGCGCAGACACGATCCGCGAGTGCAGCGCCTGCACCTCCTCCAGCCGCGCGGTGAGGAACTGGCCCTGCGGCGGCGAGCGCTTGTCTACCCGGATCCGGACGAGGATCTCGCCCAGGAGCGCGAAGATGCGCGAGATGTAGTTCAGCCCGGAGACGAGCGCCGTCTTCCCGTGCGGCTGCGGGAGGTATGCGCTCGGCGTGATGCTGCAAAGGAAGGAGGCGTGCCATGAGAGCAAAGCAGCGGTGCACGCCACGGGGAAACGCAATGGTTAATTCTCGGACACGAGTCGGATAGAGCGTGGTCACTCACTACTCGTCGTCGAGCTCGCGTGGAAAGTTACACGTGGTGTCCTCGTCTCGGAGGCAGATCGGACGACCGAGCAGGATGGACATGGATTTATCCGCTGGGGGCAAGGAGTGAGCATCGATTAGGATAGAGTTTCTCCGGCTGATCACCACGCAGCAGGATCCCGGGAAAGGAGGATGCTTACCCCCAAATAGTAACCAGAACGTCCTTCGACGGACTTCGCACTCGATGAGGTCGAGCCCTTCATACGACGACTCCTCGTGCATGCGCAGAGTGACGGCGATGTGAGCCGCCTCGCCGAACGCTGCATGCTGCGTTGCGTCATGGCCTTCGCAAAAGTGGTACACGCAGTCACTGGAGGGGACGGTTATGGGCCTGAGAAACGGACGCGTGTGAGACGGGGCAGTATTTCGAGCACTCACAAGTACCGAATGACGACGTGCATGGACGTGGGCGGGTCGTAAGACGCGACGGAGATATGCCGACTGGCCTCATGGCAGGTCTGCGCTAGCTTTCGGACCGCGTGACGCTCCATTGGGAGGTAAGACCTTGGGACCTGCACAAGGGTGGATGCTACCGTGGACATGACGAGCGCGAAAAATAGCGGGTCACGCTCCTCCCGCCGCGAATGCACGTCCGCCATGAAGGACGGCTTGTGAACGCAGGGCGTTAGTGGGTATACAAAGTCGAAGAAGAGCGCGATGATGAGGAGGATCGTGTCGCGCGGCGCGACGTCCTCCAGTCGATGTGGGCGGTAATAGTATGACAGTGGGGGAATGGCGGAGGGAGGGAGAACTGAGAGAGCCTGGTGCTGCTTGTAAGACCAGTTATGCAACGGATACGTACTGAACTGGTCCGAGGGCGAGCCATAGGGCTGAGGCTCGTCCGTCCTCCCCGGTGAGCGGCCGTTCATGCCGTTCATCGTTCCCGCCAGTTGCTCCGGAACTCGCGAGTTTCCGAAAGTGGACGGTACGGACATCGACAGAGGGGGAAACTGCGAGTGAAATCCATCAGCTGCGATAGGGTAGCGCGAGGGCGGCAACGCCGCCGTGTGTACAGCGGACGGGACAGAGTTGAGCGACGGCTCCAGGAAGGACGGCACCTGGGCAGGAGGCGTAAGCGCGGACTGTGTCGGACTCGTCGCGGTCTGGGAGGTCGATGAGGGAGAATGGGGAACATCGGAGCCGTTTTGGTTTTCCTGCTGTTGCGCGGCCGCGGCCGCGGCTGCCGCCTCTTGGAGCCTGCGGAGGTACCTGTAAACGCGTCGCGTGGCGCAGCGCAGGCTCGTGTGTTGGCAATCTCGGGGCAGAAACGACGTTATGCGCGACGACTCACAGGTTCGGGGGACCCCTCTTCTTGGGCTGGTAATCGTATGTGCATGGGATGCCGAGGGTGATGCAATGCTTGCAAGATCCCTTGGGATCGTCGGGATTCTCGCGCGCACACCTCACCTTGCGCGCACGACAGGCATCACAGCCTGGAAGGAGTGTCAGACGAGGAGCGGGGGACGGGAGAGAGGGCCGAGGACGTACTCTGGGATTGCCGCCTGGAGAAGAACATGGGGTGGAGAGAGTCAGTTTGTGAACGTCGGAATGCGGGGAAAATGACACAACATGGCGGGGTGCGTCTGAGGGGAAAGAAGAGGGGCAGAGCAGGGGAGAGGTGCGGGGTAGAAAGACGAAGAGGGAGAGGAAGCGGGGGAGGAACAGGGGGCGAGCTGAAGGGAGCGGGGAAACGTCGGGAAAAAGACGACTGACTTTCTCTTGATCTTGCCGTTTTCGGACGCGTCCTTGGGACCCGCATCGTCGGAAGGGGGTGTGGGCGAGTTTGGTTCTTTTTTTGTACGTGCGGAGGGCATGGTGGAGGGAATCGGGGGCGTGGAAGGGACGGGCGTGAGCGTGGAGACAGGGGAGGGGAAGCGCTGGCTGGGACGGAGGACGGGTGCGAGGGCGGGGAAGGAGGCGCAGGTGGGTATATGCGCGCAACGAGGAGAGTGAGAGCCGCGCGAGGAGGAGGTGGGGGTCGGCGCGGGCGAGACAAACGAGCTGGCTTGATTTTGAACGGCGGAGGGCCAAGTATTTGTTTGTTCGCGTGTTTCGCCTGCGTTCTGTCTCCCGCCCGGTCACCCTTGCTTCTCGAGCCCAGCACAGATGCGTGCGAGTGCCATCTCCCATCTGCCACCGTCCACGGTAGTCTTCCGAATCAGGCTGCCACTCCCCCTCTTTCCCACCCTCCCTCACGGGGTCACCGCTCCACACCCGGCACAACCCCGGGCCCACCTCCGCCCCCTGTGCCGGGCCCCCCTGCCCATTCGCGGCGATCGCTGTCTCAATCAGAGTTGGCCTCCCTCCGTCCAACACACGCGCCACAATGCTGTCCGATCCCCGTTCAATCTCTATGGATTACGACACACAGCTGCACGTATGGTATTCTACCACTCCTCCCACCCGGCGGTCTCCCCGCAATACCCGTCCGACCGTCGTCATCGTCCTCGCCCGCCCAAGCCAGGAGGCCGTCCACAGTCGTCCATGCACGTGAACACCAACGACCATCATCAGCCATCACCGCTTGGGTCGATGCCAGACTTCCCCATCGCATGACCCGCCGGAGCAGCCCAGCGAGCCCTTCCATCGGAACCGTTCAACCCCGCCTCGGTCCCTTTAGCCTCGTCACGTCGCGTCGCGTCCACACTGACGCCCAGGGCCCCGCTAGCAACCGTCGATCGTGAGCGCACCCCGCCGCCGCCTCGCCGCCCACCCGTCGTCTGCCCCAGGGATCCCCAGCCCGGCCCCGAACCCGCTGAACCCCAGCTCGGACAGCATCACCAACGCCCGGTCCTCATCCAGCCACTCCGCCTTCGCGTGCGCCCGCACCAGCGCCGCGATCCGCCTCCGCTCCTCCGTCTGCCCCGGGTCGTCCCACTCGACGTTCTCCTTCACGAGCTCCTTCCAGAACGCGAACGCCGTCCGCGGGTCCTCCGCCAGCAGCGCCGCCCGCACGCAGTCGTGCCCCACGTTCACGCTCGGCACGATCCCCAGCTCGACCATCGTCTCCATGATCTCCTCCACGTCGTCCAGCCGCGTCCGCGCCGGGCTCTCGTGCGCAAACTCCCGCGACACCATCCCGTGCAGCAGCGACGTCAGCGTGTGCAGCGTAAAGTTCTCGTGCCCCCGCTCCCGCGCCATCTCCACCGTGCGCGACACGAGCGGCACGTCCCCGTGGTAGATCGCCCAGTGCACGACCGTCCCGAACGTGACCGGGTCCGGGCTCAGCCCCGCGTCCACCATCTTCTGGATCCGCACCAGCCCCGCCGCAGGGTCCGCCTTGGCCACAGCACCGAGCGCCACGTTCAGGTCGTGCAGGTCCAACTGCATCCCCCGCTTCTTCATCAGCGCAAACGTCTCCAGCGCAAGCCCGTCACGCTCCAGCATGAACGCCCCCCGTGCCAGCGTCGTCAGCGTGTAGTGGTCCGCACTCTCCAGAGGCTGCTTGCTCGCGTGGTACGCGTCGAACACACGTTCGGCAAATCGTCGGAGGTCCGCCGCGCGCTCGAGGAGCTCCTCCCGGGTCTCTGCCCTCCGTTCACTACCTCCGCTGCCTTCTTCAGACGCCTGGAGGTGAGACCCGTCGGAGGTGAGCGGCGACCCAGCGCTCACCATCCCGTGCGGGGGTGGGGGCGAAGACGAAGGCGCAGCATCAGATGTGGGGTAATCGCTTTGGGTTTGGGCTCCAGCCTCCGATCCCTTCTCCTGGTCCGTCCTCCGGACGTCTTCAGCCTGATCGTCTGAACGTCCGACAGCCCATGCAGGCAGTAGGTTTCTCCGAGAAGCAAGCACGCTAGCAGGTGTTGCCCGCATAGCCTTCCTCTTCGCCACCGCCTCTGCGCTCATGAACAAGCTGACCATGCGAATCATGTTCGCGCTCATAGACGTGATCAGCTTCCTGTCGAGCCCGGTTGACCACCGCTCCCACAGCTCGCGCGCCTGGGTGGCAAAGCCGAACGCGGTGATGTTGTACAGGATGGCGCCACCAAAGTATGGCGAGATCTGGACGTTCTCGTCCACAATTTGTGTCGCCAGAACGCGGGCGAGGTGCACGTCGCGTTTCTGCAGCCGCAGCCAGCGGATGAACCAGAGCAGGTTGCTGTCGCGCGGAGGACGGTACGAGTGATGCCGGACTTCTCGTGAACACCGGTATACAGCCTGGACGAGCTCGGGCATGTTCGACGTAAACATCTGGTTGTAGAACAATTGGAGGACTCTGTCGGAGACGATGTAGTCGTGCGCCCGCTGGAAGAGAAGAATCAGCATGGACGCCGCGTCCGTGCAATCCTGATCACGAGGACCGTCGAGTGCTGTTACGAGCCAATCTTCCACGAGCTTGGCCATTGGTGGAGTGATACGCGGCAAGGCAGAGACGGTGCTCGTCAGGAGGAGCGACGCGCGCGTGAACCAGCGGAAGTCCATGCAGCTGCGGACCAGAACAGAGAGCACGGTGTACAGATAGTCGTTCGCGTCCAGGTCTGTATCGTCGATAGCACGAGCACTGAGGCGGTTCCCGTTTGCCAACACTGCCATGAGCTCGGACGCAGTCGTCTGCTCACCTCTCCGGGCGTGTGCGAGGAGAACACGATAGAGCGGCCAGACAAACATCGGCATCTTGCCATAGCGTGTGCTCTCCCACATGGGGAGAGCTCCCGAGATGCGCTTGTTGGCCGTGATGTCGCCCACCTGTAGCTTCTCAAGGAGCCAGGGCCGAATTGTGTCCAGTATCTCTCCGTCAATGCCGTCCTCGTCTGGGTACGAGAGCAACGCTGAGGAGATCTTCAAGCGGTCCCGCCAGTCGATATGCCTCAGATGACCTTCGTCACGGAGGGCCCGCAAAAGATGGAGGGCCTGTTGCTTGGAGATGAGACGGCGCTGGCCCCAGACCTTCAGAAGATGGATGGCGGGCCACCGGTAGAAGCGAGCCTTGCGACCGCAGGCGTCGACTGCGTCTTCCACCAGGAGGTTGCGTGTCTGCGCGTCGCCGTTTTCGCCAATGTCCAGGGCTACGAGCTTGAAATCGTCGAATGCAACTCTACGCAAAATGCGGGGCTTCTCGGCGCGAATGGCGAGGTACGAGGACATGGGATGTTGCGCAAAGTCTGGAGGGAACGTCAGTTGGCCCGCGAAAGTAGGTGGTTCTGGCGCATCCCCCCAGGCGACGTCCTCTTGGCTGAGCGGGTCTTCTGCTGCGTCGCCTGGGCGTGACCTTTGGAGTGGTTCATGGGTGAATTGGTGCTCGTTGTCGAGCGGGTCGACGAGCGCATGCTCTTGGTTGGTAGTCGAGTGTGGTGGATATGAGTGTGAGCTGGATAGATGAGCAGTGGGGTGGTGAGGAATTAGCCTGAGGGGTCTTATGGTACGCGGAACGTGTCGGGTCGTGAGGAGGGTCGCAAAGTGCCGCTGTGCAGGTGCTCGCAGAAGTTGGTGCCGACAAAAGAACATATAG
This sequence comes from Coriolopsis trogii, assembly GCA_020543525.1. Lineage (NCBI taxonomy): Eukaryota > Fungi > Basidiomycota > Agaricomycetes > Polyporales > Polyporaceae > Coriolopsis > Coriolopsis trogii. The sequence goes on along the minus strand of JAHYIO010000023.1, from coordinate 1,570,851 downwards.
TCAACTGCTTCGTCCGGCGAGCTCAGCTTCGTTTGCAACTGCCTCATAAGTTGCTGTGACGCACCTCATACCGCACCTTCTACTCCGCAAATTTTCAGCCCTGTGATCGAAGTACCAGATTGACGGCAAGAGGAGAGTGGGATCTGGTCAATGTCGAAAGTTTTGCGCACGAGCGACAGCGAGTGTGCAGTCTCCAAACAAGCGCTCGACGTCAGCAAAACACGTCCAGTCACGTTTTATCGGCGCTTAACGGTGCACACCGCTCCCACTGCGACTCGGGCATGGTTTCAACTTTCCACTGTGAGCTCAGCAGAATCTCCTTTCACATAAACGCACTCCAAGGTCTTTTCTGGGTCAACATCAACAGAAGATGATTTTCGGAATGGCAGAGGAGACCCCTTACCAAGTCAAAGATACTCGGCGAATCCGAGTCCTGTCAGTGACCGTGACGCTGTCTTGAGGCTAGTAACTTCCGGCGCCGTGAATACTGAGAGTGTATATGTTCAGTATAAGTGTTTTCCCTTCATCATCGCTACACGGCTTTTTGAAAGATATCCATCTGAAACATCCACGAGCAAATCAGCGAGCAGAGCCGTTGTCTATCTACTTAGTGAAGAGTTGAGTACTTGGTCTGCGTCGTCGACTGCTGCTCACCATTCTTGTCCTCGTTCAAACAACAGACGACAAACATCATGTCACGCCTCTGTCAACCCTGTTTTCCCGCACTTTTGAGCGCCTCGACATTGTCATGTAGAGGGCATCCCAGTGCACACCCAGACGACCCTTCCAAGCCCATGTATGATACTATTGCGACATCACGCCTGTATCCTCCTTTCGAACCCAAGCCTTCCGCCGAGGTTTTGATCTCAGGTGGTCAGATTCCTTGTCGGTTGTTCATGTATTTCCTGCGCTCATGCACTCCCCCCCCGACAGTCGGGTCATCAGCCCAACCCCTCCGGGCATCATCACGGAGGCAGTAGTATCTCTACGCGAGCGAACGAACTTGTTCGCCTCCACGAATCATATGTCGCGCAACCACCCCCTCACGTATTATCGGATAAACATGAGGTCATCAGCGTCCCTGACTCCCTATTGGTCAGTTTCCTGCCTTCTAAAGCTCCCGACCAAGTCAGTTTATCGACCCTGCTTCGGCATTCAATCCAGGTTATGTACAGTATCTGCTCGGGAGCGCATCCCCGACAACTCCTGTGAATAGTAGGGTTCATACCTGGGAACGCATGTCCAGCCGAGTGTTGGTTGCTTCACGTCTCTACGAAGACCTCTGAACTTAGAACTCAGGCCTTCAGAAGCCGCGTTGATCGGACATACTCTCGCTCTCTCTTGAGTCCTTACGCTCAGACTTCAAGACCCTGAACATCGTTCTCGCGCTCACTCGCATGGAGCTCCCCTTCGACGCCGATACGAGACTTCGGCGCATGGGGCTAAGACTATCTTCTCTACCTTCGCGCAGGAGAGAACCCGCGGCTTCTGGTACCTTTCTTTTGACTCGCGGCCCCGCTGGTCGAATGTTCCCCTGACCTGGACACCTATGCCTGCTGACGCTTCTGACTGTCGGCAATCCGCCAGTTGCGGATGATGCTCGGGAAGATGGCGGAAGAACTTCTGCCGTGCAAGAGCAAAGTCGCAGACATACGTAGTGAGCACTCACGTTCTGACATCTCCTAGTCAGTTGTACTCTTGAGCCAACGATTGAACTTTTTCTGCCGACAGCACCCCATGTCTTGTGTACCCGCTGTTTTTGGTGGTGGTTTGTGGGCTCAAAACCTTATACACCTACGCTACTTCCCGATTGAATGGTACCTTTTGAGCGCTCAGAAGTGAATAGATGGCGCTAGGACTATCTAGGCAAGCAAAGCATTCGGGTCTCTTCATGATCGTATTGGATGGGGAACTCGGGCCCGTCCGTGGGTGCATTATGTTCTCAAGCTTGCGGCAGCACCCCAGAGATGGGCAATCGATGTCTCGATCGGTAAATTCGCAGGACGCATCTCGATGCGGACATCGCGGCAAGATCTCCTCGGCGATGGGAAAGAAAATGGGGTCGCGCTCGATATACGAGACTCGTCCGACTCACGGGTCCTCTATGATGGGTACACAGAATATTTCTCGGACATACTTGCGGCGAAATCAGCGCACTCAAGCCTGCCTTGACAACATACAGTGTCTCTTCGAGTAACACCCTCTCGCCAGAGGAGGAACGCAGTAGAAAAGTTTATAAGAGCGTGAAAGTATTTGCGCCTCATTAGACTGCGCTTGGCCAGCGGCCATAAAGCGGTCACAGAGGGCAAGGGAGAAATAGATCCGGTGCGCGGCGTTCTTGGACACCTTCCTTATTTGGAAGTACACTAGAACAGCTCAGCAGGCGATAGACGCCTCCTCAGCGACTGCCACTGCTTCGACCACAGACGCGCGCCGCGTTGTCGCACCGTGCTGCTTGTCTCTTCGCTCTCTCTGGGATATCTGCTATCTTGACTTCGTCTTGGGACTGAACAAACTGGGAAAATTGGCGACTTGTTTGCATAATGGGTGCAGGGCAGTCCACAGCAGCACAAACACCACAGCGAGCACTCCACGTTCTCCGCGTCACCCCTTCCTCACCAGCGTCACAAACAAACATTGAGCCCTTTTTCGACTTCGTCGTAGGCTACAAGGGCGACTCCCATGCCTCGACCAACAAAGTCGATGTCATGGAGCTAGAGCGGCTCGTCGAGAGCCACGAAGGACGGACCCTCGATCTCCTCGTCTGGAACAGCAAGAGCCAAGACACCCGCGGTACGTCGGCACGAGTCCCTATTCTCGTTTCGCGCGCGCGGCGCATTCACACCCCTCCTCTTGGCTGTAGTGGTGCCTATCGTGCCGTCGCGCGACTGGTCGTCCCCTCAAGCGAGCATACCAGACCCCAAAGAACCCGATGCCTCCGGCGAAAGGAAGCCTTCTCTCTTGGGACTCAGCATGCGCATATGCGAGCCAGAATTTGCCATGGACAACGTGTGGCACGTGTTGGATGTCCTCGAAGGCAGTCCGGCTGAGAGTGCAGGACTCGTGCCATATGGGGACTGGATCATTGGCTGGTCTGGCGGTGTCTTGAGCGCGGAGGGCGACTTCTATGAAGTTGTGGAGGCAGTACGTCGCTTTCATATCCGCTCTCTCCACATGGATGTGTGTCGCCTCACGATATGCTTTTCCTAGCATATCGAGAAACCACTACGCGTATACGTCTATTCTTACGACTTCGAGTACGTGTTCTGTACGCGTGCAGCTGTCTCTCGACCCTGTCTAACAAGGTTTGTCTACAACCCAATAGCACAATTCGCGAAGTCGTCTTGATCCCTAATCGCCACTGGGGCGGTGAAGGTCTGCTAGGATGCGTCTTCGGGTACGTTCCAAGCTTACGTTCAGCCAAGTGTTACCACGATGTCTCACATACAATCAAGGTTCGGGCTGCTTCATCGTATACCCCCTGTGCCTGTGGACCGCGAGCCAGGTGCTATCCCCCCGGAACTCGCACAAGAAGATGAAGAAGATTTCGAGGAACAACAATTATTCGTACCAGCCGACCTTCCTGGTGCGGCCGAGACTCCGGAAGAGTTCGAGGAGCGACTACAGTGGGAACAGGAGGAGTGGGAGCGGGTGCAGTCGTATGGGCAAAGCTATGTGCACGATCACAATCCTGCCTATCAAACTTCTTCTGCGTACCACGGGCGGCCCGGCGGCGCCCAGCACGAGCACTCTCCAGCGTATGGGTACGACGCAAGCTCTCCCTCCGACGTTGAAGTGTCCCATAACCACTCTCACGGACATGAACATGACCATGGGCACGATCATGAACATGAACATGTGCACAGTCACGGACACGACCACGACCACGGCCATAGTCACGATGACGAGCATGACCATAACCACAGTCGTGCGCATACGCATCACCAACATGATCACAGTCACAACGATCACCACCATCCACATGAGCACGATCACCGCGGTCATAACCACGATCGAGAACACGTCCAAGTGGCGGCGCCCATCCCTATCGTGGCGCAACCACAGCCTCACACACCGACACGCCCACCCGCACAGCGGTCTTCCTCTTCCTCAATCTCCAACACCATCGCGACAAGCCCGCGGTCGTCTACCCCAACGCCCACCCGTCCGTTCGGGGCGACATACATGAACGGTGATTCATCGCGCCACTCCTGAACGTCTGAGCACCGCACTCAACGCTCTTTTACGCGTCAAGGTCTCGGCAGGAGCATGAGCCCTCGCACACCTTCTTGGGTCGGAAGCATTCCGTCCGCGTCCCGCCCGTCCTTCGGCGCGGGAGTAGGCACAGGAGGGGCAGCTGCTGTCGGGACGGGGCCCAGACATGACGGTGATGACGACCTGGATGACGCGACGGACGTGACGGACACGACTACCGACACCGACGCGACGTCGCAGGGCAGTCTCACGAGCGTCGATTAGTTTATACACCACATGGCTGTCAGTTACCACTATGTCTTTTGACATGCACACGTCCATTTTCCATCTACACGCCTCGACGCGGCCCGCCGGGCAGCGAAGAGATCATCAGTCGCGTCCGTTAGCCTTGTCCGTCCCACCGCCTATTCTTGGCGTGGCAGTCCTGGGCTTCGTGGTTTCATTACCGAGCGATTCATGTGTAAGAACGGGCCCTGAAGAGGGTTGCCTCTTGCCAATTACGCTTGCCAGCTTCACGCGCGAACGTCCGCGCCGCCGGCCCACGGAAGGCCCGTGACATACGAGCACGCAGTCCAGTGGCAGTAGAACTTTCCGACCAGATACCATAGTACAACAATAATAGCTTCCAGAAACGATAGCGGTAATGTACACACCTAGTATACATCGGTGAAAGCAGAGGCAAGGCACGATAGAAGCGTACGAATATCAATTGCGTGAAGGCTCGCCCTCCGCCTTCTTCTCCTCGGCAACAAGGTTCTGAATGATCGCTGGCCATACTATACGCAAAACCCACGGTCAACGGCGGTCCGCACACGGAATGACACATAAAGGGGCGTATCAGACGAGGAGATGACATACCATCTTCAAATCCAGGGAACCGACCCAACCGGAGCTGCTGTCCGATGCTAAGCATGGCACCTCCTCGAACCTCGCTCCAGTGCTCGAACATGTACGCGACCTCCACCTACAGCGATCCACATGCATCAGTCCTGTCGCCGGCGCGCTGCACTATCACCGATGGCGGCGACCGCTCACCTTGCGTACGTCCTCGAAGGCGGCTGAGAAGGCGGAGAATGCCTCGTGTACGATATTGTGGACGGTGAGCGACCTGATGATGTGCTGGAACGCGCGGTCCTTGAGGTCCTGCAAACCCAATTCTGCTCCGCGCTGTCAGTCGACAATCTCTTCAGCCTCATGGTGGATGCTCACTGTCTGCTAGCCGGTAGACCGACTTCGCCGATGGAGGCCTGGGCCGGTTGGGGTTGGTCCGGTCCCACTCTGCCATCCATTCCTTGCGCGTCCGGGGACCGGCAGTGCCAAACACCGACACAGTAGCCTCCGCGGGTTGGTTCGCGCGCATGGTGGAGTAGATAAATCCGGGCTGGCTTTCGGCGGACAGGGCTGCGGGGGTTGTGACAACGGATGTGCCATGGGTGCTTGGAGTGGTTGCCGCCGATGCATTGAATGAGGAGGACAACGGAGCGAAGATGATGGTGTCTGTGTAGATCTAGCCCAGATCGTGAGTGATATGTCGCAGTGTCTGCAAGTAGGAATACTCACGTAATAGAGCACAGCGAGATACGTGGCGTATGCACAGTCGCGCACGACGACCCGTACTTTGTGGGGACCCGGGACCTCTATGTGAGCACGGCAAGGTGCTGTCTCCCTAGCACGAGAAGGTGGCGCTTGCGCTTGGCTATCTTGTCTCTCCAATCCCACTTCTCGACCTCGAGGACTGGATGGATGAGACAGTTTTTGACGAATGTTGCGTGCATCCTCGTCCGGTCTGTCGCCATCATCTGGACCACTCGATTCATGCGTATGCTCCCAGCTCTCGTCACTGTCGATCGACACTCGTTTGCTAGCAGCCGACGCTGTGTGCGACTCTGTGGGTCGATTCTCATCCATAGCTTGCGCTTGGAGGTCCGCATCTTCGTCTTCGCCGTCATTGTCGAGCATGACGGAGTCGTCGTCGTCCTCAAGATCGGAGTCATCGAAATGTTGCGCAAATACGTCCGATACGCTGGCATCGTCTGCTGGGTTTGCATCATCGGCTTCGATATTTGTCGAAGACTCCGTGAATCCTGAGCTGAACACTGCCAATGTACGCCATCAGCTTTCAATATTCATGAGTGCAGTCAAGACGTACTATCGTCAAAGTACTCTACCCTCCGCAGCAGTTTCCTTGCGGCGTATATCCTCTTTGGAATTGGTTTACCTCGTTGCGGTATAATGAATTCGACGTCAGAGTATAAGGGGCTTTGTGCGCAGATGATCTATTAGTGAGATATGCCAGCCCGAATACTTCGACACATACTCGTCAAGGAGATCGCCCATCGAATCCAAGAGGTCTCTTGGGACCGAATGATGAGGGATGGGAGGGAGTGGTGCAGGATTTGCAGGGGAAGACGTGATGCTGCAAATGATGACGAATGCATCTTGTTGTCTGCTATTATAGACGGTATCTCTGCGAGCAAACTGAGCCCATCCCCAATTCTGAGCCTGTGGAACAGTGAGTGTCTGTGTAGTATGCCTCCAATAGTGGTGACCTCACCCCGGGATAGTAGAAAGAATGGTCGTGGGCTTCTTTGAGGTTATACTGTGTCGTCTTAGCGGTGCTGTGCATAACAGCCTTAGTCACTGTCAAGACTGAGATGGTAGTTCGAGTCTTACTTGCGTATTTCGAAGACGAAGTTAAACAGCCCCTCTCGGGACCATCTGGTGCATTATCCATCAATCCCGTGGAGCGCGCTGAAAGTCAAGCCACTCACTTGCCGTTCACTGCCCGTTCCTTCTCTGCAGTGGTGGGCTGAGGCGCATATGTCAGGGTTTGGCATAAGAGGAGACGAGGACAAGGCGAAAAGGTACCGACCTCGCACGCGAGATACAGACTAACGAATGTTTGTCCATCAGTACCGACAGTGCCGGAGTTGGCGTAGAACAATATCTACTCGAACCAAATTCATTCATCGCCTGTGCCTTGTTACATGATAGGCTCACCTGCCATCGACCATCGCCAAATCTGGGTGACTTCGTGACCTTGGACTTCCCCTCTCCCTTGCTAGAGGCTCATGAACTGACTGATAAGACAGGACCAGCGAGTACTCACCTACTCTCGAAGAGGCTTTTGAGACCGCGAAGGGTCCATTCAAAACGGATCGTCGTACTCTCTTTAGCGTCCGAATTGGATCCGTCTCCTTGGTTCACCGACTTCACATTCGAGGATAGTGCCGACATGGGTGGCTTTATACACCGTAGTCGTACTGTTGCTCTGTTTCTGAGACTATCGGAACTCTTGATGTGAATTGGGACTTCGGTAGTAGGTGGACTCGGAGGCGATACAAGCAGGACGAGGATGAGTGAATGAAAGGAGCTACTATTAGTATATGGCGGTTGCTGTGGCGTCCCCACGTGCGGGGTGCGGACCGAGATATCCGGAGTCCAAACGTCTCGCAAACGCCGTGTCACTGTTAGCCAGTCACGCCTCAGGCCTCAGCCTGCACCGCGAACCTCACTTCATGGTCACTCATTCAACCAGTCACGTCGCTGTACCCCGTTCTCTAATGTCCCTAATGGACGCATATTCATATGTACGTGCAATCCGCTCGTTACATGGCATCGCTCGGAAGGAAATTACAGACCTTGAATTGCACACGGTGTAGTCGTGAAGACGAACGCAGCAACTACTTCAATCCCACTGTGAAGAGCTGAACATTCCAGTGGACGAGGCTACTGCCTCTCGTTTTCTGGACAAGACCGCTTCGGGAAATGTCTGCAAGCCTCACATGAGATGTTCACTGGATACGGCTCCTCTGGTGGGCGACGGTGAGATTCATGACGATACAATGGATCAGGAAGACAACCAAAAGGGAATGAGGAATTGGTCTCGCCGTCCTGATTGCGATTTGCACACCTGTACTCCTTGCTCCTTGCTGACACCCTGCAGACCCACCAAACTCCTCACCATTGGCTGTCGCTGGGCGAGGTCCTGTTGTCCTCGGTCCTGTTGTAGAAGCTTAGAGCTCCTCGCCGTCGCCCTCTTGACACTACATGCATCCTGTTTATTCTGGAACGTTTGCAGGCTTGCGAACAGGTCTTTTGCATCCTTGGAGTTCTCGGTCGACTTCCGGCAACTTCAGTGATCCTGTTGACAGCCGATACTCTGGGCTGTTATTGTTCACTGTTGCTCGCGCAATGGATTCTTCCCTTCCGTCATGCTCTACGTACTGGGCTATGGCAAGATACAGGTCACATCGGAAGTTACGGAATGTCTATGCAACCGCATTTATGTTCTCCTCGTCCTTGGCCCCCTCTCGAATAGTTGTCCCCAACCGAAGCATCGCATCCGCGGGCGTACGGAGGTGCAACGTGACGTAGGCGGGGGTGGTGTGTACTGTTCGGGACTGGTTTGGCGTGCGCCCTTCACAATGAGGCTGGCCGTCACATCCCCCAACCTGGATCGCGATGTCAGCCCCCGCACGCACCCAGAGTCTACCTTGCTCCCTTCGCACTCTCTCTTTCCTTCGTTCCACGATCTCCTTCGCGCCCCCACGGCCCATACGTCTCACAGTCAACACTCGTCTACAACTACATTCGTCTACACACCATGCACACCCACAGCAAGCTCCATGCTCCTCCCGGCGCGCCCATTCCCGAGCGGGCGCGCCCGGCTGCCAATCGCCACACCGCGAAGCCGCCGCACACGCCTGCGCGTGTGGAGGATGCCCGGCTTCCGCTCTCGCGCGTTGATATCAATGCCCCAAGCAAACTCAAGGGCAAGAATCTCCGCCGCGCCGTCCTCACGGACCCTTCTCGTATCGACAAGCCTCCGCGCAAGAAGGCTGTTCTCCCCCGCCGCCACGGAGGTCAAGAGCAGGTCGTCGACAACTTCAGTCTGCCCCGAGCATTCACGGGCAGGCGCAAGGCCGACGCTCTAGACGATGAAGACGAGGAGGAAGAGAAGAAGGTGCAGCCTCCCCTCAGAGCGCCTGACATTGTACCTCGGTCGCCAAAGGCGAAGACGCAGACGAAGAGATTCAAAGTTGATAACGAGGCGCATGCCGACGTATGTTCTCAAGTACTTCATTTATACCGAGTTCTCAGCGCGAGCTTTAGATTCGCCAGCGCGTGGCAAAGTTGAACCTTGACAGCCCCGTCAAGCCCAGGAGACGGGTTCATCGCGAATCCAAGATTGCCAAGGTATACCTACCATCTTGAGCTACGCATAGATATTCATCTCGCTCTGCTTGGCAGGAATACAAGGCGTTCAAGAAGCGCATGTCGAAGATCCCCATTGTCCCTCAGCCTGACTTCGTCTATGCATTCCCCGATATCGTCCTCACGGCTCCCATCCAGCAAGTTGCGACCCCATCAATAGCGCCTACGCAGTCAGTTTCCGCTCCGGCGCGCCCTCGTACCAAGCAGAGCAAGGAGCAGTTTATTCCCCGCTGCATCCTCCCCACTACCAGGATCAAGGGCCTCTTCAAACCTAACAACGACGGCCGTATCCTCCTCAATGTAGGACCGCAGCGTCGGGGCTGGAAAACTGCTCGTCACGGCGGAGATCCGTACCTACAGAGTTTCGAGACCGCTCGTTCAAAGTCGTCCAGGTCATCCCCACGCGAGTATCACTTGGCCGTGCCACACAACTTCAGTGACCGTCTTGGCAAGGTTACTGGGAAGGCCAACTCCCTCGTCGAGGCTGGTCATCGGAGGTTGCGGCGTGGACTTCCAGCAGAGATATTTGAGGTGAGCCCGGCCTGGAAATGCCCGTGTCGTCCACAAGCTGACCAGAAACAGGCTGTCGGCCTCGAGGTACCCATTGAGGTTGAAGACGAGGTAAGTCGTCCCTCGTAAGCACCATCGAGTCAGCAGTTCGTTGATGCGTTGACTCTTGTTAGGACGACGACATGAACTACTTCACCCCTTCGTCCTCTATGCACACCATCAGCATGTCGTCCTCAGCGGCGAGCTTGATGAGCTGGAGGGAGACCACTCCCGATGTAGTCAAGGTCGCCATTGAGCGCCTTGAGTGCGCTGCGAGGGATGATGGACGTATTCCTCACTTCGAAGAGGAGGAGGTCGCTCCAGAGATTAGCATGACGGGCGAGGATGACGAGGAGGTATGGTATGACGCCTCCGACGTCGGTTTTTCTGTGCCCGCTCAAGTCCAGCAACCGGCTCAAGTCCAACAACTCGTTCAAGTGCAGCCGCAACCCGCTCAACTTCCGCTTCAACATGCTCAAGTTCAGCCTCAGCCTGCCTTTCCCCCTCCCGTTACCGGAGAGCAGGCACGCCTCGCAGCCAAACCCGACAACCTCCTCGCGGAGCTCAGCGTTCAACTCGCAGCCGTTGGTCCAGTCCCTGCGACTCCTACCCGTCCTCGCATCCATGCCGCCCTCCTCCCCGTTCCCCCGTCCCCCGCCAAGATGTCACAGAGGTTCTGCGAGCATACCTTTGCCGCTAACCCAGCGGTCGTTCAGCGCGACGATACCGAGACCGCGGATGAGAATCCTTTCATCGTGCAGCCTGTCATCGCGACCGCTGGACCCTCCGCACCGGCGCAGCGGGACCTCTTCGGAGTTTCTGATGACGAAGACGAAGACGAGGACGACTACGAAGAGGACGAGGAGGAAGGGGAAGAGACGTTCTTTGACGTAAACGACAGCGGCGATGGGATCGCCCACTTGAAGTACACCACTGTCCCCGGCGCGTTCTCGGACGACGAGTGAAGGACTCATGTCGACTTCCAAGACGACAACTTGCAAGATGATCTTTTACGGACAATATAGGCCTCGGCCGACCATCTTATCACCATCTCGACGACTCGAATCTACCGCTTCATCTGCATACAATCTCGGCTAGATCACTACATAGAAGAAACCAACTACACATGGAAACGCCTCAACTACTAGGAACCACTCCGAAGACATTCTTTGCACCATCTATGAGCTGCTACTCCCCGAAACTCCCTTATACCACTAATCCCGCACTCCTAACCTAATTTCCCTACCTTCCGACTTATGCCCTTTCCTCCTCCCACTCCCTAGTACCGCATATACCCACTTCCTCCCCTTCGACCCTCGCGTGTCAACAGACGCGTGTAGTTTCACCTCCACCCTATCTCACAACCTATCCTCGGACACCCCGAGGAAAACCCACGTTCTTTTCCCTAGTGACGAAGCTCGACTACTTCAAGGATCGGATCTTCGTCAGTGGCGACTCGCGCACTCAACCTTTGCTTGACATCGCCTCTTTACTCCTCTTCGACTGAGATGAGGTTCATCCGCTATCGCCCACCTCCCGGCAACTCAAGCTTGCCACTTACAGCAGACTTCTCGAGTCTGCCTGTTTCATCCGCTCATCCTGGCGCGCAAGTACACTCACTGCGCTAACACCAGTTTGCCATACGCTGGTTTCCTGTTGCAATTAGCATGTGCTCAAGGCTAATCGCCTGCCGACATTGGCATCTCCCGGAATCGCTGTGACCACCTTCAGCAAGCGCCCCTCTTCGACCTGTCGCGGTCGCTTAGTGTCCGACATATCGACGGCGGCTTCGACCTCCCTACGCTCCTCACCCGGCTCAATGCAAGCGACCATCGCCCTGAGCATTTGGTTCGCTCCCTATTCCGATAACTTGGAGCCATGGAAGCTGTCTTCGAGTGCTCCCCATATCTGCTCCCCTCGCTAATTTGGTGCACGGAGAACTCGACTGCGCGCAGTCTCCGTATCGACTCTCAATATCATCAGCCGTTGCCGTACCGCCTACTGTATCCGCTCAACGAGGATCGGGTCGCTTGCGGCAACGTAACCTAGGTGGGTTTTCTGATAGACACTCCCCTAGGATCGCAACTTGAACTGAAGGCGATCCCGTCTCATGCAGTCATCCTGTGTTGTCGGTTCGCTCACCGTATCCAGACAAGAAGGATCGGTCGCACTCGACAACGTGACCAATGGTGAGTCTTCTTCCAGTTTGTATGATGTACGAGTGATCAAATGGTCTTCTCCAGCTTCCTCGCACCCACGCACACCAACCCATCTCAATGGACCGGACTGACGTTGTCGGCGGATCTCACATCACAGCGCTCATAGGCTCGTGAGATCGGTCGACTCTGTCTTTGTGTGCGTGTATACTTGGGTGTTGACGCGGAAGTGATCGGTGGTCTTGGTACATGATTGGCTCCAGCTGCCCTGCACGGACGACACATCAACTGGATTTATTGGTTGTATGTACGTGGTAGTGGAAGAAATCCTCATATTTACGATGAATACATGCGTTCACGGCTCCAACACCCCGAGTGCCCGACAACATGAACCATTCGTGCGACAGAGATTGACAGGTGACGGATCGATACGGCCATGTATCATACTAGCAGTAGTTATTCAGTATTCCCATTGACCTTGCATAGGCCACACTTCTGCAACTTGGGTCCAATATCATTAGTATTCGGCTCGGAAGATAATTTCTCGGCGCATATTCCGGTAGCCCTTATGCACCTCGTCTGCTTGCCCTCCGGTTGGTCGAAGAGGAACGCGACGGCGATATCCTTGCATAAGTGCGACGCGCACGAACTCGTCCTTGCGTCGCAAGTTCACAGAGCGGTCCATCGTGACGTACAGGCCTCAAAGTGTACTCGCTCGGGTGCATCCCGAAAGCGGCGTTGGTAGGGGTTCTATGCCCCCGCAAAGCGCGTCGTCACGTCTGTGCTGGGTAGAACTTGGACGTAGGGTCCTCGTGCAGTGTGTCCCACTGTGTTCCTATGTGGGCCTTGGTTTCCTCAAAACGGTACTACATAGACGAGTAGGCGTATGTGAGATCACACAATTGGCAGCCATATAGCTCGGCCAAGAAGAGTATTTGTAGTTGTTACGGTAAGCGGACGTCGACGTTATCGACCATTTCAGTCGTCATCAAATAAGAAATCCTCTCGCTGGCTAGCATGAAATCGTTCAAGTATGGCATCGCGGTCAAGGATCTCGGGGTACTCCTCTCCCCACAAATCTTCCTGGTCCTCGGCGGGTTCCTCTGAGGAACTACGATGGTCAGCAACTGGACCATCTCCATCGTTCGTGTCGTCGGAGTCCGTGCCAGAAATCCAGGATGTGTCGTCCTCCGTGTCGTCTTCCTCTTCCTTCACCGATGGAGTCCATTCTGAATCACTCGAATCATCAACCCACGCGTCGTCCGCGGCCCAGGGTCGCCCCGCATGCAGGCTAGAGTCGTGCAGGAGCGCCCACGACGTCTGCAACATGCGTGCTCGCGGAAAAGCCCAGATGGGCATGTCGTCCAGCTCCGCGTCGTCGCGGACGGCTTCGGGATGGCAGATGAGTGGGGCACGAGGGGGCAATACATGAGCCACGTCCAGGGGAAGCATCCGGACTCGTCGGAGGGAAGGCACCCCGCTCTCCTGAGCCATACCGCGCATGAACTCGGTGAGCCGTCGCCGGATTATCTGACAGGGGCTCCATACGTCCAGATAGAGCAGGGTTGGGATGTTGAGCATGCAATAAGGGTTTGGGAAAGGAAGGTGAGGGAGGACGAGATGTTCGAGATCGGGACAGTGGTGGCCGAGATCCGTGAAGGCACTGTCAAGGGGAAGAGGTGTGTGGAGCCAGGAGGTACCGAGGGACAGATATTTAAGTTTGGAACCGAACGCAATCAACACCGTGTCGGGGTACGAAGAGCAATTGAGAAGGGTGAGACGTTCGAGGACAGGCATGCACCACATCTCGCAGATGTACGCAGCGAAGCCTGCGCAATCCCCCTCCATTTGCAGTTCGGTGAGATATGACAGATGGATTGGTAGCGCGTCGCCGAGGAAACGCCTCCACAGGAGGGGCAACTCGGTACGCCCGAGGATGAGCACAGTCAGATCGGTCTGGACGAATAACAACTGATGGATGAGTACGATGTTGTGGCCTGACAGCACCTCCGAGTCGCAATTGAACTCGAGTCGCTGGAGGCCTGTCGCGCAACGGTTCAGAAGGGCCTCTCCTGGTGAACCCGGCTGATTATTTGGATCCCATAGGCAAAACAAGTTTTGCCATCGTTCTAAGTCGGCCGGATCCTCAGAGGGTACGTGTAAGTCTGTATACGTCCCACGTGGAAGAAAAGTAAATGAGACAAGTGAGGTACACTCGCGAAGGATGTATGCAACATCCTTCTCGACCGTGTCCTGACATGCTGCAATGGTGACACAGGAGACAAAGCGAACGCGTTTGATGAGGCTTCGTGGATCTCTGGCGTAGATAGAAGAGGCGGCGCGGAGCGTTCGTGCGAGGGCGCAAATTTGTCCTATGCGATGTAGGGTAATATCCGCATACAGAGCTTCTGAGGCGGGTCCGTACCAAGACCTGCAGACAAGGGCGAGAACTTTGCGGGTGCTTTGAGAGACTACGCACGGGCTACGGGGTCCAGCGGCCAGCGAATAGTCGCACAACTCGGGAGGTGGGATGGTCGCCTCAAATACACGTAGGAGTACTTCTGGAGGGAGCACGCTGAGACCCGAGTTTGCGGCAATTGTGGTCGGTCTCTTCGTTCGACATTGTTACTATTAGGACATGTGGAGAAGCACGTGCAATGCGGAATCTTCTTACCTCATCATTCCTTCCAGTGTTTTTCTCCGATATAAGCGCAATTTCTTCCGTGAGCCTCGCACGCTCGTTCTGCAATGAGTCGACAAGCTCCCGCAATGCAGTGTTGGCTTCTTTGAGGGCGGCATTACTTTCCCTCAATGCGTCGTTGAGTTCCCTGAGATGCACGTTCTGTCGCACAAGGTCCGTGGCATCCATGGCCGTATAGCAACCTGTCCGTGGAGGAGATGCCCGGTGGACACGAGGTTTCAGTTGAGACTGAGTACTGAGTCGTGATGCGGCCAAGGAGACGCGTCGCTGAGACGCTCACCGCGTATGGACGACACGTGATGCGCGTCCCAGGGGGACACGTCTTGCCAGCGTCTTCCAACTTCGGCAACGTTTGCTCGACGCTGGCAACGAACGGCAATGCATCCTCCTTCTCCCTATACCCTGCAGCCCCATATCTGACCGTCGCACTGCGTTTGGAACTCATTTTTTTCTCACCGTTTGGTTCTGAGCGAGTGCAGGCGACACAGGCACACCCCAAGATGGCTCAAGAACGGACTCTGAAGCCACGGCCATTACCAAGGGTCCTGTTGGTCACACTGATTCCTACCGCGGCTTGGTTCCTCTTGCGACCATTGCTTGATCCTGCCCCGCCATTACCCGCATTGCACGCTTGCGTAGGCTTCTCTCTGCTCGCTTTCTTGGGCGCTCTTTACTTGGTGCCTGCGCTCGGCCAAACGTTCATTCAAGCAAATCTGAAGGGGAGAGATCTGCTGAAGACGTATGATACACCCATGTGAGTTGTAGCCGCTGATGATGTGCATATAGCAGCTTGTTTATACTGTCTGTGTAGTCCAGAGAGCCAAGGGCTTATCTGTGCTTCAATATACATCGTACTTCTCATCCTATTTATCCCATACGCGTTCACCGAATCCATCAACAACCACCATGAAACCGCGCAGAGAGCTCGGGAAGGACTAATCGTCAATGAGTTTCCTCATCACCAAGTAAGTGTGTCCCATGTATCAGTTGCACATCCACTCAAATCACGTCGCAAGCTAGCAGTATATCTCTCGTCACTACTCTCCCTCCTGATGGCCACCATGCTGGGATTCCTAGACGATGTCTTTGATATACGATGGCGGCACAAACTACCGATTCCCATCATCGCATCCATCCCACTTCTCATTGTCTACTACTCAGAGCGCGGAGCGACTGACATCGTGGTCCCCATTCCGTTGCGATGGCTTCTTGGGACACTCCTCAACATTGGTACGTATCGACGTCTCCTATGACGTACTTTCCAAAATTCTAAGTTACTGGTATAGGTCCTCTGTACTACCTGTACATGTCCCTCCTATCGACGTTTTGCACAAACAGCATCAACATCCTTGCAGGCATCAACGGCTCAGAGGTCTCACAGGCCGTCATAATTGCCATCTCAGTCATCCTCAACGACCTTCTCTTCTTGCCTTGGCCCTTCGGTTTCCGCATTCCCCTCCCTTTGCATGTGACCGATGGTCTCAAAGTCGGAGGCGTGTGGAGTGCTGGAATGGCCTACGGAAGTAAGATTTTGGTGGAACGGCATCTATTCAGTCTGTACTTGATGATGCCGCTGCTGGGAGTGTGTCTGGGTTTCATGTACCATAACTGGTGCGTAGCGCCCTCCAATCACGGTCGAAATTACCGTCTTGAATGTTTGGGACAAACAGGTATCCCGCCCGTGCATTTCCCGGTGATACGCTGTGCTACGTAACAGGCATGGCGTTCGCCGTCGTCGGGATCCAGGCGCACTACTCGAAGACATTGCTGTTGTTTTTCCTGCCCCAGATTTTCAATTTCGTCTTATCATGTCCGCAGTTATTTGGTCTGGTCCCTTGTCCCCGACACCGCGTTCCGAGGTGGGTATTCTCTTGGCTCCGAATCCACCGCTTTCCCCGTGGGGTACCGCCTGTTCCGCCCATTCCGACGCTGACTATTGGCTGTCCCCGCGGCGCTACGCAGGTTCGAGGCGGAGACGCAACTTCTCCATCCCTCGCGAGCCGAGTTCAAAGACAAGCGCCCATCATTGCTAGCGACGCTTGTGCTCCGAGTGTTTTCCGCGTTTGGCCTCGTGCAGCTCGAGGTTGATGAGAAGACAGGAGAGATTGTCTCGACCACGAACTTGACCATTCTGAACGTGTTCCTGCTCCGATTTGGGCCGATGAGGGAGGACCGTCTCACGCGAGTGCTGATTGCGACGCAGGTGAGTTTATTTTCGGGCACGAAGCGGACGTATTCAGGGTGGCGCTTGGGAAGCGTTCCGTCAGAAGCGTCGTGCGTGGCTGTGGTGGCGGAACGGTTTCCGAGAGCTGGAACCTGGAAACTCTCCTTTCTTGGCGCGCTGACCCCCCTTTGTAGGTTTGCGGAAGCGTGCTGGCGTTCTTCGTTAGGTATGGCCTCGCGGGACTCGTGTATGATGGAAACAGACGATAGGAATCAAACACATGGCGCGTGCTGGGTCTGTGGTGACTCTGTGACCACTCACATGTCCATCTTGATGTCGAAATGTCTTATGCCATGCCTATGCGACGTCATCAGTCGACGTCCGTTCATCGTGGACCCGCGCTTGCCACCCAACCTCCGACTGACGGGTGTAAGCGTGCACGAACGCGGGAGAATGGTCGGTACAGCCGCACTCGCGGGTGTCGTTATGGGTGTTAGAGCGTATACGCGGTGCGTGCTCTCACTGTGTTTGACAGAGTCTCATACACACGTTCTGTGTCCTTCGGTCCCGCTTCGGCCGACGCGGGGTGCGGGGGACGAAGGACGGGGGCCCGAGCGTCTGGGCGGGGCTCCATGGGCGGCTAGGGCCGGGAGTGGCGGTCTCCAATCACATGTGCCGGCGTTCTGTGACGGGCGCATGAATGCGATCGGTGCCCTCCTCCAGACCTTCAAATGAACATGGAAAGCCTTTCCGATCCCCACAAAACCCCCTCGCGCACTCGCCTTTCTCTCTCTGACCGCCCCCCACATCCTTCCTCACCCATTCCGCACCGTCTCTTCGCGTTTTGACCATGTCCAGCGAGCGCCAGCTATTCCAGACTGAGGTCGCACAGACCGAACAGTTCTTCAAGGTACGCGTGCCGTTTGGGACGTTCAGAAGCCCGCTGACGCGTTTGCGGTCGCGTGCGTCGTATCGCTAGGACCCCCGCTTCTGGAAGACCAAGAGGCCGTACACTGCCGCGGACGTCGTGTCGAAGCGTGGAACTCTCCCCATCTCCTACCCCTCTGACGTGCAGGCCAAGAAGCTCTTCCGCATCCTCTCGGAACGGTACAAGAATGGCACCCCCTCACATACCTACGGCGCGTGCGTGCTCTTCATTCTTGCTGCCGTGATCGCATCGCTAAGGGCCGCTCCACAGACTTGACCCCGTGCAGATCACACAGATGGCCAAGTACCTCGAGACGGTCTACGTGTCCGGCTGGCAGTCGTCGAGCACGGCCTCGAGCACAAACGAGCCTGGGCCCGATCTTGCAGACTATCCGTCGAACACCGTACCAAACAAGGTAGAACACCTGTTCATGGCCCAGCTCTTCCACGATCGCAAGCAGCGTGAGGCACGGTCACGCATGTCCGAAAAGGAGCTCGCGGAGACGCCCGTCATCGACTACCTCCGCCCTATCATCGCCGACGCAGACACCGGCCATGGCGGGTTGACAGCAACGATGAAGCTCGCGAAGATGTTCGTCGAGAAGGGTGCCGCCGGTATTCACATCGAGGATCAGGCGCCCGGGACGAAGAAGTGCGGGCATATGGCGGGCAAAGTGCTCGTTCCTATACAGGAGCACATCAACCGTCTTGTCGCGATCCGCCTCCAGTTCGACATCATGGGCGTGCACAACCTCGTCATCGCTCGTACAGACTCTGAGGCCGCGACGCTCATCACGACCAACGTCGACGAGCGTGACCACCCTTTCATCCTCGGCTCGACGAACCCAGACCTCCGACCGCTCAACACTGAGCTGAACGAGGCCGAGCGAGCGGGCAAGACGGGCGCTGCATTGGAGGACGTCGAGGAGAAGTGGATGGCCGCTGCAAATGTTCAGCTCTTCTCGACAACTCTCGCCAACGCACTGCGTTCGCAAGGCGCGTCCCCTGCGACTCTTGAGAAGTTCGCTGCACGGATCGCGCACGTGTCATGGCCCACCGCCGTCTCTATCGCGCAGAAGGAGTTCGGACTCCGGAAGGTGCCGTTCTGGGACTGGGACGCGCCGCGGACACGGGAGGGCTTCTACCGCTACCAGGGTGGGACGCAGTGCGCGATTAACCGCGCTATCGCGTTCGCGCCGTACTCGGACCTGCTCTGGATGGAGACGAAGAAGCCGATCCTGGCGCAGGCGAAGGAGTTTGCCGAGGGCGTGCACGCCGTGTACCCCGAGCAGTGGCTCGCGTACAACCTCAGCCCGTCGTTCAACTGGGAGGCGGCCGGGCTCAACACGGACGACATGAAGTCGTACGTGTGGGAGCTTGGCAAGCTCGGCTTCGTCTGGCAGTTCATCACGGTACGTCTCTATGAGATGTGTGTCGTCGCAGATGGCTGACTTTGCTTGTAGCTCGGTGGTCTGCATTCGAACGCTTATATCAGCGACCTGTTCGCTCGCGCCTACGCGACGGAGGGCATGAAGGCCTACGTCGAGCTCGTCCAGCGGCGCGAGCGTGAGATCGGCTGTGACGTGCTCACGCACCAGAAATGGAGTGGAGCGGACTACATGGACAACCTCATGAAGACCGTAACGGGCGGTGTGTCGTCGACGGCAGCGATGGGCAAGGGTGTGACGGAGGACCAGTTCAAGTCTAAGCTGTGAGCGGTCCCATTGATATATGGATTAGTGGATGGACGTTTTTGGTTTGGGTCTTGTAGTCTTGTATTTCTATCCTGCATTGAGATATTATCAATTAATCAATGAAGCTTCCTATCGATGCCCGCGTTCGCTCTAAATCAATGAATCACTCAAGCCTTACTTGATCGGATGGGGAAACGGGAAGCCACGATAGTACAGATTCTACAAGATGCGCGATGATGCGCGATCTCCACAAGGCCAAGCCGCATGTCCACTGAGGTTCTCGGTGGGAAGGTTGTGGTGAGCTGCAACTATGTAGTGACTGGATTCGTCCTTTCGACGGGCAGGGACGTCATGAGGTCTTGTCTCCGAATTGTAGAGTCATACGTTTATCTCGCACCTCCTATCGGTGAACAGGGTTATAGCCCTTGCGGGCCGATGCCTGCGAATGCGCACAATTGGTTATTGAAGGCAGGCATGCTGTATAGAAAGCTTAGTCGTATACATACGAGGTTATGGAACGCTAAAGGTTCGGGGATATCGTACGAAGCATTAGAGAATACGCGCAATATAACAGCACAGTCCGCGACCAACACAGTTAGTGTAGGAAGTCCACAATTATTATCTGTCCGCTGATACCATACGCCTCAAGAGCGTCGTCATCTCCGATACGGAGCAGGATTGTTCCGCCACATGAGCCAGCGCACGTCTTGTCAGGCAGACGCCCCTTATGGCTACGCTGGACAAAGACTTCTGGCGGCAGAGTGGTACCTTCGCACGAGCACGGGTATTTGAACACGTTGTCTATCGCTTTGAGCTCGCCTTCTATGGTATACGTGTAACGGGTATGTAGCCGACGGTCGCTGTCAATCCTGCGAAGAGATGTGAACGTGCGGTCAACGCATGCAGAGAAGGACAGCATGAAAGCTGTCTGCGATACTCACTTGAGCCCGATCTCGCACATCCGTTTCGTCACCTTCTCCATGCGCGCCCTGGCTTGAATCCTGGGCTGCGCCACGATCGAGTACGCCCCATAGAACTGCATGACCTGGCCGTCGCCCTCCGCTCTACGGAGCTTGTGTCGTAAGAGCGTCGTCTTCAGAGCACTGAAGAACGCCTCGGGAGTGACATAGACAACGCCGCCAGACGCCCGTATCGTCTCGACACGGAAGTAGTTCGTCTTGTCCGCCGCTGCGGGCTCCTGCCGTGCACGATAGACAGCGGTCCAGTCCGAGTACCACTCGCGGAAGTCCGCTTCGATAGCCTTCTTCGTCCGCCGGCGCGGCTTCGTGACTGGCTCTGGGTCTGAGGGAGGTAATGAGGATGATGGCCCAGCCGTTGGTTCGGGTGGGTCTTGGCGTTGCGCGAGTGCGCGCATTCGACACATCGCGCACGGATTCATCTTGTGAGTCGTGCTTTGGCAGACCTGGCACTTCGGTTTGACCTCTTCTGTGAGTCGACGTCTCTCGGAGTCGCTGGGCTTCTCCTGCTGACTGGGCTGCGATCGAGAAGATCCCGCGAGAAGAGCTCTTGCAGCCGAGAGGGTGCTCGATGCCAGCTGCTCGGCAAAGACGTGTGTTGGCTTCGGAAGCTTGGTGCCAGATGTCGAGGTGTTGCCCGTTGACGGAAGGGCTGAAGAAGGCGTTGAAGAAGACGAGGTGGACGGTGCATAGGATGAGGATGCCACATCCGCCACCAGTGTACTACTCGTGACCTTGGGGATCGCGTCTCGTGTTCTGGGTAAAGCTATTGCTGGGCGAGGTAGAGGTTCATCGGGTGTAGCCAGAAGGCTCTTACGCACTGATGCTATCCCTTTGCGACGGAGACTTGGTGGGACCTCGACATAAGGCTTCGAGAGCGTGGCTCGCGATACCGGGACATCAGGAGCAGCCTCGACCCGTTGAACCTTCGAAGGCGACTCTGACACAATATCACTTGGGCGACCACGCTTCCTCGGCTTCACGCGAAATCCCGACACACCCCCTTTCAGGGCCGAACTGGGAGTTGAAGATGTGTTCTCCTGTTGGGCCGGTGACCTCACCGTAGCACTGGCGGGATAAATGTCCCCGATGCGACGAGATTTGGAGGAAGAAGCCGTGGTAGGATCGTCAAGAGCTCGTTTCTTGGACAAGGCTGATAAGGCGACTTAGTTACGACGAAGATCTAAGACAAGAACACAAGAATATGCACCTTTAGTGTCTAGAGCCAAGGTTGCCGGCAACCTGGATGAAGAGGTTGTCGCAGCAGACACAGCGGACGCCCTGGAGGTGGGAGAGGCTTGAGGGGTGCGACTTGCGACAGCATCTCGGAGAGAGCCCAAGGGAGTCATGGCAACAAGCGGATATGCTTTACGCACAGTGGTGGGTCCAGTCGGGTAGAGATACTCACCGCCGCCGATGTTTACCCTCTCTTTTTGCAGAGCCTTCACGGTATCGGAATGGGTGTCGGACGCGCGCCGTGACAGTGTGGGCACTAGAGACTCCGTAACTGTGCCTTTGGATCGAGCAGGGGTAGCACTGCCGTACTGGTTGGGAACGGAGGAGATCATAGCTGACACCGAGGTGCGCGGCCCTGGTGCAGCTCGCCCCCTATGAGCGTTTCCGGCGTGTTTACGGACTGCAGAGGCATTCTTGTTGGAGAATTCGCCACAAGGGCAGCTGATGACTTTAGTATTGATGTCTCTGTGAACCGTGACTTGTGACGCTATAGGACGCAGTGTCAACGAATAGCAGGAGTCTGTAATCGGCGGTCACGGTCCGTGCAAACCTGATGCGACACGTACCTCCATACCATACTTTGGTTGTCTGGCCATGAATGTTGGAGACATGAGAGCTGAGATTGTGGTCATTGTCGCTAGAAGACGCCGACTGGGCAACGTAGTTGCATCCTTCTGGATCGCGATAGGGACAGGGCTTTATGAGGATACGCGACTTGAAAGCCGTCAGTCAAGCCTGAGCGCTGCCTCCAAGCCCGCCGTTGACACTTACACCAGTTCCAGACATGTCTGTCGCAGTCCACGAGGCAGGCGGCGCCGGTAACAGCCCCAGTCTATCGTCGCCCGAGGTCGTCGTCTAGAACAACGCGCGACTCACGCTTCCGTCGTGTCACTGGTACGGCGTAACTGACGCGTTATGTCACAGCGGTCACCGTTCTAAACGCGGCGTGTCACATCTCACTGCAACCGGCGCTTGAACTTCAATTGACACCGTTGATACGCCATCGCTGCACGTCAACGTCCTTGGCTCCCCCATCGTGAGTCAGAGTAGGCTCTACGATAATTATCTGACCTGCTTTGTGTTTGATCTCCTCAGAGTACAAGGATGGCGACACCGAATGCTGACGTCTTAGATCACATCATGTCCTTTGCGGACGTGGGGTCCATCCTGGCCTGCATGCAAACATGCCACGCAGTCAATCACGATGGCGCACGAAACCTCCTTGCCCATCCCCTGAAAGTCGGCACTGACAAGCAAGTTTGCCAACTGCTTGCTTTCTTCAAACCCACCCGCGCGCCTGCCGAAGGACCCTATCGTTTGCGTTGCCTCCGCCAGCTCACCATAATGCCCGCCGGGGAGTGGGTCCCCTCCTCGTATTTCGACTCTCAAGAAGGAAGGGAAGCCATTGTATACCTGTTGCTCCATGCTCATAACCTCACGCGCCTCAATGTCTACGATGTCGAGAGTCTCCTCACTGCGACTCCTGATTTGGCAGCTGCGATCGCCGCACTCAAGTCGATCAGAACTATCGAGCTGAGGTCCGTCGGGAAGCTCGGCCGCAAATTGCTTCAGGAAATGCAGTCACGACTTGTCAATGTTATGGTAGACCTCGTCCGCGATGTGGACTCACACTCCGAGGAAAGAGATCCAGCATTCCTCCTATCCCACTCGGCCTCTACCCTTGAGTACCTTGAAGTGGACTCCCCCACAGCCTGCCACCATGCCACACAGTACCCTCACATGTGGTCACTGCGTCTTCACGGTGTCGATACTGGGAATCTCGTAACCTCGCAATTCGTTCATTCGTATCCCAACCTCCGCTCGCTCGATATGAGGTTTTGCAGTATCTCTTCCGACATCGATTTCGAGCTCAGTGATAAACGGAAGATGAATTTGGCTCTCCTGCGATCACACGGCGTCTGGAAATTTCTGACTTACGTCTGTGGCCAGATCCCCACCCTCTACACCCTCGCGCTGCAATGCCGAGTTCGACGACTCGCGATCGATTACATCGTATGGCAGGGGAGCACCGCCCAACAACTCGACCCCCATTTTGAAATGTTGGCTACCGTATTGAGGGACACTCAACCTTCGTTGATAGAGATTGCCATTCCCAGTGTTTCCCACCTCATGAACACATCGTTCACCCATACTTTTGTTACCGTTGGTGCACGACGCATCAAGTGTCTGTCTATAAGAATCAACCCAGGACACGAGGACGGGCATCAAAGTGTCGAAGCACTATTGGTGAGTAACGTATTGCAACAATGCGAATCTTCCGCCGAGGCTCTGACGACGAAGTGCACAGGAGGGCTTGCATAGCTTGCTACGCAAGCTAACACTGATAAGTCTGCGGCTCGAACTCTTGTGGTACGGGATGTGTCGGGCTCGGGTTGCTGCCAGCACACGGGATAGAACAAGCCCTCCACCGGAGGAGCCGTACCCGACAGAAGCGGCCTTGGATCGCCTGGACATCGAGAATATTGCTGTTAGCACGTTCCGGGTCAGCGCCTCAATGAAAGCTTTGACGGTCATCTTCACGAAAAATTATGGACAAGATTCTATCATTGTCCACCGTGGCGAGCCTCTGGCCTACTACGAAACGGATGAATTCCTCGACGCAAGTGTCTCTGAGGACGACTGAAGCTGATTGGTGCTCAACAGTCCTCTCAGGAAGGTGCGTCATGGCATGATTGTTGAGGCTCTGGGTCGACATTATCTTGCAGCCACCTTGCAATGCGTCCGTCCCCTGAGCAGGAGCCCATGTACAGACTCATGGAGTAGGTGTGCTTTCACCCTCGGACGTCCTACACACTACTCATTGTAGAAAATTTTGACAGGTTCGTTGTCGTTACATTGAATTCTTGTGAGATAAAAGGATTCCTGTCACGTTTACGTTGCGTTGCGCGCTATGGTATCCTTTATTCACATACCTCTAAACTTCTCAGAATCATTTCTAAACACTTTTCTGTAACATTACTGGCTGTGCCCATCACAATGTCTCCTAGGAACATAGACGATTTCCCTCGTGTTGTAAACTGAGTTCATGACTGAGTTCGAACTGAGATGTATTGCACTTATTCATATCTCCGGACCACTGTCAAGGGCCCAATCTTGTTGTGTGGTTAGGATGCGCGCTTGAGCGTCGCGTCGGTTCGCCGTCAATTCCTCCTTGAGCGCTGTTCTCCATACACTCATCCTCCGCGTGCCGTCTACACATATTGTCTACCTTTACAACCACGACATGGACCCATCAGAGAAGATAGAAGCAGCTTCCAAGTTTCTCCTGCAATCTCCACCAGGAGAGATCAACGACGTCCTCAACGGTGATTACCCGTTTCTGACATACATCAGACGTCCATCGTGCCGTGCTTCCAGCACTCTCTTGCATTCGCTGAAGCCTTGCCAATCCTACCAGATGTACGGAACATCATCTCGGATGACGACTCGCTGCAGGCCGGCGTCCTTCCCGCCCTAAGAGAGTACAACATCACCCAGTTCACTACCGCTGAGGTGCCTGGGCACCAGCATCAGGTGAGTTCCTGTCATATGGCAGAACAGAGAGTGGGAACAATAACTTGGAGAGTATAGTCCATCGTCAGTGAAGCCGCACGGATAGCAAGCACGAGCGAGGATGCAGGCGAGGAGGCGTCGTTGGACAGGTACTGGGATCCGCGGTCACGGACAAGCTTCCGTTTCGACCATCTCAGCCTGGTGCGTATCCTTTACTCCCCGTTCCCCCACCATCCTCATCTGTACCCAATATCCATATAGGAAACATCCGAACCCGAACACGTCGAGCCTGATCCGGAGTCTGAGCCGTTCCGGTAAGGCACATCATCGCTCATCGCTCCCTCCCCCGTCCGTGCGACTGAGAGAGCCCGAATGCAGCGCAGCACTCGAAACAGCAGCCCTCACATACCTCAAAGCGCATTACCATGACGGTGTCGCGTCAGTGTTCCCCACAGAAGGCTCGAGTACCCGCTACATCATCCAAATCGTCGCCAACAAGTACAACCCTAACAATTACTGGTATGTCGTCTCTGTCTTGATCCCCACCCCCGCATACCCTCTCCGGAAGATGAGCTGAGCGATGGACCGATCACACAGGTCCGGCCGCTGGCGCTCCGAATATACCATCGACACCGCCTCCAAGTCGCTCGAAGGCAAGATCCTCGTGAACGTGCACTACTACGAGCAAGGCAACGTCCAGCTCTCGACCACCCACACCGTCTCTCTCACCCTCCCGCCCGCGATCGTCCCCTCGGGTGGTGCCGCCGCCGCGACGAAGGTGCTCGCGCTGGTCGAGGCCGAAGAGGGCAAGTACCAGAGCTCACTGAACGACGCGTACGCCGAGATGAGCGAGAAGACGTTCAAGGGCCTCCGGCGCGCGCTCCCGATGACGCGCTCGAAGCTCGACTGGGACCGGGTGCTTGGGTACAAGCTCGGTGCGGAGCTGTCGAATAGTAAGGGAGCGTTTGGTACGTCGTGAGCGCGGGCGGGGCATAGCATATAGTGGCCGAAAGAAGTAGATACAAGCAGCAATGTGTATATAAGGGATTCTAGCGTACAACGGGCGTCGTGGCAAGTGCTGCTCTCCGGTACCGAGAGCCATATCGAAATGATATGCAGATAGAATGTGAGTGTTGGCCTGAAAGGTTCACACTTATAGCTTGGACGTAGGGTCGGGGAGGGCGTACATCGCGTCGATGTACGGCTTGAACTTCTGGTACGTCTCTTTTCTGGATGGATTGTCAGCGTTCAAGCAAAGTCATAAATTGTGATGACACTAACCGGCGGATTTTGAGCGTCGGCGTAAGGCAGTCGTTCTCCACAGTGAAGGCGTCCAAGGTGACATGGATGCGCTTCACCCTCTCGAAGCTGCAAGCCACTCCCATCAATCCCTGTCCATGCGATACACACAGCGAGAGCGTACGCACCCCTTGAGCTTCCTGACATTCTCCTCCTTGTCGATCTCCGTCAACACCGCGTCGACGATCCTCGGGTGCTGCGTATACCTCTTGAGCGCCTCCACATCGTTCGGCCGCACGCTCTCCCTGAGCACGCGCTGAACGAGCGCGGCGAGTTGGACCGGGTCAGGCACGACGACGGCGACGAGGTAGCTCTGGAACGAGTCCCCGTAGACGAAGAGTTGCGCGACGAGCGGACACGTCGCGTACACGTTCTCGACGTGCTCGAGAGCCACGTACTCGCCCTGCGCGAGTTTCATGATGTTCTTCACGCGGTCGACGATCTTGAACCGCCCCTGCGCATCGAGCGTCGCAATGTCACCCGTGTGCAGCCACCCGTCGGCGTCGATCGTCTCCTTCGTCTTCGCCTCCTCTGTGGGCCGTTCAGAAAGAGGATGGCGCTCGTGAGCGAGGATGGCGCCAAAAAGACAATGGGCACCCACCCTTGTAGTACCCCACGAACCGCTGGGCGCCGCGCATGCACAGCTCGCCACGCGGGAACGGCTGGTCCGTCGAACGATATCCGAGCTCCGGAACGTCCACAAGCTTGATCTCCGCCGTGGACACCGGCGCACCGACGGTACCTCCTGCGCTCGGGTCCTTTGGCCAGACGGTCGTGCAGCAGCCGCCGTTCTCCGTCATGCCGTAGCCCTCGGCGATGTCCGCGAGGAGGGCGATCTTGAGGAAGTCGGCGATGTTCTTGCTGAACGGCGCAGACCCGCACCCGATCATCTCTAGACGGCCGCCGAGGACCGCGCTGATCTAGATTGCGTGTTGTTGTTCAGAAACCATCTTGCGCCTCGAGAGTAGGTGAGAACGCACCTTGCGGAACACGAGCCTGTCCCAGAGCGGGTGAGTGAGCTTCCCGGCCGTCTTCAGGTTGTGGAGCTTTGTCGCGACTGCTTGACGGAACAATGCGCCTCGTAGGCCGGGGGCATCGCCCGCGGCCATCGCCGATTGGTAGACGCGGTTGAGGACCCGGGGCACGAGGGACACAAAGTGCGGCTTGAGGACCTGGATGTCCTCCAGGAAACGCATCGGATCTCCAGTTGTATACCCAATGCGCTTGCCCACTGAGACAGTGGTTAGTTCCATGATGCGCTGACACGAGGAATCAGAGGGGGCATCCAATCGTACGCGATGGATGACGCGTACCTCAAAAATATGAGCTAGGGGTAGGAATGCCATTGCAGTACGGTCTCCCCTGATCTCCACGGAATGTAGGAATGCATATACAGCCATGGCGAGGTTGCCATGCGTGAGCAATACACCTGTGGGGGATTTGTATCATGTTTTGTCCCGCTAGTCTCGCTATCTACGCACCCTTAGGAACCCCAGAGGTACCCGATGTGTAGCAAATGGTGGCCAATGTATCCGATGTCGGCTGAATGGGTTCTCTCAGATTGGCGCGACCAAACTCCTCAACTGTTCGGCATAGACGTCAACGATGACATCCCAGAACGAGCGCATATATGCAGCTGACCTTCGGTGATGTCCATGAACTTGATATTCCTCGTCTTGGCCCATGCCGTAAGCACGCGTTTCTGGTCGTCTTCAGTTTCTTCCAGGGAGACAATCATCTTGAGCGTGGGGAGTTTGTGGGCCAACGTGAGGAGAAACGGGATATGTTCAGGTGCTGAGAAGACAATAGACAGATCTGCATGGTTGATGCTAGGAAAGGACGCAAACCATAGCAAAGTCAGTCAAATGCGTGAACCTATGAATATTGAGTTGACGCATACACGTATTCTGCGATCGAAGTCAGTTATCGTTGGGCACATGGAGAGCACACGTAACTGACCAACTGAGTCTGCTCCGAGCGTATCATACAGCGCAACGGTTACCTTGCTATAGGCTTGCGACGCAAGATCAACCAGAAGCCAATCTACGCGCAAGGACGCGTCAACGGTGCAAAATACTTTTCGGATAGACGGAGGCACATACTGGGGCAATTCTTGCTCCATATACCGACTGTGTCGAGACCTCCTCCACCAAGCTCCTTGGTCTGGAAAAGCTTGTACAGCGCGCTTCCCAACGCACGCCGGCGCGCGTCGACCTCGGGCCAGGACTGCCAGACGTGATAGTTGGCATAGGTCAGCGGTTTCCGAGAGAGGATAGGACGGTGTCCGAGGAAGGGGCCGCCCTCGCTCTTGCGGTAGCCTTCGTTATAGACGTCGACAAGATTCGTGTAGACGCCTGGCGTGTCAAGCGACTCCAAGGGAAACTGAGCTGGTGCGTAGTAAGAGCGGTCGAGCGTTGTGCTCGCGAATGAGTAGTGAAAGCGACTTACAATGACGGTAGACGGCTTTGGAGAAGACACGTCGGCGGTGAATATTCTGACAAGTGTAGCAGAGTCGACAGCAAATACTCACGACTCTCTCCCGGTCCACCTGTGCCGGGTACAGTGACCGACTGCTTGTTGTAGTCCGCGCCGGCAGGGAGTGGAATGGGGAGCTCGTTGAACTTGGATTTCGTCGTCATGGTCGTGGCGGGCGCGGAGGCGGTCGGGTACGGGGTCGTGAGTGATAGCGGGCAGGAAAGAGCGGGGGTAATTGTGCCATGTGGGGCAGGCCTACGCTTTAACTCGTCCGGGGAAGAGGAGGTCGGTGGCGGGCGGGGTCCGTGATTCAGCTCGCGTCCTCGAAATCTTGACCGGAGCCGATCTGGACGACTTTGACTGCCCTGATCGACTAAGCCACTCGCAGCCGCCCAGCTTGATCAACCTCTCCCATCCAATCGGATCACGCCGAAGCATCATCCCCACTGACCTCATACTTCTCCGTCATGCCCACACAACGTACATTGACTACTACTTGTGCCGCTCGTTCAGTGCATACATTCTTTGCGATATATTCACGACTCCCTTCGTTCCTCTTCCGCAGACTCGCCACTACCAATGTACCCATCATGAAGCGCGTTGCGGTTGTCGGCGCCGGACAGTCACCTGAGCCAGTCAGCCCCTTTCTCGTCAGGAGCCTTGGCGAAACCATCCTTTTGCTCTCAATCTTGACGCATCCGTAGGCTGTCCTGGCTCACATGCGCTGACGTACCTCAAAGGATGTTAGCAGAGACGTTTACTCGGCAAGGCCTAGGCTACAGTAAAGCGCATCACTGATACTATTCTGAGTACACTGTCATGCGTACTGGAGTGGTAGGCCTTTATAGTCGCATCGCAGTGCCTCCTGCCACACCGGCCCAACTCCCTCCTCCTCGCAGCCGACTTGCATACCAGTATCACGGAGGATGAAATACTCCCTATGGGGTGTCTGGACAACCGCGACTGCCGGATGCAACGCGTCTCCCCGGGCAGAGGTGAAATGCACACTCTCAACATGGTGATGTCTGCGGGAAGCGTCAGTCGAGACAGCGCTTCTACTGGATGCGCTACTCACTCCGGTAGATATAGGTTTAGCGCAGGAGCTTTCATTCGAATTGGATGCTCGACCCGTTCGGGGAGCCCGGCGAACTCTTGGGCCATCTCATTCGCCGTCCTCCACTGGCCGCTGACACTGAGTCAGGTCATGACGTCAGCCCTCGTTACCTCGGAACGAATCAAGAGGAGCTCACCTGTTGCTTACCACGCATGCCAAAACGTATCGTTCTGCGACCGTCTTCTTCAGCCCGCCCACCACGCCCTCACCAGCAATCCTCTTCAACCACAGCCTGCTCAAACCGCAGTCGTAGTCTTCCTGACATGCCCACTTGAGATGCGAGAGCAAAGACAGCCCCGAATTCGCAGCTGCAACTCTCTCGGATATGTACGCCGACCAATCGGCGCGTACTGGATACCTTCCGACTGGACGCTCACCGGCACCAGGCGGCGACCGGCCGACGACTTCACACGTCGCTTCAAGCACGTACAGTGTTTCATGTCTTCCTTGCCGGGTCGGGGTATGCGGGTATTGAATCGAGACTGCCCAGATCTCCCCTTCGACGACTTCTCGCGTGTCGAAGATGGTGCCATGCAGCCAAGAATCCGGATGATCACTCGCTTTCCCGGGGCTCCCAACAGACATCTCAAACCACACGCGAGTCAGCGCAAATCTGCGTTCTCAGTATGAACGTCAGGAGCATCCCAACATGATGTTCGAGAGGACTGACCGAACGGCGGTGAGCAATTGCTTGGGATGATCAGGACTCGACCAGAGACGTGGTGCGATCGGATCCGGAAGTCCACTCTTGACGAAGAAACGCGCGAGGAAAGAGGTGTCGTAGACGTGCCTCCTCTGGACGACTTCTGCTTCCCGGGCGCGTAGGTAGGGCCACATGTTAGTCATAGCCTGCGAGTACTTCCGCAGGACATCCTCTTTCAGCCTACGTCCCCCAAACTCTTGTGACAGAATACACGACGCAGACAGATAGACTAGAGTAGGAAAGGTATCAGTCCAGTATTCTGCACATTGGGATGTACGACACCTCACCAGCGTATCGAAACGCGCGTGACACGAGACAGCACGCAGCACGCTCCGTGTTTGACAGGCCGCTGAGAATGACCGCCCATCGATGGACCCGTTTGCGCTGCGCAAGCGATGGGGGAAGAGTGATAGGACGCAGGTCGGGCACCGGTGCCACAAAGTCTGCTAGGCTTATAAGCGAGGTTTCTTCAGTATTGCATACAGTCACAGAGGTATCAAGGCGAGTCAAAGAAGCGGAGTTTGTGGTAACATGAGGAGCAGATGAAGCAGTGTAGGTCGCCTTCTTGACCACGAGCGGTCTAAAGCGTTTGGCCGGGGCAGACAGAGGGACTAGCTCAGACGGTTGGCTCTTCGTTGGGATGTCCACAGTCACTCGGAGAACGGAAGCTGCGAGAGTTGATATCTTCGGGAGCTCATGTAGTCTAGCATCAGACACAGGGTCCAAGGACTCGTTGGGAGTAAACGTCGCCGAGGACAACCGTGGCCTTTTGGCCGCAGGAGGAGGCATCGAGTCAATGCTGGGTCGGAGCCGCCGTAGTGATGCATTTGGGAGTACCGGAGGACGATCGAAGGAGGCCACGCGGGACTGAATGCTGGTTTGTGCAGCGGCAGATGCTGTCCGAATGGGTTGGGGGCCGGAGCTGGGCGTCGACTGAGACGCGGCTGCAATTGAGCCTGTGTCGACATTGGTGCTTCGCAAGAGTGAGAGCCCCGCCTCTTGGGCAGTAGAGAATCCAGAAGCATCGGATGACGCAATCACACGAGCAGCCTGAAGACGTTTGGCTTTGGGCTTGCGGGCTTTGGTGGGGGGCCGTGAAGTGACCACATTTGCACTCGACCCTTCGGTGCTGCCAGCGCCTATTGTGTTCCCCGTTCCGAGAGGAGTTGCGCCGGATAGTGTGGCATGATCAAGGCCCAAAGCTGTTGAGGGAGCAGCTGTGATTGCGGTTGGAGGGTTAGATCCCGTGGGCGTTTCCGGACCAGCGGTCGCGCATATCCCACTCTCCACGAGCTTCTGTAGAATAGCTTGCTTGCCCAGTTTCGAGTAACCAGGAATTTTTCTCTCCTTGCATAGGCCCTTGAGTTGCGGTACAGTCAGCTTCGAGAGAGCAGCCTGGGTATATGCGCCGGATAGGCCCGGAGGGATGGCGCTGGACGACATGGTTCGAGTCTTCGTGTGGTCGACAGGTTGCCTCTATGACTCCCAATCTGATACTGGACTCTAGAGGATTTCAGCGGGCTGTTATATGTCACTGTGAATTCCTGGTCGGGATTCTTGATACCTGGGGAGGCACGTGGTGGTGGTCAAGAGGTACTAGCAGGTCTCTTCGGAGCGCGTCGCTCTAACACTGACAGTGACAACGCACGCCGCACGTGGCATCTTCTCGTCCGAGTCCGGGGCCAACTTCAAGTTGAACCACACTACAAGTACTCTGCGTGTAGAAGGACGGTGCTCAAGGGCACCCGTACCTCTTGCATTGCTGACCTCAGTAACAAAACTCTTCGTTTCTCATTGTCATATTCATCCTTCTGGCCTTCATGGTCGCGTCTCCGAAGAACCTCAAATATCCGACGACGCCACTGTACAAGAGCATCAGAACCCTGACAAGCGCGGACAGCGGTGCTTCGTCTATTACCAGGGCGGTGAC
Organism: Coriolopsis trogii; assembly: GCA_020543525.1. NCBI lineage: Eukaryota > Fungi > Basidiomycota > Agaricomycetes > Polyporales > Polyporaceae > Coriolopsis > Coriolopsis trogii. Next base: position 1,537,981 of record JAHYIO010000023.1, on the reverse strand, counting down.
CGGTACTTCAGAAAGAAGCGGCCTCTCGGTAAGCACGATAACGAGTGCATCACCAGCCAAGATAGACGCATCTGGAAGGACGTCGTCGAGGTCAAGAACATTGACGACCTGGCCGACGTCAGCAATAAATGCAACGCACTCAAGAGGATTGCTGGCTGGACGCGGTTTTCGACAGCCAGGGGACAATCCAGAAAAGGCTCTTTGACGACATTGACCTTGTGTCGCGTTGCGTGGAGAAACATTCTCAAAATGATCTAGAGATCCCCCAGTTCAACTCACTTCCTCGAGGTTGGCGCGATGAGCTCAGAAATTGCATCGCCCATTCCCAGTCGCATCGACGGTACTTTCTGACAATCGTGCACGAATAGCGAAGTTCAGACACCGTAACGCAGGCAGGCTCTCCTGCCCACGCTCGGCTTCGGAGTTGCGCAGTGGGTGCATTCGTGCCACGATTCCCAATGCCTCATAATTACCAGCACGAATATGCTCCGCCCAGACCCGGAAGTAACCCGGGGTCGGTCTGGCATAGCAGAGCAGTTGCGAGTTGCAACGTCTTCTGCAACATACCCCGATTGGTTACCTTGCCCTTTGCAGACGCGTAGGGTGTATCATATGTTTATGGGTTTGAGACGTATCGCGTACAAGCATGGCTCATAATACAGTAGCATATCCTACGACCGCAACCCGACTCCCGAACGCGGATAACGATTAGTGGATAATAACGACCAAACTTCGGGTAAGTGGACTCCAAAGCCCATACGCACGAGACATACTGCATCAGCTCCCAATCGGCTCCCAGCCCTCTGCGAAACCGTTGGTCCAAGCGTGCGGGGCTTCGTGTTATGCATTGCAGCATGCGCATGCGCGTATTAGACCTTGTAATCCCATCGCCCATAGACAGCCGTCATCATCCCGCGAGGTGTCCCCTGAGAACGAGGGACAACAAGAGTAGATGCGTCTAGTATAGACGGATGGGCTTGCCCATCGTACTCTTGATGTGGAGCGACTTGACGTTCTGCCAGTTCTTCTTGAGCAGCGACACAAGGAAGTTGATGCCTGGAGTGATGTTAGGTCTATATAATTGGAAAAGTGATGGCGTTTAGCACGTACTCAGCATGACGTTAGCGAGAACCTGGTCGTCGGTCATCTGGACGTGGCCGACAGCGACGCCCAAGCAAAGAACCTTCTTGAGCTGGAATTTGATCGTCGAGCGAACCTCGTTGAGCTTGCTGCTGAGGTCCTCCGCATGAGAAACGGGGGTGGGGAACTTGCCAGCTATGGAGGACGATCTCATGAGCCAGTAAACCTCAAGCGGACGATGAGCTAGCGTACCCTTGGAGAGACCGGGACCAAGGAGACGGGGGATCTGCTTGATGAGCGCCTCAGAGGCCAAGAACGCGTCGTAGCTCTTAGCGAGCTTTTTGACGAGCTTCTTGTTCTTGTTGAGCCTGCGCAAGGGTACGTGTAAGTACAATACGGAGCAGGCAGGATAGAGGTCAGACGCTCACTTCTTCAAGTCGTCAACGGACTTATACTCGAGATCAATCTGCTTAGCACGATCGATGTCGGCGGCATCGGCGAGAATGCAGATGGACATGCGGGGACGGGGGATATGAGGAAGCCTGCACACCGGATGTTCTGTTGACTGTGGAAGACCACGAGTAAATCATGGCGGTACGCACTTGACCGTTCCCGAGAAACGCTTGTCACGCTGGGGGTCGTAGTTCTTGAGACCAATCTGGAGCTCAACGGTCTCGACGAAGTTGCGCTTCTTCTCGCCGTTGGACTCGGCAAGCAGCTCCTTGATAGAGCCCCGCACGCTTGCCACTGAGAGCTTGGATCCGCCGCTGAACGACGCAATGAGCGCATGGTCTATGTCCACTAAGAGCTTCACAAAAGTACCTCATGCTTTTTCGTTAACTTCTTGAAGTCTTGAGGGCTGTTGGGTGACGAAAGTATTGGGGTTGCGCAACGCCTACTCAAATCTTCGTTGTGCTCCGTGGGAACAACTGTATAGCGTGACTGTTGGGTGACTGTATGTCACAGCGGAGTAACTGCCGTGACTCTGCGCGACGCGTCTCATCACGCGATCGGTACGCGTGAGGTCTCCTGGCTCGCGAGATATCTAGCCGACCACGGAGACTGCACGTCCTCTCTGAGTCTCAGCATCGCAGCTGCGACCGTGTCATCTGAGATTCATCCAGGCATGGATTCCTCACCTGGATCCTCTGTATCACACGTTTTCCGAGCTCCCCATCATCTCAATAGCTCAGGGTTGCGCATCGAGTACGCTGAAGGCAAAGGCAGGGGAGTGTATGGTAAGCTCGCTCCTGGCCCAACGAGTACGCTCCCTACATTCAACAAAGGTTGATATCTAGCGTGTCGCGAAATTCCCGCCCAGACCGTTATCGAGATCAGTCCCGTTCTACTCTTCAATGCAGACGAGTATCGAGAGCACGGACGGCATACAGTCCTCGATCACTACACATTTGTTTGGAGAGATGGCAGGATGGCTCTTGCTCTTGGACTAGGTCTGAACGTCTCTCATGAACTGAGCTGCATGTGGCCAAACTTAATTGCAGAATGCATGATCATCTAGGTTCCTTGTTCAATCATTCTCAGAGACCCAACGTCTCGTACTCGATAGACACGGCGACAGAGTCAATCCGATTCACGACCTCTCGCATGGTTCAACAAAATGAAGAGCTCTGTATATTTTACGGCCACAAACTATGGTTTGACCCTGTAGACGTTGTGGATCGTCCCGAGTCGTCTCTAGGATCTACACAAGCGCAGGATGATGGCTGGAGAGGGCCTTTCTCCAACAGCCTTTGGGACTTGGAGGAGGGAGAGCTTGTCTCGAATTCGGAGCTTAGTGCCTTCATGCGATGTGGGGACGGGCCAGATGATCAGGTCCTCCTCGAAGGCGAGCTACCGTTTCAGAGGCTGAAACTTACGCCTGAAGAGGACGATGAAGAAGTGATGGAAGCCGTGCGGAAGGGTGAGTTGCATGCATAGACTACTCATCAGTAACTGAACTGATGCTCATGAGCAGAGGACGCCTGGGCAGTCGACCTTCCTGACCCTCGATTCGCCGCTACCATGCTTAAGTTCGTGCGAGTCTTCGTGTTTTCTGGCCTCATGATTGACCTTCTCACACAGATGGCTGAAACAAGCCGGGTTGGACACCCCATCTATGTCGCATCTCAAACGAATCCGGAAAATTGACGATAGGATGAGCATGGTGCTCATACTGACTCGCGAGCATCCCGAGCCGCCCTCCTTTCCACCTCACATAGAGCTTCCTCCCCCGTATACCACCGCTGTCCCAAGGACTGCTGCACTCACCGTGACGTCCCTAAAGCTGAAGTCGACACTATGGCCGACTATATATGCCCCTCGTAAGAAGTTTGAGCCTGAGCCATGGACCAGGAGCAAGGTCCGTTGGGCATACAATGCCATGAAGGAAACGGTAAAGATTGCTCAAGCAGCCGGCAAAAGAGACGAAGTGAGCGTGTGGCTGTCCAACGTATATTCACGCGCTGACTGCTCGGCATAGACGCCTATCGCTGCATACGTGCCTCTCCCGTACGATGAGGAGAGTCGAACTGCGACTCGTATGCTACATCCAATCGGATCGCACGACACACGTCGCTCGGCATCTCACCCACTCCGACATTCCATCATGAACCTGGTCCGTGCTATTGGTGAACTGCGCGCTGCCTCCACATCGGTCGTCTCTCTTTCTGAATCTCCTTCAACTTCTCCCCCGCCGCAACTTACGCCGATCGTTGAAGTGCCCGCCGCAGAACGCGACGACAATTCTTCGACATTTTCCCAGCCGCATACACAACCTATAGCTACGAAAGGTGGTCCTCACCTTGAGACAACGCAAGACGACGCACGGAACGGTGCACACTACCTCCTGACGTCCCTCACGCTCTTCACGACGCACGAGCCGTGTATCATGTGCAGCATGGCGCTCCTACATTCTCGAGTTAAGGAGGTATTCTACCTGATTCCTATGAAGAAGACGGGCGGATGCGGAGGCCTGACGTGCGTGCCGCGACTGGAAGGCGTGAACCATCGATATGCGGTCAATATATGGAAGACGGATGGGGACTCTCTGGAAGAATGGAGCAGGAGATTGGGGCTGGACGTGGATGAGGCCTGCGACGCATAGTCATGCTAGGGCCCTACGATAGCACGACCCTGAGCTATCCATTCAAATTGCGGGCGCATTGGTCGTGTTTGCAGGCGGGAGAGGTACAACGGTGGTCTCGGAATGCTTGAATGTTCGAATGCCTGTTCGGAGAATACGCAAGCGGCTCGGGCAGTGTGGATCTGGGCATGCAATCTCGGCGTCCGTCGACATCCAGTCGTATCTTCCTGTCATGCGCTGCTTTGCCGCGAGTAGCGGGAGCACGGAACCTATGGCGATGTTCGCATGCTTCGGATCATTCATTCACAACGTGCAGGGCAGTACTCACCGAGGGAGTAGATGGAGATACCCTGACCGGGAGGGAGATAGAGCATCTCGCCCTGGAGCGTGAAGTAGTCGCCTCCCTTTGCGCCACATATGATACGCTCTCCAGGGGGACATATTACTTCGACTCGGAGGTCATAGAGCTGGAATGTATCGTCCGCATCTTTTTCGGATCCCTTAGGCGTATTTAGCGCGGCCATGTTCAGGTTTCCGACAGGTTGAGCGTGTGTGTGTGTGTGTGTGCAAAGTTGCGGGCAAGCAGTGGTGGGATCGATACGATCAGCGTGCAGAAGCAGCTGCCAGTGCAAGAAGGTTAAGGTTGCCCGAATCATAGAGCAGGCATCCAGTAGCGGCACACTTCCGGGGAAATAATCGAATCCCGGCTTGACTCTGACAGCGTGCTACATCGCGATCGAGCTATCATAGGCGCAGAGATAGTTTTTGGCAGCGAGCCGGCAGCGCGACCACTAGTCAGAGAATAACTATAGGACAGTGATCATTGACGCCTGACATTCTCCGCAAGCCGTATGATGCGCGTGCACTATGCAACCTCCAGCGACGCTACCACGTAATCCTTCTGCAAGGCTTCGATTGCCTCGGTACGCAGGTGTATAGCTGGTTAAGTCCCGAAATGTGTGCTTGCACGCGAGGCAGGATGCCCACAGCTGGGCCAGAACGGCGGTCACGGACCCTCTGGCCCATCCACGATCCCTTGCGATACCTTCTTCTTCGATGACGGTCGTTCTTCGGGCTTGTATTCGTCTTCGCTGTCGGGTGACGCGTTTCCGCTTGATGTGGGGTGTAGGATTGATGCGTCGTTGTGGAGGTTGCCCGCCCAATTGCGCCTCGTTCATTGTAAGGGAGGGAATATATCAGCAGATGAGAACGTGCGCAGGCCGTGGTATTCGTTGGGATGCTGCTGGTAGTGCGTGTGCAGCGCCTTGATCGCCTGGTGAGTGATCAAGTATGCAGTTGTGTAGCTGGATGCATTACCAAAGTCGCGCTGGCGCTCCATGCAGGATCTCCACAACCAGATGGAGATTTTGGCGAAAGAGTTAGCGAGGTCTTGTGGACCATCGGTGAATGCTGGACGTAGTTTTATCCAGAATTCATACGGTGCGAAAAGCGCGTGTCGACGCCAAGTAGGGCATTTCGAACTGTTCTGGAAGAGATGGGGTAGCAGGCTCATGATTCGCTCCGGAAGGTGACCCTCGGAGTCCTTGAGCCGTGCTAGATAGGTCCAGAGGATTACCCAAAACAACGACTCAACACCATGTTGGAAATTATGGATGACCGGCGGGATAGGGTCCGGCTCCAGGTCGGGGTCCGGTTCCACCTGCCAGTAAACCCATGTCTGCTCCTGTATCTCCTCGACGGCCATAAAATAAGCAGTTCCCTAGTACGGTTCAGCGGCACAATCAACAAGCCATGATAGGCAATGGACTGACCGTCTTCGGATCTGCACTGGCTTGCTTTTGCGGGTCCGCGTTGAACTTCTTCGCGTACTCCAAGTCAGCCAGTAGACCGCGACCGTTGTATAGCAACAAATTTCCAGAGCCGATGTCCCGATGCACCCATCCAGCGAGGAACAGGAGCATGAGCCCTACACGACACAATGTGAGCGTTTGAGATCGCAAGTCCTCGATGTTTACTCACCAGTGAGGTAGTCGGGCAGCACGTGAAGGATGTCCCCGAGGTTGTCGACACAGTGAAGTGCTACAGCGACTTTCCAATGACGACTCGATATTGTGTTTTGGGAGCGTATGCCTTCGGTGCGGCAGGATTTCGTGGAGCAGAAGTTGTATCGGCTAACGGATAGTTCTGGCTGCGAGAAGGGTCGGCGCCCTCCTGGATAGCGGGCACGGACGGCGGCGGCGGGTTTACGAAGAGCTGCGATACAAGGAACGCATCTGACGCAATGTTCGGCGTCACGTCCAAGCCGCTGCATTCGTGAGAAATGGTCAGGAAGTACCGCCGATACGACTGGGAATCAGCGATGCAACTCCTGAGCTCATCGTACCAATCCTGAGGATGTGATGTGAACTCCGGCACATCTTGACCGTTCTGGATCTGCATCTCCACGCGACGCGACGCGCGGTCAATGTCATCAAAAATCCTCTCCTGGATCTTCCCCTCGGTCTCCACAGACGCGTCCAGCCAGCGATCTTTGAGTGCATAGTGTTTATTGCTAACCTCGGCCAGGTCATCGAAGCCCTTGACCTCGACGACTTCCCGAACTCGAGTGCATCGGCCGGTGATGCACAGCGTGTCGTACTTGCACAGAGCTCGCTCCGTTTTGAAAAAGCGATCATTGACCTGGTAGACGAAGCACTGTTGTCCGGGCTTTCCAAGGTCATGGCACTCTTCAACTGTAGAGTCATAACCTAGCTCAGACGGAGACGCGAGCATGAACGCCAACATGACATTGATGGCACCTCTTCAATGTCAACGGGTGGCGAAACGCACGAATGCGATCTAGTAAACAGCCAGAGCCTCATCTCGGTGTTTTCAATTGAAAACTGAAGGTGCCCGCATTAGTACGAGAACAAGCTCAGGTGACGCGCGACGTACGTTGAACATGTGCTTGCGTCGAGGGTCGGCATTCATGATGTAAATCACACCACTAACCAGCTGCTTTCGATTCTGGACGCAGTCAGTATTGCGGCAATGATATGCAGATCGTATGCCCATACCTCTATCCGGTCTTTTATCGTGAGCTTGTACTCGGCGGTCACTGCAGCATCTCCGCACGACAGTTTCGTAAGGATCGGCCAGCGAGTTCGACGTAACAGGTACGAAGCACGCATCTATCTTGATGTTCGCGAAGATCGAAGAGAGTGGTTCGAACATTGCATCAACTTGTGTTTGTGGTTGAGGCCAAGGGCGATGGTCGTGTCCGAAATCCCGACGAGCAACTCATACTGCTGGACCTCGCCGCCGCCGTGCCACACCCAGCCGTTGTCGCAAAGTCGACCCTTTTCCTTCAGAGACTCCTTGACAGCGCTGATCTTGCTGTCGTCGATGTCTCTGGCAAAAGGCATGTAATGCGCAACGAAGTATTCCGCGGTCGCGGTCATGACGACGTCTGCCATCTCGTCCGGAATCTCTACGGCTCGTTTCGTTGTCAGCACCTCGCAGTATGGCTCAATGTGAGTTCCCCACAGTGAGTCGTAATCTGACAGTCCAATGGAGTAGGCTCAGTACTAGTCCTGTACACGAGGCTGCTTCCGCATTCTAAGCTTACGACGAATGGTCGGGTCAAACACTATAGATCGGGTCATGTCGTCAGTATACGGACGAGAGCTGTCTTAGCAAATTTCTTACTTGGCGCGCCAGTGGGTTATCGATATGAAGACGCCAATGAGCATAGCACAGTGGTTCAATCAAAGAGAAAGCCGTAAATATACGTCGCGGTCTGAAATGGGTTTGCGGCGGCGGACTGCTGCTTGCTTTGTCGGTACCTCTCGGGAATCCGAAAGGCGTGTCTAGTGACAACGAGTTGCTGGGCACAATGCTGGTGGTCGAGATGAGTCTCGTAGTCTCGTCTTGAAAGGACCGGAGTGCGAAATGGGGACATGTACACGTCCCGAACGACTGGTCAAACTCGTGGGGGGCGGGTGTTTCTCCTCTGTGGCGCACCCGAACGGATGGTACCGAGCCTAGAGCGCTGGCACCAGTGCCACCAATTTGAGCTTACTAAGCATATGGACGATATATCATTTCTTTTCTGGGGGCGACTGGCACTCTCAGTCTCCCACCACGTCTTGTCAACAACGCTTTCGTGTGACTCGCGCAACCACCTAAGCTGCTCGCAGCCCAGCGCGCCTTCGAGACGGACTCCGACAGCTAGCTCAAATCCCAGATTCTCCTGGCATGCGAGACTAACCGCGGTGCAAGTCGCGATGCCATGCCAAGCCGACCCCAGGAAAACACACGGCATCTTTGTGTGGGTCCGAGAGATCAGGCAACGGACATTGTAGCAGACATCTGAGATAAGCTGCCCATCGCGCAACTTCCACTGCAGCCGAACCTGAGCGTAGATGGTAGTCGAGGAATTGAGTGTCTAAGGCATATTCTACAATTGGAGCGAGGGAGCGACTAGGTGGGCACCATGGTCCGCCGACTGACGCCTCCGGTCTTGATACTTGATACTAAACGGCGGGCTTCGCAGCGACGTCTCTGAGATAAGTTAGGCCCTGCTCTTGTTTTTTCCTCAGCTCCTTACCCCCGAGCCTCCTGGCGAGCTTCTTCCTTGGGCTCACTCGATGAATAGCACCCTCTTCCGTCGTATCCTCAAGCCGTTCCTCTGCAAGCCTCGCTTTCTTCTCGAGGATCAGCGCGAGGTCGTCGCTCCTGGGCGCCCTCTTTTCTCGCTCGGTGTACAAAAGCCGGACGACAGGAGGTAGTGGTGGCGGCGCAGGGACCACCCGGACACGCGCCTTCGCTGATTCAGTTGACGCAGGCCCAGAGGCAGCCTCAGCGGCGAAAGGAGGGCGGGAGGCTTTACGGAAACGAGGGGCTATGTCGCCGTAGAGGTCATCGATATTATGCGGGTCTTCTGCCTCCTCTGCAACTTCGTCCTCCTGCTCTTCATCCCTCAATGCGTACGTCGGAGCGAGCTGCTGCATGACAGGGCGCTTGAGATGCGAGTCCGAGATTTCAAAGTTGTCTTCGTGTTCATCTCCACTTTCATCGTCGTCGCTGTCAGAGATGGTATGCGTGTCCGGCGGAGGGATGTGTGGTACAGATGTAGCCCTCTTGCGGATAGCATGTGAGGTCCGGGTGTTGACGTATTCGACGGTGAGGGGAGCCCCTGAGCGACCTTCGGCGTGCATGCCGGAAATTAGCGGACGGATATCTGCAGCAGACATCACGTAGGACGAGCTTGGGGACGCGGGTCGCACTGCTGCCGAGTCAGCGACGGGGGCTGCCCATCCAGGAGGGCGAGTGGAGTGTGAGGGATTTGATCCTTCTTCGAGCATGCGGGCGGGTGTTGGTGGCAGCAGATGATCTCGACTCTTAGCGTGCATCTGCATAGAGAGTGAGTACTTTGCAGCGCAAGAGTAACTGGATGATTAGGAGACAGACGGACATCAAAACTCGAAGCGTAGAACACTGCTCTCTCTTTTCCCTTCCAAGTGGGAATAGCTTGCGTGTGATGGACAGCGGGTGTAGCGCCATCGTCCATGTCTCTTTCGAAACAATATCGAGGAATCGACGATGAGCGAAGGGTATCCTTCGATAGCCGATCGCTGAGAGCTGCAATCACTGGCAATGAGGGTTTCTGTGCTGTACTCGTAGCCGGGTGAATAGGCTCTTTGGGAAGAGGCTCAATCAGTTCAATGTCATCGTCATCGTCGTCCACAATGATCGGAACTGTGTTATCCTTGACCACAATTGTCTCTGGAGGTGCCTGTTTCACGAAATAATCGTTATGTTAGAAGAAGTATGTGTAAATGAGAACGCCCTGCCGATACCTGAGTGAGCACAGGTTGTTCCATTATATAAGTGAGCGTTGCAGGAGCCGCAGCAGCGACCGGCGCAGCGAGCCGACTCCTCTTGGTACATGTCCGGCACTGCCAGGCACTCAGACCTGCGCTTCGCTTCCCTGCCTTGTCATTGTTGATACGGTCTAGCATCTCAACCTCTGTGATCGACGGGACGTGGCAAGCTGATAGTTGCTGATTCGATACTAGAACATCCCCGGTCAGACTGAGATGACACTTACTATGGTGCCATACCCGCTCGCACTTAGCACACGTAATGAGCACTGCCTCAGCTACATTGTGGTTCTTCTGGCACCGATGGCAGGGGCCTTGGGGACGCGGTATTGATAGACTCATAGTTACTGCGTCCGAGGGCCCGGGGAGCAGAGTAGACTTCGGACCCAGAGAGAAAAGTGAGTGCTGAAGCGGATGTATTGTCGAGCAATACGATGAAGATAGATTAGAATTCAAAGTTGCGAAGATCCAAGCTGGAGAGCATGGTGGTGAGCTGCATACCCATATGAACAGCTGGAAGTGTTGTCTACCTGGTCAGTGGCGGCGAGTGAAAGCACGACATTTGATTTTCGCGAATCGCCGAAGTTCGATTGACGCTTGGGATTAGCCGAGATGTCCACTCAAGTACTTCCGCCAATCATGCTAATCATTGAATGGAGCCATGCTCGATCGTACATAATAGAAACCATCTCGTGCATTGTAAGTAATACACTTCGTGTTTCCCAGTCACTATCGAGTTCACTCAAGCAGTTCCAGTACTGGCCACATATGCAGAGCCCATGGACGATAGGCTCGTCGATAGCCCGAGGGTCAAGTCAGAATGTCAGACTACAGTCACAGAGTCTTCAATGCTACTTCATGTTTTTACTTTCTGTGTGTAGCACACTCAAGTCACAAGTTGCTTAGCCATCGCCGAAATACGTTGGCAGGCCGTGATACTAACTGGCTTTCCTCATACCTGTCGGCTTCTTCAAAATTCTACTCTCGGAGTTTGTGCACACATTCGACGTACAGTTCGCCGCTCATGGGCACATCCTCTCTGCCCCACCCGAGAAGACCAGGCACGGGGTTCTTCAAGGGCCCAGAGAATGCGATACGGGGACTTAATCTTCCGTAGGGACAGGAAGAGGAAGAGGAGACTAGGAGAAACAGTGGCACTGGAGATTACGTTGGCCTAAGATTGTGAGGTCGAGGCAGGACGGGCAGGTATATGTATACTTCTCCCGCCCGTTGTCATTCTTTCTGAGCGACTTGAGCCTCTAGAGCCTGAGACGAGTTTCTGTTATGTATCAAGAACATACTATCATATCCTGACGTCGTTGCGCCATCTAGAAGGCTGCACGCTCTGGCCGCGACTAAGCCCTACGAAACTCTGCGGCATCTCAACAAGGTTGTGGTCCGGTAAGGATTGCTATGACATAGACGCACAATGGCCCAAAGATAGATGCTCATACAGCGAGGAGTTCAGAACTCAAGTAGCATATGTGTTGAAGTTGTGTAATATATATACTGAGGGTATAACGACCGACATACGCAGCGAATATGCCGAGCACGTAAAGGATTATGATGGGAAATGGGAAAGAGGCGATTGCCAGGATGGGAGACGGAAGAGGACATGATGGCGGTCGCGCGAGCACTTGCGAAGATGACTGGACGGAAGCGGTCACGTAGAGTGCACGCCTCCACTGCGTGACTTGGAAGCAGCCACGAGCCGGAGACGCTCAACCGGTGCTGCCCTTGACCATTCACCACATTGTTCATCCCCTTCCCCCTCTCTCCTCCCCTCTTGACGAATTCCAAGATGGCCACTGGCGCAGCAACGAACAACTCCTACCCGATGCCCCCGCCTAACGCGGACTTGGCGACGACGTGGGCGTATCTCGAGGAGGGCGTCGACCATATCATGACCAAGCTCCAGACTGGAGTGTCATACTCCAAGTATATGAGCCTCTACACCGTGTCCTACAACTATTGCACATCGTCAAAGATGCACGGCACAGGAGATCAGGCGGGCGGGATGGGCCACCGTAGTACGTACTGGCTCTCCTCACTCAGCCCCGATGTTTATTGATCCACAGCAGCCGGAGCAAACCTGATGGGCTCTGATCTCTACAACAACCTCATCCGATACTTTGTCAACCATCTCAAGACCCTCCGAGCCGTGAGTTCTTCCGCTTGACGCTCCTATGTATCCCAAAACCTGAGCGCCTGTCTGCTCTGCGCCACACTCAGGAATCGGACGCGCTACAAGACGAAGCGTTGTTGCGCTACTATGCCCAGGAGTGGGATCGCTACACGACAGGTGCTAATTACATCAATCGTCTCTTCACGTACCTCAATCGCCATTGGGTCAAGCGCGAACGCGACGAAGGCAGGAAGGGCGTCTATCCCGTATACACTGTACGCGTCTCCCTCCCGGTGGTGGCGTCTGGCGTTTCGCGACTAATTCATCACGTCTGATACATGCAGCTCGCACTCGTGCAATGGAAGTCCAACTTCTTCCTCCACGTTCAGAGCAAACATACCAAGCTTGCAGGTGCTATCCTGAGACTCATCGAGCGCCAGAGGAACGGTGAGACTATCGACCAAGGTCTCGTGAAGAAGGTTGTCGACTCGTTTGTCTCCCTTGGTCTCGACGAGAGCGACATCAACAAGGTCTCATATGAGGTGTATCGCGAGCACCTTGAGACACCCTTCCTCGATGCAACTGAGAAGTACTATCGCCAAGAGTCCAAGGCGTTCCTCTCTGAAAATAGCGTGGCCGACTACCTGAAGAAAGCTGAGGAGCGTCTGCGTGAGGAGGAGGACCGTGTAGAGCGGTACATGAACACCAACACTCGGAAAGCGCTGATCAACAAATGCGAGCACGTCCTCATCCGCGAGCACTCGGAACTTATGTGGGAGAGCTTCCAAGGTCTGCTCGACTACGACAAGGATGAGGACTTGCAGCGTATGTATGCTCTTCTCTCTCGCATTCCTGAGGGTCTTGAACCCCTCCGCAAGCGTTTCGAGGAGCACGTCAAGCGGGCTGGTCTCGCTGCTGTTGCAAAGCTCGTCGGGGACGGCGGTGCTGCTGCGGAAGTCGACCCGAAGGCTTACGTAGACGCCTTGCTTGACGTGCACCAGAAGAACTCGGAGACGGTCACTCGGAGCTTCCGCGGTGAGGCTGGATTTGTTGCCAGTCTCGACAAAGCGTGCCGAGAGTTCGTGAACCGCAATGCTGCGACTGGTACGTCGACAACGAAGTCTCCTGAGCTCCTCGCCAAACACGCGGACGCTCTGCTTCGCAAGAACAACAAGATGGCCGAGGAGGAGGATCTCGAAGGCGCGCTCAACAAAGTGGTACGTATGTTCTTCCCTTATCGGCAGCGCTGTTTGGTTTATGATCTTGGCGCAGATGATCTTGTTCAAGTACATCGACGACAAGGATGTCTTCCAACAGTTCTACACCACGAAGTTGTCGAAGCGTCTGATTCACGGTGTGTCTGCTTCGGATGAGGCGGAGGCAAGCATGATCTCCAAGCTGAAGGAGGCCTGTGGTTTCGAGTACACGAACAAGCTCCAGCGGATGTTCACCGGTGTGTAGATCCACATCTGAATCGCATCATGCGCTAATGTATGACTGCAGACATGAGCTTGTCGAAGGACCTTACCGACAACTTCAAGGAGCGTATGCAGCAGAATCACGACGACATGGATATCACATTCAGCATCATGGTTCTCGGCACGAACTTCTGGCCGCTCAACCCGCCCACACACGACTTCATCATCCCGCAGGACATCCTACCCACGTACACTCGTTTCTCGCAGTACTACCAGCAGAAGCATTCAGGGCGTAAGCTCACGTGGCTGTGGAACTACTCCAAGAACGAGCTGCGGACAAACTACCTAAATCAGAAGTACATCCTCATGACGAGTTCATGGCAGATGGCTGTGCTATTGCAGTACAACAACAACGACACGCTCTCGCTTGACGAGCTCATTACCGCGACCGCGATCAGCAAGGACATCCTCAAGCAAGTGCTCGCTGTTCTTGTGAAGGCGAAGATTCTCATCAACGAGGAGACGGATCAGTACGACTTGAACCCCAGTACGTTCCCTCCAATCTATGGTTGATCCAGCGATATCTGACACGTCCCTAGACTTCAAATCGAAGAAGATTCGTATCAATCTTAACACCCCTATCAAGGCTGAGCAGAAGGCGGAGTCGACGGATGTACTAAAGACGGTTGACGAGGACCGCAAGTATGTCATCCAGGCGACCATCGTCCGGTGCGTATCCGCTGTAAGTCACGCTTCATTCGTGCTATCTGAACGGTTTGGTATTTGTAGCATCATGAAGGCACGCAAGACCATGAAGAACCAGGCTCTCATCCAGGAGGTCATTCAACAGATCTCCCAGCGGTTCTCGCCCAAGATTCCGGATATCAAGAAGGTACGTCAGCAATGTTATCAGTGTTCCTCGTCAGCACGTCTAACCTGATACACAGGCAATCGACCACTTGCTAGAGAAGGAGTACATCGAGCGTGTGGAGGGCACTCGTGACACGTTTGCATACGTCGCATGAATGGTCCTTGTCGCCGCCGAGCCGCTCTTGTATGTTCTTCCCTGTCATCACCATGTACATTCCCCTTGTCGTCTGTCTTTGTCTTTGTCTGCGAACAGCTTCACCCTACCTCATCACGTCCACTCCGCCGCTGCCGATCGTACCTGCTCTATATCGTGCGTAGATGTCTCTTGTAGCATAGTATAATGAAGAACTTGAATGTTGCAATCGAGAGTTGTCGCTGCCTATGCCATGCCAGGTATTATATGCACATTGACGTTGTAGCCCCTCTCAGACGACGGCCGAGGAACGTAAGGTAAGCTTACCGCCGATTACGTTGTGATATGCTCGCTGACCTTCTCGACCCCCTTTCACCAATGATAGTGATCGGGCTATTGGCTTGCCACGCAGGTACAATGACATGGCTCTTGTATGGTGTCTCTGTATCATCCGCCGCCGGATCACCGTACTTGCTTCGTAAGTTTGTAGTAAACCCTCATGAGGTGTAATGGGGTTCGCGTAGATTCACTTTCCGATAGTATAGGATATCGTCACATGCTCACCTCAACGACACCTCCAGGCATCCTAGCAACGGCCGTCTAACAACGTCCCTCTTCATTTCGGTACGCGAGGCGGAACACTCCCGAACAGAAGCTCCTCAGGCTACGGGTTCCCATGGACTGCGACTTCTTTCCTCGTCAAACCATTCTCGACGATGCTCATCGTGCGTCGGAGATTAAGTCTGGTCGCGTAAGCTAGGGGCGGGGAACGATGGGCTTGAGCGTGACGCCTTTGAGCTTGTTTGTAGGTTCTGTCGACCAACCCACGCTAGTCAAGGTTCGGAATACTTTCATCCCATCTTGAGCTCCATTTCTGATGCACACGTCCCCCATCCCAGGCATCCGCAAGCCAAGCGACCCTATGGCTGTTGACGTTGTTTCGTGCCGGCGCCAGAAGACATCACATTGTAAACTATCGCCGATCCCGAGGAGAAACCTCTTTCCTGCTGTCCGACATCCGAAGACAGGCGCCCCTCTTTTTCTCCGGGTCGGGCGTGACAGGTTCACTATTCTTGGACGCTCTGACGGCGAGCTTACTCGTTTCTTCGCGATCAACTCTAATGTTACGGGGAAGTACGTACCCGATTGGAAGATCAGTCATTGCGACCGAAGCCGGATCCATGGGCAGTTCAATTTGTACGCATGATGAGGCATCCCCACTGCAGTATTTGCTTCTCTATCTTTGCGGACACTGATACGCGTCAAGCGATGACGGAAGGCGTCGTTGCGAAAGATTTTTTGGTGTTGACCATGCAAGTATGCACTGTGCTGAAAAGGGGCGATCACAGGGCATTGCGCAGTTCCATATTCCCACTAGCATCGGAAAGGACGGCAGGCGAAGGTTCGAGGACCGTGCAGAGGATGTACATGCCCAAACGCGCGCGAATACCTTCACTCTGTCTGGAGGACGCATGGGACAACGGGATCGAGGAAGGGATCCCATGGGAACTCGGACCCGGACCAGTGGGATTCTGCGCACACTGTTGGGATTGAGAGCTCGAACGGACTCACGTCTCTGGGGCTGAGAAGGCCATATCCTAGGATCCCACTGGGCACCGGGGCTTGCCCTGCCCAAGCCCTAATGCCGTCACACCACCGGGTGCCTATCTCCTACCCGGCAGAAGCAGCAGACACGCTCTCAGAACCTGCGTTCAGCGGGCCTTCCGGGCAGGAGTCAGTGGCGCACTTACACCGTCAGGGTCGCTCGCTTCGCGTTCACTTTTAATGCTGTAGGGAGGACACGATAGCGCGCAGCAGTCCGCCTCCTTTCTTCTCCTCCCTCCCCCTTTCTGCCTTGGGCCCGTTGTGCAGCTTTGTATTCTTGAGGGATGGCGATGATTGACAGTACACTAGGAGCTGCGCTCGTTGGGCTCGTGATTGCTGCATGGTGAGCCTTGACCTGTAGCCCTTCCGTCGAACGAACTTACATCTTGTCCTACAGTCTATATGGGATCACATTGTTGCAGACGTATGTCACTATCGTTCTGTAGCCGAAGGTTGCAGTTGCTGAGGTCTTGTCGGGCTGGGTAGTTTCACTTACTTCAGGTGTGTCGCGAAGTCCTTGGTTTCGTTTAGTGACTCACTTCAGTGCAGGAATTACTGGAATGACACATCACTCATCAAGTCTCTCGTACGTGTTTTCTGCAGTGTTCACTATTGAGGCTCATTGTCAGCCCTCCTCAAGGTTATCATCCTGACGTGAGTGAGTTCGATCCACTCTTCCTTACCTCCCTTTGATCCTGGAGCGACAACGCAGGATACTGGATACTCTGCATCTCATCCTCTGTACGCGAACTGTGTACTGGTAAGACAGTCAATCTGCCCCAAATCTCCGCCCTAAGCCCGTGACTCCAGGTATCTCGTCTCGAATTTCGGCGATGTTGACAACCTGGACTCGATAACCTGGTGAGTTGGAAGAGCATACACATCCATTCTTGAGCCTCACTTTCCTCCCCGCAGGAGCATGGCAGTAAGTGTGATGACTATCTGTATAAAGACACTTCATCAGAAACTTCGCCTGCGGTAGCTGCAAACAGACTGCAACGTACGTACATGGTATTTCACACGTTGAAAAGTATTGCTCACCTTGGCAATCACAGGGCCTCATTGGGCTGATCGTCGAATGGTACGTCCGGAGCTTCTTGTCTGCTCCTCCGCTCCTTCTTGTGATGGCATGCTTATTATCCGATACCACCAAGCTTCTTCGCGCGCCGCGTCTGGATGAGTAAGTGATATCCCGACGATGCCTTGCCAATATTTCTCACCGGTGTCTTCTCTCTCCGTATCATCGCTGCTTCTGCACTCACAGTGAGCAGAAATTGGGTCATTACGGGCATCATTGTGAGTGCGAACGTGACATCCTTCGCTTTGACTCCACAGTTCTTGATGGGGCGTTGTGCAGGTCGTTTTGGCTAGTCTCCACTTCGGTGAGTAAACATAGTTGCCGTGGCAACTCGTCGCGGAGACCAGCCCTTCCGAGACTGCCACTCACCGTCATCGCGACCCGTGACTTTTGCAGGCCTTGGAGTAGGTGAGAACGCTTACGTCCTCACGCATAACGCGATGTGCTAATGGTTTGGCCAAGTCTTCACCGCACAGTCGTGAGTTTCAATCACGTCTTGCATAGTGGAGGTTATCATATTTCTTCGGAATAGCTTCATATTGGGACATTTCTCGAAATTCAAGAAGCTCACGGTGAGAGCATTCGCAGCGTTCATACGGCATACAATACTTACGAGAACAATTTGAGTGCAGTGGGTGACCTGCCTTGGACTGGGTGCGGCTGCTGTATCAGATGTCGTCATCGCTGGGGCTATGTGCTATTACTTGTACACGAAGCGTACGGGTGTCAGGAGGTTTGTCTTCAACGTGCCCACGAATCGTGCGGTAACTGACTGCTTGGTAGAACTGACTCTGTAGTTACCATGCTGATGGTGTACAGCGTAAACAGCGGATTGACGACAAGGTACGTATATGGTCGTGCCTTGTGTGCGCTCCGTCGTTTGCTCACATGTGCTCGACAGTGTCATTGCGACAATCTGTGTTATCACGGTATGTGTTCACCACGGCCTGTGAGCTTCGTCGACTGACGACCCATCTGTACAAGTTTGCGGCGATGCCAACAAACTTCATCTGGCTCAGTTTCTTCTGGATTATGGGCAAATGTGCGTATGGTGTCGATCGTCGTTTGTGTTACCGACTATATTCATCTGCGTTTCAGGCTACGTCAACTCCTTCCTCGCTTTGTGAGTTTTTCGGTGACGCATCGTTCTGTACTTCACTCTCACTATGTTATATCCAGGCTCAACAGCCGGGAGAGTCTGCGGGATAAAGTGGCAGCTGCAGCCGCAGTCCAGCTGAAAAACTTCGGCGCTCAGCAAACGTACAACCAATCGTCCTACAATTCTGATATCCCGCCCAAGACCCCTAAGAAAGTGAGTGGTCAATTGGACCCCCAGCTCCTATAAGTCTTATGAACATACCCTAACTCATTCGACAGGACGTCCCAATCGGCGGTGTGTCTGTGTCTATCGAGACAATCACGGAGTACAGTCCGCACTATCCTCGCAAGGTGAGCCAGCAAGGGTAGCCGTGGAGTTGCGTTGACCTTTATATCCTATGCTTGTGTAACAGAGTTTAGTCGCCGAACCCACGATGGACGCTATCCGTGAGGTCGAGAAGGAGAGTACAGTTCGACCAGAGGATGATGCGTCGGTCTATTCGACGGTTTGAGGCGCGATATACCTGGACATTTTACCCTGACGGGTACCTATCGAAGGCTGAGGGAGGACGAACCGTTTTGGACACAGGCTGGACTTACTTTTTGATCACCATCTCTTGAACCTGTACGGCGGCGGGCCGATCTGTCACAGTGTAATGTAGTCGTAACTGTACTGCCTAGCGGCTTATTTTGAATGGTCAGTCGTCATACCCTCCGTTGTGTGGCGCTGTCTCGTTCGATGGGTTCGGTCATGGTGCTCAAATCACTGGCATAATCTGGGTACAGTTGATTCGGGGTATACATAGTAGTGTGATGGTCAGGATCCAAAGCGAGCGGCAGGCTGGCAGCTGATTTACCGACGCTTCTGCCACAAGTTGCATGGTGTGAGACTCAGTAACGGTACTACGATACTTACTTGATCTCAATAATATTGGCGAATTGCTGGAAGGAGCGTCACGGTCATCCGGGCGCTTCACTGCCAAAGGTGTGTGCTGCAGTCTGCGAGCGCTGGGAACGTGAACCATGTCAGTTGCTGCCTCCCGCGATGCCATCCTTCTCTCTCTGTCTTCTCTCCCTCTTAGTGTCTCTTTGCGCCACATATACTATGAATCTGGGACGCCGCTCATAGCACCATCCCAAACCACATCAAGATGAGCCTTCGGGACAAGCTACTAGCGGCCCTCGCTGACCTCCCGGGAACGCGTACGTTCCATGTCCATGTCCTCACGTCCGCCCCGCGCAAACACAACGGACTCTTCCCTTACGCCCATCCTAGGCCACGAACATACCTCCAGGACATCTTTGTTCTACTGTCTGAGCAAGCGAGCCCGGACTCGCCGCGCGTCCTCGTAACAGCCATCGAGGCCTCCGTCTACAACGTCCCCGCCACATCCTGTGGCGTGCTGTACATTTCCAAGGTCGACTCGTCAGGGCACGCGTCTGCCCCTTCGCCCAGTGCTACACTCGTGCGCGCGTTCCTCACCTACTACGCTGACCCCGTAACGCGCCCCATCTCCGTCCAGCACCTCTGGGTCCAGCTCTTCGCCCGTGCACAGGGCCAATACCTCTTTCCCAACTCGGCCGAGTTCGAAGGCAAGCGGCCGCTGTCCGACGTCAGGCTTTGCGCATGGTGGAAGAGGGTCTACAGCGAGGTGGCTGGGGACGTCACTGCGCGCCTGAAGGGCACCGGAAAGGTCAAGCTCTACTACATCTTACCCGGGTACTCTGAGCTCGAAGCCGCTCAGTCCCTCAATCGTGCCCTCACTCGCGGCATCGCGCCCAGCAGCGCGAACGTGCAGTGGGCGTATGGCCATCCGTACTCGCAGACTGAGATCCCCCTCCCTTGTCCGCAGAGCACCGACCCGGACGCGCCTCAGAACCTCGGGAACTTCATCCCCTGGTTCGAGGACGACCCCAAGTCGCGCTTCATCGACGAGATTGCGTACATCAAGACGACCGAGAACGGCGTCCGCTCGCCGCAACGGAAGCGCGCACGAGCATCTACCTCTTCGGGCCCAGGCGGCGAGAAGCGAGAGGGCCCGAGGGAGGAGACCGGCAAAGACGGGGAGAAGGAAAGGGAAAAGGATGAGCGGCCGCACGTCGAAGGCGAGCTCGGCCAAGTCTCTCCCGACGAGTTCTGGGAGCGCATGTCGTTCCGCCAGGAGTGCGTCGCAGGCGCAGTCACCGGCTTCTTCACCCTCTGCGTCTCTACCCCGCCGCCCGTCTCTGTCGCGCACGAGAAGCCGTTGACGTCGTCGTCGTCGTCGTCGTCGTCGCAGCCTTCCCCGCTGGCGCCACAGCCGGGCCAGGTGTCGCACAAGATGGTGCGCCGGATCGTCGCGTCGCTGATGAACCACCACGAGTTCTCGACACGCGAACGCGCCGTGCGCGCGACGGAGACGCTGGAGGGCGCCATCAAGGGTCTCTGCGAGGACGCGCCGGCCGACGCTGCACCAGCTCCAGCACCAGCACCTGCCGTTACTTCCCCGTCGTCTCCGTTTTCTGTGCCCGCGGACGTTGAGCGGCCACATACTCCCGAGCCGGCCCAGCCTGCGACGCTGGAGGCACCGCGTACCCCGCCGCCAAGGCACTCGCATCTGCGCCCCGGGAACGGGGGCGGGGGCGCGAAGCTCCCTGAGATCTCGCCGAACCCGTTCCCGGATCCGGTACCGTCCCCGGAGACGTACACGGCGCACATCTACGGACGCATCGAGGTGCGGAACGCGCCTCTCCCGCTGCGTGCGGGTGGTACGGGCGAGGGGCCGCACGCCGCCGGATCTGGTGCTGGAACGGGGGGAGGGATAGGAACGGGGGGAGGGGCGGGAACGGGAGCGGTGCCTGTGACGGTGCTGACGGTGCGGAAGAAGAGGAAGCCTGTGCCGCCTTGAGCTGGCCCTTGGGTCGCGAGTTGTGCGTTGTGCGTCGGGTGCGTGGGTGGGCCCGTGCGTGAGGCGTGCTGTGCTTCTGGGTGGTTCTTCGATGCGCGACGGGCGGAGGTACGGGTGTACGGGCGTACGGGATTAGGAGAGGGTGTGAATGGGCGAGCGGGAAGGTCTCGAGGATGGGGACCGAGCCAACTGTTGAGTTGACTGTGTGGGCTCGTTCGGGGAGCCGTGGTGTTGTGCTCGAAATGGAGCGTGGGGGCTTGTGGGCTAATGCTAACTGCTGAATGGGAAGAAGAGACGGGGGGGCGGGAACGGGTACGGGTGTGCGGTGCCTGTTCCCCTGCGCGGATCCATGGTGGTTTGTTCTTGCTCAGCTCAGGCACCGCCGATTGAATTCTTTGCAATTGGCGTGCTCGAGATCTATGTCGGAGACAGGCTGGGACAGGATGAGTGTCCCGCACCGGAGGCTTCACTGCGGTGTGTGTAGATTTGTGCATGTACGTGTGCCCGAGCGGCGTAGTATGTACGTTGAAAGTATCTGTGCGCGTACATGCGGGGTGTCCAGGGGACTCGGTATACATCGGCGTGCCTGTGCGGGGCTGCGTCGGACCCGGTGATCAACACTCTCGGTGCGGTTGCTGTGTTGTGGTACGTGTGCGTGGGGATCCTGATCGGTGTCTTGGTCTGCATTCAGTTCCGGGCTTACCCCTTACCGTTCCAACTTTGGCCAGAGCTCATGCCTCGGGAACGCCTCAGGCTCGCGGGGTCGCGCCCAACGGCAATATACATGGTTCTCTCCCGTCTACTTGGTCTGGAGACGACTGCGTGAACGCGCAACTCGGAGGCTCGGCCACCGTCTCGTCGTCGGTCGTGGCGTTCGCGCCGCTAAGAGTGTCTGCAGCCAAACAAGAGTTGCGAATGACGTACGTCTACGTCTACGTCTGCACGTGCTGCGACGAGGGCTTTGCGGACTTTTTTGGATAATGGCACGTCTACACGTTGCCCGACCGTCGTTGCTTGACTGGAACGGGGTGTGGCTATATTACGACCGCCGAGCGGTCGTCCGAGGTATCTATGCGACATACGAGAGGCTTTAGGACTGAGATCAGCGAAGGGGGCCCCGCGGATGGTGTTTCGATCGACGGGCTCGCGCGACCTATCATATATCAACCTCCATCCGAAGACAGAGACATGTTCGAAGCTCTGTACGATAGCTTGTCACTGTCGGAAGCACGGCACAGACTTTTGTCGTGCGGTCGCCCGCGCGACCGTGACCTCGTACGACTGACACTCGCGTGCCGCTCCGGGTCGTGGTGCGTACCGGGTCGAAACGGCGAGGGGGGAGAGGTACACACACATACGACAGCTGAAACCGGGGACGTGGCGTGGACGACGGCGTGGTCAATGTCTGGGCTAGCGTAGCAGAGCGGGACAGACGCACGGAACGTCTACAGGAGCAGGCTGGCCGGAAGTGGGCCGGCGGTGATTAAGATGCGAGCGGGCTGAGGATTAGGACGCCGGGCGTAGGGATGGAAAGTGACAGGAGATGAGCTGCACGACGTGACCTGAGCCGGAGGACTCCACGCGGTGTTGCGCGACTGGTCCGACGTTCCCTGACGGCTGTTCGCGCACAGAGACTTCCCTTCCGGCGTTGCGCTGGCGTGGCTCCTCCCGGGGCGGGGTGAATGAGCGGCTGCATGCCTACCGTTTCGGGCTTGCCTACCTCCGATGCGACGCTGCAGCTACAGGTAGCGCTATAGATAGAGTCCACTGCCGCCGGGAGGCAGATGGGGTCGGTATGCCCATTCCCAGCGCGCGTTGTTCTATAGCAGGTTCAGCGAGCGCGGACGAGTGCAGCGATACTTACGTGCGTGCGAAGCGGGTGCGCTGGACGGTTCCCGCGCACGCCATCGGTGCCTACCGGAGTCGCGCGGCGGCCGAGGGAAAATAGCGACGGGCTGCCGGATGGGGCGTTGGGTAGGAGGGCGTGATTGCGGATCGTCGTTGGAAGGCGTGGGCTAGTGACCGGTCGGGGCAGGCGACAAATACGACCGCGGCCGGGGGCGAGTGGGCTGGCGGTCGGTTTGGGTCCCAACTCGTGGGGCGGTCTTGGTCGGAGAGAGGGCGAGATCGCGCGGCGGGCGTGGGCGGCGAGGACCGAGGAGGGCGAGACGAGAGAGGGAAGCAGAGTCTTGTTGGAGGAAGAAGCCCAAGCAATGAGACCATATCCGGACCTCGAGCTGCTTCAGGACGGGGGCGCATGGGAATCAACGCAGCTTTACGTTACGTCCTCGCTCTGGGGACGACGACTTCTCGCTCAGCTGCCCGCGACTAGAAGACCGTTCGCCGACAGACAATCGGACGGGGATGAGGGTCCAGTGGGAGTGCGCGGTCGTGCCGTTGTTCTGAGCGGGCCAGCGAACAGAGCGCGAGTCAGCTGGTGAGCACACCTGGTTTGAGGCGAGGAGGAAGTGGCTGTATATATCGTGTACCGTGGAGGCCAGAGGCGTCCGTGATTGCAAGATGGGGAGGTGTCGGGGGCAGACTCGACGTGCGCAATCAGGATAGCTGCTGATAACCGGGGGATGGCAGATGGAATCAGACACGGCTGACGAGGCTGGGAAGGGGATGGCGAGGCTGGGAGAGCCTCGTGGCTGGATTATTGCTCAGAGCTGCTCCCCCGGGCTGATTGCACCGAATGCGGCTGGCCGCACCAAACAGACTCGACTCGGCGCACACATGTTGTCGATTGTTGGCCCACCCTGGCCCAGGCGCAGGCTGCACGCACCCGCCGCTTGCGTCCAGCCTCGAGCCCGCGATGCACAGACGATGATGCAACGCCAGCCAGCCCCACGCGCCGAATGCACTCCGGTCGCACTTGTCGCCCGTGCCCTGTTGTAGCCTGCCAGGGCCAGTCGAATATCAATCACTGTCTGTCGACGTCGGCCGCACGACATACCAGCACAGCTCTGCAAAATTCTCCCTCGTCGCGACGCCCGTGCACCGCAGAGTCGGCCGGAGAGCGCGAGGACGGACGCTGGCCATGACGTCGAGCTCGAGTATATACGCCGGGGTGGGTAGACACCATGTACATAGCACAGAACGGCTGTATCTGCACCTCGAATGTTACGCGAGCGTGGTCTGTGATTCGGCCGCTTGTCGCTCTTGTTGTTCTCTCATTACCTGATCAACACCCGACTCTGCTGATCGCCTTGTCCTCTCCCGGCCTCTCTCTCCTCCTCTCTCTCCCTCTCCTCCCTCCCTCGCCGCAGCGTCCGTTGCCGCATGCGCCCTGTCGCTGCGCACGAGCCTTGTCGTCCCCCCTCCTCTTCCCAAACCTTCTCGCCCCTCGCCCGGCGATATCATGGCGACCCAATCCCCGCAGTCGCTTCCGTCCTTCGCCCAGGCTTTCGGCGCTCCCAACCTCAGCAGAATCTCGGACGCCAACAATGCTCTTCCTCCAATCCACCCCCGCGCCTCGCCTCTCGAACACACCACCAGGCCTCCAGACGAACATCGCACACACATGCCACACAGCTCCGTCCCCGCCTCCCGCAAGCGGTCCCATCCAGACACCCCAGCCCACCCAGATGATAACAGCGACGGCTCAGAGTGCGTCCCCTCCTCCTCCTCCTCTCACCCTCCTCAATCCCTGACCACTTCCTCCAGCGACCGACGCTCACCCCGTAGCGTCAGGATAAAGCAGGAGACGGACCATGACAGCCTCCCCTCTCCCACCACTCGCCATCCTCCCTCCTCCCAGGACGACCGCCTCGCTGCCCAAGACGCCGCAGCCCCCCCTCCCTCTGCCGCCAAAC
Source organism: Coriolopsis trogii (assembly GCA_020543525.1). Classification (NCBI taxonomy): domain Eukaryota; kingdom Fungi; phylum Basidiomycota; class Agaricomycetes; order Polyporales; family Polyporaceae; genus Coriolopsis; species Coriolopsis trogii. The sequence continues at coordinate 1,512,964 of JAHYIO010000023.1, read as the reverse complement.
CATCCCCGAGCAAGAAACGCCGGGTGACGATAAGCGGCATATCGCATCCCATAAACACCGACGTCCGGACCCCCGCCTCCGACGCAGCCAAGTCCATATCACCCGTGGTCATGGGCCTCCCCATCCCCCGCGACGATGCAGCCGCGATCGAGCAGGTCCGCTCCATGCTCAGCATCAAGCAGCAGCAGAAGGAGCTCATCGAACAGCGACGCGGGAGCACCGCCGGCCTCATCACCGTAGGTTCCCCCTCCGTCTCCGTCAACGTTGTGAACGCCCCCCTTCCTCCTCCTCTCTCGCAAGACGAGCGCCAACAACCGCCGTCGAAATCACATCCGCCGCCCTCGCGCACAAGCGGCCGCAGCCCCCATGCGTCCCCTGCCGTTCTCTCAGGCCCCCGACGATCCATCGCCGGACTCTCGGGCACCAACCCCCCACTCAATCGCGCCATCTCGCCCTTGACGCGCCAGACAAGTCCTCCCCTTCCTGCGCAGCAGCAGCCACCTCTCCTGCAGCCCCCGCTTCCCCCCATAGTGTCCGCAGCAGCAGCAGCAGCAACAGCCGTGCCAGAGCAACCCCCTGCGGCAGCGCTCGGGCCCCCACCCATAAGCTTCGCCCGGCGTCGCGCGACGCGCACGCTCGTCGGCGGAAAGGGCAAGCCGGCCGATATCATGATCAGCCCCCGGGACGCGAGCGCGGACCGCCTCCAGCCGTCCATCCAGAGCGCACCCCCGATCCCGCGCGCGGGCCTCAACCAGGGCGGCATGTCCGGCCGCTTCAACATGGCGCTCCCGAGCATCCCCCCCATCCTGGGCGCCGCGCAGAGCACGCAGCGTATGACGCCGGGCCGCGTGCCCCCGACCCCGACGCGGCTGAGCATGGCGCGCGGGCCTGCGGGCGCGGGGCCGTCGACGGGAGCAGGCGTGCACGGACACCTGAGCGTCGGCTCGATCTCGGGCACGGGACGGTCCCCGCCGACGGCGTCGGTGCCGATCGCGACGACGCTGGTTCCGCCCACGCCGTCTGCGCTCGCGCACCCAAACTACACGAACGAGAAGTCTGCGTTCCTGGCGCCGTTTGAGATGTTCTACGACGCGCTGGCGGACTCGAAGACGCTCAAGGGGTGGCTGGGGGAGCAGCTGCAGAAGAGCCACGCGCTGACGGTCGCGCTGCAGCGGCAGCAGGAGCACCTGGACGAGCTCGTCGCGGGCGCGGTCGAGAGGCGGCTCGGGCCGATGCAGGAGGAGATGCAGGGGCTGTATAGGCGGATCGAGGATCTGGAGTATGCGCTGCATGCCCAGACGGTGGGCGCGCAGACGGGGGCGCGGACGTCGCTCGCAACGGTCACGAGCGGGCCGGGGTTTAGCCCGAGCATGGGCGCGGCGAGTCTGAAGGGCAAGGCGAAGGCGAACGGGGTGCCGCCCGAGAGCTACACGTTCCCGCCCGTGGACCCGCACCAGCAACATCACCAACACCCACATCAGCACCTGCAGCAGCAACAGCAGCCACCGCCGCACTCGCACTCGCACTCGCACTCGCACTCGAGGACGTCGGGCCACCCGGAGCAGGTGCGCCGTGCGCTGTCCCCCGGCACGCTCGATAGAGAACGGGAGCGGGAGCGGGAGCGGGAGAGCGAGACGAGGAGCTTTCCGGGGTCCGGGTCGGGCCCTGGTTCGCCTGCGCCGTTCGACGTCGGCCGGAGGCTGTCCGTGTCTGCGATCCGTCTGGACGGCGCGCGGCCGTCCGCGGGAGGCTCGGGAGGGGCTGGGGGGCGGCTGCCGCCGCCCCCGTCGGCTGTTCCGGCGAGTGCGGGCGCGGGCGCGGGGTGGGGCGGGGGGTGGTCGCCGCGGTCGACGAGGGTGTCGTTGCCGGCTGTTCCGTCGGCGGGTGCGCGGGCTTCGGTGGGGGGTGGTCATGCGCAAGCGCATGGGTATGCGCACGGACATGGGCACGGGCCCGGGCACGGACACGGACATCAAGCGCATGGACACGGACATGGACATGGACATGGGTCGGAGAGGCCGGGGATGGTGAGGAGGAGCTCGGCGCAGGGGTATGGGGCGTATGCTGCTGACTCGGAGGGGAGGAGGGAGGGCTCGAGGGATAGTGAGCGGGAGAGGGCGCGGGGCAGGGAGAGGGAGAGGGAGAGAGAGCGGGAGAGGGAGGCGTCCCCTCCGTCGCGGCGGGATGCTCGCTCGCCGGAAGTGATGGAAGAGTAGGCGGCGGCGGCGAAGACGAAGGTGCGCATGTGGAGGTGTGTGGTGGACGTTGTGCGTTGTGCGTTGTGCTGTGTCGGTGTCTCGTCCGTGTCGTGTCGACTGCTTTCCTTGAATGCTCTCTCCTCTTTCCTCTCTCCCTGTGCGTCTTCCCCTCCCCCGTTCACGCATTCCTCCATTCACCGATCGATTCTGGGACAGGACTCACTTTGGGTATCGGCCGTGGCACACCTCGTGTCGTGACGGGCATCATGTCGTCTCTTATTCCCTACCACCTTCCCGTTCCTGGTTCCCCTTCGACGTATCTCCTCCCTCCCCCCCTTGGTCCACCCTACCGCAACAGCTGCAAAAATGTCCTCTGCTCCACTAGGACGCGGTCGCCCTCGCGTCCACTGGCTGTGCTCTTCCATCCTCTCTCCCGCTTCATTCACTACTTCCCCTTATCCCCCCGTCCCGTCACTCCTCGTGCTGCCCTTCTTTGCGCCAGTGCTATTGTTTTTCTGTCTTCGTCTCGTCTCGTCGCGCTCTCTCTCTGTATCGTGCAATCCCACTGTACCAGTACGCATCCCAAAAAGAATCGTTTCTCGCTCTCCTTTGCTTGACAGTCAAGTGGGGTCCAGCTCGAATGCCGCCTCCCGAAAGCTCGGAATCTGCCATTCCATGAACTAACAACGACAGAAGCCAAGGTAGAGCGAGCGGGCTATGACTCGGCTCAGAAGCACAACACGCATAGACAAGTATACAGAAAGCAGCCGCTACCACTTCGGCTTCCGCATCGCCTTCTTGGCCGCGAGCGTGCCGCGTCCTCGTGCGCCGCGCACGCCCTGGAGCTCTCTGAACTTCTTCTTGGCGTAGCTCTTTGCCTCCGCGTCGTCGACGAGCTCGTCCACGAGCGTGCGCTTGCGGCTCGCGCGGGGCAGGTTGTCCGCGCTCGGGCCACCAAAGGGCGTGTTCGTCGGGATGATCGTGCCAATCTATATGTCGACGCGCGCACGCGGCGTCAAGGTCCAGGAAAAGAGGAAAGGGTGGGTGGGAGAGTGACGTACGGCGAAATGCTTGGGGAGGCCTTTGATGCCCTTGCCTTCGCCGGGCTCCTTGCGGTAGAACTGCTTCGGGTCGAGCTGTTTGTGCAGGCGGAGCGCCTCGACCTCGCGGTAGAGACGGGGGAGCTCGGACTCGGGTGGAGCGGGGAGGTCGAACCAGCCCGGTCCTGCTGTCTTTTGCTTCATCTGCCATGAATTGTACGGAGGGTGGAGGATAGGTCAGATTGTATGTGACTAGGGATCCGGACCGGCCGCACCTGCTTCACTTCCTTCTTCGTGAGTTTCTTGCCGTCCTTGGTCACTCCAGGAGAGGGCGCAGGGACGGCGGGAGCTTTGATGCGAGAGGCTGATTTTTGTAGCTGCTCGACATCTGGGTCGCGCAGCTTGGAGGGGCCCGCGCGGCTCTCTGAGAGGTCGATGTAGGGTGCTGGTAGGGAGCCTGTGTCCAACGGTGGTAATGGTCTAGCACGCGCCGGTGTGAGTCCACCGCGACGGGACAGGGTGCAACGAGAGGGAGGAGACGTACGGTTCCTTCTTTTTCTTCTCGCCCTCGTCGTCCGACTCCAGGTGGATGAACTCTTCCTCTCCTTCGCCTCCACTTGTAGCCTGCTTTGCTTTGGCTCGTGCGTTCTGGCGGGCCCGCTCCAGTAGGGATTCCAGGAATTCTGGAGTTACGTCGTCCTCTGAGTCCGTGGAAGAGTCTGCATCTGAATCCGAGGTGTCGTCTGAAGAATCACTGTCCGAATCAGACTCTGACGAGCTCGTGTCTGAGGATCTGCTTGCTGCTGCACCTTGCGGTGCATCCTCCTCTTCCAGATCCTCGGCGCGCGCCTTTCCCTTTCCCTTGTCCATTGCAGTAACAACCATAGTTCACGAGCTACGGAGCAAGATGAGACGTTCAGGAACCCGAGGGGTCGAGGAGAGAGTAGTAGACCACAGACGCCCTATTGAGAAATTGAATAGACCACACAGGGTTCACGGGGTCCGGAAGCGTGATCGTGCCAAACCCCCAGGACCCCATGACGCGCCCTGAAGCTCACCGTCATGCATCGCGCTCTCCGCCTCCCAACTTCCCGGCCCCTCCTTTCGAAACCGCATCTCCAGCCCTCGTCCATCCTTGCACGGCACAACCACCAAAACGCGCAACAAACGCCGCTGAGCTCCGGTTCCAGTTCAGGCCCCAACGTCGACGCACGCAATGAGCGGGTAACACACTTTGGCTTCCAGACCGTGCCGGAGGAGGCGAAGGAGTCCCTTGTGCGAAATGTGTTCGACAGCGTCGCGTCGTCATACGATGTCATGAACGACGCCATGTCCATGGGCGTGCACCGACTCTGGAAGGACGACTTCGTGTCGCGCCTCAAGCCAGGAGCACGCGGTCCCCTCCGGTGCATCGACGTTGCAGGCGGGACGGGAGACATCGCTCTCCGCATCCTAGACTTTGCACGGGAGAATTACGCCGACAGGGAGACGAGCGTGGACGTGGTAGACATCAACGGGGAGATGCTCAAGGAGGGCTTCAAGCGGTTCAAGAAGACCATGTACCACAACAGTGCGTCTGCCTTCTCTTGCTATCCTCCATCTTTATACCTTTGCCTCATACGCGTCTTTTCCTCCACTTTGCAGCCCCGCAGATCGCGTTCAAGGAAGCGAACGCGCAGGCCATGCCCGAGACCGAGTTCCCCTCGAACACGTACGACCTCTACACTATCGCCTTCGGTATCCGCAATTGCACCTCTGTCCCCGACGTGCTCAAGGAGGCCTACCGCGTCCTAAAGCCAGGAGGTACATTCGCTTGCTTAGAATTCAGCAGGGTGAACAACCCCCTGTTCCGCACGTCAGTCCATCTTCCCCCTCCTGTCCTGCAGACTCGGGCATCTTGAACTTACCTTCTACTTGCATAGAATTTATGACCAATACTCGTTCTCTGTCATTCCCCTCCTCGGCACCATCCTCGCCGGGGACCGTGCGTCATATCAATACCTCGTCGAGAGCATCCGTCGGTTCCCACCGCAACCCGAGTTCGCCAAAATGATCCAGGACGCGGGCTTCACCACTGGCGCCCTGCATGAAGGCAAGGGCGGAGCGTGGATCGACCTTTGGGACGGCATAGCCAGCATCCACACCGGTGTCAAACTTTAGAATATACTACTCTCGTTATAGTCGTATAATATCCTGTTGCAATGCATGTGATTTTGCCCCTCGATATCCAAGAGACCATATGGCCACTTCTCTAACTCGTGAGGCGCAATGAGGTCTGGAGCCACCTCCCAGAACAACCATGAAAGGGTCTGGATGAGCGTTGCGACGATCGAACGAGAGTGAAGTAGTTCCAGATTGCAGACCATGACTATAGTACATATGCCAGAGTTATTGCGCCCCGCAGAACACCGTAAGTAAATAGACGAAGACAAAGACGGTATTGTACTGTAACTGTAACTACAAACGGAGACACGTCGACCCGACGAAGCGAACCTCACGCGAGCTGAATGGAGAGGCGGAGCCGGGAAAACAGGAGCGAGACACAAACAACAAGAATTTGAACGTGTGGCGGTCGGGGCAGGGAACGTAAGAGTTGCGTACGGCGTAAGAGACGTAAGCGTCGAAGGCATGATACATGAAGAGACAAGATGCGACCCAGGCGTCGAGAACCACAAAAAACATGATAGCGAGCAAAGACCTAACGTCAGACCTGGAGAAAAGATAAACACCAAGAGCAACTAGCGAGCCCAAGACACCGTGTCACCTGCCGGTGTATGGGATTGGAGGGCACAATGTGGACTCGCCCGTCGCAAGAAGTATACGGAAGAGGATCAAAGCGGAATACAGAGGCAAATGGCGACGGAGGGCGCATCTAGAATATTGTACTATATGCCTATGTGCACACGTCTTCCAGCGACGCGACCGACTGCTGCGGTGAGAGGGATAGAGGTTTTCCCACCGCCGGGTCACCTGAGCCGTCCAACTTGAAGTCGAATTCCTTCTCCTCGTCCTCCCCTTCGCTGTCAGACTCCATTTGCAACACAGAGATCTGCCTGGAACCCCTGCGCGGGGGTGGAGACAACGAGGTGATACCATGCAACTCCGGAGATTGCTCGGGAGGAGGAGGCAGGATAGGAGGCATGATCGGAGTAATGGGCGAAATGGGGGACTGTGGCGGCGTAGCTGAAAATGTGATGAAGCTGGGGTCATTTTGTAGCGTGGTGATGGGCTCGCCAATGGGCGTCGGAGGAGAGGAGTAAGGGTTAATAGAGGACGGCGCTGGTGAAGGGGGAGTTGGAAGCGGATTTAGAGGTGGAGGGATGGGTGATGGCGCACTGAGCATACGCAGACGCTTCTTGATCAGGAGGCTCGAGCGGGAGGCGATTGAAGTCGGCGCGGGAGGTGCCGCTGACGTTGGCGTCACACTATCGTCCGGAGGGTTGAGAGTAGTCAGCGGATGGGGGGAGGCTGGGATAGTAGGTAAGCCAATGGGAGTACCATTGCTAGTGCTTCGACGATGATGCGACGGTCGAGTGGGAATAGGTGTTAGCACTTCGTCCGGCCGGGGAGGGAGTACAGCTGAAGGTGGAAGCGTGGGTGGAGCCAAGGAGAAACGACCAGGGCGCAATGTGAACGACTCCCTAAAGGATGTCCTCGTTGCCGGTGCGGAGTGAGGAGGTCGTGACGGATACGAAGAGGACCAGAGCGTTGGAAGGGGGGCTGGCGGTGGAAGTATCACAAGGCCTGTTTGCCCAAACTCATCGATACCAGGTGTTGGTGTTGGCGGAAGAGCCATACTGGGGATTGGACGCTGAGGAGGCGGTACGGAAACACGGTGTGACGACCGAGGTCGCATGTTCGGGGAAGATGGCTGCAAGATCGTAGTGCTGATGAAGTTACTCCCTGTAGTCGCACGACTTTGTGTGGTGCTGACCGTATTGTCACTTCGAACAGAGGAACCGGAAGTGCGTTTCGAAAAGCTTTGTAAGATCATGCTCTGTGGGCTATGAACGGACCGCTGTGACGGTGAACGACTTGGTGAATTCTCTGCTGCGTAAGGATGGCGTTGCTGATACGAACGACTCGGGGACGAAGTCGGAAGAGGGGCAGTCGCAGTCGGTGGGGTGGCGGGAGGAGGACCACTAGGCGGGGTGAGACGCTTCGGGAGGATGCCTTGGCGAGACCAACGTTTCGTATTGAGTTCGATTGAGGGCCGAGCGGGTTGCTCACTCGAGCCCAAGGACGATACCGAGGACCACGAAGACCGTGGGCGGCCATCTCGTGTCTGCTGCGGCGATGAGGAGTTCACACCGTTCGCGCTTAAACTAGGACTGAGACTCGGACTAGGGCTGAACTTGGGACTCGATGTTCCAGAGGGTGAGATGGGAGTAGGGGATGTCGTTGCGGAGGTGGCAGGAGACGTTGGGTAGGGCGAGAGGAAGGCACTACCATTATGCCTGACTCCGAGGGTCTCGGCCGCACTGACATTTGTATGCGTGTAAGCAAACCCATTCCTTTCGCCATTGGATTGTGTGATCGGAGGCACACCACTGGCAGTGTACGCCCTGCGGCGCGGTGGTGGATGGAGAGAGGCGCTCCCCAGGGGCGTGGAACCATTCTGGAGTTTCGTGACATGTCCATCGAGACTCCCGTTGATTCCCGTAAGCCCAAGACCGCTGCTCCTATCGCGACCGATGGCCGGAAGTATGCTTTCACGATCTTTGTCCTGAAGAATCTTCTGGTCTAGCGATGGAGGGGGACTATGAGGGGAAATGAGGCCCATTTGCACTGGTAGGTCGGCAAGAGCTGTGCTCCCAATACGAGGCGTGCCTGGGACAGATGTAATCGGCGTTATGGGCGAAAGGGGCCTTTCACTAGATACGCTATTAGAGCGAAGCATGCTTAGAAGGCTAGTACCTGCGCGGCCAAAGGAGGAGTCTTCAGGCGGTGGCGGCGTTTCCGAACGACCATGCTCAGGGATAGAACCGAAGGTGGTATCTATCGTTGCACCGGAAGGAGAGCGTGGTCGACTCGCACCAAATAGGCCACGGAGAGCAGATACAGCAACTGACGGTGGTCGCTGTAGTGGCGGAGATGCGGAACGAAGAGACGGCGCTGGGGAGGATGGGGCGGTCTCAGAGGAGGTGGGACCGTGAGGAATGGCCGCAACTGTAGTGGTCACAGCGGTCGCTGCGGGCGGAGGCGGAGTGAAGATGCCCTGAGCTCGCATAGACAGCATGACGTCGAGGTCCCCCCGTGGCTCTACCCCGCTCGATTGAGCCATGGCCCCGAGACCCGCTCGTACAGACCTAGAATAATTCAAGCACTGTGTGAGTGGCTATCGTCACAAGCATGAGACAGTACAGCTCACCTCTCACTCAGTACGGCATGTTTGATAGAAGCAATCCAGTCTTGAGCTTCCGTCTGATTGGCCATAGAAAGGGTCATCTCCGCGCCTGCTACCCCTCCTACTCTCACTACACCCCGCCGACCGCCGATCTCATCTTCGGAGACGAAGACAACACTATCAGCGCCGATCTCGACTCGTTCGAGTTCTCGTTCCCCGCCATTCTCCGACTTGAACAGATGCAAATGTGCCACATTCTGAGGAAGTGACGCAGAAGAATGTGTCGAATATGGTGATTGAGATGAGAACGAAGCTGTGTGTGTCGGCGGGCCGGCAACCGACGATGGGGAAGAAGTCAACACCAGCACACGGGACTTCCATTGCTTGGCAAGTGCGAAGAGAAGTAGCGATGTAGGTGGGTAGTGTCTCGCAACCTTGGAGGACCTTTGGACCCAAGGCGAGAGTGCGGACTGAGGCGCGGGGAATGGGGGTAGTGGCCGCACGGCTGGAGTCTCTGCACGCGAACTCGCCACCCGCATTCTCGACCGTGTTGGTGATATTGAACGTGACCGGGACCGCGAGCGGGAACGCGAGCGGTCAGAACGCGCGTGCGAGAGCGAAAATGACCGCGTATGCGACCGCGAAGACAGGCTCTCACGGTCTTCCAGCAACACCCCTATCGACTGCGCTGCCCTGTCACGCAACCGTTCCCGGTCTTCATCCTCGTCTGGTGGTAATGGTGGTGGGGCAGATATCTCTATGACCTCCGAGAACACGAAGGGAGTGGATGCAGGAGGGGGTTGAACCTTCTTGCTCTTGTTTCGATTCCTGGAGAAGGGGAGGGTGATCCCAGATGACATGAGCAGGCTGCCCCGGGAGCGTTTGGGGAGGTTCGCCACAGGATTGCTTGGCGACGGTGAAAAGGAGCTCATGGTTTGCGAGGGAGCAGCCGTGGGGGGGACTTCATAGGTCACGAAAGAGGCAGAGCCCGAGGGATGCGCTGTAAAAGGGTCTGCAATCGTTGGCTGTCAGCGCGCCAACGCTTATAGAAAATCGAGGAAGGACGTCTCGAAGACGCTGGGATGGAGATGGCGCGGCATGGAAACGAGCAAGCTCCGAGAGATTTCGCAGTCTTACGGTGTTCTCGCGATGGCACCCGGCGGTTGACGTTGCGGAAGGCAGAGCGTCGCGCCCGCATATAGTCATGGTGTGGACAGCCAAAGCGGTGTCCACCCGCGAGATAGACAGATACGTGTACGAAAGACCGTTGATGCCACCGCGCTCATAGTCCAACAGTATGGGGAGCAGCATTCCACGCACAATGACTGGGAAGTGGGCGCTCCGATGTGGTGGAGGAAAGGACGAAGAAACACGTACCAGACGGGGTGTCCTTGTCCTTCCTATGCGGCATTGAGGACGTACGCTTGCGTGTGAGGAGGCCAGGGAGCTTCTGCCTGCGACCTGGCTCCATGTCCTGCGGGGCCACTGAGAAGCGAAATGGGCGCGCGACCTGCGCGGTGGCATTGACGGGGCTGGCGGCGCGTGGGGTGGAGGACATGTGAGGCACGAAGGAGGAAGAGGCAGACTGTGTCGTAACGGTCGTCGAGGACGTCGACGTGGGCGGAGATGCATGAGGGGAGAGAACAAGGAAGGAGGAGGGGGGGAGAGTCTTGTCAGCACGGGGATACATCACGAAGCGTGAGGCCGCTCTGATAGAAGTCAAAAGTTACGGACCTGCGCAAGTTGCAGCTGAAGCATCCTCGGACGTGTGCGCGTCGTCCCCTGCGCCGACGACGACCGTGCTCGTCGAAGACGACGTTGCGAACGATGAGAAGGACCAAGTCGTCGTTGACGTTGACCTTTTGCCGACCAGGGTTGTTACCACCCAGATCCGACCTCAGATACTTCCGCCAAGCAAGCGTCTATTCAATTTTGGCCCTCCCCGCTCGTTTCAATATGTGCCTGCTCGCCCAGATCGCGACCAATTAACATGATTGCTCTGAGCAATTTACCATCGGACCATACCAGCGATCCGTTCAGGAGCCTCAAGTAAACGATTGAGTTGACAGATACTACTGGCAGCGAGTGCCCCACGTCCACAAGTGAGAACACCCCAAGAGCGGAGGCACAAGAAATTATGAGAATAGCAAACAGACATTACAGTTCGTGGTACGACTACAATACACATGTGATACAAGCACAACCGGTCCAGAGCGTAACTTTTTATGCGAGAGCGTTCTCAACGTCAGCACTATCGTCTCCAGTCTCGAGGTTCGCGAACTGTGGAATAGAAAGATGATGTAAGCGCGCACGCTCTTGGCAACGATCCCGCGAACCAAAACTCACCGAAAGGAAGGCCGTCGGACGATGCTCCTCAGCCCAAAAGAGCAGCGGTGTGTCCAACTGCACCGAGTAATGCAGATTAGGTGACCACAGTTGCGTCAAGCCGACTCCATAGTTCCAGACCCGTCCCTCAGGAACCAGGGTCATGCCGAGGATTCGGTCAGAAAGCAGCAATTGCACACGCTCCGACATGTTCGGGTTGAACCCAGCTGGGTTCGGGGACGTATCCGTGTTCTTCCGGCCCCACTCGAATCCTGGAACGGTCAAGGTGTGCGCCGACAACGAGACCGAACCAGGCGTGAACGCGCATGTGATGCAGATGGAAGACGACGTCCACTCAGGGTGATCTGCCATGATTTTCGCCTGTGTAGTGACGTCGGTGGGAGAAAGATGGGGAAGTTCCAACGCCTGGGTCTTGATCCACCCGAGTGGTTCCAAATCCTTCAGGAGGAAGTCATCACGGGGAAGCTGATTCGGTAACTCGACGCTGTTGTTGTTCCCACGTTGGGGCACCCAGACCACAGCCTTGACCTCCTTGACCTGCTTGTTGTCGGCGGGCGAGACACCATACAAAAACGCAGCGACCTGAGTGCGAAGATCGGATGCCGTGATAAACGCACGGAGGATGTTCTTGGGCAGGACGTAAGTGTAGGAAGAAGCGTCGTCCTTGACATCATCGTTCGAGACGTAGATGTGCTGAAGACGGAGGGGCAGGTGCGTCGCGGAGATAGCACGGACGCGCCAGTCAGACTTGCTACTGAACACCTGCTGTTCGTAGTTCGTGGCTGTAACGCAGTGTCAGGCAAATGTCGAAAAGACTGCCTCAAGCGAACTCACTTGTAACGGTCTGGATGGCATCACCATGCACGTTGGTGGTTTGCGTCTGAACAGCTGTGACCTGACTCTGTGCCTCAGAACTCTTCTCCAACTCCGCCATCTGTTGTCGCTGAACGGAGGGCGCCGCAATCTCTTGTCCAAGGATGATGTCTCGAATCTCACTAGCAGTGAGCGATGCGATGTTAACGCTATTCCGCTTCCCGAAGTCCTAAATGCCAGCTCAGCATGACATATATCGCTGGAGAGGGGATAACTTACGGCCAAGATGAGATCCTTGAGGGCGACCTCGACCTTGATCCACTCTTCGTCTGAGAGCGAGGGCCAAACGAAGTGTGGTTCGGTTATGGTGTTCTTGTCTGGACGCAAGATAATCTTAGCCTTCTCGTTGTTCACGTGTAGACCGCGAAGGAGGAGGATGAGACGCGAGAACGCCGTGTAACTCGAGATAGACTTGAGCCAGTCGTCATACAAGTTGAACAGCACCATCTGAGGCTGGGTCGCACGCTGTACAGGAACGATCTTAGCTGACGCCGCGTAATTGAGTCTAACACGATACACATACCAGGATCAGATCACCAAACTTCTCCATCTTCATGCAAGCCTGGAACGGCAGCTGAAGCTCACTACCCTTGATGACAATGTTGGGGAAGTCGAGCAAGTGGACCTCGAGTGGATCCAACATGCCCTTACGTGTGACGATGACCTGCTTGGGCTGTTCCTCGACAGGCAACGACCGTACCAAAGCAGCCACTTCCTCGGCAGTCTTCCATTTGGCCAACTGTCCAAGACGCTTTTGACCCGCCCACACGCTCGTGTGAATGATCTTCAAGAAGAGTTGTCCTGAACGTGGGTTGAAGATGAAGATGGCACCATCTGATAGAAACCGTCAGCAACAGATGAAAGGCTACGCAATTGTCGCACTCACTGATGGGCTTGGTGGTCAGATTACCCTCGAACGTCTTGTGTCTATAAAGATGATCAGTGACGGATGCAATGGACGAACATAGCAGACACTGACATCGTTACACGATACACGTTCGTGTCATCCACGAACCAGATGATCTGATTCGAGAACAACTCCGAATAGTTCTGACTATTGAGATACGGTTCGGTCGGCTCCGAGGAGTACAGCTGTAGACCCTTGCGAATACGTTCTCGCAGGACGTGGCACGCGGGGTTAGCCTTCATGATCTTGGCCATGGCTTGCTGGATCAGGGGCTTGAGACCAGGGAACCAGTTACCATACGCCGACCAGAGGTTGTACGCGAGGTCCATTCCGATCATGACGCCAGTCGGTGAGGGATAGATACTCATAGAGTCCGAAATCTGCGTTCCGAAGGTCAGCGAGAACTCCTCCGCACCCATACCAGAAAGGACTTACGTAGTCCAAGAACTTCGCGCGAGTGTACCGCTCGATGTCGTGTGTGTCGAAGTCACCCCAACGGAGCTGCACGTCAATCCAGAACTTGTTGCTGGTGGTTCCGTCAAGGACGTCCTTGCTCTAGAATTGTGAGTTAGCAACTGTTGTTACAAACGCGCACAATGGGGACTTACGTCGGTGACAAGCGACGGTCGGGCGATGTTCCACTTGTAAGCGGAGAAAAGGAGGATATCCGCGCAAGACGAGTTCATCTTGTAACTCTTACGCGGGTGGATCGTCTCCTTCTGGACCGTCTCAATCTGAAGTGGCTCCAGTTCTTGATCGAACACTTGGCACTGATTGCATAATCAATTAAGTACATCCCGTGTGTTTCTTCGTGACGCGACTCACCAGATCCATGACAACACTTTCGTGAACTGCGAGTGTAGGTTAAGAGACAGGACGACAGAAGGCAGCGGTGAGACTCACTCTTTTGCCACAAGTGCGCACGGAAGATCTGAATCAAACTGATCTTGAGAGTGGGGATCTTACCATGCCTGTTAATATGTCAATAAGCCGCAACTTCAGATATGACATGGGACTCACATGAAGATACCCGTCAGATCAAGCTGCACTTGGAAACCGACGTAGACGTTGGCACGGTTAATAGTAGGACTCCACCAGAGTGTAAACCGACGGTTGGGAATTTGGTTCAAACCGGAACGCTGGGCGTTGGTGAGCTTCTTGTACCGCATGGACTCCTCGAAACCGGACGCCTTCTCCCAGAACAGACCCTCCCAGGTCGGGAAGTAGGTACCCTTGAACAAAGTGTGCTCGAGGATGCCTTCCACACCTCCCAGGGCAGCGATGACGTCGACACGGTAGTTGTTGAGCTGCCACAACTTGCCATCGTGTCGTTGTGACGTCCACCAGAAAGGGTTGCTGGGGAACTGTGGTGAGATAAGCTCACGGACGAAATCACAAAGGACTCACTGCTTCAGGAGCTGGTACTGCTTCCAGTCGGTGCGTACACGCCAACCGCGGTCATAAGCGAGACTGAACACGATGTCAGCGCTGAATGGTCTCCTGGAAGGGTACAATACTCACGTATGACGGTCCTTCTGGAATAGCGTGTTGATACGGGGAATACCACGATCCCAACTGTCCTCAAGATCCTCTAAGGTGAGACGGCGGTTCTGCGCGTTCGCCTCCTTCCGTTTCATGGAATACTCGGACCAGACACGAGCAGAGTCCATGAACTCGGCCTCCCATGGTTGCAGGTAACGGTACAGGTTCGGAATGAGTTGGTCCTCCTCGTGCGACATACCCGCACGGAAGTGAGTGACTAGGGCAAAACCGTCAACACCGTCACTATATGATGCGACCGTAATGGCACTTACCGCCAACATCGGTCTGCTTCGACCATCGGAGGTCACTCTGCGGGATGAGAACGTGACCCATGGAGAGCATACCAAGACCACCGAGTTCCTTGGGAGTGTAGAACACGACGGGAGGGAATCGGGACGGCATCTTACTGTTGAGACCGATCTTGACACGTGTCTGAATCTTGTTCTCCGCCTTGACAAGGGCATCAAGCAGTTCGTTCGTGTGGATGACCGCTTCACGGTAGTACGTCATAAGACCAATGAGCGCGGTGTTCCACTTGTTGACAATCTTGGAGAAGGTCGTCGAGCCTGAGCTCATGAGCACCTGCCGAATACGGTTATTGAACTGTTGCACTCCTTCGTCCGAGACACGCAGGAAAGCTTGCGCCGTGCGTTCCTTCGTCTGCTCGTTCGTGAGGTTCCATACCGCATCCTTGAGCGAGAACTGCTCGCCGCTGAGGGTACGGATCTTCGGGAGAATGCGGACCTCGAAACCGCACATCGAGAACAAGAGCTGCGGGTTGTCCTTAGAGTAAACACTGACGAAAGTGTCTTCCCACTCAATGGTCGTGAGCGAGCGTGGCAAGCTCTGCTTGACGTTCCAGAACACCGCGCGTCCGAGGTTGACATCGTGCTTGATGAGACGCATACGACAGTCTCGCGGCCAGCAACGCTTGTTGTTGTACCCAATGACGTTGTTGTTCGTCGGATCGGGATTCGCGCTGAGGTAGCGCTGAATGAGGTCGCGAGATTCTTCTGCAGTGAAGCGGAAGAGGATGTGAATCCTATCCACGTAGCGCGAATAGAGCCTGATGGGATGACGGGTCTCAGTAGCAGAGTCGCGGTATTGCAAAAAGTTGTTCGGCATCTGTGGAGGTCCGGCCATCTCACTCGCGCGCTGGAGACCCAAGATAAGCAAGTCGAGAACGAGGCCATAGTACTGGAAGACGAATGCCGAGAACTGCAGACCACGGATAAGACCATACGCGTTTGTGTGGGCCATATCTACCTCCTGATGAGTAAGACCCGTCGAAACAGTCATGCAAATCAAACTCACCCTTGTACGTCAACACAGTGTTGTTCTTGGCCGTAATGTAATCCGCAAGATTGTGGTCCAAGATAAGGCGAAGAAGACGGTTAAGAAGCGTCAGATCGATCTTCTCGTATACCTTCGACAATACCGTCTCCATCATGACATTGCATTCTCCCTCGCTCGTCTCCCAAATGTCCGTCAAGTTGTTGATACCCTGACACCACTTGTACACCAGGAGAGGGGGGGGTTCAGTGTCAGCAGGCTTGATCCAAGCAGGGAATAGGCCACGCTTGTCCGCCTCGAAGAAGAGGAACTGGTCGAGGTACTGCAGAACAGGATGTGTGAATCATATTGTCATAAATGTGAACGAGCGTTGACTTACGGCGTCCGTGATCTTCTCCACCGGCTCGATGTCATAGCACGGGATGAGCTTGTCGTACGTGTCGAAGAACTCGATGCCGGCCTCCTTGAACGCACGCTGCGTGAGGAGGAGACGCTTGATACGTGACAAGCATTCGTGCGGATTGTCGTAAGCCTGCTCGATAAGCGCCAACTCCTCACGTTGAGACTGATTCAAGCGTCCCTTGACGGAGTATGCCTCTTTGAGCTTCTCCAGTGCGAGGACAAGCAACTTCGTGTCGTGCTTGTAGTTCAAGGGCCTGTCGATCATGAATGTGAGCGGACAATTGAGATAGAACAGACTATTCGACTAACGGGAAGGGAATCGGTGAGAATTTGCGACTCTCGAGCCAGTGGACAGTGGCGGTGTAGATCGCAACAGCCTCCTCTGCACTGATGTAGGGACCGTCCTTGAGATATCCATGCTGGCGCTCCTGCTCAGCCTTGAGGTACAGGCGAGTAAGACGGCCAAGGTTCTTCTTGACAACAGCCTTGTCGACTGTAGCACCGCGCCGAATACGTTCACGGTTGTAGTGCGCAACAGACGTCCACCAATCCGCCTTGCTCTTGATGTACCGAAGGATGATATTCTCTATGGCGGTCGGCATGCCAGGAACCTTCCAGGGAATGTTGGCCTTCCAGCATCGCCAGGCTTCGGACAAATGCTGCAGAATCGTCTTCGCCTTGTTCTGCTTGATCGACTCCGGCATCATGTCGAGGATGTCGTGCATGACAGCAGCACGTAGCTCGAGGTCGTAATGTGACTCAACGCGCTGCTTCGTCACCGTCTTCGCAACGCCCTTGCTGTTACGGCCCTCGAACTGACGGGCCAGAAGGTTGCCGAGCCTAACGGATGTGTGCGTAAGAATAATGAGTCTTTGGTAGGACATTGTTTGGACGTACCATCTCTCGAGCAACGGGACAATGCCGCGCATGAAGAACAACCATACACGCCAGCCTGGTGCCCAGAAACCACAACCAGGACCCTTGCCGACTGGACCGGTGTTGAAGCGATAGTATATCAAGTGCTTCAGATCCTTGGTCATGCGCACCTGTCTCATGAGCTAGAAGCGACCACGTATCAGTAAACATGGTCGTTCATGGGTAGAATGGATGAAACATGGACACACCTTGTACTTGTACCGGTACATACCGGTCAAAGCACCGATGTGGGCGAAGATGTATTGGAGAGCATCAGCGAGTTGGAAGGCGTCGACGTTACCCAATCGGAACTGGACATGTGCATCGACGACAAGCTTGGTCAACCGGAGGATCTCGCGGCACAGATGAAAGGCGTTTCCGAAACGCGACTTCTTACGCTCCTTCGTCGTGAGGGTCCTGGTATATGATGAGCTCTAACAGCAGAAGTGGAGAGGAGCGTAACTTACTTGACGGGTTTCAAGTTCATGTTGTAGTCAAGATGAAGGTAGTTCAAGTTCTGAGAAGCGAGTGGTCAGGAACTCAGACGATTGGGCGACGACGATTGTAACTCACTTTCCGGTGGATAAGGAGGTTCAACATGTTGTAACCCTGCCGACAGACTTGCAGACCGGCTTCCACCCAGTCAAGACGTGTTGTCTGGAAGAACTTGGTCGCCTTGAGCTGGCGGAACAAATTCTTCTTCGTCATTGCCTTCTCCGGACGTGTGTGCAGCTCATTGAGAACGTAACACTTCAAGAGTTTCTGGTATGAGACGCGGACTTTGACTGGCTGACCTGGGGGACAATGCTCGAGATACCAGTTCTTCACCAATGGCACATCTTGTGCACGACGCATGCGACCTGAACGACGGTTATATGGGTCAGGCGCCCACCAGAGCGCGATGGCATCGGCAGTTAAGTCGTTCTCAAGCGGGCGATCCTCGAGGAAAGGCTCAACCTCGTCAGGAAGCTCGAAGTCGTCATCGTCGGCACCATTAGGGCCAAAGATAGCATCCTCGTGCGACACAAGAGGAGCATTCTGAGATGTGAAGCCGCGCAGAGATACAGGATTGATAAGAGGGTCGAAGTAGAACGCCGGCAAGTCGGGGTCGTCAGTACGGATGTACACGTTCTTGGGCGTGTGATAGGGAGCAATGTGGACAGATCGAGGAAGGGAGTTGTAGAGATGAGGGAAGGCGACTCGATACTCTGTCCTAATCTGCTGACGGATGATGACCTTGTTGATGTCGTTGAACTCGTTCCAATCCTCGTCAAAGGTGTCCATGTCCCTATACAAAGGCTCAAACTTAGGACCACCCGGAATGGCCATGTTCAAGGCCTTCGCCGTGAAGAACGACTTCTTGTCGAAGAGATAAGACGCATTACTGTCGGTGTGATCTGACAGAAGCGTCCTACCAAACCGGTACAGGTTCGCCATGATGGGCAGCGTAAGGTTCCAGTATCGGTATGACGAGCCGTTGACGTGAGGAGTGTCGATCAGAGGCTTGGGGTCATAGAACCAGTCGAAGATAGCAGAATCCTCCTCTTCGTCAAGCTCGAGCTGAATAGCCTCCAAAGGCTCGACGTCCAAGACGTTGTCGCCGTAATCGAGAGGCGGCTCTTCGTCGTCAAAAGGAGGGAACCGCATACGCTTGAAGTGCCTACGGTCTCGCTTCTCTCTTCGCATAGCAAGCCACATCGTACTCCACTGAGCGTGATACACAGGCTCAATGACACGGGGAATCTCGTTGACGAACGTGATAGCACCCGTGATGTGGTAGAGCACTGGCACCTCGCGGACTTGCTCCCAAGGGTAAGGGATGTTCTCCAAAAGCTTCATGACCGCATGAGGGACGTACTTGAGAGCACCAAGATGTACACGCTTGTCGTTGCGGAACTTGCGGTTGCTCATGTCACCGTGGTCCTTGATAATTTTGCGGACGTGCTCAGGAGGGAGATCCTACGAGAACGTGAGCATCGTCTAAATAACACGCTGTAGTATAAGCGTACCTGCTTGCCCATATCCACGAAGCCTCCCTTGCGCTTTTCACCGTACCGCTTCTTCTGCATCTGGATCCATTTCTGGGACTTTTGTGCGAGAACCTCTGGTGGCATACGAGAGCTCGAAGGCTCACCAAGACCAGGAGGTTGAGCCATTCCTGGAGGCGGCAGAGGCATGCCAGGCATTCCAGGAGGCGGCGGGGGCATGCGCATGCCCGGAGGGGGGGGAGGCATTCTAGGAGGGTAGCTCATCGTCGTGGACGAGAGACAAGGTTGGGTGCTTGCTCAGTAAGCGCTCCCGTCACGCTTGACGCGCCTGTGTCACGTGGGAACAAGTTTTCTATCGGAGCGGATTGTAGTTCGAAGTCCGACCGGCGTCCTTCCGCCAATCGTGACTCTGCATGTAGTTCGAATCGGTACCGCGTCACGTCCGAATTCCTGAGCGAACGGCGAAGCTGATCCTGTACGCAGATATAGAGGTTGGTTATATTGTCTATGACAGCGATTCGTGACCAAATTGCCAAGGTAATGCATTATGAGTGATAAGGAACGTCCGCTTTCGTGGATATAAGTTATATACCGAGCTAACCGAAGTTCAAGTTTTGATACATCTGCTTTGAGTCCGGATTTAACTGCAGTTCCCGAATGTGGTATCGGAGAAGACTTATAGTAAGGATTAAGGGTATATCTAGTTGTAGATGAGCAAAGGGAGCAACCTGACGTTTCTCTTCAGCGGGGAAACAGCACTCCGTCAGACGGAAAACACTCACCGATCAGAGGAGAATAAGAAGTTGTTGGCAACATCCTCTCCTTCCAAGAACCGTGTGGGATAGAGCACTGCAAATTCCATGAGCAACTTTGACAATAGAGAAACGCGGTGTGCATACCTAGGTGACCACGAAGTTCATGCAACAGGGCCTCCATTTCCTCCCTTTCTGCCTGATCGAACGGCTTGGGGCCCTTCGAAGCCGCTCGCTTCTCCTTTTCTTTCTCCTTGGTAGGGGTCGGGCTCTCCGGAGGAATGGGAGTGTTCGCGGATGGCAGATCTTCGTCATCGGCATGCTCCTTCTCCCGCGCCAATGCATCTTGAGAGGCGTTCCCATAGTGCTCAGCGAGCCGCGCTTGACCAGGAGCCTCATGATCAGCGGCCTCCGAAGGCATACGAGCTAGAGGAGGATCGGAAGGATCGTGTTCCTTAACCTACGCAAGAGTGGCTGAGTTACTCGAGCTGTTCGTATCCCAGGAAGTATGACGTACCGGCTTGTTCAACCGCTCATGATGAACAACGAACTCCTTGTACTGCTTCCACGTCGTGACAAGATCGTCAGGAATAGCGTGGAACACCTTCCGGAATATCTCGGTCTGTATGGCGAATCGAACGTTAGTTGGCAAGCCGCAGTCCAAGGTCAACAAAAGGACACACATTGTGAACAGCGCTCGCAACCCAGACGTCCTTCCAAAATGCATCGGAAATCGGGTCCTCGAAGCCATGAGGATCAACATGGGGAGCTGGGGTCGGCAGCTGCCACTGCTTGTTCCCGAGCTTGGCCGCAAGATGCTTCCTGAGCGTGGACCTAGCCCCAGGCGCTCTCTCCTCCTCCTCGTCCGCATCCTTCTTGCCTGACCTCGCATGGGGAGGTTGGTCGTCATGTTGCGGATCCACAGACGCGTCTGCCGGTGCGCCATATAACTCCCCAGTCTCGAGCCTCGCTTCAGGAGGCTCGCCAGCTGTCTCGGGTCCGTCGTGTGCCGCTGAACCATCCGTCTTGCCACCGGCGGTCTTACCGTTTTCGCCCTGACCATTCGGAGGGGAACGAGAGCTCCCAGACCGCAACGACGAACCCATCTCCGACTCTTCCTGAGCAGGGACAGCTCCGTTCTGCCTCTTTAGCTGGTTTTCACTTATCACCTTCTCCTCCAATGTCGGGACAATCGAGCTGGGGAAGCCTGGTTCCTTCTCCCCCGAGCGGGTATACATCCTCCGCTCCTCCTGAAGATACTCCTCGCCCGCAGTAGCGTTTCCATGCTTTGTGATTCCGACCTTGTTCAGCAGCCTCGACGTGTCATCGGCTCCTACCTCGCCAGCGGCATACATAGCTAATAAGCCGTTAACATAATATCTGCTAAGACATCGAGATTCACAACTTACCCTGAGTGGCACCATCGACAGCGTCGTGCCACAGGTTACCCATAGCATTGTGTTGCTCATGCTTGGCAACACGCGAGACGCCGCCTTCCTTCCCGAATTCTTGTTCGTCTTCAGGATCCCAGGGCACCTGCTCATGCAGCTCCTTGGTCGGCTCAGACGCCATGAGGTCCTCCTCGTAAAGGCTATCTACGTCAACGCCGAGATGTTCCCGCATCAGCCGTACACGAAGTGTGTGCGCGAACCGGCCGACTTTGAACGGCTTGCCGGCCATAGTGCAATCCATCATGTCAGTGTCACGTATAACAGCAGCAATCTCCGAGTCACGATCTCCACGCTGGGATCGCTCATTGATGTTCGCGCTGCCGATGATCGCGAGTCTATCGTCGACGATGCAAACCTGGGTGAGCCACGGTCAGTAAGAGTCCTGTGTATCCCTCAGCATACGCTGACCTTGCCATGTATATAGACTTGTTCCGTCGTCAACACTTCTCCACGCAGCTTGCCCCAGTTGCGCAGCGAAAAGACCGTGATATAGTCGTCCGGCTAGAGGACCTCAGTATTAGTTGCAGGAGAGTCAATACTGTACACACGCACGTCTATGCCTTCCTTCCTCAGTCGACCGAAAATCGAGTTGGGACCACGGCATATAGTTCGATTCTGGCATTCTAGAATGATGCGAATCTACCAAACGACGGTGAGCACCATATCCAATTGCTGTATCAAAGCAGGCTCACCGCACTGGCGTCTCCGTGGTCCACAGGGAATGAGAAACCCGGAAGCAAAGGAATGACGATGCAACATTTCCACGGCGTATTTTCACGATGCGCTCGGATGATGCGGTGGACAATGGCGTCTCCGATCCGATTCTCTATCTTGACCTCGTTCACGACCGTTCTGCATTGCAATTGAGCAACGCAAAAAGCAACACAATGAGGTCACTCTTACGAAGTGATGAAGAATTGGTTCTCAATATACACGAAATGTTCTGACATCTGAATCGCTGTTGATCATTTTCGTCAGCAGTCCTGGTACGTCCGGATGAGGCGCGTATCGCTCACCCTTGAGGTACGCGTTCTGGATCGAATGTTCTATCCTGTCCGGGGTCCCCAGTGACCAAGGGCCGGCCGAGCGACAAATCTGAAGTTCACATGTACCAGTGAGTCCCATGTCCGCCAGCTCTCCAGGTTTGAACTCTGGAGGAGGGAGCAAGAACGGCATTGTCCGTGAGTGGTTCTACATTGACGACGGACGAGTAGGCATCAGCAGACTAGTTAGCGAAAGTCGTGCCACGTCTCACTCACCTTGATCCTGAGTAGGTGGTTCCACCTCTGCACGAAATGCCTCGCGAGGTCACGAGCAGGCTGTCCAACTACCTGCATCGAGACATCATGCCTGAAGCCAAACGTGAGTATTGATCCAAGAAGAGCGTATCAACTCAACATACCACGGCATCCGGGGAACCTTGGACCTATCGTACATGTCCTCGTCTGGCTTGTTGAGCGAGTGGAAGTCGAGCACGCGAGGATTACTATAGTCCTTGCCTGTCACACGTCAATGTGTGCACTCAACTATCCTTTATAGCTAGTGCGTACCCGGCCATATGGGATCGCCTTGTCCTCCATTGACTTCGGGATCGTCCACGAGCACATGCTGTGGAGTGTCCCACCTGGAGACTTCGTGCATCAATATCATTGGTCGGAGTCAAGACAACGATAGACTCACCGTCCAAAACAGTGGTCCAATCCGCCCATGAACGCAATAGCCTGGTCTATGACACAGAGTTTCTCGTGCTGACAGAGACAGTCATCTTAGGTTCCCAGAATCATACGTATCGAAGTGGCAATACATACGTGTGCCCAGTAGAAAGTACCAGTCTGGAAATGGGAAGGCGACCGTTGTACCATGATGTTTGGGTGCAATGCTGTCAAGCGTTGCTTTGCGTAGCTATATGGGAAACATGAGACTAGAGTCCACTTCAATGTTGTTAAACTCACTGGCTGTCCGTGGGCGTAGTCCTGCTCGAGACCTCTAGGCTGCAAGGATGTCAACACATGGGGGATAGAGCCGTATATCGGAAGGAGCGTACTATAAGATAATGTAGATCTTCACGCCCTCGTTGGCTTTCTTCTCTAGGAGTCGATCCAGGCGATACTTTTCCTTGTTGGGTCTCCTCATCTGTAGCTCTGTCGTTTGTTGAGCCATTGGTCCGAGGGGAACTGCAAGGATAACCTACCGGGAGACAACCACCAGTCATGAATCATGATACTCTCCTTCGCAAGCAAAATCGCTCTCGACAGGTTCCAGAAGTAGTCGCGCTGCATCCCAACCAATGACCTTCGACACAACACACACACAGATACGAGCGCTACTCACCCCATCGACCAACCACTGGGCAGCCACGTTCAGCCGTATAGGCGCAAAACTATCAAACCGGTTCTTGCCTGTATAATGGCTTTCCCTCGCAACCCTCTCAAACGCCGCAATCCACTGTAGCATCTGCCGTTCGTTCTTCGCATACAACTTCAGCCGCGTCTGCGAGTTCACGACGTAGAACACATGCTTCGAGACGTCCTTCGAGCTCTTCTTCTTGTGCTTTGCAGCGTTCTCGGGCGCGTGCTCGTCGTGCTCGTTCTCGTGTCCCTGTTGTTCCAGCGGATTCGTGTTCGTCGAGGGATCAAGCATGGGCGTCAATGGGCGTGTCGAAGGGCCCGAGATGCTACTCGACGAGTCAGACATGGTCGTTTCATGCGACTGCCGGTGGTCTCCGTATATCCCGTTAGGACTGAGGTGATTGGGAGACGTGCTGTTACGGGTATGATCGTGACCGTGATGCTTGTGCCCACCAACGTGGAGAACCTTGGAGATGGAGCTCTTGATAGATCCGACTGTGGACGCGAGGCGCTTCCGTGGCTGGGTTCCGTGGAGTTCAGCCTTTGTCTCGTGCTCGTTGGCCATGAGCTCCTCGTCGTGCGGCTCGTCCTCTTCTCCCTGAAAGAGATGCAAACCCTGTCGGTAGTACCTCGTTGGCCGTTCGATGGCGAAGTCTTGGTCAATGAGGAAGACGTCCCACACTGTGAGCTGACCAGGGCGGATTAGCACGAGACTATGCATGCAGCGCTCATGACGACTCTGACCTCTCCCATCTCTTCCATTGCAACGAGATAGCTCTCCCTTACAGTACACCATCGTTGCTTCTTCTTCTCGCGCCATCCGGCGGCTCGCCGTCCAAATGCACCCTTGGGAGCTACTCCCTCGAGGCGAAGGAAACCGGCCTTGTACTGTGCACCTCCAGACTGCGCAAGCGCGATAGTAAGGGCTCCGAATTCGAGGAAGCCAGCAAGCCGGTTGACCGCAGGATGGAACATCTGTGTCTCCATCAGCAAATGCTCACATAAACCAGATGAATACGTACGACGGCACGTATGAGACCAATCAAGTAGTTCTCTAGAGTCTCGCGTTGCAAACGAGCAAAGTCTGCCCTCCCTACGTAATTGCCTCGCTCCTTCAGGAACTTAAAGTATGGAAGGGCTGCCATAAGAATGAGTGGACAATACATGCACACCGCTGGTATGGAGGACTCACTCGTAAGCGGGAACTCGGGCAAAGTCTCGATATTACGGTTGTATGCGTTAGATAGCGTGTAGTGCCCGTGCAAAGACAGGAATTCACGCAGCTGCCGATAGACGACCCATCGTACCGCCCCATTCGCATACTCGCACTCGATCCGGAAGACAGCCTTGTTACCGTGAAGCGGGTGCAGACTGTCGCTGACGCGGATGCGCAGCCTATGGAAGAGCGCGGGTACTCGTCGGTGTCCCCGCTCGTCACGTTCGATCCAGAAGCGAAGCATGAGGGTCGCGAGACCACCCGTGATGAGCTCGTCCGTGATGTTCACGTTGCTGGGGGTAACGGCGGATGGCGCAGGTGCGTGCGTCCTCGCCTGGCCAGCAATGTGAGGTAACAAGGACTTGAGCCTGCCCCATCTGGGTGTCGTAGGCGACCGAACGTCGCTCTGCATATGGGGCAAAGACTTGGACTGGCGGAGTCTTGGGGCTGATTTGGAGGACTTCGGAGTAGCTGCACCTGTACCTGATGGCCCCCCTTCCCCCTCCTCATGACTGTCAAGGGTTGACTTGTGTCCATGTTCCGTCCGTGCCTGCTGCGAGAAGTCGAATCCCTCGAGCTCTTCGCGCGGAGTCTCCCGGGGAGAGTCCGTCAACCACTTCATTGGGTTCCAGGACGCGTCATGGAAGTAGCTCTCACGCCGCTTGTGCTTGCGGGCTATGGATCGTTCGCGTTCGCGTTGCTCAGGATCTTCGTACTCGAGCGCGCCACGGAAAGGCGTGCTCGTCGGAGGGAAGTCAAACACCCTGTCTGGATCCTCCTCAATACGCGAATCCACATGGCCACTACCTTGCCTGGAAGGAGTAGGGGAGAAGCCATGACCATGCGCACTGGAGAGGGAGTAGTTATAGGAGATCGAGCGTGGCGGACCTGTTCTCTGCTGAGGAGTACCCGGAGGAGGGGAACGATGCGTAGAGATGGAGAGGCCACGATGCCTCTGCTGCTTGTGGTCGTCTGTTGAAGACTTGGACGCAGGGAAGGATTGACGGGAACGGGGAGATGTGGGAGTATTGTCCTCTGGCGGCTCGTGCTGGCCATGCTGAGCTTTGTCCTGCGGAAACTGGTAAGGTTCATCCTGGCGGAATCAGCAAGTTGCGACGCACCTCCGGCTGTCTACCCTGATGGGATGCCCCTTGCTCAACAATGTCTGTCCATGCCCTGTCGCCGTTCGCGTCTTCGTTGTGGTTGCGATTGAAGGCCACGGGGTCATCCTATAGTCAGCAGAGTATCGGTCACATGTATGAAAGACACGTTGCATGGACGTGACGCACTACGGGTGGCTGAGCGAGAGGAGGGGTGGAGGGATGTTCCTGTTCTTCTCCGGCTGTATGCTTGTGAGTGCCAATGGCATGTTTGACGAGTTCGAAGAGGTCTTCTGGAGGCCTAGCAACAGATGCCATGGTCTAGAATAGAGCGGGAGGACTCTAGGCCCAATGGATAGAGACTGCAGTGGAGAGAGCTGAAGTACATATACGCTCTGTCGTTGTATGACGTCTCGTTCTCGCAGGCGCCCGCGGTCAGGACCGCGCCGGTATGCTCGCAGCTCCTGCCGGATCCCAACTCTTCTTCACTCACTTCGGCCAGCCACGTCCACATGTGGGATACTCTGCTCACTGCTCGTAGCTTGGCACTCTGCCGTAGTGGCACGTCTGGAGAGAGACTCGACTTGGCAGCGCCTGTACGACCGGCATACGCGCGCTCGACGCGTCTGTGGCGTCGCACTGGGTCTCTTCGATTCGGCCGGCATGGCCAAACGGTAGCTCCCTTCCCCTTCTCCCTTCATCACGTCATCGTGCAGGGCAGACTTAAGTTATGCTAGATTGGTACTTATCTCCTGTGGTCATTGGAATAGCATGATTCCAATTCATAGTGGCCCATCGCGCCAACGGCAGTGTGAGCTAAATTGATTATATCATTCTTCAACTCATGGCCCAACCTCGCATTGATCTAATAATACAGTTCGAAGGCATAACGATACAGAATCAATAATGATAAACAATGAGAGACTGGAAAAGCCAGGCACTGCCCAGATGGCAAAGAGTGTTGTGCACCACGCCAGGCGTTATGCTCGATAGGCGGTCGATATGGGGTTTACAGGACGGCGTGAGGGGTACGCGCGAGGTCGGTTTGTGGTCTTTTTGACAGAGCAGCGATGGGGTTCTTGGCCGATCATGCGCGCGTGATGAAGAATGCGCTGAGCACGATGGCCAGGATGAGGAGGGTGGAGGAGATGAAGGCTACGAGGCATCGCTTTGCCCACTTGATTTCGGTGCGACGCATGGACTCGATGAGCTCCTGTCGTTCGTACTCCGGCTTGGAAGCCTCCCAGTCTTCAGGAGCACGGAGTGGAGAGAGCAGAATGAGGGCACCGGCCAACCAAAAGAGAGGGAATACTGCAATCAACAGTAAGTATATCATTCGCCCAAACGATAACTGCTGGATACTCACAAAACCCAAACTTGAAAAGGTACATAGCCAGCGTGGGTTGGTCTGACACCACTGTATAGGACGGGGGTTCGAGGGAATCTTCATAGGAAGGAGGCACCTCCGACTCGACGACCGTTGACTCACGACGCTCGTCGTGGCGACTATCGCGAGTGACCGAGAGGCTGAGGGTACGCCGGGATGAGTGCGAAACGCCAAAGAAGGCGTCAAAGGCGTCTTGCGCTTCTTCGTCAGAGGACGAGCGTTGGGCGCGTGGGGTGTGGACTACCGCAGGGGTGGGCTGCGGGAGTATCTGGGCCTCGATGTCATTGGGCGTGGCCGGGCGGTCGAAGAGACCGAAGAAGGTAGGGCGCGAGGTGGAGGCAAATGCAGCGGAAGACATTTCGAAATGAGGATGGTGTTTAGAAGAGACGGTCTTGTTAGGTGATAACGTCTGTGTCGAAGGCGAGGAGCTCGGACGAAGCGAGGAGGTGAAGTGAGGATGTCATGGCGAGAACAAGCAGCGATATATAGGGGTTGGGAGTGGCTAGTGGATGGCAATCCGAGAGGCAATCGAATGGCGGGGGTGCGCACCCACAAAACCCGACGATTGGCGATGCGAGTACTCACATTCACCTACACGGCCAAAGTGCTGCAAACAAACGCCTACGATGGTTGCCCGTGGGAACTCACAGGGCAATCAGGATTTACTAATCCAGGTCATCGTCGAGCATCTCAACTGTCGGACGCCCACGATGGGCGGCTGAGTGGCTTCTTGGTCCCAACTCTCACCTGGAGCCACGAACAGCATGCATGTGCACATCGACGCCGACGGAACACCCGCGTTGCCGATAGAAACGGTACAGGCTATCTGCGAATGGACTTTGCCTTGACGGCTGTATCGCGCCGCCTTTCATCAACTCACCCAGATCTTCACCTCATCCTCCGCACCGCGATCCGTCTTGTCTTCTTCAATCATGTCTCCGGAACCACAGATCCCGACTTGGCCTTCTATCGAGACTTGGCCAAACAGGCTGCTATGCATGCAGGCCTCGCCAGTGACCACCAGGGCGCCTTTACGCGAACCTCATTTGGGCAGTCCCACATCCAAATAGACTATTATACGTCTCTCTCCAATGACTCGCGGCGTATTCAAGACAAGAGGCCATTAACCTCGACCGAGGTGCAGTGGACCTTCCTATCACTCGTCAAGGACTGCACTGCCCTCACGATATTACATCACTATCGCATCGTCCACTGCGACATATTGCAACCGCTATTGAAGCCCTCGTTCCCTTCCCTTTCCCAACTGCAACTGAACTGCCTCTGGGGCGGCCACAACACCTGAGCCAGCCTAGAATATTGCCTCCCTTTGATTCCTGTGACCTCCCTTCGTCTCCAAGCCTATCCGAGTTGCGAATGCAGCCACTGGAACGAGGCTGCCAAGTCGCCACCAGGAAATTTCCGGGCTGTCTCTGGGCGACGCTGCTGGAGGCTTTCCTGCACCTTCCCCATCTCCATCTCAGCATTCCTGTTCTCCTGAAGACGTTGAACCTCCCACGTGCCATCCGAGACGCTTTCCCTTGACGCCCGGCCCGCTCGGTGATAGTTGGTCAAGACTCGAGAGCCGTATAGCAGCATATTGGAATACAACATTTCCTCCGCTCTCAGCCAAGGGCCGACAGGACAGCCCGCATGGCGAGCCATTGTGATTCATACTGGGGTAGAGGATCCCCTCGGGTGGCGAAAGGCCGTATCGAGTTGCGCAAACGCAGGCGTAGTGCCACAAATGTAGTTGTTGTGAGGTTCTGTATTGTTTCTCTTGCAGCTTGTTGTTCAGATGTGTATAGCTTAACGACCTTGCTCTGTATGCGAACTTGAACTACGTGAACTATTCTGATGTGCTTGGGTATTGCGATGTGATAGGGAGTGATCGTACAGGGAGCGTTTCGGATCAAGGATCGAAAGAAAGAACACGACTGTAGATGGTGTTGCGATGCGCGATACTGTACAAATGAGTGTTGATAGCACGAAAGCACGACAGGGTATCAAAAGAGCACGGGTGAATCGCGGCCCACAAGGGGAGAAGTCCAAGTCGACCGAGTCCTGCGAGAGGCGAAACCCGGCCAGTGCCAGTGCGGACTCTAACAGTCCACACTCACTTGGACCGAAGTCGCTGTCATCGCAGCCGAGAGGTCCAACAGCGAGGACACGCTCCCGCCCAAACCCATGTCCTCCAGGTCGGGTGCGCCGCTCTCCCCGACACTGATGCTCCGCGCGCGCTCGCGAAGCATGCCCCACTGCACCCACCAGTCGTCAGCCGCGTCCTCGCAGTCGTAGCCGAAGATGATGCGGTACTCCTCCCATACGCCCTCGACGCCACCTTCGCCTTCAAGCACGTTCAAGCCCTTGGCCGCCTTGGCACGCATAGACGTGTCCCTCTCCTCCGCGGTCGGTCCAGATGCGGTCATGTAGAACACACTCCCGAACTCGCCCGCGCGCACGGCGCGTACACGCTCCTGTCGAAGCTCTTGGAATGCATACAGGAAAGATTCGATTTGGCGCTCGCATGAAAGGTGGGAGAAAAGCTTCGCAAGGACCGCGGCGTCTTCGACTGCCATGGCCGTTCCTTGTATTGTTGACGGCTGTGGGAGATATGAAGTGGACAAAGGACGCGAGGCGTGGACAAGTCAGAATGCGTCAGAATCAAGATACTTCTCGAGCGGCTTACGGGGAAAGGATGGGCCGCCTCGCCGATGAGAACCAGGCGGCCGTCGTCTGACACCCAGTCTTCGAGGTCGCCATGTTCTCGGACGGAGACACGGACAGCTTTACGTGCACCGCGCACAGCCTTGATCAGCCTGTTCAGGATTGTATAAGCTTGTGTGGAGGTGATCAGGAACGAATCAGGACCAGGACGTACTTCTGTGAGATATTTCCTGCGATCTCAGGAACGTCTACTGAAGGAGCGTCTCCGTATTTGCCATCCTCTCCACAATCGGGCGCATATATTTGCATCGCGACGTCCTCGGTGCCGTGCTACAGATATGTACGTTGAGCGTTCATCCAAGTTCATCACAGCAGATAAATTCACTCACTATTGGATATGCGACGATAGCATGGTCCTCGCCGAAAGCCACAAATTGGCCATTCTAGACGGGGCATTAGATCGAAAAGTAGTGAATATCCAACCCTTGAGAACGCACCTTCTCGCTCAACTTGATGACATAGTCAGGTGCTGCTGCCTTCGGGATCAGAGTGCTGTATATAGTGTCAGCGAAGCATTTGAGGACAATCAAAAGGACTTGCTCGTATACTGCCACCCCTGTCGGGGTCCCCTTCTCCTGATGTCCCACAACTGCTGATCGTGCACGACCATACTCGCCATCAGCGCCAACGATGACGTCTGCCGCGAGTATCTCCCCCGAGGCTAACGTGATCTCCCGCTCCTCTGAATCAATGTCCGACACGGGCGTGCTATATCGCACTTCGGCACCCGACGTCGTCGCCGCATCGTAGATGATGTCGTATAGCTCTGCGTGCTGTCAATAAATGAGCAAACTCTCTCCGTGCGGGACGAGCTCGAGGCGTACCGAGAGCATAAGAAACATCCCTCGCGTCTCCTTCAGCATGTCCGCGTCCCATATGTGCCTGCCAAGCAAGTCGCCCGACTCGTCTACGAGTAACTCGTCAGCGGAAACGTAGCCACTGTATGTTAATTTGACTCACATCGCATGAACATGAGCTGGGTCGTCACCGAAGCCTTCTTCAACAATGCATCCCTTAGACCCCAGTGAAACAAAATCTTGGAGAGATTTGGTGGCAGGCGAACTCCACTTTCTCCGCTCTGATATGGATATACGCATGTGCGTGTCAGAGACAGTCGGCCATAGACGTGGAATACACTCACAACAGACTTCCTGTCACCTCTTTCCAGAACCAATGCATGGTGCCCAACGCGTCTCAGCGCAAAGGCGCAAGCTAAGCCCGCAATACCTAGCGTAGTCGTCAGTATTGCTGGAAGGCAGAAAGACAATCGAGGATATGCACCTCCTCCAACGATCACAAATCTGATTGGATGTGTCGTCTGGGCAAGCTGAGATGAGCTAGAGGACTGCGAAATGTGCATTAGCTTTACGTCTCAGGGCTGTTTTGGGACAGCGCAGGAACCTGGAGGAGTCAGATGCTGAACAGGACGACTCACCCGAGCACTCATACTGGCAAAACTGAAACAAGACGGAGGTGTAGATCGCGGGACAGGGTGTGCACAACGAAACGCGGAGAGCCCAGTATATATCACAAGACGCGATCTTCGCTTGGTGATCGCGCATACATCAGGCGTACACGTTCACCCCGAGATCGAGACCGCTTTCGTGCGTGGGGCAGACAATGCGCGTCAAGTATAGTCCGCTCCGGCCCCGCAGTGATGGCAGAATGAGAAAGGAGGAGAGACGAAGCCGGCGGCCTGGATGCAACGGACTGCCATGTTAGTAGCGATTGGATCTCATGACGATGGGGTGGGCGATGGCATCGGCGGAATCGACTGACTGTTCTCCAGCCGGTGAAATAAGTCTATACTCGAGGACGGGGAACCTTCGGGGCATCCATGAGCGACGCGCTGGCTCTCGTCGATATACGCGACCTTGAGTGCGAGGACGTACATACCGGTTCCGTGTGTAACAGGGCACCTCACAGTCTCCCTCTCCGATCACACCATCTTGATTTACGAGTCGAGACTGGCTCGGGTGCGAGACGGCGGCGTCGCGGAGGTGCTCTCTGCTGTTCCGTCTCTCGGCTGGAGAAACGGCCCAGGCTATCGCTCGGTACAGACCCGCACTTACCTGAAACAGAACGGAGCGCGAGCTTGTTAGCTGTCTCAAGCGACATTTCATTCTGGGGTGTGTCTGGCCGCACCGGTAAATTCTGCGTTACGATCCTGCGTTACGTGCTCATGATTGATTGCGCAGGGAAGGCGTGCACAGAGTGAATTTCATAAACTCGCACCCGGTGACTGATGACTGCAGCACGACCGAGTGTGCTAGAGCGGGTGAGATGTACTCGACGATGTCGATGCGGAGGAAGGCAGCAGGTGGCAGTGTAAAGTCGAACTGTCGGTGCGACTCCAAAGACCCGATCTGAGCTCGTGGACCAATTAGCGCTTGTTCGTTTTTCAGCACGAACCGGTCGCGAGAAGTTGATACTGAACGCTTGCTGAATGCCGCGGTCAAACCAAGTCCTGACCAATACCTACGATGCATACCACTCTCTTCCTGCGTTTGGCCCATATGCTGATGGTCCAGTGCAACATACAGTACACACTAAAACCCTCGAAGCTGATCAACAAACGGACCCATCTCACCTCCGGACGCCCTTAGTCAGCCGCCGAAGGGGTATACTTATACATCGGTTGTTGTCTAACTTCATCTCGTCCACCGACGTTGACAGCTGCTCAGGACCAGAAGCAGCCCATCTTTCCAATCGTGTGAGTATGCGTACTCGAACTACGTCAATGTGGACTCCAGGCCTCTCGGTATTTGAGCGCATCTTCTGACAGTGAACGTACTGTTCCAGTGAGAAACCTAGAAGGCAAACCGTCCACACCTGCAGGCCTGAATGATGACGTCACTTGCTCGCCACGCCTTCCGCCCTGCGGCCACGTCCACGAGACTTGCCGCGCCTCGTACCACATTCAACGCACGCGCAGCAATCTCGGGCCCAAACGCTGCTCGTGCGAACGCATATTCTACCGCTACTTCGCCGTCTAGCAAGCCGCTGCAGTTATATACCGCGGGCACTCCGAATGGCCACAAGGTCTCCGTCTTCCTCGAAGAGCTCCAGGCCCAATACGGTCTCAAATACGAGTGTGTCTCCACTCTACCGTCTCGCTGTCGCAGGCACGCAAGTACTGACGTGTGGATTAGTGTGCACCCGATCGACATTTCCAAAGGGACGCAGAAAGAGCCCTGGTTCATCAAGATGAACCCAAACGGGCGCATCCCAGTCGTCGTGGACCCCAACCGCGCCGATTTCACCGTGTTCGAGACGGCTGCGATCCTTCTCTACCTCTCGCAGCACTACGACACTCAGCTCAAGTTCACGTTCGACCCGCAGACGCAGGCGAACGACTACAGCGAGATGCTGCAATGGATCTTCTTCACCGTACGTTACCGATCTCAGGCTGCCCATGCATCCCTGTCTTTGTGAGTTTCCCATTTGACCCGCGGCACGCACAGCACGGCGGCATCGGCCCCATGCAAGGGCAAGGTAAGCGTCTCATCATCTGCACCCGCCTCGCGATTGGGTTTTGGTGCTCCCAAGCCCGGCATGCTGGACCCGAGGCTGCGATAACAAGAACCCCTTCGCGCTTCTCGCACAAAAAACATGACGCAACAAACGGCTCACCCTCCCCCTTCTCCCTCCTTCCCTCGCCTTCCAGCCAATCACTTTGTGAAGTTCGCCCCGGAGGACATCCCGTACGCGAAGAAACGTGCGTCTTGCGTTGTCGTCGGGCTGTTTTTGCTGATCGTACCTCGCGTTTGCTGAAGAGGCTGGTCTCTCTTGCAGGTTATCTGGATGAGACGAAGCGGTTGTATGGCGTCTTGAACATCCGCCTGGACGGCCGGGACTGGCTGGCGGGTCCCCGCCGTGGTCAGTACAGCATTGCAGACATCAACGCCTTCCCATGGTCAGTCTATTCATGTCATTTGGGCCGACCTCGACGCGGTGCGGTGCTAATGTGCGCGCCCTTTACAGGGTCAATGCCCACGGCTTCACCGGGATCGAGAGCATGGACGAGTGGCCGAATGTGAAGGTTGGTACGATAATGATATAGACGGTGCATGGAATTGACGTACCTGGTCGATCACAGGCGTGGCTTGAACGCACGATGGAGAGACCTGCGGTAAAGAAGGGAATGCAAGTGCCGTAGAGGATGTATCTCCGTGCACATGTGTCCTCATCATGCGTATCAGGATGTACCAAGTATAGATTGTTGTCGGATTGGCATTCGAACTGTCACAACCCATGCTCATGAGCATGGGGTCAGACTCGATGAAGAAGCATGATTTCGACGGCGAACCGGTTTCGCTGCACGCTGCCATGGAATACAGGTATCGTATGATGCAGAGGCGCGTGGGATGAGGAACAGTGAACCGAGCCGAGACTCAGAGCGTGAGATGGTGGGAATGGAACTGAGGTAAGAGTAATCCGAGAGAGATCAGCGAGGTGTCCCTCCTGATGCAAGAGTGCCCTTTCTACGACGCCTGGCGACCCGTCCTATACAAGAGATAAAGGCCGTCGTATGCGCGATCCGTAATATACAAATGTAATCCTACACAGATGGGCACGGTCTTGATAATGATATTTTGAAGCAGAGAAGGAGGACATGGTGATTGCATAGAGGCAGACTACATGAGAAGAGTTGTTAGCGATTGCACGAGTCTGTAAGGCGCAAAAAAGAGCGAGCACGCACCCGCGAACGCCAAGAGCATCGCCCACGGTGAGAGCGGAAGGTGGAGAGCGCGCCAGCCGCCAGTCTATTCCTCCTGGGGGGACTCGGCCTCTGGCCTCTGGCCGTCATGGTCGTCTACAGCCGCACCGCCCCGAGGGGCATCCCCGTTCGGAGACTGATAATTGGGCCCGGGAATGACAGAGTGGTCGTCCCCGGAGTCGAGCTTCTTTGTGAGCTCCATCCAGAGCTCGAGTGTGTATTTGTGCATCTCGTGCGCGTACGCGAGGAGAGCGTAGTGCGGATAGCTCGTGCCGTTCGCGATTTCGTCGGCCATGACGGACGTGATATGTTTTGTGCAGACGGCGGATAAGAGAAGCGTGTGCCTCTGGTACAGACGGTTCCCAGAGAACTCGATCAACGGAGTCGAGCTATGAAGAGTGGTCGTCGGCAGGGATCGACGCAGCTAGGCAGGGCAAGACGGTCGTGGTGGAGGCCAAAGACCGATTGGCGAGGGGAAGTGGGAAAGGGAGGCTCGAAAGCAGGCGAAAAGACACAAGGGGGCATGGGAGGGGGAATTATAGTCGATCGGCCGGACACGGGCTGGATGCTAGCATCTTCCAGGCATAAGTGAATCGAGATCGTGCACTCATCGGCGCTGGCGGACGGAGGGCGACGGCGTTGCAGATGATGCGGGGGCGTTCCCATTACGCACGTCCAGGGACCGATGAGGACGTGCGGGGCCCTACGTCATGGCGCGCAGACTCCTCCAGCCAGCGATCAGCGACTTCCCTTGGCAGAAAATATGTAGGCCTCCTTGGTCTAGAAGCTTTCAGAATAGTTTCAACAAGGCAGATGGCTGTTCCAGTCACTCCGCACGGCTTCACCTCGACAATCATCCCAGTCAGCCTTCAAGGGTTGCTGAGGGCCTCTCTTTGAGGCAGCTTGCCATGTCGATATGGTCACTAGTACTGGCAGCGGGGATTGCAATATGGCTAGAAGCATACAACATCAACTCCCACTCCATGAGCCCATGCGATAGCGCGAGACGGGAGCCACAACGACCGTGAAGGCGGCGGAGTGGGTGTGATTCTGTACAATTCGCAAGCGATCGCAATCCGAGCCTCCTATTCGCTGCCTCGACATCGCCAGGAGAGGGTTCGACGACATAGCATCGGACCCTATTCGTAGTTAGGCTGCAACTGGCTACTATTGGCTCACGAAGAACAAAGAAGAAGCCCTCTGGCCACCCTCATGCTCTACGCGAGGTCAGCTCAGCCGCAGCCGGTGGTAAAGTGAGGTTGTTCGGTCGGTACGAATGGCCGTATGAGGTGGAGGAGATACTGAATACCTGGGACGTGGGAGCGATGAAGATACATACCTGCATGTGGCCGCCATTCAATCGGGACAAACATGCACATAGGAATGAGTTGGCTTGGGACAACTGAGCAGAGGGGGGACAGCAATTGCCATTATGAGACAGCCTAGTCACACGCTTGAATCACGCGCATGTCACTCTGTCACGGAATCCGAGCCTCTGCGCGACACGGTACATCACCCACCAGCTCATCCACGGTCCGCCATGAGGCCTCGTCTCGCTCTCCCACTGAGGTTTTCCTCTCGCTCGTATGCTACACGACTTCCGGAAAGACCGCCCTACCGTGCGCCAGATCCGCTGCGCGACAATCCCCATGCTGTCTACCAGGAGCTCTCCGACAATGCGACCTTCATCCACCGACCCCCTCCCACTGCCCCCTCACCACTATCCTATACCACGTCACCCGCGTCTCCTCTCCTACAACCGGCACCCACACCTGTAGATGGTCCTCTCCCGCCAGATGTACGAGCAGACAAGGGTGAGAAACCCCGTGTGTCAGACGAGGACCTCGCAAAAATCCGCCAGCTGCGGAGGGAGGATCCCGCAACGTGGACGCGCGGCCGTCTCGCGAAGGAGTTCAACTGCACACCGTGGTTTATTGGCAAGGTCACCTCTCTCAAGGCTGCGGACAGACGAAAAGTGAAGGCGGAGGTGGAGGAGAAGCATGCAGCAGCGCGCGAACAGTGGGGTGAGAGGAAGAGACTGAACAACGATATCAGGAAGAAGCGGAAGGAGTTCTGGTAGACTCCCGCTCGTGTGTTGCTCCGGGTCAAGATACAGTACGTTCGCGTTTGCCTCGTCATAGAGTTCGTCATGACTCATGAGGACTTGGGTGTTTGCCCTTCTAGCAGGCCACGCATTCTCGAGATACTCCATATTCTCTTCTGCACCCTCGTGTATCTGTTATCGTACCGTATATCTCCGTGTTCTTCACACCTCTCAATTCACAGTCATCTGGCGATGACGAGGCTTTCTGCTCATTCAAGCCCTGACGTGTTGGATCCTACTCCCGAATTACTGTCTTAAGGTGTACGTCCTGCAATGCAGCAGCAATACGCACATGACTACCTTCCTCGCCCTGAGAACGTATAGAATATTTTCAATGCACAACCGCGAAGCTTCATCCCTGCTGAACTGCCGTGCTGTACAGGGATGGGGCATTCTGTATACAGATTTACCTTCACCGAGTCTGCGACTTTACGTAGACGCCCGCAAGAGATCCAGATCGGCTCACGTGGCTACGCGGACCGACGCTCTCAAGATTTTGTGAGAGCGCAAAACACACAAGCTGTTCACCTTGCTCCGAGTCCTCGTACCCCTGCCGACTGCGTTAGCTATGGTTCGACGTCGCTCTGGAAAGGCTAAGGCTGCACATTCAAAGCCTAGAGGTGTCGACAAGAGAGACAGCAAAATCAAGAAATGGAACAAGGCGTCGGACATCCCTCTAGACGAGGAAGACCAGTGTATGTTCTCTACTGCAATGTTGTATTGAGCCCGGGTTTGTGCTCACAGTGGAGCAGTTCATGCCTCTAGGGACAAGATCCTTCTCGAGGGAGGCGACGAAGGAGGAAGCGACGACGGAGACGAGGACGAGGTCTTTGCGCTGAAGGGCATGCCGGAGGACGACTCTGACGATGAGGATGGGGAGAACACGTACGGGAAGGACAACGAGGATGACGATGAAATAGACGACGTGCACTACGCTGCTGCGGAAGCGGCGGAGAAGAAGAAAAAGAAGAACAAGAAGGGCAAGAAGGGCAAGAAAGACGAAGAGGAGAGCGAGAAGGAGGAGGAGAGCTCGGAAGAGGAGGAAGGCTGGGGCACGAAGAAGGGCGCGTACTACGCTTCGAACGCGGAGCAGATCGAGTCGGACGATGAGGAGGCGAACGAATTGGAAGAGCAGGAGGCGAGGCGGTTGCAGACGAAGGTGAGGGACACAATGGCCGAGGACGACTTCGGCCTGGGTGAAGTCGAGGATGGTGTCCCAGAGGCGGATGGGTACGTTTCTCTCCCCATCACGTGTAGAACGTGGCTAAGCATACAGCAGGCTTGCGGACGAGCCTGTGCAGCCTGTGATCCAGCAGTTGCCTCAGGACAAGCACTTGCTACTGCGGCATCTGGAGAAGACGAACCCCGAGGCGCTTGCGCTAGCCAACGATTGGGAGGACGTCGCGTATAGTCTGGTGAAGTCACAGGCCAAAATTGAGAGGTGCGTCCCTCCCTTTTCTGCTTGACACATCTTATTCATACTACATGTCATAGGATGCAGACGGAGTCGCCGGACGCACTGAGCCTTGGCATGTTGCATCTACACTACCGTGCGTTGCTCATAGTCGGTATAGGGTGCCCAATCTGACATATCATACAGAGGCATTGCTCACATACGCCACCACGCTTGCTTTCTACCTCCACCTTCGCGCCAGTGACAAATACGTCGCGCGTCCCGATCTCCTTCAATCCCACCCGATCATGCCGCGTCTTCTGACACTCAAGCAGTCCTTGCACACACTCGAAGAGCTCGACTTCGCGGCGTCAGACTCGGCCGAGTCGAGCGACGACGATCTGGACGGTAGCGAGAGCGAACTCGATTGGATGGACGACGCTCAGGGTTTATGGACAGGGAACAACACACTCCGGAAGCGGGGCATGGACCTCGACATGGAGGACTTTGAGGCCCTTCTCCGTGATGCCGAGGATATCATGGATATGGACGAGTTGCCGCAATCGAAGAACCCTGTCAATGTCGCGAAGGAGAAGTCCAAGCGCAAATCGAAAGATGCGGAGGAGACAGAGCCTCCCAAGAAGAAGCGCAAGGGTGTTGACGCAGGCGCGAAACCCATCGTACCCGTGTTCGATCTCGTGGAACCGGATCTCGCTCCTGCGAGGAAGGGCAAGGGCAAAGGTTCCGCTTCTACGAGTGCGATTGCCGAGGATGTCTACGGGGAGGCCGCTGCGCTCGACGTCGCCGACGCGGCTGACAAGCAGGCACGCAAGAAGTCGCTGCGCTTCCACGTGGCGCGCATCGAGAGTACTGCTGCCCGCAGAGCGGGCGCGCGCGCAGGTGCTATGGGTGGCGACGACGACATACCGTACCGCGAGCGGAAGAAGGAGAAGGAGGCGCGGTTGGCTAAGGAGGTGGCCAAGTCGCGGGCGCAGGGCGACGATCTGGATGACGTTGACCCAGAGCTCGAGGCCGGAAGTGCAGGGAGGAAAGGCAAGAAAAGGAGACGTGACGAAGACGATGGCAGTGGAGACGAGGATGAGGGCGGAGAGGACGGATACTACGAACTCGTGCAGCGCAAGTCGAAGGAGAAGAAGGAGAAGAAGAAAGAGGAGTATGAGGCTCAGCTCGCCGCTTCTCGGTACGTCATCATACATAGTCTGTCTCATCCTCGCTGATCCACGCTAATATGTAACTGCTATAGGCATGTTGAAGAGGAGAGTGCGGGTGGCCCGCGCTCCCTCACGCGGGCGATCCTCAAGAACAAGGGGCTCACGCCTAAACGATCCAAGAGCGTACGCAACCCGCGCGTCAAGAAAAGGCAGAAGTACGAGAAGGCGAAGAAGAAGGTCGCCTCCCAGAAGGCTGTCTACAGGGGCGGAATGGATGCGAGCAGATACTCCGGCGAAAAGACAGGCATATCGCAGACGGTCAAGAGCGTCCGTTTGTCATCCTAAGAATCGTACGTACCTTCTTGCCACATCTGTTACGCAAGGTGACCGATTCTCGTGTTTCGGTATGACATGATATACGACCATGCTCGGACCAATTATGCAGGATGTAAACCGTTCTCGTATGCGGAAGCCCTGACCGAGCCCTTTTATATATCTCTTCGGTCCCTATACACTTACAGAAGGTATAGCGCACTAGTACTCACAGCCAAGGCGCCATATCGCACTAAACATTGTTGGCTATTGATGTATACTGAATGCGTCGTCAAATGGCCTCGGCCCTCCAGCATCCCTGTGTCAAGGTAAGTGGCCAGGAGTGAGTGGCGCATCTGTGATAGGAGTATATTTCTTCCATGTTGACAACAGACAGCTTCTGAAACTAACGAGGTATCGAAACTTCCATTGTCATATGCTGATCAGTTTTCAGATGCCCCACCGATAAGTCGCAATTGGGTAGCTGTGGGTTGCGAGACGATTGCCCTCTACGTGAGCGATGTCGCCGTCTCGTCCGTTGGCTCATTGCGTTCGTATGGGGTCTGACAACAATGGATGTCCTCAGATGAACCAGCTTGACAGTCGAAAGTCCTGACATCGCTGCTCAGGCTGAACAAACAAAACTGCGCAGTGATAAAGAGAGCCCCTTTTATTAGGCATATCCCGTAACAGCCTTGACATACTGCACAGCTCTCAGGCTCACTAATTCTGACAGCCAAAAAGAAGCTTGAAGTCGCAGCTGCTACGTTGGCCTCTATCACTTGATCACCGTTTCGCGAATGTTCACGTCCATGACGTGTCTCGCTGTTTATGGGCGAACTTCAGGATGAGACAAGAATTGAGCCGAGAGTTATAGCCATATCGCGTCGTCACCCGTCGCGCTATAGAGACTCTACCTGGCAGCAGGGGCTTCCGTCGACGACATTTGTTGGCCTTAACCTGCCCAACCGTGCGATAGCGGCCTGGCATTCTGGAGCCGGTGAGGCGACCAAACCCCAAGCAATGTGCCCTAGCTATCATAGCGATGGTTGCTTGGTTCCCGACCAATATATGCCACCTCAGCGGGATCCACTTCTATAGCCTACCTTTCGTTCCAGCTGTCCTTCCAAATTTTATCGCCGAGGTTGTCACCCTCTCTGCCAGAATTCCAATACTTACCTCCAACTTTCTGTAGGCATCCCGAAGTTTGGACATGTCTACATACCTCGACGCTATCGGCGACAGAAAACGCACCTTCAAGCTTCCACGCACTTCCGAGTGAGTAGTCCCAAGGCTCCCCTTGCTCAAGTCAATTGACATCTGCGTGTTCCCTGCATGGTGATACGACCCCATCAGCTATTTGATTCCGATAGTGACGCAA
The DNA here is from genome assembly GCA_020543525.1 of Coriolopsis trogii. Classification (NCBI taxonomy): domain Eukaryota; kingdom Fungi; phylum Basidiomycota; class Agaricomycetes; order Polyporales; family Polyporaceae; genus Coriolopsis; species Coriolopsis trogii. The sequence goes on along the minus strand of JAHYIO010000023.1, from coordinate 1,472,053 downwards.
ATACTTACAATGCTACTCAGGGGCGTAACAGACGGACATCACCTTGTCTCCCCTAGGCAGACGACTTACGGACCCGTTGTATGGGGGATGGAGGGTTTTCAAGACAATGTTCGTCCGTGGGGGCACGCTATACTGATAACCACCATACATGTATGCTGGGTCATCTTTATATGGCCTGGTGGTCTAGTAGTATGATTCCTTCTTAGGGCGTTTGGCGCAAATTTGGAGGAGGTCCCGGGTTCAATTCCCGGCCAGGCCCTTGTGGGTTGCAGTACCCTTTTGAGGAAAGTCAGTTCGTGCCAAATTTTGGATGCATCGACAGCCGGGTCGTTTCCTTTCTACGCCCCCACCCTTTAAGCTGAATTCAAACATCCATCTGAGACCTCCTCAGTATGGTTTCATGTACTTGCACCATCAACATTGCAAATCCGCCGGGAACCAGCAACTATCTGTTCCACACGTACACGCTATAGTACAGCTACAAGGCTTCTAGCGATATTAAATATGATAGGTTGAGGGGATAATACGCGATGTACAAAACATGTGCAGATCCGTACAACCCGTATTCATATACACACCTACACGCTGTCCGCAACAGGAACCAAAATCAAGCCTTCCGTAATCCACTAGAGCCGGACACACGCGCCCTCCTGGACATGGATAGGACTACATAGCCAACCCGACCTCATACACATCCACAAATCGAGACGATCGTCAAGAATCAAGTCCGCCAAGAAAAACGCGAGCTACTAGAACCCAAACATAGGCTGATCAATGTTCATCGAGTTGCCCGCCCCGACGCCCATCCCGATCCCCCCAAGACCGACGCCCTGCCCCGGACCCGCCATGGACACGTCGGACCCAGGGCGAGGCATCACGCTCGCCATATGGTTGCTTCCCTGGTCCTGCTCGCTGCCGTTGTTGCCCCCAGCGAGGGCGGCCTGGTATACGCGCTTGATCTCTGCGGCGAGGTCAGCGCACTCCTCGTACGCGTAGGCGTACTGCTCGAGCCCGGTGATGCAGTTCGTCACCTCTGGGCGGCCGAGCCGTGCGAGGAGCATGCCCGCCTGGATGCAGCTGACGTGCATGACCGCGCAATCCAGGCGCTGCGCATGTGGGAAACGTCCAAGCGAGGTGTGGGAGTAGGTCGCATGCGGTTTGTCAACAAATGGGCATGTGGTCGCGTGGGTGCGCGTAGGGCGAGAATGAGGGAAGCAGGGCCAAGGCCGCCGGGAGAGAGAGAAGGGAGGAATGATGAGCACTGGATGACACGGCGATCTCGGGAAGAGCCCTGTCGGGGACGTACCAGATACCCATTGGTTGCAAGAACGCCGGCCTGTCACAAGGGGAAGAAGAGCGGGGACCATCAGCATACGCGGATGACGGATTGGTAAACCGCAAGAACTGACCAGACCGGCGATACGCAGCGCGCCGTGCAGCGCCTCGTTCATCACCTTGCGCTTCCTCTCCTCAATTTGCGCGTGCTGTGGAAGCATCGTCTCCGACCCGCCCGTGCGTGTGACGTCGTTCACTTCGCGAATGCCAAAGTCGTCTAGCGCGTTGTATAGGATTATCCACATGATGTGGTATGTCGCATCGCTTGCGCCTGTATGAAATCAAACAACGAGTGTCGGCTTCCTGACCCACGCGGAAACCGTGGGGGACGAGAGACGTTACGCACAAGCGGTCACCGCGCTCACGAAGTCCCATTCGGCCTCAAAGTTGCTAGGGACACCGACATGTTGGAGATGTTCATCGCGCCACTCGTTCAACTGGTTCATGAATGTCGTGAGCACTTCAATCGGAACCCCATCCGACTCGGTTGCAGGTCGCCATAGTTGACGGGACATTTGTCGAGCAATGCGCGCGAGCGCGTGTGCCGCCCGATAGTAACCCTGATTATGGGATACCGGGCCTCTTGTCAGCGTCTGAGCGGGTGTAGATCGCTTGGGGTCCCTTGGGAGCAAGCTTACCAGAAACTGTGGGAGTGGAAAAGTTCAGATCATGAGCCAACAGTCGACACCTAGGTAAGAACAGAACACCAGAAGTCACGAAACATACCTCTAGCTGTTCCCTGGGCGACGGTTGCGGCGCATGGGATTCAATGATGTCTGGCGGGACAGGGCCCACGGTGTAGAAGTCGATGTCGTAGTCATCGTCATCTCTGCCAAGTGTTTAAACGACCGTCAGAAGTGCACAACGAGGTGAGATACCATGAACAACACTCACAGCATCGGTTTCCGCCGATAGTAGACACTACGGTATGCGTCGGCTAGACATGCCATCCACCACGCAAAGATCATGGTCCCTCGCGCTTCTGGGTCCTCGATGTTTGACATGACAGATTTATGGTTGATCTGCGTATCGTTAGATATGAATACGATGTGCTTCTGGTGCGAACACTGACCTGTAGGTCAAGCAATAAACGAATGGCTGACCCTAGCCAGAACCCATGAAAGCCTGACCGATCATCAGTCTCAGTCCGTGACCATCTCCTCACGACAAGCGGACGTACCTGCATTGTCCTCCAAGCTCTCTGCATGCTCTGCGCGATCAGTCAAGACAGCAATCCCGGAGCTAAACGTACTCACGGCTCTGCAACGGCTCAATCAAAAGTGCAATGACCACGTGGTCCGCGTTGGGTATCCTGTGCACCTTCATGTCTTCTGCCAGATCTCTCGTTCGGTTGATCAACACCTTGGCAAATGCGCTCTGGCCACCGTTCCGATGTCGATCGGCAATGAACAAAGGGTGTTCAGAGAATTTGGCGCCCCATGCAATGACAGTAGCCACCAGCCTGATCAGAAGAATGACACGACGCGCATGACACCCAATGCAGAGCCAACAATCAGACATGCCTTCGACAGAAAGACAAGCGAGATGGTGTTTCGACTCACGCAGGATGTAGGGGTTTGTGCGACGGATGCGCTGATTGACCGCCATTCGGACTACTGCTGTTTCGCGCCCGCTGTTGCTGAGCCACCGCACTGCCTGACGGGTTGTTCGGCGATGTCCCGCCATTTTGCGAACCAGTGGAGTAGAGACTGTAGTGTAATCGTGTTCGGAACTGCGCAGGGTTGAGAAGGGGTAGACGTGTGTGTACGATCTGGAAAAAGACTTCCACAAGGTCTAACGCGAACCTAAGCAAGCCGCGCAAGTTGTGTCAGCACACTACATCGGCACAAGAGCGCGCATACTGCCAGGCATTGAGAAATTGACTCACTCTGTTCTGAAATTCTCTTCATTCAGACGGTGTGCCAAAGGACCCCAGTCCGCATAAGCCGCGGGTGTAGGTCCCGCCAATCTGATGTTACCGGCTCCGTTCGCTTGGGAGCCGCCTTGGCTAGAAAGTTTATCGGATATCAGGGCGTTTGACAAGAAGAGCGTTAATGGCAGTACGAGTGCGAACCTTGGATCCGGCGGCGAGAAGATGTATGTCAACAAGTCGCGTGTCTGGGTATCAGTCGTGATAGGATGGACCCGAGGGACTGGGCCGTGCTGGGCGAAATGAGCCACGGTCGGTGGCTGATATGAATTGGGCGTGCCTGGCAAGGGCGAAGACGGCACATGTTCTGCGGGACCGCTGAATCACCACAATTGGATCAGCACGGTCGGATACGGGATAGGCGAAGATAGTAAAAGATACTTGCATGCGCGAAGTGGACGGTTGAGCGCTACGAGGCGAGTTGAGATGGGCAGAGTGCAAAGAGGGAGTGGGTCACCCACCTTGGACTACTGGTGGAAAGAGTCCGAGGTCTCTTGGCAGCCGCAGCATTGCGTTTCTTCTCAGTAGTTGCTTGCTGGATATGATGTCTAGAAAACCGGCGTATGGAAGGGTCGGCATAATTCACACCAAAGAGTGAACGTGCGACTCACGTGCAAGGGTAGTTCTTTGATAGACAGTGCTATCGCGCGATACGGAATGAGCGGCGGTGATCATTCCGAAGAAGGACGTGACATGGTCGAGTTACCTGACACTGAGCAAGAAAAGGGCACGATGAGGACGGGGATGTGCTAGAATGGGAGGGGCAAGGGGACAAACCTTTTCTTGGCCTGGTAGCTGATTGCATTTGACCTTGCGGGCTCTACGCGGGCGCGCGTCGGTGCCAAAGCAGGCATGGCACGAGGGAACGATGTACGGACCTGCACGCATCGCAAGCGGTGTTCTGCTTTCTGGGAGGCGGAAGGGTCTTTGCGAGCTCGTGTATCTGATTCTGCATAGTTGGGGAGGAGAAGTTGAATGCTGCAAAGAGCAAGATTAACGCGTTGGAGATGAACGGGGATAAGACGAGCTAGCGGCCGGGCGCGGGGTTGGGAATGAGACGCACACTGGGAGGACGAGCCGGAACCATCGTGAGGGCCTGCACGGTCCATGACGGTGAGGAGAGAGGATGTGCGCGCGGGAGGAGGAGGATAAATGCGCTCCAGGCGAGAGAGGTAGGGCTGAGTGTAGTTATGGATGAGAGTGGCAGGTTGTGGCAGGCTGAGCAGGGCTCGATGTCCCGCGAATAGCCTCCGCCTTCTTACATACGCCCGACATAGGCGCCCCTCCCTCCTTCTCGGCACCGAAACAAGGTAACCCGTCACACAGTCACACTTTTCCGTAACGCCAGCGGGCCTTTGAGTGTCTCCAGCAGTCCGCTCTTGTCTTGCCTTGTGCTCTCTTCGGCCGTGCCCTCCTCCCACTCCCCGCCACCGCCGTAAACACACACCACACACGCAGCCATGGTCAAGGTCGAGATCGTCGAGGAGAAGGAGCAAGACTCCCGCTCCCCCTACTCCTCCGCATCCTCCTCCCGCACATCCTCCTCCGTCTCTCTCTCCTCTGTCGGCTCAGAAATTGACGGAGAGGAGTCTTTCTACGAGCGCATCGTCGCCCTTGCGGACATCATTCCCCCAACGACCCGCCAGAGCATCTCTACCAAGCTCGGTCGCACTGCTGGCGCAGTAAAGACCACAGGCAAGGTCCTCGGCAACCTCGTTTGGATCGTCACAACCTCTGCCCTCCTCATCGGTCTTCCCCTCGCACTCGTGCTCGAGGACGAGGCCAAGATTGTCCAGCAGGAGAAGGAAATGCTCGCCCAGCAGCAGGGTGCTCAGGTCAGTCCCCGCGTGCCGGCATATTCGCGCGCAATACGTGTGTGCTCATCGTGCCTCCTCCCTTCTTTCTCCCTCGGTTCCCCAGATGCTCGCCCCTCCGCCTTCCATGTATCCCAATGCGCAGCAACCAAAAGGCATCGTGCCTCCGGGTGTTTGATTTGCCACCACTTACACGACACGTTCGTGTCTGCCCAGCCCGCACTCACGCTCACGTCTACACCTGCACCATGCATACGAGCCGTGTACATTATCATAGAGTCCCTCTATTGCCATGTGCCTTCCTCCGCTCCGTCCAGGAAATTACTCACGTCTCGCAAAACACCCACGACTTTTCCCTACGGCGCCCCGCAGTCACGCTCTCAAAGGAGCATCAGACCGCCCCATCATAGAACGCCTTGCTGTCTCTTCTTCGGCTAGTCTGATTCCTCTAGTATTGACTGTCTGCACACGTTCCCCGAATTTGCCGAAGTCGAACCACTTTCTAATGACCGCCGACGAATGCCAGTTATACATAGACTCTCAATACGTCCCTCCGACGTTCTCCAGCACAGGTCGTCATCTCAGTCAAATCTGTTCCTGAACAGCAGTGCAATTTAATTGACAGTGGGATCCCCATTGACACCTCATGACAAGTTGTACTAAGTATGCCGGAATACGCAGCACGGCATAACGTGCACAGATGTCCTAGTCAGCACCGTGACTCAAGAAAGTGGGCTAACGGCTTGACTCACCGAAGAGGTTTCCCGGGTGGCAGGAACTACCACCGGCCGCGCGAAGTTATCCCTGTGAACGATCATTTATCAGCGACAACCGCCTTCCACAAACGCAAACCACGACCCCCTCCGCGATGACAAAGCCACCGGGAGAGAGAGTGCCTAAGAAAAGTCCACCAGAAACGTACGCGGATCGGTATCTCCTGAGGTATGTGATAGCGTGCTCCTCTATTTCGTCCGGAACTACGCCAAACTTGTCCCAGTCGCCGGGCACGTCCGCGTCGTCGATGTACCGGCGGATGACCTGGTCAGGGTTCAGCATCGGCCACCAGAGAGCCTGGGCAGCCTTTGCGATGGCGAGCGCCGCCGCTTTCGGCACGACGGGCGCACGAGAGGGTGGGTTGTACGTCACGCTCGATACGAGCGTCAGCAAATATTCGTACGTCAATGTCGAGGGTCCGGGAAGGTTGAACGTGCCGGGCAGGGATGGCATGGAGAGGGTGTTCGCGAGCGCCTGGGCAACGTCCATAACCTACACGGGGTAACAAAGTATATAGTTATAGTTGCTTGTTCGGCAGCAGAGGAGGAAGCGGCACCACGAGACACGCACATGGGCAGGCCGCATCTTCGTCTTCATGTCGTTCAGCTTCCACCAGATCGGCCAGACTGGGATGACAAAGGATTGAGTCAATCAACGTTACGTCCCGGACGTATGTGGCAAAGTACTTACTCGCCATGTTGTTCAACAACCGGTCCTCGTACCCGAACATCTCCGCAGGACGGACGATTGTCGCATGGGGAAACGCCTCCTTGACGAGCTCCTCTCCGGCAGCCTTTGACCGGTAAAAGGCTGAAGGCGAGTCGTGCGCCGCGTTGAGGTGGGAGACGTGCACGAATCGCTCCACACCGTTCTGCGCCGCAACGCTTGCGATAAGCTCGGCACCCTTGGCGTGGACGTCGTCGTAGGTGAAGTTCCTGTACAGCGTAAATACATGCACGCGCTAAGTGACGCTCAGACGGGAGACTGGGAAACGGCGTACTTTGTCTCGTACTCCCGTCCTACCAGGTTGTAGACGATATCGGAATGTCTCAAACACTCCTCAATCTGATCAGGCCTGCGGAGATCCCACTCCTGTTGCATCCTTCAGCCACGTTCTGCCGGGGCATACAGGGTGGGGGAGCGTATGCGCATCAGGAAAACACGCACCAACGAAGTGATCTGTCCGAGGTCACCAGTTACTCGCAGGTGCCGCTTCTCGTCCTCGTCGCGGTAAGGAATGACGACCTGAGTACCAGCCCTTGCTACAATGCGCCCCGTGGACCGTCAACATTTGCCCAGGACGCTCGCAACCGAGGTAAGGTGGAGAGAAGATAGGAAACGCGTACCAAGCTTGGACACGAGGTATCTCCCAAGAAAACCCGTGCACCCAAAGACAGTCGCGGTGTGCCCTGTGCTCGCACTCCGTCCGGGGGGTCCGTACTGTATCGCGGGCTTGCCAGAAGGGAGGACATGCAGGTCATGGAGAGCTCGCTGGAGGTCCAAGCGCGGTCATCAGCTTCCAAGAGGGGACCAAGGTAGTCTGGAAAGCACACGCAGACCTTGCTCTGAGCGATTCCGCGCGGAACGCGCACGCATTTGGAGGAGACGGCCAACATAGCGTGGCAAACGTTGGGGACGGAGAGCAAGATGTTGGCTCTGACGCTGACGACCGACCGGGGTTTCCCGAGAAGGCGCTAAGGCGCTCGTCCAGTGAGATTGGTTCAATTCCGATGACGATGGCGCGACCCATGTCGCCCCCCAAGTCCGTCGTATTCCGTTTCTCATGTAACTGAACATAGGACTCATGGTGAGTGTCACGTTACCTGTGACTGCCTCTACGCCAGCAGGACTTCATGACAAGAGACAAGTACTCAGGCCGCGGGTGGCGACATTGTACATCATCTGACAAGTACTTCCGGAAGGACCAACGTTAGTAGGTTACGAAATCGTCCATGTCATTGAACATGCATTCCCCACAGACGCTATCTCATTGAGATGTGACTCGATCTATCATTCCAGAAGATGCGTCCGATTGGTGAGTTAGTTGAAGCCGCTGCCGGTGCGTCCAAGAAACCTGCTAATGGCGATTAAGGAAAGTTGTCGCCGGGCAACACCGCACGTAGAGCTATCTCTGCTACAATTGGACGGCGCAGTATATTCCCCGTGTAGAGATTGATGATCATCTCTTTGTCGCGTCACAAACTCTCCGGAGTAAGTCAGAGATAGAAACGCATGTACAGGGTGGGACGACAGGTGCCGCTGTCCCTCGGACACTGCTTGGGAACCATATCTGCGAAGGAACACGGATCCCGGGATAGCGGTCACAAGGCGAGCAGCATGCGCTCATCGCGGCACTAGCTCCTTCGAGAGCGGGGTTAAGTGGCCCATCGATCTAGTGAGTGTCCAATGGCTATCCAAAAGTTCCGTCGCTGACCCGATAACACAAATCCAGGCCTAGGTCACTTACTCCAGCAGGCTTCAGTTCTCGGTCGGTATGACGCCTTCGATCGCTCCAGTTCGGCATCTACTGCTCCGAGTCCCGACCATCATCTGCACCACAGCGTGCATGTTGCCAGGCTTCCCAACATGCGCCCGATGTTAAGAATAGGTTCTGTTGAGCTTAAGATGACTTCGCATAAGGATGCTGCCGATAGTGGACGCGCGGCTGGATAGCTAAGCTGAGTCACATCCAACGCTCCGTCACCATACACGATGGTGCTACCAAAGTTGCAGGACTGATTGTGATATCAGAAGTGCGCGGTGACGCCTTACGCTGGTGTGTGGAGCAATGTGGTACATACTTGTTGTAGGTTATCATCCCGCGGCGTTTTACTTCGAGCTTCAGGGAGGTGGCAACGTAGTCCCCTACAAGGTTTCCCAGGATCGCTGCCTATCAGTTTGAGAAGACATACATATGCCAGCCTTCGCCTGGCGCGCGATGCTCCCTTCGCTCAGCAGACTGGATTGGACAGGTTCCACAACGGCGCGTCGCCCGGCGACGGACCGACCCGGGAGCAAATGTTTGAAGCGAAGAGTTCATAAACCGATGTTAGTGCAACTCGACCTCTGTCATGGTGAGGATCTCGGGTACATGGACAGCAGAGACAAGGGGACACGTACGAATCAGAACTCAACGTTGATGAGACGGATCCATCAGGCATTGCGCGCTTCAACAAGCCGCATCAGAATAGAGGTGTCTTCTTCCATTCTCTGAGACGGTGCAGGAAGTGTGCGGAATCTTACTGAGACCATACGGTCAACAAACAAAGCGCATACAGTGATGCTTGGGCTTCCGTCGTATGGGCGACCTCCGAATCCTGCCGTATAGTTTTCATATCATCGTTAGCCGTCATACGGAGTTGTAAATCAATCGCGCATGATTCGTTAAGTTGCTTCTCTGAGGCATACACGTAGAGGATAACACGGAGGTAGTCATCCCAGGAGCAGGGTATGCGCGACCATTGCTGCAGATGTGAAGACGTCTTCCGCTTGCCTTGGAATCCACAGGTCTTGGCTAGAGTCAAGTGTGGCGTTAACAAAATGGGGGACGTACTCAAGTGATCTTACGTACCCAGGGACCTCCCCCAGCGGCCCGCGCGACAAAACACCGGACGGAGAGTGGAGTATGTCCGCGGCACATTGGGCGTGCATCAAGGGTACAAGTCCCGAGTAGCAGCAGCCGACTCCATAGGATGACTCACGTTGGCGGCGATCCGACATGTAAAACTTGTTTCATTGTAAGTAAGCATTCCATCCACAGCTGTGCCCTGTATCTTGTATGGCTGTGCTTACCGACTGAGTGAAAGCCAGGATTACCAATGGGTTGACCATGCGAACCTGCAGTCTATCGCTATAGCAATGTGAAGAATCCATTATGGGCAGTTCATCCGCAGGCGTCAAACCGGTGGCACCTTGGGAAGACCCGATGCCATTCAGGCGGCGGCCCTACCTCTGATCTGACGACAGTATAGAAGCATCTCTGCCTGACTGGTCGCCGCAGTACCGTAAACCCGCCGGTATCGGCATGGATCTAGTTGGAGGTTGTGAGAGCGAGTAGATCCGATACCATAGAAGCCGGGTATAAGACTTGTCTCGTCACCCTCAACGCTGGAACACGAGGGAATAACGGAGATTCCATTTGGCTAGGTGGCCGGGTAAGTGAGAATGCAGATCACGCAAGGAAGGCACTTACGAGCCCTGCCGGCGGAGAAGAGGGCTGGTGTTGATTTAGCAGCTGCTTGAGAGTCCCTCAGGATATGATCGGCCGAGGATTGTGTGTAACCCAGAGGCTGCATCATCCGAGATATCCACGCGTGAATGATCCCTAGATAATCCTGGTGAAGGTGTGCGCACACGCTGTCCTGTGGAGGTGTATTGCAGACAAACTATTCGAGGCGGTCATCCCACTTACCTAGCGAGAATACAGTAAGATGAACTGTTGCCTTTCTGGGCGGCCTTAGGGCCGTGTCTGTCGGTGCGGCGACTGTCAACGGGGGCCCCAGAGTCGGACCGGGGCCTCTCAATTGCCATCTGTCCAGGAATCTCCTTCTTCTAACCAAGTATCAGAGCTTCATCCATAGATCATACCTTTATAGTGGGTTGGCCAAGGCGTTTGGAACACGGCAGGTGGTGGCCTTGGTGGGACAAGACGACGATGGTTCAAGTCCAACTTGGCAAGAGGAGCACAGCATTGTTACATTTTGGGTTAGGGTCAATCTGTATCGGCTACCTCGGCGATCGCCTGAGCCCTTTTTTCTTGGACCAACACCTCCACCTGCCACTGCCAGGACTCGATCTGACCGCCGTCCGTCCGCAGCCTGTCCACCTCCGCCCTTCCCTCACCGCCTCTGCGCTTTCTGTCGTGTTCTCGCCGAGGTCGCCATGGTCCAAGGACAGACAAAGGGTCTCGCGAAGCAGAAGAGCTCATCGGGTTCGCGTCATGCGCAAAAGGCAGCGGCCGCCCCGAAGAAGGGCAAACGGTACATCGCCCCAAAGAAGGCTGTACTGGTCAAGCAAGCTGCGCTGCACAAGGTGAGCATGCTCGCTCGACGCTCTCTAATGATCTTCGTGCTGTTGGGTGCATGGTGGCTGGCTGGAAGTTCCTTGGGCTGGAACGCGAGTTATGCGATTGGAATTTGGGGGTGGATGAGTTCCGTGCTGGATTGGAATGGCAAGTTGGTCATCCATCGACCCTTCTCTCCGCCCGCTACGGCATATGGTTACCCATGATTGTGATTGTGATTATATGGGCAATACATGGTCGCGATGCATTTTGCGGTAGTGTCATGCATAATGCAGCCGAGGCGATCTGTCTCACCCACAGTCCTGAGAGCTGCTCTCGAGATCATGAAGCACCGGCTAACGATGTGCACCTGTCCATTCAGGAGCTCAGTGCGAAGATCAACAAAAGCATTGAGCAACAGGTCGCCGCTGCCGCGTCCTCGGGGAAGCTCACCATCATGAAGAACGTAGCGATGGAAGGGTGCGTCCCCCTCCAGCTTTCTTACGTCTTCCGCTAGCATTCTGAACCTTGTGGTTGCGCCCTCCTACTGGCTCCTGTATGTGCCAAATCCAGTACTTCGGCGGAGAAGGCCAAAGCTCCCAAGCCAAAGAAAGCATGAGCGTGAGCCTGCTATATCTGTACGTCCACGCTTCCCCGGCGCATCATACGCGTACGACGAATGCCCCAATCCTGTCTCTCATGAGTTTGACTATCCATAGTCATCGACATGGTGACAGACCTCTTTCCCATTGTCAAACATACCAAGATACGGATCCCGGACCCTCCCGAGTCGTCACGACTCCCACCCACAAAATGTCGATCAGCCCATGTATGCTACACTATCACCCGCCGGCACTGACAAACGCAGCGAGCCATCCGCGCACAAACGGCCACTCGGTATGGGAACGCAACCCACCCGAGTCTCGGATCCCTCGGACACCGTCATGAGGCCGTCCGCGTACCGTTTGGCCGCTGGATCGCTTACCATCGCACCGTCGCTCAACGCCGTCGATCGTTCCGGTCAAGCGACCATGTCCGCACCCGTGTGTCTTCAATCCGGTCGGGAGGGATTGTCCGGATGCCTGGGAGGAGCCCTACGGTACGGATGTGTATTGTACAATAAGCCCCTCTAGCTCGCACCGTCATTCCGAACGATCGATACAGCCGTGGATGGAGCTTGGCGTTCGCGTTCTGCCAATGGGCACATCAGACCGATAGCTTTCGACAGCTCAAATGCAATGTATTTGCAGCGGAAATGTCATTATCAAAGCGATGTACAACGGAGAAACAGCGACTCGGGACCAGGTATGTGCGTGATGCGTGGGGAGCGTGGTGTGTGGTAGGGTGCTGGGCGGATGGATGGAGGGATTACGGTAAGGGCTGAACGTTCAGCGCTGAACGGCGGAGTGTGAGAAGATGGATCGTGGTGGATGGAAATGGATGGGTGGATGCATGACAGAACACACAAAGAGCCCTACCGGAGTACTTGCTAGAAGCTAGGAAGAAACATGCATATGGAGTTACGGGTCAGAGACATGGTGACGGGAAGGTCTGGTGTGGTAGTGGAACAGTGGATGCGATGACATGCGGGAGAATGAAGATTATGGAATGTGGGTGCGTGACGCGGACGTGAAAGAGAACGTGAAACGTGGATGGTGGGGATGGAGACGAGATGAGAATTGGCTACATAGACATGGAACAGGAACGCGTTATGTTGGCGGGCATTCGATAACGGTGCCGGAAACTACTGATAATGGATCGTATACTGGAGGGGTGGGAGGTGTGTGAAATGGAGAGAGACAGAGACGTGCACTATGTAGAGACGTAACGGAAACGTGGATGATACTGAGAGAGTATGAGAGAGAGAGGGAGAAATGACGATGCATGATGATGGAGTTGAATGACGATGCCGATGACAAGTCCATGTGCAAGAACGACGAGAGAGCCCAAACGTGAAAGTTCAAAGTACACACTGCAGAAACATGCTTTTTGGTTGCCTCAACGACAACGATACCTTCCTACCGACGCCGAACGCCAAACAGGCTCGGGCCCGAGCTCCGAGACCGGGACTTGAGCATGAGCTTGGACGCTAGAGAACCCGGACGCGACGTTGCGTAAGCCCAATGGCAGGCTCAACACTCGCGATACTGCCTCCGAAGCCGAGAGCCAAACGAGGCAGCCGAGCCGAGCAAACCATCGACCCCGACCCGACGACGGACCCACGATACGACATGACATGAGACAACCCGAGACGACGACGACGATGGCACGGCACCACTATGACTCGGTGCGCGTACGGCTGTACGGCAGCTCGTATTTGCTGTCCACCATCTTGCGGAACACCTTGTGCTTGAGGTTGAGCAGAAACTTGTAGTCGTCGTTGTTCAGAATCGACTCGTCCGCGTTCTCGTTGATGTACAGGATGACCTTGTCCAGCGCGTCCTCGGCCTCCTTGAGCGTCTTCGGCGCCTGCACGGTCGACACCATCTCCGGCATCACGGGCACGATGTACACCTGTGCCCCGCTCTCGTCGGTCAGCGGGATCGCGAGCGGCTCCGCCTGCGGGAGCTCCTGCAGCCCCGCCGGCTCCTGCTCAGACGCGGGGGCAGGCCCCTGCTGGTGCTGCGGTGTGTAGTCGAGCTGCTGCGCTTGCTCAGGGGAGTAGTACGCCTCCGGCGGCGCGTCGACGGGTGTGTGAGACGGCTCGACGTGCTGGGGCCATGCCTGCTGCAAGGGGATCGAGGACTGCATGACCTGCCCGTCCATCCCGTTCCTGTGCCCGTCCGGGCCGTCTTCGTCCTCGGACTCGATGCCCATGTCCTGCTCCGCATGTGAAGGGCCATCCATCGGCCCCGGCGAGGGCTGGCGGATGGTGTACGCGGCGGCTGGGATCATCGGCTGGCTGTGGGCGGAGGACGGGATGAAGTCGGTCGCATACGCCCGGTATTTTTGCTCGGCGGTGCCGTCACCGTGCCACACGCCCCGCCGGATCCCGTGTCGGTGCTTGAAGTTCTCGAGCCAGCCAGAGCTCGCCTTGAACTTTTCGGCCGTGTAGCCCATCTCGTCTCCGAATTCGCGCGCCTTCTGGCGGAGGATCGAGTCGGTGAGGGTCTTGCCCGCCTTGGACGCGAGCTTGACCCAGTCCTCCAGCCTGCGTTCGAGCACGGGGAACTTTGACGGTCTGGACAGAAATCACCGAGATGAGCGGAGCGATCGCATGAGATGTACGGGAGGGCAATACCTGAGTTTCGCGACGAGAACCTTCTCATGAGCAGGGACGGACAGCCATCGTTCCTTCTGCTTGAGGATCTTGCTGACCGTGCTGCGTTCCACGCCGAATTGGGCAGCGATGTCCTCCTGTTTGACACCCGGGTGCGCCTGAGCATACTGGCAGATGCGCATACGATCGACGTTCCAGAGCCGTTTCTTCCTCATGGGCTCTTTTCGTCCAGGGGGACCGTTCTCGGGAGCTTGAAGGCCTGCAGCCATCGAGTTTGGCGCCGAGGCGGAAGAAGAGACGGAGGTAAGGGCAGACGCGACACTGAGCGCAGGAGATGCCGAGCGTGGATTGGAAGAGGCAGAGGCAGCGGAGCCCGATGCAGATCTTGACTGTGGAGGGGCATAGAACGTACCACGCCACTCGTTGGGCACGCGGGAGAGGCTCTCTAGACCCGGGGTTGACAATGGGGGGTGACCGGGTGCATGTTCAGATAACTGATAAACGTGCTGCTGGGACGGGGTCTGTGGACGTGAGCCCTGCTGGGGGTGTGGAATGTACGGGGCGTTTTGGGGCTGCTGCACGCATACAGGCAGGTTCAGTATACCATAAAGAGAAATGAGAGAAGAGGACGAACGCCATAGGACTGGGACATTGCGGCATAGTCTGGGAGCTCTCCATGGCTCGGCACTCTGTCCATGCGCAAGCGACGACGGGCAAGGCCTCTGTCTGGGCCGATGCTGCCGTCAATCTGGGGCGAGTCAAAGGCCATCGGATGAGAGGACGGGCCAGGGTCGACCGAAGAGGAAGAAGAATGGTTTGCGAAGGCATCGGATGGATGGCGAGGGATGAACGACTGTTGTGGCGAAGGAGCATAGTCTTGGACGTGATCATGAGGATGGGACATGATGGATTGCATTTGCGAGTGGTGGGCGGAGGCAGAGTGGGAGTGGGTCGGAGAGTGGTGGCTTTGTCGCCAGGACATGTCTTGAGGGAAAGACGGGTGGAGGGGAGAGGCGTCAGAGATCGGATGAGCGTGAGGCTGGTTGAGGGGAGGTTGCGGATGATGATACACGAGGCCGCCAGAGACTGAGTAGTGGTGAGCCGTGTCCATGGTGGAGAACACGAGTGCGGGCGATTTGCATCTGCTGCAAGCGAGTTCCTGGCCTCTGCTTGCGTGTTCGCCCTCGACAGCGACGACGGACGTGTAGAGGAATGACGAAGAGGAGGGGAGGAGAGGACGGAGGAGACGCCTTATGAGCACTCGAAGCTATCCTCACTTTCCTTAGACGCAGAGTAGACGCACGCTCACGCTCACGCTCAGCCGCGCTTGGTTCAGCTCACACCTCGGCCTTCTCCCACTTGCTGCAGCTCCCTCCCAGCCCGGCCCTCCTGCCCAGATCTGCCCGATGTCTCGCTTATTCCTGCTTCGCCGCGTCCAGCTCATGTATACATCTCGACGCGCGCATGGCGGGCAGAGTCTCCACCGACATCTCCTTTGTTCTCAATCAGAGCGCGCGTCACCGCCCGAAGAGGCCTCATGAGTATAATCGCAATCAGAGCCATCGTATAAGGTTATCAGGTTCCTCTGCCGACACTCTCCTGACTGTCCACTCCCATTGGGACACCCAGCAGAATCCCAAGCACGAAATTTCGCCGACAGTCGCTCGCCAGCGCACAGTCGATGGTCTTCGTCGGACAGAAGTGCGTTCATTCCCATACCCCGTGTCTCCGCTCGAGATTGCATTCAAATATCTGTCCAATAGCGGTGCTAATCCGTCCGAGCCCCACACTATCGGGAGCAACCCAAACTCTGGGTGCCACGGCGGTGGGCCGGGTACACTCGATGGCGAACACATGTCGTCCATGAGCTTCCCTGTAATCGCGTCTTCCTGGGGCTTGCTCGTACGCGCGCCTGAATCTGCTCGCTCTCCCGCCGTGGAATGTCGACCGCGTTCGGATGACGGAAGCTGCTCATGTCCGAAACTCGCTACTGTCGACCGCCGCTCCTGCGCCCCAAGGCCATGTACTGCGGACGGATCTCTCTCATGACCTGCGTCGACGCACTTCTGAGCCGTCCTCGACCGAGGGCCGTGGTCGGTGGACGCCCATCACTGGAGCTCGTCTCCTGCCGGATAAGGGGTGGAGAACGACTATCCTGCACGGCCTCGGTAACGGGGTTGGAGGGGCGTATTATAGCAGATTATAGCCCTGGCTTCCCTCCGTCGGCTTCTCGCCTTCGGGCCCTGCCTGGGCGAGTTTCACGCAGGACAGGCAACCTCGTTGCTGGGTTCTAGCTCGAGGGCGGGGTGAAGCGCCTGCCCGCTGCTCTGGACGTTCATAGACGGGAGAGAGGACTGCCGAGTGTGGGTGGATGCGAGAGCGAAGGGACGAGTCCCGCGTTCATAGACCGGCGCGATTCCTGGGCTACATACTCGTCGGTCCTGCTTCCATCCCATCGAACTCTCTTCTGACAGCGGCGTGCCCCGAGATCTTGGACGGCCCATCAAACCTTAGATTCGCCCTCCGTGAACTTCCGTCTCCCTCCCAGCGCCCATCCAGTCCGCGAGCCCGGAATAGACAGAGCCCCAAGCTCAAGCGTTAGGCTACTTTCGTGGCCCCAGCCGTCGTCCACCCCGCCCCTGCTCTTCCGTCTTCTCGCCAAGGTGGGAGCGCAGGATGCACGAGGCACATCTCCGAGCCCGCCAGGCGGCGGCTCCGTGTAGCCCGCAGCCTAAACGACGGCCGATCTGGGGGGCGCGGAGGGGATGCAAGACGACGTCAGGGCGGTCCCACGCCTTGCCCTGGGCAGGCGAAGGGGCATGGATGGCCTCGTCCGAGCCCGAAGAGATGCGCACTCGCTCGTCCAAGACGCATATCTCCCGCTGGCGGACACGGCCCGTGCCGTAAGCGCGAGGACCGCTCCCCGCTCTTTGCGAGAGCTGGCCAGTTTGGAGTGCAGAGGGGCGTTCGCACAGGACACAGCTCGACAGTCGACGCGCTCCCACCCCAGTGCGAATCCATGACACACCCCCGGCGATCCGTGTCCGCGGCCGCGTCGATGACGTCGCGTCGCTCGCTGGTGGCAATCCATGTCCATATCCCCGCCTCCGTGGTCGCTCAATGTGCATTATGTCCTCGGCCTTTCGCGCAGGGCGGCATTCGCCTCCTTCTCCCAAACCACAAGTACGTATGCCGCCCCCCTCTCTCCTTCCTCTTTGACGACCGATCATCGACATCAGGGCACGGACACTGGGTTTCCGTCTGTACGTACGTCGACAACCGTTCCGTGCGAGGTATCCGCAAACCCTCTTGGCTCCGTGGTCCCCCTCTTCCGTCGCGACTTTCCCCTCCTGGATCGACTGCGCAGCCCATGAGCACGTCTTCCACGGACCTATCTTCACACACGCCGAGGGCTGATTCATCCGGATACGGCCATAAGGTTAGCAGCCACACACCCGCATCGCGCCACCACGCCAGAGCACAGTCAACGCCCTGAGCTGTGCGCCCGTATCTCTCGCTCCCTTGCGAACGTTTGGTCCTGCAAGTGCCAAGGGTGTGCATCGATTGACTCGGCTGCACAGTCTTGCGATTATCGAGCGCATACAACCAATCTCCACTCAGCACGACTCGCCCGTCCTTCCCCATTCAGCTGTAAAATGCCGGGGCTTCGTTCGTTTGACGCATACACGTCTTCCATGGCATGTTCAGGGTCCCTCTCCTTCCTCCAATGTCGAACACGCATCCTGAAACATTATCCGAAACGGCAGAAGCACCCTCCACCCCAGCTATCAGAATCCAAGAAGGCCAGAGCCCAGGCCTGAGCGCCCCCACCCAACTGCCACTGGACTGATCAAGAGAAGGAAGGAAGGACCTGGACGCTAGAGATCCCGAGACCCCCAGCAGCGTGCACGCCAGTGGCACTCTTTCTTCATCAGCCTACAGCGTATGGAACCCGGATCCCGAATAGGCTCCAGCTCAGAACCAAGAACCGTGCCAGAAGCAGGCGCATGCGTGCAGCACGATAGGGGCAGGGGCCACCGCGAAGATCACAGCACGCCTCGCCGTTTCCGCGTCGTTCGTGCGTGTTCGCCACTTGGGGGTGCTGGAGGTTTCCACAACCGGTGGCACTGATGATTAGCTGCAAAATGATGTCGCATGATCCGCCGCTCCCTCCCCGTCCGTCCGTCCGGTCGACCGGCCATGCCAGTTCTCGAGTTTCCGTTCGAGCTCGCCCGGACTGGGGCCTACGCTACGCGTTTCAGTGTCATAATCATGCGGAGCCCGAAATTACCGCTAACGCCTGCTCAGTAGCCCAGCTCCTCCACCAAGTCTTGCTCTGCCAGCCATTGCCTACGGCACTATCTCTACTCCATACAACGATGGATCGTTTCCCCAGCCCTCAGTTCACCGTGGTACCACCAGCCGTTCCCGTACCACAAGACCCGGCACCCAAAATCTCACGAAACGCCCACGGTAGACAGCCCCGACCTCTCTCTCTCCACGGCTAGCGGACACGGGACCCTCGAAACGGACTGGTTTGTCTCTCCCACCGCACCGCCAATTTATGGGACCGGATCTTGCGCCGTATCTGCCTCGGGTACCGTCCGGCGCAGCGCTGCCGCCCAAGTACCGTCTAGTGGACGTGCGTCTGTGCGTCTGTGCGTGCCAACTGCCATTGATGTCACTGTCGGTGCTCGATAGCCTTTTCTAGGCGACGGGAAGGCGGGGACGTTCGTCTAGATATGGCATGCTGTAGTACACCATGGGAGGGCGGCGGGCCGTACTGCGGGTGAGGTGATTTTGCGTTTCGACATTCGACATTTTGGGGACATGGTGCTTGAGTACCCTTACCTCTACGCACCACGTGTATCTGATGTAGTCCACGCCGCTGTCATATAAGAGACGATGATTACATTCGTTGCGAGGGAAAGCACGGGACGGAGAGCTGCATCGACGACGACGACGATCGACAACAAGAGTCACAGCCAAGACAGAGAATGGAAAAGCGTCGATATAGCGCGATACACAACCTCCGAGACACAGAAATCGTACATCATCATGATCATCGTACAGAACCCAACTGTCCGATACGGCCGCGTGTGTACAAACCCGTTCTGCTCACCCCTTCCGCCGCCTTCCACAAATTACCGTACGGGTGCCCCACGCCACCCCTCTGCCCGCTATGCGACCAAGCAACCAGCGTTCGACATCCTGCTTCCACCGTCCGACGTCACGACAGCAGCGACGCCGCAACGCATTCGCTGCCCCACCCGCCCCATCCGCACTATCTTCCCCCGCCCACGCCGATGGCCTGGCGCATATACGGCCCGTTCGTCATCGGGCCATACGGCGTCGTCGGCATCTGCGCGGGCATCGCCCCGGCCATGACGGGCGTCGTGAGCGCGCCCCCCATGCCCATCACACCGACGCCATGGCCCGGCGGGGGGCCCGGCGTGTGGTTGTTGTGCTCGCGGCCTGCGACGGGCGCCGCGCGGTCCTCGCGCTCCGCAATCGTGGCCGCCGTGCCGACGCGGACGTCGCCCGCGACGCCGTTCTGGAGCGTGAACGTCTGGCCGAGGCCGTAGAGCTTCCCGTTAAACTCGGGGTCGTCGAGCGTGCCGGAAAAGTAGAGCTCGCGCATCTTGAAGAACGTCGACGCAGTCAGGAGCGAGTCTGAGCCCGCTTGGTGGGAAGGGCCTATTCGCACGACCTGTGAAAGTTGGGCAGGCCATGAGACGTAGGAGGGGGAGGCCGCGGACGACGACGATGGGAGCGTCAGCGGAGAGG
Source organism: Coriolopsis trogii (assembly GCA_020543525.1). Lineage (NCBI taxonomy): Eukaryota > Fungi > Basidiomycota > Agaricomycetes > Polyporales > Polyporaceae > Coriolopsis > Coriolopsis trogii. Next base: position 1,452,191 of record JAHYIO010000023.1, on the reverse strand, counting down.
CCTGGGAAACGACGGGGAGGGGTGACGTACCCCGAGGTCGTCGGCGACGTCTTGCAGGCCGCCCTTGAGGACTTTACAGGACCGCATGACGAACTTGATGTCGTAAATTGTTGGGAACCATGTATGTAGGACGTCGAAAAACATCTCCTCGTTGGTGGGTAATGACTGTCCTGTTAGGAGCTTCACGAAGTAACCGAAGTCATAGCCACTATTGGGACACATGGGTCAACACCGTTCGTTTCGCACCAACAGAGCAAACGAGGCAAGACGAAGCCAAAGACACGTATACCGACGCCCCGGGTGACAGCAAGGCTTTATGTCAAAACCACACTCTAGTCTGCCTCGCTCCCGCGACGCGCTACGTTTGTCGCGACGATCAATAACGCTAAACCTCACCTGTGAAACGAGATCCACCTAGTGTCCGGCGACAACACAAGGCCAGACGTAATCATAAGTTCGGCAAAGTCGTTCGGCTCAATCCCCATCTCTTCGTGCCGTTGTAAATCTATGCCAGACTTTTCCAGCAGATCAATGGACTCTGGGGCAGCCATGTCCTCGCTGCATGTTTACGTAAGCATGACCGTCTGGCATTGTGACAGTGCGGATTGAGCACAGTTCCACCTCGACGTACGCACTTTGGGGAGAATCGGAAGTTGAACTGCCAAGTAGATACCTCTTGTGGGAAGTTTCCCTCCTCATCCGCCAGAGTAAGCCCGACCTGGATAATCTTGAGCAGGTCGACGTTACACCGCATGGTTTGGTAATGATAGTCCGAAGACGTCTTGAACGCGCCTATAGGCCGTGCGACGACTCCAGGAAACTCCGTGTCCTGCGCATAGACAGCAAGCATGAGCGTGACGAACGTGAGTGGCGAGCAGCGGGAGAGAGCCGGACCATTGCGATGTATGGGTACTTGTCAATGAGGTCACGGATGTTGGCCATTTCCGTCTCCAGATTTGGTGCCCATACTTCGCGTATTCGAGACATAATTCAAGCCAAGAAGCACAACAGGACAACAACTCAAGAGTGTATGTGTAGAGGAGGAGAAGATGTACAGAGCTGGGATGGTGGAGGTAGCTGCTGAGGTCACATTACCACAATGTTTGTACCGTGTTTGGTGGTGCTCGCGCGCGCTTAGCTTCCTCCTCCGCTTTGTAGCCGCCCATCATCTATCCTGGCTGTGGTTCTTCCTCCTCTTGCCAACCATATCTGACTGTCGCTCGCTCCGTTGCTCTTTCTGTCGACCCTGACATGACCCAAACATGCTCATGCGGATACATCTGAACAGTCCTTTTCTTCGCTCGAACAACGGTTAATGTCACTAGCTACTTGCCGATGCCATATGCCGAAACCATTCAGGGCCGTACGTCAACAATGCTTTTTCATGACCCGGGTCGTAATATATTCCTCCAGATTTCTTGGATCAACACTCAAACTGTCTATGGCATATAGTGCTATCGTTCTCGCACTCGGACAGCGTGCTATGTGCTACTCTCCGATGAACGCCCTGGAGCCATATATGTGAGCACCACGCCACGGTCTTGCGTATCGTGTAGGGACCTACAGCGAAAGGGCAGGCTATAGCTGCGAATTTGGCATACTCTTTCTCCCATACCTCTGCGCCTCAGGACGAGGGTGCTCCTGCGCGTCGACCCCGTCCATCGGGATCGCCGTCGCAGTCATCCATCGCAATAGCGAAGTACGGAGTCAACACGTACTCGTCCTGATCTGAAGTGATCCGCTAGTGCGACGATAACTGACGACAGCGATGCCTCAGTCGGAGACACCACCAGAAGCACTCTCCTCCATGTCGGTGCAGCCTCAGAAAACATGAAGAACTCAGCTTGGACATCCTCCCCTTTTGTACGCTGGCATTCAGTGTGTTCTTCATCCTCGGGGGTCGGAGCAATTTGCGGTGCGCCCTAGCGTGGTCTCTCGCAGTTTTCCGGAGGGACGGGTAGTATTCTGAGCCTAACAGACCAGGTAGGGTAAGACGTAAGACGAGCGGGCGGGGAAGGATGTCGATACTTGACCTCCTCTCAAGGGCTTTTGTACCCTCTCTTCACCCTCCAACTGGATTTTCGGAGTCCTATTCCTTTCACCCTACGCCACACAGGCACCGCAGCTGAGACCTTCTTGCTCCTATGAGTATACTGGTTTACCCCATGTGGCCGCGGCGTTCAAGAAGCTACCCACCTGCAGGAGCGTCCGCGCATCCTCGGGGACGGCAGAATCTCCGGGTGTTCACCCAGACTCCCATCATCTCCCGCTGATTACGGCCGCGCGCCTCCGAAGAACTGAATGCTTGACCCACAAACCCTTTTCTCGACGGCGCATGTCATGCACGACCTCCGTCCCGTGTTGAGGCAGAACTCTTCTCTCTCGTCCTCCAAGCCGCCAAAACAACCTCCCAGATCCCCTATTCACCGCTATTCGGGCGCCGAGTATCGTACACGGTGGTTCGGTAGGCGTCACCCCGCAAGCCTCGAGGAGCGATGGAATAGCACTCTCTAAAGACCGCCCGGGGCAAGTGGGACGATAAGGAGGGCGTGTACGAAGCTGCCCGTCCCGTGCCCTTCCGCAATTTTTGTGCATTTCCCCCGTGCGCAGGATATTTCTGAGACATACCCGATTCGATGTATCGTGACGGCACGTCTTGTTCCAATCATCCAGCTGACAATATCTCACTAGCCCGTCGATCACCTAAAACCCAAACCCCTCTATCGGAAGTGCAGCGAGTGTTGCTACATGTCCAGACTGCTTGCCAGCCAAGCGCACTTATTATTGGACGCGTGCGCGGCAAGCGAGTGCGTGCTGCGACGCTTGCGCGACTTTCAATCTCAGCGTTCTGATAAGATCGTCTCGTCCTGGGGTTCGGAACGGGCTCGTTACCAGCTCTCGGGAAATCGGGGTGAAACTGTATATTATGTAACGTAGTCGTACCCGCATGGTTCGTTCGCTATTGGAAAAGTCCATTGGTTGTCCAAGCGAAACGGGAACTGGAATTTAGCACTTGACCCCGCGAACACTACGTTTTTGCAGGACGTGGGCCTAGCCTGTGCCGGACAGAAGGCGCACCGGTCCTCCTCAACGCAATGCGGCTTCGTCAAACGCATGAGGACCACACATGCCGGCCGGCCCCGAACCGTCTGTACTGTTTACTGCACTTCCTCCACCTGCAGCGGAATAAAGCTCAGATACCATACGGCCCGAGAGCGATCAAACGTTGCCTTACGTAGTTGCTTGGGAATATCCCTTGCTTCCCATTTGCATCTATGCCTACGTCGGGGACAAAAGGAGCCCCATCAGCAAGTACTCGCCGGTGAAGAGAGCTCAAGTCCGACGAGGCCGCCCCTACCTTCCCACCAACCCTCGGCGTAATTGCGTCCGCCGTTCGCCCCAGTGGTAAGCTGGATCGTCTTGCCTACTTCGACGTCGATCTCGTCTGGGCCTTGAGCCTGGTACGCATAGATGCCGCGCACTGCGGATGATAAGAGGTGGAACCGGACCAATGAGCCCAGAACGGCAGGAAAAGCCTCGTTGCACACGCGAGCGAAAACTTACCGTATTCGTGAGACGTCTGCTGATGGCTGAGCGACGGCGTGTGGCTTCTAGGCGTCTGTGCACCATCTACCATTTCGATGTAGGATGCTGGAACGAGACCTTTGCCTCCGGAATCATCGGCGACCTTGACCCAGCCAGAGCCATCATCTTCCTCTAGCACACGGACCGTGCTGTCGGCTACACGGCCAGCGTAGGCTCAAACACCGCGACGATGTGAAGGGTTGTGCACATACCGAATACAGCCAGCTCGTACGGAGACGTCGGGGTGAAGTCAAAGAGGACCCGGGCGATCGGAGAGCTGTCTTCTGCGCTGTGGGACGAGGGAGCAAATGACGATGGCGTTGGGGTTGCTTGTCCAGCGGTTACTATCAGTGGAAGATCAGTTGATGCATGGGCGGTTGGTAAAATACGAGAAGCGGGAACCGACGTCTTGACTCCGAGTGCGAGATGACGGAAGACGACCTGGAAATGCTAGCAATGCTCGACAAAGAGTCCGAGGTATGGTGACCACGGCCACCGTGACGGGTACCGGTGCAGTCTGCGGGCAGCTATGGAGCGCATGAGCGGTGGGAGCGATTGAGCCAAGATAGAATTAAGAGATCGCCCACCTTGAGCTCGCACTTAGAGTGGACAGAGAGACCGCATGCCTTGCAGGTCTTTCCCTGTTTGCTCAAGCCCCAGATAGAAGACTGGCATTCCGGGTAAGAGCGATGCCTGGGCATTACGGTGCTGCCACTGACCTTGCAGTAGGCACATGTTGCAGGGATGGAGAAAGAAGTGCTCTTGAAGGAATGGGGACTTTGTTCACCTTCGTCTCCTGTGATAGCAGATGTTTGTCAACGTAAGGGCGCATGAGCGCAGGGCCGCAGCGTGAACAAATGACCGTTTGTGCAGGTTCCACACGTGGATCACGGGGTACGAGAGCGATGGTCACTTTCACGACATTCAGGAGAGATTGCGTACCGTCTAGAGCGCAAGATATGGTGTCTATCTCCGCGGTCAAGATGGCTTCAGAACTTGCATAGAAGGTGTACTGGTGCTGAGCCTCGAGGTAGTTCTTTGCAGCATTGGTATGCAAAGGGGAGGACGACGATCAGCAACATGAGCTAGCACACCATCAAAAGATATATACGCACATTAAGCACCTCGTCGGCGTTGCCCAATTGCGCATCTGCCGAGTATGCTGCGACTAACTTCGCAAGTTGCTCTGTGTCTTTGCCTGCAGGGTCGCAAGACGGGAGTCAGGGTCGGGGTCGGGGTTATGTTGTGCCAGCGCTCGAAAGAGGGAGGGAACGCGGACCAAGGTTTTGCACTTACGTTTTGAGGTTAGCACGGGTTCGAGCTCTTGGAACTTGGCGCGGCACTTGTTGAGCCTGTTCTGGAGGTAAACCTTGGGGGCCGGTTCCACGCTCATCTCACCCTTGATAACGATCAGCGAGGTCTGTATGACGTATTGCCTAGGAGTAGCCCAAACTCACGGTATCATAGTGGCTAGCGCATGGTTCGAAGCTCCAGTCGACTGGCGGAGAGAACGGGGAGATGTTGTAGTCGATAAAGAGGTCTTGGTCTGCACTAGGGTTTACACCGTCAAGAGCTGTCTGGCACTCGACAAGGTGAGTGCGCAAAGTTTCGAGATGTTCCAGCTGGACGTCCTGAGCGCTCTTGAGAATGCTGGTGAACCGGTTCAAAAGCCGCGTCTGGAGATCCTCTGACCGAGGGTAAGAGTACTGGTCACTGCCGACGTGGCATGTGCGGCGTCAACTCACGGAATTGCTAGTAGTCGATCGGGTCAGCGGGCGTCTGGCCAGGCGGGTTCAGGAGCGTGACTCACGTCCTCGAGCGCGGGAAGGTCTCCATCGTAAAACTTCGCCTTCACCTTATTCGCAACCGCAATAGAGATGAGATAGGCGCTATGTGGGAGTTCATTGCTCTGGCGAGAGGAGAAAAGGGGGGATGAGGTACTTCTTGCTATTAAGCATATCAATATGCTGCTGCTCATACTGCCGGGCCGCTCGTTCTGCATGACGGTCGTCTGAAGAGCGTTCCTATACGTAAATACGTGTGAGAACGGGCTGTCCAGGGTGGCAGGAGACAATAGTAATACCTGCTTCTGTCGGTACGCATCGGCTTCCGTACATTCGTCATCGTACTGAATGGCCGTAAGTAGGGCGAAAGGGTCTTTCCACGGAGGAGACTCGCCTTCTGTTTGCTCTGTAGGCACAATAAATGAGTATGTGTAGACATGATAGGAAGCAGCCCGGCTGAGACATCAGACCTACCTTGATGCGATCCGCGTATACGCGGTCTCTGTCCGCAAGAAGCTTCTGGTAGTATTGTATCTCAGCCTTCTTAGATTCCTCGTGTTGACGCTCCGTGGCCCTCAATGGCTCGATAACCTGGCGGTTGAGAGCATCAGCGAGGTTAATGTGGTCCTGGGCGGTATCGGACATAGCGGCGAGGAGCTGCGTATAGGCCTTGTCTAGAGTGCTGAGAAAGTAACCATGAGGTCAAGAACTTCTTGTGATGATCAACGAACGGCAAACCTTCGTCCAATAGTGTTCTCGTCCCAGGCTTTGGTGGGCTCATTGCCGACGACCAGAGCTGCCATTTTCTTCGCTTTCTTCTCAGATGCTTTCTTGATGAGCAGCTGCAATTTGGCGGCATAGTCGCGCTCAAGAGCTGCTCTCTCTCGATGAAGCTCGCGGACCTGAGGAAGGGTTGGACATCAGGCGTGCACGGCTGAGGCTATGGTGTGCCTTCCGGGTGTGAGACTGACATCTTCAAGGAGTTCCAGCTGCGCATCGGTTAGACTGGCTATTTTCTCCACTTGATCCTGTCAAAAACGGCGGATTGAGCAGTCACGCGGCGGTGCCTTAGAGCGGGTGAGAGTCCAACACACGGGAAGATGTTGTCCGTAGGTCTGGCCGCTGGCGCTCATGCTAGCCACAATCTAGTTGACGGAACACGTCTCAATGTTAGTTGCAAACTTCAGGCCGTGTAGTGAGATGTCTGAGAGACGAGCTGGTAGGAGACGATAGCAGAGAGAGGAATGAGGGCGGTGGCGGCGCTTCCGGGCTCGCTAGATCGCGATTTCATTCTGATCGGGCTATCACGTTCCGCATTGCTATATAAGGCAGGTGAGACCGGCACTTTGCTGGACGGACACTCCGCAAATGGTGCGATATGCGTGTTCCTCAACGTTCTGAAGCAGGTAGTGAGACTCAGCTCAGACCGTACTTTCAGATGTCGTTCCCAAGGACACTGGACCTTGCTGTAGTGTGTTACTTACTGTAGCCCTGGATCACACGCCGCGGCAGCGTCGGTGATCACCGAGCCGTAGCGCCCAGACTGGACTTGGACTTGTCCGAACTTGCAACGGGCATGGCGGTTGGCTTGCGCAGTCCAACTCAGGTCCAACCCCTTCTTGTTCCCCCATCCCTCAGTCTTAGCTTGAATGTGCATGTCTATCTCGGATCCTACGCCTTCGGAGTCACACCTGGATCGACAATCATCTCCTGCGCCAGCATGGGTATGTCCTAGAGTGTCCTGTGTCAGATCATTGGTCGCAATTCCAAGCGTACCCGGGGCTTCACGGGCATTGAACAGGCTTCAAGCTCCAAGAGTCACTTATACAAGGTGGTGGAGCCGAAATCCTACATTGCCTGCGCGAACCCAAAGCACTAGATGAAATCTGAATATCATCCAGCTGGACTTGTGAGTACCAATATTTGGGCTTAAGGAGCGGCGCCGAGCTGAGGGCTCATAGCGTGCGTACCCCATCCTTAACCGAGTTATTATGCGGCTCGCACGCCGATCAAAGATGATACTTACTAGTAAGAAACCGTATGCTCCATTCACCCATCGGGTTTCCGCCGATGTACAGGTTGTATGCTGACAATACTTGACGATGGTCGGCTTGTAGCTGCGCGATCAGCAATCAAATTCATTGTCTCTCTCGCGTGGACCATTGTGGCCTGAAGTAGAGATAAGCACTCGTGCAGACCATCCACGGCGAAGAAATCGACATACCTACTCGGTACGCATTCAAACCCATTCGCATCTATTCTGCTGCTGCCTCACGATGGCAAGGGAAGGCAGACTTCCGCACTCAACCCTTTGTCATGCACGTTAATTGAAGGCTTTGATTCCGATAGGCGCATATTGCACACAGCGTAGCAAGTGGCAGACAGGTCATCCATGTCCCGACAGGGTCAAGCTGCTTTTCCCGCTCCGTGTTGGACGGGTCTTTCTACGTCATTCGATCGCTCTCGTCATTATATATGTCTTCGCCAATACCCAGCCACAAGAATTAATATTGAGCCCATTACTGCAAGGAGTATACGCCCTACTTACAGTATGTGCCGCGCCCCATCCAAGGCGGTCGGTGAGACGTCAGGGGGTTTTTACCTGCGGTCCCTGTGGGCTGCCGTCAGGATCGTAATCAAAAAGTATTAAGATGGCTACTAATATCCTCAACATTTTGCTACTATAATGCCCTCATCATTCTTGACGACAGGTACTTGTTCCCATACCGACTTTCCACAGACCGCGAGCAGTCAACCAATAGTGTCGCCGACGAGATCGAACCTTTCTGTGGCAAACCACGGGAAAGCCACGCAGAGATGACTTTGAGTGGCGTTCGCTTGCAATTCTGCCACATCTCGGATCTACATACTTACAAGATACATTGCTCAGCATGCTCGTGAGTCGTGAGTGTGTTTGTTGGCTGTTCTCCGCTGACCTGCCCGGTGATTATTCAGGAGCTTCCCACTTTACGCCGCAACTTGATGGTGCACATGGGCGTGGCCGTGGGTCTGGACTCGGCGTATACACGCCAATTCTTTTGCGTCTTCCTATTCGCTGCTGGAAGTCTATGTGCGCGAAAAACATTTCTCCGCTGCCTTTCCCCGGGACCGAAACAAAGCCCGACACCCCCGTTCCTGGCGGCAGACGCCGAGGGATTACTCACTGATTAGATTTCCTTTGTGAGCGACCATTTTAGAGCCCATCTAGGCGCTCTCTGCCATCGTCACCGTATCCAGGACCGCATCCCCGTCTACCTCCAACTACGCCATCTTGCGGGGAAGACGTGCGACTGTACACCCGGCTGCGCCATCTCCTGCGCGACGCCGCGCCGGAGCTGTTCATCTGACTGCTTCAGTCGTTCTCAAGCAGGCAGCATGCAACGGGTCTCATGGCCCACCCGGAGACGCGCCTCATCATCCCGCCCGTCGCCCACACACACCACCTCCGGACTTACGACATGCATTTCTCCCGATTCGTCCCCCAGACGTCAAAAGTCAAATCATCAATAAATGCCGACGGCAATTTTTCCAGGGTTCGGATCGTGGCCAACACACCCCGGCGCTGCATTTCGGTCTCGGCCTTGCTGGCGTTCATGCCCACTTTGGGCGCTGGGGACTTCGGCTTGGCTTGTCACCACTTGCACACACACCTCCTCCCTCCGTGGACCTGAAAAGTGAAGTAAGCCACGCATTTGCAGAGCGGCATCCCATGCGCGCTCAGGTATAAAAAGGACCTCGGGGCGACGTCTCAGACTTCCTCACGAGTCCTACTCGCCTACCCACCGTCCGCCGCCACTCAGCGTACCCTCCCCGCCACCTCCCTCCCTCGACGCCCACTCCACACATCGGCACTATGTCGCCCTTCACTTTGTTCATCCTCGCTCTCGCACTTGTGTGCTCAGTCCTCGCTGCTCCGGTCGAGCTCGAGAAGCGTGTCACGCACTCCGGTCGTGTATGTGTTCTTTGTCTCGTCCCAAGCGTTCTCCATACTCATTACAAGCTGACTTGCAGGGCACCTGGTTCAACGTCGGCCTCGGTGCGTGCGGAAAGATGAATCAGGACAGCGACAAGATCGTGGCCATCTCCTCGAAGATTTACGGTTCTGGCGGGAACTGCGACCAGGTGAGCGACGGAGCGCCCAGAACCGCGCCGGCTGTAGTATAATGACTGACGTACGTCCTTGCGTACACAGTGGATGCGCATCACCAACACTGCCAATGGCAAGAGCGCGTACGGAAAGGTCCGCGACGAATGCCCCGGGTGCGGTGCGGGCGACATCGGTGAGTCATTTAGTCTCCTCGCGTCCTCACGCCCGTCACCGCACGTTGCTAACTGCATTTGTGCCTCCGTTCGCAGACATGAGCCCGTCGCTCTTCAAGCAGCTCGGCAGCCTCGACACCGGGGTGCTCAAGGTCTCGTGGCACTACATGAACAAGGACTTCGAGCCCTGAAGGCCTTCGACCGCCACTCCCTCCCCATAGATCCCCTTCGTTTCCTTCGCGGTCTTTATTCGGGCTATTTATTGCTCGCGCCTCTGGGTTTACTTCCTCGTTCTCCTTGTTCTCTTTCTCTCCCCCCGGCCCTCCTCCCATCTGCAGTCATGGGAGGACGGATGCTCTCCTAGACTCGCGCTCCGGAGCGCGACCCCACTCCCCACCCCGCCCTTACCGCGCCCTATCTATCCGACTCGGTCAGGCTTGGGCTTGGGTTATGTATTCGACGCGCGCCGGCACGAGTCGAGTCTCCAGCAGACCCGCCTCGTCGCGCGTCGACACCACGCCACCATCCATGTCCTCTTTATGCCTCACTAGACGAAAGAAGCCGACGCCGATGTATGTACCTCATAAACGACAACGACAACCTTGTAGACTGGTCGTGTAGCACTAGCGTATATCTTGTATAGCCTCTGCCTCGATCAATCGAGCTTACTTTCTGTTCCGGGTTCTCCGCACCTGCGAGCAGGACGGACTGCCCGGACGACCCTTATCCTGCGTGTATTGTGACCGTTTGCCTTGGCCCACATACGGTCGTACCGGCGAAGGATTGCGCGCAGTCACGTCCGCATCCCATCTCCGTCCCCAGTCCAAGTAGTCTTCCCCCGCGTTCGATCGCACTGCGGAGATGGTCGACGTCTGTCAGCAAGGACTCCGAGTTGCGCTCGCGATCGAGCTACTGTCCAACGGACATTAGAGTATTAGTCTCTCCGCCTTGAGACGATCGCGGAGCGTGCATGGGACCACCGAGTGCAGTGCTGACTGTCACATCTATTGCCTCCGCGAAGCGTGTTCGTCGCGAGGTCCGGAGTGCCGGCGTCAAGGGGTGCGCGGGGCGTTTTATCGATAAATTGCTGTACACGTTCCTGCACACCAGGGAATGAAGATCAGCACGCGCTGGATCTACTGCAGTGCAAACACGGATTTCATTAGTCATGGGGCTCGTAACGTTGGTATAATGGACGCGGATACAGTGATGGTAGAAATACAGACAAACGCGAGGCAGCTGCATGCTGCCCAACGGATACACACACCGAAACGTGCCGGCGCGTCATACAGACACAAAGCAAGAGAAAGTCCGGTTCGGTTGCCAAGGGCGGGTGCGGACGCAGTTCATGAGAGCGAACGACACCCACGACGGCGAGTGACGGGCAGCGGGGCCACCACGCGTCCCAGACACGTCATGCAACGACACACACGAGCAGCCAAGCGATCGCGGACACGAGACTGACGAGCTCCCACAGGCTGAAGGAGTCGTAGAGAGCGCCGAGGAACGCTCGCGCGCCGCTGGTAGCAGTGCCCGCGTACGAGTTCACGTTCGGACACGAGTAGGGTGCGAGGCACGGGTTGGCGAGGTCCGCGGGCATGGGGTGGGACGCGGCAGTAATGGCAAGCGCCTTGGACGCTTCGGAACGCCGTCGCGCACGGCTTGCTTTTGTGCTTGAGGAGGTGGTAGTCGTGGAGGCCGATGCGGCCGACGGGGACGCCAAAGGGCAGGCGCCGCGAAGGTCGGGTCTGCACCCGCACCCGCTGCCGTCAGGTGCGTCTTCGAGATGTACACAGCAGGACAACGGAGGATGCTGCGTCATCGCTGATGAGGATGCGAGTAATGGGTGGTCCAAGGTGCCGAGCAGCCAGTCTCGCGCCAGGTCTTCCCATGCTTCTGGGGGCATAAGAAGGAGCGCGCGCAACGAGCAAGGGAGAGCGACCCACCGCGATGGAGAGAATTTAGTTGGCCACCGCTCGCGACGTCCGAGACACATTCGGAACATGCTGCCATAGTCTGAATGGCAGTCGCGCTACCATTTACGTGAAATTCTAGTCTGGAAACATAAGACGAGCAATGATCCTTAGTGTTCACGAACATCACGCCGCAGTAGATATAGATGACGACCATCGACGTACCGTGTACACAGAAGACTCGTAGGCTCGTTGAACGTTGTCAAGCACTCCGGTTCCAGCCTCCTGCTCATAGAAAGATGCAGAGCCTCGGCCATCGTTGCCCAGAACGCCAGGTTGCGGCATGTTACGGCTGGTGCAGGAGAGGGGATCATTACTCGCAAGCAAGAGGCGGTTATTGTTGCTGGTACTATGTTGCTAGTCAGTGATGAAGAGACATGCGTAAAGAGGCCATTGTATCATTATATCTCGCACTGTTGGTGGCCGAAGATGGGCGGCCACGTCCATTATGAAACGTGTTCAATGCGTTGGCGGTGTGGCCGACTCTTACCAGTGTCGGCGGTGTGGAGAATGAAGGAGTCTAGAGCGCGGGGTGGAGGGCATTAGAGGGCATTGCCGATCAAGATCGGACACAAAGCAGCATGAAAGGCGAGCAGGCATCTCGGAGCCTCTGTCAGTTAGGTAGTGGGTGCGCATATGACCAGCCACGAGGTATCGGAGCATGGCAAGGGCGCCCTAGAGTGCAAGCAGGATATTGCAAGACTATAGTATACTGGATGGTCAAGGGCAAGGTCAGTAGGGCGGTTGCCAATAACCGACAATAAGTTAGGAACCTGGTATGGTGGCCTGCCCCCTAATATGATGTCCGGTGGGAATGAAGCTAACAGTCGTTTCCGCCTCACTCGGAGGTGGAGGGTGCTTGTAGCTGGCATCTCACCACGTAAGAACGAGACCACCTACATGATGACACACTGTTGTGCACAGTACTCACCTTGCTTTAATGCTTACCGTACTCCTGATATTAATCAAGGATAAGATCCGACTGAGTCCTGGAGTGAGCACTGAACTTACGACGTAGAGTACCGCCGTGCGAGACCCATTCATCACCCAATTGGGATTTCGTAGCTGGTGCCGGTATACATTGGAGGACGTATTGGGCACCAGTTGGCAGAGTATGTTGGCCAGTTGGGCGCGCTTCGGCCCGATGGCAGTGAGTTCTGTTTAGGGCAAGCTGCTCTGACGCTGACCACCGCGCTTGCAACTTACCGCGACTGCGACTGCATATTACTGATGCGGTCATGATGATGCGCACCCAGTGCGACGAGGAAGTGACTCTGAAGTGCGCAAGCCTGTCCACCGCCGACCACCGCGTCCATGAATAGCAAGAGGGTCGCAGACGCTGCAGTATCCAGTGGCGCATACTCCTGCGCTGACATCATCATCAGGGAGCCCGAACCACATTGGCCTGCCTCCAGGTACGTACTGTATATATCCCCTCATAGAGCACGTTAACACCTCCAAGACCTAAGTCATCAAGGCCAACTCACAACCACAGTCCCGGCACAGACATACAGCTTTCATAGTCAGTCCTTGTCTCCAATCGAGAACACGACAAGCATACTCACTCGTACTCGTTGGAACAGGGAATTGTCATAGAATCATGCCAAAATCCAACTCGAAGGAACGCAAAGCCATCCATTTTGGTGCGGGTAACATAGGCCGTGGCTTCATCGGCCCTCTCCTGGTCGAATCCGGCTACCACGTCATCTTCGCAGACGTGAACAAAGAAGTCATCGACCAGCTCAACCAACACGACACCTACGACGTCGTCGTCCTCGACCAAGACGACGCCCAGCGCAATACGGTCGGTGACGTCTCCGGCGTCATCTCCACCTCAGACGACATCCTCCACGAGTTCGCCGACCCCGCCGTCGACCTCGTCACCACCGCCGTTGGTCCCGCCATCCTCGAGAAGATCGCAACTACGATTGCCAAGGGTCTCGCCGCGCGCCGCGATGCCGACGCGGGCCCGATGAACGTCATCGCCTGCGAGAACATGATCCACCAATCTTCCCTCCTCCGCGACCACGTCCTCTCCGCCATCGGGTCCGACTCCGCCCTCAAGTCCTGGGTCGACGACAACGTCGGCTTCGCGAACTGCTCCGTCGACCGCATCGTCCCGCCGTACGACCCCTCCGCGGCCGGGGACGGCCCGCTCGACGTCGGCGTCGAAGGCTTCTACGAGTGGGTCGTCGACGAGCGCGCGCTCCAGCGCACCCGCCCCGCCGTCGACCTCAAAGGCGTCCACCTCACGACCGACCTCGACGCGTACATTGAGCGCAAGCTCTTCACGCTCAACTGCGGACACGCCATCCTCGCCTACCTCGGCTTCCTCGCGCGCCACAAGACCGTCGACGAGGCCGTCCGCGATGAACGCATCAGGCCCGTCGTCCGCGCCGCGCTCTGGGACGAGGCGGGCGCCGCGCTCAGGAGGAAACATAAATTCGACGAGGAAGAGTACCGCGCGTACGTGGAGAAGACTATGGACCGTTTTGCGAACCCGCGCCTCAAGGATGAGGTCGTGCGCGTCGGCCGCGAGCCCCTCCGCAAGCTCGCCAAGGGCGACCGCCTCCTCGGCCCTCTTGCGATGGCGCGCGAGTACGGACTTCCTACCGACAACCTGTGCAAGGGCATCGCCGCCGCGTTCCTGTTCGATAACTCGGAGGATCAGCAGAGCGCGGACCTGCAGAAGCGCATAAAGGCGGACGGCATCGAGAGAGTCGTCGCGGAGATCACTGGCTTTGAGGCGGGCAGCGAGGTGCATGGGAAGATCCTCAAGGCGTACCAGAGTTTGCGCCAAGAGTTTCAACCAGCAAACTGATGGTGGACTGGACCCTTGGACTAGCGATAGAGATGTATACCGTGTAACCTCAGTGTGAATGCTGTACACGTGTGTTCGAACGTTCAACCCTTCTAGTGTATCATTACCAACTGTATTGGTTGTAACAAGCACTGCTCCATGGATAGTTCTGATGTACGTCTTCGCGTCCCTCTTCAATCTTCCTCGCGAGCACAATCAATGCTGTCCAATCAAGCACTCGGGGAGATCGCGCCGAAGACATGTATTCGTCGTTTTTGCAAAGAAACCGTCCACTATGATGTACACAGACATACACATAAGGTCCATGCTGCAGTTCATAGCAGAATTAGTCCGATCCAATGAGATGTGTCGTCCGTGCAGAGCAGGTGGAGCCAATCATGTACCAAGACCAGGGGCACTTCCGCGTACACACCCAAGTATGCACGCACACAAAGACGAAGTCGGACGAGACCTCACGAGCCCACGAGCGCGGCGAAATGAGGTCCCCCGACAGTGTCAGTCCGGTCCATTGAGATGGGTTGGTGTGCGTGGGTGCGAGGAAGCTGGAGAAGACCATTTGATTAGTCTCACATCGACTGTATGAACTGGAAGAAGACTGACCATAGGTCACGTTGTCGAATGCGACCTATCCTTCTTGTCTGGATACGGTGAGCGAACCGACAACACATGATGACTGCACGAGACAGGGGATCGCCTTCAGTTAAAGTTGCCATCCTAGGGGAGTGTCTATCAGAAAACCCACCTAGGTTACGTTGCCGCAAGCGACCCGATCCTCGTTGAGCGGATACAGTAGGCGGTACGGCAACGGCTGATGATCTTGAGAGTCAATACGGAAACTGCGCGCAGTCGAGTTCTCCGTGCACCAAATTGGCGAGGGGAGCAGATATGGGGAGTACTCGAAGACAGCTTCCGCGGCTCCAAGTTATCGGAATAGGGAGCGAATCGAGAGTTCGATGCTCAGGGCGATCGTCGCTTGCATTGAGTCCGGTGAGGAGCGTAGGGAGGTCGAAGCCGCCGTCGACATGTCAGACACTAAGCGAGCGCGACAGGTCGAAGAGGGGCGCTTGCTGAAGGTGGTCACAGCGATTCCGGGAGATGCCAATGTCGGCAGGCGATTAGCCTTGAGCACATGCTAATTGCAACAGGAAACCAGCGTATGGCAAACTGGTGTTAGCGCAGTGAGTGTACTTGCGCGCCAGGATGAGCGGATGAAACAGGCAGACTCGAGAAGTCTGCTGTTAGTGGCAAGCTTGAGTTGCCGGGAGGTGGGCGATAGCGGATGAACCTCATCTCAGTCGAAGAGGAGTAAAGAGGCGATGTCAAGCAAAGGTTGAGTGCGCGAGTCGCCACTGACGAAGATCCGATCCTTGAAGTAGTCGAGCTTCGTCGCTTGTTCGTCGCTAGGGAAAAGAACGTGGGTTTTCCTCGGGGTGTCCGAGGATAGGTTGTGAGATAGGGTGGAGGTGAAACTACACGCGTCTGTTGACACGCGAGGGTCGAAGGGGAGGAAGTGGGTATATGCGGTACTAGGGAGTGGGAGGAGGAAAGGGCATAAGTCGGAAGGTAGGGAAATTAGGTTAGGAGTGCGGGATTAGTGGTATAAGGGAGTTTCGGGGAGTAGCAGCTTGTAAATGGTGCAAAGAATGTCTTCGGAGTGGTTCCTAGTAGTTGAGGCGTTTCCATGTTTCTTCTATGTAGTGATCTAGCCGAGATTGTATGCAGATGAAGCGGTAGATTCGAGTCGTCGAGATGGTGATAAGATGGTCGGCTGAGGCCTATATTGTCCGTAAAAGATCATCTTGCAAGTTGTCGTCTTGGAAGTCGACATGAGTCCTTCACTCGTCGTCCGAGAATGCGCCGGGGACAGTGGTGTACTTCAAGTGGGCGATCCCATCGCCGCTGTCGTTTGCGTCAAAGAACGTCTCTTCCCCTTCCTCCTCGTCCTCTTCGTAGTCGTCCTCGTCCTCGTCTTCGTCATCAGAAACTCCGAAGAGGTCCCGCTGCGCCGGTGCGGAGGGTCCAGCGGTCGCGATGACAGGTTGCACGATGAAAGGGTTCTCATCCGCGGTCTCGGTATCGTCGCGCTGAACGACCGCTGGGTTAGCGGCAAAGGTATGCTCGTAGAACCTCTGTGACATCTTGGCGGGGCACGGGGGAACGGGGAGGAGGGCGGCATGGATGCGAGGACGGGTAGGAGTCGCAGGGACTGGACTAACGGCTGCGAGTTGAACGCTGAGCTCCGCGAGGAGGTTGTCGGCTTCAGCTGCGAGGCGTGCCTGCTCTCCGGTAATGGGAGGGGGAAAGGCAGGCTGAGGCTGAACTTGAGCATGTTGAAGCTGAACTTGAGCGGGTTGCGGCTGCACTTGAACGAGTTGTTGGACTTGAGCGGGTTGCGCAGAAAAAGCGACGTCGGAGGCGTCATACCATACCTCCTCGTCAACCTCGCCTGTCATGCTAATCTCTGGAGCGACCGCCTCCTCTTCGAAGTGAGGAATACGTCCATCATCCCTCGCAGCGCACTCAAGGCGCTCAATGGCGACCTTGACTACATCGGGAGTAGTCTCCCTCCAGCTCATCAAGCTCGCCGCTGAGGACGACATGCTGATGGTGTGCATAGAGGACGAAGGGGTGAAGTAGTTCATGTCGTCGTCCTAATAAGAGTCAACGCATCAACGAACTGCTGACTCGATTATGCATACGAGGGACCACTTACCTCGTCTTCAACCTCAATGGGTACCTCGAGGCCGACCGCCTGTTTCCGGTCAGCTTGTGGACGATACAGGCATTTCCAGGCCGGGCTCACCTCAAATATCTCTGCTGGAAGTCCACCCCGCAATCTCCGATGACCAGCCTCGACGAGGGAGTTGGCCTTCCCAGTAACCTTGCCGAGACGGTCACTGAAGTTGTGTGGCACGGCCAAGTGATGCTCGCGTGGGGATGACCTGGACGACTTTGAACGAGCGGTCTCGAAACTCTGTAGGTACGGATCTCCGCCGTGACGAGCGGTCTTCCAGCCCCGACGCTGCGGTCCTACATTGAGGAGAATACGGCCGTCGTTGTTAGGTTTGAAGAGGCCCTTGATCCTGGTAGCGGGGAGGATGCAGCGGGGAATAAACTGCTCCTTGCTCTGCTTGGTACGAGGGCGCGCCGGAGCGGAAACTGACTGCATAGGCGCTATTGACGGGGTTGCAACTTGCTGGATGGGAGCTGTGAGGACGATATCGGGGAATGCATAGACGAAGTCAGGCTGAGGGACAATGGGGATCTTCGACATGCGCTTCTTGAACGCCTTGTATTCCTGCCAAGCAGAGCGAGATGAATATCTATGCGTAGCTCAAGATGGTAGGTATATGTATACCTTGGCAATCTTGGATTCGCGATGAACCCGTCTTCTGGGCTTGACGGGGCTGTCAAGGTTCAACTTTGCCACGCGCTGGCGAATCTAAAGCTCGCGCTGAGAACTCGGTACGAATGAAGTACTTGTGAACATACGTCGGCATGCGCCTCGTTATCAACTTTGAATCTCTTCGTCTTCGTCTTCGCCTTTGGTGACCGCGGGACAATGTCAGGCGCTCTGAAAGGAGGCTGCACCTTTCTCTCATCTTCCTCCTCGTCTTCATCGTCAAGAGCGTCGGCCTTGCGCCTGCCCGTAAGTGCTCGGGGCAGACTGAAGTTGTCGACGACCTGCTCTTGACCTCCGTGGCGGCGGGGGAGAACAGCCTTCTTGCGCGGAGGCTTGTCGATACGGGAAGGGTCTGTGAGGACGGCGCGGCGGAGATCCTTGCCCTTGAGTTTGCTTGGGGCATTGATATCAACGCGCGAGAACGGAAGCCGGGCATCCTCCACACGCGCAGGCGTGTGCGGCGGCTTCGCGGTATGGCGATTGGCAGCCGGGCGCGCCCGCTCGGGCATGGGCGCGCGGGGAGGAGCATGGAGCTTGCTGTGGGTGCGCATGGTGTGTAGACGAGTGTAGTTGTGGACGAGTGTTGACTGTGAGACGTATGGGCCGTGGGGGCGCGAAGGAGATCGTGGAACGAAGGAAAGAGAGAGTGCGAAGAGAGCAAGGTAGACTCTGGGTGCGTGCGGGGGCTGACATCGCGATCCAGGTTGGGGGGTGTGACGGCCAGCCTCATTGTGAAGGGCCCACGCCAAACCAGTCCCGAACAGTACTGACCACCCCCGCCTACGTCACATGCACCGTACGCTCCTCCGTACGCCCGCGGATGCGATGCTCTAGGTGGGAGACCGAGTCAAGAGGGGGCCACGGACAAGGGGCGAGCGCGGTTGCATAAGATTTGCGGACTACATAGACGACCAGACGGTCAGGTGTGGCCTGCATCTTGCTACATCGCAGCATGGAGAACTTGGCGGAAGGGAAGAAACCAGCACGCGAGTGACCAGCACAAGGACAACCTAGAGTATCAGCTGTAATGAGCATCACTGAAGTCAACGCATTGTGAAACATGAGGCTAACTTCCTATTCATGAGCGCGCAATTATTCCAATGTTGTGAGAAATACATTCAGTGTCAAGAGGTCAACAGTGAGGTCTTGAGAAGTCATCCGTCTAAGCTTCTACAACGGCACCAAGAACGACAGGACCTCGTCCAGCCACAGCCATCACTAGCGCCCCGCCGCCCGTCTTCTGCCAAGTCAGAGCGTTGCCCTCACAGACTCCGTCAGAAGTGAAGACATCGTAAGCTAGCTTCATGACGATCGCACTCATCCGAGAGTCCAGATTCTCTCCAGAGATACGAGTATCGTTCACAGGAATGAACGACAAATCTGGGCGAGAGGCAGAGTCGGCGCTGGCGAGAGGTGCAAAGTTACATGATACGGTGTCGCGGGGGGCGGCGGCGACGAGCGAGCGCTCTGAGATATCGTGCCGATAGTTCGACTTCGGTGTATCGATACTGAATCGGCAAGGGGCAAGTAGAACAGGAGTGTTATCGGCCAAGTCGGAATGGCGAGAACTCGATGCGAGGGAAGCCACGTTCTTGCCCTTGTCGTCCTCATCCATCGTATCGTCTTGATCTTCGCTGTCGTCTACCAGAGGAGCCGGATCCCGATAGGTCCACATGCGAGGCCTACAGACATTCCCCGCAGTGCTCTTGCCCAGGAACCGAGAAGCAGTAGCCTCGTCTGCCGGAACGTAGCTCTTCTTCCTAGGATCGTAGCGCAACAAAGGCGAGACTTTGGGCTGAACGTAGCCGCGTTCGCCAGCAGCTTGAGGGCGAGGGTTGCGATATGCCCACATATCCGGCTGAACATGCCGAGTGGGTACAGCGCATGCGGCTTGCCATTGACGGAGTCGTTGCGAGACCTCGCTCTTGGACAGGTCTTCCCAAGGGATAGAACGCTTGCGTTTCATTGTCTTGATACCCTATGCGTCACATATCGCATCACTGCACCAACCAGACATTGAACAATAACCTACCTGATGATCCGGAATCTTGTAGTCACGAGAAGGTGAGGGCGATGATTCCTCGACAAGCGTCTGAAATACACGGCAGAGTGAGAAAGTCTTGTCAAGCCCTGAACTGCATCGCGCACCGTGTCTCCCTCGTCCCATTCTTCCAAAAAAGACGCATGTATTGCCCCGTTCGTCACCCCTCGCAATAGCTTTCCCTTGGCTCTCGTTGGCGTCTGAAGGGGCGTCGAGGTGAAACCGAAGACTTGGCGTTCGGGCGACAAGCTTGCCATATCGGACGGATGGAAAGTAATTGGTGTGTTGATATAAGCCCGGAGAAGACTTGATAGCAAACGGGCAGGAGTGAGGAGGGGGTGGAGGAGGGACTGCCGCATATGTACGAGCCCTAGTCAGCAGTGGCTGACACGTTCAGAGCGGCTGGCACCACGCAATTCGGACTGATACTGCCAAGCTAGCGGATCCGAAGAGTAAACCGGATAAGTCTCATGTGATCCGACTCAGCGACAGAAAGTACAGATTAGCAGTGTCAGGATTGAGAGAATGCTGTAGCTCAGCGCTCAGAGTTGAATCGGAGTCCGCGTTCGAGCAAGATCGGTACGCACCTGAATTCCAGATCCCCCACAGAACGCGACCAAGCCAGCAAGACACACAGAGATGGTATAACTGCGCGTATGCTTTCCTACACGAAGAACACCGTTGGAACTCCCGTCACCCACGGCGTAGCACTCGACGACGTCGAGGAGGTACTGCTAGAGCAGTCGGATGAAGACGTCGGCTTGCTTGATATAGTCCCGATAACACTCGTGCTCGTGATCGTTGCAGAGGGAACGCCTCCGCAAGTGGATAGAGTAGGATATGCAGTGGAGTCTAGAATTTACTGCAAGTCTTGTACTCTGGAAGGTCCATTGAGGTTGTTCTCATCCCCGAGCACTGACACTACACATAGGTGATTGCAGGCGTCACCTACGTGCCACAGCACAGCGTTGTCGTTAGATTGAACGGGCACCGTACCCTAATCGCGCCGTCCGCTAGAGGTACGTCCACTATAAATGGCTGAAGTCTTCCGGTGTATGCACTAGCACAGAGCTATAGCTCCCATGTACGCACCATGACATAGAGATACAGCTCTCTCCGTCGCAACGGTGCCCACCAAGACTGCCGTTTAGTTCTGAAGGTCCATGTTGGTGATCCTGTGCGAGTGGATGTGGCCCTCCAGATAAGAACCCGGCTCAAAGTAGATCCTGGTGCAGACTCACCATCGCACTGTGTGAGGAGCTGCGATGTCGGTTACTGATCGTCGGAGAGACTGTACGAGGGACATGAAGAGCAGACGACGGTGCCATGGCAATGAAGAAGAGAGCTGAAGAGAGACCCCTGGAGTGTCATGCTACGTAGATATGTAGTCGCGATATCCTCAGCCTCGACTACTGCAGGCAAGAAAGACAGAGTCTGAGCAGGATGACTGAGAACGGGCTAGCGGTGGCAGCATGGTTCTGATGTTATGGTAATGGGGCGCTGATGCAGTGGTGGTCTTCAGCCAGGGGTGGGCAAGGCCTGCTGCAGAGACGCGTCGATGCGCGCCTGTTTGCGAGAGCGCATCTATGATCCTGTGGCAAGAGTTGCTCCTAGGACTCCTCTATCACCTCGCAAGTCAGCCAACGTCTCCCTCATCGCGTCTATCACCTGGGTCCCCAAGCTTGCGCACGTCGAGGTCAACCTAGATGGCCACAAGTCTGATCAACAACTCGGATTTGTAGCAACGGTATACTATACTATATAGTACTTAGCAGGCGACATGGTCGACTCGAACTCTTTGTCAGTACTGTCCTGCTATGTCGTTTTATAACTCACTTACCCTCAAACACCTTGCCGCGCTTGCGTGTAGACGTTGAGAGCTGTGCGAACATACCTGCCACGCGTATATGGGCCATCAGTATTTACGGTAGGCTTATCTCCTGCTTCGCCGGCAGAAGACTGTCCTAGAAGGCAGCTCGTCCACCTGATTCACGTCCGCGTGAATCCTATAAAGTCAACCCCTGCCGCCGCAGTTCACGTCTTCGTCCTCGTTCGAGTCGACCACGACCATCTCCGTCCTCGCGCCTTGCGGTCTAGCAGCTGGTGGCAGAGCTCAGACCCGGAGCCCCTCGACGACGCCTCACGAGACCCCTGCAGTACTCCTCAAGCCCCACTCTTGTCTTCCAGGGCAAGACAAGGGCTCCATATAGGCCACGTTACAGAACAGACGACTCCCTCATGTTTACCTCGACCACTATCATGCAAGTCGTAGCCCTCTTCCTCGCTTTCGCTGTTACCGCGCTCGCGAAGCCCCTGGAGTTAACTCAGCGCGATGCGATCGCCCCGCCCATCACGAACCCTACGGCGGACACGGTATGGAGGGTAGGAGAGAAGCAGACAGTCACCTGGTAAGCCCGCCCAACCACCATTGATGTATGGCGCAAGGTTGCTCAACAGTCCGTGTCGCATAGGGACCTATCATCTCTGAACGGCGCTCAGCCGTCGAACCCACATGCGAGCATCATCCTAGGTACCTTCATTGACGGGCAGGAGCACTTGATGGTCGGTGCGTACAGTAGGCTCCAATCGACCACGTGCGACCACCGCTGACGGTCAGGACGAGCAGACTCTCCCATAATCACAGGCTTCCTCATCCTCGACGGCAACGTTACCTTGACCGTCCCCTCCGTCCCCACAGGGAGCAACTACATCGTCTGTTGTGCGTACATCCTCACTTCCTTCGCTTCACCTCCCACTTTCCGAAGCTTACACACTTCCCATAACATAGTATTCGGCACCTCAGGCGACATCAGCCCCGCATTCACCATCATTGGAACCGACACTTCCTCCCTGACCACTAACGTGAACGTCGCCTCGAGGTCACACACGCTACCTCCGCACCAGACCACAGACCCGGCCACCACCGTCAGTCTCCCGCCCACCGGAGTGACCAGGACCGACCCAGGCACGACTTCCGCTTCAACCCTGACGACGACCTCTGGCTCGGGCAACAGCACTTCATTGACTACCACAGCCAGCATCACATCCGGCGTTCTGCCGTCTGGAGTGTCCGCGACGTCGCCTTCCGTGACTTCGCCCGCAACGTCTGCGAGTGGGACGGGTACGCCCGGAAACTCGGGGGCGCGGGTGTTAGTGACAAACGCACATATCTGGGGCGCTGTCGCTGGAGCATTGGCATCTTGGGCATTCTTGTGAGAGGAACGGGCGGAAGGGATAACTTGAACATTTTACTGACCGGGCCGACGATCACGACTACTCGTACATTTGCATGCATGTAACAGTACATGATTTCAAGGATGATAATATCTTCACATTCACGATGCACCAACATGCACTCCGTGGAACAAGAGCCATAAATGATACAATTGCGATTCCATATGCAACACTGCGTACTACAACTGCTATATATGCGACAATATTGCTCGGCGATGCGCACCAGGACAATCCAAAAACTTGCCACAGTACTGTGGATCGCGCTCGGGGTAACCAGGAAATTCGGCATCGTCATCTTCACTACTCGTACACCACGTACACAATCCGCATCGGGCGTTACCCTTAGGCGACGCGGCCGTGAACATGGTGCCAACAGCAAACACCAACTGCTGTTCTCGTCTCCTCTGCCGGCACCCTTATCGGGATTACCGGTGGCGCCTCGCGCTCTTTACACACGATCCCGAGGATCGTCGTCGCCCTCCTGTGGGGTGGTAATGCGCCTAACCAGGGAGCTTGTCGTGCCGCTGGAGTCGTGTCGTATACAATCGACTACCGGAGACCTAATCGGGTCAATGCTTGCTGGACGCGTGTGTCGAAAGGCGCGTCGGGATGGCTGAGTCGTACTACATCAAGTGCTTTCCGGAAAACTTCAATGCCGAATCGCTGACCGCCCGGAATCGAATAGCACAAGTATTGGGCAGTGTCTTCGTCTAGATCGAGTGGTGAACAAAGGAGGGACAGAAGGGACGATGAGGAATGAAGGGGTTAGCGACCCGAGGCTATGCGGGGGCGGACGTACCACTGGGCTCGACCTGCGATAGGCGAGATAAATGTACGTTGTCGCAGTTCTTGTCTCTGCATTCTCCACCACCTGGTAGCTCATACTGACAGACTTGCCGACTGTTATCAGAAAGATACTTCATCACCGCAGTCTGCTTGAGCGGCTTGATATCAAGGTCGAGAACGAGGGGCGTACTCGACGCCCCGTTGGCAACTGAAGATGACGAGAGAGCATAGGGACTAGAGTCTTGTCGTGAGTGTGCACGCAGGAGAGGATGGCAATCTAGGAGAGAGCGGTAAGTCTGGAATGATGGCGCATGCTCCTCCTTTGCAGGTTGATCGTTGGTGCTTGTGATAGCATCGGCAACCTATGGAAATAGCGTGAGCACAAGCATACAAATCGATGTCTCCTTCAAGAGGATCCCACTGTAGTTGGTGGAGATGAATACGTACCTGAGCCGACGTCTCAGGATCCGTGCCAATGACGTCGACTTCCATAGCATGACTTTGCTCGTCGTGCTCTACAGAGATGGCAACCTGGACATAGAAAGGAACAAATGGAAAAGCGAAGAAGATGAACGCGAATTACGTCCAACAGGGACAATGGAAGGGAATAGAGGGCAGTTAAGCAGATATTCACATAACCGCTTACAATGCGGCGCGGAAGGGAAAGATCCTTGCCACTTGTTCTTGTTGTGCCTCGCCTGTCAGCACTGCACACATGTTGCGCCCGTAGCAGAAGTGAACGATCCAAGAGAATGTGCGAAGATGCGCGAAAAAAAGAGATACGGTGAGAACGTGCAAACAAAATCTACCAAGTGGCCACTTGCCTTTATCTCCCGCCGTCGAGTGACTCAGTGTTGTCGACATGACCTCTGTGAGCCGCATGTCAGAGAAACGACAGGTCAGACTCGCAGATTTAAGAACCTATCGGTGTTCCCGAGTCACTGGAATCGTAATCCGAATGTGATGTAGCAGTACTTCCATCCCGCTCTGCGAAGAATCGTCAGCAAGGCGAATGTTCAACAAAGTTGGCGAATAGGAACAAACCAAGAGGTGCCACTGTAGTCAGACCCGTCGAGGGATCGGGTGTCACCGATGAATTGCTTCGAGAACTTTGCAACGACCGGACGACAGTAGAGTCATCTTCTTCTTGCTTGACGTCCGCATGACCATTCTGTCGGACATCGGCAGATGGCGGTGTAGTCCGGGTCATCTGGAGCTAGTGTGAACATTACGTCTGGAAGATGGTTGCGGCATACTCACGACTGCCAGTTTTCGCAGCCGAATCTGCTCGCGCTGCGCGATCAACTCTCGCATCCTCCGGATCTGTTCCTCCTTCTCTAGAAGAGCAGCAGGAGCAGTGAGAGATGGCGTGGCAGGGGAGCTAGCCCGCGGTGTCGGGACAGTAGATAGTTGAGGGGTGTTTGCTTGCGTCCCGCGAACATCGGCCTTCAGATGGACATGTGACGATAGCAAGGCGCCGTCATCATCCTCACTATCGCTCAACTCGATGACACACCGTCGCTGGGGAAGACCAGCGAAGCCAGTGATTCTCCGTCGGGGCAACCCGCGGATATGCTCTGGACCCCGAGACTCGGTCCGTGGAGCGGAATCCATATCAACGAAGTCAGCGGCAACAGGGCGTTTGGTACCTCTGCGGGCTCCAGTGGACTGAGACTCTTCAGAAGGCGAGCGGGTCTTATAGAGTCCAGGAATGACGTCCGTGCCATATTCATTGCCTTCATACGGCAACGAGCCATTGGCAGTCTTGGAGGTCGGCGGCACATCGAAAGACAGTGTCGAGACAGTAGACACTGTTGACTGGGGCGCGACAGGGGATTTTGGCGACGTCGTACTTGAAGCTGGTGGCGAGTGAGGAGTACTGAGCGGCCGTGGGGTAGGAGTATAGGTGAGGATGGTGCCGTAGCCTCCATTGAGTCCGGGTATTTCATCGACATCCATAGCATCTGTGGAGAATGAACGTCTCGGCGCCCGTGACACAGATTTGGACGGAGTATTGGCCGGCCTTGCCGGTCCGATACTGTTTAGGAAGTCGTCTACTGTCTTCGTCGGAACAACGATACTTGAGCTGCTGTTCCCCCGCGTCGAGAGCATTGGGGCGACTCGTGGGTTGGCCGGAGGTAACTCTGCTAACGAGTTGGACTTCTGCTTTAGCTTCCGACTCGCCTGTACGGCCTTACGAGCCAATAGTTCTTGCTTGCGTTGTTGCTCTATATCATGGAGGCTTGCCGGAGAAAGGATAGGACTCGGACCGGGGACGAAGGGCGAAGCGGTCGCTGACAGTGCGGACATTGGTTCGGCCATTGGAGATTTGACATGCATGTCGCTTGTAGGATATGAGGGCGGAATGAGAGACGTCAGCCCGGTGACATCAAGATTCGAGGGAAGTCGGAGATTGCACTCGACGAAGACATAGAAAATGATCTCCCGACTGAGACCACACGAAACGAGATACTCCGGAGGAACGCCCCAGCCAAGCAAGTCGAGGATAATGTCTCTGCATGTCAGATATTGCGCTTCTGTCACTGCAAGATCAACTTGAGACATGCTGGAGTACGGGTATCCAGACTGGACTCACTAGCAAGACCTGGCCTGACATGACTCTCATCCACGAGCGGAGGAGGTTGAGAAGCGGGACCAGCTAAAGGCGGTGGTGGAGATGTCGAAGAGGATCCAAGAAATACAGGCTCGACGTTAGGCAGAGATGGAGGAAGCATCCGTTGGTCTGGTTGGGTGAGCTTTGTTGCTATACGTTCAGGCTTCGACTTCGGCGACGGTGGCGACATCTCCGAGTCGCTTATTTCGCCCTCCTCTCTGGCGTCCCCGTCATCCACATCCAACGGTTCTGGAACCGGTGCAGCAGACGCTACTGGGAGCATAGCGGGGGATGACGCGATGGAGGACGCACCACCAGACGGCTCTTCCGAACCATAGTCCAGTTGAATTGAGGGCGGTGCCGCAAGGGAGCAAGGTGGAATGTTGTGTTCGGACGAGCTAACAGGGGCTTTGCGCTTCTTGGATTTGAGCGTGAGCAAGGCAGCGGCCCGTAGGGAGGCGGCATGATCCTCTGAGGAAGCGTTGGTGGTTGGAAGCTTCGTCACGGCTTGCGGCGACTGCTCGACGATGTTGGGGCCCGACATGGCTGGAGAACAGTACCCGCCACCAGAGAAACCAAGAAGAAGCGTGAGGGATGGACGAGACAACGAGGAAGAGAGGCTGGGTAGATGAAGGCGAGATAAGTCTAAGTACAGACGGATGCGACCCATTGCGCAAGATGCTCACGCACGGACCACCTCCCCGGCGCTTCTGAACCCCACACTTCTCCAGCGGCCAGCTCCGGACGACGTTCACTGGCACCGGTACCTGTCTTGCTACTTACACCTTCTCGGTCGCATGAAAGCGTCTTGCTTATTGTCGGCGATAACCAGTTTGAGGATCACAAAAGAGAGCGCACTCATAAGGTCCTTCCACGTTCTCTGAAGACAATACACTTCCGAACGGCAATTCTAGGCGAGAAACTCAGCGAACAGCTGGCGAACACTACCTTGACCGCCTCAGCGCTAGCCTTCGTAAGAAGTTCACGATTCCTCCACCGTCCGCATCCGCTCACTCAGTACAATCAACTTGCGCTTAACACAATTCATGAGCCATATTCTCGATCTCCGCAGTGACTGTTTTTATTTTCATCATATCAAGAGACTTCGCTGCGTCCTCGGTGCGCTAACACGTCTCAGTCCCACCGCTTAGTTCTGACTGATCTCTTGGGCCTTGATCACCAGCGGCATGATTCCTGAGAAATGGTCAGAAAATGGGCAGTGGTTTGAGCGTGTGAGCTTGTAGCCTTCACCTCCGGTAGGCAGCGGGTACCTCGGTCGGCCCATGACTTTGAGGAAACCGTTGATGATGCCGCTGTGCGCAGAGATACAAACGTCTTACGGACGTAGCTTGAGCTCTTTGATCAACCCCCATAGTGCTGATGCATACTCACGAGTCTCTTTGTCCGAAGTGAATATGCGATTCAAGACTGAATTAGCACGCTCTGCGACGTGATCCTTGGTCTCGCGTTCATCAGGCTTCCAGAGCAGATCTTCCTCTTCGAACCCCTCCTCAAACTCGTAGATCGGTGGACCATATTTGTTGGCTATGACGCTTCGGGTAGATCGCTTGTCGCATGTATGTTCTCCATTCTCTTCGCGTAAGTTCTGCCCGCCAGGGTCAGTATAAACTCCGATCTGAGCGCTCAATACGATTCATACCTCCAGAATAGTTACTCGGAGCGGCGATCCGTCAAGGAAATCCGCACCGACGAACGTTTCATGAAAGGTGCGCAATGCCCTCTGAAGCGGACTCGCATAGTGCCTCTCTGGTAGAGGGATGCCATGCGCTCTCTCCGATGCCCATGCAGCTCGTGCCTCTTGGGCTTGATGTACACCAAGCTCCGTTAACTCAGGATCAGGGCCCCAGACAATCTCCCCGTCACCGTTGAGCATTGACCAACGCCTGTCCTTCGCAATCAGTAACGGCTTTGACGCACACGAGATAATGAGCGTACTCATCCCAAGCCTGTGTCGCATCCGAACGTCAGCATGTGCGGCATATAGGCAGCAACTTGGGCTACCTTTGTACCATACTTCGCTTCTCCTACATTGTCTATAGAGCAAGGATCGCATCAACTTCATGCGTTCGGCGTGCGACGATGGCCAACAACGTACGAAAACCTTGACCGTGCCTTGAGAGAAAGAACACCTTGTACCGGGTACCTGAATCGGCTCTAGCATTCAGCTCGTTAATCCGCTTTGTAAACTTCTCCCATCTATCCGGCGAGCTGTCCAACAGCCCAAAGCGTTGCGGGAGCTGTTAAGACAAAATTAACGTCAATTGGACTACACTCTCCCTGCGACTCTTGATCCATCGGACGAAGAATATCGAAGATCAAGGCATTGCAGGTGCACAAGTGCCACCATGACGTCGACGTACTGCTCCAATAGCCTCTCCGTCGGCACTTGGATCGTCTTGCGCGAAAAAGCCCGTCACAATCTAGAGGTCATCATACGGAACTCGGAGTCATCATCGAGACCATCCCGCGATTGCGAGGCTTGCACGTACCGAGTAGGTTCTCGTAGGGTAGGGGACAGACATCTCAGCATGGATTCATATCCAATGAAAGCTGGAGGGGGTGCGTACTCAGTATATATGTGAATATGTCGCGACCGCGTACGTGGTGACCGCGGGAGCAGCCGTAGTACGTCACAGCCATGCGCGTCTTCCTCTCATACACAAATACAAGTACTGCGTCCACGCTCCATGCAAGAAATTAGCGGTAATGCATATATTCTATGTATGCTGCGCCCACACCAGGCGGGCGCAGAACCGATGGTTCGACCATGGTCAACTAGCAAAGGCAATACAGTAGTGCGTAGTGCTACAGAGATGGTCGTTTTTGGTAGAGATACAAGTGATGTCTATGTGATCATTGATGCAGCCCGCGGAGGTGATCCTGCGGCGGTGAGGGTTCCCGTCCCCGTCTAAGTGCCCTAAACGGGCAAATAAATAGCCAGATAGCGGGTGTGGTGTCGAGAGTGAGTGCGTGCTAGCGCGCCGTCCTCCCCGAACCACTGGAAGGGCGGAGGATGGGCGTTGGTTGTATCGTGGGGAACGTGATGGGGCACATGAAGGAATGAGTGGGTACGGGATGTCGGGGCCGCATGTCGCGGGAGGGAATGAGCAAGTGAGCAAGAACGTCTAGTTCTTGAAGCTCCAAGTGACCTTGAGCACGCCCGTGTCGAGATCGCCCAACTTTTCGAAGAGTGAGGGGCTCATGTCTTAGTGGACAATGAGTATACGATCTTCACTGGCAACAACCACGGTGACACTGACCAATGTCGTTAGCACCACAGCCGGGGCAGGCGTCGCGAACGGTCGCGGTCGCGGTCTTGCCATTGGCAGTGTTCTTGATGGAGACCTTCTGCTCACGAGTAAGCGCAGTAAGCAGACAGATCATCTTTGAACATGGGCAAGAGCACTGACCTTGTCGCAGTACTTGCCGTTACCGTAGATCTTTGAGGAGATGGCGATGATCTTGTCGCTGTCCTTGTTGGTCTTGCCGCACGCACCGAGACCAACGTTGAACCAAGTGCCCTATGATACCCGATATCAGGATTGACGTCCCGTGAGGCGAGGCAAGGACAAGGACGTACGCGGCCAGTGCGAGACGAGGAACGGGTCTCGAGCTCAACACTTTCGCTGCCGGCAGGAGCACCGAGGACGGCGAGTACAAGGACGAAGAGGAAAGCGATGAAGGCGACGCGAGACATATCGAATATAGTGTAGGACGGAATGCAAAAGAACTTGAAGGACCGTGGGGGAGGGGGATGAGGACAACGGGCAGTTGGTAATGACCGAGTGGGCGAGCTGAAAAGACTCTGGAGACGTATCGAAGGACAGACGACAGGCCTTATATATTAGCCCCGGCGTTGTCTGCATTTTCTACTGCTGCCCCAGACACAAAATCCGTTCACCCTCGAGTATGACTGCATGACTTGCGCCACGGTGGGCCATCGCGCAGCCCGACAGGCATGGGTCAGCGCAATCCTTTGTACAGAGTCCAAAATTAGCCAATCTTGGCACGCAATTGACAGCACCCTCGAAAAACATATAAAATGAGGGGTGGCTAAGAAATACAACCGTTGGGTCCGGAACGCGGCAACCGACTGGACCGTCACAACACCGAGCGGTTCCAGCATTCTCCGGGGAAAGTCCGCTCTGCGACCTACCCCTCGGGGTCGACTTTGGTGTCGGGGGGCGATCTGCGACGGCAGCGGTCGGGAGGGTTCATAATACAAGGCCTATATACTCAGATATAGACTCGCTGCGCAGCTATTCTGGATACAAGTGAGCGACGAGTGTGTACTGTTGATTCTTCAGCGAAGATCAGCAACCACACAGTGCGAACATGACGTACCCCTCAGAGTGACATTCGAGGTCTCAGGTGCGAGGTCATTCCGCTGAACGCCATTGCCAATTCAGCCGTCGATGGGATGTTCTAGGCTCCGGACCTATGGCGACCCAACTCTCCGAGTCAAAAACTTACTCGGTTTCTCGAAACGAGATGCTCCTATTCCACCACAGCCTCATTAGTGACTGGCGGCTATACCTCCTAGAGTCCTTCAAACGTCATAGATTCTCGCGTAAGCTAGTTCCTAGAGAGGCGTCGGAGGAACTGTGTTGCGTCTGAAACGGGGTTCCAGGGGGGACTGAGTCTGGGCAACAACATTGAAAGTGGAGAAAAAGGTGTCATGGTTGTCGGCGACAGCCTCCGACTCCGAGCCGTCTGCAGGTCTCACCACGTGGGGTACACCACGGTCACGGGACTCTCATTGAGTCGCGGAGTCTCACCACATCCTACTGTTCCTCTCCAATGTTTGAGACTTTCGGCGAGCACTTACGAATACTTAGACACTGAGGCACGAAACCGCTTAATCATAGAAGACCATCTATACGCAAGGGAATCGAGATGTGAGTACATATCAACGTAGAGCACTGCCACAGGGCGTCTGTATAACCTCTGGGCCAATGCACCTGGCGCCCGACTTTCCGACTCACTTGTAGTGCTGTTTCCCTTTACCATACCCTTCAATCTCTTAGCGATGAATCTAGCAGATCTCCTATGCGTATGTCTCCAGCCTAACCGGTCCTGCGACATTGTCCGATGAGGTAGATGAGAGCTAGGTAACAAAGTCCTTCTAGTAGCTTCCAGAACTTACTATGGTGGGTTGAAGCTCTACTTACACTGAAAGCTCTTGCAACGCCCGAGCTACGCCTTTCCTTGCTGTGACCTTGCTCTTCTCATTTCACTATCATCATGCCCTTGAACTATTCGAAGTGGGACAAGCTCGAGGTGCGTATCAACATGTCAGCGGTGCATCCTTGGAATCTGGGACAAACCTCCCGCAGCTTTCGGACGATTCCGACATCGAAGGACATCCGAACGTCGACAAGCGTTCGCTCATCCGGTACTTGTCCTGACACGCCGTCTCGTCTCCCCGCCGCTTACACGATCGCCTAGATGGAAGCAGCGCGCCATCCACGAGCAGCGCGAAGAGCGCAAGTTCAAGATCGCCCAGCTCAAGGCGGACATCGCCTGTAACGACGTGCTCAAGCCGCGCCTCGCGGAGATCGCGTCCGAAGTTGAGTCCAAAGGCCCATCACACTTCTCCTCGCTTGTCGAGCGGTTCAAGACGAATCCGTCCCCCGAGGCGCCCCCGACGAACGCTCCAGAGCAGAAGACATACGACGAGATGCTGCTCGCGCTGATGTTGCAGGTGTGGGAGGAGGCTAAGAAGAAGGGTGTCGAGAAGGACGATCCGAAGCTCGGGGACGCGCTCGTGCAGGGCTTGAAGGAGCATTTGGTGAAGATCGACGAGCACCAGGTGAAGCTGCGCAAAGACTTGCAGCACGAGGAGGAGGAGATGCACAAGAAGATCACGTCTGAGGACATACACGAGGGTTTCGAATCACACGTGAGTACAACTGTTGGGTTGTTTGTCCTCGGCGGCGTAAGCTGAGGATGTTGCTGGGCGGACGATCTGTAGTACGTTCCCCCGAAGCCTGCCCCACCGCCTGTGAAAGGCGCGATCCATGACAAGCCGACGAAGAAGGTTACGGAGTTCGAGACGCTGAATCCGAAAGGTGTCGCTGCAGCGTCCTTGAACGAAGCGTCGTCATCCAAAGCACCAGCCTCGGCCGAGGAGGAGTACGACGAACTCCCGGAACTTACTCCCTCACTAGATCAGTTCTCGCGCATCCCCGTTCGGGGCTACGAAGAGTCATGGGAGTTCATCAAAGCGCACCGGGATGTCTACGTTCCTGGCGCGTCCGACGCGCTCCTTGTCGCCGCCTTCCGTGCGCAAAGCAATGGGGACGCGAGGTGGGCATTACAATGCGTGCACCAGAGCTTGCTATTACAGTACTGCGACAAGCTAGGGAAGGATGGTCCTTCCATGTTCTTCCGCAAGTAAGTACATTCGCTTATTCCTTTTCCGCACCATCCCTTATAGTCTTTCGCCCGGACAGGATGATCTCTGGGGACCCGCGCGCGACATCTGTGTTCGAAAAAGACGTCCAAGACACTTACGCACACCTCGTCGAGCGGGTTCGCATATCGAAGGCAGAAGAAGCCGCTTCAGGCGGGGAGCAGATCCAGCTCGTCGCCGAGAACCCGGACACGTCAATCACTTTCAACATCCCTGACGGCCCTCCGCCAGAACATCTCCAGCTTGAAGGACCTGGCTTTGAGGATGTCGACATAGAGGACGTCCGAAAGGCGTTGCAGATGCGCTGGGATGTCTTCCAGAATTTCGATCCCAAGCTGCAAGACGCCCTGAAGAGCCAGAGCCTGGAGGCGGTGAATAAGGTGCTTGGGGCGATGAAGGTGGAAGAGGCGGAGGAGGTCGTGAGGTTGTTGGATGTGGCAGGCATCCTGAGCTTTTCGGAATCCGGGATCCGGGACGAGACGGGCCAAGGGGACGACGCGGATGACGAAGGGGAGGATGGGCCCGAGGCAGACGATTGAGCAGCATTGGGGGGACAGGGGTCGCGGGTTTGGAGGCGGAGAGATGGTAATCAATATTCTGCGCAGCAAGTACGTGCAAGTCCTTGGGCATGGTTTGTACAGACGCAATTCGCGCAAACGTTCACAAAATGCAAATGTACAATAGGAGTCGACTCTGGATTGGAAAGGTGTAATCACTTGGTGAAGTCAGCCGGAAGTTTGTACTCATGTAGACTTGATGAGCCGATAATTGAGTGGGGACCAGGCACCAGGTCACTCGTTCCATATCGGCGCGAGGCCCCGGTTGGTTGCGACATCGGTCTCAGATGAGGCAGGTGAATGGCGGCAGGTTTGGCAGATGCACGACAGTAATGGGGCGGTCAATGTCATGCGTAGGAATGAGCACACGATGACCAATGGTACCTGACCTCGCGCTAAGCATTCCGGCGAAAGTTGTCTATGTAGCACACGACTCGAGCTCCGCTTGAGTGAGTATTTCTAGAGCGCGGCTTAGAAGCAGATGCCAGAAAGAACGGGGATAGCTGCGAAAGTTTGCCTGTAGGGCCGTGTTGGGTCTAGTCTGCGAGGTGATCATGACGAGAAGGCTTTCTGGCTGCCTTGGACGGCCAATGGACTGGGCATGAGATAATGCGGAGTGACTGGGAGACCGTGGACAAACGTCTCGGCTACTTACGTTGGGATGACTTGGCCACTTACCGAGCTGCAATAAATAGGCAGGCGCGATAGGCACCGTGGCACTGGCAGGCGTGGGCGAGCGCGACCATGGCCAGCTGCCTTAAGCTTGTCTCATCCCGCGCACTGCTCCCGCATCCTAGGCCTGGGCAGCCTGAGAGCTGTTCGCTGAAGTACTGGCGATGGCTGTAGTTTACTCGTTGTTTCCACCATCCTGATCTTCTGCTTTCTCGTCAGGCCCACACCCGTTCCGCGCATTTTCTCCATCCCGTGTCGTCCATCATATCGATTGCGCACTAGTCCCTACTAGTCCATCAATAAACTTACAAAGTCACCTCGCCTCCAGCCCGATCACATTTCAGCCCGGCGACATCGCGTATCCCACCCCCACATCCAGGAGCGTCATACGACCACCACACGACCCTAAAACTTGCCCCCCTCCCTTCGCGCGCCGCTTTCCCCTCACCTGGACGCTCTCTAGCCCTCTTTACGCTCAAGTGACACATCTCGTAGCTTTCGCTCGTTGCCTTTGCCCAGTCTTCTCCAGCTTCGCTTCCTCGTCCTCTCAGAAGCGTCCCCTCATCTCGTAAAGTACTTGGATGCAACTCAGCCTACCGCCCTAACCCCCCGATGTTTCTGGCCTTCACTCGCTCCTCATCTCCATCCTCCTGCGCGACCACTCCGTCCCTTTCATCATGATAGTCCGCCCAACTGCCGGTGCGCTCCCCGCCCAACAGCGTGCCCGCAATGAGTCCACACCTCTTCGTCGCCGCGCGAACAGCACCGGCTCTGTCTTCGCAAAAGAAGCCGCTGCACGAGAACGTGCACTAGCAGCGGTCACCAGGGATACCCATGATCAGCCCCTATCCGTCTCTCCACCCTCAGCTTCAGCCTCAGCACGCGCCCTCACGAGTCCGACCTTTTCCAAGTATTCCGCCGAGTCCCTCCTCCGCAGCGTCTCAGGCAAGCGCAAGATCTTCCGCCTCAAAAGACCGTCGAGCTCCCATGCCGACGTACGACCCGCCGTCGAGCCCGGAGCCAGTTTGCGTATCCAAGTACACGGGGCTGTATCTATCCCCCAAGGTACGGCCGCGTTCATCAGCCCCCCTGCATCTCCTTCTGTCCCGCCCCGTCCACCTCGCAATCCTGCACGCGTCCGACCAACTGCGCGCCCATCCTCATCCTCCGGCCATCCCCCGAAGGGCTCTCGCCTCCATACTGTGGTAGCAGCGGACGGTCAGGAGCTCAACATGGCAGGGGATGCTGCTGCGGAATGGGAATTCCCTCTTCCAGTGAGTTCGGCTTGCTCTTCCGCTTCTGCACGTTCGCCCTTCGCGCTGCATGATTACGCGGCAGAAGGCGCGAAGTCTGCAGACGCGATTCCCTCACGTTTCTGACGTCATCTCCCATTCTTCCGCCGTCTGCGCACGCACGACCAGAGGGGTTCCGAGTTTCCCCTGCAGCGCAAGAAGAGCAAGAGCAGCAGGATCAATTCATCGCGAATAATGCAGGATGAGAGCGCCAAGAGCGACCTGCCATTCTCGACCGTCGACCGGACGATCCTTGAAGAGCTCCGGCAAAAGATCCGAGCCCGGGAAGAGCAGTTCGTCGTCCGAAGCGGGCGAAAATATCACGCGTTCCCCGCTGAAGAAGTGCCATACCCCCGGTGTTACGACAGGCAGATGGTTGACATGTGAGTGCCTCTATGTTTGGGCTCTTGTGCTTGTTGACGAAGTCGTGTGCTCGTGACAGGGATGTGTGGGACGACCTTTGGCAACTGCAACTGGGAGGTAGCATCACAATGCATGTCTTTGACACGCCTCCGGCAAGAGTGTGAGTTGGATTGCGAGCTCTTCACACGTCCGTTCGCAGCTCACGTCATAGCAGCCTCGATCTAGGATGCGGTAGGCCTCCTCCAGCGGTCATGTTTCTGTAATGGAACTGACACACATCCAGGAACCGGGACGTGGATTCTAACGGCTGCCAGGGAATGGAAGGTACGTCAAATAGCACTCGTCTCGACGCAGAGAAGGTGTGTTTAGCAATATGGACGCATTATAGGACACCTACTTCGTAGGTTCGTACCAGAACTTCCGGGTAGACTATTACGAGTACGGAGCTCTAACTTCTGGCGGCAGGCTTAGATGTCGTCCCGCTACACCCGGACCTTATGCAAGTGGGCTGCTTCGACCTCGCAGCACGGATAACGTGGGTTCAGGCGAACTTGTGAGTACCCCTACTACCTATATATCACGAAGCCTGCCGCTCTTCTATCTCGCCCTTTCCCCCTTGTTCCGCCTGCCTGCATTGGCAATGCTCTACACAAGAAGGGCTCCCGTGGCCCACGTACAGCTCGCGTGCGGGATACAGTCCTGTGGCTATCGCCTCTTTCCTTCTTACCATTATAAGTAAGGCAGAGTGCTGATATGATATACTCAGCTTGGAGAGACTTCCATTCCCGAACGAGGAATTTGACTACGTGTAAGTACATCGTGTCGGAACGGTCAGAGTACGTACTCTAGATCTGATCCGATATGCGTCTACGTTACTAGCCGCCTTGTCCGTGTCGCTCGCGGTGTTCCGGAGGACAAGGTGCGTCGTGGCCGCTAACTTGGGTTGATACCTCCAGCTCAAGGTACTCCTTTTCCAGTGGGATAGCCTATTAGAGGTATGTATATGCTACTGGCCGGCGACCGTTCTTGCCATATACCGTTGACCCTGACCGTTCCGTGATAGGAAATTACACGTGTGATGAAGCCTGGTGGCGCCTTCGAAGTACGTCTGACTTTCCTATTGCATGCACGTATAAGCGTAGATCTGACATCTTGCCGCCTTACGAAGATGTGGGAGGAAGATCTCCACTTCCCCGGCAGCAGACGTGAGAGCGTCTCGATCTTCGAGTCGCCCGACCCGGTACACCCCCCAACGCCACCCATGACGGACTCCTCGCACTCGTCCGAGCAAGACCGGGTGATGGCGCCTCCGTCGGCGTTTGCTTTCCCGCCTCAACGACCTCCGATGGCGTTCAGCTACTCGTTTGATGACATTTCGAAGGTAAGGCGGTCGATGTTCGAGGAGATGAGACGGCCACCACTGCACATGATGCCGTCTGGAGGGAACGTTCCTCAGACACCTATGCTTCTGAGGAGCCTCGATAAACCGCCGATCAACCCGCATGACCATTCGCTACTCGAGGCTATCTATGTCGAGATGCATTCCGCGCGGTTCATCAACCTCGAGCCTGTTGCGCTGCTCGCGAACATGCTCACTTACCACTTCAAAGGTTTGTAATGCATGTCTTCAGTGGCTTAGGACTGTTGACGATGGTGCTGCAGATGTGAGGGCGCCTCCCCCTATCATCATTACATTCCCGCCCGCGCCCGCACTGGTCACTTCTGACGAGCGAACAGAGCCTTCGCCTATGCGCCACGGCGAGTGTGCGATCGACTCCGACAGTGAAGACCACACCCATCCGCATATCATGGGAAGCCCGACAGAGGCAGGCCCAGGGACGTTTACGCTCCCCGATGTGCTCCACGGTCGCGACATGGCCCAAGGGACGCCGTTTGTCGGTCTCGACGCGAACCGGTATAGCGGCTTCTCCCCCGCCGCACTGCGCCGGTCCACCATCGACGACGCCACCCATCCACCGGTACCTCCTATTGCGCCCCTCCCACCCCCAGTAACGTCGACGACCAATGGCACCAGCAGTCATGGGATTAGTCCATTGATGATGTCTTCTGGTCTAAATCGACACTTGCTCGCGAGCAAGAACCCGCTACCGAACAAGACCGTCAACTTCGACCCGCGCTCGCTGAACCTCCTACTGACCCTGCGCGCGCAGGAGGTGCTCGGGTGTGCGGAGCCGATGTGGGACTGGGTGGTCGACTTTCAGGAGAGCGTGTCGAAGAGCGCGGGGGCGGGCGCAAGGTCACCGAGGGCGCAAAGGGGGGACGCGCATTTGACGTTCCGTACGTCCCGCCGGAAGAGGCACCCAAGGCAGGACGAGTTGACGCGTCTGACAAGGCAGGAGTTCGATGCGCTCATGAGACGCTTTGAGCTGTAAGTCATGCTTACTCGTGTGGCCTCGGGATCCGGACGTTCTGACGTTCGTGCATTTGTCTGTCTGTCAACAGCGACATGAAGGCTCGCATGTACCTCGGCGCGGCAGTTGAAGACCGCCTGGGATGGTCGTCATACACAGCGTCGACGACTGAAGAACGCGAGGAATTTGAGGCAATGTGCGTCGCATGGGCCGAATATGAGCAGCGACAGGCTGGGGCGACCATACGCGGACGACCTTTACCCAAGCAGAGCCCTCCACGGGCGCCACCTACCCCGAGGCGGAGCGATGCAACCGAGGAGGACGCGGACGCGACTCTGCGCGGGCCAGCGCACATTTCCCATTACATACACCAACACGCCTTCAGCCAGACACACATCATTCCTCCCCCGCAGGAGCTCAACGATGGGGACTCGACGAAGAGGCGGAAGAGCGCGCCGGGACGCGGGTCGAAGCGCCCGAGTACGGCGGGATCAACGGCTAATTCATCGCGGTCGTCTGCTCTGTCGAGTATCACGACGATGAGCGCGTCGCAGGCTGCAGATGAGGAGCAGGAACTCCCGCCGACAAGCAGGACCGGGCGCATTTTCGTCGCGTGGAAGGCGTAACGCAAGCGCAAGCTCGCTAGAGGCTTCCGACGTTTTCCGACGTTGGCGCGTTGGATTTGATGGGACGAGTCTGAGGTGTTGTATCTGGTGGGCTGTGCGCGCAGAGTCATCTTGGGCGGTCGCAGATCGTTTCTGCTGCGGTGCCGAATGCTGACTGCACTCCCATGCTCACGCCCACCGTCTGGCTCTTTCCCATGGACTGGGCGATGGGAGAGGACATCCAGGTGCACCGGAACATGGCCTCAATGTGGACGGGAGAAGCAGCACGAGAAGACCCACTGGTGCATACCGATCTGCGCCCGCTCTGCTCACCTGCACGCCGCCATGTCCTCTGCATGGCGCCAGGCCAGACGTGTTCGCGACAGTCTCAACCCGTACGAGCTTCCCAGTCCTTGCGTGCGCTGAAGGTGGGCGGGGCTGCGCTCAATGCAGCCTCAGCCACGTGCACACGCAGAGGGAAGATCTTTGTCTAGGCTGACATGAACTTTGCCAAGATTAGCTATCGGTGCGCTCTGCAGGCATCTGACCCAGCGTGGCGGCCAAGATCCCAGCAGTCGCATCTCTCCCGCGCCGCTTCCCTTCTGTCTTGCGCGTTCTGGACGGTGCTCTCATTGGTCCCCGCCCGGCCCGTTCTCATGCTCCCGCCACTCCCGCCTTGTCCCCGTTTGCGCTCCCCACACAGCCTCCCAAGCTGCTTCCTCATCTGGCCCTTGTCCATCCGCTGCGCTCTTCCATCCGCATGCGTACCTCCAAACCTTGCACGCCCACACAATCGGCCAATCCCTATCTCTCTTATGCCGCCCCAGTCTGTACATTTCTGTTTTGAGTTCAACCTCGCTATCTTCCCACCCCCTATCTATACTCCAATCGCAAACCCTTCGACAATCTTCCTTGGCTTACCTCACCCGCATGTTGTCTGTACTCCCTAGCTACCTCCTCGCTGTTGTTCGCCCCCGTACTGCTTGCGAACCTAACGTAACTTATACACTATTCGCTACAGCCACACGCATACCCGTCTCGACCTCAATTATTAAGCGCATCGTCATCGTTCCCGCCCTCTTCTGTATCTGTCACGATACTTTCAATGACACCTGCCTGTCTGCTTGTCGGATGCCGATACGCGCGCACATAGAGAACTTCTTCCACGGGATCCCCACGAAGCCAGAACACCGTACGTACGAACGACGACAGTCGACTAATCCGTCCGATACGCCGCTCGAGACACGTCCACGCCCAGCGCCCCATTCAGATCGAGAGGCTGCTGCTTCTTCGACACATCCGCCCATACGCGCATCCGGATTCGCCGAGGATCGAATCCGAACGCAAAGGCCTCGAGGTGGCGTCGAGGACGGCTAGAACCTTACGGGGTATCTCGGACCGCGGCGCGCGACATTGCCTGTCCGGCGACGACTCGGGGGAGAGTTCGAGGCTCGGGTTCTCTTGATCATGATCATGGTCTGCTAAACCTCGTCACAGATACTCCCCAGATATCGTCTCGGACCTCCATCGAAGAGATACGGAAACGAGGGAGGCCGTAGGACGGGGCACCGGGGCCGGGATGCCTGTCCGTAAAAGGATCAGAGAAGCCCATATATAGGCAGGAAGGTTCGTCGGAGTGGTTTGCTAGCCGCAGAAGTCGCCCAACTCAGCTTCAACTTTGCAAGTCAGCCAGGCGCGCGCAGCCGCTGTGGGGTCGGGATGGGTTGCTAGGGACGACCTCTGACCTGGGCGACGTCGTCGACGTACGTTCCATGGTGTGCCTGTCTACTCTCAGAGGTACGGGACTCTTTGCGATTCACTGTGGAGTGCGGACCGGCTCATTAGATCTAGGACAACAGACCCCAGGACCGCATAGTAGTGGGCACCGTTATTGCATGGCCCTTAGGCCCAGTGGGAGAAGAGAGGTGGCGGGACCGAAAAGACAAGGCGAGACTCCATGAGAAGAACTTCGACAAGCCCACGGCTCACGGCATCTGCTTGGAGCTTGCGGCTGGTGGTGTTTATGGAGTGGATGGAGTGGATGGTTGATGACACGAAATATGCAGGATGAGTGGGGTAACACAGTCCTACGGCGTGCCTAGGTCCTAGACATCGTAGGTGCAGGGCATTTCGGACTGACTTATTCGGCGTGCCGTAGGGCCCCGTCTAGGTTTCTGCATCCCAGCTTCTGGCGTCGCATGCCCTGCGGTCTAGAGCATCGAATAGAACCAGCGAGCGGCTGTGAGGCGTGGCTGCCGATATAC
The DNA here is from genome assembly GCA_020543525.1 of Coriolopsis trogii. Classification (NCBI taxonomy): domain Eukaryota; kingdom Fungi; phylum Basidiomycota; class Agaricomycetes; order Polyporales; family Polyporaceae; genus Coriolopsis; species Coriolopsis trogii. The sequence continues at coordinate 1,411,129 of JAHYIO010000023.1, read as the reverse complement.
CTCCAACTCCGCCTGATTGGTCCGAGGTTTGAGGGGAGTCACCATCGAGGTAATCGTCTTGACCTCTAGGAGGAAGCTGTCCTGCGTGGAAGGCGGAGGATGTATTATGCCTGACGGATGGCAGGCACCGCGGCTCAGCTGACGACGGTGAAGGGAAGCACTACTACCGGGCGACGCACTGAACGCCATTCCATTCACCGGGTCAGAAAACGCTCGCGCACTCATTGGCGTAGATCCTCCCAGGGGCGGGATAAGACCCTTTCGGACATCCTGGAGAACTGTGAAAGTAAGGCAGCGTCAGGCGTCCACAGCTGCAATGAGGGCTCCACGAGGGACTGGGATAGTGCGGGTGGTTATTTGTCAGCCAGTCCCCGCAAAGCTATACGGAAATAGATGACATGCCTGTGCCGTACCGAGAGTCACGTACACACATCATTCTCGGCCATTTGGCTCCTGTCGCAGATAACCTCTCTTCTCGAGGATAGAGAATACTGTTGGACTCGAGGTTGGAGACGCGCGTGTTCCTTGCCTGGCTGCCTCGGCGGGGTTGTTGAACCCCATGTACCACAAGAGTAACGAGGCCGTTTGTGTAGTGGGAAGAATCTGTCTCAATCATGCTTGTAAATTGGAGCGCATGGACTAGGCAGATGCCGGACAAGGCTTCGAAACCCTACAGCGGATAGAACACAGCGGAGCGCAGCGGGGGAAGACAGCATGCCTCGTGTTGGGGTTGTGTACGACATGGGTCATAATGGAGGCTGTGTGCATGCAGAAGGCAGACTCATTCGCAACGCGGACCTAAGGACGTGTGCGCGGTTGCAGCCAGCACTTTGGTGATATAGCGAGAAACTGTGGATACAGAATGGACTACGCACGGTTATGATGAGTCTCATGAACTTCTTCTACAGGGCCGATGGGAGTTCTTCGACGTCAACTCCAGAACGCATAGGCGCGTGCCGCTTGTGACAAACCACTCGGCACCGGATACACGCCGTGACGGGTCATCGATGTCCAAAAGGTGCTGGATATCCGGGGTTACTGCAGCCGCGGGACGTTTAGTACGTGTGCTCGGTAATAGAGAGCAATTGACAGACTTGCGTGATACATTGCGGGTTGTTACCAAGGCAACAGCGCTCGTCAATCTGCGTAATCTTGGCCTACTTACAGTCTTGCGTAGGGGCGCGTGTCTCATCCTGGGACAGATGCGATGAACACGGACGCGTCAGCCTTCCAAAGTAGGATCCCGAACGCATGATGTGAATTCAAAGACAATAGAGAGATTGCGTTCGAGTATTCCAAATATGTCCGAGAAGAAGGATCGATTGAGCGAGCGTTAATTGTCTGCCAAGAAGGGATGTCTTCAGAGCCAACGGCTGGCACAAAACGGGAACCTCTTCGGTCGAAAGAAGCTGAGATATGGCGCTGACTGTACGACGCGACCTTGTGCAAGGTTCCTCGAGTAAGCCTGCTCAGAGTTCGGTAGCAGCAATGATGTCGTAGATGGGAGCACGCACCGCGTCAATAGGGTTCGGTCAAACTCCGATAATTCCAGGAGCCAGGCGGGCTGCTAGAGCGGGGCATTGTGGATTTGACCAACTGTGTTCGCGCCCGAAGGAGCGGGAGGCTACCACGGTGTCTAGTACACATCACGGCATGTGGTGAGCTGGAAGTGCCACACTGAGACAGAAAGAGCCTGGGCGAGGAAGGCGAGGAAGTCAACAGTGGCGAGAGACAGACAAGGAAGGGAACACGAAGCGATATTCCTGGGAGCCCTCTCCTGCCCCAATAGTAAGGTCGATCCCGTCCTTGTCCTTCACAGCAGCCCGGCGGCAAACGGACCTATGACGCAATGTCTACCGAACCCCCCCTGGATCTTCCGCGTCGTTCGCATTGACTCACCGTGCATGTCGTGGATTCTGGGCCTTGCATCATGCCAGAGCAGCTGAGCATGAATGCGTTGCGATGACGTCGTCCCCGACAGGGGGGCGAAAGTGAGTGAACCGCACACACCGGGAGAAGCTAACGTGGGGAGGCGTGGTAGGCGAGGACGCATACAGGACGTCGAGACGAGATCGAAGAACTTATATGAATTCTGCAAGGACGATGTGATCAGTATGTGAGTGGATTCGGTGATTGTGCTGAGCCGCGACGGGCTCTCCCAAATTCCATGGGGATCACACCTAATTTAGAGGGCACCGGTCAACTGCAACATCATCAAGGGAGAAGCATGCATATGTACTTACTCACAACCTGGGCGGTGTCGGGTACGCTTATCTGATGGCACGGAGGCGTCCAAAGTTCAAGATGACACTCACCAGTCAAGCTGACTACAGTGCCATGTTTGAGCCATCCGGATCAGCAGGCGGGCGTAGTCTGAGTGCCCGACGGGCATCAGTGATGTTGTCCTGCACGCAATCGTGTAGTGACTGTGACGGCCGGAACACGGTGCTTGGACGACCAGACGAGGCGTGACCAACGACGATGGGCGTAAATCGGACACGGGGCATGAAACAAGTGGTAGGAAAGGCAGGGACTCGCCAATGACACTGGGACGAGATGTGTCATCGCAGATATGGTAAGTCTGCTTGCGGCATTTCCGAAGCTGACGGAAGCAAAACATCATGTCTCGCGCCGAATTACCAGGAAGCCGCGAACGCCTAGCGAGAAAGGTAATGGTGCTCTGCGAACAGCGCTGAGTGTAGACGCGCCATGAGCTCGATGCCCTGAGACGAGGACATGGGCTGCGGCGGGAGATGGGTGTAACCCAATGGGCGAGAGGGGAAGTCGAGGAGCAGTTGGGAGAAGGTCGGAGGCAAATTGACGCAGGGCGAATGAGGAAAGCTACTTGCCGGATACGGAACGAAGCCACGTATGACTACCGGGGCCAAGTATAGCACGATGGTGATATGTGATGGCGGTACTTGGCCAGACCACGGTCGTCCGCAGCACCGTCCATCACTCGGATCTCGGGGCAGGAGGACCTCAGAAAACGCGTCAAGCAGTGCAACACGGGGTGGGCAGCAGAGTGGAGGGGAGCAGAGGACGGCTCGGGGCAGCGGACGAGGCGCGAGGCCGGCGAGCGACGGACGGATGAGTCTGGGCGGATGCCCGATTGGGAGGCAACGAGGTCGATCTTCGGCTAGCTCGGGATGGAAGGAGCCCCGATTTGGCCAAGTTAGTGCTGGATCTGGGCAGCGTACCTTGCTGCGAGAGTCACGAGCGGATGGAGTGGGCCGTGCGTGGGACAGGGAAGAAAGAAGGGGTGACAGAGAAGCGGGCGGCCAGGACGCGCACTGGGCCTGTCTTTCTGGGAGGGTGATAAGATAGGGCGACGTGGCGTGGGAATGCCGGGGCGTGCCGGGATGGGGATGGCGTTGTTTGTTTGATGGGTATATATGGGAGGCTGAGCGAAAATGGGAATCTTATTTCCCTCTCAGAGTTCCTCTCCATTTCTGGTACGCGTCCGAATTGGGGGTGCTCGTCCTCCAAGTCGCCTCCGCCCTTCCGTCCTCTTAACCAGCTCATGGCCTTTCACAGAGGCCAGCAAGCCCAGACGCTCCCAAACCAGCCCATATCAAACCCGTATCCGTCTCAGTACCCGCAGCCCGTCCCTGCCGGCGACGCCCAACCCCAGCTGTCTATGCCCCAGTCCGACGTCCAGTCCCCCACCATGTCCAACAAGCGCTCCCGCCATGAGCTCGAGGCCGCCAACCCTCACGAGGACGGCTTCGTGAACGACCCCGACGCTGGCGACAGCGGTGCCGACGACGATGACGAGGAGGACAAGCCCAAATCCGACAAGAAGGCCGGAAGGAGAAAGATCAAGATTGAATTCATCCAGGACAAGTCCAGACGTCACATCACCTTCTCAAAACGAAAGGCGGGCATCATGAAAAAGGTTCGTCGCTACTGCTCCAGCCATTCCTTTCCTAGTCCTCATTGTTCGCGTTCCCTTTCCTGTCGCGCGTCGCGTCAATCAGGCGTACGAGCTCTCCACCCTCACCGGCACTCAAGTCCTCCTCCTCGTTGTGTCCGAGACCGGCCTCGTCTACACCTTTACCACTGCCAAGCTCCAACCTCTCGTCACCCAACCTGAAGGCAAGAACCTCATTCAGGCATGTCTCAACGCGCCCCATGGCCAACTGCCCTCTACTATGCCCGTTGGTCCTCCCATCAACCGCACTTCCATGCCCATGCAGCACCCGCCGAACGTTCCAGGCGGGCTTGCGATCGGTTCCGGCCCCGCCTCGAAGGACGACGATGCTCAGGAGGAGAGTGAGGACGCAGCAGGAGACCGTGCCCCCGCCCGTAAGCGCCGTCGCGCGTCTTCGTCAGCGGGCGCGCCTCGGGCTAACGCATCCCCTACCGTCGCCGCAGCCTCAGGTCCTCCGCAAACCGGTGGCCCCAGCGCGTCGCCTCATGCGCGTCCAGGTGCAATTCCTCCCAATGCACCGCCGCTTGCCATTCCGGGCGTCCCTTCCCAGCAAATGCCCCTCGAGCACTCGCCCCGTCAGGGCGCGCAGGCAGTTCCACCTCCCACAAGTCCCAACTACGCACAGCCTCCTGCCGGCGGATACCCTCCCCCGGCTGGTGGAGATCCCAACATGTATGCGCACCAGCAGCATGGCGGTTATCCCGCTGCAAACTATCAATACGGACATGAGGGTGCACCGCCGGCTCCGGTCGGCCAGTGGCCTCAGCAACAGGGTGTGCAGCACGGTGGTCAGTACGCGCGGCGGTAATCAAGGTTGGACGCGCGTTGGCGGGTGTGATTGACTGGGCAGGAAGACACGCGGACCCTGCCTGGATGGACAAGGCTTGCTCGTGTGTGATGGTTCCATGCTTGTTTCTCTGTAGCCCTTAGCTCCATAACGAAGCTGATGTGTATATGACGAATGCTCCCTCCCTTGTCCCCTGGTACTGATTGTTCGCTACTTGTACGAATGTCTCCATTACCCTTGTTTTGCGATCCCCTCGGTGTCCCGCTCACTCCGTTCCGTTATCCTTAACACCCTTCCCCCATGCTTCTCCGGTCTCTTGTTCTTCTCGCCAAACATACGATTCGACGTGCGCGTCCTATTTCTCATTCTTCTTCCCCTTGTTGAATTGCGCGACGTTATTGTGTCCGAATATCAGCACCCAAGCAGACTGCGTTGCATTGTCCCCTCGGTATCCCGTACGCTTATTCGCTAGGTCGATGGGTCTTGTCTTAGTCTAGTGTCTCCCAACAACTGTACATAGCTGTATCCAATTATCGAACACGGACTGGCCTGTGTATATGCGTAAGTGCCAGTCCAGGACGAACGAATCGACAAACTCGATGCTTGTGGTTTTTGACGTGGATGTCTATTGATTGGGACACGGTGTGATGGATGACCGCAAACGTTCAGAAGTCCTCGCATGGAGCACATAAAGTGCGTGCACCGCTGTATGACTGAATCGAGCACGGCTGTGATCGCAGGCGGCAGAAGATGCCTTTGAGGCGTTCCTGCATCTTCCAGATATCGACCCCGAGATCTGTTCCGTTTGCGGGCGACTAGCACGCGTGTCCGCGATCCGTCCGCGATTGGATGAATGAGCCTACTGTAGATTCGATCGAACTTCGGGTGGGATGTTGGCCCTGCAGATATGTCTAGAGAATGTGGACAAAAGGAATATATATATAACATGCGTCTACATATAACGCACGAAGTAAGGAGGTATGCAGGTGTTTGCATCGTTCAGATTCATGAGCATTGTACGCCCACAGTCGATCGTGAGCGATGCCGCGGCTCATAGCACCACTGGCGATATGACGCCGCGCGTAGGTGTACGTACTTTACTGAGTTTGGGAAGTAGGGGTGCGCGCGAAGAGACGATCAAGTGGCCCGCCGGCATGTGCGGCCGTGGAGGAACAGGAACGGGAGCCATCAATCTGTATGGCGAATCTGATTTTCGGACGATGAATGGGACTCCGACTTTGACGGGGCACCGGACTGAGAGACGTCTCGCTCTTGCCTCTCCTGGTCGACTCGATTGGGCGTATTAGGTCAAAAAGTCTAAAGGTATAGCATTGAGCTCGTAGCCCAGGGGTATGGTACTTCGAATATGGGGTGGATCTTGATCAAATGTCCGGTAAGGCTTCGCGTACTTGACTATACGGTGGCAATCAGGTGCTGTATGGGTGGGTACACACCGCGATGTGGAGACGTACATATGCGGTAAGGCTCTCGAAGCTCGAGTGGGAATCATGTAAAGTGAGTGTCGCACGCGGAACATGAGATCGTTACGTATGGTCTCATCATTCCGGACGCCATGCTGAATTCATCTGGGTGGAGAAGTATGAGAAAGGAGGTGTGAGATGGATCGGGCTACTAACGTCGCACCATTTTAGTGACTCAGCGCACACGGTGCATCAACACGTACCAGCCCACGTGTACTGTAGGGTAAAATTCTGAGCAGCATGCTGTAGCATGTATCCGCGAAGACTGCACATGAATGTATCAGGACTTGAGTGTGTAGTCATAGTCAGGATACAGATAAGGGAGACCGCGACTGCAGACCGAAAGATCAGACCTTGTTGCCAAGTTGGCTACCCTTGTCTCCTAGCCTGGATATATGTCATACGGACGGTCGTCGTACACGGAAGCAATAGACATGCCTGGATACAATCAGTTTGCACCCACAATCAGGAGTGATATCCAGTCGCATCCCGTTCTTCCCGGAATCCTGACAAGTCAGTCATAATGCGCACTCGCGTTCATGCACCCTAGGTCCGATGGAGCACTACGCATGCATCCTGGAAACTATGAAGTACGGTGCACGATCGAGCCCGAGCACCGCCGTCCCAGGTAATCACTCAAAACGCCCGTACGCGCGTTGTTTTCCTGGACTTCCTTCGATAGGTAGTTGGGCTTGTTAGATAGCGCATGCTATATGTTGTGCTTTTGTTTCGAGCCGTCATGTGAGCCAAGAACAAGGGTGCTGCATAAAGGAAGACATACTGGCGTCGCTCCGCCCTGTATAAGGGTGATTGCAAAGATAGCACTTCTTGAGTTATCGTACTAGCATAGCGTGGCGGCGAATCAGCTCGTGAAGCAAAGCAGACGCCGTCCGAGTCCGAAAGTTCTGCGGGTCACGTCTCCGCTGGCGGTGATTCATGGCTATGGGTTCCAGCAAGGGCCTTTCGTAGTGACCGGAGACAACTTGAGGTTCCTTCACATCCATGAACTGACGATATGAAGTCGACTTTCTGGAAGTGCGTGAGCCTGAGTATGACGGTACCATCAGCGCCCCTCGGAGCCATGACCACGTATTCTTCCAAGACAATTCGAACGACGACCGCACGACTGGGCAAGCTCACCTTCGCGCAAATGCGGCACAATGCCCTGTTGTGGCAAGGAGATACCAGTATTCCTGGCAATGTCTAGAGCGTCGGTCGACAATCTCAGCACCCCGCAACTTACCGACCACACAACGGTGTCCGACTGTCCGAGTCATCGTCATGACCGAGGAGGAGAATCGGTCGGCAACTTGCAATCTAGTATGTAGCGCTACAAACATCATATGGGCGCTTATGCAAATGCAATAGATCCGCGCTCCGTGTTTTGGCGAACAGCCGGCTGCATGCAAGACATAGGTTTGACGGTAGACACCACCTGCTTTGCCAGCGAGCATCCTCATCGTCGACATACCGTCTGGAGCTTCTAGCTACCATTCGCTGAATCCCTGGACAATGTCCGACGCCGCGAGCTGTAGGATCCTCGTCATCTCGCCCACCGCGGTCCGTGCGCATCAGTTCGTGGAACGTATGCATATGTCCCGCCTCGCCCCTGTTGCTCGCGTCCAATGATTGTCCAGGTGTCCAGGCCCTCTCTGCGTCTAGACAAGGCCTTCCTGCCCCATCGGAGAAGAACGGGCAGATTGTAGCGACGTCCGTCTCGACGAGCAGCGATCCGCTCGCTGCGGGGAGCAGGACGAGCATCCCATGGACGATCGTGAACAAGTACTACACCGCCGACGTGCACTTCGAGACGCACGAGTTTGAGCACTTCAAGGTTCACCACGCTATCGGTGTCCCGGCGATCATCTATGTTTGGGGTCCAGGCGAGGTGAGTCTTGTCTAGGCCGTTCATGTCCCCTACTGTTATGAATGGCGCGTGGGCTCTGCTATCATGCAGCCGTTCAGGGAACACATTCCAGAAATTGCGACGAAGGTACAACATTACGACCCAGAAGTGTCTCTTGCCGTGAGACTGGAAGATGATGCTGCAGTCCCCCTTGCAACTGTCACAAGTGCGACAAATGAAGCAGACGGCCTCGACGAGTTCCTTTCTTCTCATGGATTCGAGTTCATCGAAGGAGAGAGGTCGTACCGGCGGCCAACGCAGGATTCAGACCGGCACTCCGATGACGAAGACTCTGGTGCGTTTTGTATTCGTTATCCTAGCATAGCCATACCACCACTCGAAGCTGGACCTGACCCCATACGTGTTACCCCATTCCAGGCATCCCAGGTCTCCCGCGTGTTATTGACGCTCTCAGCACGATAATGTGGCCCTCCATCGTACAATCCGAAGCGACGCGCAAACGCAAATCCCGTGCGCGCGACCTGATCGGCTGGGCACTCGAAGAGGAAGCTGACGACGGCCTCCGCGCGCTCATCGCTGACCCTGCTGCGCCTTCGCCATCTTCCGACGCCACGAACGCAGTTGCAGCTGCCGCAGCGCTCCGCAAGAGTCGCATGCAGCGCGAGATGGAGGAGCTCGAACGGTGGTTGGAGGACGAAGAGACAGAGTCGGGGCTGAGGTACAGTCGTGGAAACAAGGAGGGCAAGGCGGCCGACCCTGCGGCAGCGGAAGCGGACGAGAATCAGGCGCGAGACGAAGAGGCGGCGATATGGGTCAGCACCGCACCAGTCTCTTCTGCTGATGGATGGGAAGACATGCTCACCCCACCTGCTATCCGGACACCGCGAGCCGATCAAGAACATTACGATGGTATCGATTCTGAGCACGGATTCGACGACGACTTTGCCGACTTCGTCTCCGGAGCGTCCCACCCGCATCCTCATGGGTTCGGTTCGACAGACGAGAGGCTCCTCGAAGTGAACTACGATGTTGCAAGACTGACCCCTATGCACACCGGCATGTCCTACCGATCCATGTCGGATTTCGGCGGGGACGACAGTATGTTCACTTCGAACGGCGAAGGCGAATACGGAGCCTTGGGCGATGAGGATGAGGAGAATCCCGACCTGCCGTCTCGCGCGGAGATCCTGGAGACATCGCGCCGGATCTTCGGCTCGGCCGCATTCGTTCCAGCACCTGAAACAGAGTCGACGACTGCATCCACATCCACATCTTCGTCTACTATCCCTTCTGCAGGACCTGCGCCAGCCGGTTCTACCCCGACGACACCATCACGTCAAACTCCAAATCCTTCGAGTTCTCAGAATGCTGCCGATATCTCAGTCGATGCAGAAGACGGCGAAGGAGACGAGTCATTCGCGGCGTTTGACCTCTCGCGTGTGTTTAGCGCGCTCCAGGGGATGAAGGACGAGATCGCGGGCATGGAGGACGAGGGCGAGAGGCGACGAGCTGCTGCCCGTGTTGCGCTTGGACTCGTGTACGGGCTTGGCGTTAGTGGGGACGGTTCCGAGAAGTTGGGACACGCAGCGACTGGAGGCGCTTGAGGTGCGTCTAGGTTGAGCGTGGCTAGTCTTGCTCGCAGTTTGCATGGATACCCACATATGAAGTAATCAACTCCCCCTGTCGGGAGGTTGTCCATTACAACTGACGGTCGCAGACTACTCGGGTTTGAAGGCGTGGCTTGTCACAGGCTGAATTGCTCTCCGGTCTTCGCACTGCTGCTTCGTTGCTAACTACGTCCACCATTGGTGTCGGTGATCGAGGCAGGATAAATCCGAATCATATCACAGTGCACCTTACGGCAAGGGAATCCCTCCTATCGTCAAGCGCGCAACTCTACTATCGAGTCATCATAGCTCCACTCGCGTGTCACAACCCAGGATGACTCGGACTTACACTAGACTACATGAGGTACGAGTTTGTCGAAATTTGGACTTGCCCTCGCGCCAGCAAGAAGCTAGGGAAACGCAAGATGTACCCTGACAAGCTCTGGATCGAGACGCCTCTCATTCGCTCCAACCACATTTCATCCATCCTTGGCTGTGATGCGTATCTCAAGTTAGAGGTACATTTCCTTTGTCTGCTCCGTTGATCGCATACTGACAGTCTTCCGCGTAGACATTCCAACCGCCCCAATCCTTCAAGGCTCGCGGCGTCTCCCACTTCGCTCAACATGCATTCCGCACATACGGTCCGGACGCCCACCTGATCATTGCGTCGAGTGGTAACGCTGGGATTGCCGCGGCCTGGGCCGCGAAGGTCTTGAAGCTGCGATGCACCGTGTTCCTCCCACATGGTGTTAACCAGTCGGTGATCGACTACATGCGCGAAGAAGGAGCTGAGGTCATTGTGGGAGGCACGTGCTATCCAGAAGCCTTACAGCTCGCACAGGCAGCTGTCAAGGCTGATGCAAAGGCGTACGTGCACGCACACTGTGTCGCGAGGAACACTTGCTCATTCCGAAACAGGGTTATGGTACCGTCCTACAATCATCCACTGTTGTGGGAAGGCCATGCGAGTTTGGTGCATGAAATCAAGGATCAGCTCCCTGGAGACACGAAGCCAGATGCTTTATTCTGTAGCGTCGGCGGAGGAGGCCTTGCTGGCGGCATCATGCAAGGTTGCAAAGATGTAGGATGGGATGATGGTGAGTCATAGTTGACCCCTACAGCGTACATGTTCTCGCCTGAGATGTCTGACTTCTAGTTTGTCTCGTGACTATGGAGACTCACGGCTCAAACTGCTTTTATCAGTCCTTATCTCTGAACGAGGGCCCGTTGGGAGGCGACGCGAAGAGCAGGCCTGTCGCAGAGGGCACGAAAGCGGTGTTCTGCGACAAACAGAATGTTACGGTGGCCTATTTGCCTGAATTGTCATCGCGTGCAACATCCCTCGGAGCGTCCTCGCCCGCTGCGGAAGTTGTGAAGACAGCTCTACGAAGGGCTGGCGGTACGAAAAGCGTGTGCGTCCCCGATGAAATGGCTATGCAGGTCGCCGTTCGCTTTGCTGGTGAGTGTTGAATGGTAGTAGCTGCCTAACATACTCATCTATAAATGGTTAGAGGAACATAAGCTCTTGACTGAGCTCGCGTGTTCCGTGACGCTTGTTCCGGCATACAAGCCCACTCTGTTTCGCACATTGATAACCAAGTCTGACAAACCCCTGACCGTTGTGTTCGTTCTGTGCGGAGGCGTCAAGGTCTCCTTGAAGGAGATGGAGGAGTACAAGAATATCGTCAATGCGGAAATGTCATCAAGAAAGTTCTGGGATGTCACATTCAATGGGGCGTCATACGCAGTATCCGTAGAGGAATGACGCGAAATACATCTCAGACTAGGATGTCTCGGCCCTCCACAACATTCCTGTACCGCTTGCCCAAACCCCGATATCGGAGTCGGATGTTGCGCGGAGATTCGGACCAGTCCCTTGCCTCAAGTAGTTCTCTGACTGTTGCGAGCTTCGACGTCCACGGTGTGTTTACGTTTTGAAATCTACACTAGTAACTCTTGACCGCCTTCGACAATCTTACTCATCCGACTTCTGCGGCAGTGCTCAGGTTGTTTCCCGCATCTATGCTTGTCTGCTGACGAATCGACAAGTCAGTTCTCTGAATCTCTGCCTCTCTCGCTCCTTGGTCGACAATCTCGCCATAATAGTACTGCCATTGCATTGAATACCTGGGCTGCTTTCCAGAGGGGGAAGCAGGCCTTCTCGTTCAAGCCGTAAGTATAGAACAAGCTATAACGTTGCTCGTTACGCGCCGGTATCTATTGCGTCACCAGGCTTCGGGATTGCGACAACCTGTCAATTCCTTAGAAAGCGAAGAACTAGCACTGAGCTAAGCTCCCATGGTATAGAATACATGCTCATTCTCACCGCGGATGGTGCTAGAGTTTGGGTCAGGTAAGTGTCGGATGACTGATACCCCGACATCTGGGCCCCCTCGGTGATGAGAAAGATGGGCCGGTGTTTTGGGAACTCGTGTCGTCGTCGTCGGAAGATACATATAAAGCACCGAGGGAGTGCAGGAGCAGCCCCCTCGCAGCAAGTTTCAGTACTCGATAACCGTTTCAGCCCTTCACTCAGACAACCAGCTCGTCGTATATTGCAAATGGCCACTGCAGCAGTCCTTGCTCCCCACGACGTCCCCACGACGCTCAACTACTATGCTCCCATCGGCGATGAGGAGCCTTACCAATACGTACTCGAGCCACCAGCAGGGAAGGCTCCGAACAACATTGGCACAGACCCCAAGCCCGTCACTGTGCACGACGCGCGGGGTAGGGAGGAGGAGTTCTCGCTCGACACGAGTGGCTTTCAGTTCGTAAAGTGGCCCAGTGTGGAGAAAGACTTCGACGACGAGGAGCGTATTAAGAATCAATACTACCCCGAGGTGGAGGAGATCCTGAAGAAGGTTGCTGGTGCAAAGAGGGTCTTCATTTTCGATCATACCATCAGGTTCGTGAAGGGAGTCTGTGTTCGTTCCATTTGTCCTGACGAGCCGGTATTGTTAACAGGCGCAAGCCGGACGAGAACGCAAAGGCTGGTCCTGATAACCGTGGTCCAGTTGTGCGTACACTCCGGCCTCGATATGCCTCATCTTCTGACATATCCTACAGGAGCGCGTCCACATTGACCAGACGTACAACGCGAGTCGCGAGCGTGTCAAGTACCACCTTCCCGAGGAGGCCGACCGTCTTCTCAAAGGCCGCGTTCGCATCATCAACGTCTGGCGGCCCATCCACCATCCCGTCGCACACAAGCCGCTCGCAGTCTCTGACTGGCGCCACCTGAGCGAGAAGGATCTCGTGTCCGTGCACTTCATCTACCCCCACCGCACCGGCAGCACCTATAGTGTGCGCTACAACCCGGACCACAAGTGGTACTACTTGTCCGGGCAGACCCCGGACGAGGTCACGCTCATCAAGTGCTACGACTCGGAGGAGGACAGGGCGCGCCTGACCCCGCACTCGGCTTTCGCGGACGTGACGAGCCCGAAGGATGCGCCGCACCGCGAGTCGATCGAAGTCCGCGCCTTGGTGTTCGATCAAGAGTAGATTCTGGGCTCCGCTTGAGTTTTGCTATGTTGTGCTTTTAGAGCTGTGTTAGGATCTGTATAGTCTCAGTCAATGGAAGGAATCACTGTCGCAACTGCCTGAGGCTCATTCTCACATGCTCATTCTCACCCTAAGTCATGTCAGGTGAGGGGTTCTGTCGCCTGACTGATTTCCCGACTGTCCGGTATTTGGTAATGTGTCTATTGCGTACATCAATCCTATGCGCATATAGTCGACCCAGCAGCCCCCACGTTCATTCGACAGCCTCAGCCTGAACGGCCACCACCCAGGGTACTGGATCACTTCGGGTAAACCGGCACTACGATGGCTACCGCAGGTGTACTTGCCCCGCGCGACGTCATCACCACGCTCAACTACTACATCCCTATCGGAGATGAGGAACCCTACCACTACGCCCTCGGCCCCCCTGATGGCAAGGCGGAGCACAACCTAGGGGTAGACGTGCAATCAGTCGTTGTCCAGGACGCCCGGGGTCGTGAGGATGAGTTCTCGCTTGACAAAAGCGGGTTTCAATTCGTGAGATGGCCCAGTGCGCAGAGGGAATTTGATGACCCGGAGACGATCAAGGCAGAGTATTTTCCGGAGGTAGTGGAGTTGCTGAAGGAGGTTGCGGGGGCTAGGAAAGTATTCATCTTCGACCACACCATCAGGTTCGCACGCCAGTCTCCCTGCGCATTCACTGGTTCACCATCATTCTCGTCAATACCAAATTGACCCACAGGCGCAAGCTAGATGATCCTTCACAAGATGTTCCTGGGAACCGCGGCCCCGTCGTAAGTCGAGCCACACTTCGTGGCGCCGTCTCCTTCGCCAATCGCGACTTGCACTCGCTCAGGAACGCGTCCATATCGACCAGACATACGAGGCCAGCGTCGAGCGTGTGAGGCGTCATTTCCCCGAGGAGGCCGACCGCCTCCTCAAGTCGCGCGTACGCATCATCAACGTTTGGCGACCGATTCACCACCCTGTCGCCCACAAACCGCTCGGAGTCTCCGATTGGCGTCATCTGCACCCCCAGGACCTTGTGTCCGTGCGCTATATTTACCCCGACCGGACGGGCAGTTCGTTCAGCGTGCGCTATAACCCGAACCACAAGTGGTACTACCTGTCCGGGCAGACCCCGGAAGAGGTCACGCTCATCAAGTGCTATGACTCCGAGGAGGATAAGGCGCGGCTGACCCCCCACTCGGCCTTTGCGGACACCACTAGCCCGGAGGACGCACCGCATAGGGAGTCGATTGAGGTACGCGCGTTGGTGTTCGACACAGAGTGAATGCATGACACTCTGAGCGTGGAAGGAACGAGAGTATACGCTTGACTGTAATGTATCGAAGGAGCAACAAGTCCCGGGACTGAAAGGAGCGACGGTTATCAGGGTCAGGGGAATCAGATGCGCTTTGTGACTTTGGACTATAGGACGGATTTGCGAGTAAAGTCTCAGACATCAGCACCAAGACTGGAACGCACCGGTTTTTGCCTGCTTGATCACGTTTTAATATGTACACCTGGTAACGACCACGTACACATACCCGTCATTTTGGACCGCACCGTCCCTCACGGCCGTATAGTTATGCCACGGCGCTCTCGGCTGGAACACCTTGAAGAGTGGAACCGTCCCGCACGTCGCCTGGTTGCATACATATCCCACAATTTTCTCCAGGACGTAGCCATTCTCGCTTGCCTCCGCAACCTCGTCGTCCGAAGTTGTAAGGTAGTGAGTGCTCTGTCGCACTCGCGCTGTAGAGCTCATAGAGCGGGACCGCACCAACGACCAAGGTTCCTGTGGAACCGAGGACGCGGTTACGAACATATCCATCGATCAGCGCGTGCTTGACCTCCGCGGGTTTGGGGGTGAAAACACGGTCGGTCTTGGAGTCCCTGATGACATCCAGGAGCGGCACCGTGGAGTTGAAACTGCAGATCTAGACAGCCGCGCTGGGTTGGGGCCAACGTAAGTGAGCACATATTGGTGGATGACACGCGCTACTACCCACCTGCGGCTTAGAAGCAGCGTACACTGCCAGAAAAGAAGGTAGAAATGGTGTCGGATAGGATGACTTACATGTCAGGTAAGCTCTGGTCGTTCTCGGTAGTTCTGTCTATACTTACAGCTGTGTACCACTCCTGTCACGTCGGATAAGCCGTCATCTGTTTCCTGCTTCAAGTCAAATATACGGTATGCTAACGTCAGGGTCGCGCACACAGTGGACCCAGACAACAAACTTCTATTCCTCGCGACGGGAGCCTGAGTCATGACAAGTCCGGCGAAGGCGTAAGCAGGTTCGAGGCGATACATTGGTATCTGCGTCCGTCTAGGAAGTTACAAACGTCGCTTAGCAGAGGTAATAGTGCGAGGGAAAAACAAGAACTTACTACAGCCTCACAAAACCTATCATACATGATGAGATGGTACACCATCCGAGTAGCGCTCAATCATGGAGTCAAGGATGCTACATGAGTCTTTTGTTACTGTTTCCAGCCTACATCTAATCAATACAGCAAGTCAAATAAAGTAGAGAAATACATCCGTCATCCTCGAAGAGCATCACGCGCCAACAGCTTGCTCGGTGCCGGCACCATTCAGGCCGTTAGCGTACTGGAACTCGTTCGAATTCTCGTACTAGAATGAAGGCCGTTAACGCGGATTTTGCGGAGGACATGATAAATGCGACAGACCTCCCACATATCGATAGCTACCTGACAGCTCTCCCGCACTACACGGGGAGCGTCTGGCCGCTTCATCCACTCCTTCAAGTAAGGGAGAACCTCGGGTGTAGCGATCCCGCCTAGAGCTTCCGCAGCTTCGTGTCGGACCATGTCGGACTCGTGCGCGTTTTGGAGGACTTGAAGGAGGGCGGGGACGGAATGTGTGGAAAGTAGCTGGCCGAACACAAACGCAATCTCATGCCTACGAGATCAGAGCATCAGAAGATGCGAACGTCTAGCTTATGAAGTCACACACTTGAAGAGTGCACTGTCATCGTTGAACCCGGACGCGAGCGCATCGACTGCCGCTGGAGTGCCGATATTGCGAAGAGCGAACATAGCCCGATATCGTTCGAACAAGGGTAGGGAGGTGTCGTTTAACGTATCCCGTAGCTTTGCGATGTTCTCTTCTGACGCGTCTTCGGGCGCAGCCCTTCCGGCGAGTAGGCCGGAGGTAGGAGGAGCAGGGTCAATCGAAGTGTAAGATCTGGACTGAGGGGTGAGCATATCATTTTTGAAGCCGAACACCTTATGAACATACTGCTCAGCCACCTTCGCGGTGCTCGACCAGTGTTTCTGACCCTCTTCCGAGTGGTCCCATTCAATCTTTGCAAGAGCGATCTCGCACGTTTCACGCACACAGCGTTCAGGATCGTTCAAGTAGCGCTTCAGAACGTCTTTTGATGATGTGGCGGAGATAGCGCCGAGAGCCTCAGCAGCCTATGGTAGATGGGTTTCATGCACATACACGCGAAGGGAGGGATGACTTACGAACCTCATGGCGGACCATCGGATCCTCCTTCTCGTTTGCAAGCACTGACTCCAACACAGGAAGCGCGTTCGTGTTCTTCATTTGACCCAAGCAATACGCAAGCTCGTGCTTCAGCAGTGCACTCTCGTCCGCGAAGCCTGGCGATGGAAGGCACTTATAAGCGTTGCATATATATACGGACCGGAACGTGATCCACGCTCACCCTTCGAGATGATGTTCACGGCATCGTCATTCTTGAGCGACTTCAGCGTAAATAGAGCCCTGAACCTGTTGTGCAGCGGAACATTTCCTGAGGTATTGAGGAGGGAGGCCTCGAGGGCGGCAAGGGCAGAGGAGTCGACTGGAGCCACCATGGGGGAAAGAGCAAAGATTAGAGATTAGATTAAGCAATGTTTTAATCTAGACGAACTCAACAAATTTTGAGATTAGATCGCTGCTTCTCGATCGTGAGCGCTTCGGACATTCCTCCTCCTCTGCACTATTGACCGTCTCACACTCCGGGCTTCACCGTATCTTGTTGTACACTTTACGCCCGTGACACAGGTCTACGAACTTACGCACCGCCCAAATGCCGAAGTCAAAACGCGCCAAAGTTGGTGAGGAAGTCTGTCTGGGATAGACTGGGTTCAAGGAATTGATCTCGAATGCCCTACCAGTCTCGCTGACCAAGGTCGCGAAGAAGACCAAGGAGCAGAAAACAGCCCTCATACAGGAGGTATGTCATGGACTTATCCTTCACCTATACCCTGCTTACAGTGTTAGGTGCAAGAAAATGCCGACAAATGGCAATACTGCTGGTTGTTTGAGGTGGGCAACATGCGCAACGCGCACCTGAAAATCGTACGCAAATTGTGGAAAGAGTGCGTCGCCCCTTTCTATCCCTACCTTTCACCTTTCCTGTTTCTTATGTCCGGTGCCTTCACCTCAGCACCGCGCGTATATTCTTCGGCCGCGGAGCCGTTATGGCAAAAGCTCTCGGTACCACCCCCGAAGAAGAGCACCGCCCAGGCCTTCACAAGCTCGCAAAACAAATCAAAGGCCAAGTCGGGCTCTTCTTCACGGACTCGCCACCTGCGGAAGTGATCGACTGGTTCGCAGACTTCCAACAACCCGACTTTGCTCGCACAGGCAATCGCGCAACACGTACGGTCGTCCTCCCCGCCGGGCCTGTCCTCCAACAGCACTCGCAGCCTCCAGAGCCGTTCCCGCATAACGAGGAACCGCAGTTGCGGAGACTTGGCTTGCGTACACGCATGGAACGGGGTGTGCCGACGCTCGATGTGCCTCACACGGTGTGCGAGAAGGGCAAGACGCTTACCCCAGAGCAGACGCAGCTCTTGAAGCTGATTGGGATCAAGATGGTCACGTTCAAGGTAGGGCTGAGAGCGCGATGGGATGCGGTGACAGGCGAGGTTGAACAGATACAAGGCGAGGAGATCCCGGAGGACGAGATTCCTGGAGAGGACGAGGATGGTGGTGGGGAGGCCGACGAGCATATGAGCGAGTGATTGTACGATTCTATCATCTTTCCACTTCCTGCTTCCCCGTCTTTCCGTCTTCATTTCATTGGCATACTATGCAGGGTCTTCAGCATATGGTACGACAAGATCTCATCCTACACAGGTGCGTCGCGCTGCTCTTCCATCCCTTCACTCTTCATCAAACAACAACGCTCTCAACTCGATCGACTGCCTGTGGGGCTTATCCTCCGGGGTCGTCTGATCCCAGAATGCAGTATGCGGCGTCAACCGCGCCCTGTCTGTCTCGCTATCATAGCACTTGATGAGCGTCACCTCCTCCGGGGTCTGCTCCGATAGATACCACCATTTGTGGTTGGGGTTGTACCGCACGCTGAACGTCGCCCCTGTACGGTCCGGGTACAGGTACTTCACTGGCACGAGGTCTGTATGCTCGTTGAGGGACCGCCAGTCCCCGAGAGCGAGGGGGCGGTGATAGACCGGGTTGGCTATCGGCCGCCAGACGTTGACAAGGCGCACGCGTCCCTGGAGGAGGCGGTCTGCCTCATCGCCAAGGATCTGGTGGACGCGCTTGATGGTCGCCTCGTACGTCTGGTCGATGTGCACCCGTTCCTGAAAAGGGATGAGTGCATATCGAGCGGTGTGAGATGGAAAGGGGCGACTTACCACAGGCCCGCGTGCTTGAGTCCTAGGAACGCTCCCGTCCTTCTGAGCATGACGTCTAACAGGTTTGAGCGCGCATCAGCCTTAGCCGTCTTCCATATGCCTCCGCTGAGGATCGAGCGTACCGGATGGTGTTGTCAAAGATGACGACCCTCTTTGCACCCGTTACGTTCTTGAGCAGTTCCTCGGCCTCCTTGTAGTAGACGTTCTTGATGCGCTCCTCGTCCACGAATTCAGTCTCTGCGCTCACATGGCGCACGAACTGGAAACCAGTGGTGTCGAGCGAGAACTCGTGCTCGCGGCCGCGCGCGTCGTGCACGACGACCTGGCGTGGATCGTCGCCCAGGTTGTGCTCCGGCTTGCCTGGGGGCGGGGCGAGGTAGATGTATCGATACGCCTCTTCGGATGGGTCCCCGAGGGGCTTGTGGTAGTTCAGCGTCGTGGAGACGTCGTGCGGCGTTGGGTTTAGTGTTACGGTCATTGTGTCTGTGAGCTGAGAGAGCTAGCTTCAGTGGCTTTGACTCTTGACTGCGGTCACAGAGGTGTCAGCGCGTGAGAGGGAGTGAGTTATATTGCAGGAGAGAATTGTGGTCAGTCAGCAAGGAGGTATTCTGGGATACGGAACGGATGAAGGTCTTTGAGGGGCAACCTTGAGAACATGACGAACTTGCGAAGCTCGCACGAAGATGTCCCCGTGTCAGGTTCGCCATCCATACATAACTTCGCGCAATTTCTCACATTGCTCATTCTTGGAAGTCCTCACAGATATGACGTGGTCACATGGAAAGCTCAGTGATAACACTACGTTCAATCAATATTATCGGAGACGCTTGCAGGCGAAGGGGGACGACCGCAACCTTGCGCATTGCAAATTTGATTGTATTTGATGCATTTCAAGCTCGACTGCACCAGTATGAAGCGGCAGTTCACATTGTGTACAACGGAATGAACCATGCACAATATCAAGATTGTGGCGGAAGACAAATCGGTACGCAATTGGGCTTCCATAGCTGCTCTCGGAGACTTACTGAACTACGTATACATAGCAGGAACGCGCAGCCTCCACGGTTAGCCTCACTGACTGAAGCGAGTATCATCACGTCAATAACAACGAGCACTCTTACAATCGAATCGATACTCACAACGAGAACAATTTGCTTCGCATGCAGCATCACTCGAGACCGTCGTCAAGCTTGTCGAGTGCTATGTTCTGGGGCCGGCCGAACCCACGATGAACGTATGAATGTGCGCAAGATGATTGACTGCCATCATGGTGAGACGGACATACGTCCGCGCTGCTCAACGCAACGGTACAGCAGTCACTAGTCAGGCCCAAGCGACGAGTGATCAAACACGCTCGAGGTTACATGTACTGAAGCTACGCCCATGGCCCGGACCGGCCCCAGCCGCGGAGCCCTGCCGGCCCCGAACACTCCCGATGCTGCCGACGCGACGACGTGACAAATGACTGTGACGGGACGCGTCTCCGATGGCGCATCACGCGTCAAAGAGGCACGAAAAGAGCGCTTCCTCTCTTTCCTTCACGCCACCGAGGATGCTCGCTCCCGTCCGGGCAGCTTATCATGGTCGTTATTCGCTTGCAAGTTGCTGCTATCCCGAAGATTGTTGATGCGGGTGCGAGGTGGCGCGTCCGATGGTACTCACTACCCACCTTTTGCGATGGGTCGAGCTGGAGGACGTCAGCAATGTGCGATAGCACCACCCCGGGCGTTGCAAGCATGCGTACGGCTGAGCTGGTGAGCACAACTTGCGCTTCCTGAGAAGCACGGTCTCAGACAATGTGCTACATGACAGGGAGCGTCTGCCGGCCCAGTGTAGAACTAGATGCAGACATCCTGCTCCCCGTCACTTCCTTCGAGAAGACGCAACGTCACCTATCGATCAGCGTAAAGGCTAGCTGGTGGTGCTATCGGCGATACTGCGTGGATGATCGTACGCGGGGGAGTTTCGCCTCGCAAGAGCACTGTGGCCGACTGTTAAGCGTCTGCATAGATCGTCTCCGAGGCAGGCGTTCTTCCGTCGCCGGCATGCGAGCTACTTGTGAAAGGCATATCTCGATCCCGCCTCCAGCGCACATGCTCCCGAATACGGGTGCGTAGAAAAGTCCAGAGGTGACCTTGACCACCGTTCTTCTTTATTGCATCGACTACAACAGCTCTTCTCGATCGTCCTCATTAGCTTCGTACCCCGAGCTTATGCCATTCCTCCTCCCATCCTCTCTCCCTCCACCCACCCACCAGCATCCCGCGATACCCTAGAGAGCTTATATCCCTGCGTCTACCTGCCATGCCCTCTCCGGCCGTTCTGACGTATGTGCATCCTCGGTCTTTTAGACATCTCTCATGCTCACGCTAGTCACCGATCCTCAGATATGGTCCTATATTCGTGGGCGTTGTCTTCAACGTCCTACTGTATGGCATCATGATCACTCAAACATACCTATATTTCAATGTCTATCGAAAGTGAGTCCCATTGCAGCTTTTCCATGTCCACGCTAATCGCGTACAAGGGACCGGCTATGGATGAAGCTGTTTGTGAGTCCTTTCGCTTCTTCGAGTTCCACATAATACTGATATGCGTTGTTGTACAGGTCGCGGTTCTCTTTCTATGCGATACCCTGAATTGCGCCTTTGACATCACCTTCCTCTACATACCTTTGGTCGGCAACTTCGGTGCGTATTCAACGACCTATCGGTATCGAACAGTACTCATCTAGCTACGCGTAGGAAACGAAAAATCCCTCACATACGCAACGTGGGGTGAGTATGCTTGCAACAGTCTGTGGACAAGTTATTTATTTGACGCTTATTTGCTTCTCAGTGTTCGCGACAGGTTCGTATCGCCCAACTCCAGTACGACTGCTCGCTGATTGTGCCTGTTTGCGAATCGTATAGATCCCGCCATGACCGTTAGTGGTTCTTCGCGACTGTATCTATACTTCTCAGCTCATATATGCACCGATAGGCAATTATCGGAAGTCTCGTGCAACTGTTCTTCGCGTGGCGAGTCAAAGTTCTCACCAACAGCGTCACTGCGGTAGCGTTCATTGCCACATGTGCCCTATGCCAGTTCTGTACGCATGTCGTTGTCCTAAACACGCGACAAGTGACTGACCCAATTGCGCCTCATAGGTGGTGGTCTTGGTACTTCGATTGCAGTGGGCATGATCCCGGAATTTGTCCAATTCCAGAAGTTTGAGATCATCGTCATCGTCTGGCTGGCGTTTTCGGCGGTAGCGGACTGCGCGATTACGGTTGCGCTAGTGTGGCACTTGGTGAGCGAATACAATGTTCTGTCCACGTCGCAATGTAGACTTATTCCTGAATAGCGCAAGCACAAGACAGGCTTTGTTGCTACTGACGATATTGTCAACAGGATCATCAGACGTGAGTACTTGACTCAATCTGTCCTACTACGTCTCCTAACCCTCATGGTCCCTATAGTTACTGTGCAGACTGGTTTGATCACGGCTTTATGCGCTCTGGTGGACCTGGTATTGTTCTTGGCTACCGTGCGTACTCCCCAGCCACTACAATACACGCAACTTAATGTTCTCCTTACAGCCCGCAGGTCTGCACCTCGCTTTCAACCTTCCTCTCTCGAAGCTCTACACCAACTCTCTCATGTCGAGTCTCAATTCTCGCTCTGGTTGGAAATATGGCAGCGGAAACAGTGGTGACACCACCACTGACGAACTCAACCGCACCGAACGCGGCCGTCATTTGAACGTACGCGGTGCAGAAGCGAGTCGACGCGTGAGTAGAATGGTACGCTGCACATATCACACCGTATGCATTTGATTGAAGCTGAATGTTCCAATTCTATAGACCCCGAACCAGGTCTACATTGACGTCGAGTCCCATGAGATGGTGGACGTCATCGATACCAAGGGTCTCCCCCCTGACTCAGCCATGGCGAGTATGCATGGCAAAGAATACAACGAGAAGTCGAGCAGTAGGGGAAGTGGGCGCTCAAACGAACGCATATGAACCTTTCCCTTCGTCGTGACGAGGAACGTAATGATGATATGCAACAGTGTTACGATCGCATGTAATGGTGTACTGTTCGAAGACGCGGTGTCTTCGACCTAGCTTTGTGGCTCATGATGTTGTTTACTTCTCGATGCCGGCGAATGTGTGTAGCGCGTACTGTTCTATGTAGGGGACTTGTAATACAACTTTCCTGATATCTGATCAAGGATTCGATGATTGGCTGCTGTCAGTGTTACTGGACGACCCTAGGCCTAGGGCTAAGGCACAGGCCAGCGCTAGATTTTGGCGAAGGAGGTTTTATGAGCGCTCGTTAGTCTTCAGGCTCTCACCATCACGTAGTGACATGACATACGATCTCAGGCCTCAGGAGGACGCCGCCATGTACGCCAACCAGTCGTGTCTTCTGCAAGTATAGTTCAAGAATTCACGAATTCATGTCTCTAATACAAGTGACTGTTGCTCTCTTGCTAGATCACCGGTCTGGAACTAAGTCTACGTCTATGCCATCCGAACGTTCGAATCTGGCGACGGACGTGTGTTCCGCTGCTCTCACCTTTGTTGCATGAAGAGCAGATGCCAAGGGGATGGGGCAGCTGGGGCGAAGAAGTGACGATGTGCATCATGGCTACCCAGCTGTACTCTCGTTACCCTCGCTGTCGCGTTTGACATTACAGCCTGCAGTCGCGCTGGCTGCCGCCCTTTTGACAGCTGGTCGACGATGTCGAATCCACGGTCGGTTGATTCCCTCGTTCTCCCCTGCGAAGTGCGTGTCGGTTCCAGATGACCTGTCAACACTCGATTTTTGGCCGTGCCGTGCCCTGGCAGAATCTCGTCGGCTCTCGGCTCTAGACCACGGAAACCCGATGTCTGGTATTGAACATCACTCCGATAGGCTCTTGACGGAGCCGCTGCGTCGCCGAGTGGTAGACCGGTCACGACTTCCCCTGCGGCGTATGCTATTATACCAAGCACCCGATTCCTCTCGCTTGAACGTATTGGCGGGAGGATCGGGAGGGCAACGGCAGAGTCGCAGTGACCATATCGGAAACGACAGCTTTTCTTCCACAAGTTCGTACGGCATTTGCCCTCGATGTGACTCCTTCCTGGCGATGATGCAACGCGCAGCGAGCAACGGCAAGCTGTCAGACCCTTGGAGGAGTTGTGGAGGCGGTGAGTAGTTGAAGTGGAGGCGGTGAGTACATGCCGCGCTCTGTACGATAGGAGAGCTATATGTGGTTTGTGTGGTTCTGAGAGCATCAGTCGTGCCCGATGCGGCGCGATCCGACCATTCAAAGCCCCGCGAGACGTTGTTCGTGCGCTGATTAGTGCTTCTCTTCTTTCGCAGCCTGTATCAGACAGTATCGCGCTCACGCAGCCCCTCCACCACTCTTTGCTCCTACACTGTGGCAATGCAAACACTCCAGCGTTCGAGCGGATGCGACATACAAGCCATACGCTCGCAGACGGTCCCGATCGCAGCGAAACATCAATGCATCAAGCTCGAGTTGTACTCTTATGGCCAGGCGGCAAAACGAGCAGAAGCTGTGTTGCAATCCCTCGTGCGCTTCTCCCAGGGAGAGCGTGACGTGGGCGCCGAGCATATACTACGGTGTCATGCATACATGCTTCTGTGTCTTGAGCTCTCCACCTAGATTGTTGGGAGCGAAGGATGCGACATACTCTCTATCACTGAGACCCGTCTCATTGGACAGGGGAGCACTCCGACAGTCGCCCGCAACCTACTGTCCCATCGGGAGCTTTTCAGGTCGCCTGCCGTCGTTCGGGATTGACAGACATATGTCAACGATACTGTCGCAGCACCGGCCAGCTGACGCCCTCGGGCGAAAGGATGGTCCTGGGACTGTGCGAGCGTATCTGACGATTGATTCCCGTTTTCGGGCTACCGCAGGGCAATAGCCAGTAGCAGTCATTCGGAGGCATGGTCCTTGACGCCACAATGCTCAAACGGCCGAGCGTCACGGCGTATGGCACGGATCCGGTATAGGTGCGTGTCCGGTACCTTGCTCCCCTCGTCCGTTTGTTCCTCTTTTCCCTTTCTTCTGGTCGTGTGGTTGCCTTCGTGGGCGGTCATGACGATGGCATCGGTGTATCGCTCAGGTACGGCATGTCATGACAGGCCGCCGATGTGGATTGGGGGGTGTCTCCGCTGCGTAGAGAGAATGTGATCACTTTGGTTTCGTCCGTGACCCTCGCTCAACGCTCGCACTCAGGCCTGTCAATTTGTCACTCCTTCCTTTCTGGACACATACATGTGTCGACTGACGGGGCGGATTGGCGTATAAACACGAGGCTAGGTCCTGAGGGTGCAGCGCTCCGCGTTTCGTCCCCGATCCCCTCTTCCCGCGTGAGCTTGGCTGCTCCTCTCCCTCTCTCCTCTGGAGCCATCGTGCGTGGTCATACACAGTGACTTGGAGTTCAACGCTCTCTATTCTTCTCTGCACAGTCAAGATGGGCTCACCAGTAGTGGACATGTGAGTGCGCATACGCTTGGTCGACACGCGCGTATCGGCTTCTCACTGATTGCATGCAATGTCTAGTTATGGTCCCATCTTCGTGGGCGTCCTACTGAACGTCGCGCTATACGGGATCATGGTCACTCAGACATACTTGTATTTTAACGTATACAGACGGTCCGTCATGCACTCGGACGACTTCTTGCTTGCGTACTTATACTCACGGTTCTATCCTTCGGATTGCAGTGACCGGACATGGATGAAGCTCCTGGTGAGTGTGCTGCTGAGTAGATGAGTCTGAGGCTTACCAATAGAAATGCCAGGTTTTCCTTCTATTCCTGTGCGACACAATCAACTGCTGCTTCGACATTGCGTTTTTGTACGATCCGCTGGTCAATCATTTTGGTATGGTTTGTTGATGGGGGAAGGGGTCAGTCATTCTAGCTGACGGGGTCTTCATCAGGCGATAACGCGGCCATTACGAGAGCGACCTGGGGTACGTGACAGAATGCTAGTACCACATTTCTCTATGCTTACCATTGTCTGCGCCCAGTATTCGCGACAGACCCATTTATGACGGTACGACAGCTTCTGGTGCCTCCAGAGATGACCGCTTGACGACCGTACCCAGGCTTTCATTGCGGCAGTCGTCCAGCTTTTCTTCGCATGGCGTGTCAAAGTCCTGACGGGGAACATGTTCGCGGTCGTTTTAATCAGCTTCTGTTCACTCGCGCAGCTGTGTGAGTCTCTCGTGAACTCGCCTTGCTGTCACTCGGGTTTCTGACGTGCACGGCCGAAGGCGGTGGTCTTGGCACGTCTATTGCAGTGGGGATGATACCGGAATTCGAGCAGTTCCAGAAGTTCCAGGTGATCGTTATCGTCTGGCTTGCCTTCTCGGCTGTCGCGGATACCCTCATCACCGCGTCGCTCGTCTGGCATTTGGTATGTGGTCATCACGAATTTCCACACCCCATGAGGTCTGATTATGCTCTGTGTTAGCGGAAGAACAAGACGGGAATGTCATTCACCGACGATATCATCAACAAGATCATCCGCTGTGAGCTGCTTTTTATAATTGCTTCGTCGTCGACTGAACAGCTGCTTGAGTGACTGTGCAAACTGGGTTGATTACGGCCCTCTGCGCTATCATCGACCTCGTTCTCTTCCTTGCATCAGTGAGTGACACATATGACGCCCTCATAGGAACGACATACTGACCGGGTCCTCCCGCGCAGCCGACCGGTCTGCACCTCGCCTTCAACCTTCCCCTCTCGAAGCTGTACACAAACTCCCTGATGTCAAGCCTCAACTCCCGCACCGGATGGCAATATGACTCCAGCGGCCTCAGCGCGAATAGGCCCGACCAGAAACAACAGCAGCCGCACGCCGTGGGCAACCACAGGCAGCGCAACCTGAACGTCAACATGCTTAGGAGCGACAACGGAAGACGTGTGAGTCGCTCTGCCTTGTAGAATCCCCTTGGTGTTTGACATAGCATCCCGCTGACGATTATGCCTGGCTTCTGGCAGGGCCCTCAACAAATTTACATCGATGTCGAGTCACATGAGATGGTCGACGTCGTGGACGTCGACGTGAAGGGCCATTCTTATATCGCCGCCCGTGATGGCTACACTGCGGACCAGAAAGCAGCGCCGGTTAGCGGCCATGATACAAGCCGTACTTTGCATACGTCAGATAGCGATCAAATAGTATAATCAATCGGCTTTGGAGGAGTCTATGGGTGAATGGACGGGACCATGTAGACCAAGTTTTGTGAAGCTTCGGCACTTTGGATACTGCCTTTTCTTCGCCTTCTCCCGTATCGAGTACTATAAAGTGATAGATCTCTAAATGGGAGACGTACACCGGGGTGCAGACACGCCAAAAACGAAAGGGGGCTTCTGCTAGTGCATTAAGGGGGAATCGAACCCCCGGCGGGTCGATGGCAACGACCCAACACGACGGGCAACGGCGTATGCCACCCCCCAGAACAGGCCAGGAAGATTGCCGGGATTGGTCTCCTGTTCCGGGCCAGAATACTGTCGTGACATCACCGGAGCGCCGAATAAAAAGAATTCGAACTCCGAAAAGCCCATTAGTCCCAGCTGCTTATCGGCCTTACCCAGATTCCGGCACGATCTCCGAAGATATTCTGGACCAGAACAGGAGACCAATATCGGCAATTTCCCCGGCCTGTTCAGGAGGGCGGCTTTGGCCATTGCCCGTCGTGCAAGTTACCACTACCCCATTAATGCTGATATTTGTCTCCATTAGAGCGCACCACGATACTCTGAGCGCAGAAGAGCCAAACAATAACATGGCCCGTGCGCGCGCCCTCCCTATATGAACCTCGACCAAACATTGTGGATCCTTACCACTCTGGCCTTTTGGCTTAGATCAAGTGTAGTATCTGTTCTTAATAGTTTAACCACTATTATGGAGGCACCGCCTCCATTATTGGTTATCTAATTTTTGCCGCCCTTGTCCCCCGAGCTCTGCTTGCAACTCGGGGGCGCGATGACCTTGCCACTGCACTACCGGCTTGTGTCGTCGGGGGATCTCTTTCTCGCATTCACCTTTTCTTTTTGGAGCACGTTTGTGACCTGCCAGTTGGCTTGGAAACTCAGTGTTTCAAATGGAAAAGTTGTTAGGATGCGCGTTTGGGCGGTTAACGTGCATTTGCATGAGCTGAATGCCATGTCTGGATTGTGTAATTCCTGGTGGTTGTACTAGCGGTATTGCCTCACAATACAATGCATGCATGCAGTGTGGAGAGTGTACATGGATTCAGAGCAAGTGCAATGATAATAATGCGATGGGATGAAGACAATGCAAGCCTAGACAAATACATAACAGATTTTACATCAGCTTCCCGTTTGTGTAACCACCGTTGACGGGAGACGAATGTCCACCGCTCTTCTTCAATGCCTTGCGGGTTGCAAAAAGTGCGCTGTCAACCAAGGAAGCTACAGTAAGGACACCTCCGACGATTGCACACGTCCTATGATTGACTGATGTGAGCAGAGCTTTCACATAGCAATAAGAGGATCACATACGAAGTGAGGAAATGCGCGAAGGATTGTCGCGTCTCGCTGTGCCGGATCAGGATGGGCGAGATCTCGTAGTTGAAGAAGACACCAGGAATACCCTGGTTGCCGTGGCCGACGTGGATGCCAGTAGGCGTGCTCTCGTCATGGCCCTTGTCAAGGTCACGCTCGAAGTGCGTGGCACTGTATTGGTGGGTGCCGACCTGCAGTGACGCGGGGTATCGGCATTTTATGTCACGTGACAACGAGGCTGGGACGTACCGTCTTGCTGTCGAGGGTCTGGAACTGGGTAGAGACAACCTTCAGGAAGTACTGGAACATGTACTGCTGCTTGATAGTCTGGAATAGAGGCGCGGTCAGTCAATGCGTCTCGGAATCCTAGCGTATTGCACGTACCCTACCCTGAGTGCCGTCAAGCGGGTTCGCAGCGATACCGAGCTTCTGCTTGAGCTCCTTGCCAAGCTTCGCCTTCGTGATATCGTACTCGTCGTCGCCTTCAAAAGCTAGGTGGTGGATAGTATGCGTGAAGTCGTGACGGTTGCCGTCCGTGCGGAGGTAGGGCACGAGCTCGTACAGGTTGTGTGCGCTTGAGCGGAATGAGCGACCGGGTGAAAGATGGATGTTGCCGACGACCTTGTTGACGCGGACACGTCCGGAGATGTTGCAGCCTTCGTGCGCTTGTTCTTTCAGCTTTTCTGACCAACCCTCCTTGACACACTGCATATATTTGTGTCAGAACGCACTGCGACTCGCTTCGGGACTAGAGATCACCCAGACGCACCTGTTCAATTGCATCCGGCCGGTTGAAGCTCCATCCTCTATTCACGTATGCCTGCCGGACGTCATCGCAAGTGTTGCAGCACCCGCTCTCGGGTTCAATACCACCGTAACAAGAGCCACAGTAGCCTCCCTGACGCTGCTCGTTGATCTTGTCGAGGTCGTTCTGCAACTCGGTGATGATGGAGTTCGGGACCGCTGCGCCTGATTCATCTAGGCGAGTCTTGAGGATGTTATGTGTTATGTCCGACTGCGTCTCGCCGCTGATGTCCATGACATCCAGGCTGAGGACTGGCACGGACAGACGTCGTCAGTCCTACTGAAATAGCGAAGGAGCACCGGAGAAATCGCGGGCATGGGATATGCGTGAAGGCAAAGTCCGCACATGGTAGTTCGGTCCCTTGGTATCTCCTCTCTCCGGACCCAGTAGCAGTATAGACACTCACGATAGCATGGCACCCGAGGGAATGTGATATTCATGTTGACCGTCAACTTCTCCCCTCTACTTCGGTCGACGACAATAGACGTATCGACATTGACGCGGCGGTAGTCGAGGAACTCAATGGTGGTGAATGAGATAATGATGGCCGCAGCGATAATGGTCACTACCCACAATGGCGACCGAGCGGTCACGTCAATACTTCCTGCTGCACGATGAGGAGTGCGGAGACGGAGGACATACAGAGCGCTCCGGTGCGTGTCTTGACCTTGACATCCTCCATCGTCTACGGACATGGTTCTGTCAGCGCACAAGTCCCACAAACGCCTCCAAGGCTGACGAAGTCGCGCATATACTCACCTTGCCGAAAGCATCGACGCCCTTGAGGGCACTGAGGAAACCCTTTGCCATCTTGCCTGATCCAAGAGTTCAGAAAGCAATAAACTAGAAAGCGCAGAAACCGGGTAGAAGGAAAGTGAGGGTGGCCAGTCCTCGCGAGCTCGCAGAGGCGACGAAGGTGGTGGTGGTATGAAGTGAGTTGTCGTGAAGGGCCTCGGGTGCGGGTAGTAACGGTACGCGAGCGCGATGGGGATGACGTGTCATCGCCACATGATCGAGCTGCTTTCAAGTCTGTTCAGCGTCTCGTGCGCCGGTATCCGACCATCCTCCAGAAATTAGCCGTGCATATGCCTCCCCCACATCTTAACCCCATCGACACCTTACATGGGGTAAAACACCGAGGGTACGCCGACGCCATCCTTGCGCTCAGGAAGCGAGTCTTCTGCTCAAGAGTGCCACACCATTCGCCTAATACCACGATCCCGGCCGCATCAGACGAGCAACATATGAAGTTGACGACTCCATTCCTCCGAACTTCCGAGAGGAAACGCCATACCATGGACGGACCACTGAGCTTAACTAGGCAGCAATGTGATCAAGAAACCATGCGGCCGTTTACCCCGCCAACTATCCCGGCCTCATCGGACACGATCTGCCCTACCTGCGGTGAGCAGTGCTAGAATTGAAGGTGCTCCACATTGTTCGCGAGAGCTGTGATGACGCAGGTTGTGACCTCGATCCTGACCATGGACTCGACGCTATAAGGTCCAAGTAAGCATTCACACGGGCTGGACGTGAGACTGGTAAGAGACCGGGTAGCTTCTCACTATGTACCGTGTCCACGGTTCGGGTTGCACAGAACTGCAGATATAAAGTAGTCGAGGCCCGAATCTCACCAGAACACAGACGGTATAAACTCCATAGTCATGCAATACACTACAAGTACCAGGTTCAGTAATCCGCTCATAGGATGATATAACAAGCGTAGGAAACCTCACCACCCGTAGTCACTAGCATCGTCCTCATGGTTGTGAAGCAATACGATCCACGCCCTGCTTCACTTTTCCAAGCAGATTCCTCACGCCGTCCTTGATGCCCTCCGTCTGCAGACTGACGCCCTCCCCGCTTGTTCGGAAAACTCCCGGCGCAGGCCCTCCCAAACTCACGTTCACACCTCCCAGATTAAGGTTGAGCGCCGGCATGTTGCTCGACGACCCCGGCGGCGGTTCGTATACTGATGCCGGGAAGTTAACAGCCGCCGCGCGCACCATATCCAAGAAGCTGCACGGAAAAAACCGAGCAAGAAGGTCAGTCTACGCCCACGCTGCTTGCTCCGGGAGAGGGGCCTAACGGACAGTACACACACCTCGAGGAGTTGTGCACGCATGTTCCTCCGAGCAGAAGGCGTGTCCCTGCCGCCGCGGATGGTCCGCCCGAGGTCGACTCCTGGTTGAGCAGGGCGACGACGCGTGCTTCTGCGTACGTTGTTCCGCCGATCATGAAGATGATGACGTCCCCAGGCCTATGGACGTAAACTTAGAATCCTCGGGGTGAAGTCAGGCAACAGAGAGCCCGTACCGCTGCAGACCCGCATTCGGCCCCGCGCCGTCCAGGAATGGGTGGGTGGTGTCACGCAGTCGGCCCTTGAAGAGGTTCTCGAGCGTCTGAGAAAGGTGGGGAGTGTGCTGCATGTACACATTCTCGACGCCCTTGAGACCCTTCAACGCGGACCGCCCTTTCGCAAGCAATGCCTCTGCAGAGAAGAGGTCCTCTTGGCGCTGATCCGATCCTGCAATATTCAGCAGAACGTACACGAGCTGCAACGAACGTTAATGGGCGGACACGACCAATCAGTTTTTGTATGCTCACCCGCGCATCTTCTCGCGATACGCCGTTCTCGAGCATGAGACTGATGAGCGACGCAACGTTCTGCGCTTGCGACTTCTGGTACCTTAGCGCATACAGCATCACGAGTCGGAGCTTGTTCCAAGGCTGTATAGCCGGATTTGTGATCAAAGTTTGTACGCTCTGTTGGTCATGAGAACGTCAGACAGGCAGGACATGGATGGCCAACTATTCACTTACCCTAAGATCGGCTCCGGAGCCCGTCGCAAGACCCTGTTCGACCTCGCCAAGGTCCAAGAGCTTGTCGCGTTCGACCAAACGACTGAGCTCGCCCACAAGCGCCACATGTTTACTGACATTCCCTCCCAGTTTGCGAAATTCAGGGTATTCCTCGACAAACCGCTTCATGTCCGATATCGATTGGATGGAAGACGGGTTGTTCGCAAGTGAGTGCGATTGATACGACTGCACGTATGACTTGAGCGCGGTGCCTAGGTCGCCAAATGTTGCCAAGTGATGCCCTTGGAAGAATGGGTCGGTGGTTGTTGTCAATGTCACTTCCTAGGTGAGGGCTCAGAGCGAAGACGACGGGGACAAATGTCAGAGACCATCGAACCTTTAGCTCTGGCCGAATATCAGGGACAAGACTCAGGTCTACACGCCCATTCTGTATCCCCAGGAGCTCGTGCACCATCGCTTGATATGTCCATTGCGACAATAATGGTGTTACCGGGTCGCCTCGCCGATCCAGTATAAGAAGGAGAGGGGGTACCTGGGTCAGCCGGAAGTCGAATAGCTGCGACTCGGACTGTATCCGATGCTATTCATGCGACGTTCAATCATTGTTACATGGTCTCTCAGAATGTCAATGGTACGGACCTGGATCTCAACTCCAAGCTTCTTCGCCATGGGACTGGACTTCTCATACCTGATCACAGGCTTCTTCTTGAGGCTGAGTAACACCGCCGTCACCCCCTGTACTGCGCGCTCGAGCGCCTTCGGGTCCCATATGTTTGGGCTGTTGCCATAGAGCGGACGCGATGCGGTGGGTATGTGGTTCAGCGAGAATAGTGAGGGGAGGATCGGGGCGTAGTCTGCAAAGTATTCCTTGAGGGTACACATAAGGTTCGAATCTACGGCTGAGAAAGAGAGCAGGGGGAGGGAGTGGGGAATACAAAAGGCAAATAGAGGGATCCCATATAGCAACTATAGTACACGGCGGGAGGGAGGGACGGATAGGAAAAGGTACTGACCTGTACTTCCCGTACGACTTCATACTCGTCGACGTCTGCAAGCCGCTCAATGGCGGTCTTGCTGAGAATGTTGCTGAAGTCTGGTGCAGTGTGCAGGACCACAGATTGAGAGGGGGCATGGACGACGAGGTGACAGGTCGCTCACTGACAGAGATAGTACTCCCCATACTTCGGCTCGCGCAGCTCGGCGGCCAAAGCCTCAAAGCTGTCCTCATTGGGTTGGAGGAAGCAGACGCACTTCATATGGGGCATTCGGTCGCGCTTCTTATTGTCGATTTTATCCGTGAGGTATACCTGGTGCGACAAGAGGGTGGACTGGGTGGCAGAAAGGGAGACTATAGGTGTCTATACACCGGTAGAGCTTTATGAAGGGTCCCCAGACTGAAAGACCATCTGAAGCGCAGCTTACAGTATGGTTATCTAGCAGCAGAACCTTCATAGAAGATGGTGTTGAGACCATCTTGGTGATGTATGTCTCCACCGCTTTCACGACATCCATGGCGAGCTCTATATGCAGTGAATGGGATCGAGTGACGAGTCGTTCTCGCCTTTAGGTCCGGCCACTTTGGTAAGTCGCTGTTTGTCGATGATCAGGGTAGGATATCTGGAGGAAGGCGAAGGTGACTGTGGCAGAGGGAGTAATACAAGTGACCAGGACAGACGCGACGACGCGTTCCGGCGCGCAGCCAGAGAGGGTATCTTCTGCCACCAGCCATGACGTCTCTTGACTAAGTCCGGGCTCTGGGCACAATACTAGGATTGCTCTGAGTCTTGCTCTTGCTCTCAACACCACTTACGCTATAACATCCTTTCCACCCGACATGGCTACAGTGATCGAGGCATCAGAGCCTCACGCATTTGTACAAGACGAGCTCGTACGGTCCCTTACCGAACAGTCCTTTGGCATATCCAGTTACCAGATTGTATCAACGTCGCCCATGAAGGCGACCGCTCGCGTTGTTCTCCTCGAGGATGAGGCAGTGCTTGTGTCTCTGACGAGTAGAGGATTTCAGGTAAGTGTAACAAGCGTTCAGCCATCAGCATATGGTATGTCGTTGAATTCGAACTGGAGCAGCTGCAGAGCCCTTCGGAAGCTCCAATGGACCCGGATCTTGATGCAGAAGTTGTCTTTGAGACTGTCGAGCAATTGCTAGAGAGCATCAGCCCACGTTATGAGTCAGCGAAGAGGAGTGCGCTGATGAGCAAACTTGAGGCTCTCTCCTCCGACACTGCGTGATGCTACAGCTTCAGGTCGGTCAATGGGCCACACACCCAAATACTGTCGACATCACTGACTTCCCATGCTCCCTTGCAGTCTGTGAGAGTCCTGAAACTGGAACCTGCATGTAACTCTATAGGTACTGTACAACACTGCATACTCTTGCAACCATCGACCTCACTCCTTCAGGCTACCCGTTTCTTGTCTCCTCTTCAACGCTTCCCGGTATGCCTCTTCCGTGAAGACGAAGTCAGGCTGCGCACGGACCTTCTGGACCGTCTCGTTGATCCATTCTCGCTCTTCCTCGTTCCGAACACAATTGGCCCACCATCTATCCATGCTGCTCTTGATCGTTAGCGTATTCAGTTGCTTGTGCGCACTCTGCTCGACTAGAATGTACAGCAGAAACCCTGCATTGTACCGTTCTAGACCAAATTCCGACAAGCTCTTGAGTATTCTGGATATGCGGAGGTAATTGTGTGGCGCTCCTAGGTAGGTCGCGGTGAGCCTTTCATCACACATCGCGCGAACATGACACTCACGGACAAGGTTGAGGTACCGCTCTTGCCAATTCTCAGCACGACGGATCTCTCCAGTCTCCTTCGATACCAGCTCCAAACCGTAGAAACCCAGCATCATCTCATACGAGCGTTCAAGACGTTGGATAGTAGTGGCGTCTGCTTTCATCGTAGCGATCTCATGTTTCTGTAAGGGCTGCGCCTCGAAGTTCATTCCCCATTCTTGCAGAGGAAACCTGCGGAGCGATATGAGTCCCAGTATCTTCCGAATCGTAGCGCTACTACACGCACAACCATTGAATATATCCATGCTTATACTCCAGCTTACTGTAGTCTGTCTTCCATCTACCAGGAAGACTTGAGTTGTGGTACAAGTATCTCAGATGCACGTGCATATCTCACTGTTCGTGCAGCTCATCAATCAATAGATTGTCCGGTTTGCAGCGTCTAGTATTGGAGTAGAATTCGGTATTGGCGTTGGAGGATTGTTCATCAGGCGCGCGTGGATAGCCCGCGAGGAACTCGCGGATATCTGTAGGTAAGCTCATCGCTACCGAATGCAAGCGATGATGGCGTTCGAGCGAAGCTGAGGTTGCGAGCGGCGCAGAGCGTCGAAGGGAGAACACGCGTGAGACAGCTGCAGTCCGGATAGCATGATGAGGCGATCGAGAACGCGTCTGTCGATGACGCGCGTCTCGTGAATTAGCGATAAGTAGCGGGCATTGAACCAGAACTTACTGATGTTGATGTGAAATATCGGAGTTCGAAACGCATATAAGTCGTGGTAAATGTTTGCCACCCAGCAGCCACAACCGCGTCCGAACGCGTCAATGATGTTTCCAAAGTTGGCTCTAACGTTGAAGGCCATCCGAGATGCCAGGCGTCACGAAATCCATGACCTCCACCTCGTCTTCCTCCGCCAACGTCGCTAATGCGCTCGCCGACCTAACCAGGGCAGCTACGGTGGCAGTACGTTCTTCCCCACGTCCCGTACTTGTTGTGACTGTCGTTGAGTTGCCCCTCCCCACAGCTTACTGCTGTCCAAGGTTCACAAGAAGAGGCACACATCGAGCTTGCTCGTCTTCGGGCTGAACGAGACGATGCGTTGAAGGCTTTCCGTGATGCACAACTTGACGCGAAGGATATGGAGCTTCGTGAGGAGGGTTGGAAAGCAGCAGTGAGTAGTGTGTTGCTCCTGTCGCTGAGACTCCTCACACGCCTCCCGTGTTGCATAGCTCGACAAGTCTGACCTGACAGTGAGTGCTTCCCATGCTTGAAGTCTCAGAGGTTAAGCGTTCGATAGATCAAGCACCAAGCGGAAACCATTGCCCAACTACGAGCCGAGGTGCAACAGTGGAAAACCCAGCTCGCGCGTCTCGAAGAGTCGTCGCGACAAGAGGTTGATGGTTGGAAAGAGCAGTATCGGAGAACTGAACATGAGCGGGCCAGGCTCTCAACACGTATCGAGGAGCTCGTTGCAGGGCAGCTTGCGGTACGTCCGGACCCATTCGTCCCTTGTGTAACCCGTATCAATCTACGTGCCCAGTGGAACGCCGCCGCCCAAGCATACACCACCCCATACACTCCTCGACTAGCCTACGCCAACATCGAAGAACCCCAAGCGTCCTCATCGGCTACCAAACGCGCCTCCACCTCTCATTCCCACCGAGTTGGGACTCCTCACGCCAATATGCGTGCAGTCGTAGACCAGAACGACGACATTCCAGTCACCGCCTCACGCAAGTCGAAAGCTCCAAACGGCTCGCGAAGTGCTGCACAAGAATTACGGTCGCGTAATGGCTCCCCCGTCCGTCCATCAACAGCGTCGCGACGGAAGGCGAACACCGCCCTACCGGACGGTCCTCGAGGGACCCCCCGCACTCCTGGAGTGGCAGCAGCGGGTCCCTCTCATTCACAGCCGCAACAAAAGCTCATCAGGCGTGTCACGGCTGTTGTGGATGTGAAGGAAGAGGATACAGACGGCGAGCTAGAGTCGGCTGCCTCAGGTTCCGTATACGATCCAGACGACGAGCCCCCAATCGCTCCAGGTGGCCGCAGGCGGCGACCGTCGACAGCTTCGGCGCGATACACGCGGCTCATGCAGGAAGCTGATGACGAGGACAGTCCATTGGCTGACGAGGACCCAGGGGAGGATGTAGAGGAGATCGAGGACGATGAACTACTGCTCGGTCCTAAGGTCCTGTCTTTCTCTCTACGATACATCCCGTATCGTTGCTCACATCTTCCGGCTCACAGACGAAGAAACCGCCGAGGCTGCCGTCCGCTGCATCAAAGCCCCCCCGAGCTGGTGGTGGCAGGCAGCAAGCATCAGTCAAGAAGCGCAAAATCGAGGCGGATGGTAGCATGCCTTCTGGCAGATCTGGTCCGGTAAAGGCTGCCAAGACAAGATAGTCGTGATTGAAGCCTGGTTTGCTGTTGTTTGTATTTTACTGTCCGTCCGGCTCCAATGGCGTATTCAACTGACACATTGGTATGGGGTGTATGTAGTTGTATAGCATTAATGGGGTAGTGGTAACCTGGGTCGTTGCCATCGACCCGCCGGGGGTTCGATTCCCCCTTAATGCAATATGGTTAGGTGACGCTAGATTTTTTTCCAATGTCTCCCCAATTGACAGCCTGTGATCACAGAGACACCGCATCCGGAGGAAACTTACTCCCTCTTACTCACCAGGCTGTTGTGGGTTGTCTTCTCAGAGTGTAATTGTGTTCTGCCCACAGTTACACATTATTGTACATCAGTGTGTAGGTGGGCTGTTGGCCATCTTCTGGTCTAATCACAGTTTAACGCATGGAGTCTGAAGATCTGAATGTTCTCAATCTAATCTTACAAAAGGGAGGTATGTACACGAAATATCGAGAAGCGGTTATGGACAGGTAAGGGATGTTCGTATCATTACATCGAGTCGTAGAAGTCGTTCCGGGACATTAACCAGCGAGAGCAATCTGTCGTATCCTCCTCCACTCCAGATCCAAGCAGCCTCGCCCCATCGTCGTCCACCAGTGCATCCCTAGCACTCAGGGCTGGCAGCACCTGTGACCTCAGCGCTCATCCCCACAACACACTCGACTTCAATGGCCCTCGGCGTCGAAGACGGTGCCGCCATGCCTGATGTCCATGTGGTCGCCTGCGGCGGTGGGGACGTACGCGCTCTCTGGGAGGCCGGACTCGTCGATGCCCTCTGCGGCCTCGATGACCTCGTAGAGCTTCGAGGCGACCTCGGGTGGGGGCACGCGGCCGGAGAGGATGTCTTTGGCAGGGACGGCGGAGCCGTAGAATTCGCGGTTCGCGTCTTTGCGCTCGATGAGGACCGTGCCTTCGAGCGAGAGGCCGGCGAAGAGACCTATTGTAAATTTTTGGTTTGGGGAGGGGGAAATGAGATTGGTCAGTGGGCGTTCAGGTGAGTCAAGATTGACGATCGTCTGCGCTCGTTTGGGAACGGGGAACTAGGGACATGGATTTGGGGGAGTGCAGAGCATGAAGGACGGTGTGGGGATGTGCGTAAGGCAAGAAAGGGTGTGCACATGCAGAGAGTTCGAGGGTAAAAAGCATGCAGGACAGGGAAGCAGGCGTATACGAGAGCAACACACACGCACCTTTCGACTTCGAGTACGAGAACATCGGCGCCGGATGCGCAAGCGTTGCCTGCACAGCACCCCCCGTCCCGATAGGGCCCGCCGCGGCCGAGATGTTGCCCCCGATGGTGACGTTCCCGCCAAGGGCGAATGCGCGGACGGCCTCTTCGCTGTTCAGCACGATGACAAAGTCGGTGATGTCCGCGCCGATCTGCAGCCCCCATCCGACGCCGCCCGTCGCGATGCACGAGGGGGCGGACC
Organism: Coriolopsis trogii; assembly: GCA_020543525.1. Taxonomy (NCBI): domain Eukaryota; kingdom Fungi; phylum Basidiomycota; class Agaricomycetes; order Polyporales; family Polyporaceae; genus Coriolopsis; species Coriolopsis trogii. Next base: position 1,372,524 of record JAHYIO010000023.1, on the reverse strand, counting down.
AGGAGCCGTCGGGCAGGCGGGCGATGACAATGCCTGAGCCAGCTTTGCCGGAGAAGACGAAGCCCGCTTTGAGAACGGAGAAGATGGCAAGGCCTGGTGGTGTGTCAAGGCGTGTTTGTGGAGCGGAGGGGCGCACGTAAGGCGAAGCAGCAACGACACTTGGGGGTGAGCAACAGCTGCGAGAGAAGACGGTGGACGTACGTACCGCGAGCGCGTTGGAGGACGGCTTTGGGGATGGCGTTCAGTGCAGACTCGGGATGTTCGGGGTCGGCTGAAACGGAATGTATGATGTCAAGCTCGTTACATCTTGCAGTGCGGCTCAACGAGTGCCCTCCAACGTAGCACGCACCTAAAAAGCTTTCCAGTATCTTCGCTGCCTTCTCTGCCTCGCCGGGTAGGGTGAAGCCCTGGACGAAGTGCTGGGACTCGTTCGCGAGCTTGTTAGAGCCCTCCTTGATGAAAGTGGTCGCTTGGATGCCGGCCTTCTGCGCGCCCCGGCGGAACTTGTCGAGCATAGACATAGCAGATCAGACGGTAAGTAGGCGAATGGTCAGAAAACAGTAATTCGTTGGGTGTATGGTAGCAAAGCGTGATGGAACAGGAGCAAGTCAATGTCACCGCTTGCGCCGACACTGCACCTTCCGCCATAGACGCCCATTACGCCACGACGGTGTACAGTCGAAACCCTCTTATCCCATACCTCTCGGGAGAAGCCCAAAACTATGGGTTTTCGGAGGTTATGGGCTACGAGAGGAGGCGCTCGTCGAGCGCTCGATCCTATAACCTGTTATCATCACTCAAGCGCCCGATAACACAGGGTCCACGAATTCTCAACGTTCAGTCTTGCTTCCAATCACCTAAAACAGCGTTGTATACCTATAAACTGTAAGCAGACGAAGATTTTGAGCCCCATATTCTTAGCTCAAGGCACACTTTCCGGATACAAAATGATAAAACCTATGGGTTTTTGGCCGGCAAAGGCTATGGGTTAAGGGTTATGGGAGGTTATGGGATTTGCCCCATAGAACCAACTCGGGACCCGGCAAAATCTATGGGATATGAGAGGTTATGGGTTATCGGAGGTATGGGATAAGAGGGTTTCGACTGTAGTCGGTTAAGGTTAGGGTTGCTGTACGTCTTCTATCACATGCCGACAGCTAAATCGACTGCCCTTCGAGCGACTGTGATGAGCATACAGCATGGTCGAACAACAGCGAGAGAGTTTTACGAGTACATAACCTCCAACGTGCAGAGTTAAATCAGAGGGTGCCTTCTTACGTCTGTGCGCCGCGCCGTATTACGAGGTTCCTGCCAACAGGACCATCGGCATGCAGCAAAATGATACTCTTCTACTCGCGTCGGTGCAATCACTAGAAGGATTCTAAGTCCGCATGACAGATGAAGGAAACAAGCCTAGATCAGACGAGAATAGCCGTCCCTCGAGCTCATATGGTAGCTCTCGCAGGAAGGAAGCTCAGGAAATATCGTTTATGCGTCCAGAGAGTTTCGGAGTGTCTCCAAGGTCGGCGACTCGATCGAGGAGACTTGCACTGGCTAGTCTTTTCGACCGGTTGTGCTGATGGTGAGTTGGAAATAGGAATGGCTCTCGATGCTGATGACAAGTACAATTGAGCGGGATCGTAATGTGATCGAGCAGGGGCGTTGTGACGGTAAGAACAAACTGTTTACTCAACGTGATCGTTTGTAAAGATACAGGAAAGTTCAGAATCGCATGTATGGCGAGTTGTGCCTTATCAGATCGAGAAAGCCGCACACGTAAGGATGGAACATGTACTCTCGGACACCCGCCACGGAATGGTGTGAGCTGGCGATGGAATGTTGAACCCATGACCGAGGAATTGGTCACGTCTCGACAGCATGCGGCATCGTCTGACTCTCGGTCGTGATGGCGAGTCAGGTAGCGGGCCCTGGCAGTGGGTGCTTGGGCAACGAATGCACTTACGTGCTGAGCCTCAAGCACATGGGAAATGAAGTACAGGAGACGCAAGGAGACGTGCAGACGGTGAGGTCAGTATATCGTGAAGTTCGAGCGCTTGTGAGCAGGGCGAGCGTAGAGTCTAGACGAGCCGAGGGGTTATAAGGCGATTAGATGGTTCCTGAACAGGGTGGCTCGAGAGCCAGGAACGAATGTACGGGAAAGGGAAAGAACGATTGAGCAACGGATACCGAACCACCGGCCGATCGTTGTTGGTCGGAGATGGTGAGTAGGAGGTTAAGATGTTTAAGCGTCTGTGACCGTCGCTCGTACGTTCGTTCCGATGCCGAAGGGATTGTCGCGTGCTTCAGACCGGGCTGCGGTTGCGGACGTTGGGCCGGCACGACCAAGGACCAAGCGGGATGATGGCAGCGTAACGAGTGAGAGAGACTGAGGGGGATTCGGAGAGTCGGACCGAGTTGGCTGAGCAATGGGGGAGAACAGGTCTCGGCAGGACAGGAGTCGCTGATCTACTGGCGGTGGTGGCAGCAGCGGCCGCGGCGAGGGCAACGTCCGACTCCGAGAGGGCGCTCTCCGAGAGGCCGACGATGGATCGGGAATCACGCGGGCGGCCCAATGAGAGAGTAGGATGCCGAGGATGGACGCAGCTGGTGCGTCGTGGCTCGCTGGAGGACGGTCCTGGTGAACGTGAGGTGGACGCTGTCCGCGGGGCTTCTTTTCCCAGCCTCGTCGCCTGAGGAGGACGAGGAGCGCGTCATGCGACCCGACAGCGTTCTCCTTTGCCCGGACACCCTGCCGGCTTCGGGTGGGGCGTGCCCAGCCATCCCGAATATCTTATTACACATCGCAGCCTCCCTCTCGCTTGATCCTTCTCTCCTCCGTTTCGGCCCTGATTGTCACGCTCTACCGCTATCGTCCAGTGTCGCCCCTGTACGTGCTGTATATAACTTCCCCGCTCTCCTCCCTCCACATCAGTCCCCACTCCCGGCCTTTCCCCATCCCCTCCCCCGCACGCCCCTCCGCCATGTCTCAGCGAAAGCGCAGTCTCACCTCCGCCGACCACTCCAAGGAAGGCACCACAAGCCAGGTCGAGTACGCGCCCTCCTCCACACAGGGCCCCGACTCCCCCCTCGACGAGGAGGCCATGCTCCATTACACCCGATACCCAAACAGGTGGTCCAGGATCCGGTACCGAACCCCCGCTATCTAAATTCTTGACCGATTCTCACGTCCTTCTTCTCTCTTTCCCAGCGAGTACATACGGGAGCCCGCCGCAGAGTTCTTCGGCGTCATGATCCTCATCATCTTTGGCAACGGCGTCGATTGTCAGACGCAACTATCCAAGAACACTGCCGTCGCTGCGGCACCGTTGGGTGTAAGCACTCCTATCCGCCTCATATTTCGCCCTCTTGATTATTCAACTGACGCCGGACCGTGCCGCCGCAGGATTACCTCTCCCTCAACTTCGGCTGGGCAGTAGGTGCAGCCCTCGGTGTTTGGGTCTCTGGAGGAATTTCCGGCGGTCACTGCAATCCTGCCGTGACCATCGCCTTCGCCACCTTCCGGGACTTCCCCTGGCGCAAGGTCCCCACCTACATCTTCGCACAGCTCATGGGTGGTCTCTGTGGCGCCGGCATCATTTACGCCAACTATATTCACGCCATCGACCTCGTCGAGGGCGGTAGGCATATTCGTACAGTGCCCGGCACCGCGGGCTTATTTTCCACCTACGCTGTACGTCTTGTTGACATCTTTCCTCCTATTCCGGTTATCTCATACGTATCACAGGCGGATTACATGACTTCGGTGTCATGTTTCTTCGATGAGGTATGACAGTCGGATCTCCGATTCCTTTCGCGGTTATTGACGTTGTGTTGTATCCGCCAGTTCCTCGGCACGGCCGTTCTGCTCCTTGTCGTCTGCGCCGTCGGCGACTCGAGGAACGGTCCTCCACCGGCCGGACTGGTTCCTCTTGTCATCTTCCTCACCATTCTGGGTATCGGAGCTGCCTTGGGAATGCAGACCGGTATGCAATTCTGCTGTTCGTTCACTGGCAATTGGCACTTATGTTATAACCACAGGTTACGCTATTAACCCCGCGCGTGACCTTGGTCCCAGGTTGTTGACAGCGATGGTTGGCTACGGGAAGGACGGTATGTGGCTTCTTATACGTTTGACTGCTCCAGCTCCACATAACGCTCATACGTTATTGCTTGCCGCAGTGTTCACCTTCCGTAACCACTACTGGCTTTGGTGCCCAGTTATCGCCCCAATCATCGGTGCTCTCGGTGCGTCTCCTGTCGCCATTACCATCTGGACCTGACCTCTCACATATATCCCACTAGTGGGCATATTCCTCTACGATGCACTCATCTTCACCGGGGCGGAGAGCCTCCTGAACAGACCGTGCGTGTTCCCTCCCCGATCGCATCTAATGAAGTCTTGGACTGATCGAGCATGTCCTCCAGTGACGCAAAAGCTCGCGCGCACCACCAACGCGCGATAGACGCCGAGCGCCAACGACCCATCGCTGGCGTTGAAAACGTCTAAGGACGATTCACGACCCTCACCTACGACGAAGGCCCTCGCGACTTGACGACTTGTACAGCACTATCTAATCTCCGACATTGCACCCGCACCTTCAGGCAAGGGTGCTTCGCCGACCATAGGTGGCTGCTGCGATCCCCTTGCCGGGGCTGCCGGGCCGTCGTCCCGTCCATAATGCTTTCCTCTGATCACCGATCTTGGCTTTCATGTTTGTTGTCCACCCACCATTACCGCCACCACTGTCATCGTTGCCGACGACCACACTGTCACATTGGCAGATCGCGATCCGTCGACGGCGGTGCCCTTACCCTACCCCGATAATTCCCGCTTTCCTTGCCCTTCCCACCGACTCACCGACCTCCATCCACCGCGACACTCTCCGTCTTCCCATTCCCGTGTCCATATCCCGCGCCCGACAGTCCCATACCCGCCATGCCGTGCCCCCATCCGCTCGCGATACCGCGCACTAAGCGCCGTGTCGCTCCCGTATGCTCCGCGAGTCAAACTGATCGTTCGCTGTGCATATTTGTCGCAACGAGGCCGAGCCCACCCGCGCTGCTTAATTCCAGTCCATCCTTCCACTCACCCTCTCTATCTTTCCTCTTTCTCCCCCCTCTGTGACATTTTAGACGTCTTGATCCTCATCATCCGTCTTTGGGCTTGGGTTACTGGCGTGCACCTCTTCTCCTTGTTGTTACTGATGCTCTGTTGTACCAGTACCGATCTGGGTCCCCCGCACGTGCATAGTAGTCGCGCTGTTCTCTTCTTTCCAGTCTTGCTTTCCTGCTTCCCTGCTACCGATCTGCTTTGTGTTTCGCACTTTACGTAGATACGACAGTGTCGCGAATTGCAGATCGCGTTTGGACTTTTTTTTCTTCGCTGCTCACTGTTCCCACCTTCCCACCCAAAAGACGACGACGGCGACGCGTTTTGTACGAGTAATATCGCACACAAGAATTGCGAACAGATAGCATCCATTAGCGTATGTAATATACTCCCCCCCCCATACACACACTGTAAAACCTAAATCCAAACAATAATATACAAAGATCCTCCCAAACGATCCTCGCAGGACGAACCGAGAGAGCTCCGAACGGGGTCAGAAGTACTTGTCCCAGAAGCCCTTCGTACCGTTCGTCGGCGCAGCATGCTCCTCGATCCCGAGCAGCTTCATCATGAGGTTGTAGATCTGCACGTTCTCGAACGTCTCCATCACATACGTATCGTCCGCGGTCGAGTGCCAGCCCTTGTTCGGCCGCGCGAGGGGCCTGCTGCTGCTGGCCGCACGACCGAACACGGACAGAAGTCGGTCCGCCGCTCGCCGCATGGGGGACTTGGCCCTTGCGTTCGCCTTCGCCTGGGCTTGCACGCGGTCCGCCTCGATCGCCTTCACGACGGCGGCGAAGGGACCGTGCGCGACGAACATGGCGTGCATCTCCTTGTAGTCGTTGTCGTACCCGTGGCTCTGCAGACGGAACACAGTCAGCACCCGAGCCCCCAAAGCAGCCAAACACCACGCACGCCCTTGTTCATCCCCGAGCCGTTCTCGACGCGGTCCGTGAGCGCGTAGCCGATGCGGGGGACGACGTAGATCGGCGCGATCCGCTCGTTGTGCACAAAATGCCAGCGGTCGGGCATCGTCTTGTGCGTGTACACGTCGAACCTGCCCCCGCTGTGCTCGGACGCGTTCAGGAGCACCTGCAGGTACTTCTCGCTGTTCTCCGGAGTGTCGAAGCGGAAGCCCATTGCGGGCCAGCCGTCCTCGTGCTCGATGTGGTGCCAGCCATCGCCGAGAATGTCGTCGATGAAGATGAGCTCGGGGTGGGAGGTGTCCGTCATGCCGTGGTCGCTGACAAAGACGATGTCGACGATGTCGCTGAGGTTCCGCGCTTCAAGCTGGTCGTGCAGGTCACGCGCGAACACGTCTACTTGCTTCAGGACTTTCTGTGGGGTCTCAACACCGGTCAGCACTACCCCCAAATTCAGGGTGTCTCACACTGACGTTGACGAGATCCGACTTAGGACCGGCGTAGTGGCCAGCCTGATCAAGAGAAGGTTCATATGCTACGTGCCGTTAGGTTGACGACATGCCCAACAGAGTGCAGGAACATACCCATGATAAATTGAGGACGTGTCTCCAGGGGCATGTCAATCCATGTCAGGATTTGATCCAACTTCTCCTTGAGAGGGACCCTGTCCTGCAGGCTATTCGGTGAATACAGATATCGGCGACTCGCTATCAATCGACAGACCTTCCACGGTATGAAATAAGTAGATGACGCGCCGGTCGTAGTCTTCGGCGGTCCCGGCCTGTGGCAGCGAACGTCAGAATGTAATATACTATGTTCGTCGGGTACAGGGCACGTACCACATCAAGTTGGCACTCCGTACGCCAGCCTTCTCAGCAGTTTCCCACATCTGAATGCGGTCAGTACCGTCAACGCAGACTATAAACGGGCTGCACTTACAGGCTCTCCGGCCCACCAGCTGGAGATCCATGCAGACTCGGCACGGTTGTATTCGAACACGCGCCCTGTTGCAGGGTCCCAGAAGTTCTACGTTTAAGGGTTGGAAATAAGCCTATGGAGTTGTCGACGCAGCTCTGACGTCGACACTCACGTTGCCAACTATTCCATGAGACTCCGCGTACAGACCAGTCCTGCAATAGCTCAGCCGTACTGCGCATCCGCGACAAAGGAACATACTCACATCAATGCCCAATGATTGCTGCATGGTAATGTCAGTATGAGTACCGCCCCCCATACGCGCATATATCGAGACTTACGGGAAGGTCAATGTCTGAGACACAGTGAGCACACGTCCCTCAATGATATCAGGCTAGACTCACAGGAAAGATAGGCTTCATGGACTTTGCGCGTAGCCCATCCTTGCTGATAGCAAGCAAATGCGGGGTCAAGCCACGGTCAAGGTAATCCGCCCTGTAAAACCCGTACCGCCATGACTACTTTCTCCCTCACCAAAGGCTGTGGCACAGCAGATAGAGGACATACCGCAAACCGTCAATAGACACAATGATCGCCGTCTTCTTGAACTCATGCGTCCCGTTGCTCAGCAAGCCCTCCGTCTGCAACCTGAACCTCTCTGCGCCCTCCTGCTCGCCCTGGCTTTGACCCTCGTCCTCGCTCGAGCTGGAAGGGAAGAGCCGTTGATAGGGAATAGCGACGCTGAGCAGCAGCAACGAGAAGAACAAGCCGCTGAAGACCAGACATCTCCTTGACCGCCTGCCAGGGGGCGGTAGGAGCTCCGCGTTCTCCTCTTCGTCGTACTGCTTGTCCTCGAAGCGCCGCTCCTCGGATGAGATGAGAGCCTTGCGCTCTTCGTCGTCGGGTACGGAGAGGCGGGGTGAGGCCGCGCCCTTCACCTTCGAATACTCTGCCTTCATATTCCTGAGGTCGTCGGGACGATACTATGTGCTTCCAACTAGAATGGACCGCAAGAGATCGAACGTAGTGCGAGACACAGTGGGCCTGCCAGCAGATAGAGGCAGGTGCGGTAGAGTTGGTAACGTAGAAGTCGAGGTGGCAAGTCCTGCTCTAAGCGAGATAAGTAGCGTAGTCCGTTTCAAGTCGACTCAGGTTCCGCCACCGTCAGTGTGCGCTTTACGGCATCACTCAACGTCATACTTATGACTCGCCAATACAGTTGACCTTGTTTCCACACTCACGTTCTGAATACACTGGATTCACCTGTACACCCAAGATGCAGGGAGATGATATTTGTTGTACATGTATTCCATCCCAAAAAGATCAAGGGAAAAACGTGGAAGGCGAAGCACTAGTGAAGAAGCCAAATGGTAGTCACAACCTACACCGGAGCGAGGTATAAGCTAGCCTCGAAGCCAAGGCCTGACACCAATAAGTACGTTAACGTTAAGGTATGCGAGGCGACCTGTCCACAGGCGCAGTGAAGCGGAGGTAGAGCCAAAGGGGTTCGGGAGTTGCGGTGAGGAAGGAAGGGAGAGAGGAGAGGATGCGAGGCAAGCTGCAAAGGGAAATAGCACGGTGCCACGGAGGACGGACTGCCACTGACGGCTCGGGAAGCGAAGACGCTGGCTGTAGGCAGCAACGGATTAGGTGTATGATACAGGGCGAGGGCGTGATGTGGCGGAGCGGCGATCGAGCTACAACAGCTAGGCTAGGCGGGGTTGGAACCATAAGGTGCACGGAATAATGTAGAGCGAGGTGGGAGTGGGAGGATGGAGGATGGCAGTAACACAACTTCACGAAGTCCGAGCCTCTTCTTTGTGGAAGTGACGATGATAGTTTGGTCTGACACAAGTTCGCGACGCAGCAGTGAACCGAACGGTCTCACGAGGAGTCCTGCCTACACTCGTACGCGACTCGACGCTAGCGAGGAGCGGTATCCGTCGTTCCTGAACGCATCGTAGCCCTTGCCCTCGCGCATTTCCATGCTACCGTTCTCAAGATTCCTGAACGAAATCTCCTGCGGATTTGGGGAGCGTGGGGTTGTGTCCGGAAGCCGTATCTTCGCAGAAGCAGCCGCTTTCTTCTTGCGCCGCGAAACGCAGCAGCGCCAAATGATGAGACCGCTGACGATGAGCACAAACGCCAAACAGCCAACGAAGATATATGGCCAGCGACTCAGGATCATCTCTTCGTATCTAAACACAGTTTAAGTGGATAGCCTGGTGCGAGTGGAGCGAAAGCGACAACTCACTGCTTCTTCTTCTCCGCTTTTGAGATGGGGGAGTGTTGCATCTGGTCGGCAGGGAGGAGTGCGTGTTCCGCGTCGCCGGTAGTGTCGACCCCGTTCAGGCGAACGTTGATAAAGTCCGCTTTAGCAGCAGGCGCGTCAGTGAGCGGAAGAAGCTGAACAAAGGGATCGCCACGGTCGTTGGCGCTGTGCTCCATGAAGTTGCCGTAGTCCAAGAGAGTGTAGACATTGCGCACTGTACATCATGGGTTCAATGGCCGGCGCAGAATATGGATAAGTTGCACTTACTGAACGCCATGCCAAGGATGATATCGTACTCTCCCAAAAGGCTGAACGCCGAGGTGATGGGCTGGAACGTGCCCAGACAGGCAGCGTTACCCTTGGAGTCGAGCAAATTGAAGTCACTGCTGGACACATCGAGAGGGTGAATGGGGTACTCGATGCCACCAAACTTAAACGAGATATTGATGTATTGGTCGCATGGGATGGTCCAGACCTCCGATGCCTCGTTGTACTCTGCTCCCTGAATGCGGCCATAGATGGCGTCCGCCATGGCGCGAGGCACCTGAGGAAGCGTGAAACCAGAGTCGAATACGACCACGAGTTGACCATCCGGTGCACGAGGAACAATTGAGTCGACCTCGATAGGTTTGCCGTCCGGCCCAATCACTCCATTCACGTCGGTGAGGACTTGCCAGTGCTGGTCCTCGTCTGTGAGTCTGTGCACCTTATTGACGGGAAGCTTCGGCATGCTGGTAATGTTTGTGTACTCCGGGAGCAACTCCGATATTGTCAGCTGGCCCGTTGCCGGACTTTGCGGGTCCTTCTGGCGACTTAGGAGGACGGTGAGGTAGTTTGCAGAAGTGGTGTTTTGCGAGAAAATGCGATCTAGCACTCCGTCGGCGTGTGGTTCGTCGATCTCGTCACGTATGACGGAGCCTGAATTTGGACCCAGTCCGATGAGGCCCTCATACCCCTGCGATTTGATGTCGACCGAGAATGAGGAGGTATCCTGTACCAGCACTGTTTCAAGATTGTCAGCCTCACACATTCTGCTATCGCGGCCTTAGTTAACCTCATGAACGACAATACCAATGGACTGGGATTGGGATAGAAAGTGATGGCGTCGGGAGTTGCAAGAGGGAAGAGGAGCAACAAAGTATAATATACACATCGGGACGTACAGAATGCTTGATCTTGAACAGTATAGCCGGCAAATTGCAAGTCTGCGGTATAGACATCGCCTACGAACGGTACGCTCAGCATAGTAATTGTGCGAATGCGCGAACTACTCGCCTGCAGCCCTGCCTACCGCATAGCTAAGAGAGACCGCTTGCCCGAGATCTTTCGCACCTGGTACGGAGCCGGTAACCCAGAGGTCGGAACTGGAACGAGTTGAACAACGTGTTCGAAGAGCGATTCAGGACGGGAAGGTGTACCTCCCAGTATCCAAGAGAACGGGGATGTCGCGTCCTCCAAGGGTAACGTTGGCAATATACTCCGAGTTACGGGTGTTGGCAACAGGGATAGTATACTGGCCAGTCGCGCGGGCGGTCAAGGAGTTGGTGCGTTGGCGAACATGGATGTCGAAGGAGATCGCACGGACATGTGCGACGAGGCAGAGGACGAGAAGAGAAAGGACAGACAGGAACGACCGCATCCGGTCTTGTGTGCAGTGAATGAACGGAATGCCCGATGCGCGGGCGGTGTGTGGAGAGCTGGAGATGGGAGGGGGAGAGAGCAAGTCGAGGATGAGGAGTCGACAGTCGCGGCGGGCAGTGCACTTGGCAGGCGTCGCTTTGCCACACTCTTCCCTATGTACTACGGTCACAGGCCTCGGCTTGTCCCCCGGCGACAGTTGCCCACTGTGTCTATTGACTGAGTCCATCTCGCTTTTCCACCAGACTCACTCAGACACACGCGTGAAGCACGAACAGTACGCATACAGTCTACGGAGCTGCCGATGTTGCACATCCGTGAGTCCCGCCCCAGCTCCACAACGAGGACGCCAGGTCCGGCGGCTGTCAGAGTTCTCTGCCATGACTTGGGCGGCCACAGGACGGCCACCCAGGCCACGCCCACCGCCACCGGGCAACAGCCTCGACGTCTCCGTGCTGCGCGTTCCAGACAGCAATATAGCTCCTGTATCGACAGCCTTGACGCTCCTTCTACCCGCCCACGAGCATGAGACCCTCAATACTCGCCGTCCCGCTCTTTCTCCTCACCCCCAATGACCTCATACACGCCTTAAGACTCGATGCGCGCGGTCGGCCACGAACTACCGAGCTTACCCGGAGAGCAAGCATCGTCGGAAACACGTCTGTATCAAACGTGGGAGATGTCGAGTATATCACCGAGATTACCCTTGGCGGGAAGACGTTCAGCAACGTTCAGATTGACACGGGCAGGTGTGCATAGCATGTTATATGAAAGCTTCCGGTACACTCATCCTCCAAAGCTCCGATCTTTGGGTGGTGGGTGATGTCCCTGGCGCCAAGAACACAGGCAAGACGACCAAGGTCACTTACGCAGTGGGCCAGATTGAAGGTACGACGCCAAGCTCCTCCTTGTGCTTGCAGCACAGTGACTGGAAGCCCGTTCACAGGAGCCATCAAAACAGCATCGTTGGAGTTCGCAGGATATACGGTGAACGATCAGGCATACAGTGCGCACAAGTCCCCTCCTTTATTATCACGTCGAGTCTCATCCCAGTATCGTTCCAGTCAGTGTGCCACAGTCCTCCGAAAATCCGGATGGCAGCGGTCTCATAGGCCTTGGACCTAACTACGGGTCTCAAATTGCGGAAACAATTGGTGATTCACCTGGAGCTCCAGTCCTGGACAGGATATTCCGTCAAAATACATCGACACCCAACTACATCACCGTACTTCTAGGGAGGAACAACGACCCCACAGACCCTCCAGCAGGAGACTTTACGATTGGCGAAGTGATACCTGGCTACGAAGCAGTGACATCACAACCGAAGCTTCCGGTATCTGTGGTGTCTCAAGCCGATACTGTGAACCAGCATTGGCAGATCCTTCTCGACGCGGACGGGATCGTTGGTCCCGCAGGCGATAATGTGATTGATGAGTATGGCGTAACAACTGCAGTAGACTCTACTCCAAACAAAAAGCAACTTACAGTGAGTGGGCCTAGTGCGCTGTATCCAGTAGCGTGATGTTGATGGCTCGCAGGTAGTGATTGACACGGGCTACTCGCTACCTCAAGTACCCCCTGATGTAGCCAAAGCATTCTACAAGGATGTACCGGATGCAGCGCTCGTTTTTCGCCAAGAAGTCAGTGGCAATATCTGGCAGCTCCCTTGCGACAAGGAGGTCAATGTGACATTCAAATTCGGGGGCGTGAGCTACCCTATACACCCCTTGGACGCCAACATCGATCTGAATCTGACAGACTCGAAGGGGAAGCATATTTGCTTTGGCGCGGTACGAGTTTTCATTGTGAAGCATAGTCGTACGCTCATCTTTAGACCCTGCGTGACCGTAGTTCCAACCGCTCGAGGCACAAGAAGGCGCAACATACGATGCAATCTTCGGCATGGCCTTCCGTAAGTCCTACTTTTTTTCGAATGATACCCTCGGAGACGTATACTGACCTGGCTTCGGTGCTTGGCCAGTCCGCAATGCATACACATACATTAACTTCGGCGACTTCGTGGAGGGCACCACCTCGACCGCCGATCCATTCGTCCAGATGCTATCCACAACGAATGACACCGCAGAGTCCCACTCGGACTTCCTCAAAGTGCGCGGAAACTCGCCATGGACACCCGAGGACGCGTCCTTGATGGATCGCATCAAGGGCCACCTCCCGCTCGTTATCGGGCTCGCCGTCGCCGGCGGGCTGCTCATTCTTGGCGGCATCATCGGCTTATGCGTGCGCTCGCGTAGGAAGAGCGGCAGGCAGGCGTTCTTCCAGCGCACATACCAGCCGCTGCATGAACCTGCGCCCGAGGCCTACAATCTGCATGCGGTTAACGGGCAGGGCGGCCACTCTGGGTATAACCCGAGTTATTCGAACCCATGGGATGCGCGCTACTGAGTGCCTGCATGCAATCTCGCATCATTGCGTGGGCTGTTGACATCGCCATGGTCGGAGGCATCTGTCTAACGTACCGTCGCTTGACTGAAGCCGACTATAGGGCATGCGGCGCGCTCTTACGATATACGCGCGGTATTTGAACGCTACTCTACACGGACTATTTACGAAGATATTACCCGTGCATGACTGTAATCATTCTTGCTTTCAACCCAACTGCTATTTATTGCTGCTCACCACAGGCGTGTCAGGCTGTTTGCGAGTCGACAGCTACGCCTGCAGGTCGCATGAAGTCATCTACTCACTTGTCTATCGAGTCGCAGGTTATCCACTTACCACGTTTCGCCGCGTCTAAATGGACATGAGGCAGCGCATTACGTATCTCTGTTCAGTCTACTGGCCATGCCTCACCGGTAGAATCGAACGCCATCAAGGAAGTCCTGGCTAGCCCTGTGCAGGGTACGATTGTTGTATGTGAGAGAGGTGAGTGGCTAACCAATATTTCGTCTCATTGTCAACATAGTGATGTGGGTGCGCAGACGGTCGTTGATGCCATGCTTTGCGAGGTACTATATGAGACATGCTTGAAGCTCATGTACGCGGGTGCGCCGCAGCGGCGTCATTCAACTGCTTCCACGCCGTGCCAAAGAGTGGTCCGAGCATAGATACGTCCAATCGCGTTATGAGTCAAGCTAGTCGCTGACACTCCTGTTCCCTCTTCTGATGCAAGCCGACCACCGTAACGACGAGGTATGACGGTAAGGTCTTCGATTCCTACGTAAGGGTAAGCGTGCCCGCTGTCAGGGTCGGAGTCAATGCAGCCTCTCACATATCTATCCCCTCTCGAGTCACCAATCGTCTCAATCTCAGGGTCCGCCGTAATGTCTGAGCGTAACCTGGTCCAGCTGTTCAGTGACTTCACCACCACCTTAAGGGAGGCCATCTATGATCACAGCTTGAGGTACGCCAAGAGTCAGCGTTATTGCCTAACGATATACGGACTGATGTATGGTGCACAGCGACCACGAAGTAAGCCATGGACCATGGAACATTTCTGGATTCTACTCACAGACCACATAGATCGACTACCTCAGGACGACACTGCGTTCAACTCTAGGCACGCTCGAAGGTTATCGCAACAATTTGTCGCCTGTCAATCAGCTGCCCTCCGAAGTACTGGAACATATCTTCCGTTTTGTCGTCGCGCCTCTACCGCTCGATCAACATATCATGACATCCACACCCCCTCAACTGAGCTGGGCGCGTTCCCTGGCTCTGGTGTGTTCAAAATGGAGCAACATTGTTCTCTATTCGCCTAGAATATGGTACCATGCCGTTGACCTTTCGCCTCTAATACCAGAGGGCCCTCTGAGCGTGCATCCTCGCTTCGATGGCTGTCTTCATGGGTTGTCCAATATTCCTCTACACCTCTACACCACCTTACCGCCCCGTCAACCATTGGTTTCCTGTGCCGGGCACATGCGTCATCGTCCACCACTAAAAGAGTCCTCTCTTGTGCGAGAGGTCCATCTCAAGGTGGACATACGATACGAATCAGCATTAGCGTCACAGTCACCCTTGCCGCCTCAGGTCGAGCTTCTGTCCATCGTTGCTGTCAAACCGGACGGAGTGTTCCCCTACTTGCATTATATGCCAACGATATACAACGGCGACACAAGGAACCTGAAAGCCCTTATTATCGACTACTTCGCACCATTCCTACCAGGAAACGCCTTTCCGAACCTGATGCACCTCCGTTTGGCCCGCCTCGCTCCACCCGTACTGTCGCTCGCCAACGTCTTCTTGCTTCTCTCGCGGTGTCCACGCCTCGAGACATTCGAGCTAATACTCGACCATGCTCGAGCGCACGATTTGCAACCTGCCGACATACAGGAACCTGGCGATTCTATCCCTCTTCCTTCCCTCCGAGCACTGACACTCGATGGTCTCTACGTGCACGTAGCCCTGGCTATCCTCGCCGGGTTGGACCTCCCCCCGCATATCACTTTGCGCCTGGCCAATCTCGCACTGCCATCCCATACGCAATCGACGTTCTTGCCCGCGGCGCCCCTTCCTTTCCCACAAGTTGTCGCAGCCCTGCGCAACGTCGCCGACCTCACCCGCATGGACGTCTTCGATTGCATTCGCGCTGGACAATCGACGCGTGACTTCCATGTAATTGCGGAGGGCGAGCGCACTGGAGTCTGGATCCATGTCACTGCACCCGAAGCTGACAGCACATCCAATATCCTGGAGCACATCCATACGGAGCTCCCCATGCAGAATTTGCGGATCTTGCGCATGTTCCTTCGCCCAGAGCGCTTTGTATGTCTCCCTCACATGCTCCGTCGGGCGCCGGTTCTCGACACGCTCGTCGTGCGTAGCGAGCGTCCTCTCTCAGGGCCGGAGGCGGCCGCCATCATGGAGACGCTTTCCTCCTCATTGGCAATACCCGGCGTCGTTGACGTACCTGTTCCGGCTCCGCAGCTTGCGTCGCTCGCGGTCGAGATGGACTGCGAGGACGCAGTGATGTCGCTACCTATACTTCAAATGGCGATGTGGCGCGCCCTGAATGACGCTCCTATTGTGTCTGCAACCTTCTCTATCCCTGGCGTCGACGAGCAGGACTGGATGCGCATTCAAGAGCATGTTGTTGAGGGTGTGCATTGTCAGGGTCGGAACTTGTGGGAACCTCCAATGCATGTGTCTCCGATCTGGCTGGTGGAGAACAAGTATTGGGGTGGTACCCATCCGAAACAGGACAATCTGCGAGCTTGGGGTTTGCCCCAGGTGGAACATTCTATGTAAAGCTTTCCTGCGCGTTGCAAACAGTTTTGTTGGTATAGGTGCAAGTCACATAGAGTTCTGTATACACGTACATAGACTGCCCCGTAGATATAGAGATCTGGGACGTTCACTACCGTGACGTCCGATGGTACATCACAATTAAGTAGATTGCATCGGACTCCTACTGTCCGTATCAAGCGCTTTCAATCAATACACTCCTATGTTATAAGTACCTACCAGTATACACAAGCCGGAGTGCATGCATTTATATCGACTGATCATGGCAATGAACGAGACTGACGCCACTCCAACCGATGGGGTGGTGTTTGCGCATGTTAGGATCTAAGGCCGTTACATAACAAGGCCAAATAACACGCCACACGCGTCTTTGGGCATCGAGGACCTGAGGACTTGAGCCTGCGGACATGATGCTGGCGTACGGACAGCAGTCTCGAATTCTCCATGGAACGCCTCTGGTTGATAGCCTCAATGAACTCATCGAGAAGCTCAACATGCCACTCCCTTTTGCTCTGGAAACCCCATTCGACCTCACTCCTGGACTCCTACTTGGCATACTCGAATCTATCTTGGAAATACGGCTCCCTATAGCCGCCTCGATACGTGCCTCACGCGACTTTGCAAACAAAGTGCAAGCCATGAAGGTCTTCCTTGGGATACTGGAGTACGACATCCTTGGAGGACAGGACGTTGGCCTGAGCGAGGTGGACCCGCGGAGACTCGCTGCGGGAGAGGAGGATGAAGTCGAGTTCGTTGGTGAGCTGCTCTGCTGGCTTGGGAGGAAGAGAGGCATATTAGCAGGATCTTCATGCGACAATGAGCTTCCGCCCGCTCTTCCGCTTCGCGCGCGTCGGCGAGCTTCGTCTCCATCTACACATTCCACCGTGACGAGCGGCGCCCACTCCAACCTTTCCATGATGCACACCATACTCGCCGACACTGACACCACCGTTATGTCGACCTTCTCGGAACCCCTTGCTCCCTTGGTGCACCCAGAACTTCCGAACTTACCCTCTCTTCCCCACGATCGCCACCCCCCTACGGGGAGTACTTCACACCCTCCTCAGCCACGGTGTATACACGAGTTGGACGAACCATCGTTTGCGTTCAATGGTTTCGGTGACTTCACCGCCGAGATGTCTGTGTGCCATTGCACTCCTGCGGGCGAAGATGCCGAGGACGATCTGCCGCCCACTCCGGAGACTCCACTACCGTTTCCCTACGAAGGCTGGATTGAGAAGGCGGACGAAAGTGCCGAGTTACAAGTCTACTACCGGCGCAAGACACCACCAGCGTCTACCTCTGCATCATCTTCCGCTGCGCGCCGCGCAATGTCTTATTCCGGCGTGCCTGCTTTCGGCTCTGCATCGCATCCTCATAACCACTCTTCGAGCAGCGGTGGTTCGCGCAGGATAGTGACTCCTCATAATGCTCCGACCGAATACACGCTTGCGCTTTTGAACGAGCGTGCAAGATTGCTGGATGAGTTGGCGAAGGTCCGAGGGACGCCTTCGGTCAGGTAGTGCGTCATCCGTCGGGCAATGGGGATCTCTTCTTGGCTCCTCTTGGTTGGCTGTCCCTCTCCCGTACGTGCGATCTTTCCATTCGTTCTCATGCTATGAACGTCCTTCCGCTTACAAAACGTTCTGGTTCACGCTATTCCTACTGTAGCTTGTGCTTTCATAGGGTGGTCGATAGGTCTACTGGACCTCGCAGACCAGTCCATAGCGTGTCTCATGCTTGACCTGCAATGAAGGTGCGGTTAAGTGAACAATGTATGTACCCATCGTCCTCATTTGGTTAGACACACATGTGACCAACGGGTCAGTTCAAGGAATCTTGATCGGGAGGCTCGGCAGATGATTGGCCCCGTGCTTATGCAGATACAAATCCCCCTTCGCTTACGAATTGTGAACCTTGGCGAGAGCTTTCATAGACTAATACTCATTTAACCACGTCTTGTGTCCAGCGCCCCACACGTCAGACCTTCCAGGCTGACCTGGGCCGGAGCCCTACAGAAGTCGCCTCAAGTCCCTTCACACATTATTGTATGCCGTCTCTTCAAGATTGGCGGCAACGAGTCCTCCTCGACCATGCCTCCTCGCGACGAGTGCTGTACACCAAGCGGCAAAACCGCGGGTCTCGCCTCTTCTCGAACCTCGCAGCGGTCCGTCTCAGTGGCAGGACTCGGAGCATCGCCACGAGTTCACAGACGCACACATCACCGTATCGATAACCCCGATCGCCACTATGGTCCGTACGAGCGCAAGGCGATCCCGGGAAAGAAGGGGAAGCAAGTATGAAGGGAAGTGAGAGGAGCGTCCTCGCGTTAACCTCGGTTGCGGCCTCTTGAAGACCTATGCGCCACGGAACCGTCTGCGTACCGACGCGCGCCGTGTGTATGGTCTTGTATGGCTCGCGATGGAACTGCCGAAGTCCGGACCACGGACGCGGGAGAATGGGCGCAACTGGTTAGTTTGTGTCTACGAAGAGGCCCGAGGGTCGCACGAAGGTGCAGAACGCGAGCTTGTGAGACAGGTGCGCGCCGGTTTCCATATGTGCCCATTTACTGCAGTTGTGTCCGCTGGCCGTCGTCCGTCCGTCCGTCCGCCGCTTGCCAGGGGCACACTCCAGCCAGCATCCCAAGTCGAGGCTGCTGGCTTGCCGCGGCGCATCGATGACCCCCCTCCCATCCGCACGACGTCCGGGCCTGCCGGCGAAAGCGCGGAGAGCACGCGCGCAAGGGGTCACATCCTGGCACCCTGCGAGCCGCCGGCTCATCTGGACTTGCCTGGAGTGTCGATCGCGACTCGCGAGGATGACACGCACGCGTCCGCGTTGTCCCAGTCTGCCACCAAGGTCCTGGCGAGCGTCATTCCCGTATGCATCCGCACTCTCAGAGCTTCCACTATGGGGCCGCACCCACGTTATGACGCACTCTGCTTCGAAGGTCGACCCGGACCGTGCAACGGACGGCGTCTGAAGGCAGTCCTGGGACGCATGCGCACCAAGCTCTCCTTGTGAGGGGTGCGGGTGCGAGGGAAAGAGGCTTTAGGCTCGGGCCCAGGCTAGGGGGACGGACTTATCGAGATCGGACGTGGTCATCGGGAAAAGGCATTGAGGAGACGGCGGGGAGAGGGGAGTTAAGTCCGATAAGATTACGGACGCCCCTCGAACGAAAGAATCCGAAGGCAGGCAGCGCGTGGCGTATGTAAGGCTGAACCTTGCTCGTTCCTGCTTCTCCCTGGACGCGTGGGAGGCGCAGACTGTACCCGGGGGCGGCGCGCGGCGTGGGGATGCACGGAAGCCAATGGTGGCAACTTCAAACACACCGAGGAGCTAGCCAGCTTCACTATACGTCCGCAATTCTGTCCACAGCACCGGCGCGGGCGCACGGTCTGGAGCCGTGAGGAGGGTCAGGTCAAAGAAAGCGTGCGGGGTGCAGTCAGTGTAGCACCAAATGAGCGTGCTGCGAGCACATGCACCTACCCGCGCGTTGCACCGGTACCCTGTAGCCAGGAAGAGCGCGACGGCCGCAAGGGCACAATTGCAATGTCCGAGCTCGAGCTTGGGCTCGAGCCTCTCGACTCTCGAAAGCGCCGGCGACCTCCCCGGTGAACCCGGTAAGGTCAACGTTCTCGGACAACCCACACACCACGTCCGCCACCGCGATAACAGGGAGCCCTCTCGCAGCGCGCTGCAGAGCGTCCACTGGAGGAGACCGCCCATGCAAGTATCTTTGATAGAGATAGACAATTCTCCGCTCGGAGGTACTCTGCGCCTATAGCAAGGGATCTGCCGATCGAAGGACGAGAGGAGAGGTGGGCGAAACGAGCGCGGGGTAAACTTAATTGTGCGGTTCGCATTCTCGATGTGGGGAAGGCGGGGGAAGCCATAGGGTCCAGTTCGGAGCAACCTCGCTTCAACCCCGCACGCCGTACCCGCCATCAGTCCTCTCTTGCACACTCGCTCGCCTTATCGAGCTGGTTTGGCGCAATACTTGCGAGGACGATCCGTGTGGGGGGGCGACAGGGGATGACCTTAACGCCATCCTCTTGGGGTTTGGCGGCGGGCGTTTCGATCGGCGCCTAAGGGCGCCAAGAATGTATGTACATAGAACGGCCTCGCGAGGAAAAAATAAACGATCTCGTCAAACACTCGAGAGCATAGTTGAGTGGTAGAGAATCCGCAGCCAGCCCACACGGGCTAGAATTGAGATGGAGTTGCCTAGGCAGAATTTTGCTTCTCGGGCAGACGATGACGAGCGAACAAGATTACGGTTCGTCGGGACAGAACGTTATGCGCGCGACGCACGGATGCCTTCGCGTTCCATATGGCAGGTCTTCGTTCCTGAGGAGGTTTGCGGCAGTTGCCTCCACGCTCAAGTCGCCGTGATACGGAACGGAGGCGGGATGGCGGTGTATGTTGGTACGTAGTCACCGAACTGCTTCGAGCGGCTCAGCCTCGGGGTCCGCGCGAAGGGCATCCATGAAGGTGTGAGCGAACGCCGTAGAATGCATTGCATTGCAGACGCTGCACTGCATGACCGCATGTACAACGTGCTGTATACGAGCGGGTAGCCGGGGTAAACAGGAAACGAAGGCAAGCCTGGATCGCACCGTCGGTGGACAGTCAACCACGCTGGTGTACACCCGCGCAGCGGAGGCAAGTTGAAGACGCCTGCTGTGCCGTACGAACGGACTCCTATGACGCCGTGAAGTCAATGCCCTCCGTGAGGGTTTGCAAGTTTGGAAATGCAAACACTCGTGTTGACACGGCACCTTCGGCAACCATTACGGGCGTGTATGAGTTCTAGGAACATCAGCTTCTGAACAGAGCGCGGATATGGCCGCACCGGGGTAGAGACCAATGGTTCGGTTCAAGAAACGAGCGTGGTTCTTGACTTCGGAGCGTTCTCTGATTTCTGTCGTTTGCGCCAGGACGCGTCCCGAGCAGTCTCGAGCACAGAAAAAATCGCAAGCCGCTGCCCGCTGCCGTGAGCGTGACCGTAGTCAAGGGGCCGCATGACCTGCAACGACCTCTGAGACGCGATGGTAACGTACGCTTACCGCCCGTGAACCGCGTGCGTACGCGCGTCCGGGCAGCGTCCAGAAGTCATTTGAGGTTGAGATGAAGGCCGTATGTCGTACATTGCGCTCGGGTGAAGGTTCAACGGGAGTTGTCGGGGCTAGTACTATGATCCCTGGGAAAAGATAGACAGGGCGAGGCCGAGTCTGCTCATTGACATCAGCCTGTACGATGGGATTGGCAGCGAGCTGGAGCGGGGCGCTGGGGACAGACCGACGTCACAGCTTTGCGAGTTCTTGTGGAGGAGGCGAGGGTTTGACAGGGCGCGATGGGAATCGTCTATCTTGGGCCAGACTGGGCAGGGCGAGAAGCGATCAGCGTGTTGCGGATTGAGAGGGGCATCTTGAGAGTTATCAAGGGTATCAGAGGGACATGGAGCGTGCTAGACCTCGGTATCGTCACGACCATACTACGTCTCGCCGTTGGAGGACTGGCCGGATGCGGCGGTCGTCGGACAGATCGGGCGGGGCAGATGTGAGAGCGAGGGCCTGTCAGTGGAGCAGCAGCGTCGGTATCGGCGTCGAGATAGATTGGTCTAAGACATGATGTGGATGATAGGAGCAAGAACGGATTGGAATTGCGAGGATGGTTTGCACGACGAACAAGACGGACTGGGAGACCGGAAGGAGAAGTCCCCGTGGGGAGGCGGAGATGTGTGATGCCTGTGATTCTGCGAGAGGAATCTGGAGATAAGTGCACGATCCAGGACGCGATCGGTGCGGTGCCAAAGGGTCGTGCGTGCGCGTCATGCGCATCTCAGATGGTGGATTGCCGTCCATTGCCGCTCGTTCCTGCCCCGCATTTGCCAAATGGGAACGCGATAAGGGGCCGAGCGAAACGTGCGTCGAGGGTCGGGCGACGACGGACGTGGCACGCCGGTGCGCCCGAGCGAAGGCGAGAGAGGGGGCAGGGGCATGAACGTTTGAGCAGAAAAAAAGAGAGGATGAACGATGAGAGTGGGACTGCAAGGAGAGGAGATCTGCAGGCTGGCCGGGGCCGGAAGTTCGTCGGAACGAGGGAGGTGTGCTATCGGAGGCGACGCTGCCATATGCGGCAGGGGGCTCCGGAGGCGACGTGCGCGGTGGGCTGGCGTTGGCTGGCGGTGGCGGAAGATGGCGAAACGTATCTCGCGACGACCCCTCCAGTCTGTCAGCCTCCTGCAGTCCCCGCCGCCCTCCTTGTTTTTCTCCCCCACCGGCCCAAGTCGTCCGACCTCGTCCAAATTTCTCTCTCCACCCCCGAGGCTTAAGCGCAGCTCGCAGGCTGCAGCACTCCTCTCAGTCCCCACGGCGCCCAGAGGTTGAGACAACACGACCATCTGCCACCCCTGGCTGATATCGCCCACAGCCTTTGTCCGGTCAGCCAGTGCACGCCCACGTTCCCCCAGCGGCAGCACACTCTTCTTCAGGCGCTTTCTCTCCCCGCTTCGCTCTCGCCCTCGTCCTCTGCTTCTCCCTCTTGCTCCCCGTCTAGAATCTGGTCGGATCATCTGCGGTGTGACCCTCATCTCGTCCATATCCTCAACCCACCCTCGCCTTCCTCCTTTCACTCCTCCTCCGCCAGTCACCACCTTCACCGCCCATTCTAGTCAACGCGGGGTAATCCCCACACTCCATTTCCTCCCCTTCGCCGCACCGTCTTCCACCGACTCCCTCCCGAACCCTAGCCCCTGCTCAGATCTTCTCTCGCTTCCCATTACATTATTCTCCTGACGGTCAGTTCCATATACGTAACTTCTCCAACCGCTCACTACTAATACCCTCCCTTCTCCTGCCCTGCCCTCCTATCGCCTCGCCATGGATATCTGCTCTATCGTTCACTACCCAAAAGACATGGACCCCATGCCGTCGTCTCCTCCCGCTCCTACTCCCTCCCAGGACAAGGTCGCCGCTCGCCCATACAAGTGCCCGTACCCCCTTTGTGGTCGTGCTTTCAGCCGACTCGAGCACCAGGTATGTCCCCGCCCTTGCCCCGCACTTCACTCGGTCCTCATCCTTCCCTGTGTTTGCTAGACCCGTCACATACGTACCCATACAGGAGAGAAGCCCTTCGAGTGCACGTTTCCTGGCTGCGAGAAACGTTTCTCCCGCTCCGACGAGCTCACGAGGCATTCCCGCATACACAACAACCACGATGCACCGCATCATGTCGGCACTGTCGCCTCAAGTCATGCCGTCCACAAGGCCAAAGGCAAAGCAAAAATCGAGCATGTAGCCGACGGCCCTATGGAGATCAGCGCTGGCAGATTCTCGGCCGGAGTCTCGATTGCTGATGCGGAATACATTTCGAGAGGGTCGAGCATGCGTGTCAAGAAGAAGGCCAGGAGTCGTGCTAATAGCGACGATGAGGTGCGTTTGACAACGTACAGTCTTTGGGGACCGTCGATGTTTCCTTTCATATCGCGCCATGCTGATCTTTCCCTCTCATAATACTTCCAGGATGAGTCCTATGCGCGGCCAACTGCGCTGTATTCTGCCGACCCCACTGTTCACGAATACCCCATATCGCACCTACGGCCCGCCCGCCCGACCGACCACATCATGCCTAACCCCAACGCATTCTCTGCCTTATCGAGCGTTGCTATGGAGGAGCTATATGCTCTCGAGCGCGACGAGGCTCTGAGAAGGGCACAATACGAAGTTCGCCATTTGGAGGCACTTCGACGTGCGGAGTATGAGGCGCGGCATGCCGACATCCTGTCTGTTCACGGCAGACTTACCAAGAGCGCGACCACCACGCCCCTCGGCACCCCGTTCTACCCGTCCCATCACCCGGCCGCCGACGAAGGTGGATATTTTGGCGTCTCGAAGGAGCGCGAGATGGACCACGACGAGGAGGCTATTACTGTCAAGCAAGCTCGCAGGCGGAGCATGGGTAGTTCTAAGCGCGAGCTCCTGACGCTGCACCCTCATTCATCTGGCCACGTAGTCGACAGCGCGCAGCCGCATCCTAGGACCCACGCCTCTTCACATGTGCCGCACGGTCACGGACACTGGTCGCATCCCTATCACCATCCCGCAGCGAATAGGCCGCATTTGCACCCCGGACACGACGAATCACCCTCCCCGATCAGCTCTGACTCCGACTCTATACATGCGGTGCAGTCACCTCCACAGGTTTCGCCTTCAGCGCCCCACCGTCAGGCCGCCCATGGGGTCAAAGTCCCAGGTAGCTCCGAGTTCGCGTTCACTCCTTCGACGAGTCCATTCCTCGGCGGATTGCGTACCCTCAACATCCATTCCTCCGGCCCTTCACGTGCCCCGTCACCCTTCCGCCTCCCACCGCCGAGCCTCGAAAGCCCAGTGGAGGAGTACGGCCATTACTATGACGCCCGCAATCGTAAAATTAGCGCTGCTGGCAGTCCTCCGTCTGTGAGCGTGATCAGCGGACGTATGGCCAAGCGTAGCAGTTCTGGCGACCTCGTGGCGTACGGCCTTGCGCACGGCGTTTCCGCGGACCACTTCGCGATGCCTCCTCCGAGCTTCCACATTCCATACACCAGCGACAGGACCTCGACGACTGCGCTTCCTACCCCGCAGCTCTCCAGCGGACCGAGCAGCAGCGGGAGCAGCCCCCGCAGTCGCACACAGTCGCTCATCTTCGCGGATGCTTCTAGCGCGTCGAGTTCGCGTGCTTCGTCGCCTCCCCCCGGGCCTTTGGGCCACCACAGTCGTGCTGGACCGCACGCACAGCATCATCATCATCACCATGCCCACCTTGCCCACTCGGTGCGTGCAGCGTTCGGGATGACGCCCATTCATCCGCGCGTGGTACGTGCTGCACCGCCCGCAGCGCATGCGGACACGATCGTGACCACGACTGGATTTGCCAGCAGCAACAGCAGGGCCGAGTCGGTCCCGGCCTCTCGTTCAGCTTCGCCCCCCATCAAACTGCCGCCGCTCAAGTTGCCGTCGTCGCCTTCGAGTCCGCTGAACCGTCCCGATGCGTTGGCGGAGAAGGAGACGCGGAGACGGAGCCTCGATGGGGCGGTGAGCGAGATGAGCCTGCGTGACCGCGAGCGGGAAGCGAAGACGAAAGTCGAGCTGCCTGGATTCAGCGAGTTCGCGGCGGCGTCTGGACTCGGGGCGTGAGGTGAACCCGGTCGCGGGAGAACACTCGCCATCCGCGTTGTCGAGGCCTCTGCGCTTTCGGCGGGGTTGTGACTTCCCAGGAGATCGTCGAAGGCGTTCATTTCCGAAATTCGAGGAGAGAAAAGTCGAAGAGGGCAGGGAGAGTGACAGAGAAGAGAGAGGAGACAGACTAGAGTTGTGTTGTTCGCCGTGTACGATTCCGGTTGTGTGTTTCGCTCGGTGTTTCCGCTCCATCGTTCATCGCCCCCCATGATACCCGCCTCGGACGAGCCTCCGTAGCCTCAGGCCAGCGTAGTTAATATCCCATCTCATTCCATCCCATTATAGACTCCCCCACTCTGTTATTGCATCGCGCGTTCTTGTGTATCACCATTTCCCACCCGTGCACTGTCGTCGTCATCATCATCAGATTCTCCATTCCATCCACACCTTTTTGCTGCCACCGTCTGCTTAGAGTTAGCCTGCACACATACGCCTAATTTTAGCCATGACTTCGTGACGTGTTCGAAGTCGTCCCGAACGGCTTGAACGTTTGACCGGACTTTCTCTCTCGGACTTGCGCTTCACATTTGCGATTTTCGTATAGACATCCCCTCCGCATGCATATGTTCCATAGTATAGAGATTGGAGAGACGATTCAGCCGATTACCCCGACGCCGTGCCCGCGCACTTTCTCCGGGGGTTACTGTTGACAGCTCTTCCGACCTGACTCTCTTGAGGGCTTTATTACCCCTTGGCTTCTGGACGCTTGACGATTGGGCCTATGCATATTTCCAGCCTCGATTTCTCCGGCCGCTCGTCTATGTTGTACGTCTTCATATTGATCCTCGAGTGAGGATGGAGGGAGGCTCCTACCGCTGTCTATTTCCTTGTCATCATATTTTGCATTAGAGTCGCCTATAGAGTGTGTATATGAATGATCATGATTATCCAGATCGTACTGTAAACATAGCGACAATTTATTCCATCGTTTACCCTACATAGATACGTTTCAAAATTCCCTGAGCCAGACTCGGAGCTCCAGCGGCCTGCCGTGGTACTGTCTTCATGCCGGTTGGTGACCGCGGCATACTGGCGAAGGTGCTTGGAACGCACTAGTGTACGTGACCTAAACCATCCGATTCAAATCGAAGAGGTTGCGAAAGTGTGACACTTACAAGCGCCCGTGCGCGACGCGGCGGGTTCGCGCCTTCTGAGCGCGTTTCCGCCCTTGAGTTACATAACAACCCTATCCCTTTCTTCCACACTCATCTGCTCGTGTAAACCAGGCCTCCCTCGGCGCGTCGGCGAGTCTGAACGAAGAGGTGAACAGAGCAGAGGTCCCTACAAGAGCAACTAGATCATGGCGCCAAATATTGCATACTACTGCCCTTGTCTGGCCGAATCCCCGCACCCACCACCACCCCAGCTCCCGTCGTCGTCCTACAGCTTCCATGCGCTCCACAACCTGTTCTTCTGTGAGGAATGCGACGCTGTGCGATGCAATCGCTGTGTCTCGGTAGAGGTGAGCGGGTACTACTGCCCGAACTGCCTCTTTGAGGTGCCCAGCGCGAGTGTCCGGGCGGAGAAGAATCGGTACGTGGCTCTGGCCATTTCTGCCCCCATACACAGCTGGATGACTGAACGTTGTCACGGAACGTGGGCTGCAGATGCGCGCGTAACTGCTTTCTGTGCCCGAATTGCAGGAATACGCTCACGGTCGTGCCTTCGGACCCGCCGGAGAACGTCGATAGCAGAATGTCTCCGATCGTGGCGAGCACGCTTGGGGAGCCCCCGTTCTTCCTGTATTGCAACCACTGTCGGTGGGACTCGGCGGAGGTTGGGATCACTTTTGAGAAGCCGACGGGCCTTGCAGGTGCGTAATCTCTGTCGCGCACGCACAAAGAAAGCTGCACACACTCCACGCACACGCATGCTCACGCCCATCAAACAACCGCCCTCTTCCGTCACTCGCCCTCGCGAACGCGAACGCATACAACCCGGATCCCCGACCGCCCTCAGCGCAGCTGCAGAAGTTTGAAGACTCGGCCCCGGAGTCGCTCGAGTTTGAGCGGCTGAAGGAACACTTTGAGCCCTTCCTACGTGCATCCTCTTCCTCTACCGCCATCCCCAGCGCATCCTCACATCACGTGCATACGAACCCCATCACAGCTGCAGCGTCGAATGCGCTCGCGCGCGACATCCCTGGGGTGAGCAAGTACAATCCCCTCTCGCGCTCGCGGATCGGTCGAGAGAAGGGTGCGCACCGGCAAGAGTACCCGGACTACAAGAGCAGGGTCGAGATTGCGAACGCGGCGACGCTGAGCGGAGAGGTCGATGTCGAGTTCCTAAGGCATTTGGAGACCGTGAGTGAGGTGGCTGCGTTGGAACAGAGGTGGACGAACAGTTGGGTTTCGCCGTTGCGCGCAAGGTGAGCTCCGAATGCACACGTTCACCCCTTCAGAAGCTGACGAGTCTTGATTTAGCGACTTGAAGCCGCTGCGAATACCGCTGCAGAGCAAGAAGTCGAAGCGATGTCCGAGCTGCCGACACATTCTGATCAAGCCAGAGCAGAAGGCGCAGTCGGTGCGCTTCAAGATCAAGCTCGTCGCTGCCAACTACCTGCCCGCCATCACCGTCACGCTCCCGCACGCCCAGGCGGCGATAGAGATGATGAAACGGACGGCCCCGAAGACAACGTCCGCCGCGGTGGCTGCGGAGGAACAGCAGGCGGCGGGAGCGCTCATCGCGGGTCACTCGTACTCGTTCCACCTCGCGTTCACCAATCCGCTGTACGACCCTATTCAGATCCGCCTCGCGAAGGCAGTCACTCCTGCGCAGGTGGGGGAGACTGACGCGGAGGCGGCGGAGCGGGCGCGACGGAGCATGTTCCAGATTCAGCTGCCGAGCACCGCGTTCCCTGTCGGCGCGTTCGCGGAGGCATGGGAGTACGACGATGAGGATGAGGATATGTTCCTGGACGATGAGGGCATGGAGATTGTGGAGTCGCGAGGAAAGAAAGGCAAGGACGGGCGGGCCGGCAAGTCGCGCACGGTCGGTATCGTCGAGAAGAGGGCGAACGTGACGATTGTGAGTGGGGAGGTGCTCATTCCCAAGGAGGCCCGTGGAGACGTCAAGGTGAGCGTTGCAGCTTGTTTGCTTCCGTGTTTCATGTCTGCGGTTGCGTCAATTGATAATGCTTGCTGACGACGATGCGACGCTTGCAGTTCAACATGCTAGTATCATACACATACAGGTCAGACGACCCCGAGCCATCCGAGGAAGCTCAAGTCGGGACACCGTCAAGATCACATGCGACGAGCAAGGGTCCAGAGATGAAGAACTTTTCGTTCTACACTGTTGTCGACCTTGGACCCATCATGTATCGGGAGGAACCCAGGCTGAGCGCAGAGCTGTGATAGACATTATTACTTGCGTAGAGCGATGCGTTCGGTTTGTCGGGCTGTGTGATTAATACATGGTGGATCAGGTGCGCTGTCGGCCGCTGCTGTGAGGAAGGCAAAGCTACCATCCGCCACCCGGGCCGTCCAATGGGGACGGGAGCTGATGAGCCAATCAGCGCTCGGACAGGATTGCTGATGTCTGCGGACAACAGTACAGGGCAGCGTACGGTATCCAGGTACCGCGGCTCGCTTTGATGAACAACCCAACGCCCGCGCAAGTTCTCTCTTTCTCTCTTCTCCAGTCTCTTGCCCTTGCCGTTCCGTTTTCTTTCTCGTCCTCGGTTCTTTCATTCACGCCGTACCCGTTCATTTTGCATGTGTCGGCAGAGCCAGACATAACATTCCGCTCATTCCAACGATAAGATTACGGCTATGGCGTCGAGCGTCTCTCAGAATGCAACCCCTTCGCCGCTGGCCGAGACGACCCCGACCCCGACAGTGACGATATCATTCGCGGCGAACGACTCAAACTCGGTCGCGGAGAGCTCAGAGGGCCCTCGTCCTCAGGCTGAGCCTTTGCCGAGGAAGCGCGGGGAAATAGGCTTTCACGAAGGTGTCCAAGATGTGCCCGGAGGAGAGCGTCAGGCGAGTCCCTCAACTCCATCTCTTCCCGAGCGACATCCCGCCGATAGGGAACAGCCTGCCTCGTCTGAGGCGGGCACGTCCTCTGGCGAGCCTCCGCGCAGCCCATCGCGCGCCGAATCGACGAACACAACGACGACGACAGAGTCGGCCGGGAAGCGGAGCCTCATCTCGTTCCTCAGGCCGAAACGGATACCCACTGTCGGCGGCCTACGTCTCACCACCCTGGGCCTCTTTCTCTTCCAGTTCTCCATCTTCGCCGCTACGATCACCGGTTGGGTCCTCGTCGTGACGCGCATGCAGAAGTCCTCGTCCCATTCGGACCCTGCACCGCCGCCCAAGTCCACAGGAGCGAACACTGGGAGCGACAGCGACGGCCCAGAAACAAGCGTGTTCAACACGACGTCCGCACAGATCTTCGTGCACGTCGCGTTCGGGATCGTTTCCCTCGCCGAGCTCATCTTCCTCGAACGCTCCGTCTTCCGGCTGCGCGCCGAGCGATACGGGCACGTGCACCCAGGCGAGATTCTCCCTCGCGCCCAGCGGCGCGCAGAGCAGGAGGCGAGTATGGGATTCGCGCCGTGGAACCGTCCGCCGCTCCCGACGTACGCAGCCGCGCTCGCGCAGTCCGGCGTCGGCACCGGCGACGTCGAGGACAACATTATCGCTATACCCCCGCCGCCGGCATACGGCCACACCCGTGGCAGTAGGCTCCTCCTTGCTGGCTTCTTGCCCGACACCCTGCGGGCTCAGCGGCCGAGGAGCGATGGATCGATGCAGAGCAGGGGAAGCAACAGGAGCAGCAGGAGCTCTAGGAGAGAGGAGGGCGAGGAGGGCGACCGGCCGAAAAGCTACATGAGCACCGACCCTGAGTGGGAGGCTCGTTGCGACGCGGACCGGGCCCTCGTGTTGGAGGAGACGTTGGCACAGTTGGAAGAGGGTAATGCACGGAGCAGGCACTCATAGGCGTTGCCCTCTTGGGTCTTGGTCGAGCAGGTCCTCGGGAGGTGGTGGGTGTTGGGTGTTGGTGTTGGTGTTGACGTGGCCGATAGGCACTTGGTGAGCCTCCAGCTAATATTCTCATGAGCGTTGCTGACATCCAGGTACTTGTAGCTCGTGACTCGTCGATCGAAAGTCCTGCCAACCGCTGGCTGAACAGCCGAGCGGTACGTGCTGCGGAAGTCCTGGTGGAGAGACGAAGTGGGGATTGGTTGGACTGATTCCTGGACTTGTGGTGAGTATCCCCGACCTGCCTCACGACTGGCGGCTAGCTAGCCCACCCATCGGGCTCGCTGCTGATCAAACGCCACGCTCATCATCTGCTCAGGTATATTATTGACCGGACAATTTTTGGCCTGCCTTCTTCCTGCGATCTTTGTATGTTGTTACTGTACCTGTCCAGCTGTCCTCCGACTATCAAGTCATGCGCTCTCTTGGAACCCTGTGGTCCTTGTGCACAGTCGTGAAACTCAGGGCCACGCCAATGTGTTCACCCGTAAAGAACCCTGGATGGTTTCGACATCCTCCTCGCAGCGCATGTCGTGGTGTTCTGATCATCATTGTTCGGCGACTTCTGACGAGACGAAGAGACAGTGGGAACGGCGGTGATCAACACGCTGAGGATGCTTACAATGGAAATTTGGAATTTCGTAGCGGTGAGAACTTGGCGTGTCAGTGATATTTTGACACGGCTGAGTGAACGGTTGCTTCATAGGGAATTTACCCCTAGAAAACTTGGGAGGCACGTATCGATACCTCGTGTCGAACAACCGCTCGTTCCCAGCATCTAGGGAACCCACTTGTAGCCGTTCGGTGCGCATCAAACGATGGAGTGTCTTAGACGTTCAAATTCTGCAGTGAATATGACGCAGACATATGATCAGGACGGCGTCGAACACGGTCGGCGTGAAAACACGCAGCAAGGATCAGCAATGAGTCCTCGGCAGGGCAACTTGGTTGTGTTTCCATCCCAGAGAACTCCAGAAAGTCTATCGCCGCTACCGACGTAATGACGAAGGGT
Source organism: Coriolopsis trogii (assembly GCA_020543525.1). NCBI lineage: Eukaryota > Fungi > Basidiomycota > Agaricomycetes > Polyporales > Polyporaceae > Coriolopsis > Coriolopsis trogii. The sequence continues at coordinate 1,341,234 of JAHYIO010000023.1, read as the reverse complement.
CGGGTTCAGTATCCCCTTGTGGTTGGCGAGACCAGTCGACCCCGATTGTCAGTGATCGCGCACGCAACAATGAAACATCTGCAAAAGCCAAAGGTGTCGCACCGCGCCACATTGTATTGACGTACCGCCACGAAAGATGTCACGCATGTCTTGGACTAGGCAAGTGTCCCGCCCGTTGGCTGCCGACGTCACAATTCTGGGGCTAGAAGCGGGTCGGAAACGTACACAGACCCCGCAGTTAGGAAGTTTGCAGCGGTAACCATCTTACGAGGTGCTATATCCGGTGATTAGGCCCGCAAACCCCAGGTGAAAAGCCTCGATGGGCGATCTCTGTGAGAGTTTGCGGCCGTAGGCACGGATTTGTTTGGGAAAGCCGGCGGTGTGGGGGAGCAGTAGCCGGACCCCACAGAAGCACGTGTCACCATGCTAGCGTCGGATCAGAAAAGTATATGGGTTGTCGAAGATTTGACTTTTCTTGCGCGAGCAGCGCCATGAATTCAGCAAGTGAGAGACGAGCGCGACAGTGCGCAGGAGTTTTCCTGAGCAGAGGCGGTTCCCAAGCTCGTCGACCGCGTGGTCGTGACGCTTGCACTGTTGCATCGTTGTCAGCGCCGAAGGGGGAGCGCACAGACAGCCGCTCGACGACCTGCGCGGGGAGCTCGACGCCCACCACCATCGTCGACGTCTCTGTCGCCGTCTGAGCGAGGAGCAGCTGCGGTCCCGACAACTTGATTCGATGCGCCTGTGTGCAGCCTACACCGTCGGCCGCTGGCTATGGCTAAGCTTATACGCCCACCGGCATCAATCTGGTAGTGACACGACCATGCACCTCATCACTCGTCGTCTTCCATGCTGACCGCCTGACCTGTTCCTCGCTCCTCCGCCTGCACATGGCACCGGTTCATCCTCGTCATGGGTAGCCTCCATTTGGGCGCAGACAAGGCGCGTGAATAGTATAAATACAGCCCAGGGCTTGCTCGGGTTCTACACTGGCAGCTTCCCGTCCCCCGTCGTCGTCAGTACACACATTCCCTCGTCACTCTCGTTTTCGAGCTTTGACCGCGATGCGTTTCATCCTCCTGGCGTCGCTTGTCGCTCTCGCCACTCGTGCACTCGCGCAGACCAGCCAGGCGGAGGCGTACATTGCCTCTGAAGCTCCCATTGCCAAGTCTGGCCTTCTCGCGAACATCGGCCCCAGCGGGTCCAAGTCCCACGGCGCCAAGGTAGTATGCCCTCGCTTGTCGATCCACGTCGGTTACAGTGCTGACACATGACCGCGTTCAACCCTGACAGGCGGGCATTGTCATTGCGTCCCCGAGCACGTCTGATCCCGACTACCTCTACACCTGGACTCGCGACTCGTCTCTCGTGTTCAAGACAATCATCGACCAGTACACCACCGGCGAAGACACCTCTCTCCGCACCCTCATCGACCAGTTTGTCTCCGCCGAGGCCACTCTCCAGCAGACGTCCAACCCCAGCGGCACCGTCTCCACCGGTGGTCTCGCTGAGCCCAAGTTCAATATCGATGGCACCGCTTTCACTGGTGCATGGGGTCGTCCCCAGCGTGGTAGGTGTCCTCCGGCGCTGCGGCGTGCGCTGAAGTAGACAGTCGCTGACGTTCGACATGCAGATGGCCCGGCTCTTCGTGCGACCGCCATCATTACCTACGCCAACTGGTTGTTGGCGAACGGCAACGGCACCTCCTACGTCACCAACACCCTCTGGCCTATAATCAAGCTTGACTTGGACTATGTCCAGAACAACTGGAACCAATCCACGTAAGTCTGGCCTATGGAAGACAGTCGTTGGCGAAACAGCGCTTACGCCCGTGTTCAGATTCGACCTGTGGGAGGAGGTCAACTCTTCGTCGTTCTTCACCACTGCTGTTCAGCATCGTGCTCTCCGGGAGGGTGTCGCCTTCGCCAACAAAATCGGTCAAACTTCGGTCGTGAGCGGATACACCACCCAGGCTGCTAACCTTCTCTGCTTCTTGCAGGTCAGTGCACATGTGCAGCACGAATTCTTCACGCAGTGAACTGACAATTACTACTATAGTCGTACTGGAACGGAGACGCCGGATACATTACTGCTAACACCGGCGGTGGTCGGTCCGGCAAGGACGCAAACACCGTTCTAACTTCCATCCACACCTTCGACCCTGCCGCCGGATGCGATGCTACCACTTTCCAGCCATGCTCTGACAAAGCTCTCTCCAACCTCAAGGTGTACGTCGACGCCTTCCGATCCATCTATAGCATCAACAGCGGTATTGCAGCCAACGCTGCCGTCGCCACCGGTCGCTACCCTGAGGACGTCTATTACAATGGAAATGTGAGCCAACTCTCCTTCCTGTCCATGCAGATGGTTGACATAGCTTCTTACTTTTCCACTAGCCCTGGTACTTGACCACCTTTGCCGTCGCCGAGCAGCTTTACGACGCTCTCATCGTCTGGGACAAGCTCGGTAGCATCAATGTGACCAGCACCTCCCTTCCTTTCTTCAAACAGTTCTCCTCCAGCATCGTCGCCGGCACCTACGCCAAGAGCTCGTCCACCTACGCGACGCTCACGTCCGCAATCAAGACTTTTGCCGACGGCTTTATCGCTGTCAATGCCAAGTACACTCCCTCCAACGGCGGGCTCGCCGAGCAGTATCAGAAGAGCGGCGGTGCCCCAATTAGCGCTGTCGACCTCACCTGGAGCTACGCTTCCGCCCTGACGGCTTTCGCTGCTCGCGAGGGCAAGACCTACGCCGGCTGGGGTGCTGCTGGTCTCACTCTGCCCTCTACGTGCTCTGGCAACTCTGGCCCCAGCGTCTCAGTGACATTCAAGGTCCAGGCTACGACGACCTTCGGTGGTCAGTCCTTGCGATCATAGTACGTTCTATGACATGCTGAAGTTACTGTTGACAGAAAACATCTACCTCACCGGCAACCAGGAGGCCCTCAAGAACTGGTCGCCCGATAGCGCCCTCCTCCTCTCCTCCGCTGACTACCCTACCTGGAGCAGTACGTATTCCTTCTTGACATGGCTTGAGTAAGATCGATTAATAATGCGGTGATCGCAGTCACGGTCAGTCTTCCTGCCAACTCCGTTATCGAGTACAAGTACATCCGCAAGTTCAACGGCGCGGTGACCTGGGAGTCGGACCCCAACAACCAGTTCACGACGCCCGCCGACGGCTCCGTCACGCGCAACGACAGCTGGCGGTAATAGCTCGGATGTTCCTCCGCCACCGCAAGGTTTTCTGCGGGACCAATGTGGATTGTGTACGTGTGTTTCTGCGTTTCCGGAGATACCGTGGGCGTTGGTGGGAGAGCCGCGCTCCAAACCAAACCAAAATACTCAGATCGATGCCTCATCGGATCAATCCTTATAATTCTTGCCTCTTGCATTTGGAAAATGGTGTTGTATCATAGCCGCATGGGTGCGGTGCCTTTCGTTCGCTGCCGATCAATTGTTTGCGTTCGTGTGCGCGATGTGTAACTTTGTGCGATCGAGGCGCGACACCTGCCGGACACTTGCCGGACACTCGACCCTGTGCCACCAGAAGGGAGTTGTTGGTCCGTTCGAGTAGGTACACGGGTATGGACGGATTACGGCTCCGCATAAGGAGGCCTTGGCCGCCGTATGCAGGTGACAGTCCACGTAAGCGTGTTTTTGTTCTTTGTTTGATCTGTTGTGTTGTGTCGAGCTCGTCTGGTCTACGGTACGTATGATGTAGTAAGTACCATCATTCAGCGCAATGGGACAAAAGGTATAGGCAAGTCAGTCCGTACCGTCCGCCTTCTATCAGTCGTTATACAAGCCCAATCTCGCCCCAACATACACAGTGTAAATTGTAAAGTAGACTTCATGTTCATATAGTCGGTCACTACCCAACATACTAGACGCGAGTTCGTACCTGATATCTGAACCATTGCTGGTGTTCTGGAGCCTGGTTGATTCCGTGAAGTGCGCGATGGGTTGTATATCAGTGTGTTTCTGCATCGACTCGGAGCGGTCCGGGTCCTCCGGAGGCATCTTGACTGCATATTGAACCCTTACTATGTTCTTATGTGCTGACAGACAGCAACGGGCTGGTGCCTCCGAGTCAAGTCCAGCGTTGCCATTCAGATGCATTCGAATAAATAAGGGGTATACATTGGAATAATGCATTCACGACAGCGGTGCAGCTGCTCAAGCGAGCTCAGCAAAGCCCACTGCATTGTCGTCGGCAGAGAACACCGTGTAGACGTTCTTCATGAGGCTGAAGAATATACGAGTGCATATTTTATGAGTACATGAGACGGATCATACCATGGCAGAGAACTCACGTATCACCGAGGAGCCAGACACCATCGCCCAAGCCGAGGTTGGCACCAGAGATGGCACCGACACAGGCTTCGGAGCCCTGTTCGGTCCGGCCCAGGTTGAGGCTGTTGTTTTGGTTTCGGTTAGTCAGCAAGTCAGCATTCCAACCGACAATAGACAAGCTTACTCGTCTGCGCTGATGGACCACGACTTGCCGCCCCAACTAAACGCAACCTCGGGCGGCGAGTCGCATGGGAACGAGTACAGGCCCTGCTGCTCGTCGTACAGTTCCGCGCCGTCGACCCCATTCCAGAATGTTTCCGCATCGGATGGGGGCGCAGTGATGATCGTGCTGCCGGAGTCGATGATAGTCTCAAAGTCCGACGCGACCGTCTCTCCATCGACGGTCACCGAGGCGCCGCCGATCTGCCAGTAGCCGACTTTGGACGAGAGGTCGTGGAACTCGATGTCCCCGGAGTAGAGGTCCTTGTTCGTACCGCCGATGAAGAGCTCCGAGCCCGACTGGGATAGCTTGAAGGAGAACACGCCCTCTGATGCCGTGCCCTGCTTTACTGCAGTGAAGAAAAAGGGGTCCTGCGAGTTCGTTGTCAGCAGAGTGGCATGCACGGGCGTGAGTGGGAGATGACATACGTGTTCCAGGTTGGAGATCGAGGCAAACCCGAGCCCGAGAAGTCCGTCTGACGGGTCTTTCTCGAACTCGGACGACTCCTTTGTGACAGCAGCGAGGTATTGCCCAGTGACCTTGACGCCACCCACTGTGACTGAATGGAGTTGTTGTCAATCCAAACGAACAGACTTTTCCTAATACAGCTTACCAGTGTCGGTGTATGGAGTCCCGGAGGCAGTAGAGCCGTCTCCGTAGCCAATCTCGAAAGTGCCACTCTTCTCGCTGCTCTCGGACGACTTACTGGGGTCGTACTTGGCATGATCCCCGCAGCTGTTGCACGACGAAGCGGGTACCCAGAGGTCGGACGAGCCGGTATCGAAGTCAACGGTGAAGCTCTGAGCGGGGCTGCCGATGGTTATTTTGCCCGTCCAAAGGAGGTCGTCCTCCTGGTCGGTCAACGGAAGGCCTGCGCGCTTCTGGAACTGCTTCGGAACGGCAGCCAGAGGCTTGATCTCCGCGCCCTTGGGGAACGCCTGACGGCCGAGGTTCTTCTGGATGTTGATGAGATTCGGTACTTGCTATAGATATGCGTCAGCAGGGAGGAATGAGCACTGTCAGTTAAGCGCTTACTTCTTCTGCCTGACAATCTGGCGAACCGCCTTCTCGTGGTTGAAGGTGCCGTCAGCATTCTTGAGTGCACCGCGCTTCTCAAGAGGGACCCGCAAGCCAGTAGGTTCCGGCTCACGCACGACGGGGCTCGCGGAAGCAACAAGAGTGAGGGCAATTGGGAGGAGAGAAGCCTTGAAGAGCATGACTGGACTGGGAAGGGCGGGTACTCAGACAGAAGTGAACCTGACATCGGACATGCTCATCACCGAGGTCATTTTATACCTAAAACTAGGGTACACTGTGAGTATAGAGAATGGCGGGCCGATGAGAAGTGTCACCTCATCGTTGAGCATGCATGCACATGGTGCTGCGACGCTTCACTGAAGGTAATGGCCGTGATTGCGCCATCTCCAGAGTCGGAACGACTATCAAAGCACAAGGTGACACGCCGCCCATTGTACAATTAAAGCATGATGCGAGTGCGCATCTCGTTGAAGACATCGTCGTGCATATGCTCCCGCCGCATTTGGTCGGGCGACGCAAGGAAGCGACCTCGATATGCGAGTAAACGCTGAAGAAGGCAGTGCCTAAGGTTATATTTAGTGTCAGTACATCTAAACCGTTGACAATGACCGTGATGGATGTGGAGCCGCCTTGCCAGGATTTGGAGCATGTCATGCTACAGCGGCACGAGATAACAGAAGCGATATGTTTCAGACCGCCCACACCGCGGATATTGTCGAGAGCTGGACATGTTGCAGGGTGGCCAGCCTACTAGTAGCCGGGTTTGCGATTGTTAAAGAACTAAGGTTGTCTCGCTAAGCAGAGCAACCCCAGGACACCATGCCAGTGTAGCATGCATGTTCGGTCCACCACGCCTTTATCGCTACGAGACGAGCAATCGCTGCTTCCTGACGGTTACGTTCATCACTTAGCAAGCGAGTAAACGGTTAGAGTGCATTCCAATCTCATCCCACACAATGGCTTATGACTACTCACGGTCAGACTGCTAAACCGGTGACAGCTTGGCGCAATGCAGGAATCATCGCGGAATGACCATCACGATACTCACAAGTGAGTAGAGAGGCGATACGCAGCCGCAGTGAAGCATAAGAAAAGCGCTACAATCGAGGCGAGCAGTGATCACTGCCGACTCGGATCAGCGCGACCGTGACGTGTACTAGAAGCATTATGAGTGATTCAACGCAATACTGAACCGTCAACAGCGTCAATTTACTGAGTGAAAACGCTTGCAAGACTGAGAGGCCAAGAAGAATGTTTAGGTATAGGTCAACGGCAGACATCCGAATTCAACAGTAGTATCAGTAGGCGACGTGCAGACGCCGGCTACGGTGCGGGACGGAAGCTTTCGCAAACACAACCAAACACCACCCAATATCGACGACCCCATGTGGGCGCTCAACTTGTGTGTGGCCCACAATTCTTAACTGTCATACGTACAAAAGTCTCGGTGAGACTACCCCGAGTTTTGAATATCGACTTGCTGGTATATAGGAGGCGAACGCTATGCCAATGTCGAGGAATCCACTTAGGATGGTGCCAGTCGCCTTGGTGCGTTCGCACAGCTTTCCAAACTCTCCTCCTCCGTCTTGCGCGCAAGTGATGACTGACGCTTATGACCTCTCAGCATGTCCTTGAGATTGCCCATGCGTAAAAAAGGGCTTTCCGTGGCTCGTGTTCAACCAAAAGGTTATCGACGTAGTCGGCCTACGCGGAAGCTCCTGTAGAAGCCTCCGGGAGTTCTTCTTCTCGCATCCTTGACTCATGACACCATGAGGTGAGGCTTTCGTGTGCGAGATTCTCCGTGGTTTCTGTCTAGGCCTTCAAGCGCGTCTTCCTGCAGCTTCTTCATCTCCGACGAGAACTGCCTGTGACATGGAGAATATGGTATGTATTGCATGATAAGTGCATGTCTTACGAGCCCGCGCGCATGTATCGCAAAGACTGACGTTCGATCCCGATGCTGTATAGATGGTCACAAGGGAATATGTGCATCGTTGAAACACCGCACGTGTCAATTGTTCACGGTTAAGTGACGAGGGTGTGATATCGTGTTCCCGCAGCGCTCTGAATATGAAATCCGAACGAATGACGACTCGCCCTCAAAGCTCATGCCTCCATCTGCAGATCCTGATAGGAGTTAGTGCATGCCTTTCCCACAACAGCAGTGAACGCCCGGTGCCTATCCAATTTGAGGACCTGCTTGAAGGCGACGACACCTTGTCCCTCCCCGGCTCGGCCGTGAGCCCATACTTCGTCGCACAACAGAAGTAGTCTAACGGACGTCGATGTTGATGTAGAGCCCGCCACTGTTCGCATCATTCACAACACGCGGGATAGACGTCGTTGCTCCGCAGTCCCCACGATGCTGTGCGACACGCGTATACCACCGAGTTCTTGCATCTGGAATCACCTCCTTGCCGCTTCCGGCACGTTGGCTGAGAATCGGACCCCATACCAGAGGTGAGCTGGGCTTCTGAGAAACGAGCAGCTGACTCTGACCCTGAACTTACATCCTTAGCCAGGTATCTGACGCGCGGCTGATGGGCGACATCCAGACTAGCGTAGGAAGACAATTGGTACGCGCTGTCACGATCCAACACACGCGCTGCGTGACGTTCTCCATCTCCTCCCGAGCGCTCCAACTTACGTTCCTATCCAAGTCTTCAGAGCATCCATGAACGTGTCATGTCCAATGATCATTCAATAGGGATAGCTCACCAAGTCTGTCGTACTTTCAGTGGCTCTGATCAAGTCCTCTGAACTTCTCATGACTAGACGCTGCATCGGCTATCGACAAAGATTGTCGGGCTGTAACTCCTTTCCGGCTGCCGGTCCCGCAGGTTGTGGACGGATTCTCCGCATTCCGCAGGTGCGTCTCGCAGGCTGTCAAACCAAAGTTCCATATAGCAAACTTCCCTACGATTTCGCAGGTCATCCTACCTCTGTCCGCGAGCGTCGTGTAGCGAATACGGGCTGTTGAGCACCCGGGATGCGACTGGTGATCAAGTGAAGGTTTCCGACCATATGCCAGTCTGCAGGTCTGCACTCGAGTTCTAGGCCACTCGCAAGGGCACGCAGGAGGAGTACGCCACGGGGATGTGCGTAACAGGGAGCACATAGTGAGCCCTCATTTAAGCTTACCCGTCTTCCCTCCCCTGACGTCCGCCCAGGCGCCGTAGCCACACACCTCTTGACAGATGTTGGATACATTCGACCGATTGTCATCATTTAGTATGTTTATGCGACACTCGTTAGGAGGCACGAAGCCGTTGTACGAGTGTCTAAGTCTGGCGTCTCGCTGGGGTGATAAGTAGGGCTCCTTCGGCGGCGGAATGGGCACCTATGCACCATGGCTCTTACCCATCAGTCGACACTCTACATCACCTTCCTCGGGCTAGTCGTCCTTTTCGCCGTCCGGTGCATACAACGGACTCTCAGTTGGCGGGCCCGCAGCAAAGGAAGGCCCCTTCCCCCTGGTCCCAAGCCCCTTCCAGTCGTAGGCAACCTCTTCGACATCCCAAAGGTGTCCCCTTGGACGGGATACCGGGACTTGTGTGCAAGATACGGTGCGTACCTACTGACGGATCTCCTGTCGCCGTCGAAGCGAGACTCATGACCCCCTTCCCTGCCAAGGCGACGTCCTTTACTTTCGGACGCTTGGTCAGTCGATGATGATCCTCGGTAGCCCCAAAGCAGTATATGAGCTCCTCGAGAAACGGTCCGCCAACTATTCGGATAGGCCACAATCACCCATGTTTGATCTGTATGTCATGGATAGTCGATCGGTCCCCAGATCGCTTATGGCGTTATTGTCGTCAACAGGATTGGCTGGGAGTTCGACTTCGGGTTCATGCCTTACGGACAAGCCTGGCGCCGCCACCGACGGCTCTTTTGGCAGCACTTCCACCCCGGTGTCATCTCGACCTACTATGACATCCAGCGGAGCGCATCAAGCGGCTTTCTCGCCAGCTTGTTGTCGAGCCCCGATAAGCTCGAAGAGCACATCCGGCAGTACGTCATGCGATTGCTCCGGGCGGTCGACAGTAACCTAACTGACATGTCTGATAAAGAACGTTTGCCTCCGGCGTATTGAAGGCCGTTTATGGCATCAACGTCAAAAAGGGTGATAAGATTCTTGAGGTTATCGACGCGTCGATGGAAGGAGTAGCGGAGGGCCTCACCCCTGGCGCTTTCCTCGTGGAGTATTTTCCGTTCCTGCAACATATCCCTGAATGGGTACCGGGCGCCGGTTTTCAGAAGAAGCTGAAACGATGGCGTGATGCGTCCCATGACATGGTCGACATACCGTTTGTGCAGGCGAAGACCGTCATGGTGAGCGCCCCCGGAACGAGGCTAGTGTCAATGTAGCATTGATCATAGCCTACCGGACAGAAGCACGACGAAACCCCGCCCTCGATTGTGGCCAAGATTCTCGGTAGTTTCCACATTGCCGAGACACGCGCACCCGAAGAGGAGCAGCTCGCCAAGAACGTCGCGGCGATTGCTTATGCAGGTACGCACGCCCGCTCCTCTTGGAACCTCGTATTGAGAAGGTGTTCGAAATGGGGGTGTGTGTAGGCGGGGCCGACACGGTACGTATCTTCACCTTCTGGAGCATGAGCCTATCTGACACCACGATGCGGGGGTCCCTCTCTACTAGACTATCTCTACGTTTCAAACCTTCTTCCTCGCGATGTCCCTCCACCCCGAGGTGCGGGAGAAGGCGCAGGCGCAGCTGCATGCGGTCGTCGGCCCGAACAGGCTGCCCGACCACGCCGACCGCCCCGAGCTACCGTACATCGAGGCGATCATCAAGGAGTGTCTACGGTGGCAGAACGCAGTACCGCTGTGCATCCCGCACTCGGTAGTCGAGGACGACGAGTACGAGGGATACTTCATCCCCGCTGGCACCGTGGTCTTCCCCAATGTGTGGTATGTCTGAGCTATTCTTAGGAAGCTCCCCAGGACCTTCCTTGACGTATTCCCACTTCGCGCCCAGGGCAATTCTCCACGACCCAGAAGCATACCCACAACCCGAGCGCTTCCTCCCGGAGCGATTCTTGAAGGACGGAAAACTCAACCCGAACGTCAGAGATCCGGGCACGGCTGCATTCGGCTTTGGCAGACGGTAAGTAAGGGCCTATGTCTTGGCCTTCCACTCCATTGTACTAGACCTCGATGCGCTAACGCACTCACGATTGGCGTTCATATCGTCCTCTCTGTCGCAGGATCTGTCCTGGCCGCTACTTTGCCGAGGCGTCGCTGTTCATTAATATCGCACGCGTACTCCACATCTTTGAGATCGGGCCCCCGCTAGACGAGCGCGGGGAGGTCGTGCACGTTGTACCGAAGATGAAGGACGGCATACTCTCGTAAGTGTGACTCACTGGTGGCGATCGGGTCCCCCCGAAGTCCCGCTGATATGGGCTGGGATAGGTATCCAGAAGACTGTCGTTGTACAATCAAGCCGCGCAATGCCCACGGAGAGGCCTTGATACAAGCGGCGTAACGCCTGGATGATATGAGAGGCATATGTATGCTCTTGCGCCTGGCGCGACTCACGGAACTTGGGAGTCATATGAGAGTACATGACGTTACATGCACGGTCAACGTAACCACAGGATCCGAGGCTGTGTTTGGTGAACCCCACGCTTGTACGCGCTTATGTCCGCATTAGTATACGAACTTCTCTGATTTACGTACAACCTACTGGCCGACGACGTTCATAGCCTACAGCACGTAGATGCAGTGACGCAGACAATGAGCTAGTTGTAGTCCGTCGCATCGAGCGCAGGCATCATCCGCGTTTCAGTCATGGCAATGTACATGCCTGATTCAAGGCTAATATGATATCTGGGACTTGTTCATCAATTCTACCACACAAGCCGAACGAGGCCTTAGCTTGAAGAGTTATTGGACAATCAGCAAAATAGGTTACATTCCCCTTGCCCAATTCCTCCAATATCCAAAGAGCGCAATGACACCCCGTAATTATCCTCTAACGCCCGACGCGTAATAACGACGTTGCACACACGCTACCTACTCCGACTCCCCTCCTGACTGCTCACGCCCATACCCCTCTTCTGCGTGCCGACCCGGCCTTCAACGGCATCCATGATACGCCGGAGCATCTCTTCCTGCATCTCCACCTTCGTGCGCAGCTCCTCTATCTGCGCGCCCAGTTCGGTAGGATTCTGGCCACTGGGCCCAGCATGGTATTGAATGCCGGTGCCTGGTGGACTTCCGACCCTGCCAGGGCGCGGGCGGGTGATCTCCTCGGGGGCATGTCGCCATAGACCTGTGACGTTATGGGGCCGCCGACTGCTGAGGAGCGGGGATGCGAGCGGATCGTGGAATGGGTTGATGTCTTCATCTGCGCTGCGGCTCTTCTATGGGAGATAGAGGGGATAGATCGAGTTTGGGGGTCAGGTTACGGACGGAACATGAGAGGGAGTGATTCTACTCGCCTGCGCCTCTTCCATGAACTCCCATACAATGCTGAACTCTCTTCCCAGAACAAACGTCGGCAAAGCAATGAGCAGGAGACCGAAGACCAGCAAAGGCAGAGTTATCAAGCGCCCCAGGAAGGAACGGGGCGTTATCTCTCCGTAACCAACCGTTGTGATCGCTGGGGAGGACCAATTGAGATCGAAGGACAGATTCACAGCGCACAAATACTCACTAACTAAGACGAACCTGCGGTGGATGAAATCATCAGTCATTTGCCCCATATACGTTTTGAGGAGACACTCACCACGCAGCTGCGGGTATAGACTAGTCTTGATGTGAGCATTGAAGTACTGAATCGATTACGTTGGGACGTACTGCAAACTGACTAGGGTCTCCATCCGAATTGAGGAAGATGCCCAATGTTTCATCCCAAGTACCCCTCTCGGCGAAATACCTTGCGTTCCAGTCCATCAGTGAATTCATCGGATATACCGATGGATCACTCACAGTAGCGTGCTGAATACGACGAGAACCATGACTACAAAGAATGCCAGAGCGAGGAGTGCATGTTGGGAACGTCGAAATGACAGATACATTACTTCTATGGTTCTATGACGCAAAAGTCAGTGTTGGCTATTTGATGACCAACGAAGGGAGACGTGCAGAAGTATAGTGTTATTATAGCGGAATGGCCTGAATACACGTAATAGCCTAAAAGTACGCAGGATGGTGAACCTGAAGAGCGTCGACTGGAGATAATTCAGCCATCGAACACTTGGGGACGGCGACGTTGAGACTCACTGTGTCTTGCTGCAGAGCAATTTCAATATAGTACGGCAATATACCCAGTAAGTCAATGATTCCAAAGAAAGCTAGAGAACACGGTCAGCAGTCGAGAAAATGGGATGTACACCCGTTCCTGAGAATATAAGGTGCAGTACTAGTGGGCCAAACAGGATACGCAGAGCGCGAAATCCGTAGATCCGAAAAGATCATTGCAGGCGATTCGTCTGAAGGTCATCTCTCATGAGAAGGTGCACCTGCAGAGACGAAGCCTTCATATCGCTACAATGCCTACCGAAAGACTGAGGATATAGAATCTCGCATCCAAGCGTAGACACAGACCAGGGGAGTCGGGAAGACAAGGACTCACAGCCAACCCATTTAAAGAACCTGCTCCATGTCGTCGCATGCGCGACGCATCTCCCAATGTATTCCACAGTAAACAAAACGACAAGAGTCGTCTCCAGCCCAAACCAGACGCCACCTGAAATCGAATGAAAAGCAGGGACGGTTTCCAAGACGGTGACCACAGCAGAGATAGCTATTAGAGAGGTGGTGCATATGTGCACAAGGAAAGCTGCCTGTGAAGAGGTGGGCTGTTCCAGCAGCATATAGAGGTCCTTCTGCCAGGGCGCCGTGGGGATGCTCTGCGCTTCGTCGACATTGTCGTATGCAAGTCCGTTCTGGTATTCCGCGTCCAACGGACTGTCGCGAGAAGCGGAGAATGGCGACGAAGTGGACAGTCTGGAGAGAGGTATTGTCTGCGACATTGGCCACGAAGGCCGTGTTGCTGCTAGGAGGGCTGGGAAGTCGTCGCGGTGCAGAACACGGAAGAGTGAGTGAGCTAAGCGGGCTGGGTCAAACGTTTAGACGCGTCTTTGGACTGTACCTATCCGGCGTCAAAGGCTGCAGACTGCAGTCCGCTCGACCACGACGGCGGCGGCGGCTCGATCTCAGTCCGCGTCTCAATGCACCCACATATCGTATCTTCCTCGAATGATGTGCCTCTACAATCCATTCTCCGACTCGCTGCGCCTTCCTTCCGTGCATGCACCGGTTATCTGATGCTGCTGCTGCGGTAATCGCCCACCTTCGCGTTGTCCACCTGTCGGAAAACTTCGAGAGAAGCCAGGAGCGAGCACGAAGATAGTTATAGTTCTTCCAGCCTATAGGATCACTTGGTGGCCTGCGCAAGGCGGAGCCGCACCTTGCGTGGTTCCCTTTGTCCCAGACAGACGTACGTGCCTCTTCCCCGCCATTCGCTTTTGTTCTTTGTCCTATTTTGAGGGTTGGCTGCACAGTCCCTATCCATACAAGACACACACTCTCTCATCCCGATATTTCACTCGTGGACGATTCCTCGGGCTCGCCTCTTCCAGCACAGAACACCATGTCAATGGAGCAAGAGTCGCATATTTGCACTCGTGCATACCAGCAAGAACTCCTCGAAGAGAGTCTGCGTCGTAATATCATCATCGCGCTTGACACTGGGTCTGGAAAGACCCACATAGCCGTCCTGAGGTTGAAGCATGAAGCTGAGCGCGAGCCGAACAAGGTGCGTGTCCGTCGTCATCCACAGGTTACCGTTCTCCCTGACCTCGATGTGGCTAGGTGTCCTGGTTCATCGCCCCTACTGTGGCGCTCGTCGAACAACAATCCGAGGTCATCAAGAATGCCATTCCTGTTCCAGTCGGTCAGGTATCTGGATCGTCTGAACCAAATCAATGGAAAGATGCGTCGTTGTGGCGTAGAATTCTCTCCACATACAGAATCATGGTTACAACGCCACAGGTTCTGCTCGACGCATTACATCATGTGAGCTGAATTCCTATTACTACCCATGGGATGCGGTCAGGCTCAACGACGTCGATAGGGTTACATTGATATGGGGCGTGACATCGGCTTGCTAGTGTTTGACGAAGCACATCATGCTATCGGTAGACACCCATATAACATGATCATGAAGAATCACTACTTCGACCTCCCGACTCGCATGAAACAAGTCAATGCTGCCGACACTCGTGTACAACCCATGGTCCTTGGTCTGACTGCGAGTCCCACTTATGGCAGCAACGTCAACATGGCTTTCAGGTTAGTTGCACCTTTGAGACATTCAATGATGGCAATCTGGCCTTCCACCCACGCCATTGAACTCTGTTACTTCATTGTATACCTGAGATCTACGCGTGCCTCAAAGGGACAACTCTTAGTCTTCCTCCACGCATGAAATTGGTATCCAGCGAAGTACTGAGGAATACCGTCCATGAATGTGTATCCAATGACTTGATATTGACGGCTTATGTGACTCCTCTGTAGGGACCTTGAAAGAAACCTTGACGCGACGATCCGCTCATCAAGGCATAACCGGGACGAGCTAGCGCGACACGTTTTTCGCCCAGAATTCAAACATGTCTTATACCCTTCCCCCATTCACCATTGGGACTGCATACCCTCTGTCAACTATCAATCTCTTCAAGCCGTAATCTCCACTCTTAAGATCGAAGACGACCCACAAGTCATCTCTCTCCGTAGTCGGCTCGCAAAACTAGCGCCTGGTACTGATGACTGGCGCCGGGTCGATCAACAACTCTCCAAAGCCATCGACAAGCAGGACACGTTCACTCACAAGGGTCTTCGAGACTTTGCGCGCACGGCAGAAGAAATTTGCATAGAGCTCGGGACATGGGCTGCGGATTGGTATGTCGCGCAGGTCATTGACCGCGCTCAGTCCGCCGCGAGCGCATACAGTAGCATCATGACGGGTTGGCAAGAGAAGGAGAAGAATTACCTGTCCGATATCCTGTCTCGCGTCAAGGTTACAGAACCCTCGTCCGACACAGAGGCAATCATAGCGGAGCTCACTCCGAAAGTGCGGACGCTCATCGACACTCTCAAGGCCGAGCACGCCATCTTCCGCTCCATGGACGAGGACTACAGTGGCCTCGTCTTCGTTACTCGACGTGATACTGTCCTCGTCCTTGCCGAGCTCCTTCGTCGGGTGCCCGCGACCTCGCAACTGTTCAACGTGGGCTGCCTGCTCGGCTCATCTTCGAGCTTCAAACGACATGCTTTCCTCGACATCACGAGAACGCTGCTGGAGGAGAGCCAGTCCGACACGCTACGCGACTTCAGGATCGGGGACAAGAATCTGATCATCTCAACCTCCGTCGCCGAAGAGGGCATTGACATTCAAGCGTGCGGGAGCGTCATCCGCTTCGATGTCCCGCCCAATATCGTCTCGTGGGCGCAGAGCCGAGGCCGTGCGCGGAAGAAGAGGAGCAGTTTCGTCATCATGTTTGAGGAGTCTGACCCGCAACACCTTGTGCAGAAATGGGAGGAAACGGAGAGGCAGATGATGGCCGCATACAACGACCCCAGGCGCGATATTGTCACTGTGGAGGAGCGTGAGGACGAAGAGATGGACGGTTACGTCGAAATGGAGATCGCTTCAACTGGGTATGCATGCTTCTCTTTCTCCAATGTCTGAGTAGACTCTGTTTGGTTGTGCTAACCCGTTCGCTCACCCGCAGTGCCCTTCTTACACTGCATTCTGCGATACCGCACTTGAACCACTTTTGCGCCGTCATTCCTAGCGGTGGCCCAGATAGTCATGTGCCTGTCTACGAACTCGACCCTCCGGATTACGTCGAAGGCTGGCACTCCTTGGAGTATCGTTCGGGTAATGAGGTCTATGCGGGACCTTGGGGCGCCACGGTGACTCTGCCGAGAGCCCTTCCACCGCAGTACGTACAGAAACGCCATCTCGTCGAATTGAGCTGAAGGTCACCTCCGTCATGGCAGTTTGCGGAAGTTCACAACGGAACGTGTCCATCCATCGAAGCGTAGAGCACAGCAGCACGTCGCATACAAAGCATACATCCAGCTCTTCAATGCTGGCCTACTCAACAATCACCTGCTACCACTCAGCAGCGCCATTGAGCCAGAGAAGAAGGAAGAAGTGGATGCAATGCTGGCGGAAGTTGCAAAACGCGCCAGCACGGCAGCAGTCACCGTGCAAGTGGACCCATGGGCTGCTGTCGAAGATGAGTCGTCCTGGTACGCACACGAGCTCGCGATTGAGGGGATGCCCTCTCTGCGCATGTTTACCCGCAATGCGTTGCCTCCGTTCGTGAAAGGAGATTATCCTACGCTGTACGTGCCTGGACGCGGAAACCTTGCCATCGCCATCAGCGCTCCCTCTCGCGCGCGTGCATCGAAGGATGATGTTCGACGCGCACGAGAGTGGACCTACGTCACTTTCTTCAGACTGTATGGAAGTCGCATGGAACGGGGCAAAGACGACTTTCCGTACCTTTTCCTCTCCATGGGCTCTTGGCCACAGCAGGAACGTTGGGAAGAACGAAGACGGTGGCAGCAAGTCCGCCTCTCTCAAGGACTCGCCACTCCGTCGGAAACGCCGTCCCTTGCCATTGCTACTGCTGTCGGCGAGCATTCTTCATATTCGTCCGACTTTCATATGGTCCGCGGCACGCACAAATATGACAAGCCTTTGCGTCTCCTTGGGTGGCGATACGACCCGTTGACTGCAGAGGAGGAAGAACGGTTCCGAGAGGCATACGAGGCATATCCTGACCTGGAGATTACGTACCCGCTCATGATTGTCAAGAGCCTCCCAAAGCGCCGCAACTTCCTCATACCCTTCTCCGAGCTTGGCATCGACAGCAAACAAGATACTCTTCCGGAAGAACACCTCCACCTCCATCCACAGTATACATTGGTCGAGCTGGCGTCCCGCGAGGAGATCGACTACACGTTGTACCTCCCTTCTATCCTGCGCTGGCTCTCGATGGCCCTTAGCGTCCACAACATGCGGATGGAGCTCTTTTCTCGCTCGCCTCTCATTGATGTGCCACTCCCTCTTCTCGTCACAGCTACGACTGCCCCCGCAGCGCAGGAGCGCTTCAACTACGAGCGACTAGAGACTCTAGGCGATACCGTATTGAAGTTCGTAACCAGCAACCAGCTGTACGCCGAGTTCCCCCTCTGGCACGAAGGCTACCTTAGTCGTAAGAAGGATCACATGGTCGCCAACGTCAACCTCGCGAAAGCGGCGGTGAAGAAGGGTCTTTACAAGTGGATCATTCGGGATCGATTCGTGCCGAGAAAGTGGAAGCCGCACTACACATCTCCTCCGAGGAGTTCGTCCGAAGAAGATGAGGAAAACCAGGCAATAGGTCAGGCCGGAGATAGTGTGGCCAAGAAGAAGACTGCCGAGGACCTGTCCACAAAGATGCTTGCGGACGTGGTCGAGTCTCTGATTGGAGCAGCGTACGAGCACGGCGGGTTCGACCTTGCCATTGAGTGCATCAAGATCTTCGGTCTCGGTTTCAACTCGTGGCAAAGGTTACCTGTGCGCATCGAAGCAATGCAAAAGGTAGAAGACCTCACCGAGCTCCCAGAGCAGCTCGCGCTAGTCGAGCAAATGATCGACTACAGGTTCTCCCGCCGGACCTTCCTAGTACAGGCCCTCACACACGGGAGCTACCAAGGCGACTCCGCTGCGATGTCTCTCGAGCGGCTCGAGTTCCTCGGGGATGCCGCGCTTGACATGGTCGTCGTCGACCACCTCTTCCACGCCCCGAAGAAACACTACTCCCCGGGGTATATGCACCTGAACAAGCAAGCCGTCGTGAACGCGCATCTCCTCGCATACATTTGTCTCAACACCTCGCTCGCCGTCGAGTCCGCGCTCCCCTCCTGGTCCCCCGGTACCGGGATCGAGATGGTGGCAGACACGCAGCACATCCACCTCTGGCAGTGCCTCCTCCACTCCTCCCACCGCATCCTCGAGGACCAGCACCTCACCGCGCTCCGGTACGCCAAACACGGGCCCGAAATTGCACACGCGCTCGCGCACGATGCCGTTTACCCATGGGCGGCGCTCACAAGCCTCCAGGCCCCAAAATTCCTGAGCGACGTCGTCGAGAGCCTTCTCGGGGCCGTCTACGTCGACTCGTCCGGGAGCCTCGACGCCGTGCGCAGTGTGATGCGCCGGTTGGGGCTTATGCAGGTTCTTGAGCGCATCGTGCGCGAGGACATCGACGTGCTCCACCCCGTGTCGCGGCTCGAGATCTGGGCGATGAAGCAGAAGCCGCAGAGGACGGTCGACTATGCGCTGAGCAACGAGAACGGCCAGATCGGCTGCGCCGTGCTGATTGACGGGGTGGAGATGGCGTATGTGACGGCGCCGTACCGCACCAAGATGAGCGAGGCTGAGGTGCGGTTCACCGCTGCGGAGAGAGCGAACGCGTTGGTGAACGCAAAGGAGATCGATATGGACGACATCAGGGTCAACGAGGAACACCACGTGGTTTTCGAGGAGAGCAAGACGAAAGAGGACGTGTCGGAAGACATTGACGAGGATGAATGAACTAACGGCAGACAGAGGGAGAAAGTGATGTAGTATGCTTCCCGTAGGTGCAGTGCGGCGTTTAGCTTCCATGGTACAATACAACATGCTATAGGACTATTGTGCGCTATACGACAGCGTTAGCGCAGCGCTTCCAAGATGAACAGATCAGTGTTCGGTTTCTTCCCAAGTCCTGCCCACAGTCTTCACGAGATCAGCCTCCGTAATCTTCTTGCCACTCGTGAAGTACCCCGCAGCGATCTTCGCATCGATCTCGACCCGCGAGTCAGGGGGCAGAAGGTGTTCTAAAAGCAGAGTTTGCCGTTCGCACACAAGAAGACGATATCAGCACTCCTCCTCATGCCCACAGACGATCTCCCATAACCGCACTCACCGGGGATGTCGTATCGCTTATGGATCGGGATGCCTGACTGCACGATGGCGTTGTATTTCCTGCGATTCACGTGGTGCGGTCAGTGCCCTCGTCGTACACGAGTCTCCGCGGTCCCGGAAGCAGAGTAGAACTCACATGTCACTCATCGAGACCATGTTGTCGATCTTCTTGATACCGAACCAGTGCAGCACGTCGGGCATGAGCGCCTGGAAGCGCATGTCCTTGACGCCCGCGATGAGCTCCGTCGCTTTGAAGTACTTGTCGGCAGAGTCGCCTCCGCGCTTGCGGAGATTATACACCAGATACCTGTGGGCACACCGTCAATCAACGATGTCTGTGTCGGTCTGGAATGGTTGCTTACTTCGTGACCTCGCCGAGAGCGCGACCCTCCTTGCGGAAGTATACGACAAGGCCGACGCCGCCACGCTGAGCGCCCCGGATACATTCCTCGATGGCGTAGGTCAGGTAGGGCTTACATGTGCAGATGTCGGAGCCAAAGACGTCGGACCCATTGCCTGAGATTCTCTGTGAGTGACGGAAGGGGTGTACATGTGGCTATATGCGCATACATTCATCGTGTACACGGAGTGTGAGCTCTTTCGATTCATCCGACAGGTATGCGGGGTTACCAACTGTATACAGATGAGTCAAGTAGTTCAGATGCGAAACAAGTGAAAACATACAAATGTAAGCCGTCAAGTTGCCGATGGGCGGGAGGAAGACCTTGATATCGGGGCGAGTGATGAGCTCAGGGTACATTCCTCCGGTGTCCTCGAAAAGCGCGCGGCGAAGCAAACTCTCCGAACTGCGAAACGTTTCAGCGCAACACCGAGAACGCGTATGCACTCTTCTTACATTCCGAACCGCTCAGCGACGCCAGGCAGATACCACACAGGCTCAACGGCAGCCTTGCTGATGCTGATCTCTACGCCAGGGTCCGAAGTACTCTCCGTCCCGTCCGCGTTTACCAACGGCTGACTCTTCAGTAGGATCTTGCCGTCGATTTGCAAGTCGCCCTTGCGCGCGGCCTCGTCAATCTCGCTGAGCTTCATGTGCGCACGTGTGACAGCGATGCTGGGGCGAATGTCAAGGCCAAGCTCCTGGAACTCGCGGTGGTAGACTTGGGGGACGAGATGGCCCCAAGGATCAAAGGAGACGATCTTGCTCGGATCGGACCATGAGGGCTGAGGAGGAATAGGGACAGCGGGTTCTGTCTTGGAGAAGTCGGGCTTATGTGTGGGGTCGAGGGTGCCCATGGCGATTGCAAGAGCGCGGTAGATCGAATAGGAGCCGGAGTGCGCGCCGATCGCATTCCGCTGCTTGATGGTCGAGGGAAGACGCGAGCAAATGACCGGACCACGGACAGCGGGGTCACTCGCACCCCATTGCAGAGGGTATGGTTTGACACCATGCGAGTCGGGGTAAGCTGTCGAGATTGCGATGAGTGATGAGAGCATTATCTTCATAGAAGAAAGAGGCATGTCATGGACGGGTTCGGGCGCGGCACCACCCCAGCAACCCGACACAACCTAGATAGCAATGCACCTTTGCGCCATATTCAACGCGTCTCATATCCTTACGAAGCTGCGACACGGGTAGATGCACTGACTCGTAGGTCTAACGTCGTAACATGTATCGTATAGGCACGCGGACGAAAGGTCAGAGTTACTCACTGGTGAGCGTTACCCTCGACGGATACAAGAGCTTCTCTCTCTCCTTGTCACTGAGGGGGCTGCCGACTGCAGGTGACGTAGACGGCGAGACCAGTGATGTATGAGGGGCTGCGGTAGGTGCTTCACTGGACATTATGGCCTCGGCCTGGGCGATAGCACTACTTGCCGTTCTGGCGGGCGGACCGGGTGACGGAGGCTCTTGCTGACCCGTCGCGCGAGACGTTGTCAATGCATCGAGCTATGACATTGCTTCAATCTGATGCTCCGACTCCATATATGCTGAAGGCTTTGGCACTCACCTTGGCTTGTAGGGTCTGCTGAGAAACCTGGAGGGCCTCGAGCTGGGTGAGGATCTGGGTAAGAACTGCGTCTGAGAGCGACATGGCTGTTGTCGGACGACAGGAGCAAGAGGGCGGATGAGCACGAAATATAACGGGGGCGCACGCACTATCAGTGAGGCATGCAGGTGTTGCCAATGCGGGACGCTGGATCAGCCTATCTCACCTGACGTCGGGTTATCGGTGCGATTGGCCAGCAGCCACCGCCCGAGGCCTCGCCCCTCCGCCTCTGCACGGCACGTAATGCTGCCCGTGTTTCATGAGATGCGAGTCGTCGTAGCCGGTCGCGCACAAGCAGCGATATGATTTGAGTTGGTGGTTGAGAGAAGGGTACTATGTACATAGTCGACGTCAGGCGTGGGCGTCGGTATCGCAGAGACAGATACCGGCAAGCGCCGGGCCGAGCATGCCTTATCAGGAACGCCATACTGAACGTGTCACCATTTTCAAAGTTGTCCCTCTGACGACAAACCACGGTCTACATGATGTGTATCAAGATCTACTAGTGGCCTAATCTCTGCCTCGATTATCATCTTTGGTCCACTCAACTTGCTCTCCTTTTGACTCCACGATGAATGGGGCGAATGGTCTGGCAGCAAAAGACATCATGACTCTGACCCCGTCTACTTTTGGATTCGGCCCGGGTCCACTTGACTGACTGACGTGAAGGCGGATTGCATCCTGTCTTCATACACATGTATAGTATGCTGGCACCCAGGAGTCTGCAGAATTGATGTACAAGGCCCTTGGGAAGTTGCAGACACGAACTGGGCCGCATTCAGATCTGTGGGTATCTGGAACGGCCAAACCTCCTTCTACTCGGCTGAACATTGTCAAGCGCACTGATGCGGTGTTTACTGCTCCACCGTCCCGCAATCATTTGACAAAGAGGTCTTCTTTGCAGGTCACACGCAAGGGACGTGCTCGGAGTTGCTACAACCCTGATTGCACCCTTGAGGCATGACGGCTCTCCTGGCCACACGATAACCATGCGCAAGTGCTGGGCTGGTTTATGTCATGGCGGCTTCTATCTGAGTACTTATATCCGCAGGCGCACTCTGATGAGGGACTTGTCAACAGCCGCGACCCTTTCGAATCCCCTCGACTACTCTTCATGAGCATGCTGTCCGCACAGTATATGCCCTTCCCTGTTGGGGTAGCCATCCTCTCATTCATCATCATCTATACCTCATCTTTGGCTCGATGGCATGCCAGGAGCCACGGAAGACCCCTCCCCCCGGGACCCAAAACACTTCCCTTTATCGGAAGCCCTTCCTATATGTTTCAGCCAAACGAGTTATGGAAGGCCTATAAGCAGCTGATTCAGACATACGGTGAGCTGCACGCACTCTGCTCACTCTGCCACGGCTGACGACGGCACCTAAGGCGACATAGTGTACCTCCCTGTATTGGGCCAGAGCATGATGCTCCTCGGCAGTCAAGACGTACTTCTCGATCTCTTGGACAAGCGGTCTGCTCTCACCGCCGACAGACCTCAAACTCCCCTGTACTACCTGTGAGACCCCTTTTTCCATTCGTGAGATACACCAGTACTCAGAGGGTGACCACAGGACAGGCCAAGACGTCAACTTCGCCTTCAAGCCCTACGACTCTTCTTGGCGCAGCCTTCGAAAAGCCTTCGTTCGACATTTCACTGCAGAGGTTGCAGCGGAACACTTAGCACACCAGTATGAGTCGAGCCGGTCATTTCTTCGCAAGCTCCTCCAGGATCCCAGGGGCTTCCGCGAGCACATCCGCTAGTGAGTCATCGCGTGCACCTCATTTCAATGGCTCATGATACTGGGCACTCGAAGCACCTTTGCGGCATCGATCGTCAAGGTTCTTTATGGTCTCGAAGTGGCAGACAGCAACGATGAGATTGTCTCCGACCTGGTCAAGGGTATGGAGGGTCTGAGCGCGCTCGTTCCCGGCCGTTACCTCGTCCAATTCTTGCCTTTCGCCAAATCGTTGCCTACATGGATCCCCTTCTTCGGTTCCCAGGTGACTGAACTCGCACAATACCGTAAGGCGACCCATGGAGTGAAAGACAAGGTGCTTGCGAAGACAAGAGCTGCTATGGTGAGACCTCGTCCCTTCTGTCTTTCCAACCGCTCTGTGATATGTATTACGAAGGAACGGGGAGAAGTCTTGGCACACCAATCTGTCCTTGGTAGGCTTATTGCGGACGACAATGGAAATGCACTTGGCCCTGAGGAGCTCGAGATGGCGCAGAGCGTCACAACCACTGCCTTCATAGGTAACCATTCGCTTGACATGATAGCCATCACAAGACTCAATGTCGCGGCCCTCAATTTGCAGGTGCGATAGACACGGCAAGTAGATCTCCACCTCTCTGTCCTTTCACGCAGACTGAACTTAGGAAACATAGACTTGGTCCACGCTCCAATCCTTCTTTCTGGCCATGTCAATCTCTCCGAAAGCCCAGAAGAAAGCACAGGCGGAACTCGATGCTGTCGTGGGTCCGCATCGCCTTCCGACTCACAACGATAGGAAATTCCTGCCGTATACCAACGCGGTGATGAAGGAGGTGTTACGATGGCAGAACGCCGCACCCAACGGAGTCGCGCATTGTACATTGGAGGACATGGAGTATCGAGGATACTTCATCCCCAAAGGTACTATCCTGATTCCGCAGACGTGGTGAGTATGTTATCTATCGTTCAGGCGGGTGTTTCTGAGCGTCGGCTTCTTTCCAAGGGCGTGCTTGCACGATCCGACGGTGTTTCCTAACCCAGACACATTCCTTCCAGATCGTTTCTTGCGGGATGGTGAGGAGAACAACGACATTCCCGACCCGAGGGACTTGACGTTTGGCTATGGCAGAAGGTGCGCCCATTAGAGATCAAGCACAGCGCATTCTCATGGCTATCTACGCACACAGAATTTGCGCAGGTAAAGACTACGCAGAGGCTTCCCTGTTCATCAACATGGCCATGGTTCTACACGTCTTCAACATCACTCCCCCGCTTGACGAGCAAGGGCGCGAGATCGCGATCGAACCAAAGATGACTGGCTCGTTCCTCGCGTGAGTATTTCTGTTGCATAAGCGTATCACTCAGCTTTCGGCGTTCCAGCATGAGCTGACGAACTGTGTGTACGTCCTAGGTACCCAGCGGACTGCCGC
The DNA here is from genome assembly GCA_020543525.1 of Coriolopsis trogii. Classification (NCBI taxonomy): domain Eukaryota; kingdom Fungi; phylum Basidiomycota; class Agaricomycetes; order Polyporales; family Polyporaceae; genus Coriolopsis; species Coriolopsis trogii. Next base: position 1,316,525 of record JAHYIO010000023.1, on the reverse strand, counting down.
TGCACCATCAAGCCACGCTCCGCTCAGGCGGAGAGTCTGATTGTTGGCGCCAGCACCTAGCGCGAGCTTCTCGTCTGCAATAAAACGGTACCATTGTCACGAGTTGGGAATGTCAGGAAAACGTGAAGATCGTACGAATCTGCGTTGCCATCGAAGTCGAGCCACAAAGTGTACAAGTAAAGCTGCCCTTGCATGTATGTCATCTGTCTTTCGCCGCTTTGGCCGCCCAAACGCCTTCCCGAATCGATCACGGAGCGAGCGCGATTCATAAAGCAGGGGGGTCACAGCCCGTCAGACCTACGTTGTAAGACGCGCGGTTGCCCAGGAAGCCTAACATATCGGAGCCATAGGACTGCATTATGCGGTGGAGTATTTGTCGTCACGAAGTATTGTTTGCTGCTGATGACGCTCTTGCTAGGTCGTCCGTCCACCGTCCACCGAAGTACAGTGAGTATGCAGTCCATGATAGTAACAACACCTCGAGCTTCGGGACAGCTGGCATGCGTTGGAGCTGTCAGATGTATATATTTGCTTATCGGTTGACAGCTAGCTCTCAACGAGGTTTGCGGCACCATCAAGGAGAACCCCTATGTTTCAGAGCATCTTGCCACCGCAGTGTCGCATTCAGCTTTACGTTCTGATGATCCTCATGACCTTGGGAGCGCCATGAGCTTTGCTTGCGTTGGCAATGGCAAATCATACGATGATCCTGTCCGCTTTACTTCCAGCGCACCTTTAAAGCCCTGTCGTTCATGGCTTGTAGATAGCAGGCCTGAAATAACATTCGCGCCCTCCTCATCCGAGACTGCTCACGATGCTCACAGAGCTAATCGCATCCGTCCCGCCTCAACAAGCCGCCGTCTTTGCATTCGTCGGGGCGGTCTTCCTCTACGCCCTCTCTCTGGCCAGATGGCGGCTCCGGAGTCATGGCCTTCCTCTTCCCCCGGGACCCAAGTCACCGCCCTTCTTCGGGAACATCATGCATATGCAGAAGCCCGAGCTCTGGAGAGCGAACAGGGAGCTGCTGAAGATCTATGGTGAGTCTGGGCTAAGATTCAGTGCGCGTCGGTAGCGCTAAATATGATACACAGGCGAAATAGTGAATCTGCCTGTTCTAGGGCAGAGCATCGTGCTCCTGGGCAGCCAGGAAGCCGTGAAAGAGCTTTTAGAAAAACGGGCTTTAGTGACCTCCGAACGAGTGCCAAACGTCCTGGTCGGGATGTAAGCAACCACGTTCCAGTGTCTCATCCGAGTTCGCTGAGCACACGTCTGATACCGTTGGCTGTGCGTACTTCACACAGGTCAGGGCAGGACGTCAACTTTGCGTGGATGACATACGACGCTAAATGGCGGCACCACCGCCGGGCCTTCGCGCAGCATTTCCCCACCAAGGTCATCCCCAACCAGCTCACGTGGATGTGGGACTCGGCCCTATCCTTCGTCCGCAAGCTACGCGTCAATCCTGATGATATCGAGCAACACATCCGCTAGTGAGTGCTGTCCGTGGCGCATACAACAGGGGTTGGAAAGGCTCACCGTTGCTGCTCGGGTCTTGTAGTACCTTTGCGTCCGCGATCGTCACCGGTCTCTACGGTCTCGATGTGGCTGAGAGTAAGGACGAGAACATCGCGCTGATGGAGAAGGTCATTGAGGGCGTGCAGTCCTTCGTCCCCGGCCGCTTCCTCGTCCAGTACATGCCGTTTGCGCAATATTGGCCCGATTGGACACCTGGGCCGTTCGGGGAGCAACTGCGAGAATTAACTCGGTTCCGCGAGTCTGCGAAGACCGTCAAGAAAACGATGTACGCAAAGGTTAGGAGCGCCATGGTGAGTCTCATACTATTCCTTTCCTTCGCGACTGCGAGTCTGTTGTCACTATCCCGTTTTGAGATCGCTGACGTGCTGATTAATTGCGGACATACAGGAACGTGGCGAATCGCGCGACGCGATCCTTGCTGGCCTGCTCCAACAGATCGACGAAAAGGGGGATAAGGCTGACCCTGAGGAGTTGGACTTTGCCCAGAACGTGGTCATCACTGCCTTCGAAGGTGTGTACCAAGTCCGACTTGCTCCAAGCGCACAATTCCAATTTAACTTGGCTTATATCGGTTACAGGCGCAATTGACACGGTGAGTATACGAACTGCAAGGCAATAACTCGTACTTGGAGCAACCCTTCACGTACGTGAGCGCATGCTGACGGAAATCGATCACGACAGACCTACGCCACCCTGTCCTACTTCTTCGTCGCCATGGCTCTATACCCAGAGGCACAGAAGAAAGCACAAGCAGAGCTCGACGCCGTGATCGGCTCCGACCGCCTTCCGACGCATGCCGATAAAGACTCCCTACCCTACCTCAACGCGGTGTACCAGGAGGTGCTCCGGTGGCAGAACGTCGCCCCGTTCGGGCTCCCGCACATGACGGCCGAGGATATGGAGTACAAGGGGTACTTCATTCCCAAGGGTACTCTGCTCTACCCGCAGACATGGTGCGTAGCACGGCCCACCGTTCGGGCACACCGAGGCTCACTATTTGACTGAAACTAAAAGGGCGTTGATGCACGATCCGGACGTCTACGCGGACCCAGACCGATTCTTCCCCGACCGGTTCTTCCGGGACGGCCAAGTCGTCACCGACGTCCCCGACCCTCGAGAGTTCGTCTTTGGTTTCGGGAGACGGTGAGCGCACGGCAGCCCGTACTGTCGAGCTCTTTCCGCGCCGCGTTGCTGACCGCCAACTCGTGCATGACAGGATCTGCCCAGGCGTAGACTACGCAGAACAGGCGGTGTTCATCAACATGGCTATGGCCCTCCACGTATTTGACATCACGCCTGCACGCGACGCGAACGGCAAGTCGTGCATTCGCGAGCCGCTGAAGCTTGAAGGGACCTTCCTGACGTGAGTTTCGCCCGCACATGGGCAGAGGTATTCATGGACATACACTGACGCGACCTTGCGCGCGTTTGAAGGTACCCGGAGGACCTCCGGTTTGTGATCAAGCCGCGCTCCCCTCAGGCAGAGGCCTTAATCCTGGGCGCCACTATGAAAGCCTGAATCTGGGACGGGCAGTATTCGTCGCCGACGCAATGACCACATTAATCTCACACCGACTCAATCGTCACCTGTACAGTGTATGAGAATAGCATGAATCATATGGAACTCGTCCTGTATGCACGCCCTGAGTCTACAAGGGCAAATAAATGCAACAACTTCGGCAGGTATAATCCGGGAAAGACAAAGAAAGGTATGACGAAAGGCGAAGGGGTAGCTAGGCGCAAGAGACGGGTAGTACAGTACGGTGACAAGATATCCGAACAGTATTAAAGACAGAGAGAGTCGTACATGCATGTGGATTCACGAATGGTATCAATCTAAACGTCATTACATCGCGTGAAGGAGCGTGTCCGTGATGATGAGTAGGTATAAGGGAGGCCATGAGCAATCATAAGTCCGTAAGGTCCGTAGCACGAGAATACGGTCGCGAGCACAATGTCACGGTCCATTGGGCGTCATAAGCTGGAACCCGCCAAACGAGTTAGACCGAGGTCGCGGCGCACGTCGATCGAAGCCCGGTCGCAACTTCAACGCGCTGTCGCGGTAACGTGGATGTGGCATGGGTCGTGGTACTCGCGCCGTAGCCTGAATGGTCGTGGTCGACGACGACTGGCTGGGCTTCCGCGTCAGGAAGGGTCTCATCGAGAGGCCAAGCGCGCTCGCATTGGCGAATGGAGCATGTGTAGAGCATCCCTGCGCGTCGGGAGATGAGGATGCAGGGAAAGGCATGTCCGAGGGTGGAGACCGGTTCAACAGTGGCCGGGGATTGCGCGAGAGGAGGTCGGACGACGACTTGTTCTGACGACCGACTTGGGTCAGGCCGGAAGCACAGAACGGCTCGCCATTGGCATTGTACACGCCTTCGTCGAACTCGTGCCCAAGAGATGTCATTGTAGATGGGGATGGGGGAAGTGAATCCGCCCACATGGCGGGGGATTGTGACCCAGAACTGGAGCTTTTGGAGCTCAGACGCGTATTGCGACCGTCACGATGTGGACTGGCACGGTGGGTGGTGATGATTGGAGCCTCTTCTGGTATACAATGAGGAATGAGCATCTGTGCGGTGGTGTTGCCGGCAGACGATGTCGAAGGGTAAGGGGGAGGTAGGGATCTCAGAGCACGACGGGACACGTCGGGCATATGAAGGTTTTCTGAAACGGAACGTTTGTGGATGAGAGGACGAGATGAGGGGGTGTGCCGGGGTTGAAAGGACGACTGCGTCCTAGAACGAGCGGACGAAGACGGTCGTCCGCATTCATTGGAAGCGAGAGAGCCCCGAGCGGGTGAGCCCTTGACCTGCTGGATGACACGGTCAAGATCCTGGCAAGGACGCGGGCGTTCGCGTCGCAGTTTCTCGGCGTGCTGGAAAGTCAACTGCTCCCATTCCAACATTCTGGAACAGTTGACCGAGCAGTATGCTTGATCGGGCTGAGCGCATCTGAACTTCTTGTTGCAGTATTGGCATAGGCGGTTCTTGGAGGAGGACGTGGAGGAGGACGTGGAGGAGGACGTGGAGCTGAAAAAGCTCTTGATAGCCTTCATCGTGATCGTGGATGTTGGGAGAGGGAGAGTGGGTGCCGGTGTTCTGGTGGACAGAAAGACCTACCGCACTGCGCCCGGTTGAAAGACGATGGTCTTTATGACGCTCGGGGTGCACGCCACACGCTTGGGCGAGATGGGGGGAGACAAAGCATCGAACGCCGCGCAGAGAAGCGTGACAGTCGAGTATTAGATGGACGAGATAGGGTGGCCGCACGCGAGGGAGGAAGTGGAGGTCAAGGGCAAAGCGAGCTCGAGCTTTGTCGTAAGCGTCGGAGAGCGGGCCCTCACGCGGACGCGCCCGAAGCGAGCTGCAATTTTCCTCGTGTCTAATCACGTACCTAGCAGGCCATTTTCGTGCAAGCATCCATCCCAGCAGTGGAGAGCTCCGCCGCGTAAGTTGGGGGTCCTCCTAGAATTGAGTAGACGGATGCGCAGACAGCTGCGCTTTGGCCACGGTCGGAGCAACGATGCTGCTGATTAAGCTCTGAAGATGAGCCCTGCATGCGAGACATGGTCAAGAGACTCGAGGAGAAGGAGTCTGGGGTACAATTCGTGGAGAGGGAGGCTAAGCTTGACCACAGGATGGCCACGGAGGAGGTTGAGTGCACACATCGTCATCGCGGAAGGACACTGGACAGGCTCAGCCATCGTCCGTCGCGGACTCTCGGTCCGTCGGTCAAGTCACCGGGCGTCTACAATGATCGGAGGCTCAGAGCACGTGTCTGTCCACCACCGAAACTTTTTGGGCGTCAGTCTCCAGAGTGTCTCGTACTTCCAGCTCTGCGGCTGCAACCCAGACTTCGTTCCGGGCCTCTCTTTTCTGAGTTCTCACTGAGTGTGGTCAACTCCCGTGTCCTGGATTACTGCGTCTTTATCTATCTTTATCCTTTTGACGACGACAAATGCGCAAGCAACTTGACCCTCGCATTCCCATCCTCATCAACAACAATGTCAAAAAGAATCACAGGTCATTCATAGTCCTCGTTGGAGACAAGGGAAGGGATCAGGTGCGTTGTGATGTAACATGTGCAGGTGAACAGGTGCTGATCAACGTAGATTGTCAACTTGCATTTCTTGCTATCCCAAGCACGCGTATCCGCTCGCCCTTCCGTCCTATGGTGCTACAAGAAAGATCTGGGGTTCACAACGTGAGTACATGTCGGCTCCGTGTCTTGCACGAAACCCTGACGTTGTACAAGCCATCGAAAAAAGCGTGAGGCGAAGATCAAGAGAGAGGTCAAGCGGGGTATCCGAGAACCCAACGAGCAAGACCCCTTCGAGATATTCATCACTGTGACCGACATTCGTTACACGTATGTCTCCCGTCATATAGCCTGCGTGGACTTCCACTCACCTGAACATGTAAAGGTACTATAAAGAGTCCCACAAGGTTCTCGGTCAGACTTTTGGCATGTGCGTACTCCAAGACTTCGAGGCCATTACCCCCAACCTGCTTGCTCGGACAATAGAAACCGTGGAGGGTGGGGGACTTGTAGTCATCATGCTCAAGACCATGAAGTCCCTGCGGCAACTCTACTCGATGACCATGGTGCGTACGATCGCACATTTGGACTTGCGCTTGCCATAACTCTGCCCCTCAGGACGTGCATGCACGCTATCGTACCTCTTCCCATGACTCCGTCGTTGCACGCTTCAATGAGCGGTTCATCCTTTCTCTAGGGTCTTGTGACGACTGCCTGGTACTGGACGACGAGCTCAATGTTCTGCCAATATCTCGAGCCAAAGACATTAAGCCTATAGAGGAGTCGCGAGGAAAGAGCAAGGAGGAATCTGAGCTTAAGGACCTCAAGGAGAGTCTGGCAGACACAAAACCTGTAGGCGAACTTGTGAAGCTTGCCAAGACGATCGACCAGGCACAGGCGATCCTCACTTTCGTAGACGCGATCGCAGAGAAGACGCTCTCCTCCACTGTTACTTTGACTGCTGGTCGCGGGCGAGGAAAGTCCGCCGCTCTCGGTCTGGCTATTGCTGCTGCGCTCGCTCACGGTTACTCGAACATCTTCGTGACAAGTCCTAGTCCTGAGAACTTGAAGACGCTGTTTGAGTTTATCTTCAAGGGGATGGATGTGCTAGGATACGAGGAGCATCTGGACTACGACATTGCGCAGAGCACAAATCCGGACTTCAACAAAGCCATCGTCCGTGTCAACGTCTTCCGGAATCATAGGCAGACCATCCAGGTAAGCTCAGTGCGGACTGACCTCACATGCTACATGCTAATTCCCGACCAGTACATCCAACCTGAGGATGCTCATGTACTCGGTCAGGCTGAGCTCGTTATCATCGATGAGGCCGCTGCCATTCCACTCCCGCTGGTGAAGAATCTCATTGGCCCCTATCTCGTTTTCATGGCCTCTACTATCAATGGCTATGAGGGTACCGGCCGCTCCCTCTCACTCAAACTCATTCAACAACTCCGGGAAAGCACTCGCCCGTCTCTCACCAAGGATGCCGCAACCACCGACGACGACACGACTGCTGTCGCGTCCTCCTCGAAAAAGCCTCTGACCAAGGCCCCGCCGAAAGCCCGCACCCTGCGCGAGATCAAGCTCGAGACCCCGATCCGGTACGCGGCAGGCGACAAAGTGGAGAAATGGCTGAATAGCCTGCTCTGCCTCGACGCGACGATCATCCCCCGCCAAACGCACATGAGCTGCCCGCACCCGAGCAAGTGCGAGCTCTTCTACGTCTCGCGCGACACGCTCTTCAGCTACCACCCCGCTTCGGAGGTCTTCCTGCAGCGCATGATGGCGCTCTACGTCGCGAGCCACTACAAGAACCAGCCGAACGACCTCCAGCTGCTCTCGGACGCGCCCGCGCACCACCTCTTCGTCCTCCTGCCTCCACTAAAGGAAGACGAGACGCACCTGCCCGAGCCGCTCGTCGTCCTCCAGGTCGCGCTCGAGGGCAACATCAGCCGGCAGGCGATCATGGACGGCCTCAGCCGCGGCTTCCGCGCGGGGGGCGACATGATCCCCTGGCTGATCTCGCAGCAGTTCCAGGAGAGCAAGTTCGCGCTACTCTCGGGCGCGCGGATCGTGCGGATCGCGACGCATCCCGACTATGCGAACATGGGCTACGGCGCGCGCGCGCTGCAGGCGCTGAACGCATACTACAGCGGGGAATACTTCAACGTGGACGAGGGGATGCAGCAGGAGCAATCGTACCCCGACCCTGCGAATTTCGACGAGGTATGGCGTATGCGGTGGCTGTCTTGTCTATCTGTCAATGTGGATGTTCGCTGATGATGGTTTTGGCCGGACGATGCTCTTGCGCGCGATTTGCTGCCTGGTGAATTGTAGGAGACGAACCTGTTGACAGATGAACCGAAGGTGCGCGCCGCAGACGCGATGCCGCCCCTCCTGCAACGCTTGACAGAACGCAAACCGGAGACGCTCGATTACCTCGGGGTGTCGTATGGACTGACGTCTCCACTCCTCAGGTACGTGCCACATCTGCTCGTTTGTGGTCTTCGCAGCCTGATCCATGATGACGCTGGACTCCGGTCGCGTAGGTTTTGGAAGCGTGCGGGCTACGTACCGCTGTACCTCCGCCAGACGCAGAGCGAGCTCACGGGCGAGCATACGTGCGTGATGGTCCGCGGCCTGAACTCGTCGACGGAGAGCGAGCTCGAGTGGTTGAGCGAGTTTGCGAAGGGTACGTGTTTCTGTGTGCTCCTCGCTACGTAGGAGCATGTGCATTAAAAGGAACACGGACAGACTTCCGCAGGCGATTCCTGTCACTACTGTCGTTCAAGTTCCGCGAGTTCGCGAGCGTGACGGCGCTGAGCGTCCTCGAGGCCGCCAACGCAGGCGTGAAGAAGCTAGACGAGGACCCGTCGCGAGGTACGTTCCCAGCGACCGCTACTGCGCTGTCGTTGTCTTGTCGTCGTCGGTCTAACATTATGGCGTTGCAGAACTTGTCGCCTCAGAGCTGTCTGTGCTGATGTCGCCGTTCGACCTGAAGCGTCTGGACTCGTACGCGAACAACCAGCTGGACTACCACGTCATCATGGACCTCCTCCCCACCGTCGCGCAGCTGTACTTTGAGAAACGGCTCGGGCCAGACGTGCGGCTGAGCGCGGTGCAGAGCTCCATTCTGCTCGCGCTCGGCGCGCAGCGGAAGACGATCGAGGAGATTGAGGTGCGTGCGATGTGTCCTGCGTCTGCGATGCTATGCCATGCTGACTGTTCCACGTTTGGCTGTTCGGGTGATCCGACAGGCCGAGCTGCAGCTGCCCGTGTCGCAAGCGCTGGCGTTGTTCGTGAAGGTGATCAAGAAGGTCAGCAAGCGCCTGCTCGACGTGCAGAAGGCGGCCATCAGTGCGAGTCTGCCGAGCGCCGCGCCGGTTGCGCGCCACGACGCGGAAGGGAACGAGGGCGAATTCAGGCCGCTGAAGACGACGCTCGAGGAGGAGCTCGAGGAGGCGGGCGATGAGGCGACGAGGGTGTTGCGCGAGAAGCAGCGCGCGATGATTGATGCGCTCGATTTGACCAAGTGAGTCGTCTTTTCTTCTCTGTTCTGTTCCCTGTTTGCTGTGTTGGATCTTCTGTGTTTCCTCCGACCTTTCGTCGTTTGTGTTCCCCTTGGGGATGTGGGGTGTCGTGAGGTTCGGTTGATGGATGGTCGAGCGTTCGTTGTCCTTGGCTTTTGCGCATGCGAACGGCAAAACGTAACTGAGTCTGATTTGGCGGGCTACCCCGCGCCCAGCCGAGTTTTGCGTGGGGCCCCGCACTTCGCAATCTCAATGGGGGTTGACTGGGCGCGATCTTGGCTACTTTGCTTATCGACACTCGTCGGATTCGCGTCTGCACTCTACTTTCCTTGCGGGCGGTTTGGGTTCTTCTGACGCTACCTTCTCCGTTCACCGCTCGTATCCAACCTTTTTTCCGACGTGTCTTTGTGTACTCTACAGGTTAAGCTGACCTTGGCGCCCTCGCAACCTTTCCATTGGTGGCTCTCGATAGATACGCGATCAACGATACGGCTGCGGATTGGAGCGCGGCGGAGGCGCAAGTTGCGAAGCTCGCGACCCCGACGGGAGGCGGCGGTGCACAGGGCAAGTCGACGCTGGTGTCTGTGAAGACGACGGTTGAGGCCGGGAAGAAGCGCAAGGCGGAGGATGCGGGGAATGGGGAGGGGAAGGGTGCGGAGAAGAAGTCGCGGAGGAGTATGGGGAAGAAGGCGCATGCGGGGAAGCGATAACCGATGAACGTTCGAGCTTGGTGGAGGTTGAGCGTACATTGCTATGAAGGTGCTCTTCGGTTGTTTTGCGTGCCTTGGACGTGGACAGATGTCTCTGTACATGCTTGTTTTCTCTTTGCCATGCTGGTGTAGTGGGTTTTGGCGCGTTGGCGCGCTCTAGGATGTCAACTCGCAGCTCATCTCTGCCTTCCAATGACTCCTTCCTATCAGCTGAGACCAAGTTTACGGTTATGTGGTGGATGGAATGACTTCATCCTTGGGCTCTTGGCTGATACATACCGGCGGCTCACCGATCGCAGCGATAGGGTAATTGATGTGTGCATCAGCCTTGGCACCGTCGTGGGGTTAAAGTTCAGGCCAACGTGACTCTGCTATGGGCTAACCTGGGTTAACGTTTCACTTGCACTGGAACATGTGAGATGTCAAGACGAGTGGACGACGTGATGATCCTAAGATGTGGAGAAATTCTGGCACGAGAGCCTCCGAGATCGTCTCCTAGGTAGGGCTTCTTGCTGTGTATGCTGTCGGTACGCTGACAACATGTCAAGGCAGCTAGCTTCCTTTAGGAGTTCAGAAACATTTGGGTACGGTTTCACCGTGCGTCAAGGGAGGCGACACGCCATCTGGACGTATGAACGACGTAGTCCAGATGCACATGGTCAATGTGTTGTGAACCATATGTGCGGCTAACAAACTGGGATACTTCCTTGCCGGATCTGACATTGTGGCCGAAAGGCTCTGCTGGTGAGCATGAACCGTCCGCAGCGCAGACAGCCAACTTGTTCCGTAAGATGGACAGACGTCGGTATTGTGGAACATCCGGCAATTGGAGGTTGGGAGATGGAAAGAAAGGAATGGATCATGGACATCTCCGGTGGCGCTGAAATAGATATTGTGCGAGACCGTCGGAAAGCGATGTTCCACAGAACGATTGACCGGGGTGGTAGACGGAGTTGTGCGGGGTGCTGGGCCATGGGGGACGAGTGAAGTCTGGCTAATAGTGGAGGCTGTCGGGAACGTCGCACGATGCGGGTCGGAGGGGAGGCCGAAAGGGGAAGGTCGGAGGGGCGGACCGGGAGAGCGGGGCCCCACAGGGACAGGGCTCGTGGGAAGAGGAGGAGGTACGCGGCGGTGGGCGTAGCGGGGCAAAGCGCGTGACCCCGAGACGCGTCCATCAGAGATTATGATACCGCTATGGACGGGGCGCGTCTGCCAGACTATAAAAACTCTCTCCTGCCGGACAAGGAGGGGCGACGGCTGAGTGTGTTCCTCCCTCTCCCCCTCACTATCGCCTCCTCCGCGTACGATGGCTCCCTACTTCCTACGCAACCTCCTCCCCCGCCGCGAAACACGCGCAGAGGGCCGCCCCCTCCTCGAGGTCCTCGCCTCCCTCACCTGGATACAGTGGGGTCACTTCTGGTCCGGGTACGTCTCTCCATCCTTGGCGTGTCACCCCCGCCCCCAACGCTTGGCTTCCCGTCTCACGCCTCCAAGCCCTGCGATCGTTGCTGATCTCACCTCTCTCATCTCTTGGCCTGCGCCCACAACTTGTACAGATGGTTAGCATGGACCTGCGATGCTATCGACTTTTTCTCCGTCTCCCTCAGTGTAACCCGCCTCGAGCACCAATTCGGCCGCAGTACTCATGACATTGTGCGTCCCCCTTCCCGTTTACCCTCGCCTAGCGTCCCCTGCTGACTTGTTATCTCTCCCGCACAGACGACCGCCATCACGCTTACTCTGCTTTTCCGCTCTGTCGGAGCCGTAAGTAATGATTGCCTTCCCATTCGTGCCCACACTCAACCGTTGATCCCTTTCAGGTCGTCTTCGGCATCATCTCTGACCGTTTCGGTCGCAAATGGCCGCTCGTCGCAAACCTCTTTCTCATCGCCGTCCTCGAACTCGGCTCGGGATTCGTTATGACCTTCCGCGAGTTCCTCGCCGTCCGGTCTCTCTTTGGTATCGCCATGGGTGGTATCTGGGGCCTCGCAGCCTCGACCGCGCTTGAGAACCTCCCTGTTGAAGTCCGTGGTCTCGCGTCCGGCATCCTCCAACAGGGTTATGCCGTCGGCTACCTCCTTGCCGCCGTCATCAACCTCACTCTCGTGCCTGAGACCGCTGCAACTTGGCGCTCTCTCTTCTGGACAGCGTCTGGTATCTCTGCATTTGCCGGTTTCGTCCGCATGATGCTCCCCGAGAGTGAAATCTTCTTGCGCGCAAAGGCTGCAGAGGTCGCCCGTGGTGGTTCCACCAGCAAGAAGACGAGAGTCTTCCTTCACGAAACGGGTCAGATGCTCAAAAAACACTGGCTCCTATGCATCTACGCCATTCTCCTCATGACCGGTGCGTAGGCCGTCCTTCTTTGATGTCCAGCCTTGCATGTTATGGATGCGCAATTCTGATATGGCTATGATGTCACAGGCTTTAACTTCCTCTCTCACGGATCTCAAGATCTTTACCCCACGTACCTAAGAGAGGCCAAGTTGTTCACCGACCACAATGCCACTGTCGCCACTATTATTGGCAACTGCGTGAGTGCCCTGTTTTGAATGTTCTTTTCGATTGGAGGCTAACCCGCTTCTTACAGGGTGCTATTGCGTGAGTGCATATCATCCAAGGTAGGAACCACGTTTACTGACAGGGACACAGTGGTGGTGCGATTGCTGGATTCGTCAGTCAATACATCGGGCGTCGTCTCACCATCATGTATGTCATTCTCACTCATACCTCTTCGCTGGACTAGCTGACGGTAACCTTCACAGCATCTTCGTCCTTCTCATTGGCGGTAAGTGGTGAAACCTTCTCCCCTGAGAGTAGCGACCATTCTTACCCGTTTCAAACTAGCCTTCATCCCTCTCTGGATTCTGCCGACAAGCTTCGCTGGGCTCGCCGCTGGTGCCTTCTGCATCCAGTTCGGTGTCCAGGGTGCTTGGGGTGTTGTGAGTTTCCCTTGCATGGTCGTCGGTGCGATCGTCAGCTCACTAACCGGTCCTTCAGATTCCCATCCAACTGGCAGAGATCTCCCCGCCGGCCTTCCGTGCCACCTTCCCCGGTGTTGCCTACCAGCTCGGCAACGTACGTGCCGTTGTGTCATAGTCCTTGAAGAAGGAAGTCCTGACCACGTTTTGACTCTTCCAGATGGTCTCCTCCGCTTCTGCACAAATCGAAGCCAGTGAGTGATCTCCGTTCTTCCTGACACTAGGCCACGAAAGACGATAACTGACGGATCCACGCCCCACTTCACTTTACCTATTTTTATAGCGGGGGCCGCCAACCTTCACACGACGATCATTGACAAGGACGGGAAACCGAAGGAGGTGTCCGACTACGCGACCGTACAGGGCATCCTCATTGGCGTCGTCGCCGCGTTCGTGCTCCTCATCACTATCATTGGTCCCGAGAACTACGGCTCGCACTTTGAGAAGGCGAAGACCGCGTTCGAGGAGGGCGGCGGAAACGACGAGGTCGAGTCCGAGACCCGCGAGGTAGACTCGGACTCGCGACCCACGAGCTTGCGCGTCGTCGACGAGAAGCGGGCGACGCCTGAGCCCGTATAATCGGCTGTCGCGAATGGTTGTTTCGTTTGGGTAACAACCTTTGTGCTGCACGGGTCTCTGGCTCCCGCAGTGGCCGCCTGCCCGTTTGCGTCTGACTCTCCGAGCTGATGCTGTGGGATGAGCTTGCACCGGCTGCTGTACGCTTTATGGCATGTACAAGTTACGAACCTTGGTGCTTGTGACGACCTTGCGACGAGTATAGTTATCTGGCTGTGCATACTGTATTTGTAATGACCATCTTGCTTGACATCGTCACCCCTGCGTGCTTCGCCATGTTCGTTCCTAAACCTGGCAGAGGTAAAGGAGAAGATAGCCAGTTCGGCGGTCGGACCGACTTCCGACAGGCCACTGAAAGTCGAAAACTTGTCCGAGTCAGTATCGGCGGCCTCCATCGAAGTGCTATGCTTCCGACTGAGGACTGAGCGATATGTAGATCATACCCGCACTCGGCCGATTGGAATGCGTTCACGAAGTTGCCCGGGAACTCTCGGCGCCTTGATACACCCTCACCTTCACCGTTCCGTCGTCGCTCCGAGTTTCGGTTTGACGTCGGTATCGGAGACGAACTACTCGCCGCGGACGGCGAGCTCCGGGCGATGTAACTTGCCAGCTGTTGTGTCCGAGGGCCGACAGGGGCCGGGTGACTCTGGTATCCGCTATGAGGCCTGCGCTGGCGGCGGTCGCCGAAGGCACTTTAGTCGGGGACGCACAACGCCGATCCCGAGCGCGAAAGCGACTCCGAGACCCGTCGCTGGGTGTACTGGAATGGTGATCATGACAGAAGCACTCACGATGCTTGCATTTCCTGGCTATCCATCATCCGGGGTTCTCTGTCTAGCGGGCGAGAGATGTATACCATAGACATTTGATGGCGTGCGGCTTCAGTCGGCGTTGTTTTCAGAGCGAAGGGGAGACGTTTTGGAACGAAAGGGGAACGTTGTTGACACAGGAGGGAGGACATGGGGGAAACGTCTGACCCTCTCCTGCGGTAGCGGGCGGAAGGGATGGGTCGGGAAAATTCGGGTTCAACTCTCCGTTGTTGAGGGCGCTCGGCCAGGAGGAACTTACCAAGCCTGGACTCGCCGTTCAATTGGGCAGATTAAATAAGTACCAGTACTTATCCTGTTACTGTGAAGTTCAGCAGAAACAGTTGCTAAGGGATTGACGGAGTACGTATGTAAGTACACGTCCGGGTTGAGACGCTGAGCTCTGACATGCACGGTACGACGCGAAGACTGTACTTTGCCGCAGGCTCGGCAATCACTTCAAGGCGAGCTAAAGACGTCAATGGCCAGGTCGGAAGTATCGAACCAGATTCACATACTATGGTACACTCACAATCAAAATTACACAGAATCCCCTGAGCTATAGTAAATACGTCTGGTCCAGCGTCGACGTCTTGTCATGCCTCCACTACCAGTCCTCCACTCATCCAGCGGATGTGGGTGAGGATCAAGCCAGACGTCGTTAGTATACACCCAACCATCTGGCAGAAACAATTAGTATTACGGAAGCTGCAGTGAGCCAATTGTTCACTCACTGTTATCCGCGCCGACGCCATCAGTCCACGAGCCTTCCAAGTCCGGTCTCCAATCCTCCGTCTCCACGAAACACCATCCAGAGGCCAGCGAAAACGTGAGATTGCTGCTGTGCACCAAGAGTCAGCGTCCGCATACCCATAGCCCGAGGACTCCCAATTGTGTGATCATGTGAATGACGAGGAACATACTGACCTCACTTCACCACTGCCGTCGTCAGAGACACCGCTCCACCCGTCCCGTCCGCGCGTCCACGCTTTTCGCTCGCCCGGCTTGAGGTTCGTCTTGGACCACGTCCCATCCGCTTCGTCTGAGCTCCCAGCCGCTCCTGGTGCCCATCGCTCGTTCTCGTACAGCTCGACCTCTCGCAGCTCCGCGCGCAGGTGCCTGTCATCCAAATTGTCGTTGTCGATGAGACGGAGTGCGCGCACGTGCACAAACTTCAGCATGGGGCTGAGATTGGACTGGAGAGCCGGGAGGAGCCTGTGCTGGGTGAAGGGATGCGTGATGAAGAATGGAAAGAGACCGAGGACGAGACACGTTGTACGCATGGGGAGCATATGGACGAGGGGTACCATAGCCAAGAACGAGGCGAAGACGGCAGACAAGACGATTCCAGTGTAGGGAGACGACCAGGTGAGGTAGGGTACGACCTGGATGGCAAGGTCGTGGCCGTCGGATCTGCAGGCGTACAGAGCAAATGAGTGGATGTGTTCCTTGAGGGCGCACTATGGTTAAGCACACTTACACAGCTCCCATGAGGTTCTGGATGGCCTGCAGATTGGCCAACCAATCCACGCTACCCTCACCGGGCTGACTAGGGGGAGGCGGTTGAGTCGCCTTTGGAGAAGGACTCTCAGTACTGTCGCGGCCTCGAATTGAAGGGTGCGTCGCGAGCAGGACCCCGAGTATGACGGCATGCGGAACGAGCAGCAGTAGTCGTGGAAAATAACCTACATCAAATCTCAGAATTTTCCGTGATTATCATTGCGAGGGGAACGTACAGATGAATGCATAGGCGGCCATCCACACCAGGGTGTACTTCCACCCTTTCTTCCACAGTAGAATCTCCTCTATCCGATCTTGCAGCCAAAATATGGGACCGGACTTTGCTACGAACCGCCTGAAGTTCACCGTGGTGATAGGGATAGAGAGTGGGTCACGCGTGGAGAGCAGACGAGGGGCACCCTTGCTTGTCCCGTACATCCGAGGAGCGGTGGGAGCGTTGGCAGGTAGTTGGAGAGCAGAAGAGAGTAACATTGAGGTGAGATTACTTCCGCCCCCTTTCGAAGGAGACATTGGCTGAGAGAGTGCGGCCGACGCACGGACTGGAGAGTGTTCTGGACGAGGGAGAGAGGTGACAATTCTCGGGGCAGGACGGACGTCATTGCTCGGATTATCTGTTCGCAGCCGTGTTGCGTACGATGGTATTTCGACGTAGTCCATGGTCGCCATGGTCGGGCAGAGAGACGTTCACGGTGGATGGTTTAGCCAATGCAACATGCAGCACACTAGTCAACGAGGCGTATCAGGAGCGATGTGTCTGTCAGATTCAGGGGAATTTCAAGCCAGCAAGATGGGAGAGTCAAGCAAGAGGCACCGACTGGTTTGCTCGTCGAGACATGGACGAAGGCAAGTGAATATAATCCAAAGTAGGTCCGTTCCGAGTCCCCTCAGTCGCCAGCTGGCACGTGTTTACGACCTCTGTCCTACGTAATTGAAACTTTCTACACCTATGTAGGTGTACAGCTGCTTGCGAAAAGTTTGCTCGGAGCGCTGAGCGCACGAAATAAATCCAAAAAATGCCGGAAAATCGAAAAATGCCTCGACCGCGTTCCTCGCTGCGTATCTCGGGTTGGATAGTATATTTTGACTCCCTATGCCTTCGTATACCCTCATGTGTACTTTCCAAGGACGTATGTACATGAATGGAACCCAACCAAAAGCCAGCTCATCCAGCTTATGTGCAAGCGCCCATGCACAGTACATGGAGCCTGCGAGCTTCATTGCGGAGCCACCCCAGGCCAAATAGGCTGGATCGAGTTCCCTTAGTGCATGAAAACACTTAGAGAGGAAGTTGAGTGCGAAACATGAAGGAATTCGAGAGTGGCACAAGGTCGCGCAGTGTCATTGATCGGCGCTTCCCTACTCTCCGACAGCCAGGACTACGGAAGGCATGCCTGGGCATTCCCTGTTCTTCAATTACCTGGAACGAGTAGCCTGGCACTCCAATAGCACCTCGAAATAGTCGCGTTGGGAGTTTCACAAGCTCCCCGTCAATTTTGAAGCTCGCAGGCTCCGTGTACTGTGCATGGGCGCTTGCACATAAGCTGGATGAGCTGGCTTTTGGTTGGGTTCCATTCATGTACATACGTCCTTGGAAAGTACACATGAGGGTATACGAAGGCATAGGGAGTCAAAATATACTATCCAACCCGAGATACGCAGCGAGGAACGCGGTCGAGGCATTTTTCGATTTTCCGGCATTTTTTGGATTTATTTCGTGCGCTCAGCGCTCCGAGCAAACTTTTCGCAAGCAGCTGTATGACAGGTCGCTCCATCAGCGGTCTACTACTTATTTCTAACTTCGTTGCGTTCGCTCTACGTTGACAGAGCCTACGCATGTCATCTACGCTGGATAGACACTCGCTCGCTCAAAGTGAAAGAGCCCGAGGTGCCGGAGTCTACTGTCTGCCTTGAATTTGCTCACAGCTGGCCTCAATGGACTCCTCCCAATTGGTCAACACGTACGTCGCCTCAAGCGGGCTACATCGCAAGACGTGAGGTGAGCTGGCTGGCGTTCAGAAGCTCCAGTATAAGGTAAATGACACCGGTAATAAACACTTAGCAAGCGCAATGCCTAAGGCCTGCTATTTTCGGGTCAGCGCATCTTGTGAATCAGACTTGGAAGTACACCGCCACGTTGCAGCTGTATGGACCAGGTACCACACCTGCGCAACGATCGCTTCGGTCTGGGTTTACCGTCGACCATTGCGGTAAGTACAGACAGGATGATATCGATTCACACAGATAGTACGTCGGGCAATCGACGCGGCGATACCGTCATTCTGCACACAGCAATCGACGTCGACTCGAGAGCTGGCGCTGGACCGGTTCATGACGGATCCTGAGATCTATCCGAGGAGAGCTCAGCGCTCATAGGCTCAACGTTCAAGATGGCATCTTCGGTACCTGGATGGGTGTGTACTACATCCCTATCTTGTTTGTATCATGTCGACGTGGGTGGTAACTGTGTAGAGGAACAAGGACCATCGTCGTGCTACGGTGAGGCCATCGACGCTGTTGTATGCGGAGAACACACTGCTCGTGGTGCAAGAGGTCTGTATGCAGTTCCCGAGATGCGCCACCGCACATCTGGAAGATGGCCGTGCGGTATCCGGCTTCTGGCACCGCCCGTCTCACATCCGCAGGGCAAACTGCTGCCTCAGCAACGATCCGTCTTCCCTGCCAGAGGAACGGTCCCTCTACGCGTCCAACACGCTCTTGAGCCGTTCAGAGCATCTGTTGGTCGTGTGGCAAGCTGTCATCTTGCACGATGCCTCATCGATGCAACTTGGCGGCGCGTCATATATATGACGCATTGGATGGGCGAGTCCACCCCAGGTTCCTCAGTTCTCCTCACCACCTATACCCTCTTTAGCTACCTTCCACTCGCTGTCCTCGCAATGTTCTGCAAGCCTACCCTCGTTGCACTTGCCCTCGCCCTCATCACAGCAGCAAGTCCCGTCGAGGTGGCGCGCGATCCCAAACACATCCGTATCCCACTGCACAAGCGTGGGGCGTTGCGTGACACTACCGGCGTGTTCAGCTATGCGAATGCCGCTCAGGAGGTTAGTATGCTGAAGAAGTAAGCGCATTCCATCTACTTGTCTTTCTCTTCCATGCTCATGACGGGAAATACCCATAGCAAGCACCGTCAGAACATCATCAACGCAAAGAACAACAACGCTCTCACCGGTGCTTTTGAGAAGGCAGTCGTCAATCCTATTGTCACCTTACCCAAGAAACAGGAGCGCAGCGCCGAGCCGCTCACCAACCAGCAACAGGGACTTCTATGGACTGGCTCAATTACCATTGGCTCACCCCCTCAGCTGTTCGTCGTCGACTTCGATACCGGGTCGGCCGATCTCTGGATCCCGTCGGTTTCGTGCCAGGTCTGTGGCGAAGCCAATAAGAGCCTGTACGACAACACCAAATCTTCCCAGAGCCAAGCTCTCGGTGGTACTTTTGCGATCAGCTATGGAGACGGATCCACGGCTTCCGGCAACACATTCAGCGATACCGGTGAGTCCCCAGCTCGTTACAACTTACGTGCAGACGTTGAACTTGGATGTCAAGTCTCCGTCGGGAATGTAACTGTCACTGGGCAGGTCTTCGCGGCAGTGATCACAGAGTCGCCCGAGTTCCTGCAGGATCCCGTCGACGGCCTCATGGGCATGGGCTTGCCCCCACTTTCCAATCTTCGAGCGGTACGGGATACATGGTTCTGCACCACTGCTCGTGCTGAGATTGCTTTCCCAGGATCCCTTCTTCTCCACCGCTGTCAGTCAGAACCCCTCTATCGAGGGCGAGTTCGCCTTTAAGCTCACAGCTAACGACTCCGAGCTCTTTATTGGCGGTACGAACTCCGAGCATTTCAAAGGCGCAATTGAATTCCACACCGTCGTCTCCCAGACCGGCTACTGGGTGATCGACGGCGGCTCCGTTACGGTCAATGGTGAACCAGCCACGTCTGCAAATGATATCCTCACGATCATCGACTCCGGGACGACGCTTATCGTCGCCTCGCCCGGTGTTGCGGCCGCGTTCTACAGTCAGATCCCGAATTCGCAACAGTTCCAATCAGGGTTCTACATGTTCCCGTGCGATAGCGTGCCCCAGGTGGCGTTCAGTTGGGGGGAAAACGCGTGGAACATTGACCCGAACATGTGAGCCCACTCTTCCAATCATTCACCGGCTTGGATGCACGGCTGCCATGATGCATGATGCTGACGCTGACGATGCGCACGACAGCTTCAACCTTGGCCTGATCGAAGAGGGCTTCGACTACTGTGCAGGCGCGATCGTTGGCCAGGACCTTGGGTTCGGTTCGGACAGCGTGTGGCTCCTCGGCGACGCGTGAGTTGATCTACTGGACTTTGGTCTATCGGGACCCTCCACTCACCCGATCAAACAGCTTCATGCAGAACGTCTACACCGCGTTTACCCTCAACACCAACGGAACCGCTTCTGTAGGGTTTGCTGCGCTCGCAGACCCTGTGATCCCGCCGTCCGGTACCGCTCCTTCTGAGACTGCGGCGTCCGTTACCGCTCCTTCTGAGACTACGGCATCCGCAACAGCTCCCGGAATTACTGTGCCCGTTACCGCTCCTGGGATCACTGTATCCCTTTGATCCTTTATCCGGTGGCGGGTCGCAGGCGACTGTTCTTGCAGTGCTGTAGTATACCACGCGTGTTGTGCCGTTCTTGCTGTACGTTAGGCACCTGTCGTTACCTTGATTCAAATGTTCTTGGGATTTTGAGCGCGTAGAATGTTATTCTGGTGTGACTCTACAGGTGAGCTCAGTTTACCTGCCATGGAAGCGCGCAGTGACAAGCTGGAGGTACCCATTGACGCTTTCTCGGGTGACCTCTCAAGCTCTTCCACCACCTTCCAAACTGGCTCTCTCTTGCCTCACTATACATATGGACTGAAGCTCGAACGACAGCATTCTGCGACTGTATGGCCATCCCTTTACCGTCCGTAGAATCACTCGCCCATCGTGCCCGGCTCGCCTCTCTCGTCTCGCAGCTCCGGCCCACACGCATCCCTGCGCCCTTGACGCGCCTGCCCGCGCATCGTCTTCCGACGCTATGGACACTGTACAGGGGTATTATGCGCGATTCCCCAACGGAAACTGTACGTGTTCTCTCATCCCTATCGCTGTATGCTATATGCTTCGGCTGCAATCCGAAACCGAAGCCTTGCGAGGACACATGTGGGAGGTGCAACGAAGAATCATGCTGACGTCTCGTCGTCAAGATCAGGTCGCACATGCGCGCGTTCTTTCGCCACCGTAAGGGGATACGGGCGCAGGGAGACGTCACCCGGGCTTTGAAGACTGCCCACAAGGTGTGTGTACGCCTACCCATCCGGTGCCTACATCGTCTGACGTGCTGTTCACTTGAGTGGTGGGACATCTTCCGCAAAGCCAAGGAGGGCGACGCGCACTTCCAAGCTGTATGCGCCCGGTACAGCAGGATGATTGAAGGGGCCCGTGTACAGTGCCAGATGGACAAAGTGTATGCGGAAGAACAGGTTCGTATTCTCCTCGTCACAGTTGAAATCTGTCGATGTGACCGTACCTGCAGGCATGGCACGAGAAGATGCGTAACCGCGCCATCATGACAGGAGCGTACCTCAGGCCGACGCTGTTCAATGGTCCGCTGCCTCGCCTCAAGCCCCAGCCGATACATATCACGGGTATGATAACTGCTAGACGCAAAGCGCGGGAGCGCCGTATCGCCCGCTGGGAGACTCTCCAGGAGCAGCTGAACCTGATGAATATTGAGGCGCAATTCGAGCGGGAACTGGCCAGCAAAGCTGCAGCGGACGGGCAGCGCTTCGAGTCCACGTTTGCCGAACATTTTTCTGCCTGGCGTGAGTTTCATTCTATGGATGATGTGTGAGACGCGACAGCCTGACACTTGCTTGTACAGGGGAGCCGGTCAAGCAAATCATGGATAGCATGCAAGAGTCTTTCGAGCGGGAGAAAGCACGTCTCCTGAGCCCGTATCCGCCTGAGATGCTGGAGGCTATCAAGGAGGCTCGCCGAGAAAAGATACGGAACAAGACACGCGAGAAAGAACGCGAACGACGTGGGGAGCTCACGAACCACCTGATCAAGCAGATGCGGAAAGGCCCTCCACCGCACGTGCTCGCGCTCA
Organism: Coriolopsis trogii; assembly: GCA_020543525.1. Taxonomy (NCBI): domain Eukaryota; kingdom Fungi; phylum Basidiomycota; class Agaricomycetes; order Polyporales; family Polyporaceae; genus Coriolopsis; species Coriolopsis trogii. The sequence continues at coordinate 1,294,659 of JAHYIO010000023.1, read as the reverse complement.
TGTCGGACAAGAAGAGACGGCTGGACAAGATCGCTCGGGGCGCGAGCGAGGTGGGCTACGTCGGCCGGGTGAAGCGTAAGCTCGGATACAAATTGCGGGATCCTGAGGCGTGGAAGGTCGAACTGGGGAAACCGGAGAACAAGGAAGAGCTGGATAGGATGGCGAAGGAGATTGAGGAGGAGAACGTCAGGCGAAGGGCTGCCCTCGAGGTCGCTCTGGAAGAGTGATAGCACGCGAACGAGTGCATGATCATAACTTGCCAACCATCATATTGCCTATCGCTCTGCTGGATCATGCGAGCGCGAGACGGCCGAGGGGGCAACTTGGACGAGGAGATCACCATGCCACGGGTGCTTGACGGTGGTCGGGAGTACTCGGCACATTCGTTGGATTCGCGGCTTGGAGTGGGTGTTCCAAAAATGGTGGAGCGGTCGCCATTTGCGGACGCCCATTCGCAATTTCTCTTTCCTCCACCGTTTGACATCACCATGACGCACCTGTATCCGCCAGCTGAATATAACCCTCTGAGACGAGCCATGGTATGAGACAAGCACAATCATTCTCTCCTCACATTTCGCGCGGAAATTCCTAACATTCTCCGCCGTATATCATCATTATGTCCACTGCACGCCGTCACGACCTCACCGACCACGCCAACATCACGGACGAGTCGCAGACGTTCAAGAAGGCGTTCCAGACGGTAGACAGACCGCCTGTGACCGAGCGCGATATTCACGAACAATACATGCAGAACCCACCAAACGTGAGTTGCATTAAACCACGCTGGCTCATTCGCCTGGTTGCGGGAACTAATTCACCATGATAGAACCAATCGCAAACCATCGAGTTTGTCAGTACCGAACGCCACCCTCGAGGCCAGAAGGAAGGGGCGAGGGAAGAGAACGACCCGAAGCAAGACGGCGTCCTTGGGGACCAGCCCACCGGCAAAGTGCTGAAGCAGGACGCGCTGCAGGAGATAACGACGGAGAGTTCGGTGCACCCGTGAAAGGCCGTACCATAGAATGAGTGAATTGTAGCCAACCTGTATTTTCACCACGCCGGGGGACGCCTATCGTTGTTGCAGCCATTAACATTCTACATATCCGAGGCTGTTGGACCGTCGCAGTGTACATCGCATGGAATACAACGATATCATCTGTGAATGTGATGTTGGGCAACGCCACAACGAATTGTATACGATGGTAAATTTGGTCGAAAAGCCCGACATTCGGATGTTTATCCCCGGCAACACCTTGTGTGGCAAGGGAGGCTCGACTTCGATGCTCAAGCGCTCACTCATCAAATTCAGCTGCGTACCACCACCACGCATTCACAGGCTGCCGCGTACGATCCTGTATCTTCTGCATGCCTGGTGACATCGGACGTATCTGTCTATCTGACATCTGTTTGGTACCACCTTCTTCAAATGCCGGTCTCTTCCTGCGTTCTATGGCGATGCACCTGGGGTCAGCTGCTATCTGGCATCTGGAGACGTGAAGAATAGAAACATAACGAGTACATGATGAAGCCTTTGAGGAGGAGAAGACTTATTCATGGCTCCCCGCAACCAATTCGTCCCCGTTGTCTATACGGATCCATGGGTGGATCTCCCCGGTTGCGAGTAGAGTTCACCCTGGTCGGATCTCGGTTTTGATTTTCTCACCACTGCATTGCCCTCCAGGGACATTACCCGCCCTGCTGCGCATGTTACCAATCGCCAGTTCTTCTCACTGGGACTCAGAAGCCGAAGGCTGGGATTATAGCTCTTCTCAGTCCAGTCAAGGTTATACGACATGAATCCTCGACCTGGCTCTTGGGGAATGGTGCAACGCGCAGCACACAACGGTGAGCTACCAGGTCCCAGGAGGAGTCGAAGCAGCATGTAATCATAATGGCCGCGGCGGTGAGTAATCGCTCTAAGTCTCATCGTGATATGCGCTATATGCGGTGTGCGGTGTTGTGTGAATATCAATTGAACCCGGCGCCGCGCGTTTCGCCTATGTGACAGCCCCGCGATATTGACACTCCTCCTTCGCAGGAGTAGATATTAGCAGATAGTATCACGCTCACGTACGCTATGTGCTTCTCAGTCACACGCGGCGGCAACGCAAACAACTCACAATAGCGCGCATGCGACTGGAAATACGCTTCGAGATCAGAGACAGTCTGTATAGCTGTAGAATCTCGAGACGTATTTCTGGACGATAATGCACCGCTGTACGGATTGAGACAACACTCATTGGTCTACGTGAGCGCTGAACATATACTACGGTGTCGTGCAGAGGTGCATCCTTGTATTGAGCTTGACTGACACCCATCTCAACGGAAAGGGAGTGGACGGATAGTCGACCACAATATTTGCCCCATGGGGAGCTATCCACATCTCAGCTGTCGTTCGAAAATGGGAGACACATGTAGCTGGTAATCGTCCAGTATCGCGCACTTTACATCCTTGGAAGGCAAAGATGGGTCTGTATCTGTGCGAGCAATCTGATGATTGACCCCCTTCCTCGGGCCTCCGCTGGACAATGGCTGTAACAGTAATCCGGAGGCATGGCCCTTGACGCCACAATGCTCAGTTGGCCGGGCGTCACGGAGCTTGGCACGGAGCCGACGTGGAATGCGTCTCTCGCACCTCTTGTCTTCTCTCTTGTGATCATGGGCATGCCTTCATAGGCGGTCATTCCTTGATAATTAGTATACTTACCGCCCGAGGTACGGCATGTTATGGCAGTCTGCCGGTGCGGTGTTCGCTGGTGTGAAGAGAGAAGTATGATGACTTACGGTTTCGTACCTTACCTCACTCCGTGCTTCCCTCAGGCCGTTCTGGAAGTTCACCATGTCGATTGGCGACGGGGACTGGCCTATAAGCACGCAGCCGGCTCCTCCGCAGTTCGTCCCCGGTCCCCTCTTTGTGCGCGAGCTTGACCGCTCTCCCGCTCTTCCCGTTGGCGCAAACCCAACAAGTCTTTCCCAGTGTCTTGGGACTCCGACCCTCTACACTCTTTTCTGCGCAGTCAACATGGGCACAATAGCTATGGAAATGTGAGTCTCAGTCTCGTATACACAAATGGTTGATAATGGACGCATTGACACTGGATATGCTTGTAACGTTCAGTTATGGACCCAGCTTCGTTGGCCTCCTGCTGAACGTAGCGCTGTGGGGGATCATGGTCACCCAAACCTATATGTATTTCAATGTATACAGACGGTACGTACTTGCTCTACTCGGGCAACTCGGGTCTTACCTATTTCCTGCTTCCATCGTCCGATATGCAGGGACCGAAGATGGTTGAAGTTCTTGGTGAGTGAGCTCTCAGTGGAGCTCCATGATGTACTGAAAGACATCTAGGTTCTCTTTTTGTTCCTGTGCGATACTATAAATTGTGGTTTTGACGTCGCGTTTGTGTACGAGGCGCTTGTCAACAACTTCGGTAAGTGAGGACGATTAGACAGAACATCTCTCGAACTCATGAAGGCTTCTCCAGGAGACGATAAGGCAATCGCAAGAGCGAGTTGGTGTACGTGATTGCAGACTTCTCGTGTCTTCCTTCCCCCGCTCCGCGATTGACGCTCTCCAGTATTTGCCACGGACCCATTCATGACGGTACGACCGCTTGTACTAAATCTAGCGGACTGCTTGACGACCGTACACAGGCTTTCATTGGGGCAGCCGTTCAGCTTTTTTTTGCATGGCGCGTCAAGGTCCTGACGGGAAACACGCTCGCGGTCGTTGCTATCGTCTTTTGTTCGCTAGCGCAGCTATGTGAGTCCGAGTTACGATTCCGCGGCTGAGACTTCCTCTGATGTTACTCATTTATTTGACTTGCATGACATCAGGCGGTGGTCTCGGATCAACTATCGCTATAGGGATCATCCAGGAATTCGAGCAATTCCAGAGGGGCCAGGTGATCGTCATCGTCTGGCTTGCCTTCTCGGCGGTTGCGGATACTCTTATTACCACGTCACTCGTCTGGCATCTGGTAAGTGGTGTGCGGAAACGGCAGTGGCGAAAGGTTCTGATTTTCACTCGCGTCAGCGAAAGCACAAGACGGGAATGCCGGTCACCGATGGTATTGTCGACAGGATCATCCGCTGTGAGCTAGGTCTCACAATTGTTTCTAACATGTACCAAACATATTGCTCCCGCCACAGTAACTGTTCAAACTGGCCTGATTACGTCCCTCTGCGCTATCATCGACTTGATACTCTTTCTTGTATCAGTGAGGGACTCAGCCCAACATGCTAGCGGATTGGAAAGCTGACTGGATACTCACGCGCAGACATCCGGCTTGCATCTCCTCTTCAACTTTCCCCTCTCAAAACTCTATACAAACTCGCTAATGTCAAGTCTCAATTCTCGCACCGGCTGGCAATACGACTCGAGCGGCATCAGCGCGAACAAGCCCGACCAGAAGGAACAGCAGCAGTCACACATCGCGAGGAACAACAGGCAGCGTAGTGCCGCCGTCAACATGCTCAGGAGCGACAATGGTAGACTGGTGAGTCTCTCTGGGGTGTGGATCCAGCCAATGCTCGACGTCGGTCCTCCGCTGACGACTATGTGTGGCACTGACAGGGCCCTCAAGAAATCTACATTGATGTCGAGTCGCATGAGATGGTCGATGTCGTGGACGTCAAGAACCACTCTTACATTCAGGACCATAAGGCAGGGCCAATTGGCAGCCACGACATGGCTCAGACTTCGGGGTCAGAGAGTGACCAAATAGTATGATCCGTCAGGTCATGAGGACTTCATTCAGATCTAGATAGCATACTGTCGACTAGTACCCACAGATTCCTAAGAGTTGCACAAGATTTGCTCTCAGTGACATATATAGCGAGCCTGTCACGACGTATGACTTCTCTGTTCATCGGGGATTGAGGTAGGAATAGATGAAAAAAAGATCAACCACACCTCGTTGCATTGTATGCATTAAGGGGGAATCGAACCCCCGGCGGGTCGATGGCAACGACCCAGGTTACCACTACCCCATTAATGCCACACCAATGTTGCCAAAGCGTGTTTGAATGTCTAGTAACAAAGGACAGCCAAATATCAACATGGCCCGTGCGCGCGACCTCCACATGTACATATAAGCCTCGTCCAAGCATTGTGAATCCTTACCACTCTGGCCTTTTGGCTTAGATCAAGTGTAGTATCTGTTCTTAATAGTTTAACCACTATTATGGAGGCACCGCCTCCATTATTGGTTATCTAATTTTTGCCGCCCTTGTTCCTCGAGCTCTGCTTGCAACTCGGGGGCGCGATGACCTTGCCACTGCACTACCGGCTTGCGTCGTCGGGGGATCCTCTCGTCTTCCCTTTTCTTTTTGGAGCACCATTGCGACCTGCCAGTTGGCATGGAAGTTCGGTGTTGCAAATGGAATTTGGATGGAGTGTTTGCTTATCCTCTTGTGATGGAATGGTCTTGGCAAGCACATGTTCTAGGTACGCATAACAGTTGAAGAAGGGCAGAGGGTGTGTGGAAGAACGAAGTAACTTAGAAAGGACCAGGCAAACATGTTCCAGATACTGAGCAGGAATATTCTGCATGTCATAGGCACATTTACACAGGCCCTCGTGCTGAATCACCTTCCACAAGGTTGACTTTTACATGTGCAGTTCAACCTGCACAGCAACACGTCTTTCGGTCAGAGTTGGTCACACTCAGACTTTGTAATGATGTTGCATAGTTTGCCTGCAGAATAGTACAAGATATAGTACATTGGTGTGGACTGTTGCTTCATGCTTTGCCCTTTCTAAACATGAAGGTTGAGTACATCAGAACTCTTCCATCAAAAGTAGGCCTATGAGAGTGCATCAGACCAGACAACGAAGGCGAACAAGTAAAAGGGGACTTACGGCGGCATTCGGCGGACTAGCAACGCCACCCAAACTATATGTACACATGTCATATGTCAGTGCTCGCCGCTGCACAGTGAATCACGTCGAACAGGGACTTACACGTTGAGCGGCCAAGAGGAGAAGAAGAACGTGTAGCGACCCGTCTCCGCGCACTGTTTCGAGAGCGCCTCGAGGTCGAAGAACTCGCCGATGGGCATGCCCCACAACCTGCCGTAGCCCGCTCAGCCTGCGCCCCGCTGAGAGAAACACGGAAACACATACCCGAGCAACGTAGAGTGCAAGTGCGGGACGCCCTCCGGAGGGGGCCAGCGCTCGAGCGAGGGCTGGTCGGACGCGATGGCGGCAAAGTGGTTGTCCCAGAGGAAGCGCTTCATGTCCTCGCTCTGCTCGATCCCCGCGCTGTGCCGTCCCGTCAGCACACGCACAAGCATAAGCACGTCCACGACGACGCTCGAGTGGTAACTCACAAGGTCTCGGGCTTCTCGCAGAGGCCGTCGCGCTCCTCCTGCGTCGCGCCGGCGAAGCGCTGTATGAAGCCCGCGCGGATGAGGAGGATGTCGGCGGGCCGGAAGGAGACGCCCTGCGCCTTCGCGCACGCGAGGAGGTCCGCCGTGGAGATGGCGTGCGTCGTGATTGGGTCGTAGGGGAGCCTGCCGTGCTGGTCGGTGTAGAACTTGACCATGTCGAGCAGGACGCCCCGGCCGCAAATGCCGTGCTGGGCCCAGTCTGTGCGTGGCAAGTATGTTAGGGGGAACGAATGGAGGGGAACAGGGGCGGGACGTACTCTGGATGCCGTATTTGATGAGCTCCGGGTCGACGTCGGTCGGGTTGGGGTACTCGATGTTGCCCGTCTTGAAGGACTCGGCGGGCGTGCCCTGATAGAAAAGGCCGTGGTGGAGGAGGCCAAAGTGCTTCAAACCATCCCACTGGGAGCCCGATTGGGTGTTCTATCAGAGCGGCGCGCTGTGAGTACACAGACAGACAGGACGAGGAGGAGGCATGGGACGCACGATATGGAGGTGATCATCCTGAACCGCGCCATATTCCTTCTTGAAAATGATGGTGTGCTCCGGGGCCTTGCGGCCAAACACAGGCTGGGAGGCAGCGTGAGATTCAGGTCTGGTACGACAGGCGCAGCGTATGGGTGGAGCAGGTGCAACACACCTTGTTGGGAAAGTTGACGGGCCTGCCACGATCAGGGATAAGCATGCTGCACATACACATGACCGTGTACGCTCACCAGTTCAAACAGACGGACTTTCCGGTCCTACGAAAGCCCCAACGAAGGAGTCAGAAGACAGATCGAGTTCGGGGTAGCGCGGGAGAAGGGAGCGGCGAAGGGACGAGACGCACTTAATTTCCTTAGACGCTTCCTTGACGACCTCCTCGGTGAGGAGATTGATCGTTCCGAGCTGGTCGTCCCTGCCCCACACCTCCCAGGCGCAGCCGTTGAAGTCTTTGAAAGGCGGTAGCTCGTCGAAGGTGGGCAGTTTGCGCGTCGTCGCCATCGTTGTCGTTGTCGATAGCGCACCAGATAGCGAGTCTGAGATGTGGGCGATGACGCTGTTGAGCCGTGCGGCGGGCTTGGAGGGCATTATAAGGGTCTCGGGATCCCACTAGCGTGATCCCATGCCCCGTGGGGTTCACTCGAGAATGGGCAGATCAGATGAGCCGGGTACTGTGATTACCGTGTGGGGGAGGGGCGTGCGTAGTCTGAATCTGAGTCCCATAAGTACGATCAAGACAAGCCGTCGCACGTTCACGTGAGAGAGCTACATGTCCTCAGCAGGGATGCGCCACTACGGGAGGAGCTATTCTTGAGAACGATCGCAGAAAGGCAGCTAAGAGCCAAGCTGGTGCCGATGGTCATGTCTTCCTGGCGGCGGCCTGGATGCGACCCCAGGAGCATCATGGGACGAGCTCTTGACATGTACTGTACTATTTCGACCTAATGTTCAGGGGGGGGAAGCGTGACACGCATGAACTACTGGGCGGAAAGTTCAGACCCCCCGGTGACGCCGTGACACGGCGTAATGTTCTGTTCAAGACCCCGCCAAAAAGTGCCTTAGCGCCCGTTTAGCGCCGTGACGAATCCTGGCCAGGAAGTTCAGATGGGATTGTGATGTGTGACACCCCATGTTCAGAGGGGTACGTGACGCGTGATGCGAACTTCAGGTCGAAATAGTACAGTATCTGGGGTAGTGGCGTCCGCACCGACCAACTTGAGCAACGCCTTCGTCTTGGTGCCAGAGGGACGGACAGCCGCGAAGGACCGCGGCCGACAGCCTAAACGACTCCCAGTGCGGTTCTCGACGTCGTTCCAAGTCTCGAGGTGTGAATCAACTCAAGAACGAGCCTCCGGAGCGCCCACAGAGAAACCGGCCCGCTCGACGCCGAGTCGTTGATTGGCCCCCATACATACACCGTGCCTGCAACCGTCATGTCCTCACCACACTCAGACTCAGACTCCTCGCCTTCGTCTTCCTCGGCATCGACGCCGACACCAACATCCTCGACGCCCTCAAAGCGTATTGTCTACCAAGTAGAGACCACCGGGAGCCGCTGGGGAGACTTCAAGGAGGCCTTCAAGGTGTGTCCCCCCGCCAAGCTCACAACGCCTCCAGGTGAAGCCCTGCCCGTGTTTGACCTTGCGCTCCTTTCGCCCAAGGAAGAGGATATCCCCGCGCAATGACCTCAACAGGATAAATGAGATCCCCTGCGCGCGCAACAGCCTCCTGAGCGGGATCGCCAGCGGAGTCGGCATCGGGGTCATTCGCGGCATGTCCGCCAGTGCGTCCCTTCCCAACTTCGCCTCCGCGCTGTCGAGCGAATCACTGACGAGTCGTTCTATGTGCTGTCTGCGCTCTCACGCGCGCGCTGCTTAGGTGTGTTCGTCGCGTCGAATTGGGCTGTGGGAACGTTCATGCTCATCTCCTTGGGCTCATGGTGCGTCATCTCTCCCCTGACTCTGTCGGGTTCTGTCCGTATCCGTCCTGATGGGTGCTTAGGACTATATGCCAAAGGAACCTGGTAGAGGAGCGGCGACGTGTGCAGCAAGTCGTCGAAGCTATCCCGAAACGCTTTGCGAAAAAGGACGAAAGCACCGAGTCCGGAGCAGCGAAGACATCGTAGCTTCGTCAATCCACACGCTCGATATAGCTGGCTGCATTTGAGGCATCATTGGTCATACATTGGTCAGTTCGCGGTTGTCGCATTTCGCATTCCAGCGTCGACACACTACAACGCGTCCTCTCATACGACGGCCTTCCGTCCGCCTCCACGGGCGAACGTCTATACATTACAAGCCGTTGATGTCCTTTCAGGCCGAATGTCATGTTGCACGGCTACAATGGTATAAATACATTCATAGATACACCCTCTATTGACCTGAACATACGGCATAGATGCGCGCAGCGCACCACGGAGGAGTAACAAGCAGCTCAAATCCACTCGGGGTTGCCCCAAACCTCTTTACTCCAGTTTTCGACGAGATCGGGGTCATCTTTGTATTTAGCTTGGAAGTCGGAGAAGCCGCCTCGGAGGATGAGGACTTGGTGGGGGATGTCTTCGCCGTCTCCTTCGAGCTGATCCCTGGCTTCTGCGTATATCTGGGTGGACGGGGTGCTATGAGTTTTCCTGTCAGAGCTGGATTTGCGGCCGGAAACGTACTCGTGCAGCCTTGGGACCACTGAGACAAAGGGACATGTCAGGTCCCAACGCGGGCTCAAGCATCGAACGACGGAACGTACCGAACTTGAGACAAGGCACAGTGGAAGACGACAGTTGGGATGTCCTTCGTCTTCTGGACGAGATCGTGAACGCGCACATAGAACTGACTCGAGGGCGCATTGTGTGCCCCTTTGATGTTCCCTCCTGCCCAGTCGTCATCGCGCACGTCGATCACGCAGTAGTCCTTCATCGCGACCTTGTCGCTCTTGATGATGGCGGCAAGCTCCTGGAGAGCGTTGCGAGTCAGGGTCACTCGCGCGGGGGACGGACACACCAACGCTCGCTTACGTCTGGGGTGATGTACTTGAGCATTGCAGTAGACCGGAGGGAGGCAAGCAGACCGATGGGTCGACGGGGGGACGCAAAGGTTGTTGGCGGGAGACGAGCACGGCGGGTTATAGCTGGAAGAGAGCCAGAGAAGAGCGCAGAACACGCGGGAGGACGAGAGAATCTGCGGGCGAATTCACGGGGAAGAGCGAGCATACCTTATCAGGAAGGACAGGCTAGCAACCGGCGAGAGAGATGGACGCGATGAAGAGCGACGGTCACCGAAACGCGGAGAACACCGCCGAGCGGGAGAATCGGGGGCTGCGGCGGGCGCGATGGGCGTGCCATGGACGAGGAGAGCGAGGTGCAGCAGCGTGTAGCGAAGCGTTCCGGGATGCGACTGTGGACGGAGGACGCGTCCAGGAACGGAGCGCTCGGATGCCGCGGTCGAGACTGCATGATGCAGCACGGAAGACGCGTCTTCACCGCAGGGCGACGCGACGGAAAGCGTCGAGAGGAGGCCTGAAGAGGGCATGCGGCCGACGGCGAGCGTGCTCGAAGCCTGTGCGATCAGATTGGCTGAGGCTGCAGCTGGCTCAGAGGCTGCTGCAGTCGCCATCAAGGCGCGGGCGAACGTGTGCGCATATGGTGGTTGCCGGGATTTCCCGGCGCCTTAAAGCGACTGTTGCCCCAACTTTTCGCGTCAACGTCACTCACTGCTCCTCACGCCGCCATGTCTCTCCCTCAGCCCGTGCCCCCCTCCTGGAAGGTCCGTCTCCGTCGCTCGTCACAGTGTCGCAGCATATACTCACCCCGCGCCGCTTCAGGACCTCGGAAAGTCGTCCAACGACCTTCTCAGCAAGGACTACCCGCTCGCCGGCGTCCAGCTCGAGGTCAAGACCGCGACGCCCTCAAACGTCCTCTTCAAGGTCGGCGGCAACCGGGACACCAAGTCCACCCTCATCACTGGCGACATCGAGGCCAAGTTCTTCAACAAGCCCCACGGTCTCACCCTCACCCAGACCTGGACCACGAGCAACATTCTCAAGACCCAGGTCGAGATTGACAACCAGATCGCAAAGGGTGTCAAGCTCGAGCTCGCGACCGCCCTCACCCCCAACACCGGTGCCAAGACTGCTCTCTTCACCACCACCTACAAGCAGCCCGGTCTCCACACCCGAGCTTTCCTCGACATCTTCAAGGTGCGTATATCGGCGCTTAGTGACGTGACATGGCGCGCTCACCTGACTTCTCCACTCCGTCTGCCCACCGCGCGTGCCCGGGCCTGTCTGGAACGTCGCCTTCCGTCATGCGTGTTGACCACTACGACCTGAACAGGGCCCTACGTTCACCGCCGACACTGTCATCGGCCGTGATGGCTTCCTTGTTGGTGCTGAGACTTCGTACAACGTGACCGAGGGCAAGATCACCAAGTACGCGACCGCCATCGGCTACAGCGCGCCCGAGTACGCCGTCACCCTCCATGGTCTCGGCAACCTCAGCACGTTCGCGGCGAGCTACTACCACCGCGTGACCCGCGACGTCGAGGCCGGTGCCAAGGCTGTCTACGACACCCGCGCGGCGCCCCAGGGCAACGTCTCGCTCGAGGTTGGCACGAAGATGTACCTTGACAGTGCTGCGTTCGTCAAGGCGAAGATTAACAACTCGGGTATTCTCGCTATCGGTATGTTTATGCATCCCGAGGTCGCTACTTGTATTGACATCGACACCCTCTGCAGGCTGGACGCAGAGCCTCCGTCCTGGCGTCAAGGCGTCGTTCGGTCTTGCCCTCGATACCCAGCGGTTGAACGATGTCTCCTCGGAAGTTGCTGCGCACAAGGTCGGCGCGAGCTTCGTCTTCGATGGTTGAAAATTCCCTGTTGTGAGCGGGGGAGCGGCATGTTGGGTGTATCCATAGCTATACCTTCAATGCATAATGGCTGTGATGAACGTCTTGTTTGACCGTCAGGATGCTCTACGTAATATCCGTAATCGGTACACCCCCTCGCATGTGCTTCCGGTGATTACACAATTGGTAGCCGGTAGGTGCTTACCTCCATTTTTTGTACTGGATTATCCAGCTGACCTTTGGATGCGCGTGCATAGTGACAGTCAATACGTCAATATTTGAGCTGTCTCTGGGTTACAACAAAAAGTGTGCGAGATGAGCTCATTGCGCGTCCTGTTTGCGGATATGACGACATCGGACTCGATAGGCTGCGTTGACTGATATATCTCTAAGAGGGCGACTGACATTGCGTTTCTTCGTGAGCTCACGACATTGAACAGTGTGTTGAGCGGGCTGAGATTTTTTTTGTTTTATTTTTGTTTTCGAGTTGAAGCGATGCTCGTTGGTCTTCGTCTTACCATATGCTACATATATGCTGAGCCCAGGAATGATCTCATGGTAAGTATTGTCGTACTATGCCAGCTTGAAGAGCATCACTGATTGTGAGCTCGAGGCCGCAGGTGATCTGACTATTGTCCGTTGTCAAGGTCTATGACGTTGCTATAGTCATTGACGACCGAATTTTCCGCCTCTGCAATCAGCCTCTTCACATGTACAAGGGTCCGCCACTTGCAAGGCCGAGACGGACAAGGGAGCTGACGGACTTCCGATGGGCGACAAGGCCGTCGAACTCAACTCTAAACCGGGCAAGGGAATCGTTGGGAGAATGGACGTAAACATGGTGTAATTCGGACTTCAGCTGACCAGGCTCGTGTCGGAGCCAGACACGAACCAGCAGGTCGAATGCGCTTCCGGAAGTTTCCGTCCGACTGGAACCTGTGCGCAGGATATGGATGTCGGCTTGTTGGTGCACTAGCTAGAATCACTGCACCCGAGTCTCCTGCATGACTTCTCCGAGATAGTACACCGCCTGCTTGCAATGGGTGTTTCGGTGTCAACGATGCCTCTTCTACTGAGCTCCTATGTGCTTTCGCCTTCCATTACCCGACAACACTTTACACGATGTCAGCGCGTCCTCTTACCGGAAGGATGGGCGCGACGTGGGATGGTTGATGTCGTAACGAGTGCAAGCCCGCGTGCCTCCGGTGGTTGGCGATAGTCAGAGTCAAGGTGTGTACATATCTGTTCCTGACTATGCGTTGCATTTGCGTGCCACAGGACCAGTGTATGACGGTCGTGCGACCCGTCTGCAGGCAGCTAGGGAGGAGTTTGACCTCACAATGGGAAGCCCATCTCACGTCAAGCGTGTCTTCCGCGGCGGTCAGCCTGCCACTGCGGCCCCTGGAGGGTTCCTCAACTTTGCGAAGTAGTCGGAGCTTACGGTGCGTGTCAGATATGCTTGTCATGAGGGAGAGAGAGAAGACGCCTTGCATAACGTACTAACTTCAAGCTCTTGAATCGAGTACTGTCGATCCTCAAATATGCAATGCAACCGCACGCTGACTTGTTCTGTGACTTCATAGCCGGGTGCAAAGAGAGTTCCATCCGTTGCACCCATGTCACGCGCATTCTCACCGGTACCACAATGAACGATCAGCTACAGCTCGCGAGTGCTACGGTCTGTAAAACCTGCTGTCCATCGTTTTTCAACGACGACAGCGAGCGTAGGGCGCTGACGCAACGACAGCCAATCGGTGGTATCGCTATCGGACTAAGTTGCGATTTACTCAGCATTGAGTAATAAGACCTCCTGGCGGTGTAAGGGCGGCGTGCGGCGGTCGCGTTTGATCGTACAGGCGTCCCTGATATCGTGAAGTCATGAGTGACCCGTACCGCCACGATAATTCAGGACGATATCTCAGCCTATAGCTTGGTCACGCTGGATTCCAAAGCTAAGGGCAAGTATGCAGATCGAGGTGTTCTCTCTGTTTGTTCTGCAGGACGTCAGTGGCTTGCTCGGCTATAAGACTGTGTGAGTATATGTTTCAGCGGCTGGGGATTTTCGATTTTGATGGTGCAGTTTGTGAGTCTGGACTCTGGGCCATGGCATGCGCGCCGGTTGTAATGAGTGGCCGATGAAATCTAGGGTGCGAATGTCCATTCTGGCAGGGGCTTGCTGAGCATGCTTTGATGGGGTAAAAGTTTGATTTGATTTGTATCTTTCTGAAATGCGCGCGTTGAGGACGAGGATGCCAGGCGACGTTGGGGCATGGCGTGCACGCGCGACTTGAGGTCGTGAAGGGCGCAACAGTGGGCGCGGAGGGAGGGAGGAGAGGATGTGGGAGCGACCTGCCTGATTTGCGGGGGATTTAGGTTGGGCGGGGAAAGCGATGATCCCGATTCCAGCTCATCGATCCCGTTACTCCTCCTGCCCCTTGCAATTGGATCCACTCAGCCAGTGCGCATGGATTTTTCGTACGAAGCACTCGGGCTGGCCTCCCGTCGCTCGCCGCCAAAACCTCTTCTCTTCTCAACGCCCAACTTCCTCTGCATACTCCCCGACAGCCTGCATTCTCATCTCGGTCTCCGAACCGAACGCATACATCCAGCCTCGTCCTGTACCCCTGGAAACACAGACACTGCTCTTGCGCATGAGATTCTCTGGGATCACTTCGGATTCATTCCATACGATCCGGGGCTGGACCTAGAAACCTATAAGTCGTGGGTGAGTGTGTCTTCCTTTGTCCTGCTCTCCGTGTCCGCATCAGGCATTCCGTCCCACTCGTGGAACACACGAGTCTGCACAGCAGACGCGGGACATGCCTTCGCACCTCATCCTCACTCCGCGGGCGTCCCATCACACCCTGCACGCGTTCCGCCCGTCTTTACGCGAATAAACGCGTCAGGTTGCTGAGCAGAGTGCTCACACGTTCTGTCTTTTCAGTCCCCTCCTCTGCCCTTGCGAACCCTCGCGCGAGACACTCTCTCATTCACTCCCGACCACCACCGTCACCGCCGCTCGCGTACCTTCTCTTCCCTCACCGACTCCTCGCTACCGAACATGGCGAAGAAGCGTCGATCTCTCTCCTCTATCCTCGTCCCTCCCTTCCTGCCCCAGGCGTCTGCATCCACCTCTGCATTCTCGCCTTTGTCGTCTCCCACCAGAGCTCGCTCGAGTACTGTCACATCTGCCAGTACTAGCGACCTTACGGCAATCGAGAACTCGACAGACTGGCTGTCTTTTTACTCAGGTGCCACATCTTCACTAGGGCCTGTCACACCGTCTCGCAACTCTCCACCTCCAGACCTACTGGACGAGGACCCGTTCGCGAACCTCTCTCCTGCTCCATCTGTCCGTGCTTCTCGCGCGACTTCCCCGGCTCGCTCTGTCTTGGAGGTCCTCAAGGATGACCTGTTGCGTCCGCCGCCGACACCCTTGTCGCCGCTATCCCAAAGCGCGTTGCAGCAGGAGGATGGCGACGGGGAGCGTCGGGCGCGCAGCCTGCGGGCTTCCAAGTCCCTGAAGTCACTGCGAGACATGCCAGCGACCCCTCCATCTTCACCGCTCGAGGCTTCGCGACCACGGCTTCCGCGCAGGCCGAAGTCTTCTGGTCCGCCACAGGTACGACCTGCGTACACGCGCCCCGCATTCATGCCGCGTCCCTCGTTGCCATCGCTCAACACGCTCGCGCAAACGAGTATTCATGTACCGAAGGTGAGTTATCGTCCGCCGATGTCAATACGAATGACGCGTCGCTGGCGCGTTGCCACCGCGCAAATGTATGAGAACACTTGATGCTGACCGTCGCGATGTCTACAGGTCCGTAAAGGCATACCCGGCGCTCACTTGCCGCTCGAACCATGGGAAGAGCCCTCGCCCGCGGTGTCAGAGCCGCCTTCGCCCACATTTACACGACGTATTTCCACGTCGCCCGTGGCACGACGAAGACATCTCAGGCGTCCGACCCTGAGCATGATCAGGGACTCTCGCATGTTCCCAGATGCTGACGGCGAAAATGCGGACGACGCGGGGATACCCCCGGTGGAAGCGTCTAACTCGGAGCCTTATGGACCTGCAGGCGCTTCGGCTTCCCTCCAAAGCGCGGAACCGGAAGGGCTGCCTTTTGAGGGTGCTTCCTACCCATCTTCGTCTTCGATTTCATTACAGCCTGAACGGGCAAGTTTCGACGATCCAGACGAGGACGAAAAGCCTCCCACTCCGCCCCCAAAGTCTCCCACCCACTCCTGGCACGTGAGATCAACCTCCGGCGCCTCCTCGTCCACCCTTCCATCCCTCTGTCCCTCATCCCCCACTTCCAGCTGCTTTTCCTACGGGTCTCCTGAGCCGCGCTCCCATCCTCGTTCGCCCACCCGCGCACAGTCGCCCCTCCCCCCTCTTCCTCATTCCGCGTCTCCCCTTGTGCACCTCGACGCCGACCACCACGAGCATGGCCAGTACTCGCACTTGTTCGCTCATTCACGCCATACCCAACTATTGACGAGTGATCTTCTCGCGTCACTCGACTACAATTACTCCGAGGCTCTCTCAAACCTGGGATCTGCGAGCGGATCGGGCTTGTCACCTTCCGCACTTTATCCCTCCGGCGACTTTGAGCCAGGCTCGTCTGCCGGGACGATCAAGAACGTTGTTGCAGCTCGTGTCCAGTCACAGGCTAGCGACGGGAGTGGATCGCACGAGTCGCTGCACCGTGTCACTTCGGGTTCCTCGGGAGAGTCACACTGGAGCTTGGAGGCAAGCGATATTCATGGACAATCCTTGCTCGATGTGTCGCTTTCCCCGCGCTCTCCGGCAGAGCCCCCACCCCCGACCTCCGAGGAGATCTCAAGGGATAGTAGCGTTTGCCCTTCGCCGCTCCACAGGTCAATATCGACCCGGTCGTCGTCCACTGTGTCCTCCGAGTATGAGTACTCAGACGATGGTTACTATTCTTTTGACCTTGGATCTTTCCGCGACCCATTCGGCTCCCCAGACAGCGCGCAACAACGTCCCGTCGTCGGATACGGCATCCCATGGCCGTCGACTCACAGGAGGTCCGGAGGCTCGGGTGGTTCGGCTGAGAGCGTGAGCGACGTCTTGAGCGACCTGGAAGACCTCGCCGAGGACTTGACGGAGCGTTTCGCGCTGTCACTGCGGTCGTCGAATGACTCTGTGCGTTCCTTCTCACACTACGGAGACGAGGACGTCTTCGGGGGAGGTCCTCTCGCTGACGCTCCCGAGGGCGATTACAGCTCGGGTCGGAGCGGACGCCCGAGCGGCGGGTCGAGTCACGGTCAGTACGCGGGTGGAAGCTCTTTCAATGGGGGAAGCGGGTATAGCCGCTACGGGAACGGCTTCGGCGGCTCGAGGAGGGGCGCAGCTGGTGATGGTGACGACAGCGACGAGGACGACGACAGGAGAAGACGGCGGCCAGCGGGCCTGCCTGTCTCTTCCAACGCGGTGGTGACGGATTCTGAGTCGGAAAGCGAGGACAGCGGAACGGACGACTATGGTGAGGACAGCCCTGTCATCCCGAGGACGCGTCAGCGACACGATACGACACGGCCTGGGATGCACTCACCTCTTCCGCCGCAGTCTGCCCCACTTCCTCAGCAGACGGATGCTGTGGACGACGATGTCCCTCTTGCCCGGCAAATACCGGGCGCCTTGAAGGCTCAAAGGACCATTCGCCGTCAGGTCCGTGATGAACTCGACCAGAAGCGTGCCGAGCGGCGTGCAAAACGCGCTCAGCAGACGCTTCCTCCGGGAGAGCCTCGGACAGCGCGCGCATTGTCAAGTGCTGCAGAGAGCACAGTGCCGGTGCAACAGAGCTCGCCTTCGAAGCCTGTGGGTCGCCCGAGGACCAAGACGCTCCCGAGCACTATGAACAGCCCCTTCTCCGCGGGCGATCTCACGAGAAAGCTGCTCGGCCTCCAGACGAGCTCGAGCCCGCCGTCCGCTGGAATCCCACCGGTGCCGGTATCCCCGCTCGTTCCGCGCTCGAAACGTCCCTCGTTTGAGGCGCACGAACAGTCATTGACGCGTGGGAGAACGATTACGGGCGACGCACAGTCGTATTCCGCGACGGCGAACATGCAGTCGGCTCGTCCATCGGCCGATGGCACGCGAGGCTTGCGCCCCATGCGGTCATTCCATCGCACACGGCACGGCGAGAGCGACTTTGCGCCACCTCTGCCTATCTCCGACAGGACATCCCAGTCCCAGCCGCAGTCCGGTACGAGCTTGCGTCGCAGCGGTACGAGTGCGAGCAGCAGCAGGCGGCGACCGATGGCTATTGATGAGACTACCTCGCTGCCTCCGGTACCTGTCCCTTCGCTGGAGAGGGCGCGTTCGGTCAAGTCGGACGCGTCTCGGCGCCCGAGTGTGGAACGTGCCCCTCTCCCACCGATGCCGCCCCCTCCTCAGGAGAGCATCTCAGCCGCGTTGCGTTCTCGCTCGACGGCAGCGTCGGGGTCCGCGGGATTATCTGCCCCCGCGTCGACCTTCTCACAGCCGGGCAAGGTCCAGCAGCTGCGCGTGTACATTGGCAACATGCAGCGCTTCTCTACTGTCGAGATCGGGTCTGGGATGAGTGCGGGAGACGTGCTGAACATCGTCGACGGACAGGGTGGCCTCGAAGGGCTTGCCGGGAGTGGCGGGTGGATGCTCTGGGAGGTCTGTCAGGACTTTGGTATGGGTGAGTACTTACATGTTCCCACCGTGGGCGGACGGTGAAGCGAGGGACACGGTGCTCATTCGCGGTTCCGTTTTGCAGAGCGGCCGATCCGGAATTTCGAGTTGCTGAGCGATGTGTGTGGCGCGTGGACTTCGGACAAGGTGGTCAACTTCCTGGTGATCAAGAAGACGCTTCTTGCGCCGCTGTTGAGCTCGAAGGCAATCCCGTCGGCCTCGCCGAAGTGCAGCGGGTTCGTCCAGTGGGAGTACAAGCGTGGCAAGTGGCAGAAGCGGTGGATGGAGCTTCGGGAGCACAGCTTGTGGCTCTCAAAGCGTGATACTGTACGTCTCTTCACCTCATTGTTCTGACTCTGCTTAACTTGTACCTGTAGGGCAAGGATGCGACGTTCTTGTGCTCGTTGAATAACTTCGACGCATTCTATGTCACCCGCGTACACAAGGCGCCCAAACCTTATGTCTTCGCCGTCAAATCCACCGACAGCTTGTCCTACTTTGAGAACACATCCGACTACGTCCACGTCTTCTCTTGCGGCGAGTCCGAGGGCAAGAACTGGCTGGAAAAGATTCTTATCGCCCGTGTACGTTCCTTCTTGTTCGCGGTTCGCTGTGTTCTCTTGCTGATCTGATGATGATGTGTAGTCCTACGTGCTCTACCAAGAGCGCAATGTCGTCACAGTTTCTGCAGGCAGTGCCCCCGTGGGGAGCAGCGCGTCGGCCGGTCTTCAGCGCTCAGGCACTCGCAAACGGCCCGCACAACCTCTTCTGAATGTCGGCGGGACGGTTAAGGCCGAGATGTCCGCGCCGTCCGCGTTTGAACCCGCTGCCGGATCGCTCCTCGCGAGGCGGTAATGCAGAACTAGACGTGTACATACCATCGCTGCTGGTCACTCACACATCTCTATCCCATTCCATTCCTTTGCTCATCGCTGATATTATGTCTGTCCCTTCTATTCAACGATGTTGTCCTATGAATTGTCTTGACATGTACATGTACGCCACTTGTGTAATGGTATCGCGATCGTTGTCCCTCGTACCACTAGCATTACTCGCGATCGGCCTACATATTTGTCTCCCCACACTCCTGTTCTCCCGAGCTCGCATGTCAGCATACCATGCGCAGGTGCATACCATACCTAAGCCTCGCGTCATCGTTCGACACCATATTTTCGCATTTGATCTGGGCCGTTGTATTCATCACATGCATAGTCATGTGTAGTGTGTAGTAGCAGGCCTCGCATGAGCATATATAGAAAGCGAAAGCGATGCATTCATAGAAAACTACAAGATCGGAGCGGACGTCGGGATAGCAATGGCAATGCGTGACGAAACAAGTGAGGTGAGCGACAAGATGCTGGCACTCAAAGACGGGAGGGGAGCGACAATAATTCTTAGAGGGCTCCATATCGAGGTCAATGCTGGGCCGCAGTTGCAAGACTAAGTCGAGACTAGTGAGGACTCAATACTCAGTCCGCAGCCGTCTTCAGCTTCTTCTTTGCCGGCCCATCCTCGTCCTCCTTCGCCTTCGCTTTTGGCTTGGGCTTAGGCTTGGGCTTCGGACGTTCCTCCTCGTCGACGTCCATTGCGTCGTCATCCTTCTCCTTTGCTTTTGGCTTTGGCTTGGCCTGAGGCTTCGGTTTCGGCTTAGGCGCGGCCTTCTTGGGCTTGTCGTCGTCATCGTCTGCGTCGCTCTCGTCCGCTTTGCTCTTCTTCTTCGTGGGCGCCTTCTTCTTGGGAGCGGCACCGGCGGCTTTGGCCTTGCCTTTGCCCTTGCCCTTGGCGGCCTTCATGAAGTCGCGGTCGCCGCTCGCGTCGGAGGCAGTCTGACCGCCCGAGTCATCCGAATCCGATTCAGTTGGTGAGCCAGAGTCGGAGGCGGAAGCCTCAAAGTCCTCGTCTGCGCGCCACATTGCGGTTAGTGAATGCACCGAAGCAGATTGAGGAGATCAGAACGTACCATCTTCGCTGTCTTCGTCATCGTCGGCGCCACGACGAGGCTTGGGAGCCTCTTCGCCAGAGCTTGCGACGCTCTGCATCTCATCGTCCTCGTCATCGGGACCCATGATGAGCTCGCCCTCCATCATTTCGTTCTTCGTCTTGACCTTCTTGTCTTGAAGATACGAGCTGACCACTTCGTGCTCTTCCTTGTTGACGCTCGTGAACGTCAGGTCGCTCCCGCCCTTTGTGACGATCTTGATGTCAAAGGTCCGGGCCGCAGACGCGCCCATCCCTGCGCCGAGACGCGAGAAGACGACTTGGTGGATGTCGGAGAGCTCGATGAGGGTGGGCTGTTTTGAGACAAAGAAGATGTACTTTTCGAGCAGGAAGAGGTCGCCTTGTACGGCTTTGAGGTTGGCCTTCACGCTTGGATGACCATTGTGGCTGTACGGGCGAGTGATGCGTTTGCCTGAGTTCGTTGCACCATATTATTGTAGCCACCCACCTCTGGAAGCTCCCTACTCCGACTATCTTCTTCCTAGATAGTGCGCGGAAGACTCCTGAGACAACTTCGTACGTCGGATCTTCGTAGTTCTTTTTGAGCCTGTCGTACTGTGCGATCTGCTCCCTGTGTAGACTGTGAGCCTTCCGGCCGCATATGTCAAGCAAGATAGACTTACTCCGACATGTTCAGCTCAGCGGTGATCTCCTCTTCACGGTTGAACTGCATAACAAGGTATTGATACCGCGTTTGACCTTGGCGGATGGGAACGTTCAAGCCGAGCTAAAATCAGTAGCGTCAAAGGAGGTAACTCTGGCTGAATAACGGGAGAACCTACGATGAACAGGACATGCAGATCATCCTTCGGTAGCAAGAATAGTTTCGAAATGCTGGTGTACATAATCTTGTAGTCGTACGTCTTGCCGCGTAACCGCAGGAAGTCTGGATACATGTCCACATCGTAACGACCTCTTGGAGTGAGCACATTGACTTCGTCAAAGCTGAGGATGATGTCTCCAGACACTTGTCCAAGTTCGGCCTTCTCCTTCACCAGGTCGTGGAAGGCCTGGGCAGCGCTGATCTCCTCGCCGTCATCTTCATTGTCCGACTTGTCTGAGCCCGCATCTGAGCCACGCTCCTTAGTGTGCGTCCCCGGGACATAGAATCGGATTTCGACCATCTCGTCAGGGGCGTTTCGGGATTTCTTCCCTGATGACTGAGCCGCGAACTCTAGAGACACTTCTGTACGACCAGCGATGTTGGAGTTGGCCACATTGGTTAGAGGGAGCTCGAAGGCGGTCTTGTTTGAGACAAGGAATGCAAGATCTTGGCCTAACAGACAACCTCGGTATGCGTTTTTGCGCGGTGTGTACTGGGCGCACCTTGGAAATCCGTTATACCCCAATTCCATCCCTTTAGCGACACTTCCTTGGTTTCAAGCACGACGCTGAAATGCTGCTTGAGTAGATGTGCTAGTCGGTCATGATCCTACATGATTGAAATCAATCCTCGCCACAAAAAGACGTCGCGGGCGATGCTGACTCACCTCGCGAACGAAGCCGTCAAAGGTTTCCTTCGACCGATCCTTCAACCCAACGCGAAGCTGATAATTGCGCGCGACGCGTATCCATTGAGCCCATTTAATATCCGAAGCCTGCATTGCCACCATGCGGTCCCCTTCTTCGGCCTTCCAAGCCATACCGCTGATCGCGATACGAAACTCTGGCCAAGCAAAGGAGTATTGAGCCCTGCGCCAAACACCATACAATGAAGGGACTATACGTACTGCCAACCTCGGGGGAGAGGCCGTGGTATATCCCGTCAAACTGCGTCGTCGTCATGGTCGCTGGTGAGTGGCAAAGCGAGAGCCAGACGGTGGTGGTGAGGAGACAAGAGAGGATGGACGGCGGTGAGCGCGAAGAGGACGCGTTGCGGAGTTTGAATACGCGCTCATGGTCGCGCGTGCCACTGTCTGCGCGTCCGGTGCCGCCTCTCTCCCTGTGCCGCCATCGACCTCGACTTAGGCTTCCTGCCGCTCCTTTTCCAGCCCGCGACATGTACAACTCTCAGAGGATGTCGTGGGGACCCGGCCTCCTCTCCCCACTCTCGCCGACCACGATAGAATCTCTCGAGTCCCGCTCTCGCGATGTCCAGGAGCGAACGTTCTGCAAATGGTATACTAGCCCGACTCTCGGCATACATCTGCTACTGCGTTGAACACTCTCTTGCTAGGCTGAATACCAAGCTGGAGGCCAACGGCTATCCCCCTATGACATCTCTTGTTCGAGATCTCTCTGATGGTGTGCGGCTGATTCAGCTCATGGTCAGTTCGGGCTTCCTGTACGCTTCCTCGGAGTTCACCTATGTTGTATGTTGGAACAGGAAATCATGGGTATGTACCTCAATGTGGAATCTTGCTTCTAGGCACTCATCTCTCACAGGCGATACATCGCTGGGTCGCTATAACAAGGCACCGAAGATGCGCGTACAAAAGGCAGAAAACGTTAACAAGGCTCTGGAATTCATCACCTCCCGAGGGGTCAAGCTCACCAATATCGGTCCGGAAGGTGTGTTTACCCTTCATCTATGCTGCCTGGCCATCCATTCATCACTGTTTAGACATTATCGACGGAAACCTCAAGCTTATCCTAGGTATGATTTGGACCCTAATCCTACGCTTCACGATCGCGGATATCAAGTCAGTCCATTTCGCAATCCTCCCATCTATATCAAGAGTTGACTTGTGATCCAAGCGAGGAGGGTCTTTCCGCCAAAGAAGGTCTCCTTCTATGGTGTCAGCGCAAGACGGAGCCGTATAAGGAGGTTGATGTTCAGGACTTCTCTTACAGCTGGACGGACGGCCTTGCACTGTTTGTCACCCCCAAATTCGCTTCGTGCTTGACTCATGTACCGGACTATGGTTTTGTAGCTGCGCGCTCATTCATGCCCATCGACCCGACCTCATAGACTACGACAAGCTCGACAAGGTACGAGTCTCGACCAGACATTCAGACATCATCCACCTTGCTGACAAGGGGGCTATATCGAACAGGCTGATAGGCATGGTAACACGCGATTGGCTTTCCAAGTCGCGCAAGAACATCTCGGTATACCTGTTCGTCATCATCTACTCCTGCTGGACGTCCTACTGACCTCTCCACTCACATCAGCAACTGCTTGAAGTTGCGGACTTATGCGACACCCAGCACCCAGATGAACGTAGTGTTATGACCTATGTCGCTGGTTATTTTCACGCTTTCTCATCTATGGGTATGTCAGTCAAGCTGAGCTGGTTCACCATGCACACTAACCCACGAATAAGAGCAAACGGAGACCGTTTCTCGACGTGTCGAGAAGTTTGCAGAGCTCATGCAATCAGTTTGGACAAGCAGGAACGATTACGAGCGGCGTGCTCGAGAGCTGCTTTGTTCCATGTCAGACATGCAAGACGTTTGGGCTGCGAAATCGTTCGTAGGAACGTACGCCGACGCCATGCAGCATTCTGCGTCCTTCCAGAACTATAAACAAACCACCAAACGCTCATGGGTCACCGAGAAGCAGGACATCGCGACACTTTTCGGGAACGTGCAGACGAAGTTGAAGACGTATGGCCTGAGGGAATATGTACCTCCACCAGGGCTCGCACCTGTGGAGGTAGATTCGGCATGGAATACGTTGCTTCAAGCAGAGGCTGCGCGCTCCCGAAACATCAATGCTGAGATTCGGCAGTACGTATGCTTCTATCGTATGGAGAAACCGAGGGTCGGGACTCATATTCGTTCAGAATCAAGGACAACCTACGGCATAAGTTTGCAGATCTCGCAAACAACTTCGAGAAACGTCTGCGACAAATATCGTCTGAGCTTTCCTCGGTAGAGGGTCCTTTGGAAGAACAGCTGGAACAAGTTCGACAAGTGCAGGATCGCATGCCTGTCATTGCCGAGTCTCTGCAGGTTGTCGCCGCAGCGGAAGACGATTGTCGAGCCGCCAACGTCGACGAGAACGATTACACAGTGTTCACGGTGGAAGACCTGCGGTTTGAGCTTGAGCTCGTTACGCAGAGTATCTTGAAGAAGATCACTTTCATTGAGAATCAAGTATGTCCTACTCTTGTAAAACTCCCGCGAGAAGCTACGCTCACACTTCCATGCAGATTGTGTCGCGGAACATGACCAATCTTACACCAGCCCAGCTAGAACAATTTGAGAGCACTTTCCGTTACTTCGACAAGGATGAATCCAACGATTTGAATCAATCCGAAATGACCGCTGCTCTGGCCAGTTTGGGCATTGTATATTCCGTGAGGATCAACGACTGCGTTGCTCCCGCGCATTAGCTGAATACGAGTCACCAGGACGAGGACATGGATCTTATCTACGACCAGCTCATGGAAGAGTACGGCGCAGTCACGTTCGAGGCGTTCATCAATCTCTTGGTCTGTCGTTTGTTCTGCGCACCGAACATCCCTGTTGACTGTTTGTCCGGCTCCGCAGGTGGACATCATGGAGGATCAGACATCACCTGCACAGCTACGCGAAGCCTTCAGAGGAATTGCTGCGGACAAGGTGAGTGCGGTTGCGCAGCGCAGCTGTCTTACCATACTGAATGCCTTGCGCCAGCCCTATGTTACAGAGCTCGACCTGCGCGTAGCTCATCTTCCAGCCAGCGCCATTGAGTTCTTGCGCCAGGTCATGCCGTCGTCTCCGAACGATGTGGGTGAACCCGAATACGATTACGAGCGATGGCTGGATGAGGTATTCGAGCAAGACGAGCGGTGACACATGACGGATGTACATTAGTATCGCGCTCTGGAAGCGCTTTGAGATTTTGCTTTCGCTGTCTGCTCTCGCATCGTCGCACATATATGTTATATTGTAGATAGACTATTGTAGCTACTACGAATGTCATGGGGGTTCGAAGACAAGTCTAAGCGCACTACGTATGTATTTGTAGTACATAGCTAAGGCTCGTCGAGGTCGAGCCACCGCCTTGCCCAATCAGAGCGCGGCAATCGCCGTTGTCGGCCATCGTGATATACTTATAGCAGCCACCTCTCCTTGTAAACCCTTACCACCATCCAGAGCGTTGCTCCTTTCACCCCCTCATACATTGAACGAACATGGTGCGTCCTTATCGCTAACGTCGTTGTGCCATACTAACGCACACTGGCCCTGTTGCGCGTAGTCCTCCGGCGTCGGCGTGAACCCCGAGTGTCTCGAAGCGTACCAGGAGCTGAAGCTCGGGAAGAAGTCGAAATACATCATCTTCAC
Source organism: Coriolopsis trogii (assembly GCA_020543525.1). Taxonomy (NCBI): domain Eukaryota; kingdom Fungi; phylum Basidiomycota; class Agaricomycetes; order Polyporales; family Polyporaceae; genus Coriolopsis; species Coriolopsis trogii. Next base: position 1,269,045 of record JAHYIO010000023.1, on the reverse strand, counting down.
GCTCTCGAAGGACAACACAGAGATCATCGTCGAGAAGAAGGGCGGTCTGGGCAGCACATACGACGAGTTCCTCGGGGACTTGCCCGAGCAGGAGTGCCGATGGGCTGTATACGACTTCGACTTTGAGAAGGACGACGGGGGCAAGCGGAGCAAGATCACATTCTTCTCTTGGTGAGTTCTCTGCGTTGTCGTGGCCCGCTTCCTTCCCGCTGCACCCCTGGGGACAGTCGCGCATACACTCTATTGCGTGTCCGCCACGACCCAGGTCGGCTCGACGGAGGACGGAATGGGGGCGGACGGCAGACGATAGACGGAGATGGCTGACGGCTGGATGCGTTATCTACGCGACGCGCGCGCGATCGCGTTGATCAGGTCGCCCGACGACTCGAAGGTGAAGCAGAAGATGTTGTTCGCGTCGTCCAAGGATGCGCTGCGACGCTCTCTCGTCGGTATCGCTGCCGAGATTCAGGGTACAGACATCAGCGAGGTCGCACACGAGAGCGGTATGTCTATCCAAGTCTGCTTGCTGATAGTTGGCGTGAGCGCTGAATACGTCTGCGTCTCCCATTGACAGTGCTCGAGAAGGTCTCGCGAGGACACTAAGCCTCTTGAAGACTCGCACACGACATGTCCACCCTGTCTCCCTCTCTCCAATGACCGACATACGCCCTCCGCACGATTTGTTTATTGACGAGACTCAGACCGCGCTTCGGATGATTTCCATGCTGGCTGATGGCGGTAGTCATAAGAAACGAACTCTGTTGGTGACCTACTCTCGAGCTGAAGTGTCGTAGAAGTGTATAAATGAATACCATCCCCATTGCCAGACTCCGAGTTGAAGTTGCCTCAATGTCTGTGTTCGCCTGTGCGGTCGAGATTAGACCTTGGCACCGCCACTCATTGGCGCTTAATTTGGAAGGCTATGACGCGCTGCCAGTCCTGCATGCCGACAGCCTGACACAGGTCCACGGCCAAGCTCGGCCACGATTCCGCCTGCAAGGAGCAATGCAGCTTACTCACTGACCACCACGACAAGCTTATATTGCGCGCACCACCCAGTCTTTATCGTACAACATGTCTGCTCAAACATCGTCCGGAGACCTCGTACCAGGTGGCTACGCTGACGTGCCATCCCCGTTCACCGAGGATGTCCCCCAGAACCTGCGCAGGGCAACCTCGAGACTCGAGTTCCCCGCTTCCTATGTGCTCGTTGGATTCTACAGGCTTGTCACAGACCGCAACCTGAGGGTACCGGCATGGCAGAAGTGCAAGCACGGGTTTGTGAGGGGCATCACCGTTGGTCTCCTGTGGGTAAGTTGATCCATTCTCACATCAGGTCGGCACGGCGATAAGTCTATCTGGCTCATGGAAACAAAAGGCAGCTGGAACGTACAAGATACAGAAGATGTTTGTAGAGTACTTTTGGATTCGGTGAGTGCGTCAATTGACAAGATGCGCAGGGAATTCACCGTGATTTGCGTTCTCTCAGATCTCCTCGCGTGACTGGTCTCTCCCGGGATGCCATTCTCGGCATCCCGATGCCGTTCTTTGACCTCCCGACATGTGCGTCGATAGTCTATTTCCATATGCTTCGTGTGCTCATCCAAGACACGCATAGACGCTACGTTGTTCTTCCTTTCCGGCCAAATCTCGACTATCATTTACTTCTTCCTGTCGCGTAACATTCGCGTTGCGCGCGAACGCGCCTATGCGCAGACCATCCAGTCGCGCGGCAAGGGTGACGACTGGTGGCAACCATATGTTGAAGAGTGGGACAACCCGCCACGCGTGCAGGCGTCCAAGTGGCGCTGGTCAGCAATCATAGGCGGACCTGTTGGGCGCGTGGCCGCGATGCGTGAGTGGCAACAGAACGAGTACTGAGGAGCAAAGAGCTGAAATCGATTACTTCGTAGTGATATCTCTACCGTTGAACTTCATTCCGCTTGCCGGAATGGTTATTGCCGCTTCGTTCAGGGCGCTGGGTACAGCGCGGTACCTCCACGAGCCTGTGAGTACATGGAAATATGAATTTCTGACTATAGGCTAACTTTCCACTCGCCCAGTACTTCAAAGCGAAGGGCATGAACCCTGACCAGATTGCAACATTCATAGAGGAGCGGAAGTGGGATTACCGGAGTAAGTAAACCATACAGCTTCGAGCGGTTGCAGGCTAAGCCGAGGCATTTCTACAGCATTTGGATTCGTGGCGGCTCTGGTGGAACGGCTACCCATCATTGGTCTCATCTTCTCGGTGTCGAACCGGATTGGTGCAGCGATGTGGGCGCATGGTACGCAGCGACCGTCCCCTCCGTGCTGTGGATATTGACCTACCATCCCTACAGATTTGGAAAAGAGGCAACACTATGTTGCTGCTGTCAAAGCTGGTCGTGAGCCAGGACTGAGCACCAGACTCAAGGCGAATTGAGACTAGCGGTTATATGCGCGCATATAGGCAACATCGGTGTGATACCGACCCCCGATCTGTGGAGCATCCTTGTGATTGCGCCCTGGTTGACGCCGCGAACATATCGAACCTAGAATACTTTACACTCAGCTTAACTCGTCCGAAGCCAAGAGACACACATTTACCAAATAGTGGGCGGCTTGGACATCCTGCATGACCTTGCGCGAGAGGGATCCATGCTATCTATGGTACGAGGTATGTCTAGGCAACAAGGTAGGAACGACGACCCTCGCGGGCAACCCACCGCGGATCAACTCTTTGATCAGGAGGGTCCTCCTTGACTGCTCGCCAATTGCATCGGCCGCATCATGTCCCCCGGATGGGTGGTATGAACTTCCTACTCAGACGTCCAGCCATTTCCATCTCGCCCTCTCTAGCAAATTTGCTCCAATCTAAGCCACCAAGAGAAGGAAAACCTTGCTTTCGGGCTTCCTGGTGAGTGACCATGTCGTCTTCCTACGCCTTTCACGGACTGAGGGAAAGTCCCCTCGGTGTCTTCACCGTTCTCTTCACATAGGGTCTCACCTGAGTCTCCCACATGATGACCCAGACCTCGAAAATGGATTGGAAACGGTCGAAAAGTCGGCCAGGCAGGACATCGTCATACAGCAATAACTAGCAAAAGGCGGTCTCCCTGTGGTTTCGGGGTATGTGTCACCGTCGTCGACTGTCGCAATGTCTTCAATGACCTCGAGACCGCCGACTTCTTCAAGCCGGCGTCATGTGTACGTGCCCTACTCCTCTTCGCGCCTCTTCCTTTGCACGCGTACTCACCATGTTGAATTCTGCCTTCGGTCTTCCACAGTGACACTGTCGGGGTTGGTGCGTGGTGCTGCACCGTGCCCAAATCCAAATGGTCGGACAATGGTCGGACGACCCCGATGTCGTGCAGGCCATCCTCGAGGATTTCCAGGGCCATACGGCAGGAGAAGGACGACGGCGAGCAGGGGCTGAAAACGGCGTTTGACGAGAGCTTGCTGACGGACAAGGAATGGAGGCTCTGGTAGAAGATCATGAAGAGCACAAAGCGACCCCTGAAGACGATGAAGCGGCGGGCGTTGATGCAGGAGTCCGGGGACGGCTTGAAAGTTTGGCCGGAGGAGGATCATACCGGGCACAACCACGCTGGGGCGTCGTCGACACTCGTAGGCCAATGCGAGACCCATACGTTGATGACGTCCGAGAGGATGACAATGTTGCTACTGTCTCGTGCTCCTGGAACCGTGTGTTTCTATCTCAACCTGTCTCTACCACCAGTGCTTGACAACCTTGGTATGCGCTACGTTCCTGACCGGTGTTTCTGGCGAACACTGAACTTGATTGTGTGTCTGCGTACACAATACTTCAGGTGCTTCGGCTGGGAGTGAAAAACAGCACACTCCAACTAGCTTGCACATAACAGTTAGATACATGCAATAGGCAAACGTCCATAACGTATAAAGTTAGTCTTGCGAAGCCTGCTTGGGCGCCTCCTGCGACTGCGAACATAGAGAGCTCGGTCAACGCTGCTATCACTTGTCCGACAGGCTCAGGTGCCAAAAGCACACACCTTGGCACTTTTGCGTGCATCACCCAGGTCGGTGGGGCCATTGTCAGAGTCGTCCTGGAAGGTACCAGTGTGAGGGCGACCAGGCTTTTCCTTTTGATCGGGCTTGTTCTGAGCCTCTTCAGTCTGGCTGGGGGTACCCTCAGCGTATTTCGCATCATGCGCCTCCGCACGCTCTGCGTCCTCGGGAATGTTCGACTTCTGTTCACATTCATGCACGAACTCAATCATTAAGTTTGTTGGAGCAAATTAGCTGGAATACGTACAAACGCTTGTTTCATTGAGTCGTTGACCTCCTCAGCTGAGGCAGTGTTGCCCTCGGAATCGGTCAGGGCGGGTGCACCGTGAACCTTCCCGTCGTCGGACTCAGCTGATGATCCCTAGCACAAATTTGAGCAAGACGACAGGTACTCGAGCGCATCAAACATACCGCCTCCTCGGCCGCATATGCGTCTTTCGGCGAGTCGGCTTCCTGTAATTTAGAATGCAGTCAGCGTAGAGCGTCATACCACACAGCCTGAACGCACCGTAGCCTTGGCTGCTGAGCTCTCAACCTCAGAATCAGAAGGAGACTCCTCAGTCTGCTCTGTTGAATCCTTAGCGGCATTGGCCGGATCCTGCTGGGACTGAGCGGGGATCTCGCTCACGCCCTGCTTCGCATGTGGATGCTCAGCGGCGTGCTTCGCCTTGCCCTTCGCAGGGTTGGTGAGAAGGTAGGCCATCTACAGACGTTCCGAATGCGACTTGAGTGACTTCTGTCCGCCTACGTCATATGGGTGCGCTCTGGTGTACCTACCAAGGGCCCAAACACCAAAGCAGAACCAATCTGCACGCGTCGCTACGTTAACAAAGGCAAGGCGGCGAGTTTACGGGTGACGCACCATCCAAGGCATGTCGCTGCTCTGCTTCGCAGCATGGGATGGGCTCGTGCTGGCACACCTCCGGCCGACGGGAGCGGAGACGCGTGCAGCGGGGCGCAGCGATCGAGCGAGGACACGAGAGGCAATACGGGAAGACATCGTCGTCAAACAATGAAGGAGACGGTGAGACGTCTAACGGGGGATTGCAGCGAGTGTTTGGTTTGGTGAACGGGAGCAGAGAATGTGTGGGAGACCAAGAGCCTTCTGCTGGCGTCGGGCCAGGATCCCCAGCGCTTTCGTTCGGACGTCCACGGCATCGTCATTCGGCCTATGACGTTGTCTCTCGCCTTCATTATGTTGGCCCTTTGCTTAGCCATCATAATGTGCTGGCAAAAGAAGCACATAAGCCCGCCTAGCTCAATCGGATAGAGCGTGAGACTTTTACGGTCTTACCACCGGTGGGATCTCAAGGCTGCGGGTTCGACCCCCGCGGTGGGCTACTGTCAATTGTTTTTTCTCCTTTGAAGTCTTTCATATGTTAAAGACGATGCACCACTGAAAAGATCAGGAATTTTCAACAGGAAGCTTCATGAACGCGCAATCGTTGGCAAGAAGACACAGACCCACAACCATTATCGACCCCGGCCTGTGATTGCAGTCCACATGGTTCCCGACGGCATACAGACACCGCAGAACTATGTACAGAGTCTACTCTCAAGGTCCTTGGGTTTGTCGTTGTCTGATGAGCGCGAACCAAGACACTGCATTGGCAAGCGTGCTCTGCCTTGCTCTCTGAAGCGCCTCAAGTATCATCTACGCAGACATATGGCGAGGCTTGCATGCGCCAGACAAACAGGTCAGGATCGTAGCGCACATCATGGGTATCAAGCAGTAGAGTCGGCGACAAGCGCAGGGGCGTCCGCCGTTGCAGCGTCCGGACTCAGATACTTGTCAAACCAGGCCACGACCTGCTCCGTGACATCCTCCCTCGCCTTCTTCTGCTGCTCGACGGCCATATTGGCACGCGTCGTCCATCCGTGATGTACGCCCTCGTAGACCACAACCTGGACGTCTTTGAGCCCCTTCTCCTTCAGGATCTTCTCCGTTGCCTCCGCCTTTGCCTTGTCGAACATTGGGTCCGTTTCAGCCACGGCGAGGCTGAATGGGCCCTTAATACCGTCAAGCTCAGCAGGGAACTTGACGAGCGAGGGGTGGCAGGCGACGGACGCGTCGAAGAGGTGGTTCTGGGAGATGGCAAAACGCCCGCCCCAGCAGAAGCCAACAAAGCCGATCTTAGCGCTCGGGTGCGACTCGCGCAAGGTGGAGGTGACAGCGGCGATGGTGGAGACCTGGCGGGGCAGATTGCGGAGGACAAAGGGGACGAGGACGAAGAGGGAGGCAGGCATGAGGAGGTAGCGTTGGAGGAGGGACCGTTGGGCTGCCGGGTCATTCGCGTTAAGGGTCCATAGTGGGAGCTCCCAGCCTGCGGGCGGGCCTGGAGTCAGTCACCTGTGCGATTGATGTGTCGGGAGAATGAGACATACCGTTGAAGAGATCGGGGATGAGAACTCTGAACCCCCGCGCGGCGTACTCGTCTGCCAGCAGGCGGGTGTTCACGAACCGCCAGCCGAAGACGTCGGCGCCGATAACGATGATGCGCTTGGCGGATTCGTCGCCGGTGGCGTAGGCGTCGACCTTGCCCACCTTGACCTCAGTGCCCACGGGGGTGCCGGTGTGCAGCGAGCCAGAGACGCAGTCGGGACAGGACATGGCGGTGCTACCGGTGAGTTCCGCTTAGGGGACGCGTGGATAGAAAGAGGATTTACTGCTCGTGGCCTTCAGTTATATACCGCAGCGAATGGTGAGAGTCGGTGCCGAGATGGTACCGTTTTGTAGAGAGGCATTGGTCATCGATATCTCATATGCGGCGCGCTTTCGGTGCAGAAGATGGCGTGAGAGCTCCATGTGTACGAGACGGCGAGTGCATGGGGATCGCGAGAGGTCTGAGAAGACTTGTGACTGTATCGCTGAAATTTGCGCTCTTGCCTCACCGCAAATGAGAAGAGAAGGCCAGCGGCAACGCTGGTTGGGGACAACGACAGGGGTGATGAAACGCATCTCACCCCATCTGTTTTCATGGTCACCCTGGCTAGCGAGACAGCTTGCAGACGTACTATATTCTATGCTTGTTCGCGGCCTGTGCGTGTGATGGGGCGAGAGAAGCCTTGGACAGGGATGAGATTCTGCCCTTCGCGGAAACGAACGAGACGGTAGCTTGACAGGATTTACTGTGCCTGACTGAAGCACTAGTCTAGCTGGCACGTCTTCCATACGCTCTAGCAACGGTAGCGTGGATCGTGCTATACACACAAATACTTACGCCCTCTACCGTCCTTGTCGTCGCAGTCGTTGCCGTCGAATATCGTCTTTTAGTCCAGTGATGGGAAGGATGGCGGAGGCAGTAGTGGGCGACAACGCGGTGGCGTGAGCTGAGGGACGACGCGTCGCGCGAACGCGGTTGTGGCGGGCCTCGTGTTAGGCGACGATGCTTCTCACGACCATGTTCGACTGCTAAGCGCGACTCGAACCGTGATGGCACTCTGAGTGCTTGTCCTTCGTCCTCCTCCATCCCTCGCCCTCCCTGTCTCTTTTCTCCTCTCCCGCCCTGTCTGTACCACTAGTCCCCGCTTTCGTTTCCCCATGATTCCACCGCCTCAGCCGCCTCAAGAGGCGACCGACATCTTCTCCATTTCCGACCAAGTTCTGGCAGACAGACTCCAGTTCATTGAGGAAGTCCGTCTCCATATATTCTTGCCGTAAGAAAGTACGCGTACCGTCATGCTCATCCTCCTTCACCCAGATTGGCTTCGGTAACTGGGGAAGCGTGTGGAGATGCAAGCCAAAGGGCGAGTCATCTTCCACTCAGCTTGTTGAGAGCCAGATTGCAGTCAAGCTCGTGCATCGGTCCAAGACATCTACCACCGCTGCACGCGTCCGGTCACTGTATGCACCTTTGCAGCTCCTACATCTTCGTATAACGCATTCATACTGCCCAAACATCACAGATGGAACGAAATGAAGGTCGTCCGTGCGCTGAAACAAGAACCCCACCCGTCCATCATCCCCTTCTACTCCTTCATCATCACGCCCTCGTATGCTTTGATCACAATGTAATCTCCGCTCCCTTGTTTCCCCCGACCCCCAGGCGCTTCTAATGCTCTTGTTTTCTGCAGGGCATACCACCCTCGGCTCATTACGGTCGAAGTGTCGGAATCGCACGCGAAGGAATGGTTCCGCTCGCTTCTCTCTGGCGTTGAGTTCCTCCACAAGCGGGGCGTCGTGCACAACGACATCAAGTACGTCCTGCCCCGCTGAACATAGCACCGTCCGATTAGCCGCACTCACTGACGATCACAGGCCCGCCAACATCCTGCTCTCAAACGAGAACGTCCCCGTTCTTGTCGACTTCGGCTTCGCCGAGCGATACGACGTCCAGTCCCCAGAACCCTTCCATAGCAATTTATCGTACGGCACGCCCGAGGTACGTTGTCTCTTCCGCAACATTCTCCGCTTTGCGTTCCCCGATTCTGACGACCGGTCACTCCCGCCTCCTTCTCGCTTGACGACATTTACTCCTCCGGCTACTAAACGGAACGCGACACACACAGTACCTTTCCCCCGAACGCGCGCGCGGCCTCCCCCACGACACCCGCAAGTCTGACGTCTGGTCACTCGGCGTGACCTTCTTCGAGATCCTCATCGGCCGCACGCCGTTCGAGTACTCCGAGGGCGAGCAGTTCTCAACCAAGGCGGACCTCGAGAAGTACTGGGAGCGCACGCTGCGCGGCAAGTGGGTCGGGACGTGGAAGATGTCCAAGGGTATCGAGAAGCTCCTCCGGCGCATGATCCTCCCCAACGCCGACTTGCGCTGCAACGCCTCTGACGCTATGGCCGACCCGTACTGGACAGCTCCAGTAGAGGTCCCAGGCCATGCACACAGTGAGTCATCGTTCACGCGCGGGACGCATACAATGAGCTCGATGGGAGGCACTCACACTCGCTGCTTCACAGGGAAATCGTCGAGCGTCTCGCACTCGCGCACCTCGTCCCTCATCCTGGACGCCAAGCTGGCAGACATCATGTCGCCATGGTCGACGCGCGTGAACAAGGAAAGGGAGACTCATAAGGACAAGCCCCGAGCGGACAAGGACAGAGACAACAAGGAAAGGCACAAGGCCGCCGTCGCACACGGGAAGGAGAACACGAACACGAAGAAGGACGCCCAGGCGGCGCCTGCCCGGTCCGGACACGCGCGTTCGCAATCCCAGCCCAAACTGCAAACCGCGCCTGAGGGTGAGTAGCGGTCGTGTTGAGCTTATGTTCCATATACCATACCATGTACTGACACGAGCCGACATGGTAGCGCGGGGCGTGACTCAGGCGAAGAGGCAGCATGCGATGCCCGCCGTGTTTTCCGCACTCTCGCCCATTAAGCACTCCCCTCCTGCCCCGAAGGAGAAGGACGCGGGGAAGGCGGCATCGGCGGCGTCACGCGCTGCGCGCAAACCGCTCGGACCGCGCGCCGCTACGTCGTCCCAGTCTCTTGCGTCTCCGCCCGGGACGATGCGCGGCCAGGGCTCGAAGGAGAACTCGCACGCCCGTCATGGGGCGGAGAAGGACCGGCGGAGGAGCCAGATCCTGCGGGATGTGACGAGCGCGCGGAAGCAGGACGAGAACGCGTCTCCGGCGGGGTCGGTGCGGAAGGGCGACAAGGAGAAGGGGAAGGTGGGAGGGAGGGGGGACGCGAACGGGAACGGGAACACGTCGAAGGCCTCGGCGGCGGACACGAGCAAGGATTCGGTGAGGAGCCGTATTGTGGATTGGGAGCGCGAGCGTGAGCGGCTGCGCGAGATGGACCGGGTGAAGGAGCGGATACGCGAGGTGGAAGAGGAGCGCGAGAACGAGCGAGAGCATGAGCGGAGGGAGCGGGAGAGGATGGAGGAGGAGCAGCGCGAGAGGGAGCGCGAACGGCTGGAGCGCGAGAGGGCACGCGTGAGACGGGAGGGGAGCGAGCGGGAGTATGTTCTCCCGAAGATCAGTGTTGGGCCGTCGCTGTCCCCGCCACTCGCCTCGCCGCTGAGCCCACTGTTTGAAGGTGAGTGACTCGCACGGCGAGATGAGGTTGTGTATGCTAAACGACGGTCGGGCCTTCGTCAGAGCCGTCGCCGCCTGCGTCCCCGCAGAGCCCCCCGGGTAACGAGTCGAGCATCAACGGTCTCAAGCAGAGCTTGAGGATGTCTATTGGTATGTGCTCATGATTGCCATTGGATCCTCGAGCAGCACTGACCGTGGATTCCTAGGCAACGCTGTGCGTTTGTACAAGTCCTCGACTCAGCTTCTTGGACGCTCGACACCGGCTCTCACCCTTGGATCTGGAGATGCTGATGACGACTCCCACAGTCTCAGCGAGCGACCTTCGTGGGACGCTGATGGTGAGCATCCCATTCAGTCGAACATGGCAACCCCTAGTGACATTGCCTCTCTCTGACCGTAGTACAAGGCGATGATGGAGAGACAAGGATGGATCGTATGACTATCTGGATCCAGAGCGTAGAGAGTACGTCCACCACCATCTCCCCGGAGTCTTATTGTGTTGCTCACCTGTTACTATTTCTTCAGAGGTAGTGGACGAAGCTCGTCAGAATTTTGCCGCCTCCACCAGCTCCGCGCCCATTCCGGCTCTGCCCCTCGCTCCAATCTCGCGTCGTTCGTCTCAGAGCCGTTCAGGCCGTGCGGCCCGCGTTCCACGCAAGATCCTCGCCGCAAATCAGATCTTCGCAAACGAGTACGACCCCGACGCGTACCGCCACTCGACGGCATTCTCCATGGACCGGAGTGCGGCCTCGATGTCGCCTCTCCCGAGCCCGTCGATCATGAACACAATGAACTTCGCGGAACATAGCTTGCCGACTATCCCGTCCGAGCCACCGAGCCAGCTGTTGTCCCAGTCTTTGTCGTATGCGGACTCACCTAGGCGGGCGGGCTCGATGGGCCCGAGTGCGGCGTGCACGATCGTGCCGATGCCGATGGCCATGCCGGAGACACCGTCCAGGAAGCGGCGGGCGACGGTGGTGACGCGGTCGCCGGAGAACGGGCGGAAGGCGCTGAGCTTGGAGATCGAGTCGCCGTCGCCATCCAAGAGGAGGGAGAAGTCGAGGAGCCATGGAGACCTCTTGCGACCGATTACGCCCATCACGAAGCTCGAGTTTGAGCTGGAGCGTCGTACGTGTCGTTTTGCGTTGCTGCTCCATAGGCTTGTTGCTGACCCGATACGCTGCTTCACTACACAGTTGCGCAGCCCACGCCAACCCCGAGGCTGTCTACCGTTGTGGACAAGAACTTGTTCATCGCGTCGCCGCTGATGGCGCAGAGGGTTGTGCAGATCGCTGAGGAGTCGACGCCCCCGAGGCAGAAGGATGAGCTGACGGCGTCGCCGCTCCAGGTGGAGACGTACCCGCAGAAGACTGCTCCGAACAGAGACTCGGTCGCTCTCGACACCCCGGCCAGAAGGCATCTCGAGGGCGTGTATGACCGGTATGTTTGCTGCGTCTCGCATTCAATGCTCAATCTGGCTCACGAATTCCCTCCGCGCCCACTGTAGTTTCCTCATGTCGACCACCGGCGTGCGCCGAGCAGGGAAAGGCTATCAGTCTGAGAACGTCCTTCGTCCAGTGGAGAACATCCGCCCACACTCGTCGATGGCGAAACGGAGCCAGAAGAACTTCTTCACGAGCGGCCGTCGCCAGATGCCGCCGCCGGTGTCGAGCGACGATCTCCGCCGGTCTTCGTCGGTGGACGAGTTTGGGGCGTTCATGAGCACCCCGGCTCCGAACGGGAACCAGGAGCAAAACCACAACACGATCGCGATCGTGCGCAAGGCGTTCAAGGCGATCGTGACCGGCAAACCACATGCGCGGACCACAAAGCCTGCCTGGCATTGATCTTTCTTGTTCTTGCTCTTTCACTTCTTTCGAGCGTGTTATTCGCATATTGTCTGACTGACTTCCCGGTTCCAAGTCGTTTGCTGGACCGCTTGTGCATTAGCTGGCATTCGTTCACATCTGTCCATATCTATCACCATCGGATGTTCGCAACACCTTTTGCTTCATCTCCAGTGTACATTCTACTACATCAACACTTTCGCCTCATCTCTCGTCTCTCACCTACCTCTCATCCTCTGAACCCCCCTAAAACCCCTTCACATCCCATCCCCAACCCTACCTCGCATCTCGTCTCGTCGCTATCTAACGTCTCGTCCGTGCTGCTTTCGCGTTATTCCAGTATCTATCGACGCTAACCGCTCATCCTCTCGCACGACCCCCCGTCACGGACTTTCATGACCTAACCAGCAGTTTAGCACTTGCTCTTAAATCCCCTCTATCGTCTTAACGCTTTGCTCATGCTTATGCTCATGGTAGTTAACGTTGTCTCCCCCGAATACGATCTGTTTCTAGTGTGGTCTGCGACCCATTAATCTCTCGATAGACGTCCGATGATGTACACGTACAGCGGTGCGAGGCAAGACGGCAGGAATTGCAAGACGTAGAAATACAAATGAGACAGCAGAGATATGTATGTATGCGAGAGAGATAGAGAATATGAGGGTTCAAGCAGAAACAAACGAGCTACGGCAATAATAGCTTCATCGCAAAACGTGATCAAGGAGGAAGGGCACGGTTGCGGCGGAGCTGGACGGGAGCACCGCTTCCTTCGCCCTGCTTTTGACGCTTGGCTGCAGCGTCGTCAGCGACAGGGTCTCCCTCGCGCGTTCGTTTGGCCGCGGTACTGTTCGCCGCGGCCGCAGCATCCGCAACAGCAGCGACCGCTGTACCGCGACCGACTCCACCACCGGGCGCAGCGCCTCTAATGGCCAATCCCCTTGCAGCGCCTCCACGACCACGGCCAGCATTGGCGGCGCCCATGGATGCGCGAGGGGCGGGAGTGGGCTTAGGAGGCAGGGTATTGGCGGCAAGCCCTGCCTTGCCCGCAACGGCAGGAGTCGTAGCAGGCTGGCTTGCAGTGGGAGCAGCCGCCGGCGTGGCTTGAGCTGTAGATGTACTGGCTTCACCAGGGGCGGCAGGGGTGGCGGAGACAGTAGCGGCCTCTCCGGCTGGTTCATACTTCGCAAGGCGCGCCTCCAGTTCCTTGCACTTCTGGTGCGCTTTGAAGAGCTGTTGATCTTTGATCTTGGCGCGTGCGGCTGCTTCCTTCCTACCACGATCAACTGCGTCGTCAATCGCTTTCGATTGTTCCTCCTTGAGAGATTCTTTGTAGGCTGCGAGGGCGGCGTCGATGGCAGCTTGAGTATCTGGGGGAGGAGCGGCAGCAGAAGCCTTCGCGGCTTCGAGAGCAGCTTTCAGCTCCTCTTCATGCTTCTTGATTAGACGTTCCTCCAAGGCGCGGAGCTCCTCCGCATGCTGGCTGATAGTCTCCTGCGAAGTCCCTGCTGACGAGGCGCTCTGAAGCTCATTACGCAGCTTCTTCAACTCCTCCGCTGCCCGTTCACTTTCAGCCATCCGTGCTTTCGATATCTCCTGAATGCGAATCTGGAACTTCTCCTGTACGTGCCGTTAGACCACCGCTGCGGTGACAACTGACAAGCTTGGGGTACATACACTTGCAAGACGAGCGCTCTTCGCGTCCTCGTTCGCCTTGTCGATCTGTGCTTGCAACGCCTACGGAGATATGAGCAATGAGAAGCGCGACGGTGATGATTAATCTACCTCAACCTGTGCCTTGGCTTCGTCGCAAGCCTTCACCAAGGTAGCTTTTTCCGATTGCCATTGACTCTGAGCAGCAGACACGTCGGCGGGCATGTCAGCAGATGTCTGCCAAGTAGCCTTTTCCTCGAGGAGCGTGTCCCTCTCGGCACGAAGCTTGTCCTATGTTCCGCGCATGAGCATGCCGATTTCATGCTTGATGAATACACAGAACTTACCAGGGTCGCCGACTGCTCACTGACTTGAGCAGAGCTAACCAAATGCGCAGCCTGTTCCTTGGCAAGGGCTTGCTCGAGGCTCGTCTTCTCGACACGCAATGCTTCGAGCTCTTTGGCCAGACCTGGATCAACCTGGGCGCCGCTAGCAGCCGCTTCCTCAGCACGGGCCTTCACTTCCTCCAACTCTTTCGTCAACGACTCGACTTGGCTTGTTAGCTCGTTATTCGCAGCAGTGAGCTTTTCGATGTCGGCAGTATACTGAGTAAATTTGGCCCTCGCTCTGGTGTTGTTGAGAATGCCTGTCTCCTTCAACTTCTGGTTGTCGGATAGTAGTTTCTGGGTCTGTGACACAGATTAGATCGGTGGCAGGTGGTAACGTGCATAATTGAACCCTGACCTTAGCTATCTCTTCTGTCAGCGCGTGATTGTGCTTCTCGGCAGCTTCCCTCAACTCAGCATTCTGGACTTGAAGTTGTGAGAGCTCGTCTTTGAGGGACTGCATCTCAGCCGGGTCGATGCGATCATACTGTCGAGCAAGTCAGTCAAGATACAAGACTACAATATGAGAGAAACCTGCCTTCGTTAGCAGCTGTGCATTGCGTTCCTGCCAACGGCGGCTCTCATTCTCGAGGAGTTGAATCTGTTGGTCCTTGGCCTCAATCTCTGCCTGAGCGACGCGCAGCTTCTCCTTGGTGGGTTCCAGTTCTGCGGTGAGTTGACGCAATTCAGCCTCCAGCTGGCGGGCACGCTTGGAATACGAGTCACAATCGCTGCGTAGAGTGGCATTGCTTTCACGGAGGATCGCAACCTGGTTGATTTTCTCTGCAAGCTGGTTGTGAGCAGCCTCGGAAGCAGCAGCCTGAACAGCACGTTCACGTTCCTATCATCTTCATCAGCATCGGAACCCAAGTCACGACCACTGTACATACCTCTGACAGAGCTCTCCTTGTCTCATCGAGATTCTGAGATAGATGATCAATTTGTGTCTTGAGGCGTGTGTTCTCCTGCTTGCTGAGTTCGAGCTGGAGTTCGATGATCTCCTTCTCCTTCCGTAGATACGTGACCAGAGAACGAAGCTCCGAGAGCTTCGTGTCGGAATCGTCTGTTGCGTCTGTATCACCGGCATCGGTTGTGGACGAAGTCGCAGCTTGCTTAATCCGAGCAGCATGAGTGCTGACGGACTCGAGGTGCTGATGAAGCAGGTTGTTCTGCTCAGTGAGATCCTTACACCTGTGATTCTCGTCAGACAAGTTCCCGCCTTAGTGGTGTATGGACTACGAGATGTTACCTAGACTGCAAGTCCGCTATCTCCTTCTCGAGTGCTTCCCGTTGCTGTTGCCAGCTTGCTTCAGAGCTCACGAGTTTGGCTTGAGCGGTCTCGGCAGCGGCGCGCGCTTCTCTCGCGGTGGTCTGGCTCTGCGACAGACGCTGCTTGAGGTCCTCCACAGACTTGATAGACTCGGCATGCGCTACAACTTCCCGAGAGTATCGGTCCTCCGCAGCCTGTATATACTTATGAAAACCCGGTAATTAAGCAGTAACACAGGCAGGACATACCTTGGCGCGTTCCTCCTGTTGCTTGATCTCAGCTTCCCATGTAGAGCGGTCGTTCGTTGAGCTCTGAGCCGAGGTGCTCATGTCGACTATCGTGTCCTCGAGCATCTTCTTGTCATTGACCCATGCAATACGCTCATTGTCGAACTGCTGTTGGATATCAGAGTTGGCCTTCGTCACCTCAGCCAGACGCTCTTCTGCTAGGCGTAGCCGTTCTTGGAGTGCGTCAATTTCGGACTACAAGCATGTACACTTCAGTCGCGTTCAGTCGCGTTGTAGAATGCAAGCGAACACACCTGACGCCTGGCGAGCTCTGCCTCGGTAGAAGCCTTGTACTCGTCGTGGGTAGCATTGAGGGACTCTAGGGCGTTCTCGTTGGCGACACTGATCTCCTTGAATTGCTCGACATGGCTGCGAGCATTTGCAAGATCGACCTGAGCGACCTTCAGAGCAGAGCTATACTCAAGGTCAGCATCTGCATACGTAAACGAAGCAAGCTGCATACCGAAGCTCGGCAACCTCGGCCTCGAGTTGCTGCTCACGAGACATATCTTCGTCCGTGCGAGGTGTGACACCGCTAATGCCACTACCTCTCCGCTCGTACACTGCAAGCTTCTCCTCGTTTCCTTGGAGTTGCCTGGAGAGCTCCTCTACACGTTCCTCAAGATGTTTCTTGCTAGTCTCCGCGGCAATGAGCGATTCGCGCGTCTTACTGAGTTCTTGAGTCTACCAACGTTGTCAGGAAATGGAGAAATAGGGATGGAGGATATGGACTTACGGCCTTCTCAAGCTTGCCTTGTTGTTCCTTGAGCTCGATATCCTTCTGGAGGGTCAGCCTGCGCACAGATTCGCGCTCCTGACTGAGCTGAGTACGAAGGTCCTGGCTATATCATGATATCCCTTAACATCGCATACGCTGCATGTGCTCATGTGGACATACCTCTGACTGTCCAGCAATTGCAGCTGACTCTCCATACGACGCCGGTCGTTCTCACCAGATCGTTCCAGGTCATTGTGCATCTTTTGTACGTTGGCCATGAGATCAGAGAGATGGGAACGTTCGATGGCCAGCGTCCTGTTCTCTTCGACGAGGCGTGACTGAATGCTCTACAACGGAAGTATATGAGAACTTGCAATGGGAACATCGTGATATGAACACGAACCTCCCAGATCTTCTTTTCAGCACGGAGATTTGCACATTCATTGCGAAGCTGCTCGAGCATGCTATTGCTCGTGAGTAGGTCCTCAGACATTCGGTTGCATTCGATGTCGATGCGAGTATACTGGTCGTAGAGGTGTTGATTGCGCTTTGTCAGGTCATCATTCTCGCGTTTCTGGATGATGATCTGGTCCTGGACCATGCGATAGCGCTCTATAAGACATGTTCAGTCGCGAAACTCACCTCCCTAACTTGATAAATCGTTACCTGTGAGGACCTCAATCTGGGCGTTTGCTTTAGCGAGCGCGGTGCCGAGCTTTGTGGCTTCCCTCTGGGCGTTGAGAGTCTCTTCACGCAGACGCGTAGAGTCAATACCCATCTCAGTCCGGTAGACCTCAAACTGTTTTTGCACATCCTCTAGTTCCTTGGCCAGTTCAGGAGACCCTGCCGCTGGTGGGACGTCGATAGTGACTCCGTTCGCGCGTGGGGCAATACCTTGTTGATACCTGGAGAGCAGGGTGCGCAGACTCTCAACCTCCTTCTTGTACGACGACATCTTCACTTCCGAAGCATGGCGCTCAGTAGCGAGCTTCTCTTCAAGTTGCTTCATGGCTTCGTGAGCCTCCTGAACGGCCTCGGTCTGCTCGCGCTCCAGAGCCTCACGGTAATCCTTCTCCTCTGACTCAAGCTTTTCGCCGAGTTCACGAACGATCTTGAGCAACTTCTGGTTCTGCTCCTGGAGTTGAGGGATAGATCGGAAGAGAACAAGGTTGTTAGTGATGACGGCTTCAATGTTCTCCGCGGGGCGCGTGGTGTCGTCAAGCTCGAGATCCTCATCAGATGGGATAGATGGGTCCTGGTGTCTTCCGAGCTCCTTCATCAGGGCGCGCAATTGACGACTGAGGTCTTCGAGCTGCTTCTCGTTCAGCTGATTCTCGCGCATGCTCTTCTGGAGTTTCTGGCTGTTCTCTTCCGCGGCCGCAGCGAACGCATCGCGCTCGGAAAGCGCCTGCGCAAGCTGTGATGCCAGCTGAGATGACTCTGCCTGTAGGCGTTCGTATTCAGCACGCTGTTGAGAGAGAATGGGAGCCTACACAACTTGTCAGCGAACAGTCAAAGCGTAGTCGGTATGGCTGCAAGCTCACCCTCTCCTCGATTTGCGCGAGGACAGCTGCCAAAGTCCGGTCCATGTGGTCATACTCAGCACACTTCCGAGCATAGTCGTCCTGCAGTTTGATGTAGTCGGAGTAGACCTCTGTGAAGGATTTGCCGCCCCTTTGTGCACGACTTGCCATCGCGACGGTAGGGCTGAGACCGAACATCCCCAGATCGGGAGATGCTGTACTCCCATTCCTTACAGGTGTAGAGATGCCACGCGCGGGCGTGCCAGGCGCACTGATAGAGCCAGCGAAGGCGGGAACGGGGAACTCGCCACGGTCCATTCTGTCCAAGACGGCTTGTAGCTCCTCAACTCTCTTCTCAGCATCCTCGGCACGCTGCTTCTGGGCCTCGATCTCCTCGCGCAAGACCGCCTCTCGCCTCTCCGCCTTCTCGCCCACTCCTGCGAAGTCCCTCTCGATGCTGTCCACAATCGCCTTTGCCTGAGCCTCACGCTCCTCCAT
The DNA here is from genome assembly GCA_020543525.1 of Coriolopsis trogii. NCBI lineage: Eukaryota > Fungi > Basidiomycota > Agaricomycetes > Polyporales > Polyporaceae > Coriolopsis > Coriolopsis trogii. The sequence goes on along the minus strand of JAHYIO010000023.1, from coordinate 1,250,842 downwards.
CATGGCCACAAGACGTCGGAGACCGGCTGCCTCGCTTGAGTATGTAGCTTCTTGCTCCGCGAGCTGTCCCTTGAGATCCTGAATACGTGTCAACGCCTGAGTGAGCTGATGTGATTGTGCGGTGTGCGCAGACTGGAGAGCCTTGAGGGAGCTCTCAGTCGAGGCGTGTGTCTGTGCAAGCGAATCGTGGGCGGCCTGAAGTTGAGCGAGTTCTGCGTGCTTGTCATGGCGGTACTTGGCATGCTCTTCGGACTTCCTTGCAAGCTCAGCGGCGCTGCGATCGACCTCGGCCTTAGCCAGTTCCAGCTGTTGCGTAAGCGATTCGAGCTTGAACTGCAGGAGTTATGAGTACATCTTTCATGGGCGATGATACGGGACTATGCGAAGAATGGTTCGAACTGCGACATGAACCCGATACCTCATCCACAAACAAAGCAGGACCAGTAAGGAAAACAGCACTGGAGTGTCTATTTACACGATGTCCAACACGGCAGTTCTGATGTCGCACATAGCCGTAACCTCGAGTAGCTAGCTCTCGGAACGATAATTCGCGAGCTTGACAGACCCCAAGGCTGGAGCTGTGACAAGGACACAGAGAGAAACATACCTTCGTTGATGTCTCACTTGACGTCAACTCCCTAACCTTGCGTTCCAAGCTCTGATGATCTTGGCGGGCCGTCTTGAGATCGATTCGAAGGGTCTGGATTTCAGAGTCGCGCTGCGTCGCGTCCTCCTGCAACCTGCTCACGACCCCCATGAGGTCCCGCTTCTCGCGCTCAGTCTCTTCGACGCGCTGTCTCAGAGTCTGTACTTCCACAGACGAGGATGTCTGTGTGGTTGAGAGTGAATCCAGGCGCTCTTGTAGCTTGGCTCGCTCAGTGGCTGAAAGGAGCATGAAGTAAATACGACTATCCAGTAACCGGACAATCGTAACCACGCACCTAGCGCGTCCCTTTCGTGCTTCACCTGGGTTAACTCCTTCTGAACGGCATCTAATGTTGATTCCAGCTCAGAGGTCGCGGATTCACGGTCCTGGAGGGCTTGATCCAGCTCAACGTCTTTGCGCTGGATTTCCGCACGTGCTTCCTCCAACTCCCGGTTAGCAGCATCGAGGTCTGTGGCCTGACCTATAAGTAGCCGGTATAGAGATACAATGGTGTCGGGAGAGGGGTTCGCAAGATTCGTATCAGGGAGGAGAGCGGTCAGAGCGTCGAAGTCAACGTCCTCCGGAATTGTGACGGTGATAGTAGAGGAGGAGGGTGCGGGGGAGTTCTCGCGTGTGTGTGCCTCTTGGGCAGCAGCCGCAGCCGCGGCTTTGCTTTTGCGACGAGTCTTCATCATGGCAGGCGTACACCCCGTCGAGGTGGCGGGGAGAGGGAAGGTCGTGTACAATTACGCGCCACACGCCGTTGTCTCCGCGAGCGGTTGTTTGTCAATGTTTGGCAGCAGCCTCTAGATTCAACAAGGCCAAATAAGACCCGGTAATTACTCCCGTCACGTGCGCTCGCATAACTCTAGCTCGCGTCGCGAGGGCGTTGCGTCGAAACTCATCCTCTGGCATCCTCCTCCACCTTGACTATAGACTTTGCGTTACTCCGGAACACCTGTATCTGAGTCGAGATGTCGTTCTTCAACTCCATCGGGTGAGTCGGGTAGCTGCACACTTTCAGGCTATCGATGCTCATCGCAGTCCGTATAGCCGGTCGATGCAGCGCAACCCGCGTCCGGGTAGACGGTCTACGACGCCCACGTCTGCCAACTTCCCATCCACGGACTCGCTCCCTCCACCAACCCCAACAAGCCCGTCGGTCTCAAAACCTCTGTACCTATGCAGCCCATTCGTAGAAGCGGCGTTGGTGAAGGGCAATTTCAAAACGATTGTCATGCTCCCCAAGTATGCGGATGTCATGGAGTGGGTAGCGGTCAATGGTGCGTTTTTGATTGCGTCTGCCTGGCTGCGCGTGTGGTCTCATACAGCTCTCGCCATCGCATGCGCTTTGATCCCTAGTCTTCGACTTCTACCAAAACCTCAATTTATTCTATGGAGTTCTCGCCGAATGCTGTACTGCACAGTCATGCCCGTCCATGGCTGCGGGAGCTAAGTACGTGTCTACATTCTTGGCTAACACCTCAATTCATGTCGGACCTTCCATCTCAGCCTTAACTATACTTGGATCAATCAAGACCGCAAGAGCGTTCAGCTTCCTGCCCCCACGTACATTGACTACGTGATGACCTGGGTGCAGAATCTTCTCGATGATGAGAACGTCTTCCCCACCAAGTCCGGTGCGTGGTGCCTTGTCGTCTATCTGTTTGACGCATCCTGACAGTCATCAATCCATGTCATTTTGCGACCTTGTTCTTCCGCCTCTGCCTGTCCCCTTCGCGTTTGATGTGCCTCCTTCCATGTTTCAGGTCGCGACTTCTCGCAAAGCTTCCCATCTACCGTCAAGCACGTCTACCGCCAGCTCCTACGCGTCTTCGCCCATCTCTACCACGCTCACTACCAGCAAATCCTCCACCTCCGCTCCGAGGGTCACTTCAACTCGCTCTTCGCACACTTCCTCGCCTTTGGCAAGGAGTACGAGCTCCTGGATCCGAAAGACATCAAAGGCCAGCCAGGCGCCCTCGTCGGTATCGGCGCCCTCTGGGAGAAGTGGAAGGAGATGGGCATCCTCGAGTCATGATGGTGTTGACTTGGGCGGCTTCACCAGAGCGACGGAATCGGGATGGGGATTATGGGATAGAAGGGGGAAGGATGGGATTTGGTTTAGGAGACGGCCGGGTCGTCATATACCATTCATACAGCCAGGCGCTCAGAGTGCTCTCTGAACCTGTAACATACATGTCCGCGATCGAGTTGCCCGGGTTGGTGCGTTCAGAGTGCGTTATGCTGGGGCGTCTTCACGACGGTCATTGTGGGGCGTTCTGTCAAGACAACAAGCCGTGGGGACCCAAAGTCGTTCGACAAAGGCTCATGTCGGTTGCCATCCAAAGCGAAACCTCAGATTCCTCCTGGACGATTTCCATGGCCCGAATGGGCTGTGTGGGCCGTGCAACCCGACCTTCCAGAGCAACTGAAAGATGTCCGCTGTGTTCGGGAAGCAACTCCCCGGTACGTAGTGACCATATGCGCAGGCGGGAATCGCCCCCTCCGGCGAATAGGAAGTTGTCGTTGGGATCTACCGTGAGGCCCTACGACGATAAGCAACCTATGTTAGGGTATGGTTCTGCTTTCATCGCGCATGCTCACCAGTCTGGACTCGTAGCTGGCGACATGACCGTTAAACTGCAGCAATGGCGTGATGTTGCGCAAATACCTCAGATCGTGAACTTCCAACTGTAGATGCATGATGTGGTTGGCAGTAGCAGTCATGAACGAGAGGATGGACGTACGTCACCGCGGACTGTCCTTATGAGCAGCCCATAGTCGTTTACTATGCGCATATAATCAACAGATGCAGCTCCCTTGCTTGTCCGCAGTCCGTGAGTGGAAGCAGCGTCTGACATGTTGACTACGGTGTCGGTCTTGCCGCCCGGCTCTCGAGAGTCCCATCTGTCGATGATCCCGTTACGCATCCCTATGTACGTGATATTCTGCTCCTCCGAATTTTGAACATTATCGCCAAAGCTGAGACGAAGTGGGGAATAGACCATACCTCGTCGTGTAGGCAGAGAGAAAGCACGTCACTAGGTCGGTTCAACCGGATGTATTGATCCCGTTCGATGTCCGGAAAACAGAGCGTGGCTCGCCGCCCACCTATATCCCGGAACTTTTTCATAACATGACAGTGCCTAAAGAAACGTATAGCTTACCGACGATAGCCTTACGGTCAGTCACCTGCCCACACCAGACATCGCTGCATGTCTGGGGCGGAATTTCACGTAGAATCCACAGCCTGTAGAGTGTGAGCCTGAATTTGAAGAGCCTGAGACGGCACACGCACCCTATCGAATCATCTCGCGTCACAAGAAGGCGCGACGGCGAACCCAGCGACGTAACCCTACCATGCGGCTGTATGAGATTTAGTGAGAGCATTGAAGCCAACACTCACATGCACACCGAGCCCGACCGAGTAATAGAAGTGATCTGGTAAGCTTGACCCTGAGATTCCTGCCCAACGCTCACAACAGCTTGGCTTCACTTGCCTGGGTTCTGAGCCCGAACTCTCTTGTTGCGAAACCAGGCTCGTTGGGGTCCAATGAGTACAGCCACCCAGAAGAATCTCCAATGAGGAGTTTCGTATCGTTATGACCCATCTGGAACACGAAATAAGGATACGTAGCTGGCAGTTTACGAGCTATCTGAGGAGTACCTTCAGACACAGAGCATCGACCATGCCATCGAAGGAGATTGGGAGCTGCTGCCCTATTGCCGGTATGCGCACTTCAGCGAGGGATCCCATCTGCAAATCGCTATATTCTCAAGTCTCAGTTCGACATTGGCCATAGAGCAAGTCCCCATAGGAGGCATACTGAATGCATCTTCTTCGCTGAACGCTTAGCGGAGACTCTTTGAGAGCGTTGATTGATTGCCAGGCATTCAAGAAGCGTGCTTCATCCGAGACAATGTATTGCTTCCGTTTAGGTGGTGGGCTTCCGGTACTTGTTCGCGTTGGAGATCGTTGTCTTCGGTTGGGGCGTTCGAGCTCAGTATTAACCTTGGCAACGTTGGAGCTTTGCGAGCCCGCTGGCCTCGAAGATATCGGGAAGTACCTCTTCTTCTCCTCGTCCCAGTAGAGTCCCGGCAAATCCCTTGGCATGCTTTCGCTTGTGTTTCCTGACGATGTGTTGTGGAATAGTAAGAATCGGACTCGCCGTCGCCGCCAAAGTCGTCACAAATCGCAGCGGTGTATAGACGCTCGAACGAAGCCGCAGCAGCGTTTATCTCCTGTGCGGCGTGCCTTGAACTCTGTTTGCGCCAAGTACTCGCTGGTACATGCTCAAACCTCAACTCCTCCTCGGTGTCCTTCAGTTGGAATGAGAAGTAAATGTACAGCTATCTGGGATGCAAGAGACAAGGTGCATCATCGATTGGTCGTCAGAGATCTGCCAGTCGAGCAATCGTCTTGATAAGATTGCTTGTAACCGCTCTCTCGGACCCAGATGGAGGAGAGCCAGGCTGCCGGATCCGCAGCGGAACTGCGAGCTTGGTCTGGTTTCGTCCAGGCCATAGCATTCTTCAGGCTTCCACTTGCCCCCCTTCCGCCGTCTCCCTCCTTCCCCTCCTCCTATTGTGCTCAGGACACGCTCAGCTCTGTATTTACGCAGGCTGGCTCTGCAGCTGCCACAGTGAAGCCCTTCCGCCCACCTTATCCGCCACTCCTTTCTCTCGTCTCTCCGTCCTTGGACTTTGTCTATAGTCCCCCACCTCTCTCGTCGGAGCCCCACACAAACTGTAGCAATTATGGACATGCCCGTTAGCCCGCGTTCGTCAGCGAGCTCAGACTCCTTTGCATCTGGTCGCGCTTCACCCATCCATGGCTTCGACTCCTCCGCCGCGCTCATTCTGGTCACGGACGAAGAGGAAACCCCGAACGGCATCCCGTTCGAGTTCTCTAGCGACGATGACGACACCGAGGACGAGTCGAACGTGCAGCTTGAACGGCTGCGAAATTCGACGACTCCACCGCTATCTTCCGTCTCAGTCTTCCTCTATCTCCTCTCGCCCTATACGAAACTCGGGGCCCTCCTCCTCCCAGGTACCGGACTTCCGCTTAATGTCGCGATCCCGGCCTTCCTGCTCTTCGCTATCCTCTCCGCGTTTACGCGACAACTGTGGTATATGCTTGCCCGGTACGTTCGGCGGGCGGACATGGAGGAAATCGTGTTGGATACTTTTGCGCGAGGGAGAGGGAAGGAACGGAGGAGGATGATACTCCGACAGATAGTCCGCTTCTTTGTGGGTCTGTCAAGAGTGCTTGTGGCAGCCCTGTATCTCAGACGTAAGTCTCAGTTCTCCCATGCATGTCTTCCTCGCGAATATCCTCGGGACGTTTGCCTTTTCCGTACCGACTGTCTTGTGAGAAGCCTCTTGTCTGTTTGCTTTTCTTGCTATACCCCACCAACCCTATCGGAGTGGCGATACTGATCATACTTTGCAGTCTCTGTCGATATGTTGTTGCCATACTTCCCAGACGTCCTGGCGGTGCCTTCGAGAGCTATTGCCACACTCGTCCTCGCTGCATTCATTGCCCCCGTGTATTCAGCCCGTTCACTGGCCTCACGGAGTGTAAAGTATGCCAGTTGGATCTCGTTTGCCGCATATGCTGCGTGGTTCGCCTGCACGGTTTACATGCATGCCAAACATGCACTCGTGCCTGTAGTTGAATCAACATCGTTGGGCAAGTTGTGGCATGGCATTCGTGAGTCGTCCGCACAAATATTTCTGTTTCATACTAATCCTGACCGTGTACATTGTCTAGCTGCCTTTGCATTTACTTTTGCCACCTCGTCCACTGTTCCACTATATGCATCGTTGAAGGGCACTGTGGAACCGGTGACTCCTCGTCCAAAGCGTTCGCAGTCCTTCAAGTTGTTGTCTGCATTGTCTGTAATTATCGCTGTATCAATCACCTTGCCTCTAATTTTCTTCGATATTTCCGCAAAGCCACCGGTACGTGCTCAATGTTAGTCGCATGTTCGCAAACAATAGCTAACGATTGCATCCAGCAACAACCGACAACGAGTCTAAAGACCACTGTAGCCATGTTTGGCGCAGCGTCTCTCCTCTTCTCGATTCCGTCCATCTTGATCACCACACCGTCTCTCCCCATTCCCCTTCCTATCCGCCGCGCGACGAACTTCCCTGTGTCCAAAGTTCTGATTTACCTCCTAGTCATCTGTCTGTCTGTTCTGCCTCGGCACATCACGAGCGTCGGGAGCGACATTGTCGTTTTACTCGCCTTCTTCAGCACATACCTCGTGCCCGCCTTCATACATATCGTTATCCACCACTTCCGTCGGCCATTGTCGATCGTCATCCCTCCATCCACGCCGTCGGTCGCCTGCTCTATTGAGCCGAGCGAGTCCCGCCATGATGAACTCCTGCAGCGCAAGGAGCGCACGCTTCAGAGACGCCGCCTCGGTCGGCGGCTGATCTGGGACGTTGGCGTGTGGGTCCTCCTCGTGCCTGTGGGTGGCGGAGGAGTTATACTGGGTACAGGCCGGGTGCTGGGGAAGTGGTAGCGGGTGGGAGTTAGCCGGACACCTGTAGATGCGCCTCTGACGCTGGACCGTGTGGAGGATAGTATAAGATCGATGTGTGTGTAGTTCCGACGGACCTGGGTTAGCTTATGCTTGTATCTGTACACTTTTGATTTCCCCAACACGAAGCTCTCGCTGAAGTTGTTTTTACAGTCTCAAGGCGTCAGTGCCGCGAATCTGTGAAGGTCGGCGGCCCGGAGGGATTTGACACCAACCTTCGTCCCATAAAGCACCGGGAACCCGAACATGGAGGCTCGCACGTCGACCGCAACCGCGACGACCACCCGCCTCTCGGTATCGCTCCTCTGCTCCATTCTCCTCCGCAACAGTCCCTAACTTTGACCCGCAATGACAACGCGACGGCTGACTTTCGGCCCCTCCTGGTCCATTCCTGTTACCCCCATTGCCGGTGCTGGTGCCAGTGCCAGTATCAGCGTCCCGCGACAAGCCCCGACGCGCATCGTTCCGAGTGCGGAGCAGCTCGTCATTCTGAACGGCCTCTATGCGCGATCCGGAGACGGCGGCGCCTCAAAGGAGGACGTGAGCGAGGCGGCTCGGGAGACGGGACTGTGAGTAGCGCTCGCTCGTCTCCTACGCTCGCATATGATGGCCTTATGCGAACTCTGTGATTCTTCTGGGGCATGCAGGGAGGCGAAGTGGGTGCGCAAGTGGATCAAGAGGCGGCAAGGCCAGAAGAGCAAGGGGCGCAAGACGTGCGGGTCGAATACGACGCCGAATTCGAACAACGGGTCCGGTCCGGGAGGGTCGTCGGTGTCGACGTCTACGCGACGCTCGCGACGATTGTCGGCCGCGAACTCGAGTAGGCCGACAACTTCAGCTGAGGTCTCGCAAGCCGCACACCATCAGCTCGGTTCGTTAACACCTTCGGTCGCGATATGGGCTTCACCGGATTCGACGAGCATCAAAGCCGAGGTGTCTATCGCAAGTCAACCTTTTGCCTCTGAACATCTTTCTGGTCCAGCTGTCCCTGGTTCTGGTTCTCCTGCGGGTCCTAATGTTGCGGCCCAAGGCTGGCCTCGGTTTGTCCCAACAATGTCTATGCCTCCGCTCATAGCGCAGCCACAGGACCCGTCCTCCTATCCTATAGTTGCTCCCCACATGGTCTCTCCTCATGCGACCCCTTCGCTGTCCGTCATGGGCTTGCATATACCTCCATCGTCCGTGGAAGCTCTCACCGGTCAGCCTGACATCAACAATAGCCTGTATCATCCTAGCGCGCATGTCCCGACCACTCTGTCTCCGAGCGTTCTGACTGTGCCTCCCTTCTCGTACAGCGGGCTGACCTCTAGCGCCGCGTATCTCTACCAAATCTTCAACGACTCCGATAACGTGGCCCCGGTCGAAGCTCCTGAGTACAACTCGGCGTATTACTTGACGGGCCTCACTCGACCGTCGACTCTAGAGTCTAGTCTGCAGTTTCCCCCGTCGATGGCTACGCACATCCCCTCTGGAATGTCTGGGTATCCGCCCGCTCCGTTCCCGGTTTCTTACCAGATGCGTCTTTCGGACCTGATCTCTATCACGAAAGGCGTGCGAGACGTGACTGCGGCTGATATGGCTTGTTTCGATGCTGCTGGGTACGCTGGGCCTTGTCTCTTTGGCGGATCGTCTCCTGAGACGGAGAGCATGGGCAGCGGGCAGAGTACGTGGCTGCCCCCTTCTGTTGATATTGACTCTACTCACACGCATATCCGTGGTGTCTAAGGATCATCCGATGACGAGGCTGATGGGTTATCGCTCGAGTATCCTGACTTGTCGCAAGCCCTCTCAGATGTCGCTGCGGGATCGGCGGATAATAACGGCTTGCAATTGTTCGAGCAAGAGGACGCCTGTCCGGCCGCTGTTCAAGACGACGGGGACACGGATACGGAGCAAGATGAGGTTGTCACGCCATGCGAAGAGATCGAGTTCTCGCTACTTCTTGGCGACAACAAGGCGACCCACACCGACGTAGCGGTCACGGTGGTCGTTGAAGAAGCTCAAGAGGATTGAACGAGTGTTCAACACGACGCGAAAAGAATTCGGCGGAAAGTGTATGTTACGGTATAGTCTGGAGTTGAAGGATTGGCAGGATTCCTGTCGGGATACCCTATTTATTGATCCTGTGACCGTATCCATGTATGATACTTCTGTAACGCAGTCTAGTACCCTGGAGGTGCATAGTAGCTTATGAAGATCTGAGCTGCTGTAATGAAGGAGGTACCAGCTCCACCGGAAGGACCTGGGCGGCCTGTCAATGGGTAAGACAAAACCAGTTCAGTATTCGAGACATGAATCATTGTTCGCAGGTGTCGACAGACATACCTTTCGCATGATCTCCTCCCCGCCGACTTCCCAACCAGTCTCCGCGACCGGGAGCATGATCTTGTTGACGAGCTTCGAAGCGAGCGCACTTAGGCCGTATCGGTCCCCGGCGTACTTTCTCCACTGCAGGAGGTTGCGGAGCAGCTTGTATCGCCGCATGAGGAAACGGCGGCGCGCAGGGATGGCCGCTGGGTCAAAGCGGGCTTGGTTGAGCTCCAAGAACGGGGCGAGGGTCGCCTCGGTCGCAGCGATCGCGTCAGTAAAGACAGTGTAAACTGACTTCAGAAGAAGCTGTAGAGGATTAGTCCGTTAGCGATTCAGATCATGGGCGTTCGTGACTGGGAACAAGTGCGAGTGTAAGTCAAGTGCTCACCTCGAACTTCTGGTTTTGCCTGTCGACTGAAATCTCGATCTCCTCCATGAGGTCAATCAACCGCCGTACGTCTGCGGCGGAGTAGGGATCAAACCCGCCGCCCTCGATAATGCGGCAAAAGCGAGGTACGAGCGCGGTGGTGATCATAGCAGAGACGAGGTCACCGTCAGGACCCAGCTCCGCCTCCTCGTCATCATCCGGGTCCGATGGGCGGGAGTACTTGTACAGGGACCTGTACCAGGCGAACGAGTCCAAACTGCGCGGACGCTATACCCGCCGTTATCAGAACGGAAGGGTCTCTTGAGATCCACTGCATACACCCACCTCGAGAGGATTCCACCCGAGAATCTCCAGCCGCACCCAGAACTCCCAAGCGCCAACCATACCGAGTCCGCCCCATGCCCCGGTGTAGATATCGCTGAACTTGGTTCGCCACTCCCCGAACCACTTGCCGAGGCCGATGTTTGGGTCCTTGAACTCGTCCGCCTTGACGTCGGCCATGATGTCCTTTGCATCCCCAACGAGCCTGCTCATCGCGACCCGATAGTCTTCGGCGTCGGAAGGCGGCAGCGACGAGTCCGTAGAGTAGCCGTCTTCGTCCTCCCCCTTCAGGCGCTGCTGGTCCGCAGCCCGGCGGCGCAACCGTCTCGCTTCACGTGCGGAGGCGCGGCTTGCGCGGGCGACGGGGGAGTTGGCGGAAGGTATCGCCCGCTCGAGCTCGTCCACCTCATCCTCCTGTGGTTGCATGGAGGGTGGGGTGCCGAGAAAGACTATGAGGTCGTCCTGGTCCTCCGCCCTCCGCCGGGCGGCGACCATATCCGCGCGCTCTTTGATGAGCGAGACGTGCTCATCCTCGAGCCTCTCGAGTGGGGGGAACTTCTCGTCGAGGAATGTGGCGACGCTCTCGACCCACTCCCGGAAGGCGGTGAACCAGCTGCGTTTCTCTTCGGCTTTGGCGATCAGGTCGCGCATTTCCTTCTCGCGCTGCTCGAGGAGGCGCTGTTCTTCGCCGAGTTTGGACATAGCAGCGGAATGTTGGGCGTGGGAGGTAGTGAGCTCGCTCATGGACTGTGTGAGCCGGGCGATGGCGGCACCCATAGTTGGTATCGGCGTGACGGGAGGAACTGCCATTTCGTTTGAATAATCTGATACTTGTGAAAGAATATGACTTACTAGGCGCAGGCTTGTATGCAGGTTTCGGAGCTGGTTCCGCAGAAGTCTGGCGCAAGCCGCCGCGACGTAGTTGTTCCTGTTCCCATTCCTTTGTCTCTTCATCTTCCTCCTCTCTGTTGTTCGTCAATCGGCCAAGATTCAATCTTTGAATTTTCAACGGACCAGGAGGGATACGTACGCGTCTACGATCATCTCATTCATTTCTTGCCTGCGTTTCAGAGCCTCCTTTTTCTTCGATTTCCTGCCTAATGCAATCCTTTCTTGTGCACTGGTGTATTCAGCGAACTCTGCGCAAACGTTAGTGATCACGAGCTATATTAGTTGAAGCTGAGAATGCCTACCATCATCCGCGTCACCCAACTCATCCTCTTCTCGTACAAGTCTGCTCTCCGGATGTGGCCCTTGCGAAAAGTCATCTCGCTTGGTCAACGAGAGAGAAATGTAGTCCTCGCCCCCCTGCGTTAAACGCAGACGTTCGCGCTTCTGCTTTGCCGCAACAATTGAGGACGCAGATGGGATTGCTATTTCCGTATCTTGTCCCTCTATTGCAGCTTGATCAATATCTCATACCAACTTTACAGTGGGATTCACTGACCGATGATGCCACTTAGAGCAGACATTTGGGATGGGGAGTCAACATCCATCGAGATTTCCGCATCGTATGACTCGCCCGTTGGGAGCGAAGGTCTTGCTGACGGGGTGCTTGCCTTCAGTTGAGATAGGTACGCAGCATCATACGTGGGTCCAGACGATTGCTGTGGTATGGCTGGTGTAAATGGTGAAGGCGCGATTCTGTGGACGTATAAGCGACTGATGGCCACTCCGAGAGTATGTGCTTGGACCTCCATGTACACCTTTGGGCACACTATACAGTCTGAAAGCAAAGTATATTGACAAAGCATAGTGTAGCGTAGTGTACATGGGGCCCAAGCACCAGCTTATGCGCTGACTCGCCCATGAGGATGTGCGCGTACCCTGGTGATGCTTTTCCGACCCCTACTCGCCGACTTAGGCTCGTCTTCTTGAGTTTGAAGACCTCTCCATCGCCCTCCTGCGCTCAGGCGCACCTGTCAGAAGTTACTAACACAAACAAAGTGGACGTCTCACCTCTTCGTCTCCACCGAAGCTCAAAGTAGACTTGGCTTGAGCGCGAGTCTTCTTCTTGAGCTTCGCCGCAACTGCACTCGGAGACTGCTCGGCCTCGACCTCTTCACCTGAGGTAGGAGCCGCGTCAGGGACCGGCGTTGATATGCGCGCGCGTTGTGTGTGCTTCGACTTCGTTCGTTTGAACACAACGGGTGGGTCAGTCATAGTTCCACAGAGCTGCTAGGTCCAGTAGAAGCGCGGCAAGATATCGAGAAAGGCAGAGGTAGTCAAGTTGAAGCTAAAGGCAAGTACTAGTACTAGTAGTAGCATAAACTCTGTACCAGTAGACGCTTCGCAGGCGCCCGGTCACGTGCATGCACAAAACTCCGCGAAAGTAAAGTCTTTCCCACGCCCGGACTTTGCCCGTATACCGCGATGTCGTCCACGACGCGTCCCAAGCCCCGACCGCGTCCACGCGCACGCGCGCCAGCCGCTACGGCTACAACTACGGATGTTCCCCCTTCGTCTTCTCCCGGCCCATCTTCGACTCCCACAATCACACTGCATGCAACCTCTACGCTATCGACTATTGAAGATGAGGATGAGCTTTTTATGCGTAACCGCACGCGTACAGCGCAGGACTGGAAGCAAGTCAGTAGGATGGCAGCAGGTGCGTCCGACCTGCCTTGAATAACCGTAACATTTGATAACATCTGTTTGTGGTCATAGAGAGAGAAACGAAGAAGCGAAAATCAAGTGAATCAAATTCCGATGATGAGGTTGGCTCTTCGCGGTCTCGAAATAAGAAGAGGCCTACTAAGAAGAAGACCGATGCTTTACCTGACTGGACCAAGAGGAAACCGAGCGAGATAGAGTGAGTGCGCACCTTTGCCTGCCAGTGAAGACGACTGCACGGTGGTTGCATGCGCATATACGCGCCGTTCCGACGTCTAGCTCCCATACAATTGGCTGTAGGTCGCCTGCGGCTTACCCATTGTATCTACAGGATATCTTCCGACTCTGACGACGAAGCTATGGCTAAAGGCAAAGCAAAGACATACGTGCTTGACAGTGACGACGAGTCCCCACGAACTAGAGCTAGGGGCAAGCGTCCTCGAAGTCGCTCAATCACCCCTCCTCCCGCGCTGCCACAATACGCTATACAGCGAGCGCGCGAAGCCGTACAGTGCGCCAATCTTCATGAAGCTAGTAGCATCGTACTCAATCCTATCTTGCAGACAAGTTGTCGGACGGATCCCCAGGGCACCCTCGCCTACAGACGTCGCTGATGACTCCATTGACTCTATCGCCCTCGACCCGGAACTCGCATCAATTGCTCGTAAGGTTCATCAGGCGGCGGTTCGTGGGACCACACCTGCTGTCGAGTCGGGAGGTCCGGAAGTTGTCCGTCTGAAGGTCGCCTGGAAGCCTCATCCTCTAGACCCGCATGGTCGGACCGACTCCTGGGGTATCGAGCAAAAACGGGTATGATATGGCTTGCGCGCGCTTTCGGTTTGTGCTGACCAATTCTCCTTATTTATCTCCTAAGCACGACTCTTTTCACCCGCTCTTTGGCGAAGTTGCGGATTTGGCTGCTATACCAACTGACAACCTGGTTGTATGCTACGAGGGAAAGCGTGTTTTCCCGTCCTCGAACCCACACAGTATCGGCATTTGGGCAGAGGCAGAACTCGGTGTGTCGTCGTTTCACTCCCAACCATTTCTTGGACAGTGTATTGAATGCCATGGATGCAGAGGCTTGCGACAAGACCACATATCTGTACCTCCAAGAGAACAAGCGCATACGGTCACCATCGGTCGCACCAGGTCCCACGGCTTTGCGGTTGTCTCCCGGCCGTGGACGTTCGCCGTCTGTAGCAGAGCTCACAGACTGTGACGCAGGGGATGCCGGTGCGGGGTCCGGGCCGGATGAAGAAGAGCAATCTCAGACCTTCCATCTGACTGTCAGATCGGAGAGGACGAAAGACAAAGATATATCCCTGCTTGTGCGCCCGACCACCAAGTGCGGTGCGATTGTCCGCGCGTTCCTGAAGAAAGCCGGTCTGGAGGCGGAGTATCCTGTTGACGCTCCTCTCACCAAGAGACGGGGACGTGGCAAAGCAGAGCCCGTCAAAATACCCGCGCTCAGTGTCGACGGGGACAAGATGGATCCGAATGCGGAGATCGGAGAGGCGGACTTGGAAGATGGTGATCAGGTGGAGGTTGTTGGCCTGTAATGAGGAACTGATGTCCACTGGCTTCCCTTTTTTCTTACTGGTGTTGTCGCTATTCCGTCTCTGGTTTTGTGTTGTTGTCACTTGCGCTTACTATGGTTTCTTGCAGCCCTCCTCTTTCTTGATAGCCTACATTACGTTCCGCTAGTCAACGGTACAACGCAGCACTCTATGCTGTCTTATGTAGACAATGGCATTGAAAGTTATTAAACAGATTACGGTGAGCTCCATGACATTGGACAATCTCGACTGTATGTTTCCTATGTCTCGTGCTGCCATACAGCTCGCCTACGGGGAGTCTAGTCGACGTCGTTGAGGTTGACTTGTCGCTCTGTGTGGACGATCTATATGGATATCAACGGGAGCTTCAGTACGAACTGCCATACGTCTCACCGTTTCCAATCATGCAAGAGATGCTGACTCATAATTGGCTGGGATCGTGTATCAGCGGGGTTAAAGCTGGTGCCGTGCAGAATCGGCGACGAGTTTTTCACTCCAGTCTGCATCGGTTGTACGGCACCGCAGTACCGTATGCCGGCCTTGCTAGCATGGGTTGGAATGGAGACACGTCATCCGGGAATCTTGCACCTGCGGACGAAGACCCATGATCAAGGAGTCATGCGCGGCGGGTACCGCTTATGGCATAGCTTGAGCAAAAAACGCGGGCGAAACACTTGCAAACGTTCAGCGTTTCGCTGGTGGACTCCGTCGGAAGCTACTGAAGTGTACAACGCAGCCATGAGAGCTTCATGGTACAACGATCATGACATATGTGGGGACCCACTACCTAGCTTGGAGTGCATGTATAGACATCTGCAGGCCCCAGCATGGAGCCTTACGGCTGTGGCATGAGGTCCGCAGGTCCTGACTTCAGTGGCTGAGAGGCTATGCATTGTCGAGGCTATAGTACGTGGTGTAGCGCGAGAGATGCAACAGTCGGAGCTGACCGTTACGGTTATGGTCAGGTCATGCGCGCAATGCAAACAGTGTTACAACATTCCACTTGCTAGCCGGCTCTCGCCTTGAGCGCAATCCGATGGCTGCCCTATGTTTCAGCATTGAACAGCTGGCCTCCACCCGCGGTCAACTGAGGTCCTGACAGAGTATATAAAGTGGCCAAAAAGACACGACAGAGGTACGATCCATTTAACCTCACATTACGCACGCGAACATATCGAGATCCCACTTTAATTTCCGACTCTACTCCGACTCCGCGCACATCATGTCTCATATCATCGTGACTGGCCCATCTGGAGGACAAACTCAGGGTGCTGCCGCCCCCAACCGTCTGGAGATCAATGCCTTTGTCAAGAACGAAGAGTTGTTCTCGCTTTACATCCAAGCCTTGGGTACTTGCAACCTTTTACGCTTCCGAGCAACACCGCTGACTTCTTGTGGAATCAGATGCGATGTCGAAGTCTTCGCAGGAAGAGTTAACCTCATTCTTCCAAATCGGAGGTATACATGGTCTACCCTACGTCGCCTGGGATGGTGCTGGCGAGAGCGATCCTGCTGAGGCGGCTGGCTACTGCACTCATGGCTCGGTGCTGTTTCCGACGTGGCATCGGCCTTACGTAGCCCTATATGAGGTTCGTATCGTTCACGCTCACCCTACCTGCGTCCAAAACGTACTCATTGGGATATTGGTTGGTATAGCAAATCCTCCAAAGGCATGCGATGGCGATCGCCAATACGTACACGGAAGACAAGTCACGCTGGCAGAATGCTGCGAACAACCTTCGTCAGCCCTTCTGGGATTGGGCGGAGAACGCTGTCCCTCCCGCCGAAGTGATATCTCTGACGACGGTCACTATCACTACTCCCGATGGGAAGCGTACGAAGGTCGACAACCCTCTTTACCACTATCGCTTCCACCCTATCGAGCCCACCTTCCCTCGACCCTATAGTAACTGGCCGACAACGTTCAGACATCCGGATTCCTTCAGCTCGAACGCCAAGGATAACGTCTCATCTCTGAGAAGGTCACATAATACTTTCAGCTAGAGACTTGTTGGCTCATGACATACCACAGGACTCTGCAGGCCGACCAGTCGGATATCACCTCGAAGACGTATAACTTGCTGACTCGAGTTCACACTTGGCCTGCGTTCAGCAACCATACCCCGGATGACGGTGGAAGCTCGAGCAACAGTTTGGAAGCCATCCATGATGGTATTCACGTCGACGTTGGTGGTAACGGACACATGAGCGATCCTTCAGTTGCAGGTACGCCCTATCGTCACTGCAACCGAATCGATTGTCGATTGACTCCCTGCAAGGTTTCGACCCCATTTTCTTCCTGCATCACTGTCAGGTGGATCGCATTCTCGCGCTCTGGTCCGCCTTGAATCCGGGAGTATGGGTGAATGAATCGCGCGAAGATGATGGAACATTCACTATCCACGACGGCGAAACCGTCGACAAGAGTACACGTACGTACCACACGACATACATTTTTGCCGGTGCTGACAGGAGGTTCATCAAGCCTTGACACCCTTCTGGATCACTCAGAACACGTTCTGGACGTCGTCGAACACCATAGGAGTGGTTCCGACCCAGCTCGGGTACTCTTACCCAGAGTTCAATGGACTAGATCTGAGCGACACTGCCGCTGTGAAGGCCCATATTGCTCAAGTCGTCAATCAGCTATACGGCGGTCGCTCACGCGCGACACTCATGTCAGCTCCTACCACCGCATTAGCCAGCGATATATCCCAGACGTCAGTCGACATTCCACAGGATATCAAGCCCTCGGAATCCTCGTCGACGACACAAGGCCTTCGCGCTCTTACCCGCACCGAAGGCGAACCCGATGCTTTAGTTACACAAACGAGACACAGTCATGTCACCCTCTCTTCCCAGTACTGGGAGTGGACTGCTCGTATCAGGGTCAAGAAGTACGAAGTAGGGGGCAGCTTCAGCGTGCTGCTGTTTCTCGGGACGGTGCCCGAAAACCCGGCTGACTGGCGCACGAGTCCAAATTACGTCGGCGCGCACCACGCGTTCGTCAATAGCTCCCCGGAGCGGTGCGGGAACTGTCGCAGGCAGCGCTACATCGTCATTGAGGGCTTCGTGCACCTCAATGAGGCTATTGCAACGCACTCGGGCCTGGATAGCTTTGAGCCCCTTGCGGTCAAGCCGTACTTGCAACGTAACCTCCAGTGGCGTATACAGAAGGTGAGACAGAGCTGTGGTCAGATTGGCCAACATCAATGATTCTGACCTCTGTCTCAGGTTACTGGAGTCGCAATACCGTTGGAGGATGTACCCTCGCTCGAGGTCACGGTGGTTGCAACGAAGCTTGCACTTCCGCCTGGCGCCCCCTTCCCTGTCCCGGAAGAGCCTGTATTCCATCACGACGTGACTGGTGGCCGTCAGGGCGGATCGCACGAGACGCAGTGATACAATATGCATGCGGCAACGTGCGTTCAGGTCGGTATGTGTACTATGCTGGACATCGACGTTTGACACCTGTGGCAGCGCGTTGACGGACATGGTATCAATCCATATATCCTTTTGTACTATGTATCGTCACGTCTTGCACCATTCATGATTTGGCCCCAGCCTTTATGATCCATGAGGCACTAATGCTATGCGATATTAGTTGCTTTGCGACAATGCGTGTCTTGACGTGTCACATCGTCATGCATTCCTAAACCGGTGAGTTTGCGTATTTGCTTCATGCCGTTATGAACTGGTACTTACAGCGCTTGCAGTGGAGCATTGCAGGACTTACAAAATTGCTCATTCAGGCCAAAAAAAAATCCGAATTTGAATTTTGATAGTCAATTTGAACACAACTCTTTCGGTCTAGTGCACATTTTCAGTATGAAAAGGCCGGCCGACGACTGGTAACAAGGTTCGTGCCTTTTGACACTGCCCGGCAGGGGCAACGTCCGAATGCGGACGTTCGAAAGGTGTCGCGTATACTCATAGCTGCCATCGAAGGTATGGAGCTCCGGTCGTATCTCTATGAATCGCACACTACTCCCTCTCGCAGAATGTAGTGAACAGCTGCCCCCACCCGGGGCCGACGATCTTCTCGCGACATTCACCTCTTTGCTAGAAGTATTTGATTGGCTGATTGGGATACTCGTAACAGGGCAGCTCTGATGGACGTGAGATATGTGCCGCTCTACTCGCTTCCAGAGTCAAGGAGGGTTCCTAGCTCCGGAGGCGATTTTCTCATCAATCTAAACATCCCTTTGGCCAATGAGTACCACTGCCAGCCGGTCTGACACAACTGCTATAAGAACGGACGTGCGTTGTATGAGTCGCCATCCAGCGCATTCACTCTCGAAACAGGCATGGCTCCACCGTACATCATTCGAGGCGCACCAATACCTCCACCGTTCCTGCCATCAGCGCCGAACCGTCTGGAAATCAACGACTTCGTGAAGGAGGAAAAGATGTTCTCCCTGTACATCCAGGCGCTCGGTCCGTATTCACTCCACTGTTCAACACGCGTAACATCGTCGCCTCACTCGTAGTTTGAGCTAGATAACATATGTCGCATGGATCAAGACAAGAGCTTAAAAGCATTCTTCCAGATTGGCGGCATCCATGGCCTCCCTTTCCAGCCGTGGAATGGTGCTGGATCTGATAATGATGCAGACGAGCGCAAGCAGTGGAAAGGATACTGTACTCACATGACCTTCCTCTTCCCGACCTGGCACAGGCCATATGTCGTAGCTTTTGAGGTAAGCACTAGTTGTCTCCTCAAATGGCCAAACTCACAGTCTCACCACCTTATTGTTCATTATAGCAAATTCTACAGGAACAGGCGGTGATACTCGCCAAGACATACGAAGTCGACAGAAATGGTTGGGTCGATGCTGCCGCCGCGCTGCGTCAACCTTTCTGGGACTGGGTGAAGAACATCGTGCCTCCTCCCGAAATCATCTCGATGAAATCCGTTACGATCACCAAAGCCGACGGCAAGCGTTACGAAGTCGACAATCCCCTCCTCAGATATCGCTTCCATCCCATCCATGATTCCTTTGGACGACCCTTTGATTCATGGGAGACAACACTGCGCTGGCCGTCGTCCGGGAACGCCGACGCCGAAAGTAGGCCAGATGTGTTAGAGAAGTGAGTCTGTTATATTTAACTGGTGTTGATAAGAGGCGTCATCTGCATGCCCATAGAAACCTCGCCCACAATCAATCCCTCATCAGGGAGATGACGGGCGGCATGTTTGGAAAGGTACACCGATGGGATGAGTTCAGCCGCACCGTGTCTGGACCAGGAAATGCCAACAGCTTGGAGGGTATCCACAACGCAATACACAATCTGTGTGGTGGGAATGCTCCTCCGATAGGGAAGACATGGTCGCAGGACAAGGAAGTGGCCACAGGACACATGAAAAACGTCTCCTACGCAGGTATGAGGTATTGTTTGAAGCAAATAGTACAGATCACTCATCCCCTTACAGGGTTTGACCCTATATTCTACCTCCATCACGCACAAGTGGACCGGCTACTTGCGCTATGGGCTGCCCTCAATCCCGGTGTTTGGGTTATCCCTGGCGACGCCGAAAAAGGGTCGTTCACAATCCCTAAGGGCTCAAAAATTGACAATAACACGGGTATGATGTACTACTCCTACTGAATGAACATATCACGACGCTCACGCTATGATGTGTTTAGGCCTTACTCCGTTTTGGAATACTGACAACTCATTTTGGACCTCCGCTGAAAGTGTGCAGACACTTCAGTTTGGATACACCTATCCGGACTTCAATGGCCTTGACATGAACGACGCGGAGGAGATGCGCCGCCACATATGGAAGCATGTGCAGGAGAACTACGCTCCTCAAGTGAAGTTGCCGACTCCGAGCGCAACCGATGGCATCTGGGACTGGTCTGTGCGAGTCCGCATCGGACAGTATGAACTCGGAGGTAGCTTCAGCGTACTCATTTTCCTAGGCGGGCCCATACCCGAGGATCCCGAGGAATGGATGCTGGCGCCGTCTTATGTTGGGGGGCACTTCACGTTCGTCAACACCGTTGTAGAGCAATGCGAGAACTGCCGCAACAACTTGGACACAATCACTCAAGGCTTTGTCCCACTCCAGGAGACTCTCGCCTCCCGGGCCAATCTGGACACTTTCGAACCCCATGTCGTCACACCGTACTTGAAGGACAACTTGAGCTGGCGTATCCTGGTGAGTTTCTACTTGGTTTAATTATAACGTGGCAACTATATCGCATTCGCTGACCAACGACACACCACTGGACTGTCACAGATGAACGGGTACGAAGTGCCGTTCGAGGAAGTGCCTTCGTTGGAAGTGATAGTCGCTGCTGTGCGATTTGTCCTGCCCAAGGGTGCAATCTTCCCTGTGGTCGAGGAGACGAGGTACATACCCGAGATCACGTCCGGCCGTCCAGGCGGAGCGAACCCGAGCGACTGAGGACTGCCTGGAAAGGGTGACTGCAAGGTGAAACTGCAAGAAGTGCTGCTCGACTCGGCCCTTACTGGTTCCCAATTGTACTGCGTTGTATGATATTTATGAACTTCGCACTGAAGATCATGGATCGTAGCATGGTGGCTATAACTTTGCTCGCAGTTAGATGTCCGGTCTGAGTGCGAACCCAAGTGGCGCGGCGGCCTGTACATTCTGGCCCAAGTTAATACAAGTCTCTCGCCCTCATCATCGCCAATTGCACCTTTGGTGTACGGTCGCGCATCATCTCTATGTGACTGATCATTGGCATCTGGAGGCCTGAACAGATACTGAACCTTGAGCTGAGTGATTCACCACCATATGTAGTAGCGTCGTCGTCTCCGACGTCGCGGCGGCGCCGTGGCTACACTTCCTTTACCTCCTCCCTCACAATCAAGCTCTCTGATTCTCCGGTAGTCACTTCTAGTCTGCTATGTCTGTCACTTCAAACTGGCAACGTCCCACTGCAGACTTGTTGCCAGAGACTGTTCCGCTCGGCACTGGACTTCCCACCCAAGAGGAACTCATCGTACACTACCCAGCCAAATTCACCTGGAAGCAGCTCAAGGTCTTCGTGAACTCTGGGTGCGCCTTGACCTGCTCTGCTTGCTGCAGTTCTCGTGCTGAGAGAAAGGAGCAGCGATCTTGGATTGCTCAAGCGAGACAAGAAACTCCAACGCCGGTACGATGAATGGGCCAAAGGTATCAAGGAGCAGTATGGGACCATAGGTGCGTCTGTTTGCGCTGCCCCTCCAGAACGATGGCTAAAAACGACGTGTGCAGTCAACTACTTGTTGACCTATCGCCTACGATGGGGCGAGCCTGACACTCTCTCCCTCATCCGATCCTCTCTTGATCCCCCGCGTCCCTCAGGAGAGTCCCCAGCCGCGACGAAGCCTAAGGAGCTGCCGAAGGAGCTGCCACCCATCCCGCCGGATGCACCGACGCACTTCACGGCCGACACCCCTCCAGAGCTCTATTTCATTGCCATGAACGATTGGCCGTACTCCGGTGCGTCTCCCCAGCCTGCAAACGTCCTTTACTCGACGGCTCTTCCTCACTTTGATCCCCATCTGTAGTACCTCCTGAGATCGAACACAGTCTCATCTGGACGCGTCTGCCGATCTTCCCGCCGTCCCTCCCTCCCCCGTCCGAGTCGTCTCTCTCCGCGCGGTTGCACCAAGACGGCCTGTGGGGCTTCACCGGCGCAGACTCCCCACCGCCTTCCCCGAGTCTGCTCCCGGAATGCCTCCCGTCGCTCGCAGACTGGGGCATCACCCTGGACAAGCTCGTCCGCTCCCCGCGCGGGACGGAGGAGGAGGAACGGCAGGTCAAGGCGTACGGCGAGGAGATCGCGACGTTCATCAAGCGGAGGTGGGTCGAGCGCGAGTGGGAGACGGCGTGGTTCGTGAACCCTCCTGTGAGTGCGCGGTGTGCCGGTGCAGTGTGCAGTGTGCATCCGGGTCTGAATGCGCCATTGAGCACTAACTGACAACTGTGGCTTTTGCAGAGGCTGCAGAGCGTCCCGGGGCTGGCGCACATACATGTCTTTGCGCGCCGGAAAAGCCCCGAAGAGATTGCGAGAGCTTCGTTGGCAGGGGCGCAAGCGTGAGCCGGGGGAGGAGGCTGTGACACTACAGTCTCAAGCGCGGTTGCGATAGAACACACCCTAGATGTCAAGAACCGATGTAAGCTCCGGTAGATGTTAACGTCTTGGTATACATGTTGTAGATGGATATGGCTACGTAGAAGTATTACAACATTGTTTGTGCTCCCGGACTGTATGTGTGCATGCGTGCAGAGCCAAGATGTGAGGATACAAAACACAAGAACTTCCCAGCAAAACCCTGAGGCCAACGACTTCTATCGCGCGAGGATAGCGGACCCTCTGTATCACCGAATGGACACCTTTTCCAGCATGTCTGCGAGCGCATCCGCCGCCTTGTCGGCCGCGTTTTTCTCCGTCGATGCAGGAGTGGTCGTAGAGGGCTCGATGGCGGGTGCAGTCTTCGCGGCCGGTGCCTCTTCTTCCTCGGCCTCCTCCTTCTCTTCTTCTTCTTCTTCTTCTTCTTCCTCCTCTTCATCGTCGTTAATCACAAGCTTGCCACCCTGCTTTCGCAACGCAGCCAAGAGCGCGGCCACCGCCTCGTCGTCCTCCTCCACCTCGTTCCACTGCGCCTCCAGTCGTTTGAGCTTCGGCAGCTTCGCC
Organism: Coriolopsis trogii; assembly: GCA_020543525.1. Lineage (NCBI taxonomy): Eukaryota > Fungi > Basidiomycota > Agaricomycetes > Polyporales > Polyporaceae > Coriolopsis > Coriolopsis trogii. Next base: position 1,227,788 of record JAHYIO010000023.1, on the reverse strand, counting down.
ACCGCTTCCGAGAGGAGCGCGAACTCCTGAGACTCCAGGTTGTCGTTCTGCAGCTGGAGGATCTCGAGCGTCGTGTGGCCCTTTGAGAGCGCCTCCACGACGGCAGAGACCTCGCCCTCCTCGCCGATCACACAATCCGACAGGTTGAGCACGCGCAGGAGCGGCCACGCTCCGCGGCCGAGCTCGCCCGCCATCGTCTTCGCGCCCTGCGCCGCGAACGTGTTGTCCTGGAGGTCGAGGTGGAGCAGGCCGGCGTTCGCGGCGAGGCCCTGGACGATGGACGAGATGCCGTCCATGCGGATGCCGTTCTGGGGCATGCGCACCTCTTCGAGCGTGCCGTGCGCCTTGAGCGCGGCGGCCCAGGCGGACGCCGAGCCGTCCTCGAGGCGGTTCCGGCCGCAAATGATCGTGCGGAGGTTGGACTTTTGGCCCGTCTCGAGAGACTCGGCGAGGCGGGTGAGCGCGTCGGCGATGACGGCGCCGCCGGCGGGCCCGAGCCCGTTGTTGTTCAGTTTGAGGACGCGGAGGGAGCGCGCGGTGGAGAGGAAGGGGACGAGCGGGTCGACGGAGCGGCCGCCGAAGGCGTTGTCCGAGAGGTCGATCTCGACGAGCGTGGACTTGCCGATGAGCGAGTCGCAGATCGCGGAGAGCGCGAGGGGTATTTCGCTGATAAGCCTGCCGGTGAAGATGTCCGCAAAGTTGGCGATCTGGATAAGGAGGATCGCGGGCGTATGAGTACTGGGTTGGCAGACTGTGGCGAGCAGACTCGGGGCATTGGTAGACTTCTGCCCAGCTTGTGAAGATCCGAGAGCAAGTTAAGCACGCACCCTAAGCTTATTCGTCTTTGCCAAGAACTCGGCCAGAGCCTGCGCGGCTTCGACACCGATAGTGTTTCCTCCGAGGTGGATCTCCTCGATCACGGTAGGATCATATTTCGCGAGGTGAGGCGCTATGTCGGCGCGGGTATCGAGCTTGAGACCTTGTCCAAGCAGAGAAAGAACGGTAGTCATGGTATACAAAGAGGCGTATGAGCGAGTGTGAGTGGTCGTGTAGCAAGGAGTTGTGGCGGCAGAGAAGAGAAAGGTTTTCGTGCCCAAGACGCGTCCGCTTACCCGAAACTGATCAGACGAGCACGTGATCTCATTAAGCAAACACCGCCACAACTGCTCTAGTAAGCTAACCACGACGTCAGCTCCCATCTCGCTCCTGCAACGTACAGCGTACAGAGAGTAAGTGACCATGCAGCGTAAGTTTGTGGCTGAGAACGAGCGGTCAGACGGCCACACCCACGTTGTCCTCATTACCACTGGAAGTGTTGCCTCTATCAAAGCACCGTTGATTGTCGCCGAACTGCTCTCCGTGCGTACCTTTCAGTCTCAGTCTTGTTGCAACAATGCTCAGAGTTTGTCTAGTATGACAGGGTGAAAGTTGAGGTGGTAGCCACCGAGGCTTCCCTGTCTTTCTACGACCATGATGAGATCGGTCGGGCGGGAGTCAGGATCTGGCGAAATCAGGACGAGTGGGGTCCATACGTGAGGAAGAAATGAGCCCGCTTGAGCAGCAGTCGGCTAAATCCTACTTGACAGGGAGAGTACAAAATTGGAGACCCAATTTTGCACATCGAGCTTCGACGCTGGGCCGACGTCGTGCTCGTCGCGCCATGTTCCGCCAACACGCTGTCCAAAATAGCCAACGGGATCTGCGACAACCTCGCGGTCAGTACCGGCCTGCAGTGGTTATCTTCGATCTCGTCTCACACACATCTGCCAGACGTCTCTTCTTCGAGCTCTCGCCCCGACCACTCCGACCTACGTCTTCCCTGCGATGAACACGCTCATGTATGAGCACCCGCTTACCGAGCAGCACCTGCGAACCGTTCGGGAAGTCGTCGGATACAACGTCGTCGGGCCCATAGGGAAGAAGCTTGCATGCGGCGACATCGGTGAGTGTGGTTCCTTTGAGGCATTTAGCGGTTGGTGCACCCGCTCACCCTCTTCGCCAGGACTGGGGGCGATGACAGAATGGAGGGACATTGTCCAGATCGTGGTCGACCGCTTCCATCTCGTCAAACGTGAGCTCGAACGAGCGACGTCCGCGACCTGATTCCAACACGGAATGTCCTGGCACGGCGTACGGCCGCTTGCAATTGCCCTCTGTCTGTCCATACTGTATTATACACCGCTCGGGCTTCCATGCCAGAAGCTGAGCCAGCCTGTCTTGTCATCTGACCATATCTGTGCACCCCACACCTTGAGCATAACCCAGCAAACTCGGCATGGCAGACCGTGCGTGGTGCCGGTGCCGGTGCGGGTGGCAGACCACGCGGATCTCAACCTCCTCCAGACACAACCTTGACGAGTCCAGCAGCCGAAAACCCAATCGTGAGCCGAACGCCGCTCCCCCCGCAAGTGTGCTCCCACTGTCAGGCCGACCGGGGCCGACCATCGACCGCCCAGAGAGACCAGGGTCAGGCTTTGGCCAGGATCCACCGGCCCTCGATCCCCTCGCCCTCTTTCCGCCTCGCCTCCCCCAAGCCACGCCGCGTCTCCAGCCACGCCTCCACGCCGCCCTCGTCTTCGCCGTCCCCACCGCGCCCCAAGACGAGCGACCGCGCGAGCCATTCGCCCGTCGTCCCGCTGCCGCCCCCCGTCGTCTCCCCCAGCGTCGCGCGCAGCGAGAGCTCCCGGTACGCTGCCCGCAGCACGCGCCACGTCGTCTCGCGCGCCTTGTCGAGCAGTCCCTCGATGAGCGTCGCCAACACCTCCAGCGCGAGGTCTGGCTCTGCGCCTCTGCCTCCGCCTCTGTCCGTGTGCCCGCCCGGTGTGCGCTCCCCTTCAGCTCCGCCACACTGCGTCTCTCGGGCGGCACAGGTGCCGACAAACCGCGCGTACGCGCCGCGATGCGTGAGACCGTCCAGCCGGGCGTAATTCCGGGTGCGCACGCACCGCGCGAGGGCGAGGATCCAGTCGCGCGCAGACGCGTGCCCAGAACTCTCGCCACAGTCCGTTGCGTGCGCCCCTCGAGGTCCGACTGAAGGTAGAGATGCCTGAACGTGTGCGTGAGATCGCGATGGGGGCAACGATAGCCAAGATGGCGGATATACCTCCGATGGCTGCGATCGCGCCGCGGTCGCGTGCGGCGATGGCACGGATAGCCCTGGGGAAGCAGCACGCGGTGACGGCAGAGAACCTGCACCTGGACGTCGTCCTTCGTTCGAAGACGACGCGGCCGCGGAACGCGCAGAAGAACGCGAAGACGGGGGCGCGTCGCTCAGGGCAGGCGCTCGCAGAATGTCCTGGAGCGATGGGTGCAGTTGGCGGAGTTGGTCGTGGAACGCGAGCTGGGACGGGTACGACTGCACCAGCTGATGGACGAGGGCTATCAGCGTGGTCGAGAGCGCGGTGGGTGGGATGTCGGATGGGGATCCTGTTGCTCGTGAATTTGTTGCGGGAAGTTGTACATTGGGTGTTGGTCGCGACTTCGACGCGGTGGACCCGGGCGCGGATGCGCAAGGCGAAGGCGTCTCCTTTGGGACGTAGAGATCGGGAAACAGATGGGAGAGCGTGGAGGTCGTCTGCGCCGGGGACTTGAACAGCACCGACAGATGCAAGGATGTTTCATACACTAGTATAGAGTGGCCCGTCATTTGAGAAGCTTTAGACCCGAGACAAGCCCCTTGGCACAAACCTTCACGAGCGAACGAATCGCGCCGCTGCGTGGAGAGAAGCCCTTCGCGCAGCTTGCCTGTGCGGAGAGGACGTGAGCCATCTGCATCTTACCGCCACAAAGTATGACCCTACGGAACAGTATCAAGAGATTGCCCTCCATCTCTTGCCTGTGCCTTTGAGAGTCGGCATCTTCACGACTGGCATCATGATGGGATCGCAGTGGGTACTTCTTCCAGTAATCGTTCACCTGAGCAGAACGGATGAGTTTCTTGTCGGGTTGAAGCAGACCGGGTCTGAGAAGCCTATGAAGGAGTTCCGGAGAATGATCTCATACGGAAAGCAGTGTGCTCGGGCAGCCGTTAGAGCCGAGCATTGCCAACGAAGATGAATGTCGCGATAGGAGGATTCTCTTCGAACTTCCAAAGCGTCACAAGTCGGCAGGAGATCACTAGTCTGCCCAGAAGGCCCATGTCCGCTACCAGGAGCATGTGTGCGGTGTTTCTGAGTTCCATTTATCAGCCCAATGCCGGCGCATACGTCGTGCGCCTTGCACACATTGGCTCACAAGCGTCTGCATCATGCCACAGTCGCTCCATGTGAGCGCATATGACAGAATACGGACGCCAGGCCGAATGCGAAGCAGCATCCGTGATTAATGGTGCGGGCCTGTGTTTCCTCGACAGACCGGAAGTGAGGAGCGGTAGCTGACGCCGGGGCTCACACACCTTCTCCTCGATGAACGCGCGGTATTCTTCTTGCACCGTCGGATCTCGCAGCCTGCAAAGCTAAGCCAAGTCAGCTTCCGAGTCTTCAAGGTTTCCGACATGAGATGGGCAGCCCGAAGGCATTCGCAACCGTCACAAGGTTAGCCCATCGCCCTGCCCTTCGCCTCACGCTGGCAGCTCAGTCCGCGATGAGGGCTTCCCCGCCACCCGTCGACACCACTCCAGACGGAACGTGAGCTCGCTGCGGTCCCACTGTGCATAACGCGCAGTCGCAACAGAGCCGACGTCCGCCTCTTCCTCTGCATGGTTGATCCACAAAGAACAAACTCACGCGTCCCCGTCCTTGTCCAAGCCACTGCTCCGGCTGACGGACGGCATGAGCTCCATATGCCGCTTCCCAGGCGCGTACACCCGGTGCTGAGGCTGCTGGCCCGTCGCGTTCGCGTTCGCACTCGTTCTAGGCAGGCCCCGAGGCGCACGCCGTGTCCAAGATCCCCGGGTCGGCGGATCGTTCCTCGAGTCCGTTCCTCCTCCTCCTCCTCTGCGCGAGCCTCGCGGTGGCATCTTCGGATCCGTGGTAGCAGCGACTCGCAGTGGTTACTACAAGAGCAGCGCCACCGTGTGGTTGCGGACGAAGGCTGTGGACGCGCGCAGTCAGAGCCTGAGGCGGACGTGACGGTCGCCAACAACACACAGACCGAAAGTCAATCGCGATCCCGGATCCGCCGGGCAACTTCAAGGTTTTGGAGCGGGAGCGAGTGAGGCGAGCAGACGCCCGTGCGGTACTGCGGTCCGCATCAGATGCTTATCGCGATCCAGGGAAGCGCCTGACTGGTCGCGGTGATCCTTTGCCTCTGACCTCGACGTGCACGACCGCTGCCGACGTGCATCTTGCTGCTTGTCATCTTCCCAAACACACTGGTTGCCCGATCTGACCGCGTCGCATGCTCGTCTGCGCCGATACGTCAACAGGGGACTTGGACATGCTGACGGCTCGAACGAAGAACGCCGTGACGACGTGCGTTCTCACTTCTGTCCGTCTGGTCGAGAAGGAACGGGCACAGGTCTTGGGAAGGGACATGCATGAGGGTGCAGGGATGGCATGAACAAGCATCACGCCGGTGCGTATGTCTGCATGTTTCCTAGTGAGCAATGCCGCTCGGATTGCGCAAGGACATTCAGCCCGGTCAAGCATTCTCCGCCGAGACAAGTCGGGCGTAATTGACGGCTTGTCTTCTTAGGGATATGAGTTCAGGTTCCAAGGTAGCATTCATGTCGGGACGCAATGAATAAGGTTGAATGCAGCCTTGTCTCCTGTGTGGCGCCCCCTACCAAGCACGCTCTCGATCGAGGTACGACGCCACCACTTCTTAGCCAGGCCACTGCAGAACCACCGAATCATGATATATGTGCGCCGCAAGTTTGCGTGTCCGCAACTCGGCCGCTTGCTGCTCGGGAGCGACGGAGGCTCGTCGGGGCAATGCGTGACGGTCGCCAGTGGTCGCCATACAACGGCTGGAATAGCGTCCCGCCTTCTCCTAGATCTTGTTCCTGTCCTGCTCGCTGAAAGCTTCCCTCATGCAACGGTCAGATGTCCGCACACCAAAGAGATGCATCGCGACACGCACGGACATAGACGCGATATCAGCAAGTCCCCGGAGATCATGACCGGCATGTTCAGGGGTCCAAAGCTTACCACCGCGACATAAACTCTGTCGATGCTATTTCAGTCATCCTCACATCGCAGGGTTTGTATGCATGATGATTGGCCTGCCTTCCGGTGCGCAGCCAAAGCCGAGCCGCCGAAGTCGGAGGAAGTAGAGGGAGCGCTTGCCAGCGCGCAGGGATACATCCACGACGAGTGCGTCATTGGCTCATTCCGCCGCCTCCCTGGCAGGCACGGTGTGCGCTCGCTCGCCCCACCAAGTGTCTGTCAGCTGGCTGGCGAGAGAAGGACATGGGAACCGGGCGGACATGGGCACGATAAGGCGAACAGGCGAATGCTCTCCATCGTGGGTCCGGTTGCGTCGAATTAGCTCAGGCCCCACGCGATGTTTCTCTCCCTTTGCGTGCGCGCGGGGGTGCATATGCCTCTGTCCGTGTGGCCAATGTCGATATCGATGTGTCGAGATGTGTTCTGACTGGGGACATCTGCAGGACGCGTTGCGCGGGCTACGTCATCAGTCCGATGTCTGGTCCGTGTGCCAGGATATGTCTGACGAGCGTCTTGCCGTCTTCGATATTCGAAATCGCCGCCGGGGTTCTGGGATGGGCGCATATGGGAAACGCAAATGTAAGTTGAGAGAGAACGGGCAGGTGGTGGACCCTGACGGATTCGAGAACCTGCACGGAATTGCAGACACATTTTTCTGACACTTGATGCCCGGGCTGTTACGGCGCAATGGCATTTTCACGATGCATGGCCGCCCTGGTGTCGGGCGAGGTACCTGGAATGCGCGTGTTCCTCACGCGTCCCACCAAGCGACGTCGACGTCGCCGTGGATGGCTGCAACGCTGGACTTGCAAGCAGGCGTACGTACTTGATGCTATTGGAGGCTAAGATCCGCGTCCCCGAAATACACTCGGCAGGGGGGTGCCTTGCGGGATGCAATTAGCCTGACGTCAAAGCCACAGATCGTCGAGAGGACAAGCACGTCAGGAGCGCTGCTAATTACGGGCGAGGGCACAGTTCGGTATGTCGTGGCTGCGAATGACGGCGGAGGAAACAAGGTGATGCTGCGGAAGGAGGGGCCGAGGAGGAGGATGTGGACGACTGAGGAGGGCGGCGGCATGATTGGCGGGGCCATCGATCAGGAACAGGGGACGGCGGAGGTCGCGTCGGCCGGGCCCAGAGCTGCTCCCCGCCGCGGCCGCGGTGAGCGCAAGGGAATGGAAAAGGAAGCGGGCGAGGGGTTAAGGTTGGGGACGCAGAGTGCAATATCGAGTGTTCCCAGGCCCAGCTCGAGAGTCTGTCCGCAGACGATCGGTCTTCCTCTCCGTCGGGCACCTTCTCCCCAGGGACGCTCCCACCTATACTTAAGCCCTCCCCTCGACGCCCGGTCCTTGTTCTCCCCGCCGCTTACTCCCCGTCTGCGCCTCTACCACACTTTCCTTACAGCCACCCAGCTCCCTTCCCCCACAAAACAATGCAGGCCTCTTTCCGCTACCTTCTTGCCGTCGTCGCCGTCGTCGCGACTGCCTTCACCGTCGCGCAGGCGAACCCTGTTCCCGTGCGTACCCGTCGATCCCCCACTTCGTGTGTCCACAATCTAATATTGCTTTTTGGACACACCAGGCGCCTGCTGAGCGCCGGGAGGCTTGGGTCACCGTTGCCGACTGGTAAACATGCACCCTCTTCTGCCATTTCTTGTCCCGGCTCGAGGTGAGTACAGCCTGTCGCTTTGCTCTTTTGCCTCTCCCACTCCACGTCCCCTTTTGCACGTCGTGTTGCCTTAACTTGGCTCACGTCACCTTGATCTCGATTCTGCAACCATCGCAAAGTATGATCTTAGTTCATCGACTGACGCTCGCTCTTGATCAACAGAACCTCTTGATCCCTCTGGACCTTCACCCACATGGTGAAGGCCCTCTCCGTCTTCTCCGTCACTCGTCATCCGTCGCCCGTGTGTACCCCTCCTGAAGCCCCCCGCTGTGTATGCCTACAATCAGCCAACCGTTGTTTCGATTACGGACAGAGACCCTACAGACAGCTTTGAAGCGTTGCACTTCTTCTATACTACCTCGCATCATCCCCCTCGCGCGCGCACCCTCTCCGCATCTCGCACATGCATAGTTTGTGACGTTAGGGAAGATGGCAGCAGCGGCGATAGGATTGTCGCCGCCCGCTACCTCCCTAGTTCCCGGTTTTACGGTTTACGGTTGGCAGTTCGCAGTTCTTGGGGTACATCCCTTGTGTAGTATAGCATACAGTCGCCGTTTGTAATCTTGGAACTTCCTTCAGCCCCAGCACTTTGGGTCTTTCGTGTGCCAGTTCGGGTGGGTCAGTCGGGAACTCGGTCTTGTCGTTTGTCCGGGATTCTGTGCCGCTGAGTTGTGCCTTGAGAGCTTCGGACGCGGTCACAAGCACGCGTCTTCCCGCGTTCTGCCATCAGGGATGTGTCATCGGCCAGTGACGGGAGCAGACGGTCCATGTCTTCTTATTCCCGCCGCCGCATTCAGTCCGCTCCTCCGTGGATTACCCACCTTTTGGCCGTCCGTTCCCGTGAATTGACATCGTTCGACATGTGCGTTGGACATGAACGGGCTGGGAGGGGGGAGGGGGGGACAGCAGCTATTCTCGTTGAACATGTGGAATGTATGGCTGCCAGCATGCGGTCAGGAAACAAAGACCATGATGTAAGGCACCATGTCTGCGGACGGGTACCTCTGCTGACGGTGACATCAGACTCGTCCGACTCCATTGGCCACCTGTACGTACGTACGGTCAAGCTTCTCATGGGCACTGGGCCCTAACTGTCCGAAACGCCTCACGAGTCAGGAGTCAGGACCTGGGATGATTTTTCTTTCTCTCTCGCACGCGATACGCGGCAGGACCTGCCGCACCTCCTGGAGACGATGGGAAATGGCGTATGCTGGTGCATACTATCACAGATCTAGAGACCTGAGGCCTGAGGCCTGAGCGAGCGCGGTGCGGTCGAAGGCCTGGGGGCGCTCGCGCGTTTGTCCGTGACGCCACGACGGCGCCACCACTTACTTACTTTGCGACTCTTTCTTGGGGAGCTTGGACGGAACGAGCCGGCGCCTGCTTATCGACGGCGGACGCTCGCTCCATCGCATACACAGAAAACAGAAAACCGAAAACCGAAAACCGAAGAGGTCTCGTTCATCCACCCGAACATGTGTACGAAGAGGGCGCGAGTGGCCACCCAAGGGAGGATCGCAGGAGCCTGAACCAGCGACAGCGGGAGATCCGGCAGGGGGGGAAGGAGTAAGCTCGCGATGGCGTGCGCATGTGCATGTGCATGGGAGCGCGGGCTCTCTGCACACATAAGCTCTGAGCCAAGTTGGCTGTAGGAATCCCCCGTTCTTCCGGCCCCTCTCGCCCGGCTGTCGCGCAATGCCTCTTCCCCGTTCCCGTGGGCCTGTACTGTGGCCTGTGGAGGTCATATGCATGCTGAGCTGGGTCATGTCTTTGTCTTTGTCTTTGTCACTGTCGTTCGAAGGGTGGTGCTGCTGACAGGTTTTGCATCGTGCGGTACTCTACATGCCGCTCGAGCGCTCAGCAGCGCTCGAGGCGCGATGTTTAGGAAACCCGTTGTGCTCTGTTGACTGAGCGAGCGTCCATCTTTTGGGAGTTCAAATGTCGTCACCCGGAGTCCGAGGCCGACCCAGCCGGGCGTGTCTGAGGAGGGCAATTGAGATGAGAGCAAGCTCCTATCGTGATGGTTTTTTCTGCGGCGATAGGGAGGGAAAGGAATCTAAAATTAATGGAATAGACGCACGCACGGATGGACGGGATGGATGGATGATCACAGACCTGACCATTGACTGTGGACGGAACAGACGGGCGAGATCACAAATGCCGGCTGATGGGTCGATACGCGCGCATACGTCGTCGTACATAGTCTGAATGTCACGGAATTGCGGACGTGGTTTCAGTTCGGAAGCATGCCATTTGCCCCAACATGCGCATGCCGTTATGCCCCGCTGCCAGCCCAGGCTTGCGGCCGATCGCGACCCCCCACTGCATGAGTGACGGCACCGCCGTCGCCGGCATCTCGGGACTGCAACTGCGAAGGGGTCCCTCGTGCGTTGCGTGCAGATGCACGCTTGGTGTTGCATGGCTGTGTCGCCAGTTCTGTCGTCTGCAGACTGCGCGTACGACGTGCTCTGTGGCTGACTGCCAGGGCGTGAAGATTGCACGCGCGGGCTGCTTGGATACGGTCGTCGTTCGTACCTCTTCGGTCACCCCGGGCGGGGTATTGTGAGATCTCGGCTCTCGAGTGGAAGCGCTTCTTGGTCAGTTCGAAGCAGTAAGTATACTTCTTGCCTTGCCCCGGTCCGTTGACAAGACTATGCACGTTGGGATCAGAACGGAGCCGGGGAGTGAAGGCAAAAAAACAGTGTCAGCTTCGTCGCGCTAGAATGTCCGACCTGGTCGTGAAGGTACCGACCTGCGCGAAGGTCCGTGACTTGCGCGGACGGTCCTCGACAAGCATCTAGCGCGTGATCTGCAGCAAAGAAGGCACCACACTGAGCACGGGGGTAGCGCATTGCCGTGTACGATGCACGAGCGCACAGACCTGTACAAGAAGAACGACGGCCGACGGGTAGCCGCGACGGATTGTCCGAGTTGCGCATCGACCGCGACAGGACGAGCGCGGCACAGGCACCGCACCGCACCCCCACTCTCCGCGAAGTCGCTGCAACTTCCATAGCTGTCCGTACGTGACGAAGCGTGCACGACCAGGCAGCCACTCCATGAGGGACTGCCGCGTGGCGGAGCGCTTGGAGCACTCACGGCAACAGTCCATGGATTTTGGGTTCACGACTTCGTTGATCCGCGCGCCTGAGGCCGAGACACGTCTTGAAGAGAACAATGTCCGTCCGAGTACGGAGCAAACGAGCGAATGTCCGTGAGCATCTTGAAATCTTTCCTGCTCGCTCGAGTTGCGTGACGGCTTGCGATCTGGAGAAGACCGCTCCACGTTGTGGCATGCAATCTGCTTGGCGAGCGAAAGTGGGTAATAAGCAGCTAGGCATCTACCACGTTCGTGTTGCCATTGCTCCTTCGACTGATCTCAAACGAGCGATCGGGGCGATGACACTGACTAGCAGGAGCCTGGGATGTGGGCGTGGGAGTGCCAGGTAAAAATGAGCTCATCGTGAACACAAGCCTGCCCGTGCGCAGCATCACAGAACCTCTTTCGGTAGCATGCTTACACTGCGGAGAGCATCCGCATCGCGAGTGCGTCCGCCTCCCACTCGAGGACGAGAACTTGAGAACACGGACCTCGCACGCAAAACGTCCCGCGAATCGTACGACAGCATGGCCGTCTGCGTGAAGGTGATATGGCGTTCTTCATCTCGATGTTTGCCTTTCAGATGTGCAAGCGCGGGAGAATGTCCTGTCGTGTGCCCATCATATGTCAGCCGCAGTCAACGTCGCAGGAGCATGTGCAAACTTCATCTCAAAACTTCTCATACCAAGACAGATCGTGGCCACATATGGTCTACCGATCGTAGCCTTGGCAGTTGTGGTCGACGCCAACCTTCCCGCACAGCAACATAGCGCCCATAAAGGGTGTGGAAAAGCGCCAAGCGCCACACAACACGCTGCAGCATTGTGGCACCGCCGGCGGGTGTAGTGTGTATAATGTGGGGAGCGGAGACGTGTGATCAACGTATGTACGTACTTTCATTGATTCAGCTCTCTCATGTGTCGCACGCGCAGGTGCGCAGTTCGTCGATACTGTTGACTTCGTGAGATGTGGCAGGCGACACAAGCCAAGGAGTCTCTCACCGTCGACTTCTCCGGTGAGACTGGCGGTCTTCCAGTCAGCCGGAGCAGCCCCGCGATGGGCACGTCATGGCGTGCATGTTCTCAATGCATGCGACTTCTTTCTTCACTTGCACCTGTCTGGCTCGCGATATCACATGGAGAATGGAACCGGCAGATGTGAGAGCGGAAGGGATGATCGAACGATGAGCATAGAAGGGACGACTGTCGCTCACCCCGCGAAACGTGTCCGAAAAGGCAGCTCGGCGCAGCAGCGTGGGAGTGGTATGTAGGCTTTTGTGGTTATTGAGGACGCAACGTATTACCCGTTCTTTGCCCGCCGGTCGCTCAAATCGACCTTCTTTGCCACATGAGACCACGCATAAACGGCGGGAGCGGCACTTCTTGGAACGTCTCGGACGGCGTGACTACTTGGATGAAGACGCGGACCACATCCTGAAAGCGATACTCGTCAGTGTGTACATCTAAGCAAGGGAGTGATCCACATTGGAAGAACCTTCGGTCTCTCACCTAACTACGGCATGAAGTCGTCCGTACAGTCTTGGATCGTGCAACGTGTCGGCTGTAGTCGACACAACGCGGGCGAGATCAATATTGTGCCATACGTGTCATAGAAGCAGGTGCGATCGAGCAAGTTCCGAGCACTGTGAAGAACAATACGCACGGCCAAACTCCTCCCCGGCGTGCCCAGCAGAGATATGGTTTGATTCACGAGTGCGTACGCCGCACGTACGTCCCCGTCACGCCCGGGCCTGCCGCCGAGAAGAGCAGGCCACTGACCGTGCATCAACTTAACAGGTTGAAGGTCGTGACCGAGACCCCCGCTCTTTGTCACGTCGGCCGCACGAGTCCTGATAAACGATGGGATCGAGGACCAGAAATCAACGGAGTGCGGCAAAGCCAGACTGACATACATACGCGAGGGCACGTTCACGCCTAGTACCACGGCGGTTGTATGTAGATTTTTTTTGCCAAGGAGTAGCACCTGCAATCATTGCTCTGCCGTCTTTGAGGGTAAATCAAGCGTGGGCATTCTGTGCTAAAGGGCGACGACACCTACTAAACTTACGTCAATTTGTCCCAACGAGACTCCCTGGCAAAGACATGTCGACCAATTCCGGTCTTGGAATAGCTTCTGACGAAGAGTCGCGATGAGAAGAGCCATTTTCTGAAGACAAACCAGTAAGAATCGCGCAAAGACACAGCACAAGAAGCTGCGTCAAGACTCAACATATTGAAGGTGTCGTAGGGGACAGCAACTTGTTGGACGGCAGGGTGACGTGGTTCTTGGCATGAACTGGATCGACTTGAGCTTTAGCGACCCGGTTCTCGCCACATATGGAATCTCAGACGCCGATGACAGGTCACAGGCGCCTGATGACGCCGGTCCTCTTGTTTGCGTACCTCCATGATCTATGCAGCTTTCATCATCACTGTCTTGGTTTCCCTGCTCACGGAATGTCTGTCGTACTGATCTGTCAAGGTCTGTGATTTTTTGCTGCATAGGTTGTTGCACAACCCGAGTTTCCGTCGCGACTTGGTCGTGACTTCTCTGGAAGTTGACATCGACTCGAACTTAGCGTTCGATTTTCCGCGATGGCAGCCTGAAGGAGCTCGGTAGATTGATTGCGAAGCTCTTTGACCCGCGTGGCCTGCTCTTAGCACCATCGTCGCCGCGTGTGGCTCGTTCCGCTGTCGAACAAGTCCTCATCGAGTACGTCTGCTCAATGTCAGTCTACCGGAGATCGTTCGGATAGTGTCGCGTTAACGTGTAACACTTGTGACTGTATGATTACCGCAATCCAATACCAGAACGAAATATACAATGTGCCTATACTACATCTATGCCTCAGCAATCCGCTCAAAGAACTGCTTCAGCGTCCCGGACAACACATCCGGCAGGGCCTCCACGTTTCTCAGCACGACATAGTACTCGAAGGGGAAGGTGTCCAAGTACCGTTCCACTTGAAGGTCCATCCGGCCATCGATCATTTTGTACGCCACCTGGTTCATCGACAGGATCGAGCTCTCGTTCTTCCCCGACACGGCACCCTTCGAGTGCAGCGAGTCCAGGATGATGAAGACGACCATCACCCGCTGTTCCTCCGCCCGCCTCAACACCGTCCGGAGCCTCTCGTGGTCCTGACAGATCCCGTCCGAGATGATGATCTCCAGCTGCCACAGGTCCGCGGCGGACGACGAGCCGACCGCCCGCCGCTCGCGCGCCTGCTCGAGCAGCCTCAGGCTCGTCTCGAGGAGGTCCAGCACGTGCGTCGCCTTCTGGTCGAAGCGGAACGCGCTCATGACCCTCGTCCCCGCCTGTTCCGTGAACGGCCCGCCCTCGAACCCGTGCAGGACGTCGACGGCCTCCCCAAACTTGGCGATCGCGACGTCGCCGACCTCGAGCTTGCCGAGCGCCTTGGAGACGAGCGCGAGCGTCTGGAACGCGAGGTGGACCGAGTGCGACTCGGCCATCGACCGCGAGTCGTCGATCGCGATCAGCACCTGGTACTCGCGCTGGCTCGGGCGCGTGCGCCGCAGCCAGATCTTGTCCTTCGTGAACTCGCTCGCGATGTAGGGGATGATCTTCTTCATGTTCAGCCGCTTCCCGGTGCGGTAGTCGCCCTTGAGGCGGGTCGCCATCGTCGGCTCGAGGATGAGGCGGAGCTGCTCGCAGAGCGCGTAGGACAGGTCGTGTGTGAGCGATTCGTACTTGCGCCACATGTCCTCCGCTAGATGCTCGGGCTGGCCTTCGGCTTGCCACTGGCGAAGGGCAAGCTCGACCTCTCTCTGAGCTTCTTCGTCCAGTTCCTCAGATGTCTGAGCTCTGTCCGAGGGTCGTACTTCGGTGGATTCAAGCATGGTCGTTCCAGCCTGACGCGAGCGTATCTCCGTCTGCGTGATGGCGTTCGCAATATCGTCTCCGAGTGTTGAGGACGTTGGCTCCGCGTTGAATGCGGATTGTGTAGGATGCGAAGGCTGCTCTGGAACGTGCTCGGTAGAATCCTCCACCGGGGGCAGTGTCTCGGTCGTATCCATCTCGTCATCGAGGAACTTGAGGTCATTGAGTTTCGCGACGTCCTCTTGTTGCGCTGGTCCCAGAGCTTGCATTTCATCCGCCCCCTTGTCTTCCTCAGGGCGAAGGTACTCGAGTTGAGAGGGACCGGAGGCATCCTTGCGCTCATCTGAACCCGTCTGCCCCGCTTCGCCTTCCAGGATGTCATCGATGTGTTGGCTGATCTCGCGGAGAGCATCTCCCAGACTGCGGAGAGGATTGCTCTGTAAGGGCTGCGGCTTCGCTTGGGAAGATGCAGCTCCTTGACGCGCGCGTGACGATCCGCTTCCTTCCTGACCTTCTTGGGACGACTCCTCAGGTTTCAAGGACGGGTCAGAAGTCCTATATACACGTAGAAGGTCAGCAGTCGTACATCACCGACCACCAGGAATGTTACGCACGAGTCATGTCCAGGCTCTTCACGTGTATGGTCTTGTTCGCCCTCTTCGCGCTCAGCCGCCTCCTCGGGACCAGCAGCGCCGCCAGCAGACGACGCTTGGCCACCGTCGCCTTCGTCCGCATCGGTCATCGCTTGATCCCCTGCCTCTCCACTGTCTTGTCCAGTTCCGGCATGAAGGTCCGGCTGAGCAGTAGCGCCGTCGACAATATCCTCAGTTGGGGGTTCCGGTTGAGCCGCGTCCTCTTGCATAGCATGCGGATTGTCGCCTTCGGTGTCCATCAGGTCGTCTTCCTCCGCCTCCTGCATCGAGTCTTCTCCAGGTTTCTCCTGCTCCTCTATGTCTTCTTCGTCACCCATGTCCATGTCGAGATCGTCGTCAAGTCCACCCTCCTTACCGTCCTCTTTGCCGAAGTCGATGTCGTCGGGAAGGTCGAGGGTATCCGCCTCTGGAACAAAGTCGTCGAGAGGTGCTCCTCCCTGTTGGTCTTCCTCTTCCTCCGCCATTCCTTCGTCTTGTGGACCCTCTTCCTCCATCTGTTCTTCCGTTCCATTGCCCTCTTCCTGTGCCCCCGCCGCCTGCTCCTGCTCCTGCTCCTTCTGCTTCTGCTTGTCTTTGGAAAATTTTGCCTTGTCCTCCTCTTTGGCAACCATCTCTGACTCCTTTTCTTGCTGCTTTGAGGAATGGTCCTCCGTCGACTTCCCCGCGTCGTCCTTCGAGTCCTCCGGCCCACTCTCATCTCCCCACAACTTCTCATCTACCGCGGACGGATCCGCCGCATCGAGATCGCCCACTTGCTCCTCGGGCTCCTCCCCATCTTCTTCTTCTTCGTCGTCGTCTTCCTTCTCGTCCTCTCCCTCCTTATCGGGCACGTCCTGCATCTTCCCGCCGAAGTCTTCGCTCATCTCAAGAGCGTCGCCCTCCTCAGCCCGCTCGACGTCGTCGTCACCGCCCGCTTCGTCCTGCAAGCCCTCGACCTGACTCTCGTCCTCGATCTCCTTGCTCACATTCTCGCTCCCTGCACCCTCCCCGAGACCCATACCTCCCGCGTCCTCCATCACACCTTCGCCAGCCTCGCCCTCGCCCGCCTCCGGCGGTTTGCAGAAGCCGTCCTTTGCGACGGAGTGCATGACCGAGCATACGACATAGTCGAGTTTGAAAAGAGACTTTGTCCATCCGCAGTGGTTCGTCAGTTGGACGCGCGCCAGCTCGAGGTAGGTATCAAGGAAGGGAAGAACGCGCGCGAGTCGAGCCTCGAGCTCTTCCTGGGGAGCAACCACGGCCTCGTCGGCTACGGAAGTCAGGAGGGAGAGGACCTCGTCGACTTTGAGGGAGCGCGTGATTTGGGTGATGATACGAGTGTACTCGCGAATGAACCGATCGGGAGCCTCGGAAGAGTCTGGGTCCTCTTTTGTCGGCGGAGGCGGAAGTGAGAGGATGCCTTGTACGCAGAGGAGGAGTCTGTCGATGAGCTGACTTGTCGAGTCTGGCGAGTTGGCGTTCGGCTCATGAGTGAACTGCGTGAACTTAAAGGACTCGCGTCCCTCGATCCAGGCAATGAGAGGTCTGACAAAGTGAGCGACGGAATTTGGCCCGTCCACCCACTTGATCAATAGCTGGACGATGGTGACGACATGCTCCAGGGAGTCTTGAACGATAGAAGCCTCGCCTGCAGGGAACGTCAACAGATGTACACGGTTCAAAGCCTTTGACTCACCCTCGAGGAGGATGGAAGCTCGGAGCAACTTTATGTTCGCGCTGACATGGACAAGTTGGCCGAACATCACCTGCGTGGATGCATAGGCGGACTGGAGCTCTTCGAGTGCGTCGGGAACCCCGTCGATATTAGGTTTCTGCTGCATGTACTGCTTCCAGATTGCGATAGTCTCATCCAGGGCGGTAAGTAGCCGTCCCATGTCGTCCTTGATGCCGATGACGCGGGACCGTAGGTCTGGGCCCGAAGCAACAATGCGCGGATGGAGGGACACCTTGTGTAGGCGTGCAACCCTCTCCTGCAATTGACGATACTGCTCCGCAGCTCCCACAAGGCTATGTTTGAGACGTTGAGCACTGATGACACTAATAAGGCTCAGCAGTCAATACGTACCTTGCTCTGGCGTCAATCGCATACGAGAATGCAGATTCGACAAGATTGGTGCCTCGCTGGAGGTCTCGTGTTCCAATGTCTGCGTTATGGTTACCCAAAGCTGCACGTAGATCTGGAAGCAGCTTCGTGAGCCTGAGGAGGTACGACTCGCTCTTGTCGAAGGGACCGATGGTGTCCTTCAACCCTTCTATAACAGGCTGCTCTCTCAGCCAACGAGGGTTGCTTTGCTGCTGGAGAACCTCGGGCTTCATATTCGCAGCGAGTCCGATCCGCTTGAGCTCCTTGAGCAGATCACTCCATGCCTTGCGTTTGCGAACGAGAAGCGTCTTCTGAAACTTGTCGCGCTGCTCGTGAGAGGCATTGGCAGGAGGAGCGGCGGAGCCCAGACTCTGCAGCGTAGTGATGATTTCGGCCGACAACTCCTCTACGTCGGATGGGATAAGCGAGGCGATGAGAGAACTGACTCTCCCTTTGATTACGGCCTGGAAGTTCTTGAAGGTCCTGTCCAGGTTCAAGAGGTGATCTGCTTGAGACCGTAACCCGGATAGCGTATGGGAGACGTCGGAGAGTCGGAGGGAAGCGTTCTCGGTAGAAGGAGTAGACTCCTCCACCCCTGCGCTTCCCGGAACCAGATGTGCCGTGACAGGTTGGCGAAGGATTTCACGGAACTTCCGTACACACTTGTACAGCTGACGATGAGTCCTCTGCGCACTCTGCTTGAGAGCATGCACGTTGATGTCCTTCCAACTCGCGAGTTTGATGAAGTTTCGAATTTCCTTCTCCAAAGCTTGCTGCTGCGACGATAGTGACGAAGTAACCCGGGGAAGGAATTGAGCGTAGTATGAACGCGTGGAGTGAAGGATACGATATACCCGTCGAGATACGGACGAAGTGATGTCACCAGGCGTGTGACTGCGATGGAGGCAGAATGACTCGAAGGCTTGGATTTGGTAAAGCCGATCTTGATACTGACCCAAGGGACTGGACGTTATGAAAGAGTCCAAGAGGGGCACAAGATCTTCCAGGTACGAGTCCAACGCTCCGAGGTCTCCGGCCTCTTCCCCTTGACATGCAGATGCGGCGCCACGTACTGTTGCCTCGTAGAGCCGGAACCACCACTCAGATGCACCTTCCGCGAATTCACGCGCTTGGTTGCGGAGGAGACCCTGCCACGAAGTCAGCTCCAACCGGCGCCACGAGATCACGAGATGAGCAAGCTCGTGTTGGTACGTCTTGAGCGTGTTCTCCTTGTTTGCGTACATCTCCCAATCTTCCATTTGCAAGAGGAGCTGTTCGACAGCGGAGAGAACCTTTGCTACAGGGCTGAACATATCCAGCTGCAAAACGGCTTCGCAGCGGGTTCTGAGATGCTGAAGCACCATCTGCTCTGGCCATTCTTGTATGAGAGAGGATAGGCGCGTAATCATGCGCCGTATGACTTCCGTAGAGCGTCGAATCTCTGGAACGTTCGGATCCGAGTAGAAATTGGCAGTTTTGGAGGGTCCTGTGTTCACGAGAGCGAGCCGCCGGAGTAATGCATGGACCTGGTATGCACGGCCATACTGGTCAAGTACTTCCGGTAGATGAGGAGCCTCGGCACGCAGGATATCGAGGACGAGCGTGTCCCGCAGCTCCTCGCGAATCCTTGTCGAATGGAGAGTGAGATCGATGGTGGAAGTGAAGAGAATCCGATGGAGGAAGGCAAGTCGCTTGACGTCTGAGGCAGATATGAGATCAGCTGGCTTCGAGGGCTTTGCGGACGATGATGGGGGAGATGTCTCCAGGAGATCCTCGTATTCTGGGAACAGCGCCAAGAAGTCTTGCTCCTCAAGTTCGGCTTCAGTCGCGGGGTCGTTGGTCTCTGTTTTGTGGCGATACAAAGACTGGGCTTGGCGTTCGGCCTCCTCCTTCCTAGCCTTGTCGACCAACCACAGGCCCAGCGACTGCTCGTAGACTACCTCCACTTGAGGCATGTACGACGATGGATCTGCTCCTGATACAAGTTCCATCGTAGCGCCTGAGAGTTTCCAAAGGGCCAGAGAAAACGAAGAGCTGGATGGCGATGAGAATTGAGCATTGTCAACCTTCGCCGATCCACTGATGGAGGGCAACGATATCAACGCCTCCATGATGATAGCCTCAGAGGTGTTTGAGGGGAAAGCGCTGGCATCGGCGACTAAACGCAAGCCGAACCTGAGTTGACGAAGAGCAAGTTGGATAGGCATACTGACATCCATGTAGTCTGCGTATGCGCTGTCGAGTCGCTGGGTGAACGCAGCTACGGACTCCTGAACGACTTGCTCTCGCATAGGTGCCGAGGTCTCTTGACCGACCAAAGCCCCAATGACGGCGTTGATTCTGTAGGGAGAGATAACCTGCTCGAGAAATTGCGAGACTTCCGCCCAGTATGCGTGCAGACGCACGACATCGGAACGGATGACGTGGGAACCGTCACCGCTAGAGATGTGATGCTCCGCTGATTGCAGCATATGCGTGAGGTAGTCAATCACCGGGTTTCCTCTGCGTCCGAAGGTGTTCTGCTCATGCGTCCGTTGGAGCGCGATCTCGGAGTTGAACAAGGCATACTGATCGGCCCAGAACGTACGAGAGCACTGCTGAACCACAGCAGGGTCGATGGGAATGCTGGGCACGTAAAGTTCGAGGATTAGCCTTGCCAGCCCGATCCAACACTGGCCCAGGGATACGTAGGAATGGCTGCTCTGGGAGCTGGCAAGTGTTTCCAGGCATGGCCGAAGGCTCCTGTGATAGATAGATGAGAAGAGAGGTTGTTGTATGCAGTCAAGGTCTTCGAGAGTGCGTGAGAGATTGGTCATGTTCGCTCCTGCAGCAGATGTAACGGCGCCAAGCGAATCGGGAGCGAGTAACGCAGCGACCTGTTCTTTCTGTTAGGCTCCAACCATAGTAGAAAGAACGCGGGTCCTCTTACCATCCTGACGGTCCCAGTCAACAGGCCGACTACCTGGGACCAGCGATCGGAAGACTCGACCAAATCGCTACCAACGAATGACAAGCGCGAACTGAGTGCGTTCTCGTATTCAGGCAGCAAGTGTGAAGCTCTGAGAGTTTCGTCGCTGGGCAGGAAGAGTGTCAGGATCTCCGTGAAGAGTGTGTGATTTGGGCGCGTACCATAATGCGATAGTGCCACATAGTTCCAGAGGATGCGATAGCGCCGCAGGTCCGCTGATCTGTTTCATACTTAGTCTTTGGTTGCTTAGGTGGTGGGTTGCGACTTACATCATACACAGGCACCGCATCCCATATTCTTGATAACCACTCCTTCTGTGAGCTCATGAAAGCTCGCGTCACGGCTGTGGATGTTATTAGGAATTCGAGTATTCCGTGACGTTTATGACTTACGTTCGCGCGCGTCCAAGGCCCATAACATATGCCGATATGGGATCAAATCTAATAGCGATATGCTTCGATCTGAGCAACCGTAATCGATCAGGCCCTCTACAATCTGTGAGTTGTATCAGAGAGTGAAGTCGTTGTCATGTTGCGTGGGACATACCCTTCGCGAGTTCTGGGCAGAGATCGAGATAGCATGTAATGCACGCAGTTGAGAGAAGATGAGAGTATAATCTATCTCTGAAGGGGCGCCCTCATCAGTAAGATCGGCATCGAGGAGATGCTGCTTGAATCATCAGTAAAGTATAATTGATGCAATGGAGGGGACGTGCCTTATTCAGCTGAGAGGTCAGTTGTGCAAGAACAGTCTTCTCATTTTGCTCTTCTTCCTTCGCGATTCGCCACATAGACATCAGCTCCAACAATTTCACTCGCAGACCTAGAAGGATGTCATGATGACTTTGAGTTAATGACATTGTGGCAATTGAGCACGTACCTTTATCCTTGTTAGAGCGCGGAATGCGGCGGGCACAACTCTCCAAAGGAGCAATCGGGCTGTCATTGACGGCGCCCGTTGATCCACTCGAAAGAGCGTGCCATATCTCCGTCAACGCCGCTCCCGAGGTTAGTAAGACCACCTCGTCAAGAGCTCTCACGGCACGAGTAACGTCTGCCAACGCGGAGGTCTGTTCATCCGCATCATGAAGAGCATGTCGGATCCACTCCGATACCGCGATAGCTAAGGAGAAGTCGAAGGTCGTCGTGCTAAGTATCGCGTTTCGCAAGTAGCGTCCATATGCCACCAGTTCTAGGGTCTTATCAACCTTTGGAGAACAATCATGAGATAGGTTACGGGCATATTCGACGTTAAACGTACGTGGTGGTCACTACCTCCCGAGTCCTCGGTGAAAATGAAGGAACTAGCGGCGTGCTTTATGGTGTTAACAAGTCGTTTTGCGCTATGCAGAGCTCGTTGCTGCACACGAGCTCGTTCGCTGCCGGTTTGCGGAGTTCGATCATATTCATCTAACAGGTCCCCGTAATCCATGCCGGCGGCGACGAACAGACGCAGGTAGCGCAAAATCAGCGCTTCTTCGCGGTTGCGTGCGTCTTGGGCGTTTGAGGATATGCGACGAACGCATGCGTACAACGGCTTACGACGTATATGAGCGTGTGCAATTCACTCACCTATAACTCACACCACTCACCTGCGCAAGCAGTGCATCAGGTGGGATAGCCAATGTCTGACTGATATTCTTCCGCATTTGAACGATAGTACGATATACGTGGCTACATTCTAGGGATTCCAAGAATGAGTGGATGGTGCGAGAGAGGGAAGGGGAGGAAGAAATTTCGCTATGAGGAAGATAGCGAGATAGGTGAGAGATGGAAGCGGGTATGAGATGTGCCACTAAGAAGTAGAGCGCGGCACGTTCAGACACCGGCGCGAATATAGGTGTGACCGGCGAGAGAAGGCTAACGACAGCATTATTTGAGCTATCTTCAGCAAGGAGGCGAAACGCAGGGAGGCCTTCGGGCAATGAGGTAGAGATGTCGCCAAGTACAAGGCCTCGTCGAACGGATGTACTGAAGGAGACGGCATGTCGAAGATCCGACTTGTTCGAGAAGATAGCTGACGAATGGCAGCGTGAGTGGTCCAGAACTCGACCCCAGTCCTCTTCGTTGAGTGTTGTTGGGAGAGAAATCTCGATTCCGCGGTTACGCATAGCCCTAGAGAGTTCACCATATTGGCTATCGGCGCACATGAAGAGCCGGAAGTCAGGATGCGGCTGCAATACTTGTACTTCACCATTGACGGCTCCGCGTTCATTCAGCGCCAGCGAACCTCCCATTTCGCAAAGAGAGTTGAGCCGATCAAGAACCGAGGGGTTGCAAAGGTTGGCGCCATCCAGTAGCAGCCAGTGGCCTTCTTTCAACGCACGAACAAGAGGACCATCAACCCACTCCAATTGCGCAGCCCGAGGGCGCCGTTCGCTGAGTTCGCGAATATGCTTGCGCGCTTGACCGCAACGGTTCTGGTAGACTTCAGGCAGGTCAACGAGGCGGTCGAGGACTTGCGTCAGTTTGTGAGTGACATTGAGCATAGTGGCAGAGGTGGCGTCTTGAAGAACAGTCGAGTAGTCGAAACTCCCATGAAACCTAGGCCCGAGGTCGGAGCATGAGACGTCGTCAAGAAGGTCGACAACCTCTCGAACGACGTCCTTCACGCGGTAAGTGAGATCTGTCTCCTCAAAGCTACCAAGGATATCTGTGGCATCTGTGGCGTTGTTAATAGACATTTCATGCATTTTCTTACCCAGAAGGCCAGCCATCGTTCTGACTATGGTAGTCTTGCCGCTGTTTCGAGGACCGGTCAGAATCGCGAGCCACCCGTTCGTGATGCACATGCCGAGAGACTCGAGGGCAGACAGGGAACCTTGAAGGATGTGGCCAGAGCGTAGCGCTGACAGACGACGATCCCGTGCGCCGTGATGATGGCCTATCTGTAGGTGCGTGGTTGATACATAGGCCGGTGGGTGGTCTACTGGCCGTTGTCCTGGGAAAAGGGACGAGAACAGCTCTGAAGCGCGAGCTTTATCATCATCTGTCCTGAATCTCTGGAGGATGACTGGAGAGAGATATTCGGCAGGATGCGCGGGAGGATCAGAACTGGTGAGGAGTGTCGCCCACCGAATGACGTCCCGAAGATTGAACTCCCATGGGGCGCCTTCGCGGGCGAAAGATCTCTTCACCATTGTCTCCTCATTGAGAGCCGACATATATGCGATCATCTTCTCGAGGAGGTCGGGAGGATAATCAGGGAAGAGATTGCGACAGATGAGAAGGAGGTCGGCTGGGGACATCTCCTGCACGTAGACCTTCGTGAAGCGATTCAGGAATGATTTCGGCAAACCCTTCCGTCCACCACCTTGATGCAAGGGATTTTGAGCTGCGAAGATGCGGAATGATGGATGACGAACAAAGGAGCGACCGAGTTCTGGAATGTACACAGTCCCTCGATGATCTAGCACAGCGTTGAGACCTTCGAGGACGGATTGCGGCGCCAGGTTCATCTCGTCCAGAAGAACCCAGTGCCCCTCTTGGAGAGCCCGCAGGAACTCCGCATCCTTCCACGCAAACTGTCCCGGTTCGCCGCCTTCGACAGGAAGATCGGATCCAAAGAGGTCGACGAGGTCCGTCTGATCAGAGAGGTTGATGCGGCAGAGATGATGCCCACAGATGTTGGCTAGGGCGGCCACGAGACTTGTTTTCCCAACTCCGGGGCTGCCCTCGAGCATGATAGGCTTGGGCAATTGGCAGGCGCGAACCACGCGCATGACATTGTCACGGGTGGTGGGCGCTTGCATACTGAAGCTTTGCGGTGACGAATTGGCAGGTCCGCGAGGGATGGTAAATTCGCCAAAGCGGACATTGTACGAATCGGAGTCAAGGGTTATGTCTTCTTGCCGACGAGACGAAGGTACGAGTGCATGGAGCCTCGTTACTGCGTCCAGCTTCAGCCGCTCCAACGCATCCCGCGAGTATGCCGATAGTTGAGGCATGGAGCCCAGCCCATCCAGGAATGTCATCCGCGCTGCATGATGCTAGAGACAGATCAAAATCAATTATATATTATAGGTAATATTCACTCACGAAGATCTCGCTCGGTGTCATGGTCATCGTAGCACTTTGACGCAGCGTAGCATTTGAGAAAGACACCCATGCCTGTGCGAACGCGAGTCAGGTATCATGTTGGAACGTGTTAAGGGAGGGGCACTCACCAGGATGTCTCGAAGGTTGGCGAAAGAGCGATCGCCCACAGTGACGCAAAGCCACTCCACGAAGTCAAGCAACGGTTGTGTGAAGGGTTTAAGAGCGTCATGCTGCCATAACGTCTCGACAATGCACTCGAGATCCTTCCGATCTGTAATGGGAGGCACCCATATCTCCGTAAACCTGTTCCGCAACGCGGGCGATAGCTCCTTCTTCCCGTAATCGCCACCAGGGTTCATCGTCGCCACAAGCTTGAACTCGTCGGCCGCTTTGATAGCCGGGATGTCTGTATCGTTACCACCACGCTCCGCTAGCACGATGGTACGCCCAGTCTCGAGGACACTGTTCAGCCGCTCCAAGACAGAGTCATCGGCAAGTGAGATTTCATCCAACAAGAAGACGTCCCCATCGCGCATAGCTTCAACGAGAGGTCCATCGCGCCATTCGAATAAGGCAGACAGACGCTGCATTCTTGCACGGAGATCCTGCAGTGCGGCCACCTGATCAGCCGCGAGGGAACCGGCCTTCAAGAAGGTATCGATTGTCGCGGTCAGCGAAACGATGTCCTCAGTGAAGCCACTAGCACCGAGTTGACGCAGCGTGGTCGCAGCCTCCCGGACTACCTCCGCCTCGACAGCGGCCTTGTTGCGTACAGGCCTGAGCCCACCAATAAGATCCGCAGTCTCCGTGTTTTGATGACAGTTGACGGTGCGCAGGGCACGGCCCAGAACCTCCGCATACAGTTGGCAGACCGACGTCTTCCCACAACCAGTCTCGCCAACCAGCAGAACCGGCTCGTTGAACTTCAGCGCGCGGGCAGTCAAGACGAAGAGGCGTTGCATCGCGGCCGTCCAAACGACTTGATTGGTCGACGGAATGGGGCACCCGAGGAACTCGTCCGGGTTGAACCTCGGGTTGCGCACATCGTACAGGGACGACTCGTCGATTCGGACCTTCATGACGGACTCGATGATCTCCTTGACGACTACCTTGTCGTCGTCCCGACGCGCACGCTCGGCCAGGAGCATGTACCCGTTGGCAGCGAGCTCCTCATAGCTCATCGCGTCCCGTCCAGCCCAGCGGAAGAGGTCCCGCAGGGTCGCAAAGCCTTGCTTGCTCTCGAAGACACGGCTCGACTGACGGCGCTTCTGCAATTCGCGGAACACGCTGACGATGCGTTGACCGTACGACGGTGCGATGCGGCATCGCTGGCAAAGGATAGTTTCGAGCTCAGCCTGTGGGACGTCCTCGAAGTGTACCTCCAGAAACCTGTTACGGAACGCGCGCGACAAGATCTTCCGGCCTGCGTAGAGGCCAGGAGGGTTTTGCGTCGCAAAGAGCATGAAGTGCGGGTGAGGACGAACGACCTCCTGTGTTTCTGGGATGACCAACTCGCGGTTGTCGTCGAGGAGGCGGTTGAGAGCCTCAAGCACATCCGTCGGCGCGAGGTTCAGTTCATCAAGCACGATCCAGTCTCCCTGGCGAAGGGCGCGGACAAGGAGACCCTCCTTGAACACCAACTTGCCAGTGACCGGATCGGAGACGTACGTGCCGATATACTCCTGGATGTCGGTGTGCTCATGGTTGTTGATCCGCACGAAAAGATGTCCCGTGCGCTTCGCGAGATACTCGATGGAACTCGTCTTTCCGCTCGATGTAGGACCCTCGATAAGAACTGGGAAGCGCTTCGCAGCGATGATACGGGCGAGGTCAATGAGCTTGGTCTCGACGGAGGGTGTCATGATGTAGTCTTCGGCAGGATCCTCCGGCAACGGGCCGCGCTCGAGATAAAAAGGACCGAACTTGACAAATAGAGAAGCATCACCAGGGGGTAGAGGCTCCTTGGTCAGTAGAGACCGAGGATTCCTCACCCCAGCGAGGATGTGCTTTTGAGCGAGAGCGGTAACAGCGGTTGCACTCGGCCCATCGAGCGCCATGGTGAACGCCATGAGACAGCCCTCCCAGAGTGCCCTCCTCAAAGAATACGAGCTGGCCATGTCAGCCGCGAACGTGAGGGCGCGTGCGAGGGTACGCATGCTGAAGTGCGGGCGATGATTGGCGCCGTCAGCGATCTGACGCTCCTCCGCAAGCCGCTTCACCGCGCTATAGAAGTCCGCGACGTCCATGATTGCGCCCCTATCGCCAACTGCTGACGCGCCGATATATTGTTGTACGATGGTCAGCAGCGTCTCCTTGTCGGCGTCGGGAGGAGGAACGTCGATCTCAGTGAAGCGAGAACGAATATTCGGCGGGAGATCCTTCTTGCCGACATCCGTCGCGGGATTCATACACGCGAAGAGGCGGAAGTCTGGATGGCGGGGGATGGGCTCGAGCGAACCTTGCTCTGTGAGGGTAATAGATGCGGTCCGTCCGTGAAGTAGTCCAGATATCGATTCTAGAGTCTCTGGAGTGGCCAAATTCACTTCGTCAAGAAGGATCCTGGAAGTTGTCGTCAGCTACCCGATGGGCAGGACGAAATCGGGCGCGACTTACCATTCACCGTTCCGCAACGCCTTTACTAAGGGACCCTCAACAAAGGCGAACGCGAACTTGTTCTTTCCCTGCACGTGCTGAAGTTCAAATGATTGAACATCACGCTCGAAACCCTCCCAGGCGTCCATCGACACATTGAGGCCTGAACCTTCCACCTTTCTCCGCTTTCGAGGAGTGTCATCTTGATGCTCCTTCCTGCAGATGTGAATTTACTTAGTTCTGCGAAACCAATGAGTAGAGGAAGTACGTACGCGTCTTCCTCGGTATGCTTCGCCTTGATCCTATCTTTTGCCAGCCTTACAGCTTCCATCCACAAGCCAGCCGCGCGTTTCCACTTTCTCTCCTGTACGGCCTTCCTCACCGACTCCTCGAAATGCGCATTTTTCTTCCGACTGAAAGTGCCTCCGAAAAGCTCGAGGAACCGCTCCTGGAGCTCACCTCCGGGTATGCGGGCGTCCACGGGCTTGAAGCCGCCCAAGATATCTGAAGATTCCGTCTGATTCGACACATTCAGGGATATGAGTGGGCGCTGGAGGAGAGCCGCGAGGTGTGTCACGACACTAGTCTTTCCAGTACCGGTCTCTCCGGTGAGCAGGACTGGGTCAGCGAGCGATATCGCGGACGCGAGGCGCGCAATGAGTGACACGGCGGGACGATGCATCGCGAACGGCCGCGTGACCGGAGGAGCAGCATATGTCTTCGAGCGACGAGCAGGAAGCCGGGTGTGACCTGCGCGAACAGCGGTGATACGCCCGTTGACGTCCTTCTCGAGCTCAAACTCGGGCGCGCGACTATGCAACAGCCATTCGCGACGCTCGTCAGAGATAGCAAGGTGCCCCGCGACAATATGGGCGATAGCGTCGAGGTGAGCACGACCAGACGCAGTGGTGGCTCCTGCCCCGAAGAACACATCGCGCGCTTCTAGGAAGATGTCCTCGCGCACGGTAGGGTTCGGGAATATCTGGGCAAGGCTCGTGGGCTGGGTCGGATCTTCGTCGACGTCCATGGCGTGTGAGTTGGAGGGGAGCACTCCGTTCACCCGAGTACAAAATCGCTCGAGCTCGCGAAGTCCCACGACGCGGGTGGACGCAGGGCTGCCGAGGGCACGTATCCCATCCCAGAGATTGATTAGACCCTGAGCGACAGCGCCGGCGAGGTGGGGGAACTTGGTATCAATGATCAGCCGGAGGTCGCTCGCAGTAGGCGACTCCACCACGACCTCGTAGAATTTGTGAGCCCCGAAGAAGGTCGGGCTCGGGAATGAGCCTGCACGAGAAGGCTGGAGTGAACGTGTGGCGAACAACGCGAAGGAGTCTTGTGCTTCGACGATGCCGCGACTTGGCACGTCCAGACGCGCACGACCACCTATCCATTTGTCCGCACCGAGGGACTCGACGAGCGGCTTCACAATGCCAAGTACCTCCATGGTCGCGCGATCAATGTCCTCGAGGACAACCCACTTGCCCTCTCGCATGGCGCGCACGAGAACCCCCTCCTTCCACTCGAAGGTACCGAGACGGGTTGGTGAAGAGACGTATGAGCCGAGCAACGAACGTGGGTCCAGCGATGTGTCGGCAAGGTGGATAGTGACGATGTGATTGCGAGCATCAGGGAAGAGGATTTGTGACATATGCGATATCAGCAGAGATTTTCCCGACGACGGAGCGGATGTGAGGAGTATTGGGACGCGTATCGCGAGGTGAAGTGCAATATTACGAAGAGACTGCACTGCAGTTGGTGTATCGATCAGAGAAGGGGGGACACGGGTGGCAGCCGCAGAACGCAGCATTAGGACGCCATGTACGTTAGCTATGAGGGGACTGGGATGATGTCAGACTAATGGTGAGGCAACGCCACATGGAACACACCTCAGCTCTGCGGGATGAATAGGCTCGCTGGAGTCATTTTCGTCGACGTGGTAGTATTCGTGGGGACGAAGCATTTCTTCTCTCGCGCGCGTCACTCGTTCCAATTCGAGGGCAGGAATGATCCAACCGTCAACCATGCGGACGGTCCCATCCATGTTCACGGCATACGCGATGGGACAGTCGACTTTTGAGACCTCACCAAGAACCTGCTTTTCTATCTCCACTCTCTGACCCTCCATCATACCGGCTTGAAGGGCATAGCATCGTATAGCCAGGAAGCGGACACCCGAGTCGGGATGTGGTGGCCAGATAAGTTGGGCCAAAGGGGTGAGAGACCAACCGAGGAGTCTAGGGAGAACACGGTTTGCTTGAAGAAGACGGTAGTATGCAAGGAGAACACCGTGAAGCTCTATCGTGCCGATACTTGTCAAGGGCCTGTGCAGACTGAGCTCGCCCAAAGGGCCGCGTTGGAAATTGGGAAAACGTAAGAATGCCGCGAGCACCCTGTTCGTACACAACAGTGAGCATATGCGGGGACGAGCGAAAGAAACTGGGCGTACGGGTACAGCTCTTGATAAATCTCTGTGAGCAGACAGAGGGCCTCAAATTTCTCAATACAATTCTTTTCCTCGTGCAGCCACCGAGCACATAGGTCTAACATGACTGGCCTAAAGAGTGACGCAACAGGCATAGTATATTGCGGCAGGAGTAGGGTAGCAGCCAACGTCTCGAGAAGTTGAGGTCGTAATGAAGCATTTTGAAGAGCAGCTACATGCGGACTGTTGCCAGGAATGAGGTCAAGCAGTTTCCGGGTTTGCCTCTTGAGGTTGAGCCGCAACGGATCCTCCAAGATGAGCCCTTCAGCCATAGCTGCAGGGATCAGGGGTGATGTTGCGCGAAGGAGACTAGGGAAGGAGAGTCGTAAGACGACAGTCGGGGTCAGCACATCTGAGCCTCAATTTGCGCGAAAATTAGCTAGCGCTAACGTCTCCAAATGAGGAAACGATAGTCTCGTAAGCGCGCGTCTTCCACCCCAAACGCATTTGAGATACCTTGACTGATACATGGTCGAGATGTCTAGAGATCATTCTGTCCAGCTCGGCCTTTATTACGGAGCAGACCACTGCTCAATACTTAAACTTATGAGCTACAGGGGAGAACGTACTCTTGGGCGCCATTACAGTTAATCTTATCTTATCGCTTCCAGCGCCCTGTCATACCCCCGAGAGCGCCTAAGGGCGCACTCAGGTTCACGCAACTCATCGCGTTAACATCGACAAGCCCTCGGCCTCAGGCAATTCTTCTCCCATGGGACCAACGCGCATCGTTCAGAATCACAGCCTGCGCCCTGCTTGCCGTTCTCCTGCCGAGGATGAGGATGCCAAGGCAGTACGAAGACCTTGGTTCGATGCCGTGCTGCCGTCCAAATTCATGCATGCCGGTGCCGTGACCTCACCATCCAGCTCGAGAACTTACGTGCACCGACGCTGTGGTCTCCTCTTCACGCTCGCCACTTCGTGCACACGTGCAATGCCAGGTGTGCTTAATCTGATCATCACCGCCCGGCCATAGCACTGGTTCGGCCCCAACTGTGCCGCTGTTCTCCGCATTCAGGGGTATATAAACCTTGTACCAACCCTATCAGACACCGCAACCGATCTTCAACTCCTTCGTCCACTACACACTCGCATAGTAATCATGGTCTACCGTTGGGAACCCGGCACCCAGTATGACGCTGGCTCCGTTGTCGAGTATGAAGGTTGGTAAAGCTTCATCCATATGCCTTATTGCAAGTGTCATCTCTCAACGCATGGAACCCACAGGCCACAAGTACAAGATCATCCAACCCCACCAGTCCCAGGTCAGTAGCCCGTGATCAGGATGGTCATCTGTGTTCTTTGCTCACCATAAACGACCTTCGCAGTCTGGATGGGAGCCCCCCGCCACCCCTGCTCTTTGGGGTCGCCTGCCTGAGGAATACCACGAGGACCATCGCGAGCACCACCATGAGGAGCCTCGTCACGACAGTGGTGGATACAACCCTCCCCAGCAACCCGGTATGCACATCTCCACCTGTTAGTTTGTCTTTTGTTTTGATGACGCCATTGCATCGGTACAGTAAGCCACGGTGCAGGCGGTGGTGGCAACAACGAGAAGCCCTGGGACCAGCACTCCCAGCAGCAAGTTCCCATCAACGATGAGGAGCGCAAGCACGGTTGGAACAGTCTCAGTGACGATCGCAAGAAGCAGCTCGAGGTATGTGAGAGTTGTCATCCTCTATCATTTATCGGCGCCAGGAGTCGCTGCCCTATCATAATACTCATCGCCTCGTTCAGATCGGCGGCGGCCTCGTTGCTGGTCTTGCCGCTCTCGGCGCGGGTTACTTCGCATTCAGCGAGCACAAGAAGAGCGAGGAAGAGGTACGCGCCTGGGCTTCGCCTTCTCTACTCCATCGAATGCAATTGACAGATTAACTTGGCACGTCATCTAGAAAAAAGCCAATATCTGGGCACTTCAGAACTGGTTGCACGAAGGAGAGGTTCGCACCAGGGAGTTCTACGAGGGACGTGCTCGGGGCCCCGTCACATGGATCCTCGTCGACGGCAAGACCATCCCCACCGACATTGCCATCGTTGGCGGTGAGGAAGGAGGCCAGCCCCACTACATCTGTCGTGGCTTCCACGAGGTGAGTCGGGGTTAGTTCATATGCGAGATTCTAACGCTGAAGGCACAACGGCGATCAGGGCAGTCTTCGTGAGTTCCACACACCCCATCCCAGATGCTCTTCACTATCTGATCACATCTCCGTCACCTCTGCTGTTAAAACTCGATAGAAATCGGCAAGGCCGCGAACTTCTTTGAAAAGGGTGGTGTCATCGGGTACGCGCACAAGGAGATCCACGTGAGTACCTTCAGGGTGATATGCCATGCTCACGCTGAGACCGCTTACCCCCTTAGCTTCCGAAGTACGAGGTCCTCGTCGGCGACCGCCGTGCCGTCCGCTGGCTAGACTACGAGGGTAGAGTTGACCTCGAGAAACTCCCCGGCCGGCCTGTCGAAGGTGGTCGCGATGCGGACGGTAAACCACTGTTCATCGCTCAAGCGCACCACAACAACGCCATCGTGCCTGGCAAGTGCGGTCCTGGCCTCAAGTGCGCCTTCGTTCCGTATGCCAACGATGAGAAGGAGCACAAGGTACGTGAATATTGCGTGGACCTTGCGCGTTAGCCATTATGCTGATAATCCTGCAGCAATACCGCATCCTCTGCTACGCCTAAGCATTAGTTGCCTCTCAATGTGCTTCATGTAAGACAAGGAATTCGTTATACTGTGGAAATATGGAAACAATTGTACAACGGTCTCCAGGATATACTTCTCGTGGCATGAGCATCCTCCCCTAATTGCACAAGGCGATTAAGCGGTCTTATTGATCAGTTGGCTTTGGATGACCGACAAACTAGCATATATCAGGTCCAGCCTCGGGGTCGGTACACCCTTCCCTCTAGCACGGCTCAAAACTCCACCGACGATCGCCTCGACCTCCATGGGACGTCCACAATCGAGGTCGACGAGCATCGACGGGCGGAAGGTCGACTGTTGATTCTCGCCCTCGACGATCTGGTCGATCACTGCATCCGAGAGTACCTCGTCCACTGCTGGGGTGGCTGGAAGCGCGGCGCGCGCTACCAAGAGCACTTCGGCAATGATGTCCTTGAGGGCGGCGCGCGCGGATGGGTTCGCGAGAATAGCGCCGACGTGGGCGCGAGTGAGCGTGCATACAGTCGAAAACGTGGCGTTCCTGTTTGCGCGACAGAGTCAGCCGTCATGCCCCTTGAAAAACGGTATGAGCAATACAGCTTGGCCAATACTCACCAGAGCACTTTACGCCAACGCGCGATGTTTGCGTCCGCAGCGGCACGCGCATCTAAGCCTGCTTCACGGAAGAGAGTGCACAGGCTATCCAGAGCGGCCTTCGCCGTGTGCTCCGAGAAGTTGGATGAGCGGGACAGAGGCGGGTGGTATCCCAGATCGAGCCAAGCGTGGTCCCCGCGCTGCACGACTTTGCTCCCGCCGTCGAGCGCGGTCGTATCGACCCAGCAGCAGCCGGAGAGGACGACTGTGCGTGCGTCGATCTTCTCGAGCGCGTTGAGCAGGTCGTCTTCAATCCCGATCCCGTTTTGGAGGAGGACGAACGTGGTGGGGGGCTGGTTGCGGGAATCTGGGTCCGCGAGCTTGGCGAGGAGGGGCGAGAGCATCTGCGGGGTCGTGATGATCTCCGGGATGCACTTGAAGGCGCAGATGATGTAGGTGTATGGCCGGTCTGCTGCATCGTCGACTGTACGTACGACTGGCGAAATGCTTAGACGTCAGTGGCTGGAACACCGATATCGTGGTCAATTTACGATGATAGAATGCGCAGCTCACTTCTATATGGTTTCCACGACGGCTCGCCGCCGAGCATGGATGTGTCAATGGCTAGGCCCTTCTCTAGTATCGGGACGTGGATCGGTTACATCATGTGTAGAACGCCATGCTGTGATCGTCGTACCTTGTATTGCAGTGCAGTTCGAGCTGACATATGGGCTTAGAGCGAACACTGGGGATTCCGAAGGCTCGAGAAAGCTTACCGACAGACGGCCGTGATACGGACCTTGCCAGTCTTGTGCAAGGCGTATGCATATAGTGCACCTATGGCTGCAGAAAGATTGAGATAATGAATTTATACATGAGGAAGGAGACTGCAAGTCTTACCCCCGAAGCCGATAACGCAAACGTCTACGACTTCGCGCGCCATGACGTCAACAAAGTATTCTGGCGTCGAGGTGGTATCGATACGAGTTCGGAGTCACGACTCACGCGGGAACCTGTCCCCGTGTGAACCTTGTCCTGACTCCGTAGGTTGCTACTTCCAAACTCTGAATCGTCTCATGACACCGCACGCTGCAGGTAGATATCATGCAAGGCGGATAGTACGACCAGCGTTCTCGATGTGCCAACTTTCCGGCAAGATGAGACTGCCTGCTCTGCAGCTGGGTGCACCAACGCACTTACTACTCAATACCCGCGATGCTGAGATCTGAGACGGGTGGATTGATGGTCACGAAACCTACAAAGTCCTATCACATCCCACGGAGGCAGTTCGTGTTCAGCTTTCGAGCGCGATGCGCCGTCACGTAACAGTTGTGTGCCAGATAACCAGCCTCTCAGCCCTCAGTCACGGATGGGTGGCTGAAACACGTTGATGAAGGCAGTTGCTCAACATGTTGTGCATGCTTGCAAAAGGCTGGTACGAGCAAAGGTGTACGGTCAATGTCGCAAGCAAGGACTAGGAGAGTCCGTACAAAGAAGTGCGAGGAAGGACCTTAGAGTCAGGAACCCTCGTACAGATCACACCCACGTGGCCAAGTGAAGGGATCTCTTGCGCAGGACTATGGGCGCTTGTGGACGGATTTCGATTTTGGCGAGAGTTGGCGGGGCACGGCAAGGCACGGTAACAGCCTTAGCACCCTCCAACAGCCAACGACGACTTGCTCTCACTTCGCATTCTTGTCCCTTCTCTACGTCGCTCTTTCTTTATCGCTTCGTCGTCGGTGTCGTCGTCTCGAGGACTCGTTTTGCTCTCGCGCACACGGTCGCATCTCCGAAGCCAGCGGCGGATCGCTCTTCTCTCAATCATCTCCGCTGTCGCAACCAAATCCTGCGAAGCTAACAGAGCGCCATGTCGTCCGTTCTTGACCACACTCCCGAGCCGTCTCCTCTCAACACACGCTTTCTAATCGACCATGACCACGATGATGACAACTCCGAGCCACACTTCTCCGATGGCGACACCGCGTCCGCCAAATCCATAGCGCTCTCATCTCCTCCGCGTTCACCACGCGACTCTACGTCCCTTGGAGTCTCTCAGCCACAGGAGCCCGCACTTACGCCAGTGACCCTTGTACGTCAGAACCTGTCCCTTGGAGGTCTGTCACGACGGAACACCACCGAGACCGACGCGAGCTCTCCGGAGGAGGAAGGAGATGACAGAAGTTTCTTTACACGCAAATACGAGGAAGGGGAGTCGCCACTGTCGAGCGTTCCGCCTTCTGTGCATGAAGTGGAGAAGCCTTTGGCCACTCCGATACCTCCCTCTGTACCTCCGTCGGCCACGCTCTCGTCAAGACCTCCTTCGGCCGGTCTGCGCTTGAAGAGCGATACTGACAGCATTGCGTCATTTGGCTCTGCGTCGACGTCGTACTCGAAGAAGGCAAGGCCAGAGTCTCTGTTAGTGCAGCCAACCAAGGGACCGTTGGTATTGGGGATAGCACTGGTGGACTTCAACCATTTGGTATGTTACACTGTCCCTCTCATTGTGCAACACGCTTCCAATGCGGCACGGCGTATAGGTCGGTCCAAGGATAGAAATATCACGAGGAGAGATATTTGAGGACGAGGAAATCAACAAGATTCTTCCTTTCCTTGCTCTTCCCGACGGTGCCCATCTTGTCAGTCATTGCCTTGCGTCAAATTTATGCGCTTCTTTGACCACTCTCCTATGCACTAGACCACGGAAGACTACTCGTACTTCCATCTGGTCCCGTCATCACCAAACCCGACGACCATCTTTGGTATATCGTAAGCGCAGTCCATCAGCAGCTCGAACTCGAGGTACCAAATCTGTCACGCAGATGTAACCGTCAAATCAGCGCTGCAGACCTCTTGGTCAAGCATCCAGATGTTACGCGTTCCACAGTGCAGAAGGCCGTTGTCGTTCTAGCTTCGAAGCCAGTCTTTGGTCCCATTCGGTACGCATTCACGACACGATCGCCTTGGCTGACATCTCAATTACTGTCTTAGGGATCGTTTAGGTGTGATCACGAAGGCGTTATTCTCGCAACGTGACTTCACCGATACGAGTATACTCGATGACTTCTATTCAACGCTCGAGCACTCGCTTCGTGGTCAGTTGACAGAAAGCGGTCTATACATGGGTATGTTCTCGCAGGAAGCTTTCCAACCACTTTCACAAACTCTACATACAGGCACAAGTCTCAGAGAATTGGTACACAAGTTCCGCCAACGGACCCTTGTCTTGGTGAAAGCTCTGATGCTGCAGAAGAAGGTGATGAATCAGCCATTCGGCTGCTCGAGTAACCCTCCTGACCAATTCGTGATAGATCATGTTCTTTGGTCATCCAGTAGAACGACTGTGCACGTATCAGTATTCCCTAGTCACATTGATTCCTGGTATGGCTTCGCGTTTGAATTATGACTATATACTGATACATGTTCACAGGACTATTGCAGAACCTTGATGACTGTGGATCACCGCCACTTGCGCATCGTGCGAAGACGCTGTCTAGACCAACTTCATTGAAGACGTCAGATCCTAAGAGTATGATGGCCTATATGGGTCTTCCTCTTGATCTCTTCGGCAAGGTACGTCCAGATTCTCTTCCACAACTATGCTTAACTCCAATCATGTACTATAGGATGCGTTCTTCCAGCCATATCTCCCTCTCCAACAGCTTGACATGCTGAGGGATACGGGTTGCTGGCTTTGCGGCAGTACGAATTCGATTGTCACACAACAGAAGGAGATAGACCTGCTTGTCAACGTGTGTGATTTTTGTTTTGGGACCAAGTCGTTAGCTGACTGAAGGAACAGATTGAGACAGGAGCCATCGAGTTCCGCAATCCCAACATCGAGCGGCTAGTCGGTTTGACGCCCGCTGACCGCAAGTGGATGGATGACATTGTCAACGACGTTAACGAAGGCTACAGCGAGGACCCCGATATGGGCATAAACGCTAGCATGCAGTGTGTTCTTCCGTTTCATGCTACTCGTGTGCACCACTCAAGGTCTTCTCAGTTTCAAGGGTAGCGATGACTATCTACGCCAGAAATTCGAGGAATACATCTATGCCGCGCTATCATCTGTGAAGTACACAGCGTTTCTTGCAAAGGGGCAGAACAATGGCGTTGTCATCACCGATGGCGACCCGAACTCTGTACAAGACTTCAACATGATCTGGATACAAGAGTTCAAGAAGTCACACGCATACGAGGTTTGGGATCGTGTGACAGATCCTCTCTTATTCGACCTCGTGGAGGCACGGTGAGTTCTTATCAGACGTGGTAACTTAGCACACGTCTGACACACTTTGCAGGCATCCATGTACCGAGAAGCCTTCCGTTGTCGCCGACATAGGCCTTCGTCTGTCAGAAGGGATCCAAGAACTTAAGCTTGACCAGCAGTTTGCTCCCGCACGAGAAGCCGTCTCTCGGACAATCGCAGCGGGCTCCACGAACTTCTTCAACGCCGTCGCTGGCGTGCGCGAACGCTGGATGCAACGCAACCCGGGGTCCTCTCCCGACCCCTCGGACGCCTCGCCCAACCTTGCGAAGATTGACACGCGCGCGGGCGACGACAGCAGATCGACGCACGGCGGATCACCTCCGAGAAGCGTTCGAGACAGCAGCCGCCCGACGTCACCTGTTTCGATGCAGACACGGGGCCTGCGCCCACTGAGCATTGTCGGCGCCCAGCAGCTCGCCCAGCCCGAGCCTCCTCAGCGCCAGAGCTCGTTCAGCTCCTGGGGTGCAGGAATCGGCTCGTTCTTCTCCCAGCGCGCCGGGCGACTGTCGGTGTCGTCAACGACGTCTCGTCCACCCAGCGTGACTTCGCTCTCGAGGGGCCCGTCCCCTGTGCCGCCCATGCCGCCAATGTCGAATGATAAAGACGTACCGCCTGTGCCGAAAGACATGCCTCCAGTCCCGAAGGATATACCTCCGCTCCCGAAGCAGGAGGCGCCGGAGCACCCGGCGAGCCATGAGGAGGTGGATGGATTGAAGCCGAGGAATGTGGACGAGGACGTCGCTGCGAGTCGCCCGCAGGACCGGCTGAAGGATGAGGACGCGATGTCAACGCATTCGTCGGTTACTGGCATGGCGATGTGAGCGTCCTGGGGGCCGTCGTTGTCGTCCTTGTGATATAGGCAGACTGCGTGGCGCTGGGCTGGAATAGTGCTTTGTTCATATCCGGCTGTTACTAGCGAGCGGGCTGCGCTTGGAAGGCTGGACGTGGGTGTCGTGCGATGTCGCGGCCCACGGGGATTGTTTGGCATGGGTAATGTCTGTCATGTAGCCTCGGTATAGTCGGTAAATTATTTCGCATCCATGACCTCATGCAATACATAATCATAGTCATCATGGTATGGTCTGACACCAGTGCATGCTTCAAGCGAGGAAGTAATGGCATCGTGGAATTGGACACACCCTCTCGGGGCAGAGGGGAGTGTCGCCTCGGTGAGTCCTTCGCAAGTCCATCCATTCCTATGAACTCATCGATGCGGCGGCATTGTCAGGTGTGTTCTTATAACGCCTTCTTCGTGGGGTGAACGGTACCGAAGCCGCAGGAAGGAGGTTGATTCGAACTCTTATTGGCTGGTAAGTAGGGACTTGTTTTCCGATGCCCCCCTAGGCCCCTTCCCCGAGGCCGACAATTGAATGCGAGCTCACTTGGGACTCAGGTTCACACAAACTCCGTGCGGATATACCCGCTCTGCACGCCAGAACCCCCTGTTCTGTCACCCAAGCAAGGTTCGATATATCTCCATTGCCCATTTGTTGTTTACTCATTTGGGGCCTATGCTCTGGACCTATCGGAAGGAATACCTGGTAAAGTCGCCAGTTCCGGATAAGTTGCGCAGGTCTCCCGGACGCCATGCTTTTTGAAATGTACAGGGCAAACTTCAAGATAATCTCAATGATGGACGCCGCCCGGATAACATCGAGACGGCTATGCTATTGCCGCATTCACCCAATCGTCTCTTCATGTGAGCGAAGGGAATTACAGCTTCGCATCCGTGCTAATAATACAGATTCGACGTAGATATATAGCTCCGAGAGAGTCCCATCCACGTATCCCTTGCCAACCATGGACCCCAGATCCGAGTCGTCTCCCAACTCCACGGCCATGTGGCTGACTCTGATTGCGTCTTGCTGTTTGCTTGCGTACTGCTATCGGGGGTATTCTGTCCGCAGGAA
This sequence comes from Coriolopsis trogii, assembly GCA_020543525.1. Classification (NCBI taxonomy): domain Eukaryota; kingdom Fungi; phylum Basidiomycota; class Agaricomycetes; order Polyporales; family Polyporaceae; genus Coriolopsis; species Coriolopsis trogii. Next base: position 1,188,819 of record JAHYIO010000023.1, on the reverse strand, counting down.
TTGCCACCGACTACTGCCTTTGCCTCCTGGCCCGCTGCCCCTTCCTCTCATAGGAAATCTTGTGGACATCCCGAAAGTATTACCATGGATGAAGTATCGGGAGCTCAGCAAAACATACGGTGCGTTTGAGTCAATGTCCCAGGATTTCACTCTCTCGAAAAACTCACAGTTACCGCTAGGCAATATCATCTCTCTGCAAGCTATGGGACGATACATCATCGTGTTGAACGATGCCGAGTTAGGTGTTGAGCTCTTGGAGAAGCGCTCAGCGAAATACTCTTCCAGGCCCAAGTCCGTTGTCGCTAGTCTGTGAGTGCTCGTTCATCGACCTCTCATCAGACTGTACACTGACAGTCACGTTCTTCTGCGAACAAGGTGCGGGTGGGATTGGAACTTTTCACTCATGCCGTACGGTCAGCGTTGGCGCTCCCACCGACGCCTCTTCTGGCAACACTTCCATCCGAGCATCGTGTCCAAATACGAGACTTTCCAGGTTGATGGTGCGCGCCAGCTCCTCGGACGACTCCTCACTAGCCACGAGAGTGTGAGTGACAGCGTTCGACAGTGAGTGATATATACATTTTCTATCGCGACTTCCTTTCGACTCATTCCTGGGCCCTGTGGCCTCTTCTCCGATCTATCAGGTCTTTAGGTGCGACGCTCCTCAAGATCACGTACGGCCTGGACGTGGAGGCAAGCAACGACAGGTATCTCACCGCTTTTGAGCAGGCGATCACAAGTCTGGATTTGCTGGTCGCGGGGGCAATCCTACTTGAATTCTTCCCTATCCTTGCTCGCATTCCGACGTGGCTACCCGGTACTGCGCTCCTACGACGCATTGCGAGTTATAGAACCGTCGTCGCCTCCGTTCGAGAGTTGCCATGGGCAGATGCGAAACAGAGGGACTCAATAGTCAGCTGATTCACTTACTCACTCTTTAGGTTGCTGACGATGCGTTTCGTGACATTGAGAACGAAGCACAGAGACCCCAGAGCATAGCCAGTTCATCGGTTGAGAACCTCTCCCATATCGAGGGCAAAGACGCCATTGCACAGGAAGATGTTTGTAAAAGCACGCTCGCGCTCGTGTATGCAGGTAAGATCCGTCTTTGCTCTCCCTCATTGTCCTGATCTCACACCGACTCGCAGCGGCCATCGACACTGTGGGTTGTGATATATCTCTTCGGTTGTGCGATCCCTAACGAAGCGGGCAGACACAAGCGACACTCTGTGCTTTCTTATGCGCTATGGCTCTGTACCCTGAGGTGCAAGCCAGAGCTCGCGAAGAACTTCGCTCTGTCGTTGGGCTTGGTCGTCTGCCCGAGATCTCCGACCGGGACAAGCTCCCATACATCAACGCGGTTGTGAAAGAGTCCTTGAGATGGCATGTCGTCACTCCCATGGGCGTTCCGCATGTGAGCATTGCGGATGACGAGTACAGAGGCTACCATATACCCAAGGGTTCCATTGTTATGGTGAACGCATGGTGAGCTCTACCGCATTTCATCCTCGTCGGCAACTAGGCGTAGCGTTTGATTCATGATCGCCACCAAGGTCGATACTCCATGATCCTGAAATGTATCCAGAACCGGAGAGATTCAAACCTGAACGGTTCCTCAAGGATGGCAAGCTGAACCCTGATGTTAGAGACCCGGGAACCGTCGCATTCGGTTTCGGTCGTCGGTCAGTCCTTACGCTCACGTCTATGTTCTCGGTTTCCGTTCTGACGGAACGAGCTAGTATTTGTCCGGGCCGCTACTTCGCTGACCGAACATTATTTATTTACATCTCTTCCATACTGCACACACTGGAGATCGCGCTGCCACTGGATAGCAACGGACAGCCCGTTCGATACGAACCTCGTGCGTCTAACGAGCTCGTCTCGTAAGTCACTTGTAGGCACGATTGCGAGAACCTTGTGAATTCACTAACGTTGTTTACATCTCGCCAGTCGCCTCGAGGGTTGCGATTGCACAGTCAGACCTCAATCTGTTTTGTCGGAGACTCTCATTAACGGTCTGCTACCCGCTACAAGCACATCTGCCTAGAATTGCAAATGGTAGTGGCTTCTCGGAGGGCACCTTGAACTTGGAGTTCCAGTCCAGTACACGGATTCAGTACCGAATGACGTATGCCCTTCATATTGATCTCATGCAGTGATACATGTATTCCGGTACGCGGTTACATAGTGTACTTACTATAGCTTTTCGACCCAACGAAGCTCCCTGGAGAAGGTTACTGCGCACTGTTGGTGAGAAATTGCAAACGTGAGGCCTGAGAAACAGTGTGCTCCGCGGGCCGATAGCCGAGGTGGGGTTGCGCGCTATACATACTTTCGGCTGTGGCTGATGGAAATACTCGACTTGCGTTTTCAGCCCCTCCTTCCTCTCTGCCATCACCATCTCATCGGTGGCGACCACGACAACGACTTTGGACGACGCCCCCACCTGTTCTCTGGCTCCCACTTTATTTTCTCTCCATCTCGCATATGCCCCACTCGAAATAGGCACCCTCCGCTATCACTAGTATCATTCACGATCTGGTCACGACCGTCTTTCGCATTACGATGCCCGAGTTCTCGAGTGCAGTGCTCGACATAGCGCGCCATGCCTTACAAAGGCGGCAAGCAAAGGAACAGGTATGTACCTCTCGATATAAAAGGCAATACCACACCTCAATTGGGCCTGCTCTAGGGTGGTTTGCTCAGTGGCCAGAATCCAACGGAAGTCAACAAAGATGACCCGATACGGCTGTGGATTGTACAACTCGGTGAGTGTTTATTACAGTCCAATTCTCTGCCTCTGCCCTTATATGGCACTATAAGGCGTCATCGTCCTCATGACCCAAGTACTCGCCGTCCTGTTACGCAAGCTTCGCCAACCCAAGGTCATCGCGGAGGTACTCGGTGGGATATTGTTGGGTATGTTCCTATATAAAACCTTGCTTCATAGCACTTCAATAATTCGACCTTACAGGCCCGACTGCTTTTGGTCGCATCCCTGGTTTTACGGAACATATCTTCCCCGAAGAATCTCGCTCCTACCTCTCTCTCGTAGCGAACATTGGCCTGGTTCTCTTCCTCTTCTTGGTCGGTCTGGAAATTGACGCGGCTGTCATTAAGCGTAATGCTCGTCTTTCTGTCACTGTAGCCATGGCCGGCATGATCCTCCCCTTCGGTGCGTGTCACGCTGTACTATTTGCCAATCGCATGTTGAGTCTCCGTACAGGACTTGGCGCTGCTCTGGCCGTACCTCTCTACAGCACATTCATTGACGAGAGCGTGAAGTTCACGAACTTTATGCTCTTCACCGGCGTCGCCTACTCGATCACTGCATTCCCTGTGCTCTGTCGTATTCTCACCGAGCTGAAGCTGCTCGATACTACCGTTGGTATTGTTGTGCTCTCGGCCGGTGTCGGGAACGACATAATCGGATGGACGCTCCTTGCGTTGAGCGTCGCGCTCGTCAATGCCGGCTCCGGTCTCATGGCCTTGTGGATCCTGCTTGTCTGTGTTGGATGGACGCTCTTCCTCCTCTTTGTTGTGAAGCGGGCGCTCTATTGGTTTGCGCGGCGGACGGGCTCGATTCGGGATGGACCGTCGATGTTCTTCATGACGATCACGATGCTCCTCGTATTTGGCTCGGCATTTTTCACTGACATTATTGGTGTAACTATTGCCTCCGCACTTCTCGACTTGAGTGATCACTGACAAAAGCAATCAGGTTCATGCCATCTTTGGTGCATTCCTAGCTGGCATCATCGTTCCTCGTGAGGGAGGGCTGGCGATCGCTCTGACTGAGAAATTGGAGGATATGGTCTCAATTATCTTCTTGCCCCTCGTGAGTACGCCTCTGTCATTCTTCTCATCACCTATTCATCGAACGCATGGTAGTACTTCACCCTCTCAGGTCTGTCGACCGATCTTGGACTCCTCAACAATGGTGCGCATCGGCTTCGTGCATTCTCTTGTCGCGCTTACTGACTATCTAAAAAGGCCTCACATGGGGATACACGGTGGCTATTTGTGCCCTTGCTTACTTTGGCAAGTTCGGCGGCTGCACTGTAGCTGCGAAGTATGCGGGATTCACTTGGAGAGAGGCCAGCACCATCGGTTCTCTCATGAGTTGCAAAGGGTGGGTTGCCATTCGTCGATCAAGTCTATGTAACAAGCATTAACTTCACCACTCAGCCTTGTTGAACTGATCGTTCTCAATGTTGGACTGAGTGCACACATTTTATCCCAGCGTGTCTTCTCCATGTTCGTGCTGGAGGCCCTCCTTCTCACCTTCATGACGACTCCTGCCGTCACTTTCCTCTATCCGCCAGAAATGCGCGTACGTGCGTCAGCGGCAGGCTCTAACTTCGCCAATGTCCAGGGTGGTGCGGCAGGTGGTGAAGACGGGACGGGGCAGAATCGCATCGATTCAGCCAGTAGCGACAAGCGGTCCCGCTTCACTGTAGTGCTCGACAAGCTCGAACATCTTCCTGGCATGATGTCTGTCATCCAGCTCGTTCTCCCTCCGCCGCCACCGTACACCTCCAGCGGAACCAGCCACCCTGATTCCAAGAGCGCTTCTCCAGTAAGCGAACCGCCTGCCACGGTTTCGATCGACGCCATCCGCCTCATCGAACTTTCGGACCGTACCTCGGCAGTAATGAAGTCGTCCAATGTGGAGCAACTGGTTGCTACTGACCCACTGCTGGATATCTTCGGGACGTTCGGAGCTTTACACGGTGTGCCGGTGAGCAGCTCGCTCGCCATTGTTCCCTTCGAAGATCTTGGATCGTCGGTCGCCGACCATGCGCGGCGCAACGACTCCCAGCTTGTCCTTGTTCCCTGGCTACCTCCCCACTATTCTATTGGCACTGCACCGGCCCACCCGCACGACCCGACTGGGAGTGCAGAAGGCGCTACTACCCCTCGACACAACATCCAGAACCCCTTCGAGGCCCTCTTCCGGGCTACCGCTGCCGGCGCGGAAGAGCGTGATGCGTCCATATCGCACTCCCAGTTCGTCCGTGGACTTTTCGCTACTTCGAAGATCGATGTAGCGCTGTTCGTGGATCGCCACCAGCCTGGAAGCCTGCCCAAAGTCTCACACAGTGGCGCATACAAGCTCTTTGTGCCCTTCTTCGGCGGTCCTGATGACAGGCTCGCCCTTGATTTCGCCGTGCAGCTCTGCGCGAACCCGAGGATCAACGCGACGGTCGTACGTGTGACGAAACGTGAGGCTGATCTAACGCGACCGGACTCGAGTGAGAAGCCGCATATGCTCGGGGAAGAGAGAACGGGTGAGGGTCATGTCCCGCAGAACAACACGACGATCGCTTCCGTAAGTGCTATCCTCTTATCAAAGCCATCTGGGTCGACCTCGGACTTCGACTGACGTTGGCGCTTCTCTTTCCTACCAGGTCTTCCCGGACACCGTGTATGGACATGCGACGACGCAAACGCGCCTGCAGTCCGAGACCGCAGACAATATCGCATGGGCACGCTACACTCGGCCGGACGATCCTTCCCTCGTGCCTGCGCTCTCGCGCATGGAGTTCACGGAGGCCGCCACCCCTACCCCGCTGCACTATATCGTCGAGAATGTGCTCGCCATGTCCGAGACCGCCGCCGACGAACGGAGTAGATTGCTCGTCCTCACCGGACGCTCTCGGCGACTCGCGGTCGAGAACCACCATGCGGAGCTGAAGACGGTTCTCGAGAAGCACGGTGGTGTTGGAAGTGAGGTCAAGCGTACCGTTGGAGACGTCACGACTGCGCTCGTCGTCTCTGGCTGCCAGGCGAGCATGATCGTCTTCCAGGCCGCCTTGGTGCCCGAGTGAAGCGCGGAGCGGCAGGCCAGACCCTGCCCTCCAACCATCTATGATGATGGTTTTGGCAAAACCTTTCAATGTTCGACTTGATGATGAACACAGATCTCACGTATATACCGACTCGTATCTAAAGTCCGACTCGTTTATAGCTCATGACCTCACGTATACCCGTTGCCTCTGCAGTGCGCGTCGGCAATTGTAGCATTAGCTAGTACCATGTGTACACCCCTCCCCCACAAGTCACGCAGATTCGTCGCATATACTTGCCATATCATATACTGGTTCTTGAACAAATGTGCGGTTGCCATGAGAGTGCAAGAGAGAGACAGAAAGAGGAAGATGAGATAGCACAAGAGAGTACAAGCGAGAAGAACTGTGACAGCAGGAGACAAGATACAACAATGAAGAAAGAGACGAGAGACAGGGAGAGAACGATCACTCCTTGCTCTTCTTCTCCTTCTTCTCCTTCTTTTCCTTCTTGTCTTTCTTGTCTTTCTTCTCCTTTTTCTCCTTTTTTGAATCGCCGCCCTGTAATGCAGTCCAAGTCCACCGGTGAGTACGCAAGGACGGGGGGCAAAGAAGCTGGCACTCACCTCTGCCGCCTCCTTCTCCTTGTGCTCCTTCTTCTTCTCCTTCTTGAGGGCCTTCTTCTCCTCCTTGCTCAGCTTCACCTTCTTCTTCGGCACACTGTCATCGCTCTCCTCGTCCACGTCCATCTCCGCGTCGACGCTCTTCCGCTTCTTCTTGTCCTTCTTGTCCTTTTTCGGCGTCGCGTCGGCACCCATGAACGGTAGCGGCGCCTCCTTCTCCTTGCTCTTGCCCTTCTTCGACTTACCCTTCGCAGCGTTGCCGTCGACCTCCATCTCGTCCTCTTCGTCCGAGTCCTCGTCGACGTCGATGGCGAGCTGCTCGAACACTTTGCGCATCGCGTCTGCGTTCTTGGATGGTGGCTCGCCGGTCTCGAAGAAGTTGAGGCGCTCCTCGACCTGTTGTCTCAGCGCCTCGCCGAACTTAGCCGTCGGGTGGTCTGCGGTGAGAGGCAGACGTCGGTCATGATGGAGTTGAGCACGAGGGTGATCACATACCGGTGTAGCAGTCTATCCGGGCTGCTATTGAGCACTTGTTAGCGAGGAAACGCGAGATACGTCCCTTGTGCTTCGGGCCTGCCCGACCAATGAACGACGAGTGGTAGATGAGGCCATACTACAAGAGACGGCATCAGCAGATGATCCAGACTGCCACGGTCAGGCAGCACACCTTGGGCGTGTTGCCCTTTGTCTTCAATGCGCGGAACAACGCCTTCTCCGCGCCGAGAATCTGCACTGTGCTGGCGGGGTACTTGCTGAGGTTGGTCAAGCTGCCCGCATGGCTGATCAGTCGTGCGCCGATACGGTCTCCAAGAAGTGCAGTCAAGCTCGGGGCGACGTCGTTCATCTTCTCGTGGAGGTATGCTTGTAATGACTTGCGGTACTCCGCGAGAGAGACGACACGGTCGGCGAACATGCCGACGTTAAGGATGTCGAACTCGGAGAGCGTGGCACCCATCGAGCCTCGCGCGGCGTCGAGGATGTTCTGCGCCTGCGTCTCGTCGTCGTCCAGGAGCGCAGCGAGTTCCGGTAGCTTTTCCTCGTTCAGGGTCTCCTTCGCGCCGATAAACCGCGCGGCGCGTGCGTACTGGTAGTTGTCCGGCACGAGCTTGACGAGTTCGGGGAAGTGGTAGCCGTACCACTCGCGCACGCGCATGGAGAACAAGTTCACGTCCTTGTCGAGCTGGTCGAGGAGCGCAATCGCCTGGATGATCATGTTGTCGATTCGGTTCACGTTGAACTTGAGCTTCGCGCGCGAGTAGGCGTGACCGAGACCGAGCTGCGCCTTCGTCAAGTCCTCGTCCTGGAGGCCCTTGAGCAGCTTGGAGGCGTGTTGGCGTATGCCGCGAAGGATGTCAGTAGCGACGTCTTTGGACGAGCAGTTGATGCCCATTTCCTCCTTGAGAATGGGCGCAAGCGCAGGGTTTGCTGCGAGAACGACAGAAGAGCCTTTCTTGGGCTTCGAGAGGTTGAGCTCGAGCACCGAGCGGAGGTAAGGGTTTATTGTGTCTAGGGCGAATTCGGACCGTGTATTCAGGAGCGAAAACAGGTATGGACGCACTTTCAGAGATGTCGTTCATGTTTTCCAGCGCGTGCGCCGCATTTTGAAAAGGCGCAAAGCTGACAAGAGACACCATCTTGGAGAATTTGGAGTAGTCGTCAATAGAAGCCTGGACGGCAGACTCGAGCGAGCCGGTGACATCGACGAGTTTGACCTCGAAAATGGCATAGCCGGAAGAGGTTTCGAAGAGAGCGTGTGTAGCCATGACGGAATGGCAGTCCTTAGACGAGCGTGGAAAGCGTGCTCGAGGTCAGGAAGACTCCGTTACCCCAGAGGACGACGAGCACAATGAAGGCGACGGCGAGGACCACGACGAGCACAACGTCGGGCAGAACGCAAGGCTCAGAAAGTTTAAGCAAGGCACGTGATGCCCAATTCATTAGCCGCTCCTCCTGAGCGTTTACTTGGACCTCCCTTGCTCACGTAGTGTCATGGACAATAGCCCATTGCTCTGAATCTCATATTCAACACAAGCGAATGCGATAAAATGCTGCTGTGGTTTTTGAGCGGTAGTGCGGCTGACCACAGCGAATTCACGTGGTGCTCATATCTGAAGCTCCGAGTCGCTCAAAGACTTATGTTGGTATGTGTTCTAGACTATACGACACCTGTGTATTTCGCACTCAAGCGGGATCAGGATACGAGGAGCCAACTATGCTCCCCTTTGTGCAACACGATCTTAAGCCATTATGATGAAAGTTGACCGGGGCGAGTACTTCAAGTTATATGTCGTTAAGTCTGGGTACGCATCGACTTGAACTCTCTCCAACGTGGCATGGAGTTAGTAAGTCCTCTCTCAAGCCGCCGTCAGATTGTGTGGCTCAGAGCTCACTAGAACCAATTGCGATGACATTTCGCGATAGCATTGGACATCAGGCTTACGAGACATCTAGACGAGTTTCGGTGGCTCGAGCTCGTGGTCTCACCCGGAACTTTTATATTCTTAGTGCCTCCGACCCACGAATGCTGTCTCTCGTTGAACCATAGCCTGAGACTATGGACCCAATCTTCGTCGTTCTTCTGCTATCTAGCGTCGTTCTCCTCTATTTCTCCGTCAGGAAGAACCCCCGTCGCTCCGGTGGCCGCTCTCTACCCCCCGGTCCTACACCTCTCCCTGTCGTCGGAAACCTCTTCAGTATTCCGAAAGGTGCTCAGCCCTGGATAGCATATCGAGAGCTTTGCCACAAGTATGGTGCGTGAGATTCCTTGCATTGTCGCCCTCTGCGGCCTTAAAACCCTCTTCATTTCAGGCGGCATGGTCTTCATACAGGTCATGGGTAGTCGTCTGCTCGTTGTCAGCGACGCAAACATTGCATTTGACCTTCTTGAAAAGCGCTCCGCTATCTACTCTTCTCGACCGGCGTCGAAGACTGTGACCTTGTGAGCCCTATACTGTTTCACTCGTTGAAAGTCCACTCACCATGCCCCACACACCGCAGAGCGGGCTTTGATTGGATATTCGCCTTCATGCCTTACGGCCAATTGTGGCGACGACACCGCCGCGTATTCTGGCAGTACTTCAATCCCGCTGCCATTCGCGCATATTATGCGGCGCAAGAGGAAGGCGTGCATAGATTCCTAGTGCGCCTCATCGACGACCCTAGCAAGATTCGCGAGCACATACGCTTGTACGTTGTGGGATGGCCTCACACGGTAGCACAGGGCCTCATTCTTGCGCAGCTGTATTGTTGCAACTATCAGCAAAGCCGCATATGGCACCAAGCTCGCCGATACTGATGATCCCATGCTGGACGTTCTTGAGAAGGTGGATAACAGCAATGACGTTCTCTTGAAGCTGTCGGGTGTGCTCGACCAATTGCCTTTTCTCGCACGCCTTCCGACGTGGCTTCCGGGGACAAGATCTATCCGACAACTTGCAGAGTGCCGCAAGGGTGCTTATATGCTACGTGATTTGCCTTGGTCTTTGGCTAAAGAAGCGTTGGTCAGACATTTCTCTACCTCGCTTTACCTGTTGTTGTCATGTCCTGATGCTGACTTGTGAGTCCAGGAGCAAAATCAACAGGGCACATCTATTGCGAAGTCGATGCTAGATGCGCTCTCCTCGACTGGTGGGGGCATTGCATCGGAAGAAGAGACGATAGCGAAAAGCTCTTTGGCATTGGCATATGGAGGTGAGTCTGTTCCGCTTGTGTCAGATTAGCCCTAATTGAGAACATAATCCACGACAGCGGGCGTTGACACGGTGAGGATAGCCTGAAGAAATTATGTAGTCTTGGAACTAACCAGTTGCATCTATTGCAGCAAATTTCGGCTATGTATACTTTCTTTGTGGTTTGCATGCTGTATCCACACATACAGACGAAAGCCCAGGAGGAGCTTGACGCGGTCATCGGACCGAATCACCTTCCTACCATTGTGGACCGCAATAGTCTACCCTATGTCGATGCGCTCTTGAAGGAGATCATCAGGTGGCATGCCAATATACCCATGGGACTTCCGCACCAGAGTACGACAGACGACGTCTACGAGGGATATTACATCCCCGTCGATACGACTGTTGTCGTGAATGCCTGGTGAGTCAATGGAGGATATAATTTGTTCCAGACGTGTGACGATTTGCAGGGCTATCCTGCGCGATCCGTCTATACTCTGACGAGTTCGACCCCAAGCGATTCCTCAAGGATGGCAAGCTGGACCCAGACGTGCGAGATCCCGCCACAGTAGCGTTCGGGTTCGGTCGACGGTGGGTTGGTCACTGTATTAGGCAACTGACAGTTGACCTCTCCTTCTGTCCCTCAGGGTCTGCCCGGGCAAACACTTCGCGGAGGAGACACTCTTCCTGTTCATTGCATCTGTACTACATGTTTTCAAGATCACGCCTTCCGTCGACACGAAGGGAGAAAGGATTCCATTTGAACCTCACGCCACCTCTGGTGTAGTCTCGTAAGTGTCTATTTGACGCATGCGGTTGCTGGTGTCTTATGACACGCATCAGGTATCTCGACAGGTGGAGTTGCGAAATCAGACCGCGTCCCTTCCGTGCGGCAACCCTGATAGGACAAGGGGTCCCCGAGTCTTGAGCTTGAACCAATATCGAGGAGTGTGACTGCCTATGCCAACTTTGGGTGGATTCCCTGTTCGAAGCACGAAGAGCAGAATTTGGCACACAGTTGTGTGAGATTGGGAGGAGGCATTGCGCTCATATAGTCCTGGCTAGCATACAGGGACTAGAATGCACTGTACATATAGACCAGGATCAGAGGACGAAGGCATGGACTGTGCTACAAGCAAGTGATGACGCAATGCGTATGTTTTCGGATCAGCAATCGAGATTACCGCGGCAAGTCGTCGGCTCGTCTCAATCCTCACCGCGACACTCTCTTCCTCTCCCCCTGCTTCGGACATCTGCAACATCGTACGATATGATCACATGCAAGGCTTTGAGTCAATAACTTCGTTAGTATCTCGTACGCTTGTGCACGAACAGCTCTCGATCCGCACAGAGGATTGGACAGCGCAGTGCTGGGCGCAGCACATGTGGATTGGAAGTCAAGTGCCATGTTACACCCGTAAGTGCTGCACATACAACGGAACATAGCCATAATATGGACACGGAGGGTATCATCACGGGAGCATACGCACCCTTACATACCCCGACCCGCATCCCCCGTCCTTGTTGTGTTTCGCGGACAGATCGCTGATCCTCCAGAAGATACCCCAATTGCAAACATAGAGCTCGCGTGTCATCGTCTTCGTATCCCAGCGATCTCGCTATATGCGGGTGCCACTAGGTGCCACTGCAGCAGCGCTGCGGCACCCAGAGGATCGGCAGATATCCACAATGGTGTGTTCCTACCAGTCCAATACTCCTTTCGGCCAAGATCATGTGCATCCAATAAAGCTCACGAACGATGCTTCAAATACCTCTTCTTCCAGCTGCATACCAGTCGACGTAGACGTTGAGCTCATGAGCTAGCTTCTCGCGAGCCACGTTACTGGCGATCTTTCACCGGTCTATCCCCGCAGTGCCGCAGCGTTTCCCGAACTGGAGGGACTGTAGCCAGCAAGAAGGCGTGATACTGTTGCCTTGAAAGATCTTGACGTTGCTGCGTCTGCTCTTGCTCCGGATACTCGACCTGGCTAGACTGAGTGGTGTGTTTTCCTCGCCCGTATCTTACACCCGAATGACCTTCCACATCAGAAAACACGTTCCACCTCCAATGTGCATGTGCCCTCCCCAACAACTGATTCTCTCTCACCTCCCTCCACGCCACACAGACCAATCAATCAGCACGCTCCTTTCTGACTGAGGCTGACTCTTCGCCCGCAACCACCAGGCGCTCCACGCTCCCGTCCGTCCTCTTCTCATTGAACTCTGGGAAGCTCACTTCGGGCTCGGGCGCGCGAGGCCGGACAAGCACCCTGCGGCGTCCGCGACCCTGTCCGCGCTGTCCCTCACCCGTCAAGACTGACCGCACGCAGCGACTCGAGCAGGATCTATGTATATCGTCCCCAAATCCCCCACACGCCGTCAGCCATCCGTAGTCGGGACTGAATGGCGAAACGCAGACGCTCACCGCCATCTCATCCGACCCCCGTGGGCATCTGCCTGTGCGGCTGCTGCAGCTGCGTCTGAGAAGCGCCGCCACTGCCGCCGTGCTGTCCCGGAAGACGACCGGTTCGTTCACCGGGAGCTTGGCCCAGCGCGGGGCGTCGAGGCTGTCGGGGTCCCCTTCGTACGTGCCCAAGACGACGGAGGGCGAGGCGTCGGGCGCATGCGCGTGCGTACACGGGCGCGTCGTCAGTTGCAGGACGAGCGTGTCTGGGTCGCAGAAAATGGTGTCGTCGCTCGGGGCCTGGTCCGGTCGAGTCGGATGGGGTGGGGCGGAGAGTGCGGAGAGAGAGTCGCGCGAGCCCGAAATGTGTCCAGGAACAATGAATATGCGCGGACGCTCGTCAGCCACAGGTCTAGGTTCGCGGTGCGTGCAGAGAGGAAGGCTTCGCGAACCACGTCGGACTCGGAACGGTGGCGTTCGCGGAGATGCATAGGTGTGTGTGTGGGATGTGCGGGGTGGGGGGTGCGGTAGGCCCGTGGCTATGGATGAGAAACGGCTCACCTTGATGCACCGAAGCTGCACTGTGCAGATGACTGCTTCTTCGTCTGCGCCTGCGCCTGCGGTAGGGGACGTGGTGCTGGAGCTGGAGTTTGAGCTTGTATCCCAGCCTGACCCATAGTCTGAGTCCGTTCCTGTCGCCGTGTCGGTGTAATCCGTGACGCTGTGCGGTATCCGCGCAGCAAGCCAGGCGTCGACGGGCCCAGGCGTGCCAAACTTTGTCTTCCGGTACTCTTCTTCCAGAGCTTGGTCGCTCATACGGCGCGGCAGCCGTTGGCGGGGCCGCAGACGATAGAGATAGGAAACGGTTCCGCTCCTGGCTTTCGGCATCCTTGTCTGAACGACTCGAGCTGACAGGTCGATGGGGATGTGCGGTTCCGGCTGGGCTCAGGCGGATGACTCGGGTCGCTGTAGGTCAAACGTGGATACCGTCGCTCCCTCCCCATATGTAGATAGGCGTTTGGTATTATCGCGGGGCCATCGCTCGTAGTTGGGGTGTGGATGATAATCAGCGGTCCTAGGAAAGCCAGGATAGGTGACCGACATCGCCCTCTGGCCCAGAGGGCCACCCCATATCCAGTAGATTTCTGGTAAGAATCGGGAATTGTGGGCGCGACGGAGCTTGGTGGCAATGTCTGCCATACATGGATATCTTGAGTTGCATCGCCCGTGACTCCGTGGGATTGCGCGCCAGTGCGTGTATGAGCGGATGGAAGAGGCGCGCGTGAGTACTCTTCAGGATCATGGAAGGATGCGAGATCTCCTATTGTAACGTACGTTGGTTATATGAGCGCAAGAAGGACAACCTGAGAGCCCTATGGTCGGGTGTGCAGCAACAGTCTGTGCGGCTGCCAAGCAATCACATTTGCCAGACATCGGCCCCCCGGACCAGGTTATCGTCATTCGCAGCCCGGAGAAGTCGAGGTACAGCGTCGAAGGAGAAGGGTGATCGTGGAAGGCACAGCCACGTTTTCGTCCTCGGGACGTTCTCTGGAAACTGTCGGCACGGTCCTTGGCAGACTCGAGTCTCGAGCGCGGTCAACCGCAATACGGTACGTGAAGATCTTGCAGAACGTCAAACATCCTGATATCGGATTTTGGAGGCCACAAGTGCACTCCGGCTGTGATCGCATAGAAAGCTGGAGCGGCCGCGACGTAAACGCGTGTGAGAGAAGGCGTGCCCTGGGCATTCATCTGCGAGGGCTATTGCGGGTAGGTAGCCATATGAGGGGTTCTTTTGGGGGACCCCAGGCTGCGCGGACGATGCATCTGCGACATTGCTGGGCATGTACCTGTGCGCAGAATGGGCGTAGAGAGCAGGATGGACCCACAGCGGACAACAGGGGAAAACATGGGGAACGGCACGTGACGGGAGGTAGTGGTCACGGACGGGGGATTGTGGCGGTAGGCGCGCTGGGAGGCGGGCCGGAGATGGGATGGACGAAGCTGCCTCGTGTTGGGGGCGAGGACGGATTATATTGGGCCGTCCTGCAGTGGCCTCGCACTTGTTGGCCTTCCCCTCCTTCTCGTCCGCTCACCCCGCTGGCATCTAGCGCTTTCCTGTGGGGGCCTCTCGGTCCATAACTGCTCGGGGAGCTTGACTGTGGGGGCCCTCGCCTCTTGCGCCGTTCGGACGTTCCATTCTGCTACGACCATCTCAGTGAGTACGCCCCAGCCTCGTCTGCGATCCTCCTGCCCCCTATCTCGCCCCCGCACCGTCCACAATCCGTATATCTCCCTCCGCTCCGACCACAGCTCACCTCGCCCCGCCCTCCCCGCAGCGATCCGCACGCCCCAAGCTACCCTCCGTACTCCCCTTCCTGCCTCCCCTCTCCCCTTCTGCCGTGATCGTCCCCGCATCGTGTCCATGGAGTTCATCAAGAGGATCGCAGGCGTGTCTACGCCGCCGGCTCCCAAATTCAAGCCGCTCGACCTTCCGACTCTAGGGGAGGGGGGAGTCCCGACGCCACCCCCACTTATCGAGGGCTGGGCGTCCTCGGACAGCAGCGGCAGCTCCGTATCCTCCAGCACGCCCACCACACCCTCCACGTCTCCCACTCCCTGGCGGAGACAGCACACGCCGTACTCGTCGCCTTTGGCGTCCTACCGCGTCCCATCGGTGCGTTCCCCGACGCCCCAGACAGAGATGCGGAGCGAAGCATGGCATGTCATGACCTCCCAGATGGAGAAGACTATCAGTCGCCAGACGTTGACGCCTAGCCCGGAGATTCTAAAGCCAAGGCCACGCCGTGCGTCGCCCCTCCACGAGCCATCGCCCGTGCAGGTCATGCAGGGTCTCGTGTCTCCCTCCCCGCGACCAATACACGGCAAGCCGATCAAGTCGATCCTGAAGCACTGTATGTATTTCTGCATCCGATGATCTGCGATCAGAGCATCTAGGCTCACCTTCTCCCTGCGTCATAGCCATGCCGCGGTCGACTGCATCGACGCCGGCCCCGCGAGTGCCGTATCGGACGAGCGAGGTGCGATTGCACTGGCAGCTGTGTCCGTACAACACGTACAGCACAGGGCGAAAGCTCCGTATCGACTTTGATGTGACCAAGCCTGTCGATCTCATTGACATCCGCGATCTATCGCGCGCCGCGTACCCTCGGAGACTGTCGAGAGGGGAGGTCGATAACTACCTCCAGCGCAAGGTCTGCGAAGACCCACCGCTCCGCCAGATGACCATCCATTACGAGGGCTTCCCCCAATGGACTCTTGTCGTCAATCGAGACGACGGTGGTGAGCTATTGGTCCGTGACGTCTTCAACGCGATGTACGAAGACTTGCGCAAGATCGTCAATCGCATGCAGCGCCAAGCCTGGATCCCCGTAGGGAGGATACAGGAATACTCGGATGCGTTCGTGCAGCGGTGTGCAGAAGACCCCACAAACGTTGCAGAGCGCAAAGCGGGCATGCGGCGTGTCGATCTCCTCCTGGGTAATAGTACCTTCCTCGGCCTCACAAGGCCACAGAAGGATGACGACGACTACTGGATCGCGCACTTCGGCGCCCGCCCGTCACATTGAACTTATGCCTATATCCTTGACGACGATACCCTCCAATGGTCAGTCACGTCGCGGGTGAGAGAGGCATTTGGACAATGATGCTCACCTATCGTCTGTCTCGCAGGCCAGGCTATAATGATAATGCACGCACCTTAACACCCCATCCCTTCTCTTTGCGCGCCTCCTCCCGCCTCCCATCGCCTCATGAAACCCCGACGCACTCAAGCGTTCTCGTCGCAACAGCTATGACAGTCCCAGCTCAGGCCAGGAAGTCTCGGATATGCGACACATCCACCTCTCACCTCTTTATTGCATATCGCTCTGTATCACCACTGTCTCGCACTGGATAACGCATGCATCTCCCCATCCCTCCAGGTCAACATCCACACATCACACCACCCCATTCATCGTTCATTCTCGCATTCCGTCTTGCTTTCGTGATCTCGCAGTTTCAAGTCGAGTCGCCGTGCCTCCGCGCCGCGCGCCGTTCTTCATGCTTTTCTTTCAACCATCGTGGACATCGTGTTGTACACATACCGCAGTTTCGTTCCCCCGCATGTCGCGCATTCTTCTCCCCCGTAACCGGCTCGCACCGTCGCAATCTGTTGTAGCACACCACACGTGTTGAATGCATACAACTCCCGCCCTTTCGAACACTGACAAACGCAATGACGTTGTGCGAACGATACTGTCTGCTTACCTTGCCTAGCGCTTCCGTGTCCGATGTGACTCGGAGTAGAGTCGTGCGCAGCCTGTGTTTGGGTATCACAGCGATCCACACTTGACGTTTCCCGCCGCGGAAGGCAGGATTGTAAGCGAGGGAATGCTGTAAGCTATCCCAATGCCGATCAACTGTGAAGCTCGCAACTTCGCACCTCCTCACCACTCGCCACGGCATCTCACCGGAGCAGAGAAAGACACGCCTCTGGGCATGTGATGCGTGAGATGATACGGGGGGCACGAGTTGGGGCATGCGTGCCTCGTGGCCGGCCCTCGAGGTCATCCCTGTGCGTTCGATGGAATCGTGGACGATTGAAGAGTGCACGACGATCGCGCAAGGCGTCTGCGAGCGTTGGAGTGCGTGCATTTCCGTGAGCTAGCTTGATGCGTAGTGCTGTGGCAGGCGAGTATGCGGCAACGCCGTTCGATCTGCGGCAAGGAAGCGTGTGGGACGCGTTTGAACGTGGAGGATAGTGGGAGGGAAAAGTGCCGATGCAGATCAGAACCGGTCGAATATGTGGCGTATCGCATCGCCTGTTACTCATTTCCAGAGGGACGGTCATGAGGGGGCCTTGTGATTGTGGTTTAGATGCCTCGCACCTGAGCCGATGGAGGACCAGGCGAGTTGTGAGGCGAGTTCTCGCTCTGGATCCCCCTGCTCCGGACAGAGTGGCCCGATCTGGCGGCGGCGAGGCAGGGGGAAGCAGGTCGGAGCGGCGAGCGTGGAAGATGAAATGGAACTACTGGCCTGGATCTCAGTCCTGGGAGCTTGGTACGCTGCGGCAACAAGACGTCAGTAAAGAGCGTAGCTGCGTGTTGGCCGCACCTTGTACCGCCGCTCAACTCATTACCCGCGCGCATATATGCACCCACAAGTCGGCACGATGTTCGTGTTTCGATGACGGACATGGCGTCTTGTGTTGTCCGTTAGGCGTTGTTGTTCGCCCCGCATTTCCGTGTACATCTGATCTATTGAGTATTGAGGGAGAATGCACGTACACACGCCTCGTTTTCCACGCGACAAGACCGTCGCCGACACCCAGTTCCACCCAGAGCCAGGATGATGCTCGAGTCTCGTAGGACGCCCCAGACGGCGAGGTGTCCGTATTATAGCAAGGATAGGTCCGTTATAAGGCAACAAGGGTCGGAAGAGGGGGAAAGAATGCGGTCCCTGTGACGAGCGGCACTTTGACTCGAACTTCAGCTGGGTCCAGGGCAAAAGCTGTTACGCGTCAATCACGTGCTGTGACCTCTCGTGAATCTCGTCACACCATGGTGCTGTGAGTTTTGGCGCGCCGGGCTACACCCGTCGCTTTCAGCTTGCCGTCTCGCCATAACCCACACCTGGAACAGATGTATCGATCCTCAACGTCAACGGCGATAATTTGGCAGGTTAGCGCTCACATCTCAGCGCATATACGTGCAGTACGACTCTACACACACGAGAGGTCCCGACAATCGTTCTGTGTACTAGGGGAGACAGATACGACACCTGTTACTTGCCTCTGCGGCTGAATCAATTGCTGAATATCTATGACCACTTGGCAGCCGTCCGACCGGACAGGTTGACATCCATATGATCAGGCCTCAGATCGTTTGTCACATCCAGACGGTGCGTACCGCCTTGTAAACTCGGAGACTCATATCTATGGACCGTGGAATCCATAGAAACGTGCTACACTCACAAGTGGAGCTGAGGAGATATCGAGAGTAAATGTGAGTCTCTGACATTCTCTTAATGTCGCTAAACCTCAAGGACAGAACCCTCCAAATGCCGGAGCGCCGACACTGTCAAACAAGGTATATCCCGACGTCATGCCTACGCAGGGGGGTCAGAGAGTGCATCCAACATTTGGAAGCGAAGTAGCGGCATCATCGTGACGATGGAGACTGCACCTTCTCTTACGCCATATGGACAGCGCCGTACGAAGAGGGCGGAACTGAAACCTGTGGGTACGCATCCTGCACAAATCGGTAGCTATACTCACGCTTTCAGTGATAGGGATCGCGGCTCTGCTAGCGAAGACGTATCCCCTCGCGTAGCATACCGTAAACCAGTCAGCAAGATCCGATATCCGAGCGTAAGGACCCCAATTTTGATCCACATTTGTGCGATGGCAGTAGACTCGGAAATGGTTTGCCAGCGGCATTGTATATGGTCCCCTATGGCCAGCTCGATGGTGCTATCATCGATGCATGCCGATGTGACCCGCTGCCATTGCTTTCGGTGTCGTAACGGAGCTTCACAGCGGTTGTCAATCCACATCCTTCCCTGTTTGACTGCTTACAGGCACATTTTCAGGGGCGACTGCGGCCCAATCGGTCGTTATACAACCCGTGCTGATGTGACACCTGCGTGCTTCATGAGTAGTACTGCCCGATTCCATCGATCCATGAACCTCAAATCATGAGCCCGGTCAGTCTCTTAGAGATGTGGGTCGCTCACATAACAAATTTACCCAGGGCGGCTTCAATTATCCATTAGGCAAGTATGACCGTAGTTTGTACGTCTGCAAGGGCAGACGGTGAGTGTATTTTTGTCCAGCCTTAATACGCGATGAAGTTCACATTCCTCCAGCCACATAAACGATGTCACAGTCGCACCCCTTATTGATGAGCGCCGCTATCTAACGACTCAGTCACTCGGGGTGCTCACCCGATAGACGTGACAAGCTTCAAGTCAAGATGTACGTTGATTCTGCCAACCCGAAACAATCAAAGCTCTATAACGATGCTTCCTCCGACCGTCGCAGAGTTTCCATCTCGAAGAGGGTATATGCCCTAGGCACATACCCTGAGACTCGTCCAAACAGTCAGTTGCGTTCCAATGACCCTCTGCCCTTTGTGTAACTCCAACCTTGCATGCCCCTTGCCCGGTCTTCCCCATCGGTCCGAGTGATATAATCGTCCACATCGCCTACATCGCCTGGCTTCGTCCTCCAACTTCCTCATCGGACTTGATGGCAGGGAAGCGTCCTGTCAATTGCGCCACATACTCTGAGGCAGAAGTCAAGGTTACTTGAACCCCGCGCCTCTTGCACCGCCCTTGTCCACGCAGTTGGACATTCCGCCGTCGACATCCCCGGTGGTACCAGCATATCCGGCTGAGTAGTTGCACAGAACGAGTGTGCACGCGGAGATGTAGGCGCCTCTATGGTGCGTACGTTTCCGAAGGGGCATGGCGCCAAAGCCAAACATCGTAGCCCGCGGATTACAAAGTCGCTCATCAACCTTATTCAACCCGTCGAATGTCAGTCACGTCAGGATAAGGTCTGCAGGGTTGAGGCGGAGGCGTCCAGGGTGCGATTCTGGAGGATGTATTGCGAGACGCCATTGTCGACATCCCTTGCAAATTGAGATAGCAACCAGGGTGCGTGATTGTGGAGAGCACCCGGCTGACAGATTCAACCATTTAGGACTGAATGTAAATGTACTTCGAAGATACCATAGAGGCGGCCTCCAATGGCCATATACCTCGGAGCCCCGCGAACGTTGCCCAATAGAACGCCCACTGGAAGCATGAGCGAACGCTGGACTCAGGCCGAACACACCGAGCCATGTCAGTGACAGGTATGTGTTGTTCTAGGCGCGGGTGTATGCGGCACGCACGTCTTACCGGAGACGAGTATTCAAGCTGAGAGCTCCCAAACTTTATAGCAGGACAGTATGCCATCGGCGTCGAACTCGGGAGGTGGCAGGGAATAACCTCCCCATGATTCACCCTCCTTTCGAGCGTCCTCTCCGGTACTTTTATCCCAGCGACAAGCTAATTGTGGCAGAAGCGCCGATGTGGAGGCTTCCTCCCACCGCTTTCTCAGGGTCTTTGGGCCCAAACTACCACTTCGAGCCCTCAAGGGGGGAGGGCACTGAGGGCGACTCGGTCGAGAAGGTTATCGTGCGGATGCTATCTTGCGGCCAAGTCAACGTCCCCGCTAGAACACAGAACCCCCTCTGACGCAGGCGGCGACGCTCAGAACTGTCCCTGGCCGATTCATTCGATTCGCGTTCGCGTTAGCGGCCGACGATGCGCGATTGACACGGCCGCGACGCCGGATGCGCACGCCCCCGAGTCGTTCGCCCGTATACAATTCGCAATCGATCCAGCAGCAACTGACGGGCGTCCGAATCCGTCGCTGGCCCTGTGCCGTCCTGCGGTCTGTGACCTGCGAGACCCCTTGCTTCTTTGCGATTCAACTCCCCTTGCACTAGCGCGAGGCCAAGGACGCGCAAAGAGCATGACGACCCCTTGGCCCTTGGACTCCGAGGGACATCCGGGGGCTCCGCAGATCACACTTTGTCGCCGGATACGAGGCCATGGCTCTGTCCTGCCTGTCCTGTCTTGCAACAGGCTCCGAGCGCGGCGACCCACACACCCTGGCAGGCCTCTCTCGATGACAAGCCAATCACGTCTGGGATCATCTATCCTTTTTGCGACGCGCGCGTGCCCTCGATTCCCGTCCACCCATACAGTACCCAGTATCAGAAAGTGGCGCAGAAAAGGGGCCAGTAAGAGAAACGAAGAGGGCTCGGGATCGCGCATGGCACACGGTGCACGAGCGTACGAGCAACCCCAGTTCGGTGCTGGGGGTACGGACGGACCCCGGTGAGCACGGACCATTTGTTCGCATGCCTGTGTGGGAGTTATGTCTATGCTAGCATGCAAGGTGTCGGAAAAGCTGGGGGGAGGCGGTCGTCGACCGATCGAAGACGAGCCATTTGCGACAGTGCAGATGGGGCAAGCGCTGTCCGCAAGTACGCCGGGTGCTGCTGACCTGTCCATAATCGCCTCCGCTCGCCTCCTCCCCTAGGCCTGTCAGAATCTATGCCGTTTCGCGTTGCAAAGTGTCCGAGTCGGCTTGATAGGCACGTCGGGCCACCGTTGACGCACAGCGAAGGTCGAACAGAGAACGGTACATCGGGCATCGGGGCACTAATCTCGCTCGCTCGTCCGATCCCACAAGACTGAGAGCAGAGCGGAGGCGAGAGCTGTCACTGGCACGCACATTCAAGCTCAAGCTTGCCAGCCTCATGGCCGGTCGACCTCTCCCCCCCACTGGCTGCAGGCTCCGTTAGGACCGCAAAGGCGCCTCCTGTGGGGACGGAAGAGACAGTTCAAGAACTGCACCAACGGGCCCACCACCTTGTCGTCAGAAACGTTGAACGATCGATGGAAGACACACGGAGGAGAAGCCCTACTGAGACGGGCTGGACGCAACGCCAGTGAGTGTCCGTCCGAATTGCCTATAGTCGCCCCTCCAGGACAATGGAGCCTACTCAGCTCACGGTTCACGGCTCATGGCTCACGGGCCACGGTCACGATGTGCAGGACGAAAGAGAGCATGAAGTTATGCCCGAGGTTGGTACGGAAGGACGGCCCAGGAGGTCAGTTCTGCCTCGCTATCGATAGAATGAGCGTCCAGGTGAGCGCATCCGCACATGAGTCGAGAACGCGAAGACTGAAATCGAAGCGGCCCTGTGTCGCATCGCGCCTTCGCAGCTTCTCGGCACGCACTGAACCTTTCCAAGGACAAGGTACGGCTCCATATAGATCGCGGTACCCATGCTCGCCGCTGAGTGCGAGCTGGGGCTGAGAACTTGGTACAGCGAATAGCCTTCTAGGGCGGATGAGCACAAGATGAGGCCCTGCCACGCCGCGATGAGGGATTAGAGTTTGACTGAATTATATATTCCTACACGTGTATCCTGTTGTACAATGGCAATATCATATGTCTGTCTACGGTACAATGCAACTGATATGCGAAGCAGATGGAGGTGCGAATAGAAGAAAACAATACATACGGAATCGGACGGAAAAGGGATGCATATGGTATGTCGAGAAACGCTCAAAGGTGGTGAATCAGTCCTCGTCATGAACAAGGCGTAACAGACCACGGAGCGGACGGTCTATGTCTGGAGCACTGACGCTCGCTCAGGCCAAGGCGCACGCGCCATCCTCCCACTCGGTGCGCGAGATGACTCCCAAGGCCCGGCAGACGGGACAGGACACCTCCACATCCTCATCGTCGCCCGCCGGCTCCCCAGTCTTGACCTCATGTCCCCACCCGGCCACACGCTCAGCGCTGACCAGGCACGCCGGGTGGAACTTATGCTCGCACACCGTCTCTCTGCCCGACGTGTCGGACTTGAGAGGCCGGATGGAGATCTGCGGCAATGTGGACAAGTCGATTGATGAGACGGGATCGTCATCGGAAGGACCGACACCGCAGCTCACGTCCGAGCAGCGGAGACCCATCGCGCGCTCGTTACGCTCGACGACCTGGCGAAGCGTCGGGCCTGGAGGCGGCGGAGGAGCCCATTGTCGCTTCGGCCGACGCGGACCTGGTCGTTGTTGCGAACCTCCTCGAGGAGCGTGCGGGTTCACAGGGGGTACAGGCATAGGCGGCACACCCGCAGGGAGAGGTCCGGTGAATGCGAACCACTGCGGTCCATCGTTGCCACCAGGGGCGGGACCAGGACCAGCTTGGTTCGTGAACGGGGGCAGAGGTACACCGAGCAGTCGCTCAAACGTCGTCTGCACAGCATCCTGCAGCAGCGTGTTGTCGAAACGGAACCCGTTGTGGTCCGCACGAGGAGGAGGCGGTGGCGGCGGGCCAAAAACGGGCGCTCCTGCAGGATTCTGACCAGCACCAGCCGTAGAGGGAGGCTGGGGTGCCGCTTCACCATTCCGTCCAGGTAGGATGGGGTATATTCTCATGTCGAAGGTGATGAACGGTGGCAGCGGCGGGTGTCCTTGCTGTCCTCGCGCACCACGAGCTTCTCCAGCATTGGCCGTCGGAGCACCATCGACGTTGGGGTTGTTGTCGGCATCCTGCGTCGTTTGAGCCGCAGGAGGAGGTACGGGGAAGAACTGTGGGAGGTCGAAGGGTATGTTCAGCGGGGGCAAGACAGGCGCAGCTTGTGGTTGCTGTTGCGGCTGTGGTTGCGGAGCCGCTCCGTCCTGCGCGGCCGCTTCTGGCTGAGGACGTGCCCGCAGCGGACGTGGTCGATAGGTGAGCGAATCGGGATCAATGTCGAACCTGCAAGACGGGCACGTCGTGCGGCCAGGCTTCGAGAACCACGGGAGGAGGCACGTAGCATGGAACGCGTGCGAGCATGGAAGGACCACAATCTTCGGGCTCTGGTTGTCGCCGGAGGACTCTGGTGCAGTGCTTGACGAGGATGCGGTGGCGGACGACTGCTCTGATGGCGACGGTGAGGGAGCAGATGCCGCTCCATCAACGTCCATTGACGTCTCGCGCCCTTGCTGAGAAGCTGCGTCATCGCGAGCCGCAGCCGCCGCCTCAGCCTTCGCCAACTCAGCATTGCCCTCGAATCCGCCCCCCTCAGGGTCCAGGAGCCCTTCAAAGCAAACGGCGCAGGTTGGGACCTCCCCTTGCCCTGTCCCGGGCCCGCCCGCGACCTCCATCCGCTTGATGAGACCAGCCGGAACTTCTTCTAGCCCATCGACCAACCTCTGCGCACGCTCAGGGTCGTCCTTCTCCTCCGTCATGTCCATCCCGAACGGGAACGGGAATGGGAACGGGTGGAACGTGAATCCGGGGAACCCGGGGATCGGTCCACCTTCTGTAAACGGAGGGTAAAGGTACGGCAGGTAGAAGATCATAGGACGTGCGTTACCATGGGCGAGATTCGGAGCCGCGCCTGGCTGTGGCGCAGGACCTCCAGGAATCGGGATGTTGAGGAAGAAGTTCATCATAGGGGGTACATCTTGAGGGTGCGCCTGAGCCTGAGGTTGAGCCTGGGCCTGAGGCTCTGGAGCGGCTGGTGCGTCTTGCCTGTCCTGTGGCCCGGCTTGGCCACGACGGGGGCCAAACGGCGCGAACTCGAACGTCCACATCATCCTGCTGTACGGCGGAGGGGGCGGCAAGTCGTTTCGAGGCTGTCCTGGGTTGGGGTCTTCGTTGCGTTGGGGAGGAACTCTATCCTCTTGTGGTGGCGGAACTCCGTGATTCTCGGGAATGGGCATGTAACGGTGTTCGTCGTCCCCAGAGGTGAAAGAGTGCATCCGCTGACGATTGGACTCCCGCCAGTCCTCGTCTTCGTCATCGTCGTCCACTCGCGCTCGCCGGGTGTTGCGGGCTTGTGCGCTGGGAGGCCGTGAGAGTTCGGGAGTGCTCGACAGAGATGCGTCCGGAGCAGAAGTCATCTCTACGTCGTGCACTTGCGGATCTGATAGGGATGAAGTACTTGCGACCTCGGCGTATGAAGGCAAGCCAGGGGTTGTCGCAGAGGGGGTCGTGTGCTGGTTAGAGGATAATGAAGGCTACACATATGTATGCAACCAAGACGATAAAAGCACCATTGTGAGCGTTGTTATCATGATTCCAACAGAATGTGTTACTCACAGCAATGGGTATGATGGGGGCAGTACTCGATCCTGCTGTATGACTTGATGTTTCCGACATGGTTACAGCAGGAGCTGCAGGCGATAGTGGCGAAGAAGAGGAGCTATGAGCTTCGGTCGAACTCTGCTGCGACTCCCCTCCTTGAGCTGGGTGTTCGTTGTGAGGGAGGATACCCCGGACGATGTTCAAGACCGTCTGTCCGAGTTGAGGATCGAGGATGTGATGGAGAAAGCCGTCGTGTCCGTGGTTGTTATCGTCCATGACGAGGCTGCAAGAGAATAAAGACAATTAAAGCAAGTCGTACTGATGGGTGATGATGGTAAGAGAACAAGAACAAGAAAGCTGTGGGTTGGGTCGGATGTGCTGCTGGACGAGTATATGCACTCCGCCGTTGTGCTTAGCAAATGACGATGGACTCCCCGCGAGCGCCCTGGAATGTTCCCGCGGGTTCCCATATATGGCAATTTGGATCGTGACGTCCATGTGACGTCCAGGCCCGGCAAGCTCGAGTCGTTTCCAGAGGCCATGCGCATTCCCCGACATAGTCGGGACATGTATCCTGACCCATGGTGGAGGTCAACGACTGCGAGACCATTGCATGGCTGCTCTGTCGGCGTTGATCCCTCCCAAGTACGTATGTCGTAGTATGGTCATGAATTATTGTGGTCAGCCTGAGAAAAGCGAACGCAGAACTACATCGGAGCTTCGTTCATTTGCGAGGAGTCCGAGCATCATAATCCTTGCGGTCCATCCGGGTTCATCAACAACAGCGGTCTCGTTTTGTGTAAGCACAAGGCTTAAGCCCATCTCAACCTTCGACGGTCTCACGAACGCATTCCGGCTCGTCAAGGAATTCCCTGGTTACTACGCCGACCTCTGCCGTTCGCTGAACTACGAACGACGAAGAACATAGCAATCTCTCTACATCTCGCCTGCGCCGACGTGTATAATCGGCTCAGCATGTGGCCTTCGATGTTCGGCCCGTCCCTACGCTTGTCTGACAGTCGTGGCCAAAACAGAAGGGATGGACGTGTTCTTCCCTACCACGACGCAACGCACGACCATCAAACAAATGGACGACGAGACGAGTACGTCTTCGTGACCACATTTGACATCCAACGGACATGAACTCGCTCAGAACGACCGCTTTCCAGGTGCAGCGTCGGCATCACCGCCCGCAGCACGAGCCTGAAATCCGCTGCCTCAAGTACCACTCCCGGTGTCCGCGCAGTGACAATATGCGAGCTCCACTCTTCTCGAGAGCGGAAATGAACGTCTCTTGCGTTCTCGACTGCGACCGTTCCATACCGCTGTCGTTCCTACGGCAAGTTCGATCCTCGATGGCAAGAAGTTCTTCTCGAGATTGACTTCTTGTACCTCCAGGTTGAGCCGATGCTGAAAATCTGGATGCTGGTCTCCACGGCCAGACTGCATGGATTGTACGCGGACGACGTACGACGACGTAGCACTGAGGTCACCCACCCCCTGCGGTCATCTTTCTCGGAATCGCGCCGCTCCCCCTGAAATTGCAAAGGGAATCAGCAGCCTGCCTACCTAATAAAAGAGGGTACGCCACCGTCGCGTCAGCGTCCTCGACGTGAGACCGTGACGCGACGGTCCACAGGACTTTAGCCGCCAGTTCCTGCGCGCAAGCCCGCCGTCTATCGCGGTCCCCCCCGTTCACACCGTGCTGCCGTAAAGTGCGCTTGTGTTTGGGCCGTGCGATTGGGAGCTGTCCGATATTCGATGCCTGAGCTGTATACAACCGCTGATATTTTTACACACCTCCTCCCCCACCCCCGGCTACACCGCCCGCTTCCCCCGTCCGTGCGCACATGCATTCCAGATAATCCACTGAACACCGCACGCGTCTACGAAACGGAAACGCCGTCGAAGCCCCCTGCCTTCGTCTCTGCGCTCGGCGGCTCAAATGCCTCGCTCGCCCGCGCGCGCGAGGAGGGTCCGGCCCACGCGCCCGTAACCGTATACGCTCTTCGGAACCATCTGGCACGAAGGACTTCTGCCGCCGCGGTGACGACAGGCTGCAGTCGCAGCGCACAGACAGAGATAGCAGTCGAGCTCCCAGGACCGGAAGAGGGAAGACAACGACCGGCTGGCGCTGGCCAGCACGGCGGCCGCTGTCAACGGGATGATATTCCATCCCTTGACCCTTGTTCGCGAGCCAGCTCCTGACCTGCTACCTGCAGAATCCGGGACATGACTCGAGAGACAACATCTGCTCCCGGCGCCGACCAATTGGACGCCTGGCGCCAGAGGGACGCAGAGGACACACACGCCCGTCGAAGCCGGCTGCGGTGAGGACAGCTAACGGTAACATGATCAGACCCAACGGCGGCCCGGACGATCGTCACCAGCACTGGCACGCGCCCCGATCGAGAGGGTTGCGAGTACTAGCATTAACCAGCGGGTGCCTCCCGCCGGCAGTGCTATATCGAGCAGTGCGCACATTGGGCGGCGGGATCGTCGTCGTGACATCACCCTCTGCGCGGGCGCGGAAGCCACGGGAGTAACGGACTCGACGGGAGCGTCGACGACAGGCGCACACCCGGAATCGCAGACCACACCCGGAATCGCAGACCGCCCGCATGTCCACCTTGGTCAACAGGTCGGATCCAATAGTAGCAGCCCGACGGTTCGGGAACCGCGGGACCCACAGCACGCCGCCAAGGGCAAGTCCTCGACTCGGGAGACGACGATTCATTGACCCCCGAACCATTGCTTAGTCGCGTTCGTTGACGTTGATCGCCGCGGTATAGACGACAGAACACGGAGGGGGAGGGGAAGGGGAAACGGCTCGCTATCTCCCAACAATCTCCACCCGGTCGACAGCAGCTCGAGTGCGGCTCAGTGCGGGGGAGTCCAAGCGGTATAAGGGAAGAGAGGACCCGGCGCGGATTGCCGGCCTGGGCCGTTGGGCCGCGGGTGTCGTCGCTGACTCTGGTACGCAGTCTTACCCTACCCTGCTGAGCAGGCCTCCACCGAGCTTTGTCAGTCCCAATTCAAACCGGGATCAAGAACGTCGACGTGGACATGCGCAGTGGGATGGTGGGGGACGGCGCGCACTGCAGATGACTGGAGACAGGGCAGAGACGCGCAGAAGCCGGGCAGAAAGCTTCTTTTGCTGGATCGCGTCGAAACGTCGAACCTTGTCCGTGGCACTGAGCGCGGGCGGCATCACATCGATCAGCCTCCGACCGTCTGTGCCTTTCTGCAATTGATATCCCCCAGATCGAGATTTCCAGCGACCAGCCACGGCCAGTCCGATGCGGCACGCACGGACATGCACACGCCCCATGCGGTCCGTCCTGCTTCCCCCGGCTTCGCTTCTCCCAGACTAGCCCATGCCACCCAACGCTCCCCCGATTCGCGTTCAATGTCGTCCTCCAATTCCAGTCAGCACGAGCACTCGACGTCAACCTCCTACTTCCGACACTGACTCTGACTCTGGCCAGCCCACCATGAGAACGAATCCGCGGCTCATAGCCTCGTGCCTGGTGATTAGAATAGACCGTAGGTTAATGCCCCCGCCCACCGTCTTCTTCGCCATCTCCTCTGCGCACCCTCGCGCCAGAACACGCGTGTTCCATTCGCCGTCCGCCATTCGCTGCCCGCAGCAGCCCTACGAGAACCCGTCGCCACCATCGTCATGCGCTCTTCGGTTTCGCATTACGTTGCCCCCGTCGCAGATACCGCCTCGCCGCAGGGAGTCCGAACTGTCAGTCCACATCCCGCCCGCCAGCCCTCAGTCAGTTGACCACGCGCTGGCAAGTAAATGAAAACAGCCCGCTCACCCGTACGGTGGGATACAGAACCAACGCAGAAGCGCCAAGCGTCCACGCCCATCTCACACTCGCGGGCAGTGGCTCGGGGAACTGGCCTTGGCTCCACTTCGCGATCACCAGCAACTCCGTCCCGATCGTGGCCAGCAGCAGCCAGACGTGTTGTCCCATTCGCACGGCCCTTCTGCTCAAACCAGCGCGCCATGCGCCCAGCGCACCGGTAGCGATCGTCCGTCAGCCCACTTTGTTAGTCCTCTATACTAATGGAGCGCACCTCGGGTCGTTCACGTACTGATACAGTTCTCTCACCGCCGGAAGCGCGCAGAGGAAGACCCCCACTAAACGCGCAATCACGAACGGATGATCGGGCTCCATCCAGAGCAATGTCTGACGGGCGTCAACGTCAACTCAATCGACCGTCCTTTGTATTCCGCCCACGAGGCGACTAACCTTCAGGTAAAACGGGTTGAGTTCCGCCGCCAAAAACACGGCCAAAAGGAGAACAACAGTGAAGTAGTGACCGAACGATGCGGTCCCCTCCCACCTGAATGTCGTCCAATCCGCGGGAGAAAATTGGCTGAAGACGCGCTTCGTCTTCGAGCGGATCCCCCGCGTCTGCCGGAAGCCTCGCCATACATATCCCTATCATCGCTGTAAGACACAGCTCGCTTGCATCAATTTCAACGCACGCCTACCTTCACCTCGAAATACTGACAGGTCTTCATACCTACATAGCGGTAGGTTTAGCGGTTGACGCATGTCCGCGGACATGCTGCACGTACCGAGATACGTTCCGAGCCAATTGCATACCAATACGTCTAGGATCCACTGCGTGTACCGTTAGCATTGCGAAATTAAGCCGGACGCTCAGTACGCACATGGTCCCACCAGCACTGCAATACTGTCCAATGAGCAACGGCCCTAACGATGACGACGAGCCATGACGTACCTCTGCAAAGTTTGCGAGCTGATGCTGCAGACTGTACTCCGCGAATTCGAAAGCGATGCTCAGAATCTTGTCGAGGCGCATTAGCCCCGACCGGGAAAACCAATGGACCGCTGAATGACAATCAGCTCACCCAGCAGAACCAGTAATCACGCAGAATCAACGCCTTTCCGAACCACCCTAACGCGTGCGCCAGGCAAAATATATCTATCGCGTTCTACTGCCGCATGTCAGCTCAGAGTGGTCCGGGACAAGCTGCATGTGATAATCGAATACCGACTCACCCAGAGGTTCTCTAGAGTGAGCTCGCAGTTCTCAGCATAACTCTTCTCCGGGAGCGGCTTGCCAAGATTCGGGTCCAGGTACTGCATCATCGACCGAGCCGAATCGAGGTCTTGGAAGAGCAAGAACACCATGGCAAGCTCGTAGAGTAGGTTGATGCCCAAAACGACGCGCCAAAACGCTGTTGAGCGGCCGCCGGTCAGCGAGGTACGGAGCGTATCCACTGTACCCCCCGGGTGGTGTACGCACCTGGGTGCGGGCGTACGAATGGCCCATCTCGGAATTGGATCATCGAGAACAGGAGGAACGAGGCGACCGCTGCATACACGCCACTGGGGGCCCATTCAATCCGTTAGGGACGAGCATGTCAGTCGTTCACACAAGACGTCTCTGCACTCACACTCGCTTCTTCTCCTCGCCCTCCTTCAGCACGTCCTGCGTCATCGCGACATAGCCCAAGATTGCGAACCCGATTCCGAGCGCGGTGAGCGTGATGGGTTTGTAGAAGAACCTGGGCAGAAAAAACAGAGAGAGATCAAATCATGAGCTATCGTTGCTATCGTCCCTGCGCGGATACACAGCCCGTCCCTGGCACGGGCACGGAGTAGTGACGCACTCGACGCTCGTGTCATGCTGCTCCTGGAAAGGGGTGATGTGCGTGTATGGCTCCTTGCGGTCCGCCTGCGCGTCGTCGTCCGTCGGGACCTATGAGCACCTGCCGGCCGTCGCGAAACTTTTAACGCCAGAGGAGCACTCACGTCAAACCCTAGCACCCGTGTGCCCGGCGTCGGTGAGAGGGGGTTCTCATCGCGACCGAAGAGGGGGCAAGTGAGACTCACAGCGCACGGGCGTACCATCCAGACCTGGCAGGTTCAGCTGTTCCTGGCCGTCGACCGTAGGCGTCGCAAGCGGGTTGTCAGAGAGTTCGTCCGTGGGTGATGTCAAGGGCGAGGATGACGAGACCGCAGTGTGTTCTGCGTGTGACATCTCTCGAGGGGAGACAATAGCCGGCGTCGTTGTCGTCGTCGTGCGTGCAGGTGAGTATGTAGTGGCAGGAAAGCAGGTGGGGGGAGCGGGTAAGGGGTGGCGACCGTTAGGCGTACCCCGGAAAATGACGCGCTTCACGCCACCCGGCTGGCGCGTCTCTCTCGCGCGTATCGGCGCTTGATTGGGCGCACGTTGGTCGCAGCGCGTCGCGAGATCCGAATCACACCGTCCGTCGACGGCGCGGACCAGCTTGCAGGTCGCGGGTGGCGGACGAACACCGACGATCGTCTCGGACAGAGGTGGGACTCGACAAGATGTCTTCCACCGAGCGCTTCTGTGCATCCGGGACCGTTTCACTCAGCTACTTAGCGAAGGCGCAGCGTTACTGCACGCGCAGCGTGACTGCCCGCCCTTGCATTACACCATCTCTGTCACCTATTGACACCGGCGGCGGCCCTTTTGGCGGGTTTTCGGTAACCGACGGCGTCGATGGACACAACGTAGCGGTGTGTTATTCCGTAAAAAGCCGTACGAATCGCATTATCCTAGGCAACAGATACACATCTCCCGCCCGCCAGGCTCAGATCGTGCACTAACGAACGTCGACCCTGTCCTGTACTGCTGGATCGGCTGCGCACCCCGCAATATAGACACGAGCACGTCGGTACCGAGCTTGCCGCAAAAATGCCTCGCAAACGAGGTGGACGTCCTGCCATGGATCGAGGGCCCGTGTTATGGCACCGCGTGCTTTCCAGACGGACATCTCGTCAGTCCAGGCGGGATTCTGAACGGATAGATTCGATGGCCAGCCGTGTCGAGACGTCGGACATCGATCCTAAGGCCGACCCGAGAGCATGTCGGTTGCAATGGCACACGACCTAGAGTGCCTTGGGATGATTTCAAAACCGTCAGTGTTTCGGATTCACCGGCTAACCCCACCCCCGGTCTGACAACAATAGGTAATAACACATACCAACCGCCAGTTTCACAAACCATATGCTGTGGACGTCAAGCACCGTCCGGACGTAAGCTCGCGGCCGAGCGGTAACCTCGATGCAAGCCGTCAGATAGCATGTGTTCGTGGGCCGTTATTGGCCCGCAAAGTCGACGTTGATTTGAAGCCAGAAGAGCGAGAAGGACCTGCACGAGTCCGCTACGAACGGTGACAGAGATTGGAAAGGGAAGGCCAGCGCAAGTCGAGACGGCAGGAACAACCAGACATATCGTAAGTCCGAGGCACAACATCGCTTCATTGTTCACCACACCGTCACGACGCTCTCGGAGCCCACATCGAATGCAAATAAGTGGAGCAGACCATGCGACCACCGTCGAGGCGTACGTACTCGGGGGGTCCGCAGGTGCCGTCATGGTTATCACCATTGACCCAGAGAGGAGAGAAGTTGTGTCGACGCCGTTATTACGGACCTGTGGCGCCAGGGCATGAGGATCCGTGTCAATGAGCACGTACGGTGGAACAACGCACCTATGCGAGTCACAAAACGGCCGTGGGTTCAAGGCGTCACGCTCGGGCCGCGCTGGCGAGTTGACAGCAGAAGGCGAGGAGATAATCAGTTGTGTGTGGATGAGACGGGAAGGAGAATAGTCGGAGGTGTGAGTTCTGCAATTCCTGTTCAGTGGGACCCAGGGAAAAGAAGCCAGGATGGTCAGGGTAATTAATCCTTATACGATGCGTTCATATACCAGACACCCGCGGTGCAGCATCTTGACTTCTGCAGGCGCCTTGTGGTCCCAAGCGCGACACCTCCTTGAGGTGGAAATGGGAATTGACAAACCATGTCGCACAAGCGAGCCGAGGCGAAGGGCCGGTCAGAGCAGTAGATCCACGGGCGAGCCTGGCGCTGACGGACTGTGGATGGCACGCTTACACGGCATGGCAATCGTTGTGTGGGAGCATGAGACTGGGAAGCATGCCATGTGTGGAATGTGATATCAGAAGAATAGACATTTGTTGTGACCTGAGGCATGGACTCGCAGGATGTGAGAGATGCAGCCAATGAGTTGTCCGAGGTTGTCGCAGTTCTGTCGTCCGCAGTGTCACCGGACGAAAACGATCATGTCGGTGGAGGCCGCCACAAGGCAAACAGAGACAAACATCCTTCTACCAGCTCGCGTAGCACTTCGGGTAGCCTCGCCTACCTCGTTTTCATTCTCGTGGTTCCCAAGGGTTCCCATCGAGGTCCAAGTCCGCGCACACAACTCATCTTCACAGAGTGCTCCGCACAGGCTCCTTGCTCGCGAACCTTGCCTCCCGCATTCGTCTGTGGGACTCTGCTACCCCGCTCGTCACAGGCCATCCACCTCTGGGACGCTCTTCCACTCGTCTTCCGCGGACAACGGGTGCCGCGCTTCTCCCTGATTGCCTCATTGCACTCTTATGGAAACCCCGTTCTGCGATTGTGATTCGACGGTTCACTTCAGTTTACGTTCGGTCCCAACCCAAGCTCCCTGTTGACGTGACCTTCCTCCCAGTCGTTCCCTGCCCCTGCCCCGAACGCCCATCAGGAACAGCCCGGTCTCCCGTCGTGGAAGGCCTCATTGATTCCCAGCTATGTTCTCTGTCGGTATCATTCAGCACAAGTCAGTGGCGGTCGTCAGGCGGTCCGGAAGATCATCACCTGGCACCGGCTTCCCGGTGAGCATTCTCACTCATCCAAATCCTAAACTGAATCTTGCGCCTTCGGCCGTCTGCCCGTGGGGGGCCGTTCTGACAAGTCTCGGAACCTTGATCTAAATTCTGCTGGGCACCCTTCTGCTCAACCCCTTCCTGTCCGTCCGATACACACAGAGACAGGCAGAAGACAGGCGCGCCCTTGTCCAGACAGGTCCGCGGTCGGTGACACGACCCCCCTGGATGATCGGACAGATTCGCTCATTGCGGTCCCGCGACTGGGGCTGAGATATCTCCGTTCGCCACGCTTTTCTCGCGGTATGTGTTCACTATTGCTTGTCGGACGGCCCGCGCGGCATAGAGGCCAGGAAGGGGGATCTTTCCGGCCTCTTGGCGCTCTCATGTCGCTACGCTGCCCTGTCCCTATCCGCATTGGCCAGATAACAGCCTCCAGATAGCCTAAAGCGATGCGCACCAGGAGAGTGGGTTGCGCTCGCTTGCGCTCTCCCCTCTCGATCGAGACCGAGAGTGGACGGGGCAGGGACGGGAGCTGGAGCTGGATGTGGCATGGGGTGCCGATGTGGGGAGATTGTGGCCCAGTGGCGTCCCCGCCTTCGTATCGCAGGGATACGGTGGGGACGACGGTATCGAGCAGGATTCCAAGATGTGTGCCAGTTGGACGTGTGGTTGTGGGGAGCGCTGGAGGGCCGGCGTGTTCACGTAACTTATAGAATGCGACGCGCTGGACGGGCCAAACTCAAACGCCACATTCTGATGAGGGTCTGGTCATTTGTCGTTGTCGGCTGAGCGACTCGCACTCCAGCAACTCGCGAATTGCCACACACACACACACCAGTTGCGCGTTTGGCGATGAGCAAGCCCGCGATCTACGCTACCTTTCCGCGAGCCCTCCTTCCTCTCCTGGCCGCCCCCTCCGGCGTTCTCCCCACTCGCCAGACGCCCAAAGCCGGCCCCCATCAGAAGTTGCCTTCGCCCCGAGCACGCCGTCGGCATCGAACACGTTCAGGGAGCAAACTCTGCTCATCCGTTTACCCGACCGTCCCGCACGGCGGACAGCCTTCGGTCATTATCCCGTTCATGCCCTCATCCATCCAGGTCTTGATACTTGGGCTCCAACCCAAGCACGCCCTCCTCTCGCTATGCGTCACCTCCACCGTCGGCAAATACGCTGTATTGCTTCCGACCTTGCCGCCTGACCACTCAATCAGACCCTGCTTCATCCTCCCTGCGCAGCTAGGGTACGTGCTCCTAATTTGAACTCGACTCTTTGCCTACCCTTGCCTAGCATGATGGCATCTGTACATACATATCCTCCCTAAATGTCTGATGAAAACCAGTGTCGGGGTTGCCCGCGTGTGATAGGTGAACAGATCTCCTGTTCCTGGATAAATTGCGCACGGAGCATCCGTCTCAGCCGTCGCTTGACAGCCGCCAACCGCGCCAGAGAACTCGAACCATGATCCTGCTCACTGAAGCCTCTTGGAAGAACCCAACAGTTCGTGTCCGTGAACCGGGCGGCATGGACCTCGAACGCGAACGTGCAACCGAGAGGCGCCCCAAGCAGCCCTGGAAGACAGCGAGTCCTTAATTGTGAGGTCTGATTTCTACTCTGATATCGCAGTTCTTGGGGATATCATCATTCCATTCATAACGGCATCCGACGTAGCCCATTCAGCAGAATCTTATCTGCTTCCGCTGGTGCTCACGCTAGGTATTTTCCTCGCTCGCACGTTATGTCACGCCCTATGTGAAACGGCATGCGTCCTGGGGCAGCCCAGAAGCGTGCGTTCAGGGCCGCCCGATTCCTGGCATCTGCTTGCGCACCCGCGCCAATTCCGGTGGTGTATATCCTCAGAAGTCCGTGACGGTGGAACTCGTACTCCGTTCAGATCTGCCTGCACGCGATCTGGGCCGTCCAAGGCGTCCTGCCTATGGCGCTCGTGGCACCTGGAGGCGAATATAAGGATGTCCGTCCCGTGCCAGTGCCCGTCGAGTCTGCAGTAGTTCCCCGTTCGCTGCCGCCGCCACCGCCAACCGCGAACGCGACGCCAACACTAGCCAGTGGCCATGACGATGTCGTCTTCTGCTATCATGTCTTCCGACGCCCTCCCCCAGCCAGTACAGTTCAAGGGCGAGCTCATGGACTTTGACCTCTCCGGGCTCGAGGTCGATCATCGCAAGAGGTCAGTCCTTCTTCGCCCACGACTTGCTTGCCTTGTCTCTTAGAGGCACGCCTGGCCACATGTGCAACAACTCACTTAACACTCCTTCGGTGCACTCGACAGACGACGTAACCGGACAACCCAGTCGTGCTTGAACTGTCACACTTCGAAGCGCAAGGTACGCGCGGCCGATCATGCCTTCCGTCGTCGTTCGCGTTCTGATGCCACTCTTTCCCCCCATGCTGCAGTGCGACAGAAAGCGGCCATGCCAGCGCTGCATCCAACTGGGACTGGTAGCCGTTATTTCCTTTTTGGTCTCGAAGCCTGCATGCTGACACTCCCGCCCCGACGCAGACGGGCTTATGTGTGTACGAGGTCGACGATCCCGCGCTCCGGTATGTACACTCACCCTCGCTGGTTGTTGTCGTCGTCGCTGCGCGACGCTTACTTGGATATGCGGGGGCGCTGACAATGTGTCCAACGCGCTCAGGGATGATCCGAATGTCGATGAAAATACTCGCTTGAGGAACAGGATTGCCGAACTTGAGAGCCTCGTCCGCGAGCTTCGAGGTGAGCTACTTCGTCCTGGGGAACCCTTCGACACCATATCCCGCGCACGCTCTCCGCGCGCCCCCGGCGGCGAGCGCCGCCAACTCCGCGACATCTTGCGATGTTGGAACTCAATGGGCTCTGAACCTTGACACTGACGCCGTGTTCTCCCCCAACAGGCAAGCCGCACCCAAAGTGGGCGGAACCCAATTTCTGCGACGGCGACGCGAACGAAAAGTGGCATTCACGCTCATCCCGTCGACTCCAGTACCAAAAGTCGCCCCGGGAACGACATGAGGACATACCGGGCAGTGGGGGCCCCCGCATGCCGCCTGCTATCAAGACTGAGACGGGGCACGGAGGGGATCCATCCCAGCACCAGCTCTACCGGTTCACACCTTCGCCCCCGCATTCGGGCGTAGATGGCGGTTCGGGGACGGGCCAAGCTTATGGTCTCTATCGAGCCCAACACGGCAACATGAACGGGCACGGTCAGGGTGTGTACTCGCCGACGGACGACGGGTCGTGCTACTCTTCGCCTTCGTCCGCGTCTGTGATGACGTACGGCGAGGCGCGCCATGGCGGCGACGGGTACTACCACGACCACCCGCAGCAGCAGCAACACCAACATCAGCAGCACCAGCAGCAGGAGTACGTGCCGCACCCGCATACACACCAACACCAACATCAGGGGCAGGGGTGCCCGTGCGTGACGAACCCCGCGGCGGGGAACGCGCTCATCGGGCTCACGAACCAGCTCCAGGCGACACTCGCCCTCCTCCGCCAGCTGCCCGAGCACGGCGGCGGCCCGCGCCAGGCGTCGGCATGCGTCATCGTGCGGCGCGTGACGGAGCTGGACGACATCATGCAGTGAGTTATTCTTCCCCCCGTCGTCGTCCCCCCTTCCTTCTCTATTCCTGGACACCTTCTTCCCCGTCGTCTCCCGTCTTGCCTTCTCTTCCTCTCGTTCCCTTCCTGTTCTGGATCATTGCATCGAGCTGACGAAGCGCGCACCACAGCGGGAACCCGCCCGGAACAGGCAGCCTAGGAGGTACTGCCGGAGGCTCCTCGTCGTACGAAGCGCTCTCGACGCCGACTGAGACCGAGCTGAGCATGTCCCCCATCTCGACGTCGAGTCAGTCGAGCCTCGGGGCTGCTGCCGCCGCCGCGGGGGGCTCGACATTGCACGAGCAGTGGCCAACCGCCTCGACCGCGTACGACTCGTATTTCCCCGTTGCCGCGACGCAGGCAGAGCATGCCGCCGCCGTCTTCCATAAAACATATCACATCACCTGAAGAGAGGTGGACTGTGTTCCTGTCCAGTCCCTCTCTTACTCGCCACAGCCACAGCCTGTCTGCGCCTGGCCCTCCCGTCTCTCATGGTTCTCTATATGGTCTATCTTTCTATGCTGCGGACATTCATGGACACTCGCTCGCTGCGCTCCTCACTATTGGTGAATCTCACTCGGTCTATCTCTCCCCCCTTTTCCGGCTTGTTGTTACCCATATACCTCGGCATCGTGGATCAGGCGGTTGTATTTATCATATGCATATGTAGCAGGCCATCGAGGGCTCTGCCCCTTTGCCCCACTTGTACACGTACACTATCCGCGTCGCCTTTTGTTTTCCCGTGTAGCAATTAGTAGCGTAACGTTCGTATATAATCACCGGTCGGAATACACACACACACACACAACGTCGATCTGTTTCCGTACAGTGCATAATGCACAATACACAAGCACCGCGTGTCCCTCTCGACACTCGTTCAACGTCGACCCGTTCTCGCTCCACACTTCGCCGCTGCATCCCCCACAAAAAACCGCGTTCGCGCCTACTGAGCCCATGGAACACACGGCCCACGGAGACGCGGTGACACATAAATTCCCCGTTGACCCACCTACACGCCCGCCTCCAGAGCCAATGGACGGCCAAAAGCCAATAGGTGTTGCAGCCGCGTCCGGGTCGACGCGGCAGATGGACCCTCGAGGGCTCACGCAGGCTGGATTTCGAAGCGGAAGACACGATCGTGGCCTGCGAGATCTCGCTTGACGACTCGGCCGTGCTCGTCGAGGGCCCAGACGTCGCGCTCAATGAACGTCGCGCTTCCGTCTCGCCGGATCAGGATCACCGTCGACAAGCGGGTGCCGTAATGGACTTTGGAAGCAGGGGGCCCCATGGGCGTGAGCGTGGGCGTGGATGCGGACGTCGATGTGGAGTCGCTGTCGTCTTCCTCCGCGGCGGCGGCGGCGGGAACGAGTGCGGCGGGGACTTGGTTCGCGTCGAGGCGGAGAGACACAGGCTCCACCTGGATCGTGTTGCGCAGCTCGGAGCGGTCTAGGGGCGCGTGCTCGCTCTTCCAGCTTGTGATCCCAGACGGGGGAGGTCGATAGCGTGATAGAATGGAACAGAATGGACCGGCAGACGGTCAGCGTGGGCCGGGTCGCGTACGGAAAGACGGCTCGGGAAGTGGGAAAGGAGAATACAAGCCGCAAATGAAAAGAGACGGATGCAGAAGGACGTAAGTGGCGAGAAACGAAGGGATGGCGAGAGGAGAGGGCGGAAGAAAGGAAAAGGAGAACGAAAGGAAGGAGGAAAGAGGACAAGGTTGCTCACGTTAGAAGCGCGAATAGCCGCTCCACGATCTCGGTCTCTGTAGCGTCCTCCTGCAGCGCGGCCAGGATGTCACGCAGGCACTGCCTCCCGTGCTGCACCTTGGGCCACTCGCTCGCGCCGTGCTGGTCGACGCCGTTGGACATGCCCCCGCACCGTCGTTCGTCCTCGGTCAGCATCCGCGCCGTGATCTTCCCGCCCCCGCCAGAGTTGGTCAGGAAGGCGGCGTCCAGCGAGAGGCGCCTCGGCCCGGACTCGCGCGCAGACGCGGGGGTGAGCACGAGCAGGTTGAAGCCCGCGTACGCGCGGTCGCGGTTCTCCTCGAGAAACTCGTCGATCTCGGCCTGCAGCTCAGCCTTCGGCACTTGGGGCATCAGAAAGGACTGGGTGAGGTCCCCTCGGGAGGAAACGTACTTCCGAGGGGGCTCGGTGATGTTCGTCCTGTTCAGAAACGTCACTTTCAGTATACCGGCTGATAGCACGAGGCTGGAGAGATTGGGTAATTGTGACACACAGAAGAGCGACTCTGCCAGTCCGACTGACCCCGGCCCAGGTCCCGCCTGCGAGCAGATCGCGGCCAGAAAGAACGCTGCCTGCCCCGCCCTGATCGGTCGCGATTGGTCCGAATGAGTGCCAGTGGGCGGGAGCAGTGGGGCGAGCCAGGAACTCATCACGGTTACTGCATAGTATTCTGGAGAGAGCGTGAGCAGGGCACCGTCCAGAAAGTAGATGCTTTGCAGCCGGAGCTCACAGAGCGTAGTCTGGATGTTCAAGAGCCCAGAAGCCGACACACATCGATTAGATTGCGATGAAAGCCCAGGGACGAGGAAGGTGTGCGGGTGCGGACAAAAATTGAGTGAACCCGGACGCGTTCTACAGGAAAGGTGAGCGGAGAGGTGCAAACCACTGTTCCTCTTCCTCGGGAGAAGTGCTGCGGGCGATCGCGGCCAGAAGAGCGACCGGTGAATGCGGACGATGAGCACCAGACAGCAAGGTGTGGGTGTCACGTACTGATTGGGGTATAGGAGAGGTTCCAGTGAGAGGAACAGCACTGACAGAATGGCAGATTCGCAACAGAGCAGACCGGTGCGACCTGACAGACGGGAACTTGACTTGACCGGGGGAGTGTAGCAGAAGCCTGTCAGGAGCTTCACCGATGAATTAGAACACATCTCGAGTTCGATACGAGACGGCGGGTGGCTCACTGGACCTGGCCAGAGTGCTCGAAGGCCGAGCGTGAGTCTGGGTTCGGACTTGATGCAGTTGAGGCCGTTCGCGTTCTGGCTGTAGAACACACGTGAGCAAACATGGACGAGTGTAG
This sequence comes from Coriolopsis trogii, assembly GCA_020543525.1. NCBI lineage: Eukaryota > Fungi > Basidiomycota > Agaricomycetes > Polyporales > Polyporaceae > Coriolopsis > Coriolopsis trogii. Next base: position 1,148,370 of record JAHYIO010000023.1, on the reverse strand, counting down.
CCAACAGCGAGCGCCGGCCAATCAGGGCCAGGCGTCTGCACTGCCGCGTTTGGACAGCACGTGCATGCTGTCTCCGAGGTGGTGTGCTCACTTCCTCTGCTTGAGGTTCATTCATCCACACGCCTCAACCACGTCTTGGTACGGAGCGTCATCCAATTGGTGCTGGGCTTGAATCCGTCTGCTGTCTTGTCTTCTAGTCTCACTTCCGTTCTCTTCATTCATCGCTGCTTCTCACCTTGTTCTCCTCCGCCGACTGCTGGGGCACTCAGTTCCGTTTAACAGGTCATGAAGCCCACCACTCACCCCCTAGTTATCCTCGATAACGGCGCATCGACTGTCAAGGCTGGCCTTCTCGGCGTACACGACACCCACCCTCGGTCTGACCCCATACCGTACCCTTTGATCGTCGCTCACCGTCTCTCAGGCTTGTCCCGAATGCCGTCGTTCGAGCAAAGGCCGAGAATGCCACCTACATCGGACATGAGCTGACCAACTGTCGGGACTTCACCTCCTTGCGTTTCCGTCTCCCGTTCGAGAAGGTCAGTCCCCGCCGCATCAACAGCCTGCACAGCCCACAGATACCTTACAGCTCTCAGGGTTTTCTCGTTGACTGGGATGCGCAAAAAGCTATATGGGACGGTATCTTCTCTAGCCAGGTCTTGGCGGTCAGTATATCTGTCGATCGTCGCGTCACGGTCGTGACAATCCCCCGAATATGGTTTGAATGATATGTCTCCTTCAGGTCAACACTGCGGAGTCGTCTCTGTTGATCACAGAACCCTATTTCAACTTGCCAAACATCCAGGATGTTTACGACCAATTTGTGTTTGAGGAATATGAATTTCGATCCTATCATAGATGCACCCGTGCGCTCATCCTAATCGCTCAGACTGACTCAGACTAACGCCTTTCTTCGGATCGTTCCTTGCACAGCGGCCTCACTTATCCCCTACGGCCATCTGTTGGATAAGCCGGATTTGCCACCGCCCGAGTGCTTACTGGTCATAGACTCAGGGTTCAGCTTCACGCACGTCGTTCCCATTATCAACGGCGCAGTCGTCTGGGATGCTGTCAAGCGGTCTGCCACCTGCCCTTGCAGCTTCCTGATCCTCGAGCGCCGCCGCTGACATAGGCTTGTCGTCAGAATCGACGTCGGTGGGAAGCTGTTGACCAACCAGCTCAAGGAAACCGTCTCCTACCGCCAGTGGAACATGATGGAAGAGACGCACATCATGAACGAGATCAAGGAGGCTTGTTGCTTTGTCTCCACGGACTTTTCCACCGACCTCGAGACATGCCGGTACGTCGTTCCACGCCGGGCACGGGCAGACGCTGTGATGTCCGCCCGCGTTCATTCATGTGCGTGTAGGTGTGAGAGCTTAACGGAGTGCCCTCTTTTCGCTACCCTGCATGCTGTCTGCCTGCAACTCCTTGCTTCTCGGGATGGGCTTCCTTCCAGCGCGCGCCCGTCCAGGAACCCGATAGTTCAGGAGTATATCTTCCCGGACTACGCCGCCAACAGACCCGGCCGGGTACGTAACCCTGGCGAATCGCTGCCCGATGGCTCCCAAACCCTGACGATGGCCAACGAACGGTTCTCGGTCCCAGAGATCCTCTTTCGTCCGTCCGACATTGGTGAGCTGTCGTTTCCCTTCTCCGCTCTACGGTGGTGGCACACGGTCGCTCGGACGCTTTGCTGACGGGCTCGCACCCTGCCTTGGGCTTCTTTGTGAATTTGTAGGCCTCGACCAGGCAGGGCTCAGCGCGACGGTGGCGGCGAGCATAGCGCTCCTACCAGAGGATCTGCGAGGCATGTTTTGGGCCAACATCGTTCTCGTCGGCGGGAACACCGCCATGCCTGGCTTCCGCAACAGATTGTGAGTGGCCTCGTCCCGTGTTTGGCCCATCTTTCCTCCACATACCCCACATTCCACACAACCCGACCGCCTACAGCGTCCGACCTACCCTTGAGTCGGTTTGTGCTGACCTAGAACTTACTCGTTGACCGTGATCCCCCGTCCTGATGCCCTTCCTTCCTTCCTTTTCCGTCCATTCCTATTCCTTCTTCTCCTGCCCCCATCGGAACTACTGACCAGCCGCTAACGCGCACGACACACACTTGACAGGCTGTCCGAGCTGCGGTCGCTTGCGCCCATCGAGTGCGAGGTTCTCGTGCACGCGTCTAACGAGTACGTTTCCCCCACTCCTCTCGTCATCCTTTTCTTTTCCCTATCACCGTCACGCTCGCTTGTCCCCACGCGTACGTACGCGGATGCGGTCATGCGCCCATTCCGGGACGCTCTGCGGCTCGTAACGAAATGCTGCTTGCTGGGCCCGTATTCGGTCGCGAGCACGAACCGTCTCCCGTCGAGAGTACTATCTGTAATCGTGTTACGGACCCTGGGTTCACAAGACAGCACAGAGCTGACTCTCTCCGCCACCTTTCCGTTCGTCAGGCCCGTTCTTGAGGCATACCGCTCGGCCGTCGCCTTCGCCCGCCGGCCCGAGTTCGCCCAATGCGTCGTGACGCGGGAAGAGTACCAGGAGATGGGGAGCAGCGCGTGCCGGCGCAAGTTCAGGGACTGGAAGCCGCAGCCCAAGCCCGCCGCGGAGAGCGCGAGAGAAGGCGGTGGCGGCGAACGCCACCCGAAGAGAAGGGCGAGCACGAGCACAGGCAGGCGCGCGGGTGCGGGCGTCGACATGGACATTGACGAGGAGGACGAGGATTCGGACGGGGATGGGCGGGAGAGTGTCCCTCCGCCGCCGACGTCGACGACGAAGAAGCCTGGGCGTGGGAGGGGGCGGGGAAGGCCCAGGGGGAGTGCTGCGTCGAAGCGGTAGCTGGGGTGGATTCTGGCGCGCGCCGGGCTCGGGGGACGTGTGTGTTGCGCGTTGCACGATGCATTGTACGCGCGCGGACACCCTGTCTACCTATGCATTGCTTCACACGGGACGCGCGTCGGTCCATGCTCGCGCGCACGGCTCCAGCTTCGAGCTTTACGGCCGTTCAGCGAGAATGAATATGACTGAGTTCGAACGACGGGGTCGTGCGTGTCCTGTTTCTTTGTTTTTCACATGTTGTAACATGAAGGAGTCTCAAGCCGTTCTTCGTCTGCCTTACTTGTGGTTTACTCCGACATATCAAATGAAGCTCGTCCCGCCGCGGCGTTCGAAAAGGCGAACTTCCATCGATGAGTTCCATGCCGCTCACATCCAGCCGCATGCTCGTAAAGACGATTAGAGCTCGGCGCGCTCCACCCCAACATGACTCGGACGACGGACACCGCAGGGTAGAATCCGAGACTGGCGTCCACCGACGCGGGCAGGACATTCCTTTCAGTCAGCGGTTACTCCATGCATTGTAATGTACATGTAAAAGAAGCTTCTTCGTATACGATGCGCGCCCCTCTGCACCTCGAACTCCGAGCACTCCGACCGCGGTATTGGGTTCTCGATATCGTCCCTCCGCCGACGGGATCCTTGTGCCGTGCATTGCACTATGATAACCCGTCTTAAGCGCCTCGAGCTCTGTGTAGGTGGAAGCGCCTGGGCGCGTACAGGTACCCCAGTATCAGTCTTCGTCCATAGCCTGGTCTTCTTCTGAGTTGCCGTCAGGAACCACAGATAAATTTTCTTCAGCGTAACCCCTGATTTCTTCAATCAAGCTGCAGAACAAGGCCACCTCGTGAGCACTCCTGTCACACATATACCACACTATCCAGAAGGACTGGAGACACCCAGCACGAAAAGCTTCCGGCTACTCACTCGTAGACTTCGTTCACAAATTCCGCCGGGTCGTCATTGTGGCCCCCGCGGATGTCCCGCCAGACAGTGGCAGGGAGCGGCTCGCTCGGCACCTGCATTTTCTGCAGCACGATGTCCGGGTCGGGCACCGTCAGCAGTGTCGCAGCGTCGGCCAATATCAGGTCCTCGACGTGGTTGTATTCGTCCTCGTCCATCTTGAAGCCGAGTTTCGAGTCCACGAAGCGCTCCACCGATATCCGCGTCCCGTACGACGTCCACTGTAGCCGGTTTGGGAACGGGAACAGCGCCTTCGTCTCTATCGGCGGCCGCTCCTTGCGGTCGAGCTTGCCGTCGTCGTCGTCGGCCGCCCCGCCGTCGCCCTTGCGGTAGTACCGGTCAAGGTTGTCGAAAGGGAGGATTGGGATCACGTGCTTTTTGGCATGCTCCCCCGGCGGGGGTTGGTTTGACACGAAGTAGACGACGAGCACCTCGTCGCGTCCTTCACCACCGTCTTCCTTCGGCTTCAGCATTGATTCCACAACGAGCCCGAGGTAGCGGCCGCCGTTAAACCGGAGCATCGCCTGCGCCTCCCTGGAGGTTGGGGTATAATGGTTCGCGATTGGGATCATGTCCAGCTGAAAGGCAACGAACATGCCAGGCAGGATGCGCCACGCTTCAGGGGGTAGTGTGTCGGGGCGGTTGGAATAGTCCCATGAGGGACGCCGTGATTGGGATGTTCTCGGCCGTTCGGGGAGAACCAGAGATCCGCACCAGGACAAAGTTGGAGAATGCATCTCGTAGTCACCCGCTGATGGGCATGCACCAGGGCTGATTGCACGCGCTTGAGATAGATCCAAGGGAGGAACGGGGCAAGGTCGCATCGTACAGAGCTGAGAGAGAGCTGGCAGGATGTGATCGAGTGGTTCTGAATGATTGCAAGTAGCAGGAACAGGAACGAGAGATGGAGAAATGCAAATCAGGTAACGAAAGTACCTTGACATAAGCCTTTATACCTCCAGAGCAGTGCTAGTGCCCATTGTCCAAGAGTCAAAGCCCCTGAGCTTTAGCTTTGACATGGGCTACCGACAATTGGCAGGCATTGTATTGCTGTCAACGTCTCTTGTCAGGACAATGCGCTTTGTTGATCCGAGTCCTGAGTACTGTAACAGCAATACACAGACAGTGAAAGCATGAATAGAAATACACGTATCGTATATGGCCCGTCCGAATGCTGATCACGAAAAGGATATGTCTACGTCGCCTCTCGCTCCATGCGCCGCCGTTTCCGTTCCTGTTCCTCAAAGATGAGTCGCTCCGCCGCGGACATCGGAGCGTCCCGCTTCTTTCCGTGAGTCTTCTCTGTGTCTGTCGAAGTAGAGACCGAGGAGGACGTTGCCGTGGCTTGCTTGAACACGTTCGGTCGCTTGAGGGGATTGGAAGCTTTCAGAGGGTTGACAACGGGTTTCAGAGGATTGAGCTTGATACCCGCCGAAGGTGTAGCAGTAGACGACGCTGCCGTCTTGGGAGCGAGTGATAAGACGACCTTCTCAGTCTTCTCGTCTCGCTTCAGGCCCAATTCCTCTGCTGGAGGTGATTGTTCAGGTTTGGATCCGGACGCTTCTGCCTCGGCCGCCGCGCGCTCGATCTGCTCTTCGATGAGCATACGCTCGCGTTGCTCATCCGATACCGACATCCGTTCTTTCTTCATGGAAGCTTCCTGCAAAGTCGAGCGAATGAGTAAATGCCGATCAGACTCAGAGCGAGCTGGTTCTCCGGCAGTGTACAATATTGCCACGGCTTGTCCAGAGGGGATTAGCATAGCCATACCGATCTGAAGGCGACAGTACACCATCCAGTACACCATACCCTGACCGTGACATCCCCGCACGCGATATCACTTCCCTGCAAGTCAGAGCTCGGCATCTTGATTTATCCGGCCATGCGTACGATGATGCCCGGATGTGCCTCGCCGTGTGGCCAAAGTAGCATGGCGGAATCGGCCTTCCATGCAAGGACCCGCGTCCCGACGGGCAACGCTACCGACAATACGGTAGCCACTAATCGGAGCACGACGACACCAACCGTGCATGATAGTCTTATCGTCGTGCTCCGATACTTGCCGTGTGCCTCCAAAACTATCCAACCTCCGGGAATTCGGCCACAAACGAAAGGGAAGAGTAGTACTCACTTGCTTCGCCAGAGCCTTCGGACTATTGTCTATCCAGGCGATAAACCAACCCTTCTCGGTCTCATCTACCCGCGCGACACCGGTCCTTCCCAGATGTTTGACGAACTCCGTCAGGGTGACCCATCGAGTTGCGTTCATGTGAAGGTGGTTCTTGTCTTGGATGAACTCCTGGTATACGTTGTTCGCCTTCACCCGCTTGGTACCAAAACGACGGGATAAGAGCTGAACGAAGTCGTGCTGGAACTGGGCTGAGAAGTCCGCTATGTGCTTCCCTGCGCTCTCGCCGACAACGAGCATCTGCCGGAGGTGTGACTCGGACTGGGTGTGACATTTGAAGCCGTTCTCGTCTCTGCATTGTTTCTGGCATATCTGACAGTACCAGCGGAGACGCTGAAGTCCCTTGGACTTCATCTTATTGGCCAGGTACTTCGGGGTACCGACTGTGAAGAGGATGAGGTCATGGATGAGTAAACAACATGCATCAACTCACCTTCTGCGCGTGGCATGTTGGCAGCAAGGAAGAGGGTAAGTGTTAGAGAGCGAGGGGTAGAGCTGCCTGAGCAGAGACGGTGACGAGATAGTCGTGGTCGACGTTTACGATGGCGGAGACAGCGCGGAGCAGGTGTACACTACGATACAAGCCTGCTGACAAAGCATCAGTAACTTCAATCTCCGTTTTTTCGGCGCGGCCAATATAGCCCCGGTCAGTGAGCTCCGACTAAATAGTAATACGGTTGTGGCGCAGCGATCTAATCTCTGGACGCGTCGCGTCGCGTCCACTATATCTTGTCGCGTCTCTCCATCCACTGTTTGCTCGTTCAGATGGCACCAGACTTGAAACCTATAGACCCCAAAGCGCAAAGGTGGGAACCCACCCCGGATCCTAGTGACATTATCGTCCCGGGCCTCGACACCACCGCTCCGCCGTACGACCAGATCGAGCAGATCGAACAGCTCATTACGATCAAGCTGCAGGTCCATTCAATATTGCATTCGCTAAAGCTCGTCTACTAACCCCCGCGTAAAGAACATAGACGCGAACTTCTCTAAAATCCAGAATGTGATGGCGAGCAGGATACTACCAGCGGTGAAGAAGTATGCAGTAGGAACTGAACCAGTGCGAGAGGCAGCCAAGGTGTGTCTTTGCCTCTCTTTCGCGATACCTTGAACTATCATTTGACCGTCTCATGTTGCTTCATCCCATGCGGGAACTCCCTCCTGTCAGTTCTGGACAACCTTTTACGAGCAAGCGGCTCAGATTCGCATACCCACATATGAGGATTACAGTGCCGCACAAGAGGAGGAGGACACGGAGACGACACAGACAGAGTCAGAGTCCGGGACAGAGGAGGCATCTTCACACCACGATTCCGAGTCGGAAGTCGGAACTCCTCAGGTCAACCGAACGCTCAATGCAGATCGTACTGCGTCCGATGTATCCTTCGCCCCCGGCCAAGCAGTATCCTCCACACCGGCCACAGTGTCACGCGCGCGGTATCAGAATCCTCATGACAGCTTTGCCAGTCAATCTTCGGAATCTATGCCTTCATGGAGCGGCTCCCTCGACCCTCCTCTCTTACAGCTCAATCGCGAGATCCAAAGCCTTGCCGATGGTCATTCTGCCATTGTAGCGGATGCTACAGTGCAGTCAGAGGGAGACGACGTATCAGATGACCTAACTAAACGCGCCATCTTGCCCGAGCCGTCCAAGCATGAGCCGTCGACGCGTTCCTTCGACAAAGGCAAAGAACGGGAAGGCCCTCAAGCACTCTTGCATAACGTTCTCCGTCGTAACGCCAACTCCTCCACCGTCACGGCCAGTTCTAGTCGAACGACGTCTCCGCTCAAGTTCAAACCGAAGACCCCCGCCAGTCTAAAGACACTCAACCCCTATCTCCCTCCTGATAGCAACCCGTCCGCATGGAAGGGTGTTGTAGACCTGAAGGACCCTTCTATTGCCAGTCCACAACGCGTGGCCCCGCCCTCCACTATCAAGCTCGCGACGTTCAAACCCTCGACGGCGATCGGCATAGCGCGAGCGAAGACGAGAACACCGCCTCCGAAGGAGGACGACTCTTTCGACGAGAACTTCGGCATGTCCCCGCCAGTCATGACGGATTACGCTCGACTGCCGAAGCTCGGACGGACGCCTCGGAAGGAGGCCGCGGAGCGAATCATGAAGAGTTTGGTGGATGTCGAAGAGCGCGGGGTGTTTGGACCAGTAGGAGCGGCGGCACAGCGAGCCACCGGTGCTGGGAGGGCGAAAGCTCCTGGTACAGGATATGGCACGGAGAGCAGTATGAGCTCTATGCCTACACCGCCCTCTATGACGCGCTATACACGACCCTCATATGCCCCTCATGCGGCCTCCGAAACCAGCGGAAGCGTGGTGGACGCAAGTCTAGACAGCATTATGCGTCGCGTAGGTCTCAACGTATCTTCATACGGCGCGAGGTCGTCCACCTTCGCGCCACCGCCTGCAGCGGCCCCCGCTCCTCCTCGAGCACCCGTGTTCAGCAGCATCTCGTCCGCCTCATCACTGGGCTCGATGCGCAGTACAGCGTCCTCTACACGAGTCTTCCACCCTCCGCCTCCGCCACCTCCTCCGGAACCCGAACCTGTCGCTGCAACTCCTCAAGCTCCCCTCTACGACCTCTACGATAACGAGGTCATCGGGCAAGGGCCCAGCGACGCGGACGACTCAATGGATGATTCGTTCGACTACGACGAGGACGCCGGGTCAGCGCCCCCCTTCGTTCTCCAGGCAAGCAACGACTCCTTCGACGACGATTCCTTTGATTCCTCCATGGACGACGACGATGACGGCACGGGAACGGGCGCTGGGTTCATTGTCAACGCAGCTGCTGACGACGACTCTTTTGACGACTCCTTTGACGATCCTGCGTACGGCGGCGGAGAGGAAGAGACGGTGTTCGGGGTGCCCCCCGCACAACGCTTGCAGCAGCAGCAGATGCAGGGCGGGCAACTGCGCTTGCTCGGGGTGGACCTGTTGCAGGATACGATCGGGATTGGAGAACAGATGGCGATGGCGGGTAGGGTGGAAGAGACTCCGACACCATGGAATAATGGCAGGGAGTGATTGTGCTGTACTTTTGTACTTAATGTCGTTACATTGATGTTTGTATGCTTTCCAGTGGCCTCGTCGATGGGTCTTGACGAACCCTGCTTAGAATCAAGACTTCGACAGCGTGTTGCTCAGAGCGGCCCGCTCAAGCCGGGTTTGAGCGTGTTCGCGTCGGTCACGTGCTTCCCGCCTCTTGTTCGGCGCCCGTTGTGCGCGGTTACGAGCCGCTGGACCAGGTTTACTTACCCCAGGACTACTGACCTTGACTACTGTGGCTACGGGACCCCGTACTTCCTCCAGCATTGACTGTATTTGACCAACTAAGACTCACATATTCCCTCGATGTCTGCTTCGCTCAGTGAGAAGGCCAAGGGCAAGCAGCGTGCCGTACCAGTGGAGGCACCACCAGCCGAGGGTCCTCCACCATCGAAGGATCTGACCATTCGATTCACGGAGGGCATCCCGGATTTGACTGTGCAAGTGGCGGAGAAGGATACTGTGAAGGACGTCAAAGACAGCGTGCGTGTCCAGTGCTTGCGTCCCAGATTCGGCCTCCTCATTCTGGTTTCAGATTCGCCAAGCACGTCCTGACTTGAAGGACAGACGTCTGAGACTCATTCATGCGGGACAACTGCTGGCGGATAACACGCAGCTATATGCAAGGATAGTGTCTGCGCAACAACGCCGCAAGAAGCCTGCAGATCTCGGTAGCGGTGATGAGGGCGACGATGCCACGGAACATAGTCCAAATGCGGGGCAGACATGGTTGCATTGTTCCGTCGGGCCGCAGTTGAAGGAAGGGGAAGAGGAGGGTGGCAGAATGCAGGTACGTCGTACTGGGTTCGTAGTGTATGCCATGTGATGAGGCCTCACGCCGGTGTACAGACGGCACAGCTCAAGCCGCTACGAGGCTTCGACCGACTCGCTGCGGCTGGGTTCTCGGAGCAGGATATTGCGAACATACGACTGCAGTTCCACGCGCACTCCGCTGGAGACTATCTTGACCATGAGTTTGAGGACCAGGAGGACTGTAAGCATAAGTTCATCTTCCTTTCGATGCTGTGCCTACACTCAGATGATACCTACAGTCGATGAGCATGCCCGTGCTCTTGAGGAACAGTGGATAGATTCCTTGGATGGAGGCAGCAGCGCTTCGCTCGCGAACTCGCAGACGGCAGTGTCGTCCCTCCACAATGGCATCATGCTCGGATTCTTCTTCCCACTCATGCCGTTATTCTTCTTCCGAAACACTAAAACCGCCGTGTTCTGGGATGATGACAGCGAGTACGAGGCTCTGACGCCTTCGGTGTTCTCGTGAGTGCTAGCTGTCTCCAGGGGCGCTGCTTGTGGCTGACATTGTACCACAGACGACGGATGCAGATGGGGATTGTGGTTGGTTTCCTACTGAACGTCCTGTTCGGGGTATGGACGTATTTGCTGTCATCAGCGTGATATCTTGCCACAGATGACACCACCCTTCACGCGTGTGACTAGAGCCTGCTTCAAGACACCGTGTGGTCCGTGGCGGAAACCCTGAACATTACCTGAGGTCAGGTCAGTTCATGTGAGGTAGCAAAGCGCGTGCAACGAATGACTGAAAGCCCATACTAGTCTATCTTTAGCCTTCGCTGTGACCACCCAGTCTCTTTATTGCGAGAGTGGCAGCCCATATCATCTGGGCAGCTTCCGAGCGACACGACGTTGATCTGGCCCCTAGCCTACCACAACATGATGTCGACTTGACAGGTGCCTGTCGCATAGTCATTTTCCTCGGATACAGCAACATGCTTCCACATACACCCCGTTTAACTGAGGTGAACTCCCAGACACTCGCTCGTTTGTGCCACGCCAAGTGTGGTACAAGCCCGAGCCCTACATGCCACATACTGCACAACGATCCATTTTCACAAGGTAGAACTGTCAGATAGGAAAGCCTTCTCAGTATGGGAGATCTGTCAGTTAATGGCTACGCCCCCCTTGTCATCATTCGCGGGGCCTGTCTCTTGCACTGGCACCGGTACACACTTGGTATATGTAGACAAAGCGCCTCACGTCGGCAACGCACTTCTTCCCATGCCCTCGCTCATATGCCCTCTCGCTCTCTCCACGCTCCTTACGTGCCTCGCTCTCTTCGCCCACGCATTCGATGATACTGACCCGCTCATCCAATACTCCGGCGCATGGGTTCGAAATCCGAATGGGATTAACCCACTCAATTGGGGTAATTCCATCACCTACTCGGACGTCCCTGGTGCGACAGCCACAGTCGTGTTCACGGGTGAGTCCAGTGGCACAAGCAGGGCCGTTTGTGTCCGACACGGAGTTTTTGCTCTGGCTGAGGACGGACTGAACAGGGATAGGCGTCACGGTTGTGGGGGCCTTCGAGCGCACCGGAACTTTCATCATGAAGTCCCAGTACGTCGTCGATGGAGGCACACCTTGCATATTCCAACCCGCGAGCGAAGTGGGACCGCCACAATACCGTCAGCTATTCTATGATTCCGGAGCTCTACCGGAGGGAAAGCATACCTTGGTCATCACGAATCTAGGCAAAGAATTCTGGCTGGACGAGATCAATACGAAAACAGCGCCGACATCGACAACATCGATATCCCAATCGCAAAGCACGTCGTTGTTGACTACTCCATCGTCGTCCAGTCAGTCTACTCCTGCCACCAGTGTGGGTGGGACTCCCTCGAGCCCGCTGTCCCCGAATGCACCCCTCACGACAGTCACTGCCGGCCCCTTGGACACCCAACAGAGCTCCACGAACGCCGCTCCTTCCGCACCCGACAGCACACATCTCACGACAGCTTCGAATCTGTCCTCAGTCGGCTCATCAACGGGCAGCACTACTAGCGTCACTCCCCCGACTACCCAGCAAACAGCGGGGGAGCACCCCGTTGTCGACAGAACGTCCTCGCACATAGGCGCCATCGTGGGTGGAACTGCTGCAGGACTGGGAGTCCTCCTCCTTGCTCTCTGTGCTTTCTGGTGGTTCCGTCACCGTCAGAGAACGAATCGCTCCGAGCTTGGTCCTGAGACTATCACAACATTCTGTGAGTATCGAACCTGATCAAGTATTGTGTTGGTCACAGTGCACTCAACGGCAGGCCGCAAGTGGACACGTATGAGACGCAACCTGTGTCTCCGGCATCTGGGGGATATATCAGCGGGAAGAGGCGACGATCAGGATCACCTCCTTGGCCGTCAACAATTGTCTCGCCGACCTCCGGCTCGTCGACTGGTCAGGAAACATTCGCCGCGTATAGCAGGGGAGGTGTATAACTCAATATGGCTTATATCCACCCCCCGAAGCGTTGACGTCCCACGGCACGTCTGGAACGGCACGCAGACGATCGCTGGATGGAGGTGTACGGATTGCAGGAGGTCTTCCAGGAGAAGACATGGACGAGATGCGGAGCGAAGCGTCCACGCTTCCGCCATTGTACTGTGTTGACCCTCGAGGAGGTAGGATCTAGAGCCACTCCCGATGTGTTTAGAGTCCCACGACACCTCTGGCTCAGCTCTCAAGCATTATTCTCACCAGATACTATCACGACCTTTTGTACAAATGCACTGCACACTGATACATTGCAAACCTCACTCTCGGGGTGTCTTGGCATGTATCTCGATACCCTCAATACTAGTCTCACTACCTGGAGACATTTGTACCATCACGTCTAGATGGACGCCCTACCCCGGGGCTCAAACGGCAGCAACAACGCGATGAATCCAGCCACAACAAACATAGCACCCGCAACATACACAGGAACCGAGGTCGTCAAGTCGGCATATAGAGTGATCAGCGGCGCCTGCAGGTCGTTAGCTTCGGCTCTCGGCCCAATCCAAGTCCCAGCTCAATCGAGATAGCGACTCACTATGAGACCGAAAACGTTTGTCACTGCGGAGACAAGCGCATTTCCAGTTCCCCTGTCCTTGCCAGGAAACACCTCGGGCGAGACGGCATAGAGTGCGGCGTACATGACGTTGTTCGTAAACGTGTATGCGCAGTTCCAACCCAGAAGCACGTTCGACGTCCGCGCTGTCGTGCTTGCAAGGAGGAAAACACCAGTAAGGGCTGTACGTATGTGATCAGGGAACAGACTTCTTCAGTCGTTACAAAAGTACGTGCCTGTGGATATCGCCAAGGTTCCTTTGCGTCCCAAGTATTTCTGGTCGACCATCCAGCCCACTAGGAGACATCCAGGGATGCCTAAGATACTCAGTATTACTTGCTGTATGCATGTATCGGTCAGGAGAATTAGTAAGTATTACGGGTAGCGTGCCTCTCACGTTTCTGTACGTGATGTTCAGAGAACCGTCCCCGAAGTCTGCACCTCGGCTCTGTAGGCTGGTCATATCTTCAGTTGACCGATGATCGATGCCTAAGGCCTGTATACTTACAAGACCGTCACAAATCCATTATACCTATATGAGGAAAGCAATGCGTTAGACGTCGAGTAACACGGACGTATACGTACATGTTGAATCCTAGACCGATGAGGGCTGTTGAACTTGTCAGACATCATGAAGCCGCTCGAGATATGCATGCGTACCCCAGAGGACCATCAGCAGGCTCGTCGAATATGCCATCTTCTTTGTTTTGAACAGAGCACCAAAATGACCCGCGTTGACAGACGCCAATTTTCTAGCCAGGACACCTCCGGCAGTACCTCTGATCGTCGGGGCAGAGCCATCCACGTCCTCCAGCATAGCCAGAGTCAAGCTGCTCATCTTCCCGTTATATCTGGCCACGGCATGCACGACCGCCACCGCCTCTGCATCCCGTCCGCGTCCGATCAGGTACTTCGGGGACTCGTACAGATGGAAAACGAAGAAACGAAGGACGAAGAGGATGAGCATCACGCCACCCAAGGCCCATACGCTGTATCGCCAACCAAGGTTATCTGAACGAGGACAATCCGAGGCATCTGTGCACGACAGATTGGCAATGAGAGGCCATGCGACCTGCCACGAACCGGCAATAGGTGCAGAGGTGAGACCGTGTGTAGCGCGAGCCAAACAGGGGACTTACGAGACTGGCAAAAAGTTGCCCGATCGCCCACCAGATAGACAGCACAGCGAGCAGCGACTGGTGCGTAGCCGGCACAAACTCGAGGAAAACCGCAGAGTCGACAGGCAGATTGCCGCCCGCTCCGAGGCTCCACGCCGCTGTAAGGCCACAGAGTGCGATAGGAGTTGGTGCGGCCCCGGCGGCGAGCGCGAAGACCCCAGTTATGAGGAGTGTCAGGTTGAACGACCATCTGCCCGATGCCAAAAATCAGTATATGGATGGCGCGCGCGATTCACTTTACAGAGCAGAGAATGTCACCGCACGCACCTACGACCCCAGACGTCGCATCCTATTCCCCAGAAGAGGGCACCGACCAAAAGACCTGTGTTCTGAGACAGGATGATGAACGGCCCTTGGAACCCTGCGAATTCAGTGGTGACCGGATTGATGATGAGGCCCGCAAGTGTCTGAAATGCAGAGTAGGAGTAGAGCCATGTTCAGCCGTCCGCAAAGTACCCCAGCTTGGACTTACAAGCCACACGTTATCTCTGTGTACGCACGGTGGTATGTGAGGAGGCACCCAATACATCAACGTCTGACTTGCACTCACGCGAACCAGCCGAATCCAGCGATGAAGAAAAGCCACCACTATTGAGAGATCGTCCAGTCAAAAGTCCAAGCCTAACGTCAGTCGCCAAAAATCGTACCTGATATCTTCCCATCCCCATCTCCTGGAAGGCCGCGTTCAAAACTCGAGCCTTAGCCTGATATACCGGATCCACCACGTTCGCATCTTCCCCATCGAATATATCCTGCCTATCCAGGTGCTCGTACACCTTTGTCTCGACTTCCGGTGGGTACTTTGTGGACGTCGAGCGTTTGAGCGTGGTTCCGTCCATAACGGCGTCTACACATAGTACAGGGGAAAGCGACATAACGCCAGATCTGGGTGAGACAATGAGGGAGGTAGAACTTCGTGAGGATGCAGAAGAGAAGAGGTTCTGAGCAATGGCAGCACAAGGCGACGAACCTCTAATGAGGAGGGATCCTTGATGAGCTATCCTCACCGTCCTAACAGCACACCGCAGTTCGGTATCAGCATTCGAGGGGACTTGTCGGTTTGATGATAGAACATGTCACTTACGGACTTAAAGTGCTTTCATCTTCCTCTATTCCGGCTCAGCCGAGGTCAGCAGGCTTGCTCTTGGGCACGTTACGGATTAGTATGGCGCGCAAGCGGTCAGGATTCAGGAAGTCAGTCCCCCAAGTACAGAGTGGATGGAGTGACGTGGGTGTACTGCCGCCTTATGTGCCGCCAGCCAGTTTCTCAACATTGGAACGATAGCCAGATGACCTGCCAACAAAGCATCTAGAGTTTGGTCATGATCTTGAAGCGTTTTCGAATGAAGAGAGCGAGCGGTGGACTTCGCGAACATGGGGCGTCTAGGCTACATGAATGCGTACCTGGGTGAAAATCACAGATTGCTTTGGTAGAGCAATAGTCAATACAGAACCGTAGATTCCAGTAGACAGTAAACTATTTGTAGGTCTTCATCATGGTGATAGGCTCCCCGCGTTTGCCTCGCCGACCTTCCATAGCCAGAAGGGACCTGTAGTCCGAGATAGGCAACGTGAACAACGGTTCTGTATTCGAGAGCGTGCTAAACTCACCAACAGGGTCATGCCTGTCGTGTAAGACTGTCGTCCACGAGCCGAGGATACCATACTTGGAACGTACGTTCCCAACCTGCACTCCTTCGGAGCTAGAGACACTATGTTAGACATTGTGCAGCTAGGTTGTGAAACCGGGAGCACCAATCTGTATGGCGAGGTGGTCCCTTCCTCATGTTGACCTTTGGTCAAATAAGACAAAGAATTGCCACTCCGCCACATGGTAACTCTATCTTGATTCCATGCAGCACATAGAATGTAACCAGCATGTAACGTAGTACGTGGTCCCTTTACGATGTGACGGATGCGACGCAGCCTTGCAATATTTGGCCAAAGACCCGCATGTGATTAACATGGGATATGGCGTTACACGAAGCAATGCACCTGGTGTAAGAGTACACGTCCACTTACCTCCATATCGCGCTTCCGTTCTCACCCGAAGTCTGCAACGTAGTATGAGGAGGTGCACAAGTCAACCACCGAAAGTCATCGGGAACACTTACGAAATGCCAACGAATCTGGTCATCTGGGGTGACCTTGACATAGCCAACGATCGTGGCCGCACCATCGATAGAGCCGCCAAAATTGAGGCGAGGACGCCCAGGATGGTCGGGGTCGTCTTCTGTTCCGAGAACGCGCAAGTCGACGTGGATGGAACGGAAAACTTCGACAAATTCTGGGTCATCGAATATCTCGGTATGTAACGGGGCGCTGTCGGACGTCTGGATGCGAATGTCAGGATCTATAGACTCAGCGGTTAACAAACTATGAACAACGTGCATTGAAACTGTTATAGACTGGTGGGCCGAATATATCAGTGCCAGCCCTTCGGTGTCAAAGGCATAACGAGGTACCCACTTAACAACTCTCGGTGATCGCAGAAGCAGAACGAACACTGCCACCTGCCGGTAATGCCAGCCCAGTCTTGCACCTCGTCCAAGTCGACCCCTCCCGGAATGACACTCAATGTCCACGGCATGCTCATCGGGTAGAGCGTAAATCCAAGAGGGCCTTCATCTTCAGGGGCCGGCACAATGTGCAGTGACATGACGTGATGGATAGCCTGAACATGCACCCAGTTCACCCGCCCGCTCCCATCCATCATGAACGGCCCAAAGTCATTGTCATACTTGTAATGCCGCATCGCATACACGAACGCACGGCTCGCCGTCCGCGCGCTCGGCTGAAAATCGCGCGCGGTGAGGCCAAAGTAGGCGTGCAGTCGTGCGCGGAGCTGTTTCTCTTCGGGGGAGAGCTCCCACTCTTCGTGCTCGATGAGCGTGCTGTCCCGGAGCATGACCGTAACCCAAGCGTGATTCGGAGAGGGCTCCAAATCGTCCGGGTTGAGCGAGGGTGCAACATTATTGACCATGTCGAGCAGCGTTTGGAGGACTGTGATGCGCTCCTCGGGCCGGCAGGCGGAGACTCTGGTGAGGATGGTGCGGGCGCGGATGATGCGCTGCAGTTGGGTCTTCCAGTCTATGTCTCGGATGGGATATCCGAGGGATGTGCGGCACTTGCGCGGGTCGTCAAACGGCTCCCCGAGATAGAGCTCTCGCCATAGATGTTGATCGTCTTGATGGTAGATGAGGGCATTGAAGTTGCGATTTGTCTGAGCGAGCTGCGCGACATCCAAGGGGTCGAGGAGGAGCAGGATGTGTTCGATGACTTCGACGGGTAGATCTTCTATGTTTACCATTGTTGCGGCTGTCGGATGGTTAGAATCGAACGGTGATTGCCTTTGCATCTCAGTGTCAATAGCGAGCGAAGCGCAGAAGCTATGTACGCTAAAATGTATAGGTAATGGTCTCATACACTCACTGGACTAACGATGTCTACCGGTCGGCCCTGCTCTCCTGATAATCCTCCTCTATCCCCAAACAGTGTTGACGGATTAACTTCGAGGTGCTATGAGAGAGAGAGAGGAGAGAAAGAGCGGCTAGAGCGAGTGGACTGTGAGTGTGTAAGCTTGCGATGAGGTCACCGGCTCCCGGCCCGGTAATCCTTGCAATGTTCAATGCGCGCTTGCACGTACCTGTTGTAGCCGCCGCGTTCACCGTTCGCGCCGCTGCTGAGTCTTGTGGAATTGCTGTATCCCCACTCTGCGTTCCCATAAATCACCAGGAGACCAGACACCCGTCCTGAACACACTACGAAACGCTTACTTGCACGACACGCCTGCGTATCATGAGCAAAGCAGCACCAAAACCCAAACCAGCTCCTGCGAAGGTCCCTGGCATTTACAAGGTCGACGCCGTTCGAGTGAGTTATATACATGCACCCCCTTTAGCATGTACCAACTTCTACGAAGGATGTTGCAGAGTCCCTGAACATTTCAAATCTTCCGGATGCGGTGGCCTCTGCTTTAGCAAGCGACGTCGAATATCGGATACAACAAGTCGTAGAGGTGCGCGCGCACACACTCACCCTCCCATGACCCCTCTCACTCCCTTAGCAGGAGGCAGCACGCTTCATGCGGCACGCGAAGCGAACGACCCTCACCACCTCCGACATTGATAATGCTCTGCGCGTGCTCAACATCGAGCCACTATATGGACATTTTCCACACAACCCGCCCACCTTCCGACGCGCCCTCCCCTTCCCTCAAACGCAAACTGCAGGCTCGGTGTTCTTCGTGGAAGACGAGGAGATCGAGTTCGACCGCATCCTGCGCGAAGAAAAGATAACCATGCCCAAAGGCGTTAGCTGGACCGCCCACTGGCTCGCTGTCGAAGGCGTCCAACCCCTCATTCCAGAGAACCCGCCAGCGGTACCAAAAGATCTTGACGTGGAGGGAAAGCAGCCCTCAACTGTTTTACCAGCTGGTGAGTTCCTTACCTTCCTTTTTACCGACTCCAGCCGACATGTGCGCGTGAAGGAAAACAAACGCAACAACAACCCCTGCTCGTCAAGCAAACCCTCTCGCGCGAACTCAACCTCTATTATGCCCGTCTCACCGCCTCCTTACACCCGTCAACATCAGACCAGCCAAAACGGACAGCTGCGCTCGCCAGCCTGCGGCATGATGCAGGTCTCTCGCCCCTGTTGCCCTACCTCGCGCAGTGGGTCAGCGAAGGAGTCGTCTCGACACTCAAGAATGGTGCCCAGGATGAGAACGACGGGAAGCTGTTGGAGGTCTTTCTCGATGTCATCAGCGCATTGCTCGACAACCAGACGCTCGGGATCGAGCCATACGTACGTTTTCCCTGTCTCTTCCTCCCCTACTTCGTACATCGTGTACTTGTATGCTGAGAAGAAGTCGCGATCAAGCTCCACCAATTCCTCCCAGCAACATTCTCCATCCTCCTGTACTCAACCCTCCCGCCATCGCACGCGACACACCTGCGCGTCACTGCCGCCCAGATTCTTGCGCACCTCCTCACGCATTATTCCATGACGTACCCAGGCTTGCCCATCAAGATCGTCAAGATGCTGATTGTGGGGCTGATTGAGACCAAGAAGCCACGGGCGACGAACGAGGGCGCGATACGTGGGCTCATGGCTATCGGCAAGGAGGCCGTTCGACTGGGGCTTGTGGACCGGCAGGGCGCAAAGGTGGTCGGGGAGAAGTGTATGCCTGGGGAATCCAGCACGCTCGTGGACCTCGTTATGGTGAGTATGTTCGATTGTATATTGCGCATATGTATACTGACCTGTGATATCTTCACCAGGAATGCTTCAGGATGCTGCACCCCCCGTCACAACATCCTGTGCCACTGGATTCCAATTCGGGCGCAGACAGCGCACTGATAGAGGAGCTGCATACCAAGCTTGGCGACTTCTTCGCGGAACGGGTCGTCGGCGACTCTGCCTGGGCAAGAGGGATCCTTTCGGACGATGCCTCAGCTACGCTATGATTCTCCATGTCTTTCTCGGACGTGCTCGTGTATTTCTAGTATTGCTCACGTGTTTGCTCTCGGGACAATGTGCACTTGCTTTGTTGTTGTACTGTCCTGGCTCATTGAATCCCTGGCCGGCTGGTGCGTGTCCGCTCGTGAGGATTGCTCGCTGATCCTCTTGCAGTTCGGGATCATGTCCTCAAATCCATATCCCTTACAATCTGCCTAACATTCCAGACCCTGGGCGACCCGGTAGGTCACGGTCAGTGATTGGAGGTTTCTTCCCGGGATAGCTGATGGTGAGTTTCATTCGGCTGTTTATCGTCTAGCTTCGGGCAAGGTCGTTGGTGTGCCTAGGAAGTCATACCGGGATATCGTGACGCTCAGGTCCATTGTCGGAGGCTTTGGTCACGTTCGTGCATGGGTTTCTCAAGGCGCGATTCGTCAGGAGGTCTATTCTTACCATCCACGCAGTGACGTAACTCATAATCGCGTGGGTGATGCTCACGGTGAGTCTCGGACTGACTGTGAAGTATGCGCTCATCCACAGCTCATTCCTTGCTTCAGGGGAGGCATTCGACATAGTTGTCCTGGACTGAGCTGGAAGTGGTGCGGCTATTGAAGCCGGGTAGAGCATGGCAAGGGTGAGAGGGACCCGAGGCTCATAAACCTTGGAGACGTCTGAGCTCTTCCTTATCCACCCCTCTCCCCTTTGTGCACTCTCCTTCTCACAAGTCATGGCCGAAGGGATCCAAGCCGAGTGTGTCACGGACCCTACTACCTATAGCGGTGTTCCTCTGGAACAGCTCTTCCCCGAGGCGAAGCTCGGATGGCGTGGGTGAGGCTACATCTGAACGCACGTATTTTCCTCTGGTGGACAACGATGACTTATCGCAATATCCCGGTTGCACCAGGTACATTGAATGGGAAGACGCTCCTGAGCGTAAACACATCGCGTCCGAGATCCTCAAGACGAAGCAGTTCACTCCCATCCCAGGCACGTCACCTCAGCTCGCATCGTTTTTGACCCATGCACTCTACTTGTCTCTTACTTTCGCATAAACACAGAGTTCCAGTTCGTGCCGCTTCCCAAGACCAATCCTATTCTTATCGGCCACCGATGGAAAGAGTATCACGAAGCGCTCGGGCTCAAGAACATCGTCGACTTCAGCTGGGAGACCGTCATGAAGGAGAAGCCGGGCATGATCCACGTGCTGGACTTCCCCTACAACGGCGAGACGCCACGCCCGGAGTTGATCAACGGGAAAATCACTGATAACAAGTGGCACTTGTATGTTATCCTCCCTCTCAGCGCGTCGTAGGTGTCGGTACGCGGCAGGAAGCTGACTGGAAACGATTGGTAGTGTGCGCAATCATGGTGGTGTACCAGACATTGAGGAAGATGCTTTCGAGCTCGAGATCGGAGGGCTCGTGAACAAGCCCGTCAAGCTCACCATGAAGGAGCTCAAGGACTCGTCGAGGTTCCCGTATGCGTACTTTCCAGGGGTATAATTTCCGTGCGCTGATGAGCGACTGCTTGTGAACAGCCAGGCCGAAGTGACGGTGACACTGCAATGCAGTGGGACGCGCCGTATCGAGCAGATCCAGACGTATCCAGGTGATGGCGATGAGCTGATTAACGCGGTATGTCTTCCATCGCTCTCGCAGTCCTAACTTGAGTCTGACACGCTCGTCGCTAGCCATGGGGAGAGGGTGCGATGTGCGTGCTGGCTCTCATCCCAGAATACGACCATTGACAAGGGATCCTTAGCGGAACAGCGGTCTATCGTGGCGTACCTCTCAAGAAGGTCCTCAAGCTTGCCTGCGGAGGTATTCTTCCCGAAGCTCAACATCTCGAGTTCATCGGCGCCGACACGTACTTCAAGTACGTCTTGATCGCATTGTGACTCTCGTATATCCTAGTCTCAGCTGAAGTATGCATTGTCAGGAAAAGGAACGTGTACAACTACGCCGTCTCTGTCCCTTGGCGAAAAGTGCGCCAAAACGAGGAGGTGCTCCTCGCGTGGGAGATGAACGGCGAACCGCTTCCCAAAATCCATGGCTACCCACTTCGGGTGGTCGTCACTGGATACATCGGCGCGCGCAGCGCTAAGTGGGTGTACAAGATCAATGCCCTGGCTGAGCCGAGCATGGGCCCCGTCCAGAGCCAGGAGTACCTGTATTACACTCAGCAGGTGCGGCACGGTCGCGCGGGGGTTGAGGTAAAAGGATGTGTGTTCACTAAACATCACGGTCGTGCGATGGCAGATTGGAAAGCACAACGTCAAGTTCTCTAATGGGTTCTCGATCCAAAATATGCCCGTTTCGTGCGTATACATGACAGCCATTCGACCAGTGACTTTCGATTGACCGCTCAAAATGCATCTTCAGGAGCGCGATCATATTCCCTCAGGATAAGGAGACTGTCATCCACGATGGCCAGATTGAGCTGAAGGGTTGGGCGTATAGCGGTGGAGGCAACTGGGTAGAGCGCGTGGAGGTTTCCCCCGATGGGTCGGTCTCCAGCTCGTCCGCCCCGCTCGACCTAGCTGACATCCATATAGCGGTCATGTCTGGTATTCTGTTGACCAGGACGCGATGACAGAGAAGGTGAGCGACGTCATGTATCAATCTAGCTGAGACTGTCCGAGGACCCCTTACCCTGCCTAACGCGTCAAATGCAGCACTACCATGCCTGGCGACTCTGGACGATCAAGCTCCCCGTCGACGCCGAAGGCTGGCTCGAGTTCTGCGTACGCTCCTGGGACTCGTCAAACAACACCGAACCGACATACGTGCGCTCGGCTTGGAAGTGAGTCCCATCGATCATTTCTACCACCTTCCCCCGTTCCACCGCTGCAATTGGTCAGCCTAGCCGTGACCTACTGACACGCCGTACCGTCTTCTTGCAGTTGGGATCTGCACGTCACGTCCTCGTGCCACCGCATCAAAGTCTACAGCGTGAACAAGTCCAAGCCCGCGACGGCGGCGCGACTGAAGGAGATCGAGGCACACGGCGTGGCGTTCGACCCGTTGACGCAACCGATGGAGTGGGAGCTCGAAAGCAAGGAGGAGTATCTGGCCAATGTCGAGAGGCACCCGCGCGAGCCCTTGAACTAGTTGTCGTAGTGCGCGCGCATGCCTCGGGACATATACACGTCCCAGATGCATCCGGCGCGTCCGGTTATGGTCGCAATAGGCATGACAGAATACCGCAAACGCTTCGTAACGGTCATCGTCATCAAGAATTGTCATGTATACGTAGTACATGCAGCCGCCTCTTGGGCTGTGTGCGTGGTATCTCTGGCCCACTATATCTGAGTTCTGTAAGCTGTAACAAGGAGACACAAAAAACTCGTCATTCTTCATCCTTCGTTCTTTGGTTCATGCGCTATATCCGGGGTGCGGAGGTGTAGGAGGAGTGGGGGAATTATGGAAGCAGATGCGGTAAAATGTTCGAACGCGAGAGCAAGAGCGAAACGCGAAAGCCATCAGACGGGAGAGTCAATCGGAAGGTATCGTGTGGGAGGCCGGTACGTCAACACCATGAGCACCGGACGTCTAAGAGGAGGGTGCGGCCGCGTGCTCGTCAGCGGTGCGCATGACCTCCATCAGGAACGTCTGAAGGTCGGGCGTGAGCGCCGTGGTACCAATCTGGTATCCTTGCGCGTTCTTCATTTGGAAGGCTATAGCATTCGTTCATAGTCAGCGACAGGAACGTTGGCAGCGAAAAGGAGCTGCAACTCACTCGTCAGCGCCTGCTTGAAGGTGATGTACGGGTCGACGTTGTCGAGCGGGCTGATGTATCCCAGCTCCTCCTCGATGTCGTCCTCTTCCTCGTCGTCCGACACGTCCTCGCCCGCCGCGGCACGCTCCGACTTCTCGCGGAGGCGCTGGCCTTCGTTCGCAAGCATCTCGACGTACGCCGAGTCCTCATCCCACACGTCATCTGTCCCAGCCGCAACGGTCAGCATTCGCCAACAAGCACAACAACGGGCGATAGAATCACCGTCCTCCTCGTTCATGTTCAAGTACTTCGAGTCGTCATCGTCGTCCTCGTCGTCCGAGTCAGCCTGGAACGCCTCCTCGAGCTCCTTGCGCGCCTTGACCGCCTTCGGGTACTCCTGGAACAGCTTGAGGGCACCACTCACAATGCCCGGGAAGCCATCCTGGAGGGAGGCCGGCACCGCTGCAGGGTCCATCTCCATGAGCGCGCACAGCGCGACGATCGACAGCTTCTTGTCGTGCACGCGCGGCAGGCGCGCCTCGACGTTGATCGCCGCGAACCACTGGTCGAAAAACTTGCGCGCGGTACCGGGTGCGGCCTGCTCCATGAGGTGGATCGTCGCCGTCGGGTTATAGAGCACAGCGTTGATGAGCACGTTGAGGTTCGCGAGACGGAGTGCGTTCGTCTTCGCCTTGTCCATGACGGGCAGGGCGGTCGTGATGATGGCTTGGAGGGCCTGGTTTCGGGTCCCCGTCGCGGATGAGCGGAGAAGGTGATAGAGACAATACAGGAGTACGCACATCGTCGATGGAGCCACGGAGGTTGAGCAGCATGGACTCCGCGAGCTTGCAGCCGCTGACAGCATCGTTCTCGCCGAGACTCTCGCTGTTGATCGAGGTCTGGTAGATGTCAAGCACCATCTGCCTGTAGTCCGGACGAGTCTTGAAAACGTCGACGCCAAACGAGACGAAGTTGTCGAGCGAGGGCAACATCTCTGTGAACGATCAGTAATATCCGTGGAGGGAACTCGCGGAGAAACGCACCATCGAGGAAGTCAACAGCATCAGTCTTGAAGAGCTTGTATGTCAGCTCGAACACGGGCCACATGTTCGGCGAAATGCTGCGCATTTTGTACGTGAGCGCGTCGACGAGGTCATACATGTTGTCGAACAAGTCGAGCAGCTTCGCCTCGAGGGTGAGCACGACGATGGGGATGATGATCTCCTGGACCTGAGCAAGAATCTCGGGAGACGAGTCGACGGCGGCAACAACGGTGTTGATGGTCTTCGCCACACCCATTGCCGCGAAGATCTTGTCCTCGCTCGTGTCGTTCTCCATGATCGAGTCCAGGTCAATACCCTCGCTGCCAGTCTCTTCTGCGTTCTGAGTCTCCTTCGCAAGACGGGCGTATGTCTCACACTATGACGAGTAAGGTCAACGATCGCCCCATCGCTAATCATTCTTGACAAATCGACCTACCAGGCGTGCAGTCAGCTCAGCCGCGACAGGCAGGAGCTCAGTCTGGTAGGTGTTGACCATGCTCTCCATGCAGTGGTTGAGGATGTCGAGATCGGTCTCCTCGGACAATTTCAGAAGAGCTGCGAAGCTCAATCAGAACATGGAATACAGCAAAACGATAACCAGCATGACTTACTCTGAATGACTTTGCCAACCTGGGGAGCGACTGCGTTCTTGACTATGGGGTCTGGTAAGCCTCCCAAAAACGGTACTTGATAATACAAGAACACACCAATCTGAGAGTCGACAACCATCTCGGTCAACGTCAACGAAGCATGGACACGGACTGGGAGCTCGGTGTCGTCAATGGCGTTAGCAACCGCCGTGAAGGCCTGGTGGAGGCGTTGCT
This sequence comes from Coriolopsis trogii, assembly GCA_020543525.1. NCBI lineage: Eukaryota > Fungi > Basidiomycota > Agaricomycetes > Polyporales > Polyporaceae > Coriolopsis > Coriolopsis trogii. The sequence continues at coordinate 1,123,232 of JAHYIO010000023.1, read as the reverse complement.
CGTCGGAGAACTTCAGGCCCGATTTGACAACGGTGCCAAGCACTTCGCATGCGATGGCGCGCATGTATGCCTCGGGCGCAGAGAACTCAGGGATGACATGCTGGAGCAGGAACTGCTCCATGTTGTTCTTCACGTCAGGGTGACGCATGATGAAGGGCCCGAGAGCAGCGGTCATGTTGAGTGCGCCGTAACGCTGAGGCGCTGCCGGCTTACTGCCATGGCTGTCAGACTTATGAAAACATGTCTGAAGTGAAGAATTACGCACGCCTGGAGGACGGTGTTGATGAAGGCGAGAATAGGCAGGAATGTCGTCTTGGTCCTGTTGCTCGCGAGCGAGAAGAGGAACGAAGTCGCAGCTGAAACCGGACTGTCGAATGCCTCGTACTCGTCTGTGCGTGCGGTGGTTGAATGTCACGATGACACCACTAGAGGAGAGTTGCAACTCACCAACGCTGGTGCGGACGAATTCGATAGGATCTGTCTCCCATTGCTCCTGCTTAGCAGGCGTGAAGGACAACTGAGGATAGACGTATGTCTGGACAAGGGTCTGGAAGTGGGGTTTCAGGAGTGCCCAAGTCGACTTCGGCTTGACACTGTACGGATATTATCTATCTGAGCGTGGTGATCATAGATCGAGAGCACTCACCACTCCGTGAAGAATGTGAAAACACGGTACTGGCACTTCTTCGAGAGCCAGGCTTGACCGGACACAAATAACTCGATCTGCTGCAGGTAGACCTTAAAGATCTCTGGTGCAAAGCTGGTGATGAAGTGTTGCGCGAAAGCGCCGTAGTCCTTCTGGAGGCTGCTCGGGAGCTGCGAAGGGTTGCCGAAGCGGTGGAAGAGGCGACCAAGGATCTTATACGCCCATTTCTTGGCCTTCCACCATTCAGAACGCTCGCGGTCGTCCTCATCTTCGGGGACGGCCTCCTTTGGAATCTGGAGGTTGACAACCTGGAAGAGGAGACGCCCCCAAGGCACGAGGCTCTCGGCACTCTGCTGGTGCTTGCTGAGGTGGAGGATAATACTCGTAGAGTATGTTTTGAGGATAAGGTGCAGAAGGACGGGTACTTCCTCGTTTGCACCAGCCGGAGGGCTTGCAAGGGCTTGTGAGGCAATGTTCACAAGTGTGGGGAAGAAGGACTCGACGAGCTTGGGGAGAATATCGTCGTTTTGGCGGAATCTGAGGTGTGGCGTCTCGGCAAAGATGAACCTACCCATTGAGTGGCACACTCACCGGAAAGCCCTAACCATCTCAAGCACAGCAACGCAACCTGCGTGAACCTCACGGATGTTTCCGCTTGCTAGCAGCTTCTTAACATCGTCGACAAGGCCAGGCCACTGCTCGGGGAAGTCGCGGGCCACTACATTTTTGAGGGCCCCTGCGAGCTGAACCGTGATTGGGCGGTTGGGCGAGGAGGCGAGGAGGGGAAGGATGGACGCCTTGAGGTTGGTCCGGTCTGAAGGGGGAATGGGTACTTGATCGGGACGCTGGGCGGTGTCGACGAAGTAAGAGGAGTAGACGCGATTCTTCAGGTAAACAGCCGCTGCCTGGCGGGTAGCGCTATCGGATATTTCAGTTCGAGCTGTGGCGGGGAAGAAAAACGCGTCGTGGACTTACAGATCGACGTTATCGTTCCCGACAATCTGGAGGACGCTGGTGATCATGCCCTCCTGCGCGCCGAACTGGATGTGGCGTCGTAAACGTCGACGGACTTCTCACATGCTGCGTACACATACCTTGCGGATCTGGAGCTCACTCGACTTCTGGACATTGGGATCTGGACTGAATGTGGACGCGAAGAGGTTAGAGAGCACGTTGAGGTCCATCTGTACGCAATATGTTATCAGAATACACTGATCGACAGCGACAAACGTGGAGACGTGCCTCGGAAAGTTAGCAGAGGGTATATGTACAGCAGGTATTGCGGGAGAAATTTTGGGAGGAGGTGGACGCGTGAGGCAAGACGCGTGGTTCACAAATTACTGTCGCGTTCTTTATCGCGTACAAGCGCCCATCGGGATGATCTAGCCGAGCACGTGCTCAGTGCATGCTCTCTTTGAATGGCATTCAGACATGGGCTTTGGACAACCGAGTACGACAGCTGGGTGTATTCATTATGTATTCTTGAGAAAGACGTCAAACGCGACGTACAAGCACGACGAAGAAGCCTTCGAGGCGTAATAGGACAGCCTGCAAGCGTCTGCCAGCCAGCCACCACCCGTATTCAATGTATTTGGTCTCCATTCACACCGACGACAGACGTACTCCGCAACCGCTTCTCTCTCAGTCCGAACACATGCCACAGGGTTGCTGAGAAAGTGGGAGGCGACAACGCCTAGTAGTATCGGTACCGCTCGTTCGCGATGAAGGCGCCCGCCGTGTACGTCGGTTGCAGTCCTTGGACATATGTGTACAAGGTCAGGGTAGGTGCACGACTGTCACACCTAATCGTCCCACGATCTGACACTAAGTAGGCTCACTGGTCTGATCATTCACACGGCCTTCGTAGGATGTGTTCGCACTGCCCGGCGTACTCTTTGCTAATTATCTCGAGAAACCCTATGTTTCTCTATGTTCTGTGCCAGCCCGGGGCGGCTTATGTCTTAGAACACCGAATAGATCACATGCCCTCTCGGACTTGACATGTGTGAGAGTGTTATCTCTGGGCCGTTTCCTCCCGACGGCGCTCCTCTCCGCTCTTTCTGGACACACCGCCCCTTTCCCCATCAGGCCTACCCCGACGTGTCCAGCGCTGATATGTGTGTCATGTATGTTTTCTTCGCGCGTCTCCCTGCGCCTCTTCCCCCGCCCCATGCCCGTCGGCGCTTCGCCCTTATATCCTTTTCCTCCATGATGCCCGCCCCGCCGTCAGCGCCGTTCCCGCCCTTCGTCCTCCCATCGTCCCGTCGTTCTCGAGATCTTCGCTATATCTTTGCTCTCTAACTGCTCTTGCTGTCCTCGCTGTACACGTCCTCGCTGCCCTCGCTAGCCCACGTCTTCCGTCGTCCTTGCTCTTCTTGCCGTCTATGTCCTCACCGCCTCGCTGTCCACGTCCTCGCCGTCTATGTCCTCACTGCCTCGCTGTCCACGTCCTGGCCGTCTATGTCCTCACTGCCTCGCTGTCCACGTCCTCGCCGTCTATGTCCTCACCGCCTCGCTGTCCACGTCCTCGCCGTCCGCGTCCTCGCTGTCTACGTAGCTCCTCTTGTTCATACCCATCAGAGTTTGTGTCTATTCGCTTGTCCATAGATCCAATAGCGCTTACGCTCGATTCATAGGGGCTCAAACACCACATCACTGACCCATGCATGAATCTCTCCACATCTTGATCGGATGATGGCCACATTCTCCGTTGTTCCTCCCCGGAGGTGTCCGACACCGTTGTTGAGCCTTACAACGCTACACTCCCCGTTCACCGATGGGTTGAAAACTCCGACCAGACCTTCTGTTGATACAGAGGCTCTCCACGACATCTGTTTCAGGACGCTCAAGCCCATCACGCTCACGTACTATGACAGTGACTTGAACCACCTCGTCTCGATCGTCATGTCCAGTATGCCCACTTGCTTGCATTTCACTGGTTATCATAGGTGAGTAGATTACGTGCCGATGCCTGTATCATTTTGATGAATCACTAATCTGTATCCATCATAAGCCATCGAAGATTCACGCTCTCTACTGTAGGCTCACAATATCTGGTTAGGTCTTTCTTACCTGTAGGCACACTCTCACCAAGCACATGCCCACGTCATCATTCTACCCCAATTCATCCTCCCCACACGTGCAGTCCTTTGCTAGTTACAGCGGTTTGCCAGAGTTGTTGTCTCCCGCTTTTGCGTCGCTATGTTACCTCCGCGTATATCACTGTTATACCAATCCTCTCTCTGTAGCCAATGTGCATGATACATGTTTGCTGGTTTACAAGTGGTCATTACACGGCCAATATCAATGAAAGATTTTGCCTGTTTGAGCATAAGCGTGAGGAAAGGTTCGAGACCTACGCGATCACGTGGCATGGCCCTGAGAACGCCAACGCGACACATTCGCATGCCTTCAGGTGCCCTCTTCGTAGACACAGCACCTTCCACAGAACATACGGAACTCCCTCTCGCCCAGAAATCCCGTCCCTAGCTCCTCCTCCCGTCCCATGTACACAAACAAGAATGGAACTCGCAAGACGCGCAGCTATCTCTCGAGTTCCGTTACTCTCCGGACTGGGCGTATGTTTGGGTTGGGTTCCACACAGCAGAACCTACGACTCTCGCAAGGGCACAAGCGTCGGGCGGAGGCGCAGAAATATCGGTTGGATCATATATCAGGTGTGTATACTTTGTACTACTTTTGGTGCACTATCTCTGAATATTCGCAGGTATGAGCTTCGAAGATCGCCAGATGCACATGGACATTACTGGTGACGGCGACAACGGCGAGTGGGAGGACATGTACACGATCAATGCCCCCCTCCCACCTGGAGAAGAGGCAATGTTTCTGAGTCATGCGGGCGGGGAGGAAGATTTATGCCGTACATTGTTTGAGGAGGATACGCATTCAAGTCTGTGGGTCACATCAATTTATGTTGCGCCAGCCTGCTGACCGCTATCCAGGAAGCGAGTGGACGCACGAACACGTCACGACCGTACAGAGCGTCGGAATGCGGAGTGGAATGCTCAGCTTCCGGAGCTCATTGCCGCCTATCTCTTCTGGCAGGCAGGGCTAGATGGTGAGGACGACGGGATGTCGCCCGAGGGAGGGATGTTTGAGATTGTTGTGGTGGACTTTTTCGGTGAGCTGAAGTGTTGCAGTTGCTATTACTATTCTGACACGTCACAGCGACAACCAAACGACAGTTTCAACCCTCGAACCCCTCCGAATATGCGAATGTGACGCTTGTGCGGCACGGTTACCTTGGGACGTCCCCGAATGTCCCAAACATCGCTGTCTCTTTTCAGACACTTGAAGCCTACCGCCAATTCCACCGAGTCTGCCCCCGGCTAAGCGTACAAGCCCACGTGAAAGCTCTATGCTTTCTGCACGCGGTGAGTACGTTCTGCTTGCCAGACTATGTACAGGCTAATAGCATCTTTGTTCAGCTTCCCTACCGGCGAGAACTGGTTGAGAAGTTCAGCATAGCCTTCGACACCTATCTCTCCATTCTTGCTGGCATCGATAGTCAAGTACGGGCGGTGCTCAAACAAGACACGAAGGACTGGCGCATGCTGAACGCGTGTGCGCCATGTCTATACAAGCTCGAGGATGAACCTGCACTCAAGTTTTCCATCCTGGCGACCATGGATGGCAACCAGTCGCTCAAACTTGTTGACAGCAAGTTCAAAGGGGGCATGCCGCGAGCCGATTCCCGTCTCCCTCATACTGACATATACATAACCGACGAAGAGGTTGACCGCTTCAAGGACGAAGTAGCACATGCACGAAGAGTATGTTTGTGCATTCAGCGCTGCTATAGATATGTTTCTCCCTGCTGATCTGACATTGATAGGCAGGCGGGGATACAGCCCCAGCCGCCGTGTCAACTCCCGACACTGAAACCGACCGTGCGGTCGAAGACTCCGAGAATCCCGCGGACGAGGGCGAGTCTATATGCGTGGAGCGCTGGCGAAATGCTGGCCCCGAGGCGCGCAAGAAAATGTTCGCGCTTTTTGCCGTCAGCGGCATCTTCGTCTGTATTTGCCGCCACGGCCACTTACTCGTGATGTGCGACATGATACGGAGTGGTGAACTGTATGTGATTTTTTCCTTGACTTTCCCCGCTGACGACCTGTGTAGAATGAAGTACCCTCTTGCGCTCGTCAACAAGTTGCTCGACGTGTATGGGCCGGACCTTGCCCTCGGCTACGACATCGGTTGCGAATTCTCAGGCACAGTGTCTCGGAGTTCACTCGGGCCGCGCGCTGAACAACAACGTCTCTCCTGCGTGGTCCCCGCCTTCCATGGTCATAGTCACAATCGCGGATGTCAAGTCAAATGGCACCCGCTATACGTCGAGGGTGCAGGTAAGGAAGACTTCGAGGGATGCGAGCGGTTGTTCTCGCAGTCCAATGGTCTTGGTGGTAATACTCGGCTTGCCTCATCATTTCACCGACGTCAAGCGATAGAGCAATTTTTCATATTCTGGTCCATGCAGAAACATGCAGAAAGTGGTACGTTATTCGAGAATGAAGTCTGTTGTTGGTTCTCACACTCTTGTTATCCAGGCAACTTCATCTATGGCAACTACAAACAAGCTCTCGATATACTCAAATTTGACGGTGCGACATTTGAGCTTCTTGCAGAGAAGCTTAAGATTACAGGCGAAGACTGTGAGCGGTACTTGGAGCAGGAGCGCGAATACTTGGATAAGCGTAAGAAGGAACCGCCCGAGGTCACCCAGAAGATCATGTATGCCGAGGCGCTGCTTGCCCTCGAGCAAGCAGGGTAAGCATTTTTTTCTCTGCCTTTCGTATCTGACTGTCTTCTGCAGCACTGCAGCTGCCGTCGCAAATGAGGCACTGCGAACAATGGATCGCTTCATCCCCGTCGACGACGCCAAGAAGGCGACACAACGTAAGAAGGAAATTACGAAGATCACAAACCGCGCGCGCACCACGGCCGCGCACCACGCGCTGGCTGAGAAGGCGGTCCTCGCCCTCGAGGAGGAGTACGACATCGAGCGGCGATGGGTCCCTGGCATGCCAGAGTATACTGAAGCCGCCCATGAGCTGAGTCGGCGCAAGTACCGTCTCGCGCTTGACAACCTAGAGCGATTGGTGGTGCAGCGTATGTTCGAGCTTACTAAGCTTGGTCTGAGTGGTGTTGGTCGGTACTTTTGATCTGCTATGTTCTATACATCTGACTAATCTATTCAAAGGGTACAAGCTACGGGAGAAGATTGGGAAGGCCCTCAGAACGCGCGCTGAAGCCATCAAGAACGCACTTGCAGAATACAACCGCTGTGCAGCACAGCTGAAGCCAGCGCGGCCTCAGCTGTCATGGAATGAGGTCATAGAGATGGTATCCTTAGCTGAGTTTGACTTGCTGCGCGATGCTCGCGAGGATATTCGTCAGTTTCCATGGGCGCAGCGCATTCATCGCCAGGCGATGAATTTGCATTTCAATATGAAACGCGCGCGAGAAGAGATCCAGCGACTTGACGTAGAGATACCGCGTCTTTTTACATCCATGCTTGACCAACACGTTGACTATCAGCAGGCCATCTCAACGATACGTGCAGAACAACCTGGTCTTGCTCATGAGCTCGACCTCCGCTGGCAGTACCAGGACCGGATCAACGCACGCATCACATCTCGTCTCTACCAGACAACACAGCTACCAGGCTTCTCGGGGAGCCTCTCCGCCGGCAAACGAGTTGGTCGCTCCGTTCCAGATGCCGGCTCGATTCCACTGCCATCGTGGGCGTGTAGGATTGGAACTGTGGCGGGAAACACGGGCATGGCAGGGGAGCTTGCGGGGGAACAGGACTTTCAGGCAGAGAGTGTGATCCCTGGAGTCAGTACAGAGCAGGAAGCCGACGCCCTTGTAGAGTTCCTCGATCGACTGGGAATTGATGATGTATGATTTGTGCTTCGTGTATTATCATGTACAACGCAATGTGCCCCCCTGAATGCGACAGCAACGCATGAGCCATGCGAGTAACGGAATATGAGCTATGCAAAGGCAAGGTCCCGAAGTGATGCTAACCCGGCTCTGTGTGTGCTCTTGAGGCATGTAAGATATTGAGACATGCATGAAACATAGGCAATGGAGTGAAGAGTTCCTCTCTCAATGTCAAGATGCACAGGAGATGATGATACTGGAACGGGGACGACACCACTCACGATGTGTGCACCACAGCAGTGCGTAGTATGAACCTCCCTGCATACGATGGCGCGGTATTGCTCGATCACCATGTCCTTCCATGATCCAGACGTTCCAGATAGTATGAATGACCCTGCATATCACTTAGGGTTAGATCCCACTCCGGGTCAGAGAGTTGATATGTGGCTGAGGCGACGTGTAGAGAGTCCGAGACTCCCAGTGGTATGAGGAAGTTGGTGGATGTGCAAGATCTGCGTACTGGAGTTCCAAGCTTAGCCCGCACCCATGCCTCTTGCGTGTATGTATGTGAGCTCATAGCTCTGCCAATGAGCTGAGGAGCTAGACATGCTAGTTCAGGTCAACAGAGCTAGACGAGTGACATTTCAACCATCACACTTGTCGAATCGGATGATCTTGAGAGAGAATTGCGGACTCTGGAGCCATGCTAGTACTCACGAATATGTGCATCCGAGTGTTGCAAAACACTTCCCCGCTGTTAGTGTCAATAGATTCGCCCAAGTGACAGGAGTGTATTGTGTTGATCCTAGCAGCGTTACAGGTAAACTCATGTTACTACGTCGTATGTTTTGTACACAGAAACTTTGAGCGCTTATGAAGCTGGTAGTGGCACTGCCTCTAATGTGTCGTTCTTCTCCACTTCTGTGCTTCCACTCCGAACACCATCTAGCTTCTCTTGCGCGACCACCCATTCTGAGTAGTCCAAGTTCCAAATGCACGTGGCACGAGGCTTGGTGCGCACGGTCCACAGTGCAACGTGGATGGCCCTTTATATCTTAACGATGCCCGCCCCTTCTTCCCCATCCCCTCCTCTCTGCCTCCCATGGCCCATCCCACTGGCCCCAACCCTCTCGAGCCCCTCGACCAGTGCGCGCTCACACCCAATGGCGTCCTCTCCGCCATAACGCATCTTCGCACCCACCCTCTGCTCCAAAATGCGTCAGAAGATCGTCTTCGCGCGGCCGCCCTCGCGTGGATCGTGTTCGGCGCCCACCGGGACACCAGAAATCACGTCCCTCTTGGCCAAGTCTATCCCGCCCATCGCGCCGCAAGTCCCAACTGGGTTTCAGGCATGCGGGATCAGTATATCGAGTTGCTGATGGATATGGTGAGTTTTCTTTGGCCCGCTGGCACGATGTTTCGCAAACTGACTCATTGCAGCTCACAATGCTCGACCGGGTATCAATGGGCAGCACCTTCCTCGTTCACTGCGATGGCACACGTCGCCCGTCATCTCACCCAGTCGTCAACGAGGCCATTCTGGACGTGTTTGCACCCGTCCTCATACGGGAGCGTTTTCCATCCACTCAGATCGCCGTTGCGCGTCTTGTCCAGTACTTTGCAGAACATATCGCTGTTCCTACCATGCAACACTGGGACCGCGTCAAGAACATACGCGACACACCCACTGTCACCCCCCGCAACATCCATCAACCTCTCATTCCCAACTCCAACACTAATCTCATTCGATTCTATGGCCGTCCGCCAGGCGCGCTCGACGCTCTCATTAGTGGACTGGGCACGCAGACAGTTGCACCGCCTCCCATCCCTGCGCCTGTGTTCTCGGCGCCCAGCCCGTCCGCCTCCCCAGGCCCGTCCGCCTCCCCAGGCCCGTCCACCGCCCTGAGTCCTCCGCCGCGGCCCAAGGGGAAGGCGGTTGCAAGTGGCGAGGCGGTGTCTTCGGCCGACGAGACTGCACACACGGTTGCCGCACTCCTAGCCCGCATCGACGAGCTCGAGGCAAAGAACGCCGAACAGGCAGTGGAGATTGACGACCTCCGCGAGGTCTTGGACGGCGTTGCACTCGGTATGTCTAGCTTTTCACTTAGTAGTACCTATGTTCATGCACTGAGTCACAAACAACGCAGAGCGTGCACAGTTGACTGCAGAGCTTCAAGAGGTCAGGAATGCGACGCTGGCTGCATCAGAGACTGGGACATCGACGTTTGGCCGCCCTGTTGCCGGGACCCACATCCCGCCGCCATCAGGTGTGTCGGAGAGGAGGGGAACGACGCCGCGCCGTGCCACGCCACGTCCCCCAGCGCCGTCACCGATCTCACGCGACCTCTCGTCGTCTCCCTCCCCGTCGTCAATCTCTGTATCTTCGCTTGCATCCAGTTTTTCGGAGCTCACTATGCCGTCTATGCCCACGCCCAGCCAGCGCGTTCAGGCGGCATCTGTGGCGCGCGCCGCCTCCCCTCAATTTGTGTATCCTTTTGCATCGCCGACTCGAAGCGCCAGGATTCAGCCATACAGGATCTTTGGCCCGATCAGTCAACTGTGCCTCGAGAACAACAACATCCCTGTGGAGTTCCACAGGGAGATGGGGTGGGTCCTCGAGCATCTGCCTGTTGAGTACTGGTATGATGCGATCGAGGAGAGGCTGCCGACGTACGAGGCTGACGTCGTGCAAGCTGTTGTCACCTCAATGCGCGCGGACTATGACCTGGGCCCGCACGAGGACTGACAGGGTGAGAACATTGGCCGCGCTTGTCGGTGAACTTTGTATATATATGTTGATTCTTGTCACGCTGTGCACTGGGTGCTGCTCGCTCGCTCTTGTCTTGTCTTTGTATTCGCATGTCCTGCTGCTGTATGTTGCGTTGTGAAGCATGTCTGTAGAGTCCTGTCGTCTCATAATGCATTGATTTTTGCTGCCCGACCCTGTGAAGCGAATGTAACGTAAGCAACAACATGATGCCTCCGAGACGCTCTTGAAGTGGCTAAAAGAATCACTTCCCGGTCAAGTCTCGCGATCCCGCCCCAAATGCCTCACACGGCGGACTCAAATGTAAAGTCCACCTCCTCATTCTTGCACTTACATACAGCGTCTCAATGCTTAGTTTTTTTCCTTTCAACTGCTCACTTCTTTTCGCTACAAACCCTCCACAGTGTTTCAATGTATAGTCCTGCCCGATATAACTCCCGGGAGGGCTACGCTCACCCCCTCCTTTGCAATGTCTGAAGTCTCAGGCTCTGCGCCCGCGCTGGCATCAGTTCCTTCCACAACATCTCCACCCGCCCCCATCAGCATTGACAAACCTGCTCCCCTCCGAGCCGTCGAGGTATCCTATGGCCGGATGCAAGTAGTCGCCGCGCGACCTATACAGCCCTCGACGCGCAGCTCAATCAAGTTGACCCGGGAGCAACGCCAGAAGCAAGCCGAACGCTCTAACGAGCGCAACAAGATCGTGGAGGCGGCAATGGAGAGCTTCTACGCTCACGCGCAACAGGTGGCTAGCCAACTCTCCGAATCCTGCGGTAACAAGCCCGACTATTATATGCGTATGATGTTCACTGGTGGAGCCACGATGCAAAAGGGTCGTGAGGCAAACCCGTACAATGCATGGGCGCATCAGCTGTCCGTGGATTATCAGCACGGTGAGTTATGTACATTTTCAAATTCTCATGACTGAAGTGTACATTGCAGAGCACCCTGGCGAAGTCGTCGACCTTCTTGAGCTCCAGCGGGAGCACCGCGCCGAGTACGACGAACTCACCGCTGCCGACAAGCGCGAACTTGTCAGGTCCTTCAAGCCAGAGCGTGAGTCACGGACCTTCGGTGTCCGTCTCAACCAGCGAGGCCGCTCGGCGGATGTTCGCAGTGTATGCGACAAGGTCGAGAAGCTGGTACGTCTGTTTGACCATATCCCAGCTTCAGAGTATACGACTGATTTCACGTAGTTGATGGCGTTGCGGTGCCGCGCTGGCGTAGACGCCTTCTTCTGTGTTGTCCGTAACAATTCAGAATATGTGATGCCACCCCGTTGGTGGTTCACATCTCCGGAGATCAACCGTTATCTTACAGGTGCGATCAAGAAGTGGGACATCGAGGTCATCGGCGGTCTCTTCGAGGCCTTCGCTATAGCGGGATGTGATGTCATGGGTGCGTCGCTACTACATGTCGACTAGTCATTGTTTTACTAATATACCATCATAGCCTTCCTACGCAATGCCAAGGATCGTGCTGACTGGATCAAGGCAGAGATCAGTGACCGCATCAACGGTTTATTAAGTATGTACGGCACACTGCTTGCATCAAGTATATACTAACCTTGACACTCTCTGGACTGCAGTCGCAATTACTGGGAACAAAAAGGTTGTGATGCAATACAAGAACTTCGAGCGAGACATCGTCCTCGTGTATGGGATTGATCTTGTGGGGTGGACCCATGAGAACTTCGCGTGCCCCGCAAGTCTTGGCACAGCGTTAGAGCCTCTTCGGACTCTCCTGACGGCCATTGACGAAGGGAATTGCTTCTTCCGACGTCTTTCCTCAGCAGAGAAAGCTCAGAGGCAGGCTGTGTATGATCAGAAGGTTAGAGATGGTGTCATTGTTGTTGCTAGGAAGACTCGTAGTGACAAGGGGAAGACGCGCAAGAAGCGTGCTCGTGTGGAGAACGACTCGGACGTCGGGGAGCCTGCGGTAGCGTAGATGCATAGACAGCATGTGCCTGCCGGCTTGTTGCCGGTAACCCTGTACGCGGTTCAAAGAATGAGATTGACGTGTGGTGACAGCTCTGATTCTGACAACAGGGAAGACGTTGTGACAATGACATATTATTCCATCGGAACTCCTACACTATGCATGCATGTTACATAAGATGAGTTCGAGCCGGGCGACGGCCCAAAGCATGCTTCATGATGGTGAATACAACAATGGATGTGGGGATGATGGTAAGAATACGATGCGGGTAAGACATAGCTTGTAAGATGAGAGGGAAGAAAGCGACAAGAGACCGAGGAGACCCTCATTCCTTGCATACAGTGAGCTTTGCTCACGGCGGCCGTCATCTGTGGATCACGGCTTACGCCTTGACTAAGGCCCATGTGGCTGGCGAAGCAGCTTCCGAGGACAGAGGCGTCAGCTATGGACAGCGGGGGCTGCGGGGGCGACAATTTGAGTGGGATCATGGAATGTAATAGTGAGCTTACGCGACGGAGGTGCTTTGCATGCCACCAGTGAGCTGACGTGGACAGTGATTTGGAGGGCAGCGAGCAGGGCGGGATGACGTGGACAGCGAGGACGTGGACAGCGAGGCGGTGAGGACATAGACGGCGAGGACGTGGACAGCGAGGCAGTGAGGACATAGACGGCCAGGACGTGGACAGCGAGGCAGTGAGGACATAGACGGCGAGGACGTGGACAGCGAGGCGGTGAGGACATAGACGGCAAGAAGAGCAAGGACGACGGAAGACGTGGGCTAGCGAGGGCAGCGAGGACGTGTACAGCGAGGACAGCAAGAGCAGTTAGAGAGCAAAGATATAGCGAAGATCTCGAGAACGACGGGACGATGGGAGGACGAAGGGCGGGAACGGCGCTGACGGCGGGGCGGGCATCATGGAGGAAAAGGATATAAGGGCGAAGCGCCGACGGGCATGGGGCGGGGGAAGAGGCGCAGGGAGACGCGCGAAGAAAACATACATGACACACATATCAGCGCTGGACACGTCGGGGTAGGCCTGATGGGGAAAGGGGCGGTGTGTCCAGAAAGAGCGGAGAGGAGCGCCGTCGGGAGGAAACGGCCCAGAGATAACACTCTCACACATGTCAAGTCCGAGAGGGCATGTGATCTATTCGGTGTTCTAAGACATAAGCCGCCCCGGGCTGGCACAGAACATAGAGAAACATAGGGTTTCTCGAGATAATTAGCAAAGAGTACGCCGGGCAGTGCGAACACATCCTACGAAGGCCGTGTGAATGATCAGACCAGTGAGCCTACTTAGTGTCAGATCGTGGGACGATTAGGTGACTGTCACAGCTCCAGAAGACGAGCAGAGCCAAACCTAAAGTGAACGGGTCAGACAGACTGAGTCTCTGAGGTTAATGCGCGTAGCCGTAGCCACGTGACCTCTCTCGCTCCCTCGAACTCACTGGCGCCGCAGCGACCGATCTCGTCCACCTACGCAACTTCCTCCCTCCCGCCAACACACATCGCCCGCCAGCCATGGCCGACCCCCCACCGAAGAAGTTTGGCTCCCTGCGCGACCGCATCGCAGCGTTCGAGAACAAGGGCGGTGCTGCCCCCACTCCAGGTCCTCCTCCACCGCGTCCCAAGCCGGGGCACGTCACCTGGCAGCCCAAGGCCGCATCCCCGCCATCGTCTCCTCAGCGTGATACTACCAGCTCCAGCGCTAGTGTCGAAGAGGCTCGCAAGGCCGCGGGCATGTCGGCAGCGGACGCCAAGGAGAGCATTGGCAAGCTTTCGCTCAAGGAGCGCATGGCAGCCCTGCAAGGCTCCACAGCATTTGGCGGACCCGCCGCAGGAGCGCCGCCCCCGAGACCGAGTGCTGAGAAGCCAAAGTGGAAGCCGCCTCCGGTCGTACAGCGCGTCGAGCCCATCGGAGGAGAAGATGAAGCAGAGAAGAGTGCGGGTGGAGAGGGAGAAACGAGATCGCCTCCTGCGACAGATGAACCGAAGGAGGGCGAGACTGCTGGAGTGGAGCAACCAGAGAGAGAAGAGGGTGAACCGGACCCCGAAGAAGAGGAGAGGCAGAGGAGGGCTGCCTTGGCAGCGAAGATGGCACGCCTGGGAGGTGCACGCGTCGGGATGGGGCCCCCGATCTTTGGCAAGAAGCCGGATCTCCCTCCCAAGAGGAGGCAGACGCAAGAGGAGAAGCCCAAAGAGGACGAGAAGCCTGCGCAAGATGCGAAACCCAAAGATGAGGAGAAGGCGGAGGAGAAATCTAAGGACAGCGAGACGGAGGTACAACCAGCAGTCTCACCTTCGGTGCAAGCCGCTGCTGCTGTCGAACTTCCTCCCTCTGCGGCCGAAGGCTCTGGTTCTGGAGGTATGCATCCTTTGCCATGGATTCTATGAGGCAATCTATTAACATATCATGCCAGACTACTTCATTCCCGCCAAGAAGGAATCGGATGCCTCATCTGCACTTTCCCTAGATTCTGCGACCTCTCCACCCGTCCGCTCCCCAGCTATGCCGGTCCCCCTTGGTCCCAAGCGTGCAGCTCCTCCACGCAAACGCCCAGCCAAGTCACCTTCGCCTGCTGCTCCCATTGTCACCGAACAAGAGTTGCACGAGAGCCCTGCCCCGTTGGAGTCTGAATCTGCGAACGACGCTCAAGCGCCTGCTGAAGAGAAGCCCGCAGTGTCCGCAGCGTCCGAGTCCGTTCCACCTAGTGGCGATGTCGAGCCTGAATTGACAGAGGGACAGCTTGAGAAGGCGGTTGAGCAAGTCATTGCGCCAGAATCTATCAAGGAAGACAATGCCGAGGAGATCCTCGACACTCCGGGGTCGTCTACGCACAAGGCACCTGAAGAGACACACATGCTTCAGGGGCCGGAGCCAACCGTAGACGAATTGGTTGTTACGGAGCCCGAGCCCATCGCGGACGAGCCGCAATACAAGGAGGAGCACACGGTTGAAGAGCCGCAGGATAAGGAAGACCACGTCCCGAAGCCGCCAGTTGTTGATGACGAGTTCAAGCCCAAGGAATCCGAACCCGAGTCCGCAGCTCTCGTAGAGGAACCGGAGGAGGACGAGGCTGCTCGTCGCAAGCGGATCGCCGAGCGGCTTGCGCGGTCTGGTGGATTCAATCCTTTTGCAGGCGGCATGCCTCCCCCAGTCATTAGGCGGGACAGTGCTGATTCTGCTCGCTCCCCTCCTCCACCGCCTCGTCGCAACAGCACGCAGGACTCGGGGCCGAAGTCTCCCCCAATCCCGACCTCCCCGAAACCGCAGGTCCCCGAACGGAAGGCTAGCGTGAGCTCGGTGCAGTCGATGGAGATCCCGGTCAGGAAAGCGTCGACGGATGGTAATTAACCTTTCTCTCCTGCCTAAGTTGGCATGCAATGTCGTTGTACGAGTAGGCGTATTGATTGGGTTCACTTTCAGCCGGCGTTCACGATGAGCCGCGCGCGATCGAACAAAGCACCGCTCCGCGTGAGGTGCACGCGGAACCTATCGAAGAGGCGTATGAAGACGAAGACAATGCAGGGGAGGCACGTGGCACGCGCCAGGCCAGCCCGGAAGCTGAAGAGGAAGACGACAGGCATGCATATGACGAAGAGCAAGAGTTCGAGGAAGTGCATGGCGATCGTCGGCTTCATCGTGAGACAAGGGATGAGTCCGGGCCTGAGAACGTTCCTGAGGAGGTGGATGAGCCTGTGGTGGAACGTCAACCACCTCCTCCGCCAACTGCTCCCAGGCCATTGCCAGCGATTCCGCAGTCTGTCCCTCAGGAGTCCTTCGCAGACCGTAGTTTG
The DNA here is from genome assembly GCA_020543525.1 of Coriolopsis trogii. Taxonomy (NCBI): domain Eukaryota; kingdom Fungi; phylum Basidiomycota; class Agaricomycetes; order Polyporales; family Polyporaceae; genus Coriolopsis; species Coriolopsis trogii. The sequence goes on along the minus strand of JAHYIO010000023.1, from coordinate 1,107,173 downwards.
GCTTCCCCTCCCCCTCCTAGGAATTTTCCACCACCACCTGCACGCACCGTAGCCCCTCCTCCCCCGCCGCCTCCGGTGGTGGAAGAGGAGGATGAGAGAGTTCCCTCACCTGAGCCAGATGCTGAGGAGGAGGCATATGCTAGCCATGCACGAGAAGTCGGTCCTGGGCATGAAGATGAGATGGAATATTACCATGATCAGGCCGGAGAAGCTGACGAAAGGGTCGCCCACTCCTATGAGCACGACCAGCACATCGACCATGAATATGAGGACGAACTCCGTCCTGGTGAGGTGTTTGTTCCCCCGCCTCCTCCTTCGCACCCCCCGCGCCATGCGGCGGTTCCTCCTCCGCCCCCGCCAGCCGAATACGACGACGACGACGACGACGTCCAACAAGCAGAGGAAGAAGAAGAAGACATCCCGCCGCCTCCCCCTCCGCCGCGGCGCACGTCCATGCCTCCACCTCCACCCCCTACGCGTCTCGCTCCTGTTGATAACCATGAGTCGGAGACCCCCGAGTACGAAGACAATGAAGAAACTGAGGAAGTCGCTCCGCCGCCGCCTTCTCGTCAACCTCGGCCAGTCTCCCAGGCTCCTATCTCCCCATCAGACTCGGCACGCACAAAGCCGATCTTGCCTCGTCTCACAGGCGAATCAGAAGAACAAGAGGTATTGAGCGACAACGATGTCGGTACGTAGCTTGCTTTGTTGACTAGCGACCAACGCGTGTATCACATCCACCTAACTCCGGCTACTTGTTTAGATCCCATTGACCCTGGGTTCTACAGCCCTCAAAGGTCGGCGGGCTCAGTCTCACTTCCGCCAGTCTCCCCTGTGTCTCCCCCTCCGCCTCTTGCGCGAGTCATCTCACCGCCGCCTCGCCCGGTAGCGTCGCCTCCCCCTCCTCCACAGAGGATCGTGTCACCCCCGCCTCAGAGGATCGTCTCGCCCCCTCCTCAGCGAGTGGTTTCTCCCCCTATTCCGGAGCGTGCTGCCTCTCCGCCCTCTGTTGCCAGTCCACCGCCACCACCGATCTCCCCACGCCCGCATATCGCTGCACCAGCACCGGCGGAGGAGCAGCAGGAGGTCCACGAGGATGACGAAGATGCAGAGCAGACTCGTCGCCGTACCATCGCTGAGCGGATGGCGAAATTAGGTGGTATACGCTTTGGCGCTCCTCCGCCGATCCCTGCAGTTCGTCGTCCTGCCCCTCCGCCTGAGTCTGAAGGCGAGGGAGAACGGGAGGGAGAGGGAGAGGATGCCGAGGAGAGACCTGCTGAGGCTGCAGAAGCTCCTCCTGAAGAGGAGGATGAATTCGCGCGCAAGCAGCGCATCGCGGCTCGTATTGCTGGCATGGGAGGGATGCGCTTTGGTATGCTCCCGGGGGCTGCCCCACCGAAGCCTCCCGCTCGAGTGCATCGAGAAGAAGAGGAAGAGGAGGAGAGCGTGAAGTCTCCTCAGCCTCCTAAGCGCGCTGCTCCTGCTGTTCCCCCTCCGCCTCCTCCACCGCAAGATGCCGAGGAACATGAGCATGGGGAAGAGTCGGATTATCAGCACGTGTCGGACAGCGAACGCGCCGGGCACGAGGAGAGTGAGCTCGAAGAGGTCACTTATGATGAGGCCGAGGAGGAAGAGGCGCCTCCTCCTCCCGTGCCCGACCGTGGTGGACGTCGTGTATCGACAGGCCCGCCTCCTGTGCCTCACACGCAGCCGCAGTCCCCTCCATCATCTGCGCCACCAGTTCCGAGGACGCGTCCGCCTGCACCACCTGCCTTCACGTATCCACCGCCGCCGCATTCGCCCCCTCCTTTGGCGACTCAGGAAACCCATGGCGACTTTGTCGTGGTCAGTCAGGTGGAAAACGAGGAAGCCCCGCCCCCGCCCCCACCGCGTGCAGGGCGTGCGCCTCCTCGTGCACCTCCGCGTGCACCCCCGGCCGCGCCCGAGACGGCAGAATCTCATGATCCCTCTACGCTCCCGAATATCGACTTTGGTGGCGAGACGGATCTGTCGTTGTCGGGTCAGTGGTCGGAGGACTCTACCTCATACCCTCCTGTTGCTGCAGCAGCTGAGAAGGCGCCTGCATCGGCCGCAGTCGAACAGCCCCCACCACCACCACCGGCACCGGCACGCAGTGCTCCGCCGCCGACCGAGCAGCAATTCACTCCGGATGAGCTTATGGCGCACTGGGGCCGCGTCGGTATGCAGGTCCACGAGACGTCTGCGGCGTTTTACGACAAGTCGAAGAAGAGCGTCGTCGGGGATGGCTCGTATCTCGGCTTCGTCAACACGGTCCTAAGCCAGGTGCCGACCGCCGCGCAGCCTACCCCGGGCTCTCTCGACTCGTTCGGGTATCTGATCTACAGCCAGTCTGCGGGCGCGGTGCAGAGGCGTGTGAGTGATATCATGCCTGGGGACGTCGTCGTCATACACGAGGCGAAGTTCAAGGGCCACAAGGGCCTCCAGAGCTACAGTCAGACAGTAGGCGTGGGGGAGCCGCTCGTTGGAATCGTCGGAGATGTGGAGGTCAAGAAGTCAAAGGTGAAGGTGTATCAGGCGAACCAGCATGTCGGGCACCAGGTATGTGGTACGTCATCTCGGAGTGCCATGTATCCATTGAAGCGCTTTGTCTCCTTTAGACTGTTGAGTCTGTGAGCTATCGGTTGGAAGATCTGAAGAGTGGGATCGTGAAGGTGATTCTCTTTGTCTTGCCTTGCGTTCGGTCTGCACGTGACGCTAATGAAATCGTTTGTTACAGATCTTCAGAGTTTTGGAGGCGTGAATCGCCGGTGGACAGTAGCTGATAAGCGTAGCAGAGCACAGTGACGTTCATTTTGGATCGCATCTTGACAGTTAACGTTCCGTGTATCATAGGCATTTGGAAGGATAGGACGCCAATACATCCGTCGGCGCGTTGCATCATCTTGATTTCTTTCAGGTGTGCCACTCGGGTGTAAGTTCGTCTCCCCGATCCAATCGTTGAGTGATGAGGCCGATTAGTCCGGACTGGTAAGCCTTCTTTGTCGATGTTATGTACTGTCTCGCCCTGATCCAATCTGTACCAGTCCAGGCATGAAAGGAAATAGCGATGTTTGTCAGGCATTCTAGCATCTCCTGGGGTCTTCATTCCTATTGCGATGTCCTTATATTCTGACACGTTCCCTCTGCTCTTTGTGGCTCTCTTTGTGATCCCGAACGTACGGGCGGCGATTGAGCGCTTCGACCTCAAGGGAACGTGGTATGCCTGGTGCCGCTGTCTGTGACATCACGCAGACTAGCAGACACTCATCGGTGTCGGCGTCCCTAGGCTTGGTCTCGGGGCGTCGGACGTCAGTGCGACAAAGGAGTCGGTGTTGTATAAAATGTTACCAAGGCTGAGGTCGATCTCTACCTCCTTCGCTTCCCCCTACGCCGAATCGCCAGGATGAATGGACACTCTCAGATTGTCATTTCTCCTTTCTCTCACCTCACGAGTTACGCGTATGATAACATCACCGAATGCATTGACCCGGGTGCGGGGACTACAGAGTGAGTTTCTGTATGTTCTGCCAGCCCATGAGACAGACGTTGACTTATCGCTTATCAGTACCACTCAGCTATCCGACCTCTTACCGGATCCGTCAATATGTTATGGCGAGTGCGTTCCCCCTAATTCGCCATATTTTGGCACGGATCTGGGCATACCGCAACCGTCGCACGAATTGGCTCCAGCGGCCCTACTCCATACTCCTGCAGTACATTGGACTACCTCAACCCAGGCTTCTAGCACAATCAATGGTCTGGTTCCATCTGGATATCCCATCGCGCCCGTCCCACCCCCCCTTCCCCTTATCCACAACACTCCACACGCATTGCCCCCCATACAACGCGCCGTTCCTCCCGCGATTGCTCTCCTCACACGTCCGCCATCTATTCCTGCCAGCCATACTCCCTCGCCCGACAGCACTTCGACTTCCCTTCCCCAAACAGAGAGTCCTTCTTCGACTATATGCACGCCCCAAGCTCCGCGTCCTCCTCGAGGCCAGCCGCCTCGTAACGTCCAAATAGGAGACTGCGTTGGGAAGGAGTGGACATACTTCGCTGATCTCAAGGCGATGCACTGTCTGGTGCGAGGGTGCCACCAGACCACGACGACTCGTAGGGGACGCAAGTGGGACAAGTCGTCACTGGAGCGGCACGTCTACACTCACATGCCGATCCCGGTCGCTTGTTTTGGTGTTCCTATAGAGGAGGCCGCCGCGCGCGGGGTCCGTGATCTTTCTCGTCCCTTCAACTACGCAGGAAAGGTCATGGTTGGGGGGTGCGGGGTAACCTTCAGCCGTCGCGACGCCTTTCTGCGTCACTTCAAAAAGCCGGGCAACACGTGCGTTCGAAGCAAAGGTCAGGCCATCATGAGGACATAGTGCCACTCGCTGGATGGCGAAAAGGGCATGACAGCATTTCTGGAGAGGTTTCGTCGTCGTGCAATGGCAGTGTTCTGGAACTATACCCGCACTTTATTTCCAGCCCACGCATTTTCTCGCTACGGTCTATGGGTGGTTCGTTGTCACAGTCAACTTTACGCATTGTATGGTACTATCTTCGCCTTCCGACATCGCCCTGGCGTCTCCCATAGGGCTGTCCTTTCTTCGCCATCCGAGTGCTAGGGAGCTCTCTACTGTAAAGTACCCCTATAATGCAATCTCAGGGTTATTGTGCCTACCTTGCGGACGAACGCGGGCGAGTACTGCAAAGAGCGCAACAGCTCAATCATTCCGCGAGGTGCGGACCGCGTCGAGGAGAAAGCACGTGAGCGTGAATTTCTCACAAGCGCTTGCAGGAGTAGCGGACTTCCTTGCCTGCATTGCTGCTCTTACTACCACCGCTTGTTCTCTCCATCCCTTCCTTCATCCCGCCATGCCGTCCAAAATAAAGGAAAAGAAGCCAGCGAAAGCCGCTACTCTACCAAAAGGAAAAGGAAAAGACGCACCTCAACCTTCCAAGTTGCTGAAGAGGGCCGCGGAGGAGTCGGAAGATTCTGCGGAAGACGAGGACGAGCTGGATGAAGAAGACGAGGAAGGCTCAGGGAGTGGCGAGGATGATGACGATGAAGGAATCGAGGGAGAGTGGGAGGATGAAGACGAATCAGATGAAGACGAGGATGTGGACGGAGAGGGCATGGAGAAGCTCATGAAGGCTCTGGGTGAGGACGGGTTGGACGACTTTGCCCAAGAGCAACTTCGTGCATTGGCGGGCAGTGATGAAGAGGAGAGCGACGAGGAGGGTGAAGGAGATGAGGAGGAAGAAGAGGCTGATGGCGAAGAAGACGAGGAAGCAGAAGAGCAGGATGGAGCGGACGCTAACGAAGAGGTTGCCATACCTGTGGACGAGCTTTCCGACGAGGAAATGCTGGACGAGGACGCGATGCCGCGACAGAAGGTGGAGATTGACAACAAGGTATTGTGTTTTCCCGACGTAAGGGTTGTGTATTGTGCTCAACATGTCCCTCATAGATTGCGCTTGAGCGGATTAGGAGTACAATTGCGCTCGATCCCTCATTACCATGGACAGAAACGCTCACGGTAACCTACCCCGAGACCATCAACGTTGACGTCGATGATGACCTCAACCGCGAATTGGCATTGTACGTGCAGTAGTTCGAGAATGTTGTCCCTGGTCTATACATCTGACCACCGCCCTGGCTCAGCTACAAGCAAGCCCTCCATGGCGCACAAACCGCGCGCTCACTCGCACAAAAGCACAACTTCCCCTTCACCCGCCCTGCCGACTACTTCGCCGAGATGGTGAAGAGCGACGCGCACATGGAGCGCATCCGGCAGCGGCTCCTCGACGAAAGCGCAGGGCTCAAGCGCTCAGAGGAGAAGCGCAAGCAGCGCGAGGGCAAGAAGTTTGGCAAGCAGGTTCAGCTCGAGAAGATCAAGGAGCGGCAGCAGAGCAAGAAGGAGATCGAGGAGCGGCTCAAGGGTCTCAAGCGAAGTACATTCTCTTTCGTACTTTTTTACTAGAACCGACGCTTACGGTACATCTTCGGTCAGAACGCAAAGGTGCATTGGACGGCGCGGGCGACGGAGAGGACTTCGACGTCGCCGTCGAGGATGCGCTCGCCGATCGCCCCGCCAAGCGCGCAAAAGGCGCGAACGGCAAGACGAAGCTCCCCCGCACCGCACGCGACAAGAAGTTCGGTTTCGGAGGTGCCGGGAGGCGGTCGAAACAGAACACGAAAGATTCGACAGACAGCTTCGTGCAGCGGGGTGGGCCTGGGGGCAAGAAAGGCGGCAACTTCAAGTCTGGGGCGGGTGGGAAAGGCGCAGGAGGCAAAGGTGCACCCAAGAAGCGTCCCGGGAAGAGTAGACGGATGGCACAGCGGAGTCGAACATGACCTGCCGCCGGCGGGATGTATACGTACATATCTGGCTGGTGGGATGCTTCTTTGCGTTGTCGCTACGATTGGGCGCATTGATCTGCTTGGTCTCCCAATCCCGCATGCATTAATCGCCATCGCGGATCGGGCTTGGGCATTGCGACGTCGGGGCATTTGACTGACCGTCAAAACTGTGTTTGAGCGAGGTTACATGTTTACCGTAAAGGTACGCGAGTATCACTATGAGACTGCTACGAGGTGTCTCGACACAACCGTCAATATTTCAATGTTGGACGTCACTGCACAACAGTCCAAGATGCATGTATACAGGTGCGTATGCCCAACTAACCCATTATTTGATAACGATGTGTGCGGCATCATGAGTGCTAGCATAGTGTCCACGGTGGTAGACGTACTCTACATAGGAGACGATGGGAAAGCCGCTGGCCTCCCGACTCCAGCAGAAGGCTCAACGCGATGTTCAAGAAAGAACTAGACTTTGTTGTACGAGTACGTATCTGTGGGCCCGTCGTCGGATGGCCGCACTGTGCGCAGCGTCTGCCATCAACGATGAAAGAAGCCATCAGCCCATGATTCGTTCCGTGCCCGCATCCTCACCGCCCTCAGACTCGGGCGCAGTTCGCGACCCACACCAGAGGCAACAAAGCACAAGACAAAGTGACAGTGATGACTTACCACAGCAGTGCGAGCGGTGTATGCGCTCATTGCAGTGTACGGCCTCTGAATGACGTCCTGGTCGGTATAGTCGGCGGTAACGACGCTGTGCGCGTCGTACGCGCGCGGCTCGTACGGTCCAACTTCGAACATCCGCTTGTCGTACGGCGGGAGCGGTGGATGCGAGTTCTGCGAGAACTGCATCGACGCCAGACTCTGCAAAGGAGAGGGGGAGCCGGTGAGCGTTAGGTCCGATCAGATTGTGGGATTCTCGGTCGTCGAGATGGATGATTGCCCCCTTGGTCACCCTCTGGATTGTCTCTGTCAAGAAGGGACTGATGGGATATCATACGGAGCAAAAGTTATCAAGGGAGTCGGAAGAGAACGCCGACCGATTCGTGGGGAGAAGGAGACGGAGGGAGATCAAGACGCACCGAGATCTGATCGGCATCAGGCCTCTCAAAGGGCCTTATTTTAGGCATCCTGCTAGCCGGTCTGCTCCCAGCCTTGACGGAAAACTCTGTAGGAGCATGTGTTTGGTCGAGCTCGGTGTCCATGAGTACTTTGCGGAGCGCGACACGGGCGTTGAGTCTGTTCGATGGCGGTCAGGACATGCTCTCTAGAATTGTTGGGGTGACGATTGAAGGTACGTACGTTGCGAGCATGGAGTTGGTGTACACTTAAACATCGTCAGACATATATGGAATGGACGCAAGGGATGATCGTACCTTTAGAGAGCGCATTATGAAACGCGAGCCATACGAGGGTCTGTGGCCAAATGAATTTCTACGATCCGTATGAGGACTGGTCTGACGGGCGAGACCGATGTAAGCACTATAGCCAACTCACCGCTGCAAGCGTCATGATTTGGACAACGCTGCGATCGGCAACATATGATGATTTGCATTCAACATCGGGCATCTAGTACACTTGAAGGTGACGGGAGGAAACTCACGCCGCGATTGCGCCTCTGTTCACGAGGAAGACGATGATGCTGTTGAGCATCACGTTCGTCCTGTTAAACACGGATGGGCAATCTGCATCAGCAAGGTGATAATCGAGACTGAATAGTTCTCAACAACGTACTTGTGCCGTACCGCGACCTTCTCGCTCCAAAGGTACCAGCAGAGAATGACCGTGATGCCGATATCGACGATCATACCCAGCACCCAATTGGCAGTCAATGGTCTCTGTTGGTGGGAGGGTGAGTGCCTCCGGAGATGCGTGGCGGCATGAAGCACGCACGGTGATCGCTGGACGGTCCGTAGCTGCCCAAGTGTCGTCGTGTAGTCTGCAAACCATACTATAAGTCTTTATATTCCCGATTAGAACAAGAAATGCCTCACGTTTGAATGAATATGACTGGTGGATGGGAAGGTAAAATGACGGTGAGATACCGATGTCCAGCAACCGAATGCTGCGGAAAGCGCACCTATGACCATCACTGAAGGCAGCAAGCAGCCAGTCAGCCGTCTGTGGGTTGTATTGAGAAGTAAAGACACCAACCATACGACGCAAACGCTGTCACAGCCTACGAATATCCCTATAAGTAAATCGATCATCCATACGACTTTGGGACTGACCATGAAGGCGGGGATATACCAGGCATATGGCCGTACTGACGACGCGGGAAAGGTGAGCGGGCTGCTGTGGCGACAACATGTATGCACTGACGTTGATGCATCCGCAAAATAAAGAAGCTGTAGTGACGTGTGTCGCGTCAGTCTCAAAGATTCAGCTTGACAGGTTGAGACCACTGACAGTTGTACCATGAGGACAACGGTGTACTATGCGGCCCAATTGGTCAATTTCATTTGATTGGATGAGTAGATTATTGGGTGGTGTACACACCGTGACGAGAAGTTCCGCCTGGTAATTCGCTCAGTTAGTTGGAGCCCATACGGGAGGTAGCGCATCAAGGCACACCTGTGCGCTCCTGAAGAATGCGCAGAGAACAGTCAGCGCTCTCTTCACAAGCTAGAAACCTAGAGGGCATATGCTTACCATATCTCGTTCTGCAGTGCTGGCGGATTGTTGTAGTTCACAATGAGGTAGAAGTATACTTCGTGGCATTCAAAGATTGTTATGAGCGTATCCAAGAACCTACGTATGTATACGTCAGTGTCTGAGCAACCGGGTGCTTCGGAGTGCTCGGGTAGTTACCAGACGCCAGCGACCTGCGGTGCATCAGCTTGTCAACCATGACAGCGCAAAGTGCGTATATAGAGGATCATACCGATAGCTTGAGCAGCCAAGAGTCTTTGGGGAACTGTTCGAAGTAGTAAAGGGTTTGCAACAAGGTGAAACCATACAGTCTGGACAAGGTTGTTAGGCTGAAGGAATAGTTCGAGAGCGTATGGACTCACACTGCGCAAATAATCGTAGACAGAAGCATCACGCCGTACGAGCTCCCGAGCTCGAGGTCGGCGGGAGACGCACCCGGTGCAAGAGGAGCAGGGGCAAACATCATGGTGCGGCTGTATTGGACGGTCGCCAGGAGCAAGAGTACATATAGTTGGCGGGCAGGGACTTCTTCGTTGATTTTGATGCCCTTGCGGACTTGTTGCAAGCGAAGGGTACTTATATCAGGAACTCGCATGCACCGCAGCGGCTATTTCGCTGAGGATCGTCACTTCCTGGATGGCCGTGCCGGAGAGTTGGGATTCGTTCCCATGTCTGTGAGCGAATGTCAGTAGGATGATGATGAACAGATGGACAGTTGCATGGAATGCCCCTGGGATGCCTGGATGGGGAAACAGCTCTCACATTAGTGAGTTACGTATGGTTCCTGTGGACAGCATGGCTTCTTTCCACGACGACCATGGGGTTTTGAGTTCTGCATCGACTCCGTCTTCTAGTTCGGATTGGAAAACCCCGTGTGCCCATGAAGACCCCGGTAGACGTTTCGCTGCTATGACAGCTGCTTAGACCAACCGTGACCTGGACTGTGTCAGTCCCGCACATACCTCTGGAAAACAGTTGCTACATGCATAATATCAGGATGCACCATTATTTGTGATGATATTTCCAGGAAGGGGCTCTCTTACCCCGGTGTCGACTCGCAGGCTATTCGAACACTTCTCGCCGTTGATTGGTCCTGATCGAAAGCGCAGTGCACCTAATCTTTCCTATCAGCCATGGTCCAGCTATTGCATCCCGTTCAAATTCTACACGGTGTGGAATACGGCCGTACTTCGTGGGGACAGACACGAGCACGACGTTTGGGAGAGAGATACAACGCGCTCGTCGTCGTATGAGGAGAGCGGGACACGAATGCAGCAGGCGACTCCCACGGTGTTGTACGGTCCGTCGCCGGTTTCGACGACGTTCTCGACCTCTCGCCCGTCTCCGGCGTATCGCTCCTTGTCTCCCGACCACCATCTGCTGCGCTCTGCCCCCCACGCTCACCTCGCGCCCTCGTCATGTCGTCTGTATCAACACCAGTGCCATCCAGCGGGTACGCCTCTCCTGCACCGTTATTGCCCACCGCCCCTTCCCCGCCGAAGCCTAACCCCCATCACGCTCACCCCAAACCAAAACCGGTCAATGTCTTTTCTAATGACGGTTCGTTCCTAGAACGCTTCCAGCGACTGAAGAAGGCGCGTTGTCTTTCTCCGCTATCTCCTTTATTGCATCTTCGTGCGCATGTGCTGATCCTTAGCTGCAGGAAGAGGATGAGAAGAAGAAGCAGGAGGACATCATCGCGAAGTACGTCTAGTCTGCAGACATTGTGTATCACGCACTTAACGGTCTTTGTTCGCAGGAAGCGCGAGTTTGACAGCCGCTTTGTGAGTACCCCCGAGCATCTTGGGAACGGGCCTTGCTCACATAGATGCTGCAGAAAAACCGGGGCAAGCGCCGTTCTCCTGATGCTCCGAGCTCAACCACTACCACAGAGAACCCCGCCAAGAAGGCGAAGACCGAAGAGCCGTTGAGTGAGTACGATATGTGTCATCGACAGTTGCGGCTCGCTCTGAACCATTCTCAGCTCAGTACCAGAAAGAACTGCAGAATTATGCAGACAAGAGTCTCAAGGACAGTGGTATAGGAGTGAGACCACTCGTCAAATGAACGCAGGGGTATGTCCGGACAATTCTTGTATGTGCGTAGCATCTTCGCTTCGTTCTCGTGAGTCCATCATAATGACTACATCTGCCTACAGTTGTAAGATGCTTTCCTCGTCGGGCTCGTTGTCTCCGTCTCTAATGCTATACATGCTCGCAACATATGTATTCATTTCATTGGCAATCTCATTCTGATCATACACCTTCAATGTTCATGGGACTCTCGAACAAACGATATTTGTTGTTATTCTTTTACTATCAATCCTCGGCCTCCTGGCTTGCAAGACACCGCAACCTAGGAATAACAACACCGGGCCGATACCCGAGAGCAAACTGATGCTTGAATGCTTGCCTTTGCTGTTGAACTCTTGCCGCCGACTCTTTCTCCATCTCTTCATCTTGACTCGGTGGTCTTGGCAGTGTCTTCCTGCTCACCGTTCTCGCACTTGCACCCACGCTGGCAGCCGACGCGCTGGCGGTGACAGTGACGTCAAGCCTTGCGCTCGAGCTTGAGCTTGAAGCACCCGCTTTCGCAATCGCAATCGCACCCACACTCTGTCCGATCTCGGACGAAGACGACCCCTTCTCCCGGTCTCGAACATCTCGCTCACGCATCAGAATCTGAGTCTGACTCTGCCGCTGCCTCAGCTTCTCCAGCTTCGCCTTGACGGTCGGCGCGACGAGCGTCGGCTGCAGCTGCGCCAGCTTCTGCGCGATCCTCAGCTGCTCCTCGCGCATCCTCTCCTTGCGCTTCGCCGTCGTCCTCGGCGAGTTTGCGTTCTTCTTTCCGACTGTGTCGTTGTCGTTGTTGCCGTTGCCGTTGTCGCCGTTGTCGGTACTGCTGCTATCGGGTGCCGTACTGAGGCCTACTGCAGCCTCGGCGCTTGGGTCAACTGTACCCACGACAGTCGTTGCCGCCACTGCAGCAGCTGCTGCCGTGACCGCAGCGACCGTGGTACGTTCGACAGTGCTTCTCGCGACAGATCCGCGGACTTGAACACTCGTTGCGACTTGGATAGACCTGACGGATGCAGAAGTGTATGGTGGAGGTGGCGCAGAATGCGAAGAAGCTGGCCGGTGGGCCAAGTCAAGCTGCGCCGGGGCACGCGGCGATGCAGAAGATGGTGGCGAACATGAAACAAGGGGACGGCCTTCGGAGTTGGTAGAGTTCGACGTGGAAGTGGAAGATGACGGCGCGACCACACGCTGCTGCGGGCGGACATAGAGCGGGTTTTTGCCAACGCCCACGCGACGCCGCTTCGGGCTATCCTGGAGGTACGCGTTGTTTGCGTCGGTGACCGCATCCTGAGGCGAGGCTGGGGGGCTTGGCCGCTTTCGCAGGTTGCGGAGGTCCAGCAGGGGACTCGAGTTGGCCTCTTGGGACGTGTCGGGTGTACGAGCGCTCAGACGCATGGACGAGGGGTGCTTGCGTCCCCTGTCTTCGGGTGTAATGGCAGCTGCGGGGACAAAGTTTGATGGTCGGAGATGTGCAGCGGGCGGTTTGTGGCTCTTGAAGGGCGCCACTGCGGGTCTGGTGAGAGTAGGCGGGGTGAGCATCCCAACATTTTTGCCCTTCTTGGATGTCGAGAGCTCGAATGGGGAGGCAAGAGTCTTATTTTGACAAGGCGTGTGTGGCTGGTCATCGCCACCTAACATATCACAAACTCTGGTTCTCGGAGGAGTCGTAGGTTCTTGTTCGTCAGATACAGCAGCCGGGGAGGAAGAAGACTTCAGCCAGAGCGAAAGATCCTGCGTCGTCCGCTTCGATCGGGGGGTGAGAGGCTCCTCAGTCTGAAGTCGTGCCAATCGCGACGGTCCTGCGATTGGCTCCTCAATAGACTCTGAGAGCGGTGACGAGGTCTTCTCCGGGAGCAATGCGCGCAAGGTCTTTTCTGGTGGAGTGCCTGCCCCCTCGAATATCATACCGAGGAGTGCGTGCATATCTTCCCTGCCATCCTGGTCCGAGTCCGAGTCCGAGTCGGGACTCATGGAGCGCAACCTCTTGGGGACTTTGCTGTTGTGTGACTTTATGCGTGCCATGGCTGCATTACTCTGTTCTATAGTCGCACGGCCTTGGATGCCCCGCTTGATGACAGAAGAGGCGGGGGGAGGAGACGACGACGGTGGCTCAGTATCGGTACCCGATCCGCTGGGACGAATGGCCTTCGGTATCTGGACTGGAGGACGAGCGGCGGAGGGCCGATAGCGACCTTCGAGGATTTGTTCGACCACTTTGCGATGAGGAGGTGGGAGATACTCCTTCATGACGATGAGCTTGCGCTTCAATCGGCCGCTGTCTGCCCACTTCTCAGCGATCTCTCGAGCACCTTCGCCTTCGAGATTCTTGAACGCTACGTCCTCGACGGCGGTGACAGTGCTACGCAACGCACTACTGACGTCGCTTAAGTCCGTCGGGACTGCAGATGCTCCTGATGTAGACGAGTCTTCTGCAAGGCATCCGGCGAACATTGCCTGAACACAAGCAGCGTCGAGGCCCTTGAGGGTTGGGTCAAGCGTGTTGGGCACGACGCGACGAGGCTTGAACAAAGATACAAATCTGCGCAGCTCAGGGAGCGTTGAGTGCCTTGCCAGAGGGACGAGCTGGGGATATCACTCAGTTGCTCGTCCAAGGATTGTAATGGTTGTTGTACGCACTAGAATGTCCAACTGTACCCCTCGGCGAAGCTTTTCTCGTGTATCTGCCAGATATCTGTCCCAGTTTGGAAGCTCCATATTGACTGGATTGACGTAGACGACGTGATGTCCGTCCGGTGTATACGACTCGCGACCGTTAACCCGGACGTGTTCGCACCTCTCAAATCGTTCACAGGCGTGGAATCGTGTTGATGACTCGTCTTTGGTAATGATGGACTTGAGGAACGGGTCACCAGTGATGTGCGAGTACACGCCATACTTGTACCGGTCTACATGGATCTATAACGCAACGTGTTGTGGCGAACCGACTATCAATGATGCCCGGAAGACACACCTTTACACCGAACGTTCGCGCGATAGCCTTGTAGATCTCCTCGTATCCCCACGTCCACAAATTCAGGAAGAAGCGCGTCGAGGATGGTAATAGCGTCATCAACGATGCCAAATTCGACGCAGCGTCGCTCTATTTGCTTTCCATGAGCACATGCGTCCAGCAGAAGGTGAAGTCCTGACCTTGGACGGCACATCGTATGTATTGAGAAGGCATGCAGTGTCGAGGTAGATAGCCTCAAGTTTGGTTGGAGGGTCTGAACGTTTCGCAGTCATAGCGACTTTGGGCACGGGCGCATCAATGTATCGCTGGATGAACGGGTTGTGCTTCAATGATTCGACAAACCAGGGTTCTGCCCTGAGATCGCCAGTATGCAGCACAGCGCCCTTCGCGCCTTCCACCAGAAACCTGCATCGAGGATAGACTTTGAGAACGCACAGAGAGATGAGTGGGCGTGATCGCTTCCTCACATTACAGCGCCGGGGCAATGGTTGGCATCCAGGAGAGTGATGGTCACCTCATCTGTCGCACTAAGGGTGAAGTTCGTAGGACAGTGCAGATGTGTAGCTCGCTATATGCGCTGGTTAGAGACCGATAGCAGTCGAGGCTTGCTTATACGAGACGACACACGCACCAAGAGATCCCTAGCACCCAAATAATCAACATTCCCGTCCTCTAACCGTTGTGGCACAACTCTGAGATGCGCAAACGTCCGTACGTTCTCCGCCCGCAGCTCAGCATCCCGCAGCGACCGTTCTGCATACACCTCGTGCCGCAGCAACATCTCCTTCGCGTCGTGGGAGCATACAACCGTCTGTCCGAACGAGCGTGCTGCAAGGCCGTTCAAATGGTCCGTGTGGGTGTGGGTGAGAAGGTAGAGGCTCGCAGAATGCAGGACGTTGTCAGATACAATAGATCCTGTGGCATTAGATGTTGAGGAAGAGGGCGAGAGACCGCTGAAGTCGTCGACGCGGATGGGGTAAGGGAGAATGAAGGCGTTGTAGGGAGTCCCTTGAGGCATCGTGGTGGTGGTGAGGGAGAGGAAGGGTCAAAGACTGAAGTTGGCCGTTCAGGGGCACGCCACGATCCTCCGATATGTAGTCCTCCTGTACTTTTGTCCGCTGAGTTTGGACGCGACAGACGACCAAGCGAGTCACATACCTCCCTCGTGGCGTTTTCTGTTGCTCAGATCAGAATGTGCAAGCGCAGTCGGTCCTTGGAATCCGCTTGAGAAGGTGAGACCTCGGCAGAGGGCTTTGTGGGCGTAAAATGTTCGCAGCGCGCGGAGAATAAGTTATGAATAAGTCATGCGCAGGATTAGAGCGCGGTCAAGAAAGGCATCCCCAGCGGAGGTAGCGTTAGGGCTGCATGGAGGGAGGAAGAAGCGAGGTCGCAGCACTGCAGGCTGGCGAGTCGTGCGCGCCCCCGTCACGTATCATGTGCCGGTGTGTCCTCTTGTCCTTATCGAGACCCGAAATGTGACTCGACGCGTTTCATTTCGGACGGCTTGAGAAGTTCGCTCAGCACCGGGGAGGGAATGGGGAGGGGCGAAAGACTCCATCTCACACCTGACTTCTTGAGAGCATACATATGATGCCGCCATATAGAAGAAGGTAACAAAGACCCATATTTTGTGCTCGACGACAGGCAAGCGTATGATCTACCTATGCGCGCCACGCCCCCACGCCGCCCCGGAGGGCAATACCAAACGCCTCACGGCACAAACCCCGCAACCAATACCCTGTTACCGCCACCGAAGATCCTCGTTGCCCCGATGATGAGGACCGCGCGGGTCACCGATGCAGCCCTTGTCACGCAAGTGCTTCTTGTAAGAGCTTCGTCGGTTGTAGAACCGTCCGCATCCGCCAACGAACGCCCGCCCTCCGACGTACCGCTTTTCATCATGAGAAAGCTCTGAGCCCGTCAGAAACTTCTCGATAGTCCACAGCTGGCCATCGATGGAGTCCTCCGGCACCCCGACGCACACAAAGGCAGGACCCCCTGTACGGCTGAGATACGCGCTGGTATGGGTGGCTTCATGCCGTACCAGCTCTTGCATACGGCCAGTGGAAGGAACATGGCCGCAGACGCGGCACTTGAGATCTGCTAGCGAGAGATCTGTACCGCGCAGTCGCGGGGGCAGCACGCCGTCAATTTGCACGTTGCGCAGGCGAGACGTATTTTCTGCCTGAGGCAGCGGAGGTCGTGAGACGAAGGGGGCGCTGGCCGGCGAAGGATATGCGGCGGGCGTGTTCACAGGTAGAGCAGGTGATGGAGGGGCGAGCGGGTTCGGTACGAGATGGGGGAGAGTGACGTGGGATGAAGGGGGAACGGCCGCACTCAATGGTTCAGAGCAGAGATTCAAGGAGTTGGGAGTGTCTCGGAACGGCCCATGAGGCGGCTCTGCAGGGAGAGCGTTTGACCCTATAACGCCTGTCCAAGGGAACTGCAGCGGCGGTCCGACGTGTGGAATGGAAGGTATGTTGGCGTAGCTTGTGGAGGAATAGAATTATCTCAGCAATGATAGATTACTTAAGAGATTATGAACTCACCAGGGTACCGTCTCTACGTCTTGGTTGATGTAGTCGGAGGCACGTAGTTGGTCGCTGGTCCAGATGGGTGCATCGAAGCTTGCATAGCGGGGGGGATATGGGTACGACATTCTACAAACTGTCGCGTCTGTGCGGGAAAAAGAGGTGGAGGAATGAGAAGATTACCGTCCAGAGACAGCACGTACCATCTCATAAGTATACTGAACGCTCTCTTTGTCCTCCAGCCACTGCGAGACATGGTAGGAAAGTAACATATACCTTTGTCTGTATGGTGCCCCAAACTGGCGGACTGGACTATGACGCTGCATCATGGCGGGAACGTGAAGAGCGCTGCACCTCATCGGAGTGGCACAAAGATCCAGTTATTTGGTAGCCATTGACTCAGAGCGCCCCTCGGCGAGTTTTCACCTCATGTTGAGCGTTCTGTGAAGCAACAAGTCCAACAACGAAAGGATGGCGATGAGATGGAGAGTGAATGAGGATGACGACGAAATCAGCCCTACGGACGATATATATCGTCGCCTGGTTGGCCCAGCGTCGCGGTTTCAAGGCGATGACCCCAAAATCTGTTCCTGATCGATTCGTTGGCGGGCCACCGCCTCACAAGACAATGGCCGCATGTCTCACATTTTCCACTTCATCGCTCGCAATCGGTTCTGACTAGCGGGCGAGGATGCCGCGAAGGCCTTCTAAGTGTGTCCGCACGTCACGACGATCTGTTGAGCAGTAAACAGTTCTGTAGGGTCATGGCATCGGTGAGTCAGTCGAACTGACCAAAGTGAAGAGAGGTGTGAGCGCAACCCACTCGGTAGGCGGCGTGATTCTTTGCCAGCTCGATCATCCAGGCGGCAATAGAATTTCTCCCGGAAAGCGGACTAGGACATTTTGGGCTGTACTGTCTGGTCTCAGCGGAGTTTGTCAGCGGTCGACGGCATACTCGCGGCCTGGACTCGAGGCATGCATGGATGAGCAGGTGGAGGGAACTGCCACAACTGGTTCACGGGGGTCGATGACTGCATGACTGCAACTTGGCAAGAGGGGACGACGTCGAGGTTACTGATCAGAAGCGCAGTGTTCAGTATGCGATGACGTAAATATGGTAGTTTGGACATTCCTAGACCTTAGTCAAGCGCCAAGCGTCGTAACGTTGTTGTTTCCTCCGACTTATACTCAGCACTCATACTACTATACACCAAGGTTTGCTCCTCGACGTCTTCAGAGGGGCTATTGGCACAGCCTGGCCAACGGAGAAAAAAGTGAGAGGCGTCCGTCTCGCATTGGTTGACTCTTCTCCTATGCCACCACCCCTTTACACCCAGGATCCTCTGGATAACACAATCCCAGATACCATCGTCGCCCGTAACACTGATATGCGCTGTTAATGAGCTCGAGATGGTTTGACATGACAATTTGACAGTGATTCAACGCTCACCCTGCGCAGTGCGATCCATGATTGAGCGAAGCGACAAAGTTCATGAGACGCAGCTACACTACTGCCTGCCGCACAATTTCCCCTCGCACACGTACAGGAGTGCCGCTAGCCTGAAAGAAGTGCCTTGCTACCATCGCAAGGCGCCAGCTATCGACCATCGGGTGCGTGAGGAGGAATAAACCGACTCGTCTAAAGCCCGGTTTCACGGATTTCGTTGTATACCAGCAGATATACAAGACAGAGCTGAACCATACGGACGTGGGCTCAATCAGAGTCATGAGAGCACCAGCCAGATGGTGGAGGAAGTACTGCAAAATGAACGAGTCAGAACGACAAGTCAATTCACCAGCATTGCAGCTGTGAACTACGCATGCCAGGCCCCGCAGTGCCCCGTACTGACACCGATCAGCGTCTATCATGTTCTAGCCGCCCGAAACTTACTCTCATGCGACTGTCCGGTCCCCTCCTAGCCACGTTCATCCTCGATACAGGAGCAAGGGAAGAACTCTGCTCATCTTTGACTCATAAACTCCGCTTCGTGAGAGAACATCCTTGCATTAGCAATCGGGCTACTACTTACTGACCACCTAGGTTAGTCGGTATTCAAGGGACTTGTTCACGTAAATGCAGACACTGCCTTTGCCGCGTATGCATTCTGACAACCTGGAACAACATGGGATGAGTGTTCTGACCGAATCATCTACCGTACTTGCTGTTGGTATCTGGAATCGACCCCGCTCTCACGAGCCGGCTTCTTTGTGGTCTTTGATATCGTCATCAGCGTTATCGTGATTGCGGAAGGTTAGAGTTTGGGAGAATCCCTCTAGGAGCAGCTGGACAACGCATACAGTGTCCTTCGTTAAGGCCCTTAGTCAACGAACAGCGTCTACAGCGAAGCCATACTTATATAGGCTGCCTCAGCAGGAGCTGTCTGAAGCTAGCATCCTCACGAATCTTGGGGAAAGCCGCTACCATATCCATATTACCCCATTGATCTCTCAACTGACCATGATTTCTATCAATGGCTTTACAGAGACGCCGCGTCTGGCCCTATTATTCCTTCTCTGCGCCGCCTTACTTACTGTCCTCGCACGTATTCGTGGATACCTTCGCTTCAGATCCCGGGCCCAAGGGTGCCGCCTCCCTCCCGGTCCCAAGCCACTCCCCCTCATAGGTAACCTCCTGGACATACCAAAGGACGTACCGTGGCTTGGTTATCAGAGCCTTAGCAAACGATACGGTATGTGCTACAAACTCATCTATTCGCTACACCTCACGCATCAACTCATGTGTTTCACAGGGAGCAGTATCATACACCTGCAACCGATGGGCCAATCTCTCATCATTCTCAACGACTACAAGACCGCAATGGACCTCTTCGAGAAGCGATCAGCCATATATTCGTCAAAACCCGATACTCCTATGGTTGACCTGTGAGCACCATGGTACTCGTCGATACATGCGGCTACTGACGCGAATTAAGGACTGGTTGGAACTTCGATATGGGATTCATGCCCTATGGCCAGTACTGGCGCTCGCACCGTCGCCTCTTCTGGCAACACTTCAACCCAAGCGCGATCCCAAAGTATCACGCAGCGCTAGAAGCCAGCGCCCACAACTTTCTCCTCCGGTTGCTGCGTAGTCCGCAAAAAGTGCAAGAGCACATTCGATAGTCAGCATTCGGTCACCATGTCCTCATCATCCATTGATTGACGTTGCTCAGCTCTATCGGCGGCTCGCTCATCCGGGTGACGTATGGCTTACAAGTTTCTGAAGAGAAAGACAAGTACATCACGGCTTATGAAGATGGCGCACCCGGGCTGCAAGCTCTCTTGAGCGGGAGCTCTATAATCGAATACCTTCCTTGGCTAGCGAATGTTTCTAATGCACTGCCAGGAACGCAGTACCTCCGAGACCTCACACGGTGGCGTAACGGGATGCGCACACTACACAACTTACCCTGGAGCGATGCAGAGAAAGCCAGAGTGAGTCCTTGCGCGGCGTATTTCTCTTTAGTGCTGCATCACTCATAGTGTACTGTTGCAGCTCGCCGGCAGAGACAACGCCAGTGTGGCTCATGCTCTAATGGCGTCCGAAACAAACCTCACTGACCTGGAGATCGCGAAAGACGTCGCCGCCGTGACATATGCTGGTCAGTCGGTGGACGCTACTCATCTCACTATCCAGCACTGAGCCTCTGTTTGCGCGTAGCTGGTATAGACACGGTGAGTGAATTTGTGACCCGAAACACGATCTGCGCCTAATTGATGGGTGAGCAGCAAAATGCGACCCTCGTGGCCTTCTTCGTGGCGATGTCTCTCTACCCGGACGTACAGAAGGCAGCACAGGCCGAGCTCGACGCCATAGTAGGCCCCGACCGTCTACCCAATCCTGCAGACCGGCGCGCACTCCCATATATCAACGCAATCGTGAAAGAGACGACACGCTGGCACCCGGTCACCCCCATGGGCCTGGCGCACGCCAACACCACGGACGACGTCTATGAGGGTTTATTCATCCCCAAGGATTCTGTTATACTACCGAATGCTTGGTATGATACCTGGGAGTATGGCCACTTCTTCAGAGATTGACGGACATATAGGGCGATGCTTCATGACCCCGAAGTATACCCTCAACCCGAAGAGTTCAGACCCGAGCGATTCCTGAAGGACGGTGAACTCGATCCCAATGTCAGAGATCCCGCTACTGTCGTGTTTGGGTTTGGTAGACGGTCAGTCTACCCATGTGACTGCATCATGTCGTCACCTCACACTCATTTTTGACACCCTCCCATGCTACCTAGGATCTGTCCCGGCCGATACTTCGCTGACATCAGTCTGTTCATCTACATCTCCACCGTCCTGCACGTTTTCGATATCATGCCTCCTCTGGATGGAGAGGGGAACCCGGTACGTGTGCTGCCGCGAATTACCACCGGCATCACCTCGTGAGTGCAGCCTTTCTTGTACAGTCTAGATTCGCGTGGATCACGAGCATATCACATTTTCAGATATATGGAGACTTGCGACTGCATCATCAAGCCTCGCTCAAAGAGCACAGAGGACCTCATAAATGCAGGGAGTTCTGCAGAGTCTTCGTATATTTGAAAGCTGGAGATCCGCCAGATGCTTTCTTCGCCATGTCCCCTCTTCCATCTCCAGGCCTCGCTATGTCCACTTTGTAACGTCTCGCTTCCCTTACACCAGTATCTAGATGGATGCCTTTCCTCTCGGCTCGAACGGCAATAGTAGCGCAACAAATCCCGACACCAAGAACAATGCCCCAGAGACGTATGTTGGTACCGGTGTCGACAGGTCCGCATACAGCGCGACGATGGGTGCCTGACTTCCCACATCAGCCATCGCATTCGTTCTTTCAAACAGATCGTCTTGTGGATTACGGTCAGAGGTACCAGTGTAAACTCACCATGACCCCAAATATGCGATTGGCCGCTGAAACGAGCGCATTTCCCGTCCCTCGGTCTTTGGCGGGGAAGACCTCGGGTGATAGCGCATAGAGTGTCCCGAACATGACGTTGTTCGAGAACGTGTAGCCACAGTTCCAGCCTAGGAGGGCGGCGGACGTGCGTGCGGTCGTGCTCGCTAAGATGAACACTCCGTTGAGTGCTGATATAGGTCAGAATTGAACTCGAAGAAGAAATGAGTGACGCACCAGTTGAAATAGCCAGTGTCCCCTTCCGGCCGAGGTAAGGACGTTCCACCATCCACCCTGCGAGGAGGGCGCCGGGAATACCAGTTATGCTGAGGATCACTTGCTGCCGGACCGTAGTTATATTCACCATGATCAGTATCGAGCGCATACGTATGGGAGAGTGGGGGTGATTGCGACTCACGTTACGGTAAGTGATGTAGAGAGAGCCGTCGCCAAAGTCTGCTCCTCTTCTTTGTAGGCTGGTGACGGTAGGCTGTGAGCAATCACATGAACTGAATGCCATGTTGGCGAAGGACTCACAAGACTGTCACAAAGCTATTGTATCTATAGAGTGCTATCAGCGAAGTGCGCCGAAACAAGAGTGGTGGGTACGCACAGAGGAGACGCCAGCCCAATGGACGCTGCGAACCAAACGCATGTATTCAGAAGGCCATCTAGACACGCAACTGCATTGGAGGCGTACCCCACAGTACAATTAAGAGGCTCGTCGACCACGCCATCTTCTTGGTGACAAAGAGCGCCTTAACGTGGTCTGCGTTGACGACGCTCAGCGTGCGCAATAATACGCCCTTCACGCTTGTGTCGGAAAGGGTCCGAATTCCAGTATCGGTGCCTCCTGTATAACACAAGGCATCCTTCCTCTCGAGGCCATCGTCACCCCGAACCGCAAGTGCCTCGTTCTCCTTAAGCATCTCGACGGTCAAACTGCTGGTCGTCCCATTGTACTTCGCAATGGCGTGAATGACAGTAACTGCCTCCGCGTCGCGACCACGTCCAACGAGGTACTTGGGTGACTCGTATAGGTGAAAAACGAAGAAGCGGAGGCAGAAGAGGACCATCATGAGCGCGCCCATCGTCCACAGAAGGTACCGCCACCCCATATTGGCAGACCTCGGGCAGTCTGACGAAGATGCGCAGGAGAGGTCCGCTATGAACGGCCACGCGACCTGCACGTTAAAACCCCAGAAGGCACGCCAAACGGTATGTCAGCTCCCCTCTCGCTCCAAAGGCTCCAGTGGGGGAATTAGCGACAGAAATCGTTATGCACGCACCAGACTCCCAACCAGCTGGCCAAGGGCCCACCAGACAGAGAGCACAGTGAGCAGCCACTGATGCGTCGCCGGTACGAATTCAAGGAAGACCGCCGAGTCGACAGGCAGATTTCCGCCCACCCCGGTGCTCCATGTCGCAATGAGTGCGCATAGAGCCACGGGATTCATCGCACCCCCTGCGGCGAGGGTGAAAACAGCTGTTATGAGTAGTGTCAAGTTGAACGACAACCTACAGTTCGTGTACATCAGTACGTTTGAGAAGTTCGCAAACGGTGTAGGTCGGGTAATACGTCACGAAAAGGTTGAAAACGCACCGACGACCCCAAATATCGCAACCCATTCCCCAGAAAAGTGCACCGACGAGGAGACCGATAGCCTGTGCGAGGATGAGGTACGGTCCTTGGAATCCGGCAAACTCGGTCGTCACGGGATTGATAATGAGTCCAGTAATACACTGTTGCCAAGGCCGAGCTTTCACACCATCTCTTCGTCCCAGTAAGAGACAGGCGCACCTCCCACAGATTATCCCTGCTAGATGTTTAGCACGCAATGCATTCATCAAGTGGCTTAGTACGGCGTCCACTCACGCGAACCACCCGAAGCCCCCAACTAAGAACAGAGACCACTGTCCGGAGCAAAGATAGCTCAGCAACTCGTATGGGTCGGCACACAGAGGGACTGTAGACGAACCTGGTACTTGCCCATTCCGATTTCTTGGAAAGCAGCGTTCAAGACCCTTGCCTTGCCTTGGTACACAGAGTCCACCACATGCTCCGCCTTCTCAAAGATATCGTGCAAGGCGTAGTCATCGGGCGAGGTAACACTGGCCTCGACGTCGTCGACACGGTACTCGAATGATGGAGACTTCATTTCCTCGGGGACCGGTGACGAGCAATGTTGATCCATCATTTCTTCGCCCGTATGCAATGGCAGAGTGTGGTGGTGCTAGACAATGAGCTGTATGCTCATGATCCAGAAGACAAAGCTCAATCTTTGACGTGCCTCCCTCAGCACACGGCGGCAGTAGGCTGACAGCAGTGGGAGACCAGAAGCCGGCGATAAGGGAGCATGTATGACCCCATCGCGGTTTGACAGGGAATAGAAGTGCTACTATGTAGCCGTACATTCTCTGATGGAACGGAATACCGAGTCAACTGCTGTGATGCTCGATACGAGTAGCAGCCTCACCTGTAGTGTCGCTCCCCGGTAAGCAGAGACACACGCTGTGCATCCCTCAAAGTACTTGGGTAACCCTGCAGGCTGCATATGTTGCCCCTGTGGCCGATGGAGTCTATGAACATCCGATGCCACGTATTTCGTCAGTATACTCAACGCTGAAAGACAATCAAGAGCTCGTCGAGCACCCCAGAGATAAGCAAAACGTCAACGGCGACGAAGCGTGTACTCCGTCTGTGAGCGCATACGCGCACATGGTCATTCACAGAGCCGCCGACAGCTCCAACTCTATGCGACAAGCGCAGTCGGCCTATGGCGTCAGACAGACTCGAGCTCGTCTTCATTGTCTTAAGCTTAAGCCCCTCTGCCCCCGGTGACCTCGTGGCAGTGAACGAAGAGAATAGTAGCAGAGAACGGAAGAGTTCAAAGCTGGTACTGTACGACGTCACACCATACCCATACACACGACCAACTGTGCCCGGGTTCCGAGATGTGAGCGTTCAACGACGTACTCTTCGTGTCGCGTCACGAGCACATGTGATCTTCCCGGTTCTTTCGTGGTGACCAGCCAAGCTTCGTAAGACGCGCCGAACATACCTCAAGCAGAGTAGAAGACGCCGTAGAAGTATCTGGTAGCTCCGATGCGCATACTGAGACAAAGAAGCGTAGTAATCGCGGTTGATAACTTCCTTGCTGGTTATGAAATGGGTACAAGACCGCTCTCGGCGCTTCCACTTCCTTATCCGTCGACTCCGCCCTCGGCTACGGGTGTTGAGGTTTAATCTTGTTCTCACTCAACCCAACGCGCACTCGACCCTGCGCGGAGCTGCTGAAGCACTCATATGAGCTGCCTCATCACGTTTTTTTCAATGCGTCATAACATGATCATCTTACACTTCTCTCAAAAACTCGTGACAAACTTGAGATCATCAAGCGCCCTAAAGAGACGCCTTCCCTCTCGGCTCAAACGGCAAGAGCAGCGCGATGCACCCCGACACCAAAAACAGCGCTCCCGACACATATATCGGCACCGGCGTCGAAAGGTCCGCATACAGCGCGACAATGGGTGCCTGTGGGGAATCCTCCATCAACCCGCGCTCCCACTCCCGAAAGAAGGCCCAAAGGGACTCACCATAATACCAAAGACACGGTTCGCAGCAGCGACCATCGCGTTCCCTGTCCCCCTGTCCTTTGCGGGGAAGATCTCGGGCGAGATCGCATACAGCGTCCCGTACATGACGTTGTTCGCAAACGTGTATCCGCAGTTCCAGCCCAGCAGTGCCCCCGACGTGCGCGCCGTCGTGCTCGCGAACAGAAAAACCCCAGTGAGTGCTAACGTGACTAGTGTCAGTGAAAGTCTAAACCAAGGCAGGAGAATACGCACCGGTTGAGATCGCGAGCGTTCCTTTGCGCCCGAGTTCGCGACGCTCAACCATCCATCCTGCTAGCAGGGCGCCTGGGATGCCCATTGTGCTCAGGATGACTTGCTGTCATGCCACGAAGGGACAGGTTAGCATGATGTTCAGATGCAGTCAGTGAAGGCAATGATGGAAGCTTACATTGCGGTAAGTGACATAAAGGGAGCCATCACCAAAGTCGGCTCCTCTTGTCTGCAAGCTGCACAGGAGTTGCGTCAGTCACACAGCTCAAACTGAGAAGATCATGGTACTCACAATACGGTTACAAAGCCATTATACCTGCAGTGCTGTCAGCGCGAGAGGTTCAAACCAGGGGAGGAGAACCATGCGAACGCACAGAGGGTATGCAAGACCAATGAAAGCTATGAACAACATGTACGTCAGCAAAGCAGTTCACATACCTTGCTGACTACGCACCCCATAATATAATCAGAAGAGTCGTCGAATACGCCATTCGGCTCGTCGCAAAGAGCGGCTTGACATGGTCCGAGCTGACGACGCTCAAGGTCCGCGCAAGCACGCCCTTCACGCTCGTGTCGAACATCACACGAGTCTCAGCTTCTTTGGTCTCGCAAACGGCATCAGTGGCAGTCTCCTTCTTCTCGAGGTCATCATTGCTCCTGCTGACCGCGAGCAACTCGGCCGCCTGCAGCATCTCGAGCGTCAAGCTGCTCGTCTTCCCATTGTACGCCGCGACGGCGTGAACGACAGCGACCGCTTCTGCATCGCGGCCTCGCCCGATGAGGAACTTGGGCGACTCATACATGCGGAAGACAAAGAATCGGAGGAAGAAGAGGATCATCATGAGCCCGCCGAGCGTCCAGAGGAGGTACCGCCACCCCATATTTGCAGAGCTTGGACAGTCGGATGAAGATGCGCAAGAAAAGTCCGCTATGAATGGCCAGGCGACCTACAGGTACGCACGACGAGAGGCGATGTCAGTTTCTCAATCGCGGATCACTGACAATAGGTGTCATGCACGCACCAAACTGCCGACGAGCTGACCCAGGGCCCACCAGATAGAGAGCACTGTGAGCAACCACTGATGGCTGGCCGGTACGAACTCGAGGAAGACCGCGGAGTCCACGGGCAAGTTGCCGCCCACGCCTGTGCTCCACGCTGCGATGAGTCCGCATAGAGCGACCGGAGTCAAAGCACCTCCAGCCCCGAGGGTGAACACAGCGGTAATGAACAACGTCAGGTTGAACGACCACCTTTATATTCCGAAGGGAGAGACGCCAATCAGCAAGACATCCGAAATGTGTATTTGCCGCATACAGCCATATAACTGGTAATGAGAACGTACCGGCGGCCCCATACGTCGCAGCCCATTCCCCAGAAGACTGCGCCAACAAGGAGACCGATGTTTTGTGCGAGAAGGAGGAATGGGCCTTGGAATCCGGCGAACTCGGCGGTCACGGGGTTTATAATTAGACCGGTCACGCACTGTCAACGACACGGCGAAGGCTCGTCTCATGTTCCCTCGTTCCGCGGATAGACAAACGTACCTCCCAAAGGTTATCACTGCAAGAAGGTCAGAACCCAGTATGGTTTGTGGAAGCTAACAGTTGTCACTCACGCGAACCACCCGAAACCCCCGACAAAGAACAGATGCCACTTCCGGAGCAAGGCGCGGTTAGAGTGGCATACGATGGAGGTAATCACCATGGTCATAGACGTACCTGATACCTGCCCATACCAATCTCCTGCATGGCAGCGTTCAAGATCCTCGCCTTTTCCTGGTACACTGCATCCACGGTGTCGTCTGCCTCGAAGATATCGTGAATTATAGAGTCCGCCGCAGTAGCACTGGCCTCAACGTCGCTGCCAGGATGGTCTAATGAGGGAGAGCGTGAGGTATTCCTCGATTTGAACTCTGGATGGTCGTGCTGCATGCTGTAGTCGGGCGTATGTGAGACGCAGGAGGTCGTGAAGCCAGACGTCGAACGTGAACCGTCGCAGGGAGGGTCGGCGGTTCTAAAAATGCGCTGCAATTATCCTTTTAATCGCTCATGGTCAGAGTTGCACCCCCGTTTTATTTGCACACGGGGCGGCAGGTACGGCAGAACGACAGTCAAATGGTGTAGACGCCGATAACAGGGTGGCAGCATCTACGGCATGGTCGGGTAACATGGCAGAGAAGTAGAACCGTCACGGCACAGTGTCCGATGGACAGGAGGTTGCTAGTCAGCTGGTGTGTGGCCAAGACTGAACGTTACGGCCATGAACTCACCACAGTACTACCCGTTCATCTTGGATGGAGCTCCGAGAGTCACCGTGAACGCCCAGGATAAGGTCGATTGTTACGCCTTACGTGGAGTTTTGACTAACTGCTCGCAGGAGCGGACGCTTGAAGTGAGAGGATGACCCTGGGATGAGCTGCTATGTGTGGCCGTTGCTTTCAAGTGGCAGTGGCAGAGGACCCCTGAAAGTTCCTATAGTAGGCCGGCCGATAGGCGCCCCAAATCCTGGGCTTCATGTCCGGACAACTTTTCAGGATCATGTCCGGACTTTCGACCATCTTGGCCTTGAAGGACGTCCATGTCCGGATTTTCCGGCCGGCCCCTTCGGGGCCGGATGTCGGTCCAAAGGCCAAAAAGGGCTAAAATCATCCAAGAATTGAGATTTTCGGCCCACCGCGGCTCGCGGGCTGATCAATGACACCCCCCACTAGGTTCTTACTTACTTTGTTAATAGTAAGTCATTATGGGTGGGGTGCGCGTCAAATTTTGCCGAAAGGGTTGACGCTGGCCATGTCCGGATGACGGTCCATCATTTTGCCCTCGAATGGCCCATGTCCGGACGATTGGCCGGCCAGAACCCCGATTTTGGGCCTTCATGTCCGGACTTTGGGCTGGCCTGGAGGCCCAAAAATCCTAAGCGCCGTCCGGACTTCCGGCCGGCGTCCTATAGGAACTTTCAGGGGTCCTAGTGGCAGTGGCCACAGATCAGAGATAGAGATCAAATTAACGTTACCAATGACGTCGCCTTCGCTTCCAAGCGCCCACCCCCGGCAATACCAAGCCCGGCGAATATTCGGCACACGATCTCAGCCGCGATGACGTCGTCGTACTATGTCGTACTTCCGTACTTCAGTCACCAGGTCCAGTGTATGTAGTGACTTGGGACAGTATCTGATTACTCTCCATGCAGAGAGCGGTCCCAATATAGCTCCCGACTCTTGTCTACTCCGGATTGCAAAACCCCAGACTTTCTCTAGATCGACGCCTTCCCCCTAGGCTCGAATGGCAACAACAGCGCAACAAAGCCGGATATTACGAACAACGTTCCAGAGACATATATCGGCACTGGCGTCGAGAGGTCCGCATACAGTGCGATGACGGGTGCCTACCACGGCGCTCGCATCAGTACTAGTCAACGTATACAGCTTGGAGCTCTTCCCCCACATGAACACATTCGGACTCACCATGACCCCAAATACACGATTGGCAGCGGCAACAAGTGCATTTCCCGTCCCCCTATCCTTCGCAGGGAATATCTCGGGCGAGATGGCGTACAGCGTACCGTACATGACATTGTTCGCGAACGTGTAGCCACAGTTCCAGCCCAGGAGGGCATCAGACGTGCGCGCAGTCGTGCTCGCGAACAGAAAGACGCCAGTGAGAGCTGCAGCACAAACATTCAGTTCAGGCTTTGTCTCAAGTGGATGTGCTCGCCAACGGTTGATCACTTGTGGTACGTACCAGTTGAGATTGCCAGGGTCCCTTTACGCCCTAAATACCGTCGCTCGACCATCCACCCTGCGAGAAGGGCTCCAGGGATGCCCATCACGCTCAATATCACTTGCTGCCAGACCGAGAAGGGCAATATCAGAGCTGGCTATAGACATGAACCGTCGCAGCTTACATTGCGGTAGGTGATATAGAGGGAGCCATCGCCGAAGTCGGCTCCTCTTGTCTGCAGGCTGCATGAGTTCATGTGAGTTGCGCGTCCTTCAGACGTTGTGGGCTGGCTTATCAGTACTCACAACACTGTCACGAAGCCGCCGTAGCTGCATTTCTGTTAGCGTACGGAGCCAAGAGAAGACGGGTCGATGAACAACACGTACAGAGGAAATGCGAGTCCAATGAACGCTGTCACAAGTATCTTTGTCAATTGTGAAAGTGACTCGGACGGGAATATGAACGCGTACCCCACAGCACTATCAGCAAACTGGTGGAATATGCCATCTTCCTAGTCGCAAAAAGCGCCTTGACATGGTCCATATTGACAAGGCTCAGCCGACGCAAAAGCACACCCTTCACACTTGTATCAAACGTTGGCGCTCCGACATTCCCACCAGTCCCCTCCTCTACTTCCTTGAGGTACCGGCCACGAAAGCCCCTCATAGCCAGCTTCTCCGCCTCCTTGAGCATGTCGACACTCAAGCTGCTCGTCTTACCGTTGTATACCGCAACAGCGTGAATGACAGCGACCGCTTCCGCATCGCGGCCGCGGCCAACGAGGAACTTGGGGGACTCGTACAAGTGGAAGACGAAGAACCGGAGGACAAAGAGGACCATCATGATCGCACCCATCGTCCACAAAAAGTAGCGCCAACCCATGTTCGCAGAGCTCGGGCAGTCTGCAGGCGATGCGCACGAAAAGTCGGCAATGAATGGCCACGCAACCTGTACGTCGAGTGGGATAAACCCAACATATCAGTCGATCACTCGATCAATCGTGTTACGGGCACTCACTAGACTACCAACGAGCTGGCCGATGGCCCACCAGATGGAGAGAACGGTCAGGAGCCACTGATGCGTCGCGGGCACGAACTCGAGAAAGACGGCGGAGTCGACGGGCAGGTTCCCGCCCACTCCGATGTTCCACGTCGCGATGAGCGCGCAGAGCGGGACGGGGTTCGTCGCGCCTCCGGCTGCGAGGGCGAAGATGGCGGTGATGAGGAGCGTAAGATTGAATGACCATCTAGGGGGACGATATGTCTACGTTGAGTACCTCTCCTAGTACCACGTATGGCAGAATGTGGAGGGAAAGACGCACCGACGGCCCCAGATGTCACACCCGATTCCCCAGAAGACCGCACCAATGAGGAGCCCGATGCTCTGCGCCAGAATGAGGAATGGCCCTTGAAAGCCTGCGAACTCGGCCGTGACAGGGTTAATGATTAGGCCGGTGACGACCTACAAATGTTCAGTCCGGTCGCGCCCTCGCCCAGATTACCTCTCGGTCCAAACAAAGTCGGGAGGTGGTAAACGTACCGGCCAGAGGTTGTCTCTAGCCATACCGTCAGCGCGCCGTGTATCACTCGAGAACAGTGACCGATTGTCGACTCACGCAAACCATCCAAAACCCCCGACAACGAACAGGAACCACTACCCCAGCACGGCGTGTCTGAGTCTCAGACCTGTACCATGGGTGGAAAATGAGGAGGTGTGCGCACCTGATACCTGCCCATGCCGATCTCCTGGAACGCGGCATTCAGGATTTTCGCCTTCGCCTGGTAGACGGGATCCACAGCTTGCTCCTCGCCCTCGAAGATGCCGTGCACCATAGAGTCCGCCGCGGTAACACTGCCCTCGACGTCTCCGGAAGCATTCTTGAGCGACGGCGAACGTGCTTCCACCGAGTCCAAGTGCCGTTCCATCGTCTCTCCAACGTTGTCGTCGGACCTTCGTGCCACTGCAAGGGACTGTGTATCAGAGAAGGAGCAGAGGGTAGCCAGCAGGTCGACGAAGGGCAGCCGATACCACTCTGGCCTTTCTCATCCGTGCGCGCTCCCACCTGACTCTGGCATCGCTCCACCCCCGCGGCGGTAGTCTGACAGTGGAAGGAATGAAGATATGGCGATAACGGGACATGAGCACTGTGCGACATTGCCCTCGTCCAGTAAGGGCACTGAGCCGGGAAGGTGGATTTTGTAGGGAATCCAATCCACAATCCCTCTGACGGGGAGATTGTCAGCTGGTACGCCACCTACGCTTTCATGCAATCTGAGCCTGCAGAATAGGTAGTGCACTCACCCAATCGTTGCTCGTTGGCTTTCCAATCGCCCCCGGACCACAGAGAAGCCTCCACTGAGTCATTGCGCTGAAATGGGAAGCCCGTAATCTTGGTTATGTACATTGTTGCTCCGCCGAATGTGATGGATGAACCGACACCCTGTACGCTGTCAGTATAGATGGGCAGCACGCGACGCCCTGCCGAGACACGTTGGCTCGGGAGACGACTTCTCAGGAAGTGGTTGAGACGAAACGTGCGCGACCTAGTGACCAAGTGGCCATAAGTTTGATCGTGCACCACACGTGTGCCGATAACCGCTCCTATGCAGCAGTCGCTCTGTCCTGTGTATCTGGGAAGAGAAGACACCTTGAAGACAGCAAAGCGTACTTGTTAGTTACATGCCCATATATGATGTTTGAAGCGCGACGTACTCTGGGCGCACTTGATCAACTGAGCGAGCTTGAGTAACGTTCCCCCAATGAGGGTGAAGAGTCGTCGACCAAGATAGTCATTATGTACGTATACTACACCAAGAACCTACAAGCGAGAGCCCCGAAGATACATAAATACAGATATCAACACATACAACCCCTTGTCTGAGGCACTGCGGGATGGGATGAGATACATGCAGAGCCCCATTGAGGCTTCTACCACATCGATCTAAATCCAGCCAGAGTCCATGCGAAAGCAAGAAACATAGTAGAGATAAATAAATGCGACGGAAGCGTTAGTGAGAACGTGAGCGGTCGTCTGAGTGGTCATGAGTGATACAAACCGATACAGAATCGAGAGATGACAAGAGAAGATGCTGATGAGTGCGATATATGCATGCGTGCAGTCAGTAGTCGAGGAACTCGAGTTGAAGTGAGGCGTTCAGAGCCGGTAGATGGTGAGGATTGCGACGAGACCGTCCTGTTCAATGCCGTGATTGACACCTGACCGCGCACGTTAGCCCCGACGAGTGCGATGAAGTGAAGCGAGCAAACCGACCTCGCTTTCCGCGCTCGAGCAGACCCTCACGCCACTCGACGTCGGCTTTCCACCACATACCCCGCCAGTGGCTGCCTTCCGTCGCACGGTCGACGATATAATTCCGCCCGCGGTTATAGCCATCGTCCACAATCATGTGGTTCTTCGAAGAGTCCATCTCCTCCGAAGCCCTACAAGAGAGAGGAGAGTTCAGCACAGAAGTTATATCATGTGACCTGAGTAGTAAGAGACGTACCCAAGGAACCATGCCCCGCTATTGGCATCGGTGCCGTTCTGGCGCCATGCACGGAAGTGGTGTCCCCCTCGAACGCTCTCCCAACAAGTGCCCATAATCGGGAAATAGTGCTGTCGCCCAAGGAACTGCTCCGGCTTGCGACCAAGGCCGTCTCCAAGGTCCGCATCGTGGATCTGTCCATAGTGCAGCCCGAGGCACTCTCTGTTGAAACCAATGGACCTGTCGGATGTACGAGTACATGAGAAGCCGAAGCAGAAGGACGGACAAAAGAGCTTACTTGATGTACGTCTGCATCCCTTCCTCAGAGAGGATGAAAGGGTCGGACTCGGACGAGATGATAATGTTCAGAGGTTCCCCGAGTTTGTCGGTGGTGTACTGCAGGCGGATGCTCGATATATGCTATCACAAAGTCCATCGAGGACTTGAACTCACGTCTATAAATCTTCCACCGTTCAATCTGGGGTCCACCCATCCGACGGTGTTCTTCAGCGGGGGCAGCTCTCCATTCTCATATTCCTTCTTGTGTCCGAGCACTACTTGGCCTTCGGACGCAAACGAGGTGGGAGGCCGTGCGAGCACTTGCGTCCCAACCAGGAGGTAGGAGAATAAGGCTAGAACTATGGCGGGATGGATCTCGACTGCGAAGACGAGCATGATGCCAGGGGGGGGACTCTTGAGGGTCACGGTACTGATCGGGTAGAGATGCCGCTCGGTCCGTCCCGCAGCGAGAGGTATCGTCGTTCTAGACAGCGTTCGCCGTTGTGCACAGAGCTGCGAGATCGTCGACGAGGACGAGGGCCAAAGAGGAGGAGGAGGGCAGAAGGGGAGAGGTGAGGCAAAGAGCAAGGCGAGAGAGCGATTCTCATCGCCACTCGGAGCGGTCGTGGTGAGCTCCCCGCAGCGGTGCGGTGACGACTGCCTGGCGCTCTCCCCGCGCACTCCATATCGGGCTTCGTCTCTGCGCTGACCGCCGGCGCCATGATAGATATCCATCTCATCTCCGCTTGATATCTAACCTCATTTTGCCTCTCCTTCTGCCCACAACGTCTCGGACAGCTGCATTCCATCCAGCAAAACCTTGCACGTTGGCAGACCGCAGCTAGAGATACCTTG
Source organism: Coriolopsis trogii (assembly GCA_020543525.1). Taxonomy (NCBI): domain Eukaryota; kingdom Fungi; phylum Basidiomycota; class Agaricomycetes; order Polyporales; family Polyporaceae; genus Coriolopsis; species Coriolopsis trogii. The sequence continues at coordinate 1,073,483 of JAHYIO010000023.1, read as the reverse complement.
CTTAGTTGGATGCGCCACGCGCTTCAATTACTACAGCTGAAACTTGATATCGATAGTAGACACAAACAGGTGATTGTCTTTGTGAGAGTGATATAAAGCTTCAGAGGTCAGCCTTATCAAGGTCATTAACCTATGTATCCCCACTTGCCAACAAGAGTACAGTGTCTCCCATAATTTATGATCATTTCTAGACACCATGGCCAACACGCAGAAGGACGAAAAGGCCATTGAGTTCGCGAAGGGGCTCTCGAACACTCCGTGGTGCGAGCAGTACGAGAAGATGATTTCGGGAATGCTGTAAGGCCACCAACCCGACGATTCCCTGGTCTTGTACATACGAGCATTCAACCTTCTAGGTACGACCCGCAGGTGCCGGAGCTGGTCAATGGCCGCTTCCGTGCGCGAAGGTTCATGCACAAATACAACAGCCACTTCCCAGACGACGCCACGCCAGAAACCCTCCAAAAGGATCGCGAGGAGATCCTCAAGGGTATCTTCGGGCACGTCAGCCCGGGAGTCTTCATCGAGCCGCCTCTGAACATCGACTACGGGTGCAACATCTCGCTTGGCGATAACTTCTACGCCAACTTCGGGTACGTCCCAGTCCAAGCGTTACGCACTCTACCGTGTGTAATTACTGACCATCGCTCCTTTCAGCTTGACGATCCTTGACTGCGCTATGGTGACCATCGGCAACCGCGTGCTGTTCGGACCGTCTGTGTCCATCTTCGGCGCGACGCACGAGACGGAGGTGCAGTCGCGGCGCGATGGGATCGAGTACGCCCGGCCCGTGACCATCGGCGACGACTGCTGGATCGGCGGGAACGTCTCCATCATGCCCGGCGTGACGATTGGGAAGGGTTGTACGATCGGGGCTGGAAGCGTGGTGACGAAGGACATCCCGGACTTTTCGGTCGCGATGGGCTCTCCCGCACGAGTGGTCAAGCAAGTTTCTCCAGTGGAGGACCTCTGATGGGTGGGGTCCATTAGCACGCCCGTTGGTATAACTGTTTTGCATATCCATCCTTATGAGTTTCTACTGAAACCGGGATCGATGCTACGTATGAGAGCTTCTGCGCTCGCAGAGCGAGGCTTGACGATACATCGGCAACCATCCAGAACCCTGTAGGATTCAAAATTTCCGGATAGTCAGTCCGTCGTCATCTGGACTGTGCATGTACACAAGACACTCACGATAGGAATTCACTCGTCGGGCGCGGTACGACTGGGACAGGCTGGCCGTTCTCGTCGAGCGGCGCTGAGATGACCATCGTGTGCAGCACAGAGGCGATGAACAAAAACAGCGTATCAATCGCGAAATACTTCCCTGGGCAGATCCTGTCGAACATATATAGGTAGGTCACACAAACACTGCATGAGCGACGGAGTCCAGAAGAGCTCACCGGCGCCCAAACCCGAATAAAACCTCTGAGGGATCCATGATATCCACATCTTCCTTCTTGGGATCCTTGAGGAATCGCTCTGGCACGAATTCCTCTGGTGACGGATACCTCTCCGAGTCGTGCAAAATGGCCCTACACTCCCGATGAGTCCATACCCAGCAATAATGATTCCCGTTCCGCCTTGCTCTAGCTCACCAAGCGTTCACGAGCACGATCGCATCCTTGGGGATCCGATAGCCTTTGTACACATCGTCGGCGGTCGTGACGTGCGGCACGCCCAGAGGAGCGGCGACGTGCCACCGCAGCGTCTCCTTCATGATCGCATTCACGTACGGGAGCGTATCCCGGTCCGAGAGTTTTGGTAGGCGGCTTGGGCCTACGACCGCGTCCAGTTCTGCTCGTGCTTTGGTTTGCACAGCGGGGTGCGCAGACATAACGACGAAGAACGCGCACAGCGCAGCGTGTATCTTGCGGTGCGGAGGTATCAGTATGCGACACGTACTGTCATCTAGGGAGAGAAAGAATACCGACTGTGTCAATCCCGGCTGCCAGTGTGTACCCGTCCGATTAGCTGCAATCCCCCGCAGACGACGGCAGGCCCTCAAAGTCCTCACCTACATAGGCCGTCGCCAGCACACTCTTGTATGTCTCTTCCCGCTCCGCCGTGCTCTGCGCGTCTCTCCCCCGAAGGCTGGCGAGGTCCTCCATCAAGTCGCTCGCCCCGCACTCCAATCCCACCCCAGCCTCCTACACAGTGCAATGAAACTAAATCAGACACACACACACACACACACATGCTTCCCAGGCGAGACCCGAGTCCGCACTCACATTCGCCACCTTCGCCTCCCCCCACGGCACCTCCCTCAGGCTCCCGGCCACGACATCCCTGAACGCCCTCGCGCGGCGCACGAGCGACGTCCCCGGCAGGAAAGAAGGGAGACGAGCGAGGAGCGGAAAGAACTCGAGGATGTTCGTGCCCGAGAGGAGCGCGATGCTGTCCACGGCCTCTTCGCACACGTCCACACATCGCTCAATCGCCGCGCGCTCCTCGAGGCCGTACATCGCCCGGACGAACATCGATCCCAGTGCGCTGTGGGCGTGAACGCGTGAATGCGTGAACGGTGAAGGGTCAGCGGTGGGCGCCCTGAAAAGGCGAAAGGGGGGGGGGGGGGGAGCAGAGCTCAGATACTCGAGACACTCACAAGCGGACGTCTCCTGCCAATTGCTCGGGCTCTTTGCTGTGCAGTAGTCGCGCGAGCAGCTCGCGGACGCCGAGCGTCTGCGCGCCGTCGTACTTTCCCAGCGCGCTCGGATGGTAGAGCTGCGAGAAGAGGCGGCGGTGTGTGCGCCACGGCACGCCGTAGGGCATGAACGCGAACGCGAACGACCACCCGGTCCTGCGCGTGTGGCCAACCGCGGCAGGTCATCGGTGTGGTGCGGGGGTGATCAGAGGTTAGAGACGACTATGAGGGCACAGGTGCATACGCGGGCTGTAACAGTGGGCACTCACAGCTTGGCGAGCACAGAATCGACCCTGGACGAGTACACGGCGGAGCGGTTCTCCAGAAGCTCGATCGCGAGCGTCGGGTCGTGCAGGATAACGAGACAGCGGCCCATGACCTGCAAGGATATGATCGGTCCTAGAGAGAGAGGGCATTCAGGACCAGGTAAACTTCGAGTTGAGTGACGGTTGGAAGACCCACCGTAGGATCTGCTGAGGTCTCTGTACCCTCTCCAGGGGAGCTCTCTCGGGACGTCCAAGAGGTTGCCGATCAGCGGGAGCGGACGAGGGCCTGGTGGTGGTCGAGCGCGAGGGTGACCAGAGCGCGCGACGAGGATGTGATACGCTAACGCGAGGATAAGCACGACCGGGACGATTGGGTATGAGGATGCATGTATGAGCAAGTCGTCCAGGCGCATGGTGGTATGGAACAACGTGCTGAAGAGGGCAGCGGACGTCCTCTGGCCTCGCGAGACGATGCCGAGCTCCTTGCGACCGAAGGTATTCAAGTATGCTGTTCTCTGAGCGTCACCCTGCGAGAGTTCGATCAGACACATTGGCATCGAATGGAACAGATGAATATATACGTACATGGTAGGTACCAATCCTCAAACCTAGAATGGAAGGGAAGGAGAAACTTGCATTAACCATCTCAGGTGCTCGAAAGACGGGAGCGACTCCGCGCGCGCAAGGACGACCGCTGGATAGTATACAAGACGCCATAGATAGATCATATTGTATGAATACATACACAATATCCCAATTCTTCCGAAACTTCCCTCTTTGCGGTATCAACCACTGCCCTCTCTGAGCACATCACTGCGCCTGCGCGGCTAGACTCTTTGCACCCGAGCCGGCAGCGTCATCCACAAACGTCCACCGTCTCATCCGATGCCCCCTCCTCTCGAGCTCGTCCAGGATCATGTTCCGGTACGCCTCGACGCCGACCAAGCTGCCCCCAAAGCAGAGGATGATCTCGCTCGCCTTGACCTTCCGCTCCGGGTACTCGCCCTCCTCCTCCGGGCGGAGCAAGACGCACAGTTGATCCGCGAGCTCGCGCGTCGTCGCGCGCAGCACGCTCAGCCCGAGCGCGTCCTTGTCCTCGAACGCGGCGGCGAACACGAGCGGGGCGAGGGACGAGAGCCGCTTCTCGCGCACGATCTTCGTGTACGCCGGCGCTCCGTCGTCCTCACCCGTGCCCGGCGCGGGCTGGGGTGGAGGATCGGGCCAGTGGACGACGGTGAGGAGCTCAAAAACGTCGTCGATGCCGAAATGGGCGAGGACGCGGTCCTTGAGCGTGCTCGCCGTGTTGCGCTTCTCGGGCGCGACTACAGAGGCCCGGTCGGCCTCCCACAGGATCTGACGGACGGCCTCGCGCCCGACGTGGAACCCTCCCCCTTCGTCGCCGAGGATCCACCCCCAGCCGCCGACGCGGCCGAGCTCCTCGAGGCCCGCGCCGGCGGGGGGCCGCTTGAAGCTGACGACGATGCCGCCTGTGCCGGAGACGCAGCCGATGGCGGCGGAGACGTCGTCGTGGATTGCGAGGGGGGAGGCGAGGAGGTGGGTGTCGTTCGCGACGATGGGCGTTACCCCGAGGAGGTCGGTGAGTGGGGGAACGATGCGGGCGATGGCGGCGGCGCTGTCGACGCCTGATACCCCGAACCAGGCGGCGGCGAAGAGGGGCGCATCGGCGGGCGGCGGGAGGAAGGGAGTTTCGGGGTTGTGGTTGGGGAGGAGGGAGGCAAGTGCGGTGTTTATGGTCGCAGTGACGGCTTGGATGAAATTGGGGAGGCCGAGGTAGGCGAAGTTGGACGGACCGCCTGTACCACGGGCGACGATGTTGCCTTGCTTGTCTGCGATGGCGGCGGCGGTCTTGGAGCCGCCGCAGTCCACACAGAGGTAGTAGGACATGGCGGGATGTGTTTGGTGTCGGGAGAGCACTACAGCGAACGATGGTAAAGACACTACTTATCTGGGGACGTCAATCAGATAAGTCCAAGGGCGGGGAGGACACATGAACAAGCAGGGAGCCATATGGACCGTGCTGGGGACAGCATGGACGTCCGGGGGAGCAGCTGGCTCGGTCTGGGGCGAGGTTGAGTGCGCTGGGTGAGGGGCGATGGCCAAGGACATGGACGCGTGGACGGAGTGCGCGTGGGCGGAGTAGTGCTCGCTCTCGACGGCGGCGACCTGCACGCGCACGGCGTCACTCTCGACCTGGTCCGCGCACCTGCCCCATTCGTTCTCGGCTGTTCCAGACGCCCGTTCCGTCTAATAGCACTTGTGTTTCTACCCGGGGTTATCTTCCGCCTTCTGTCTCGTGCATCAACTCGGCTTCCGTACACGACCTGGTCGCCGTCTTCTCTGCAACCCTCTGAAGCTAGTGGGTTGCTTTCGTCAGCGGTCTCAATCGTTTGATGGGATGATCAACAAATCGTCGGTCGAGTTACCTCTTGGATCTGCGACTCTGAGTACTTTCGGTGCAGTACTTACGCGCATCAAAATGGCGATAGAAGGCTCCTCGCCCACGCAATCCTCACTCTGCCGCTGTCAACGATGCTCCGAAGCTTGGTACGAGCCACCATGCGTCCTGCCTTCTGACGCTCGCCCCGCTCATCAGAAACTCTACCCCGCCTTAGACGTCGACCGGGGCCCCACCGCTCTATCTCCTGACCAGCGACCACCACGTTCTCCCTCCCGGACGGACTGTCGGTTGATCCTGCAGAAAACACTCCGACGCTGTCACGACTTCATACGCGCCCAAGCGAACAGCATGAGCGCCCCACAGCTCGCGCGAGAAAAGTCTCGAGGGTCAAAACACGGCACCCAGTCCGACATCGAGGCAAAGGCTATTCCCGTCGACACCCAGGATGTTTTTGGCGAGGAAGATTCCGGTGTCGACCCCGTGTACCAGGCAAAGGCTCGCTTGTTGAACGACGCTTTCCAGGAAATCGGCATGGGCAAGTATCAGGTGCGTATGAATCCCGCGCTATGGCACTCCACCCTCACACGTTCGACAGTGGTTTTTGTTTGTCGTCGCTGGCTTTGGGTGGTTCTCGTGAGTCTGGAAGTTGTTCACATGTCTGACACGTTCTGAATCTTCTGATCGCCCGACGTCAGGGACAATCTGTGGCCTGTGAGTCCACATGTATGCGCGCTCCCACATACTCAAACAACTCTCGCGTAGATTGTGACCGGTCTTATCCTCGACCCCGTCGTGAACGAATTCGGCTTCCAAGGGCCCTTCCTCAAGCTTGCACAAAACATTGGCCTCCTAGTCGGCGCAGCCTTCTGGGGAGTGGCTTCGGATGTCTGGGGAAGGAAGTGCGTCGATCATCTTGTGCATAAATGATAATGCCATGCGTATACTGATAACAATCGAGTACAGATGGTGTTTCAACATCACTCTGTTCATCACCGGTGTCTTTGCCATCGCTGCAGGTGCCTCCCCAAACTCCGTGGCGCTGTGCTCTCTCGCTGCCGTGTGGAGTGTGGGCGTGGGAGGGAACTTGCCTGTAGATTCTGCCGTCTTCCTCGGTAAGTCGCCTGTCCTTGTCCCTGTTTCGCGCATACAGCGATAGACTCACTTGCGCTACCACATAGAGTTCATTCCCGCCTCACATCAATACCTCCTCACCGTTTTGTCCATCTGGTGGGCATTCGGCCAACTCATCGGTAGTTTGGTACGTCCCGTCTGAGCTCCGCCGGTCCGAGTATACTCACAGCCATGGACGTTGGTAGATCGCATGGCCACTCATTGCCGACTTCTCCTGTCCAGACTCAACCAACTGCCCGCGGTCGTCGAACCAGGGCTGGCGGTACTTCCTCTACACTATGGGCGGGCTGATGATGTTGCTCTTCGTCGTCCGCTTCTTCGTCTTCCACATGTACGAGTCGCCCAAGTACCTCATGGGCCGTGGCCGGGACGCGGAGGCAGTCCAGGTCGTGCACGCCGTCGCGAAGTACAACGGCAAGCAGAGCACGCTGACGCTCGAGATGCTGACGGAGGTCGAGAACGTGGCGGCGGAGAAGTATGGAGAGAAGAAGACGTTGGTGGTCCAGGATACGAGCGCGAAAGCGGCGGTGGTGCGAAAGATGTCGATGTTCAGTGGCGACCACGTCAGGCCGTTGTTCGCTACGAAAAAGTTGGCGTATTCAACGTCATTGCTCATCGTCTTGTGGGGTAAGTGACACGATTGCAGCTTTGATGCCATCGTTAGGTCGCTGACATATCTACCTGCTTAGCATTCATTGGATTGGCGTTCCCCCTCTACAACGGCTTCGTGACTTACTTGTGAGTCCCTCACAAACTCCCTGGCGGTACAAGGCGTTTACTCACTCCGGATTTAGCCTTGCCACGAGAGGTGCAACCTATGGGGACGGCTCATTGTACATCACTTATCGCAACGTGAGTCTTGCACGCTCCACCGCTCCGCAAGGGTACGGACCGTTCTCACACGTCTACACATACAGCAAGTGATCCTGAGTGTCATCGGCATTCCCGGCGCCCTCCTCGCCGGTTGGATGGTCGAACTGCCCTACATCGGCCGCAAGGGCACGCTCGCGATCTCGACCAGTATGTACCCTCCGCTCACATCCTCCACTTCCCTCTCTATGAGACGTGACCATGACTGAGTACTGACGCATGACTACGCGTCCGTCATTGTAGTTATCACGGGCGTGTTCCTGTTCGCGAGCACGACGTCGCGCTCGTCGAACGCGCTGCTGGGATGGAACTCGGGCTTCACGTTCACGAGCAACGTCATGTACGGCGTCCTCTACGCCGTCTCGCCCGAGCTGTTCCCGACCAAGGACCGCGGGACGGGGAACGCGATCGTCGCGTCTGCGAACCGTGTGTTTGGCATCATGGTGCGTCTCGTCTCGCCTCGCCCGTCTCTCGACCTCTGGGTGCGCGCATCCCGAGCACGAAGCACGATGCTGAACGCTGGATAGGCACCGATCATTGCGCTGTATGCGGACCTGACGACGTCTGTGCCGATTTATGTCTCGGGGGCGCTGTTTATCGTGTCTGGGCTCATTGCGCTGCTGCTGCCGTTTGAGCCGAGAGGGAAGGCTTCTATGTAGCGATGCGGCCTGCGCGTATGGAGCATCAACATGTCTATCACGACTTGTCTGTGCTTGCGTCTCAAAATGTTACTGCAGCTTGCAGATTTTGACCAATGCCTGAAGGCATACGACATATGAGGACGTGGTGCGTACTGTACAGTGCGTCAGCTGACTGTAGTTGGCAAATCGCAAGTCAAAACGGTTGTCCTAATACTGCAACATGGTCATACAAAGGTATGTTCTGCACGCACTCATCCTGTACAATTGTTCACTCCATCCGTACGTAGACCGTCTCAAGGCTGTTCCCGTTGAATCGCCGGATTGTTTTTCCAAAGATGCAACGTCTCCCCCTGCGCGTGCCGCAACAGATCAACCAAGTCACTCAGCAGTCAACATCGGTCTACAACCTGAGGCGAACAAAGAGCGTACGTACCGCGTCGTAAGTCCTCGCGAAGCTCGGCCGCTTCGCCACCTCGTCGATGTACTTCATGATGCGCGCGTACTCGGGCGCCCTCAGCGACGCTAGCGCCGTCTTCCCCGCCCCGACTGGGTACCGTCCTACCTCGTTCGCCAGCAGCAGCGGCGTGCGCACGAGGAGCGGGCCTGCCGCGATGTCCGCGATCGACCACTCGCCCACCGCAAACCCTCTTCCTGTCTCCGTGTCTGCCTCTTGGGGCAAGCGCGCCTGCAGAGCCCCGAACGCGGCGAGCAAGACCGCCTCGGGCGCGCCGTCGAAGAAGAAGCCCCGGAAGGCGGGCACGTACGTGTCGTCGAAGAGCGTGCAGAAGAGGCGCGCGTGGGCGGCGTTGACCGGGTCCGGTGGGCGCAGGGAGGCGGAGGGGAAGAGGTCGGCGAGGAACTCGATGATCACGAGCGACTCGGGGATCTTTGCGGACAGGGGCGAGGGCGCGTCGGGCGGGACGGTGGGCCCGCCGTAGGTGATCGCGGGGAGCTGTCCGGCGGGTGCGTGAGTTCGTGAGTTCGTGAGTTCGTGAGTTCGTGAGTTCGTGAGTTCGTGAGTTCGTGAGTTGTGTGGAGAGCTTGGAGAGGGGTTGACGAGACTTCGGCTGACCTTCCCGGAGGGGGTGATCTCTGAGAGGTACCATGCGGGCTTGTTCACGATGTCGATGATGTGCATCGTGTACTCGGCGTTGGCCTCCTCGAGCGCGATGTGCACCCGGTGTCCGTAGATGGGGAACTGCGCATCGACGAGGGTCAGCGAGACCAAGACTCGGAACGTGTCCGCGGGACGTAACTGGGTGGGTGTAGAAGGTGATCTGGACGAGCTGAGACATGGCAATTGACGCTCTTGGTATCTGTCACTGTTGGGCAGCTGAGGAACACAAATCCGGGAGGTGTATGTGGAGGTTTATATGTGTTGCCAGTCCATTATCGTAATGCCCACCCTGCTATTCCCGACGTCGGCCCACCCCGAAGACCTCGGGAAACCGATGGGACGAGTGACTACAGTGCGGACCTAACAAAAACTTTAAAGTAAGCTACCCCGACTCCGAGTCATCACCGTGATTCCTCTAAAGCTCGCGCGACGAGCCCATGCCACCACGGACAGCAGGAACGAGTATGATCTGGATTTGTTGCTACCTTTTTGCACACTTCCAAGTTTCTCGCGTTGTAGGTGCGCGTGCGTCAGTCGGCAAGAGCTGTTTGAGACGAGTGCCGTAATCTGGCACATTCCGTCATGCATAAGGCAAGAGGCTTTCGCACAGGTCCCCTTCCTCCCGTCATCTTCATTGTCACTAAACAAATCTATAGGGCCCGCAGGAGTCTGCAACACAGTCTCCCTGTTCCAGTAAGCACTAGGGGTCCCTGCCACTCCGAGTCCAGCTGGCCTAGTACGAGTCTCGTACCGCTTCGATGAACTGCTTTGCAGTTGAACGTTCAGGACTGAATTGTCGGGCCAGTCGGATTATGGGTAACATCAATCCCCGATGTTCAATGCACTAACTGCACTTTCACAGATGCAACTCTCCTACGAGGAAGTTCAGGACTTACTCGGGCGAGGCTCTTTCGGTCTGTAGCACCAGTCCTTGAATTTGCAGCACTTTTAGTATCTGATGAATTTTATCCATTCCAGGAAGGGTATACCGAGCTGAAGTCGTAGATACTGGTAATGCTGGGTCTGACTCGGAATCGCAAGTCGTTGCCATGAAGAGGGCTCGTTTCATAGTCCACAGGATCCTTCGTCCTTATCTTCTCCACGAAGCCTGCGCTCTCATCTTACTCAGAGGGCTGTCATACGACCCATTTCTGACGATCCGCTTTCAGTTCCGTTCTTTCCAGGCCACCAAGGGATACCGCCAGTTTACGCATGGGGCAAGTCACAGTACTATGAGTATATTGTGATAGAATTGTTGCATGTCGATTTGGACACCTATCTCAAGGAGAGAGAAAGTAAGATCTCTTTGCGGAACGTGGCTGCAATTGGAGCACAAATGGTGAGTCACGCCCTCACCTCGTCCCTCGGTACTCATGAATTCAGTCACGACCGGCAGTTCAGCGAGCCCCTAGTCGGCGGCAACCTCTGTACGGTACCCCAAGGCGCCACTATCCCGCCGGCCAACTACGTAATCCCACCTGAGGAACAGATGAAGAAGTGGTGGTCACGCTGACACGACAGCGACCCGTTTCAGACCGATGACGATTCGCAAGAACAAATGGGCGCATCAATGGACGAGGATGATATGCTAGGGGATGAGGACTCGATCGTACAGAATTTTGTGGCACAGCTGGACAAGGTGCCAGTATGCACAAACGGCATCCTTGCCCCCCCCGTGAGGTCATGTGGGAGTAGGTATAGGCTTGCTCCGCCTTACGATCAGCTCGGAATGTTAAGAGAGAGAGCCATGTGTCCCTGGACGGTGACTATGCCAAGAGGGACGAGATGGATGCCGCATAACGCGAGGACTCACATACATTGTCTGAGCTTGCGACGATTTATTGTGCCCGACGAGTGTGCCCTGGCATCTCCTGGGCCACCCGAGCGCATTCACTCCGAATTGGAGGCCAATTAGATGGTCAAAGTGATCAAATCGAGTATATGGTCTGTACTGCGTACCGATACAACGACGACAAAGCGTGGCAGCGACCAACAGTCTGGAAGACAGGATCTGCCATTCACGAGAGGGTGCAAAGCGAAGTTACAAGCTGCTCAAGCCGGGTATGATGACAGAGTACGGGGTATCGCGAGAAGAGGTCGGGAACTTGTTTGCAGAAGGCTATATATGACGCCCTCTGACGAGAGTTCGAAGCCAGGCTCTGCAAACGGAGGGAGAGCGGTGATCATCAGCACATTGCACGAATGGAGAAGAACAGGTGCAAAACGCGCACATTGCATATGCCTTGCATAGTGACCAAGAGACCTGTGATGGAGGAAAGGTACTTATTGTTGTTGTAGGTGAGCGTTGTGTCGCCACGAGATTCCGCCTTCAGATTCTCGGAGAGATTCCTGAACATAACTGAGAGTCCGATTAATACGGAGATCACTCTCGTCGTGCAAATCATTAGTGTAGGAGCGCATACTTACCGTCAAGCATGTCGAGCCGTTTACCTTCCGAAAAGTCGTTCTTATTCAAATGGAAATCACCGTCATGACCAGGAGGGCCGATAGGCAAGCCGCGTAGTAGAGGATGGTGTAGCTTGTCAATGGAGAAGAGCAGCGACGCATACTCGTGCTCGATCGTGACACTTGGAGTTGCCATAGATTCGAGCAATACGTCAATGAAGCGATCCATGAGACCATCCGCCTTCACAGTGTAAGAGGCCGTCAGATGCAAAGACGTTTGTGAGGGTAGATGAACGTACTTTGTCTGTGTAAGTCTGTGGATCGAGTTGAAGAACCTTGTACATGAAGCGAAGACCAACGCGTCGCCGCCAATCCAGTTCGATGATCTGTTCCCATGATTGTGGACCGTAAGCAAGGAAGTGCTCCCATTTCTGAAGTTAAGCATGTTAGTCCTATAGACAGATGACCGGATCCTCCAGGGCACACCTGACGACCGTTCTGTACCACAACGCTGGCACAGCCGACCCAGCAATCAACCCATTTATCTGCAATTCTGAAAGGCGGTTCTCCAGCCTGCCGGTAAACATCTTGGCTGAAGTGCTTGCAGACAAGCCGGTAAATAGCCGGCGAGATGTGCTGTAGGATGACCTATAGCGGTACGTGTTGGTCAGGAAACCACATCCCTATCGCACCAATCAACTCACATCGCAAACGATCTTATCTTTCTCCTTGTTCTCCTTCATCTCCTGCTGCTCAGGTGACATATTGTCGATGCCAAGAGCCTCCATAAACTCCACATCGTTCACGTCGAATTCAAACGGTCCATAGTATTCTTGGCTTTCCTCCGAGTCTTCCACAGGTACAGATGGCTGTGGCCGCCGAGGAGGGGGAATGACGCGGCTGCGGGTGTCGAGGAAGGCCTGCACCAAGCGACGTATCTCATCCCCCGTGGACGAGGTAGTGGACAGCCTGGTCTCCGTTGAGAACACTCGTGTCACCCAGGCTGAAAGTATCGCAAAGTCAGCAACGATGCTTCAACCCGCGAGTGTATGGACCCACCTCCTTGCAGGAGAGCCGGATCAGGATACCTGGGCTGAGGTCGTTCGTGATCCATTGACGACGTCTCCAGGATCATGCGAACACAACCCAAGAGCAGCTGTACGGACGTCGCGGCACTGTCCGTGACCCTAGGCTCGAGCGCAGGTGTCTTGGCAGCGTCGGAGCGCTTGAACTCGTCAATGAGCGTGTTCGTCATGTCCTCCATCCATGCCAGTACCTCAGTTAGCGGGAGTCGGAGGTGCTGTAGAAGGATGGCTAGATGCATTGCACCCCGAATGCACGCACGCCGTGTTTCGATATCAGCTTCCTGGAAGTTGACGTATCGACGGGCAGTCCCGAGACGATGCGCGAGGTTCCTCTCCGTCGGCTCCAGGTAGATTGTGACTGCGATGACGCTGAATCTATTGTAAAGCATCGACAACTCGTGGGTCGTGGGTGGCTTCTCTTTCGTGAAAGGTACCGAACCGACTGGAACAGCAAGGGACAATATCTTCTTGAGCATAGGAGGGATAGCAGTGGATTGCGCGAACTTAGGGTCGTTCTTGCGAACATCTTCTGCGGCGCGAACAACAAGTTTGAGAAAGAGAGTGAATGCCGTGTCACTGCTCTTTTTCTCCTGCAAGAGGGCAAGGTTGTTGTGACGGAGGAAGCTGGGAAAGTCGCTCTGTTCGTCCGCCAGGCTGGCAAACCGTCTGCTCTTGAACACGTCGATGAGCCGATTGAAGACTAGGGGGGCGTCGCCCAAGTCCAGCCTCCAGTGCCACTTGAGGCTCAACCAAAGGCAGCGGCACACGAGGACGCGCACATACTCGTCGCGCTTACGGACGATACGCCTAGACAATCCTTCATCCGCCTTCGTATCGTAAGATAGTGGAGCGCGCTCGAGGATGGACGTGATGGTGAACCACGAAGGAGGGAGGCGAGGCGTCATCGACGAGTTGCCGTGGATCGAGAACTGAGACAGCGCACACAGAGTGAACACGCTCTTCCATATAGCTTCCCGCGTCTTCAGGTCCGTTCGTTGCTCCTGAAGTCCCTTCGTCTGGAGGAGCTGCAAGTACAAAGACCAAAATGAGGTACCTGGTGGCAGGAGCGAGTCTTGGAACGTTGGGTCACTCGTGATGTTGAGTACGCATACCCATAGTTCCGAGATCTGCTGAGGAAACGACGATGTCGTCAGACCATCTTTACTGAGGTCCAGAGCTATAGCCGTGCGCCCGAAGGTGAAGTCCCAAAGCCTAGTCATCAGTGCTTGAGTGACGGTGACGAGCAGGTTCCTGTCGGGCTCCTCCGACCTTCGTCTATAATCCACGGTCAGTCGCGATGAGATCTCCAGGAGCGACCATAGCACTTGAAGAACGAGAGGATTCGGTGTATCGTCATCTTGCCAGATTTCAGCCGGTTCGTCCATGAGACTGGCCATCCGTCGTACGAAGGACTCGATGTCCGAAGCGAGCCCGGTGCGCTCCCCGTCTGTGACATTCGCGAGCAGCCATGATACGTGCTGCGAGACTGCATGCAAGAACATCTGCCACTTTTGACAGGTATCTGCATCTGCTGGCCCGGGTCCGCCAAGAATAAGGTTACGCAATCGATCTGAGACGCTCTCCAGGATGGCCGTGAAGTCGGCGACAGACATGGCGGAGTGCAGGTAGCAGTCGAACATCGAGCATGATGGCGGCAAGGGGATATCATGGGTACCAGGAAGGAGATTGACCAACTCGTGCAGCCAACCATGCCCGAGATATGAGTTGTTGGGGAATGCGATACCAGCAGGCAAGGGGTGAATGTCCAAGTCCACCGTGACGCGGCGAAGCTGGTCGAGCTCGCGATGTTGCTGCGACAGTCTCAGGGACACGACTCTCTCCTGCACCACGAAGCCATCGTCATCATAATCTTGGGGAGCCCAGTAGTCTTCAAGCGTCGTCCCCTGCAAGTTTCTGGAGTTGTGACGGCGTGGCCCTGACGTGGAGGCTGGAGGACGCGATCGCGAAACGTCGCGCAAAGGTGGACCACGAGGAGCTGCGACTTCCTGGTCTATCGTGACGTGACCCGCATTCACCCCGGCGCCAACGAGGCGCGATGCACCAGAGCCAAAGGTATACACGCCTGCCATCTTCCCTTTGAGTTTGGCGGCTTTCTGCTTGGCCTTCGCCGATTCCTCGCCAGTGAAGTGGACTTCATTCGGAGGTATTGGGACCGGTTCTAGGAAGTACGTCAGTGAGCATGAAGAATATCACTAGACGCCGGTCAGACATACCGATGTTCTGCAGGTCATCATCAGCATCCACGGATGGGAGACGATGGAATGGTAGTAGCATCTGGCGTCCTGGGCCATACCGCTTTGCACCAGATGTCGTGATGCGCAGACCAGAGCCCTCGCCTCTCTTGCCACCATGCTGTCCATTCCCGCTACCGCTCGCATGCGCTCCATGGTCGTGACCTCCCGATCGCCCCTTAGTTGTATTGTGGCTCCGATGTTCCTGTTCACTATGATGGCGCGCAACACCGTTGCCGCGTTCTGTCTGACCACCGCCATGACCGCGCTCTCTCCCTGCGCCGCCCCGACGCGCACCCCCGCGTCTTCGCTTACGCTTGACGCGAGGCCTGTTGTAGTCTGTTCGCGCCAACATACGGTCGATAGAGTTGTCCACTTCAGCCTCTCCGTCATACCGGAGGCCCCGGATCTTCGGCACCCGAGCGGGTGAGTACCCGCGTCCACTCGTAAATCCGTCATCGTCGCTGCTGGACGAGGAGGGGCGCCCTTCGTCAGCCGCCATATCTAGTGCGTCCGCCGCGCGCGCATGGGGCTTCGGCCTCGGCTGGTGTCTGATAGGCTCGATGATGCTCTCGTCTGACGAGGCCAAACCGGTCTCCTCCGAGGACTCCTGCGCGTGCGCGGGCACATCGAGACCTTTGGCTCCGCCTAGTCCAGGGGACATCGGAATTTCCACGTCGGAAGACTCGGAGTCTCCTCTGATCTCTATGCTGCGACTCGATATCGTCTTCCGTATGCGCTTGCGCGACTCTCCAGGACGGAGCGGTCGGCCCGCGTCATCAGTCCCGCTGTCTCCGGCGCTACTAGAATCGTGCTCGTGGTCGCGTTCTGCGGAAGCACGTTTCTTCTTCTCCGTTTGCTTCTCGAGTCTTTTGATCATGACGGCGGGCATCATGCGCTTCAAAGCTTGCAAGCGCCGCCGGTCGACCGAGTCCATGGAGTCCGAGCTCGAGCCTGAGCCTGATCCGGAGCGGGAGCGGGAGCGGGCACGAACTGAGGATGGTAAGGGAGGTCTGGTGGCGCCCTCAGAGCCCGACGTGAGGTCAATGATTTCATTGGGCTCAGATGAGGTGGGGGGAGGGTCGTGCGCTTCGGAGCTGTCCACTGACATAGCGTCATGTTGTGTAGGTAACAATTTGAGAGGGCTTTGGCCCCGGGCAAACTCGTCCTCGTACATGGGGAAGTTGTCATCCCAGTCGTCCATCGCATCATATGCGTTACCGGGAGAGTTGTGCGCAGAAGGTGGAGAACCGGGGCCACTATGTGCAGGAGAGATGAAGGCGACGCTACGGCGACGACGCCAGGTGGGAGCTGGCTCTTCCTCGTCTCCTGAGCCATTGTTTACGGGGGGCTGCGCAGCAACGGGCTGGTCGACCAATTTCCGAGGACGCGGTTGAGGGCGCGATCGTGATGGTCCAGGTTCGTGCGCAGGAGATGGAGATATCTGTGTGCATCCATCCACTACCATTAGTACTGCAACAGTATCGCGTTTGTGAAGGGGCACTTACCGGGTGCGATGTGTCTGACGGCCGGAAATCCTGTTTCTTCATAGGGAACGCCTTGAGCTTCTTCTTGCGTCGTTCCTTTTCGATCTTCTTCTCTTTACGCTTCGCCTGCCTGAAGAGCTTGTCCGCCTCGTCGCCGCCGCTGCTAGATGACGACTGATTGAACACTTCCGGAAGCCAGGGGGTCGGCTGCCTAGGAGGTGGGTCATCCCCGTCTTCGCCACGCACAGAGTCCACCTCTTTCCCTTTACCTTTGCGTCTTCGTCGTACACCGTGTTCATCCTCGTCCAGCTCCTCGTCTCCTCCTTGATACTCGTCGTCGGCGTCCGACAAGCGCTCACGAGGAGCAGCACTTGTCGATCGTCGTCTTCTCTGCGGGCTGGTGAGCTTGACGATGGCTTCAGGATTGGAAGCCATTGAACGGTTGTAGACGATTTTATCGTACGCGTATGGTTTGAGCTGCCGAAGGTTGCGCGTTCGGAGGGAGTAACGGGCAGCGTGCACTTGCTCCATGACTAGCTGTGAAGCTGGAGAGAGGCTTCGTGCTGAAGGTTGAAGTACAGGGGGCTGAGGAGACGAACGCATGGGCGAACTCGGGCGACTCTGCGTGGCCTTGGGGGGAGATGATGCGGGGGTCAGAGGTGAGGATGCAGGAGAAGACATTGCCAATTGTTCGTTCAGGCGAGGAGGTGGGGGAGTGAATAGCAACAAGGGATCGGGCGAAGGTGAAGGCGAGCCTGTACTCGCCTGTCTTGCCCTCTGGCTCTCTTCCTCGCCAACACCACCCTGGCCAACGCTTACATCCGATGGTTGATCAACATGCACGCCATTTGGACGAGGAGAAGGATTTCTCTGAGCATACGGTGATCGCATTGGGGAATCAACGATATAGGAAGTGGGGCTGCTCGAGGGTATGGCAATGTGGGATCCTGGTGATTGCAAACGCGCGATTGCATGGGAAGACGCAGCAGATTCAGGCGAGTTCGGACGAGGTATGTGAGGGGTTATGTCCCCACAGGGCAAGAGAGAATCGACCTTCTTTGCTTGAGTGTCGAGCGCAATGTCAGAGCGATGCATTAACACACCTTACGCCGCTTCCGTGGTGGACTCGCGTTGGATCGAGCATGGTTAGACGGAGACCGCTCCTGGGCGGGGTTGCCCATTCCTTCCGGTTTGTGCCTAGAGCTTGCGAGTCGCAATAACGCGCGTCTTCGCGACAAGTCGCGTGTATTGGCAAGCCAGTAGTCAGTGGACGTCGCCGCCGCTAACTCTTCCAATTCGTCCTGGTCAGATGTCGGAACAGTTTGGTCTTCGTCGATGTCCATTATCAGACCGCTTAATCGCAGAGCGAAGAATACCCAGAACGTTGAAGGAAAAGGAGGGGTGAAAAAGCGTTTGTAGAGACTCGCCTTCCCCAGTCTGACTCTGTCTGTCCACGGCATGCTTCAATGGTGGCACGTGACCGCGTCCTCCAGACAGTTCCCGCGGTCCGACATGTATGCATTTCCTGGAGTACCAGACTAGGTGTGCCTATGTTCCAACTTCCACTCCTTCTTGAGGATCTCGTCTAGACTGTATCACAGTGTGAATTTGTGACCACGATGTACGTGTTTGACTCTCAGGATGAAATGCGTTGTTGTGCCATGGGTCTTGGCCAGCTCTCCGAGTCACCAGCTGTATCTGAGTGAAGCAATCGAAACCGGCAATGCTGAGGTGAGTCTCCACTGTGCCCGATAACCTGAGACACAAATGACAAGGAACGTCCTATTAGGAGTGACGCCGTTGAGAAAGCGGCGCTTTTTGCGTATACACTGTACCTCGTGAGGACAGTAGGTAGTAAGGTGGAGTCTAACCGGTTCTTCTTCGTCCGCACATTGACCCCAGCATCAGAAGTTCGTGTATCCAATGGGAACTTCTAGCGTAAACTCTGTTTACGCTGTAATAACTCCGGAATCGGGCTGAGCGTGCAAAAGGCGACCGACCACTGCCACTCTCCGAGCGTCGACTATGAGTCTGTCTACCTACTGGTCAGCTGTAGTATTCCTGGCAGCACTTTTCTATGTGTACTTCGTAATACCCCTGCGTCGTCGCAACAGACTTCCTTTGCCGCCAGGTCCTTCACCTCTTCCAATCCTGGGAAATTTCGTTGATTTCCCGAAGGGTGATCAACCATGGCTACAATACCGTGAACTTGGCAAACAGTATGGTAAGTCGCCGTCTAGCTTTGACTATGCCTTATTCCTCACGCACGGTTATTATCAGGGGGTGGAATGCTTTTCTTGCAAGCCATGGGTCGTTGCATGCTTGTCATCAACAATGCGAACATCGCCATCGATCTTCTCGAGAAACGCTCCGCGACTTACTCATCAAGGCCAGCGTCGAGCCTTATTGATATGTGAGCACTATGCAACGAGCCCTACTTCGTACACTAGAACATTCGTCGCAGAGTTGGGTGGGAGTGGAACTTCGCTTTCATGGCATATGGTCAACGGTGGCGTCGGCATAGGCGGATGTTCTGGCAGTACTTCAACCCAACGGCGGTCACCGTCTATCATCCCGCTCAAGAAGACGGTGCTCGAAGACTGTTGACGCGGTTACTCTCCGATCCTTGCAAACTCAATGAACACCTTCGCTAGTATGTTTGTTTGCTCTTGCTAGAGGTTCCGTGATACAACTTTCAACAGTTCTCTGGGGACGGCGAGTTGCAAAGCAACCCATGGACTCGACGTCGCTGAGCATGAGGATCCCAAATTGGCAATATTCGAGAAGGCGGTCGAGAGCAACGACCTCCTAATACAGGCTTCGCCCATCCTCGAATATTTCCCGTTCCTGGCTCGAACTCCAACATGGCTTCCAGGCACGTCGTTCTTGCATCGGATTGCGGATAACTACACGGCCGCACATTCGCTGCGGGATCTTCCATGGAACATGGCCAAAGAGTTGATGGTGTGTTTCCCTATTGCTAACTTGCGCCCCTCTTTGAATGGTTTGACGTGGATTCAGGAGGCCGGTCACTCTCGCACATCGATGGCCAGTTCGATACTCGAAAAAGTTAAGAATCTTGATCCACAATCCCGGTCTGAGGAAGAACTAGTTGGCAAGAGTTCGTTGGCACTTGCATATGCAGGTCAGTCTCACAATTAGTTCATGTGCTGCGTGGTGCTCACTACACGGTCGATCACTAGCGGGGCTTGACACGGTAAGCAAGCGGGCATTGTCGCTTCTGACCAGCTGTGGCTTACGCATGACTGACATCGACAACAGCAACACGCGTCGATGCAGACATTCTTCGTCGCTTGCACGCTCTATCCCGAAGTTCAACGAAGAGCACAAGCAGAGCTGGACACTGTCGTCGGGCCGAACCGTTTGCCGACATTCGCCGACCGAGGTTCTCTGCACTATGTGAATGCACTCCTGAAGGAGATGATAAGGTGGCATGATAGCGTTCCGCTCGGGGTTCCACATCGAAGTACGGCAGATGACGTTTACAACGGATACTTTATTCCCTCAAACACGATCTGTGTGGTCAACGCCTGGTGCGTCTGAGCTCAGATTGTTGGGGATTTGACTGCTTCGTTGCTGTGTGCGTTGAGTACTAATGAGTCTGGCAGGTCTATCCTCCGCGATCCAGCCAACTATCCAGAGCCGGATAAATTCATGCCCGAACGCTTCCTGAAGGACGGCAAGCTGAATAACGAGGTGCGAGACCCCGGGACAATTGCATTCGGTTTCGGGCGACGGTCAGCTTTCCGCGCTTGAGTGACGCATGCAGGTAACTCATCGCCTCTTCTACCAACAGCAACTGTCCGGGGAGGCATTTCGCCGATTCCACTCTGTTTCTTTTCGTTGCATACGTTCTACACGTGTTTAACATTACCCCGCCGTTGGACAACAGTGGCAAGGAGATCGAAATCAAGCCTCGCGCGTCATCCTCGCTCGTCTCGTACGTATTTCCAGACATCCCTTGACCGCAAGCAACTCAATTCTGTCCAGGTTTTTGGAGGATTGGGAATGTATTATTAGGCCTCAATCTGCCCGTGCGGAGGCTCTGGTGGAACAGCTGTATACCGCAGACGATACATGAAGCTGCATTCATTGAATATTGATATTTGTGTGTATATTTGGTCGCACCCGTCCCTCGCTTCCACCTGTACACAGGGATGTACTCTGCATACAGAGAATACGATAGGCAGTGGTATGTTCCCGGCATCCTGCTGCCTTACTTCCCTTCTGACTACAGACTTCCGTTCGTAGCGTCAATCCTTTCTCTCCGCAGATCACGCATCGATATGCCACCAACGCCACTGTCAGTTTCTTCTCCAGTAATATGCTTCCTGTGATGTCGCCTGATATCTTCGGCTTTTAGGTGGTCCTTTCCCTGCAATCAGGGCGCGCGTTAGTCTCCGTGAGCAAGGAGACGCGATTAGTTCGCACCCGCAGTACCTGTCTCGTGGTTCGACTTTCGCAGGATATCCAACACATGCCGAAAACAAGGTGAGGGACCATGGTTTGCCCGTGATCTTTCACTTGTCTACTTTGGCTCTGGTCTGAACCCAATTCTTGAAGAGCTTCTTTGCGATGGTGCATTGAGAAATATTTTGGCTTACCGCCGTCTTCGCGCCACTGTTCGGCATGCGCAGACCCAAGACCTGCGCGCGGAACGGGACTTGTGACTACAGCGGATCCTTTCAGAGACACGATATAGGCGGAGTCTAGGCCAGTCAATTTCCCACATTCAAGCTGAATTAAGCACCTGTGGGGGAGGGAGAGATCAATATAATGCCTTCACATATGCCCCCCCCCTCTGCGTGGAAGCGCGTGAAGTATCATGACTTCCTGGATCGAACCCAAAGACGCAGCGCTGATTCTCCTCTTTGGCGTCGCTCTCCTCCTTCTCAACCACATCTGTCGCTCTTTCAGATTCGCTGCTCGCGCTCGCGGCCAGCCTTTGCCCCCGGGTCCGACCCCTCTGCCGATAGTTGGCAACCTTTTGGATGTGCCTCAAAAGTCCCCTTGGCTTCGTTACCACGAATGGAGTAAGACTTATGGTGTGTCGCTCTGCAGTCGTCGTAATGTCGCCGTCGTACTAACCCCACGGCCTCAGGCAGCGGTCTGATTTACCTCCGACCACTGAACCAGTCCCTCATCATCATCAACGACTACAAGACACTCGTAGAGCTCTTTGAGAGACGCTCCTCTATATACTCCTCAAGGCCGGACTCTCCCATGATTCCCTTGTGAGTCGGCATTGCACTGATCCATATGCCAAATGTTGACAGGCTCCAGGTTGGGCTGGGAGTGGAGCATTGGTCTGTTACCGTACGGGCCGCGTTGGCGCCTTCAGCGTCGCATACTCTGGCAGAATATCCACCAGGGTGCGGTACCACAATACCACGGCGCGCAGGAATACAGTGCGGGGAAGTTGCTCGCCCGACTGTTGCATAGCCCGGAGAACCTCCACGAGCACATTCGCTAGTCGGTGCCCCTCCCGTTTCCAAGCATATTCCCAGCTCACAAGGATCGTGTAGTTCGTTCGGCGGAATGACCATCGAAGCAATATACGGACTTCGTATCGCTGAGGAGAACGACAAGTACATCTCCTTGTTCGAGGAATCCATAGCGAGCTTGGATTTCCTCATCCCAGGGTCGTCCATCCTCGAATACTTCCCGTGGCTCGCTAAATTCCCCACCTGGCTTCCGGGAACAGGGACCCTTCGTCAGTTGGCGCACTGGCGGGAGAGTCTGAGGCAGGTTCGTGCGATGCCCTGGAGGGACGCTCAAAACTCCGAGGTAGGTGGCATCATGTGTCGCTTTGACGTGCTGCTCACCTTCGTATATGCATACACAGCTGGTAGGAGATGACAGACCCAGCATGGCCCGCTCCATGCTGGCGTCGTTTTCTGACCCACCTGACCCGGCTGAGCTCGAGGCTGCAAAAAGCGTGGCTGCAGCCAGCTATGCCGGTGAGTCGGACGAACCTTTCGCTGAGTAACATTACCCACGCGCTATTCATGGGGTTCGTTTCTTGACTAGCTGGTCTTGACACGGTACGTTGAACTTGCAGTGCCTGTGAGGTAGACGGGTACTCACCACTGCTTCGCTGTCTTGGTAGCAACAAGCCACGCTCATCGCTTTCCTCGTCGCTATGTACCTGTACCCAGATGTACAGAAGAGAGCTCAAGCGGAACTCGACGCCGTTGTCGGTTCGCATCGTCTTCCTCGCCTCTCGGATCGCAGCAAGCTTCCCTTCCTCAACGCTGTCCTGAAAGAGACGATGAGATGGCATGTTGTCGTCCCTCTGGCTCTCCCTCACCTCAATACTGAAGATGACGTCTATGAGGGGATGTTCATCCCCGCGAACTCGACCGTATTGGCGAACACATGGTGCATCAGTATATTGAACA
This sequence comes from Coriolopsis trogii, assembly GCA_020543525.1. NCBI lineage: Eukaryota > Fungi > Basidiomycota > Agaricomycetes > Polyporales > Polyporaceae > Coriolopsis > Coriolopsis trogii. The sequence goes on along the minus strand of JAHYIO010000023.1, from coordinate 1,050,743 downwards.
TAGAATGTGACAAAACGTAACTCATACCGCCGGTACCACAGGGCGATGCTGTATGACCCAGATGTCTACCCGGATCCTGAGGTATTCATCCCAGACCGTTTCCTCAAGGAAGGCAAGCTAGATTCGAACGTCAGAGATCCTACCATTGTAGCCTTCGGGGTCGGTAGACGGTGCGTCGCCCTCTTCCGTCGCTGTGCATCACGTAACCTCATTGGGAGTCGGGTGCGTAGCATATGCCCTGGAAGGTACTTCGCAGAATCGGCGCTATTCATCTACATGGCGTCGGTGCTCCACACCTTCACTATCAGTGCGCCGCTTGGCGAGGACGGGAAGCCAGACCTCACCCTACCGCAAGTTACGACCGGACTGTTGTCGTGAGTACACCCTTCACTCGCTCTGTCGCAAGGACGCAACGTCGACGCTGATCACGATGTCAATGTTATAGGCGTATGGAGGATGTCCGATGCGTGATTCTGCCTCGTTCCGAAGAGGCCATGGCGTTAATCCAGCCTGAGCAATAGGTAGCAACGCTGTGCTTAGCGACAAGAGGTATTCAGTCACGATTGTACCTCGGTCCTCGGACCACCTTTGGTTTCATATGCATTGCTCGTAGACCATGCGACATCTCAGTATATGCTGTATAGTCATGGCAGTCGTTGAGTTGCAAGACAGGTTCGAGTCCGAATGAGAAGAGACAATGCTCACGATTCGGATGAGAAGAGTATAGCGCCCGTGATTGTGAGTACGAACCTGCCCTGAAGCCCACAGGCCCTGCCCCTAATTTGGTAATCGCGCGACTGCCATTGGTTTCTGCGGTCTCTCCTCTGAATTTCTTCTCCCCGAGCTTTCCCGGACAGTAATACTCACTGTCCCTAGAGCACGGCGCCGAACCAGACAACAAAGCATCTCTTGTCGTATCGAGTTTCTGCAAAAATCTACCCTCGCACATCACAGTAGTCGACACAGGCACGATACCACATGCTGCCGCTGGGCATGAGGAGACAAAAACTTGGCAACCCCGTAGTGCTTTCGGCTACGAAACCAACTATCACCCGCTTCTACCCCACCAACAGTGATGCCCTGCCGTTACTCGACCATTTTTTTTTGTAGTGCGTATCTCCCCTGTGGTTCTCGACGACGCCATAGCACGCCAGCTGATCTCGGCTCCCTCGGCCTCAGCTGAAAGTGATGAGCTTCGATGACGACTTTGAGTGTGGGGGTGACATCTTCAGCGTCCACGGTGCCGGGCTGTCTCTCTGGCCGACAGTGTGGCCACTCCCCTCGAATGCCCAACTCGTGTCGCGTGCCGCAGTCCTGGACATGGCAGCGATGCATAAGAACTGCCCCGGGATGTGGGAGTTTTTGGAGCTTGCGCCATTACCGTTATCTTTTCCGCCTACACCGTCTCGGACGGGTCTCTTCCTCGTACACGTCTTAAGCTTAGTAGGACGTCATGTCGCCTTCGTCTCCTGTGGTCGGCGTCCCAGAAGATGCAGTGCGCAAGTCTTCGGCCTCCATCAAGGCGTCCTCGGAACTTGAGACGCACGTTTATGAAACCTCGGTCAGGAACGACGTATACGATGGCGAAGACGAGGATGCCGTTGACCCGGTGTATCATGCAAAGGCTCGCATTCTGAATGCGGCTTTCCAGGAGATTGGGATGGGCAGATATCAGGTGAGACGTGCCGCTCAGCGTGAGAGATCGTGGCGTTCAGTACTAATGGAGTTCATCGAAGTGGTGGCTCTTCTTCGTCGCCGGTTTCGGATGGTTTGCGTGAGTACCTATTCTATCCGAGCTTTCCGCTGTACCGTGGGACGTGTACTTATGTCGGTCTCAATGTCTGTCAGAGACAATGTTTGGCTCGTAAGTTGAGGTATTGGCGTTGCATAGTTTGCACCCTGCTCATTACGTATCGCTTTGCTCACAGATCGTCTCCGGTCTCATTATGAATCCGGTCGTCAATGAATTTGCGGGCTTCCATGGACCGTTCATCATTCTCTCAGAAAACATCGGTCTCCTCATCGGCTCACTTTTCTGGGGTATCGGTAGTGATGTCTGGGGTCGCAGGTACGGGTTGCATCTGTCATATAGATTCTGCTATGGTCTAATCGACTCCCACCTGCAGATGGTCGTTCAACCTTACTCTCCTCATGACTGGCATCTTCGCCGTTGCCGGCGGGGCTGCGCCTAACGCCATTTCACTCTGCATCCTTTGCGCGATTTGGAGTATTGGTGCAGGCGGTAACTTGCCCGTTGACTCTGCGGTCTTTCTCGAGTTCGTGCCAGCGACGCACCAGTCGCTGCTCACCGTACTCTCCATCTGGTGGGCGATTGGGCAGCTCGTCGCTAGTCTCGTGAGTATTCGTTGTATCTTCTGTTTCGCGCGGGTAGCGCCTCATTCCGTCGCCCTGTATAGATCGCCTGGCCGTTAATTGCGAACTTCTCGTGCGCGGAAAAGGAGGGCTGTACTCGCTCCGCGAACATGGGCTGGCGTTATACTCTTTGGACCATGGGCGGCCTGATGCTTGTCATGTGGGGCATCCGGTTCTTCGTCTTCAACTTCCACGAGTCGCCAAAGTACTTGATAGGGCGCGGGCGGGACGCCGAGGCCGTGGCCGTTGTGCACGCCGTAGCGAAGTTCAACGGCAAGACGAGCACGCTTACCCTCGATATGCTGCAAGAGGTGGACAAGGCTGCGCCTACGAAATTGAAGGGTAGCGCGAAGGGCGTTCTTGCGAGGAAGCTGAAGGCGTTCAGCATGGGCCATGTCACCGCATTGTTCAAGACGAAGAAAATGGCGTATTCGACAAGCTTGCTGATCGTCCTGTGGGGTATGTGTTCCGCAAAGGGGTCGACTTGGGGTATGTCTGACCTTTCCCTCAGCATTCATCGGACTCGGATTCAACATGTGTGTTAGTCCTAGTTTCTTCCACTTTCGGTGTGCTGACTCCAATGCAGGTATAACGGATTCGTGACCGTTTTGTGAGTGGTTCCTGTGCGTAAGCGTCTGACTATACTGACGCTATATACAGCCTTCAATTGCGAGGAGCAGACTTTGGAGACGGTTCTCTGAACATAACGTACAGAAACGTGAGGACGCACACTTCACACTCCCTGCATATAGCTCACGGCTTTGCCGATACAGCAAGTCATCCTCAGTATCCTCGGCATTCCAGGCTGCTTGCTTGTAGGATGGCTGGTCGAGCTCAAGGCCTTGGGTCGTAAAGGCACTCTTGCGATATCGACAGGTACGTCCTTGCGTACGTTGCCGTTCGAGGCTTGTGTGCTGACATGCAGACAGCTCTCACTGGTGTCTTCCTCTTGGCTAGCACGACAGCGCGGACGTCGAATGCGCTACTGGGCTGGAACTGCGGATACACGTTCACGAACAACGTCATGTACGCGACGCTGTATGCGGTCTCGCCCGAGGTCTTCCCCGGTAAGGACAGAGGGACAGGCAACGCGATCGTCTCTGCCGTGACGCACTTACTGGGTGTTATCGTGAGTCCCCTGTGCATTCATTCGAATCGACCAAGTATCGTTCGCTGACGTTACATCGATACACTCCAGGCGCCGCTTGTGACGCTCTACGCGAACTTGACGACCTCCGTCCCTGTATATGTCTCTGGGGCCATGTTCGTCGTGGCAGGGTTCATCGCGATGTTGCTGCCCTTTGAGCCACGGGGACGGGCCTCCATCTAGAATCTAGAATCTAGACGGTAGAGTCATCATGACTAGATGAACATCATGATGAGGCATATTCAAAATGTATCTCTATGGATATCAGTATACCAATGTACTACGCGTGGGACACTCCGAGTCGGCCGCAAGTAAGGTCGAGTCGTCACGGCCCTCAGTTTGGGAGTATGATTGAAGCGCGACCGCGTCCCGTGTGTCGGGGCTTTCTGTCCTCTATAGCAGTGTATGTGAATAGGCGAGGATCTCCAAAGAGACAGCGACGAGGAAGTATCGAAGACGACCATGACGGCTGGCTGCCTTGGACTCCAAGTCGTCGTCGATGTCTGGTCTTTGAGTCACGTGGTAGATCAAGGCGCTGAGCCGCCCTCAAGCTCGCCGTTGGCTTGTCTCTTCATCAGGTCCGCCTTCCTGAATCCTGTGGCCTTTTCCTCTTCGCACCCTGCCTGACTGCCGTGTGCCAGGACTTCATAGATGTCGGAGCGAGCTGGTAACTCTATGATATGTGGGCCGGACGTCTGTGGCTGTTCATAGGACCCCGGGTGAGTTTCACTATATGCGTCCTGCAATGCGCAAACGTCTCGTCAACTCCGGGTGACCCATACAAGCTGGGAGACGAGGACGTGTCTAAGATGCTACGGTATGTGATGCTTCCTCTATCTCTGCTTGTAGTATGGTCGTCGAAGTGGTCCAAGACTCAACTACGCGCTGCAAACGGGCCCGCGGTATACCCAATTTCCGACATATGGCGCGCAACCTTGCATCGGTCCCTCGTCCATGGACAGCATCCTTGATGAACTACTACTCTTAGTCTCGACGCAGAAGGCCGTGCATTTCTCCACAAGTCACGCTTCACCGCTTGGGTGTACACCTATTCCGACGGTAGGAGTCGTTGGCCAGCTACGACCTACTGGTGGGATTTGCGGCGCACTATGGTGCGTGTATTCTGCTGCCTTCACTCTCTTATCTCAAACCTTCTCTATCTCAAGGGGCTCGCTGAACCCTAGATGATTTTGCTCCCGAGCGAGCTCTCAAGACTGGGAAAGTGTTTGGCTTCCATCGACGGTCGGTCCACTGCAACAAGCCATTGATGCAAGAATTGAAGCGGCTTACAATGCCTCTGTAGGTTCTGTAAGGTTGAGACCTTTGCAGACATAGCTTTGTTCCTCTTCGTTTCGACAGAGTCATATGCGCGAAGTACCCTTTGCAGCCTATGGCCTCAATGCCGAAAAAGCCCTTCCCTCAGGAGCCTGCTGCTACATGTGGTGCAGTCTCGTAAGTGGAGTTATAGCGGGCTGTGGAGACCTTCTTATAAGTTGCATTAGGTACTTGAAGAACTCCAGGTGTGGGGGTAAGACGTGTTCCATCCACGGATTCAAAGTTTCATGGAACGGAAAGTCCATCAGCTTTGAAAGGGCGATAGAGAGCACGATTTACGTACGATGCATCACACCTGATCACCCACCTGATCCTATTGACGATCAACGAAGGAAATGCCTACGCCAGGCCGGCTTCTAGAGGTAATTCGCACAATGGCGGGCATCTAGCTTGAAGATACGACAGCTGCCCTTCAGGCAGCGAAACACTGCTTTCGTAAGGCTTTCCTTCGCGTGAGCTTCTTAATGTATGACTGACAGTGTCCAGACCCTGAACATGATGCCGACTTCTATCACCGATGCGCTGCTTGCCCGGCTATCTGAAAGAGGACAAAGCTTTGAAGAGGCCGAAGACCTGGTGAAAGACGTATTGGCTGTCGCCTTCGAAGGTAAGAGGGTTCTCTATCTATACTACTGCCTAGGTTGTCGACTAAATCGCCAAAATATGCATTCCCAGCTGGCACGGATACAGTACGTTGGCCATCTGGATTCCATCCGAGTGCACTCAGCTGAAAGGATTTTGAAGACTTTCGCGACCTCGCAAGCAACCTTTCTAGCTATGGCACTGCGTCAGTCCATTTCAGATATCGCAACCCTGGTTTGGCCCTCGTGCATCGCGACTATGCGATTAGAGCAGCATTTCACATTTTGCTTGCTTCGAGTGGACTTATACAGCGCATAAGGGCGCGCCGCATCGGACGTCTCTCGCTCAACCCTCCATACGGCATAGTCTCGTGGGTGTCGCTTCGATCTGCACGAAACTTTAAACTATGTGACTCATCATCAGTATGTAGACGACTGGAGTATTACGGTCGCAACGCTTTGCCCAAGCAAGCCACAAGTTCGCTAGGTTTGAGCGCATATCATGGTTCTTACTCAGGTGCGTGTTCTGCAGAACGTGAGAGCGTCATGTCTGACGTTTCCCTTCGAGGATTTGTGAGATCGTTGTCTTACAATTGTCTTGACGAGAGTATGCCCATACACCGAGATTGTCATCAATTGCAATTATATTTGGGCTTGCGGTCCCTCTTTCGCCCCTGCAATCTCCGACGCTCAACGAAGGTCACCTGAAATTGCTTCCAAGAAGAGAACCGCTTTCGGGCGCTTGCCTTGGCATGTTTGCGGGTTCGAGCGATCATGTGAGGTCACTTGGAAGGAGCTCACCAGAACTCAGCAAATCTCATGTTGCCTCCCAAAATGCTATCTGACATTTCAGACGTCGTAGCGAATTCTGCCTTGGAGTATGGAGCAAGTCTTTATGCGAAGCATTCTTGATCGAGACTTGTGAGAGGAAATGAACGCCTAAACTCACATATAATATCCCGCACGATATGGTCAAATGCGGTGTGTACTCTCCCCTCTTCAGAATTGGCGAGCACTCTGTCCTGTCCATCATGGCCAGCCTCGTGTTTCCTGCACTGATAGTGTTCATGATCTCATTCGCACTCTATCTGCGCTTGGCTGCACAATGGAGATCGCGCTCTTGTGGACGTCCACTGCCACCGGGTCCTCCACAACTCCCTGTTATTGGGAATTTGCTCAACATACCCAAGATCAAGCCCTGGATTGGGTTCCGAGACCTATGTAGCAAGTACGGTATGTACTGAGCACCCTTCTCCGCGATTGTACTTGCGTAACGGTCCGTGGTTGCAGGAGATGTGGTTCACTTCAACGTCTGTGGTCAGAGCCAAGTTGTTCTAGGCAGCGCGGTAGCCATCCGAGAATTCTTAGAGAAGGGAACGGCGAACACCTCTGACAGATTGATTACTCCGAAGATTAAGCTGTGCGTTATGCATGCGAGTCACATTCTCACACTACACATCACTGACTCTATCCCATAGCATGGGGCTGGAGTGGAATATGGGTTTCCTGCCATACGGCTCGAAGTGGAGAAGCTATCGACGAGCAATGTGGCAACACTTCCATCCTGGCGCAATCGACAGGTATCGGCCAGTCCAACATGCCGTTGTGCGTACATTTTTGCGCAAGCTGCTCCAGTCGCCGGAGCAATTCAAGCAGCACATACGGTTGTGAGTATTAGAGGTGACCAACGTCACCGTATTGCCTTTCATTTACTGACTGTGCGACCTTCAGCTCATTCTCTGCGACTTTACTGAAGATTGGCTACGGCATTGATGTGGAAGACGAAGAGAACGAGTTGATCCGGGTGGTCGACGAAGCCCTTGAAGCAGCGAGCCAGGCATTTGTTCCGGGTAGGTTCCTTATTGACTATCTCCCTTTACTTGAACATGTCCCCGCATGGATTCCTGGAGCGGAGTTCAAGACGTCGTTCGCGAGGTGGTGGCATGCAAACGACAGGTTGAGAAAGATGCCTTTCGTCCAACGAAACACTGCTTTTGTGGGCTTCCATCCCTGTGTCCCCATCTTGTGGTTCGCTGACAATTCCTAGACGTCGAAAATCATGCCGGGCCCCACCTCTATTGCCGATGACATTTTGTCACAGGTGTCTGGAGCGGATGGTAGGGAAACCCAAATAGCAGAAGAACTTGTGCAAGACGTGATTGGTGTCACATTCGAAGGTGAGTAGTTAGCGTTTACAACTACTATATTTATGCGATTATGCTCAATACTATGGACAGCTGGCTCCGACACAGTGAGCATGACCTCATGTAACAAGTGGAGGATTGCTAATCTTGTCCCCTCTCAGACCTTTGCGACGCTACAGGCAACCTTCGTCGCCATGGCCTTGTACCCTGACGTGCAAAGGAAAGCTCAAGCGGAGTTGGACGCGGTCGTTGGCCCAAACCGCCTCCCGGACTTAGATGATCGCGACGCCTTGGTTTACGTGAACGCGCTCACGAAAGAGGCTTTGCGATGGTTCAATGTGACCCCATTGGGCATCCCCCACCGCACCATCAAGGACGATATTGTCCAGGGCTACTTCATACCTGCGAAAACAGTCTTGATTGCCAACACCTGGTGTGTGCTTTTGCCAGTTGTTATGATTTTCGTGTATATTGAATGGCATCCAAGGGCTTCCATGCACGATCCCGCAGTATACGAAGCGCCCGACCAGTTTCGACCTGAACGCTTCATCAAAGATGGAAAGCTGGATGGCGACGTCTGCAACCCGACTGACTTCGTGTTCGGCTCAGGCAGGCGGTACGTGAAGGAGCACCGTTCATACATTATACATTGACGTGTGTATGCTTATGAGCGACTGAATCGGCTAGAATATGCCCGGGGCGACACTTTGCCGATATCTCGCTCTTCCTGAATGTTGCTTGTGTCCTGCACGTATTCCAGATTGGGCTCCCATTGAACCAGAAGGGTGAAGAGGTTAGGATCGAACCGCAGATGACCGACGGGTTCTTGTCGTAAGTTCGTTCAGGATAGTATGAGGAAATCGTGACGTTGACTCCTACCCCCAGGTATCTTGATGACTGTCGATGCACAATTGTGCCCCGCTCTAAGGACGCGGAAGACTTGATCAACGCTTCCGCGTGTTGATAGTACTTGTACCGAGCGATGTGATGCATACCATGTTGAAGCCTAAACTGAATGTGTTAAATTACAATGGGGAAAGTTATGTCGACACATTGATTATATTGAGGCTTTGAGGAGGAACAAAGAGCATAACAGTACGCTATAGCACCGAACCGCCCCGGCCCGGGTCTGGTCGGTTCGCCGGGAGCGCCCACGCGGCTGCTGTTTTGCCTCCGAACTCAGACCATGTCGATCCTCTCAAACTTTGACATTCTGGAGTACGCATGCAAGGATCGCATGGCTTATCCCGAGGGGTGAAGCATACGCTACGACATCATGCAAGTACATCAAGAGGGCTGTGACCTACCTGATCAAGCGACTTGGAGTCAACATGATCGGCATTCTGTACAGTCAAAGTCACGTTGACTCGAATATGCCTTTTTTCCATGCGAAACCCTCTCAGAAATGCAACGAATGCAAAGTCAGCTGTGGTTATCGCAAGGTAAGAGCTCGCTCACCCGCCTGTTTTCAAATATGTGGGGTTTAAGAGGCAACTTCAGGGCGACAGTGCGGAAGTCATTGAGAGGCGTTCAAGCCACCAGCGCCCATGGTGCTTCTCTGGAATGGCCTCTCAAGACGCCGCCCGAGCCAAATCTTCTTCAGGAAGTACCCGGGCCGAGACACATAGAGAGTTTCGACAGCCCTATCGAGACAGTGCTCCAGCACACACGAGGCACGGGCCACATCTTCGGGGTCGACACTAGCACGTCATCGGATACCAGCATGAATTCCGCACAGTCCTCCATGGATAACCTTGTAGCTTTGGCATTGGTCGCTTTCTCTCTCTTCCTCATTATCGCTCAACGCTCGAGTTCGGCGTGGAAGTCGCGCACTGGTGGACATCCTCTGCCACCAGGCCCTCCGCAACTCCCCGTCATTGGAAACGTACACAACATACCTAAGGTGAAGCCGTGGTACGGATTTCGAGACCTTTGCGACATATATGGTGCGTGTACACACTAGTATATCTTAAAATGTTAATCAAATCGCATGGCTTAATGTAAATTGGAGATTAAACCTGCCATTATGTAGAGCATTAGAGATTTAATCAACGAGCTAATCTACTGATCCGTCTCTGTAACACTGGAGACTGGTCTATGAAGACCTACGCTAATCTCATGATCAACTTGGAGGATGTGATAAACAAGGTATAATCTGACAGTTTAACGGCATAATCACGGTCCCAGATCTGAGCAGCGCGCTTGCAGAATATGCCGAGTGAGTTAATCAGAGAGATTAGCAGTCGATTAAGGTGGATCACGAAGAGTTCAAATGAGAATCATCGTCCGATTAACGTCTCATCAACATACGCGAAGTATACAGGATGGTGGAGTCACATATTATCTAGCGCGGCCGCTCTTACCCTTGCTGCCCTTCACTTCAGCCTTCGCAGCTGCTCCGCGTGTAGTACGCCCTGCCTGGGCCCCTGCTGTCTTCCTGTATAGTATACGTTAGTAAGGGATGATATGCTCTTCGACAATGCACGTACGACTTTTTAGCTTGCCGCAAGCCTTCGTTCTCTTCCGGACCTGATGCTCGGGTCCGCTTCTTGCTCGCTGCTGGGAGAAGTTCATCGCGCGGTGTAGGCGCATTGCGGGTGCGAGTCCCTCGACGAAGGACCTGCTCTTGAGGTGCAGCGTCCTCTATCATGGGTGTCGCGTTCCCTTCAGCTGAAGTCCCCATCTCCTCGTGTGCATCCACAGACACCTGCACGGGAGTCGCAGCCGCACTGACAGCACTGCGCACCTGAGACATATGCGCAGCATCCTCCGTCACAGGTGCTGCGTTCTCCTCCGGTGAAGCGCCCATCTCCTCGCACGCAGCTGCAGACACCTGCTCGCCCTCGTCCGCGCTTGTTGGGTCTAGCGCCGCTGCAGCCAGTAGAGCCTCACCGCCCTCAATGGCTGAGCTCCCGTGTCCCTGCGCACTGTTAACAGAAGACTCGGGGGCAAGGGCTGTGGAATCAAAGGGGGTAGCCGTAGGTGCGGACGCGCTGATGGCAGGCTCCGCATTCGGCGCACTGGCCACAGGGGAGATGCTGGCAGTTGGTGATTCCCTTGCCGTCGATGACTTATGTGTGTGTGAGTCCTCGTTCTGATCGCCGTCCGCATCGCTGTCCTCATCCGAGCTCTCTGGGATGCGGGGAAGAGCTGGGCGCTTAGGTGTAGCTTGAAGTCGACTAGGTGTTAATGGGACGTGAACAATTCGCGTCCTGCTCGGAGTTGGCGGGCCTTGTCCTGACCATTTGGCAGAGTCGGACGGCGGATTCGCAGGTGTGGTGGTGAACCGGAAAGGATCATTAGAGTCCTGCGCTGCCAAGACAGCTCTGTAGAGAGTAACGAGCTGAAGAATATCCATGTTGGCAGGATTTCCGAAGCCCTTTCCCTGCCAGAAGTCGTTCACAACCGGAACGGCACCCTGCTCAATTTTCTCCCAGTCCAACATTGCGTGAGCACCTGTTGTATGTCCTGCAATCATGTCAGGTGTGTATATTGAGCGAGGGGGTCAGGACATCCACTTACCCCACATTGCGACAAAGAACGCATCCAAAACAGAGGCTGCATGCTCGCAGCTCCAGTTCTTATCCCAAGGTGGGAGAAGAGCAGCACCATCGTCCGTGAACAAAAGCCGAGAGTCGCGTTTGACGGGGTTGGGAGCTGCGTGATCTGCCGTCAGTTGCGTCGAAGACGAACACGGCAAGCATATACATACGAAGCAGTTGTGCATAGTATCGCTCACGCCGACGTCTTTCTTCGGCACTAGGGCCGCCTTCAAAGGTCTGGAGAGAAGGTGCGCTCTCGGCACCCACCTTGAAACTAAAAAGAGACATGTCAGCAAATGAGCGGTGTTCAGAATCGAGCAATGCACGCACTCGTGCATATTGATCCTGTCCTGCGCGTCGCGCATGCCAATCATCACATCAATGATGATGTTGCCCGCTCTACCAGGTCCGAATCCCGGAAATTGAGACAAGAGTTCACTGAGAACCCGGGGGAATACCTTCTGATTTCTATCACGCTGTCAGTGTCGTCGAGCCACCAGTAAACAATCTAACACTTACTCGAAACATATCTCATCATCCGTAGCGTTCTGGGTTGCTGCTTTGAGCTCTCGCGCCTTTGCAAACCAGTCCTCGCGCTCGTCCTCCGGCAGGGCTGCAAAGAGTTTGGCAACAGTCTTGCGCCAGTTGCCGATACTGTTATCAGTGCGCGCGGCTTGCACTCGCTCGGGATTCGCGTCAGCCCAAAGCGCGGACACGGAGCGTGCGCGTGCCTTGAATGTTTTCAGAAGAGGAGATACATCGACAGGGGTTTCGAAGTCGATATCGATAGTGGGGGCAGATGCGCGAATGGCGGCAGCGCGCTGAGCTACTGCACCGACCCCCCTGCGGTGATCCTGTCCACGATTGTGGAACCAGTTGCTGATGGCCTGCATAGAGTATCAGTATCGTCGACATTTATCCACCCATAAGCCCCAAACTCACTATCTTTACCGCTTCGTCCTTCATCTTGTTGAAAGGTCCGCAGTGTTTGAGAACGTGTCCGGTGACCTGCTCCCTCATTGTTACTCGGCTCATGTTGTCGCAGGTCAAGTACTCGTCCAAGCGGGTCCACAGATAATCGAGGGCCTTCTTGTACTTCTGCCACGGAAAGCGCTTGTTACGGCGTGTGGTCTTGGTTCCACTTGCGTCATCGTCCAAGTCTTCACCCTTCTCGGCGTCGGATGTGGTCTTCTTGGGCTCAGGCTGATTCTTCTTCTTGGGATCCTTCGTGTGGTCGCGTTTCCGTCTATCGGTAAGTGCATTCGCCTCCTCATCCGTTGAGTCGTCAACGCCGGGAACCCGTGGCTCGGCAGACTGTTTCTTCTTCTTTGGGTGACGTGGGGTAGCGGGCGTCGCTGATGGGACAGCCTCGAGAGTCATGTCGACTGGAGTCGAGGACATGGCAAGACTTGGTTGTTTGGACATGGGGGAATGGTGGTGGCTGAGGTCAAGAATGGGTGAGAGGAGAGAGGGCAAGGGGCCAAAACGTCGTCAGCTAGCTATGACTACGCTTCGACCCACAAAACTGAAGGCGTGTCATTAATCAAAGCTACGACCTGGTGCCACCCGGCAAGAGCCTGCCAAAAAAGATCAGTTGACGTCTTGTTGCACTGCAAAATGGGACTGACAAAAAGGATGGCCTGAGTCAGGCACACCAGACAAGACCCGTTGCCCAATAGATCGCCATCGACAAAGACTTGGGCCACGCTTGAGCCACGCGGAACCGAGCGAGCAGTGTGGACTCTCGGCACGAACGGGGCTCATAGAATATGCCTCGTCGGTGGGCAGATCTGGACGCCGCGAGGGAGTAGCAGAATTCAATCGGGAAGGCGACGCGAATGGGAAAAGGTGACGGCGCGTGGGGGTCAACTGGTGGGCTGATCACAGCACGATGAGCTGATGTACGGGAGGCCTGGAATGTTGAACGTTGTGGCGAGGATGACGTGACTTCGGGGCGCAATATCGAGCTAAAGATTGCGTTCAAGCGCGTCCGAGTTGGTAGGAATGATACAATTCTTTGACGGGGTCGATGCCGTCCCGTCGTCCATGAGGTTGAAGGTTGTCCGCACATGATCTCCAGCGTCGCGCGAGGGCATTAAACCATTGCCGTAGTCTCTGTAGGCGTTACGGTCCGGACTCTGAAAAGAGCGCAGCAAGCGATGAACCGCGAGGGCAAAAGGATCGTGTCGCATAACAGGTACGTATGCATACGTCACGTCGATTGAGGATACATTCGAAGCCTTGTAACATCAAACTACGGGTAGTTTATTCGCTCATCAAATCAATGATCTCCGCCGTGCTCGGTCGACCGTTCTGTGTGCGCTTTGCTTTGCGCTTGCGGGAGACAGAAGTGATGCATGTTGTGGCCGGGACAGCATGGTTGTCATCATCCCCGGTCAAGTCGATGACACCAGCAACCACAGTGGCAACAGTAGACCCTGGCACGGCCGCTCGCATGCCGTCAGCCTCCATATTCCCTCTAGCCGCCGCATCCTGAGTATCGACGACAACGACGACGTCGGAGCCTGCGACATCGACAGAAACTCCTTCGGCAAGTACCCGCTTCTTGCCTGCAGCGACCGATGTTTCGGGAGAACGACCGCGCTTCTGCTGACTCGGGATAACACTCTTGGAATGGATGGAGGCAGAAGTGTTGGAGTCGGCTGCCAATTCGCCAGTGGCAGCAAAGGCTAAGATAGACGAAAGCATCGCAAGGGTGGTCGACAGGCGGGGGATATGCTGGAGGGTGAGCCACTTGTAGTGATTGACCTGGGGCATGTCGCTGACCTCGAGCTTGCGGTACAAAACACATTGACCAGGAGCGAGCCAATTCAGCGCTGATCCGTGCGGATGGTCAGCCCAGTCGTCGATCAGGGGGAACCATATGAGGAACTTGTATGGGGTGGCGCGACCTTCGCTGAGACGAATGTCATCGAGGACCTCGTTGAAGGCATCTTGGTTGAAAGAAAACTCGACTATGGGATCGCGGCAGGTCCCGTCTCCTTCCAGCTCTAAGGGCTCTTGGCTGTTCTAAATGCAGTTTGGTCAGTGTACGAGGCTACGTGGTGAATGAACGTACCTTCAAGTAAATGTATGCAGTGACGGTACACTTGAGCAAGCTAGGCCGGCCCCGTTTCCCCTTCCCCGACGACACCATATCTGCGTGAGTGCTCTTGCCTAGGGTACGGGTCACAGCGCGAGCAGGAGTACAGCTGGCGGAGGGCGAAGAAGCTGGCTCTTCGCTACGCACAACCCGTTGGCTTGACGAGAAGCCGGTTGGAGCGCTAGACGTCTCCACGACGTCCCGTAGCTCTTGGAGCCAGAATATGGCGTCTGCACGGTATGTCGGATTATTGTACGGCGGAGGGTCCAATTGCTTGATGGCCCGTAACATATCGGCACGAGTTTCGTCTGAGATCTGACGGCGCAAGGGCTTCAGATGCTCATGGCACCTATTGTCCAACGGACCCTTACACTAAGATCTCGTCAGTTCCAAATGCACCTAATGACACAGGAGGTGAACGTACTATCGTCAATGCCAGCCCCACTGATTTCCAGTTCGTGGCGCCATAGCTGATCGTGAAGTAATGGTCGTAACCCTTGACGCAGGTGGTCACACCGCCCAACAGGTAAGATCGGACAGTGCGCGCGTCCACGATATCCTTGACGCGAGAGTCAGCGGGTGGGGACATGGTGAAGATGAGAACGGTGTCGGAGGAGTGACCACGAATCGGGCTATAAGGCTCTGGCAGAGGAGCAGTGGCCCGTGTTGGCAAGGGCCACGGGCACTCGGCCGTGCTCCAACCGTGCTTTGTCCTGTACGGCCTTGGCACTGTCATGGCCTGGCAATGGCATACGATCCTGGCGGACCTCAAAGTCTTTCGCAGATGTCTATGCACGCGTACAACAAGTTCGACGGAGCCGTGATAAGGATCGGAGGAATGTGAGTGCGACGCGTTGAACGTCGGCTTTGCTTGACATTGTGCCCCACATGCAGATGCCTGCTCGGTAGTGCTGGTAGCAAAGTACTCATGCTCGTCGTCATTATCGTCCCCAAGAGACACTGCGTCCTCTGCGTCTCCTGATGGATTCACGTATCCGCCTGTCAGCTGTTGTGGCGAGAGTTCGGCGTAGGAGTTGGTTGGGGGCTGCTGTTCGTCGTCGTTGTTGCCCCAGTCGAGGGGTTCGCCGTCGGCGTCGGCCATGCTAGTAACGAGTCGAGGGCAAAACGTGGTTGGCGTGAGTGGGAGTCGAGGCTATTTGGTTCGTTAGCTCATTGTGACATCCTGCGAGAGATGAGACAACAACGTACGAGATATATTCTAAGACCGTCACATCAGTCTCCTGGTTCTACTTATCGGGCCAGGCAAGTTTGTGGAGGGCAATGTGCCAGGGTTGAAGGAAGTAGGAGTGCGCTCAGCCGGACTGGATTGCGACGAAGGAGGTCTCGAGGGCGGAGCATCGTCGAGGGCTCACTCGCCCATGAAGGATATGGGAACTGTTGGGTGCAGCCTGTGATCCATGTCTGGCGAGGATGGGGCCGGGATACCAGGGCCAAGGGTGGAAACTCTATGCGACAGGGAGGTGCGTGCAGCCGTCCGAAGGTAAGATATGATCCCTGCGGACCTCAAAGTCTTGCGGGGATGTCTATGCGAACTCCAAGTTCGCATTGTGTGTGTCAGAGTCTGTAGGCGGAAAAGGGATGTTAGCATGTTGCACGATGTTGCCATGTCATCGGGCCTCTTGGAGGCGGTCTCAATGATGGCGAGACAGTCGAGGGCAACGTGCCCGGTGTGAGAGAAGGACGAGCGGGGGTTGGACGAGGACTGGAAGTGAATCTCCAGGGCGTATCACCGTCGAGGGATATGGAGGCCCCCGAGTATGTGCGAATCGTTGGGTGCGAATTTGGTGAGGACAGAGCGGGCATGGTGAGGGCCAAAACTTTACGCGGCAGGGAGGAAAGTACAAACATATGACGCGACAGGGCAAAGGAGGAGAAGGAGGATGGTGCGCACGCGTTGTCGTCCTTGGGGACGATGAGAGCACTCTCAAACATGTCGGCCACGTCGCTGGAAAATCATCCAGCAACTGCCATAGATGGATCGCACCTCGCGGTTTGGTTCAGCTCGACTTCTTACAGACAATGCAAGCCGATCAATCTGAAATTTGATCTGTACCAATTCTGAAGGCGGATCAATCGTGTTTTTGACTGAACCTATCCGAGCCGGTTTGCTCATCCTCGCAGCTCATCTTCATGTCGTGCACATAACAGTCTAACGTGTATTCAACCTCCACGTCTTTGACACACACATACTTGGTGCACTCGTCTCCTCATCGCACACATCCCTTTCATGTCCTAACAGGTATTGCCATTGCCGTATCAGGAAATGTAGACGCTCAAGATACGAGCTCCCGAACCGCCTTGTCAAATTACTACATGAAAGACTGTGCAATATAACCAAGGTGCATAGCGTTCTATACTGTAGCCAGAAGTAAGTGAATATGATCTACACAGCCAAGTGACAGACTGACCATCAGGATAACAGACAGGTACCGAAACTTGCTCAGCTCTACTCTTGTTCTGAAGGGTCCTCGGGTTCCTCGGATTATTCGGCTTCCTCGGCCAGCTGGGCTGCCTCGTCCTCAGCGGTGTCCTCGAGATCGCCCTCAATGTCGGGGAACCCAGAGAGAATATAGTCGGTGACATCAGCTGAGTTGTGATCGTAGCCATGCTTTTGCAAGAGCTGTTTGACTTCCTCGCGATAAGTGTCGAGCCAACGGGGCGACTTTGCCAGCCGGAAAGGGCGTTTGAGGTTGAGATCGACGAGCTAAGCATACGAGAGGGGTGCAGTAAGATATTGAGTAACACCATGGTATGGGCATTGGCGGCGGCGACACTGGGGTGAAGTAGTTAGCGGTGAATAGTGCTCGACCACATGGTTAGAGGCGTACCTGCCCATAGAGACGGCCGTCATCTTCTGAGCCAGACAAGTACATGAGATACTTTCGTTTTGGGTGCAAACAGAGCGCTTCGAGAGGAGGTTGTTGCTGGGCAAATTCATGAGCAACTTCACGGAAGTCGCGACGTCGAACAGTGCGGGCTGTGGGCGCTGACGTTCGTCCACGACGAGGATTCGTATTGCGTGGGCGTGGCATTGCAGTAACAGACGGTGTGGTCGGAGGAGAGGCACAAAGTAGAACCATTGTGAGACGTTCATGGCGCGTGTTATACCTCCAGACCAGGCCCAGGCTAAAGGGCGCTGTCGACGCCACTTGACGCGGACAAAGGAACAATGACAAGGGTGACACTCGGGCGACACGCGGCACTGGTATTGACTGTACTGGCGGTCGTCCATGGCAACTACCTCCACATGGGGGTCTTGGGTCCTAACCATTGTTGAAAGTCACGAGTGGGCAGAAGGCGCAACTGCACTTCCTTGCGGGCGAGGAAACGGAAAACATGCGAATGAGGTGTTTTTGGGTTCATGGAATGACCGAACACATACGTCAAGGTGATTGCTCCCAGCAGACAGGCGTCACCGTCGCGAGACATCGACGACCATGCTTCGCGTGCTTCTCAATCTTGCGCGTATCGCTGACTCCAGACTGCAAACAAGGGTCGGCGCGTGGCCACTTCACTCGCTGCCGGGCATCATGGGGATTTGGCAGGCATTCTCATCTACAACTATCGCGTCGACGCCGCCATTGAAAGCGCGTTCTGATGATAGGGTACCCCGGATGCGCCGTTCCTGGAGTGAACTCAAGGCTGGAGCTGCATGTGGCAGCGCAGGGACTGATTGGCGAGATGCGCGAACGTGGGGAAGTCGCGTGAAGTGGCGGTGGTCTTGAAACAAGCACTTTGTGCCCTGGAGGAGGTGCCAGACGTTCGTGTTGAGGACTGACATGTGCGGTGCACGAGTGAGGTGGAAGCTAGGTCGGAATTTGAGAATGTGCACGAACATGTGGGTGAGGTGAACCCGTGAATCTGGTGGAGCTTCGCTGAGGATGTGCGCGCGAACTGCACTTCGTATTAGGACCATGGGAGGTTGCGTCCTCTAACCGAGTCGTGGGCGTGATGATGACCAACGAGTACGAAACTGGACAGCTGCATCATGGAGCATAAGTAAACACACAACGCCGACTTTGGGATAATACTCACATTCACAACAGCGATGGCCACTTGGCACAGGCCCAAAACACTTACAAGGTTGGTAGGGATGTACAGCATGGCATCTGAGAAAGCGAAGTCGAAAGTCGAAGAACACAAGTTCAACGACTGCACACCGCCAGAGGACCTCAAAGTCTTTCTGGCGGGTGCCCAGGAGGGCATTACTGAGAGGCGAGCAAAGACGGAGAGGTGAGGCGAAGCGTTGAGGTTGAAGTTGAAGTGCAAAATGAACGACGAGCAACGAGGTCGGGGAGGTCGGGAAACGGCGGGCCGACGGGGAGCACAGAGGGCGGGGTAGAGTCGACGGCCGAAAAAATGATGACTCCGAAGGTCTCCGCAAAGGCGCTGACATCGGCTCACGTAACTGTCTGCTGAGTCCAACACTGGCATCCTCCGCTCTCTCTCTTGCCGCCATCACTCGCCTCAAGGCCCCTTCTCGACACTCTTGACACTCGACCCGACAATTGTTACTCTCAACGCCCGACTCTCTCGACACTTTCCACTCTCAACGCTATCGTTTCTCGGCTGTCTCCCCTCTCGACTCTCTCCCCTCTCGACTCTCTCCCCTCTCGACTCTCACAGCTATTGACAACCCGCTATCGACCCTCCCTACCCCTCGACTCTCCCGACACTCTCCAATATCGACCCTCCCACCAACACACGTCTTCCCCCTTTCCCAGCGCGCTGTCCAGAAAGACTTTGAGGTCCTCTGGCTGCGTGCAGTCGTTGAACTTGTGTTCTTCGACCATCATCTCCCAACGTACCATTCGAACGACCGTCGCACGACGCGAAAATTGGAACATGTCCCTACTAAGCGTGCAGGGGAACGCAAATGGTGAGAAAAGCTTCCATGTATCATTCAACGCTTCTAACAAATTACAGCTTCTTTGTCCTGGCAGGACGCCTTGGTAGGCGCAAGTACGAACGATGTGAAGTACGTCGTCACGTCTCCCAACATGGACTTTGTTCCAGAACCCCCGGTGGGATTGGTCAAGGTCTTTCTTCGTGCCGACTATAGGTATGGCCTGGTGGACCCAGTCCAATGGCCGCAGGTCTTCACTCCAGAATACAACTACCTGTGCGCCATCCCCCGCCGTGTAGCAGCCGATGATCCTCTTGCGCCACTCTGGTTCACGCCTGCAGAAGCGGCTTTCGAAATCATTCAAGGATCCGTCTTCAAGTGCCTGGGCTTGTTCAAGGCAGACGTGTTTCTTCCCCTCAGCAAAGTAGTAGACTCGGTGTCTGTCATTGTCTCGACCCATCCTTCCTTCCCCGACCGTCGCATTCAATGGCTCCATACTGCCATGCGCCATGCTTGCGATCGCCTGCGCTACTTCCCGTCCACCTACCGCGATGCTATCCTTCAAGTTCATGAAACTCAACGCTATTCTCTCATGTGTCTCGCCTTCATCGACTACCACGACAAGATGGCCAAGGTCCACCAGAACGAACCGTCCTCGCTTGCCTCAAATTTGATGGGAGCATTTACCACTGACCCCGGGACGGTGCAGAGTTTATTTGCTGCCGGGATCCCCGTTTGGTTCATACGCAGCGATGTGTCTATCCTCGCCGACACTCATGTTTGCAAGGTCGTGCTTCTGACTGAACCGATCAATATCTGTACCACTCCTGTGACGGACGACACGGAGCCGCTATACCGAGGGTTGGCAGGGCGGCATCTCACCTACACAGCCAGAGGCGGACACTTCTACCTGGACATATCGCGGGCACCTCTCCTTGCCGTCGATATCGACGGAGGGTATGGTGCCCCTGTATCGCAGAAGGAGTACAAAGCAAGACTGGTCGCGGGTGCCTTGACTACTGCTGGCCCCGCACAACAGACAACCAGTACCAGCGGACGCCAGGGAAGCACATCGCGACCAAGTGCGCATGGGGCGCGTTCTTCTCATCAGCCATGTACGCTCACTAATGGTCATTCATTTCGAACATAACCTAACGTATGCTGCAGATCCTCAAGCTCATCGTAGTCAAGTACGCGGGGTGAACAAGTTCGAGGAGTTCCAGCACGAATGGATGCCGGCCAAGTTGCCCGCCTGGCGACAGGCGTTGTCATCTGTAAATCTTTCCCAACCTGCGCGTCCGAACCCAGACATATGGGGCTATTGGATCCCTGAACCCGCTCTCCTCCTCCGTCCCAATACCGTTGATCGCCGCGATCGATATATCATGACCTGGTTACAACTGCGAACTCCCTGGCTGTACCTCCTCCGCGTCCCTGATATTCGGGTTACTCGTGTACCTACGCAGTGGTGGCGAGACGTCCTCTATGGACCTACTGGTCGTGATATCAATACAGCCACCGCCAACGGTCAGCGTTGGCAAATGATACAGGCAGTATTTGGTAGCATCTTCGAGGCCGCACACTTTGACGACACTCCCACCTCCCCTGCGCATTGGTTTGGGCGTTCCGTCTCTCAAGTCATTCCAGAGCTTGTGCTGGCTATTATCTGGGAGATGTATAACCTGGGGTTCCGATACGAGCTGCTCGCCCTCGACCGTCTTCTTGTTCCAAACCGGCAGGGTTCCTATGGAGAAGAGCAACGAGACGAGCTGCTCGCTCAAGTCTTCCCTCAGCGAGTACTATATAGCCTCACGGAGATACCGTCTAGCGGTGTTGGTCTGTATGCCGACCTACCACACCGCCGTGTATCGTACTTGGAAGCATTTCGCCGAGTTCTCAGTCGATGGCCTCGGTGTCCGACTACTATACACTCGCAACGCTTTACGACAGACCTCCCGACGGACGATATGACGACACGTGAGGGAGAGATGTTCTCGTTCTATGTCAATGCTTTCTTCGAGTACTCTGGCTGCGCACCCATTATCCCGCATGCTTTGCCTGTCCGCCAGTCCAATACTATGCACTCGGACTCGGACTCGGACTCGGATCCAGAGTAGACTTGCTGTATACTGTAAAACCATGTACTTACGTATGATACGCTTTGACCGAATTGCTTTGACTCTATGACGGGTATGGCAGCCGCCACTTTGCATTGACCGTACTATGTTTTGTTCCGGGCCACACTGACAACAGCGAGTGCCTTTGACCCTTCTCAACATACATCCTAGACTTCAGCATGGACTCTCTCGACCGCAACATACGCGTTTCTGCCTCTCATGTTACGGCGTCCACGGGCCAAGAGGGTGGAGAATGTCTCCTTCACTGCTCATGTTCCTCATCCCACCGGCAGCAACTCGATTTACGATGTCAGCACGTCTGGTACTTTGACTCTTCGCGAGTGAACCCTCAACTATATAGAACCACAACCCACACTATTCAACCGTTCTACAACCGGCGACGACACTCCGGGCAACGAGAATATCTCACCAGTCATCCCCGAGGACGCCGAAGAGAGCGTGCCTGAGCCGACACCTCCCACCACAACTTCGACAACCTCTTGCTCATCAGATCCTGTGTGTGCACCCTCAACTGAGGAGTGTACAAACGCAAGATACAAGGTACGCGTTGCAGTCTTGGCTTTGAAGAGCGTACTCATTTTCTGTCTTCCTGTAGCCCACGAAGGCTACGAACTCCACGCGCATGAAACAATTCGAGCCACACCTCGATTCTATTCTCGACGATCTCCTCTGGCGGGATCACGATGACGCCATCCCTGGCATGTGCTCGCGGAAAGACTGCAAGAGCCCAGCAACGGTCAGATGTGCGGACTGCAGCCAAGCAAAGCCACTCTGTGAGCCGTGCGTGGTCAAGCTACATACGAACCAGCCGCTTCACTGGGTGGGTGTCTGGAACGGCTATTATTTCAAGCGTCGAGACTTGTCTCAGCTTGGTCTCGTCATCCACCTTGGCCACCGTGGTGACCCATGTCCCAATGCATTCCAAACATCTCCTCCTGTCTCGTTTGTCATCGTCCAGGAGAACGGCGTACACGAATGCAAAATCCGGTACTGTCAGTGTGGTGGAGGGTTAGAGAAACGCAAACAACTCGTGCGTGCTGGTTACTTCCCAGCGACGCTGAACCGCATCGAGACTGCTTTCACTATCGATCTGCTCGACGACTATCTCCTTGCCTTCAACATCTCCAAGCAGAGCGCACAGGATTACATGAGTCGGCTGGTGAAGAAGACGAATGGTCGATCCCCTACGTCCGTCAAGGTAAGGCTCCGCCGTCATCGTATGAGACAACCTGTTCTAACCATATGTTCTTAGGATCGCTATCGGGAGCTTATGACGACAGCATGCGTATATTGCGATCTTCTGTCGCGGAAGCGTGCAGGACATGCGCATGCAATTGTGCTGCCTCAACGGAACCCGAAGGACAGGACGGTTCCATGTATCACCTGCCCATGGCCTGGCGTCAACCTGCCCCGTGGTTGGAGAGATGTCCCTCAACACCTCAGGTACTTGTCCGTCCCGCATCATGAGACCAATAATTGACTGGTTATCTATTGCAGATATTTGTTTCGTATCATCTTGTCAGAGGATGGCAACTATAGCCTGTACAAGAAGAGCAAAGACGACGACCCCGACGATGTTGCGCTAAGCGAGTTCTTCAATTTCTTCGTTCCGGATTCCGAGATCAAACCGTACCTGGGCAAGCAGTATAACAAGTATGGGAAGGCAATATCAAAGCGGAGGGGAGACGGTCAAGGCCAGGAAGGGGAAGAAGGCGTGAGTGGCTGGACTTGTGTACCTCATACGCGTTGAGACTAATCACAGTCTGCTCTAGGAACACCTCTGTAACGACTTCAAAGCAACACGCATACAGCGTCGTGGGAAGTTTAGATTCATGGATGTCAGCGGCGTTCTGTCTGTGGTGTGTAACCACATCGTGTTTCGTTCAGGAGCAACCGTCGATCTTCTTACGAACAAAACGTGAGTCTTCCGTACCATTTTTGCATGAATGTCTCATATGAGTATCTGTAGGAGATTACACTCTGACTTCGTGATGGCTGGAGAGCTACGAGGTACTGAGCTTCTACTTGAACATGGTTGGACGTACGATGTGGTATGTCACATCATACGATGGCTCTCTGAACGCTTCCTTGAGCGCTTTCCTGAGCTGCTGCCCATCGTGGAGAACCTCAAGATGCTACTACCCGCCCTACATATCCATGCCCACAAGGAGCAGTGTCAGCTCGTATACTCGCTCGCATATGCTGAGGGCTTCGGGGATACCTACGGAGAGGGTGTCGAGACCCCATGGAGCGAGTTCAATACAGTTGGAAAGGTCACAAGGGAGATGACAGCTGGAGCTCGTCATGATGCTCTCACAAGTATATTCAACCACTGGAACTGGATGAAGCTCGAGACCACACGTACGTTCAGCTCGGCAATACCGCTACCATGCATGCATGTACTGATAAATACCTTCTCCAGCCAAAAGATTGAGTACCAAACTCCCCAAACTGCACAAGGCGCAGCGCGGGAGCACCCGCTATTTTGCCAGCCTGACTGCAAGGGCAGGTGCCGCAACAGTTGCACAATGGGCGAAGATACATGTGGATACCAACGCGCCAACACCATTGACGTTCCGAGAGAAGGAGGCTGCATAGGAGAGCAGTCCATTACTTCTAGAACGCACAGATTGTATGTGACAGACCCTGCTTTGACCCACTTGCGTTAACCGAACTGCAGTGCCCAGTGCAGAGAAGGCCTTGGAAGAGCTCGTCAAAGCCGCCAAAGCAGCTGGGAACGTCAATCGCGATCGCGCGCACGCACAGAACCGTTCGCGTGCGGCGCAATTTATCAAGACTGGACTTGATCTTGAGCGCGAGCTGTAGGTTCTTGCCTGATGCTTCCGTGCTTATCGTAAACTGACATGTTGTTCAGCATTCACCTGCGCTACGTGCAGGATCAGAAGAGGCAGCAGAAAGACGCCCTCGACTGTCACCTGTATCCTCGCGTCACCCAGGAAGCCTTCGAAAAGAAGTTGGCGCGATGGCGTGAATCACAGCGCAAGTACATGGAAGAGCTTGCGGCCACTCTTCCAGACTTGGCGGAACACGATCTCGAGGAGGAACTTGACCTGAGAGAAGACGACCATATGCTAGCGCTCCCATGAGATTTCGATCGAGAGGAGTGTGAAGAGTTTTGCATTGAATACCTGGCCGAGTTTGAGCTGGCCCTCCGCATTGGCATGGCATTTGATCAGCTCGAGCAAGTCCGACTTGCCATTCAGCATCGCGCGGCTCATATAGATACTAAGCGCAAACACGCGCGTGGACATCTGGCCAACAAGAATGCCGAGCAAGACGTCCAGGATGCTGCGGAGCTTGCGAGACTCCTGGCATCCCGATACAACAACAACTTTGATCGAATCGTTCTCCTTCGCGCTCCGGACTACGACGGTGCGTCTGATGCCTCTCCGAGCAAACAACTCCGACGCATTGACCCCGACGTGGACTTGACTATTGCTAACATGGCGGTACCTCACAGTCTCGGAGATAGCAAGCTCACAGGATCATGGATATGGCACATATTCCACTCCGACGTCAGCACCACTGCGAAGACCCGCACTGCCCAGGCATCACAACGTATGTATGTCTCTGCCACTGCCCGTCAGTCTGCTGATCCGCACACAGTTGACTTCGTACAGTGGCAACGCGCATTGGAAAAGAAGCGCAGAGACGATGAGGCCGTGTCTCTGTGCTGCGCAGAGATGAGGCGGTTCCGGGATGGTGCCCAGCACTTTTATGAGGTATGGAAGCATGCTGCAGATACTGTGGGCTTATGTCGTGGTAGGCGGGCGTATGCGTACAAGACTGCAGACATGTGGAAGGCCAAACAGGAAGAGATGATGACTGCATACGACTCCGTCCGACGTGAGGATGTCGATAGCGAGAAGCTTGACCACACTCGTGTACGTATCACTCGATGTTCTTATCATTGTATTAATGCTGACCATCATCCAGTCCATCCGCCCATACCTCGTGCAGCTGGTAGATGATGTCTCGGTCTTTGAGGAGATTATGAAGGAGCTTCGTGTCGGTTGATGGCTGTGCCTCATTCTGCATCCCATTAATCTTTGCATTTATCTTCACATAATCGCCAGCGTAATCCCCCTGTTTACTACTGCATGTTTGAAGTCTCATCTATAGGGTAATCATCATGAGTTAATCGTCCTGTTTATCCTCACTCGTCTGTGTAATCAACATGATACTGTATACTGAGCCTTCATGCATTCTGAGTTGATCATTCGGTTAATCATATGATTAAATGCATAGAGTGGTAGACCACCGTGATCGTCTTGCGGTTATGCCAACCATAATTTAATCAGCCCCTTGATCACTTCATTGAACATTGGGATCGCACATGAAGTAGTAGAATTAATGGTGAATTTAATCGCTATTTTACATTATTCCATACGACTTGATTAACAAACTAAGTGAAGTCCCTGGTGTACATCGTTCTTCGAACCCCTACCCCTGGCACCCGCGCTGGAGACGACCACATATATCTGATCAGACTGGCACAGGAGATGTCATTCATTTCAACATCCTCGGTCAGAGACAAGTCGTCCTTGGCAGCGCTGCAGCAATATCCGAGTTCCTAGAAACACGCACAGCGAACACTTCCGATAGAATGGCGACACCAGTGACCAAACTGTGCGTCTCCGAGTCAAATCTATCTCATGCCCACTGTCGACAGGTTGGACTGAAGGTTGGTTCTAGCACCGGGAACGACTGGATTCTTGGGCTGATACCGTACGGCCCCCGATGGAGGAGCTACCGGCGGGCAATATGGCAGTATTTCCACCCAGGGGCGATTGAGAAGTATCGACCCGTTCAAATCGCTGTTGCTCACACATTCCTACAAAAGCTCATGAAGAAGCCGGAACATTTCAAACAGCACATACGATTGTGAGCTATTGCTGCGATACTTGCTCATGGTGTCCCGCGTTACTGACGTCGTTACTCGTAGTGCTTTTGCAGCAACCATACTCAAAATCGGATACGGAATTGACGTAGACGACGAAGAGAATGAGCTGATACAGGTGGTTGCGGAGGCGCTTGAAGGAGCGGGCCAAGCGTTCGTTCCGGGGAGGTTCCTGGTTGACTACCTCCCGTTTCTCAAGTACGTCCCCACATGGATGCCCGGAGCAGGGTTCCAGACGCTGTTCGCAAAATGGTGCCGTGCAAGTAACAGAGTCCGAGAGATGCCCTTCGAGCGGCGAAATACCGCATACGTGAGACTTTCTCCGTGCGTCCCCGTCGTGTTATTAACTGGTGCCAACCAGACGTCGCATGTCATGCCGGGACCCATCTCCATAGCTGATTCGCTGATGGTTCGGCTGTCCAGAGAGAACAGCGGAGATGCGCAGGCAATAGAAGAGCTCGTGAAAGATGTGGTCGCTGTTGTATTCGAAGGTACGCAATGGCTTATTCAATGCTGACCGCTGAGGTGATTAATGGTGTAACTAGCTGGTGCGGATACGGTGAGCTTCTTACTTTATGGCGTAGAACTTGGAAAGGTCCTCATATGCCCATGCACACAGACGTTCTCCACCCTGCAAGCGACCTTCCTGGCCATGGCACTCTATCCCGAAGTGCAGAAGAAGGCTCAGGCCAAGCTGGATGCAGTCGTCGGGCCAGAACGTCTCCCAGACTTCGAGGACCGCGACGCTCTGGTATACGTGAACGCTATCGTCAAAGAGTCACTGCGGTGGTTCAACGTGACTCCGCTGAGCATCCCACATCGCACTGTCGAGGACGATGTCATTCAAGGCTATTTCATACCGGCAGGAACCGTGCTAGTCCCTAACATATGGTCGGTCCAATTTCCACATCAGTCCGCCCTCGTTCATGCTTGCTCACTTACGTGCTCTGCAGGGCTTGTATGCACGATCTGACAGAGTACAAGAACCCGGACGAGTTCAATCCCGAACGCTTCATCCGAGATGGCAAGCTTGACCGTAACGTTCGTGACCCTTTCAGTTTAGCGTTCGGCTCCGGCAGGAGGTACAAAAGATGATGTCATGCATGGTCCGGGTTTCTGCGCGGGCTCACATTGGGCGGCCAGGATTTGCCCCGGGCGATACTTCGCTGATACGTCAATGTTCCTGAATGTTGCCTGTGTGCTCCATGTCTTCAAGATTAGCCTTCCTGTGGACGTGACAGGGAAAGAAGTCGAGATCAAGCCTCAAATGACAGATGGATTCCTGTCGTAAGTATCAGCACTGGCCTTGCTTAACGCGATTGATTGTCCATTTTGTCAGGCATCTTGAAGACTGCCGTTGCATGATTGAACCCCGTTCCAAGGTTGCACAAGACCTCATCAATGCCTCATCGGTGGTCTCAGGACGTGATCTTTAGTCTGAGAACGAACTTCTTCTACTGGCAGGTGTCGATTGGTATAGCATGGTAGGCTATTTTTGACGCTATATTCTTTGCAGGCTGTCGGCTTGGTGAACACTCGTTGCAAGAAACACGAAAACTGTGGGCGGACGGCGACTTTCGTATTGAACACAAACTCAGCAGATTGACCAGAGTACGATATAGTGACGATATGTGAATACTCGACACCATTCCTTCCAACATAGCAGGAGTGACCTTATTATATCATCGTCAAGGAGGCGGCGAGGAGACTATTTGCGCCATTCCAAGCTTGTCCCACCAACACCTGGATGCTTTCTGGAGCACTGGAGCTCAAAAGAGCACAATATGACAATTCTCTTATTACCTGAGCTCATGACGAGCAAAACGCGTGATAAAATATGAAGTCGAGATGTGAGCTCTTTGTTCCTGTCGAGTACTCCATCGCTAGATGAGAGGAAGGTTGTTTCGGAGCTCGCGGCTGGCAGGCCCGCTTCGCCCGGAGAATGTTATATGAGCGTCTATCAGATTCGCTGGTCAGCCCACTGCTTGGTCCTACTTACCGTCAGTCAAGAGGTCCGTATCGTCTGCCTACGGGAGACTAGCTTGGTCCGTCACCGATCCTGTATGTCCTTCTGACAACTTCTGCATTTCATCATACTGACGAATCCATCGCGCTAGGGTACACAGTGAACGATGCACCGAGCACTTTCTATCGACGACATCTACCGCGACATTTGCGCGTGTGCTCCCAACGAAACGCTTGCCCAGCTGGCTAGAACGTGCTCAGCGTTCCATCACTCCGCCGTCGAATACTTGTGGGAGATCTCTAGTCTTGAGCAATTGTTCAAGCACACATTGCCGGAGGGCTCGTGGACTATTGAGAACCAGACATTTGTGAGTACAGGGACATGACACCCTTGCTCACTCAAATCACTCATGCATGTGCGTTGGTGCCAGCGCCCTACGCGATACCTTGCACCTACGGAATGGCGACGGTTTCTCCACTACTCGGTACATGTGAAGGTTCTAGACGTTGCAAGAAGCGAACATTGGGGGATGACAATCGACCCACGCCTCCTGTGGCGATTGTCTGTTACTCGACCGCCAGCATCAGAGCCATTTTTGAAAGTAGTCACCATGGAATACTTTCACAGGGCCGCGTCGATGGAGGATGATCTACTTGCCACACTGTCCCTCCTCAGCAGTAACTTGAGGCGCTTGCGCCTGTCTTTTATGCCGGAGTGTAGCGAAGCCTTGCAGGTCATACTTCACATGGCTGTTCATCGGTTCCCACAACTCACATCACTTAACATCGTCCCCACCCATTCTGACTGGAATGACGCCCACAATAGCATAATGCACCTCATGCCGGTGGGGTTCTCTAATTTGGTCAAAATCAACAGTGAATTTACCGTTGGTGAAGGCGCATTCCAGGTTCTTGCTACCCTTGAGAAGCTGCGAGAACTCGTTCTTTGGCTTCCTGCTGCTTTGGACTGGTCTCTGAACAAGATGCCTTCAGGCGCATTCCCGGAGCTGCAGGCGATTAAGATTCGCGGCCTAACGTCTGTCGCATACACTCGATTCTCTCACATCGTCACCTTTCCTCGCGTACAGAGAGCGTCAGTCGAGATTCTGCGAACCGCAGACCCGTCTAGCCCCCAGACCCTCCCCTCCGCCATACGCAGACAATTTACGATCGACTCTCTCACTCATCTTG
The DNA here is from genome assembly GCA_020543525.1 of Coriolopsis trogii. NCBI lineage: Eukaryota > Fungi > Basidiomycota > Agaricomycetes > Polyporales > Polyporaceae > Coriolopsis > Coriolopsis trogii. The sequence continues at coordinate 1,021,436 of JAHYIO010000023.1, read as the reverse complement.
AGGTGGACGACTTGTACTATGGGCAACGCCCTGGTGCGGCTGTGGACAGCCATCTACTCGGGACAATGTCGCCCGATCACTTCCGCCCCTTTCTTAAATATGGGAAGCTGGTCAGCTTCAACTACGGAATTAGGTGCATCTACCGCATTGATGGGGATATCCTCCGTGATATGGCGCGCGCATGGCCAGCGATTGAACAAATATATATCGCTGTCTCGCGGAAGCATAAGGACCTAAGCATCATTGAACGTCCGTTCCCCAGCTTGGACGTCCTTCCCGACTTAGCTCTTCACTGCCCTAGACTGACCGCCCTCGCAATCCCATTGGAGCCCGTGTCTCATGTGGCATACTCAGAGGACGCTCTCGACGATCTTGGCAAGAGCACATCGCCCCTCACGAGTCTGGGTGTATGCCTAGGGCCGTACCGCATACAGGACCCGGAGTTTACAGTCGAGTTCCTTGCCCTCCTGTTCCATCAACTTGATGGACTCTGGTCCTTTCACGTACGGGCCTCTGCAGGTGATCTCGACGCTCGTTACTACGATTTCAAAGAATCAGGATGGAAAGATGTTGAGCGTTGTCTGGGGATCGTTCAGAGCATACGACGGAGGGAGCGACGTAGGTTGGAGAAACAAGGGTTATGCGGATTGAACAAGGTCTGAGACCGGTGCCTACGCCTTTGAGGTCGTCACGAGAACCTACACGTCTTTCGTTGCCTCCCTTGTATCCAGAGTCTCACATACGCGCATTGCCTTGCTGAAAGTAAAGTAGTCTTGGTTCGAGTTGATCTTTTTGGATTGCGCGGAGCTCAAATGTACCCACCTGGCAGACTTGTGTATCCAAGGAGAGATGTGAACCATTTACCCAATATCAACAGCCTCTGGACTTCATAATGGGGAACACGAGGCACCAGCATAGTACAATTAGCGGACTGTCCGCAACGCGGTTATTCTATCCCATACTCACCGTCATCAGTAACCTACACTTTCGCGATCAGTTCGCCGTGAAGCAGAGAGAACCATCCATCCTCATCGGCGCCCCACTGTCTCCATACCGCGGCGACCTGCTCCAGCCCCTCTTGAGTATAGATGCCGTTCCTGATCGCAGTCGAGGCAAAGTTCGACGACAAAGTACGCTCTGCCCAGATTTCGCTCCACCACGTACGCTGCTCGGCGGTGTAGTAGCACCAGGTGCCCGTCGAGAGGGTGAGGCTGTCTGCGGGGTACCCTGCCTTCTTCGCCCAGACGTGGAGACGACGACCAGCATCAGGCTCCCCACCATTAGCTCGGGCGACCTTGATGTAGCCCTGGCGCCAGTCCTCCATGCCCTCGATCTCCGGCCACCACGCCATAGCGGAGAAGTCGGTCTCGCGGGTGGCTACAATCCCGCCGAGCTTGGTTACCCGACGCATCTCGCGTAGGACCTGGATCGGGTCGCCTACATGTTGGAGCACCTGGTGTGCATGCACGACATCGAAGGAGGCGTCGGGAAACGGAAGGGCGAGGGCATCGCCAGGTGTGAAAGTGACATTGGTCGCACCGCGCTCGGTGGCGTTCTTCTGGGCTGTCTCGAGTACGCCGGGGACGTCGAGCCCGGTAACGTGACCCTCCGGGACGTAGTTGATGGCGAGATCGGTGGAGATGGTGCCAGGACCACAACCGACGTCGAGTACGGTCATGTTAGGCTTCAGATACGGGATCAGGTAGGCTGCAGAGTTCTGTACGGTACGCCACGAGTGCGACCGCAAGACCGAGGGGTGGTGGCCGTGGGTGTATACAGCTTCCGACATGATGACTCGACGGCGATGCGGAGATTACGAAAAACTGTGCTATAGCAAAGACGGTAAGCAACAAATCAAGGGAGGCCTGAATTTCACGTACATTGTGCAGATGTCTCTCGTCAGAAAGGATGTTATACAGAGCCCGGGGTTACTGTGACATCTGCCCCAGATGTCCTGACCTTATACTCTGTCGCATTCAGTAATACTACTCACATCTGGTCTTCTATCTCTACATCGGCCGATGAGTCACAAGTGTTCGGGCTGGGGCTCCGATGACAGGGCCGAGGCTTCGATGTATGTGGATGATGATGGAGATCCCAACTCGTGGTTTAGGGTTAAGCGGGTGGGAGCTCGAACAAGTCGCCCAATGGGGCGTGTGACAGCCTGTGACAGGGTACAGCCCGTACGTGACGGATCACAATTACTTGCTCCCGGCGCTTGTACCTGGTCTCCGCCACGAGCGAGCAGTGGCTGCTCTTCCGTCGCGCGCATCCGTTCATCGTCTTGTGTCGCCTTGATATTGATCCGGACTCTGAGCGAGCAACTCTTTTCTTGCATACATCTGTCGTCGTCTCTGTGCTTCTTGCTGTCTCGGAGGGACTCTAGGCAGTGGTGGACCTCCGATCCACGTCGGTTACATTCCCAATCATTCCCCCGGTTCCTCCTGTCAAGACGGTGCTCTCAAATACTCTGTTCGCCTCGCCTCGACCTCCCCGCTCCCCCACAACTCAGCGAGAATGCCTCCAAACCCCCTCACTCTCAAACAGCGGCTGGCTGCGCTCTCCGCGAATATCAATTCTCCAGTGCGGTCCAATTCCTTCGACAACCCTCCTGACTCTCCTGCAACGAGCAAGCGCAAGTCGTTCTTCAAGCCTTCCTTTGGTAAGACATCGAGCGCAGAAACTCCGCCCGTTCCGCACTATGGGCAAGAGCGAATACAGGAGGTCATGAGCAGATTGATATTCCAGGCAGGTGTGGACTATGAGTGCGTGTTGCGTCTATGTTCCCGTGTTTGCTTTCCTGAGCTGTGTATCCAGAACCCGCCCTATGTGAGCACGCTGTTAGTATGGCCTGTCGCGCAGTCCAGTCATACGTTAGTAGGATTGTTATGTGCGCCTCAGCGATGCCTGACCCTCGGGAGGTTTCGTACGACCTCCTATTAACGTACGTATTCACGTCATTGCTCCCGGAACGCCCATTCAGACGATGAGATAGCCGCATGTTGTCATACCTGGATTTGTATGGTGCGTAATTGGCAGTTTCTACGTCCACACCCGTCTCAAACCCGGAGTGCAGTCGAGAGCGACTACACCGTCGTCTTCCTTGCTGCTGGAAATCGGCATACGCCCGGCTGGAACTGGGTATGGAAAGCTTACCGCAGTTTGAGCCGGAAGTATCGCAAGAATCTCAAACGCTTGGTCCGTCCTTGACTACCGCTTCGTCGTGTTACTTGCTCACCGGCATGTAGTATGTTGTCCATTCGAATTTCTTCACAAAGAGTGCGTAGACTTCATCGACCCTCTCCTTGGTCTCTCTAACCCTTCGTTCAGTGCTGTTCTCCCTGGCTGGTGCAATCATCAGGTACGGTGATGCATTAAAACAGTCCGGACAAGTTCTCACTAGAGCAGCCCCAAGTTCTTCCGCAAGATAACTTATATCAATACCCTTTCGGAGTTGGCATACCACGTCCCACTCACCCAGATAGATATACCCCCTGCAGTATACCAGTACGCTCGACGTCGTGTTCTCACCCTGCTCCGGTCGCTCACATCTTGTGCAGAGAGAACCTCAAGCATGAGAAACAAATCCAGCTTCCCGTCGTCACGCGGTCAGACCTCTTCGGCGTCCCGCTCGAGGAGCTCATGGGATTCGATGGCGAGAAAGGAGGTCTCCCACGCGTGGTAAAGGATTGCATACAATACCTCCGCTCAACTGGTAAGGTCTAGATGCCTTCCGTCATGCGTTCGATATTGATATCAAAATAGGTTTGAATGATGAGGGCTTATTTCGTCGGTCACCAAATTCGGTTCTATTGAAGCAGGCTGCACAGGCCTATGATCGAGGTATGTCTCCAGTCAGTCTAGCCCCGGTATAATGGCTGACGTAGAAAAGGTCAAGTCGTGTCGCTGGAGACATTCGGCGACCCACATCTAGCGGCAGTCTTGCTGAAGAAGTACCTGCACGACCTTCCTGAACCTGTGTTCCCCGAGCGATTATACCCACTCATCCGCAAATGCCCAATGCCAACAGACGATCCAAACGACATGTCGGCCATCTTGTATATCCGCGAAACCTTACTTCCTGAACTGCCACCGTGCGTATATATTCTGCTAAGCAATGTCCTGCGTAAGTCTCATTCGAGAGGTGGCGGAGATCGAGATTCTGATGCCTGATGGTTTGCAGATCTGCTATACGAAGTGCAACTGCGCTCTGCAACAAACAGGATGGACGCGCACAATCTCACCGTTGTCATCTGTCCCAACCTCGTGTCCAGTTCGAATCCCATGCGAGACGTCATGATGTGCTCCGCGCCAAACGCCCCAACGCTCTTCGACGCAGCACGCGCAGCATCAAGCACCAACCTCCCAGCCCAGGCACAAGCGCAGCGGGGGCCTGCCTCGAACCCCGCTGCCCTCACCGAGGGCAAGACCACGCTGGGAATGATCATCAAGCTCTGCATCCAGCGGTACTACGAGGTGTTCGACGACGTCCTCGACCGAACCGAAGCGCTCGGCCAAGAGGTCATCCACCCCCCGAACCCATTCGCAGACCTCAACTCGCCCGGCAGCCCATCGCTCAACAACCGGGACAGCGCGCTGCTCGACGACGAGGACATCGACGACGCGATGCTCGTCATGCCCCTCGGACCCAACCAGCCCAACCCGAACCGGTTCTCCGGCGGGGGCGCAGGCGGGTCGAGCACGTTCCGCCCACAGCACCGGACGGGCGCGTCGAGGGACGCGACGGCGCGCTCGACGCATACGACGTTCGGGAACGGGCACGGGGGCGCGCCGAGCGCGTACGCGACGATGAACATGAACAAGGCGCGCTCGACGATCAGCATCGAGCGCGGGAACCCGTCCCGGAAGGGCTCGATCGCGCTCGGGCGGGGGACGACGAGGGGGAAGAGCGCGGGCGCGGGCGTGCAGGCGATGGGGATCACTGCCGAGGGGTTCTTCAGTGCGCCGGATGCGCCCCCGGTCCCGAGTCTGCCATCGCAGGGGCAGAGATGATGGCGGGGGAGAAGGGGTTGTCATGCGTGGAGGGTTATCGATGTTTGCTTGGGTCTACTGTATCTTCGTTTCCTGTTTCGTTTCTGCTCGTCCCGGGTACAGGATGGAATGCGTTCCTTGCTTTTCTTAGTGTAGCTCATTGCTCCCTCTATTCAGGCAGACTTTCCGCCCCTTGTCATCGTGAGTCGGAGAGCGGGACGGCCCCGGCGGCGGCAATTTTGCGTCGGTCCCGCCGGCTGTATGCCTGAATAGGAATGCGGACGGGGCTGCGTGCTCACCGTCGCCTCAGCATGACGGCACGAACACGAACACCCCGGATTATCATTCCACAACGTATTTCGCCTTATATCCCTAGCTATGCATCATAAATTCTGCGTCAGAGACAGTGAGCATATTCCTACGCAGCTGCTCGTACAGAACCCCGCGCAGCCGTCCTTTGAGCCCTACACAGTCTTCTGTTCAGCGGACGCCAAACAAGCGCGCCTGGCGTTTCGGAGCCTCGTGGTGATCCGCAGGACGAATCCGGAAAGGGCACCCACGTGGATGAGTCAACTTCATCCAATGGTCCCGTCCCGATTAGGCGGAGCTCAAGGCTCGGTGAGCGTGCTGCTGACTCGAGGCCGCCACGCATAAAACGACAGAAAAAGCGAGCCCTCTCTCTCGCTTCCTGCCTCCTGCAAACGCTCCGTCTTCTGCGCTGTCTTCCGCCCTCGTTGCTTTTTTCTTGCGATTTCTGCGGATTTTTATGGACTAGGGGGTCTTCTGAGGTTCTCGCTGGCTGATTCTGAGGGCGGTGACGCAATGGGTATTTGGCGCCCGTCGCGCATATACACAGGCTGCGGCAGCTGGGTTCTGCATCGGTCGAGCTTCGGGCTCGTGCTGAAGGTCTTGAGCTGAGCCTCGGGTATGTCGTTGTCAATCACTCATCGTGTTCCATGGCCGTGGCGATGCGTAAATGCCTGAAGATGCGCGGTGTGGAAGGACGCTGCGGAAGAGCCTCGAGGTCCGGGGGGTGGTGTTTAGGCCAGGTGCCGTCCTTGTCGGGTATCTAGGCGATGCGTCGAGGATGTCGGTACGTCCCTTGTCGACCACGGCGGACATGGCGCTGAGGTCCCCGACGCTGTCGAAAAGCATGCAAGGCTGGCCGGTCGGAGTCCGCCGGGTGTCTGTGGGCTGTCAGAAGCCGTGTACTGCGTGGAAGTGGGAGCCGCGATGCTGGGTTCCTTGCGGTCAACGTGCGGCCAAAATCCTGGTACGTTCCTCGTCGCGGCGAAGGGAGGCCTCCGAAGAAGGCGCGGAGCTTCTATGGATGTGCGGAGAGCGCTGAAGAGCCTCAAGGCAGGAACAGGCTAAGGGGTGCCAGCTCTTCAGCAGTGGCGTCGAGGATGATGCAGTCGGTGAGTGCTATGATATGCGTGCCTTGCTAACGGTCAAGCGGACACTCAAGTCTGCGACCCGGTATGTTCCTCATTGTTTCTGCAACATTGTGGCGATGAAGCCCTCGCAGCAGGCACCGCGCGTAGAGAGGGCTGTGTATGTCAAGGGAGCACGGATGCCGTGCCCGTCGGGAGTTCGTGCTCAGAGAGGAAGGGCGGGGAGAACGGTCCGGGTGAGTGTCGCTACGGTGCGCGCGTGTGCTGACGCAGAAGCCGGCCAGAGGACACGTACTGCCGCCCAGTGCGACGCCCCGGCGGTTCAGGCTGTGTTCGTGAAGGTCAAACAGTGCTCGTAGAAGCAGAAGGCGGGGGGCCGCGTCAACGGTGTCTACAATGTCAACTTGATTTCCTCCCCTGCGCGAGACCGAAGAGGGATGTTCACAAGCTTACACGCTCACAATCGGCCCCTGTCTGTCGTCCGTGTCCATGCCTCGCGGTACCGCCTCGCAAGTCTCTCTCAGGCAAATGCCTGTGCGACCGCGTGTACGCAAGATGAGGCTGCTTCTGGTTGTTGCTCTCCCTCTCGTTGGTACCAGACGCGATTGGTTTGCTAGAGGTTGGTCATCTCGAGTCAGCAAGTCAGCATACGGCAAGTACGAGCACTGGGCGGCGACTACCGCTCTGCGCTGAGCAAGCAAATGATATATTCGCGGTTCGTGCGGTGGAGAAGCTGAAGATCCGGCTTATCGCCCGCAGGCGACGTCAGTCTAACAGGGTCGTTGTTCTGTTCTGGGTCATGCGCCGTCCGCCACGAGCGAGCGCTCCGACGTCGGGATGATCTGGTGGCAGCGTCGTCTGGGATTGAGGGCGATGGCGGCCCGCCTGGGAGGCGCGGGGTTCAGGGCATGCAGAGTGTCGCACGCTTGGAACTGCCCGTGGCGGCGAAACGATCATTGGACGAGAGGCTGGGATGGACCTGGGAACGGACCGAGGACGCGTTCCCGTGCAAATTGCTGTCGGCCATTCGGGGGCCCGTCGGCGGGGCTAGGAGACATCAGCGCGATCGATGGGAGCTGATTGCGCGACGTCGGACGGTGGGTGGCACGTCTTCGGATATTCTGGTCGGGCGCGGCAAGCGGGCGGGCGGCGGGATGGGCGGCGGCGCTGGGAAGAGAGGCGGCGCTGGCGTGGGCGGGAGCCTCATGGACGCGAGCTGTGCGGGCAAGGACATCGAGGACGTCGGCTGTGCATGTATATTGGGAACGAGCACACGGACCCGTCTTGCCTTATGCGCCCATCCATCTCGGGCGTTCGCATGAGTTCTGACTCGAACCGCGGCCCCGCAGTGTCAAGACACAGATGCCGCCCGTCCAACTGTGCACTGCGGACGCAGACTCTTGGGGTTTCTCCAGCAGCGTCGGGCTGTCGCGTACGTGTTCTACGTGGCCAAACGTGTCGACCGCGAGCAGAGGACGCTGCGGAGGGGACGGGACGAGGGGCAATTAGGGAGAGCATGAGCACATGGACCGTCGGTCGCTCAGGCACAGCCTGGCACTCCGGTTCGGGGTTGCGGGCGGCTCTGAGTCTGAAATGCGGTGAATCGGAAACGATAAATGCTTTCCTGAGTCAGATTATCGCTTTCGTACTCTCCCCTCTTACCACCACCTCACATCTTCCCGAGCAGTCCAAGGAACTGTTCGAGACACTCGCATTCGACTCAGACGTAGCACTGAGTCAACTCGTAAGTCCCCTCGCCTCTCTCATATCGTCGTGTTCGCCGTATTCCGCTGGCAGTCATTAAGCATCATTTTGCCACTCGCGCCATGCTCATGACCTCGTCCGTGTCCTCTCCCGAGTCGGCAGAGTCATCATCCTCTTCATTGCGCAACATGCAGTACATGACGCAGAAGTGGTCATCATCGTGTCCTCCCGAAGTCCAGGCGTCGCAATGCGCGGCGTCCACTTCCGTCCTTTTCCCCTCTCTCTCACCCTACACTGCCATGGGACCGTCGGCGGAGCAATACGGCAATGATACCCCCATTGAGAACCCCCCACTGATTTCGCCGCCCTCATCCTCCAGGCCCCCCCACCAGCTCGCGGGTTTGCCGGCTGACGCTCACCAACTTCACCCCTCCCCAAATCCAGCCTTGTATCCCTCACAGTTCCGGAACAACCATTATCAACGTCGCCAGGATGTCGTTCCTTACGTTGTAAACGCGTCGTCAACACGCGACCACCCGGACCACTACCCCAGCCATGGTTCTTCGCACACACCGCACCTTGAGAGTTACCAACTCCCAAGCACTTACCCGACTCAAGATGTCTCGGTAAACGCATCACCGTTTTCACCACCTCGGTCGTCGCACCCGGTCTTCCACTCAACATCAGCATTAGCTGCCCATCATGGAATCCCTCAGTCACTGCCCCCAGTTCCTCGAACATCCAGATTTGCAACACCTTCGTCTTCAGCATCTGCGCCTGCTGCCCCAGCCGCGTCTAGTTCTTCCTCTGACATCGACTTCGCCTCTCTGTGCTCCAACTATCTGAGCATGCTTTCTCAAAAGCCCGAGGAGACCCAGTCTGCCCCTGAGCGGGCCAACGCTATGCACGACGTCTCGGTCGACACGGATACCGTCCAGGCTATCATGGACGTCATCCAAGGTGTGTACTATCTTGAACAGCGATCGACCTCGGCTTATACCCGTCGCTCAGCGTCGCCCGAGTTCCGCATGGCCAACGACTTCAATGAGTTCTTGACGTCGCCCATGGAGGACAGTCCCTTCGAGGACTTCCTCACCACGCCTGCGCTCGGTTCGGCTGACATGTCGGCCGATATGCTGACCAGCCCGGCGATCTTTGACCCCGATCACTTCCCCGATATGGACGAGCCCCTGTTCCGTGAGGATGGGCTTGGCTTGAGTGGGGCCGCCTTCGAGCCCATGAAGTCGTCCGCCTCCCTTCAGCCTGCGTACCTCGACGACATGTTTACGATGCCGTCTCCCATCACTCCTGCGCTCGATCCTGCGTCGCTTCACCCCTCGCCTCTTTCTCATTCTGTACCAACACCTTCGTCGCCCAACCGACGTCCCCGCAAGAACCTCCCGACGGGGACCCGGAAGAACATCACTCCCGAGGCGTTGGTGTCAATGGACGCTCCTATCCAGACACGCAAGTATGTCACGCCCTCGACGACTTCGCGCAAGGACGTTCCGGCAGCTTTCCTCAAGAAGAAGCGCGCTCGGTCACAAGCCTTCGGTGAGGAGGACGAGCTCGAGGATGACATTTCTCTCGCGCCGGGGGACCTCGACGCCATCGAGGCGAAACGTCGGCAGAACACTCTTGCGGCTCGACGGAGTCGCCGGCGCAAGCTCGAGTATCAGCGCGAGCTTGAGTCCACACTCGAGCGCGAGAAGGAGGAGAAGGAGAGGTGGAGGCAACGAGCGATGCTGCTTCAAGTGTTGCTGGAGAGTCACGGACACGATGTGCCGTCCCTTGACCACGTATGAACCGTTCGTTGACGCTCTCGCTTATCATTCCCTTCTCATTGATCCTCAAACGTTTTCCGAGTATACCTTATGCGCTATGTTTCCTATCTCTCACCGTCTCGCTCAACAGCCACGCATATTTCCTTGTGGCCTTCGCTACTCCGTTCCGTCATCCCCTTCCCATATCCCCCATTCACTTGCGTGAGGAGTAGCGTCGTATCCCATCCCCATGATCCCACCGTTCATATAACGCAAAAATCTGTCACTAATGTCGCCGCTGCAGTAGTGCTCGGCCTGTGCCCAAGTTTCCCCCGTGTCTCGTATCTCCCATAGCTCCTTGTCAGTATCTCAGAAGTAGTTGTCATCGACGATGTGAATGAAACCCAATGCGTTGTTTGTTCCTGCACATGACTTGTCTGCATACGTTCAGAGATGAGAGAGTGACGAGTATATCTGCCGCGAGGCACACAAACGCACGCGGCGTGGGTGAAGTTGTAGCAATATGTGGATGTTGGTCTCCCACCAAGTCTGTGATGAATTGCAATGGATTGAATCGATATATGTCGTCCACTTGTTTAAAATGATGCTACATGGCTTGCGGAGGCGGAGCATCGCTTCGGCGAAGTGATACTGACTATGCGTCCCGGCGGCTACACTCCCATCTTGACTCTCAACAACCACGACACCCATCCGGCGTCCACGTCGGACACGACTCTCTTTTCTACTCCTCTAGCGACGTTGGCAGAACCCTCGCAATCCCAGTCTTCCTCCGTTGGCATTGGCAGCGGCACCAAGGCATCTGGACCTCTCTCCCACTCGCGGAAACGGTCGGTGAAAAGCCAGAGCAGCATGTTCTCGCCGCGGAGCAGTAACTACGAACGGCTCGAGGGCGGCATGGGCCCCAGCAAGAGCAGTCCCGGACGGCGATTTGCGTGGAAGAAGTTCGCGATTGGGGCGGTTGTGCTCATCGGGCTCGTCTACTTCTTTGGGCCGAGGAGGGAGGACTTGGATGATTATGTTCCTTGTGAGTGTCCTTTTGCGCCGCGTCTTTTTGCGAGACCCGGTGGGGTTCCGCATGTACTCAACACGCCCGTGCCCCGGTCTATGCAGCTTTTACCAAGCCGGGTGCCCAGAACGACCTTGAGCTCCCGGCAGGGGCACCTGGGCCTACCACCGCAAAACACACGACATACCCTCCCATCCAACCTCCCCACGAGAACGACAATGCCCCCGCTGCTCGTCCCACAGACCCAGCGAGCGACGGCGACCTGACGAAGACGCACTACTGCACGAAGCCGTACAAGCCGGACCTGCCCCTCGTCCAGTTCGCACTCATGATCGACGCGGGCTCGACGGGCTCCCGGATCCACATCTACAAGTTCAACCACTGCGGGCCGTCGCCCGCGTACGAGTACGAGGTGTTCAAGCAGCGCCAGCCGGGGCTGTCCAAGTACGCGGACTCGCCGCGCGCGGCGGCGGAGAGCCTCGACGAGCTGCTCGACGAGGCCATGCGCGTCGTGCCGGAGCCGCTCCGGAGGTGCACGCCCGTTGCGGTCAAGGCGACCGCCGGCCTGCGGCGGCTCGGGGCGAAGGAGAGCGGGGACATCCTCGCGGCGGTGCGGCAGCGGCTGGAGGACAAGTACCCGTTCAGCCTGCAGGGGGAGCACGCGGTGGAGATCATGGAGGGGCGGGACGAGGGCGTGTACGCGTGGATGACGGCGAACTATCTGCTCAAGACGCTCTCGGCGGGCGGGCAGCCGTACGCGGTGCTCGATCTGGGCGGGGCGTCGACGCAGATCGTGTTCGAGCCGACGCTGGACATGAAGAAGCCGGACGCGACGCTCCAGGACGGGGAGCACAAGTACGACTTGACGCTCGAGGGCGCGAAGCGGGTGCTCTACCAGCACTCGTACCTCGGCTACGGGCTCATGGTCGCCCGCCAGAACACGCACCGGCTGGTCGAGTTCATGAGCAGCGTCCGCGGCTCGAACCACGGCAAGGACGCGGTCGTGACGAACCCGTGCCTCGCGAAGGAGACGAAGAAGCTGGTGGAGATCGAGGACGAGCGGCTGGGCGGGAAGTGGAACGTGACGATGACCGGCGAGGACGTGGGCGATTGGGAAGCGTGCAACAGGGTGGTCGAGCTCGTCATGGCCAAGGACGCGTGAGTCTCTCTTCTCTTTTCTTTTCGTCCTCGTGTGCATATAGTGATACGAATGTGTGCGTACAGCGTCTGCGAGGTCAAGCCTTGCTCGTTCAACGGCGTGTACCAACCGTCGCTGCTCGAGACCTTCCCGCACGGCAAGATCCTGCTCCTCTCATACTTTTACGACCGCCTGAACCCGTTCATGGCGACGAGCGCGAACCCGGTCAAGAACCCGTCCGTGGCGACGTTCGCCGAGCTCGCAAAGACCGTCTGCCAGGGCCCGACGGCGTGGAAGGAGCGGTGGGGCACGGACAAGGAGCTCATGAAGGAACTCGAGGGCCGCCCCGAGTGGTGTCTTGATTTGACGTTTATGCACGCGCTGCTCCGCCTTGGGTATGAGCTCGGGGGCGAGCGGGAAGTTCAGATCGGGAAGCAGATCGACGGTACGGAGCTGGGGTGGTGTCTCGGCGCGACGATTGCGATGGTCACCGGGGCGGAGCTCAAGTGCCGAATCTGAGGCATCAGGCCTGAGGTCTGAGGAGGGGAGAGCTCGAGCGCGAGAGGTTCGTCTGTGCTTTCCTGGAGCACTGTTCGCTGTCTGCTGCAGTGTTTCCATATTCTAGAATGAGGCTTAGCTGTAAGTGTCATGTAATGGTTAGACGTTCTTCGTTGCATATGTATATGCTATACCAGTCCGGGTGCGGACAACCAAGGTACGATTCGATCAAAATCCAAGATACATCGTACTTTTGCTACCATAGCACGATATGTGTGCTTGAGGGGACAGTGGGTGGGCGAGGCTGGATGTCCATATGTTGTTGAATAGATGATATCCAGAGGGGGTGCGCACAACATGTTTCAAATTCCTCCGTGTGCACTTCCGCTCCCTGCCAGACCTCCGTCCCGGCTCTCCCGCTCTCTCTCCACCCTTCGCCGCTCGAACCGCCGTATGCTCTGGATGATTGGCAAATAACGCTCGATCTCGCACCAGCTTGAGATTTCGCCGCTGGAGTGCTGGGCGTTATCTTGATGACCATCAGGACTTTGTACGCGGCAGGCGTTGATGGAGCAAAGTTGAGGGAAGAGTAGGGTAAGGAACTCCGTTGCCCGCTGCGGGAACTCAATCTCGTACACCTCGCACGTCGTCAGATCAATGAGCGGCGACGCGCTGTTGCCGATCTTCTCGAGAGTTTCTTCAGAGTATTCGATAGGAAAGTTGGGTTCGAATGGGACCGCAAGACCTGTCAGTTTGGGACAATGAAAAGCGAAATCGGACAGGACTTCGAAACTGGGGAGCGGGCGTGCGATGATGGGAGTACTGGCGGAGTGCAAAGCGACCGACAGTTCTGTCATCGCTGGCCATGCGCGCGCCATATCACGGAGGATACTGTCGTCGAGGTGGTATACGCATGCACCGATGTTGTAACTGAACCGCACCAGCTTCTCGTATCTGAGGAAGGGACGGAAGTGATCGGACGACATTGTGCTGAGTAGATGGTTGTCTACAACCGCACCAGCGCGTTGCCCGTAGTATAGGTCGTAAACCTCAAGATGAGTGAGAGTGCGGATCGAGAATTGTCTCCGTATGGCGGAGGAGAGGTGAATGGGACTGGACCGGTCAGGGGCTTTCTGGAACTCGATTACTGCTTGCTGTGTGCAAGGAAAGGTGGCAATGTGAGAGAACTGAATGTACGCAGCATCCGTTGGAGCGCGAATTTTGATCATTTGCAGCTCCGAGAATGCGTCTAAAGGCACCCTCTTCAGCGACCAGTCCAGATACGCAGGAAGGCAAACAGAGAGTTCTCGCAGCTTCTCAAGGGTAGCAAGACCCTCGAATGCGCTTTCACCAACGGTAACTCTGATGTCGAGTTTGACCAGGTTTGAAAACCCCGCTGGAATGAGGAGCATAGAGCTACTGAGAGCTTCACGCCGAGGTGGCGAAAATACGAGATCCTCGAGGTGCGGGAAACGATGAGCAATGGTGGAGAGAAGAGAATGCAGAGTCCCGCCAGACTCCGGCATACAATACAGACGCAGGCGCCTCAAGTTGCTGCTGATGAGGGACAGTATGGCAAGCAGTTCGTCCTCCATCGGTCCGTCATCGCGACTGTAAAACAAGGCGACGACCTTCGGAAATGGCTCTGATGTGCGTGGTAGAGCAGCAGAGAATCGCCACAAGAGATGTGGGTCGATCCGTGTCTGATCCCAGTTGTCGCCCAGCGTCCTTACATGCACCGAGTAGTGGAGAAGTCTTTGCCATTCTGTAGGCGCAAGCAAGCGCGTAGGACGCTGTTGCGGATAAAAACGCATGTGCGATCGTAAGGCATCAGGGGTGTCATGCAGTTCATGATAATGTACTCACAATTGTCTCGTCTTCAAGAAGCGTCCACGAGTCCTCCGGAACTGTGCGCTTGATCAAATCATGCAGGCTACAGGTCTCCCACAGATACTCGATTGCGGGCCAGTGGAATGTTGAGCACGTTCTAGCCAATTGCGCTAGCGTGGATTCGTCGGGGACACACGCGCATATGTTGCGGCAAATGCCCTCGAGACACAGAGCTCGATGCATTCTCGGGCGTAAGCTGGCGGAGTGGGTCATCAATAAGTGAATCATATAATTGTATGGCCAGAGAAGGACTGACATGCGTACGAGTTGAGCGGCAGCGATGGACTCCGACGAAATGACTTCGATGAGTGGCACTGGTAGAGTGCCAGCAAAGCGGGTAGACGCCGATAAGACACCTGGGATGAGCTGCCTGAGGTTCTCCATTACATCCATTACGTACTGCACTCAGTTCTCGTCATATGACGATTCATCCATTCATCTCTACCCGTTCCGAACATCCTTCTTCTACCGCTACTGCTGCAGTATTGAGATTCTCTCTGACTCGGACACAACAACCCGATGTCAATCAGGTCAGTGCCACTGGTATCGGTCATCCGCGTTGCAAATAAGAGTCTCCGCCCATGGTACTCGAGGTTGGGTTGGGCAACGGAAGTCTTCGGGTTGTCTGAAACGTGCACTCCTCCAGTCAGAGGCCCGGAGCGACCCGAATGAGAGAATACTCACGACGAGAACGAGCTGGTCATTCTGGGCTCGATATGGATCTCCTTCCTATGCTCGTCCAGGGGAGGTGAATGAAGACATGTATCACAGATGCTATGTGGATGAACAGCCGGGCTTCGGCGTAGTACCGCCCGGGACAGATACTCTTGAGTCATAGTGGGCAAAATCGTTAGCTGGAGGTCTGAGCTTCGATTACGGAAGCGATACTGACCGTCTTCCGAGACCGAAGGCAAACACATACGGATACCGGACGTTGGGATCCAGCTTTCCATGGCGTATGAACCTATCAGGCCTAAAGATATCCGGCTCTTCGTACGCTTCCGGATCGTGCATACATACCCTTTAATCTATCATGTGTGCCGACATCTGCAGGCTTCCGTGAAGCTGGATGTACCAGACGTTCGCAATGACGATCGTACCCATCAAACTCGTCGTCTTCGATGGCTGCGTGCGTGACTCCTAGCGGTGCCACTGAACCACCGTAGCGACTTCATGAAAAGCGCTTCTCGTCTTGAGCTTTCTGCTGAACTTCAGGATAGAGAGACATGGCGAGCAAGAGAGTTGGGAGTGCGGAGAATGTCTGTAGAGGAATGTTGGGAACGCAATGTCAATCCGAATCCATTGTCAAGACTTACTGTGTCCGAACCCGCTATGAGGGATGTCAGTCGAAGTTTGGTGAGTTGGGAAGAAATCACACTCGGAGTTCACCTTCGAATATAACAGCAGCTCTCTTGGCAATCTTCCCTCTGCGCAGCTGTCGGTCCTATTACCTTGCCGGAAGAGAGCTCGTCACCGCCGACCTCATAAATATTATAGTACTGTGGTATCATCAGCGTCGTGGCTACGAGCCGCTCCAAGCCGTACTTCGGCTAAAACGTGTCCCCAACGTCGTGGTGTTAGGTCAACAGTCTGACTACATATTACCTTGTCATCTCAAGCGAAGCGCCGTTCAGAACATCACGTAGGCCGACAATTGCGTCCAGCTCGGCTTGAACCTTCTTCGGTACGGCGGAATTTCGCGGGACGGTCATACAATAATAAGCCCACTAATACTGGTAGAGAACGTGCTCACCTTCATACAATGGCAATCAGACCCCTTACAACCTCTGCAAATCCTGTGGCCTGTGTATTTTTTGCATTATCTCAACTCGAAACAACCTCCCAGCATGCCATCCGACCTTTGCGGTCGTCGATGACTACAATGAGAAAGACGCACAAGCATGTGTGCTACATAGCGTAAGAATCGCTGCAATGTCTGATGCGCGAGTAACACGGGGAACTGTGGAGCCATCGAGTACTTGTATGAGTAGTAGAAACAATAGCTGATGCACGCACTCACAAGTACTCTTTCCTTGCTATATGCGTCTTCGAACACGCATTCAAACCGTCGCTCAAGACTCTGACTGAAATCAGCGCATACGCAAGCATAGATAGGGGTTGGGAAATGAGAGCGATGCTGAGACCGCTAAGTGCGCGGAAGGCGGGCTGGACGCTGATAAGGGGCGCACTCGCCCGAGGCGCGGGCCGCATAAATGACCGGCCCGAGAGCCGACGAATGAGGGAACGGGCGAGAATTGATGTGTGTCAGGGGCAGGCAAAGGTGTTCATAAGCACAGCAGAATGACCACAGCCGGCCTCGACATTCTTCTTTCCGTCCACCAGCCTCGGACGTCGACCATCCACTCCCGCCCGCCTCTCTCGCTCTTCGCTGAGCGACGAAGGCAATGCTCCGCAAGCTTGTCTCCCGACGCACCCTCGCCGTCGTCTCGGGGTCCACCGCCGTAGCCGCGGCGGGTGGATACTACTACCTCAACTCTGGTCCTTCCTACCCTCCTTCGACCAAGGAGACCCGTCGACCCCCTCAGCCATGGACGCCCCCCTCAAGGCAGCAGATGCTTGACGCGCTGAAGGCGTCCGGCGAAGATCCTGCCCAAGAATTTGACCTTCTCATTGTCGGAGGAGGGGCTACAGGGGCTGGTGTTGCTGTGGACGCAGCAAGTAGAGGCCTGCGCGTCGCACTCGTCGAGCGGGATGACTTCAGCTCGGGTGAGTGTCTCTGTTTCTCGAACGTGCGTCATAACACGGCTAGGGAGGATCCTCGGGAAACAATGCTTCTATATGCACGTGTGATCGCCGATCTTCTACAGCACGCCAGGCAGAGACAATTTCCTCCAGAGCCCATCTCTATATAAACGTTGCGTACACTTCGAGAGTGCGGAGCCGTCTAGTTTCACAATGTTGTATTGCATTGAGGGAGCTTTGACTAATTATTCCCTGCACCAACTCAGGTACATCGTCAAAATCGACAAAACTCGTCCATGGTGGCGTTCGATACCTCCAGAAAGCCGTTATGGAGCTCGACTACGAGCAGTACAAGCTTGTCGTCGAAGCTCTCCACGAACGCAAAATCTTCCTCCAGACTGCACCTTATCTCTCCGCTATGCTTCCTATAATGTTGCCGATATACAAGTACGTCCAAGTCGCTCATACTTACGCTCCGCGTCCTCTGACATGACGTAGATACTGGCAAGTTCCATATTACTGGGTTGGGTGTAAGATGTACGACTTGCTGGCGGGTAAGGAGAACATGGAGTCTTCTTACCTCATGAGCAAGGGGAAAGCTCTTGAAGCCTTCCCCATGCTCAAGCAAGACGGTCTTGTCGGCGCGTTGGTCTATTATGATGGTAAGCGCGGACATTGCCCTGTCCCCCGAATGCTGCTGACCCTGTCCATCCAGGCCAGCACAACGACTCACGGATGAACATCGCCCTCATAATGACCGCTGTCCAGCAAGGAGCCATCGTTGCCAACCACGTTGAGGTTACGTCGCTAGACAAAGACACCAACGGTACGGGTAAACTCCAGGGTGCGCGTGTCCGCGACGCACTCACAGGAAAGGAATGGAACATCCGTGCCAAGGGCGTCATCAACGCGACAGGACCTTTCTCCGACGCGCTCCTCTCCATGGACAATCCGGAGCACACGCCTATCGTGCAGCCCTCCTCCGGAACACACATCACTCTCCCGAACTACTACTCCCCTCGCACCATGGGTCTCCTCGACCCGGCAACGTCTGACGGCCGTGTAATTTTCTTCCTCCCCTGGCAAGGCAACACCATTGCTGGTACCACCGACACTCCGGCTGAAGTCACCGACGCGCCTCGTGCGCAAGAGGAGGAGATCAGGTGGATCCTCGAGGAGGTGCGCAGGTACCTCAGCCCGGACATCAAGGTCCGCCGTGGAGATGTCCTCAGCGCATGGTCCGGACTGCGCCCGCTTGTCCGCAATCCTAACGCAGCGAGCACGGAAGGCCTCGTTCGGAACCACATGATTCATGTGAGCGACAGTGGGCTGTTGACCATCGCTGGTGGCAAGTGGACCACCTACCGCGCCATGGCAGAGGAGACCGTCGACAAGGCGATCGAGGTGTTCGGCTTGCAGGACCGCGTAAAGCGCGGGTGCGTCACTGAGAAGCTCAGACTTGTCGGCAGCGACGGCTGGAGCAGGAACATGTTCATCGGTCTCGTCCAACGGGTACGCACACGGTCTCGCTCGCTCATTCCCGCTCTCGGCTGACATCAGAATTCGCACAGTACGGTCTGGAGACGGAAGTCGCAAAGCACCTCTCAGACAACTACGGTGATTGCGCGTGGACAGTCTGCTCGTTCGCCCAGCCTACTGGGAAGGCATGGCCTCTCCACGGTATCCGTCTCGCACCAGGTTATCCATGTAAGCCCCTTTGAGCCCCTCACACCGGAGTCGCATCGTTCTGACCCACGACCCAACCCGTAGTCATCGAAGCCGAAGTCCGCTACGCCGTCCGCCACGAGTACGCACAGACCGCGATCGACGTCATCGCGCGCCGGTGCCGCCTCTCCTTCCTCAACGCCCAAGCCGCGCTCGACGCGCTCCCCCGCGTCGTCGAGATCATGGCCGAGGAGCTGCACTGGTCCCCCGCGCGCGCCAAGCAAGAAACTGCCGCCGCGACCGACTTCCTCGGCAGCATGGGCCTGCCCCCCGGCGCCGCACCGCGCCGGCTTTCGAGCGAGCCGAAGAACGTGGTCGAGTGCGTGGAGAACGTGCTCGGCATGAAGCGCGGGTACGAGCGCCGCAGGCGCGCGGCGCAGGAGATGGTCTACAGCCGGGCGCAGTTCGAGGCGGGCGAGGTCGATGCGCTCCGTGGCGCGTTCGAGGCGCGCGTGAAGGCACAGCAGGCGCAGGGCGAGGGCGCGAAGCTGGAGACGAAGGAGGTGTATGCGCTCGTTAAGGGCTTGCCCGGCTTCGAGGAGGTCCGCCCGAAGGATTGCGACTACGTGCTCGAGGAGGCGGGCTTCTCGCGCAACGCGCGCGTCGATTTCGACGAGTTTGTCGAGGTGAGTTTGGGTGCCGTTCGTTGCATATAGGGACCCGCGCTTACGTTACCTAATTTGTAGATTTGCGCGGAGCTGCGGGAGGTGCTATTTGCTCCCGCGCCGACGAAGCAAGGCAAGACGGAGAGGTTACGGATACCCGTCGAGAAGAGTGGCGGCGGTGTATGAGTCTACTCCACATGCGTACATACTATCCCACGCAGGATCATCAGCTGTGTTGTACATTGCTATAGCACCCGATATAGATGATACTGAACGCCTGCCTGCGGATGCGACGGCCGAGATGTAGATGACTCAGTGTCGATCAACACACCAGTCTAGAGCAATTCAATCACATGCACACTGCAGAGGCGGCTGTAAAACCACTGTATTTCTGATCCTATACAATAGACGAACAGCATGACGGCATAGGTTGAGGGAGACGGAATAGGAGATATGTTAGTGTAATCATACAACACGCAACATGGCCACGGCGAACTGGAGACTGCGATGAATGAGTCATAAAATGCCTCAAGTGCGCTCTCCGCGGAGACGACGGGCAAGCGCAAGGTCCTTGGGCTGACTGTGAACACACGTCGATCAATGGCTGCACGCGGAAGCGAAGAACAGAGAGAGCACGTACATCGTCACACGCTTCGCGTGGATGGCGGCAAGGTTGGTGTCCTCGAAGAGGGAGACGAGGTATGCCTCAGCGGCCTCCTGAAGGGCCATGACGGCAGACGACTGGAAGCGGAGGTCGGTCTGACGACACAGTCAGCACTCCACATACACCATGACCGACGGACGCGACAATGACTCACCTTGAAGTCCTGAGCAATCTCACGAACGAGCCGCTGGAAGGGCAGCTTGCGAATGAGGAGCTCCGTCGACTTCTGGTAGCGACGGATTTCACGGAGCGCGACGGTACCCGGCCGGAAACGATGAGGCTTCTTGACACCGCCAGTGGCGGGCTGTACGAGCGGGAACGCGTCAGTAAAGGGGTAACCAGCATTGGAGGGGGCTGTATGCGCACCGCGGCGGTCTTGCGCGCAGCCTTGGCTGCGAGCTGCTTACGGGGTGCCTTACCACCAGTCGACTTGCGAGCGGTCTGCTTGGTACGAGCCATTGCGAGATGAGTGCTAGAAGCGGTGTTGAGAAGTGATGAAGTGGGATGTAGAGTGTGGCGCGGAGGAAGGGCCGACGACGGTGGTGGTCAAGAGAGAAGCGAGGCTATGGCATTCAACAAAACGCGACGTGGGTATATATACCCCGGACGCGAGAGCACGTGATCAACGCGGAGGAAGGACGCGCCTGTGGCTGCGGGCGCTGTCCTTGGCCAAAGGTGCCACCACCCGCTACTTGAACAAGTTCCACCTCCACCAGTGCATCGCCTAATGTCCTTGCATCTCCAATACAGCTAATGACACAGTGAAAATGTGGTCCAAACACCAACAGGCGCATTTGATTGTGGCTGGCCATTCTCATCCTGTCCACTGCGCGGTCAGCCGCTGTCGAAGGACACTCCATAAAGTAGCAGACAGCGCGAGGTACAGTCTTTAGCAACCTTTTCTCTCTTTTTTGTCTCTCAACCATCACACTCTTTTGGTCACACTCCTTTCTACCATGCCCACAGTACACGCTAGGGACACACCAGTGCAGCCGCTCTCCGCAGGGCATCAATGCCGTCCGATAGCACCTTCGTTCAGGTTCTGTCTCGGAGACATCGCGGCTCTTGGTATGCAACATACCCCACATTTACTGTGAAGATGCTGGCTAACACTGTTCGGACGACAGTGGGGGCCGTACTCTTCGTATGCTATATCGTATGGGGGATACGTCTCACAGTTCGCTACTACAAACACATAGCAGCAAAACTTGCCGCATGGAGGGAGTCAAGTAAATACCCGGAAGGGCACCGGAGTCCCATATATTGGTCTGGTGATGATGGTGCGTGTTATCCATCTCTTTCCCGCGTAGGAGGATAGCCTCTATTCCAAGTATTCCGTCGATGGGTGATTCTGTGGCCACCACACGCAGTGATGGCTCTCCGTCAATACACCACCATCATTCTGCAATTCCATAACCCATGATTTATGCGGACTGCTGTGGGTGACGTGGACAGCGTGCTGACGAACAAAATCAGATCAGGAACGCCGCAATCCCACCTCGGAGCCCTCCTGGGTAACCGTCGATCTAAACCATCCCAGTCAAATGGCTGCTCCGCAACCTGTCTACCGCCCACGTTTGAATACCCCTGCGCACGATGCTCGAAAGCGGGAGTGTCTCTATGACTGCAACTTCCTGTCAGATTCCACCGGGTCATCCGGGTCTTCGGCGCCGGATCATCCTCATCTGTCCCGCTCTTCCCTCGTCGGTCTCTATACCCCCTCCTCGAACCCGGCTGTTTACGCCAGCGAAGACTCGATCTTTGTCTCCATGCTGAACGTTTCGATTGCGCAAGATACAGAGAAGAACGACAAGACTGCTCTCATCGCTTCCCCTTCTCCCGTATTTCTAGGCAATCCTTATTGGCACAAACGCGAGCTGAACACTGTGTATCTCTCGACTCAGCTTGCGTAACATCAAGCCCCCTATATGGCTATCTATCACCTTGAATGTACGCACTTTGACAAATTATATTCGCTCCTTGAGTATGCTGGGTTGGCACTCTTCGAGTCGCGCTGGGTGACCTCTACCCTTCTCTACCTTCTACAAATGGCCTGTCGGCTGAGCTGTGTAGGGGCCCAACAGTATATCACTATCGTTAGGCTGGTCCATGGAGTTATTGAAATCTCTGCAAGCAGGATGAACGAACCATGCTAGCAAGAAATCAAAGTTGGAGTACGCCCCGGCGCCCAGAGAGTCTGGTGAAAGAACTGGCTCATAGCTATGCGTAGGTCCTAGTCGCCCGTTTCCTGTATGCTGTAAATGCTAATGGCGGATTCGGTGATGAAGGCCCCTTCCCCTCTTAATCTGTCACTTAGGCATGTGCATGGCATCAAGCACAGGGCGATTGTCCGAGACAAAGGAGCCAATCAAGTCGCCTATACGAGTCCTGCACTAGATCCGCGGTAACGAAGGAAGAATTGCATGATGACTTCACCTTCGCGCAGTTATATCGGCCAGAGAAGCGCCTTCAAAGACCTCCATCGCAATCGTCGTCCTTATTACCGCCGTGTCTCACGATCTGTGAGACGTAATTCTACACCACTTCCGCGGGACGCACCGGCGCGTACCGTACGCACTCTGTCTGACTGCGACATTCAAAAGCAACATTCTGGCCTTATCTCTACTGGCTACAGACGGTCCGCGTCGGACGCAGGCCCGTTACATTGAACAGATTGGCGGAAAGGGCCGCACAGGGAAGTCGATTGCTTCGATTCCTCGAGGCTCGCGAACAGCAGCGCGATGGGGAAAGAGCTTTCCGCACGTGCTCAAACATGCTGCATACGCGTGTTCGAGCGTGATATGTATATGCCCCCGCTCTGGTGGCTGAGGCAGACAATCGATGCTGCCCTGGCCACCCTCTACATCTCCATCCGCTCCTCCTTGCCTCCTTTGACAACGACATCACACCGCTCGCAGCGTACGACCTCAACGACACTCCTTCTCGACCTACAGCTCACAGACCCAGGCTCTGGAGGCCACGTCTCGAAATGTACCTCTCCGACATCGCAAGCGAGACATACTATTCATCCGCCCGCGCGGCGCGGAACAGGGGCAGCCGCGGCGGGGACTCGATCTCGGGTGACCCACTCGGAGCAGCCCGCCGCTTGAGTCACTCCTACCACCGCACCTCCCCGCCCGCGCCCCCGACGAGCATCCCGCTCGACGACAGCTTCGACGCGTACACGACCGAGGTGCCGACCGAGTGGGCCGTCGGCGACCGGCACGCGGACTACGACCGGGACGAGTCGGTGAGCGGCTACCGGAACTACGTGACGGAGATGGAGCGCATGCTCTCGGGGCAGATGGACAACGTCGCCGCGGGGGCGGGGGCCGGCGCGCAGGAGCGCGAGCACCCGTACCGGACTCACCAGCAACAGCAAGACAGTCGCACGGGCATGCACCGCCGGACCGACACGAGCGTGAGCGAGAGCTTGCGAGGCTCGTCGAGACACGGGAACGGGCGCGGACAGAGTGAGGCGCGAGCGGGTCGGAGGAGCCTCGAATCGACCCAGCCATCGTCGCCATCGTCCCCGCCGACATCTCCCCCGCTCGCGATGCCGCAGCCCTCGACGAGGGCGGCGCTGCCCCCACCCGAGAACGCACGGCAGGTGACGGGGAAGAGAGGCCAGGTGGAGCTCGTCGAGCAGCGCATTCTCGAGGACTCGCCCACGCGCACGATCTCACTCTGGCGGGAGCGTGTGGCGCAGAGCAGCGCTGGGGGGAGCGCGTTCGACGAAGACGCTCGGAGCGAGGCCGCGGATAGCCATGCGCATGCGCGGGGACTAGGGCTTGGACTTGGTCGTAGCCATCGGAGGGTGCCCTCGGGATCGGTCGCCTCTGCCTCGGACGCGCGATTGAGGCGTGTGGTGAGTGAGCAGGCGAGGTATACACCGTCTATGGAGGGCAGTGGGACGAGGAATGGGAGCGTGCGCGGGACGGACCACGGCGGAAAGCCGGGAAGGGCGTCGTACGAACGCAGCGAGGTGGGTCTTCGTACGCGACTTCCTACGGGTCATGTGGATGTGCTGACGGTGGTCGTTAGTATATGATTTCCTACCAGCAGGCTACCAAAGGCGGAATGCCCAAAATGCTGTTCTCTCCAAAGTCCGATGCTAGCCCGCTGCCGAGGGACCTGAACACGCCATCGAGCCCGACGTTGAGCAAGATGTACGACCAATCTCCGCCTTCGCCCAAGTTGCGAAGACATTTCCCGAGAAGGTCCATGGATAGAAGTGAGGTATGCATCGGCCTGTCTCACAAGTGTATTATGCGCTGACCATTTCCTAGTTCATGGTCACCTACCCTCAGACGCCGCCGCACACC
Source organism: Coriolopsis trogii (assembly GCA_020543525.1). Classification (NCBI taxonomy): domain Eukaryota; kingdom Fungi; phylum Basidiomycota; class Agaricomycetes; order Polyporales; family Polyporaceae; genus Coriolopsis; species Coriolopsis trogii. The sequence goes on along the minus strand of JAHYIO010000023.1, from coordinate 997,008 downwards.
GGCAGCCAGGCGAGCTCGGCGAGTCCTATTCCGAAGGGAAACGGGACGACACCTCGGTCTCCCATACGAAACTCGTACCGAGAAGACGGCGGAGGGAGTAGCCTTCGTGCTACCTCGACCTCCTCCGTCGAGGTCATCCTGTCGTCGTGCGATCCGTCATTGCTGCACATCGCGCCGGTGCTGTACGAGCTCGGCATCAAGCGCGTCGACCATCTCCGTGCGGTTGCGAGGCTGAGCGAGGAGACGCGGGACAGAGAAGTTAAGGAGCAGGCACTGAAGAGAGGAGTGACGGTCGTTGAGTGGGCGATCTTCCTGGATAAGCTGCAGAGCTTGTAGGATAAGGAGGTCTAAACTGTTGTACTATGTACCTCTCCTGTATCGTTAGAGTATGTATCCGCCAGAAGGTTGATGTATCCGCCAAGCTGGCTACGCCGCCCTCGCCACCATGCAGGCGTAGTCAACATTTGACGATAGATAATATTTGCAACGTCAATCTCCGATGGTATCACTGCGAAGGTACGTCCCATTCTCGCTCTTGAGTAATCTGCCAGACAGGATAGCGGGGGTATCCAGAGAATCGCGTGCGCGACAGAGAGGAGAGCAACACCTCCGCAAGGCTGAAGTCGAGGAGGAAGTCGGGATATGGACAGCTGAGGGAACAAGAGAGCGAGCCTGCATAATCCTAGTTTTCCCGCCAATTGTTTCCGCACGAGGTACACCTAGATATGCATTAGCAAAGACCTCGTGGGCAGTGTGGATGGGCGCATACCGATAGACTGGTCCGCACGCAATTGATGGTGAGCGACGCGATCGTCTGCACGAGAGAAGAAAACGTACAGGTTGTCATCGGTTCGTCTGCGGACCTGATCTGCAGCTGATAGTAGTATGCTCGCCCGTTGTCGCATTTAGGGCACGTCGCTGCAAGGAAAGGAAGTCAGAAGACCCCCCAAAGGTGCATTTTTTGTCTGCGAGCCTACCGTTGGTGGAGTCGGCGTGTTTCCAGTGATCCTCTCCGCCAAGCACGTCATCGACCTCCTTCCTCTTTAGTTTTGTTCTCGAGGTCATCTGAGAACAGGAGGTTGTCAACTGATTCCTCAAATCCGCCTCATGCCATGAGTGGAAGCCACGGACCTGTTTTGTGATTGGGAACTCGTAGGCACAAGTATTACATGCCCATTTGTTGTAACCTGTCTCCGTGGAGATCACAAGAAGATTCGCACAATTTGGACAAAAGAGCATCGTGAGTTCCAGTTGTTGTGAGAGATCGTCGGAGACGAATTCAGGGTAAGTTATGTGGGAAGCCGCGTGGACGAGCGCTCGTAAAATTGACGCCACTGGATGAGACTGGATGAGTGAAGCACTCGCAAGTCTGGCGACTTGGTGGTACCTCACGAGAAGCGTTCAGGCAACGAGTTGACAGGGGTAAAGTCGGGGTTGCCAGAAAACTTGGTCGATCATCTCGACCTACAGGACTATATACTCGAATTCAAGCTCCGCTCGAATTCGACTCGTTACATACGCCCTCCGGCCATTGTGAAACAATGGTCCAGTAAAGAAAGAGTATGAGTATCTAGAAAGAATAAGAACAGCATTGCGAAACGTTGAAAGGGTTGGTAAGGTGGAACGTAGACGAAAGTCAGGAACCGAAAGAAAGAAACATACACAGGCGCCAGGAGGAAACAACACGCCTCGGGCGCCGGTTAAGTACGAGGATAGTCGATGAGCCCGTCCGTAGGGTTAGAAGAGAAAGGGAGCTCGTCAAAGTAACCCTGTCGGTCGTCGGAGGGCTCAGAGAAGTGATTGAGAGGTCGGATCGTCGGAGAGGGGGGTGCTGGCTGACTAGGCGCGCCCATAGGCACGCCCTCCGGAACCTGGGGAGTGCTCGATCCTCCGGAGGCGGAGGTTGTGGAGAGTTCGCGTGAGGACGTCGCCTCGCTCGTGGTGGACGGAGGCGTTGGTACGCGAGCTGGAGGACTGCCGGATTGGGCAGTCTGAGCCGGTCCACCACCCGTAATGGCGCTGGTCGCGTCCTGGCCGTCGAGCGTGTTCGAAGTGTTCGACGGGGCCGCCGGAGTAGGGTGAGAGCCGAGAAAGACGTGGGGGTTGACCCCGAAGTAAGCCGCGAGGAGTTGAGCGAGGTTGTCGGCCGGGAGAGCAGACAGAACCTCGAGGGCGCCTATTGTGGTCGGGTCGTAGGCCGACCCGGCGTCCGTATGCACCGTTGCTGCCTCCTGCTGTTCGTCTACTATTTCCATCGCTTCGTCCGGTGTGACGGCTACGTCTTCTCCTCCGCCCTCTGCCTGCTCTTCGGGTGGTCTGGCCTGCGGTCCCGGGTCCTGACCCGAGGTGGTAAGTACAAGAGCGCCTAACTAAGGTGCAATGGTCGCAGGGAGGGGTGCGACGAGAAACAGACATACCTCTCCCGCAGGAGCGTCCGAAACAGGCGAAGGGGAGCGACGCCGACCTCGACCACGACGGTTCGGGCGTCGTTTGACCGGGCGGGCGGCGACCCGAGACTGCAAACTTCGGGCGGCCTTTCCGGTCTCCTCGGCCATCCGAATACGCGCCCGTTTGGCCTCGCGTTCCTCGAACGCTTGCTCGCGCTTGAGCTGGGCGTGCATAGCCTGGCGAGCGATGTATCGGGCCATTTGGTCGCGCTCGCGTTCGGTGGTAACCGCGTCGGACACGGGTGGCTGGAACAGGTGAGCCGGCGGAGGCGGGAGGTTTGCCACTACTAACCCGTCTTCGTCCACAGCAGCCCACCCGTAGGCGTTCCTCCGGTCGGCCTCCCACAGGCGGGCAAGGAGGTGATAATCGGATGGGATTACGTCGGCCTGGGCGTCGAAGGCCTTCTTTTGACGAAGCAGCGCGTCGAAGGCCAGACAATCCTTGATGGATGAAAGGCTGAACCGACGAGTCACGCTGGTGCCCGGACGTCGCCTGTCGACCACGAGAAGACCGTCCGAGCGAAGCGCGAAGTGTGGAGGAAGGCGTCCCAATCTCTGATGCATGCTGGAGCGGGGCAGGCTCGGAGATTATGGCGGCGAGAGGTTGTCGAGAGGGGTGGTGAGACAAGTGCGAGAGGTGAGTGATCCGGGAGGGAGAACTCGCCGTCCGAATATCTGCTAACGTCTCGTTTATAGGTTGGTCGCCGCTTGCAAGCCTCCCGATCTCGTCGATGATCAAGTCCAGAAAGCCGGCGAAGATTTGCGGATCGTCAGGGGGTGCACCGTCACCCTCTGGCAATTCATCTATTCCGGATATGCCAAGGGCCTCGAGATAGGCTTTCAACGCCTCGAGATGCGCCACTGACGCATACGGTATCCAGGTACGGTCGCCGGAGGTCCATAGAGCCTCGAATACAGCCTGCTGACCCGCTCCTTTGTGCGACAGGAACCTTTCTATGGCCCATTCCTGCTCCCGGTCCTCTAGATTGAGGACTTGTGTATCAAGTCGTCCCGGGAACAGCCTGTCATCGTTAGGCTCATGAATTCGCAAGAGCGACGCGTGGAATACGTCGTGAATGCCACGGCGTCGCAGAGAGGGTGGTAGTTCAATGCGGTAGGAGCTGTTTCCGAAGTCTCGGACGATCCGGTATGGACCAATGAACTTCGGTGCCAGCTTGCGGGCTAATCCTTTTGGCAGGGCGATGTTCTTCGTCGAAATATACACGAGATCATCCACCGCAAAGGGAGCCGGCCGCCGTCGACGGTTCGCATCTCGAGTCTGCTTCACGCGCGCCGCGATCAGACTGTCATGCGCTGACATGACTGCGGCCTTGACCTTCTGAGCATAGGTGCGCACGCCAGGATATTCGTCCGGCTTCGCAGCGTCCCAGATCATCGGCCGTGGCATCCGACCAGTATTCAGGAAGAATGGCGCAAATCCTGTGGCGTCCGATCTCGCCATGTTGATCGCAAATTCGATCCCAGGTAACTTCGAGACCCAGTCTTTCTGATTTGCGCTAATACACTGACGTAGCATTTGGGACAGAGTACGATTGGCCCGTTCGGTCGAGCCGTCTGATTCCGGGTGGTACGCGCTCGACATGCGAAGCTCGATTCCGATGAGCTTGTGCAGGTGCGACCAGAACGTGCTAGTGAATAGTACGTCCCGGTCACTGACTATGGACTTAGGTAACCCGTGGTGCTTGTACACCTCTGCAAACACCAGTTCTGCAACGTCTTTGGCACGATAGTCGGTCTGACTAGGTACCAAGTGCACCATACCGGTCAACAGGTCGATGATGGTCGTAATGGCGTCAAAGCTGCCGTCGCGGTTCTTCGAGACTGGCAGCGGCCCGACAAAGTCGATCCCGATAGCCTCCCAAGGGCTGCTTGGCACAGGGAGTGGGTTCAACAGACCGTAAGGCTTCTGATTCGTCGGCTTACTCCGTTTACAGGTCATACACGTGTCACAGTATTTCTGCACGTCTGACAGGAGTGTCTTCCACCAGACATGGTCTCGCAACAAGCTCGAAGTCTTGTGCGGTCCGAGGTGAGCTAATAGCGAATGAGCGTGCGAGATTACAATCTCGCGAACGTTCCGTCCATTGACTATGATGTGTGGAATACACAGCAGGTTTCGTCCGCGCTCTCGCAGCATCACAAGACCGTCCTCGACAGTGAAGTTTTTGTACTGCTTCGGGCGGTGCAGAATATCCGCGAAGAATGGATCCTCGCCATAGCGTCCGCGCAGGGCGCTCTCCAGGTGAATACCATCCTCAGTCTGTGCCATATGCTCGAGTAACGGCTCACGCATCTCTTCTGCCTCGTTACTGACTTCATCTCGTGCCGTTGCACCAGCCGTCGGGTCATGAGCCGTGCTTGCGCCCTCCAGCGCTTCGGCTTCCTTATTTGGACGAGCCGTGATCGGTTGCACGACCTCCTCCGACGGAGTGCGTAGAACGGCAGGCGGTTCACGGATGGGTTCAGTAGTAAGTTTTGCACCAGGATGGGTGCTTGCGCCCTCCTGTCGTTCGTCACGGGGGCCGTGAAGAATGACACGATGAATCCGCCGGGCGAACTCCCGGGAGGTCTCCGGGCGACCAGTCTCAGCCGGCGGAGGTGGGGTGCCGGGCTGTCGAGGACGGCGGGGGCGGGAGCTCACGGCAGGAGTGTCCGGCCTCTGCGGACGACTCTCCGGATCCTCGGGTGCAGGTACGTTGGGAGAAGGCGTCCGAGCCGAGCCGAGACCGTTCGCCACCGGTTCGAATCGCCTGTCCACCAGCGGGGGAGTGCCTTTTGTGCGAAGGCGTGCAGAACGTCGAGGCGCAGGTGGATCCCCAGCCACAGCGGAAAGCTCAAGCAGTGCTCGCCCTTCAAGGTCCACAACAAGCGGTGCCGAGATCCCAGCTACGAGAAGTTGGAGGTCACGATTCTCGTCCGCATCGTCAAACTCCGTGTATTCCGACGCGGCACGAACAGTGCCCGGCTGGTCATTAGAGTAGATACGCGAGAGAGCGTCCGCGAGGACATTCTCTACGCCTGGTATGTACTGAATAGTAAAGTTGAATTCAGAGATTTTCTCGAGCCATCGTGCCTGCCGTCCGGACAGGTTCCGTTGTTTCAGCAGGTGGATTAGACCACGGTGGTCCGTAACCCAGGTGAACGCGCATCCGATCAAGATGTCGCGATGGCGCTGCATCGCTTCAACACCCGCGAGCATCTCAATCTCGTGTACCGGGTAGTTCATCTGCGCAGGCTTGAGCTTCGCAGAGAAGAATGCAGCGACGTGGCCACGACGATAGTCGTCGCCTTGCGTCACTACCCCTGCTATCCCTCCATGCGAGCCGTCCGTCACAAGCCAAATAGGCGGAGCGTCAGAGGAGTAATCTAGCGGTACACGGTGGTGTTCGCGGTGCGCATGCACGAGCCGCTTGATCTCGTCGAATGCACGCTGATGCGTATAATCCCATTTGAAGGAGCTCTCCGAGCCGGTCAGGGAGGTAAGCACTCCCATAGGGATCCGGACCGTGGCAATGTCGTCTGCTAAATAACCTACTGACCCGAGAAAGCCGCGAAGCAACTCTCTGTTAGTAGGTACCTTCCAATTGAGAACGGAGTCGACCTTGTCTGGGTCCATCCGGATACCCTGGTCGTCCACGATGCGACCTAGGATCTTCATCTCGCGGCACAAGAAGTGGAGCTTCGTCGCACTGAGGTAGAGCTCTTCCTTCTTCAAAATATCTATGACCGTCTTGACATGCTTTAGATGGTCTTCAAGTGTATCAGAATAGATCACAATGTCGTCTAGATAGACGTCCATGAAGACACCAATGTACGGCCCGAAGATATGGTTCATTAGGCTTTGGTACGTAGCGACAGCGTTGCAGTCTCCTTGCTGCAACACGAGACTAACCATATTCCCATCTGGCGTCGTCATAGCCGTCCGCTCGACATGGTCCGGCTCGACGCGGATCTGTTCATACGCATCCTTTCCATCTATCAAGGACCGGAACGGACGGCGCGAGACGCGACGGAGGATGCCTTCCATGTCTGGCAAAGGAGAGGTAACTTTGTGAGTGTTCGCATTGCGCTCGCGAAGGTCACATACCACTCGCAGTCGAGGAGGGACTCCTTTCACACCAGTGCCCGGCTTTGTCAAGAGGAGCATCGGGCTGGTGTTTCGCGCGTTCGTCATGCGCCAGCGGCCGGATCGCAGGTACGCGTCGCGTTTCTCGATCCAGCTTGCGCGGTGCGCGTCCGGACACTTCGACGGTCGCCATGAATAGATTTTTGACTCGTCTATGAGCGGGATGCGATGGTTGATCGCTCGCAATGGGGGAAGAGGTGAGTCGCTCGCCTCCTGGCAGATGGGAGCTGCATACTCACGGAGTTCCCGTCGGGCAGCTTCGAGCCGATCCTCGAATATCTCTGCGGCCCGAGACTCGAGGACGCGAACCTGCTTGCCCTCGAGAGGTAACGGGGCAATACTCCCGAGTACGACGGCTGTAGGGTTAAACCCAAGCGAGACCTTATGTTGAAACAGGAAGGGGGTGCCGAGAATCAAGTCATAGTTGAGTATGTTCATGACATCGAAATAGCGGTCGGTTTTGACTCGCTGATACTCAATCCTAGCGCGGCAGCCGTAATTAATCTTCGCGCGAGACCCTTGAATAGCCAGCTGCACAGGTATAGGCTTCTCCAGCTCGAAGGTTTCAACATTCAATTGGTGTGCGAGCCGTGCAGACATGAAGTCCGAAAGCGAGCCGGAGTCAATCAGAGCTCGCGCCGGCTGTCCATTGACAAGGACAACGACCACAACGGGCTCCGGAACAAGGCGTCGAAGGTCCTTTGTGACCGAAGCGTTCCGCTGGAGTGTTATCGGCTCGTCCTCCGGATCGCGTCCTCGCTTCGGGTGCGACATAGGGACGGCATTCAATTCGAGTGCGCTCAGAGGCGACACACGATCCGCTGGCTGTGAGTCTGCGAACATTGCTGCCAAGCAGCCGTCCAGGCCATGGTAGACATCAACGGCTGCTCTACCGAGCCCATCCGAACTGGAGAACATCTGACGCATGTGAACAGCAAAGTAGTTCGGTAAGTCGAAATACATGTTCTCTAGGAGCTCAACCGGTACCGAGACGGCTTGTCCGAGATAGAGGTCGTGAATCCGGACGATATCCTGCCACTGAATGCACACAAAGCGGCGTGATTCGTCCGGGTCATGTCCCGGGACTGGAAAGGCTCTATTGAGGATGCGCTGTGCACCTATGGCGAGCGCATGACCCATCTTTTCACCGTCTGGATTCAGGAAGCAATGCTGGTGGTCCTGTGCCGGTTCGAAGGTGTGTACCACCATCTGGCGGTACCAGCGAGGCAGGTCGAAGTTCGGGTCCTTCAAACGTGACGTTTCAATCAGAGCATCGAACTGAAAGTGCTGAACAACATGCAACTCTGGGGCGGTCCGGAATACGATGGCATTATACTCGTATTCTTCGTCAAAACCCAATTCAGCGCAGCAATACGGGCCGTGACGGTCCAGGAGCTCCTCAGCTCGCTGAGCATACAGGTCCCCTAGCCGCGTCCGAGGTAGGCCTTCGGCCGCGGTCCTTGGCAACTCTAGAAGCTCCTCAGACTCGTCCGAGTCCCATTCGTCGCTGTAGGGCGGCAGCGAACCGTCCGGGTCGTCGTATGGAGGGGCTGACGACTTGGAGTAGTCGTCTAACGTATCTAGGTCAGTTTCCGACATGTCTGAGTCCGTTTCGGACGAGTTCGCGTCCTCGCGAAACGGTTCAGTGCTCAGGGACAGCTCACGATAGCGTTCGAGGCCATCCCAGGGTTCGTCCTCTACCTGGCCGCTTTCTGGGGCTATGGAGAAGACGGCGAGCCCGCCTGTGCTCTCAGTTAAGGCAGCCAGCTCGCGCAGCTGTTCTGCAGGAACAGAGCTCGAGTCGAGGCCCATGTGGTACGAAGTGAGTCCCGGAGGCTTGCCCTTCCGGTCAGACTTGACTTTGTTATTCTGTGGGCACTGACGGGCGAAATGCCCCGGTTGCTGGCACACGAAGCACTTGCCAGCTGCAGACAGCTCTTCTTTCTGCTTCTGCGATAGCTGAGGTGTCCTGTCCGCTCGAGAGTTCGACGGACCACTGACATTCTGCCTAGTGCTATTGTTGTACGTAGTACTAGCATTCCGGGAATCATATTGATTCGACCGGCGTGAGTCTCGCGTGCGCTGTCCCCCGGAACGTGTGTCCGTCCGCTGCTGTCGTCGGAACGGATGGTTCGAGCCATTCCGCGGGCGGTCACGCTGAGAATTCGAGCCACTATTCGAGTTCGAGTGGGCCGGGCGCTCACCCGAGATACCCGAGCCGCGATCCCGACGCTGTCTCTGTCCGAGCCGGTCGGACAGACGGTTCGCGACTTCAATGTACTCTGCGGTACGAATAATCTTATGATAGTCGTGGGCCGGGGTGATCTTCTGTTTCCACAGCTCCTGCTGAATGTGCACGTCGAGGCCTTGCCAAAGACGATCCCGACGCTCACGCTGTGACACGAGCCCGGCCATGTTGCACAGGCTCTCGAGCTCATGTACGTACTCACGAATGGTCCGGTGATTCTGCGAGCAGCGGTTCAGTCGCTCCTGAACCTGGAGGCGGTAGTCTGCTGGGAAACAGTAGTTGAAAAGTTCTATGAAGAACTTCTGCAGCGTCCACTTGTGTGGAGCATCAGACACTGTAGTCACAAAGAAGTTATAGGCATTCCCGGTCAAAAAGTTCGAAGCATACGAGACGACGCGCTTCGGATCGACGTCGTAGGCTTCGAAATATTGAGTACATTGCCTCATGAACTTGTGGAAGACCTGCGCGTCGGCCTTCCCGTTGTAGGGTTCCGGCTTCTCTGGCTTCAGCCGGAACTTCTTAGTTCTCGTCCTCGGACGGTCGTCATCCGACCCGCTCGAGGTTGAGGACGCGTCGCTCGGGTCGTCCGAGCCGTCAAAATTCAGTCCGCGCCCTCCAGCCTCGGACGAGTCTCCTGCGGATCGCGACGAAGAGCTGTCCGACGGGTCGCTGGGCGGTCCACCGTCCAGTCCAACCATCCGTTCGAATGCTCGGCCGAGATAGCTACCCGGCTCGAGCTGGGAGATGGGCTTGAGGTTTGCTTTGCTCTTGCCACGCTTTCGGTCCGCGCGCGGTTCGTCCGGCGACACGGTGCCCTCGTCCTCCGTCGTGGCAGGTCGCCCGGAACGCGTGCGGGACTTCCTGGACTTCTTAGCCTTCTTCGAGGAGACCTGTGGAGTGTATTCCGCGGTCGCACGCAGCTGCTTGACCTCATTCTGAAGGCCATCAACCTTTTCTAGCAGCTTACGATAGTCTTCGTTACCGTCCAACGGGACGGAACGCGGTTCAGACTTGAACACCTGGATGGAACGTTGGGATTGTTCCATCTGTTCACGCTTGCGAGCCTCCCAGAAGTCGAGCATAGCTCGCTGTTCGTCCGGGTCATAGTTCACTAATATATTGTGGGGGTCGTGGCTATGTGTAGCGTACATGGACAGCTCGCGCCTCTGCGCGTCCGGATCGAGCTCATCGTCCGGAATGCCGACCGCGCCCCAGTTGCGGGCGTCGACGGTCTTACCCTTGGCCATAGGGTCTGACGGACCTTCTCCGTGAGAGTCAGTGCTATCTGTAGAGGGCTCGCGACGTCTCGCGGCCTGCACGACATTCATACGGTTGTTGATTGACTCCCGCTGCGACGGGGTCAGCGTGCGCTCAGCGACCTCCACGGTCCTACGCTGAGGTGACGACAAATCTATACTACGCCTGATACGAGCCGCGCCCTCCTCCGTGGGCAGCGACCCGGTGCTATGCGTACGGCGACGACGGCCACGGGCCTCGTACCAAGGCCCTTCATCATCGGTGACGTCCTCGACAGTCACCCGATGGCCTACGCCCTCACGACCAGCAGGCACGGCGGCCGCGATCGCTGCGAGGGGAACACCCTCGTGACCAGCAGGCTCGGAAGCCGCGGTCACTGCAGGGGAGTGGACCTCTTGAACGGTCTCGGTCGCGGCTACATGAGCCTGCGAGGGGGCTAAGATGCTAGCCACCGCTGCGTGGTCCGCAACGGTGGAGAGAGGACTAGACGGGGGGGAGGATTGAGCGGACGAACGAACGGGAGACTCACCTTGACCGAGGTCCCCACCAGAGGGAACCTCCACCCGAGGCTTTCTAAGGTTGTAGCGAGAAGACATGTTGATGAAGAGAGAGAGAGAGATGAGAGAGAATTCTTGTCGCCTAGAGGAGTTCCGAGTTGATCAGACTCGGGGGTGCCCAGTAAGACGAAAAGAGAGAAGCTAGTTGTTTTTTGGGGGAGGGGTGTCGAGTAGGTCGAGTAGAGAGACTTTGGCTGTCAAAAATATGAAGCACTCGCAAGTCTGGCGACTTGGTGGTACCTCACGAGAAGCGTTCAGGCAACGAGTTGACAGGGGTAAAGTCGGGGTTGCCAGAAAACTTGGTCGATCATCTCGACCTACAGGACTATATACTCGAATTCAAGCTCCGCTCGAATTCGACTCGTTACAATGAGTGACAGTTGAGTGTGTCCTGCATCCTATCGTGATGGAGTCGCTGAGGTAGGTCTAGTAGCTGTCTATATGCGCAACACAAAGTTGATAATCACCCATGTACGACATGGAATACAGGTTCCAGACATAGGAAGACAGGTGCCTGAACGCCGGCTGTGCACAGGCCTTGTCGCAGCGGCACAGCCCTCAATACGGAAGGAACCACTGGAATCGCCACTATTGCCCCTTGACCAGGTATAAGTAGCTCGAAATCCGCTCCTACGTCACTATAACTCTCTTGTCCCGCCACAACACGCCAAACCATCTAGGTGCGTCCTCATTGTGGACGACGACAGTAACATGTTGGTCACACGAGCCTTCTTCGCTACATCCACAGCCAAGACATGCCATCCTGGCTCAAATCTCTCACTTCAAAAGCCAAGGGAAAAGGCCGCGCCGGCTCTGACTTAGACTATGATGCCCCGCCGCCAGAGTGGCAGGCCGCTCCCGAGCCAGTACACACCGACGGCCTGCTTGCCGACGCGTCCGAGGCGGACTACCAGGCGGCCGAAGTCTTTTGCGAGCGCAACCCGCCCCATCCCTCCCGCCTTCTCTCCTCTGATGCGATCGACCGCATTCGCCGTCTCGGTTGTGGCGCGTGGCAGTTGGAGGAGCCCGCAACGAAGCGCTTCCGAGGGCGCATTGAGCCCAAGAAGAAGGGAGCGGGGACTATCCGGGTTGTGACTGCGGGCGATTGCGAAGACGTGTGTATCTTCAGCGACCTCCCGCTCCTCGCCGGCTTGTACGAAACGCGCGGACGCCCAGGGGTGTACTATGAGATCAAGATTGTACGCATGGATGGAGTCATCGCCGTCGGTCAGTTGCCATACTTTCATTCTCGCTTAGTCGGGTACAGGAATTCATCCTTGACTTCATTCTCGGTTGTATACAGGCCTGGCCGCCCGCCCTTACCCCGAATGGCGGCTGCCGGGTTGGAACCGCTTGAGTGGCGCGCTGCACCTCGATGACTGCCGCAAGTTCTTTGAGGACCCGGACGGCGGGCGTGACTATATCCCAGGCTTTACCGCCGTCTCACCAGGAGATACCGTCGGAGTCGGGTTCACATGGGCCAACGGAGCGATATTCTTTACCCACAACGGGCGGCGATTGCCAGACGCATTCACGGGTACCTTTATGCCGCGCGAGTTCTACGACGTGTATGCTGCCCTCGGGGTGTCGGGCCCTGGAGCTTGTGAGTTTGAGGTGAACTTTGGTGCGGGCTCAGACTTCGAGTGGAAGGAAGGGAATAATTGGAAGGTGGAAGGACATGTGGGCATGTTGTCTAGTGGATCTGGTGGGGCAGACGACGAGCTGCCTTCGTACCAAGATGCGAGGATGGATCAAAGAATTACGTATCAGTGAAGAACATCCTTAGAACAATTCTATGTCTACGCTTACGCTGAATCCTGTTTCACGATCGTGGATAGCTCACTGCCTTTGGTGGGAGTAGACGTGACATGGCAGGGCATTCGTATCACGTGGGTGTGACGTACCGTGCTACGCGACGACGAATTCGTGTTGCTGGCACCGACGTGCTCCTCGACTGCCAAGTCGACCACCATCGACTCGACACCCCGGGGAGCAACTATTACCGTCTGCTCTGCAATCATACTCTGACTCTATCTTTCTCTAATATTCATCACACGCTCGTTTAACTGCCGGTCTAATAGGTCGTCGTTCCGGATTCACTATAACAACGAAAGCTAGAAAGTACGGCAATTTGTGAGTACGTCGCTGAACTACCACGGGTAGCTCGTCTCCTCATTACAGAATTTGATTGTGCTCAGCCAGAAATTGTTTCCTTGCGTATAATCCTAGTCTACTATCAGGTGAGTGTCATCTGCGCGCAATGCGCATCGTCAAACCCCCAACGTCATTGCATACCTTCCTCAATGTATCCGGCCCTCCCCTGTCTTGCGTTTTTTTTTTCTGAAAGACTGAAAAGTACTTCCCAGCTCCCCAAATCAGTTACAATGCATCGAGCTCTGCTTATAAGCGAGATTGCGGATTTAATATGCTTCACGCTGGACGAAACTACCCTCGCTAGACTAGCTAGATCGTGCAGAGCCCTGCAGATTCCTGCCTTGGGCTGTCTTTGGGCCGATCTCGGTAACCTTATACCTTTGGTCAAGTGTTTTCCTGCCGATACGTGGGTAGTCGAGGACAACGAACTCGTGCGTCAATGACCGTTTCAATCAGTTGGTGGCAAACTGACGTTGACGTGTATGCAGATATTTAAACGCCTCCCGAATTCCAGTGAATGGGCAACTTTCCAGAGATATGCGCGATACGTTCGGACCCTCGGCATTCATTCACCGCACGGCCTGACATACACTCGACTGACCCTTGCTTTTGATGTCCTACCTTCGATCTGCGGCGTGAAGCCTCGAGGGCCGCTGCTCCCCACCATCCGCTCTTTCAAGTGGTCCTCTTTAGGTCTTCCCGCACAGCATCTTCCTGCCTTTGCGTATCTGTTAGGCCCGAACGTCAAGGAGATGTTCATAGGGGCATCTGACCTTGGCGAGAACTCGGGTCATATTCTGACCCTCTTCTTTGCAATTTTGGCCGAACGCTCCTCCTCTCTCCGTTACATCGGGTTTTTCAACATGCCCAATCTTGGTGCCAGTGCTGCGGTAGCTTCGCGCGCACTCTCGTTTGCTGTGAGAGCGTACAGGCACCTCCGAGTCTATGACTGCTCCCGCATTGCGCTAGACGAACACGCTGTGAATGCGTTGGCGTTGCTCCCGGCGTTGTCATTCTGTTCACTGCGGCTCCCGGAGGTCACGACTTGGGGCACCGCCAACACAATATCTCACCCGTTCCCTGCCCTTTCTTGTATAGAGATCACTGGCAGTATCGAAGCTTATATCGCGTTCAGTCGGGCCATGACCCTTCCCTTCATTACCCACCTGGTGCTTGCAGTCAGCAGTATCCCGAGCAACTCCGCACTGATTGACTTCTTTCCCTCGATGCGCCGCCAATTGTCTCCAGCCTCGCTCGATTCAATACAGGTCCACCTATCCGATGAGCTCAGTCACCGGTGCACAAGAGCCGCGATCACTGCCAGGGGCGCCATCCTCCGCAATCATCACCTCTTGCCGCTGTCGGACTTTGGCAATCTCAGGTCTTTCGACCTCCGCCTTCCATGTCTCCATGACATCGACGACTCGCTCTTTGCATCCCTCGCGAAGGCATGGCCCAACCTGCGCACATTCGTATTGGGCGACCAACCTCATTGTATCTACTCGTCACCGCGCGCGACGCTCCAAGCCCTCGTGGCTTTCGCCCTCCACTGCCCTCGGCTTGAGGCTCTCGGGCTCCAATTTGACGCTTCCCCGAGCGCAGGCACGGATGGCGCTCTAACTCTCTCGGAGACAGTGCACGAGCAGTTGCGAGTGCGTCCGTCGCGCGTTCAGCTGCTCCACGTTAGTTCTTCCCCGGTCGCCTATTCGGGCACGGAGGAGGTCGCGGCGGCTCTGGCATGCGTATTTCCCGAGCTGCGAATCGTGTGGGCGAGTCTCTCGGACAAGACACGCGAAGGCAAGAAGAGGAAGAAGGCATGGCAGACGGTGGACAGGTTGATACGGGTGATGCATCGGGTACGCATGGATGAGCGGCTGAGGTGTCAGACCCGCATTGTCGCGACGACGGTGCAGACACCAATACCGGTGCCGAGCGACGAGTCCGCTCCGCAGAGACCAACAACTACCCTGAACGGGGGTCGTGCTGCGCCCCACGAGGGAGACATGTTACGCCAGACGCCGGTGAGGGGAGCAGCTCAGGGTGGAGGATGGCAGTCGGACAACGACACCTCGGCAGAGATCGATGACGGCGTCATTGTCTCTACTTCCGTCGTTGTCCATCACGGTCAGTAGGAACACATAGTACTTGGTTCGTTGGGCCCTTAATGGTTGCACTAATTGTTATTGTATCCTTTGCTAATGATTTAGCTCTTTGTGTGGCTCGTGTCGCGGTATACTTATAACGCGTCTGCAGCACTCTCTAGGTTTGACCTCCACCATTTCATCCCTGCCCCCTTATGCATCACGCACTTACAATCGTGGAGCTGTGCTCCCTCATATGTAGCTATCTGCCGGAGCAGGCTCTGGCAGCTTTAGCGAGGACCTGCAAGTCCTTCCACAATCCTGCTGTGCGGGTGCTCTGGGAAGAGCAGAGCACTCTATACCACTTGATTGAGTGCTTACCGCAGGACGCGTGGACCGTTACGGAGGATACAGGAGACCAAGGAAGGGTCTTGGTACGTCCAATGTCTTAGCGAATGCGTTGTGCCACTCGAGACTTACGACAATATACCAAGTAGAGATTGACTCGAACATTGAGGCCGGACGATTGGCACACCTTCCTCAAGTATGCACGTCTCATCAAAGCTGTGTGGAACCATTCGTGGTGTAACCTGCGATGCAGATGCGACTCGCATCCCAGGCTTGACGCAAACGTCCTTGTTTCCATTATCTCTGCGTCGCCCGTCCCTAATATTCTCCCGCACCTCCGAAGCATCGAATGGGGCGTTGTGCAAGCACCACCCGAACAACTGCCGACCTTGGCCTCCTTATTCGGACAATCTTTGCGGTATTGCTGGATTGATCTCTCGGAGTTCAAACTCGTGAAGGAGCGCGCGGGCATTCTGGTCTCCTCTTTCCTCTCCATTCTCCCTGTTAAGTCTCCGGAAATCGAACGCTTCTTTCTCGTCACTGCCATCAGCAGTCCCGTGCCTTTCGATTCCAGTACGAGGCTAGCCATGTCGGACGCTCTCATCGGCTTGAAAAACCTTACGGAGCTCTGTTCGCGGGTCATGCTCACGTCTGACGGAGTCCGTGCCCTGTCCGCTCTCCCGAAGCTTCGCAGTTGCAACGTGCGACTCCCCGATATTGTGGACTGGGGCTCTTTCAATGTTGGAACACCTCTCTTCCCGGCGTTAGAGGCGCTCATCATTGCGGCACCGCTGCACGTCTACGAGGCGTTCGCTCGCGCAGTGAATCGCCTGCCCCTCTTATCAGACCTTGCCATCCTCACAATCGGGCCTCCTCATCCCGAAGCCATTCACAACCTATTCGGGACGATACGCCGGGTTCACGTCCCGACGAAGCTCGTCAAACTCGTGGTGCAACCCTACGACCAGTCTCAACCATTCGTCGACGGTCGAACAGCTTTGGAGAACAACGTCGTCATACGATCGGAGCACTTCCGACCGATGCTCGACTTCACGTGCATCAGTGAGTTTGTCTTCGACTCCCCGATGGTCTACGCCCTCGACGACATCCTCCTGTTCCTCATGGCTGCAGCGTGGCCGTCGCTTCAGTCGCTCACGCTAGGAGCAGCGCCGTACTGCTACCCTCCTAGCACAACGATGCTCCCAGGGGCAACATTACGCGGTCTCGCGGGCTTCGCGATGCGCTGTCCACGCTTGACGACGTTGAGGCTGCACCTCGACACGTCACTCGGGGACGAGTCCGCGAGCGCGGTTCTGCATCATGTCGGGCTGTGGCGGCGTAGTCGAGACCGCGATGCGCGGCCAGTCCTGGGAACGCTCTTCCTCGGGCAGTCCTCCCTTCGGGCGCAGCCAGAGGACGTCGCGCTTCTCTTGTCGTTCTACTTCCCGGAGCTGTCCAGCGTCAAGTATCTGAACGTGACGGGGCGGCAGGATGTTGTCTTGCGAGATACGCAGGGGTGGGAGGTTGTGAACGGTTTCTTGTCGGCGTTTCGGAGGGTGCGGCGGGACGAGCAGCGCTGGGCGCGCCAGGAGCCCCAGGCCGAGTCTGACGAGGATTCAGACTCTGAAGAGGAGGATGCAGCGGAAGATGGTGACGGTGACGGTGGGGAAATTGCAGGAGAAGTATGAGGTATCATGTATAGTGCCGTGTACATGGATTATTAGGAATGGTCATGATGTTGACTCTTAGGCTGACATGTCGGGCTTCGTTTTGTCTGTTTGATACGGGATCTACATTCCCGACACTGGCCGGACGAAGTGTTCTATGACCGTGCCGAGTCGGACATCGAGCTCAAGTATTCACTGCACTCCGAGTACTCGACAATCTCATCCAAGTCCTAAGCGTCGTCGAACCGCCACTTGTGCTTCTCCCAAACCCCTTCATTCCTACCGCTATCATCACCACCGCCTGCCCCAGGTGGTGGACATGATAGGGAACCAGCTCAGCTTAGTCCACATCCAGGTCGATACCTACACCTTGTCCGACACCTTACAAGGATTGTTACCAGTGCTTGCCGCTAAGCCGCTTCTCAACCATCGCATTACTCTGGCCCCTCCAACACCGGATACACTCCCATACTTCCTGTCGTCTTCAAGCTCACTTACGCACCTTCAAAGTCCTGATGTCGCGCTAGACCCTGATCTCGTCACAGTCCTTGCCGGGCTCTCTGGGTTACAGCAACTTCGCCCTCTCCTCGATCTTCGCCTGGAGAAGCCGTGCGCTTCGATCCGGTATTGTCGTACGACGACCTCCTTCTAGACATGGTGAAGATGTGGACTCACCTGAGAGTTCTCCACGTCACTACTGAGATCAATACAATACGCATTGCACTTCGCATCGTCGCTTCGCCCATATTGCGGCGCACGCTCCGAAGCTTGTCGATCTTGCCTTCACCTTCAACGCGGCCATCGTACTGTACAGAGTGTTCGACGACGACGGCGCATCTTGAGTACCCCCAGAGACTCTGTATGGTGACCCGGCGGGGCGTTCAAGTAGATCGCGCCTGCAAAGTCCAGACGTCGGGATGTCACTGATTGCAGAGGTCCGACCCACCACGCTCTTCCTGGAGCTGCGAACCATATCGTACGCGGTGGAGAATAAGAATACAGGTAGATGGCAATTGGTGGAGAGTTGGCTTCCTATCCTCGCGCAGGTACGCGAAGATGAGCGACGTAGAATTCATACCGAGTCCGAGCACGGAGGGTCACTAGAGAACGAATCGGAGAGCAAGATGTCCGAAACCAGTGTAGCGAGTGCTGACTGGTTGCGAGAATGAGATGCTAAAATGCGGAACCGCAAAATTGTCCAGAAAGAGGCCTTGATTGCGTGAGGATGTTCCAGTTCTAGAGAGCGAGTGTATCGAGAAAATACGAACAAGTTGCAGATTTGGACGTTGAATCAAACTGGAGATATCGTACCTATTAGACGACATATGTCTATAAGTCGGGTCCAGCAGTGAGTACGACCTACTCTTTCTTGCAAGTGGCGTCGTACCTGGATCCAGAGTACTTACGAGTCGTGGACAGAAACGAAGTGGCGTTCGATAACGAGCGCTACGGTGGCACCCCGGGCCGTGCGGCCGTGCGATCGCCCAAATCGGAACTGTGACGCGCCGCTCCCACATCCGCAACCATCTTACACGTCTCCTCACGACTGCTACCACCATCTTCACGTCGGGGTTCACAATGGATGCTTTGACGATACACGACCTCATCGCAGGCAGCATCTGCGGAGCTCATCGTCGGTGAGTCGCTGGACACCATCAGAACCTGCGCGCAGACCGCCCCCAGTTCGGTCTCCTCATGTCTCCTCTTCCGATGACTGCTTACATTCCTTGCCGAGGGAATGTTTGTGAGTCTGCGTGACTCGTGGCGTGCACAAAGTGGGGTGTTCAGCAGGTGAGCGCCGTATAGGGATGGCCCGATGGACCGCCGAGGGTTCTCCTCATTCAGACGTTGCGGAGAGAGGGCATTTCGCGCTCTTCAAAGGTATGTGCTCGTGTTCTTGAGTGAGCGCAAGTCGGGCATGACTATATCCTATAGGTAAGGCTAGCCCTCTTGTCGGTACTGCCAGCGTGGATCCCCCTCCTGTTCGCGTGTCATCTCCCCCTTTCCCCGACTCTCAAAGCGATTATGACTGCAGGCATTATGGCCGGAGCTACAAGCGCCATCCTTGCGAGTCCGGGTATGTCACATTGCAACCTGGGTGACAGTTGCAAGAGAAATTCCCGCATACACAGGGTACGCTCGCATATACGCACCCGCGTATGTGAGTCTGACCCTCTCTATTTTTGAACGGGTACTGAGTGCTGGGCTATGCAATCAATCACCGTACACTCACTCTGTCATAGCATTCGAGTTCTCAAGGAGCAAGAAGTACGATCAACAGATTCCCGTATGGGCGTTGCCAGCTAGCAGGTCGACGGGCGCGGTACGTAACTCCATGTCCCTCATGAGATTTATCCCTCTCGTCCTTCAGTATTGCGAAGGTGAGTCTCGGTCACCTTCTGCCCTGCATGTAGCTCGGAAGCTCAGGCCTGCCCTCATAGTGTCCCGGCTGTGGGCGTGACATTTGCAGCGTTCGAGCTCACCGGAGGCAAGTAATTCAATTTTCGTTGCCTTCGCCCTCGGGCACACGCTTATAACCTTTTACTTGCAGAGTATCTGAGAGAGTACACTGGCGTTTGAGTGTTATAGTATCCAATCGAGCTTTATCTTCCCTCCTAGCCTGTGCTGAAACGCGTGCGCCTCACGAACATGACCGCCGGGTGCAGACGCGATATTGGCCGGAGCAGTTGGAAAGTGAGAATAGAGAGTTGTGTAGATGACCGTCAGTATGCATGGCCTCAATTCGGTTACCGTCCTCGAATGAATAAGTAGTATGTGCTCTCGCCGATTCCTAGCCCGCCTACCAACCAGATCTAAACACTCCTGAAGCGGACCGCGCCCTCCAGCGCGGTCCTTGTAGACGGCCGAACGCACCGTGGACGCTATCGGACCCGACTTCTGTGGTGAACCGACGGGACAATGACCATACGATACCTCAAGAACCCCTCGCAATGAACACTCGCCGTCCCGACTTGCACGGCAGTACTCTTGTACTCATCGCCCTACGGGAGTCTACCTACCGGCACGAGGCCTCAGAACGTTCGCATTCCACGCCTCCCCCGCGACATCGTACGTTGCATCTTTCTATCTCTCCCCAACACCCATACTGACTTCCAGGGGACTTCTCGTTCATCCCTTCGAATGGTAATCGTGTCTCTGGAGAGATCTTAACGCTCGGATCAGGGCGATCGTCACGAAGCTGACTTATGAGGAGTAATTTGTTGGACACTGGATGATGTGCCCTCTCGGAGATGGTTCACTGCACTGGGCTTATCTATGCGTGGACGAGGACTTGAGTGCTGATTACTGCTGATGAACTGATTTTCTAGGCTGCCCTTGTCCATGGTTGCTTGCCCACCATGTTCTTCCCTCTCCGTCGTCTCGGAGGAGCTGGTGCCCCAAACGGCGCAATGTGACTTGGGTGCAAGGGTGACTTGTCCTGTTCGGGACTGGTTTGGCGTGCGCCCTTCACAATCAGGCTGGCCGTCACATACCCCAGATCGGATCGCGATGTCAGCCCGCGCGCGGCCAGAGTCCACCTTGCGCTCCTCGCACTCTCTTTCCTTCCTTCAACCATCTCCTCCGCGCCCCTACGGCCCAAACGTCTCACAGTCAACACTCTTCTACCACAACACTCGTCTACACACCATGCACACCCACAGCAAGCTCGAAGTTCCCCCTGGCGCGCCCATGCCCGAGCGGGCGCGCCCGGCTGCTAATCGCCACACCGCGAAGCCGCCGCACACACCTGCGCGTGTGGAGGAGGCCAGGCTTCCGCTCTCGCGCGTCGACACCAACGCCCCAAGCAAACCGAAGGGCAAGGATCTCCGCCGCGCCGTCCTCACGGACCCTTCTCGTGTCGGCAAGCCTCCGCGCAAGAAGGCTGCTCTCCCCCGCCGCCACGGAGGTCAAGAGCAGGTCGTCGACAACTTCAGTCTGCCCCGAGCACTTACGGGCAGACGCAAGGCCGACGCTCTTGACGATGATGACGAGGAGGAAGAAGAGACGAAGGTGCAGCCTCACCTCAGAGCGCCTGACATCGTGCCTTGGTCACCGAAGGCGAAGACAAAGACGAAGAGATTGAAGGTTGATGACGAGGCGCATGCCGACGTATGTCCTCACGTAGTTCGTTGTTACTCAATGCTCAGCGCGAGCTTCAGGTTCGCCAGGGCGTGGCCAAGTTGAACCTCAACAGCCCCGTCAAGCCCAGGAGACGGGTTCATCGCGAATCCAAGGTCGCCAAGGTATGTATCCATCTACCATCTTCGACTACGCGTAGAAGTTCATCCCGCCCCGCCTCCCAGGAGTACAAGGAGTTCAAGAAGCGCATGTCGAAGATCCCCATTGCCCCTCAGCCTGACATAGCCTATGCATTCCCCGATATTGTCCCCACTGCTCCCGTGCAGCAAGTCGCGACCTCGTCAGCAGCGCCTATGCAGTCAGGTTCCGCTCCGGCGCGCCCTCGTACCAAGCAAAGCAAGGAGCAGCTTATTCCCCGCTGCATACTCCCCGCTACCAAGATCAAGGGTCTCTTCAAACCCAACACCGCCGGTCGTATTCTCCTCAATGTAGGACCGCAGCGTCGGGGCTGGAAGACCGCTCGTCACGGCGGAGACCCGTACCTACAGAGTTTCGAGACCGCTCGTTCAAAGTCGCTCAGGTCAGCTCCACGCGAGCACCACTTGGCCATTCCACGCACCTTCAGCGAACGTTTCGAGGCGGTTACTGGGATGGCGAACTCTCTCGTCGAGGCTGGTCATCGGAGGTTACGGCATGGCCTTCCTGCAGAGATTTTCGAGGTGAGCCTGGACTGAATGTTCTGTGTGCTCCGCAAGCTGACACGGAAATAGGCGGCCGGCCTTGACGTTCCCATCGAGGTTGAGGATGAGGTGAGTATCTCGCCGTATCAACACCAAGTCAGAAGTTAGCTGACATTCTGACTCTTCCGACTAGGACGACGACATGAACTACTTCACCCCTTCCTCTTCGATGCACACCATCAGTATGGCTGGCTCAGACTCGTCGGTCGCTAGCTTGATGAGCTGGAGGGAAGCCACTCCTGAGGCAGTCGAGGTCGCCTTGGAGCGCCTTGGGTGCGTGGCCCAGTATGATGGGCGTATTCCTCACTTCGAAGAAGAGGAGGCTGTTGCTCCCGAGCTTAGCATGGCGGACGAGGAGGAGGAGGTATGGTACGACGCCTCCGACGTCGGGTTCTCTGCCCCCCCTCAGGTCCAGCAACCCGCTCAACTCCAACAACTCGTTCAAGTCCACCCTCAACCCGCCCAAGTCCAGCTGCATCATGCTGAAATCGAGCACCAGTCTTCCATCCCCCTTCCCACGACCGAACAGGCACACCTTGCAGTCGAAGCCGACAACCTCCTGGCCGAGCTCAGCGTTCAGCTCGCAGCCGCTGGTGCAGTCCCCGCGACCCCCACCCGTCCTCGTGTCCCTGCCGCCCTCCTCCCTGTTCCTCCGTGCCCCATTAAGATGACGCAGAGGCTCTACGAGGACATCTTGGCTGTCAACGGCGCGGTCGTTCAGCGGGATGACACCGAGGCCGCGGATGAGAACCCCTTCATCGTGCAGCCTGTCATCGCCACCGCTGGGCCCTCCACACATGGGCAGCAGGATCTCTTTGGAGTTTCTGACGACGAGGAGGACGATGAGGATGATGAGGAAGCGGATGAAGAGGACGAGGACGAAGAGGAAGAAGAGTTCTTCGATGCGATCGGCAACGGCGAAGGTATCGCCCACTTGAAGTACTCCGCTGTCCCCGGCCCATCGTCGCGCCCCCAGCAGTGAACGACTCCTTCTAGCTTCCAGAACGATGACTTGCAAGATCTTTTCCAGACGATATAGGCCTCAGCTGCGCATCTTACCACCATCTCAACGATCGGCCGCTCCATTTGCATACATTTCCGATTCGCTTGCGATATATAATCATTCAAGAAAGCACCTAAACACCTCAAGATCTAGGAATCTCGCCGAACATATTCATTGCACTATCTATAATAATCTACTACCCCAATTCCTTACTCCACTAATGCCGCACTCTCGTCCACAACTCATGATATTCCGACATCTACCCTCTTGCCCTCCCCCCTTTCTCCGCATATATCCCCTTCCTCTCCGTTGGCGTTGAAGCACACGTGTCGTTCGACCCCAACCCACCGCACAGTCTATTCTCCCACATCCGGGGAGCCGTCCTCCTCCCCGGCGACGAAGCTTGGCTACTTCAAGACTTCGACCTTCATCAGCAGCGACGAGCGCGCTCAACCTTTGCTCGCCATCGCCTCTTTGGTCCTCTTCGACTTCAAGATGAGGTCCTATCCACTATCGCCCACCTCTCGGCAACTCAAGCTTGCCCATCATAGCAGGCTCCTCGAATCCATCCCCTGTCTGCTTCGTCCACTCAACCTGGCGCGCAAGTACATCCGCTGCGCTATAAACCAGTTCGATATCTGCTGGTTTCCTCCTTCGATTCGCCTGCGCTCAAGGCTTGTCGTCTGCCCTCACTGGCAGCCCCCGGAGTCGCTGCGACCACCTCCAGTCACCCAACTCTCTTCGACTCGTCGCGGTCGCTTCGGATCTGACACCTCGACGGCGACCTCGACCTCCTCACACTCTACATCGTGCTCAACGCAAGCGACCATCGCCCCGAGCATCGATCTCTTGATTCGCTCCCTACTCCGATAATTTGGAGCCACGGAAACTGTCATCGAGTACTCCCCGCATCTGCTAACTTCGTCAAGTGGTGCATGAAGACCTCGACTATGCGCAGTTTCTTTCCAACCTATATCGACTCTCAATGTCTTCATACGTTGCCGAATCGCCTACCGCATCCGCTCAACAAGGATCGGTCACTTGCGGCGACGTAGCCTTGGTGAGTCCTCTTATGGACACTCCCCTCGAATCGCAGATTCAACTGAAGGTGATCCCCTGTTTTGTGTAGTCAGTCATCATGTGTGTCGGTTCGCTCACCGTATCCAGTCAAGAAGGATCGGCCGCATTCGACAACGTGACCTATGGTGAGCCTTCTTCCTGTTCGTAGAGTCGGCGGTCGACCAACGAGATCGTTTTCTCCAGCTTCTCACACCTCACGCACACCAACCCATCTCAATGGACCGGACTGACCATTGTCGACGGAATCGATTGCGGCGCTCGTGCGCTCGTGAGATCGCTCGACTTTGGTCTTTGTGTGCGTGTATACTTGGAAGTGGCCGCTGGTCTTGGTACATGATTGGCTCCAGGTGCCCTCAGGCACGGACGACACATTAACCTATCTCAGTGGATCGGACTGACTTTGTTGTTGATCGCAACATGGTCTTTATATGTATGTCTGTACGCGGCAGTGGAAGGTTTTTACTGAAGACGATGAATACGAAACTTTGGCTCAATCTTGCCGTATGCTTCGAAAGACAACATTGACCCCAAAGGTGACATGAGAATTTTTTTCTACACGCCAGTCGCAGACGTATCGAACTTGGAGAACGGGTTCCTCTCGTCTTCCAGCTTGAGAACGGCGCGCAGATAAGCATGGTCGTTCGCCGTGTCCGCCTCTACGTCTTCGTCCCCACCCACTCGCGCCTTATTGTGCTCATGCACCATGTACGCCGACACTGCGCACGCGACGAACGCCTTCTCGCGGCTCCAGCCTCCGGCATCGCTCGCCGGATCCCAGACGAGCGCAGACAGAGGGAGGGAGCCGTCCTCGACAGCGCTGACGAGCACCCGCACGTACTCGTAGTCGTTCTCGTCCCAGTCCGGAACAGGCACGGGCTCGCGGACAACGGACGCGAGCGCGTTGTATACGAAGCGGGTAGCGCGGTCGGTGTGCATAGACTGCGCTCTGAGCGGGGTAGCAGCCTCAAAGGCCGTCTCCTCTGCGGAGGCCTCGCGCAATTGATCGTAGCGGACGGCTTTGGTATTTAGCACACGGAGGTGGCTGATGTACGTGTCGAGCGTCATCGTCTCGGCGGGGGCGATGAGCCAGTTCGTTCCGTGGTCGTTGATCGTCTGGAGGCCAGCGACGAGTGGTGTAGCGCGCTTGAGGACCCAGGTATTGTTGGCGGCCCAGGCAGCGTTCCTCGAAGAGAAGCTGGAGATGCCACCACTATCTGTGGGCGACCTCAGTTTCTCTTAAGGACCATGTGTGTCAGGAGACTTACTAGGTCCGACCTGACCGTCGACCACGATGACGTCGATACCCTCGCGCACATTGTCGTAACGGGGGGAAGTAGTGTTGCCTGCACGGTAGAGGTCTGGGTGCGACATTGATGCAAGAGCGATCGATAGACGTCCCATGCGGTATAAGGAGCAGTATATATATCCAGAGTGCCGTAGATAAGAGCCCTGAACGGACTGACGGTGCATTTGGTCACTCTTTGGTCGGGCCTCAGGCCTCAGGTGGAGTGTCCGGAGAGTGCGGCTGGTAAGTATTGAATAGTGAGTTCACTTGCACATTGAGCGCATCGTGGAGGCCCACCCTTCTGTGCCTCTGCGCTGCAGTGCGGGTGTACGTCCTCAACCGGAAAACTGTATGCACCGATGTCGACCTCGAGGGGGCTTTGCTCCCCGTCACTGGGAGGCTCTACAATCGGACAGAAAAGGCCCATGTTTGTTGAACCTCTGATTAGTACTATGGGTCGAGGTGATACATTGTCAAAGCTCATAGGGGGCCGCCGGTCATGAATGGAAGACACATTTTGAGCTGTTCCCGTGTTAACTGGAGTCCACAAGTGGATAGTGTCAGGGACCGGAGCAAATGTGACCGAGTATGTTGTGCAGCAGTCAGGAGGTCGATGAGTGACATGATACTAGAATCTGTCCGAAGGATGACAGGTTGTCTGAAGAACAGCGCTGCGCCTTCGTGGTTGAGAGGACAGTTGGTCTTCATGACGGCCAATAGAGTACCCTGGTCGCAGAACGAGAGGACGAGACTGAGGACGTCATAGTTCAGTATCGACGCCATATCGGTCGACGGTGGCTCTCCGCAAGCAGTCTCAAATGAACAGAATCAGAGCCTAGTATACATTCGGAAAGACTCACTGGCGCTTGGCTGGCCATGGACGTGTAATCCGGATAGTGCCGATAGTACTCACGCCATACCAATAGTATACTCCTCAACGTGACTTGCAATGCCTGCAGTTCCATCACTCAAAGTGATGTCCTCGCTCTCATTCGTGCTTTGCCAACACTATGTAGACAGGCAGTCACCTCATGACTACCCAAGCAATCGCACTCATTGAGGCGTACGTCCAATCAATAAGCAAACGACAGTATCCCGCGACACTTCTACGCACTTAATATCAGATACGTGAGTACAATTGCAATGCCTTGAATACCTGATCGACGATCCAACATACGCAGAACCCTCCGAGAAGCCGTGACGACTCGGATATTTCCCGTTCGATCCGTGTGTAAGGAGTCATGCACGTCGGTCTAAAGTCTCCATGCTCACGGCTAGCAGTTGTGGCCGGCCACAATCAGCGGGCCTTTTGCCTTCGCGCAGCAACTCCTCCCGAAGTCTTCCCTTCCCTGCGCTAGGCAGTCGGGATACGGTCCCATCCTCCGTGGAGAACCATGAGTAAGAGCTGTCTCAAGAGGACAAGCGGATAACGGGTGCGGGAACCATCATGGCTTAGTCTATCCCGTGTAGGACGCTCGGGACCACCGGCATGGGTACGATCTGCGCAAAGCCTAATATCGCCGGTCGCGACTGACGAAGAGACCACCGCGAGCAGTTCCCGATGTCTCAATGTTGCGAACGACCAGAGGCGCGTACGTTATAGCGGCATAGGGTTGCGGACGACCTGCGGGATTCGCTCGCAGGACGGACCGAGCCCCGACGCGATAAGCAGCAGGCGGCGCGTGTATCGAGGCACGCAGGCTGCTTGACGGGCAGGAAAGTTTTCAAAAACACCCAGTCGGCCATTCCAGGCTATTCCCAGCGCAAAGAAAGTCGAGAAGCCGTCGTCGGACGCGGCGCGCGGCGCGACCTGAGGGGTCTGCCCGGACGCCCGGACGTGCTGGTAGTGCAAACGATTGGCTCGCCTGTCGGTGCGACGAACGGTTGAGCCAATGTCGCTCACTGACGCTCAGTGAAGAGCAGGAAGGATGGCATTGCGCATGTCGCTTACCGCCCGACTTGCGTAAGAGCGTGATGCACTGCACACACATCGGCGCGCCTGCTATCTGGAGCTGGCTTCCCTTCGTCCGATCGGACGTCGCGGTCGCGCATTCCTCCTCTACGCGTGCGGTTCGTTTCAGCTTCGGAGTTGCTAGCAGTCAGTACGTAGTAAACTCCTGCATCCTGTCAGCCTCCTGGACGACCTGCCGCTAACGCACCAATCACAATTCGGATCCTCCATCACCACGTTTGTTTCCTGGTCCGTGGCCAACGTTCGCGCAAGGCCCATTCCCAAACAGTGACCAAGCGGCTTTCTGGATGTCTCCGAGGTCAACGTCTGAGCATGATGCTCCCTCGTCGATCCGCGCTTTCCGGAGCCCGCACCCGAAGTCGCGACGGAGCAAGTCTTGTTCGAGACGTCGGACACGCTCTTGCGCGGACGTGCTCGTCCTGCGACGATGCCGTCACAGACCGCCACGATCCTTCCGGGTAGCGCATACTCCCCGCCTCGCATTCCCATTGGTGAGCTGCCGGATACGGTGGGTTCGCGCGCGCATGGGGAACCCGAGGTGCGAATCCGCTGCACGAGCCCACTGTGAGCCAATCATACGGTCGGACGCTTTCCTAGGCACTCACTCTGCAACTTTGACCGTTCATACGAGGCCAATAGGAGTGGGAATCTGAGCGTTCTTTATGAGCTGCGTCAATTGGGTGACGGATTTACGTTACAGTGACGGTCGCCGGCCCGATGACAGCTCGTCAAGAGCGGGCTCGAAATCATATCCGCGGAATGAGAGGACTGTAGGAGAAACGTCGGTCAGTCAGCGAGCTGTCAACATCAATAACCCTTGGTGAGATTGCGCGGGCTAAGAGAGCCCAACAGGTCCCAGGAGAGTCGGCCACCGGGGCTCGTGCCGTATACAGGGCCGCGCGCACCATGGGACGACAGGATCCGTGGCGTTTCCGACTACGGCATGGGCATTGCCCTCTCAGAATAGCCCAACTGTCCCTCGGGAGGGCTCGGGCAGGTAGGTGCTGTGCTTGACATGTACGACAGATATGACGGCGAGTGGGCCTCTCGGCCTGTGATATCGCAGGTCTGAAAGCATACGAAGTCGACGAGATCCCACAAGCGAAGGTGTGCCATGACGCCATAGAGCCCCATTCAAGCTCAAGGTTACCTTTCCGCCCACGGCCGCTATGGCCAATGGTACCTGTTGACATGCTTTCCGAATGGCCACGGATATGTTCTGGAGGGAACATTCAGGTGCTCAAGTCCTCGCGCCGCGCAACTCACTCGGTCACTGATCAAATTCAAAGCGCAGGTGGCATTCCGGTCCAGGACCCGTTCATCATAACGGTCCACGCCCGACGTCGCCGGCCTCCGACCCTCACCTCTCCGTCCAACGATGATGACCGGAGACAGAGCGAATGAGAAACGGCATCGAGACAGCGCCGCGCGCGATTCGACCCATAGCCCGAGCAGTCCCACGCGTCTACACATACCGGATCCTCTCTCCCATAGGCCAGCAGCGAGCTGCCTTACAACCACGCTGCGAGACAATCGCGCGCACGAGCGAGCTCGAGAACGACCGGTGGCGTCGGCGACTTGATCCCAGCCTGCTCTCTGCTGCGTGCCGACAGGGTCCCAGGTCACCCGGCGTGCAGAGACAGCAAGCGACATACTTGGGGATCTCCTTGGTGTTATCCACAGCATGAAGGGCCCGGGCGCGCGAAAGGAGCTCGTTCACGTACATGCGAGACTCGTCCACCACCTCTCCTCCACGCATAATCCGTTCAGCCCCCCGTGCGGTCTCATGGCGACGCAACGCCAGTCCGCCAGAGAAGTTGGGTAGAGCGCCACCGGCGAGCACGTCCTGGGCTGGTGCAGCCTGCGACCGCTCCAGAGCTGATTGACTGTCGACTGTCCAGACATACGCAGGGTCCTTCAGCAGGATATACGCAGGAAGCATGCGGTGCTGTCACTCGGCAAGGAACAAACTTACCAGAGACATTCAGCGCGGGCCTTGGGAAGGCCTGCGGCCCGCCGCGCGCAGACAAACCCAACGCTCCGTCTCTCGCGAGGTACGATCACGTAGCGTACGTACGGCATGCCAGAAGGACTTGGCCTCTAATGAACGCAACACTGTTGTGCGCAGCCTACAGCTGTCTTGCAGCAGGGCGGTACGGAAGCTCGCATGCATGCTCTACGGGCCCCGGGCTGCCGGGCATCATCCCAAGCCTTCAAAGTCTACGCCCATCGCCGGACACAGCGCGCGCGCGCGCCCGAGTGCGTCCCACCTGGAAGCCGGGGTAAGTACCTTTCGAACCACCTTTCGAGGCCCAACGGATCAGAGGATAAGTCTTACCAGTGATGAGCGCAGACTCTCTCGGACGCCGTTTGAGACCCACATCGCGAAGCCACCCCCGGCGTCCACACACACACACGATCCATCGAACCCAGGGATGCCCCCTCCCTTCTTCCGCCGCCGCCGGGGACTCAGAACACCACGCCCACGCCTGCCTGCCCCGCATTCCGTCGACTGTCGACTGTGGTCGAACGAAGCTGGTGACAGTATTGCTTCCTTGCCCCCGGAGCCGCTGGTCACTGGGACCCCCATACGAGGGTGCAACCGCAGTTGTATGCCAAACCCGCCCATCTCCAGGAACCGTCTTTGGCCCCGCGCGGAGAATGTCTTGAGTATGTGGCCAGCGCCGGATACAGCGGACCTTGGGAGCCATTCGTGCCTATGCGCCAAAGCCTACCACCCGGAGCCTGAGGGGGTGCGTCTACGCGAGCAAATGCTTCTCCCTGTTCCGCGCCCGAGTCGAGGGCGAGGGCCTGCAGCCTTCTCTTCTCCTCGGTGCGGAAGTTGCGTGGCTCGACGTGCTGCTTGCTGCTTCTCCAGAGCGCAGGGCCGCCAACCCAGCCCCGCAGAAGGCAGGGCCTCGTAACACCGGAAGGTCCGCATGGCGACAGCAGCAAGCAGGACTGGGTAATCCGTGGACAGGACCTCCAAGTGAACTCTAGATAGACATGTCAGCGAAGCCCGGCCCACAACCGACGGCAGGAAGCAGAGCGGGCCATCCAAGCATAGAGACCCCAGCTCTCGACTATGTAGCGTTTGGTATCCGCCCTCGGCCTCGGCCTCGTCCCCATAGTCGGCGCGCTCCCGACACGCATGCACGTTCTCCAGAGCACTCAATATTCACGCAAGCGGGCCCTACGACTCGCCGGATACGCGCGACGTGCCGTCCATGTTCAAGCTCAAGTTGACAGTGCGATACGCGGTATGCCATGCTGGCAGGAACGATGTACCAGAGCACTCTGGATCCGGATACTCTGGACATCTGGGGAACAAGGGGGGCCAGGGGGCGAGGGAAGGGGAAAGAAATAAGCTCCATCTCGGGCTCCCCGCCACAAGATTCCCGCCCGAGATGCCACAGACGCGGGGAAACGACCACACTTCCCCCGCCCGAAACCATGCAAGTGAGCAAGCTGTACGCTGTGCGTTGCGGGGTTCTGGATTCGGGATGTAGGACGTGGACCGACCACTCGTGCAGCGTTCTTCCCGTCTTGCGAAATGGCTCTACTAATGGGTATGCGATAGGTGCTGTCGTGCGCGGCTTCTCTGCGAGTCGCGGTCGGACGATCTTGCTCGAGTTTTCTCAAACACCGGGTTCTGTCCATGCCAGAGGTCGGAGAGCTCGAGCTAACCAAGAACGGCGGTCGTACGCCGAGTAGCGACTCGTCAAAGCGCAGCCGTTTCCCGTACGTCACCCATCCGTCGCTCGCCGAGTTCGCTATCTCGTGGCAACGCGCGACTCGAAGAGCCCGCGGAGTCCGACCGGGCCCTGTGCGACCCAAAGGGGGGGGGGAGATGATGAACCGTGACATGACCGCCTGAGGTCCGGTGACTTGCGACCTGGTGAGGAGGTGACAGCTAGCGGCAGGGGTGGCAAGAGGGCATGGCGACAAGGCGACCACAGCACATTGAATGCGGCTGTAGACCGAGCGTTGATTCTAAGATTAGCCAATCTGTCAGCGGATGCCGGAGGAGGGGGGGGGGGAGAGAAAGGCACTCAACTACAGCAGCTGGATCCCTCGCGCGGGCTAGTATAGGCTATAGCTGGACGACGGATTGGTCAATCTGGGGAGTCTCATGATGGACGGACGACGCGGAATGTGGGGTGTACGCCACTGCCTACCTGATGATGAACGCAAGTGCACCCGAGATGGCACGCCCACGTCTCAATCTAACGTCGATGGTTGACATCGGACGTGTCGAGACGTTGGTTATGGTGAGGCGACGTGCACGGAGATCTGATCCAAACTTTGGTGACGTTGGTCAATGATGGATGTTATGCGGTGGCCCGCGAGACAGGCTGCCAGTGTGGGGTACCTACCAGACCCCGTGGAGGATGCGATGCACTAGGGGTCGTCCGTCAGTTGGCAGTTACAGCGGGAGAAGATGGTTGCAGTCAAGGCGAACGTACAGAACCGCCCCAAAGCGTCATGCGCGATCTGGAGCCTGGACCGGATCGTCGCATGGCGTTGACTATCCAATCCAGCCCATGCCACCCCTCCCATCTCCTCCCTTGCGCCAATGCGACTCTACAGTATGGCCGAGCCCGAAGCGGACGATGCCCAGAGAACACACAGCACCCCACCGGAGCGCCCACTGTCTTCAACCCCGTCCGCGAGCCCAGACCTGTCTATCCTATGCCATCTGGTCAGTACCCCGCATCCAGATATAGAAAGCGGATTGCCACACGACTTGCCTCATTCGCCTCCCTCCTCTCGCACGCTACGCTCCAGCCAGGGCGCACGAGTCCAATGTAACTCTCCAGGGTGGCAGGATCCGGGCGTGCCGCGTTACCGCCCGCGACGAACGCTCCACATGGGTATGCCTCGGCCACCGGCGACTGGCTGCTACCCCGCACTTCTTCAAGTTGACGCGCGCTACAGACGAACCGCTCGAGGGAACCGAGGACTGTCTCCACAACAGCGTTTGGGGCTGCCGAGTCTCCAGTGTGCGCAGTATCGTGTGGTAAGCTTAGCGTGTTGAGCAGCGAGCGTAGATTGACAGACTTGCAGATCCCTGCGCTCGAGACGAGTCGCTGCCGATGAGACGATAGAGGTGGAAGCGAGGAGAGGGCCTCACAAGGTCCCCTCCGCCGCCCGTGCCTAGCCACAGGCCGGATGAATGAATACACTGTACAGTACCAGTCGAGCGCACCCCAGGACGTCCTGAGTCTAGACAGACTGCAGATGACAGGACGTACTCACGGGGAGGGAAGCATCGCGACACAACGCACACGGATGGGCTGCGAGAGGATGTCCCTGAGAGGGACCGCCCGGGGGGCTGGAAAGGTCAGGAAAGAGCAAACGAACGACTGCCGTGCGCGTTCGTGTGGGCAGCATACCGCTGTGGGCACGTCCGATCGCACGTCCGGAAGGAGGATACCAGTCACGCGAGGCGTCGACGCCTTCTCGCTGGGCCAGACCTACGTGCGTCGCGCGCATCGATGACACGATGCGATGTGCGACGGGGGGACCTCACCTCAGATCTTGACAAGTGGCCAGACGAGACTCCACGGCGGATGGGATGCCGAACGGGGTGAGACGACGATGGGACGATGGGACGAGCAGGCACGTCAATTTGACGACGGAGAAGGGACATGAGGGAAGGTCTGCAGACCTGCACCTGACGTGCTTGCGCCTACGGTTCGTGCATACAGATGAGACGTCCCCAATAGCGTGCAGGGCGTGTATACGAGTGCCGAGACCGGTGACGATCCATTCCCCGTTGGCATCTTCGGTTCTCGTATGTGAGCTACGCGGAGTATCTGTGGGGCAACCACCGTTGGGGATGCAAGGCGACGGGCGAGGTGAGGAACTGCTCTGCCGAAGTTCAAGGATGTGAACCTTCTGTGGTCACGAGGGGGGGCTTGCCGTAGGCGTTTGTGCCGGAAAAGGCAACGAGACGACTGGACGGGGCGCTGCGGACAAGCAGCGCTGTGGCCATGACCAAGTATGTGAATATGTAGTCGTGCAGCGTGCGAGGAGAGACGGAACGCCCATGGGTTTGGCAGACGCGTGAGGCCAAAGGCTAGGAGATTCGATAGTACTCATGAGAACACTCGTCTTCCTTAGCTCGAGGGTTGCTTCCCTTGGACGTTCAGTAGAAACAGGGCAGCCAGAGAGAGAAGCCATCATAGAGTTGCGGATCACACCTCGGAACCTAGACAAGGTCGCCTGGACGTCGACGAGCTGGACCGAGGGACTATGAACGGGAGCAAGCTCTCCGCGTATGCCGAAGCAAACTCGCGCCATAGGTTACCCTTCGTAAACAGTACGTGCTGTTTCCGTTATGGAGCAGGGTGGTAAGGGTTAGCGAGGCGACTCATGGATGACATCGATGGAGACAGGCCTGACCAGTGCCTGACCAGTGTGGCTACGTCCCAAGTCCAGGCTCGCCAAGAGCCCAACTGCGCGGTCATCAGCCAGTCTGATTGCGCAAGTCGTTGTCTGTGATACTAAACTGGGAACGAGATAAGTGTAAAACGCTAAGCATTAGCGCACCGACCTCGGTGACGACGATGGCGGCCACATGGTGTTGCCCTTGCCATGCATGCTGATGGACCGAGTCTAGACCGCCGAGACGGAAGTGTTCGAATTCCCCTCCGCGAGAGGCAATACGAGAAGTCGCGTCGCGAATGCGGGATCGCAGACGTTCCTGAACACGAGAACACGGTCGTGATGGCGTGCACGTCGAGATGCACGCATCTGACCTCGGTTGGTGCCCGTTTACCCAGCGATCGCTGATTGAATAGGGCTACTCAATTCTGTCTGCTCGCTCAGATTCCTGCTCATCAGCTCGAAAACTCTCGAGCTAGCCGAGACTTGCCGCTGATGCCGTGTGAAATTCAGAGGTCCCGCTAAGGAGGAGCCTCTCCCTCCTCCCTTTCGTGTTCAAGAATTATTGTCCCTGTACTGGCGTAAGGAAGACAAGACAGCACGATATATCAACTGTGCATAGAGACCGATGAAGAGGGTTAGCAAAACAGAGAAAGAGCAGGTGTAAGTTGGCAGGCTGGTAGGTAGTCTGACCATAACGAGAATACGCGGACCCGCATCAGCGGCAAGTCTCGGCTAGCTCAAGACTTTTCGAGCTGATGAGCAGGAATCTGAGCGAGCAGACAGAATTGAGTAGCCCTAATGCGACCTTGAGAGTGGGCGAAGCAAGAAGCCGCCATTGTCGCCCGAGTGAAGGTTCGTCATCGCCTCGAAGCGGAAAGCCGTCGCGTTTACGCTCCTGACGTCACGCCACCATCCCCGGAGGCGCCTTACGGCGGGCCGCCATTGGACGGCGCGTGAAGCTTTGAAGCTCGCGTTCTCTCTCGATTTTCTCGTCTTTTCTCGACGGTCTCTCAGTGTCCCTTTCGATCTCCGTCAACTTCCACCTCCTCTCGCTCACTGCCCGGAAATCAATCACTACGCGTCCATCACCCAGCGCTACTCATCTTGCTGTCCAGACTGTCCCGGATCCCATTTCCGAGTTGCGCTCACTCCTGCGAACCCAGTTGGCTGCAAACGATCTTCCGCCCCGCGCCCATTCCGCTTGCATTCCACTCCGGATGACGGTCTCCAGCCAACCAGCGCCATCGCACCTGCACGCGATATCGACGCATGGCCCACCCTCCGTCCCGCAGCCATATCCAATCACACCACCCAATCCCGTGCGAATCTCTCAGCACGGCAGGGCGGGCTTCACGTTTGAGCGTAATGCGGCCTGTGCCCTCGAGGTCGCGGCTCTCGTCGACCTCACCCCCGAAAAAAATGCACCATGTATGGCCAATCAACGATTATTATCAGCCTCGCCCGGGGCGAGCGGGGCTAACCACTTCCAGGACCCGGCGGCGCTGATGCGATCGACGACACCCGTTCCGACTCGTGCGCAGTTCCCCGCCACTTCTCTTCAGCCAACGCCTCATTGTCATTGGCCGGCGTGCCCTCTCCAGAGCCATATCGGGCACACCCGCGCCCTTTCCTGAGCAAGCCTTGGTGACTGTCTGTCCAATCGATGCGCGTGTATGCGTGTTATGAGTAAGGGCCGTGCCTCGCACCGATCTGTGGCCACCAGATTCGCGCAAGTATCGCGTGCAACCACGATCGACAGCCCTGGCCAGGCTCTCGACGATTGTCATACTTTCCCCCGGTTTCACTCTCCACCGGCCGGCGGCATCAGGTCCGTATAAGTCATACTTGCGCTTGCTATGATCAACCCGTTGATCCAATTGCAACTGCATAAATGCGCTCTCTGACTGAACGTGGCGGCGGATTGTGCCACTCATATGTAGCTTACTGACCCGTACCCTATCATATGCGTAATACGTTGTACCAGACCACGATGTTTCCAATCTCGCACATCACCCGTCCGCAGACTTCGACTCAACGCCGCCCATCGGCCTCCTTTGTTTCACAAGCTGCCTGGCGGCCTGAGCTTCTCTCGGCTCCGCGAGGTTCTTGCAGGCTACCAGAGGCTTTGCTTACTGAAAGTGCTGCTAGGAACCGATCTGAGCTTGAGCGATAACCTCGTATCGTCGACGTCCACGATCGCCTCGCGCATGCAAGTACTCTTCTCTCTGTCCACCCGTGGGCCCATCGTGGAAGGACACCGAGGATGGCGTTCGACGCAAAACATCTGTCTGTTCAGACACTACATACAGAGACGTTCTGAACACGCACGCGCAATGTACTTACTATACTCAACGCCCTCTCCGATCGATGTGTTCCCCACTCTCGATCACAGGCGAAGGAACGTCTATGGGGACGGTACCGCACACCGTTGGTCTCTTTCACGCCATTCCCCCGGGCATCCCGGCGCACGCTGGACATCCACAGTCCTACAACACAGAAGCCTCCTCTTTGTATACACCGCATCCGTTCGTGACATGTCTCAATCTACTCCTTTCATTAGAGTCTGGTCTCAGTCGGACTCCCCTGAGTGGTTGACGATCCGGGCGTGCTCACTCTACAACCGTCCCAGGCCGTCAGTACTCAGTACCCAGTGCCACCCGCCTCCAAGGACGGCCAACCGAGTCCCCGAGACCGGAGCCCCCGACGGTTTGCCCAGTTCCGAGTCAGGGCTTGCCACATCGCATACGGCGCGCGCCGCCTCCGGGTCCCAATCGGGCCACGGGCTGCCAGAGACTGCTTGTGCATGAAGTCCATGACGTCTCAGCACCGTCTCAGCACCGTGGTCGTCGCGTGCCCGCTATACCTACGTTGTAGCATGAAACGTTGCGTCGCAGCGCGACTGCGCATATGCATGCCAGGGAGACGGAATGCCATCCGGAGCGTTCCGGGAGAGCGTCCGAGTCGACGTCGTGTCTCCGGCGCGTCTTCACTTCAAGTTGTACATGTGCGACTGCTGCGAGTCCGACTCGCGTGCTTGTCCTCTTCCTCGAGCTCCTCCGGAACTTAGGAGCTTCGGCTTCAGCCCTATGATTGACTCGGAGATGCATCGCCCAACGCTGGAGGCTCGCCTGCGTGAGCATGTGAATGTGAATGTGAACGTCAGAAGCCCCCGGGAGGCGTGCACATACGTATACGTATACGTACAGCTTCCTAATGCATGGTACTATTAGCCTCATGTGTATGTAGTACATGTAGACTCACTGCAGACCTCAGCGCGTGAGCAGCCTGCTCCTCATACTCAGCCAGTCTCTATAGCCGGCGCCGTGCCGTGGCCGTCTGCAGCCTGCAGCATGCCTTCTGGGTTCAGGCCTAGGAAAGTTGGAACCGAGTATAGTAACCGCCTGCGCCGCGCCCGAACGAGTTCCGAAGAGGAGGAGCTCGAGGATCCCGAGAGTCGGACGCGAGACGACCCACCGACGATCTCGAACGAGTTTCTCTTGCAAGTAGGCACGCATCCTACCGATCCCGAACCACCCAAAGTGCTCCAGCTGGGGTTGTGATCGAAGGTGGGTATAGGACCATATAGCGTACGCGTCCGATGCGGGGCCCCGCACTCAGAGAATCACGAGAACCACAGGCCTAGGGAATCACAGGAACGTTGACGTTAACCCGCACGGCGCAGTCCGTACCCACTGCAGCCCAGGTATGTACCCCCTCAAGCAGCTGTATACCCCAGCTGCGTGTACCCCAGCTGCGTGTACCCCGGCCGCGCACGTCATCGCACGAATCCGGAAGAACGGAGAGCGTCGCGAGCCCTGCGTCTTATAATTGAGCTTCGGGCGGCCCTCCCTTCATTCAAATTTCATCGTCCATATGCATATGCATGATCTCACATGCATCGTGCATCGTGCATATGGATCGATATCTCCCCTCTTCATTTCCCCCCGGACCTTCGAGCAATCGCAAGGCATGCAGGCCACCCAGCAGCCTTGAGCTTCCGAACTTCCTCCCAAGTTCCGCGGGTCATCGGGGTCGGAACATACGGAGATGAGCGAGCGGCGTCCCCACCCTGCAGCAGCACCAGCAGCACCAGCACCAGCAGCAATGGGTCGCCGTGCCGTCGACGTCGCGTATGACCAGAAGATGACAAACCCGGACACGCCCTCCTTCCTTCCTCCAGTCACCGGACCCACCCTGCTGTCATCCACAACGCGAGTCTCTGACTCATGCACGGCGAATGTCCAGCTCGATGCTGTTGCTGCACGCTGCAGCCTGTGCGCAGCTGACACACGACAACGCTTGACAGGCCTACGATCATCGACTTCACCGCTGCAGCGCGGCACGCATCGGGCAGAGGAGTTTGGGACACATGGCATAGATGTGACGGCTTTCATTAACTATCATACGCTATCGTACTATTCAACATGTCAACTTCGTACAGCCTATAACGGGATGAAGGATAATGGGTAAAAGGTAACGATGGATAAGGTTCGGGGTCCTGCGCGGTATCATCGTATGCGTGCGGTATTGCAGTCATGGAATATGGTGGTGGTGGTGTTGGGGGTACCCGATGCGATGCAAATGGGATGCATTGGTAAGAGAGCCAGAATGCGACGTGAGTTCGGTCGTAAGGTATTGGTGATGTGTGAGAGAGGCTGCGAGCGTATGCGATGAGATGCGCGAGGAGGGGGAATACTAGTACACGATAACAACCAAGAAACGATGCTTGGCAGAGGACAAAGCGACAAACGATCATGCACAACGAAACAGACACAAATAATAAGTAAGACTACTGTTCGTACAACCTTCAACTTCACCAAGAACAGAAGGAGTTTCCGAACCCGACAGAGAAAAGATGGAGGGGGAAGAGACATCAGACGAGAGAGAGATCCAGGACAAACGAGCGACCACGAGGAGAGACGAGCGAGCGAGGTACCGATACACGACAAATATACACATCCTCCTTCGCGCCAGCAGGGGTCGCGAATCATTGGGAGGATGAAGGATGACGGCCGCGGTGCCGTGCACATGCGCCCCTACCCGGGAGGACAGCGAGGAAACCCAGACCCGACGACGATAAGCCAATACCCCGGCGAAGCAGTGGTGGTACAGATAATATACAAGGGATTGGACATTTTGCGCGGGTCGCGAGCGGTGCATTAGGATGGAGGGAGGACGCAAGCGAGTAGGCGGGTCATAGCGTAGTCGGTTAAGTGGGCATAAGGTACTATGACCGAGGGCAGGCGGGTAGGGTAGGCGGTGGGGAAAGGGATAGCGCGAGGTGACCAGAGATCGAAAGCAGACGACGAGCGGTGAATAAGTCAATGGGCGATGCGATGAGTGTGATCCATGCGAGCGAGTGACAATGCATGCCATCCAACGATGGCGAGGGTATGCGCGGTGGCGAGGTATCCAAGTATCGACAATGGGGGTATGCGTGACTTGCGGTATAAACATGCGGGAGATGGGCAGGATGGACCAGATGACGGCGATACAAGGACCGCCGTCCGCAACATAGCATGGTCGCACTCAATCGCGTGCGCCGCCAAAGAGGAAGAGGCGCTTGATGGGCTCCTCGACAAGGACCTCCACTTCAACGTCGACCTCGACGCCATCGACTACTCTGCGTTCAATCCTCTTCTCCTTCTTGGGGGCCACCCGCATGATCGGATAGGTGTAGGTCTCCGAGGAGTAACTCCACGTCCGGGCTAAGATCGAGATATGAAAATGACGAAGAAGCCAACACAGATCGAGTACTCACTTGCGGTGGGCCGCGCCTTGCCAACAGAGGGCAAAGAGAAAGCAGCCGAGCGAGCAGCTTCAAGCTCGTCGTCCTCGCTCTGGGTCTGGATGGAATCAACGCTCGCGTCGCTGTTTTGGCGACTGAGAGGACTGCGCTTCCTGCCAGCAACCGAGCCGACGGTACTGTAAATATCGCTCTGGCTACCCCAAGAGGTGCCAGACCTGCCGTCAAGGCTGGATACACTGGAGTTTGTCCGACGCATCTTGACGTTGGGAACCAAGAGGCGACCTTCAGCTCCAGGCTTGACGATAGAGACTTCGCGCGCGAGCGCTGACCGGGTTGAGCCCGTCGGCGACGTCGACAGGTTCGGGCCACGCTGGAGGGAGCTGCGAGACTCAGAGCGACGAGTGAAGGAAGCGGAGAATTGGGAGCAAAGCTCCTGCGTGGAGGGGTCGACAGTACGAGCAGGGAGGGAAGAGGTGGAAGCGCTAGGCTTAACCTCAGCCGCTGGCTTGCCCTCTCCAAGAGTAGAGTGGACGCCCCGCGAGCGATGAGGACTGGCGACATACGAGCCGTAGGCGCGGATAGCAGCGTCATCGGGGTCGGTGCGGGCGAAATCCCGCGGCGGCGCGAAGCCGTACACGCTGGCACGCCACGCATTAGAACCGTCCGTCCATCCAGGAATGGGCTTGTTCTCATCCTCAGGCTGACTGTGGACAGGAATACCCCACGATGACCGCTTAGGCTTTTGGGGGCAGAGGTTGGCTTGGATGAGGCGAGCAGCCGCCATGATGCCACCCTCCATGGCGGGAGCCGTCTCCTGCACGACCGGCTTCGACCTGGGTGCGAACCTGGGGCGAGGAGGGAGGGGAGCAAAGCCGTAGATGGCAGAGAGACGCGAGTAGGCGTCCTCGTGCACATCGCGCTTGGTGGACGGGGCAGGGACAGATGCGGGGGTGGTGGGGGAGGAAACGGACGAACGTGATTCGTACGACGCACCGCTCGAGCAATCGCTGTCGTACTGGGTTGAGTGAAGCTCCGTGACCGAGTTTGGGGGAACAGGGGGGAGTTTGGGGGAAGTACACCGCTCGGGGTTGTACTTGATATCCATGCCACCATGGATGGACTGAAGGTCGGCGAGGCGACACTCGTCAGAGCAGTAGAGGGGAGCAGGTGTTTGGTCGATGACCGTGCGGTGGCGAACAGGGGCGGCGGGTTTGGGAGGGACAATCGCGTCGGACTTGGAGTCCTGCGAAGGCGC
This sequence comes from Coriolopsis trogii, assembly GCA_020543525.1. NCBI lineage: Eukaryota > Fungi > Basidiomycota > Agaricomycetes > Polyporales > Polyporaceae > Coriolopsis > Coriolopsis trogii. The sequence continues at coordinate 956,545 of JAHYIO010000023.1, read as the reverse complement.
GTCCTTTGTGGGCGAGCGCTTGATGGCACCGTTGGGCTTTACGCGACCGGTGCCATGTACGAGACCCTGGGCGCGAGGACGGATGGTGCCAGTCTTGCCGCGTGTGAGACGAGAGGCAGCATCCGGCTGCTGTGTTGTTTTGGGCTCTGGGAAGTGGGGGTCAGCGGGGGGACAAAGGGAGGATGGTTGGAATGCGCTCACGTGCAGTGGTGGGGGAGGCTGGGGGAGCAGGGGTAGGCTGAGGCTGGACGGGAACATGGAGGCGTTTGGGCACGATCTGGCGTGAGCAGACGGGACACCAGATGGAGTCGAAGGGGATGTCGACTGTGTCCATGGTGGCGGGCGGGGGAGGGCTGTCGGGGAAGGGGCGGAGGGATTTCCTGGCCGGTCTTATAACCAGAGTTGTGCCTCCCGGAGCCCGCGTCGAGAATTAGTTTAATATTTATTTTGGGGCCGCCCGCGTCTGCGATGTTTCAAGGGCAGAGATCCGATCTCGATGGAGGACCCGATACGGCAACCGCGTCTCATTGGCCGCATAAGACACCGATCCGATTCCCAGCCTTTTGCCGACCCAATAGCGCCGTGGGCCAATCAGTCCAGGCCTCCGTCCGCCCAATCCCCTCGTTCCTCCAATTTTCGCCCATTACGTCTCTCCACGCCTCCAGACGCTCTCAGCGTGTGCGTGCCCATGCCCTCTCCAGTACTCAGTCCATTCCCCATCTCCATGCCCGTCTCGTGTGCATGCCCATTATCAGCCACGACACGCACGAGCGCCGTGTCCCGCCTCGAGGTCGCGCGGGCTCTTCCCACGGCCGAGAGCGAGCCTGTGCTACGCAGCCACGGCTGGCATTGCAACGGTCACCGTCGGTCCGTGCTGTGAGGCCAGGGAGGTGTGCGGGTGGATGTCGGGGAAATGCGCCTGCCCCGGATTTTCTGGCCGGGTCGCGAGAGACGCTGGGGACCGGGCATCTCCACGTTACGGCACCTACCTCATCGGGGCGCGCTCTCTCGGCCGACCAATCGCATGCGCCGCTCTCGGGCCTCCTCCCCGCCCTCTCCCGACCGCTGAATCAGACGCCAGCAGACGCCTCCTCCTTTCCCCGCATTCCTCGTCTGCGCTCCGTTTCCACCTCGGACGGTCTCCCTCCATCTGCCATCCCATCCTCACCCACCCTCAATCCTCCTGCCTCTCCGCATTCCCCGCATCGATCCTCCCCCGTTATCATGAGCCAATCCCATCTACATGTTTTCTGTAGCGCACCTCTCTTTGGCCTCCGTTGTCCATACGCATGCAGGACCATGCTATGTCATTCCATCGCGTCGCATCATCCCAACCATGATCGTTCCACCCTCTCTCCTATCTACCCTTTGTCCGGATCCTCTTCCTCTCGTATGTCAATCGCACGTTGTTTATCACATCAACTCCCAGATACCGATGTCTGTTGCTCGTGCTCTCCTGCGCTCTCGGGCTCTTTCTCCGCGGCATCGCTGATATCTGATCGCGTTCCCTGACTCCCTTCCATCGTGTCTCATCCTCCTGACAATCTGAGTACCATCCATCCACCTCCGACTCTCTTCCAGTGTCTCACGCCGTCGCCATGGCTCAATCTACATCTGGCTACACTGCTGTGTCCATGTCATCTCCGGTCTCTTGCTGCTCTCGCGTTCCGTCTCCGCGCCCGTGCCCGTCGCAGCCTCTCCTCACACAGCACTCATCTCTCATCGCCAGGCCCTCAATCACGCCGAAATGTCTCGCCACCTCGCCGCCTCACATGCTCCCCTCGCCTCCTCTTGACAAGTCCTCACCTCCGCTCCAGCGGTGCCTGGTCACGTCCGCAAGGTTCACCGGCTCCTCGACCCGGACGTCCTCCACGATGCCCGACGATCATTGCCCGCGGGGCGTAGATTGTGTACTCAATGATGTATGCCATTGTCATACGATTATGTACTCGTTCCACAAACAGAGCGTCGAAGTCCATGCTTATCTCTCCAACGCCTGAACGTCAACTCTGCGCGCATTACCACGCGCCGGGCTTCGAACGAAGGAAGCAGTCGTGCGGATCCCGGTTCGCGCTCCGTGCGTCCCATCTGGGTTATATGTCCGACACACGACCCTCGAGGGCTTTCCGACAAAGTTGCGTCGTACGTTGAACGTTACTGCCGTACCGACGTAATGCCCGCGACCGCACTCCCTGCTGCCTTACGGGTCTTATCTCGCAGCACGACTCGGAGACGTATGCATTAGCGGTCCCCAAGGCACATACCTACGTATTGGACCGCCCACGTTCCCGCACACGCGATTATCTCGAGCTCGCCAGATTACTCAATCAACCTCGCACTTCAAGTCGTCCACAAAGCAAGCAGTGCTTGCAAGTTGCAGGCATGCGGAAACAAAAAGCAGTCCTTGCCTTTTCCGGTCTTCTGGGGATGCACGCCGCGCCCACGCGCCTGTGTCCTTCCGACCTGTAGTTGCACTAGCAACGACTGGCAATGCTACTAGCACTTAGCAGGTGCATGTGCCCTCGTGCCCTCGCAATAGCCAGACTTACGCCGCTCCGGCATAGTCTCGTACCCGTCGGACCGCTTGCGACCCACCACGGGGCGGTACCTGCCAGTGCGTGGCCAGCCAAGTAGGGGCCGACTCCGCGAAAGCGGGGTAAGAGGTCTCATCACGAGGATGTGCTGCTCCGCCTCCGCTTCTGGACCTAGTAGGATCCTCTGCGCATCTGCTTCAGGGAATACCTCGAGGCTAGGAGTCTGTACATGTTAAGCGGACCGCAGTGTGGCTCTGGTTCCCCGCCTGTCTACGCCTTGCCCGCTTTTGACAGCATCCGTAGGTTCACTCCAAGCTCATGTTGCAACTTTACGTTTCGAGTCTCGGTACTCGATGTCTTCATATGGCAGAACTAGTCTATACCGCCTCATTATTGTTTCAAAGTTTCACCCCAGGCGGATGCCTCTTTCTGAACACTCATAGCTTGCCGTTTGACAGGTCATTAAGGAGACAAGGCATGCGCAGGAGACGAAACGTTACCCGACGTGCCACATTGTCTCATCAGTGCCAATGTACCATCTCCAGCAAACACTCATTCGTACGCACCCGCATTCTCCACCCTCGAAACTGATAGGCAGACCTGTCTGACTCTCTACAAGTTAGCTCTGGCCGAGAACTCCGGACGGTCGTGCACGGTGCAAATGGGCCAAAGGCTTCGCAAGCGAAGGAGCTCAGCAAAGGCTCCGGTCTGCCGGGCCCGAGAGGTCGCTCTCTCGATCGTCGGCGGGCGAGCCAAACCAGGGCAGGGAGCATCATTGGCCCGCCACGAGGTAGGGCGCCTGTGCGCCTTCTGAGCCTGAGATGCCTCCGGGCCCCGCCCGCCCAACGCCCGTTCGGTTGTAACGCACCATCAGGTTGAAGCATGTACTACCACTAGTGTGCCGCGCATACACGTCGCGTCGACTGCTGGCACAAGAACGAGGACAAGACGAGCACATCTGGATCTGCCTTAACGCCGCGGATTTGGCAGCTCGATGGGGTTCAGCCCACTTTCACGACGTCGACGCTCGTGGATACATAGCTATAGGTTCAGAACACGCCTGCCAATGCCAAGGCTCGCAGCGCTCACCCTCAAGACTATTATCCATGACGTTAGCAACAAGCGACAGGCTCCAGGGCCACGCAGATCTTGTAAATCCTTGATCCACATTGCCCTGCCATCAAGTCCGGAGGATCCCCTACGCCGACGTCGCATTTGCACCCACATGATATGAGAGCAGGCCGCGGAGGGGAGAGGGGTGCGGCGAACTCACGCGCACCCACACCGCGTTCAGTCCCGTCCTCGGGTGAAGTACAGACGATACACTATAGCATATAGCCTCAGCATTATACTTCTCGACTTCTCTCGTCCTTTCTCCCAGGAAGTTTTCTCGCGTCGCTTGACATTCAAAATCCATCGGCCTCTCGCTCCGCAAGAGGAAATTCAGGGAGACGTCCTGGAGCCTGGAAGCTCAAGGCCACGTACCCGACGGGCCGCTCGTGAAACTCTCCATGCAATCGAACCGTTGGCAGGATCGGCTCGTCCTCACGCGTGACCGCACTTGTCTCGCTTGTCGCGCCATGCCGTGTCGCCTAACAGGGCGACCCTTTGGACGATGACATGAGCAGGATAAACACTTGTGTTTGAGATCTGTCGCGTTGTGCGTGTGTGCCAGCTGGGGCGATGGCAACATGTACAGTCAACTGCACGGATCTCTGCAAGTACCGAGCACCTACACTGACTACAGACAAACACGTAGCGACGGCCTTAACGGGAGCGGAAGCATTCGCGTTCGTCTTAGCTTCAGAGGCTACTACAAATCCGCAAGTGCTGCGTGCAGCCTTGTTGGACTAGTGCGGAGGACGCTGAGCGAAACGTACGGTCGTGACGACCGCGGAGTCGGAGGCTTTCCATTCCTGGGCCTAGATACTGAACTCCGCGGCGGCGCCACAGTCGCACGCTCTCAGCGCTATAGCTTTCCGTCTTTCCGAACCCCTCGAGCAGTTGCGTCTTGAATCTCGACACCTTGCCTCTCTCTGCATCCATGAGCTCACCGTTCACCATCATAAAGCCATCTTCTGTCTTGAACCCGCAAATCCGTGATACACTGCAAAATGCCACTCGGAGCGAGGCTGAGCGTCAAATGCGGCACGGCAGGCTGGAAATATGAAGCCTCTGACGCGCAGATCTAGAGAGTCCAGGCTCGGACTGAGTAGTGATTCTCCACACAGCGCAAGGTGCGCCTCATATTTTTGCGCAAGGAGGCGATTGGATCGTCCACCCATAGCACGAAACCCACCGCAGACACCACCACCGTCACCCACAACCCGCTATGCAGGCGACTCGAGCTCGAGGTCATGTGGACCCCCTCCGGTAGTCTTGCGAGCTCTCTAGGCTAGACCGTCTGCATTTTCTGAACTTGTCGAGATGACGCGGGATCACAAACACGATGTGTCGCGCGACCCTTGGGGGTGATGCCAGATGGGTGCATCTCCGAGCCAACACTGGGAGTGAACGTCTCGGCGTCTCCAAGCATCGATGGCGCCGTGACCAGCTACGACAAAGGGAGGACATCCAAGGGCACAAAGGCGATGTTGGAGTCTTACGAGGGACACAAGTCCGCGATCGAGTGAACTCTGCGCGCACAGGAGCTAGATGTTGACGACATTCCGGGACATCTCAACAGCAGGGATCCCGGATAAACGATGCTGGTGTCCTGGCGCACATACGTCTGAGTACGTATGACCCTGGCAAACTGGCTTGTAGTGCGCAGACTTTCCAGGTGGTGTGCTGATGCACCCTGGCGGGAAGACATGCACCCGAGTCGGCCGCCTCACTCCTTAGGGGACCCTCGGGTTGTGCGGTACACACAAACATGCGTCCACACGATCCGCTCCCGCGTCCGCGTCGGACTACGGAAAGTGCCAGGCCGCAAACGCCGACATTCGAGCCCTGCGGGTGCGGGTGTGCCCAATACAAACGATAACAAGCAACGCCTCTACTGGTGATATGGGGATAGGCTAACCCACACAAGCGAGGAAGGGTCGCAGCGGCGCGCGCCGCGACTAACAGCTCGCCCGTCGCCAAGCACAGGGCCGAAGTGCCCTTCGCGTGGCTGGTGGGGATCTCGTATCACTGCCCTCGCGCATCAGTGCGTTTCCCCTGTGGGCCATCGAGAGCGGCCGTCCCGCTTGCATGCGCAGCGACAGTCAGCTTACCGTGTACGCTTGTACGTGTACATGCTCTCCGGGATATGCCCATCACACTTACAGTGCTAGGCCTTGAGGTTCACAATGCTCACTGTGCCTCCGAGCGTCTTTCATCTGTAACCCAGAAGCCTGGGTACGTACACTAACGAGCTTGCGCCTTCGTAACTATCTGCTTACAACTTGCTTACAGCCTCAAGCTCTCGGATCACGACTGCCAGTCGTCGTGTCAGATACCCTATAGATAGCGACCCATCCCCGCCGCTTGCACCTCAAAACGGCTGTGTGCGTGCGATGCACGACAAACACTGTATAGGGCGTACGTACCGTCTTACATACCCCGTGCCCGGACATAGCACTGATAGTGATAGGACCAAGCACACACACGCCGCACGGTGCGCCCTTCTGCCCATTCGCGGCCGTCTGCGCATACAAGGGTCGGATCGGTACAGTGCGTGTCCGCGCATGGCTGCTGCGATTCGCCGCGCCCTCCCGTCACCGCGACGCCGTGCGTGCAATATTGACGCTGCCCATTGCATTTGCATTCCCCGTCATCTGGAGGCGGGAACCGAACGTGGAGATCGTCCCCTTCCTCCGCCGGCGACGCTTACTCGGGTCTCCCCCGCATTACGTGCACGTTGGGGACGGTTCTTCGGGCGAGCTCATTGGCCCGCCCCGCATGGCCCCCTTCCCCCTTCCCCATCCGTACATGCGCCACACCGAACTGTCCCTGTCATCGGTGACTCTACGTAGTCAGCCTGACATGGACAAGCTGGCAGCTGTCGAGAGTCGAGTGGGGATATGGCCCGCCGGCATGTTTCGAGTTGCGGTCCGTCCGACTCCTAGGGCTGTTATCGCAGCTGTACACGGTGCACGACGTGCGTGTCCGCGTTGTCGATACGCCGGAGGCGTAGACTAGGATGGCAAGCGTGCGCACCGGGCGGCGGCGGCAGATCACGCGCATCTGTGCCCGGGTGTCAATGTCAGGTAGTCGCTCGGCCACACGATCAAGACGACATCGCGACAGTTCTGAGAGAGAGAGGCGACGGCCCTCTCGTGTTCGGTGTTCGGTGTTCGGTGTCTTGCAGGCATGTGCGCTGCGTCGGGTAGGTGCGTCCCAGGCTCTCTCTCTCCCCCTCAGCTGGTGCGAACTGCTGAAGTCGTTCAGAACTCCTTCCCTATCAACGTTGTGGAGCGCAAACGATGTCATTGAGCTTATTTGCTGTGCGCGCTTCCCTTCCCCCACCTTCGACGTCGACGCATTCGGGGGATCTCGGAGGCGCGCGCAAGCGTGCTAGAGCAGGTGCGTTCCTGCACCTGGTCCTGGAGTATGAAGAGAATGAAGGGTCCGATCGATGCAGATGTGCAGACGCGGAAGCGGGAGCGGAGGTGAACGAGGCGGCGTGCGTTGTGAAACACTGAGGGGGTTCAGAATTCGAACGATCGCACAGGCGTGTTCGGGTGCCGAAGGCTTGCCCGACACGTTCGCAACGAGTCGAGAAGGGACATCCCTTCCGCGAAGCTTTTTCTGCGGCCGGCATCCTTCAAGTTTGTCCCGGTGGGGCAGATGGCTAGCTCGCGTTGTACGTCTGCATGCCTGCGGCCGGACATGCGAGAGTCACCAGTGGTAGTCAATGTGGGCCGTGGGTTGGAAGCTTCGCCTACTCAGCAGCTTTCCGTCAGCGGTCCTCGCTTCGTCGCGTTCTGCAGCTTCGAGGGTGGGCTCAATGTGGCAGCTCTGTACGTCTTACTGCTAATTGTCTATGGGAGTTTCGTTGACCAGTCCTGGTCACTTGTCCCTAGTCCTGGGTACGGGTAGAGTGCAAGGTTCGAGGCACTTCCGCTCATTGACATTAGCTTCGGGATACGAAGGTATTACTCGCAAAGTCCAGGGTACTCCCATCGGTCACTGCGGCCACCACGACCCTACGTCAACGTGTGCCCAAGCCGAATCGATCGATGCTCGTCTTTCGGGCTTGCGACAGCCAGCCCAAAGCGGCTGCCATCGTTTGGGGTCGCGGACGCGAGCTGGGAACCCGCTGAGGGCATGTCGTGAGCTAGGCCCAGGTCTAGTTCTGTTGTCGATCCGCACCATTGACCATGATCTGTCGATCTCAATGGAGTCGGTTTCCGAGAGACGTTCTACCTCGACGGTTCCTGTCCGTCTGTATGTTCTCTTCCCTTTTTCCTTCGTACGTACGCACCGCGTCCAAACTGAAATCACGACATATAGGCACATCGCGGGGCCGTGGGTGGAGAGCAACTCTGATCGACATTGCACGCCCGTCCGGTTTCCCAAGGTCGCAAGAGGGGTAAGAGAAGACACGCACGAAGCTGATCGTTTTGGGCCATCACGCGGCGGAGCGTGGCTACGTGCTACACACCCGCCCCAGCATGCCCGCATGCGACACTAGCTATCGGGAGCGCAGTGGCGCATCCCGTCTTCGCGTCTTCTCATGGGCAGCTGCTATCGGGCTGGAGTCGTCTGCATGCACGCGAGGCCATCCGGTTTCTAGTTGGATCCCGAGCGATGCAGTCCCCCTCATTGGCCTGGCCAGATCTCTTCTATCTCCCCCCCCAAGGCAAAGACGCGTCCCGGGCCCGTCCTCGGACACAGTTCTCGCGTTCGACAGTGGATGTTCTCAGGCAGGTCCTCAGCCAATCGTACGTGTGTGCTCGGACTGGCGAGCTGGAAGAGCATTCCCATGCCCATCACTGATACGACCGCGACGTGGTCACCCGAAAGAGGAAGGCGGGGCAAAGTACCAGCTCGAACTGAGGTCGATAACCCCAGTTCTCGTGGTATATATATTCACATAAGTCTCCGGGATAAGCCCGGGAATGTACCTAATTATAACCATAAGTAACATAGTAAGTAGCTTGGCATAGCAGGTGATAAGCGATCGAAGACATGTGGGTAGCTTATCAGTAAGTATGGCATAAGTGGCGGCATATGTAAAGGTCAAATGATATTCAGCATAGGGGCATAATGGGTCATATGGGCGACTATGTCTTGTCTCGTAACAAATACCCCCTTCTCAAGAATCGTGTCCTCACGATTCCGGAATGTAACCTAGGGTCCAAACAGTTCTATAGTACATAGTATTTGATTTCTGCCATCTGTTCCACCTTCTCGTCCAATGATTCCATACACCATCACTATCGTTCCATACACAATCACTGCTATCATACAAACGAACAAGTCTGGAGTGGGGTGCTATCCTAATGGTGGGCATACGAGGAGCTGAAGGATTCTGAGTATGGAATTGGTCAATGAGAGATTTACTAGACTTGAGGAGATCAATGCGCTTCTCCCATGTATTCTCTGACCGGGGTTTGTCCTTCCATTTCACTAAGTATTGTAGACCACCGCGTACTACTTTTGAGTCCAAAATTTCTTCAGGCACAGGAGCAGTAACTGTAACATCTGGGGCTGTGACTTCCATTCTGGGCTGATTAGGAAAAGTAGGTGGATGGGCAGGAGAGAGCAGTACTTCATTGAAGACAGGGTGGATTGCTTTCCATTGTTTAGGAAGTTTCAGACGGTATGCGCTAGGACCAATCTTTGCTTGAATTTGGAAAGGTCCATATCGCTTGTCTTCCAACTTCTTATTGGGTCTTTCACTAGCTATGTGAAAGGAGTCCAATAGAACCCAGTCTCCAACTTTGTAGTCAACAGACTCTCTGCGGTGTCTATCATACTTTCGCTTCATAGCTTCCTTGGCTATCTGTAGAGATGCCGAGGCCTGCTGCGAAATGTCCTTCATTCTATCTGCAAACTGCTGAGCAGACTCTGCAGCTACAGGTCTCCTAGTCTCCACACCAGTGAAGGCGTTATGTCCATGGGTCATGTAGAATGGAGAGAAGCCAGTGGCTGAGTGCTTTCTGTTCCGATATGCAAACATTGCCAAAGGTAACCAGTCAGCCCAGTCATCTTGACGATGGTTCACAAAGATACGAAGGTAATTCTCTATCTCTTGGTTAATCCGCTCGGTCTGCCCATCAGTTTGAGGATGGTAGGCAGTGCTTGGGTTTCCTTGGATACCCAGCTTTCGATACAGATCACGAATGAATGCAGAGACAAAGATTGAACCTCGATCTGAGAACACACGGCGGGGCATGCCATGGTTTGCATATACATGTTTGATGAACAGATTAGCCCATCCTTCAGAGGATAACTGGTCTGTACAGGGAATGGCAATGAAGTCCTTAGATTTCATATCCACAATGACCAGAATGGCATTGTTTCCATGAGAATCTGGGAGATGGGTGATCATATCGACAGAGATGTATTCCCAGTTATGCTCAGGAATAGGATTAGGGTGCAGCGGTGCAGCGCGAGGTCGATGGTCAATTTTTGACTTCTGGCATATAGCACATCCTTTGACATAGTCACGAATGTCTTTGCGCATGGATGGCCACCAGTAAGATCTAAAAATCAACTCTTGTGTTTTTTCACGACCTGGATGTCCAGCGCTCACTGAGTCATGATGTGCTGCTATTATACGTCCCTGAAGCTCTCTGTCATTAGGTACCACCAATTTCCCCTTCCTGTAGACAAGACCGTCCTCGGTCTTCTCAAAATCCCCATTTACACCAAGTGCTTTGATGACAGATTCATCAAGATGGTCTGCAAGTCTGAGACAGTCTTTCTGAATATTGTCTGTGCCATCAATAGTCACAGGTCTGAACCATTCAGGCTTGAGCATAGTAATGTCATCATTTGCACTATCTCCAATGTCATGATCTGGACGACGAGACAGTGCATCTGACTTGCCCATGGTTCTACCTGGCCGGTGTATGAGCACAAAATCATAATCTTGTAAGGTGACAACCCAGCGCGCTTGACGAGGATTCAGACGTTGTGGTTTCCTGAAGTATTCAAGATTCTTATGGTCTGTATGAATCTCGAACTTCTGTTTGGCTCCTTTCAGGAAATGACGCCATTCATCCAATGCGCTCATGAGGGCTAACATCTCACGATCATAGACTTCATAGTTGCGCTCTGCAGGTGATAGGGATTTGGAGAGGAAGGCTATAGTACGCCACTGGCCATTCTGTTTCTGCGAGAGCTCTGCTCCAATCGCATACTTAGAAGCATCACATTCCACCCTGAAAGGATCATCATCATTTGGAACAGCGAGCACTGGGGCAGATGTAATCGCTGTCTTGATCCTATCAAAGGCTTCCTGTTCTGTTTCTGTCCATCTCCAGTCCACAAGCCCTGTCAATCTATTCAATGGTGCAGCGATCTTGGAGAAGTCTCGAATGAACCGCCGATAGAAGTTTGCGAATCCTAGGAATCCCTGTACATCCCGTTTACATTTGGGAGTAGGCCAGGCTGTAACACCAGCGACCTTAGCAGGGTCCATTTTGACTATTCCAGGAGCAATGATGTGTCCGAGGTACTCGGTCTCCTGTACTTCAAATTCGCACTTCTCTGGTTTCACTGTCAACTTGTTGTCTCGCAAGATCTGTAGCACTTGTCGAACAATTGACCGATGCTCTTTTAGAGACTCTGAGAAGATCAGGATGTCGTCGAGGTAAACGATGATTTTGCCCTTCAAGATGAGATCACGAAAGATGTCGTTCATCATCATCTGAAAGGTGGAAGGACTATTGGATAATCCAAAGAACATGACGAGAGGTTCATATAAGCCACGGTTGGTGATGAACGCAGCTTTCTCTTCGTCACCTTCCTTCATACGTATGTTATTGTAACCCCAACGAATATCTAACTTGGTAAAGTACTTCGCACCCTTGAGCTTGTCCAAGAGCTCAGACATAAGCGGTAACGGATATTTGTTTTTCTTTGTCATGTCATTCAGCTTCCGATAGTCCTGGACTGGTCGGAGCTTTCCATCTTTCTTTTTGACAAAGAAGAACGGTGCGCCCCAAGGCGACTTAGATGGTCTTATCCGTCCGGTGCGAAGATTCTCCTCCAAGAAAGCATCTAAAGCATCCTGTTCATCTAGTGTCATAGGGTATATCTTCCCGCAGTAAGGCTTAGCATCAGGGAGTAGCTCAATGACATGATCATAGGGACGATGCTCAGGTAGTGTGTTAAACACATCCTCGGCAAATACATCCTCATAATCTCTGTATGGCTCTGGCACAAGCTCTTCAAAGGTTCGCTTCCCTTTTGCCTGACTCTGTTCAATAGCTATCTCCATTGCAACAGAGGTCTTAGCCCTGACATGCACTGCATTCAGATATTCCCGACGAGACTTTAGATATGACGAGGTATTCAGCATAAATACATGTTCACCCTCATCTATGACACGCTGACATGTTGAAGGACACCGGTTGAATTCTATCGTCTTCTTTTGCCAGTCAATTGAGGGGTTGTGATGATATACCCACTCATGGCCTAAGAATAGATCTGATTTTCCAAGATCTGTGACGAGAAATTCAATCTGTTCACGGTGATCTCCAATGCGTAGCCACAGAAGTACATAATGGGTGATAGATCCACCAACGTTCGGAGTGCCATCAGCATTGAACACTGGTACTGGCTTCTCGAACGGGTGCATGGTAAGCCGAGCTCGTCGTACAAAGTCCCGATGAACACATGATCCCGTACAGCCCGTGTCCAACAGCCCAATCATGTCCGTCCTCTCGCCCGTCTCTGGGTTCTCAACGGAGAGCGGTATGTCCATTTGGCGCCTAGCACCGGACCCGCGGACCACTCGGAAATACCGAGGGCCCACCCTCGTGATAGGGAAAGCATTTGTCTTGTAGTCTATGTTGTCCGCCGCACGCGAACTGGTTTTTTCGATGTTTTTGGGGGTTTTATGGGGTTTATTGCAAACATCGTGACTACTAGTACAAGCGGATGAAGAAACTAAAGAGGAATTAAGCACCGGTTTAGACCGCCGGCCGCGCTCGTTAAGAGACGCCTCTTCGGTATGAGTCTCGGACCGAGTCGAAGCCGGAGATGTCGAAGACGAAGATGAGATGGAAATGGATGCCGGCAGAAGAGAAGAGATAACGGTCGGTTCGGAGACGGAGCACTCAGAGGTGTCGACGTCGGAATGATTGTCGAGGACAGAGAAACGATTGAAAGTTGAGATGGGAGAGTGATGCGAGTGCGAGAGATGAGACGGCGGGGAGAACGTACGTGCGGCTACGCTTCCCCAAGATCGAAACCCTGTGCTGCGAAGTCCTCCGGGTCTTCGGCAGCGAAGAGGCGTATGGCCTCGATGAACTCGTCGCGCGAGTCCTGCTCTTCCCACATACGCCGTACGCGCTGCTGTTGCGCGCTGCGGTTGGGGATGTGCCACGGCGACTGGCACGGACCGGCCTCGGACTTCTTCTTACCGCACTTGACACATGCGCGGTCGAGGTCCATCGGCTCGCCGCGGCCACCGTACGTGATGCCGGTGCCGTCACGTCGAGTGGAAGGGAGAGGCGGAGGCGGAGGAGGTGCGGGCGGAGGTCGAGTGGAGGTGGTTGTTGTAGTGTGTGCGTGTGTTGTGGAAGTGCGCGGTGGTTGTGCGGCAGCGTGGGACGTGGTCGTCGCGCCGCGAACAATCTGACCCTTGCGCCAGAAGGTGTCGATCGCCTTGATGCGTTTCTTCCAATCGTCGTAGTCGGTTGGCTCGTTGCCGGAGGCGTAGATGGTCTGCGTGATGTTGGATCGAGTGTTGCGCTGAAGGATGTCGATGACGTGTGCGTCGGAGGTTTTGAAACCGGCTTGGTCGACAAGCTCCTCGAAGTCCTGGAAGAACTCGTTGGCCTCGCGATTGCCCATATAGCAGCGCTCAAGGCGGGCCTGGGCGGTCTTCGCCAGGTTCGGATCAACGAAGATCTTGTCTACTTCGTCCCAGAAGGCGGTCGTCGTCGCGAACGACCAGCTGCCGGCCTGGTGGTGCTTTTTGGTGAAGGCCTGCCGCCAGCGTTCGACACGCTCGCCTCGGACGAACGAGACAATCGTAGTGATTGCTCGATCCTTGTCCATGCCTCCCACGTAGAGCTGTACTTGCTGCTTCCAGGCGTCGTATCGCGCCTTATTCCCATCGAAGGCGTCGGGCTCCTTGACCTTGACGGGGGTCGTGGGGGCTTGGAGTTGGCTGAAGAGTGTTTTGATCGCCGCGTCGACGTAGGCTTGCGTAGCCGCGTCGAGTGGTGCCGCCATCGCTCTTGTTGCTCGAGAAGTTTCGGGTGTGGTGCGGGGAGTAGCGGTCGGATTGGTAGCGAAGCGGGTGGTGGCGGTAGTGTGCGGGCGGGTGATGCGGGTGTAGGGGGATGATGTGTCGAGACGTCCGATGTAGGTGGTGTTGTCGTCGTAGCGGTGCGGGCAGGTGGTCTCTCTGCACGCGCTGAAGTCGTCGGTGTCGGGGTTGTAGTGGTAGTCTCGGGTGAGTCGGACGTGTCGGACGTGGAACGCGCCAGCACAAGGCCAAGCGGCGGGAGGGGAGGGGGATGATCGATCGGAAGAGGGGGAATGGGCGACGGGGCGCGTGATGCGCTCGCCGAGAGGATCGGACTGGGCTCGGGCGGGAATAGCTCCTCCAACAATGTATCGTAGTCGCAGTCCATGAAACTAACCGCTCCACCGTCTTGTGCACGGTGCGCCTGCGATCGAGGTATTTAATCTCGATCCGGACAAGAAAGCGGGAGTGGACGTGAAGAATCCGCCGGGACAGCACCCGGGGGCTCGGATTCAACAGCGGTCGTAACGTGCCTGCCTCAAAAGGCTGACTGACACGTGGAATACAGGGGGGCTAAGCAGAACGTAGAGTAGTTAGCGAACGATACAGAAACTATACACGATACCGTAAAATGCCAATAGGCGAATGTAAGGTAAGGCCGGGAAGGGTGGTGAGGTGCCGCGCTGCCGGGAAGTTGTCGTCCGGTGGTGCGGAGAGGAGAGAGGTCGACTAGAGTGGCGGGAGAGGTGAGGAGGGGAGTGCGAGACCGGGAAGTGTCGTCCGGGACGCGATGTCGGAGGTTGGTTGAAAAGTGTCGGAGTCGGCGCCTATCGCTGAACACCAGCGACGACGCGAAGGGGTGTGTCGGCTAGAGAGGAAAGAGGAAGAGTCGGAGCGTGTGGACGCCCTCGAGCCCGCTAGATACCACGGACGCGAGGGGAAAGGGAAAAGAGGTGAGTTCGAGCTAATGATACGACCGCGACGTGGTCACCCGAAAGAGGAAGGCGGGGCAAAGTACCAGCTCGAACTGAGGTCGATAACCCCAGTTCTCGTGGTATATATATTCACATAAGTCTCCGGGATAAGCCCGGGAATGTACCTAATTATAACCATAAGTAACATAGTAAGTAGCTTGGCATAGCAGGTGATAAGCGATCGAAGACATGTGGGTAGCTTATCAGTAAGTATGGCATAAGTGGCGGCATATGTAAAGGTCAAATGATATTCAGCATAGGGGCATAATGGGTCATATGGGCGACTATGTCTTGTCTCGTAACAATCACGCTCCGTGCCCGGGGTCGTCTGTGGCCCAATCGGGCATGTGGCTCTGGTAAGTCCCTTCTGGGACTTATCCCCCCTACTCCGCACTCCGCCCAACATGGATCTCGCCCACACGTCCAAGCAGGGGCCTTCTTTCCGTTGCGCCGTGCCCGGTGCTCGCTAACTGTGATGGGACGTGCCCCTTGGCTTCGCTCCGTGCGAACGGGACTGGACACTGGGAACCGTATGTGGACAGCCTCGGCCGGCTGCCATCGACTGGCGTGTCCAGCGTTTCGACCATCGTTCGTGCCCCGTGCAAGAAGACGACGCTGATAGATCTCAGCTCTCTAACGCGAACACGCGATGCCATCTCGCACCCCGCTCATACCTGTAGTGCTGCTGCAACCTCCGGTCGGCAGATATGCGCCAATCGGAGCTCCCGCAGGCACTCGGACTCTGGGGGCGTACGTCGCCGCAGTCCCTCCGCGGTGCACCGCCCGTTTCATCTCACCAGCCACCAGGTCGTTGCCGTCATGGGCACGACGCCCGTCTACAGCGGAATGACCGCGCGCGGAGAACTGACAGGGAGCAGGTGAATCTGTGACAGGCACCCGCCGGACACCCCGCATTTCATTGCATCGAACGTCAGCGATGTGCTCTATCACGATCACCCCACCCCGTACAGCGTCCGGCGCGGCAGTGAGACGTTTGACACATGGACGAATGCATGTATGGGTGCAGTCTCTGGGTAGAGAGAGCGAGCGAGAGAGCGTCGTGTGGGGGGTGAGGCGCGTGATCGACGTTTCCCACCCCGCTTACCCCCGCATGCCCTCTGTCCCTCTCACCAGTGGGCCGAAGAAGGCAGCTCGGGACCTCCAGAGGAAGCCACTCGCCCGAGGTGGGCCCCTGGTCCCTCTCCCCTCCTGCGTCGCGCGTCCGAGCCACCGCTCCCGAGCCGTTCCTCTCGCGTCCTGTGCCCGCGCGCGCTGCCCCTGTAGCGTCCGGCCCTGTCTATGTCGCCCCACGAGGAGCGCGGAGCCGTTCGCTGCCGGGCTTCGTAGCCTGTGCCCCGATGTCCAAGCTGCTTCTTCTCTGGCACACACGGAGGTAGGAAGACGGGCGTATAACGTGTCAGAGCGATTGATCACGATGTGACCTATACTTACTACTTGCAGGTACATGCCTTGGCTTGGAGCAGGGGCCACCCCGTAATCCGAAACCCGGAACTCGATGTATGCGTACGCATCATAGACGGATGATCACAGCGAGTGCAAATTGTATTGCACTTGACAGATAGCTTCTCCTCGTCGCTCGAGCTTACCTGCGATCCGCGCGCGCTCGGCACCGTGGATACCGCGAGCCCCTTTACCCCCGCACTCGTCTCCTGCCGATGTGGACTGAGTGGGAGGACAAAGGCGCGTGTTGGCGTCCGGAAGCCAGAGGGTGAGATGTAGGGATCGCTCTTTGCTTCGGACGGGTGCGGGCGTAAGCACCATGTTGCGTGCGGAGGAAACCATCCTGACAGGCGCACACGAAGGTTCATGTGCTCGATGTCCCCGGAGGCCTGGGGTATCGTTATCTCGTTTCCAGCTGGCGCGTTCCTCGGATCCAGGATGTCGTCCTATGTGTGTCGGCGCCACATGACAGTGTCCCGGAGATGCCGCAGAACTGTACAGAACGGTCGGTATG
Organism: Coriolopsis trogii; assembly: GCA_020543525.1. Classification (NCBI taxonomy): domain Eukaryota; kingdom Fungi; phylum Basidiomycota; class Agaricomycetes; order Polyporales; family Polyporaceae; genus Coriolopsis; species Coriolopsis trogii. The sequence continues at coordinate 939,703 of JAHYIO010000023.1, read as the reverse complement.
TTGCGACTTTGCCAGCCTTTCCCTTCTCCTTGCCAAGCCTGCTCGCGTGTGAGCTCAAGCGGGTTCTTACAACTGGACCACTGACTACCCACATGACCAGGCTCCTTGCGATCGCATTCCGCCCGCTTTCCTAGCCATGTCAGACCTTCGATGGGCCACTTCGTCCGTCACTGGAGGAATACGCACCGGGTAAGTACTCACAACGACCGCGCTCAGACGGAAACCCTTCGCAGGAGGGGGGGGGGGGGCAATCGCAAGTCCCCGAGTATAGGACGACGACAGAGGGCTTCGCGCGCGTTCCGATCGGGGGATCGCAATCGCAAGTGGCAAGCCGTTCGTCGAGCTTCTCCATAATCCCTGGCGCGCGTGTCATAGGCTGACCGAACGTCTCCGCGGTTCGTCCAAATCGTATGCAGGCGTCCAGTCGCTCGCGCTGCAGCTTCGCAAACGGTCCGAACCTTGAAGCCGCACCCCAACGCCGCTGAGCCTGAGAGACCGGTGCGGGAGAGTCGACGATGGTGAGAACACTGACGGTCGTCGTTGTCGCCTTCGCGACCACCCGCCCGCGGGCCTCGGACTTCGGACATCTCCTCCTCGAATTCATTGAACGCGAGCGCACGAGCTAAGCACCAGTAAGTACTAGCACGTCGACGAGGCAGAGAGAGAGAGAGAGAGATCATCGCGCGCACGCACGCACAACATACGGTGCAATCTTCGGAGCCCCATTTGCCAACGCGTTACGCCAACTTTGATGGGCGCCAGACGGCCAGTTGCGTACCGTATGGGCATATTCTGCTTCCGCGGCGGCGATGGCGCATGACCAATCTGCATTGACATTGACATCGCAAGCAGCATCAGACATTCAGGATTGGCTGAGGCAGGGATGGAAAGCCGCAGGAGAGTGTGTTCGTGACGGTCAGGCTGCGGCTCTCCGCACTTCTCTGGAGATTTCGAATCCTTCGGGCGGTGGGGGGAGCCGCCCTCGCCCGTTCCTATCCCGAATTACCCGCTCTGAAACTGAAGCGTTGCGTGTACGTGAGCGCGAGAGCGGAGGGAGTGCAAAGGGGGGGAGGGGAGGGAAGGAGAGAAGCAAGGGCAGAGGGGGGACGAGAGCGCCAAACAGCAAGCCATCTCTGCTCCCGCACGCGTTTCACGCGCTCGCGGACTTGCAAATCGTGTTTAGGGACGCCAGAGGATGGATGGATGGATGGGGGATCCCGAGGTCGGGTCGGGCGCCCGGTCCTGAACGCCGTGAGCACAGACGTTGTTCTTCTGCTCTTGTCCTTCTTGGGCGTCGCTCTAAACCTATCTGGGGAGAATGTGGCGGCGCTGGCACCGGCCTGCAGCTGCCAGTGGAGGAGAGATGTGTGTGGATGGAACCCGAGGGTGGAGATTTCCGAACGACCCGAGTCGGGCTCCGAACTCGAGTCCGGACGCGCTGATCACCGACGACCGTGCTGAGATCGGTCTGCGATAATGAACGCGCCCGGATGTCGGGGCACTGAAGAGCTCCCCACTCGCTAGCGACTTGTCCCATTTGCATAGGACGTTCAACCATCTCCGGAGTGCAGACTCGAGAAATGGGCGGAATGCCCGAGGCGTGGAAACACAGGCCGGAGCTAGACGCGAGCTTGTGGGCATCTCGGTATGTCGTGCGCCGTGAGACGACTTTGTCTCTTCAGAGGGATATATTCGACTCACGTTCATGTGCGCGCATATGCGCGGCCCGCCCGGTACTTATGTCGAACGGTATGCACGGCGGCCCACATGAGCCCGCATGGGCTCACGAGGCGGCCAAGGAGACGAACGGTAAATGGGCGGGACGGCAGATCCCCAGCAGGCCCCTGGGTACGTCCTCAAACCGAAGAAATCACGGACTTGGACTAGTTCGCTCGGCGCGGTCGTCCTGGTTGTGGAAGAACGTGCTAGCGTGCAATGAGAGCTTGTTCGTCTGGAGATCTCCGGAGGATGCCAGGCTGCTTGGTGATGTGCGCAGGTGGTGTGTGTGAGTGTGAGCGGAAGGGCGGGACGAGGACCGAGTCTTCCGAACGGCCGTACGAAAATTGCGATAGCCTCCAGGGATTCCGCCGAGGTTCCTGCTGTGGGCGGGTGCACATGGGATAAGGCTTGGAGGTCAGCCCAGGGGCGAGCGACGGGAGGAGGGCTGACGGTGAGAAAAGTCAAAGAGGTGATCAGAGCGAAGTTTTGGCGGTAAGTGCTAAAGCGACCAGGGTCGGTACGCAGCGTGTGCATACGCGGTAGCCGCTTGCGCACGGTAACGGACGACGCGCGAGTGTGCATCAGGCTGCGCGCGGAGATGCATCAGCAGCTCGGGACGCGCGGACGTGCTCACAACGGTGGCCGCCTGTAGCGTCAGACTTAGCATTCCGCTGTGCCGTCGACCGCCTTCCGAACTGGAACTTATCGTGGGTGATGATCAGTTTCATGTCCTGCGCGTCAGATATGTCGGTGGACGTAAACATAAGTCACCTTTCCGGAGAGCGTGGCCATGGGCAGGTTGCATGTGCTTAGACCTCGGATCTTCGGTGCCTTGTCGATAATGGGCCGCTGAGACGTTCCGTGTGGCAGCGTAGCAGCTATCTGGATCTATCATGTCTGGAACTTACCGTGTCGTCGCATGCGAGCGTTGCGTGTCGCGACGAGCCAACGTGCGACGCTTCTGTGTGGCCCGGCAAGCCTGTCTGCCAGGACTCAAATCGATCGGCAGACGCAGACACAGACTCAGAGTGCGGATCCGCGTGCTCGCGTGCTGTAGCAACAATGCATATGCGTGCTTCCTTGGCTTCCTGTCATGAGATCCACGAGCGCGATACGATCAGCTCCATGGACATCGGGCTCTGTCAAAGCGAAACTACAAATTTAACGGCTCGTGCACATGTACAGCGGCGACAGACGGAAGTACAACCTACTCCACAGCGGACCGGGCCAGAGGGTCCAGAGAGCGGGCGAGTGCCTGTACGAGTGTACACGTACGCCACCGACATGGGTATCCGGTTATGACTCACGAAGGTATCGGCGTCCGACTCGGGACTTGTTCAGCTCTCGAGTCAGTATCGTAGGAAGAGTCAGCTCGCTCGTCAGTTGACTATTGTCGGTCTTTCAAGAGCCGGACTCTCGTGAGCGCATCGTGGTGACTCGTGAAGCTGTGAAGCGTGAAAGAGGTCAGCGTGACCTGCGCTCGAGCCTATGTCCGAGGTATGGGGGCAAACGCACCTGTAGGTGAATGCGGGGAAGGTAATACGTCCGAGGTAGTGACGAAGCTCGCTGGGAATTCGGGCGCACTCTACGACAGTGTGGCATGAACGCCAATCAGGTGAGCATGGTCGGTCTGCCCATCCGGGATCGTCTCTTGCTCGAACGAGTGCTCAGGCTCGTGTTTCGTGGCGTGTTGAGCATAAGTTATTTGGTGCTGACAAGGTAACCTGGCAAATTGCACTGCAGCACAAGGTCCGAGGCTATGATTGAGATGGTCTCGAGCATGTTCACGAAGATGAGAGTGGGAAGCCAGAACAGACTTGGACGAGGATCCCATTGGATGGAAGTCAAGAGCCAATGGCAGGAATGCACAAAGGAGATTCCCCATTCGCCCAAGCATCGGACCGCCACGGGCCGCATGAGCTGGTCTATTGTGATTGGGCGAGAGTGGTATGGACGCATACAGCCTCTGCTTCTGGCCTCCACCGTCGACGTCCATGTGTCACTCCGCTCACCACTGCCACCAGTGTCTAGGGCTACTGTCAGCCATCGTCTAGACTCTGCACAATCAACAACCGCAATTGTTTTCTCTCAACCTCCGGACGACCGGTGCGTCTGACGCTCTGCTCCTCGGTCCCCTCAAAATGCAGCATATCGTTTGGAGATCTCGGTCGTCGGTCTAGACACAGTCTTCATTTCTTGCACGCAATTTTCGCGCACTGTATTTTCCGGGCGGAATAGCACTGCGTGGGCCCATCGTTGGGATCAGGAGCCCGTCGACGCATCGCAATGTACGGCTGGGAGAATGTTGAGGGTACAGGTGAGTCCTAGTGAGTCTCAAGTCTTTTGAAATACACGGAGGACCGGTACCCGGCATACATGTGGACGTACGCGCTCTGGAGAGCCAATGGCCGTTTCAGAGGTTCAAGGGATTGTGGCGGAACTGCATGTGTATGTTAGCGGTTCGTAAGAGCCTCCGCTTTGGCTGAGATTTGGTCAAGGTGCGAGTTTCGAAGCGTCACGTTCGAGATCTTCATCGTCTCATTCGTACGTACAGCTACGGGCGACAATGCTGTTGCTTGTGATGGAACGTTCTCTTCATGCACAAAGCCTCAAGCCGGCACTGTCCAGCTGATCGCAATCCATCATTTCCTGCTATCATTGGAGAATAGCCGTGTACTTCCATGCCCAAGACATCGATCGAGACAGTAGGTTGCTCAAGCGAGATACATTAGTCATGTGTTAGAGTATCCCATTCCATCCCTGAGGTATGTGAAAGTCGCCAATCGTTTCATTCAAAGCATGACACCTACGCTGATGCATCCAGTGCTCCTAATCACGATAGGAATTGATGCTCTCTGGGAAGTACAAGGCCCGCGATGGTATGCATGATTCATGCCCAAGTTCGCGGTCCGTCTTCGACTTCGCCGTGATTAGTCGAAACAATAGTCTTCTTCAGTGAGTGCTGGCGATGATGCTGCTGCGGCAACGAGGCACTATATACTTCCGCGGCGTCGGTTTCGATCATATTTTGTTGTGAACCTCGATCACCGATGGGGGATCAACATAGGGCTGACATACGCACAGCCCAGCCCTTTAGGAGAACAAGCCCTTGGATGCGGTCGAAATAGTATCCTCTCAATGTTGCCGTACTGTCGAAGCGACCATTATGATGATCGACGTACAAGCACCCATCTCCAGGACAATAGAACATGAGATAAAAGAACTGACCAAACAAGTAAGCTGCAGTCTTACTGCCAGCCCGAGCTTATCCATACAAGGCGACTGTCTTGTGTGTGTTCCGTCTATTGTGTTGTGACTTACACGCTAATGGGATAAGTCACTTATACTATCTGGATACCAGGACAACCGAACAAGACAAGAGCAACAACGACCCATCGTCCGAAGACTTGCGGTTCGGACAGACGGGCGAAGGCATGATCCTAGCACGTGATCTGGCTGTATCTCGCCACGAGCTGGCGCTGCGTTGCATGGAGCATTATTCCTCTCCTCCGAATACCTTGGCATTTCCAGTAGCAAGGCAATTGGTCATGCGACTCCGCGTCGGACGCTGTGCGCACTGTGCCATCATCTGGAAGTCGTCCAAGCTTCACTTCTTCTCGCGATGCGCGCTAGCATCTGAGGATACAGTTCCAGAGACCATTGTCCATCTCTTGACATGCAACTGGGGAGTAATCCTCTGGTATAGGCCACCGCCCACGTGGTCGGCACACCTCACGGTACGCAACTGTGCCTTTCTTCGCCTCACCTGGGCGGCTCCTCTCACGTCCCTCACCTGCGCTCACCAAATCACACAGGACCCCATCGTGCAGCGCCGCATATAGCTTCGTGCAGTCATACACGCTGACTGCCGCAAGGAGGGCACCCGGCCCTTGAATCGAACACGCTGCCATTCATTCCCCGCACACCTTTGACGACACGCTGGGAACGGTCGTCTGCTGCAGCGTGGCATAAGCTCGCCCTGTGGTGAGAGCATGGGAAGACGAGAACCGGCGTCGATGTGTGGGAGCAACATCGGACGCCCGCGCGTGGTCATGGCCATGACCGTGGGCTGTGGTATGGTCGTGTGCGGAAATGGGAAGGCACAAGGCAATGTCCGGAGGGACGACGAAGAGGCCGACGGCGAAGTGGGCATAGAGGTCGTAAGTGGCGTTCGGGGATTCCACGCATGGCCCGCACTTGCTTCATCTCCCGTGAAGGAGTCGTGGTGGCCGGATCGTGATCAGGCAAGCTCCCGAGTCTGTCCGCGATGACGACGTGGTCAGGGCGATGTTCTCACTGCGGGGTAAGTCAACACGACGATTACCTCAGTCGCGGTAGATGCTCGATGACCTCGTGCTAGTACTTCCGTCTCGATCGTCCTGCCAAGGGAGCCCTCCCTCGGACTCTTTATGTGTCGGTCTGCGTTATGGGTAAACCGAACGTCTAGACCCTCTGCCTGGTATGTCAAGAACGTTGTTTCCCGTCGAGAATGCAAAGTTGAAGCAGTGTATAGGATTATGAAGTCCGACTGCACCCGTCGGCTTCTTGTATAGCTCGCTTAACAGCCATCAGGCGCATGTCACGCTCATGTACTCACTTCGACATCGACCTCGGTCTTTGGACCAATCACAGGGACAACGCCGTGGGACATCTTCTGTCTGTCGACATTGACTATAGCTGCACAGGCTCGCCTGTACTAGGTATGGTTAGCACGGTGCTCGTAATTGTAATGAACAGCAGCGATAGATGCCGGCGCACCATCATGGGGTAACATCCGTATCCTTGGCAGCTTTCTCCCCTTGTCACCGAGGAATCCTCTCATCTCCGGTTAACCAGTGGGCGTTCAGGTAATAAGCTCGCGAAGTTCGTGTCTTCCCTTCAGCCAGGCTGAACACCGGACTGGTTCTTGGTTCTCGCAGGATCCGACTCCACTCGAAGAACGCCTTTTTGAGCTGCTAGGGGCAACAGGATGCAAGCATACATGAAGCTCCTGCGACGAACCGATGGCTGGCGAGCTGGCGGACATCGCCGTGTAAGAGAGTCTTCGGCGGCGGCCTTCGCATTCGCGGGATCTCAGGCCTCAGGCATCTTAACGAAAGCGATCATCTAATTGCCTCCTGAAGGGAGCATTCCCTGAACACATGGCTGTTTCCCCGCATTCGCCCAACAGCGCAGGCACGATCTCGAGCAGCCCTTGTCCGGTACGCATTAGGGGGCCGCAGGCCAAACTCCGCGAGGTGACCGGCAGCCGCGGTGGGTGCGTAGAGGAGATGGGTACACGACCAATCGTTGCAGGCCGGCATTCTCATCCTCGATGGGTCGCCGGGGGGTGCCGCATCCTATTTGAGGTATGGATCGTTCTTTTGACGTGCTATGTGCTTCTAGTGGCTGACTCTTACTCTCATGCCGTCAACGTGGACGTATAGGTCAACGGGCCTGTTGACTCTGGACGCTCGTCCTGCACGCTGTATGTAATGGGAGAGGAGGGGCCTGCGGCTGCTATGTGGACCAGCAGGCTTGGCTCCCCCCTCCGACCAAGACGCTGCGGGGGTCGTTGGCGGGAGAAGGTGCGTTCAAGGCTGTTCAGCTGTCTGATAGGGTGTACTTGTGGCGAGAGTGTGAGCGATCAATATCTTTCGAGCGTAGTCCGGGGTTTCAATCGAAATGTCTCTTACGTCCAGGACCACTTCTTTGCCGCCTGGCCGCGTACAAGGCTTACATTGCACCAACGCGAAGCTCGCGAACTACCCACCATCGGCGGGCTATCTCACGGCGGGTTCCGATAGGCTCATTTGCCGGCGTCGATACCAACCTTCGCCACGGGCATATCGTCCAAGTCGGAGTACTTCACCTTGGGAATTGGCGGCGTTCTAAATGAAGAACCCCGCATGACGACTATGGCAGAATGTGGGCCCGTGTCAATCCGGCAAGTACATTGCCTCTCGAACCCCTCATCTGCCGGTGTCCAAGAGCCTGCCAGTGTCATCACGTACATAGCCTGTCGGTGAGTAAGGACCAATGACGCTGGCACAAAGCTCAGCGCCACCATCATCGCGCAACCCCGGGCCACTTCATGCCCTTACGACAACAGTGAGCATGCTTCGACGTCGACGTCGCGCTATGATCCTGCAGGGTTGTCGGATGACGGTCTGCCCTATCCTTGAATGGGTTATCCCTTGCGTAAGGATAACTTCGACTAGGTCCCCGGAGCCCATGGACAAATGTCTCGACAAGTGGAGAACCCGCTCTGGACGGTGAGGAAAGCTATGGTGCCGGCAGCCACTGACGCGGATGCCTGCGACGGCTCTCCGTGTTCCAGGGTATTCCGTTGACCGCAGGCTAGCTGCTATTAGCGTTCGAGTCCGTGGCGACATGATCAGTCCCCTGATCGAGCTCTCCGGGGACATCGTAGGTTCTCGTCGCCTTAGCATCGGCCATCAAACCATTCTGACCGTTTGGGAGTCATGCGTCCCGCATCCCCACTGACGACGTCGTCGCAGTTCACAACTCGAATTGACTCGAACTATCGTCCGCAACTGTCAAAGACGAGAGCGGTGATGCGACGCGTTGTGGCTCATCGTGCGCAAGTGGAGCCTTGCGGTCGAGTGCACACTGCAGACAACGGCTCAACAAGGCTTGAAGCTTGAGAAGGGGCGACCACGGCTGACGTCTGCTGTCGTGAGCGGTCTATGCCTGGATGGTGCAAGTGTTCGCGACTGGTTTAAAGGTAGACGCTCCGGAGATGTACTTCTGCCCATTTGCCAGTGTCGATTGTTGGTACCAAGACCGCAAATTACGGGTTTGCCCCGAGAATGTGTTCTACCAATACCCCTCAATGTGATTCGCTCTAACCTCAGTCTCGACCATGGTGGGAGATGCGGTCTGCAACCTTTTCTAGCTTGCCTAAGGGACAAAGTGAGTTCCCGAACACGCTTGGTCAAGAAAAAGTCTGAGTACGCACTTTTCAGGAAACATTCATCGTCCTCATGCTCGTGCCCTCTCATCCACTGGCGCTCATCCCGAATGGCTTCATGGCTATGCCAGTTATCACCCTCCCGCACACCACCCTGAGGAGTCCTCAGGCTGGGTTTCAGACTCGGGACGGACCCGTCAGCAACTTGCGCTGCTTTCGCATGCTGCGCCATGTCTGACGCGCACATGAACGTATCCCAGTCAGTGATCGCGACGCGCCTGTCAGGAGAACGGGGGCTTGTGACAGGTGGGGGGGAGGGACCAGGAGAAGGGTCTGGTGTCCACCCCGTAGCCCAAGGATTCTCGCGGACGCGCGGTTGCAGTTGAGGCGTATTCGCGTTTCTGGCTGGGCTAGCCCGATCGTGAGGTGGTCGTTTCTGTAGACGGCGGTGCCGCCGCTCAGCGACGTCATCGAGCCATACAGGATTACCGCCCGCAACTGGTGGACGTCGTGTCGTTGGGCTCTTAGAGCGCCCTCGAGGAGCATGCTCGCTGGCCTGGCGCGCGAAGTCATAGGGGCTATCTGCAGAGGTTGCTGTTATATAATTGATTAGCTCCTGTGCAACTCGTGAGCAGAGTTGGCGCGAACATGCCTCGATGTGTTTGGAAAAGACCACGGAGACGGTCGACATCGTCAAAGCTGGTCGACATGCTGTCCTGTTGATTCGTGATTCGTTGAGATGGGTACGGCACATGCGCGGCGTGCAGGCTTTTTAGATAAGTCCAGGTCAGTGGAGAGGCGAGAAGGTCGTTTGGAGCAAAGCCCCACCTGACGATCCCCTCGCATCTGCATTCGCCAACGTCCTCTATTTCTGGGGCCACGAGTACCCGACGAAGGCCCGCATGGATGATGTGTGGAGTCGACGTGGATGCATGGTTGTTCATCTATAGGCTTCTGGTGCATCATGACACGCAATGCTGTGGGGCTAGCGAGGTTAGTTACTGTAGTAAATATGGGTTGAACAACTCCAACGGGAAACAAACAGACTGACTATGTTATGTGGAGCGGATAGTTGGTGTCGTGTGGGGTGTATGTTTCTGACCATCGCGTCCTTTCGAATTCGACATGTTGAGCGAACAGATGAGCTAGCAGGTCAGGTAGTGACAGCCCCTGTAATGAGTACTATGCTACCCAAATACATCACCAAGTAAGTACCGGTACCCCTACAAGCATTGCGAATAGTTCTGGCGCAATGCCAGGATTCAGCGACTCCGAGTATGGGTTGTGGAGATAGTGCTGGAGTCGAGCGCCTTGCCGTCATGTGCGCGCCCCACTCCGCGACGTATAAGAAACCCAGTGTCACCGCCGCATAAGCTCACTTTCCAAACCAAACTTCCACACCGAACACTTCATCCTCTCACACTAACCCATACCATGTCTTTCCAACGCACAACTGAGTCCTGGAACAACAACCCGAACAACTTCTCCAACCCGCACGGTCCCAATGTCGGTCTAAACAGGAGTGGCAACGAGGTACGTCGCCCACCTCGCGTATCCACACAGACCCGTCTTGCTGACGACGAACACCACCTCCAGCCCTCCGAGGGCGCGCGTCCGATGCACGACCCGACGGACACCTCGACATGGGAAACAGACGCGACCGGACGTCGCCAGGGCGAATGTCAGTGGGAGCGCAGCGATGTCGGCAACCGTGGAGCTCAGGAGGGTAACCTCTGGACGGCGGGTGCTGGAGATAACTACGGCAACACTGCCATGCCGGGCGACAGGACTGACGCGAACACACTCGGTGCTGGCGGGAACGCGTTCGGTCAGAGCGGCTTCCGGGAGGGCGACAACTGGCACAACACAGGAGCCGCCGGCGGGAAGCCGTCCACGACCGAGAAGCTGAAGGGTGAGTAGGAGCGATGATTGAGCTGCCTATGGACCGCGACGCTCACCTTCGTCGGGACTTAGACACGGTTGAGAACCTCACGGACAAACTCCGACCGAGTCATTGAGATGGAGAGCAGTTCATATGAGGGTCAAGGAAGACCTGCCCGGCGAGAAGAGTATCATAGCAAGTCTCGGAACCTACGGGGACTGTGCAATGTGTATTAGTATTGGGTGTACTGTATGTCTTAACAGCACGAAACATACCAATTGCCTGTTGGCCGAGTCGGACGGGACTTTCGAGTCGTCTCTTGAGGTAAATGGTCCCTCCCGACCTATCCATAGTCTACCATATATGGAGAACACTCTACACGAGGTCCAGTCTAGGATGTTCGTGTCTTCCCTGTGAACGTGCCGATTGTCCACTCGTACATCCCCAGGAAGACGGCGCCGCCGGCAGATATCCACAACGTCCGCGGGACTACACCAGCAAAGAGTGCTCGTGCGCCCTCTTGTACATAAATATCCCGGAACCTGGCTGCGAGAGTAGGGTGTGCGTGTTTCGTTGGATCCTACGAATTATGTGAGTCTTCTTGGTTCGTGGAACGGGAAGCCCGCTTACCCTAAGGTCTAGCATCACTCGAGTTTTGAGGACGTCTAGAGGCGTTGTGAGGGCGGCAGCCACTCCCCCAGAAAAACTACCGCAAACCGCTGCTTCATACGCATGTAGGGGTCTGTGGAGTAGCTTTGCTAGACGAAGCTTGAGTACTTCGTACATAGGAAACTGTAGCGACGTGAACGGAATCTGCTCTTCCGTTAACCCCAAGGCTTCGCAGTTATAAGCGATGTGCCGTACCTCTCTCATGATAGTAGACCCAAATCCGCGGTAGAAGCCGCGAATGCCTTCAGTGGACAGCACCAGTCTAGCTGCCGAGAGCGACGACGAAGCAGCAGGGCCATACGTTGACGTCTGCGTGCGGGTCTTGATGACTTCGGTGGGGACACGTATTGAACATGCAGCCTAAGATGTCACTGTACGACTGAGTAGGTACAGAGACTCGAAAGCGTGTAGATGACGTACGACCTCGCCGACGGACGCAGAAATGATGTGGGTAACGGGGGAGTACTCGGGGGATATGGGCAGTGTCTTCTTGAGCGTGTCATACGTGCAGAAGAACACGGCAGCTACGCGCGGGCACGCTCTGTCAAAACGCGATTGCCCAGCAGGACATGAGCGATGACATACCTCCAGGAGCACTCCCTACCACCACACTGCCTATGCCCTTGTAAACTCCATTGAAGCCACCAGCCTTTATGAAGCCTTGCGAAGACTGGAGACGAGTCTTGATGGTGTCTATTGGGAAGAAGAGGAGGTCGACCGATGTCCCTGCCACTCCTCCAGCCTAGCACGCTCGTGTCACTGTTATGCGAAGTGAGCGTGAACGATGTGACGCACCACAAGAGACTGGTAGAATGTCGGCGCAGACTGCGTGGACATCGTCGATACGACACGCTCGGGATGAGGTTGCGGCGGTGGTATACTTATAGGACCAGCACAACCTTCGGGTTGTCGGACTCCAGCTCCGACTCGCGAGTCCGTCGTGCGCGCCTTCGCGTCCCAGTCATCTTCCACCTCGACCACTGTACATCGTCCTTGGCAACATCCTATATTAATAAATCATCTCTCTTCTGGTTTCAAGTATCCTTAACGGAAAATCGACAACAACGCGATGGACGATAACTTGGAGCGGCCCACTGCCGAGCCTGCACAGCAGACTGCACAAGACAGGGAGGAGGAGGAACAATCATCGGGAGACGAGGACCAGGGGCCGGATTGGACCAAAATACCGTGAGCTCAAAGCATCATCTCCCTTTCTCCCGTGTCTGAACCATGGGTCGTAGAGGACTGTCCATCGCGCGACCCATCATTCCCAAGCGGGGAGAGAAAGACTTTGAGCCCAACGCGCAAGGTGGCTCCGGTCTGCAGAGACATGTCCTGGATCGCGCGCGTTCAGCCATGTTTGAGGCCTTGAAGGCTACGCGCACCGTCTCGCAGTCAGTCCCCCATCCACATTTCTCTTCATTTCGCGTCTGACCTCCCGGGTAGCAAGTCTGTGAGCCATGCTATTTGGTACCCTCAGCTCGCAAGAGCGCATGTCACCGTACAACGCGGTATCCACTTCTCCACTATGGGACACTCCGTCGCGAGAGCTCAAGAGCACGTCGGGGACAAGAAAAAGATTCAAAAACGTCTGGAACTCCTCCCGGAAGAGGCGCTGTACCTGGTCGAACGCGGCGCGATGTATTGCTGGAGCCCGACAGACCTACCTCTCCACAAAACGGAACTATTGGACGACATGGAGGGTGTTCCTATGTCTGTTCAGCAGGCGTACGCGGAGATGATCGGGCAAGAGGAGCTTACGCTTGAGAAATATCAGGTACGCTCATGACATCCCGCCTGACAAATCCTCTCCAGACGAGCGATTGTGTAGGTATATGCATACCTCAGACGACTTGGTTATGTTGTCACTAGAACCCAGCCTCCCTCGTCCGATTACCCCATACCCCCATCCTTCGTTCGCGCGAAACGTCAGTCTGGCTCCATCCTCCATCGATTATATAACGCAGCAGTGTCCCTGCTGTCGAAGGTTCTGCATGTCTTCATTGGTGGACGCAACTGGTGGCGGCCCATAGGGTTCAATCGCTGGCTTCACCATAACACGAACAACGGTGAGACACTCTATAAACTTGCGCAACAACGGCTAAGTGTCCCTCCGTAGTTTCACTGTTCAAGTCGCTCCGTTTCCTACCTTCAGGCTACGACGTGCCACTTAGGATCAAGGGTGCACCGGACGTTCCGCCATCACCTTACCAGATAATCTACAATCTCTACAAGCCGTCCACGCCGTTCAAGAAGACATCTCCACCACCACCAGACTTCTCCGTAGTGGTCGTCAAGTAGGCAATCATATACATTATACATACTGTCTTCCTTACTGACGTTCTTGTCGATACTCAGTGCGCGAACCACGCCCATGCCAACTATATCGGAGCTTACTGCACTCTTCGGCGAGCTCCCAGAGCTTCCGCCACCCGCCCCTAGGAAGAAGATGTCCTTTGCGCAACAGAAAGAAGCCGCTGCATCTGCATCCGCGCCTGGAAAGCCGTCGTCGAAGCCATCTACCGCCTCGACTCGCTCGCCCTCACGATCACCCTCATGGACATCGTTAGCTTGGATATGGCCCTTCTTGCACCCTGGCGGCAGCCCAGAGGCGAAGCGCCCTTCCAACCCGTTCCCGTCGCTGAAAACGGGCAAGAAGATGGTCGTCGTTGCGGCGGTGGATGCGGGGACAATCAGCTTCTTCAGATTCGGACAAGGAGTCTTCTCTGAGTGGCCAATGTCGTGAACTAGCGTTCGCGAAGTCGGTCAGCTACGAAGGTACGTGCCTCCCTATACGGTCCATTCGTCGTTGAGTCACTGGTAACGGAACGGCTGCCCTGTTAGCTTCCTGAGAACTACTTACTATCCTTGACATATCCGAGTCAACCTCATAGCTCCACATGTACCTCGCAACCCTACGCAGATATGTTTACATCCCGAACTATACAGCCCTTGTGATGCTTTCACGACCGTTCCACCAAGCCTATCGATGGAGTGCGTCTCGGACGGACTGACTCATCGCCTTCCCAGACGCTTGCTGGTTCGCTTGTACCCTCACTTGCCTCCCCGATTGCGTTTTCGTTTGGACATCTCATCGTAAAACTCTTCGGCACTCCATCCGTCCCCTCCATCCGCCATGTCGCTTCTCGCCGCCTTGTCAAGGATATACGACCATTCGACATGGCCGAGGTATTCTGTCTCGCAAATCAATGTCTTCAGTCTCGGGAAGACACGCGTGAGGAAGCGTGCCAGCGGCCGTAGGTTCGGCGGCATCGCCGGGGATGTGAGGTTCAGTTCTTCGACCAGGGATTTGCTCGTACGATATGCGAGATCGGCGTAGACGGACTCTGGTACGTCTGCGCATGAGCCAGGATCCTCACAGCTTCCGATGTCGCGGAGGCTGGGGGCGTGTGCGGCGAGATGTGCGAGGGCAGTGATGGAGGGGAGCGACTGGCCCGGCGTAAGTGTGCCCCTCCCATCGCCAGCAAGGCGAAGCACCTCGAGATTCACCCACGCTTGCGCGAGGTCAAGCATGAATGCGTCGTCCAAGACCAGACAACACCCCCGGGGAGAGATGTCGAAAGTCTGAATAGAGCCGAGAGCCAAAAGTGGCCTCAGATCGTTGGAATCGATGTGGACCGTGCTTTGGGGTCTACCGCTAACGCACAGCTCGAGTTTGTGCAGGGGAGAGGGCGACAGCCGCTCGGATATAAGGAACGGAATGTACTTCTGTTAGCTTCTTCGGCAAGGACGTATAGGTTCAACGTGGAGAGGTGCGGAAACGTGACGGCCCAGTTGTTGAATGACATGCATTCCGGAATATCAGTCAATAGTGTTAGCTCTTGTAGCGACGCGAACGTCGAACATTCGGGATCGTGGCTGATCTGTGACCAGGCATGCGGGTGGTGGTATTTGAGTTTGATGTTCAGCAGTTTGAGCGTAGGAATCCGAGCTAGAAACGCGACAGCATGCAGATCAAGGGGTATGACACAACATTCGAATCGCGTCAAGTGAGGAAAAGTGATCATGTGCGTCGAGAGTGTTGCGGACGAGGCAGGAGTGGGCTCTGAATCTAGGAAGAGGCCTGTGGACCGCAATGCCTGACGTCTAGTAGCCAGCAAAGTAACCGCCATGCATATAGTATACTGTGAAACGTGTTCTCCGGCAATGCGGACGGACGTCAACTGGTTGCCCGACATGGACAGGATATTTGGTGTCTCATCGTAGAAGTGGTGACCAAGAACTCTGAGATTTGGGAATAGAATAGGTGTTGGTCTCAGGTAGTTCAGAGTTCGCAAAATACTTGAATGTGCTGTCAGGTACCGTCTCGCGGATGTAGCCCCAATGGTCCGGACCATGCGTGCATGTTGGATACAGGACGCCCATTCGCTTGGAAGCGGTACCCGAATGAATGCCTGATAGTCATTCATTTTAGCTGGTTGAGCAGATCGCAAGAAGTGAATCATCACAATTATATGCTGTTCCCAGTCAATGACCCAGCTATCCGCAGGGAAGCACCTGACAAGAGGGCATATATCATAGATGGAGCTCCAGAGGACTTCTACCGCGATGCCACTGAAGCGAGAGCATGTGCGCGCAAGAGCTGCCCATGTCCCGTCTTCTGCCAAGCTACAAATATGTTCGAGAATCTCTGGAATGCGTAGGGCTTGACACTGCCCTGAAGGGGCCACTACCGACCCAATCTGAGTCCTGGAAGACATTTGCTGCAAGCGTAATGTCAGACTCATACTATAACTTCAAGTGAGGACCCTGTATTGTAGCCCACAACCTTCTAAAGCCCTGGTTCTCGGTGCTTGCAGGAATGCCGTCTACGTTGCTGCGATTGGCTGGTAGTATAACCGGAGACACGGTCGTAGTCCGAGTTGAAGGCCTGAGGCAGGCCAAGCGCTGGGTGCGTGGGTTACACGTGCATCGCGATCGCATTCGCGCGCCTAGGCCCTAGGCAACTTCAACTTTTCGCCAGCCAATTGCAAGCGCGACCGTAGCTCAGACCAGGACACCGAGCACTGGTCACAGGAGTGAGTCCCCCTCCCGGAAAATATATATCTGATTCTGCTCACCAAAACCGCACTCAGTTGGAGGTTCGCCTTGGAGAGCAACCGACTCATGGCGCCGATACTGAACCAGGACGTCCTCATTCTCGTCCTCTCGTACTGCGACCAGAAAACTCTATTGGCCGTCATGAAGACCAACCGTTTTTTCAACCACGAAGGCGCATGTCAGCTCCTGAGACGACCAGTCATACTTCGGACAGATTCTAGTGTCACATCATTCATCGATTTCCTGACTGATGTACAACATCCTCGCTCTTATTTGCTCCAGTCCCTGGCACTGTCCATGTACAGACTCGAGGGAACTACTTCAGAATTTCTCAAGAAGTGTCTCAAAGACATGACCGGTCTACGAGCTCTGACACTAGACAATCTCGACTCACTGGTCAGAGCTGATCCGACGCTCCTGCACGCCTTCGCGCAGCTGGAGTCCCTGGAACACCTCCATCTTCTCTACTCCCAGGAACATGTTTATGGATTGCTTCGTCACACTCGCTCCCATCTCCGGACAGTAAAAGTAGAGTGCGTTGACGATCTCCCAGAGAGCCGTCCATGTCCCCTCAGCACGCTGGCACACTTATCCTCATCCCTGGAGCAGCTCGAATGGGTGCTCCGGTACCACGCGCATCCCCACGACATTGACCCATATCCGATTTTTCCAAAGCTGCGAAAGCTCATGATAGAGGGCATCGAATCCCCCATCACCGCCCGGTACGCCGCCGCGCTCCCCAACCTCACCCACCTCTCTATCCGCTCCCGCGAGGCCTGTGAATGCATGGTAGAGGCATACTATGAGGTGCGACAGAAAAACCTGAAGGAATCTCCGTCTGCCTGTCGATGGAGTACGCTGGAGGAGTTCTCTGGGGACATCATCGACGCGTACGTACTCGGCCTCCGCCAGGGCCACGTCAAGCGCCTTCACCTCGCCTTGAACTGGAACGAGTTCCCGCTCCTGCCCGACGTCTTGACGGACATGCGCCCCACGGAATTCACTATGCGGCTACCGGGCATTGTCAACCTTCGCCGCCAGCGCGATGGTACCATAGCCCCGTTCATTCAAGCGCTGCGTACGAATCCGCCGGGCATAGTCGATCTCAGGACGTTTGAGGTGGCTGTGCACATATTCGACGAGGCCGATCTGCAGCAGCCTCTGGAGGGCCTTTTTGTGAGTTTCTCACCTGTCTTTGAGGTTTGCCAGCAAGCCATGGCTTGCTGCGGTTTGATCCAGGCCGGTTAACAGTTCGTGGATGATGACAGGGCGATCTTGTGGAATCAATGCAGCCATGGTCGCTCGAGCGGTTTGTGTGGAGCCTCCCTCGAGTCAATGACAAGTATCATGATCCCGACCCCGACGTCAAGGTCGCGTTTGCGCATCACGTTTTTGGCCGGGTGCCGTCGTTGAAGGTGATAGAGTTCAAACGCGAGATCTCGGACGAGCGAGACGAGGTGGAGGTCATATCAGTGGTCAGACCGTCATCATAGATGTCTATTGCAGCTCGTCTTCTTTTCAACACCATTGGTGGACGTCGTTTTGCTTTGAGCGACTACCTAGTCCTTCTTTGTAGCCATCGAAATTACACAGACAATAGAAGCCACTTCGGTGAGTTTAGACTTGGGTCACATACGGATTTGGCTGACATGTATACAAATTTGGTGACCGGAAGTACATGAAGAACACGAGACCATAACCAGTAGTTCGGTGATGTGAACTATTCCTTCTTCACCTAGGTGCAGTCTAGGCGGAGTCGTCGGCGCTGACGCCCGGAATCACGTCCTGCACGACGTCGCTGTTGGGCGTGGTCTGGGACCACAGCGCCAGCACCCGCGCGGGAGTGTCAGCGGCCTTGGCGACATGGAGTTCGACGGGGAGGGGCGTCGTCGTGCGACCCTTGGGTCCCTCTCGCACGAGCTTGAAGCTGTAGGTCACGACCCGGCTGCTTCCCTGGAGGTGGAGCGTCCCGCGGGGAGAACCGAGGAGGCTGTTGATGTTCATGCCCCAGTAGTAGTGGCCATTCCACCTGAAATGGTGGATCAGCAACAAGAGCAGATGATGAGGTATGTCGGACATACTTGTTTCCTTTGGCTGATGGTCGGAGAAGCAGGTGGTCAGCAAAACGTTCGGACAGCTCTCATCGACACACGTACTGCCGAGCATGCTAGAGGAAGTCAAGCCGAAGTCCTGGATGCGATTCAGCATGCGTCGAACAAAATTTGCATCGGCCTGGCTCACCTGGCCGTAGTCGGCGATCTCGTTGCTCATGGTGATGACGCGCATGAGGGTCAATTTTTCGCCGGGTTCAACGCTGGAAGCGATCTGGTGAGCACGGCTGGACTGTTGGAAGAGAGTAATGCTGACTCACTCCATGCTCCAGGTGTGGGAGAGGTTGTACGACGTCTCCTTGGTCTCGCTCGAAGACGACTCCGTCGAGATGGAGATGTCAAAGCCCGAGGAAGCGACATCGAAGATCGTGACGTGGTTGCTGAGCGTGATGGAGGCTGCTGAACGTCAGCAAGGGGGACCACGCTGTCGGCGAACAAGGTGCGCACCGCTGCTCGAGACGGTGAGCGTGGCCGAGCTCGTGTTGGTCCAGGACTCGGTCCACTCGTCGTGGAACGGCTTGTTGTTACCGGTGTTGTCGTACTCCCAAGCCTTCTCCTCCCGGCTGGTGGAGGTGGGGCGCCTGCCGAGGACGTACGGCTGGCCGATGGTCGTGTTGTACGACCACCACCTGTCGAAGGGCCATGGTCAGCATGAGCTGCAAGATGGAGCTCAGGACGTACTGGTATTCGGCGGCGACGCCGTCGTTCAGCGAGAGGTCGCCCTTGCCGTTCATGCTGCCGCCGCGGTTCGCGTTGGCCCTTTCGTAGACCTGCTGGATGGGCCAGCCAAGGCGAGAAAGGTCCTCCCAGGTGGTCTTTGCGGACATACTGTCTGTCGATGGTTGTGGTGAGAGTGAGACGAAGATGTGTGGTCGTTGTTGGGACGATGGACCCGTTGACCATGGGCTTATATACCCTGCGGTCACATACAGCTGTGACTCACGAAACATAGAATAGCTAACCCTAGGTCGCGTTTTGTCGACATTGCAGGAGTCCTCGGTCGGCCTACGTGCACATGTTCAATCAGCTGTCGAGCCAAGCGGCATGGAAGCCTTGGTGGTGGTGTCGCAATTGACATCTGCTCTTACGTCCAAGCTATCAAGACAATGCAATACCGGCGATTGCTGTGCGACTCCGGCTTCCCTGCATGCCAGCGCAATTGGATGAAGAAAATGGACGTGTCGAGGATCCAACACACGAGGCGGATCCGAACAGAACACCAGCGGTCGAGCCCTGATATGGACCACTGCAGGAAATTCAGCAGCGACACCCGGCAGTGGTACCCACACTCCTACTCAGCCATGCTATTGAACGGAATTGCTCCGAGCCTTCGCTGTACAAGGTGAGCAGCTCGTGACGCAGCCATGGCGTTGACTCCTCACCACAGTGGACATGGTCGAAGGCCCATGAGATGGAAAGGCCCCTCGAGGTCGGCATCGGTGCATACAGTTCTCCGATTCGCGTACGTACATTTGCTTAGCGCGAGGCAGGGAAGGGTGGGTCTCCAAGATGTGCTCATTGTGCAAGTGAACTCACCATTCATTACATGCCAGCCGCACTCTCCGGACACTCCTCCTGAGGCCTGAGGCTCGATGAAAGAGATACCAAATGTACCAGCAGTCCGTTCAGGGCTCTTCTCTGCGGCACTCTGGATATATATATACTGCTCATTGTACCGCACAGGACGTCCACCAATCGCTTTCGCCTCAATGTCGCACCCAGACCTCTACCGCGCAGGCAACACTACTTCTCCCCGTTACGACAATGTGCGCGAGGGTACCGACGTCGTCGTAGTCGACGGTCAGGTCGGACCTAGTAAGTCTCCTGACACACATGGTCCTTCAGAGTTACTGAGGTCGCCTACAGACAGTGGTGGCATCTCCACCTTCTCTTCGAAGAGCGCCGCCTGGGCCGCCAACAAGACCTGGGTCCTCAAGCGTGCTACACCACTCGTCGCCGGCCTCAAGGCGATCAACGACCACGGAACGCACTGGCTCATCGCCCCCGCTGAGACGATGCCCCTCGACACGTACAAGAGCCACCTCCGGGTGCTGAACACCAAAGCCGTGCGCTACGACCAACTGCGCGAGGCCATCGCAGACGAGGCCTCCGCGGAGGAGACGGCCGTCGAGGCGGCTACCCCACTCGGAGCGCAGTCCGCGCACACCGACCGCGCTACCCGCTTTCTATACAATGCGCTCGCGTCTGTTGTCCGCGGCCCCGTTCCCGTTCCGGACTGGGACGAGAACGACTACGAGTACGTGGGGGTGCTCGCACGCGCTGTCGAGGACGGCTCGCTCCCTCTTTCCGCACTCGTCTGGGATCCGGCGAGCGATGCGGGAGGGTGGAGCCGCGAGAAGGCGTTCGTCGTGCGCGCGGCGTCGGCGTATATGACCCATGAGCACAAGAAGGCGCGTGCGGGCGGGGACGAAGACGCGGAGGCGGACACAGCGAACGACCATGCCTATCTGCGCACCGTTCTCAAGCTGGAGGATGAGAGGAACCCGTTCTCTAAGGTCGATACGTCTGTGACTGGCGTGTAGAGACTACTCAGCTGTATCTGTATAATTAGGCAGAAAGAAACATCAGGATTTTTAGTATGTATGGCCTTGAGTAGCTCCAGGGATACACCGTATGAGTAGGTGGACCAATAGCACGAACTTGGCTGCGAAGGTATGGAGGTTTCGTCGCAACGTGTACATAGGTCGGCGAGTTGAGATCATGTCGCGGATGCCATCACGCGCTACCCAATGAAAGCCCTAGCATGAAAGTTCACCCTGATGCCACCAAGGCTTGTAACGATCCCCGACGTGCCCCTGAGTCTTTCCTCTCAACCTTCAGGGACCCGCGCACTTCCACTTTGAAGGCTAGGTGCTGTCCCTCCGGGGTGGCGAGCTTCGGTGAAGGCCTGGCACAAGACAAGCCGTCAGACGTACAACTCTTGACGAGGGCATCGTAAGTTGGCACTCTGGCTTCAAGTACGTCCATTTAGTGATTGCGAGACTCTTGACTCGTTGCTAGTGGCTGATCTGTGCAGCAATGTAATACGCACCGTATTGTGCAAGTTGCACCTCTGTCAAGTTCACTGACATGACCAGTGCAGCGAATTCGAATCATGACTCCGAGTCGGACGAAGTGTTGGCAAGTGCACCGTACGACTTTCACTCCAGCAGCCGAATGCGCAGCAGTGTGGATTTGGTGTGAACAGATACGTCGGTCAAGTCGTGAGACTGAGAGATGACATCGATGACAAGGACAAATGACAGAAAACAACATGCGCGCATTCTCAACAACCGACCTTGCGCTTGTCGCCGACGTTCGCGCCGATCTCACGCGTCCCACCGCCCACCGCAGACTGCTGTCACCATCTTCACGTCGGACCCAAGATGGACGCGTCAACGATCAACGAGCTCATCGCAGGCAGCATCGGAGGCGCGGCCCAACTCATCGTCGGCCAACCGCTCGACACCATTAAAACCCGCGCGCAGACCGCCCCCAGTTCAGTTCTCCCTCGTGTTTCCTCTTCGGCTGACTGCTCACAGTCCTTGCAGAGGGAATGTTTGTGAGTCTGCGCGACCAATAATTAGCAGAGAGAGGAGTGCTCAGCGGGCGAGGCCCGTGATAGAAAGGTCCGATGGATATCCTCACCCAGACGTTGCGGAAGGAGGGCTTCTTCGCGCTCTACAAAGGTATGTCTTCGTCATCTCGAGCGAGCGCACACCAGGTCATGATCATATGTTCATAGGGATGGCCAGCCCTCTTGTGGGTATCGCTGGTGTGAATTCTCTCCTGTTTGCGTCCTACGCCACCTTCAAGCGTATAATCTCTCCCTTCCCCCAACTCACTCTCAAAGAGATCGCGATGGCTGGTACTATGGTCGGAGCTGCCAACGCGATTCTTGTGAGTCCAGGTATGTCATACTGCAACTATTGAGACCTGCCTGAGTTTGACAACGGCTTACAGTGGAGATGTTCAAGGTGCGCATGCAGGGGCAGTACGGTTCTCCTGGAGACAAACGGTTACGCGCAGTATTAAGTGAGATGTGGAGGGACTGGGGCCTTCGCAAGGGTATCTGGCGTGGTTATTGGGTCACCGTTGCGAGAGACATCCCCGGATACGCAGGGTACGCGTAGCACCAAGTCACGTCGAGTATGAGTCTCGGAGACTGACGATCTCTTCAATTCATAGACTGTATACAGGTGAGCGGCGCAGCTATCATGATATTAGACACGGCACTCAATAACTCCGTCAAAGCTTTCGAGTTCTCGAAACGGAGATACAGTAAGAAGTATGGCCAACAGATTCCCATATGGGCATTGCTAGCTAGCGGTTCCTCGGCCGGAGTGCGTATTCCCTCGTCCTTGCGTGCATGCATTTGGTCCGAGCGTATCTCCTCATAGCTTGCATACTGGTTATCGTCCTATCCCCTGGGTATGTTCGCCTTCTCCGAACTGATCCACTAGCTCTCTTTCTCACCCAAATTCTGGTGCGCAGACGTCGTGAAATCTCGCATACAACTTCGTCCTACTCCGCCTGAGGGCCCGACCCCATTGCATTATATTGCACGTGAGCTGAGAGCAGTCATTGCCGAGTCTGGAGTGTAAGTGCTATATTTCTGTCGCCCAAAGCAGACCGACGCCGATCTGTACACTATGTAGGTCAGGTCTCTTCCGTGGCCTTACACCGTCATGTAAGTCGTCGCATGGGTGAATCTCACGTCGCTATATAACGAGCTTGAACCCTCCCCCCAGTGATACGGAGGTGAGGCTGTGTCGCATGATGCCTCCCCTTATGCAGCTCTGAAGCTCACGCTGCCTCGATAGCATTCCGGCTGCTGGTGCGACATTCGCAGTATTCGAACTCACCAGAGGCAAGTGTTCTATCATTATCTGCCTTTACCCCTGGCACTCGCTTATGGTCTTCACGCACAGAATATTTGAGAGAGTACACTGGTGTTTGAAAGTCTCTGGTATGGTTTCCAATGCCAGTGACGACTCAGTGTGGACTCAGATCGACAAGAACAATGCTCCGTACGGGGCTTCTCATCACCATTGCAGGGGGGACCACACGCGTTGACACCGATTGTAGGCTCGACCGGGCGTAAAGTTACACACATGCGCGAGTGGAGCAGTAACTGTAGGGTCATGAGTTTACTCGGTGCAATGTTTTCTCTCAGCACTCGGAAAGATCGAGCCAAAAGCATGTATATATCGTCATCGGAAAGAAACCCTTCCACTGCCGCGTACACAGACATACACATAGAGACCGCGTTGCGATCAACAACAAAGTCAGTCCGATCCGTTGATGTGTCGTCCGTGCCTGAGGGCACCTGGAGCCAATCATGTTCCAAGACCAGAAGGCACTTCCTGTATACACGCACACAAAGACTAAAGTCAAGCGAACTCACGAGCGCACAAGCGCCGCGATCAGATCTGTCGACAATGGTCAGTCCGGTCCATTGAGATGGGTTGATGTGCGTGAGGTGTGAGAGAAGCTGGAGAAAACGATCTCGTTAGTCGACCGCCGACGCTACGAACAGGAAGAAGGCTCACCATAGGTCACGTTGTCGAGTGCGGCCGATCCTTCTTGACTGGATACGGTGAGCGAACCGACACACATGATGACTGACTACACAAAACAGGGGATCGCCTTCAGTTGGATCTGCGATTCGAGGGGAGTGTCCATAAGAGGACTCACCAAGGCTACGTCGCCGCAAGTGACCGATCCTTGTTGAGCGGATGCGGTAGGTGGTTCGGCAACGTAGGAAGACATTGAGAGTCGATATAGGTTGGAAAGAAACTGCACATAGTTGAGGTCTTCGTGCACCACTTGACGAGGTTAGCAGATGCGGGGAGTACTTGATGACAGTTTCCGTGGCTCCAAATTATCGGAGTAGGGAGCGAATCAAGAGATCGATGCTCGGGGCGATGGTCGCTTGCGTTGAGCACGGTGTAGAGTGTGAGGAGGTCGAGGTCGCCGTCGAGGTGTCAGACCCGAAGCGACCGTGACGAGTCGAAGAGAGTCGGGTGACTGGAGGTGGTCGCAGCGACTCCTGGGGCTGCCAGTGAGGGCAAACGACAAGCCTTGAGCGCAGGCGAATCGAAGGAGGAAACCAGCAGATATCGAACTGGTTTATAGCGCAGCGGATGTACTTGCGCGCCAGGATGAGTGGACGAAGCAGGCAGGGGATGGATTCGAGGAGCCTGCTATGATGGGCAAGCTTGAGTTGCCGAGAGGTGGGCGATAGTGGATAGGACCTCATCTTGAAGTCGAAGAGGACCAAAGAGGCGATGGCGAGCAAAGGTTGAGCGCGCTCGTCGCTGCTGATGAAGGTCGAAGTCTTGAAGTAGCCAAGCTTCGTCGCCGGGGAGGAGGACGGCTCCCCGGATGTGGGAGAATAGACTGCGGTGGGTTGGGGTCGAAACGACACGTGTGCTTCAACGCCAACGGAGAGGAAGGGGATATATGCGGAGAAAGGGGGGAGGGCAAGAGGGTAGACGTCGGAATATCATGAGTTGTGGACGAGAGTGCGGCATTAGTGGAGTAAGGAATTGGGGTAGTAGAGGATTATAGATAGTGCAATGAATGTGTTCGGCGAGATTCCTAGATCTTGAGGTGTTTAGGTGCTTTCTTCAATGATTATATATCGCAAGCGAATCAGAAATGTATGCCAAATGGAGCGGTAGATCGTTGAGATGGTGGTAAGATGCGCGGCTGAGGCCTATATCGTCCGGAAAAGATGTTGCAAGTCATCGTTCTTGAAGCCAGAAGGAGTCGTTCACTGCTGGGGGCGCGAGGATGGGCCGGGGACAGCGGAGTACTTCAAGTGGCGATACCTTCGCCGCTGCCGATCGCATCGAAGAACTCTTCCTCCTCTTCGTCCTCGTCCTCTTCATCCGCTTCCTCATCATCCTCTTCGTCCTCCTCGTCGTCAGAAACTCCAAAGAGATCCTGCTGCCCATGTGTGGAGGGCCCAGCGGTGGCGATGACAGGCTGCACGATGAAAGGGTTCTCATCCGCGGCCTCGGTGTCATCCCGCTGAACGACCGCGCCGTTGACAGCCAAGATGTCCTCGTAGAGCCTCTGCGTCATCTTAATGGGGCACGGAGGAACGGGGAGGATGGCGGCAGGGACACGAGGACGGGCGGGGGTCGCGGGGACTGCGCCAGCGGCTGCGAGCTGAACGCTGAGCTCGGCCAGGAGGTTGTCGGCTTCGACTGCAAGGCGTGCCTGTTCTTCGGTCGTGGGAAGGGGGATGGAAGACTGGTGCTCGATTTCAGCATGATGAAGCTGGACTTGGGCGGGTTGAGGGTGGACTTGAACGAGTTGTTGGACTTGAGCGGGTTGCTGGACTTGAGCGGGTTGCTGGACCTGAGGGGGCGCAGAGAAGCCGACGTCGGAGGCGTCGTACCATACCTCCTCCTCCTCGTCCGCCATGCTAAGCTCGGGAGCAACAGCCTCCTCTTCTTCGAAGTGAGGAATACGCCCATCATACTGGGCCACGCACCCAAGGCGCCCCAAGGCGACCTCGACTGCCTCAGGAGTGGCTTCCCTCCAGCTCATCAAGCTAGCGACCGACGAGTCTGAGCCCGCCATACTGATAGTGTGCATCGAAGAGGAAGGAGTGAAGTAGTTCATGTCGTCGTCCTAGTCGGAAGAGTCAGAATGTCAGCGAACTTCTGACTTGGTATTGATACGGCGAGATACATACCTCATCCTCAACCTCGATGGGGACGTCAAGGCCGACCGCCTATTTCCGTGTCAGCTTGCGGAGCACACAGAACATTCAGTCCAGGCTCACCTCGAAAATTTCTGCAGGAAGGCCATGCCGTAACCTCCGATGACCAGCCTCGACGAGAGAGTTCGCCATCCCAGTAACCGCCTCGAAAAGTTCGCTGAAGGTGCGTGGAATGGCCAAGTGGTGCTCGCGTGGAGCTGACCTGAGCGACTTTGAACGAGCGGTCTCGAAACTCTGTAGGTACGGGTCTCCGCCGTGACGAGCGGTCTTCCAGCCCCGACGCTGCGGTCCTACATTGAGGAGAATACGACCGGCCGTGTTGGGTTTGAAGAGGCCCTTGATCTTGGTAGCGGGGAGTATGCAGCGGGGAATAAGCGGCTCCTTGCTTTGCTTGGTACGATGGCGCGCCGAAGCGGAACCTGACTGCATAGGCGCTGCTGACGAGGTCGCGACTTGCTGCATGGGAGCAGTGGGGACAATATCGGGGAATGCATAGATGATGTCAGGCTGAGGGGCAATGGGGATCTTCGACATGCGCTTCTTGAACTCCTTGTACTCCTGGGAGGCGGGGCGATGAACTTCTATGCGTAGTCGAAGATGGTAGATGTATACATACCTTGGCGACCTTCGATTCGCGATGAACCCGTCTCCTGGGCTTGACGGGGCTGTTGAGGTTCAACTTGGCCACGCCCTGGCGAACCTGAAGCTCGCGCTGAGCATTGAGTAACAACGAACTACGTGAGGACATACATCGGCATGCGCCTCGTCATCAACCTTCAATCTCTTCGTCTTTGTCTTCGCCTTCGGTGACCGAGGCACGATGTCAGGCGCTCTGAGGTGAGGCTGCACCTTCGTCTCTTCTTCCTCCTCGTCATCATCGTCAAGAGCGTCGGCCTTGCGTCTGCCCGTAAGTGCTCGGGGCAGACTGAAGCTGTCGACGACCTGCTCTTGACCTCCGTGGCGGCGGGGGAGAGCAGCCTTCTTGCGCGGAGGCTTGCCGACACGAGAAGGGTCCGTGAGGACGGCGCGGCGGAGATCCTTGCCCTTCGGTTTGCTTGGGGCGTTGGTGTCGACGCGCGAGAGCGGAAGCCTGGCCTCCTCCACACGCGCAGGTGTGTGCGGCGGCTTCGCGGTGTGGCGATTAGCAGCCGGGCGCGCCCGCTCGGGCATGGGCGCGCCAGGGGGGACTCCGAGCTTGCTGTGGGTGTGCATGGTGTGTAGACGAGTGTTGTGGTAGAAGAGTGTTGACTGTGAGACGTTTGGGCCGTAGGGGCGCGGAGGAGATGGTTGAAGGAAGGAAAGAGAGTGCGAGGAGCGCAAGGTGGACTCTGGCCGCGCGCGGGCTGACATCGCGATCCGATCTGGGGTATGTGACGGCCAGCCTGATTGTGAAGGGCGCACGCCAAACCAGTCCTGAACAGGACAAGTCACCCTTGGACCCAAGTCACATTGCGCCGTTTGGGGCACCAGCTCCCTCCGAGACGACGGGGAGGGAAGAATATGGTGGGCAAGCAACCATGGACAAGGGCAGCCTAGAAAATCAGTTCATCAGCAGTAATCAGCACTCAAGTCCTCGTCCCCGCATAGGTAAGCCCAGTGCAGTGAACCATCTCCGAGAGGGCACATCATCCAGTGTCCAACAGATCATCCCTCATAAGTCAGCTTCGTGACGATCGCCAGTATGGGTGTTGGGGAGAGATAGAAAGATGCAAGGTACGATGTCGCGGGGGAGGCGTGGAATGCGAACGTTCTGAGGTCTCGTGCCGGTAGGTAGACTCCCGTAGGGCGATGAGTACAAGAGTACTGCCGTGCAAGTCAAGACGGCGAGTGTTCATTGCGAGGGGTTCTTGAGGTATCGTATCGTCATTGTCCCCCCGTCGTTCACCACAGAAGTCGGATCCGATAGCGTCCATGGTGCGTTCGGCCGTCTACAAAGACCGCGCTGGAGGGCGCGGTACGCTTCAGGAGTGTTTAGATCTTGTTGATGGGCGGGCTAGGAATCGGCGAGAGCACACACCGCTTATTCATTCGATGTCGGAAGCCGAACTTTAGACCAGGCATACTTACGGTCATCTCCACACCTCTCTATTCTCCTCCCCAACTGCTCGAGCCAGACTAAAATCACCCGGCGGGCATGTTCGTGAGGTGCACGCGCTTCGACACAGGCTACGAGGGAAGACAAAGCTCGATTGGATACTATAACACTCAAACGCCAGTGTACTCTCTCAGATACTCTGCAAGTGAAAGATAATCAGCGCGTGCTTGAGGGGGAAGCCAATGAGAATGAATTACTTGCCTCTGGTAAGCTCGAACGCTGCGAATGTCGCTCCTGCAGCCGGAATACTATGAAGGCAGGCGTGAGCCTCCGAGCTACAAGCAGGCGGAAGGTGAACGAGACTCACCTTCGCAATACTGAAGGATGAGAAGGGCAGCAGACGCCATGAGAATGCGATATCAACAGTGAGGAGGGAATGACTTACATGACGGTGTGAGACCACGGAATAGACCCGATCTGCGCGGTGTCCAAACAGGCCTTAGTTTGCTATAAGCGACAAAGACGAAGCACTCACACGCCGGATTCTGCGACCACTGCCCTCAGTTCGTGTGCAATATATTGCACTGGGGTTCCCTCGGGCGGAGTAGCGCGGAGTTGTATGCGAGATTTCACAACGTCTGAGCAGCGTCCGAGTAAGAAAGAGGGCTACTGATCAGCTCAGAGAAGGCAAAAATACCTAGAGGATAGCACGCAAGCCAGTATGCAATCTGCGGGAATAATTGTGTCAGATGCATGTACAGAAGGACACGGAACTACGTACCCCGCCCGTCGATCCACTAGCAAGCAATGCCCATACAGGAATCTGTTGCCCGTACTTTTTAACGAACTTCCGCTTCGAAAACTCGAATGCTATGACAGAGTGAGTGGACTGTGTCTGATTGCATAAGGCCTATGCCAATCACCTGTGTAGAAGCTAGAGAGCGTCAGTCTCACATGCTCAGGTGGGGTGCGTATATGCAAGCTTACCCAGCGTATGCGGGGATTTCTCTCGCAACTGTCACCCAATACCCACGCATGATGCCCTTGCGAAGGCCCCAGTCCCTCCACATCTCACTCATTACTGCACGCAGCCGTTTGTCTCCGGGAGAGCCGTACTGGCCTTGCATGCGCACCTTGAACATCTCCACTACGGGCCATCGTCAATCTCATCTAGGCCTCCGCAGGTCGCAGCTCAACATACCCGGACTCGCGAGGATCGCGTTTGCAGCTCCGGCCATAGCGCCTGCAGCCGCAATTTCTTTCAGAGAGAGTTGCGGGAAGGGGGAGATGATTCGCTTGGAGATGGCGTAGGACGCGAACAAGAGGGAGTTCACACCGGCGATACCAACAAGAGGGCTAGCCATGCCTGTGTACATATATAATTATGACCGAGTATGCGCCCGCTCGAGATGACGGAGACATACCTTTGTAGAGCGCGAAGAAGCCCTCCTTCCGCAACGTCTGGGTGAGGATATCCATCGGACCTTTCTATCACGGGCCTCACCCGCTGAGCACTCCTCTCTCTGCTAGCTATTGGTCGCGCAGACTCACAAACATTCCCTCTGCAAGGACTGTGAGCAGTCAGCTGAAAGAGGGAACACGAGGGGGACTGAACTGGGGGCGGTCTGCGCGCGGGTCTTGATGGTGTCGAGGGGCTGGCCGACGATGACCTGCGCCGCGCCGCCGACGCTGCCTGCGATGAGCTCATTTATCGTCGACGCGTCCATTCTGCCCGACGTGAAGATGGTGGTGGCAGTCCGAGCTGAGTGAGGATGGTTGCGGGTGTGGGAGCAGCGCGTCGCAGTCCGATTGCGCGATCGCGCGACATGACGGGATGGTCGTAGGCACAAGCGCCGCCGCCCCACGGTGGCCAAGTCCACAGCGCTCGTTACTAAACACCACTTCCCTTCGCTTCGTGGCACTCGACAGGTTGAGGTATGGCTTGCCACTATCAGAGAAGAGCGGGCCGTACGAGTACTTACTGACTTGGTAGTGCTGTGGACAGTCTTTCTCGGAGGCGAGAGCACCAGGTGGGAGCACTGAGCTAGCTCTACTAGCCTCTTGAACGAGATTGATTGGGTTGAGAAGCAGTGAGTGCAAGTACTGTACTGGGCCGCATTGGAGGTCATGTGTAATAACACTCATGTTCTTGAGCTCGACAGGCAGACAAGGTCACAGGTGACCGGCCGAAAGCTTTGCTACGTACGAACGGCACTGTCGCAAATGCACGTGTGCTCGAGCCAACATCGAACGCTGCACATCGCCGAGTGAATCGCTCCAACCCTTTAGGATCAATCTGAACGAGGGTCGTGGTAGTTCTGGGTGGGTGCCGACGATCATTAGCTTGCACAGTATTGACATGTATGATTTTTTCAGTTCTCAACAAGGTGGTAGGCCTGGGGAGAGTCATGGCCGCGTCGTTCTCAGCGCAACATCGAGCGCTGCATATCACTGTGGTTCTTCGAAACATTTGCGACGCGGCAGACAACACCTCCCTTGCCAAACTCGCATGCACGTGCAGGTTGCTTCACGAACCTGCAATCCAGTCGTTGTGGCATACCTTGCCAAACTTCTCTCCTCTAGTGATGTGTCGTGAGCACTAAAGGCCAAAAGCTTCAGGCGTCTTCCCGTACTGGAGGAATGGGGCGTTGTGCTGCGATATGCCCGGTTGGTCAAACACCTACGGGTCCCGTATGACTGGCGGCACATTCGTCTCAAAATCGATACCCTCAGGACACTGGCTCTCCGGCCCACTCTTGCTCTCTTACCCAATCTTCGAGTCCTCGAGTGGCATCCCCGACGGGAGGAGCTCGCAGAAGAAGCATTCCCATATCTTCTCTCCATGATAGGTGATTGGCTGACCTCTGTCCATATTATGGAATGGAATCTCCATCATGGCGAGCAGGATCTGCAGCATGTCCTTAGGACCTCCTTATCCCTCCTCATTCCCAGACGCCGTGCCTTGCATTCTTTCAAACTTGGGTGCCCAATGTCGCACGAGACAATGTCTATCGTACCTCTCACATCATCCACTCTGACCGCTCTCCTTGTTCATCTGCCACATAGCGAGGAGATTCCGCTGACGGTGACTTGCCCCGGAGCCTCTCCGAATGTACCTCCCTCCATACCGTACGAATATCGGATGCCCCCGATTTGGGCCCGTCAAGCAGGCCAAGTGCCGACCCGTCGATTGTGACGATCACACACCTGACCCTCGACCGGATAACAGTATCGACGTATCTCGCCTTTAGCAGAGCGGTATCCCTCCCACGGACCGAAGAGTTAAATACGCACATCATTGGCGATGCACCCGCTGATGGAATCGCTCATCTCTTCTATGCCATACGCCGTCAATGCTCCCCGCAATCTCTGTCCCGGCTGAGCTCGCCCGACGACCTAGCGAGGCGGGCTTGCGCACCCTCGACGCCGGCTACTCGACAGTGCTCCCTCCCCCCTTCGTTGCCCCTTTCCTCTCACGTTTGTTTCTCCATATGGGGCCGGTAGAGGTTGGACTAGAACTCGCCGGCTAGCCACTACCTGCCTCTGTACAGGATCGCCCGGGACTACGGACGGCATGGGGTCGGGGCAGGACCGGGGGGGTCTCGCGACCGGCACACCCTCCGACTGAATCATTCTCCGACAGGGTTTGTCGAGATACCTTTACAGTGTCGTAAACTTAGTACGTTGCGCGACAGGCTCACAATTGCGTAAAGTCAATAGCAGGCAACACTTTCAGACCCTTCAGCCGCGCCCACTCCCGCTCCTGCTTCCTGATTTTCACAAATTGCGGCAAAAGCTTCCACTCAACTTTGGCCCATCGTCGTCTGAACTCCACCCCAGTCCTGATCCTCTCACGCATTTCCTCTGTCATCTCCTGCTCTGCATCCTCATCCTCATCATATTCGTCCTCGTCACCCAGCTCCCACCCACACTCGATGTCCTCCAGGTTCGGGAAGAGGTCCGAGAGGAAGGAGGCTACAGCGAGCGGGTCCGTGATCGTCGAGCGCCCCACATTCAGGCTCGTCAGCGACCCCTGGACCTTGCCCAACCCTGGGCGCACCCGGCGGTGCACGGAGGTGAGCCGCTTCACGTCTGTGTCGAGGACGAGCCCCAGATGACACAGGTGCGGGCATGCTTGCGCGAAATAGAAGAGGGCCATGAGCGACGGGCGTTCCGCCTGCGATACCGTGTCGTAGACGTCTGCTTCAGTGACAGAGATGGGGTCGTCTATGCTGCCGGGGCCAAGGTCGAGGACGGAGAGGTCAGGCCAGGCAATTGCCATCGACGCGATCGCGGTGTCGCTGAGGGCGAAGCCAACGTGGAGGTCGAGTACAATGCGCGTGATGTTCTTGAGCTCGAGGAGGGGCTCGAGGACCCTGTCGCTGATCACGAACTCAGCGCGATTGTCGGGGCATGTCGAGACGCGCAGTTCGCGGAGGCTGAGCCTGCCGTCACATTTGCTGAGCATATCAAAGAGCCCCGTGTAATCGTCCAGGGAGAGGTGCACGGCCGCGTTTGGCATAACGATGGAGATGGCCTCAAGGTGAGGGGACCGAACTTGTCCGACGAAGCAGGTAACTTGTGGTAGGCTGCACCGATGGGTGATCCTCAGCGTGAGAAGTACCGGAAAGCATATTGTGTTTCGTTGCAGGGCGCCGAGATCTTCCACGGTGATGTCGTCGCTCAGCAGAAAGTCCATGTCGTTGAGCTGTCGGAGCTGAGAGAGGTGGGCAATGAGTTGCATGTTGAGTGGTATGTCCACCACGTGAATGGCAACAAGGTGTTGAAAGCTGCACAGAGCGGTGCATATGGCAGCTATGATACCATATGGGGGCCTTAACGGGTAGACATCGACGCTGAGGGTGAGGGCGGTGAGCGTAGGGGCGATTTCTTGCAATCTCGTCAGTATTTGCACGTAGTCGTCATATCCGCTGTGCTTTGAAGCGCGTGTGCTTGATGCGAGGTTTGTATGGAATTCGCGTAAACGGGGGGTGAAGAGCAAGGGGAAAGAGTGGTTATATGACGAAGCACGATGCCATCGAGGTGATGCGTGCAGGACTTCGAGGTTTGGAAAGAGTGGTTGGTCAGAGAAATAGGGTGCAAGACTGCTCAGGAGAGATGTTTCAAAGACGTAGCGTCGAGCGTGTATTGGGAGATGGAAGCAGTCGTATCTGTCCATGATGCACTTGACACGTCGTGCATAGTTGTCGAATCTAGCGAGATCTGACAGCATGACTTGACGCGTCAAAGACTGCAATAAAGAGATAAGACTCTCAGAAGACATCTACCAGTGATAGTAAAATGTGACACGCACCACGAAAATGAGAGGCTTGTTCATGAGAGACTGTCCACTGTCTTCCTTCATAGTCCACGCATCCTGTGGCATCGTAAATACCAAAAGACCAAAGTCGGGAAGTATACGCCATATCGCATCGAGTGCATGCTCGTGGAAAACGCGCGATGTACGAGCAAGCACCAGGAGTGACTCGAAGCCGCGATAGCCTGCAGGATTGAGATAGGTGCGGTCCTCCATCAGATAGTGACATACAGCCCGCAGGACCTCGTCGGGAAGTGTTGGCAGTGTCGACATGTTGGTAGTGCTGGAGTCTCAAGCAAGCAGACAATCAAGCTCAAGTTTGACACGGACGAGAGAGTAACCCACAGCGCGCTTTTCCAATAGGCGCCACGACACAAGGCGGGGTCCGGCCCGCGCGCGCTTGAGCTTGAGCTTGTAAGTTGTCTCTTTCTTCCGTTCGTCCGAATCTACATTCTCCTCCTCGTCGTTCCTGGCTACTTTCCACCTATTGTGATTACAAGGTCTACTGTAGGGCCTCCAACTGTCTCAATGCATCGATGTCTCCTCGTTCCCGAGCTTCTCGTCAGCATCGTCGAGGTGCTGCAAGCTGAAGAAGGTGGCGCTGCTACAGTGGCCGCGCTGGCCCGCACGGCGAAGTGTTTCCAGGAGGTGGCATTAGATGCGCTGTGGGCAACTCAAGACACGCTTGTGCCACTCGTCAAGTGTTTCCCACCGGCATTGTTGACTGAGGCGCGGGAGGAGGATGGTACTCGTATACTGGTACGTGCCTTCCCGTCGAACTTGTTTCTACCGCGCGTCCTGACGGCGGACAGTCTTTCACGAGGGACCCTGAACCCGATGAGTGGACGACAGTCAAGAGCTATGCAGCGCGGATACGCGTGGTGCGCCTCGACATCCTACCTGAGGCCCTGGATTACGGCACTACTGAGCTCGCCGAGTCTGTGTATGTCACGCTGAGACGATGCGTCGGGCAAGATCCTCTGCTACCCAATTTGCGGTCGTTCGAATGGGGCGGGATGCCCGGTGAGCCTGGTGCGGATGTCACTTCTTTGCTGCTGCTTTTGAGTAGCCCCACAGTGTCCGACATGGACATCGTCCTGGAGGGGGTCTCGCAGGATGCCGCGCAGCGAGTCGCACAGGCTCTCCGCGAGTTCGGACGTGAGTCTACCCAGCTTCGAAACATCGGGATCATATGCAAACCGTCGTGCCTTCCGATCGAGCATGTCGTCCTCCAAATTGGCCTGAGCCATGACCACCTCCAGGAGTTGTCATACAACTGGGAGGAAGACATGCCGGCCCAGACTCTGGAACGCCTAGCAAGTCTCAATAATCTACGGCGAGTGTCGATCCGAGCAAACCGGGAAACCTCTGGCGAAGTGCTTCGATGGGCGCAGGGCCGCATTGGAGGATTCTTTCCCTCGCTGCAGTTTTTGACGCTCCACACGGACGGGATAGACGTATGTCACCAGTGGCTCAGCACAATGCCCCACCAGACACTCAACAGCCTCACGTTCCACGTCAACGAGCCGCCGACAAGCATCAAGCTCCGGGAGCTGTTCACGCAACTCGTCGCGCACCCTTCGCACGGGAGCCTGCGCAAGCTGCGGTTCTTCTGCTCAACCCCGTGCGCGCGCGACCAGACGATGCAGCACGTACTCGGACCGGACACGATCGCGCCTCTCTTCCAGCTAGACCTGGAGGTGCTGAAGCTCGAGCCGGGCGCGCCCATCAACATCGACGACGACTTCGTGGCGCGCATGGCGCGTGCGTGGCCGCACCTGCACATGCTCGAGCTCAACGCGAACTGGCGGCGGTACGGGGTGCCGCAGGTGACGCTCATGGGCCTCATCCCGCTCGCGGAGCACTGCCCGGGGATCACCGCGCTCGCGATCCCGTTCAACACGCAGGTGCTCGCGTTCGACGAGGCGTACGAGGCGGGGAACCGGCCGACAGGTGGGGTGTCGTTCGAGCGGTGCTTTATGTTCGGGGTGGGCGCGTCCCCGATCGACCGCGGCGCGGACCATGTGCTCATTGCGGGGTTCTTGTCGGACTTGTGCCCCCACCTGATGTCGCTGCAGACGGCTTGGACAAGGGCGGGGGCGAGGAAAGATGGCGAGGATGTGGATGTGGAGAATATGGAGATGGGAGAGATGTGGAAGGAGACTGAGAGGTATGCGCGGGAGATGGCGAGGGTGCGCAGACAGGAGCGGATGTGGATGCAGCAGTACTGAGACTGCACGTCATCAAGTCAAATCGGTGGCACCCTGCTGTACTCACTATATATCTGTTTTCATCTTCTGTCTCCAGCTCTTCAGTTCGAAATCAATACATTATGTGGAACGTACGAACCTCCACACAGGCAGTTACGTAGGCGCTCACTGTGTTCCTCCCAGCGCTTACAGGGCAAAGTCACGGTACTTGCTGTAACCTACGAAGTCTCTTTGTCGATCTGGCGCGTGACAAGACGAGCCCTTGAGATCTTCAGTTTCACCAGCTTCACGTCGGCGCGTCGCGCCTGGCGTATCCCTTGGAGGTCGCGTTCTTCCTCGCGCGCGTCTTCCTTCAGCTGGAGGAGCTATCCTTGGACAGCAACGTCGACAATCCCTGCGGCTAGAGACGTCGACAAGTCAATCGTTACTCCAAGTTATCTGGGCGCGTCCGGATGGACGAGCGACAGAGGGTGAAAGAGCACTATGGATCTGGAGCTACGCCCCCTCCGAAGTGGATTGGTTGGATTTTGGCAAGGCGGAGTCGGCTGAGGAACGCGAGCGCGAAGGCGACGGTGTAGCTAGTAGTGGCACCGAGTTGTCTGTTGACATGGACGTTCAAGTTGAATGAAATGTCCCATCGTGGTTCACTGGACACTCAATACGACACTGATGAGTATCACGACGGTCACGGGCATGGATGGATGACCAGCTCCGGGAGGCATTCTTGGGAGTACTCCCAACCACCGCCTCCTCTGGCATTCCAGGGAGTTGTTATTCGAATTCCTATGTAAAACGTGACGTATGTAGGCACTTCACGCTTGTATTAATCACCAGCCATGCTATCGTTTTGTGTTCCCCTGGCAGTGCCAAGTACCACCTTCACCATTTCGTCTCGATGACACACCATGAGTAGGCTCGAACGGCTGCCTCCCGTGCATCGCCCCCAGTAAGTTTTCAAGATGCTGACAGAGGCTGTCACCTCAGAGATCGTCCTCGAGCGGGCTCAGCCCCTGCGCCGACCCGATCTTGTCCTCAAAGAAAAACCTGAGCCTCTCCACCGCCGCCCGATCCGCCATCCACTGCGCAAACTTCGTTACGTCCGTGCCCGGCACGTCAAAGATTCCGGGCACGCCCGCCGGCGGGGGCACGTCCTTCCTGACGGACCAGCTGCCCGTACCGCTCTGGTGCTCCTGCGAGAGCACGAAGCTGTGGAGGAGCTTCGCACCCTCGGGGTGCGGAGCGTCCTTGAGGATCGCCCCCGTCTGCGGCCAGGAGACGAACTGACCCGTGGACCCGCTCGGGAGCGAGGTGTTGAAGGGCGCGGGGGGATTGAAGCCGACGGCGGTTGTGAAGGTGGCGACGTAGGAGCCGTTCGAGCTCGCGAGGAGCGTGCTCGGTGTCGCCGTACCACGGACCCAGCGCGGGTTCTGGGCAAGGAGGGCGTCGAACCAGGCGAGGCCTTGGCTCTTGAGGATGAGGTCGAAGGCGTAGAGCACGGCGTCATCGTCGTTCGGGTACGTGAGCACGAGCTTGTCTTTGAACTCGGGCTTGAGGTAGTCGGTGAACTCGAGCGGGGCGGAGGTGCCGTTGACGTACTTGGTGTTCCAGACGTTGGCCCAGTTGAAGACGGAGAAGGCGTGGTAGTAGCCGTCGGCGTCCTTGAAGTCGTTGTAAACCTGGTCCCAGCCGAGGGGCTTGTAGGCGAGCAGTGCGTCTTGGGACTTCCAGCGTGGGTAGTCGTGAAGGGTCTGGAGGGCGACACTGTCCACGTAGACGTTGCCGGTCGTGATTTGACGGTCGAGCTGGGTAAACGTACGTGTCAATAAAGGATATACGAACCCAAGGAGCGAATACGTACGTTGATGTCGTGGTACTTGGACAGATCAACAGTCACATTGAGCGTAATGCCAGGGAAGCGAGCCTCGAAGGCTTGCTTTAGTCCGTCCTGCTGGTTTTTTTCGTCACTGTCAAACTGTCAGCATGGTTGATTCTAAAAGTTTTCTTGCGGAAGAAACCCACCCTCCATGCCACAGAGTGACGACACCGCCCTCGGCCAGCGCAGCCTGGTAGATCTCGTCGAGGGTGCGGTTCTCGACCTCGACAGAGCCCGACCACCTGAACTGGGGGTCGAAAGCCGAGACAGCAGCCACACTTGCCAAGAGGTAAAGCCACTTCGAGGAGGAAACCATTCTGCAACGTCGAAAGTTGTATGGTGACAGCTGCTGAAGGTCAGATGGCCGACGTATATTCACCTTGTCGCGCATCGTCTCTTATACCGCCGGTTTCGCTTGGCGTAACGCGCGAGTCCGCGCGTCGGGCAGCGAGCGCTATGAGAGGCTATGAGCTGGTGTCGCGTAAGGATTGATCATCCTCCATTCAAGCTGGCTCGGATGAGGCCATCGTGGTTTGTCGTGCGGGACATCCGGAAGAGCGAGTCTGCCGAGAAAAGGATATTGCCCACCTGGCTCTTCGCAACGTCCAAGGGTCGAGATCATCGCGGTCTGCGATCCGGTCGCCCAGTCCATCAGCGAATCTGATCACGTCATCCGAGGCCAGTGCTCGCTCGCCATTTCTGCGTTTCGACTCGTAAGTAACACTGGACGTGGGAGCGCGCACCCCCGAAATGTATTCACTTACACGCCGGGATACAGGGCGAGGCGTTGCATCTAGCCGATGAGATACTTATGCTGCATCCACACCTCCCTTCCATCGGTCTCTGTGCTCACCCACATCGCTGCAAGACTTCCGGGTTTATGCGAGTTCGGCCTGCAGTTTGACGCGGCGACTTTTTCAGAGGAAGCTTGGGACAAGGTGGGCCCCGAGCTCCAGAAAGCTTCTATGGCGATCTGGCGCACAAGACGAGCCCTTCAGATCTTCACCAGCTTCAGGTCGGCGCGTCGCGCCTGGCGTATCCCTAGGCCTTCGAGGTCGCGTTCTTCCTCGCGCGCGTCTTCCCTCGGCTGGAGGAGCTGTCCTGGTACAGCAACCTCGACCATCCCCGCGGCTGCTGGCAAGTCGATCGGTACGTCAAGATCTTTGGGAAACTCCGGAAGGACGAACGCGAGAGGATCAAGCAGCATCATGGCCCTTCCTACAATTGGAGTAATGCTCCCTCAGAGGTCGATTGGTTGGAGAATGAGCACGAGGAAGGCGAAGCAGAGGATTGACAACGGTGTTGAGTAGAAGCCCAGTGTAACAAATGTTCATGAACATATCCTGATGCATTCACATGTATAACATGCAAATGAACAGACAACGAGGATCGAACGTACCCTGCAGCTTACTGTTGGATATTTGGCATTGGTAGAGGTATGCATTGCGGGATTTTAGCAATCAGCAAATGTATTCATTCTCCGAACAGAAGAGTAATGAGTCCGTGATTAACAGCGATGATAGATACCCTGCCGAGCCTCCTCAGACTCTTCCCTAAGAGCCAGCTGTCAGTACATCATCGACACCAACATACTGTAGGCACTAACCTATATTCAAACATCACCTGAACTCCAACGAAGAGACACGAACACGCAATGAATAGAAATTGTATGCCTGACAGCATCTCATGGGTTGTGTCAGTAACATACACAAAACTCGCAGCGGATCGTAGGAGCATGCCTTGCCAGCTGTCCACGACTTGGTGCAGCATGTACTGGATCCCGTCCATGCCAATCACAAACCCGACGAGGTTGGCCGTCATCATCATGAGAATGTTGAACACTGCACCAATAGCCCCTACGTGCCTATACCACGGTCTTTCACCATACTAACCGAGCCATATACAATCGGACAAAAAAGTCGCAGGTTTAATAAACCTCAGGAGTTTTTTGTCTGCCTACCGCCCACCCCCTAGTGTACCGGGACCATTCACCTCATTTCGGAGGCTCAGAACTCGGTAGGGGCAGTGTATAATAGCATCGGGCGCATCCGCGCGCGCGTCGCAAGGCGTGAGGGACGAGTATGAGAGAGGGAACGATGACGGGAGATGAAGAGACGCCAGGAGCTCTAAAAGGCAATCGCGACGTGCGGGAAGTACTAGTCATGCGCGCCCGTATCATCCCACGATTCCATATTAGGAATCATCCCGCCCCGCCGTTGTCTGTTGCCTATGTCATCGCAGCGGTCTTCAGACAGTAATCAATCAATCCACTCAACACAGTGCGGTAGTAGGCTGGGGGCATCAGCATGCATTGCAACGTAGTGTTTCGACAGCGAGACGTCCGCCTGTGCACTGCTAAGCATCCTGGCCCCCTTGTTGTACGCCCACACCTGCTCCTGCACTCGCACCATGACGAAATGCGGCAACCACCTCGTCTCTAAATCAATCCAAGACCTCTGATACGCCGTTGCGGCCCTCAGGTTACGCGTTTGGCCCCACCAGTCCATATCGCCATCGTCTGACTCAACCTCCGAGTCGTACCTCTCATACACTTCGGACTCTAAGTCGCATCCGATAGTCTCCAGGTTGAGGAACAGGCCGGAGAGAAATGCAGCAACCGCCATGGGGTCCGTGAGCTTCGAACGTCCGACTTCGAGCCGTGTCAGTGCCTCCTGCCAGGCAACAACGCCCCCGAGCCGCAGGCGATGGACAACCGGGACTCGTCTTTTGTCTGCGTCTACCGTATACCCGAGGGTCCGCAGGCGCAGAAATGCTCGCGCAAAGCTGATGAGTGACATGAGCGGTCGCAGGAACGTCCGGCGCGTTGTCCGGAACCGGTCCCGCGTCTTTGCCAGAGGAGCCAAGCTCGAGCTCGCCGATGCCACCCTAGGCGTGGGCCATCGCTGCGAGCGTATCGTCGGTGAGTAGAATACGAGTTTGTAGATCAATAATGACATGCGTGAGGTTCTTGCGTGCAAGGAGGGGTGTGAGTATGCCGTCGTGGATGACGTGTTTCGCATGGTTCTTGGAGAATGTCATGACGCGCACGTCACAAACCGTGGACCTCTTGCCAATCTGAGTGAAGAGCTCAAGGTAATCGTCGAGGTGTACGTTGCCTGTCCAGTCGCGCAACCTGACTAGAATTG
Organism: Coriolopsis trogii; assembly: GCA_020543525.1. NCBI lineage: Eukaryota > Fungi > Basidiomycota > Agaricomycetes > Polyporales > Polyporaceae > Coriolopsis > Coriolopsis trogii. The sequence continues at coordinate 899,029 of JAHYIO010000023.1, read as the reverse complement.
TCGTGAGGTGGACAGAATGGATATGCCGGATGAGGCTGGCGGGAGGTGTGAGACCGGAGGATTGAACAATGTACAGTTCACGTAACTCTGGGAAGAACGGGCTTGCTCCATGGAAAGAAGCCGCAATGTCGGATGGTGTAATTTTGTCGTCCAGGGACACGTCCATGCTTCGCAGATGAAGAAGTCGAGCCAGATGAGCGAGGGCCTGTACACTAATCTGGAGATCTCCCGTACTGATGCTGAGTAGATCTTCGAAGCGGCACAACACTTCGGTGATCGTTGCGGGAATGGACAGACAACTGCAGTTCCCCATCATGTCGAGTATGGCGCTGAGATAGCGGAGGTTTGGCGCTGTCCTTGCAAGACTTTCTAGCATATACGCGTATGGCTCTGTTGTTAGATATGTAGAACGCTTGTAGCGCGCGTAGCTTGAGAAGTGGCGCAGTTGTGGTGCGAAGAGGAGAGGAATCGAGCGAGAACATGAAACAGGGTCTTTCCGCCCAGGAGCAACATGCAAGACAGCGAGATCGATGGGGAAAGCGGCCTACTGTCGAAGTAGAGAGCAAGACCTTCCAGTATAGTGCAATCAAAGACGTACTGTTTCGAGCGTGTTGATAGCTTCACTTGGCCTGTCGTACCTGACAGAATGCGTTTCACCCGTGGTGCATAGAGATCAAGACGGATGAGGTCAGACTCTACCACAGGACGTGCCGAGTACTGGTATCAATCTCTGGTTAGAGATACATCAACAGGTGAACTGGGTTCGGCACGTACGACGCGGATCCAGGTAAGAAGTGGACATGTAGTGGCCCTGGACTCTCTTCACCGCCCACGCATCTCGTGGCATTGTGCAGACCAGGTATCCAAAGTCTGGCAGGGTGTTCCAAAGCGCGTCGATTGCGTGTTCGTGGAAGTACCGTGAGATGCGAGCGAGCACAACGAGTGCCTCCGAGCCAGCGGAGGGGCCATTGCCAACATCGTGGTCTTGCAAACAGATCTCCACTCTTGGCTGCGAATATTCATCCCTTTGTAAACTGAGAGATCTAGAGAGATAGGTCGCACTACGGCCGGCGCCAATATGAGTGGTGGTACAAGACGAGGAGAGAGGCGCCAGTCGGACAGTCGCACCACCGAGTCCTAGTGCGGCAAGAACGTTCCCTGGACGTTGTCCCACAACACCCTGAACGCCGCCCCCTTCCTGATCCTCTCGCGCTCCGCCTCCCTCTCGTCACCCTCGCCCTCGCCCTCGTCCTCGTCCTCACCCAACTCCTCTTCGTCCTCCTCGAACTCCCATTCGCAATCGATGTTCTCCAAGTTCGGGAACAAGTCCGACAGGAACGCCGCGACGCGGACCGGGTCGTCAATCCTCGACCGCCAAACGTTGAGGTTCGTCAGCGCCTCCTGCACCTTCCCCAGCCCGGGCCGCAATCGACGGTGATGAACCGGCACCCGCTCCATGTCCGTGTCGAGGAGGAGCGAGAGGGAGCACAGATTGGGACACGCCTGCGCCAGATAGAACAGACACGCGAGCGACGGGGGTTCGGACATGGACGTCAGTGGCGCCTGGCCATCCGCGCCCGCAGACTCGGCCTTGGGCTCTGGCCCATAGGGCACGAGCTTGAGCACGGTCAGGTTGGGCCAAGCTACAGCCATAGTCGCGATGAGGATGTCGCTGAGCGCGAGGCGGACGTGCATGTCCAGCCGAACATGCGTGAGGCCCTTGAGCCCAAGAAGCGGCGTGAGCACGTCCGCGTCCACCACGAGCGTGTCTCCGTTCTGCGGGCACGTCACGATGCGCAGCTCGCGGATCCTGGACTTTCCCTTGCGTTCGCCGATGCACGTGAACAGCTCCGTGTAGTCTTCGAGCGGCACCGTCACTCCCCCAGCCCGTCGATCTGACGGATATTGATCGGAGCTGCCCAGACTGGACTTGTTCGATGAAACAGCTGAGGTATGGCAGGCTGGTCCTATGGGCGACGCTCAAATTGCGCAGTACTGGGAAGCAAGCATTGTTCCTTGTCTTGTGCGGGAGAGCCCTGAGGTCGTCCAGCGTGATGTCGTCGTCCAGGATAAGGTCTACATCCCTCAGGTGCGGGAGCTGGGCCAAGTGTATGACGATCTTCAACTCAACCACCGTCTTCACCATATGCACGGCGACGAGCTGCTGGAAGCTGCACAGAGCGGCCGAAAACGCGTCGGGCAGGGGCGGGGGCTTGAAGTGCTCCACAACAACGTTCAGCAAGAGCGCAGAGAGCGAAGGCGCGGTCTCTTGCAGCTTCTTCAGCATCTCCACAAAGTGTTCGAATCCCTCCTGCCCGGTAGCGCGCGGATTCTCGTAGTTGGTGTAGAAGTTGCGCAGTCGAGGACTGAAGAGGATGGGAAACGAGCGGTAGTACGATGCCGTACGAAAGTACTCCGGGGACGCATGCAACACCCTGAGGTTTGGGAACAGCGGACGATCTAAAAAATACGGCGCCAGACAGTCCAGGAATGTGGGGTCGAACACATAGCGTCGTGCGTATCCCGGCAGGTGAGAAGACTCGTATTTCTCCACGATGGACTTGACGCGTCGCGCATAATGGTCAATGCGGGCTAGGTCCAACTCCACGACTTCACGCGTCAATGACTGGCTTGAGTGGATGATTGAGGCACAGAAGAGAGAAAGAGAGATAGGAATGAAGACGCACGACGCTGAGAGAGGGTTTCATGTGGTAGGATCCCGTGCCTTCCTTCATAGTGATGGTCCACGCGTCCTGCGGCATCGTGAACATCAAGTATCCATAACCCGGCAGCTTGTGCCAGATTGCGTCAAGTGCATATTCGTGGAACACGCGTGAAGTACGAGCAAGCACAAGGAGTGAAGAGAAACCGTGATAGGTTGGGTATTCGTGGTCTTCCAACAAGTGCTGACATACGGCCCGCACCACCTCGCCTGGCAAGATATTAAGTTGTATGTTGTTCATGATGTGTGCGTATATAGAAGCAGAAAACTGCGGCAGAGTTTGAGTAGGTTAAGCACTGGTCAGATTCATAAAGGCAGGGGCTGAGGACAAGAACCGTCCACTGTGGCTCGGCCCGCAAGCTGCAAGTCCCTTCCGCTCATAGACGCCAATCATTTTTGGTGGACTCCAGACATTCAACTCAACCTTTGTCCACCGCAGACCTGAAACCGAAGGTGTCCAGAAACATCCTTACTCAATATGGGTCAAACCCCTCAAGACATGAGCATAACGTTACATTTTGACGAATGGTGGGCCGAAGATCGCTCACTGTCGTCGTCTACTCTACATATGTCGATGCCAATATACTCATGCTGTCCGTCCTGTACGAAGTCCAAGCAACATCCATTCAGCACCAACCCCACCAGAACGACTCATCGAGCATCACTCGTACACCTGACATCCATACCCCGCATTACCTTCTCGGCCAAACGCAACGATATGGTCTACAATTAGGCATAGTCAACGTTTCGCACTCAGGCTGAACTGGACATGGTACGTACCACCCAGCCGTCTCGTGGTGAACCCGACCTCACAGTAACAGCTAGCGGTGACAGCAACGCCAGTCAGCGGCCCGGTCCCCAGCTCACCCCTCGAACCACGTACTAGTAGTATATCCATTTCCGACGGAAGACCTCAATCTCCTCACGCGCCTTTGCGTCGTCCGAGTCCATTACCCCTGGATATTCCGCCTTCAGCGCTGTGCGAACCAAGAAGGGTCCCACGTTGTCCATGTGAGCGTGCAATTCCTCCTTGGCCTGAGCAGTCGCGAGCCACGTACCTGGGACAATAACGTCCCCGAAATGCGCCTCAAACCGTCTCCGCCATTCACGCAGGGTACGCGAGTAATGCGGGCCAATGTTCGAAACCGAGTCAACTACGAGCCTCCCTTGGGAGCCCTTCGTGAGTGTTTCAATGAGGAAGGTGAGCGTTGGCAGGAAGCCTCCTGGGAAGACTGCACGCGCTAAGTCAGTCACCCACGCACATACGGTCGCGGGCAGAAGACTCACTCTAAATGCCAAATGTTCGTGCATCGAGAGTGTTGCCTAATCAGCACGCATATGCCAGGCGCTGCAAGGCCATGACTCACCCATTTCCGGATGAAGTCAACTTCACGCATATACTGCTCAAACCCTGCACGCATAGCCCCAATGTCAACCCCCATTGGGCTCCCAGAGCGCCGTGTATGGACTCACTCGCTTCCGGGATGGTGATACCCTGTACGACGCCCACACCGGTCTCCTTGTTCAACGCCCAGTCGATCTTCGCCCAATACGTCTACGGCGCATACAGTCAACGCGGTCCCCGGCACACACTCACGTCCGCGCACGTACCTCCATGTACTCCTTCCCGACCGCCTCCACCATCTCCACGCTGATCAGTCTGTCGAACGCCCCTTCCCACTCCGCCGGCATGTTCCTGTAATCCATTAGGTGCACGCGCACGCGGTCTGCGACGCCGGCTTCCCGCGCGCGTTTCCGCGCGAGCTCGGCCTGTTGCGTAGAGAGCGTGAGCGTGTCGACGGTCGTGTCCGGGATAGTGGACGCGATCAGAATGGACATGGATCCCCATCCTGAGCCGATTTCCAGGACCTGGATGTATAACAGACATCAGTGAGATACAAAACACGACAAGACTCAAAAGCCATGGACACGGAGTGACTATATGCGCACCTTCTGGCCAGGCCGTATATCGGCTTTGCGGATGATGTGGTGTAGCTTGCGGTACTGTGCTGCCTCGAGTGGGTCCTCGGTCTCCAGCGACTCAGACACTCTGTGCGCGAAACCTCTGACGGAGGCGAAGAGGCCGAGTGATGTCAGGTGCTTAGTGGGTTCGTGCGCCTCCGGATCGGCAAGCGTGCTTGGTGTGGACGAGCCAGTGAGAGAAGGCGTCGGGGACGTTCTTGGCGAGGAACCTGAGGAAGCTGGCTCACGCAAATCGCCGTCAAGGTCAGGGAAGATGGCGCAGGAATAGGTCATATCGTTAGACAGGAAGCCTAAAATAATTCGTGGCAGTACACGTGCATACAGTCAGTCGCGAGCTAACCGAGGGGTCCGCGAGCGATGGGGCGACTCACCCATGAACATGGCGTTGCTGATATCATAGTGTGCGCTGATGTTTTTCCTCGCGTTGGCCACCGTGTTGACGATGCGCGCGGTAAGCCCCAGCTCGGGAAGATTGCCCATAAGGCGGGCAAATATGGAGTTGTCGATACTCGAGAGTTGTGTTCGATTCGCGAGGAAGACCTGGATAGGACGTACACAATCCCACAGAGGTTGAACGACAGGCTATGGAAGCACAGCTGTAAGTTGGAACTCACAAGGAAGACTTTGACGAGATCTTCGCAGTCGACCTCTCCATACATGTATGCTTCGGAGAAGCCGAGATCACCCATTGCGCAAAGTCGGAGCCAGAAGTTCGGATTGCGAACTGTAAGTTCTGCGCAGGGTTCAGCATATACTTGCTCTCCGAATGTGTAGGTGTGAACGGGCGTGCGGATGATGAGTGTTCCATTCGATATGTTTTGGAGGAGGCTACGCGGGGACGACTATGTCTAGGGCCACCGACAAAGGGCAGGATAGACGGACGTACGACGTTGCAGCTTTCTCCGCCAGGAAGCAAATCGGAGACTTGACGCATGAGGATGAGGTCGCGAGGACAGAGCGTATGAGACTGGTCATGGTTGTACTGTGCAACTCAGAGGGAGTGATCGTGTTGTTTCGTCGAGGACGGAAGGTGGGCGCGATCTGAACCGAAGCGTGATGACGTCGTCGCAAATCGAAATCCGGGCACGGATAGATAGGTAACGCGCAGGGTCGTGAGTGGAATGTCCAGGAGAGGAAGCTCAGGCAAATGTGTAGAGTGTGTGCACGCGTGGATGGGTGGGTTCTTGTACGTCGTCGAGAGACTCGCGATGGGCGGGGGAAGCGGTTGCCAGCGGGGTCCTCGACGACGGAATTCCCGGGATGTTGGTCACCAAAGGAGTGGATCGCGCCCCGGCCTATCACGCACGCCGACAAGCCCACTGGCCACGCGTGATGTCGACATATCGAGGAGGTTGTATGATACGCCTGGAAGGATAGCAGGCCAAAGGCAGACACGCTGCTCACCAGCTGGATCCCTCTCTCATGGCCAATGGTATCCCTCGCGCGACTGTGGTCAATTGCGCTGGACAACCGCGACGGCGAGCTCGCCAGGGGCGCGTCCTGTCACATCGCCTTGCCGTCATGCAATCCATCGGTCGATTCACGCTGCTGGCGGCAGTGTACGCGCGCGATTGAGCTCGCCATCGAGAGAACAGGTTGCAGCTAGCGGAAGTGACACTGACAACGCAGGGAAGGACGTCTTCGGTGATGTCGGCGACGCGACTCACCGCTCTCACGGGTGCACGGTCACGTGCGCGGGCGTTGTTGCAAAATTGTCGCCGTGGCTGACTGAGACTCGCTCCCATCGAGGCTTGTCTTCCAACGACGACAGCACCAAAGCCGCGATGCTCACTCCGCACAGGGCGTCGTCTTCCGAGACGACGTCCATCCTCGTGAGCGGGCTAAGGTCTGAGTATTCCAATCCCTCTCGATCGACTCTAGCTGGGTCCAGTCGAAACAGACTGAGCGTCGCACCAGAAATACAGTCCACCCCAGGGCCGGGCGTGAATATGGCAGGCTTGTCCTCCAGACGCACGTGAAGCTCCCTCTTGTAGGTCCCGGAGATGCGCTGCGGCGTTGAGGGATGGGTAGTGGACCTTGGGATACGGCGCAGGGATCGGGCGCACCTATAAACCCTCCTCCTGTTCGGCGTGCGGCTTCGGTCGTGCGTCGTCGGGGTCTGGGCGGGGTCGCGTCCTTTAGTGCACTTCGCGGCTCGCGTTCATGGGGCCTCGTGCCTCTGCGAAACTCGATTCAGACTACTCTGGTGCTGTTGTCTAAGCACTTTGCAAATTTTTCCCTCTCGTGTGCTCTTCGTGAGCCGTTCATCCAGCCTCCATCCTTTCGCCTACGATACAGACCCGAGTATGTCACCGCTGCTGTCTTTAATTACCTTGGAGTGACTGATTTTCTGTCCCTCTGTAGGCACCGGGCAAGGGGACAGTTATCGCCTGCAGAGAGGTGGAGGAGGCTGGTCAAAGTAGTCCTGTCCTGTCGTAGTCGTATTGAATGGAACATGGCATGAACAGCTGCGTCTCCCATCTACCTCCTTTTGCCCATTGTACCCCTGCACAAGCCACGTTCCCGCCGCATGTTGTCAGTCTACTCCTCGACCGCCGCGACCCACGATTTGTGATTCCTGGGAGATCAGCACGACCGCCATGTCCTCCGCCTTATCCTCAACTTCAGCATCTGACTCGGAACCCCCATCGGTCACCGATCAGCTCGATCGCCTCACATCAGCCATCCAAGACGTCGGCTCGAGCATACAAGAATGCAAGCAGACGAGCGACGAACGGTGGACGGCGACGCTCTCGCGAGATGAACAGAAACAAGCGCATACATCGAGCATGCAGGCCCAGCTTGCGCAGATGCTCGCCATGACGCAGGAGAGTTTGCGGAAAGGGCCCGAGGAGGGTGTACAAGGTGCGAGGACTTTGTACGGGCGACTGTCGTGTGCAAGAAGCGCGGTGATGTAACGAGGCTTTCGCTTTGTGCTTTATGCACAGTTCCGGGGACGTTTGCGAAGGACTTGCAGCGGGCTGCATTTGGGGCAGGGGGAGACTCGGAGACGGCATCGAGGTCGTCTATGCTGGAGTCTAGGGAGTCGGGTGCGTCGTTGTTTTCGCATTTCTACTTTGTTATTGATCCGGGGTGAATCCGTACCTAGACCATTAGCACAATCAATCGACCCTTCAGATGACAAAGTATCGGGATTAACACCCATGCATACGCTCCCACTCGTTCATCTCAACGGCCTTGAGTGCAGTCACGATCTGTATGTGAGATTTTCCGTCTCGGCCGAGTCCTTCGTAACACTGCACCATGTTTGAGTACTTTACATGCAAACCCTCGCCTTCTGGATCAAGCTTACGCACGGGGTCGGAGGCTGGAAGCGACCCCAAATCGTGCGGTGTACCCGGGGAAGTATACGAAAGCAATACGCCAAGGTACTCATGTATGTCTAACAGTTGTTCAACGTTCAATTTGTGGTCTTCGTATACGTCTGCAGCTGAGCCTGGCTCAACTTGAACTGCACAGCAGACTCCAGAATGTATAATGGTGAGACAGTCCACGATCATCTTCCAAGCTCGCGTTCGGCGAAGATTGTTCGTACAGTAATACTATTACTAATAGTATTATCTAATAGCAGCACTGATACAACGTGAAGTGGTCTCGTACAGTAATATCGGGGTGTGCGAGTAGATTCATTTCGGGTGTTTGCCCTCCCACGTTCAGTACGTTCAGTACGTTCAGTACTTACCAGTCGAACCGCAGAGATGGCCTCGGATGACGTGATCACATCCGCCGTTGGACTGGGCGACCGTCACTCCTTGGAGGTTGCGAAGAACCGTGGCGGGGTAGTTACTTTTTTCGGACAAGTCGCTCTTCCGGATCTCCCGCGTGACGACAAACCACGATGGCCTCATCCAACCCAGCTTATGGATTGATCTTCAATCCTTCGACGTTGCGAAGAGCCAAGGCGGGGTGTTTACTTTCGCGACCAAGTCGCACCTCCTGTACGACAAACCACGATGACCTCACCCGACCCAGGCTTATAGAAGATGATGAATCCTCACGCGGCGCCAGCTCGAGCTACTGGGTAGCTCTTCACAGCGCATGCTACGTACCCGACGGGTGGACTCGGGGTACGGGAAAACAGAACTGGTATAAGAGGGACGATGCACGACACGGAGAGCATCAACCCGGCGTCCTGACCTTTAGCAGCAGAGTAGTCTCTATTCAACGCTCGACAAAATGACCTCCTCGAAGTGGCTTGTCCTCTTGGCTAGTGTTGCTGCTGTCTCGGCTTTCGACATCCAGTTACGCTGGCCGGGCTCCGTCGAGGTTGAGAACCGCACTCTCGATGACATCTATCAGGCCGCGCTGGCCGAGGGCGGTGTCGTCACTCTATGGCACGGAGGGTGAGTTTGCTTTCGCCGGCAGTCATTTTAAACCAATTGTGCTCACTAGCTGGTGGCAGCGACGAGAAAAACCAGCAGGACGCCCTGAAAAAAGCCTTCGAGACTCGCTTCCCTGGCATTACGCTAAATGTGACTGTTGACCTGTCCAAGTACCACGACATCAACGTACGTATTCGCTCCTTGGGTTCGTATATCCTTTATTGACACGTACGTTCACCCAGCTCGACCGTCAAATCACGACCGGCAACGTCTATGTGGACAGCGTTGCCCTCCAGACCCTTCACGACTACCCACGCTGGAAGTCCCAAGACGCACTGCTCGCCTACAAGCCCCTCGGCTGGGACCAGGTCTACAAAGACTTCAAGGACGCCGACGGCTACTACCACGCTTTTTCCGTTTGGAATTGGGCCAACGTCTGGAACACAGACTACGTCAACGGCACCTCCGCCCCGCTCGAGTTCACCGACTACCTCAAGCCTGAGTTCAAGGACAAGCTTGTGCTCACGTACCCGAACGACGACGACGCCGTGCTCTACGCCTTCGACCTCATCCTCAAGAGCCAAGGCCTCGCCTGGTTCGACGCCCTCCTTGCCCAGAACCCGCGCTGGGTCCGTGGTACGGCGACGCCGAGCACGATCCTCGCGAGCTCGAACGGCTCCTACGTCGCCACCTTCACGACCACCGTCGGCCTCAAGCCTTCCGCGCCCTTCAACATCTCCCTCCCGAGCGGGTCCACGGGTCAGTTCGTCTCCTGGCCTCAGACCGCGGCGATCCTCAAGAACGCCCCGCACCCCGAGGGCGCGAAACTGCTCCACAGCTTCGTACTCTCGCATGAGTACCAGGCCTCGACGGGCGCCTGGTCCGTCAGGAAGGACGTACCCCCGCCGGCGGGCGTGCCCGGAATCTTCGACGTGCCGGGCACGGACGTGACCAAGTTTGCGCAGTGGATGGCGGATCGGGCGGCGGTGGAGAGGCTCAGGTTTTTCTTTGAGGACAAGATCGGGTCGGCGCAGGGGCTGAGCCCGCTCGAGGACGATCTCTGAGGTGACAGACTCTGTTAGCATCTCGAAAACTTACTTGTAGTGGTTCGAACCTACTAATAGCTAATAGTATGACGACAACTTAGTCTCGATGTTACAAATCCATGACAGAGGCTAATTTGCGTGTTCAGAATGACATTGGCTGCTATGAGTGGCGCTAGATGATACAACCATATCGATACACTTCTTGGTGAGAAGTTCATTATTCCGCCTCACTGCTTGTCGCTCTCCCTCAGCTATAGCTAGCTGCTATCAGAGGGAGGTGCTTCCAACGCGGTAGTGTTACGGAATATGTCAGCGGGATCGCAGAGCTGCTTGGTTCTCCGCCGTTCGTCTTCCCGCAGTGCTCTTTGATCAACGGAAGATAGCGGAGGACTTCCGAAATCCACGCAGGAGACGCGTCATCTTCCACATACAACTGGCACCGTAGCCGACCTTCAGATGACGGATACATTTTGCGTATTTGAGCACCGCACTCCACTCCTCCGGCGCATGAGGAGGTGTGAATGTCCGACAACTTGTATCAATCTTGAGCAGATCGCGGAAAAAGCTAGACTTGCAATGACGTCTTATCGTGCAAGCGCAACGTTGGATGTGAAGCAATGCATCGGTGGAGCGGAGTTTTTTGTTCAAACCACAGCCAGTGGTGCTTGGCGCTGCTGGCTGAGGGGAACACAGACGTTAATGTGGCTGGTGATTACTGTACTTATATTTGAATAGCCTGCATACGTCATGTTTTATCTAGAATTTGTATACCAGTTCCCAGGGATGCCAGAGGTCAGACCGGTCAAGGTGGCGGTTGGTAGTCCACATCCCTCCAAGCGCTCGTTCTAGCGCTGCCGGAGAGTTGGTAAACAGGAGATCTTACCCACGTCCGTCTTGTTCTTGACACTCAATGTCGTATCGTTTGTCTAGTGGACTGCATTGAGGAATTTCACTCGACATTCATGCAACAGACAACTCGGAGCTGGCACCGTCGCCTTCACCGTCGCCATCCTGCTCGCCACCCTGCTCGCCATCTTGAGCCGACTCTGCCTTACCGGAATCCAACCAATCCACTTCGGAGGGGGCGTTGCTCCAAATGTAGTAGGGTTTATAGTGCTCTTTCACCCTCTGTCGTTCGTCCGTCCGGATGCGCCCAAATAACTTGGAGTAACGATCGACTTGCCACCAGCCACGGGGATTGTCGACGTTGCTGTACCAGGACAGCTCCTCCAGCCGAGGGAAGACGCGCGCGAGGAAGAACGCGACCTCCAAGGGATACGCCAGGCGCGATGCGCCGACGTGAAGCTGGTGAAGATTTAAAGGGCTCGTCTTGTGCGCCAGATCGCCATAGAAGCTTTCATCGAGCTCGGGGCCCACCTTGTCCCAAGCTTCCTCTGAGAAAGTCGCAGCGTCAAACTGCAGGCCAAGCTCGCATAAACCCGGGAGTCTTGCAGCGATGTGGGTGAGCACACAGATCGATGGAAGGGAGGTGTGAACACAGCATATGTCATCGGCAAGGTGCAACACCTCGAGCTTGGGCCAAGAATGCACAATGTCCAGAATGAGAGCATCATCGTACGCATGCTTGCATTCCATGCTGATCTTCAGGTCCACGATGTGCGGGAGATCGAGAAGCAGTCTCAGATCTGCAGACCGAATCTCTGGAGCGAGGGGACCCAAGACGACTGCATCCTCTTTCCATTCGTCGGGCTCGACGTGAAGAAACTGGAGGTGAGTAGGCGAGCATTGATTTCGGATGGCGAGGAAGAAATAGCGGAGAGAATGTGCATTTGGTTCTCCAACGATTTTGGTGGTGAGACTTGACGACGGGAAGAGGTCGTATGGCGTTGCTGAGGTCGGTATATGCTTGTGTGCTTCCCGTGATTGTGAGGTATGTCAAAGACGGGAGCGGGTCGCTGACTGCCTTGATGTTGCTCCAGTCTTCGCCATCGGGGATTCGGATTGCCATCGAGGTCAACACTCTCGACTCAGCCAGCGCTTTGACGGCTGCTTCAGTGATAGGGATCTCACTGACGCGCAACGACGTCAGGCGTGACAAGCTGGACACGAAGGCGGACAGAGCGACTATTGTGAGCTTGGCTGGGGGGGGGACGAATTATCTTTACAAAAGTAGAGGCAAAGTGATCGGAGTGCATGTCATCGTGGACTGAGTAGGGATACGACAGAGCGGAGGTGAACCTCAGAGGCATGGCTCCAGTCCCACGAATGGGTTTCAACAGTAATACGCTGATCGCCTATCATCTTCAGGAATGGGGGATGTCCATGTCGGACACTGTGGGGCTACTCAAAAGCAGCAGCAAAGAAGTGACATCCGCACCGGGCTCACCGGGCATCCCGCCCCATTCGAACGACCGCTAATTGGGTAGCAGAGGATCTTGCCCGACGCATCGTCTCAGCGTGACATACACAGACTCGGCGAGCTCAGTAGTGCCGTAATCCAGGGCCTCAGGTAGGATGTCGAGGCGCACCACGCGTATCCGTGCTGCATAGCTCTTGACTGTCGTCCACTCATCGGGTTCAGGGTCCCTCGTGAAAGACTGTCCGCCGTCAGGACGCGCGGTAGAAACAAGTTCGACGGGAAGGCACGTACCAGTATACGAGTACCATCCTCCTCCAGCGCCCCAGTCAACAACTCCGGTGGAAAACACTTGACGAGTGGCACAAGCGTGTCTTGAGTTGCCCATAGCGCATCTAATGTCGCCTCCTGGAAACACTTCGCCGTGCGGGCCAGCGCGGCCACTGTAGTAGCGCCACCTTCTTCAGCTTGCAGCACCTCGACGATGCTGACGAGAAGCTCGGGAACGAGGAGACATCGATGCATTGAGGCGACTGGAGGCTCTATAGTAAACACAAGTCGTAGATGGTTGGGAAAGCAGCCTGGCACTGACAGTGGAGAGAACTTGAAGTTGAAGCCAGCCTCAGTGCCAGACATCCACGTGACCATCCGCTTGGCACAGCGCGCCTCGACTCCTTGTCTTCAAGTTCCTCAGCCTCTTCCCACTGTTCCTTTCATGTCCTGGAAGAATGCTTGTACATTTCCACAGCTCCTGACCAGGCCATACGCATACATATACAGTTACACTACATCATCGGACAAGGGTCACACCTGCCCGCAGTGAAAGTTGAGCACCATAAAGATCAACAATGTATTCGACAACAAAATCTGGCCAGTATACTCGGTATTTGGAAGCTCATCTTTCCCTTGACTCGAGTCACCTCGACTACTAGTATTCTCCGCTGCCTTCGTCGCGATGGGGTCCCTACATAGACCACGCCACCCACACCGTACGTCTCCTTTGTTTCAGCGTTACGTTTTTTTCCTGGATTACATACTAACGTAAGATTTCTGGTCATGACTACATCGTGCACAGACTGACATCATGCAGATGATTGTTGCCGAAACCTCCTTTGTGTTCGGTGGCCAAGTGCAACCAGTAGACAATCAGATAAGAATTCCTTCAGTCCATTCTCAAAACGGTCGCGCTTTACCTTCTCCCAGCCTTCTCCACTCCCCGACCTTCGCCACTTTCCGATCCAGCTCAACTTACACTGATGGCAAGATTGCTGGACTTGTCGCCCGAGACCATACGGCATATCTGTGATATCCTCACAACTGGGTCTCCGGCCAACAGGCACGACGCTCTGAGTCTATGTGCGGTCGGTGCACTAGCGCGAACGTGCCAATACACGAGCGACCCCGCACTCGACGCCCTCTGGAATACCATTCCAAGTGTTGCGATGCTCGCTTGGGTAATGCCACGCGACCTTTGGTCCACCACGCTCGTTCTTCCCCACATCCGGGAAGAGCACCCGAGACCACTGGTCAGTACTCTGACGGCATTTTCAGCTCATTCATGCACATGGACTCGCTGACTGATTATCCCTTTTTGTCAGTCGTTTGCACGCCCCCCGCACGACACCGACTTTGTTGGAATCGGACGATACGCATATCGTGTTCGGACAATACGACGCGGCAACGCATGTGCTCATCTGCCTAGGGTTGTTCGTGCGCTCGATGTTACTCGCGAGGTACTCGACGCCTTGGCCGCACGCTTTCCGTCTGGGAATCTCTTTCCAAATCTTCACCACCTGGAGGGGGTTCCAGCTGTAGGGGATCCTGGACATTGTTGGATCTCTACGCTGTTCACCCCAACTTTGCGGACGTGCAACCTCTATTTCAATCACATGAAGACAACGGCCCGGGCAGAAAGAGACCTCGCGCATACGTTCTCCCGACTAGCACAGCTCTCACCAGCCATCCACAATATTCACATCGATTTCTCCTGGTCTCCGGAGGAAGGATCACCGCTAGTATCTAGGCTGATCAGTGATTTCCACTTCCTTCGAAGCGTTACGATTTTGTGTGCAACGGTCAATGTACGTGCGCTCCTACATCTGTCCACCCTACCCTCTTTGCACGCACTCGAGGTCAGGATTCCGCATGTCTACTGTGAGGCCGATTGGGAGCCGTTCGAGACACTTGCAAATTCGGAGGTCCGCTTTCCTGCTCTTCGCAGACTCGCCTTGAAGGAACAAGAGCCCAATCTCGCCATTTGCACCACTTTGATCAACTACATTCATTCGCCTATCCTCGAGGAAGTCGCCTTCGGATGTTGTTCCCGGTACGGCGATCTTTCAGAAACACACGTCAGAGACCTCTTCACCTCCTTATGCCGCATGAGGGCGTCCAATGCCCTCCATCGGATTCACATCGACGATGAACAGCTCAGAATAGGCGCTCGCATTCACCAAGATACGTTGCGGTCCCTCCTCTCCCTCTCTGGGCTCACGCACATCACCATCAACATCTGTCAACCCACCATGGTCATCACCGACGCGCTCCTCCGCGACATGGCAATGACTTGGCCCAACCTCGAAGTCCTGGAACTCGGCGTCACTAGGAATCGGCTCTTGTACGATGAGCTCCCCCGCCCCGAGGCGACGCTTGCGGGTTTGCTCCCGTTCACATGCGGCTGCCCCTCCCTCACCATACTCGGATTCGAGTTCCGTACGGACATCAGGCTTCTTCCCAAAGCGCTGCTGGACGGCCGTCCCTCGCGTGGTGCAGAGAGCAAGCTCCAGCATCTGTATGTCGGGTTGTCAACGGTCGAGGACACCATGTCCCTCGCTGCTTTCCTCTCGGATGCGTTTCCTGTGCTCGAGGGCATCTGGTCTGACTGGCCGCGCGTGAAGGCAGACAGGGCAGAACAGGAAGTGCCCGAGGGAGTAGAAGAGGAAGAGGAAGAGGGAGACGGGCAAGAAGCGCATGAGGGAAACCCACAGAGGGTGAACGTCAGGCGGGCTCGGGAGGAAGCAATGCGCGACAAATGGCAGGATGAAGTGTTTGAGGCCATGTGTATGTTCGGCGAGGTGAGAGAGGAAGAACGGCTGTTTGCAGTGGCGAATGGCAAGCGGCCGAAGCCGGCCATCGAGCGGAAGGACTTACCGTTATTATTTGACTTCGTTGATCGCTAGGGGCGAAGTGAAGTAGATGGTCAAAAGGGAATGGATGCTATTTACTCTGAGTATTTGACCGAGAGTAAGTGGATGCGCGATCAGTAATACATTTACTCTGCTTTGCCGTCAGGGCTAAGCTGCAGTCATGTATTATCTATCTTCGGGTTTCGAAGTCACCGCCGCTGTGCGATGCGTCACGGTTATCCTCGACGTCGCTGACCTTCTTCACGTTCAGCTGCCATCCGTCCACACGCACTCCAGCTCTGTACTTCGGGTCGTGTTACCTGAGGCCCTCGGCCATGTCCATGCTCGTCGACAAAACAAATCGTCGACCCAGC
The DNA here is from genome assembly GCA_020543525.1 of Coriolopsis trogii. Lineage (NCBI taxonomy): Eukaryota > Fungi > Basidiomycota > Agaricomycetes > Polyporales > Polyporaceae > Coriolopsis > Coriolopsis trogii. Next base: position 883,119 of record JAHYIO010000023.1, on the reverse strand, counting down.
GACTCTGTCGATCCTGCGGCGCGCTCATCACGTCGAGTAAGTCCGGAGAACCACGGCACACTTGCTTCGTATAGAGTTATCAACATGTCACAAATTGAATGAGTGCCTTGCGGAGCCTGCGTGACGGACGATTCGTTGCCAGCAAAGTCACATACGAGCGATACTCCGATTTCATCGCTGCGTTTAGCCGCTACATCCCGTTCAACACCACAGACTATTTCGCCCCAACACGGTGCCATCGGCGCCACTTCCCACTATTACTCTAGTTGCAAGGGCAGCCCTGGAACTGGCCCTGGGTGCACGTTCCCTGAACGCCCGCACACCCGTTGTCGGAGCAGCTGCCGGTCTTGTTCCCGCACTTCTCGCACGGGCAGCCATTGAACGTGCCGGCGGTGCAAGTTCCGATGGTCGCCGAGGGGCTCGAGAACTGCCCGGCGCAGCCTAGGAGAGATTTGCAGGTGGTCAGCACAAGAGCCTTTCGGACAGAAAGACGTAGAGTGCGGGCGCGCGGCAGAGGAAGGGTTCGACGTACCGTTCGCGAAGCAGCTGTCGATGTGGTTCTGGCAGTTGTCGAGAGCGACTGCAGAGTCGCGCTTCACGACATGAGGGCCGGTGCTAGCAGCGAATGCGGCGCTGACAGCGGCCAGGACGACGAGGAAGATCTGAGTGGTGCGCATGGTGATGATGAGTTGAGAGTGTAGAGGAAGCTGGTTCCGAGTGGCTGTTGAGTAGCTGTAGGAGTGGTAGCTCGAGGTGCTGAATCTTTAGGACGCTGTACGGGGGGTTTATATACATCTCCAGGGACGCCAGTGAAGTGTTCACAAGACTTGAATTCGGAATTCGGGTTAGACCCGGGCTTGTGTATTTGCAGTAGTAAGCTACCCGCCACTCGCCGGTTTGAGACTGCTATGCAATATGAGCAATGCAGCCGGTATGGACAACTTGAATTGAAGATACACACCCAGCACTGCTCCACTTGGCACTGCGTACGGCGAGGCGACGCAGGGCACACTCTGGGTCGAGTGCGTGGTGGTTGTAGTGACTACCCATGGCCGCGTATGATTTTGATCTGCAGTGTCCACGAAGTGATTACCCACCGAGTTGTATATTCAACGCACTAGTCTTCAAATTCTCGAACTATAGGGCGTACTCCACGAGCTCCGCTTCGATGCGTCATGTATCACGTATAGTAATTACGCAAAGGCAGAGGCAGGGGTCCGTTCAAGACACCATGCCGATACCCTATTAGCCTTCTGTCGCTTTCGATGCTCGTTTATCCCTGAAGCGTTATGCAGTCACCATCAACGGACAGCAGATTGATCCCCCTCTGCGCATCTAGATTCTCGTCATGCCCTAGCGCTGCCGGTCTGCTGCGCGGAGGATGTTGGAGTATACAGGCCGTTCGAGGCGTGGGTAGTACGTGACATGCACACCAAGCTCACTCCACCACCGGTCCTCAGGTCTCATGAACAATGGCAAGGTGGAGGTAGCCTGGATGAACAGGCTCAGCGTCGAATACATTACGGCCTCGAGGCGGGAATGTCTGAAGCAACGAACTAAGGCGGAAAGGTGGAATAGTCGCGCATGGTAATGAGCCATGTCGGACAGAGAGTGAGGACGTACCGGTATATGGCCTCTGGCATCTATGGTGAGTCATCGACGGGGTACAAATCAATGTCGACCATAGCTCGATCGAGGTCAGCCTGACATGGCACACCGTCGTGTATTGATGTACATGGTTGAATACCAAAGGGCGGTCTGTGAGTACCTCTGATTGTCATTCATTCAATGTGCTCGCCGCTGGATGCATGTGTCTCGCATTCACCCACCGGACCATCTTCTTCGTCTAGATGCGAAACTAGACCTCATCACATATGCCGATTTCGCCCGTTGTATGTTGGTTCCACAACGAGCACCTCATCAATATTGGGCGGATCTAAAACACGTTAGCAACGCACAAAGACTGCAATGTGCAGGACGGGACCAACTGTGCGTATCCAAGCTGAGGTACACAAGTGGTAGTGAAGAGACACTGAAGAGTTGAAGACGCAACTAAAGAGGGCTCGCAACAGTGGGACGGACGCGACGTTCACGTGACCGGTCACTGAATGCTAGTCGGTCGAAGTCTCTGCGGCGGCTCGTCTTCCTCAGCTTGACAGTCATCTTACTATCAGCCTCTTCCCACTTCCTCCGAACTCGCGGAAAATGCTCGTAGTTCTTGCTACAGTCACAGAATAGACTATCAGCCTGCATATTGCTGCTCAAGCTACATGCGGTTCCGACATGGGCGACACTGCAGTGACGCACAACAGTGGAGCTGAGGGCTTGGAAGAACGACCATGCTCATCCAGCAACAAGACATACTCATGTGAGTTATTTGCAGTTGTTCATTGTGTTTTGACTCGATTCCTGGCATCACCCCCCTTCATCCCGATATGTTCACCACATATACCACGCCACTCGACACCCCTTGTTGCAGCTTCAGACAATGCAGATGATCGTTGTAGAACCTCCTTTGTGCCCGGTGGCCGAGTTCAAGCAGTACATCATCAGATAAGTACTCCTTCATTCCGTCCTCAAAGCAGTCGATCTTCACCCTTCACCACTCCTCAACCTTCGTTGCTTTCCGCTCCTGATGGCCCGATTGCTTGACTTATCACCCGAGATCCTACGGCATATCTGCAACATCCTTACAACTGGATCCTCGGGCAACACCCACGACGCTTTGAGCCTATGCGCTGTTGGTGCATTAGCGCGAACGTGCCGATACACGAGCGACCCCGCGCTCGACGCCCTCTGGAACACCATTCCAAGTGTTGCGATGCTCGCTTGGGTAATGCCACGCGACCTTTGGTCCACCGCCGTCGTTCCTTCCTACGTCCGGGACGAGTACTCAATGAGACTGGTCAGTACTCAGACAACGCTTTTAGCTCACGTCGTGGATATGGATTGGCTGACTGATCACCCACTTTTGTCAGTCGTTTGCACGCCCTCCACAAGACGCCGACTTTGTTGGGATCGGACGATACGCGCATCGTATTCGGAAGATAGTCCGCGACGACGAATGTGCTCACCTGCCTAGGGTCGTTCGTGCGCTCGATGCTGCCCGTGAGGTGCACGATGCCTTTGCCGCCCGCTTTTCTGCTGGGAATCTCATCCCAAACCTCCATCGCCTAGAGGCGGGTGCCACTGTAGGGAAACCCAGACACTGTGGGATCTCGGCGCTCTTCACCCAGCTTTACGGACGTGCAACCTCTATTTCCGTTCCATGCTGTATGATGACGAGGACTGTCAGGCAGAAAGAGACTTCGCGCATACGTTCTCCCGTTTAGCGCAGCTTTCGCCAGCCATGCACAATATTCACATCAATCTCTCCTGGCCTCTGAAGGCAGGTTCACCGGCATCCGAAATGATCAGCAACGCCATCAGCGCCTTCCACTCTCTGGGAAACCTTACGCTTTTGCATATGTCCATCAATGTACAAGCGCTATTACATCTGTCTACGTTGCCCTCTTTGCACTCTCTCGAGGTCAAGATCCCGCACGTCTATTGCCAGGCCGATTGGGAGCCGTTCGAGAAATCTCCCACTTCGGAGTTCCGCTTTCCCGCCCTCCGCAAGCTCGCTTTACAAGACCAAGAGTACGATCTCGCCACTTGCACCACGTTGATTAACTACATCCAATCGCCTTTCCTCGAGGAAGTCAACTTCAGATGCTGGTCTCGGTACGGCGTTCTTTCGGAGATGCACTTGCGAGACCTCTTTGCTTCCTTGTCACGCATGAGGGCGCGCGAAGCCCTCCGTCAGATTCACCTCGACGATGAAGAGGTCATTGAAGACACTCGCATCGACCAAGACACGCTCCGCCCCCTCCTCTCCCTCTCCGGGCTCACGCACGTCACCATCCAAGTCTGTCAACCCACCATGGTCATTACCGACGCGCTCCTCCGCGACATGGCAATCGCATGGCCCAACCTCGAGCTCTTGAAACTCGGCGTTGCGGGAACGCGATACTGGTACGACGATCTCCCCCGCCCCCAGGCGACGCTCGCGGGCCTTCTGCCTTTTGCGTACGGCTGTCCCTCCCTCACGATACTCGGACTCGAGTTTCGCACGGACATCAAGCTTGTCCCCAAAGCGCTGCTCGATGGCCGCCCTTCGCGCGGGGCGGAGGGCAAGCTCCAGCATCTGTTCGTCGGGCTGTCGACGGTCGAGGACCCGATCGCCGTGGCTGCCTTCCTCTCAGACGCGTTTCCGGTGCTCGAGGGCATCTGGGCAGACTGGCCGCGCACGAGCGATGTCGGGGAGGAAGAGGAAGAGAAGGTCAATAGACGCGCTCGGGAGGAAGAAATGCGTCATATTTGGCAGGAGGATGTGCGTGAGGACATGTGGATGTTCAGGGCGGTGAGGCAGGAAGAACGGCTGTTCGCAGTCGCGCGTGGCCAGCGTCCGAAGCCGGCCATCGAGCGGAAGGACATACCGTCAGTATTCGACTTCGTTGATCGCTAAGAGCCAAGTGTAGTGGATAGTTAGCAGGTAACGAACGCCATTCGCTCTGAGAATTCGATAGGAGAGTGGATGCACGCGCGCGCTCAGGTTCCTCAGCCTTTCCGAGGTCCATACGCCCGAATATCCGAAGCGTCAGCGCCATCGTCGCCTTCAGAACTTCAGCTGCCACCCATCCACCTGCTGTACATCGCTGTATTCCGCATGTTACGCGAGCGCCGCTGCCCTGGCGGTTTTTATGAGCAACAAATCGTCGGCCCAGCAACGTAACGTGGTGACTCTTTCGGGCGCTCATCACGAACAACAAGTACGGAGAACCACGGGCATGCTTCCTTTGCACAGGATGGACCCGTGAGCATGTCACAATTTGAGCTAAACACTGCCTGGCAGTGCTTGCGTGACTGTCGATCTACTTCCAACAAAGTCACACAACACGTAGTACGCGCAACACCCATGAATTTCTCAGATGAATCGCCACCAGTCGCTACATCCGGTGTACCACGGCAGCCTATTTCTCCCAAACAAGGTGCTATCGGCGCCCCCTCCCGCTACCCCTCTAGTTGCAAGGGCATCCCTGGAACTGACCCTGGCTGCACGTTCCCTGGACGCCCGCACATCCGTTGTCCGAGCAGCTGCCGTTCTTCTTCCCGCACTTCTCGCACGGGCAGCCGTTGAACGTGCCTGCGGTGCAGGTGCCGATGGTGGCCGAGGGGCTCGGGAAGTGCCCAGCGCAGCCTGATAGAGAATTGTAATGAGCAGCGAAATCAACTGATAAAGGATCCGACGTACCGTTCGCGAAGCAGCTGTCGATGTGGTTCTGGCAGTTGTCGCGAGCGACTGCAGAGTCGCGCTTCACGACATGAGGGCCGGTGCTAGCGGCGAAAACGGCGCTGACAGCAGCAAGGACGACGAGGAAGGTCTGAGTGGTGCGCATGGTGACGATGAGTTGAGAGTGTAGAGGAAGCTGGTTCCGAGTGGCTGTTGATTAGCTGTAGCTTAGGAGTGGTAGCTCGAGGTGCTGAGTGTTTGGGACGCTGTCTTGGGGGTTTATATACATCTCCAGGGACGCTGGTGAAGTGTATGCAGTACTGGAATTCGGAATTCGAGGTTGAGCATTTGCACCAAGGTCAAACCCGCCATTCACCGATTTGAAACTGCTAGGCGATATGAAGAAAGCGGCAGGTTTAGCGTGAATCCAGTATGCGACTAATTGAAAATTCGCACCTTTCACAGTACCACGGTGTACGCCAAGGCGACGTTGGGCGCACGCTAGGTACAGTGCTCAGTGGTTTCCAGTGACCGCCCGTGGCCGTGCACGATCTGCAGTATGCAAAAAGTGAACATTGTCTTTCAAATTCACGCTCAGTGGACCAACTCTACCCAATCATTCGCCCAACGCGCCGGTCAATTCAAATACTCAAGCTACGATGGGCATACTCCACAGCCTCTACTTTGCCAAATGATCGTCCTTTGCACAATCTTGCTGGCACGCCCGCCATACTCACAAGCAGGTTCCCCATGTAAGCGGTAGGCAACGGCAGAGGCAGGACGGCATGTTGATGAGTTTCAACAGCCGATTCACGAGCGTGTTTGCTCGTTCATCTGGGAAGAGTCCTCTACGCTCTATACCTCCGTCCGGGTCGGACGAACTTTGCCTTCGGCAAGCTCCCGGGTGGTACAAGGGCTTGACAGGCGACAGGAGGGTTTTACACCGATGTCACGAGTTTGGGACATGCAACCGACCATTTCTTGGGCTTCTGTCACTTGCGGGTCTCGCTCAGGCGCAAACGATATACACACCGACAGCAAGTCGAGGAAAGTCCTTATGGGCAGGCCTACGTCCTCATCTTATCCTAGCGCTGCCGGTCGGTTACGCGGGTGATTATTGTAGTGTGCGCGTTCGAGGCACGGAGTCTACACATACAGGTCAAACCCGCCCACATCCCCCGTTCGTCGAGGAAGATGCCAAGGCGAAGGTGACCTGGACTAACGGACCCTGCGCCCGTTCCCAACACGTTACCCACAGGCATGACAGCGAAGGCAACAACCGACGTCAAGAGTAAGCGGGAAAGGTGAAGTGCTGCGCCAGGAGATGTGTCAAGTCGGACATAGAGAGTAGGGACGCACCGTTGGTGTATGGCCTTTGATATCCATGATCGTCAGCTGCCAGCATTGAGTGATATCACGCATAGTTCGTAAGTAGGCATGGTGATGTGCGACACATGATCCCTGGATGCCACAGATAGTTGCAAGGACGAAAACTACTGTTTCCCCCGCGCGGACCTGCTCAACTTCTTCGACAACTTCTCCGAGAGTACCGCCCCTAGCTGGTGTGTCAGCGCCGTCGCTGCAACAATTTGGTCTACGTTCAGCTGCGAACCGTCGTCTTGTAGTACGTCGCACATATTGCGGAGCTCTTCGAGCTGCGCCGTCGCCGTCTGGGCGCGGCGCATCGGTGCGGCGGCGCGAGTGGGTGACGCAGATCTGTCTCGGAGGAAGCTCGCGGGCGCGGTGCGCATACGTACGGGCGACCCACGGCGAGTGCAGTCCGAAGGGCCTGCCAGTGGAGACTCTGATGCAGACTTGTTCTTCCTCTTGCGAGTCGTCGGCATAAAATCGTCCACATCCGTATATGCAGGCATAGTGTCTTCGAACAAGTCACAGCCTTCGTCTCTTCCCTCGCCGACCTGGCGTGATTTTGACGGCTTCATGAAGCTCGGGATGAGAGAGTCGGACTCGTTGCTACCTGGCTGACTGTCTGGAACCACGTCCACGTCTTCCGCATGTTCGTTCTCGTCCTCTTGAGCGATCGGGACCTCCCAAGCATCGTAGTCGTCGTCGGAAGAAGGAAATCTCGCTGTGCTTGCAGTAGCCGGTGACGGCACTTCAGGACTGAGCAGCTCTTCCTGCATCTTGCCTTTCCCCTTCAATCGTTTGGGCGGAGTGGGACCAGCGACATCGACTCCCAAGTCATTGTCGACTAAAGACCGTTTATTGGGCCTCTGCAACAAAGACGAAGACGCGATCGGAGAAAACTCGCGTCTACGCTTCAAGGGACTCGATAACCTTTGCCTGGTAGACGCAGTCGAGACAGGACTATCCGTCGCGCTCTCGACAAGCGGAGACGTCATCTTGCGCCGTTTCAACGGCCGGTCCGGCGTCCGCGACGTTTTCTCGTGAGCAACGCGGCTCGTCGGCCGAGCGATATACTTCTTCTGAGCGCGCATCGCGTTGGTCGGAGAAGTTGGCATATGAGAATCGGTCGAACCGCGGCTTGCGTGGCGAGTCCATGAAACTGGTGCTGGCAATATGGGCACCGGGACATGGGTGCTATGCAACTTCGAGAGCGATGGGGTGCGTTTGAGCGAGTGATCCGAGGGATCAGTGGGCAAGGAGGCCTCCAGCAACGACCCAGGGCTTTTAGGAGGCGTTCGCTCCTCTAGCGAGTCGTCTTTCTGTCCTGGACCAGACTGTCGATTGGGGGAGAGCTTTATCGGCGTCGCTGGGCTGAAAGGAGTAGCCTGAACGACATTGACTTAGTGTGCCCGTACGAATGATTGATGGCGGGGCGTACCAAATACGTCGGATCCCCTTGATCCTGCTTTTCCGTCTGGGACTCTGTTTCGTGCGACGTGTTCACAGTAAGGCCATGCTCTAGGATAGCGGTGCTCGCCCCCAGCGCAGCCTTGATATCGTCTGGATATGAGTCTCCAAGGTCAAGAGTTGGTTGCACTTGCATCCAAAATTCATAGAACGCGAGGGGACCGGCGAGATCAGGTATGCGAATGAAGGCTGAATACAGAAAGTGCGCCAGCGCGTGGAGGGTATCTGACGAAATGGGTATACTGCGGAGCGCGTTGAGTACCTCACAATATAACGGCACGACCTGAAGAGGAATTGTCAATGCCAAATGAATGAACACTTCGGAGATGGACTGACAACGTCGTTATGCTCCTGTACGAGAAGATACTCGCGCTCGTCGCCAATCCATACGGAGAGTCCGTCGGCGAGAGCAATGAGAACCGTCACAATGGCACCAGACGGGCAGTCTTTGATGAGCTGTCGAATATGCCCCATGGCTTGAAGAGCCAGAGTGACACAGTCCGGAGAGTCTGAGTAGAGATCGCGGAGATGTGAGCCCACCGCTCGAAGGTAGACACACGGTGCTTGAACCTCTCCGGAGAAGCGTAAACGGGCAAGTGGGTTCAGTAGAAGCTTCCGCGCGTGATTCACTCTGAATGAGATCTGTGAGCAGTTAACTGTGTCATTTGAGGAAGTCTGCTTACAGCGCTGTATTGGTCGCGTCCGGGAGGCGTTCCACTAGCGCGTCAAGTCCAGCGAAAGTGGATCCTGCAGACGCAGCAGCCTCCATGGTCGTTGCGGCGAGGATTTTGTCCCAAAGAACCCTGTCTTCATCGACTACGGACCAGCTCCTGCACATACGTTAATTTCACTCGAAACACGCAACGGCGGAACAAAATGAACTCACCCGAGCGGCATCACTAAGAAGTCCACAGCCTCCAACCACGACGGCTTGGGGCTAATAGAATCCCATTTGCGCGCCGTGGTTCGCCAGATCTCCTTCTGCAGCTCCATCGTGCGCCGCGGATCGTCCTTCAAGACCATACTCGAGATGAGCCCCGGAGCCCCTGACGCAAGCAACGCAGCGCAGAGCTGACTCCACGCAATCTGCACCTCGCTAATAGATAGATCGTAAGTGCGTTGCATCAGTCGCGCGAAGACAGCCTTGGCTGCGTCCGTCACCCAGGTATCTGAGAAAACATTGCGAACAATGCTCCACAACTGGCGGCTGCTAGAGAGTACGCGTGCATGGAGGGCGCTCGTTGGGACGTGGGACTTCGAAGATGGCGGAGTCCGCTCCAGGAAACCGCAAACGGTCGATACGACATGGTCCGTAAATTCTTGGGTGGCGGTGAGATGACCTCGTTCTTGAGTCAGATGCGTCTGCACAAGCAGGAGGGCTTGCCACGTCGCTAAGATAGAATCCTGCATACGAGAATAGCCTTTAACATGGATTGATGCGTCGATCCAATCACAACACTCACGGGCAAGGCCTTCAGCTCGACTCTCGCAAGTTCTCTGTGAACGCAAATGGTCCAAATTTGCGACAGCTCGTCCCAGACGCCCATGATCTCTTCTTCAGAGAGCGATCGGATGTCCGTGGGTTTGAGCCTATTTGCGTTTTGAAGTTCCGTCCCAAAAGCGGCGAAGTCCTTGATGTGTATGGCATGCGAGAATAAGGCTTTGTTCACGATGGAAGCCGGCGTCCACGCCGTGTCTGCGGCGCAGCTCGAGGACGTGCCGATTGCGCTGACCATCCTGGCGAGAATGGCCAAGCCATCCGAGTAGACCTTGTCATCCTTATGCGACACGATGTCCTTGAGTACGCCCACCGCCCACCCTAGACTGGGATCAGAGTCATCGACGACGTGCGGGCGGCCATGCAAAGGTTGAAGCAAAGCGGCGACCAAAGATGCGCCCGCGCCGCCCCTGAGTTCCTGTTTGACTATCCCGAGGGCAATCTCTCGGTGGGTGGGTAGAGGTGCACCTGCAGGATGCTCCAATCGTATGGATGTGTCGTGGTCGGGCGGAATGTGCGCAAAAGCCCAAACGAGGCATCTCCATATGCAGCCCAGAAGGTCCTCCGACGTCCGTGTGCGGAGCGCTATCACCTGCTCCGATGTCTGTAGAACGAACCTGCAAGCCCTTGCACCTACGAATACATCACGACCGGAAAGGACGATGAGACAACATACGACTGTGACCGCCCATCTGAGTGCCTGGCCGTTAGACGGGGCAGTCCCTTCCCTGATCGCTGAACTGATGTGTTGTGGCAGTAAGGGGGTGCCTCTGCCGCTGGACTTGGATGGTAGCTGTGCAACAATGAATTTGCGAACGGTCTTCAAGATGTCATTGTGTAGCACTTCATCTATCCATTCTGTGGAGAGCACTGCAGAAGCGCATCCGCATAGTGCGGAGGTGCTGTCAATGCGCGTGGACGCGTCGGAAGATACCACCTTGGTGAGGACTTCGGGAAGGAGGTTCGTAATATGGGGTAGAAATGTTGCAGGGTAGATCGATAATATATGATGCACGACCTGCCCATGTAATGAGTACCCACCCATTAGGTGCATTTAGTGGGTCTCACCTTGGAACCCTGCGTGCGAGGAGAAATGCAAGTGACCAAATCTCTGAGCAAAGCGACGATGCTTGCTCTTCTTGCGGCAAGTAGAGTCTCAGGAAGCCTGAAAGTTGATAGGACGGAGAAAGCGGCCGCATACGTGTTTTCGCTATCGATACAAGGTAGCTCAGTTGAGCGGACGATAACCAGAAGGTCGTCTAGAAGATGCGACAACACGGTGTCTATACGGTATAAGTGTCTGTGAACGACTCATAACATGGTACTCACCGGAGAACAGCGAGTACAAGGATGGGAAGCGGAAAACTTGGGTTAGGATATGCATCGCGTACTGACAGACCATAGAGACATCGAGCGCTATATCCGCTGCTTGTTCGTTACCCGCCGATGCGATGGCAGCAGAGGAGGTTTGAGAGGCTTGGTGGAGAGGGTCAGTGAGAGCACGGCGAAGGTCGCGTTGCAAGCATCGTGCGAACGCGTCTGAGTATCGAGAAAGAGTGGATAAAGCCGGGATGCGTCTTCCCGACGATAGGGAAGATGAGAGTGTCCGGATACGTTGGAAGAGTGTAGAGTATGCGTCGAGGAGGTCGTGAAGCTTGGCGCTGTCAAGTTCATCGTTGTCGTCCAGAGAGGATGTGAGGGTTATAAGAGGCGATCTCAAGTATGATACAGATTCCACGGGTCGTAGGTTAGGCTTCGGATCGTCTTTTCGCTCTGCCATGGCCCCTATCCCTGGTATCGCTGGGGTTCATTGAATTTGCGGAGGAAAGGCAGTGTTCAAGCAGCAAGAGACAGATTCAACACTCGTGAGCCGACGCCGTTCGCAGATGGAGGAAGGTGGTGGTGGTCGGTGGTCATGTTGAACTCCCACCCTCACCGACGCCCACAACAACACGACTTCCCATATCGGGACTATTTGGGCGTCATTCAGCCAAAACTGATCCGAGAGCGCCTGATCCCGAGTCCTACGCGACAACTAAGCAGTGACTACAACGATCCTTCGATAGGCTAGGTCTGCCGTTGGAACTTGCACCAAGGTCAGTACGCATGATATACTGGACGTTATGAGCCTCTCTGACCCCGCTCACGTACAAGAAGCCTCTCATGCTTGGTCTCCGTGGGAGCGTGATACGGCTTGCTCTCGAATGCAGCTTCGAATTAGCCATCTGTCGACGTCGAGCATAGGCTCTCATTACCGTTTGTTCTCTCGCTTGTCAACCTATGACATCGGAAAGCGCTAGCCATGACCGGATATGTGCCACGACTCACAGCTTCCTGACGTTCTTCCGAATCGACTTTCTGATCTAATGCTGTCAATATTTGGGTGAAGCCACTGCGCTTTTCTTCACCAGATGGGAGTCCTCTTCCCCTCGACGATGCTCTGTTTTATGCTGCTCAAAGCTGTCCTCTTGCTTGGGATCATCTGGGCTAACTATGTTAGCTATACTTCCCCAAATCCCAAAGACACAACCTCCTCTAGTACCAAGTCAGCACGTGCAGGATACTCGTCGGTCAATATGAGGCCTCCATGGGCTCGCCTCGTATCCAAGGTATGTGTTGTACTTGATCCTGAGATGACACGCAGTCTGAGCACTCATGCCACTCAGATGGTCATTCGGGGTATGGTCATCATGGAGATCATCGCGCTCTGGGCAAACTCATTCGTTCCCTCCACGTCTCAAATTTCATTCACACTTTCCCAAACAATCGCCTCCTTGATACCTCCCAACATACGACTTTCGCCCGTCTTCCTAATCGGATGGGCTCTCGCCATGATAGGAGGGGCGACCAGGCTCGCATGTTATCGCACGATGGGGAAGAACTTCACCTTCGAGGTCACGATCCGCAAAGGCCACAATCTCACCACGAGTGGCCCATACTCCGTGGTCCGCCATCCGAGCTATACGGCAATGTGCCTCGTGGTAGCCGGAGAGATCTTGTGTTTCTGCAGCCCCGGCTCGTGGTTGACCGAAAGCGGAGTCCTGAACCACCGGGGGGGCCAGGCTTTCGCTTTGGTATGGCTGGCGGATCTCATTTACGTGCCTTGCGTTATGGTGTTCAGTCGGGTGAGAATGGAGGATGAGATGATGAGGAAGACGTTTGGAAGGGAGTGGGAAGAATGGGCGCGTCGGACGCCGTACGCGTTGTTTCCTGGCGTCTTCTGACCCTGGAGTGGCTTGGCTCTGCACTTATACATACGTTCTTTCTTGTGATACTTAGATCTTGCGTGCAGGCTCATTGGGGCGTTGCGTCGACGTCGGACCATGTATGCGTACAGACTTGAGCGCCAGCAATATATCGGTACCTCCGGACTCGGAGCGCCTGATCGACGCTTGAGTCTTATCAGTATCCTTGGATTGTGACCACAACCATGGTCAAGAAACGCTGATCTTGTTCAACGACGGCCGCCGTTCATGTCGTTCTGCACTGCTTTCCGTCCCTAACTCACCCATGACTTCATACTATCAGGGAATCATACACATGTGTGCAGGGATAGGCCCCCGTCTGGCCATGACCCTGCGTACCGAGACGACATTCCCAGCCGTGGGGTGCCTCTAGGGAGAACAGGTGATTCCTCCGAAGAGCTCTTGACATACTCCAATACCGTTGCCCATGCCCATCTTGATCCTCGGGCCCCTTAGGCTGGACTGGTCCATCCCTAATCAGGTCCGGTGAGTGGCAAATCCACCTATGGCCGCCTCCTATTCCCGCCACACCGGCTCCCAGTACGCTTTTGTATCGAATTTCTCATCCAACTTCCTTTTGGTTGTTACAGTGAAGGTCGAAATGCTAGAGGGTATGTCTTCTCCGCCGTGATAGCGGCGCCCGGACGACTGTTTTATGCCTGCGATTGTACAGTCGTGAGTGCTGCAGCGGGCATGGTTGACTTCGCGATGCAGCATCGTAGCTGTGTCCATTCCCGGCGCAGTCATCTGCGAATGCCGCACGGAGTATATAAACTTGGCCTTCGCCTCCAATATGTACTCGTCATCCATCGCTGTTACCCAGATACCTGCCACACTCATCAGCATATTCGCATCTACCACTATGCTCTCGCTATTCAAAGTTCCTCTTCTTCTCCTCACGGCATACACGAATTACCTGACCTTCACCCCGCCCAACCCGCGTACTGCCCCCGACGAACAAGCGAAGTACTCGAGTGTGAAGTACATCGTCCGACAAGTTCGCCCGCCGTGGGTGCGCGCTTTGGAGAAGGTGCGCAATGCCTGCTTATGGGAGGACTCGCCCCGCTAACCAACATCCGCCATACCAGACGCTCACACAGAGCTTCATCGTGTTCGAGATCGCCACCATCCTCGCCACACACTCCCCTTCTCCCGTCGCCGAGCGTGTCCTGCCTATGCTCGCTTGGCGAGGTCCCTCTGCCTCCGCCCTCGGCGTCCGCCTCACGTCCTCCTTCCTCTTCGGAGCTCTGCTCTGCGCCATCGGAGGTGTCATCCGTATCCTCTGCTACCGTGCGCTCGGCCGGCACTTCACCTTCGAGCTCTCGCTCCGAAAGGACCACAAGCTAGTCACTGACGGACCGTACGCCGTCGTGCGCCACCCGAGCTACACCGCGCTCATCATGGTCACGATCGGTACGCTGCTTTGCCTCATCGGGAGCGGCTCCTGGCTCGCTGAGAGTGGGATCATGGGCACTCTTATTGGGCGACTGCTCGTATTCGCTTGGGCGGCGGAGGTGGCATGGATTCCTATAGTGATGGTGCTCAGAGTGGGAACGGAGGACGAGATATTGAGGAAAGAGTTCAAGGAGGAATGGGACGCCTGGTATCAGAGGACGCCATACAAGCTGATTCCAGGGCTTGTCTGAGTGGTCCATCTACTGATACTCGCGCCCATACTATCTTCTCGTAGTAGGGCTCGGTCGCCGTAGCTTATAAGCCACGGGTTAGGTACGGCCGCGCGCGGGACCCCAAGTACATGTAATTGGCGATCGAGCAACGAGTATAGTATCGGTATATACTCTGTATTTGGTGCCTGCGATGACGAAGACGGGAAAAGAGGGGTACAAGCACGAGCATGCGAGAGCGCGCGACGCGAGATGAGAGAACGAGAGGGAGCCGTTACATCAATTGCACGCTCTTCCGCGAGACTCTCCTGCCGCGCGCCCAGTTTCCTTATTTAGCAGGTACTGGCCCCAGGAGGATTCACGCCACTCGCTGCGCTTACCGTCCCCTTCAACTGTAGGCGATTACCTCGACCAGCCTGCGCGCACTCAACGCGACGATGCCTGCGAGGAATGTACCGGATCGATCTATCAGGATCTGCGCTGACCGCGGAGGAACGTTTTGCGATGTGCACGCTTCGTTCCCCGACCCAGACGACCCCAAGGAGCGCAAGGAGATCGTAGTCAAACTCTGTGAGTTTCTGGACATAACAATCCGCGTTGAAGGTTTGCGCGCATCAGCCGCGTCTGATCAAGAGGACAGTGTCCCAAGATCCTGCAAACTACAATGATGCGCCCACAGAGGGAATCCGGCGAGTGCTTGAGGCCGTAACGGGCGAGAATATCCCGCGAGGATCCACCCTCAGTACCGACAAGATCGGTGAGCACATTGCTCCTATTGCTCCAGTCTGCGTGAAGCTTACGGGTAGCATCGGTGCCGTACAGACTACATCCGGTTATCCACAACAGTCGCGACAAACGCGCTCCTGGAGCGCAAGGGTCACAAACATGCCTTGCTCATCACGCGCGGCTTCAAGGATTTGCTCCTCATCGGGAACCAGTCTCGCCCAAAGATTTTTGACCTGAACATCCGTCGACCGCCGCCTCTGTACTCGACTATGCTCGAGGTAGATGAGCGCGTCACGCTCGTGGGCTATACCTCTGACCCACATGCAGAAGAGCATGCGGTTCAGTTTGGAGAGGACGGGAAAGTGACGAGGGGCTATCGGGGTAAGGGATGGGATGGAAAGGGAGATGCGGAAGGTCCAGGAGAAGTGGTACAAGGCCTGTCCGGGGAGGCGGTCAGAATCATGCGCCGACCAGGTGCGTACGTTGCCATAATGCTGAGTTATGTGCATCGCATCCTCAACGTGCATGCCGCTGTGTAGATATGGTCGTGGTGCGCCAAGACCTGCAACGGTTGTACGACGATGGCTACCGCTCGATTGCGATCGTCTTTGCCCACTCGTACACGTATCCGGAGCACGAACTCCAAGTAGCCGCGCTCGCACGTTCGATGGGGTTCACCCACGTTTCCGCGTCATCCAGGCTCCTGCCTATGATCAAGATGGTTCCTCGCGGGGTGTCATCAACCGCCGATGCGTATCTAACCCCCATTTTGAAGGAGTATTTAGACGGCTTCTTTTCCGGCTTCGACGAGAAGCTTAGAGATGGTAAAGTCCTCAGCCCGCGAGTGGAGTTCATGGGTAGCGATGGCGGGCTACTCGACCTTACCAACTTCTCTGGGCTCAAGAGCATCTTGAGCGGACCGGCGGGAGGTGTTGTAGGGTATGCCTTGACTAGCTGGGACGAAGAGAAGAAGACTCCCATTATTGGGTGAGCATATATACGTACTTTGGCTCGATTCGCCCCGACTGACGTGCCGCTAGAATCGACGTCGGAGGGACGTCGACTGATGTCTCTCGGTTTGCGGGACGGTATGAAGTTGTCTACGAGACGACGACAGCTGGTGTCACCATCCAATCACCTCAGTTGGATATCAACACCGTAGCGGCTGGAGGGGGTTCATGTCTGACGTTCCGGAATGGTCTATTCTTGGCGGGGCCTCATAGCGCGGGAGCGGAACCTGGTCCTGCCTGCTACCGGTACGTCTGCAAATCTGCGGCTGCTGAAGCGCGAAGGTCTCGAGCATTGTTTACAGGAAGGGCGGTCCGTTGGCTGTCACCGATGCCAACCTCGTCCTTGGCCGACTTGTGCCGGATTATTTCCCCAAGATATTCGGCAAGACAGAGAAGGAACCACTGGACATTGAGGCTTCGCGGTCCGCTTTCGACAAGCTCGCAAAGGAGATCAACGCGTCTGTCAGCGAAGAGAAGAAGATGGGCTTGGACGAGATTGTCTACGGGTAAGCAGCCTCTTCGTACAATATACGCATACAACGGGTGTAGACTGACACTGCCTGCTGGATAGCTTCATCAAGGTAGCGAATGAGACAATGTGCCGACCCATTCGTGCTCTCACAGAGGCGCGAGGGTATGCTACTTCCAAGCACATGTGGGCCTCTTTGTTGTTCTATCTCTTGTCTTCACTTATAGACCATCCTCTAAACAGTCTTGCAAGTTTCGGCGGTGCCGGAGGACAACACGCATGCGAGATAGCGCAACTTCTCGGCATCAAAACAATCCTGATCCACCGTTATAGTTCTATCCTTTCTGCCTATGGGCTGGCCCTTGCTGATCGGTACGTGCCCGCGCACCCCAAACGAACTCGGCAGACTCACACTCTCCACCCACCCAGCGCATATGAGTTGCAGGAGCCGTCTTCGACATTCTATACTGCCGACAACCGCTCTAACCTGCGCGCACGTCTGGACAAGCTGGATGAGCAGGTGCGCGCAGAGCTGAAGAAACAGGGCTTCGAGGACGCGCGCGTGCACACCGAGCGGATGCTCAACATGCGGTTCGAAGGCACAGACACGGCGCTCATGGTCCTCCCCATCGCAACGGACGGGGACGGGCAGGAGGACTTCGAGGCCGCGTTCAGGCGCGTGTACAAGGCCGAGTTCGGGTTCCTGCTCGAAACCAAGTCGATCATCGTCGACGACGTCAAGGTGCGCGGGATCGGCAAGACCTTTGACAGCCTCGGGGAGAGCGTGTACAAGGAGGTCGAGAAGCTCGAGAAGCGCGACGTGGACAAGGCTCGCGCGGACTCGACGTACAGCACGTACTTCGATGGGGTTGGACGGGTGGATGACACGCCGGTCTTCCTGCTCACGTCCCTCACGGTTGGGGACACGGTGAAAGGCCCGGCGATGATCATCGACAACACGCAGACGATCGTGATCATACCCGGAGCGACGGCGGTGTTGACAAGCAAGCAGTTGTACATCACCTTGCAGTAAAGGGAGGAACAGGATCAGGAAGGAAACAACAATGTACGTTTTGGGGGGAACGCAACAGACGTTTTTATGTGCGATCTAACAACATACACATCTGTAGCTATAGCATACAATGCGACTATCTTGTTTAATTCTCGGGCATCTGGATCGTGAGGTCAATGACCGCTTCACTGTCACTGCTTCAGATTAAGGCTGGCATGAAGCCGGATACAAGATAGTGTTCAACTATGCAACCGCACGTACAACAATAGACGTTCGACTATACAATTTAAGATTAGCGGAGACATGCAGCGAAGACCTAGGATATAAAACAAACATCGAGCACGATCATATGCCCAGGATAGGATATGTTACTTTTCAAGGCTGGAACATTTACCGCAAGAATGACCCAGCTCAACTCGTCCATTCAATCGCTATCGTCGACCACAGCCTTGGAAATGGGACCCCGCCTCGCCCTCTTGCCTTTCTTCCTCTTCCGGGGTGCGCGAGGCGCCACCTCCTCAATGGCGTCCGTCTCCCCTTCTTCTCTCAGCAGCTCGGCCTCCACGTCCCGCTCATCCGCGGTCCCACCGCGACTTTGCCCCCTTCGCGAAGGCACGCCCTCGGCTTCTTCAGCCTTTGCCAGTCGTCTCCGCTTCCGCGGCGGCCGGGAAGATGCGTGTGAACGTGTGCGAGCAGGCTCGGGCTCATCATCGACCACTGGAGATTCTTCAGGTACACTAGCGTCCGCGGCGCCCGGCATGACCCTGCCCATCCTCGTCCACAGCTCCTTCTCGACCTGGATGTCGCGGGCATGGTCCTGATAGCCTAACCTTTGCTCCTCAGCAAGTTCATGGGCCAGAGCGTCCTCATCAAAGTCTTCAGGGATGAGGTCTTCGTCGCGTGGGGGCTCGGAAGCGGTTGAGAGCAGGCTGGAAGATGGCCAAGGCATGTAGATGGACTCGTCGAGTGAACGAGACTCTTCTCCGGCATGGAGGCCAGACGATGGCGGATTCATGAAGGGAGGGAAAATGGTGCGTAGCAAGGAGAGGGGATGCATGGCCAGATCTCCGACAACTCGTGTTGCGTCGTCCAAGCCGCCGTTGTGTCCATGGTCATGATCGCCTTCGTCAGAAACGTCGTCGTCGTCCTCATCGTCTTCCCCCTGGTCGTCTTCCTCGCTGTCCTCAATGTCGAGTTTCCGCAGGAGCCCAGCAAACTGTGCGCGCTTGCTCAGCGAGTCCGCGCCATACAGCGCCAGCGCGTGATTGACGTTGGCTCGAGAGATGACCTTGACAAAGCATAATCAGTTGTTTGAAACGCGCAGGGAGGTTGCGAAACATACCTGGTTCTCCCGGAGACGCCAAACCTTTGACTGCAATTTAGCGATGCGCTCTTGTTCGCGCCAGGTGATCGCCCGTGACATGACCTCCGAGACGAACTCAACTACGAGCCCACGTAGCAGTCGCAAGGTCTCTGCAGCGATCTCGGAGTCCATCGACGGAGGCGCGTCAAGGAGTTGCTTGTATGTCCTAAAGATTAAGGTGTTGAGGTATGTGTGACATGGTGATTGTATGAATACGCACTGCATAAGTTTGTTGATGGATTGTAGGTGAAAGAGGTCTAGCCCCTCACGACGGAGTCGCTGCGCGTCCACGCCTTGGGACAAGAACTCGGCTTGACGTTTGTAAGGGCGAGTCTTGCCAGAGATATGCGGGTGTCGGTGAGCCGAAAAGGCAGTACCATTCGGAGCACCGTCTTCAGTAACGGAGGGGGCAGAATGCCCTGACGTAGTCTGCGCCGTCTCCGCAGATACGGAGCTGCCTTTGGGCAGGGCTCTCTTGGGCTTCCGGCCAGGCTTGAGTCGCTCTGTATCCTCGTTGACTGCAGCACCGGTGGATTGGGCGCGCTTGCGACGCATGTAAAGTCTCTTCTGGTGACGCCGCCGAGAGGTAGGTGACATTTGGGAGACGTCCTCGCCATCCATAGATGAGCCATCCATGGCGGATGGCGCAGCTGAAAGTCCATCAAGTTGAGATAACACCTGAACCGGGGACTGCGGGAGGGAACTCGGAGGGAAGGGCGGAGTGAGAGGTCGGAAGTAGTCCGCCTCATGGTTATTGGTCATATGCGTAGTAGAAGAGACTGCCTGAGCAGCGACCGAGGTTGAGTGGACGGGAGACGAAGTTGCTGCTGGACGAGAGATCTCGAGTAGGAGCGGGTCAATAAACTCCTCGCCTTCCCTAGGAGCTGGAAGGGAGTGGTGTGGTTCTGGCTCATCAACATCCATAGCCTCTTGGCGAGTGGATTCTTCTGCTTCAGCGCGGGGGGCATTGTGCGCGCTGACCATGCCTCGGCCATCTTCGTCCTCTCTGATCATCCGGTCCAAGGTCGCGAGGTCCACCTTGTCCAAGGACAGCAGCAAGTCTTCCCCAGCCCACTCGACCTCCTTCTCAGCAAGCCACGCCTCAAACTCCTCGTGTCTGGCCTTCTCCCCTTCCCTGTCCCGTTCGTTGTCACCCGCACGCGCTCCGCCCCAGGGAGCGCGGATAGCGAGCCTGCGAATGTGTACCTCCTCCTCCCGGTCTCTCAGAACTTCCTGACGGTAACTCTGTCTCGCGACCATGGCGTCGGCCATCTCTTCCTCCAAAGCGATCCATTCCTCGGAGACCTCGATGGCAGCAGGAAGGTCTTTGCGACGGAGCCTGACAGGGACAGCAATATTCTGCTCACCAGCATACATGACCTGATCGGCCGCCTCTTCGCATGCCTTCTCGAGCATCGCTATGTAGACGCAGACGTCGGGGAGTGTCTTGGTTTTGACCTCTTCTGCAATCAGGTCGGGCCGAAGCCGGGAGTGGATGGCGAGTCCGCGAAAGAAAGCGTCCTTCTCTGCTGAGCTCCAGTATGCATTGGGAGGAAAGTAGGATGCCGGAAGAGCGTCTGCGCCATCTTTTCCGACAAGGTGAGAGCGGAAATCGCTGAGATGGTCAGAGAAAATTGACAGGTACGCTGGGTCAACGTCTATCGGAGTGTCTTCGTCGTCAGAGGAGGGCATGGAGAGTGGACGCGGGCCAGCAAGTCATTTCTCATCCGAGAGCAAGTTCGGAGTGACCGCGTGCAGGAGGCTGAAGGCTTCTTTCAGGGTCGGTAGACGGAGTCGAGCAAGGAAATGTGAAGAGTCATCCTATGCAGACGTGAAGAGTGCCTGTGCCTTTGACGCGCGGAGATCAGCCACCAGGTGCAATCGGCACCTCCCGAGACGTCCTTGGCGAATGACCTGGGCCTGACAGGGTTGACCTCACGGACAATACATGTCGCTTTTGTCAGACTAGCTTGACGTCCTAAGTCTTTCGACTGTGCATAAACTACTCACAACGACTAGTACTGGGACATATACATTGTATCTTAATGTGCGGAGATGTCAATGCACATGTGGATCATAGGAGGTAAGGAGGTCGAGGCAATTAGCTTGTGCCACCGAATAAAGGGATCTTGCTTGCGGTTGGGACAAAGGAACGATGTGCCACTGGGTACGGCGTTTGCATAAAGACCTGGCCCCCCATGTGGCTGGCCCCCACATCTTGCCCTCTGTACATACCGACGCTCGCAGCCTTCACCCATAATCAAGAACGAACTATCCTCCACTCTCCGATCTCTACGCAACCCTTCACGGCAATCACGATACGCACTACAGAGATGGCCGCGTTCTCCAAAGTAATCGCACGTCCAGCCTGGTCGAAGAATGAGCAGTCGAACAATGTCACGAATATCGCTGAGACTGTGCCCACGTTCGGAACGTCGACATACGGGCAGAGCATCTGGGAATACAATTCGGACACCCTCCTGTCTCGAGTGGTCAGCTTCGTTACGGTTCAATACAAAAACTTTCAACTCACCTCGTCATATAGCTCGGAGATAACTTCTCCAAGGCAGAGGAAGGCAACCCTCGCTCATGGAGGAGCCCGTGGCAATCATTCGCAACTCCGTTCCACCCTCGTCCGTTCGACCCCCTTCGTGACCGAACGCCGAGCCCGCCTCCTTTGGTACCCGACAATGGCTCACCTGAATCGTCTCAAACACGCTGTCCATCCTCTAATTCCTCCGACTTCCTCTCTCCACTGCCGACTGCCTGTTCCACGATGGCTGACATCGGTTCTCCTGGATCGTACCGCACTTTCGACGAGGACTACGACCGTCCGGAGGCCGATCCGAACTTCATGCGTACGCTTCTGAGACGAAGCAGGTCTCTCCGTCGCCAGGCGCGCATGCGAGACGGTGACTTCCGTGAATCCGACGACGAACTCGACGCCGATTTCAGCGTGACGTCCGACATGGTTTCGGTCGTGCGCCCGGCCGAGGTCGTCCCTACCGTTCCCATTGGAGGCCTCCTGGGCAGAGTGCTCGATGTCCCGAAAGGACCCGTTGATGTTTTCGATAGCGAACGACCTAGGCCTGAAAGTCGCATCTCATCAACGCCATCTCGCCTCAGTCGGCGCGTACGTCCTCCTCCCCCCATCGACACTGCGAAGAAGACGTTACGTACTGGCGAGCGATACGACGTCTCCGGGGAGCGGTACGAAGTCGAGGGCGGGTATATCCCCGCTTTGTTGCTGTCTTCGGATAGCGATATGGGCTTCGAGGCGGACGATGAAGAGGAAGGGGTTGTTGGTCGTCCGGCCTCATCAGATGAAAGCGAGAGGAGGCTCACTCCCCCACCTGCTCCGGTGCAGGCCCAATTGGCGGTGGCGACCAAAAAGTCCTACGCCGCGGTTCTCCTTGCACCGTCGCCTCCTCAAGGAAACAGGCCCACATCGCGTACAGCGTTCACGACTAGAGCAGGCTCGTCGTCGATCCAGTTGACTCCAGACCGAGTTTGAGAAGGGACTTTTGCATTTGAAACGAAACGGACTGTACAAGATGTTGGTTCATTTTCCTTCGGACTTCTTCTCTGCAGCGCAATGCTTGTATCATAGTTGGCTTTCCACTTGTGTTTTGTCTGTATCAATCATGTATGGGACTCACCAATAATTCATTATCCTGACTCAGTCCGCACAAGCAATGCTGCTTGCCACAGTACATGGGAGAGTATGAGTAGGGATCGCATCCTCGACACCAGTCAACCGAGAGAGGAGATGGTCGGAGATGTCGAAGAAGTGGTGAGTCAGCGCTTAAATCGGACGCAACAGTGAGCGCTTTCCTCATACAGTTGTACAACTTGTATCACCACCACCACCACCACTCCTTCGTCTCCCTCCTGAGCAAGCAGCATGGCGGCGAACAACAAGACAAACAAGCTGGCTTTCCTTTCTATGCCAGCACCGGCGTCTTATGTTGCCGGTCTTGGTCGAGGGTAAGCACGACCGTCCAGTTGGTTCCTGTATTGACAATGCTCATGACATCTACAGTGCTTCAGGTTTCACAACACGTTCAGATATTGGTCCTGCCCGTGAAGGTCCTTCTGCGGAGACTATTGCGTACGCATGGTTGTTCATCTTGGGTTACGACGTTCCCTAATCCACTCGTTGACATAGGGAGGCGCAAGCCAGACGAGGAGAGGAGGCAGAGGTTGATCCTGACCAGTTCCAGGATCCGGACAACGAATATGGTCTCTTTGCGGGCACGACATATGAAGCTGATGACGAGGAAGCGGACCGGATATATGAGTTGGTGGACAAGAACATGGACGCTAGACGGCGAGCTCGCAGGTGCGTACACTTCTCTCGTCCACATCCTGTTCCATAGCCTTCAGCCGTCGAAGACAACATACATTAGCCAGAAGCTTGGCTCCATGATGGATTCATTATGCCGGGTCCCTGTTACCATACTGTTGACTGCTTCATGTTGAGTCTGTTGCTGATTTACGTTCATAGAGAGGCGCGCGAGAACGAGGAGTTGGCAAAGCACCGAGCGGAACGGCCAAAGATTCAGCAACAGTTTGCCGATTTGAAGCGTGGCCTGTCCGTAGTCACAGACGAAGAATGGGAGAACATTCCTGAGGTGGGCAATCTTACGAGGAAAAAGCGTAAAAGGGACGAGAGGTCATTCGTTGTTTCCGACAGCGTCATTGTCGGAGACATGGCTAGGACAGGTTTCGAGACCTCCTTGGATTCCCGTCAGCAAGCGGTACGTCCGTCGTGTGTCTCCTCCTTCGGAAATCCAAGCTCACATTGATCTCCCGTCCCAGACTGGTGGTTTCGAGACGCCCGCGGACAACGGTACTTTGACGAACTTTGCGGAAATGAGCCAAGCACGTGACAAGATCCTGTCTCTCAAACTGGACCAAGTATCTGGCACGGCCACGTCGGGCTTGCAGACGTCAATCGATCCCAAAGGTTATCTCACTTCGCTTGATAGCGTCGTGCTCAAGACAGATGCTGAGATTGGTGACATCAAGCGGGCGCGCATGCTCTTCGACTCCCTGGTGAAGTCCAACCCGAAACATTCCCCAGGGTGGATCGCTGCTGCCCGTCTCGAAGAGCACGCAGGGAGGATGGTTGCTGCAAGGAAGCTCATCAAGCAGGGTTGCGAGCAGTGCCCCAAGAACGAAGACGTCTGGTTGGAAGCTGCCAGGCTGCATGTGAGATATTAACTTAGGTCAGTACCACGGCGAGCTGACAATCGGTTTCAGAACAACGATGATGCGAAGGTTATCCTCGCTAATGCGGTGCAGCACGTCGGACAAAGCGTCAAGATTTGGATGGCAGCCTCCGATCTCGAGCACGATGTCAAGGCCAAGAAACGCGTTCTCAGGAAAGGCAAGGCATCAACGCTTGCTATAATCCATCTATCACTAACATATGTCCACAGCTCTTGAACACATCCCGAATTCGGTACGCTTGTGGAAGGAGACCGTGAACCTCGAGTCGTCTGCTTCCGATGCCCGAATCCTACTCTCACGCGCTGTGGAGGTGATACCACAGTCGGTCGAGCTCTGGCTTGCTCTCGCGCGTCTGGAAACCCCAGACAAGGCGAAGGCCGTCCTCAACAAGGCTCGCAAGGCCATCCCGACGAGTCACGAGATCTGGATAGCTGCTGGTCGCTTGCTGGAGCAAGAGGCATACGCCTCAGAGAAGTCGGACGAGCAGCGGGAGAAGGAGCTCGCCGTCGTCGACAAGACCATCGAAGCCGGTGTGCGCGAGCTGCGGCGTCACCAGGTCCTGCTCACGCGCGACCAGTGGCTGAAGGAGGCAGAACGGTGCGAGAACGAGGGCGCGATCCGGACGTGCGAGGCTATCATCAAGGCCACGATCGCGATGGACGTCGAAGAGGAGGATCGGCTCGACACCTGGACGAGCGATGCCGAGGCCGCGGAGGCTAAGGGTAACATCGGTGCTGCGAGAGCCATTCTGGCGTACGCCCTCAGGGTGTTCCCCGACAAGAAGAGCTTGTGGAGGAAAGCGGCCGATCTGGAGAAGACGCACGGGACAAAGTGCGTTCATTTCGGTTTCTTACTATTGGCTGTGCTGTGATTGATCTCCCTTTGCGCTGTCAGGGAGTCGCTGAACGCGATATTGGAGCGTGCGGTCCATCACTGTCCGCAGGCGGAGGTGCTCTGGTTGATGTGGGCGAAGGAGAAGTGGATGGCGGGAGACGTTCCGGCTGCGCGCGAGGTCCTCGAGCGTGCCTTCGTCGCCAACTCGGAGAGCGAGCAGATCTGGCTGGCCGCCGTCAAGCTCGAGGCCGAGAACGGGGAGCTGGGCGTCGCGCGAGAGCTGCTCGTCCGCGCGCGTACCGTCGCAGATACAGAGAGAGTGAGTCGCCGTTTCCCGCACCTGTGGCCTGACCTGCGATCCGTCCATGGCTGACGCTGAGGCGATGCGCGCTGCAGATATGGATGAAGTCCGCCGTGTTCGAGCGACAGCAGGGGCAGCTGTCGAACGCGCTGGAGACGCTCGCGACTGCGATCAAGAAGTACCCCAAGTTCGCGAAGCTGTACATGATCCAAGGCCAGATCCATCAGCAGCAGGGCGACCTGGCTGCCGCGCGCGCGTCGTATGCGGCGGGCATCAAGGCGTGCCCGAAGGAGGTGAACTTGTGGATCCTTGCGAGCCGGCTGGAGGAGGCGGACAAGAAGAGCATCAAGGCGCGCGCGCTGCTCGACAAGGCACGCTTAGCTAACCCGGGGAACGACGTGCTCTGGGCCGAAGCGGTCGGCGTCGAGGAACGGAGCGGGGGCGCTGCACAGGCGAAGACGGTGTTGGCTAGAGGTGCGTCGTGTTCGCTGCGTGGTTGGTGGCGGCCATTTCGCTGATGGGTTTGACGGTTTGACGGTTTGACGTTCCCTCCATCCTCGACTCGCAACTCGCCAACTGTGCGCTATGCGCTGTGTAGGTCTGCAAGAGTGCCCGTCCTCGGGTCTGTTGTGGTCGATGGCGATCTGGTCGGAGCCGCGGCCGACACGGAAGGCGCGGTCGGCGGACGCGCTCCGGAAGGCGGGGAACGATCCGTGGGTGCTCTGCAGCGTCGCACGGCTGTTCTGGCAGGAGCGCAAGATCGAGAAGGCGCGGGACTGGTTCGGGCGTGCGGTCGCGGCGAGCGAGCAGCCGAGCGACACCTGGGGAGACATCTGGGCGTGGTGGCTCAAGTTTGAGCGGCAGCATGGGACGAAGGTGCGTTGCGGCTGTTTTTGCGCGCATCCTGGGTACCCCAACCTCGGGGCGGGAGATGGTTGGATGTAACTGACAGATGATCGTGTCTATTTGTGTTTATAGGAACACCAGGAGGAGGTGATCAAGAAGGCCATCAGTGCTGAGCCGCGGTATGGGCCGACGTGGCAGCCAATTGCGAAGGACATCGCGAATACTGGGAAGAGCACGCGGGAGCTCTTGGAGCTTGTGGCGAATGCGCTTCACTAGTGCACATATTCTCCGATGGCACAGAATGGCACTCGCGGCCATGTACGGTTCTGCATTCGTAAATCACCGGAGGCTTGGGCTCGGGGATGACGGGGTGCGCATATCATCGAAGTATCGCGTGTATGACTATGTTTCTTCGATTGTTATTGATGCTGTGCTCGTTGATCAGAGGAATAGTGGACGTCGGTTTTTGCCACTACAGTATGATTGGCCCCTTCAAGAACGCCAATTGTTGTTCTTGGGAATGATGGTGTCAATGCTATTCTTGGCGGGCTAAGTTTGTCAAGCGTTCAGTATCCTTAGGAGGTCCCGCTGATCAAGTATCTATCTGCCATGGTGCACGCTGAGGCCACGGTGCATCGGTTCGTCACGTACACGGTTGATGCCAGGTCTCGGTGGACATGTCTTTGGCGAGAGGAAGCAATTGTTATGCGATTGGGTGGCGATTGTTTTGTGCACAACAAGTCGGACCTGAGCCTGCGGTGCGCGTCGTCGGAGAACGTCGGTCAGTATAATTAGTAGGGCGGGTGCTGCGGGAGGCTTGAGGGTCCTTGGCCGATCTTTGGCTGGGGACGATGATGGAGGAGCGGTGCCTGTGAGAGCGCTGCGTGTCCTGGGGGCCAATGGGGACAGTGTCAGAGTACAGCAGCGCTTGGCTCGTTGCCATCGTGTGGCCCAGCAGTTCGGAGTCGAGTCTGTACTTATACGCCATGCCGTCCGTCCAGACACGCCTCTCCCCGTCCTCCCTGTCGCTCTCTGGTCGAAGGAAGGCCGCACGGTCTGCGTTTCTCCTCTTCTCGCTATCTGGTATACGTTCTTTTCCTTCTCTGCGCCGGTCGCCTGCTATTTGTTGCCTTCACGATGTATACGTCTAGCTGGTGTGCCCCCCTCCTCGTTCTCGCCCTTCTGCCCTACTCTCTCGTCTCCGCGGCCCCGCTCCCTGCCTCTGTCTCTGCACCCTCGCTCCACAGCAGCAGCAAGTCCTCGTCCGCAAAGCCAAAGAAGGGCGGCATCGTGCTTCCGTTCAGGAGACGCACCGTCGCCGCAAGGCAGGATGCCGATCCCAAGGAGGGAGACGTTGTGGGCGGAACCGTCGGCCTCGGGAACAGTGCAGATCTGTGAGTATTCCACCGTCGGTCCCGGAACGGTGAGAACTCAAGCCCAACGCTCTGGATAGCTTCTACACTGTCGCTATAACGGTCGGTGACTCCACGACCGCCGTTAACCTCGGTCAGTACTCACTCTCACACCTCGATGAATGCGGGAATTTTGCGCGTGTCTCACACGGCCCGCTCTCGCGTTAGACACCGGCTCCAGCGATCTCTGGGTCATGTCCGACGCATGCAAGACCACGCAGTGCCAACGTTCCAAGGCCGACCCGTATGACCAGACAAAAACCTTCAAGCCCGCTGGAGGGACCGTCGACCTGCAGTACGGCGATTCCGTCAGCGGTACACACGCATCCGGACCCGTCGGCTACGACAAGGTCACCCTTGCTGCCTTGACCCTCCCCGACCAGACCCTCGCTGCAGTCGACGACACGGACAACTCTGCTGTCTCCAACGGAGGTGCTGGTATCCTTGGTCTTGGGTTTCCCTCGCAGAGGTGCGTGCTACGGTTTCTGAGACATTGGCTGGCTTGACCGAACCGCCTTCTGCTGTCCAGTTTTGTTCAGGCATCTGCTATCAACTCCAAGGTCCGTCTTGCTGTGCGAACGTTCATCGGAACAGAAGGGACTCACCATATCTCAGTTTGGCTCTCAATCCACGACGGATACCTTCCTCCTTCAAACCCCGGAGTATGGCCCCATCGTCCCGCGACTCATCATGGCGGACATGATCGATGACCCCCTCTTTACCGTATGTTCCCTGCTGTCCAGCACAGAGTCACTGCTCATCCATCATCTAGATCACTCTCCAACGCAACACGATCGACCCCTCGGGCCATGGTAGTATTACCATCGGCCAGCTCCCGGACGATGTCAATGAGGCTGACATCACGTGGGTGCCTGTGCGACTCTATGATTCCGCAGAAGGTGGTGTCAACCCTCCCAACTACGCGCCGAATGAGAAGTTCCCCTTGTACGTGCGCCTTACCGTCCTCTCTGCACCCCTACTTACCGAGACTTAGGCGCTGGGAGGTCGAAATCGAGGGTGTCTTCCTCGATGGAAAGCCACTGCCCAACTCTTCTCAGCCGGGTGCTGGTCTGGACAGCAACGTGATCTCTGCCTTGATTGATACCGTATGTATTCACTCTTGTGCTTCTGCAGTGACATCTGCTCACAACCACGGCGTGACGGTTAGGGTAACTCCCTTATCCGCGGTCCCCAGGACGTGGTGAACAACATCCTGAGCCAGGTCTCTCCCGCCTTCGCCGCCAACAACCGCGCGGCGCCGACGCTCCCCTGCGACGACGGGCACACGCTCGCGTTCCAGATCGGGGGCAAGAAGTTCCCGGTCGACCCGCGCGACTTTGTCGCGCAGAACAAGGCGGGCGACGCGACGACGTGCATCGCGAACAACGTCGTGAGCACGGACGCGCCGAGCTCGGGCGCGCTCTTCAGCTGGAACCTCGGCGACCCGTTCCTCAAGTCCAACCTCGTCGTCTTCTACTACGGCAACCTCACCCACCCGTCCGTGGACCCGCCCCGGATCGGGTTCGTCTCGCTCGTGCCGGACAACGCGGACGCGCTGCTGGACGAGGCCGTGGACGATGCCCAGGAGCAGGGCGGAAACTTTGACTGTGAGTCGCCTCGCGCTTGCAGAGCATGCGTGTACGCTTGAGCGATTTGTGGGACTGGAACTGACATGCGGGCTTGTGCAGCGAAAGCGGACGTCGCGCCGACGGCGAGCAGCCTGATCATCGAGGGCTCCTCAGGACCCAGCACGTCTGGCGCATCGCGCACATCGTCTCCCACTTCCACTCCTGCTGCTTCTACCGGCGCTTCCGGCAAAACCGCTCCCGCGCCCACGCCTTCGTCGACTTCGACCTCGACGGTCAACGAGGGCGCGGCGCCTGCGTCCGCGTCCGCGTCGGCCTCGCAGACGGTGCAGCCGAACGGCGCGGCGTCCTTGCGGCACGTCCCCGCGGGCGTGGCTGGCGTGCTGGCTGTGGCGCTGTTCACGTCACTCGCTTTGGTGTCCTCGCTGTGCGTTTTGTGAATGGGTTTCGTTTTGCTGATGATCATCTGCACTCTCGGTCGTTTGGGGTCCTGGGACGCTGGACGCTCATATGTCGGACGTTGACGCATACCGCTATCGTATACATACGCATACGCATACACACACATACTCACATCAAGGACACTCGCATGGACGCTGTGCTTTTTTTTAAAGATATACCTTCATCCAGTGCTAGTACATCTACGGATACCTTTTAGTGGGTTGGTGGCTTTCAATGGAGATCCTGGGCTCGCATGCACGGGGTGTTTGAATTTACTCACGCTGGTGGTCTGTTCATCGTGCATTTTCTGGGGCAGCAAGTGCTCTCTGGCACCGGTTGAACATGTACGGGACGTGGTACTGGCGGCTCAGTTCACGAGGCGCGCATCCATGGTGTGGGCGCCTTTGGCCGTGGTTGATTCTTCGTGCTCACCGCCAACTTGAACGAAGCTGCTCTTGTCCTTCCTGCCGTCAATCCAAGTCTCTCCTAGGCTGACCTCGCCAAAGCGCTCTATGATGGGGGAGTGGCCCAGCGCTATCGTGTCCATATCGTTGTAGACCAGAGTGAGCTGAGCTAATCATGTATTGTATACCGCAAGTCCCCTTTCGCCGGTCCCACCAAACATCTGTCAGTCGCTGATTGTGGAACGAATGCATCCAGTGGTCAGCACGCTGTGTATAGCGCATCAGAGGCTGCAGGCTGACCGGTGGCCTCTGATCTATCCGTCGCCCGATCGAGGGTTCTTTCAAGTTGACATTGCACCGCGTTAGAGTCAGCCGCCGACTGATGACCTGGCCATGCTCGCGACCAACGGTACGTCTATACCCTCTACGTGACTTGGCATAATTTCACGCGCGACCGTTTCACCCTTTCGCCCTACCTTTGGCCAGGCTTGTTGCCTTCCCTGTCGGTACCAGTAATGTGGGGAACGGGCCCAGAGCCTGCTCGTCCAGACCCCTCTCACCCCGCCACATCGTGTGCCAGTGTAGGCTTCGGGAACTTGGGGGATGTGGGTGGGCCTGACGTGCATGTGTAGTGACCGTCCCTCGACAGCGTTTACTTACAACAGCAATCACCCGCGCACTGGCAGCCCACCGGCAGCGCTAGGGGACGATGAGGATGCAGGCGGGCCTAGGAGCATCTTCCTCGATCTGCTTTCGGTCAATACGTTGCTGCAAGGATAACCGAGAGCGAGAAGAGGCAGACGGCTGACAGGCTGTCCGCAGGATGTCTTGAACGGCACTCGTGACGTGGGTCTCGTACCCTCCCGTCGCCGAACGATCAAACCCTTGAACCACCGGGGGTTTGCCGAAGGCACAGCGTGTCCGGATGCTCGGACTAGAGAGCGTGTTCTTCGTCAGTAATGGACGAGGAGACTCGCTTCCGATCGTTCAATCGGTTTGTGAAACTCACACGCCATCCCGCCTGTGCCGTTGCCTCTGCGATGCATGGTCATCGGTGACTCTGTTCGCGAGTAGAGTCGAGGTGTATGCAGATTAACGTTCGAGTATTTCAAGTGAGCGGGCGCGTTGAACATACTACAGCTCGGTGAGTGCTCACTTCGTCGATACTATACTACAACTTGTAATCATACATACACGGCCAGGGGCGGATACTGGAAATCACCACGCACCCGACCTTCCACAGTGGGTGCGTCTTTTCAATTCAAGCTGGTCGCGTGCTGTTGCCAAACCAGCTGCATTGTTCATATCACGTAGCAGTTTCAAACCGGCCGGTGAGTGGCGGGTAGCTTACTACTGGAAATGCTCAACCCCGAGTCAACCCGGTATACACTTCACGGGCGTCCCTGGAGATGTATATAAACCCCCAAGACAGCGTCCCAAAGATTCAGCACCTCGAGCTACCACTCCTAAGCTACAGCTACTCAACAGCCACTCGGAACCAGCTTCCTCTACACTCTCATCTCATCATCACCATGCGCACCACTCAGACCTTCCTCGTCGTCCTGGCCGCTGTCAGCGCCGCTTTCGCTGCTAGCACCGGTCCTCAGGTCGTCAAGCGCGACTCTGTAGTCGCTCGCGACAACTGCCAGAACCACATCGACAGCTGCTTCGAGAATGGCAAGTCGAATCCCTTGTCTGTCCCCGCGCATTCTACTATCCACATCACATGTCCTTCACCCGTCCGCTCTTGTGCTGATTCCCTGCGACCTCTCCTAGGCTGCGCCGGGCATTTCCCGAGCCCCTCGTCTACCGTCGGAACTTGCACCGCCGGCACGTTCAACGGCTGCCCGTGCGAGAAGTGCGGGAACAAGACCGGCAGCTGCTCCGATAACGGGTGTGCGGGCGTTCAGGGAACGTGCAGCCAGGGCCAGTTCCAGGGCTGCCCTTGCAACTAGAGGGATAGTGGGAGACGCTGTTGAAGGCACCGATTTCGAGAGACTTAGTCTGTCGTGGTGATAGTTTGTCGTGGTGAACGGGATGTAGCGTCAATCAGATACGAGGGAGATGGGGGGTTGCTCGTACTACGTACGCGTGTTGTGTGACTTTGTTGGCAGTGGATCGCCAGTCACGCAGGCACTGCAAGGCAGTGTCTCGTTCCAATCGTGACGTGTACACGAGTCCATCCTGTGCAGAGGAAGCATGCCGTGGTTCTCCGTACTTGATATTCGTGATAAGCGCCCCATAGAGTCACCGCTGGGCGGACGATTTGTGTTGTACACGAGAATGGCCATGGCGGCAGCCCTTGGGTAACACACGGAGTACTGCGATGGAATGCAGGTGGATGGGTGGCAGCTGAAGGCGAACAATGGCAACCATGGCGCTGACGCATCGGAGATTCGGATAGCGGGGGTATGGACCGAAAAGTTGGAGGGCCTGAGGGCACGCGTTCGCCTACTCTCCGGTCAAATCCTCAGAGCAACTGGCATTCATTACCTGGTGAATATCCACTACACTTCCCACCTAGCGATCAACGAAGTCAAATACTAACGGAATGTCCTTCCGCTCGATAGCCGGCTTCAACCGCTTGCCGTGTGCGACTGCAAACAGCCGTTCTTCCTGCCTCACCGCCCTGAACGTTTGCATGGCCTCACGCACCTCCTGCTGCCACTTATCCTTCAACGCTTCCTCCCGAGCCAGCCTGTCCACCCCCAGCGGGTCTTCCTCTGCCTCTTGCTCTCCGTCATTGTTCACGCGCGGCCAGTCTGCCCAGATGCCCTCGAGCACAGGGAACGCGTCCGAGAGGAAGGCGGCGACGGCGATCGGATCCTCGACCGTTGACAGCCCAACGAACAGATGCCGCAGTTTGCTCTCCGCCCCGCGCGCGGGCCGGCCGTCGAGCAGCGCTTTAGGGACAAGCGTGACGTCCGTGCGGAACTCGAGCCCGAGTATCTTGAGGGAGGGACAGCCGCATGCGAAAGGCAGAAGGCCCGCGAGCGTCGCCTGGGGGCGGGGGAGATCGTCGTACCAGAATCGCGTTCCGGAGACGCCAAGTTTGAGCACGTTGAGGTTGGGCCAGGCCAGCGCCATGTCGCGGAGGAGCGCGTCGGTGATGGCCATGGTGGGTTGACAGATTTTGATGGTGATGTGCGTGAGCCCGGAGAGAGAGAGGAGGGGGCGGAGTGTGGATTGGTTGATGCGAGTGTTTGCAATGACCTCTTCATCGTCGAGATGGATCCAACGGAGGGCACCAGACCCCCTCATGCGGCATAAGGAAGCGAAGAGGTCTCTGAGGTGTATTTCGGACAGAGCGCCATACCGGGACCAGCATCTGAAGTAGACTTTCTCGAGGAAAGGCGATTGGATGTAGGTAACCAAAGTGGTGCAGGTGGCGAGATCGTGGTCTTGGTCTTGTAAAGCGAGCTTGCGGAGGGCGGGAAAGCGGAACTCCGAAGTGGAAGATTCCTCGAACGGCTCCCAATCGGGTTCACAATAGACACGCGGGATTTTGACCTCGAGAACGTGCAAAGAGGGCAGAGTAGCCAAATGTAACAGCGCTCGTACATTGATTGTCGTACGCAAGAGCGTAAGGCTTCTGAGGAAGTGGAAGTCACCGACGGTGTTGCTGATCTGCCCGGATAGCGGTGACTCTTCCTTCGGAGGCCAAGAGAGATTGATGCGAATATTGTGCATGGTTGGCGAGAGCTGTGCTAAACAGGAGAACGTATGCGCGAAGTCTCGCTCGGCCGGTGCCCACGGGTCCTCATCGTCGAACCCTCCGAGACGGAAATAGAGGTCGAACGTCCGTAAAGCTGGGGTAAACAATGTCGAGATCCAACAGCGTCCGGGATTCCCTACAGTGGCACCCTGCTCTAGATGGTGGAGATTTGGGAAGAGATTTCCCGCCGGAAAACGAGCGGCGAAGGCGTCGAGGACCTCACAAGTAGCAACGAGCGCACGAACGACTCTAGGCAGGTGAGCACATTCGTCATCGCGGACTATCTTCCGAACACGAAACGTGTATCGTCCGATTCCAACAAAGTCGCCGTCTTGCGGGGGGCGTGCAAACGACTAGTAAGAAGGACCGATCAGTCAGCGATTCCATCTCAGAACGTGTGCTGCATGCGTAGTCTGAGTACTGACCAGTCTCATCCAATATTCTTCAAGTTCCTGGAGATGGGAAGGAACGACCGCGGTGGACCAGAGGTCGCGTGGCATTACCCAAGCGAGCATCGTAACACTTGGGATAGTATGCCATAGGGCGTCGAGTGCGGGGTCGCTTGTGTACCGGCACGTCCGTGCTAGAGCACTGACAGCACATAGGCTCAGAGCGTCGTGGTCGTGGTCTGGAGACCCGGTCGTAAGGATGTCACAAATGATTCGTAGGATCTCCGGTGACAAGTCAAGCAATGTAGCCATCGGTGCAGAGTAACTTTGAGCGTAAAATGACGAAGGCTGGAGGGTGAGGGAAGGTAAAGGGTGTCTACTTCGACTGGGAAGTAAGCAAGACTTATCTGATTGTCTACTTGAGATTAGCCACCGGGTACAAAGGAGGTTCGAGCAGCGGCCATCTGCATGATGTCACTTTGGCACACAATGGAGTCATGGCCATTTTGCAGCAATATGTAACGAAGGGAGCTATATCGTTTGTCGTGCTAGAAGCTGCAACAACGGAGATATGCGTGTTTCGGCGGCACGGTGTATGTGCTGACCATGATCGCGATGAAAAGAGACAACGCCAGAAGCCGAGTCAAAAGAGAATAACTCACATGAGTATGTCTGGTTGTGGAATGAACCACTGTCGATTTGCTACACCATTCGATGCGTCACTGCAGCCTGACTCGTGTCGCCCGTGTTGGAACCACAGGTAGCCTGAGCATGCACTTCAAGCAGCAGTATATAGGCTGACGGTCTAAACGGGGACCGTCAGGATATACAAGCATTCTCTGCGACGAGGAGGCTGCACGAGGCTGAGGAGGAAGACGAGGAGTTGAGTAGCTGCTGGTCGAACTCTAAGTTACTATTAGTATATCACAAACACGATGCGTTACTATTTTGTGACACATCACGTGAACCAAAGGGAAGTCCTAATGAAGTTTATTAAGTTTGCTATGCGCCAGATAAGTACGTTCACAGTATGTAACTAAAGGTTATTGAGAGATATAGTAATAAGAAGGGCGCTAAATAGGTGGATAAGTGATAGGGCTCCGCATCGTACCAGTAAATGCCGAGATTACGACGTATATCACAATTACGAGAACACCTGCGTTATGGGCCATAATCCGCCGGACTCCGTCGGATTCCGTCGGATAGACGCTGAAATCCATCAAAATTGATTCGGCGCTTACGTGTCGGACGGGCGTACGCGTAGTCGTAGAGTCTTCACGTTCTTGGTGACTACCGTTGCAATCAACATCGTCTTTCATTTCTACGATTCTTCTTCTCTATGTATACTATCACATTAGTGATTCAAATCCTGGAAGGGTTCTCAGGTCGGTTCAAGTTCAGACCCGGCATTGATTGGCCAGTTCAGCCTGTGGCTTGCAAGTAAGTAATCACCAGGTATGGCTCTTGCCATGTACTCTTGGCTGGTCACCCACTCACCAATTTGAACCGACTGACCAGTCAACTACCAGGGGGTGCTTTGACTGGTCAGTCAGTTCAAATTGGTCTTGCATGAGTTGAAGGACTGACTGCCAGGTTGCACCTCCTACCTACCTAGCTCCGGGCACTTACAATGTCAGTGTGAATTGATTGTATTTGACTGGTCACCTCATATCAGCGTAAGTTCTATCTTCTAGTACTGGTGTTTCCATGTGCAACACATCTTCTTCTTCTGCCTCCATGAATGGTACCCCCTCGCTTTTCAACTACACTGCACTCTATCAGTCCAAGAATGCGACAGACCTGCAAGGGGTCGTTGTGTCATCTGTGGATCTCTTTGGAAAATGCAAGGTGTGAGTACTGCTTGCGCCGCCCGATTGTGTAAGATTCAGAGTCCACCACGATGGCATCACATAGGAGCGCAAAGCTCTGCCAAGGTGCATTTCGCCATCTGGGAATAGTGCTTGTGAAGTGCTCGATGGTCCCTGTCCACCTGTGTGACCTCAGGGGCGTGGCGGCGCATGGGATGAGGAGAGTATAGGACCCGTGCAAGACAGACAAGGAGATAGGGATGACGATAAGAGCCAACCTGAGGGAGGTGAGGTACAGAGACTTAGGCAAGATGGCTCTTCATTGCTTCCACGGAGGAACGAAGCAGTAGAGGTCCTATATATCAACAAGTTGAAGTCACCTATACTTAGCATCCCATGCATGACCGGATTAGGCTCACGGTCTCGAATAGCAACTGCACACTCACTGCATCAAAGGTATCCCTCTTGGAGAGTCTCATTCCATTTGTTGAGGGCCAAAGGGAGGGCTGAGGATGTTATGATGCACCTGCATCCATCATGTGCAGGATGAGGAGTGGGCCATCTGAGCAGGACACAAGAATGGACAGTCAGAATGACTGGCGAGAAAGGCAGTAAGGTGGACTGACTTACCAGGTAGGCGGGAGCCTCGATGGGTAAATTCTATACATGTGCAGGATGTAAGAGTGAATGGTTAGAAGTCGGGTGATTGAGCGACTGACCAGACAGGCAGTACAACTGGCGAGAAAGGCAGTAAGATGGACTGACTTGCCAGGTAGGCGGGAGCATTGACGGGTGAATTCTGTACATGGGCAGGACGTAAGAGTGAATGGTTAGAAGTCGGGTGATTGAGCGACTGGACAGACGGGCAGTATGGTGGTCTGGCAACTGACCAGACAGGCAGTATGGCGGTCTGACGACTGACCAGACAGGCAGTATGGCAGTCTGGCGACTGACCAGACAGGCAGTACAACTGGCGAGAAAGGCAGTAAGGTGGACTGACTTGCCAGGTAGGCGGGAGCATTGACGGGTGAATTCTGTACATGGGCAGGGCATAAGAGTGAATGATTAGAAGTCAGGTGATTGAGCGACTGGACAGACGGGCAGTATGGTGGTCTGGCAACTGACCAGACAGGCAGTATGGTGGTCTGGCAACTGACCAGACAGGCAGTATGGCAGTCTGACGACCGACCAGACAGGCAGTATGGCGGTCTGGCGACTGACCAGACAGGCAGTATGGCGGACTGACTTACAAGGTGGGCAGGAGTACCAAGTTGACTACACTACATCAGATAAAGTTACTTGCAAGGACGTACCTTTGGTAATGATCATGCTAGGGTGATGTTCATGCCATTGTGCGCTGAGCAGAATGAAAGGTATCATAGGGGGAGATACAGGTGGGTATGGAAGAGTATGCTAGGTGCATTGGCACCACACAGTATGTACCAGCACGCAAAGTGAACAGGCGAGAACATAAGACTGACATGACATAGGATGTGGGTAGAAACCAAGCAGTGGCCGCTCATCTGCGAGGAGACTTAACGCTCGTCAGAAGCGAGGCAAATCGCGTGAGTATGGCAGCGAGCTGCCATTGGCTGAAGAGGATTAGACGCCAGTCCGACGGAATCCGACGGAGTCCGGCGGATTATGGCCCATAATGCAGTTAATCAAACAATTACGGGCGGCACGGAAAAGCCGGGCGAGCAAGCCGTCGGGCGCTTCTTACTATCAATTCGTAACCGGACACGTATCGTACTCCTTCAGCCGTAACTCCTATGTTTCCGCGTAACCGGCCACACGCTATTCGTAGTTTGTTCTCTAACCACCAACCTCTCAATACACTGATTTCACTCCTCCAAGTATGTCACTCTCATTGTGTGCTATTCTCTGCTTGCCAAGCTTGGATCCCGACATCCGGTGGTTGCCAGTATGATCGACTTCAGGCCATCAGTGCATGCGCTGCAATTAGCTAGCCGGCCCCGCTATCGAGGCCCGATACTCTCTGTTCAACCCCCGTTGCACAGCAATCAGACTCATGCACACGACCTGCTCCTTTAGCTCCAGGGGATATCATGGCTCAACAGCATATGCGGCAGCCATCAACGCGGGAGGGACTCGAGTGAGGAGTTATAAGCTGGATGCAGGGAATGGAGTGTGGCAGCGGGCCATGGACCATTTGCAGTGTACGTGATCGCTTTTCTTGACATGTCCGATTCATACCATACTGATACGTCCTTCGTACACGCAGCTATCGGCACTGAGGGTGCATTTACATTCATCCCATATCGACACCCCCCTGTTGATTCGAATGCTGGTAGAACTAGTAAGGCAGAACCTTCACCATCAAGACAGACTCACGTGGCACCACCGCCAGGCTCCGCTTCCCTGAACCGATTCTCTGCTCTGGCCGTTGAGGACACTGACGATGATGACGACTACGATGAAGGATCTGATGACGAGTCCTCTGATTTCGGGGAGGGCGATCCCGACAGTGAGGATGGTACAGTACTGCACAGTGAGGATGGTACAGTACTGCACAGTGAGGTGAGTCTGACTCAAACTGGCCGCTTGGATTCAAAATTGTACCGCTACTGACGTTACGTGCTAGCTGGTCACTTTGCTTCCTCGTAAGACTGTTCCACAGGTATCTCAGAAGCGGAAGGCAAAGAAGCAGCGCAGCGGGCCAGAGTGTGCAACAAAGACAGCTGCCCAAGTCGCCATCAACGCACATAGTGGGCGAAAGCGCAAGCGCATAGGTGTGGAGGATGATACTCTTGTTGCTAACAAGGAGAACATCCCTGGACCGATGCCACTCACCAACAATGAATGCATGCCCTCACTGCAGGTGCCGTGTGGTGATGGTGGCCGTAATGTCAAGCGCGTGAGCCATGATGTCTTGTCAAATTGAGAACTGGATCTAACTCCCCTAACTCAGCGGACCGGCAGCAAGAAGAACTTCATCTATGAGTTTTTCCGTGAGGTCCAGGAAAACCCTTTGCGCCCACATTCAGAACTCGGTGACAAGCATTACGAATGTCGTCATGTGCTACCCGGTGAGCGTGCGAAGGTCGTCACGATAACCCGACGCTCAAATGCCAGTGTTAATGGTGAGTGCCGTGCAGCGCATGCTTGCTGCCCTTCAACTACGACACTGGGAAATTCATATCACATTATACAGCCCTCATTTCGCATCTCCGAAGCAAATGGCCTGACCTCCACAACATGTACGACAACGCACAGAATCGCAGGCCACTACCGCCCACAGTTCAAGAGTTTCGCATCGCACGTGGTGAGGTCAGCCTTGCAGACGATGAAGTCCAACAACATCTTGAAGAGCTTCGGGCCAAGGTCGAAGAGCTTGCCGCCATGCCTACAGCGGTACGTAGTATATTGTTCTAGATGCTCATTGGTTCTGTACTCAGCGAGCCACGGACATGTAGGAAAGCTTCGACCAGGCGCGGTTCGAGCGTCTCTTATCTGAATGGATTGTGGCTTGTGACCAGGCATTTGAAGAGACGGAGCGTCCCGAGTTTTGACGGTTGTTGCAGTACGTTCATGGGCACTCACCTCTGTCTGTCCCCTCAGCCGATACCATCAAACGACGGGTGATGGACATCTCTTCGGACATGTTGCAGGAGACGGTTGCTATGATTGCTGTGAGTGATTGAGGTCTCGCCTACAATATACTACCCGGACTGCAGAGTGCTTACTTGATATCAATACAGGGACTCAAGGGCATGGTCAGCCTTGCTCTCGATGCGTGGACATCCAGTAATGGGTACGCGTTCTTGGCGATTGTTATGCACTTTGTCAATGAAGACTGGGAGCTTGGTGAGTCATGACAATCCTGGTACATTTTGCGACTTGTGACATTATTGTCTTCTAGAGGAACTCTTGATTGATTTCCGTGAACTTGTTGGTGAACATAGCGGAGATAACCTTGCGTCTGCTGTATGGGAAACACTCGAGCTTTATGGGCTTGTTGGCCGGGTCAGTATATCTCACATGCTTTATCGGATGGTCATAAACTCATATACGTTGTTTTATGCGGTCCAGATAATGGCCATCAATTGCGACAATGCAAGCAATAATGATACAATGGTTGATGCTCTTGAGAGGCAGTGCACAGCTCTCGGCATTCCGTTCACTGCCAAAGTTGCTCGTATGCGATGTATGCCGCATACAGTCCATCTTGCCGCGCTCAAGGTCAATCATATATTATCATGTTGTTGTAGATCATTTACCTGATTCCCAACAGCTGCTTGAGACTGTCGGAGCGATTCCTAAGCCCTCGGGAAGTGACCTCGCAAACTATCAAGAATGCGTGACCACTTCACAAACAGATTCGTCTGATGAGTCTCCTGACGAAACATCTATTCTCACATCTAATCAGCCTGATGGCGCTGCAAGAACCGATATGGCACCGTTGCGGCGAACACATTCAGAACCTATACCGGCAATGGGTGACTTGGGTGATGGTGCTACTTATCACGGAATGGGGCTTGCACTTGAGAAGGTATGTTGCTGTTCGTTGCATATATCATCAGACATCATTCACCCACCGCTTGTGATTATAGCTTCGCAAAATTATTCGTGCTGTGCGGTCTAGTCCTCAGCGTCGACAAACCTGGCTGCGCTTGGTTGAGGTTTGTCCCCCAGCGAACATGCTGGATCCAATGCAGCCAGAACGGCCGAAGATGCTCATTTTTGACGTCAAAACCCGGTGGTCTTCGACACATCAAATGATGGGTATGTGCTCTGT
The DNA here is from genome assembly GCA_020543525.1 of Coriolopsis trogii. Lineage (NCBI taxonomy): Eukaryota > Fungi > Basidiomycota > Agaricomycetes > Polyporales > Polyporaceae > Coriolopsis > Coriolopsis trogii. Next base: position 842,334 of record JAHYIO010000023.1, on the reverse strand, counting down.
TAGACTGTTTTAGACCTGTCAATGCAGCAACAACACTCTCCGTGCTTATCGCTTACTATTGTCCGGTATGTTTTAGAGCGCGCACTTATGTACCGGGACACGATCAACATGTTCATTGCCACATCACCCAAGGATGCCAAACTGACTCCGCTTGCTGACACCGAGTGGGAAGCAATCAACCTTGTAATGGGGTGGCTCGGTCGATTCCGTGATGCAACCACCATGATGTCGACCACAAAGTCCATCACCCTCTCATCTGTCCAGGCCATCTTTCGTGATCTTCAAGACCATGTGCGCGCTGCATATTGTACCTTGCCAATCTCAGCACCACCGGTCTTGAAAGAAGGCCTTCTCAATGCGCACAGAAAGTTGAGCGACTACTACCACATGACGGATGCCTCTCCGTACTATGTATGGGCTGCATGTGAGTATACTTTCATCTCTAATCTGAGCTGTGTATGTGGCGACAGTGATTGGGATGCTAATACTAGTATCTCTTTGGAACATAGTACTCGATCCACGAATATCCCTCAGCGGAGCTCTCGCAGATTGCCAAGGGGATGATTCTGACAATGAGATCTCCCATGTCCGGGCGTGCAAGGAAAAGCTCAAAGCACACTATCGGCGGCATTACATTCCAGCTACCACCGCTGTATCTGGCACTCCAGTGCCAACTTCTGCCACACCTTCTCCCACACCTGGATCCACAAACTCTCGCCCATCTTTCATGGCTCGCTATGACCCATCAACCATTATGACAGACCCCTCCGATGAGCTCTCTGCTTACTTTCAACTAGATCCAAAGGATGCTCACAGTCTCCAACTTGAACCACTCAGATGGTGGCAGTCGCATCAAGACCGGTTCCCTAACTTGTCAAAGCTAGCCCGTGACATATTCTCCATACCCGGTGCGCTGCTTCGTTTTTGTAGCCTGAACTCCCGATGGCTGACAACCACTCGACAGGATGTGCTGTAGCTGTGGAGCGGATCTTCTCTTCAGGACGGGACACAATCTCTCTCCGCCGTTCGAGTTTGAAGCCAGAGACCATTCGGAGCCTTATGCTATTCAAGCAGAAGCTATTGCTGACCCGTCGTATGTTTAAGAACATGATTCGCTCTTGAAGTACATGCCAATGTGACACCCTTCTCCTGCTCCTATACCGCATCGCGTAAATCGTACCGTATCCGTAATTTACGTGCTATTCCGTAGCGTAATCTTATACGTATGCCCTAATATGGAATTTATGGCGTAATCTTACGGCCGGACACGTATTTGGCTCGTAATTTTGCGCCCGTAACCGGTTCCGTCAGATGCGGAGCCCTAATAAGTGAGCGCTGCCCTACGGTCCCTCCTCTCTGCCCTTGATTTCGTCCTCGTTTCTGTTGTGTCTCTAGTTCTTCTGGACTTACTTGCTGTCCTCGGTGTACTCGCTGCCGCCGCTATAAACTCTGACCTCGTGCCCCTGTGTCTATCCTTCCTGTCTCGTCGCTTCTCCGCGCTCGACTCGGACGACCGTATCTCTCAAAACTACTACTATGCGTAAATATTTGAACTCCTAACGGACTAACAGTAGTAGAACAAGCATGCATTCGGATACACCCATCCCGACAGACTCCTCCATGGTAGGATGCATCCGCCCTGCTGAAGATGCTCAGCCAGAACCACCCCGGGCCAGCGCATCCTTGGACGTCGCATGTCGGATGGCGAGGGCCAACTCCTTGACCGTTCTCGAAGCGTTTTCATCGGCTTCTTGACAGTCACCGTCAACACAGGCTTCCCCCTCAACCCACAAGCACTCCTCGCGCCCTCCGTGGCCTCGGCGCGCCTGCCGGGGCGTGCTGGCAGCTTCTTGCGCTTCATGCTATGGTACGTCCACGCAGGCCTCCGCATGAGGCTCGGAGCACACCTCGCAGCTTCCGCGGTGCGCGCCGCATCGTACGTCGACGATGTTCGCTCCCTCAGCTCTTCCGTGTCCGTATTCGACCTCGACAACGTCCAGCGGCCCACTTTCGAGCCCGTGTGTTCTGTCGGCCCTTCGGGGGCTGCGTCCAGAATGTGCGAATGTGGTGCATAACGGCTGTGTTCGGTGGGCACGGGCGACGGGCGGTGCGCGGAGCGCGATCCTAGCCTCCTCCAACGCATCGAGCTCCTCCCGAGTCGGTATCCTGACCTTCGCATCCTGCAGCAACTTTTTGTATACCGTGCCCTCTAACTCGATGTGCATCACGAGTTTGCCAGAACCATCAAGCGTGTCAGGTCGGAAGGAGATGCGGACGGTCCTCGCCTCGTCCCCGAATCGCTTCTCCAATATTGGTCCGTAGGCTTCGAGGTGGTCGGTTCGGCAGATGTGCGGGTCTCCTGTCGCACCGGGAGGGGGGCCGTGATAAACATCACCCAATATCGTCAGTACCCATAGGCAGGGTATTTGCGAGCCGCTAGCGGCAGCAAGACCGCATATCCCGACCCTGATGACAATCAACTCATCATCACGGTCAGAAAATGCGGTAGTGAGAGGCACAAGCCAGCAATTGCCGCCTCGACTGGTTGCCCCGCGGAAAGCGAACCCAGCGATTGTGAACTTCGTGATCAGCCAATTAGGAATGCGGAAGGGAACATCACATGGCCGTGTAGGAACGAAGTTGCTGATGGTGAAAGGTGACTGCTGCCAGTAAGGAGGATAGGGATCGATGTATATGGTGCGCCACTCAGGTTCTACTCGCTTGCCCCAGAGTTGGATGTTGTGCAGGTCTTTTCCGAGTCCGAGTGTGCGACATGAACCGCGGGTATTGAGAGTGTGATGACTGAGGTCGACTGTCATGCAAGCAATATCGAGACGTCGACGACGCGACGGGAGTCAAACAAAGACCAATGTGCTCGCGCCAGCCGGAATCCCAGCAGAAAAGTATGGCCACTGTCAACCCGCGCGCCTCTACAATTGGAAGTCTGCACTTCATCCCTTGCGAGGTGATGATGAATTGCAGATCCTCTGGAGATCCCAACACATCAGCGGTGTTGCCTTCGATAGTATGATTACTCTGTGCAGAGCGCGATTAGCACCGAGACCACTGCGAACAAAGCGCCTTGTGGTAGAGTGGTCACCTTATTGACAGTCTCTTCCCCAAATTTTGTGCTTGACCGGAGAGGAGTCGAAAGGTGCCGAGTATAGCGGGTTAGGGAAAGGTGAAACTCAGCAGGAGAATTGGCCAGCAGGTATGTGTACCTCATGAGATTGAAATCGGATGGTAGTGGATCTTCGAAACCTCTATTCTTGAAAAATTCTTGCGAGATGGCTGGTCCCCATGCAAAGAGACTAGTATCAGGAGAGCTCTTGAGGATCTCAAGCTGAAGACGGTAGAATGCCCGCCGGCCTTCTCCATACATGACGGGCATGTCCACGCCAAAGAGACCGAAGAGACAGTACGCCTCGTCCTCAACACGTGTTGTCCGGCGATTCGACGCCCAACACATTCGTGTCACGATGCTGGCCTCCCAAACACCACATGCACGTTCCAGGATATCCGGCCATACTCCCGTGATGTCGCCCAGAAGGCTACTGAGCTGCGAGCGCGTTCCCAGGAACGTCCAGTCTTTGCTGTAGAAGAGTACGGAAGAAGGAGCGATGAGCTCTTGCAAGGTCCATCCTCGCGTGTGCCATCGACTTCGGCGGAACTCGGAGTCCGGAGCGTGGAGAGAGTCATCGCTCGAGACGTCGGCCAGGTACGCATAACAGACGTCCGCTTGCTCGTACCAGCGATACATCGAGCTAATCGCCTCGGAAAGTTCGGTGCTGCTCGTCTTGTCGATGCAGCAGGAGTCTATCCAGACCCATTCGAACCCCTGACGCTCGGCAAGGATACAGCAGTTCCAGATTTTGTCGCTGACATGGTCGCGAGGGTTGAGACCGGACTCTTGGCAGTCCTTGATGATGGTATGCACATCCTGGAATGTCTGCTCGTTGTCTCCCCATGTGTGTGACAGGATGGCAAAGCCGCCGTGTTCGATGTGGGACGCATCGGAGAAGTAGCGCAGCTCGGCCGTGGCGGTATTCAACAGCCACATTGCGTTTTGCCTACAAGTGGGGTGAGCTGAGATCGGCCCACGACGCTGGAGAATGACTCACACGGAGGGATGATGATACGGCTATTAGGGATCGAAATCGGGGATTGTCGCCGACAGGCGGCGGCGGCGGCACTGTGAAGTCACTGTGAGCCGAGGATACAGGTGGGTTGAAAGGGGAGAAGACGCACATATGCAGGAAAGCTAGTACTACTAGAGGTGAGCTTGGTGAGAGGGAGAGCGTTGACGGTGAGCTGCGAGTCGTCTGTAGGTGGGAAGTGGAGGGAGCAAGGGAAAGGGGCGAGGGGAGCACTGAAGAGAGAGCGAGAGTACGAGGAGCCATCCGAGTACAGCATGGCCTCACCACGAGGTGTGTGCGTGCATCGTCTTCGTCCACCTTCCCCTCGAACTCTAAGTGACTCTAAGTGACAGGCCCCCAGGTGTTCACTCTAGAACTGCCGCTGCAGGCTGCGTCCAAGTACATACATACCTCCTCTGAGCCGCCGCCTTGTCATCCTGCTGGTGATGCGTGGTGTCATGTGACGATACATTGCAGAGGTCTACACGTTCTCTATTGCAACCTTGCAGCCACCTCCATCAGCAAAAGTGCAAAACGCATGTAGCGCTTGGGAGAATCGACGTCTGCAGAGACTTGTTGATTGTTGGTTGGGGACGCTTATCGATCTCTCTTCCTCTCTCCACGTGACGCTATGGACGCCAGTCTCTTCGCTCTCTGTTGGACTCATGCTTGCTCTCGCGCTGTCTTCTCGCAATCTCGCAGTCTCTCGCAGTCTTGCTGTCTCCGCCATCTCGCTGTCTCTCGCTGTGTGGCAGCTCGTACGGTCTTGACATGTCTGTCGCTTTAGCGGTTCCCTTGTCTTTGGCCCCGGGACCCCTATGGACGGACCTTCTGTGCTCATTCTGCACTATACGGGTTTCCACTCGCGTGAAAATATTCTTCGCTGCATGCCGCCCTCCAAACAATCAATCATGCCGGATGACCTCAGGAGGGTGACCCGACCTCACCCCGGGCAGGTTGTATCCCTCGCACGCACAGGCACCCCAGTACCTCGGGCACACGAACATCATTATTGACCCGTATGCGTTGCAGTAGTCGCTCATGGACGAGGGCAAGTCCGACGACAAGGGCTACACCTATATGCAGTCGCCATTCTTGGATCACGCGACGGGCCTCGGCCCCCCTCCACCGCACTGCCTCTGCAGGTGTTGCACCTGGGCTATCCCGACATACACATGCAGGACTTTGAGACTGCTTCGACAGGAAGCTGACCGCAGCGTTGGGACACTCTCACCCTCCCATGGCACGGTGTTCCATTCGTGCTCGGGTGCGCTTGCCAGGGCGCAAGATCAAGGAGACATCCCCGATGCATTTGCCTTTGCCGGGGCTGAGAAAGTGAGTTGTCACTGCCCTTCTGTCGTGATCCATGCCGTCTCTAACCACAGTAATAAAAAGGTGTTATGTGGCTTGCGAAGGAGTGCAGGTAGTACAGGGGAAGAACGCGGGGGGTTGTGTATTAATACAACGTGTATGTAGATTACGATCAAGTGGACCTTGCGTTGTATCCTTTGATGAGCGAATTTGTGCGACGCTGGGCCTGGTGATATGAGAGTGCTTCCAGCAAGCACCGGTGCTTTGGGCAAGCATTGTGGTGCTTGTGACAAGCCAGGTCTTGTGCTTGCCGGAAGCACCAGAACTTGATGCTGCTTGCTCGCGCACTGTCGCCATGACTCCATCATGGTCTGACCTGGAACAAGTATGCGCGCTGCATGAATTGAACGTAATACTCACGTTCACCCGCGGGTTGCTGAACGATGGTGGTGGTAGTGGTGGTAGTGGTGTCAGTGTTCGATGACCCGTCGTCGGCTTTTGCCGAACCGAAGTTGCTGCACTGGCGGTGGCAGTGGCAACATCTGCTTCAACCAGTGTTCGGTCTTTTTACACAATCGTTTCCCCTTTAACGTTTGAACCTCTCCCCCACCTCCTCCCACTCTCTTCCCCACTATCACGGTGAGCATTGCGCTAGTAGAGGCTCTGATGATGGTCCGGTTTCTGATGCAGATGACAGAGAGTCGCTTGACATACCTCGCCGCATGGATGTCGTCCTCGTTGTACACATTCTCTGAGGATGGACAACTTCCCTCATCAGGTGTGATTCTGCCCGAGAATCTACCTGTTACGAAGGAATGCGTCGATGTGTGTCCCCCATAGTACCTGAGTGCTCTAACGCATGGCAGCCTGACGAAGTAGTAACAGATAGCCCAACCACTCGCGAATGGTCTTCCCTCCGATATCCTCGTCTATATCTTCCAAGTCCTCCAATCAATGACCGGATGGCATGCGAACTATATTACAAGCTTCCCGTCATGGATCAGGGTCACCTGGGTTTGTCGTCATTGGCGTGACGTCGCACTCGCCTCGCCGATACTGTGGACTGCCATCCGTAGCTGCAAGTGGTGCGAACTCGACCCGGAACAGAACTGGATCCGGACCTTCATTGAGCGAGCTGCTCACGCTTCTCTCGACGTTCGCATCTCACATACAACGACGTCGCACACTACTCTCCGACTGGCAGAACCCCACGCAGTCAGAATTCGCCATTTCGGTTTCTATCTCAACGAGACCGTCGAACCTGAAATATGGGATATGCTGCGTGGGTTAGTACCGAAGATGCAGTCAGTGGAAACGTTGACTCTACAACACCGTGTCAAGGATGGCCAGCTGGAGGCCGTTTTCCCCGACCTATCCCGCGAACATCTTCCACTTCTTCGTTCACTGACACTCCGTGCTTTCCACATCCCATGGGATTCCTCCATATACTCTTCACTGCGCTCTTTGGACGTGTTTCCCGTCAAATCTACAGCAACACGAGCCGATCTCGTCCGCATTCTGCGTTCGTGTCCTCAACTGGAAGTCCTCGCGCTCAGCCGCTGTCTCGGCACTGCTGATGAGCAGCCCAGTACACAGTCCGACCCAATCTTGTTAACCAAGCTACACACGTTCTCAATCGCAGAGCGATCCACCGACACCTCTTTCTTCTGCGACATCATCTCTGCCCCATCCTTGCAGAAAATCAAGGTCGCGATCGGTCATTCCAACCTCGGCGCCGCTTCGGACCCCAATTGGCTATTGACCCTCGCATTCGCGCAGGCTGTATATCGGCCGATCCTGGGCCGGCTAACGGAGCTCCAGCTGGACTGCCAGGAAGGTGTAGCGTATCTGATAGCTTGGACGGCGGATCCGGACGGTGGCTTATTGCGCGCCGTCCATGTCGAGATGCAAGGATGGGACGACGTGACAGACTACAAGATATCACCTCGCGCGTGGTCCGCGATGCTCAACCCGCTCGCCGACGCAGGCGCAGCCCTCACCGAGCTCCGTCTCGGGTACCCATCGCTCGAGACCATCACCGCGGATATGTGGCAGAGATGCTTCACTCGATTCCCGCACCTCAGGCGCATTCGTGTCGGTTACTGGGAAGGGGCGGCTGTGTCTGGGTTTTCGGTTTTCCTCGACCAGCTGCTCGAGACCACGCCGTCGGGCGAGATGAGCTATTGCACTCGCCTGGAACAGCTCGAGCTGGACGGGATGCCAATCAATGCTGCCCTGTCCGGCAAGCTGGTGTGCTTGGTCGAACAGCGCGCTGCGGCTGGAATTCCAATGGTCGAGCTTGTCTTCACGGAGTCCTACTGTGCCAAGGATATCGACATAGACAAACTGAAGGCAAGCTTGAGCGGATATGTGAAGCTAACTCACCAGTACGTGCAGTCAGCTCGGCACCTTGGAGCTGAAGTCGAAGTATGACTGACGCTTTTGTTTCCTACGATCTGATCAGGTACGACGTCATGTGTGAGTGCTGTCGGTTGTTCGGGTCGGACAGCAACTTTCGGTCAGTGTTGTTCCTTGGACACTATGAGTCCTGGGCTCACCTGAATGCCATCGACAGTCATGAACAGGAAGTCGATTAGAACAGGGAGGATGACGTCAGGAAGCAAGACTACCAGCAGTCGCTACAGTCACGAGTCAGAGCCACTTAATTTCAGATTCCCCGATGACTTAGCATTATTAGAGCACTTTTTGCGTGCGTATGCTGGTCTTTCTTATTGAACACCTGTGCTTTGTGATACTTGACCGTCTCAAGGTCAACAAACGGGGCACCTTTATCGAAATCGACTGCCCATCGTAACACCTGGGACAGTACGACACCACACTGTCTGAATGCTATGAAGGATATAGCGTAGTGACATAATTCGTCTTCGCTACATGGGCGTGATCACAACATGTCAGTGCGCTATAACGCGCGCACCGCCACGCTCGCCCTCATCCTCCTTCAGTAGGAGCACACATATGCCGGCGACGATGAAGATGCCGATGCTAGCGTAGACAGGGAATGAATGATCAACCATCAGCAAAGAGCCACCGAGGATTGGCGCAATCATGCCCCCTCTATCAAACCAATATATGTCAGTAAGACGCACGTAAGACCGCGATCGAGGGGCTTTACATTCGAGAGAGAGCAGATGCGATTCCACACGCGGTTCCGCGGACTGAGTATACGGACTGTCAATAGGGGATATGTATCAATTAGATACGACATACCTTTCGTCCCGAAGATCTCCGGGGTCCACCCATACAACACTGCCCACATTGCCTACCATACACGTTGTCGTCAGTAGTCTTACGAAGTACCAAGAGACGATACAACGTACCGTTGCACTCAGGCTGATCCCAACTGTACTCGCGCGGACAGCCCAAGGGTGCTCGACCACGACAAACACCCAGCAGAAGAACGCAGTCACGAACGTGCTTCCCGCAAGTGACCACCGCCGTCCGAGAGGCGACTCGATGAGCCATGCACCAAGCTGTTCCAATAGACATGAGCACATCGTTCACCCCAAGCGATAGACCGTCCTCACGGCCAACTCACGATAGCGCCTGGGCAACCCCCGAGGGAGTATATCACAACGTCCCATAAGCTGTCTTCAAGCGACTTTGGTGGGCCGTCTGGGTCGGCCGAAGGCGACCTCGTCTCAAGCAGCTTCGGGAGGTACACGTTGAACATGGTGTATGCTGCTCCGTTGTCATCATACGAAGCCTTCAGGACTCGAGCCAGTGCACGCACCGAGGGACATCGCGCACCACACCGCCCAGACAAGCAGCGTCGTCCGGAGCCACTCCGGGGAGAGCACCATCGCGACGCGATCGACCCACGCTAGGGCGGAGCGCCGCATCCATCGGGGCAGCACTCTGCACACGGGCCCGCTCTTGCTCTCGATGTACGACGACGCCGTCGACAGGCGGCGGTCTAGTCGACGGCTGCTGCGGCTAGTGCTCGACGGCATCCTCTCTCTCGGCCTCGGGCGCACCGCATCGGCACTTTGGGACCCTTCGGTCTGATGAGGAGCAACGGGGGGTGGGTCTTGTCGCAGGGGTGTGCCAAAGGAATGCGAGCCGAGTTCGACATCAGGCTGTCCGATCGCACTGTAGTGTGGGGTATTCGGCGAGGTCACCTTCTGCGATGCGTCGTCGTTCGAAGTGCTCGTGCTCGCCTCTTGCGTCGCCAGCGGCTGCACGGTGTCCTCGATGTCCTCTAGGTCTAGGGAGAGCTCAGAGCCATTGAACTTGGATATCAACTGGAGCGACTCGATCGCTTCCTGTGGTCGACCTGCGTGCACAAGGTATCTGGGGGATTCGTGCAGTCTAAAGAACACTATGCGTGCGATGAACATCGCAAGGGTCTGCAGTAAAGATATCGTCAGCAAATGGTTGTTCTGTATGTATGAACACGACTTACGATGAGACCAAGGGCAATCAAAAGGTACTTCCAGCCCTGATTTTGTGAGGCAACATCGCATGTCGCTGGCGGTGGCGGACAGGAGTGGCTAGGAATGACCGCCAAACCGATCACGGCTGCGAGAACGGCGCCGAAAGAGAAGAAGACAGACAGCGCTGTTACAAGATATTGTTTGCCGTTCGGCATATGCTCGAGAAGAAGTGTTCCGTCGGTTGGCATGGAGCCCTATGTGAGCGATTTCAGACGAGTACACCACGGTCTTTTTCGGGAGATACGCACTCCAACGGCGCTCCCGAGCAGGAACAGAGCTAGACAAAGCCACGCAAAGGTGCCTGCTAAGGCGGCGAAAACTCCGAATACGGACGTGAGGAAGAGCGTCGCATTGAATGCGGTTGTGCGTCCCATGAGATCAGAGCCTGTATTGGAACAGTTCGGCAGGAATGCTATGAGCGAAGAGACAAGTACTCACAAGTTCCCCATCCAACAGCTCCAAACATCATCCCGGCAAACATAGACGAGGATAATGTGCCGACGAAGCTGTCTCGAACTATAAGAAAATGTGGTCTCTCTCAGCATTCAAGTCGCCGAGACGGGTTCGAGTGTCAGGGACAAAGAATGTCGCTAACTTGCCGCTAGGAAAACGGGGGGGGGAGGGGGAGATGGAGGACATGAATTGTACTCACCGGCGAAGTGTTGCTGTACTCGAGGAAGTATGATGGCTATAGCTTGTATCCACATCTGCTCAAGTGGTCAAATGGGTGGCACTCGTCATTCCACCTTACGTACGTTATCCGCCATCCAGCCTGGGGGACGTAGGAGGTCGATATGATAGTATCACGACGGATGTATGGATGCGTACTCACCGAACCCGCAGAGACACAAGAGAGTCCATTGATAGCTCCCTTCGTATTGGAGATGAGAGGTGGATCGCGCAAGCACGGGAACAATGCACTCACCCATGCCAATACGGTCAATCGTCTTGTCGAGAGGTGTCCTCCCGTCGAAGTCATCGGGCGCCTCGAATCCCAAGCCCTCGATGTCCACTTCCTCATCTCCTTCATCGTGAGACTCGGCGACCGACATGTAGCTCATGCGGGAGGAAGACCAGAGGCCAGAAGCTCGTGGGTTCACGACCGACATCGTTATCCATGGATTGCTGAATCAATTATTCACGGTACAGGCAGGAATGCTGCCCCGTATGGTAAGTTGTCACAAATCCAATGTGAGCTTGGATGGTGTTGCTGACGAAACTCCCTTCAGACATGAGGTAAGCTCGGGGCATGCGAATCAGAAGGGTGACAAGTCGGATTGTCTCACCAGAGATATTGTCCGAGTCCGAGACTCGGAGTCGTGGTCGTAGTCGTGAAGCCAGTCTACACTGTCGCGCTTGGCGCACAATAGGGGCTATAAACCACTTACTTATCGTTTGTTACCCAGCTTACAAGGTTACGTAAGCGCTGGTATATGTACCGTGCTTGGTCACTTTCTGTCCAGCTCCATCGTCCGACTTGCTCGTCTCGTCGAACATACTGCCTGCGGCCCTGCGTACAGTCTACATACAGTTCAGACGGGATTAACACACGGTGTAGCTCCCGACTTGGATCTCGATGTGATTCTAGCTAGTCAACAAGACACTCGCGTTGAGCCGCGCTGGAACTTCCATTGTCGACTATCTCGTACTTGCCAACCTCGTCGACGTCCATGTACCCCGCTCAGTAGCGTCCAATCCAGGAAATGGCGGCCTTCATACTTCCAAACACGTACTTGGTCCACATTTGCCCTCATCAATGACCGCGAAGATGATCCTCTCGCCATAAAGAATTTCTTTGGTCGACGTCTCATCCACTCCAGTGATCGTCTGACTGTCTTGCGATGCTTGGAACGGGGCCCTGCTGCCTGGATCCAATTGCGCGCCCACCTCAGAAACGACAAACTACAGCGCGTCTTCGAGGAACTCGTCGTGCCGTGGGTGAATGAATGCTTCGTGCAGTGCGTCTCTGACTCTCCGATGATATGAGCGTCGGGTCGTGCGAAGAATACTATGTCGTGTCGAGATAGCTCACAATGACAGTTGAATCGCTCATCAATTGGGCCGTACATGTTACGAAGAGCCTGAGTACTGCGAGCACCATCACAGATCGTTGTGGGCGGGATGACGCCAGTTCTTCCGCAAAGCCGCTCGATGGCGGGAGTGTCCACCTGCAGTCCCGGACCACTCGGTACACTCGAGTACGCTTTCCTTTTGATCTCCAGATTGGGTAACAAATGATATGCGAGGTCACAGTCTGCACATCTCCTCACCCCGTCGCTCAGATGTCGGAAGATCATGCTTGCTTCGTGCAGCGTTGCCAGGTATCGGACGACGAGCTATGCTATGTCACTTTGGCCCTCGATAACAGGTATGTGTGTTCTCGTTTGCTGCTGGCTTTGAGCTCACTCGGAGACCAGAAAGCTATTTCGCTCTTCGCCATGCACTGGAAGATTGTCACACTGATGATCTGCGGATTGTGCCAGACTCGGCTGTATCTAGTCACTATCTTCATGGCACGTACTCTGACACGCACCCAAGGCTAACCAGCGTCGCTTCCCATTTGTACTCGAAGATGAAGATCATCCGCCGCAATCTGGCGTACATTGAATCCAGCAGCGAGCCGATTGTTTCGTCAGTTTAATGGGAAATGGCCTTCAACGACGCGACGTAGAGGAGATCAGCGGCAACGTGGTGTTAAGTTGCGAATCCTCATTGCGATAGCTCAACTCTGTAGGTGCGTGTCCGGCTGAAAGTTGCGCAAATGTAACGCGAATCTCATTATCTTAAGCCCGGTGCCAGCTCCACCGTCAACGGTTCAATGATACCTCGGTGCAGACTGTCGGCAACAGTAACAAGGTCAACATCCTCGGGTCATGCGACCCGGTGTTCCCGAAAACCGCATTCTCAGAAGGGACAGCCAACAGACTCCGAAGCGCTATGGATATGCTCCGCAAGGCATTCGGGCGCCCAGCAAGGGAGCTTATGCGAGAGATCGACGCGTTCGAGGCGCCAGGCAGCATACTATTCCCTGCGATGATGCACTCTCTGGCGACCCTCGTGTCAAACGACGACTGTGATCTGCTCCTTGAGCTTCGTCGGCCCGGAATGACGAACATATGTGCGTCGTCGAGCTCTGCCCCTCGTGGACGCAGCTCTCCCCTCTCTCACCGCCTCGGACCTGTGCGTCCGTGCTCACTCGGATCCTGTCTCCGTACTCCCATTGCACGGGCGCCGTCTCGCCAACCTCTGCTGAACAAGATCAAGCGGGTCCGGGACAAGATTTCATTGAACGCACTCCACAAAAGACGAGTAGTCTATGAAACGGGCTGGTCAGACAGCAGTTAAGTGCGCAGTGCTTTTCCCTTGGCTCGAATAGAGTTTGACTCGCCATTGCGGGAATGAAGTGCTTCAGTTGCTCATGCTATCCATACTCGCCTGACTCGCCCCTCTCGTTCCTGGCGAGTCCACATGAGTGGCGTACTCCTGGGGTCATGAGCTAATAGCGCGTGCATTGTCACCCTGGCTCTTCAGTACGTTCCGTCTTGTCTGTGGGCGCCACGCCGCAGCGGCCCACCTCACATGAACACCACGTATAGCTTCGAATTCTGTGGGCGCTACGCGGCGCCTGTACTCTGCCCACCGAGTCAATGTCTCACTTCTACACCTGTACAACGCCCCTTGGTTCAAGCCGGAAATTGACAGACGGTAGGAAACAAGGTACGCTTCTCTCCATGTTCTGTCTTCTATCGCTCATCAGCGCTCATCCTTGTCAGTTCTATCGTCAATCAATCCGCAAAACCTGAATTGGATCCTCTTCGTCAGCCCCTGTTTCTGACAAGCCGAACTCCTACATCGATGAGGTGACGGTATGAACCTCAGGCTGCACGACTATCAGAGGCCTCACATTGATCGGTGAGGCGAATATGGCCTCATGCAAAATGCAAAGATGAGTCCGAGTCACCAGACTGGTAGTTCCTGCCAAATATCATCTTCCCAAACTCTTGGTCCCATGTGTGCGGTGAGGCGTGCAGTTCAGGTGTGGGAGCATCAAACTTACGATTCTAGCAGGTGTCATCGATAAAGTTGCGATCTACGCAACCTGATCACCAGCCCTCCACCGCATGGTGGGTCACAGTTAGCTGCATTGCGTCTGGAATACTGAACCGCAGTCTTAGCTAGAACAAGAACGACGTACCAAATCTTATCCGACACGAGTATAAAGCTGGGACGTTGTGGATATGCAGGTCCTGGCAGAGAGCGGTCCGAATCCCTCGAGTCCTCTTCCATCCTTCAACCTCCACCCCGACTTCGACCGATCCTCTCACTATGTGTACAGACGAGAACGGCGCGCCTCATGCTGCCCATTACTTGAACGGACAACTCGCTTTGCTCTACCACAACGCCAAAAAGTGTGTAGAAGAGCATGGTCAAGCACACACTGAGGAGAACAGTATGCGACTTCCTCTTTGCATGCATCCACCAATTCTGATCATGACCATACAGAGAAATTCCATGCGTTAGCGGAGTTCACCGTACACAAGCCCGGCACTTCGGATATTGCGTTCCACGCATCGTTCGATAAACCGGAGCTCACATTCATCTGCAATCATGATGCACTCTTGCACTTGACGCTTTGCTGCTCCAAAATTCGCTGCGGGTAAGACTCCTCTAGTCAATGCCGAAACATGAGCTGAACTCTTGATGCAGCCAAGAACTCATCGAGTTGCCGCCTAACTTCCAGTTGACGTATCGCGTCGGCTTCGAGACAGACAGCACGGAGATCACTCATCCGACAATCGGTGCTTACACGAGCACCATAGAGCTCGTCATTCTTGATTTGAAGGGTATGTTTTGCGCTCTCTCGTGGACCATAGGCCACTCGCTCATTGTGATTTCGCAGAGGCGAGACTCGTATCTGCGTTGTGCGAGGGAAAGTCGTACTCGGAACACCGCGACCTCCTACTCCAGTACATGGCGGGCTACCTCGAATTCCTCTGCAACGCTGGCAACCACGTCCTGTTCTCCCTGCCTCAGTTCGATCAAGACGGCTTGTCTATGCACGTGGACTACTCCGTTCTGCACGGCAACCTCGAGGAAATCTGCGTGGAAGATGTCTTCGGTGTCACGGTCAAGCAGGTCAACGAGCACATGTCCTCCTCGTGGCTCAAGTCTGCGATGCTTGCCACCGGAATTACCGGAGAGAACGCAGACTGGCACTCGCGTTCTTTGTTCGAGATCAGCACCAACGATGTGGGCGGAGGAGAGTACGGGCACTTTAAGGCCAAGTTGGGTCCTCCCCGCGTTGACATCCTGTGCACGAGGGAGGTCGTAGTCCGTTTCAGTATCGCCGAACTGGTTTGCTTCGAGACTCGTGACTTCACTGCGTAAGTGGTCCCCTGAAAATTCAAACTCATCCGCTGAAATTCATTATAACAGGGGGCCGATCCAGAAATTGGAGAACAAGCACATCGCGTTCATAATTGATGTAACACACTCGCGCACGTCAGAGGAGCACGTCGCTGATATCACATTCGACTTGACCGGTGAGTACGCAGCAACCTGTGTCCGAACAATATTGACACTCACAATCCGCCCGCCTGCTAACAGAGGCGCGGTATGATCAGTCCGCGTCTAGTACACCCTCAAGCCCCGAGGAGGCTGAGATATGGTATCAGGTTATATCGTTCTTTTCTACCGCGTACATGGAGGTCATCCAGGAAGCTCGCTACGACATCATCTACTCTCACCACGCTCAGTGGGAGGCGATAAGCAGATACACAAGCACCACACAGGAAGACGTCGATGGGACCTGGTGGACGCTTGGAATGCCAGACGCGAAAGGGACGTCTTCGCGCGAGACGATTCAGCGCACGAAGATGCACGACTTCGATCAGGTCCTCGCGATCTCGCAAGGGTCGATCAATGCTCAATTTTCTGCTCTGGCGGTGAGTGCGAAGGACATCTTTGCTCGCTGGAAATACGGCGACTGCTTCGAGGCCACCTTCGAGCCGATGTCGTTGCATCTGCTCAGTAATAACCGCGCGATCGTCTGGGTGCACCTCTCGGGAGGCGAAATGAAGACCTCACCCGACGGGTCCGCGTTGCCTGGGAACACCCCGTACAAGCTCAAAGGCTGTCATCTCGCATTCGAGGTCGAGTTGAAGATGTGTACCCAAGTCGAGCTCGAAGCGGCTTCGTCCGAAGAGGCCTGCAGGAAGGGACTTGCCTACGAGAGGCACGGCAAGGCCACGGACCGCGTGTTGAAACACATATATCTTGACTTCCTGAGTACGTTCAGTGCCGTTGCTTGCCAGCATGCAGTGATTCACCCCATCTTGTCCAGATGCCGAGTACCTCCACGACTATTCAGCTACGAAGGCTCTCCATACAGGAGACCCGTGTTCCTCCATAGACGCGCTGCGAGCCGTCATCTGCTACCTCAAGCAACACTACTTCCATGACATTCACCAGGCAGCTCAGCACGTTGTCTCGAGCTTCCCGGTCTGGTGCTGCGATTCCTCGCCCCCGTCCTACGCCCTTACCAGCATCATGTTCCACGTGTACTCGAACGTCGAGGTCAACCGTCACAATTGGATGCACGTCAGAGAGCCGGTCCTTGTCGTCCTTGGAATGACCAGATTCCGACCACTCCCTCCGACGGATTACCTTCACTTTTCCACAGACTGGGTCGTCCGCGGGGAGAGAGGGTTCTCGCACGGCACGCTGGCACTGGCGCGTCGCGCATTCATCGACGAGCGACTGGTCCTCGACATTCTGTCCCGCGTCAATGCGGATACGACGCTTGTCGTCAAGAACTCGAACGCTATCTTCCAGGGGCACGAGTCCGAGATCAAGCTGTTGTCCTGGGGGCAGCATGAGAAGTACAAGACGTTAGCGACAAGCGGAGAGCTGCAGCCAGAGGATGGGACCGGGTATCGGAAGTACTTGTGGAAGCATCGCGACCAGTGGACGCACAACTTCAGCGGGAATAGCACAATCATGAGCGCATCTCATGATATATCCTGTGAGTGCCTTGGGCGTCCAGCGCAAGACATCGACTGACATATTGTTCTGCACTTGTAGGTACCACCGAGAACTACGTCGAGTTCCCGACCACTGTGGACAACGGCGAGTTGCGCATCAACCTCAGGGGGAAAGTTGATTTGAAGTGGTCCTTGAAGACTACTCAATGCTATGCGTGCGGATCATTGGGTTCACTCTAAGCATACCGAAGTGCGAGACTCATGATTCCGTTACAGTGCTAGCTCGTCTGTCAGCTGGTCGACTACCATCACCATGTCGAATCAAGGCAGCGGTATCAAAGTCACCACCGAGTCGATAGGTCCCGTCGTCACCGACAGCGTGTTCTCGGAAGGCGCAGCTCAGCAGCTCGGTACCAACCCGAAGGCTGTGCTTTTGGCCGCATTTCCAAAGAAGGTGGACCTTCACGGGCTTGTGGAGGAACTCAGCGCGTTCGAGGGCGCTTGGCAGTATTGCTGCACACCTGCGCACACGTACTCGTTGGCGAGCCCGATGTTCAACGACGACGGCGACTTGCTGTTCGAGCTCCGCCGCTACGTACCCGGCATGAAAACACGTCCCCCGAACTCTCCTCAAATTGGTGCACGCGGCTCTAACACCAAAGGCCGTTACGGCCGTTCCAGCAACCCCGGATCGCCAGGGGCCCGCTCCCCAGCGCGTCCTTCTACGCCGTCGAATCAGCATGCGGGATTGCGCGGTCAGTTTGCGTTCCTCTGGTACTTCGTCATATCTCTCAACAACGAACTAACCTGCGGCCTTCATCCTCACAGTCCAAACGGCTTCTTCGGCCATGTACTCGTCCTCTCGCAGTGAGTACAGAATGTCTGGCATCGTCGGCCAGGCATCTGGTTTGCTCTCGCCGTACAACTCCGGAGTGCGGCTCACTGGCAGGTCCGAGTCTGGCGATGGCAGGTATTGATTAATGATTGATTGAGTGTCCGTCCTGCAAAACATCATGCTGTCGGTGGCTATCAAGCGTTAGGATACTTCTTTCTTGTAAAGACAGTCTCTTCCACAATACATTGCTCTCTTCTCGTGACGTCTTGGTATCCGGGACCTGCAACAGAGCATAGACATTACGCCGAGATTGCGGTGTGCGTATCCTTTGTCCGATCGAGTCTGCCTCGCTGTACTGGGTGAACCCATTCGACTAAACACCAACAGCAGACTGCTCTTTACATTGACTTAGTGCTACAGAACTATGGTTGCGTCCACATTCGCTCCTGTTTGTCGCGAACAAGAAACGATGTCCGAGTTGACCGAAGCTGTCATCGGATGGCCGGCCCGCGAACCGTGTGTGAGGGGGTTAGGGTCATAAAGTGCCACGTCTAGTTAAGTCGATCGTCCACGTATTCTCCGAGACTGCTGCTTCACCTGGATCCATTCAACGCTTTCCGCTAATTTATTGCTTTCGGTTCCTGCTTTCATCTCTCCTCGCATCCTTCGGTTGTCGGCTGGCGCAATGTCCTACCTCAGGTAAATCTTCCGGCTCAGAGAGGAGTCCGTGGCGTTGATGGATATATGCGCAGGCTTGCATCATGCATTGTGGGGGTATATTCGATGTTCTTGGTGAGTGTGATGACACTGCACGATCGGCATAGACTGATTAGTATGTATAGCTTTGGGCAATTGCCCAGGAGCGACGTGAGTTGCTTTGAACACCAGCAAAGTCTTCATTCTCAACTATCGTCTCCGTCTCCAGTATCCGTTCCCTTCCAACATATAGATGGCACTTCCTCTGAGAAGTTCAACTCTCCTCTATTCATGGGAACATGTCAAAGCTTCCTCAGTGCTTTGGCAGCACTAGGATACATATTCCTTCGCCGTAAATCAGGCCAGACCTTTACCCAGACGTTGGGCCTCTTCGACAACAAGACTGTCACAAACGGGAGCGCGAATGGGAGCGCGAATGGAGCTGCGAACGGATCAGCAAAAGCGAATGGTCATAATCCGAGTGCACACAAACATACCCATACCCGGTACGACAACCGATCTCTACTCCTCCGCTACTTCCAGTGTGCCGTGTTCATCACCTCCGCGGCACCCTTCGGGTTCGCAGCACTCTCCTACATCACATACCCCGCTATGGTCCTCGGCAAGTCATGTAAGCTTGTCCCGGTCATGATCATGAATGTCCTCCTCTACCGGCGCAAATTCGCCCCTCACAAATACCTCGTTGTTGCAATGGTCACGCTCGGAATCACGATGTTCATGGGCTTCGGCAAAGAAAAGCCGTCCTCAAAGACTAA
The DNA here is from genome assembly GCA_020543525.1 of Coriolopsis trogii. Classification (NCBI taxonomy): domain Eukaryota; kingdom Fungi; phylum Basidiomycota; class Agaricomycetes; order Polyporales; family Polyporaceae; genus Coriolopsis; species Coriolopsis trogii. Next base: position 823,143 of record JAHYIO010000023.1, on the reverse strand, counting down.
GTCCACCAAGGCTGATGGCGACCTGTCCGCCTACACTCAGTTCATCGGCCTCACATACCTCCTCATCAACCTCGCGATCGACGGCGCGACGAACTCGACCCAGGACGAGATCTTCGCGCGCTACAGGGTGACCGGCCAGCAGATGATGTTCTGGATCAACCTCTTCTGCACCGCGCTCACCTCCCTCATCTCCGTTCTCCCCCTGCCCTACATCCCCGTCCTGCACCCGTCCGCGTCGGGCACGACCGAGCTCCAGGGCGCGCTCGAGTTCATCCGCACGCATCCGACGGTCGTCATGCCCCTCGCGCAGTTCGCGCTCACGGGCGCGCTTGGACAGCTCTTCATCTTCGAGACGTTGCAGCACTTTGGCTCGCTTACGCTCGTGTACGTGTTTCTCGCCATACCCTTCCTTGTGTGTGATATAGCTTGAGACTGACGTTTCTTCTAGGACGATCACCTTGACGCGCAAGCTGTTCACCATGCTGCTGTCCGTCATTGTGTATAACCACAAATTGACTCCCGGTCAATGGCTTGGAGCAGGCGTCGTCTTTGCCGGCATCTCTGTCGAAGCTTGGGTAAAGCGGAGAGGTATGTTCGATCCACGTCTTCGAGGATCGGTAGCTTAACGATTTCCTATAGACGTGCATGCGAAGCGTGTCATTCAAGAAAAGGAGAAAGCTAAACTAAAGTCATTATAATGTTGCAGACGTTCGACGCGTCCCAGCTTGTTTGTACATGTCGTCAATAGACTGGCCATGAGAGATCTGTTCGTGTGCGAACGCAACGCGCCCGGTGGTAGGTACATATGCGACCAAGCTATTCGTACAATATGCAAGTACAGTACAACGGGGAACACCGTATGTCAACGTCCGTCCGTACAAGGCACGGTCTAGCAATGCTTCCTTCAAGACCGCTCTATCATGCCCGTCCAGTCGAACTTGTCATACTTCCGCTTGAACTTCTTCACACGCTCCTTGTTCTGCACGAACTCGATCCGGCGAGGTCTCCTCCATCTCCGAGGCTCAATGTCGAGAATGTTGCCTATGATCTCAGCAGCGAACCAGCTATTTCAAGAGAGGGGGTGGGCGCTAGTGAACAAGACGCGGTTCTGCAGGACGATCAAGAGATGATACGTACCGGGGGAACTCTCCACCACCCTTCTCGCCTTCGTCGACGTCCTCCTCCCCGTTCCCGGACGCCTCGCTCGTGCCCTCGATGACGTGTCCGTACCCCTTCTCGCCCTTGTAGTCGAACTGGACCATGAAGTAGGGCAGGTTCGGGACCATCGCGCGGCGGAACCCGCCCGGGCGGGACGAGAAGTCGATGAGCTTCTTGTGCTGGGACCATTCGGTCTCGGACATGAGGATGGATTCCTGTGAGTAGGGGTGGGCATGTCAACGGGGAGCGGGGGGGGAGACATGGATATGTAATGGGGCTCTCATACCTTGAAGTATCCCGGGATGTTCTCGAAGTGTTCCCAGGGCAAGGGCACGCATTCGATGTAAGTGTGTTTTTGCGCCTTGATCGAGAGGACAGTCTCGTAGAAGACAACGCCCTTGTCCTCTTCAGCGAACATCCGCATAAGGCATTTCATAAAGTTCTATGTCCACGCGTAAGATTCTTCAATGGGTGGTGTAAAGAATGTAGGAGACGGCATACCTTGACTTCGTCCCACATATCGTCGTCGCCCTCGAGCGTCGACAGGTGATGCGCGATGGGCACAATCAGACAATGGCCTTCTGTCAGCTCTTCGTTGAGAGTACATGACAGGTAGACCCGAGTGCCCATCGCGATTATGGGTGCCTTCGGTAACGAGTCGTCCTCTCCATAGCAGAACGGACAGCTCGCAAGGACCTTCATCGTCTTCTTGTAGTCTTGATATCGAGCACTCGTAAGCGTATGTCTTCAAACAATATGACTTAGGTCTTACCGTTGATAGCGAACTGGCGCTTCATGTGGTCCGCACGCATCTTCTTCCTTGCGAGCTTGTCCGCATTGTCGTCGATGTAGTCAAGGTCGTTCTGAGACCGAATGGAAACTATTATGCGCGAGGCACGCAGACTAGGAGACAGAACGCACCTGGAAACCTCCGTCGGTCATGACAGCACGGGCGAATTCTGCGTCCAAGTTCTTCTGGTCTGCCATGCCAGCATTGAACTTCTCTTGCCTGAGCATCTCTCCGAGCGTGATGTTATCGTCATCTGGATCCACACGGACCATCTCTCCTGTTCTGGGATCGCGCTGCTCGACCTGTGCGCGTGTAAAATCAGCCAGGAAGTACCAGAACTCACGAACAACTCACCTTGTCCTTGGGTTTCCGATTGCCAGGCAATACAGGGCCGTCTTTCGCACCTCTCCCGACATCGTACAACCTTCCATGAATATCCAACGTCGGCACCATCTCCACTCGTGTCTTAACGTTGCCATCTCCAACGTCCTCGCCGTTCGCGCGCCTCAGCTCCGTCTCGTACTCCATCTCCAGCTCCTCCGCGTTCGGCGCGTTCATCAGCTTCGCCCGGAGCACCTTCGCTTGAAGCTTGTTCAGCCACGACGGGGACATCGCACGCGTCTTTGTACCCGTAGTTGAGAGCGTAGGAGTCATCGCGGACGGAACTGGCGTGCGTGACTGCGCGAGTGCAGTCCCTGTCGTCTGGCCTAGACGTGAGGGTTCCAATCGCCTAGGACCTTCGGAGAGCCCAGGAGTTCCCGGCCCACTACGATCCAGGTCGGGTCGTCTGTAGGAAGAGCTACGGCTGGTTGCGCCGCTGGGGGTGGAGAAGTCGGTAAACATGAGCCTGCGCTCGCCTTCGGGTTCTTTGCCCTTTCCTTTACGATCATGCACGCGTTCCCCGCCGCGCGACGCACGCTTGCCTTCGCGCTCGTCCAGGATGCGCCTCTCCTCCTTCGCCTCCTCGAACGCGTCCAGCGAGCCAAAGCGGTCGATCGCGACTTCTTCTACTGACTTGCCCTCCTCTTCGGCTGTTTCGTACACGCGCCGGAGCTTCATCATGCGCCATTGCGAGCCGGGTCCCCCAGCGACGTTAGCTTTGCGCGGCGCGTCGGGGATGTCGTCTATGCTCTTTCCTTCCTTCAACGCAGTGTTGAGCTCTCTGTGGCTGATGTGCAGCTTTCGGAGCGTGTGACATGTCAGGCGTGTCTCGCGAGATGGGAGAAGGCTAACCAACCTTGTCGGGATCGGGCTTTTCAGGACGGGGCTTCTTCTGCCTCTCGGTGCCTAAGCTCGAGAAGAAATCCACAGCACCGTTCGTCGTTCGTGCATCCGCAGACGCGTCACCATAGCCGTCCATGATATCTTCGTCCATCGGAACTTCTGTTGAGGGAGTGGCAGGGACAACCGGAGTGACTGCTGGCATGAGCATCCACTCGTCCCTCTTCAGTACTGTCTCCGTGCGAAGGGGAGGGGGCAGCGGTGGGTCTCCCGGCCGCTCTTCCGCTCTCGATGTGATGTCGAGATCTGCCGCAGAGGGTATGTCTGCTGCAATAGGCTGATGGTCCATAGAGCAAAAGGCAAATGGTATACCGTCAGAACCTCTTCTCGTACTGGACATGAAAGCAGAAGCACGCACAGTCTCGCCGTCCATATCAATGTTCTTCTCCACCCACATGTCCTCATCCGGGTCCTCGTCCACTATATGTACGTGGCCATCGTCCTTCCGCGGCCGCTTTCTGCCGCTCTCCTTCTCGGACTTGTGTTTGCGCTTGCTCTTGTGCTCGCGGTCCTCCTTCTCATGGCGATGCTTGTGTTTTGACGAGCGTTTCGTATCGTCGTCGCCCATAGTGTGCAAGATGTGCTAGGAAATGAAGTAAAACTGGAGGAGCCCTCACTGTCAACTCAAGGCGGGACTGGGCTATTGCGTCACACGCAGCTCTGCGTAGAATAAGGCAGGCCAGTCTTCCGGGCACCACGGCCCGGACATGGCGCTAACGCCGCCAACATTGGCAACGTTGGTGAGGCTTGTCCCTGCCTGCCCGATACGCTGTACGCCCTCCTCAGCTCTCATTTATCGTCATGGAGGCCATAGGACTCTGACATTCTACGGGATAACTTGGGTACTGAACCACGTTTCTGTATATCCGCTTACGCAGTGTCCAATGAATTGTTCCAAACACTCTTCGAGTACTCTGGCTGCACTTTGCGCATTGTCTCGCATCTTCCGCCTTTCGTCTTCCGGACTTGATGCAGCACCATTGCTAGGGCGAGACTCCATCGCTTCATTCCGAGCTCGGTCGAAGGCCTCACTTATATGTAGTGACTGCCTTCCATGCGCGATACTGCGCTCTGTATCCAAGACAGCGATGCACCTCCACGGATGGTATGTAATCGGTCCTTGAAGAAGATTATGTGACTTACTGTGACCCAGTGTTCACTCTGAAAGTACTCGACCATACGTGCCCGGACAATACCCCTTCATCCCACGTTCTCAAGAAACCTACAGCCGACAATCGCTCTGCAGCTACGTATTCTTCATGCCTTCACTCCCTTCACCATTGGCCAGGCCCTGCTTGTCCGGATATGCAATGACGGCCAGGCGATCGTCCCTTCTCTATCAGTCCCTGCGCAATTTGTCCTCAAATTATACGACCGACAGTTCACGATCGAGCGGAAGTCAATCCCATGGACCCCACAGTTCGAGCAAGAAGTACGCATGCGTCCCGGCGAGATTGCTGCCGGCCGTCGCGCGCGAGCCCTCCTGCAAAATCGTTGGGTGGAAACCCGGGGAAGGACGAACGACTACAGCGACGACTTCGAACCATGGATGGAGGAGCTGTTGGCGTGGACAAGGTCGCGCGCAAGCTCCAAGGTGTCTCTATACTCCGATTTTAAGGAGTAGTGACCCTCCCCACGCCTGGCGTGTGCGCACCACCGACGCGACATGGTTCCCCATGTCCTTTGACGTGGACGTTCGACCCGGACTTTGTGCATGGACTTGCGGTGGAGTACATCGACGGGGCAGACGCCAACACAGCCCCGCGGGGCAAAGTAACAGATGCCCAGGCGGACCAAATCTGCGACGAGGTGTACCAGATCATTCGGGACCTCTACAGTACCAGCTGGGCGCAAAGCAACCGGAACGCCAATAACATTAGCCGCACTCAATTATCTATCTTATGGCCCAACTTATTTCTCATGAACTTCGGCAAGTGGCTTTGGCCTTACGCGCCGCTGATGCCAATCCTTGGGCGCCTCCGAGACCTACACCTGCCTCACTATCCCCTGCTACAAGCACTTGGACTCCGATTAGCAGGACTCATGTAGTTTGCAATGGTGAAAATGCGGTTTCTCTGCGTGCCCTACAAGAGGCGAAATGGAGAAAGTGTGGCAGGATTTTGCAGGGACGCGACCCGCCTGACGTCAGCGAGTCTCCCCTAGCCGAGACTGTGAGAAATAAGCTGGGCAATAAGATAGATAATTGAGTGACTATCCGTAAGGTGTTTAGATACTAGTTTAGAGACTCTAGAACTCGGCAGCGAGAGGAGTGGCGCTTCGAGCGTGACAATTTCAAAGTCCGATGTCTCTTCCAAACGAGCCCCACCTGTTCTAAACCTCGAGATTTGGAAAGGGGGGTACCCCCCCCTTTCCAAATTTCTAAACGGTTTCTAAACCTCGCTTAGATCGTCTTGCTCCACTCCCCACATCCCGTACCTACTCGTTATGGGAGAAAGCGCATGATCCGCTGAGGCAATGAGGCCTGTCGGACGTGGCTCTAGATCTAGAATGTTAGTATCTAAACGTGTGCGCTTGAGCGTTACGGAAGACATCACGCCCGTCTCACGGTGGGGCTGTCACACTTTTCACGGCCCGCCATCTAGCAAAAGTTGTATCCAAATCGTTACGGATAGTCACTCATTGAGTGCGGCTATTGTGCATAGAGATAACCTGCGCCCGGTTCTCATCGACTCCAGCCACGCTCGCATGGTTGGAATGCACTATGAGGACGAGACAGAATGGAGGGAGTGGAACAACGTCGAGATCTTGTGCAGGGAGGCGCGCATAAGGCTCGACTATGGAGGCCTAGGGAAGGACGGCAGGATCATTGACCTTGAAGATAACTGACTTTGTTTGGAACCTCGACTCTGTTCTTGTGGTTCTGTACTTGATATCACTTCCGTGTATGTGTACTGTAGCTGCAGGAGCAAACGCAGATTTCTCAGATGTGCTCAAGAATCCGAGCGCTGAACGACTCGGCGGAGTGGACACGTTGTCTCTTGCTCTCTACCGTGACCACCTTATTGCGATCAACCCGAATTGAATCGAGAACCCTGCCGATAGAAACTTCCTCGCGTCTCGTAGGTGAACTTAATACACTGCGCATGTTGTATCCTTTACTGGATGGTCATGATAAATCCCGCCAGGTGCCCTGCCCGGGTTGCGTATTGTCATGAACCAATTACGGAACTCTCGTCGTCTTACAGGTCAGGAGGTAACTGTTGCTGAGGCGTGTACAGTACTGTGTCTACACTGTCCCGACCAGATCACTCACTCCGTATCTGTTCAGCCTGCGTCGAACATCAGTGACCGTAGACTCGGCGTGTGGCTGCTGTAGCACCAACGTTGGCGCCGCTGTATGCCCTGCGCATAGTCGCTTTGCATTTTGGTGCGTCCCCATCTCCGCTGGTATCAAACTCCACTCGCTCACCACATACGTCTATCTGTCTCTCCTTTCCGCTTGGCATCTATCTCCGAGATGACGCTCCTCCAGTCATCATCCCACACCTCGCGACAACATGCATACGGCGGGTTCACGGAGCGCACGCCGAGTTGCCGCTTCATCGCGTCAGATGCCACACTCAATCCATGCTCCAGTTTTCCTTCCCGTCCTTCTGCTCATGCCGAAGTCCTATAACATCGGTGATACACGAGGCTTCGCCAGAGTATGAGAGTGTCAAGATGTCGGCCGTATTGGCAAGAATGTCTCCCCCGAATTCTCGGACATGGCTGTGCGACCTGCATCATGGGACACGGGTCGCATAGTGCAGTCTGGCCAGTTCTATTCACTTATATCTTATCCGTGCCAGCGCCGGAAGTGAACGCCGCTTTGGTATCGTCGCAGATTCGAGCTATTTTAAGAAGCGTTAACCTCGTTGGGCCATCGGCAGTGGGATGAGGTCATGCCAGGCACCGGCATACTTATGTGCAAGGAATAGACTGCGCTGTCAGGTCACCAGTGCGTCCTCATCGAAACGTGTAATCCCGTGTTACTGATAGTATCCACCGAGCAGCATTCAAGAACAGAAATACAGTGAACAAATATACGCTATGTGCTCCAACGGGCCACCGTCTAGGTTCCACTTTACAACACAAACCAAATCATGGGATGCTTCTCGACCGACAAGGGTCCGCAAGGTATGGGTCTCGAGATGGTGTGTTTGCAGCGAGGTCGGCTCCCCGCGCTTAGCAGCACATCTCGCACGGGCAGCCTGGGATGATACGACGTCAGCGTTTTAGACAAGGGAGGAGCAGCATCCAACTCACAGATGATATCGGCGCAACATTCGCAGCAGTCCTGCATAGACACACATTTGTGAGTACGACATCCGCCCATGGACTCCCCCGTATACTCACTTTGCAGCATTCTGTGGTCAAAAGAATACGATGGTCAGCAGGCGCGGTCGTGCGTAGCAAGGGAAGGACGTACCGAAGCAAAGGAAACACTCGATCAAGCCCAAGAAGCAGTCCTAACGAGGGAGTGTGAGAATGCACCCGGGGGTACGAGCGTAGCGGGCAACACGCACTTTTCCTGCTCCTCCACCGCGCAGGCGGTCAGCGAGTCCGCGGTTGCGCTGGCACTCCTGCGACTGGTTGCTGTCGCGTGCGGGAGGGTTCATGGCACCTGCGAGACAGTGAGCTCGAGGGCATCTTGAGAGTGAGTGAGCAGAACGAAGACGCACTCATCTGTACGGCCTGAGGCTGAGACGAGGTGGTCATCGCGGGCTTCGGGGCGTCCATTCTGATGGTCAGGTACGGTTCAAGGAAGGAGGAGGTGCGGATAGGAGTGGGAGGGGATTACGGTCGGAGGGGGGAATGCAAGGGCTTTATATAGCTGGAGAGCATGGGTATGCGCGCGCAACGCCGACAGTGAGTGGGGGTTTGACGCGTGAGGTCATAGCCCGGCGCGATGTCTATAATTAGATTCTGCCAGTCAGTTTACTTGACTTCTAGCTATACACCCACCAACTACTGAGCTTCCCCATGCTCGACGGGAACTCAATTCAATTGGAAACAGCCTCTCCTTGATGACGAGAAAATCAAAGTCAGGGGAGAGACTGGAATTAATCAATTTCGATGTTTCTCAATCTGGGAGTTCAGTTACTACCATGCCAATTCATATTTGCTTTGGAATGTGGCGGCTCAGGCTCCGACGCACCTGCCTGGTGTCACACCCGTGTAATTTTGATGCCAAAGACGACCGGAAGTACATCTTTAGGATTACAGGTTTGGTGATCTGGGAGCTCGCGCGAACAGAGCCTATCTGACATTGAATATTGAGTAGGGGGACCTCCACCACCATGGGAATTAGAAAAGATTCTACCTGAGTTGTGTAGACGTGCGAGAAATGTCTAACACGCTCGAGCCTGCCCGCCACCACTATCTCATGTCGCTACAAGGCGTCTGACTCTGTCTAAGTCCAATGAATGTTCAGGCCTGAATCAACGCACTGCGGCTTGGACAGGATGACAGTACGGGCCCGGACAAGACGCGCTGCCTGTCTCGAAGCTGCTCTATCCAGACCTTGTTGTGCTTCGCGATATGTGCCACCCACAGCACCTTGTCACAGACTTCTAGAACGCGACCCAACCAGTCTCAGAGAAAACACCGCAGTACGTTCCATGTTCCCGGAGGGTATCGAGGAGATGATCTATCGAGAGACGCTCCCATGGAGCCACTGACCAGTGCGTGGCGGAGTCTAGGAAACCCTCGATAGCGCCAAAGGCGCGCTGGGTGTAGTCGTTCACGCTGCGTATGGTCTCCTGTTCCTCAACCTGAGCTTCTCCGGTTGCCGCGACACCCTCCTCTTGCGGCCATTGGTTGGGGAGGCACAAGTGGAGAAGTATGTCCATCGCGAGAATGTAGTCGTTTGTTTCCGTCGCAGACGAGGTATAGAGTTGCTGGATGTGGGACAGAATTCCGTACATGGCGACCACGACTACGAGTGGATGGTGCGTCAGTGGCAAGTGGCGAATAATGAGACACGACTCACGCCATTGACGTGCCTGCACGCTCAGCAATATCCGATCACGCCTCATATTGTGCAGATGCGCGCACACGGCGGAGAGTATAACGGACTGGAACTCGCCCTGAGTCCACCAGTCCGGAATTGGATTCCTGCGACTCAGCGCAGCAGCAAAGTCCATCAAGGCCAGATTGGAGCGCGTGTGGTCTGAACGAACGCGCGACCACGAAGAGAGATGCTGCTTGAGACTGCCGAAATGGCGGTTGCACCGCTTGACGTCTTCGTCGTCCACGAGCAGCAGCGCGTACACCAGATAGCTTCCAAAGTCTATCGGCGTTCTCAAGATCCAATGGGAGAACGTGTTGTTCCCCCGGTGCCGGGCGTTCTCCGTGTCGACCTTCACAAAGAACCTGATTGCCTCACGAGGCCTCAGCTCGAAGAGGCAAGGGACGGTCTCGCAAAGAAGGGAGACGTCCATCGTCGTTGTGTAAGCCATCGCGAGTGTGGACGAATCCAGTACTCGTGGCATCGCTGCAAGCAACGTGCGCTCCCGCGCATGAATGGAGAGCCCCGAGTAGGCAATTGCACGGCGGCACGACATGGACCATCGCCGGCATAGCGCCTTGATCACAGGTGGAAGGGTGCGCCGCGTGCTTGCCAAAGCTGCGAAGTGCCCGGATAGGCGTCTGAGCAGAGGGGCGATGCCTACTTGGATGAGGCGAACAACGTGGAAAACCGCAAACGCTACGGGCGAAAGATAGCAACAGCCATGGGTGACAGATGGGAGGATAGTTGTCGCGATCGTGAAGATGGAAAGGAGACAGATGAGGGTTGAAGCAACGATGGCCACTGTCTCGTTCAGCGTCCATACGAGGACGAGGAGGGCGGCAAGGAAGAGTGCCAGAGCAATTTGAAGCAGGACTGGGAGCATCGCCATGGATCGTTCCGACCCCCCACAAGACGAGGTTGTTTAACCGGTATTGGCAAAGACGTGCAGTCTCGCGGAAAACTCCGGATAGTCCGGAGTTGTACTCGTGAAACCATTGCCTGACAAGGATTCCTACAGAGGCGGCGGAGAGGTTGCAGATCAGGCTGGAGGACCAGACGACGTTGAGCCAAATAGCCCATTTCGGTGTGGGTCGAGCTGTCGATAGAGGTGAGGGCGAGGATGTTGCGCCGCCGCCGTTCGTTGTGTTCAATACTCCTTCGCTCACGGCAAAGCCATTCAGCTGTGTGGATATCTGTTGCAGCGTTGCCAAGACCGGATCTGGCTATGTCGGCATTAGGTATAGGTAAGATTCGACCGTGAACGCTGTCACGATCGCAGAGAAGAGACCTGCCTGTGGGTGGGTGAGTACCAGAGGTCATAGTCATGAAGAGTTTTCATGCACGTAGACAAGGAGCGTGTCGATCTCGCTGTTCCATCTCTGGAAAGGCTCGTCGCTGTACTATTTCACGGGTCCTGCCATTTTCGTCCATGCTTCTTTTTTGGTGTCCTCCACGATATGTTCCCTTCTCGTGATGTAGTGGTCCTGAGGGTATAGTTAGCAACGGCTAATATGTGCTAGAATTTGAAGCTAGGACCAGTACTCACTAGAGGCGTTGGCAACCTCCAAGGCAAACGTTCGTCCTTGATCAATATCGACGTACGGTTACACCACTGTAGACTGTAGCAAATATAAGGTCACTCACCACCGGCGGCGAAGTGGCCTGACTTGCACTATCCCCTTCCGATACATCAATCGACTCCACATCGGAGTGCAATGCAAAAGACATGGTAGACACTGACGATATGGTCAATTTTCATTCTCCTGTACTACCTTATATAGCAACTTACCTGTAGGAGGAAGTTGAGAGAGTAGAGAGCAACGTGGATGGAGTGGAGGAAAGATTGGACGAGCCTGCGATGGCCATCACGCATGAATATGGTTGACGACGTCTCCGAGCGTTTGCTCGCTGTCGATGATTATACGTTTGCGGTGTTGGGCTTACTCGGTCAGTACAAGATTACCGACACCCCGGAGAAGTTGACAACACTAGTCACGAATATAGCAAGATGCGATATCCCGTTCGATTGCTCGAGCAAGTACATAGTCGATATGCGGAGGCTGTCCTGGACCTCATTCAGGGAAAAATGCGATAGCCGCCGTTACACGTGACCTGCGAGTAAGTCCACTGATCAGGCGCCCGTCACAACCTTTTCGTCCAACTTCGTCAGTACACGACATTGGGCCACTCACTAGTCTCGTCTCTTACTGTGCTTGTAATTCACTCAGATGTCATCAGATTTGGCTGGAACTCGGCCCGTCACAGCAGACATTGAAACAGGCCCGGATTGCGATTCAGGTTTACGCTGGTAGTACTAGCCCAAAACGATGTGGGTATTCACGAAATCTGCGGAAGGACGCGCTCATTTGTAAGATAACACACGCCTCTATTACTTATGCCAAGCTCTGAGGCTGGCAGTACTACATATAGGTCAATCGGTCTTTAGTAGCGCTAGCACGGGCTGACAAGAGGCTGACTACACTGACGGAACGCGTCAATATATTGCTCTAGGGTGATCACCATTCCTCGTTCTTCGTCCCGCTTCCTCAGTTTTGTTTGCTCTCACATCGCTTTGCCGTCGCGTCCCACATTGCTGTCAATTCAAGAACAACATGGCCCCGATACCGGTGACCCTCCCTGTTGTTGGAGGCGCTGTCCTCGTTGGAATACTAGCGCTCTCTGCGGGGATATCGATGATACTCATCAACCGAATGCACAAGCGGGCCCACACTAAGTCTGACCGCGAAGCTGGCGTCGGCAACGAAGCAAAATCGGAGTCAAAAGCACCTGCTGCAGTCACATCTCCATATGCTCGGGACTCTGTCCTTTACGCGATGGTCACTCAATTCACGCTGTCCTACGCCGGCAAGCCCGAGGTGAGCATACTTTCCGTCTTCCGTATACTCTGATGAACAGCTCTGATCAGAATACTCAGCAGACTGAAGTCATGCAGGCCACTGCCTGCCTCCCAGATCTGACCGATGACATGAGAGCGCCCCCCGGCTCCCAATTCTTTCTACGTGGTTCCGACTGCATTCAGGGTCACCTTCCAGTCATCCACGAGGAGAGAAGCTGCATACGTACTCATGCAACAGATCTCGCTACACCGACGCCCTGCTCAATACCAGTTAATGTCCCAGATATTGTCATCGTACCACCACCCGTCGATGACCACGAGGTTCCAGCGACCGACAGCTTGCTCAGCATCTACAGCCAAGACTCGGTTCGCAAGCTTCATCTTGCGCAGACCGACATGGACGACGACGCTATTTCTCTCCCGCTCGACCTCTCGCTCGCGATCACTAGTCTAGGCACGCACCCTATCCCAACGTTCCTGTCGAGCCTCACAAAGTCCGTCAGCGTCGCTCACCTGGCGACGGACGTGAGCTTCTACTTCCCCGCCTCCCCTAGCCCATCAGACACGGAGTACTTGCAGATCCCTCAGCGTAGCAGCAGGAGGGCACGCGAGCCGAACGAGGATGCCCCGCTCCAGCCTCCGTCACCTTTGGGCTCACGACAAGCAGTGATGTCTCCCCGAGGTAGGCGCACGTCTCGCGTCTTCGCCCGGCCGTTTTTCTATGCCTCGCCGACTCCTGGTGGCGGGTTTGAGCTCTCGCGCGTCCGTTCTGGCTCGCCCCACCACGCCCTGCGCTAGTCAGCTTAGTGACCTTCAACACCTATGGGTTGAAGGCATGGGTGCTCGTGAAGGTACTCTCCGACTGCGCGGCAAGCTCCTGTTGCTGCCTTGGGCATATATACATTCGTTGGTTTCTGTTCAACTCAGCAGCTTTCGACACCCTGCTTGCTTCATATGTCAAGTGTTCCTCGTCTTCGCGTCAATGCTATCCTAATGCTCTCCTTGCTCTCTATGCGCACATCACACGTCAAATTACGGGATGCTTAGAACTGGCGTCGATCTTTGACTGGCCCATTCGCCATAATAGAGCATCACGCTTCAAGACGAGAGGGTATGACGTGGCCAGGAGAGATGTGGAAAGAACGTAGTATATCGGTACTAGCTATAGTCCGTATCGGAAGCGACCCTAATAGTGTCTGCAAACAGTCCAAAAGGTCCACAAAACCACGTCACGGAGATGCGCTCAAGCTGATAGTACTCCAAAGATGGAAGACGTCTCAGCCTCAGTATTGGTGATGGTGAACTTGGGCGAAGTATTGCCAGAATCGCCGAAGACTAAAGTAGGGGACGTGATAGAACAGTGAGCGGTCCGCTTTCCGAGGGCACAGGACGAAGACATGATGGATTGACACTCACGGACGACAACGTAGTCCTTGCGCTCCTCTACGTCGGGCACGGTCACATTGATAGCACCCGCGGTGATGGGGAAGTTCGTCGCAAGAGGGTGGCCTGCAACAATCCAGACCATTTCGTCAACACACATCCATCCCAACAACCCCAGACGAAGATGGAACAGGACACGTACCGATGTCGAGGTTCTCGTTGTACGAGCCTTCCTCAATGTGGCCCAAGAGGATCAAGCCCGTCTGGTTCTTGGCCTCCTCGGGGATCGACGACGTGTCCCAGGTGATGGTCTGGACGGAGCCGACGACCCAGGTTGCGTCCGCAGCGGGCGCAGTGATATCTGGGCGGAACACGATGTCCTCCTTCGACTTCGACGGGTCGAAGACGGCAGGAGCCGCGCACACCGCGGACAAGGTGGCAGCAACGGCAGCGAAGGCGGCAACGAGCTTGGTGGAGGCGAACATCTTGTCTGCTGTCGGTGTTGGTATAGAGGTATAGGTTTCGTGACAAAAGAGTGACAGCGACGGGAGGCAACAGACAAGATGGACGTGGGGACGGGAGAGGGGACGTGAAAGAGAACAGACACGGGGTACGATGGAGAGGTCGCCAATCCCCACTTGGGTCCGATTTTATACTTCGTTGCCCTTCCTCGGCAGTAGGATTGTGCACCATTCTTCTACGCTTCTAGCGCTGTTACGATGGACCAGCCGCGGCGGCCCGCACGTAATTCATAAGCCCAGCAGACGGGATCCTGTTCTTTACATGCGATAGCACATATGACGACGCCGCTTGCTATCGGGTGAGCATTCTCGCACTACGCGTCGGAAATCTATGAGAGGACATGTGAATGACCTATATACATACAACTTGATGACCTGGTCACTCACAGTCGTTCTCCCCCCTTCAGCGTGAAATCCGGGGTCGTGGAGTTGGGAGAAGACTCAGAAGACATCTTTCAAGTGGAGCAACAGTTTGATCTTCAGCCCGCATATATTGTGGCTGTGCAATGGTGAGTGTTTAAGAGGGCGCGTTTACCACTTTTGGAAGCGTCTCTATAGCCGCCCTCTCACCCGGTCGCCACCCAACATGAAACACGAGATCGCGTCGCATCCAGTCGAACCTGTCATATGTTTGACGTACTTGAAAATATCGAGGCGGCGAACCGACAATTCGACTCGGAAAGCAGGTGTATATGGTTGTACTACATTACTAGCAATCGAACGGTACGTTCCAAAACTTGTGCTAAATCTACAATGTACCTAGTTGCTCGATCGAATGTGCTGACGACTACAAAACTATGAACAGCGACGACTGGTTGCGTGAGACATGGTCCCGAGGATGTGAGTAGGTATGGATGTGAGGATGTATGGAGATAGATGCAGTATGGTCCCTTCATCACACAGTGGAGATAAAACCATAACCGAGAGCTTCCAAGAGGCTTCCAAGCAAAATCGGGGCGCAAACCCAATCGAAGAAGAACGCGCGGACATGCTGCGCGCGCTGCGCTGCGCATCATACATCACTCCCATGTGCAGAGCTGGAACTCGATGGCAAGACGCTCATCGAGCGTGAACGCACAAGGCCCAGCGATGGCAACCTGTTCGACCCGTGCCGCTCGTAGCCCATCTTCGCGATCTTGCGTATCACACGCTCGCTCGACGGGCTGTTGGACATCACCGAGTCGTCGCTCGGAGGGTCCGAGTCGAATTCGAGTCCTTTCACCCGGCGAAGCGAGGGCGAAACCAGGCGGTGGGGGGTCACTTGTCCCATATGGGGCTCATCGTCTGACGGTGGCAAGTCGCGGAGGTGAGCGGGAGTGGCGGTAATGATGGAATCATCTGTGAGGTATGCTGGTAAGCGCTATGACCTTCGTAATGCAATTGAATGTGAACTTACCGCTACCAAATACTGGCGCGTCGCGGATCGCTCGGAGCGGAGAGGAAGACATCTCCGCCACCTCGTCTCGCAGCTGCCGCACACGATGTGTCCGCCTCTTCTTCGGAGAGTAGCTCAGCTTCTCGAAGTCGGCCTCTTGTCCCATCAGTTTGGTAGCAGAGCGCGTACGCCTCAGTGGCGGCTGGGACCCGATTGGCTCGGAGCAAGATACTGTCGACAAGCCTTCTTGGAGGCTCGCCCGACGACGCGCGAAGACTTCATCCACGGGAGGGACTTCAACAGCATCGAGGAAGACACCCTTACGCTTACGCGCCGACGGCGTCGGGCTTCCCCGGGCATCTTGCTGCGTCTCTTTACCAGTACGTTCAAAGATGTCGGTAGAAGCGGCGGCATGCAAGGGCCATTGCTTCAGCACGTTGGTACTATCGTGCATGGCCGCGTCAAAGTCCAGAAGAGGCGAGGCAGCGAGGCGACCCTTCTTAGCAATCTTCTCATCCGACATCGCCAGGTCCTCAGCGTCGTCACTGCGTGAACGTTTTCCGAGGATCGATTCAAGAAGGAGCGGAGACCGCATGGCCAAGCGTTCAGTGACAGAAGATAGATGAGGGAGCGGAGAAGCGTTCTCTTTGTCCCCGTTCGATTGCTTGGTTGGTGAGCGCTTCGGAGTCGTAGGGGCGCGCAGAGGAGAAGATCCCATCGTCGACGATCCAGATGGAGACGAAGCGTCGAAAAGTGCTGTCCCATAATCCTTGACGGCTGACTTTTGCGGACGGACAGGGCTTGAACGATTGCGGGGACTTGTCTTGGGTGTGGAAGGAACAAACGTGACTGGCGCATCGCATATCGCGAAAGCCGAGGTGCGGGCAAGGGTGCCAGGTGAGGGGATAACGACAGAACCTTCATCCTCGCTCTCGCAGCTCGACTCGTCGTCGTCGCTCGCGAGCACGTCCTTGGCCGGGACATTGCACACGCTCTTTGGACTTTCCGTGCCGTCCGAATCGACAGCCATCATGTTCTCCACCTTCGCTTCGTCCTCCTGCTCCTCGAGGCGCGCCTGGGCGACAGCATCAAGGCACTGGACGACCGATTCAGGATATCCGCAAGGCGGCTCTGGGACTTGAGCGTAAGTCGCCTCCCAGAACTCCACGAATGCATCCACAGCTCCCGTGTGCTTATCCCTTCTCCCACAAAACGGTGCCGCCAAGATCGGGCCAAATGTCTCTAGCGTCTGGGTGCTAAGGGAGAGCGACTGAATGGTGATGAGGACTGTCTGATACAGGGGAAGGATCTGTGAGGCGCGTGAGCAAGTGATCATACATGGCGAGGAACTGAGGGATACACTAACCTCATTCGAGTAGTCGTTCTCAGTGAAGACCTCGAACTCGTCCACCATCCAGGTCTGGAGGCCATCCACCAGCAGCTCTAGCATCGCCCGGCAAAGCTCATGCGGGCACCCATCGATCACCCTGGTGAGCGAGCGAATAAGCCACACGCACATCACCTTGTGCCTCGGGGCTGGGGGATACGCCCCGTTGAGGACGTCGTTTGCGAACTCGAACGCCTCCGTCGGCACTTGGCGCGCTTCCATAATCTCGACGTTCGACAGCAACAGATCGGCAACCCGAACAGCCGAGACCGACGACGGGCTATGGTTCGCAGCGATGACACCAGCAACCTGGTCGACCAACGTTGTCGAGTCGATGCCATGATCGAGAGCGGCGTCGATAGCACGTCGGAGGAGTCCATCCCAGACATCCATGTCGTCGCTGGACATCTCCCAGATGCTCGGCTCGATGTGAGGTGCGCAAAGGAGGACAACGGCACCTTCCCACTCAGGGAAGACGGACACGTCAGTCGATTGCCAGCGTTCGACGAAGGTTTGCCACACCAAGGAACGAACATGCGCGTTCCACTCTGTGTGGCGTTGTCCACCGCGGAGTGAGTTCTCCCAGAATGCTTGCAAGACGGAGGTATCGCAGGAGAAAGTTGCCTCAGCGCATAGGCATGCCCACTGCTCCCGTACTTCATCGTCAGACTCAACATCACCGACAAGAGCTTCTTCGTTCGCGTTCAGGTGCGCCAGAATGGCCTCGGCGACATCGGCAAACACTTCGGCGTGAAATATGGCCCGCGTAATCGAGAAGAGGTCGCGAACGAGAAAGAGTTTCACGGCGTAGCTCCATCGCGCATGTGGCAAGGAATCTTTGCCCTTCGTCCTCTTGCGAGACTTGGCGGGGGATGCCAGCGCATCGTCACCCCTCTTCGCTAGGGGCATACCAAAGTTCGTCTTTGTGTCGCCGAGAATGCGGAGGAGGACGTCGCGAGAATTGCTCGCCAACGTGGCAAGCCCGATCTGGTCGTTATTGTCTGACATCCATATAGTGTGAGTAGGTGGCTAGAAGGTAACGACCTCTGACATACCACGTAACACCGACGCGAAGCACTTCAACAGGTTGAACCAAATTTCCCTAAGCTCGGACTGCGTACAGTTAGTCGTTATACATCGCGGAAACGTGAGCCACATACCGGGACTTCTTCCTTCCCCCACGACATTTTCAAGACGAACACGCCATCCAGCCATATCGCCAGGAGATCGTCCCACCACTTTTGCGACGCAATCTCCTCGACAGTCAACGTCCGGATGTCGCTGATCTGTGGTGTCTGCTCGAGCAGAGCCTTTGAAATAGAAGGGACGGTACTCCATTCCGCGGTCAGCAGGCCGGGGTTGGCCGAGAAAAAGTCAGGAGAAAGGAGCTTGCGCGAGTCCCACTCGTTCTCCTCCTCTGTGCCATGTGAAGCCGTGCTCAGCAACCGGAGGAGAACTTGCAACGCGTCCACACACGACTGTCCGCCCCTTCGGCTCATGGTGCGGAGGATTTGCAGTGCCCAGGATATGAGGATGTCGTCCAAGACTTCGTATCCAAGGAGCGCGGCGACACTCGACACGCCAGCTCCCATATCCACCACGGATGCAAGCACCCGAATGTGGTTGCGATTGGTCTCCTGCTGCTGGTCCGCGTCTATCTCCGTCTCAACCTCGATCTCTCCTGGGAGTAGGTCGTGTTCTGGACGGACAAAGGCCCACGTCATGGAACGCCACGCAAGGCAAGCGAGCCCTCGCACTGACGTCTTTGGATGCCGCATGCCTAGCGTGAAGAGAGCGATAACTGTACGAGTCACGTCTGCATGCCAGTATACAGTCGGGCCGAGGAGCACGATGAGATGCGCGAGGACGCTGAAGGCCCACACCGGACCCGCCGCGGCATGCTTCGGCTCATCCGCTTGTAATGTTGTACGCAACGTGCGCACCAGTATCGGGTCCTTGGAAGGACTCATGTCCACGCGCTTTTGCGACGGTGTGGTCGGTGTTGTGGGGGCAGGTGGTGAGTTGACCAAGCGAGACGCCACATAGCGTGCCATGCGGGTATGAGCGTCGCATGGGGGTAGCGAGGCAGTTGCAAGAGCAAGGCCTCCAAGGGCATGGCATGCCTGGTTACGGATGACCAGAGTGGGAGCAAGAAGGTGAGCAATTACGTGGGGGAGCAGTACCGCGAAGGCTGGCACGAAGATTGCTGGTTGGTGTAACGCGAGGTCGTGGATTGCCTGCAGGAACGAGTCAGCGCATATAGTTAGGGCAATAACCGCACATACCTTCAAACCGTCGCCCAGAGAGCCCTTCTTGCCCTCCTTTCCAAGCTCACCCTTGATACCGCGACGGATTGCACACGTTATGCGGTCCTTGGCCGGCTCCAGGACCTCGGCAGGCAATCGCTGCATCTGAATCACCGATATGGCTAACGCGCATGTCTTGCGTGCGTTCGGTGTTGGAAGCTCGTTTGCGAGGGGAATGGAAAGTACTTGTGTCAGTAGGAAGCCAAGTTCTTTCTCTGCGCCAACGTTCAGCAACCAGGGCGCTACGAAGTGGTTAACGCTCACCGTCGAACAAGTTGTACAACGCAGGCGTGATGAATACCATGCTGAGAAACCTCATCGCTGCGTTGCATACCCCACTCAAATCTCGTCCGTGCTTCACTTGCTCCGCCGATAGGCCCCCCTTCTTTTTCTTCGGACTCTTCTCTGGAGAGGGCAAGGAGGAGGACGGCAGCGCTTCCCGTGTTGACGTGGGCGAGTCGGTTGGGGGTGCAGAACTCTCTAGTGGGTCGACGAGAGCTAGACGTAGATCGCGTACTATGGCTTCAACAAACGCTTCACGGTTCTTTCGTAGGGGTTGGAAGACAGGCCAGGACGCGTCGGCATCGCTGTTCCCGCTTAAACAGCTCCTCAGACGTGCTGAAAGGATCGAGTAGGCTTGGGTGTGGTCGCGTAATGACGCGTTCGCGTCGAGAATCTGAGCAACAGGATGGTCCAGGTAGTGGAGGTCGGCGAGAGGATCATCAGGCTCGGGGGTTGTCTCCTTCGTTTCCTCATTGAGTGGGGGTAAGGTGGGATACGTTGTCTTCTTGAGAATTGACCGCGATGGACCAGCAATGGAGGATGTAGTTTGTGTTCGACGCGTACGAGGAGGGCTGCTGGTTATAGTGTGGTACTGGGTCGCCTCGGACCACGAGACGCGTGAAAAGCGAGGGCGACTCTCCTTCTCGTCTCTGTGGGACGTGCTCGGGGGTGTGGGGAGGCTCATTGTAGGAGATCCTCGATGTGTTGAGCGAGAACGCCAAGGAACGCGAGGCAAACGCTGTCAAGAACGACGACGTCGGCGACGGCAAGGCGTTGAACGACGATGGGGGGTGATTGGTGGTGAAAGGATGTGAAGGGACCAGCGTCACCGCGCTATCCGCGCCTAATGAGATATTTGGCCTTGTTGACGCGCTTTTGTTGACGCGTCGGTCACGTGGGTCGCGTTGCCTCGCATTGTTCTCCAGACGCCCGTGTCTTCCTGTCTTCGACAACTTCAGTCTTCTGCCACTGCAGGGCTCAGTGCTACGTACATACGGTTATCCACCGTCGCTATATGGACTAATGGGCTACCCTGCTCTATGGTATCCTATTCTTTGGCTGCCGATTACCTCACTTCAGTGCTTAGCTAGAGAGGGCCGGGTGTCCTGAGTACTCACGCTTGAACGGTGCGCTCTGGCGCCAGGGTAGTCACGGCGACCTTGTACTTGGGGTAGGTAATCCATCTAGTGGAGTCGCCAGTGCGCAGCGGATGATTGTGACCTCCAACATTGGTTCAAGTTTTGCAATTTTGCTCTTCGCAAAGTACGGTAACTATGACTCTGGCGGTATCGTCGAGACATCAACGTTCCCAGCATTTTTCATCAGTATGATGAGTATGCCTTCCCCATTTGAGCGGTTTGCTATTATCAACGTTGCTAATATAAATGTCTGTATGAATTTTAGGGCATAGCACGGATCGGGTGAACCCGTATCTGTTACGAGCATATACCCGTATGGGTGTGGGTACGGGTCGAGGAACAGGTAACCCGCGAAAAACCCGTATCCGTGAGAGCCTCCGTATGTTCGCGCAGCGGACTTCTCCTATGCCTTAAGATCGATCCAAACGAGGTCTACATATGCTGAGTCTTGACATCTCTCGCATTTTAAGGCCTGACACTACAGAGAGATCGCATCCCGACAGCCGCCAGGTCTGGCTATCGCGTTCCCGTATACGCACCCCGTACCCGCAACTCGCGGGTACGGGTAGGGTCCCTCTCATGTAACCGCACCCGACCCGTGTTATGCCCTATGAATCACGATCCGATAGTGCTCTTCACCGAGGGAGGCTTCTGTACTCAATACATCGGCGGCTCGCATAGGGTACGCGTATTTTACCATCTACGTTAGAACACCACCTAATTGGCACCCTTCACTTCAGAGCCGTCACCTCGCATAGCAATCAACTTCTCACCTATGAACGCCCGATTTCAGGGTGTATATAAAGGTCTGCAAAAGGTAGCGATCAACTCAGTGAGCAGTCACAGATTCTTCCCTGCTAGCTTCTTCCTCAGTCAACGCCAATCTCACGCCGTTCATGATGTTCTCCACGAACCTCTTTTACATTCTCACTGCCGTTGTGGCTGCTGCCAGTGGGGCCATTGCCCTTCCTGCTGCGAGCGACGTGTTCAGTCCTCAGGTCACTGCACCTCATGCTGGCGACGTGTGGGCTGTCGCCTCCGTGCAGACAGTCACTTGGGATACGTCCTCCATCCCGCCCTCCAACCAGGGTGAGACTGGGTTACTTCTCCTCGGCTTCATTGAGGATGGCAGCATCGATGAGCACCTCGACACCAGTATGTCTACACAACTGTGGAATGGATTCCATGGACAAGTTGCTAACTTGATCTCCCACTTACGCAGAGAACCCGCTCGCCGCCAATTTCCAGATCACAGATGGTGCTGTCAATGTGACCGTTCCCGGCGTGGCAGCTCGTGATGACTACGTTGTTGTCCGTGCGTACTCTACATGCTGTGAGGGAACCGTACAAACAGTGGCTGACTCCGCTATAGTATTCGGTGACTCCGGCAACACTTCGCCCAAGTTCACAATCACGAACTGACGTCGACAGTCCTGTTATCCTCATGTTCATTCGCGTTCGTGTAGGCAATGAGTGTAATGAGCATGTCCTATTGACTAGTCAATAGTACCCGAAATCGCCATGATGCTTGTTTGCCAGCTGTCTGCTGAGGTTCTGTCATTCTTGATCCGTTGGCTCCAGTGGGGTCCGAACCCACGGTCGGACGGGTGCAGTAAAGTGCTTGGGCGCCAGAGGGAGCTTGAAGGGCCTGCGTGTCCGTATTTGCCGGACTTGTGCCTCTTCTTGAACGTCATCTTACCCGCTGCTCACTGACTCTCGAATGGCGTTAAGAAGCTCAAGTCAACACTCGGAGCAGATGGCTTACAAAGTGACGGCATTGACACGACCACTGCCGTGCGCCGGCGTCGAGACAAAGGTCAGCTGCTGATCCACCGCAGGCTTCCCCATGGGCCTGCAGAGCCATGCCATCCCTGGCTCTCGACCGGCTGGCAAGCACGTAACCCGTTATTAAAATGTATACTATTTGTAGGAGACTTACTAGCACTCAGGAGACATGGCTAAGACCCCGGGCCATAAGTTCAAAGATACGAGGCGGGTACCTTTACATCCTAACGCATTTTCACAAGGCTCCGCCACAACAGGTTGAAAGGTTCAAGCAATAAAGTTTGCTCCTCTCGTATGTCTCTAGACCCGAATTGTCCGTCGGCGGCCAAAGTGACGCTACATCGAGCGTCCAACCCCCACTTCTTCATCTCGTGAACGTCCAGAAGCACCCCCCTTGCAGCAGTCGATGACACAGACTCATTTTGAAAAAGGGACCAAAGGCCAACCACATCTCTAGGTCACACCTATTTGCTGTTCTCATGACCCGAGCGGTGATGCGTGAAGACAGGCACTGCGCCTTCTCCATCGAGGAATTGGACATGGCTTCAATAGCGCTTGGCGGCGCGCTCTCCTTCTTGGGCTCGTACGTTCACAGCGTGCTGTTTGCCGCCCCTCTGCTATTTGGTTTAGCAGGGCAGGGGAGCGAGGGGGGAGCGAATGGGGAGCGAAGGGTCCTGTGCGGTCCTACAAATAGGTGAGAGCCTCGGGTCTCTGGGTGCGTTCCTCTCCCTCACATCTGCGTCTGTCGAGTCCTCTCACCAACCATGTTAGACAGTTTGAACATACAGCAGCTTGTTGTAGGTGCCGTATTTTTTGGGTTATTGGGTCTCTTCATCCGTCTTGCTGCCCGCACGGTGGGATGGAGCAAGTTCGACCGACTCCCGCCTGGTCCTCCGGGCCATTGGCTATTCGGAAACACTCCTCCCACATCCTAGTAGGTCCAGGTTGCACGAGCGGTAATGGCATGCTAAAATATCACCCCTCAGCTGTTATCGCCACTACGCCGACATCGCGGAGGTCTACGGTCCCGTCTTCACGATGCGATATGGGACCCGACGTGTCTGCGTCATCGGAAGACACCAGGTACATAGTCCCTTGCGCTACCGTTCCCTCTTTTATACTCATGCACATCTACGGCGTGCAGGCCGCGGTAGATATTATGGTTAAGCAATCGCACAAGTTGGCCGATCGACCACGCTACGTCGCAGCAGGAGAAATAATCTCAGAGGGCATGCGTGTGCTTATTGTGGGTGCTGGGGACCGTCTCAGAAGACTGAGAAGGTGAGTCGCAAGGTTCTTCCACGACCTTCCCACACCGACCGAGGGCAACACCGTATTGACTATACTGATTTACGTCGGTTCCTTCTGCTTTCGGTCTATCATGTCCTCTCGGCGTGCGACTCTCACCATGTCGACATTGTGCCTTCTGCATGCCTCGTGGGATCTCAACTTGGCCGGACCTCCGTCGGAACGGCAGCTCGTTGCATGCGGCGCTTCAGCCTCAGAGCTCCGCGAAGTACGAGCCTATCCAGATGCAGAATGCGCGGAACTTCGTCTTGGACATCCTCGACAACCCCGAGCGACACATTGACCATGCCAGGCGGTGCGTACCTTCGCGCTGGCACGCGTCGTCGCGTCGTATTGATTCAAATGTTGCAGGTATGCCGCGAGCGTCATAATGACCGTGACATACGGAAAGGCGACCCCGACTTCATACTCCGATCCAGAGGTATTGCAGATCAACAAGGTCGCAGAGCGGCTTGGAAGTGCCCTCCGACCCGGAGCTTATCTGGTCGACACATATCCATTCCTCAAGTATATTCCTGGTTTCACGTCCAAACTGAAGCGGTACCATCAGGAGGAGATAGCGTTGTATACCCGCCAGGTGGAGGAAGTGAAGAGACGCCAAGTAGGTTCTTCTGTGGGTACTGAATCCATATGATGGCTCATGATTTGTGATTGTCGTTGCGGCGCGAGCTCAGGCGAGAAATGAAGTCAATCCGTGCTTCGTGACGTACTTGCTGGAGAAGCAAGAGCAATCCGGCTTGTCGGACGACGAGCTCGCATATCTCGCGGGATCGATGTTCGGTGCCGGATCGGATACCGTCAGTCTCTTGTCACCCATGAAGCAGTGCGCACTCGGCTGATGAACGACGTAGACGTACGGGGTCATCGCATTCCACATCATGGCAGCAGCACGCTATCCAGAGGCGCAGAAGAGAGTCCAGGCGCAGCTGGACGCTGTTGTTGGACGCGACCGAAGTGAGTTGGCTTGCTTTGATTCCTGATGAGGCCGTGTGCTGAGTCTAGCGCAGTCCCAAACTTTACAGACCAAGACAAGCTTCCCGAAGTTTGGGCATGGATTGAAGAGTTATACAGATGGCGGCCAGTGGTGCCAGGAGGTAGACCACCGCCACCACTGCTTATGTGGAGTGCAGCAGCCGTGCTCACTGAAACGTCCCGCAGGTATCTCGCATAGTGCGACGCAGGACATCGTTTGGGTGCGCATGTGCTGAGCGGCCTATGGTCCGCTTGTTCTGACATGAAACAGAAAGACTACGTGATCCCTGCAGGAACGGAAGTTGTAGGATGCCACTGGTACGTCCGTGCAGTTCTTATTGCTGACACTGGGATCCGAGGTTAATGGCGCTACAGGGCTATTGCACGCGATCCCGACGTATTCCCTGATACAGAGGCGTTCAAGCCTATCCGATGGTTGAATGAGAAAGGGCACTTGAGGGAGGACATAAAGTTCTTTAACTGGGGCTTTGGTCGAAGGTAAGTTGATCTGACACGAATCCGTTCTCCTCGCCACTCATTTCCGAGTCTGTCTGCAGGATCTGTCCAGGACAGCATCTTGCTGACAGGTGTGTGCACTCCCCGGCTTACCGACGCGCACAAATTTACCGTCCTGGTTAGGTCCGTATTCATCAACGTCGCACTCACGCTTTGGGCTTTCGAAATTTCGGAGGATATGAAGCATCCTATCGACACATTGGCCATCAAGGACGGTGCTCTCGCACATCCGGAGGACTTTGTCGTACGCTTCAAGCCGCGTGTGAGCAACTTGCGCGAGAAGATTGCTGCATACGACGAAGAATGATTGTGCCGTATTTCTTGACTTGACTTGAAGGATTCCGTCTCTCGACTTGCGTACTAAAGGCTGTCTAGTACTGTTATGAGAGTATTTTATTTAGTATTCTTTCCACCTGAATGACCGCGTCAGACGGCATATTTGGAACGGCACATGAGTGTGCAGCGACGACCGACGTCTATTCTGCACTAGTGGGCATTCTCACGATTTTCCCTATGCCAACAGTCGTCTCCGAGATGGCCGCACAGCCCGCACTCGACCAGTCTTTGCTGGGTTTGTCCGGAGTGCTCTTTCACTGTACTGGCAATTGTTGAAGTATATTTACTACATTGTAGCACAGGGATATTGCAACTAGAAGGCCCACATATTAGCGTTGAGCGAATGCCAGACTTCCTGTTCGGTTAGCCGTGCAGCCTGATTTGGCGAGGCACAGCCACGTCAACATCTTGTTGACAACGCTCACTGCCAGCAACGTGCTGGATAATTCGCAACTCTCAGTATAACCGCCATGAAGATCGCCGTGGTCGGCTCTGGTGTGTCTGGACTCGGTGCGACATGGGTAAGGATTCTGACCCTCACAAGACTCGCCTTAAGGGTCAACGCGTCTTATGTCAGGATTTTTCGATAGCTTCTAAACGAGTATACGGACCATGAGGTCCACCTATTCGAGGCTGAATCTCGCCCAGGAGGGCATGCGAACACCCAAGTATTTCAGCGCGAAGGGTACAAACCCGCCGACGTTGATACGTAAGTGTTTCGAGGATGAATGCATGTCTGACTTCTGGGAAACTAATACTTGTCGACAGTGGCTTTGTGAGTGCCCGTTACATTCCTCTCTGAGGCAACGAGAAAGATGTACTCAGCTGGCAAACGACCATCAGATTGTGTTTAATCCAAGCACATACCCAAACTTCATCAACTTCCTGAACCAGTATCCCGACTTGGCAGACCGCATCCTCCCGACAGAAATGACCTTCGCGGTCTCGCGCGACATGGGCGCGTTCGAATGGGCCGGAAACAATCTCATGACCGTCTTCTGCCAGCCCTCACGCCTCCTGGACCTTGAAATGTGGCGCCTTCTCTATGACGTGTTGCGCTTCAACGCCAACGCGCAGGCGTATATCATAGAGCTCGAGCGCAAGGGTGCCACCGGAGAAGTGTCAATAGGAACATATCTGGACCAGCATGGATATTCGGAGTCGTTCCGCGACAACTACCTTATTGTATGCGCGTTAGTCTGCGAGTTATATGTCTAAACTCACCACTTTGCGACCGTAGCCTATGACAGCTGCTATCTGGAGTACACCCCCAGACAAGTGTGCTCTCGACTTCCCTGCGCGAACGTTGGTACGTGCCCATGGTCGGGACCTCTCCACTATCCGGACTTGACCACTCGGATCCAGATCCAATTTATGCACAACCATCACCTCCTCCAAGTTACTGGCAAACCGAAATGGTTGACCCTCCGGGGCGGAAGGTGGGTGTATGCGCGAATATATGCACCTCCACAGCGATGAGCCCGCATTCTGAACCTTCTTACAGCCGAACATACGTCCAGAAGATTCTATCTACACTCCCGTCATCTCAGCTCCACCTCTCAACCCCCATCCGCTCCTTGAGGTCGGTGACCGAACCCGACGAGCCTAAGAAAACCACGGGTGTTGAACTTACGACTGGCTCTGGGGAGACCCTGACGTTCGACCATGTCATTATGGCATGCCATACGGATACGACCGTTGACATTCTCAAAGCCGGCGGAGGCGTGAGTCCCGAAGAGGAACGCATTCTGGGCGCGTTCCTGTGGAACAGGAATGAAGCTGTACTGCATTGTGACGAGAAGGTAGGAACTGCTCCTCCTCGGTTGAGTATGAACTCACCTTCCTCGGTGCTGAATTTCCAGCTCATGCCAAAGTCTCGTCTCGCATGGTCGTGTTGGAACTACCTCACGAAGTCAGTCAAAGACGCCGCCGGGAACTATCTGCCGAATGTCAATCAAGTATCGCTGTGAGTTGTTTGTTGGCAAGTTTGCCCTCAGCGTGGTTCTCACGTGCCTCCCTATCTGTACATCCTGTACAGGACATGTAAGTGCTATCTATCAAGTTGTTGTCATATGGAGAACTGACCCGGGTTGACGTACCTCCAGATTGGATGAACGAGCTCCAGCATCTGTCAATGAAGGACCACGGCCCCGTCCTCGTGACGCTGAACCCCCCTTTTGACCCCGAACCCGCCCTCGAGTTCGGACGATACAAGTACGATCATCCCATTCTCAGCGACGAGGCAAGTTCTCCCGCTTGTCCTCTCTGTACCACGTAGCTCACTTCTCTCGCTCATCGCGAGCGCTCACCATAGGCTATCCGCGCCCAAGACGAGCTGCCCTCCATCCAACGCACGCGCGGTATCTCCTACGCCGGCGCATGGACAAAATACGGTTTCCACGAAGACGGCTTCACGTCCGGGCTCCGCGCCGCAGCCGCGCTGCTCGACTCTCCCGCTGCGGCCAGCACGCCGCTCACCTTCGGCTCCATCCCCGCCTCGACCTCCGCCCCCGCCCCAGCAAAGAAGCTCCCATTCAAGATCGTGCCCGCCGACCGCGCGCCCGACCGCAGCGCAGTCTACCTCGCGCGCGCGTTCAGAGCGTTCGAGGCCTCGGGCGCGGCGTACGTGCTTGGCTCGCTCTTCGTCTTCGCCTTGGCTCTCTTGCGTCGTGCGGTCGAGGCTCTTGGGCTCGCGGATCTCAGGCACCTGGACGCCCGGCGGGGG
Organism: Coriolopsis trogii; assembly: GCA_020543525.1. Taxonomy (NCBI): domain Eukaryota; kingdom Fungi; phylum Basidiomycota; class Agaricomycetes; order Polyporales; family Polyporaceae; genus Coriolopsis; species Coriolopsis trogii. The sequence continues at coordinate 795,009 of JAHYIO010000023.1, read as the reverse complement.
CATGGGATCTCTGGGTCCGGGGCCAAGCCGATGTCGATGAGCCAGAATGGGAGCGACAAGCGCAAGGGGGAGTAACTAGAGTGTCTTCTGGTGAGGAATCCGAGCTTGGCGTGCGTGACATGGTGAGAGGATGGGGAGGAGATAAGTACCTCGGATCCTGGAGGTTCGGGCGACAGGCCTTGGTGCTGGAAGCTCGATATGTACACTGGTACATCGGACAACTAGACAGAGTGTGCGCAACATACTTACATACAGTGTCGGTATGTACATGCGATCTTCCTACTTCGAGCCGGGTCAGACTCCAGTACGTATCTATGTGTATATTCAGAAAGTCCATGCACACCGATGCAGCCAATGATGATTGCGACAAAGGCCAGTAGTATGCCAAGCTGTGAATGCGAACATGACTAGACGTATACACATTGAACACAAAACATCATACACAAGTTCGACAAGGAAATCAAGACGAAAAACGAAACATGCAGAAAAACAAAAGGGAGATTGCTACCTAATACACATGCAGCTCGGAGGACGTGAAAAAAGATCATTACTCATTACGACACATGAAAACGCGGACGTGTGATATACCTCTACGCAGAGAGCCCCGACTCCAACCCATCCGCGACGCACCCGGCAACAAGCGCTGGCATCGTCCGTCTAATCCACAGCATGCAAACAAGAAAGCGACAGGCAACCATCCAGAGCACTGTGTGTGCCCTCCTCCAAGGAACACGATCCGCGATCCGCAACCCGCACCCAGCACCCCTCCCTCACTCACTCATGGTGGTGATGATGGCCATGGTGCTTCACCTCCCCAGGCCCAGGCAGGCTGAACCGCACCTGGCTCCGCGGCGAATCATCCTCGCCCTGCTGGTCCGTCTCCGTCTGAGTCTGCGTCTGGCTGTCCTCCGAGTTCGACGTCGCCAATATCGGCGTCCCCGGCGCCGTCGGACTCGTCGGCGGCGACCGCGGAGACAGCGGCCCCTTCCCGTCGTCCACGAACCGCACCGACCGCGCGGGGGACATCTCGCGGCTCGGGCCCCCGGAGCGGATCGAGTCGATGCGCCTATGCGTCGGCCGTAGGTGCAAGGGCGTCGCCGTCCCCGACGCCGGCGGCGACCCAACGCGCATCGCAGAGCTCCGTCCCCGCCTCTCGCTCTCCTCCGGCGTCTGCGCGCCCGACCCGGACTCGTCCTCCTCGTTCCTGTGCGCGGGGCTCCGCCGCGCCCCAAAGTCCTCGCTCTGCGAACGGTGGATCGTCTGTGGGCGCTGGCCGAGGACGCCGCGGCGCATCGACCGTTTGCGCGACCCTGAGCCTTGCTGACCGTGGCCGTGGCCGACGACGACCTTTGGGATTTTGACCTTCGACGTCTTCCCGCGCGGCTTCGACCCCGCATCACCACCGCGGTCGCTCCCTGACGGCTCCCCCGCGCTCTGGTCGGACATCCACCCTTCGTCTTCTTCTTCCTGCTGCCCCTCGCCCTGCCTCTCTCTGCGGCTCTCCTGGCCCAGTGCTTGCGCGGCAGCGTGCCCCGCTTCTTTCGTCGCCTCTCCAACCTCGTGTGCGCCCTGCTGGATCCCCTTCTCCGTATCGCTCACGACCCGCTCGAGCTCCTCGGGCGCATGTCGCAACTTTTGCAAAACGTCGTTCACAACGTGGCGGGAGGCGTCACCCGCGACGCGCATCGTGTGCGTCGTAGTCTCCGCGGGGGCATACGCATTGCGCTGGATCTCGACTTCGACCTAATTTCGGCGAGACAGACGATCAGCGGTCGCTCTCTACGCATGAGAACGCTGAAACACGCGAAACTCACCTCGGCGCCTGGTCCATCGCGCCGCTCAATGACCTTGTGCGGGCCTTCCTTCCACTCCTGCACCAGCTCCTCGCCATCAGGCGGGTTGCCACCTCGCACCTCGCCTTTTTCGTGCAGGTCCTCCTCGTGCTTCTCATCCTGCGAGGAGCCACCTTCCACCGGCGTAATGCTCTCCGCTGGCTCCCGCCCGTCGGCGTGCTCCCGCTCGTCGCGGTTGACCACGATCTCCTCACCAGGCTGCACGTGCCGGATCTGCGTCGTCCATTCGGGAAGCACGCCCCGCGAGAGCGTCCGGCGTCCCAAAGTGCCGAACGTGTCGTGGCGTGACCAGGTGCGCGAGACGGAGTGCACGCGGCGACCGAAGGTGAAGAACGGGATGGATAGGCCGTGAACCGCAATAGAGATGAGTACCATGAACGCGACGATCGGCTGAATGGTCGCGGCCAGCATCTGCTGCTGTCCTTCTGGCGGGCTCTCGGGTTCCGGAAGCTGCTCGGCGGCGAGCGTGGAGATGAAGACCGCGCCTGGTTACATCAGACCTGCAGATCAGTCATCTGTGCTCCTGTTAGAACTGCATATGATGTACGCACCAATGCCCATGGGACCAAAGTGTCCACTGAAGATCGCCTCACGGAACGTCTTAATGTCGGGGATCCACTTGTAGAGGGCGATGACAACTGGCAGACGACGCAGGGCCATGACCAGGATTGCGATCACGAAGAGCCGCCAGAGAGAGAGCGTGAGCTCGGCGTTGGCAAAGTCGCTGAAAGGCATCCACGCGCCGACGAAGACGAAGGCAGCGATGTTGAACAACAGATCGATGACGGACGAGAACACAGACTCCTCTGTCTGCTTGTTGAAGAAACCGTCCCAGGCGAAGGCGGTTCCGCAGCAGAATGCGGCGAGGAGGTCATCGGAGCCGAGAAGAGTCGTCGCGCCGATCGTGAGCATGGCCAATGAAACATACTGGGCGACATACGACTGCCTGTCTATCAGATCATTCTTCTCGCAGAACTTCATGAGATGTCGGAAGCCGAATCCTAGCAGTGCGCCAAAGACAGTGCCCATGATGACCTGATCTGCAAGTCGAAGATGGGTAAGTGCTACTGCGTGAACGGGTGTGTAGCGTGAGACCAGACGTACAAAGCCAGAGGAGGAGGAACCAGTCAGAAACTGCTTTTCCTGTTGTTGGGTCGTTGATAAGATAGAGAGCGATGAAAAGGAAGGGGAACGCTGCTCCGTCGTTACAACCGCTCTCCGCAGCAAGAAGATGTCGCAAATGTGCCGGGACATGTTTGTCTGCGTATTTGCCACCTACAACCGCGGCGGCGAGGATAGGGTCGGTAGGAGTGAGGCAAGCGGCGACGGCAAGAGAAGAGAGGAAGTTAAGGCCGGGTATAAACGCATATATGAGCCCGGCAGATACGAACCAGCCCTGGTGTAAAGTGTGTTACTAGATACTTCGGAAGTAGGTAGAAGACAGTACGCACCCATGTCATGACGGGACCAAGTAGGAAGAGCAGACTCTTCCAATGCCTTTGCATGTAGGCTTTCGGCAATTCGACTCCGATGGCGAAAACTCCTATTGCGAGGATGACTCGGGTTACCTCTAGAGTGATTGTGTTGGTGACGTCTCGATGCCCTCCTCCCCATCCTCTGGGGTCGAAGATGTTTGCACCGTATGGTCCTGACATCATTGCATTAGTACCCGAGCGGACATGACAGACGCCCGCGACGCCCAGAGAATTCAGCAGCCGACAAAGGGGTCCGTTTCGGGTCGCCTGCCCAAGGGAAGCAACTCGCGACGGATGTATGCTCTGATTTGACGGAAGATGTGGCGAAGACGCGGGCGCGGAATAAGAGTTGGCATTCGCTTGGAAGCGCAACTATTCTCTACCAGGATCCGGATTTGCGGCGGATGGATCGTCTTGTGCGAAATAGCGGCACTCACCTATCACAACACCGAACACGAAGGCCCAGATGGCTTCTCCAACATACAGCCTCTCTCGGATGAAGAGGGAGAACATGCCGAACTGTAGATAGCGCGATGAGGTCATGAACCTCCCAAACGTAGAGCGATGCTCACCAGGACCACGAATCCGCCCAGCGCCGCATAGACGATGTGCGGGATAGATACTTCGAACTGCCGACCATTGAGCACGTCTGGAGATCTGCGAGAGAGAGAGAAGCACTCACTGGGTCGAATCTCATGATGGAAACTGAATCAATGTCGTGTGTCTCGTGTGTTCTGAACGTTCAGAGTCGTCTATTGCGCGCGGCGGCGAGAAAGAGACCGCTGGGCGGTCGCGAGGCGGTAGGCTTGGTCGTCAAAGGTGGTGGACGTGAGGAGCGTCAAGGAAGAGGTCAAGAGTTGGGAGTGGAGACGATAACGGGGTTCCAAGAGACTTCGTGAACATACGCCCGGTAAGCCCCTTCGGATGCCGAGCGGCGCTGTGCCCAGCCGATCGTTGCTTGCAGATGCCGAGACCAGTCGAGGGGGAGTTGGTTCCTGCTCGGCGTTGTCTGCGGTCTCTAGCGCAGCACTCGCAGACGAGTTGGAGGTCGGGCTCGGTGGGCGGGGAAACGACGACGGACGCGTCTGGACGCGGGGAGAGGGTGTTAAGTATAAGTGCGGCAGGCAGACCGCCAGCCACCGGAGCGCCTCTGCCCAAGGGCCCAGTCGCGTGACCGGCAACCGGATAAGGCAACCCCACTCGATGCCGTCAGCGTCTGCGAGCCAAGCCCATCCTCATCACGTCCACAACGTTGTTCGCAGCGTCGACCACATCCACCGTCGTCAACTTTTAACCTGCTGCCCTCTCTAACCTCCTTGCTGCAATCTCCCGCCTTCTCTCTCTGCCCAGCCGTTCTTTCTGAGCAATTGTCACCGCTCATATTCCTGCAGCGCTCCGTCGCGACCCATGGGAACCGCACCCTGACAGCCGCCTCGTACTCCAGATCACACGCCAAACACGCGTACGGCCCTCCTCCCAGGTCGTGCTCGGTGCCCCGCCCACCGAGCGACGTGATTGGGTGTGCGTCCCGTGCATGCTCACCCTGTGGGAATCCCACCCAGCTCGCTACTCGTCCAACGTCCTTGTGAGCCTACATCTGTAACGCCTTGGCTCTTTCATCCTGCTGCTCTAGCCCTCTGCCGGTAATCTGCATTCTGCGCGTGTACGCGATGGCGAGCCCATGCCAGGTACGTTCATACACACTGTTCGACACCTCTCAACCGCTTTACACAAAGGGGCAGCCTACTTTGCACGGAGCTTCTTGCGCTGCGGAGGGTCTTCCGACTCATATCTCAAACCTGACGACCCCCGCACGTCTTCGTGCCGTAATTAGATCACTTTTCTTCAACACGAGGGCTCGATCTCGGGTCTTATCGCAGTCATAGCAAAGTATCGTTCGGTCTCTTTCGAGCTGGTCCCGACGGGGGTCTTCGTCGATTTCGCTCCGTCAAGCTTCCGCAAAGCATAGATTAGCCCAGTACGTAGCATCTGGGGCGTGTTGATGCCTCGCTTCTCTTTCTTTTGTGATGTTTGCGACACGAGGAGTTTCCAGGAACGAAGAGCGCGAAACTCTATGACAAGCACGCTCATGCAGTACGAACGTGCGAGTTCAGAAGCCGAAGCTCCTCCCCAAAGAAAGGCGCGGGGCTTCAGAAGTGTTGAAGACCACCACGTTGAGCAAAGAGCGCTACTAGTGCAGGACAGCGTGAGCGAGTCAGAGGCTATCACGTTCTCCGCCCCTCTGCGCTAGCGAGACCCGGGTGCTTTGGTGAATCCTCGGAACGAGACTCGCTGTCCCTCCCTTACATGGTTGGACGTACTGGCTACTGCTTACCGATACCACCATCGATCGCAATAGCAATGGCATACATTCCTGTCCCATGCCCTGACACGGACTTGCGCATGCTATGATCGTTTTACCGCGGACATTACCCACCAAGCAGCCAATCCTGACGATCACAGTCTGGGCCCTGCAGGCTCGGACGCTTCATATTGCGTTCGAGCATGCAAGAAGCGGCGAAATGCCCGAGACCCTGAGCTGTGCCCCGACAGACGCATCCGTCGAGGCTTCGTACAACTGGTGCGCCAAGACTTCCCGATCGGGGAGTGCGCCTATCCAGAAAGGAAATAGGAGCGCCCGGTGACCTAGACGGCGTTCAGGTAGCCTTCGTACTGCCCTCGTGCTACAGCTTGGCTTTCTTGGCCCGTCAAATGTAAGCTTGAAGATGACAGCGACACTGCGGAATGGCGGTGCATACGCCGCATGTATGAGGGCCCCCAGTCCCTCGGTATGGAGTCCAAGGCGCGCCGCCCGCATCTAGGCCCTGTTGGGATGCGGGTCGTCCGAAAGAGCTATGCGGACTTGACAGAGCTCTGTTACTGAGCATTGCGTGACATTTCGTGCTGTTAGGAAGGCCCCGGAGGGAAAGGCAGGGTTTCGATCAGGAGGAACGCGGATTCCTCGTGTTGAACTGCTGGCCATGTCCGCGGTTACGAACCACCTGGCACGCTTCTTGTTCTCGCAAGATCCATCTCTTAACCACCCTCCAGTTTTCCTCGGAGATATAGTACGCCAGAGAGACGAGCGAGGACGAGCCATGATCGATGTCGTACCATGCCCTAGTTCCCTATTCATTGACATCGACCTACATATCGTACATCCTCCCGACTGAGCGGTGCGTCATTTGTGCTATACCTTCGCATCGCATCGCAGCCCGAAAGCCCGTCAAAAGCTGCCGTGGAGCGGCATAAATGCCTCTTCACGCGGGGGTGATAACGAACCACTTGTTAAACACGACCTCGGGGTCGTACCTCTTCTTGATCTCCCGCAGCCGCTTGTAGTTGCCCCCAAAGTTGACCGCAGCCTTGCTCGCGGGCACCGAGCCCTCCGTGGGCAGCGCCTCACTGTCCGGACCTGCCACCAGACGGCGCAATCCATGCGTGAGTGATCTCAAAGAGGGCGAAGGACGGACGCACTGTAGTTCCCGTAGCCCAAGTTAGTTCCGTCCGTCCCGGCGACGAGTCCGATGAGCTCGTGCGCGGCGTCGCGCGAGTACTCGAACACCTCCTCCGGCTCGCCCTTGCCCATGACGAGGCAGAGGACGTTCGGGGAGAGCCCGCGGCGGTACGCGGTCGCGTCGTCCGCGACCTCGTTCGCCTTCTTGAGGGAGAAGTACTCTTGGAGGATCGTGACGTCGTACTTGGGGTCGGCGGAGAGCTCGACGATCCGCTGGAAGAGTTTCGGGATGGTCGCGCGCGGGTAGGGCGAAGGGATGAAGCAGCCTTTCATGTACACGTTCTGCCCTGGGTGCGCGACTTCGTTCTGAGGCGGCAGGGTATCGGTCAGACTTGTGCATTGGGATCATTGACGATCGGAGGGGGTTACCTGAAGTGTGTTGAGCTGCTCGTAGGGGATCTCTTTGGCCATGTCGGCGATCGGTTCTACGGGACATCTCGTGAGCATCCGTAACCGTGACGCTGGAAGTGAGGATGGCATACGAAGATCGAAGAACGCCCTGTAGTTCTCTCTTCCCTCCGCTTCCGAGCCATTGTAGAACAAGAACAACACAATGCAAGGCTGTCCGCCGTATGAGCATTGTGCAGTGGGCGGCACAGGACTCGAGGCGTACCTGGCGTCCAGGGCCACGAGTATAGGCCTGGATCATGCCCTCTTTCTCCGAGGGGCCGTTGCTGAACCATGCTTGCACAACGTCGATCAGCGGCTCGAGCTTGTCCGGGGAGAATATGACGGGTCCCGCGAAGACGGTGCGGCGCTGCGGGTAGAGCTTGAGCACGAACTCGGTCACGACGCCGAAATTCGAGCCCGCTCCACGGATGCCCCAGAACAGGTCAGGGTTTTCCGTCTCGTTGGCTGTCAGTATGCTCCCATCTGCGGTCACGACCGTTGCCTATCCAAAATATTTAGTTAATGGAATAGATGCAATCTGAGTGCGGAACCTGGAACTGCGCACTTGAACAAGGTTATCGATGGCAAGACCGTATGCTCCGCTGAGCCATCCGTAGCCTCCCCCAAGTACGAGTCTGCGCGGTTTACTGCGTTAGCAACCGTCTGTGTGGTCGTCCCGTCTAGATACTAACCCGGCTACTCCGGTCTGTCAAGTGGACGAAGCATATCAGTCAAACGTCAGGACGATACATCTACATCTCCACGGATACCTACGTGATTGACAGTGCCGCCGACGGTAGCCAGTCCATGCTCGATCGCAGCTTTGTCCACGGTTTCCCAGATGGCACCCCCACCGATGTAGCCCAATTTCTTCTCGGCGTCGACTTTCGCGGTGTTGAGGTATCTCGAGAGATCGATAACGAGTCCACCCTCGGTCGAAGAGGCTCCCGACGGGTTGTGCCCGCCGCCGCGGATGGCGATCTGCAGCTTGGCGGCCTTTGCGTATAATATCGCTCGAGAGACATCCTCCACGTCTTTGACGAAGGCGACGATGGCTGCCTTGCGGGCTGCATTCTTCGCCCAACGCTCGAGAGCCTGGTTGTATCCGGGGTCGCTGGGAAGGACAATGTCGCCCTTGAAAGAGGCTCTGAACTGTGCGAAATCGGCCATAGCGGTACCGGTGAGTCGTGAAGTATTGGTTGCGTCTAGATGGGAAGGAGATGTGCTGGAGATGGCACTGATCCGTTGGGTTTATGTACTTGTGCGATATAGGTGTGTAGGCCGTCTTGAGAAAGTTGAGAGTCCACGCACGACTATAGGTGCCGAGAAGCTTGCGTGGGTGTCTTGTGGTTCTCCGAGGGCAAACTGCCAATTCAAGGTCCTGTACTCCCACTCGTGAAGTTGGATTGTACTGCCCAGCAAATGAACAACAGTCAGCTGCCATCGACATATAGGTGACACATACAACACGACCGACAGCTGAACACTCGTCTAAGTTGTTTCAGCACGAGGCGCGCAGCGGAGTAACTGTGAGGTGAGAGAATTGAAAGCTGACACACCGAGTACCGAAAATCTGCTCAACCCGCAGGTCGTGAGTCCGACCGCAAACTATTGAAACTAGTGTTCAACTGGATATGTGGTACTGATATCATAGAGTGTGGCGATAGGCCGTAACACTAGTGCTCTTACGGTTCCTTGCGCAAGAATGGTAATCATTCAATTCATCTCGAAGTAGCCCCATTGCAACTTTTGAGACCGTGGCTACATACCGTGGAACAGCCCGCGGCGCTTGGGGTGTTACTCCGGCTGAAATCTGGGTCTCCGGAAGTTCTCGGGCCGAGACAGTTGCTACGAGCGTCTCGAGAACGCACGCTTGCAGTTCAACTTGAACGTTCAACTTGATCCAAACGTCGTTCTCTGGTTGTTCCACTCGGCCCCGCGTCATGTGGTCCGCGATTGCCGTCTGTCTGTCCCTCCTCGTCACTTCTGCCCAGTCGTATGTTCCTGCCACCACTTCGAATGCGACAGAAGGTGTTGTAGGCTCGCAGAATGCGATCATGAATTTGTTCTTCAACCGCGGCGAGGGACGGTATAGCAGTCAATTGCTACGTCAGGCGTTCGTTCCTGGTAGCGAGGGAATATCTATGGTCTGCCATCTTACTTTCGATGTGCCTAACACAATAACCTATGCTTTGTACTCAGGGAGCGCTGGTGCATTATACTGACCCGCCACCGTCAGCTGCTAGTAGTAAGTGGCGTATTCATCCACTCGCCACTCTGGGGTAATGAAACCAATCTCATGGCCTCCTATATGCCCACAGCGAAGACGCCATGGGTTGCATTCATTTCGTGCGATGCGAACTCTACCGACGCTTCCACGGACGACATCCTTTCCCTAGCAAAGAAGTCGGGTGCTGTAGCAGCAGTGCGTTGCGTTCGCCACGAGTGCGTCCATTCGAACGGCATCGTGATCTCATATCTGGCACAGCTTCTATACTCTGAACATTCTGTCACTTGTGTCGTCGACGCCGAATATGTCAAAAACCCAGCATTGGACGTCTATGTTTCCCAGTCACTCTCAAATTCATGGTGCGCCCATCGCCACTACGCGAAGCGATATGTTGCACTGCAACTGAAAATATGCCAGGCTGATTGCGGATCAGTTTCGCAATATCGACGCAGCGCGCTACGGCTCCTTCGACGCAGTGACCCTGGACTCTGAAGCCGACAATGTGAACAGCTTCGTCTCGAGCGGCACCTCCGTAGATCCGGGCTACCTCATAATCAACTTAGTCGTAACGCAGCCAATATTCTCCAGCACGATCACTAGCCCTTCTACGTCAGCTGCGACCTCCCCTGCCGATGCGACAGGGTCTACAACTCCTGCTACTGGCGCAGGCGGTACCAACGGCAGCGGAAGCTTGCATAATGTCTATTCTCAAACGTGAGTAGCGTCCTCAAGGTTGCCTTCTGCCACTTGGCTGATCTATCGTCTGCACAGCCTGCTTTTTCTTGGCTTGGCGGTGGGCACTGTCTTCGTCAAAGGAATCTGAGACATCACAACTTGTCTCTTTCGTTGGTCCACTATTGGTGTGTATAGGGTACGGTTGTCGCGTTCGCTGAATTGGCATGCATAATCGTTGTGACCTTCTCCAACCGCTGTACTCAGCGTGTGCACACTGATCTGTGTGAGTGGGTAATTGGGAAGTCTCGTTTTCGAAATCTTCATTCAACCACCAGGTCATTGACGTGCGTGGCAATAATTCGGGCCGCCCAATTTAGATTGAATGCGGAAGCGGCTCAGCGCGGCTCACATACTACTTCGTCGTCAAGTAACGGTTCTCAAGAATCGCGAGGTATGGGCACAGGTGTGTGGACGTACATGAAAAAGGATGTGTCACATCACTGATGAGCTCCGCTCGGATCTTAACCCGCGAAAGAAGTCTCAGGCAAGGGGAATAGAATTAACGGGACGCCATACAATGTTTCAAAGTCGGTCTCCAATAGACCTCAAGTTCGAAGTTATTAGATGGGAGTGATACGCGAAGACTTCAGCACTTGGCACCGCAGCGGACGCAGCGCTTCTCAGTATCGGTGCTGCGAAGGGACGCAGTAGCGAGGTAAGCCTTTGGTTCAGAGTCTGCGCATGGAGAAGGCACGTACAAGAGACAGATGAGACCGCAGGGGAAGAGGACGATGGCGCAGATGATACCGCAAATTCCGTACTTCTTCGTCAGGTCGTGGTTGCCCGCGGCGCACATGTTCATGACTGCCATGTCGGATGACGGTTAGGCGACGTGTGGAAACGGAAAGTGCGCGGATGTACTGACGGTTTTCCTGGTAAGCCTTGCCGCTCATTTTTGCGTGGTGTAGTTGGAGATGATAGTGATAAGGGATATATAAAAGATAGACGAAGCTCGAGATGATGCAGGAAGTGGAGAAAGAAAAGAAAGAAAGGGAGTCGATTCGAGCACGAAGGATGGGGAGGAGCTGAACACGGAAAGGGTGAGCAAAGTGTGTAGTTCTTTTGCGCTGTCGCGTCCCTCATATATGTCCTGATAGTATTTGCATTCCAATATCACGAAAGAGCGGTGCATATACACGCTGTACAGCTATTTGGATATGCTGTCGGAACGGTTGCTCCAGTACGTACACCGACACGCTCTAGTTGCATATCATTGACATTATGGCATGGATATCACCAGACATCACCGCCGGCCGTCATTTTCGGTGAAATTGACCAGCGATATCAATTGCCCTTGCTCACCTTTGGAAGTACGAAGACCGGAGGTATAGACCTGCCTGTGCCAGATGGATACTATGATCTTACCATCCCGGAAGATACGTTTCAACGCGAACCCACTTACAGGTTATATGCGACAGATCATCAGCAAAGCTTATCTTCTCACCACATTGGGCTTCTGAGGCTCAGCCATGAATGCGCTTTCTTACGATGTTGACAGACCAAGAAACCCAACCTCCCGTACTTGTCCATCGCAACTAACACTCTGGGTAGCCTCGGATTGTGTGCGTTGCTTTCATTCTTTCACCTCAACAGCCTTTCACCGACGCAAGGTTCAGTGGTCAACGCAAGTTCTGTGCGTGTCCACCGGACTTTTGGGCTGTCGTTCGACGCCACTGGTGGTATCTACGAAACCTTGATAGGCACATGACGATGCCCTGCTCATCAATCTCATGGAGACCCTGAGGTCGCGATGAACAGCTCGCAGTATATTTCGAGGAAGGAACCAACTGCATACTAGTAGTTGCTGGTGGCGTTGCAACCTGAAGATATCTAGCGCAGTCTGCTCTATGCGGCTCCATCTTGACGTATGAACAACATTGGAAACTTGCTTCCTCTCGCAAGCATCCGAAAAGACCACGTACTGAGCTTCGTGGCCACCAGTGACCCAGGAACGTGCAGCCCTATCGTAACAAATGCGGCAAAAGCAGTCCATCTTGACAGCATGCGTTTTGATTGATGTGCGTACATACCGCGCAACGTCTCTGCTTACACCCGCCGCTCCGTTAGGTGCGGAGAATAGCACAATCGTCCGCGCCGGTCGAGAGGGTTCTCTGCTACGAGTAAGGACATAATGAGTGTCGGTACGAATTCCGTACTTTGCAATACACATCCACTAGTCCATCACCAAAGAAGCGAATCGTGCGATGCTGATGTGAGAATAGTACTAATATATGAGAATACAGACAGACAGTGCGTAACAGGATATACGACATTCGAAATTCCGAGTCAGTTCGCGACGTACCCCGAGACCAAGTGATGTCCCGAGGCAGCGCGGTACCCACAGGCAAGAAATGACAGGCTCACTCCAGCCGAACGCCACAACGCGCGCAACGTTTCTCCCTGTCGCACCTAGAAGGAGAAACAGGGTCAGAGTCACAGCCTCAGACGTCCGCAAAATCGCAAACGAGAAGAAGGTCACTCACATGAGTGCGAATAGACCACAGGGAAAGCACACTACAGCGGTGATGATTCCCGCTATCCCGTACTTGGTGACCACGTCGTGGTTTCCCTGCGCGCACATATCGAGCACTGAGGGGAAGGGGGTCTCAGAACACCATCACTCTCTGGTCTCTGACCAGAACGCTAGTGCAGAGGGTGATATATTGAGACTCACATCTTTGCTGGTATTGCACGCCCGGCGAAGCCGCCATCATGGGTTGAGCCGGTGGGTATCCCGCCGAATACCCATCCGTTGGACCCATGGGCCCGAGACCCTGCGATTGTGGCCCCGAGAAGTAGTTCTGACCTTGCCCTTGGGGTGGTGTTCCTGCTGGAGGCGATTGATACGATTGTTGTGGGGCTTGGTGCGGAGGAGAACCAGAGTATGACTGTTGGTTGGGAGGTGACATGTAGACTGGTGGGGGGGCCTTCTCGTCGATCATGACTACCGTGATGGGAAACGCGCGGGGGCGTAGGAAGTACGAAGGGGGAGTGTGCTCAGGGCAGAAAGCCTCGAGTTTTATACTCCAAGGTGACGTGGGGTGATGGGGGAGCGAGAAGATAGCACTTGATCCCTGTACTGGGTTTTGAGGACTAGGTTTGCATTCCATCAAACGGCATCGCGACAACACCACGTCCTGCCGTGCGCAAGTACGTCAACGTCCGAATACACGCTGACTTACATTCCTCTATTCACGGCGAGCGCTCCCCGCTTGCCGGACATTACAGTGCTTCGAGTCTTGGCCAGCGCTCGGGCGGTTGGCCCTGAGCGAAGTTCCTTGCTTGAGATGGGTCTCCATCCTTCTCTATGAGTATTTTAAACCGGGCAGCAGTGCGAACACGAACTCACTATAGTTCCGAGCACCGGTTTGTTATGGAGTGTGTTTTGATTCATGAACAAGCGACGGTTCCTCACCTGTGCACGATGCAGTGCAAATTCGAGGCGCTGATCAATGCTTCCACCAGCTGCTCCTAGTATAGCCTACGCAATGCAGTTCCGTCGTGATATTCGCACGTTGTCAAAGTGGGCGCTGTTGGCACGTAAAAGAGCTGCTCTGTCAATCTCGGTCAGCTTGCGGTATCGCGCGAAAAAAGTCCACAGTCACTGTTACCGGAAGCCCTATAAGATTCGAGTGACCGTAGACTTTTCGGTCGAGATGAACTGGTGGAAGGCGGCAGCGAGAACACAGTCCAGTCCGTGAGCGATAGCTCTCGAAGTTCGAACGACAGACGAGAGCATGAGACTCGGAATCCCATAGGGAATCCGGGAGGAGATATAGCCGATTACATCGTAACCTGCAAGGACAAACCGACAACGAGAGGTGAACGCGAGATGACGAATGGACAAGCGGACGATCAATGATACTAATGAGAGAAGAATGTGTTGAGAAGTCGATGAAAATCATCGACACAGCCAGGTCAAGGCGGCAGGAGACGTGTGGAACCGCTCTTGAACAGAAACGCGGGAGCGAAGGGTAGAGGGGTCTGCGGTACGTTCTCCGGCCCTTCTACCGTTTGGCGGGCTGTCACAAGTCACCGCCCGGGTGATGACGTGAGAATACTAGTGCGATATAAATATGAAGATACAGACAGACAGTGCATATTGCACGAGGTGTTTTCAGTATGAGGTATACGGCGTCATTTCCTCGGTTTCTTGCAGCCTGAAATAACCAGCAACGTCCGAAATTTGGAGGCACCCCGAGACCGAGTTTTGTGTCGAGGTAGCACGGTAAGCACGTGGCAGGCTCAGCCCAGCCGAACCCCACAACGTGCGCAACGTCTCTCCCTGTCGATACTAAGACAGGAGAAATAGGGTCAGAGCCACAGCCTCAGACGTCCTTCAAAACGCAAACGAGGAAAAGGTCACTCACATGAGCGCGAATAGACCACAGGGGAAGAGCACTATAGCGGCGATGATTCCCGCTACCCCGTACTTGGTGACCACGTCGTGGTTTCCCTGCGCACACATATCCAGCACTGGGGAGAGAGGGGTCTCAGCACGCCATTGCTTTCTGGTCTCTGACTGCAACGAAAGCGCGCAGGGTAATCAAGCGAGACTCACATCTCTGCTGGTACTGCACGCCCTGTGAAGGTCCCGCCATCATGGGTTGAGCCGGTGGGTATCCCGCCGAATACCCATCCGTGGGGCCCATGGGTCCGAGACCCTGCGAATGTGGCCCCGAGAAGTAGATCTGACCTTGCCCTTGGGGTGTTGTTCCTGCTGGAGGCGATTGATACGCTTGTTGTGGAGCTTGGTGCGAAGGCGAACCAGAGTATGACTGTTGGTTGGGAGGTGACATGTAGACTGGTGGGGGGGCCTTTTCGTCGACCATGACTACCGTGGTGAGCAAAGCGCAAGGGCGTAGGAAGTACGAAGGAAGTGTGTGTTCAGGGCAGCAAGCCTCGGGTTTTATACTCCAAGGTGACGTGGGGTGATGGGGGAGCGAGAAGGTAGCACTTGACTCCGGACTAGGATTGCATTCCATCATAAGGTATCGCGACAACACCACGTCCTGCCGTGCGCAAGTACGTCAACGTCCAAATACACACTGACTTACATTCCTCTATTCCTGGGGAGCGCTCCCCACCTGCCGGTACAGTAAGGGCAAGCGACGATCCCACACCTGTGCGCGATGCAGTGCAAATTCATTGCTTCCACCAGCTGTTCCTAGTCCCCAATAGCCTACGCAGTGCAATACCATCGCGACCTGCGCACGTTGTCAACGCGGGTGCTGTTGGCACGTAGAAGAGCTGCTCTGTCAATCTCGGTCAGCTTGCGGTATCGTGCGGAAGAGATCCACAATCACTGTTACCAGAAGCCCTATAAGATTCGAGTGACCATAGGGTGTTAGGTCGAGATGAGCTGGTGGAAGGCGGCAGCGAGAACACGTCCGTGAGCGATAGCTCTCGAACGACAGTATGCATAGGCTTCGAGTGACCAGAGCACAAGATTAGGAATCCCATAGGGAATCCGGGAGGAGATATAGCCAATTAGATCGTAACCTGCGAGGACAACAGACAAACAGACAACGAGAGGTGAACGCGAGATGACAAATGGACAAGCGGACGATCAACAATACTAGTGAGAGAAGAATGTGTTAAAAAGTCGATGAACACTATCGACACAGCCAGGTCAAGACGGCAGGAGAGGCGTGGAACCGCTGTTGAACAGAAACGGGAGCGAAGGGTAAAGATACAACAGAAGTCGGGTGCGATAAGGAAACAACGTGGGAGAGGAATGAATGTGAATTACGGCTGACGCTATGAGATCTGAACAATCGCTGAAAATGAGATCTACGCTATCGTTCCCGCTGATGGACCGCTGATGGAGACGCGACGTACAATGTATTGTTACAAGTTGCTTCTGTTCATTGCAGTGGCAGGGCACCAGGCCGATCACCACGCTTCGGCGTATTGATGCTCCTACAGACAGAAGGTGAGGGATCGATCTCGATGGGTATAGCGGTGAGACAAACAGATGGCAATGGGCCCTTGGAATCCGCCATTTTTGACTTGTACGGCGACACGGGCGAAGAGGTAGACTCAAAATGCTGTCAACACACGATGGACGTGCGAGCTGAATTATGGTGCACGCACTGCATGAGACTCGGGATCGAGGTTGATTGTCCGCTGAGTGACTTTGCCGGTCATGAGGAAGGTGGGCATGGTGGTCGTCTCTGCATCTGTACCCCGTCCGCGACTGACTCGTCGAGTGTTGAGTCTGGAGAAGACCCTCAGCATGAGCACATATAGACAAGTCCAAATGATACTCACGCAGCCAGGAATGAATTGGCGTAGACTGCGCAGGAACGGTCAGTCCCTATACGGGCGCGCGAAAATCGTTCGCGTACCTTTACTAAGCACGAAGTAGAACCCCATGAAGATAAAGTTATCCGGCATGAAGTTGTACTGTAAGTCAATTAGCACCGATATTTGAAGGAACGAAGAGACCACGCACCAAGATCAATGTCGTGATACTAATGACACTATCAAAAGCGTGGAATTATCAGCACAGGCTGGCGGGAACTGGATCAGCCATATGCAATACCTGGTCAAGCCACCGGTGCTGATCGCATAGATGATCAGGGAGTTGACCATCGAGTCATCCCTACACGTCTCCCAATCAGTCTTTGGGTACTCTTCAGCATTTGATTTTGACTCCTCACTTTTGATGCCCCGTGCGGAGATTACGGAGGAAGTAGCACAGCGCCGCGGCGATGACGACATCTGTGGCCACGCCAATCGCCAGCGAAAGGGTACCGACTCCCTTCATGTCCCCGATATCGGCCAGACTCTCCAACTGGAAACTACGGAGGTGTTTATGTCACGTTCTGAATAGAGGGAAACGAGGCGACACGAACCTTGCGACAGTGTACCCTAGACAGAACACGTGAGTTCATATAGGGAACATGTAAGGAAAGCACTACGTACAGAACGCTACTGCGAGTTCTCCGAATGTGAGGAGGAGCTGGGCAACTGCATGTGAGTTAGCCGCCAGGTGAAGGATCGCATAATCTTACGATGAGACCTGTCACAGGGACGTTTTTGTTGCTGACTGGAGCCATTCCTCAGTGCCAATAACGTTACAGTGAGCGAACAGATCCTTACAGCGCCATACACGCCCCGCGTAGAGCCTGAGAGCACCCGGTGGGCGTAAGCATAGGAAAGAAGCGATGTAACGGCGACGCACAATTTGACAACAGTACCCGTCACCACCTATGCATGAGACGTGCATTCAATTAGCACCTTTCGACCCCTGAACATCTCTCCTTGCACTTACACCAAGCGTGATTTGAATCTGGCGCTAAAGTGAGCAAGAGGCGCGGAGGCGCGATGTTTTGCATGTGGACGTACGATGAGGGACCATATTGGCTTTGCGACTAGAATGGTGAATATACCCCAGTTGCTGTTGCGTAAGGCATTGAAGGAGCTGCGAGTGATGAGAGAAGCAGATGGGAACGGACCTCACAAGGTAGCTATATACTGCATGTCCGATCAAGCATTGATCCCCCACTTCGAGCAACCTGGCGCCGAGCGAGCATGAGCGCGTACGAGTATGGACGTGATCGCGAGAAGACACACCATAGGCCGCCGACCTTGTATGTGCGCGAGTGGAGTTAGGTAGGCGGGAACGAAAGTACACGTGTGCCGTGACGCACCAGGAGTTTGTAGAACGCTTTGTCGGAGGGATACCGCCTGTAATACGAGTATGTTTGCATGCAGAGGATGCCCAGGCACCTGAAAGAAGTTCGTTGAGGAAGAGAGCCAAGTAAGCATCGTGCATGTGAGCGCGATGAGGAGGACGCACAAGCTGGAGGCAGCGAAGCCGATGAATGCGGCACCGAAGGTGCTGTCGTTGGAATTCGTCATCCTATGAATATGGACGGCGAATGGGACGAGCCCAGCAAGAGCGACGCGGGGCAAGGAGTGTGGTGGAACTATCAAAGAGTGTGGGGGCTTCAGAATGCAAGTTCGAGTTGTCGACGGTAGGTGTCGTAGGAACCGGGGTGAGAGAACAAGACAAGAGAACGATGACTGGAGCGCCGAGCAGCTTCACGGTGCATGTGGCTGCGGTGATGAGCGGGCTTCCACTGCTCAAGTCTGGCCATAGACTGCGATGGATCGGGGAAACGTACTGTGAGATGGGCGCGCGTTGCACCAAAGATCGACGGCACAACATATTCCCTGGAGGCACTTGCCTAATCCGGGCATCAGTCTTTCCCGCTAAGATAATTGATCACAAACTCGCAGCTCCTTCATGTTGTTACGCACCGCGGTGCCGAATCCTACATCGACCACCTCCGCCCGAACTTGCACCGACCACGTCGCCTCCGTCTTCATGAAACTTTCATTCCCGTTCTTCCTGTCAGCTTTTTCTCTTCCCACTCCTCCATCGCGCGCGGTACCACATTTCAGCAAAGAAGACGCACCTCAGGAACACAAGGCCCGATAAGCACCTCGCCATATGTCCCGTTCATCCACGCCATTGACCGGCAATACGAATTCCGGTTGCTCAGCACTGCAACCGTCTCCAACCCTTGCGCACAATCCTTCTTTCCGACCGGCCGTCTCCATCTCCCTGGGCATCATTTCTCGTTCGAGCCAGCTCGAAACGTCTATACCCCCGCATCTAGATGATTTAAATGAATTCCCCCCTGGTCGTCGCGGCTACACTATCAGCAGCTGACTATCGTGTGTTAAGGTTGGGCTCGGAGTCTGACGTCGACGCCGTCCGTCGCAAAGATTCTCCTAAGCGCGCAACGCACAGCAGCAACGCGCTCCCGACGGGGTCAGCCGCCGCACGACGCGTCAGACCACGCAGCACATGGCCAGGCGCGAGCAGACGCTGCGGGCCGTCGCCGACGACCGCTCCACTACGTCGAGCACGTTCGTGGCGGTGGCGTCCGCTGCCAATCGGCTGGACTGTCGTCTCGTCTTGGCGCAGGGTGTCGAGGCCATATTGAAGGAGGTGTCGCATGGCCGCTTTGACTGTTAGCGCGAGCATCGCTGACGAGCCGAGATGTTCATCAACGAAGATGCGCCGCTCTCGTAACAAAGGGTCGATGACGGCAATGGAGGCACCACTTGTCCCAGATAGCGTTAGTGAGGACTTCGCGTCGAGAGCCTCGCGTGACACGGTGGTGCTCCCCAACGACTTGGCGGGTGCTGGTCGAAGAAGAGATGGTAAGTTCGTCATGTGTTGGATAGCGAGCACAAGTGCCGGGTCCGCGACCGCCACCAAATCCGAGGCATGAAGTGATGACACGGGTTGAGGACGTGCTTGAGGCTCAAGGATTGCGGCGCAAAGCCTATACGGCACCGTGTCCCTCGGATCCCGGCTTAATTTGAGCAGAACGTCGACATCGAGGAGTGGCGGGCGAGTTGTCTCGTCATCCTCTTCTCGGAAGGACTTGCACAGCGTCAGGTTCTGGCTTAAGGCGGAACCGAGCGCTGGCGTCGGAGTACTTGCATCTTCCATGTCCATCGGATGATATGCGCGCTGCAGTCCACATGCACGACAGTAATGGGCAGCGCGGGGATCCGCCGCCATATGTCGTTGTCGTACGGCACCAGTACTTGACATTCGTGATTTCGAAGTCACTTCCCCGCCCGACCGCACGAAGAAACCTTCATCCTCCAGCCAGTGGAATACGTCCACGACAGTGAGGGGAACGCCGTTACCTTCTTGGCTTTGAGAAATGAGCTGGGCGTACGCATCTCGCAGTGCTCTTGCCCGTCCCATCTATGGCACGGGTAAGCACCGACAAACAATTTTCAAGCTTCCACACCAGCCTCACCTCTATGGCCTTTCGCCTGCCGTAATGCAACTGCTGGAAGTGTACCGGCGTAGATACCAAAGTATACGGCACTTGAGGGGGTATGCGAGTCTTCGTATCTAGACAAAGGCCGTGAGATATAGTATCACATGGGAGAAGCAACCTTCCATACCCTTCAGCGTCATAGGGAAGCGCGGCAGTAGACTTCTGAGCTTCACTGAATAGTCTGTACCAGGTCGCATGATTCATGAGCACAATCTCGAGTCTTGCATATGATTGACCCACCAGGTTCTTCCTCTTCTTCTTCCTCCCGCACTACAGGCAGCTGGGTCTCGGCTACAGCGTCACCGGCTCCGTGCTGTTCATCATCCCACTGGATTTCTCTGACGTCCTCACGGGCAGGTAGGAGCACCGTGTGTCGGTCAAGTTCAACGTCGAATACCTGTTCGTCTCCGAGGACCGCGCTCGTGTGTTCCAACGGATCCAGCTGCCGACGTTAAATCAGATTGACTGCGTTTGATTCAAATTGCATGCTGGCCTACCTCAACCCAATGTTCAATTTCCGTCGGCGGATTCATCGGTCCCGCCCATGTGAATGTTAACTTAGCCAGAAACGGACTGTTCGCAGTGCTAGTCACTACGAACGGGGGCTCATGAATCGTGATGGGATGCGTTAGCGCAGATGGAGGTGGATCGGTAAGAGAAGTGATGGTTAAACTACTGAGGACAGACGAGATGGGCAGGGACTGCAATATGTCACTACGTAGCGCTCAATACAGTGACATGAGGAACGTACGTATGATGGCGATGTCACGGCTAGCCGCCATCGGTGAGTGTGCTCGGCCCTGGACTGAAGACGCCGATCTGCAAATGATACATAAGGGGTTTTGTATGCGAAGAACAAGGGAACAATACATACTGGTTGGTGAGAAGAGACTATAGTCCGCCACCACCACACGCGCAACGATATGGAATCGTGTTCCGGCGAGCATTTTTCCTGACTTCTCTTCCAGCTGGGATTCGCTTGCTGGGTGGTCATCATTGTTGGTCTTTGAGTCTTCGTTCACGGAGAGTTCAGAAAGGGGCACGATCTCGTCCAACTCCTTCCGAGCGGTGTTCCGATGGGTGTATGGTTTCCGCCACGTATTCTTGCGATGCAACCCAGACCCGCCCGATACGTCATCTATGTCGATTCTGTCATCCTCGTTGGCGCGGACATGGATGCGTCGTTGCTTCGGGGCCCTTCCCAGGAAGGGTGCGAGCGCAGGCGTGTCTGCGTGATAGCCCAGGGTACGCGCTACATGAGAACTCGTCTGATCGGTCGTTGTCCGCGGGTGTTGTTCTTCAGCCTTGCTAGGTGCAGTGGAGGGTAGCAGCGGAGCTTCGGGTGTCTCAAGCTTAACCGGAGAAGCCTGACGTTTACTCGGGAGGGACGGTATGTTGCCAGCGTCGCTAGCGCCTACGGCGATTTCGAACAGTCGCTTGAGACTAGGCAAGCTGGAGCCTGCAAGCTCGATCCCGTTGGCAATAACCCAGTCGCGATCCTCATCTGGGACAAGTACTGCGCAGCTCCGCAAGCACTCGTCGTGACTGCCATACTCCAGTTGGTGACGTAAGCGACAATGGTTTAGAAGTCCCTGCAGATTTGAGAAATCAGAGCGAGAGCACACAGAGCAAGCGAGCTTGGCTATCTCGGGTGGGTTGGTGTTGGTATTACGTAAGAAGAGCAGGCGTTTCGGAGCCGTAGGAGGGGCTCGAGGGAGACCACGAGTGCGTGTGGATCGAGCTGCAGCGCGAGAACGCTGTAAAAGGTCCGCATTCGAGTCGGAGGAAGCAGGAACGTTGGCTGGAGGCAAATGTGGTGTCGGGATCGTGGCGAGGGGTTCCCGATTGAATATGATGTGACAGGGCTCCTGTATGGCAGCCAGGGCATCCAGGGAGGCAGATCGGATCTCTTGCGAACCTGTGGTTCATTCAACATGCTGGTAGAGTAAGTACTGCATTTAGCGGCTTACCTTGTCCAGAGCTGTCCCCAAGAGACTCTTGCAACAGCCGTGCCCATGTAAGACGAGATCTGATGGTTTCCGAGATGCGTTCGCGTATAGCTATCTCCAGGTCCAGCTCTTCGAGTACAATCTGTTGGCAAGAAAGGTTGTGTTCTATAATGCTTGTGCCTTCGGAGACGAGCATCGTTGAGTAGCTGTAGCGTACAAATAGGCTCCAGCCAACACGACTTTCAAGGCTTTATGACCCAAGCCAACATGAAGCCTAGCGACAAGCATGTCCAGGGAACGCCTTGGGAAAACGTCGTGCGCCAGCTGAGAATGACTCACCGGACAGTCTCCGTCTCTTTCTTGGTCTCTCCAAATCATCGTTCGCATGCTCAGCATGGAGAGGTTCTTGCTTGATGATTGTCATGCACACCCGCGGGAATATAATTGTCGCCAACTCTGCAGGTAGACTGGTCCTATCAATGTTGCGCAAATCTGTGTGTAGGGGGTCTCGCAGTAATGGGAAGTCGGGGACAGGCACTGAGGCAGATCGGCGAAAAACAAGCGAACGTACGAGCGTCTACCTCTTTCGTCATGGCACGAGTTGGGGTGACTAACGCGTTACGTCACGCGTACGCGTCTGGGTCACACTGACGACCAGCCGAGGCGCCTCCGCGCCGCGCTCACGGCTCTGACCAGGTTCCATCTTGCTTCCACTCGTCTCTGGAGATTCGGTCTCATTCTCAAGAGAATCCCTACTCAGTCTTCTGAAGTTTAAGCTGCAAGATGGGTATCAAAGGCCTCACCGCTCTCCTGGCGGAACACGCGCCCAAAGCGTTCGAGGCGAGCCTGCATGGACCATCCCCTCTGCGAGCCAAATGCTGACCAGTTGCGATATCAGGAACATGAAATCAAGACGCTCTTTGGTCGCAAAGTTGCAATAGACGCGTCTATGTCAATATACCAATTCCTTATTGCAGTTCGCCAAAAGGATGGAGAGTTGTTGACGAATGATGCTGGCGAGACGACGAGGTGAGTAATGAATGTTCTCTCTCGCGTTATCTGGGTACTCAAGACAAAATTGCAAGTCACTTGATGGGGTTTTTTTACCGGACTATTCGGATGGTGGAGAACGGCATCAAGCCTGCATATGTGTTCGACGGTAAGCCTCCAGAGCTGAAGTCGGGAGTGGTTAGTGCACAAATACACTTCGACATCGGAACGTCACCACTGATTTGGAGATAGCTTTCGAAACGTTTTGAGCGGAGGGAGGAGGCCAAAGAGGAAGGAGAAGAGGCTAAGGAGACAGGTACGTGGTCCGCGCTCAGTACTATTTGAGCGATACTGAGCATTGGTGCAACAGGTACCGCTGAGGACATGGATCGTTTCTCTCGTCGGACGGTGAAGGTTACCCGCGAACACAACGAGGAGTGTCGGAGATTGCTTGGCCTTATGGGCATCCCGTTCGTCGTCGTAAGCCCCCTACATATTCCGTGACTATGTCTGTTCAATGCTACCCCGTAGGCCCCTTCAGAAGCAGAGGCCCAATGTGCCGAGCTTGCGCGTGGCGGAAAGGTGTACGCTGCTGGGTCAGAAGATATGGATACCCTGACATTCGGTGCACCCATACTCTATCGTCACCTCACGTTCTCCGAGGCTCGCAAGACACCCATTAGCGAGATCAATCTACAAAAGGCACTGGAAGGCTTGGAGATGGACATGCCACAGTTCATCGACCTCTGTATACTGCTTGGCTGCGACTACCTGGAACCCATCAAGGGCGTCGGTCCGAAGTCTGCTCTCAAACTGATTAGAGAGCATGGTACGCTAGGCGAGGTCCTGAAGCATCTGAAGGAGAAGTGAGTGCAGTTGCGATTGATCGTATTTACGTATTGTTGACATGCACCGGTAGGGTGGCGGAGAAGGAGGAAGCTGCAGAAGAAGGTAAAAAGAAGAAAGGCGGCATTCAGATCCCCGAGGAATGGCCATGGGAAGCTGCAAAAGAGCTCTTTATGAAGCCAGATGTCACTCCTGCAGATGAGCTCGACCTGGAATGGAAAAACCCAGATATCGACGGTCTAGTAGACTTCTTGGTCAAGGAGAAGGGCTTCAAGTACGTTTCATTCGCTGCTACCCTTCCTTTCGCACATACACTGACTTCCTGAATAGCGAGGAACGCGTGCGAAAGGGAGGCGAAAAACTCACCAAATTTCTGAACGCGAAGCAGCAGGGTCGGCTGGACGGATTCTTCGCCGTCAAGCCGAAGACGTCCCCTTCCAAGAAGGACAAAGTTGAGGAGAAAGCTAAGGGGAAGGGGACCAAGCGGAAAGTGAGTCTACGATCCTCTCCTCAATTCCTTGTCCTCACAAATGCACAGGCAGATGACAAGGACAAGAAGGGGGCAAGTAGTAGCAAGAAGGCGAAGAAGTAGGGATGCCTTGGGTCTTCAGTTGGGTCACTTCGTTGTCGCACTGCTATCTATCACGCGGACCTCCTTGCTCTTACCATATATCTCCGTCCTATATGGCTCGTTTGTTGTATCATTAGCACATATTCGAAACCTGGATCACACCATCGACGAGATGTGCACAGCGGATGAACGAAGTACTATTCACATTCCGGCCAACAGCCTACTTCTTTGTATTCATCTTCATCAGTGCCTTCCCGCTCCTGACCCTCTTCTTCGGCTTCGAGGAGCTATCTTTCGCAGCACCCGCCTTCTTCTCGCCCGGCCGCTTCCTCACTCGCTCCCTGTCCACCTTCATCTTCACGCCCTTATCCGCCAACGCCTTCGCGCGCTTCTTCGCCAGGCGGCGCGCGACACGGTCAGGATCCGTCGATTTGACCTTCTTGCGCTCGTCCTTGGGTAAGTGGGCAAGCTTCGCCCCCAGCTCAGGATTGCCCTTGGGCATGTGCCGGGTCGCAGGGACAAGCCGGGGCGCAGGAGCAGGGCGCGACGAACCAGACACTGTTCTTGAGTAGTTGGGGTGGCCCTGGGTGGTGGCGGATGAGGCGGGTGGTCGCACTGGTGGCTTGGCCGCGCGCAGCTTGGGCCCGCCAGGAAGCGTTTTGCAGCGTTGCACGCGTAGTTTGCGTTTCGCGAACTTGAGCTTGGACTGATCGAGTGCGAGTATTTCGTCGACGCATTCACGATCCTATGGAACGCGCATCTCAGTATGTCGCAAGATTGTGCAGTAGGTAGCCAACTCACGATGAACTGGACATATGCAAAGCCTTTGCCTAGTTGCGTGTCCCGGTCACGGATGATGCGAACGCGCTTGACCCAAGTCCGGGGTTTGCTCGCTCCGTTCGCTCGTGCCTCTGCAGCCTCCTCGTCGCTACGGTCATCCTCATCCTCGTCCTCGTCATCGCTACCCTCCTTCTCCCCCGGCTTGCCTCTCTCTTCTGTGACCACGCTCTCGAAGAATGCCCGGAGATCCTCCTCTTTGCTCGCAAAGTCCAAGTTCCCGACGAAGACCGTAGCTTTGGGATCTCCAGCCATAGCATGCTCGCCGGTGATCTCATCACCGTTATCGCCAGGTGCGCCACCCTTCTTGACGACATCTATACGGAGTGTGCGATCAAGGAAGGTGCTGCCGTCACCCTTCTCCGCACATTGTCTAGCAGCCTCGTATGGGTCCATGACCGGAGCAGGCGGGGGAAGGTTCGCAGGTCTCGAGGCCAATGCTTCTGCAGAGAGAGGGTGCGCAAAGACAACGTACGCGTTCACGGAGTCGACTTGGTCGTGGATTTCGTGCTTGATGAATGCGATCCGCTTCTTCTCCTTCGTATCAAGGAAACGTTGTGGTGGAGCAGCCTCTGCCTCGTCCTTGTCATCTGCACGCCATGCTGCCGTGCGCTCCCGAACATGTTCGCGTGTTTTCGGTTTCGGCTTTTTGTCGTCGTCCGGAAGCTCAGCCGTCGGCTTCTTGAAGGCGACAGAGCGAAAACGGACGGACTCAATCTTGGCAGAAGGTACAAAAGAGAGGAGGTGACGCTTCAATTGCTTCTGTTTGGGCTGTCGGAGGGTAAGAGAGTCGCTGTAGACACGCGTAGACTATGCGAACGCACCCTGGACTTAGCCACATCGACCGCAACATTCCCAACGAACACCGTCCGTGCATCGCGCTGTGCTGGTGTCTCTTCTGAAGGCGCGTGTTTTGCATGGCCACTGCGCGACTTTCCCTTCGCAGCTCCTCCCTTCAGCAGCGATTCGTGGACCAGCTTCGAGGGGTCACCCTCATCGTCCGAGCTCTTGTCCTCGTCGTTGCTGTCGCTCTCTTCATCATCTGGCTCTGCTGCACGTTTCAAAGACTTGGAGGAGGCGGAGGCGGCTGTACGGTCTACATGAACACCTTGAATGTTTTGCGTCAAGAAAACCACATACATGCAGCATCGGACTTCGACCGTTTCGCCTTAGGCTTCGACGTTTCCTCCGCAGCTTTGCGCTTCTTCTCGGAGGAGGTTGCCTGGCTAACAGCAGGTGCAGACAGGTGGGGCTGAGTGGTAGCAGGAGCCTAGAAATGGCGTCACACAACATATTGGAGTAGTAAGCACTTGACAGGACTTACGGGAGCCGTTGTGCGAAACAAGTCGTCTAGTCCCTTGTCTATAGCCTTACCCTTGCCCTTGTCAGATGGTGGAAGGAGAATTGATGAGAGACTCATGGTAGAGGCGTGTAAGTCGAGAGAACAGCCTAAAAGTCAGTGTCCGTAGAGCAGGAGATGAGTGATTGCAGTCCGAGTTGGCGCCCAAGCAAAATCCTGGATCGTCCCAGACGCCCATGGTCCAGATCGGGCAGTCCCATCAAAACACGAGGCTACCAACCCCCTGGTAGACGCTCACAAGGATCCCGTGTTAGCCTGGTGAGCTACCATGTGAGCGACTATTTACACTGCCCTTTCTTTCTTCAAGTTGTCACTGTGTCAGAAATACACCTATGAAGGATACGAACATGAGACTAGGTTGAACAACAATGCAATGGCACAGACCACGACATAAGATATTATGATTTTCATGCATATACTAGGTATCCCATCCTCGGTGACGTACCATGAAGTGGCTGTGATAGCATGTACTGCTTGCACTACAGCAATCAGGGGTGCTTTTTGGGCTTGACTTACTGAAAACTGAGACAACGAGATGGAAGTGAGTGGGAGGAGCTATGCGAAACTCTGCTCTAGCTCTGCGTCTCTTCCTGTCGATAGAATCGCCGCTGTCATCAAAATTAAACACCCCTGAAACTGCTCGTGCATCAATTACGGAGTTGCTCCACGGTATTCTGCGTACATGCACTGCTTGTCTATGCATATATCGAAAGTTGTCGCTGCGCAAGCGGACATACGTTTCACGAGGTGGCGTGCCGTATGTCATCGAGCATCTTCCAACTGTCCTCCCTGCAGACTTCAGGTTGAGGACGAAATCCATAGGATCTATCACTACCGCAGGTACCTGGATGTGAAGCCGTCCTCAAGGTGGTGGTGGCTCAGCGCTCAGCAAAGGGGCTATCCCCGCCTCTGGAGGGTGTACGGTGTGCGCGAGTGCTCTCACTGACGCCATCCTCTAATTACCGCAGGCCCGCGACAGGAGTACATCGCCATTGCGCACTGGTTTCATGACCACCGTTGTGCGCAGGGTAATATCGGCCGTTAGTCGGTGAGTTATCTCCGCAAAACAGTCTGTCTTCACGGAAAGCTGCTGCCCGTGAGCGCGGACGCACAAGGGTTGATTGTCCTGAACTAAAAGCAGTGCCAAGTTTGTAGACGACACTGAGGGGAAGACCGTCCTGGACGTGACGACAATCCACACATATCATGGTCGACTCGTATAAACATCGCAGCGAAAAGTGTCGACGTTACTGATCGTCTTCGATGCGGGATGCAGCCTGCTTGCCTTCTTGCTTCACCCCGCGCAGCCGGCCTTCTGCACAGGGAGATCGGCCAAGCAAGGAAACCGTCTGCCGGCCAAAACTGGCTCTCGACTCGTGCACATGGTGGAGAAGAGTCGAAAGAAGTACTTACTCGAAGGTGCTTTCTCAGCAGCACAGCAAGTGGTCGGAAATGTTGACGCAATTGTCGAGATCTCGGCAAGGATCGGAATTTGAAGTACAGACGCCCATACCCCAGAGTGGCTATATAGGCGACCGTTCCCGGCTTGTAATGCCTCCTTCCCTCAGCGAATCCGTCTCATTGCTTTCCGTTCCCAAGCTCTGAGTACTTGCTACGCTGTTCCTCTTACGCCGACTTATCCTTCCTCTTCAAACAACTACACGCCCCCCGTCATGTTCAAGTCTGTCATGCAGTTTTCTGTCTTCACCTTCCTCCTCTCCCTCTTCGCCGTGGTGTACGCTCTCCCACTCGCCGTTCGTGATGTTTTCGTCCCTCCCGTGACAAGCCCGAGCGTCGGCACCGTGTGGATCGTAGGTTCGCAGCAGACAGTCACCTGGTAAGTCTCTGATCTGCAAGGCGAGTGGGATGAGACGACTCAACAAATCGTTTGTACAGGGACACCTCGGATGCTCCCTCTCAGATCACCAACCCCACTGGCGAGATCGTACTGGCCAAGGGTGGCATTCTGGACCTTAGTATGGCCCCTTTGTTGCTTGAATGTGGTGTATACTGACCTTGAGCCCGATGTCACAGAGCACCCCTTGGCTTCCAACTTCTCAATTTTGGATGGAAACGTTACTATCACTGTCCCTGACGTTGAACCTGGTACCGACTACACCGTAGTCTGTGAGTGCCCTTTGCATTGTTATACTAAGCCTTTCTCATCGATCGCACCGCATAGTGTTCGGTGACTCTGGCAACGACAGCGACCCGTTCACCATCGCTCCAGCTATACTATTCCTGGACAACTGAAGAGGTTCCCTCAACCCACATACTTTATGACTGTACATGACCTTCACGACTCCGTGGTACACCCTATCTGGATAATGGACTCAGACTTTCTCTGTGCCGCTTCTTACGATTTCCATCGTAGTCAAGGACCTTTTTCGTCTTACCATCGATACTAATTGGACGCCATTACTTACGAGCGGACTTCGCATGTGGAGCAAACATGAGTAATCCTTTGTACAACTATCGACTCATCACAATCAAAAAATATCACACATAATTGGTACATCACGCTTGAGCCTCGCTGATACTGGCAGTGGGCCGCATGACAGCCTTGCATATGTACATGTCTCAGACGAACATACTCTGAGCAAGCGTGAATGTGGCGTAGCGTATTGTGGAGCCACGAGAGAATTCGAAGGAGGGCCAAGGGAAGACAGAAGCACGGGTTCACAACACGCCTGAGCCACCCACCTGCCGGCCGCCCGGTTCAGATACACCATGTGTCGGAAGCAACGTGCCTGGGAAAGAATGAGTGAGTGAGTTGGAGGTCGAGATAAGGAGTCAGGAGAGAATATGGGCACGATACGGAAGTCTCAGCGTAAAAAGGGTCGTCACGCCCGCCTCGTGTTCGAGACAGGTTGGGCTCATTAAATCATTCGTGTTATAGAAATCATCGACGGGGACATAGGCAGGGTAGAGCAAGTGATAATTAGACTCACCATGGATAGGGGGTGAAGCCATGCGGAGCTAAGACGTCTTCTTTGGGTGAAGCGCAAGAAGTGTGGCATCTCTGCACGCAGCGGCACCGCGACATGTGGTATGCGCATTGCGAGAAATATTGTCCTAAGATGATTCTGTCAGTAAGACGAGCAGTAGTTCTATCGTAGCAAACGACAAACTCACCTACGATCCGTAGGCGGAACCCATGAAACAATGGAGGCGAATTACTGCATGACTGACAATAACCTACAATCCAGGTCCTACGTCTTGGCAGATGCTGTGATTTGCCCATACATCGCGCCAACTGGGAACACGATTCCGCACTTGAACACAAAGAAACCCGCCAGGAGAATGGTGGTGGTAAGAGCAAAGGAACGGTCTCGCGACTGTCGAAATTTGAGGGCGCCCGTGAACGCGACCACGTGATCATATGCTACGCGACTGTTTCCACGGTTGAACCGTGCCCCCGTGTCCGGGGTTGTGAACCTACCTCAGGCCCGCAGCGGCGTTCAACTGACCCAACTGTCCGTTACCTTTCTCGATACCCCACGGATACCCCTCAAGAACCGACAAGCAACTTCACCATGTCAGCGAACAGCAAACTCGTCCGACCGGTGCCCTTCACTCCCAAACGCAAGCCCGCTCTCTCGGTCGCCACTGGCGTTGAAGACGACCAATCTCGTCTGCCTCGATCGACTACTCCCAGCCTTCTCGGTTCCTCCAAGAAATACAAGGCCCCGCTTTCCACCGAGTCCCGAACGCGGCACGCCTCGAAACCAAGTCTCTCTGTACCTCCGACTCCTTCGCGCAGCAAGAGCAGAGATGGCTCTCGTCCAAAGACGCCCGTGTCTCCGCGGAAGGGGACAGAGAGCCCTCTGCTCTTCCCCCAAGTGAGCGAGATGGATGTGAGCAGGGTGGACCCAGAGGAAGCGCTGGTGGACTTCGAGACCGTGGAGGCAGGAGACATCTCGGTAGAGATAGACGAGGCTATGTTGCGGAATGAGTATGGGAAGGAGGACAAGGTCTTGGTGTCTATCAGGTACGAGCCGCGTCGGGAAAGATCAGAGGATGTATACTGAAGACGAACAGAGTACGACCCTCGGACAATCCATCAGCATGGGACCTCATGACAGCAACGCACCCTAAGACAATCAAACTCCAGCAACAACATATGAAATCCGCTGCCACTACACCCCAAGACTTCCGCTTTGATGAGATTTTGACTGGCTCAGAGAACAAGCCTGTCTATACTGCCGTAGCTCGCAGCCATGTATGCGCAGCCATGGACGGCTACAACGCCGTCATATTTGCTTATGGTCAAACGGCCAGTGGCAAGACCTTCACCCTCGTACGTCCAGTGGCCATTCTTGACTATATGCGCCTTTGTGTAACATTCCCTTCAGTCCGGAGACGAGGATCAGCCAGGTATAATTCCACGTGCCATGAAAGACGTCTTCGCATATATCAAACGCACTCCATCTCGCGAATACCTCCTGCGTTGCTCCTACCTTGAGATCTACAACGAGAACATCCACGACCTTCTTGCGCCTCCATCTTCTTCCGTCTCTCAACCCGTTCAGATACAAGGCTCCGGCGCGAACGTCATTCTCACCCCACTCAGAGAGGAAGTCGTGACGAGTCTCAAGAGCGTGCATGAGGTGCTCAAGAGGGGCGAGAGCAATCGCCGCACTGCGAGCACGGACTGGAATGAGCGCAGTAGCCGGAGTCACAGCGTCTTCCGGCTGGTCATCGAGAGTAGAGAACGGGGCAGCGGCGGAGAAGACATGCCAAGTGGCAGGACCACGCCTGGCTTTCGGCCACCCACTCCTGGTGGTCCCAGGCTACAAGCCCGTGGTGGTCGAAGTGTCCAGACATCCGTATTGGTAAGTGGTTGCGAACTGATCTCGGAGAATGCATGGGAACTTACTTTGCTGCAGAGTCTCATCGATTTAGCGGGGTCCGAGAAGGCAACTTCGGATAAGGAACGAACACGAGAAGGCAAGTACATCAATACTAGGTATGTACCGTGTTTGGACTCCTTGTGGCACTGACTCCCTGATGACAATCACATACGTGCAGTTTGCTGACCCTTGGGTCGGTCATATCGACACTCGCAGAGAACTCTGCGAAGAACAAGAGGTACGCATACACTATCGTAACATTGCTCAAAATGCTGATGATGACACTCGTCAACAGTGACCATGTACCCTTCCGAAACTCCAAGCTGACGCGTATGCTCCAGCCATCACTGTCCGGCAATGCCAGGATTTCCGTCATCTGCACAATCAATCCCGATGTCTCCGCCGTCCCCGAGTCCACCAGTACCCTCTTATTCGCCCAGCGTATTAAAAAGGTCCAGTTGCATGCACAGAAGAAAGAGGTTCTCGACACCGACGCCCTCCTTGAGCGATACCGCAAGGAAATTGAAGAACTCAAGAAGCGCCTCGCCGATAAGGAGAAGGACTCGCCCGTCAAGGGTCGCAGGTTGTCCGCTCGCGAGAAGCTCGATGAGAGTCTCGCGATGGAGAACCTCAACGCCCGTATCAGACAGCTGACGAAGCTGATCCTGACGAGTCAGACGGTAGACGAGAACAAGGGGGACGAGTCGCGTCCTGCGAGTCCTCAGAAGATCGACTTCGATATGTCCCCCTATCAGGTGCGCAGACGCGTGTATGCGCGTACGGATCATGTTTGCTGACATGAATTACCGCAGTTGCAACAGGAGCTCCTCGCAGCACGGCGGCAAATCGAGACGCAAGCGAACCAGATTCTCTCCCTCGAGGCGGCGCTGCTTGCGCGGCCTCAACTGCCTCCTGATGCTCCGGAAAGCGACAAGGATAGGTTATTGGTGGATCAAGCGAAGACTATCCGTGAGCTTGAAATAGTTGTCAAGGGGTACGAGGATAACCTCGGTGAGCCGCTCCGCGCCGTGCGCGAGGATGTTGAGAAGGAGTGGATCGGCAAGCTTGAGGCGGAAGTGAAAGCGAGAGAAGAAAAGGAGATTTGGGCAGACGAACTCGTCAAACAACTCGACAAGGAGCGTAAGGTGGGTCAATGCTATGGCTCTGGTATTTCGGCCTGTGCTGACGACGTGTGCAGATGCGCTTGAAGCTCGAGGAGGAACGCCAGGCTCTCGCGGCCTTCGTCAAGAAGTTTGACTCTCTCGGACTGGGCGGCCCTGTCTTTCCCGCGTCGAAGCTGAACCCGCCATTGCCTACTCCTGGAGGAGCTGCGGCGCTCTTTGCGCAGCGCCAGATCAGTAGGGGTTCTACGCGGACTGAGCTCTCCATGCCACCAGTCAGCGAGACTGAGTCACCCCTCCGTCTAGCTAGCGAGCCCGCAGCGCCAAGCCTGCTCGAAGAAGAGTGGGACGGCGGCGAGGACGTGAGCATCGAGCTCGAGAAGGGCGGCTTGTCTCCCTCAAGGCTGGCTGCGCGGAAAGGGTCACAGAGTCCGGTAAGAGGAGTTCTGGGTGAGAAGGAGAACTTGCCTGTATAGTGTTTAATTGTCAGCTTTCGGACTCGCTTTGCTGCTGCTGCTAAGGTCCGTCCTGCCCCCGTCTTCTGTGCTTCCAACGCCAGTAACTTGACTGTGTTGCATATGCTAGATTTATTGCTATGGATGATGCATCAAGTGCGCAGAGCGCCCATGTACCACACATACCACCACCTCATGACTTGCCTCTACGATACTCCATCTGTACACGACTTGCTATGATCGGCCCTGCACTAGTCTTCTTCGCTTTCGTGTTATGCATGCTCACATCGCTTTCCTTCCTACCCAAGATCATCAATATGACTGAAACCATTCGTACACATTCACGAGGTATTTGACCACCGCATCAAGCATGCCGTCTCCTCTCTCGGTCCATCGGCCAGACTAAACATCACCTTCTCTTCGGCGCCCTCGACCAGCCGGAATCCCCACTTGTCGTAGAACCGTCTCGCTCGTTCGTTCCTCTCGAACACCCGCAAACACAGGCCGCGTTTACTCCAGTCCGCTTGGATAGCTTTCATGAGCTGGCCACCGTACCCTCGTCCACCCAGGTCGGCCCTCACAAAAAACATGTCGAGTTCGTCTTCGACACCCCTCGGTCCGCCGTTGGGTTTTACGTTCGCGTACCCGACGATATCCCCGGTGGGGAGCTCGAGAACGTATGTTTTATAGGAACTCGGTGGGAAGAGGCGCTCGAGCAGCCTTGGGGCTACCTTGTCGGGTGCGTATAGCGGTAGAGTGGAGAACTTGACTCCGGGGATACTTGTGTCGAGTGATGAGACGAAGAGCGGTGCCAGCACTTGGATGTCTGACTTGGAGGCGAGGCGGACGACGGGAGTGGAGATGATCATGGGAGGTTGAGTTGACTGGAAGGTCGAGATTAGGTGAGTTGACGACTTGTGAGGCTTTCGGGACACTTTATGGCTCACTCTGGTCTGAGGGTTTTCTCGGGCAGAGGATACGAACGCAGGTACGGTAGGTACCAGGCATGGTCCGTCCTCGCTGGGCTTTATAGGTGCAGGAGCGCTCGTGACCTACCGCAGGTGTGAGATGTCAAGGCGTTGCACTGCGCAGCGTCTTCGCTGCGGACCATGTGTCCTACAAGGCTTTTCGGCCCGTGGAAGCTGTATGCGTAGGCGACGGTACAGACAAACATCGATGAGGAAGACACGAAGTCTGTATACGCAGCTGCGGTATACCCTGATACATCGTGCAGAGGAGACGCGC
Source organism: Coriolopsis trogii (assembly GCA_020543525.1). NCBI lineage: Eukaryota > Fungi > Basidiomycota > Agaricomycetes > Polyporales > Polyporaceae > Coriolopsis > Coriolopsis trogii. Next base: position 760,761 of record JAHYIO010000023.1, on the reverse strand, counting down.
GTCAACCTTCGCCGGTACCGAGTCAAAACAGTATCCGGATCCAAATGGGCAGGCTGTGGAGGTCATCAGAGTATGGATGTTTTGCATCAAGGTTCTCCGGGTTCTCACATGCATCCGTAGTTAGACTATCAGAGTTTGGCCGGCGTCCCAGCATCGACGGCTTCGTACTTCTTCATCGCGTCCATGAACTTCCCCCACCGCCCACCGTCCCAGTCCAGGACGTCCTTCCACTCTTTGCTCTCTTCACCATATATCGCCCTGATCCAGGCCAAGAAACTGGCCACGTTGATATCCGCATAGTAGATCCTGTCCGCACCCCCGAAGAACTGCCTCTCCGTGCCGCCGTTCTTGAGCCATTCGGCGATGGTGTGGAACGACTTCTGCACGCCCTGCCAGTGCTTCGCCCGTTTCTCGCTGCCCGCCGGCGCGCAGTCCTCCAGCTTGCCCAGCAGCTTCTCCCGCGTCTGGCGGAAGTACGGCTGGGCGGCGGGGTTGAGTGCGTCGTGCACCGCGGGGATCATGATGGACAGCATGTCCGTGCCCAGCAGCAGGCTCCTGAACGCGTGGTTAAACGCGGCGTGGAGAGCCTCGGTGCCTTCGGGGATCGTCTGGTACGTGTCCGGGTACGTCTTGTCGAGGTAGAGGGCGATTGCGGCCGACTCTGTCACGAACGTCTCCGTGTTGGGGTCGTAGATGAACGGCGCGGTGTAGACAGGGGAGCCGTCCCGGTTGCGGGCGGAAGGAGGCGCGCCGAGCTTCTTGGAGAGGGGCGCGATATCAGGGAACTCGACCCAGACGGTCTCGTATGGGAGGCCCTTGATGTTCAGGATATAACTGTGACGATGCCGCGTTGCGCGCTTGTGAGATGACTCGGGGCTGCTGCAGGGTGTGTGGGCTTCTCACCGTGTTTTCCAGGTGTTGGGCGACCAGGCTTTCCCCTGCACCTTGCAGGGAATGTCGTAGAAGATGATGGGCTTCGGCATCAGGAGTTTTGAGGCGAACAGGAGAAAGGCGAGTGAGACTTCCGGTGTTCAAGCAAGCTTCAAGCTATATATCATTCCCGATTAGTCACGTTCCGTCTACTTATAGTATATCCGGGATAGTCGTGGCAGACTTTGCGCTCATGCAGCGTCGCTTCTGCTCGGTCCGAACAGGACCCCTGCATATACTATATCGAGCTCATAGGCCCAAACCGCCGAAAATGGGCTCGTAGGGCCGGCGAACTTACATCCAAATCACCGAAAATTGGGCTCTGGACGGTCAAATCTGACAGGCCAAAGAGCCCCGAAATCGGCCCTCAGCTGGTCAGGTCACAGGCCGGATAACCGAAAACCCGGGCGCTGGGCCTTTGACTTCATGTGATGCAGATAGTCCGCATAAGAACTCAGCATAAGTAGCATCTTAGTAGACATTTATCCTTTGTGCAATGCAGCCCATTACCATGATAGTTTCCGGAAAAGTAGCTCATGCGCCTGCTACGGGCCGTAGTACGGCGCGTAAGTTTAGGCGCCCGAAGGAATTTTGGGCGCTTTTTTGACGATATATGCCGATTTTAACCGATTTTTGGCCCATGGAGGGTAGGTCATAGGAAAATAACCGAATTTCACCTCAGAGCCCACCACCGAAAATGACCGTTTTGAGGTCAAAATGGGATATGAGCTCGAATAGTATATTCAGGGGTCCTGTCCGAACAGCTTTACTTCATACGAGAGGACCTGGTCGTTGGTGAAAGCCATGAAGAGCAGGAGGACGACTTCAATGCGAATCTTCGTTCTGAGAACCTGCCCGCGGCCCACGCCCTTCCCTAGCTCTCCGGCGCTCTCCACATCTCACTTGGAGGCCCGCGTCTGCACAGAAATTAGAATGGATACCTTGCTCCTCTGTGTCATACGGACTCGGGGTTCATATCTAGCGCAAGTCACCACTGTGTGCCATTTTGGTTGTGGCAAGTCACGACAGGGACATGATCTTATGCTGCTGCAGATTGACTAATAGCACTTGCAGATGAATAGGTACCTATGCACGTCTCACAACGTTGCGCGTGCACCTGCGCGACGTCGTATCTCTTACAAATAATCAACCTGTCTCCCAGGTACATTGCAACGTTAGGTATCGACTCCCAATACCGCAGCATCGACATACTACGTCCTTGATCTGATGCAACATCGATGCTCGAGATAAAATCTTGTACCTGGCCTCGAGCCAAGACAGCGTGACCTCAGGCTCCTGCCCATCCGTCGTTCGGGTTGAGGCCAGAATCCTGAGGCGAGAGACAGGCTAAGTCATGAAGCGCTGGACACAGGAGAGGAGGAGGTCACGTGTATAAGTGTGTTGGGCCTCAACCCTCACAGACGGCTGGCACCAAACACATGTAAATAACGGAGCCTCGGTTGATAGACGCCCCCGGTGCTACTCCGTTTGGTAGCGATTCCGATACTTGCTCACGACGACTTGCCACTTCTGTTCTGCTATGGTGCGCCGCGAAGTCCTTCTCAACATGCTCGCGTATCTTGAGTCGCACAATATAACTTTGACTGAGCTTATTCTCCTGCTGCTGGTCTCGAAGGAACGCAACAACCCGGAGTACTTGGTCTACCACGACCTCACTCTCAATGTGAAGAGTATTCTGTCTAGTCTGTACTACCACCCTGCAACCGCTGCCGCTACACGTGAATGGGCCCACGATGCGATGTGCACTCAATATGCGAAGCAAGTCTTCGACCTTTCCCGACCTGAGCATGGGTGGCATTTCTCGGCTACATTTGCCGAGCCCGCCCAGGTGCGCGAGTTTCGAATTGGGGATATGGCATCGCGCATGCAAGAGAGTGCGCCAGATGTCTGGACTCTCGTGCAGCGCCTCCTCAGAGGACTTCGATGGCCTCCGGTGAAGACAGACGATGACGTCGAAATGGAGGAGACTGGTGCTGTCGATGGAGGTTCCGACTCAGATGCAGAGTACTGGGATGAGGATATGGGTCAATCAGTGCCAACGCTCAGGAGGGGTCGAGGACGAGGGAGTAGGCAGGGTAGTTACGATGAAGTTATCAAGCTTGTAGGTCCTGATGATGGCCCTAAGACCGCAGTCCCAAGTTTATTGAACTCGATTATCCTGCCTAGCGTACGGTGACAATTGTCTCCATCCTCATGTTATCACAATGTCAGCCGTGTAACGCTCTACAAAGTACTATTGGAATCTTCCTCCATGCTGCCAATGCGCCCGAGAAGGTCATGAAACTACTGTCGCGAATGGGAGTATCTATCTCGCTCAGCTCGATTCACCGCGCAATCAAATCACTCTCAATAGAGAGCCGCAACGATATCCAGACTCTGGGTCAGACACTCCTGGCAAGCTACGCATACGACAACATGGAGTTCCAGCTCAATGTTGGGATATCAACTGTCAATAAGCCGGGCGAGGGCCTGGTACATCTCACATCCGGAATGTTGCTTCGCCTTGAGCATGGCGTCTCACTCGAAGACCTGCAGTGTTCTCGTCTCCTCTGGGACAGGTCGGAGCTCAACATCCACGCTACAGATCCCCGCCCTTTTGACCCATTCAAGACACTTTCCCACCTGTATGCTTTGCACCCTGACCGCCTGTATCGTCCCGGAGAGTTAAGCCGTCGTGGTCGTTTCCGTGCCTGGGTGTTGAAGAAGCTCCTCTACGAACATGGTCCCTCCGGCCTTGCAACATATGCAGATTCCCTGTCTAACCCGGAGTCCGTTGAGGCCATCCCGGCCACGAAACTGGAGCACAGGCCGCTACGCACCATGGACCTAAATCAGTCAAAGGTCTCTGGAAACATTGCAGCGCTCCAGGACATGTTCGCACAAGCAGGCGTTGGGGATCCCAGCACCGGACACCAAGATGTCATCGACCTTGCGGAATTTGTCACAGTAGTTCACGGCGACCTTGGGACGTATAAGCGGGTCCTCTCAGCGCGCAGGTGGTGCTCAGTTGAAGAGACACCTCACGATAGACTGCAATCAGTCGTTTTCGTTCCAGGCCTCTTCCACTTCAAGATGGCTGCGGCAGACGCTCTATGGCGCATCCTGATGGTCCCACCAAAGACCTCAGCAGATCCAACGAGCTTTCGAGCAATCATTGGGAAGCTGAGACCGAAGGAGAGCTCAAAGCTGGTCCACGCGAAGTTCCGGCAGCAGCACGAGTTGATACACCACGTTCTCGCTGTACTCGTCATAGATGCATGGCAAGTCGAGGTTTCGAGGCGGATGAACGGTCAATCTCTTGACGAATGGGCGAAAAGCAAACCTTCAATAGAAGCTATCGATGAAATCGCGTCGTCTCTAGTACGGAACTACATTGAAGGCGAGGGGGCGGATTTCTTCAAGTACGAGTGTCGGCCGAAAGCAGACCGGGACGAAGTGCGCGAGAATACAATGCGTACCATGCATTACCTCCTTCTTTACGAAGAGCTTACATTCGCCCTCAACATGGGGGACATTGGGCGGGTAGAGACACTGCTGATACCATGGGTCAGTTTGTTCCGGGCTTGCGGGAAACACAAGTACGCAACACATACTCTCCGATTCATGCATGCTCTGTACTTTGTGTACCCGGATGGGTTGCGGTGAGTTTCAAATACTACTGAGAGCTGATTAAAGTACTCATGTGTTCAATAACGGGGATCCACAGTCATGCTATCCGCTATAACATCTTGGTCAACCCAAGCGGGAAAGTTGGAGAGTTCCGTGCGGTTGACTGGATGTTAGAGCTGCAGAATTTGTTGTCAAAGGTATGTTCCACGTCATCTTCATGGTCAATCTAGGATACTATGCATTCTATACAGCCACAGGTGACCTATGGAGGAGACGCTTCAAACCATACCAAAGCACGCATTATTGAAGAGTCGCCACTCATTCAGATCTTCCGCAACAGCCACGCAAACCTCGAGGGTAATTTTGCCCTCGTTGGACTCACACAGAAACACGCCACACGCGATATGCGTGCAACATTTGCAGTCGTACTCGACTACCTCAAGAGATGGCAGGCGAATGAATATATAGGCGGACGATCATCATCATACCTAATACCTGATGCTGTACACAACGGGGAGGAGCTATTTATGCAGGAGGAGGGGCGGAAGGGCTGGGGATATGATCCGGATGGGGGAGCGGCTGAAGGTGATCATGCACTAGATGAGGAAATATTAGACGTCGAGATTACTGCTGAGGACATAGCTGTTGAGACTTCAATGTGAGGCTTACCGTTCTGAACGGGAAGGGTGGCAGCAACACACCGATATGTGGGAGTGCTGAACAGAGACGAGGTCCAAAAGTCATCGTACCCTGAATGCCATCGTGCAGAGCTGTCCACCCTACTAGCTGAGGGATTCTGCGCATCTGAGGTACTCGCCGAGCATTCGCAATCCAACTCGTCCCGATGGACATCGGCCACTGAGCTGTTTTCCTTCCCGTCACGATGTTGTTTCAACCTGAACTTGGGACAAAGACGGTTTGAACCTGAGGAGAATGATCTTGGGTTAAGCGTTGAGTATGCGGGCACAGGAAGTGGGGCACGTACTGATATGGCCAGTTCCCCCACACGACCGACATGTCCGTACTAGGGGTCCCTTAGGAACCTCGACATGTCCCTCCCGTCCTAGCTCCTGTTGCGCCACATTCGAAACTGGATAGAACCTGCAAAACATAAGCTAAGAGGCCAATATGGAAACGGGAAACACGCACTTATCAATCAATTGGAGGACACCATCTCCAAGGTCGCGGACGCAATGCCACTTCATCTCGCGGTACAACTGCTCCGCCGAGCGGATCTTGTTGGCTCGCGCGCAGTATACGATTCGTTTGAGAACTTGGTTTCCCATCACAGCACCTGGCCCGATGTTCAAGAGGTGGACCTCACCGTACTGCCTCACCGTCTCTTCGCGACGGTACGTGTGGAGAGCATCGCGGAATGCGATATCGGTTGAAGTTAGCGGTGCAGTGGTGTCCACTTGCGAGATGCGGGGAATGGTCGGCTTGTCTGACAAGTTTGTGTCAAGCATAGAGAGAGGGCGCCAGATTGGATCGTCGGGCGAGCAGAGAGAGCAGCAGACGGGTGACGGGGATGGTATACACCGAGGGCAGGCCGCACTATTCCTGCGACATGCTCCCTTCTCTATTGTGCCTCCTATGTTATGTAATAAAAGTAAGTTTCCGTGAACGGAGAACCTTAAGGGAAGCATACCTATGCGGTCGTTCTCATAATATGCCGTAAAAGCCTTTCGATAGCATCGAACAAGCTCCCGACTCCCAGCATTCACGAAGCTGTCGACCTCGGGCGCCAGACCGTCGTCTGGGGCTGTGCTCTGCTTCACATTCCTAGCTCGTCCTGGTCCTCCCTTTCCGCCCTGTATACCCGACAACTCTCGATAATGGACTCGCAATTTCTCGAGGTCAGACAGGAGAACACCGGTCCCCGGCTCCCGGGTTTCGTACGGAGCCACCTGCGAGTTCTGCGTGCGGCTATCTGCCAGCGCTGTGACAGCCGTGACATCCTCCGAGTCGCCCACCTCCCGATGTGTCTTCCGCTTCTTGTGCATCCTCCCACTTGCATTCTCGCCGCCGCCTCCTCTCTGCTTGCGTTTCCTCAACTCACTCTCCGTTGCCTTCTTCTGCTCCTTCTCTTTTCTCTTTTGCGCTCGGTTTGCGGCTGCGGCACGTTCATCATCGAAGTACTTGGACTCAGCGAACAAGATCGCAATAGCCTCTTTCTCAGGATCATGTGCCGCTCGACCAAACCGCTGCCAAAGGGTGTTCATAGAGCACGAAGACCCTAGGCGCCACTGGACCACTACATCCACATCTGGGATGTCCACACCCTGTTGGAGCATACAGTGAGTGAGTATCAAGTAAATACATAGCACGTACGTACCATCCCGAACGTGTCTGTGCAAAACAGACCGAACCGGCCATGCTTGTGAAACTCGGCTGTTGCCCTTTCACGAAACCCAGCCGTGTTGTCGGCATTGAACCAGACTAGACGGTCACGAAAGGCCGGGGGGAGGCGCAGACGCAGAATGTTGACTGCCTTAATCGACTCCTCAATGTTGTCGAAGAACACCAGGAAGTGCGGGAATCGGGTTCCTGGTACCCAGTCCTCTGGGACAAGGAACTTGAGGTCTCGAAATGTGCCCAATGGGTGCTGGATCTTGCGTACGGTGAGATAGACGTTCGGACGGTCGTTCGATCGGCGCACAATCTTGACGTTCTTCTGTTGCATCCCTGCCAACTCCATGACATCTCCCAACTCACTTTCTGGCAACGTTGCCAAAGCCAACAGGAACCTCGTAGATGTGCACATCATGTCACGGAGTTGTCCTGCTTGCCCCAACTCTGATCGGAATGACGACCATGCCTTCATGAGGTGCGCTTCATCCCATATAACGCTAATCACCTGTGACATGAACGCTAAATTACGCCACACAGGTTCGAAGACCCCGCCGGCTTTGAATGCCATCTCGGGATTGACGACGACGACGCGGTATTTGAAAGCAAGTATGTCCTGTTATGGTACCAATGAGTGACGTACTCACATATCTGACTGCACAGTTGTGTTACCTTGATATTCTGCAGCGTTGCTGTATCTGCGGTAATGCTAATTGCGGGGAGCCGAAGGTCCTCTAGTCGATTTTTGTTTTGTGTGCCAAGGATGTTGAGAGGCGTGACAACAACTTGAACTCCCTCGGGTCTGAAGAGCAGAGGCATCCAGAACGGAAGAGTCTTGCCTGACCCCGTACCTGAAATGCAGACTACATCCTCCTTCCCTTCCAGAAGAGCTTGCGCAACTTCGCATTGCCAGAGACATGGGCGAACCTTGAATTGTTCTTCTGTCTTCTCTCTTATGTCGGTGATACTAGGGAGAGCAAGCAGAGGGGATGCGGGCGCGCTCATCGACGCGTATAAGTCAACGACGCGTTCCGGAGAGTCGAAGTCAATCAATAGCCTCTTGGGGGTGCGGCGGAGCTACCAAACGGAGTAGCACCGGGGGCGTCTATCAACCGAGGCTCCGTTATTTACATGTGTTTGGTGCCAGCCGTCTGTGAGGGTTGAGGCCCAACACACTCTAGCACGTGACTCACACCACCTTCCACCAAGTAGCGCCTACTCATCTCAGCCTTGTCTTCGCCTCGAGATTCTGCCTCAACCCGAACGACGGATGGGCAGGAGCCTGGCGTGACCTCGGAGTTAGCATATCACAACGATCATCACCTGGCTGCTCCGTGAATTCGTATTGCAACAGCTCCCAATGCACGTCCCAGATCAGCACCAGCAAGGTGCCCTCTTCAAAAGGCTTAACATTGACAAGCATCAGGTCCCGGCGGCGCGTGCGCGTGATGCTTGACCTACAGTGAACCTTCCCGACTTCTCACGTTTGATCACGCCTCGTGCCTCCTGTTCACTCTTCCATTGCTCTGCGATAGTCAGCACATATGGCGCCTGCTCAGGAAGCAGTATCTTGGGAACGATCAGACAAGATATGGGGATATTGTCCTCGGCGCGGAGAGGACAGTACTGTTCCGTGAGTATTATATAGGCGACGATGCGGAGGTACTCGTTGGACCACGACACGGTCCATTGCCCACTCACTTGCCCTCTAACTATACAACCATGTCGGAGCCCATTGTGTTCTACGACTTCCCTCGCAACGTCGGGCCAAGCGAGAGTCAAGCTTGGAACCCCAATACATGGAAGACGAGGTACGAACAGTTGGCTTCGCCCCACACATGCCCCACAGCCTGATACCGCTCTCACCACGTCGCAGATACACCCTGAACATCAAGGGCATCCCCTACAAGACCGTCTGGGTCGAGTACCCCGACGTCGCGCCCCTCTGCAAGAAGATCGGCGCGTCCCCGACGGACACGCTCCCCGACGGCAACCCGCTCTACACGCTCCCCGTGATCTACGACCCGAACACGAAGCGCACGGTGTCCGACTCGGCCGCCATCGCGCGCTACCTCGACAAGACGTACCCGTCCACGCACACGCTCGTCCCGAAGCAGACCGACGCGCTCCACGCCGCGTTCAACCGCGCGTTCCTGTCCACCCTCTTCGGCGGGGGCGACGTGCCCGCGATCATGATGCCCCCCTCGAACGACAAGCTGAACGCGCGCTCCGAGGCGTACTTCCGCGCGACCCGCGAGGTCTTCTTCAACTCCAAGCTCGAGGACCTGGCGCCCCCGGGCAGCGAGAAGGAGAAGAAGGCGTGGGCGGGCACCAAGGCCGTCTTCCACACGTATGCAGAGTGGTTCGAGGCCGACGGCGAGGAGAAGCTCTTCGTGCTCGGCGGGGACGACATCGCGTACGCCGACGTCACGTTCGCCGCGTTCCTCACCTGGATCGAGCTCACCCTCGGCGAGGACAGCGAGAAGTGGAAGGAGTTGATCACCTGGGATAACGGGAGGTGGGCCAAGCTCGTGGCTGCGTTCAAGAAGTACCGGCAGGTCGACGCTGGGTCGCTGGTGGAGTTGTAAGCAAACGTCCAATGTAACATGTACAACACACAAGAATAGACTTCACGAAAGCGCAAACGAGTGACAATTAGAGAGCGATCGAAGTAGAGTACATCCCATTAAGCCATGGTATGGCGTGTATATATGCTTGATGGACATGGCTGACGCGTGAAACTAAACGAACGGACAGCACTCGTAGTGCGCGCTGGTAGTGGACAGTGTGTACAGGAACGGAGCGCAGTCATAAAGGAGGGCAAGCCCAAGACGGGATAGGTGACATCCAACAGCAAACAAGTAGAGCGCGACAGGAGGGGGATATACAACAGGAGCCCGCCCACGCACGTTCACTTCCTCAAGATTTTCTCTCGAAGCTCCGCCCCCTTCAATCGCGCACGGAGGTATTCCAGCCGCCCCTCATACCTCGCCGTCACCTGCGCCCGCCGCCGCCGGATGTCAGCCAGCTCGGCCTCCATGCGCCTCAGCTCCTCGTCGTCGATCTGCGCCACTCCTCCGCGGTTGCTGCCCGAGCCCGTCGAGCCCACCTCAGATCGGGCCGACGGGGCCGACGGCGACAAGGGGCTCGCGAGACTGTCCCCAGGTCCCCACCTCGACTCCCGGCGAGAGCTCCCGTTCCGACTCGAGCTCGGCTGCACCGCCCTGCCCTCCGTCTCTTCCACGGTCTCTAATGGTAGGTGGCCCGTACTTCGCGCCAGGTTGACGCTCGAGCTGCTCGCGAGTCCCAGGTGGCCAGCGAGGGTAGGGAATGACGGAGCTGTCCGGCCTCGAGAGGACACTGAAGACATGGACCCCTTGCGGACGACCGCAGACGGGGTCCCGAGCGTGTTCGACGAGGAGGCCGTCCGGATTTTCGCTCCTGCGGACGGCATGCGTTTCAGTGACCGTGCAGTCCGCGCGGAGCCGCTTGACTTGAACGAGAGCGCGTCCATGTCCTTCCCGGGACGCAGTGTACCGGATGGCCAGTGTCCATCGTTGAGCGAACCATGGGAGGGAAGTGGGGGTATAACGGGGGGTTTCAGCTGTCGTTGTCGTGTCAGCGTTGACAGTTCGAGGCCGTTAAAAGCATCTAGTAGTCGCCGGCCTTCAGCTTCTACAAGTTCTATTTGGTGTCGGATATCTTGCACAGACTCGACTTGGTCATCGTTTGGTATATCGCTCATGCTGATGTGGGTATATGTTGACTCAGCCCCTCTGGAGGACGAGCTAGGGAATGAAGATGGAGGTGCGGCAGAGCGGCTCCCCGATCGGGTTCTCGTACGAGGCACGTCGGGGTCTGTAGGGGTAAAGGTATGGTTGCCGATAACGGTTCTGCGCGTAAAGGTCTGTGATAGTCGCGAGGATGAGGGTTCAGTGCGAAGAGAGAGGTCGCTCGTCTGTTTGGAGAGCTTTCGAGGGAGTGTGACTCGTTCAGAAGGGCTCGACACCATGGAGTAAACGCTCATAGAGTCGCCATTTGAGTCCGCAGGCATGGACACAACGCGACGACTCGTTGCGCGCTTCAGGAGCCCGGTGACGGTGGAAGAGATGGACCTCTTGGAGGAAACGGAGGGACTCCGAACAGAACCAGATTGTACATGGAAGTTGGATGAGGAACGACGCCCGTGAGATGGAGAATCTTGAAGTAATCAGTGAGATTCCACGGTACTGGATACATCGTACTCACTTCGTGAATCAGCGGCGTTCTGTGTTGAGCGCGACATTGGGACCAAAGGGGCCTCCGTAGGCACAGCCGAGCCGCTGGCAAATCGTTCGAAGAGATTTTGGCGGAGAAGACGATACTCATCGTCACTATGTGCACATATCAGTATGTGGTGCGTTAGTGAGTATAGCAAAACACAAGATGATAATTCATCTGTTCAACACCGGTCCCAAGCAGTGTAAGAGTTTCATCGTACTGAGGTATGAGCCTCAAAGACATATGACGTGGGGTCTGCACCCACGAAGGCACGGTGGACAATGGGTTCCCTGGAGGGTCTGCTACAGAGCCTTCCCACTAGTGTCTGGAGGCGAGCGTACTCGCAAGTCACCCCGGCTTGAGCTGTGACTGTTTCACCCTGACACGTGTGTCTCGCAAAAGCTTCATAGCCTAGCATTATGAGCTCTAATCAACGAAGACCCAGAGGCCAGGTATGACGCCAACAGTTATGTCTGCGCATATCATGACGGAAACGGAAAGGAAAAGAACGCTCTGTTCTCTTGTACCAGGGACGATTATAGCTCCCTTACACGCTAGTCTCATGGGCTATGACTATGGATTGGCGCATGACGGATGTGTATGCTTGGCGCTCCATGTCACGGAATGATGGATGGTAGAGAGTGGGCCGCGTTCCAAGGGTAGAGACTCACCTGAGCAGTCCCTCCGAGTTAGCCGTAGCAAGTTCGTTGAGTCGTTGAGCGAGTGTTACCCTACACGGTGTCTGTGAAGGGGAGATGGTGGCAGACGTGAAAGGTCACTGACGTTATGAGGTCTGTGGACGTGCGGGGTCCTGTCATGTCGCTGGCATTGCCGTTGCGCTTTGAAGGCGTTGATGATGTTAGGGACCAGTTCCGGGACGTGGAGGTGCTTGTACGAGGACCGCGGATAGAGCCTACAATGGAGCGCTTGTCGGCGGCTTTGGTGGCGAATGACGCGCTCGAGGCGGCGAGAGAGGGGGAGGAATAAGGCGTGTGGGATGTGTCGGACTCTACCTCGCGCTCTTTGCCCTTCGCCTTGCCGTACTGAGAGCGAGTGCGCGGGTGAGAGGGGGAGTAGGGGGAACGAGAGAGACACGCACGAATCTGGAGCGAATGACTCGCACGACGGAGGCGTCATCTTGTCGGATGGGCGTGTGGAGATCGTCTGTCCGCCTGGCAGAGAAAAACCCCATGAGAGCATGCTGGTTGTTGCGAAACAGCCGTGCTCGTCCTCGCCGTCCCGCTCAACAGCGAGCACGGTCACATCAGCGTCACGGGCGTCACGCGTGACCGCATAGCCGAGTGGGGAAATTGAGGCGGCCATGATCAGGCCACAACCGCGCGACGCGTCCCAGACTCGCGCTCTCACGTCCTCTGCTCACGACCACCATGTCCTCATCCCCCGTCAAGGCCACGTCGGACCTCAATCCGCGCACGACTCACTATGAGTTCCTCGGGCCTCCGGGGGCATTTGCGATCACCATCGGTGTCCCCTTCATGACCTACGCCCTATACTTCGGCTGCTCCGAGCATACCGGTGGCTGCCCACCTCCCATCGACACCGCAGTAATCCTAGATTCGCTCTCGGACTTGTCGTGGTGGAAGAGCCTATGGGACACGCAAGCTGCGCTCGCGTACCTCGCGTGGTATGCCTTCACAGTCGTCGCTTGGTTCATCCTCCCTGGAGACTGGGTCGAGGGTACCACCATGCGCAATGGTCAGACCAAGAAGTACAAAATCAACGGTGTGTAGTTCGCTTCTGTGCACAGCGGGTGGTGCTTAAGCTCTGCCTTTGTAGCCTTCTCAACCTTGCTTTTGGCCCTCGGCTTGACTGCTGGCACCATCTACCGCGATGGTCCCCAGCCCCTGACGTTCATTTACGAGCACTGGGTTGGTCTCGTCACTGCCTCCATTCTCATGTCTGTCTTCCAAGCCCTCGCATGCTACGCTGGATCGTTCCGTCAAGGCGCGCTTCTCGCGCTCGGTGGAAACAGCGGCAACCCCATCTACGATGTATGCTTCCCTCTGCCTCCGCGTAACCGTGGCTGACTGATGGTTTCCTGCAGTTCTACATCGGTCGCGAGCTGAACCCATCGATTGGTTCCTTTGATCTGAAGTCTTTCAATGAGCTCCGCCCCGGACTCATCCTCTGGGTCCTGATTGACATTGGCATGGCATGCGAACAGGCAGTCCGCCGTGGTGGCAACGTCACCGATTCGATGTGGCTTGTGCTTGCGTTCCAGGGTTGGTATGTTGTGGATGCACTGTACAACGAGGTATGTCCTGGTTAGCGCACGCGATGTGATCCCGCCTAACAATCTATGCAGCCTGCGATCTTGACCACTATGGACATCACCACGGACGGCTTTGGTTTCATGTTGGCAGTTGGTGACCTCGCCTGGGTGCCGTTCGTGTACTCCCTGCAAGCCCGGTACCTTGTCTTCAACCAGATCGAGCTTGGCCCCATCTACACTGGCCTCATTGTTGCAGTCAACCTCCTTGGTTACTACATCTTCCGTGCCGCCAACGGCGAGAAGAATGACTTCAGGAATGGCCGCAACCCGAAGAGTAAGATGTTTGTGTATTTGTTTGACACCTTGATTCGCTGATACTCGTGCAGACCTCCAGTATATGACCACCGAGAGCGGCAGAAAGCTTTTGACATCCGGCTGGTGGGGTCGTAGCAGGCACCCGAACTACTTGTGCGTCCTACTATCCATTGGCTATAGAATCGCCTTCTCTAATTAATTTTAACGTTGATACCATCGCAGGGGAGACATTCTCATGGCGTTCGCGTGGTCTCTTCCTACGGGCTTCAACACTCCTATCACGTACTTCTATGTGATCTATTTCGCTGTGCTTCTCATTCACCGCGAGAGGCGGGATGCTGAGGCGTGTGAGAAAAAGTAAGCGTTTTCGTGGTGTTCTGTTACGAGACAAGCTCACCCTCTCACCACAGATACGGCAAGGACTGGGAGAAGTACAAGAAGCTTGTCCCATGGCGCATTGTGCCTTATGTGTACTGATCAACGCCAAACCTGTGTGCCGTTCAACGGTACGGCTGTAATGTGGACACTTTCATTGGGTTCCCGTCTTGTTTGCTCGTGCTTCGCAACGCTTTCCAGCTATATATCTCATTGGAAATGACTCGAATGCTTCGTAGAGCGTTTGTCCACAACGTAAGTGGTCAGTGTTGACGTCGTCGCGGCCGAGACCCGACCCAATGCTCGACGCTCTGACTCAGCAGACGACTCGGAGTCGGAAGATGACTGTAAGCCCCAACCTCAAGTTTAACGAAGGTAGTGCGGTTTGTCGATTGTGGGACCATTTAGGCTCCCGACGGGGGTTATAAACGAGAGCAAGCTGTCGCGAGGATGATCGGAGGGGACACTTCAGCCCATCTCCGCATCGGTAGATCTCTCTTCGTCATGTCGCAACCCATCCTATTCTACGACTTGCCCAGCAACGCTGCCCCTGGCGAATCCGTCGCGTGGAACCCTAACACGTGGAAGACGAGGTATGATCACGTTTCTTCCATCTCTCCCTATTGTCTTTGCGCGCTGACTCTGGAAGCCCAGACTGACGTTGAACATCAAGGGCGTCCCGTACAAGACCGTCTGGGTCGAGTACCCCGACATCGAAGCGGTAGCCACCAAACACGGTGCAGTCGCCGTCGAGAAACGCGCGGACGGCTCCCCGCTCTACACCCTGCCCATGATCTTCGACCCGAACACGGAGCGCGCGGTCGTCGACTCGGCGAACATCGTGCGCTACCTCGACAGGACGTACCCGGACACGCCGCGGCTGGTCCCGAGGGAGACGGACGTGCTGCACGCCGCGTTCCAGCGCGCGTTCGTCGCGACGGCGTATGCGATCCCCGAGACTTTCGCCTTGCTGCTCCCGGCGGCGAACAGGAGGCTGAACCCGAGGAGCGAGGCGTACTTCCGCCGGACGCGGGAGGCGCAATTGGGCGTGAGGTTCGAGGAGATGGCCCCCGAGGGGAGCGAGAAGCGGAAGGAGTGCTGGGCGGGCATGAAGGCTGCGTGGCACGCGGTCGCGGGGTGGTACGAGGCGAACGGGGAGGACGAGGAAGAGAGGGTGCTCGTTATGGGCGGGAAAAGTGTTTCGTATGCGGACGTGACGCTTGCGGCGTTTTTGATCTTCGTGCGGATCGTGCTGGGAGAGAAGAGCGAGGAGTGGCAGGATCTGTTGACTTGGGACGAGGGGCGGTGGTCGGCGTTGGTGTTTGTGTTCAAGCGGTGGGAGCAGGTCGATGATGGTTCCCTCGCGGAGCAGTGAATTGCAGAGCTTCAGCTTTGGAGTGCTTGGTCCCGATGCGCGACTATCGATTGCTTTCTGGCACGACCTGAGTCATCTTTCGTAGACCACATTCTCGTTCCGGTGAGCATCAATCACGACTGAGTTCGCTCTTTGAATACCTCCTGATGTCCTTTGTATATCAACATCCAGTCTTAAGTCCAGTCGTTGGCCGTATGATTGAGTCAAACTGGTCTCCCTTCATTTGGTCCTTAGTCATCAGAATCCTAGTAACATGGCAGCGCACACCGAGCGGCCATCCTGGTGTCCTTCCAGCATGAAGACACCCACACGTGCACGTACCGCAGCAATTCGCAATTAGAGCCTTCCACTACCTCATCACTAAGCAGGAGTGATGTGGCTGTGCCACTCATAGTACGATTGTCTTTAAGGGACGCGACCTCTCCTATCCGACTGATCGAGTCACACGACGGGTTTCGACCGAACTTGCATCGTTGCCTCCTCTATCAACATGACCGCCCCAATCGTCTTCTACGATATTCCTGGGCATGCAAAGGGCAAAGCATGGTCTCCGAACACTTGGAAGACGAGGTAGGTCCCATCCACCCAACCTTCGACCCTTTCGAACTCACTCACCTGCACCAGATTCTGCCTTAACATCAAGGGCATCCCGTACAAGACCGTCTGGGTCGAATATCCCGACATCGAGGCCGTCTGCAAGAAGATCGGCGCACGGGCCGCCGATAAACGCAAGGATGGCTCGCCCCTGTACACCCTCCCCGTCATCTACGACCCGAACACAAAGGAGGCCGTGGCGAACTCTGCCGACATTGTGCGCTACCTCGACCGCGCGTACCCCGAGACGCGGCGGCTTATCCCTCCCGAGGCGGACGCGCTCACCGCGGCGTTCGAGGACGCGTTCTGGGCGGCCGTGAACCGACCGGACTTTGCGCCGATCGTTATTCCTGCGGCGTTTGCGCAGCTGCGCGAGAAGAGCAAGCCGTACTTCCGGGAGACGCGAGAGAAGGCTCTCGGAGCGAAGCTTGAGGAGCTCGCGCCGGTGGGGAGCGAGAAGCGCGCGGGGCATTGGGCAGCGACGAAGGGGAACGTGCATAAGCTCGTGCGCTGGCTCGAGGCGGATGGCAAGAAGAAGCTGTTCTTTATGGGCGACGAGAAGGGGATCACGTATGCGGACGTCATCGTTGCTAGCTTCTTCGTGTGGTTCAAGAAGACGTTGGGAGAGGACAATGCGGAGTGGAAGGACGTGCTGACATGGGACGAGGGGCGGTGGGCCAGGCTCTTGGACGCTTTCGAGCAGTACACGGTTGTGGACGAGGGCGAGGATGTTCAGATTTGACGAAGTTGGGACTCCCTCTACCACTAGGAGTAGCTCCTTGAACGCTGAACGTGATTGAACTGTTCGCGGATTGTGTGAAGATTAGCACATGTACTATCACTCAAGCCTCAAGCCAATCTCTCATTGCATTTCATGCCTGAATTGATTCCGTTAGCATCACTCGTGCGATCAAACACTTGGTGTTCAACTAACCACCTTCTTGGCACATCTCCTGAATCCCGCCCCATGCCGCCCTCCGACGGAGACTAGTATTGCCTGGATAGAGTTTCCTCGCCAACATGTGCCATGCACTTACGAAGCTTAAATACACGACAGCGTGTTTTCATTGCATTCCTCGCTGGACGCTGCACCGCTCGTCACAGACGATATCGTGGCCGGGTGAGACCACTTGAGATCAGTCATGGTTTTGAGCATCTCTTTGCGATTTTCAGACATATGACTGCGCTGGTGCTATCATCAGATGCGTCACAAAGTTGCTGCGAGGCGACACCTCGTGTCAGTCCTAAACCCTTGGTACTATGCTGTTACTGCCAGTGTATAGTAGCATATCATCCCGGAATCCACGCTGCTCTGGCCGAAACACTCACAGTATGTCACCGCCCATGTACACGTTCTCGGGCGGGCTGCTCCAAACACTAAGTTCTTTAAGTTGCAAATTGGGCACAGGACGGGTCACGGCTTCCAACCTACCCCCACCTTCATTGGTATGCTCGCTCCTATCGTGTTCTACGACATCCCGGGACATGCCAAAGGCAAGGCATGGTCTCCAAACACGTGGAAGACGCGGTCAGTCACATCCACAGACCCCGGACGAGACACGTTCGAAGTCACTCACATCACGTCAGGTTTTGCCTCAATATCAAGGGAATCCCCTACAAGACCGTCTGGGTCGAGTACCCCGACATCGAAGCCGTTTGCAAGGAGATCGGCGCAGAAGCGGTCGAGAAGCAAGAGGACGGCAGGCCCCTCTACACGCTCCCCGTCATCTTCGATCCAAACACGAAGGCGGTCGTGGCGAACTCGATAGCAATCGCGCGCTACCTTGACCGCACTTACCCCAGCACGCGCCAGCTGATCCCGCCCGAGACCGACGCGCTTACTGAGGCGTTCGGAAGCGCGTTCTGGGGGCTGTTCAAGCCCGGCTGGGACTTCGTGCCGATCGTCTTTCCTGCTGCGTGCGCGCAGCTCCGTGAGAAGAGTGAGCCCTACTTCCGAGAGACACGGGAGAAGATGCTTGGGGGTAGGCTCGAGGAGCTCGCGCCTCTAGGGAGCGATAAGCGTGCGGGGCATTGGGAGGGGACGAGGAGGGACGTGCACAAGCTCACGAGGTGGCTGGATGCCGATGGAAAGAAGAAACTGTTCGTCATGGGCGACGAGAAAGGGATCACGTATGCCGATATCGTTGTGGCGGGGTTCTTCATGTGGTTGAAGAAGACGCTGGGAGAGGACAATCCAGAGTGGAAGGACGTGCTGACATGGGACGAGGGACGGTGGGCGAGGTTCCTAGAGGCGTTCGCGCCATTCGAGGTTGTGGACGAGGGCGAGGACGTGTAAATATAATGGCATCGCTCTGTCAGCTCGGGCTCCTGCGGATGTTAACGGTAGCTCCTTGAACGTTGAGTGTGCCTGTTCATGAATTGTGAATATATGAGCACATGAGCCTCGAGCCATCCTATCGTAAGCCATGTACTTATTCGAAGTGCTGCGGTCAGTATAACCCATGTGCTCTCCTGCGATAGAACACTTGGCAGTCACTTACCATGTTCTCGGTATATTTCCCCAAACCTCACCCATGCTACCCTTTCCGACCAGGACGATGACGACCTGGATGGGGAATGGGAGAGAAAGGACTATTTTATGATGGGAGTTCCCTCTGAAAATCGTGTCACCTCCTCACGAAGCTCGACAGAAAGTCAGCAATGTGTTCAAATTGCGCTCTTCAATGTACCGCTCCTGTGGACTTTAGCACTGGTCGGGGGAGCACTTGGGATCAATCGATTGTCGCATGGTGAATGTGAGCCAGTCATCGCATTTGTCGGAAGCCTGGTACGTACTGCGCTCTAGTGCCGTCATATGGTGCACTATACAGTTGCTAAAAGCGCCGGAAGTCTCGAAGCCCTCGGGCTGTCCCGCTGTATAGCGTAAACCTGCGATTTCAAAATTTCTCGACCAAACGACTTACAGTGACTCACCAATATACACGTTCTCGGGCCGGGTCAGTGCTTCCAGCACAACGTCGCTGTTTAAGACGCAGATTGTTTGACTTGGTCACAGGACAGAATCGCATCTACTCCCCGCTTCATCGATATGCCAGCCCCCATCGTATTTTACGACATTCCCAGCCATGCCAAGGATAAGGCATGGTCTCCTAACACTTGGAAGACGCGGTCAGTCGCATCCACCAACCGTCAAGAACGAAATCCTTCCGAACTGACCTACACCACATTGGCAGATTCTGCCTCAACATCAAGGGCATCCCCTACAAGACCATATGGGTGGAGTTCCCCGACATCGAGGCCGTCTGCAAGAAGGTCGGCGCAAAGGCGGTCGAGAAGCAGAAGGACGGCACGCCCCTCTACACGCTCCCCGTCATCTACGACCCAAACACGAAGGAGGTCGTGTCGAACTCAGCCGAGATCGCGCGCTACCTCGACCGCACGTACCCAGACACGCGCCAGCTGATCCCACCCGAGATCGACGCGCTCACTGAGGCATTTGAGGAGGCGTTCTGGGGGCTGTTCAAGCCCAGCCTGGACTATTACCCCATTCTCGTTGTCGCTACCTTCGCGCAGGTCCGTGAGAAGAGTAAGCTGTACTTCCGGGAGAGGCGGGAGAAGCTCCTTGGGGCTAAGCTGGAGGAGCTCGCACCGATGGGGAGCAAGAAGCGCGCGGGGCATTGGGAGGGGATAAGGAGAGACGTGCATAGAATGACGAAGTGGCTGAAGGCCGATGGAAAGGAGAAGCTGCTCTTCATGGGCGACGAGAAGGGGATCATGTATCCCGATATTATCGTTGCCGGATTCTTCATGTGCGTCAAGAAGACATTGGGGGAGGATGATGCCGAGTGGAAGGACGTACTGGCATGGGATGAGGGACGGTGGGCAAGGTTCCTAGAGACATTCAAGCTGTTCGAGGTTGTGGACGAGGGCCAGGAGGTCGAGCTTTGAAAAGGGTTTTTGTATCAGCTGGGGTTCCTCCGGCGAATGGCAAAACGCGCACCAGTACTTTGCTGTTTTCTCCTTGAATGGAGTCGTACTGAGAATTGCACTCAAATGGGTGATTAGGCGTAGCGGGTCCATACGACGAAGTTCGTACACGCTCTCAAGAGAGAACTGGATGCCTGGGTCAGCACGCGTTAACGTTGGCGCAGAACGTTATTCCTGCTTGCTCTTGGGCGCTGGCGCAGTTTCCTTAGGCTCAAAGCAGATATGACTGAAAAAACTGTACTTAAATGACAATTCAAAACCCGTACTGACATGGCTATCGCGAATGCCAACCGTCCCATACGCGGCTACTACTTACCTGGAGAACTGCCACATGACTCGACGAGATTCCTGGCCTGAACAGCTGCAAGACGATGTCAGTAGCTGCAGTGTTCAGAGCAACAGTGGAATAAATATGCAGACCTTTCTCGTATATCATCGTCGCAAGAATGTCATACTAGGTTCACCAGAGGCACCCGACATCCAAAGGAGTCGCGACTTGGGGTGAGGTTCGGGCGCTTCCACCACCGTAGGGTATTACCCAATTCAAATTGGGCTTGTTTAGTCATCAGTACTTATCATGTGTTACTACACACATAAGCTTGATCAAGTATCCAGAGGAACCACACGAGTAATCGGCGCAAATGGGACTAAATCGGCGAGCTAAAAACTACATGGCTTGGAAGTGATACACCGTACAGGTGAGTGATGGTGGAAGACTCGGAGGCCCAACTCCGAGGGAGTCGGACTCCTCGCGAACATATGGGAACGATTCACAAACTGGAAGCCTTGAGACTGTCTGAGGGAGTCAACCCAACAAATCGCATGAAAAAGGCTACGTACGGAACTATTACACCGTCCCCATGTTGACGTTGAAAGGCGGGATCGGGCGGGAAGCAGCTACCGAGTGCACGTTCAAACCAGACATGCTGTATCCACCCCCGAAGGAGGCACCGAAAGTGGTCTGAGTCGGCGGCGGACCTGTATGGACTATAGCAGCACAATGGTTAGTTCAGCCGTTCGAGACGCCAGGGGCGAACCACACTTACGGTTTAGTGGAGGCGGGAGGCTCGGAGACGGGGTCCGCGGAGCTGATGGAGAGCGCGGCGTGCCTCCGACGGGCGTACGAAGACGCGGGAATCCGGGACGACGAGGAGAGCGTCCACTTTGGGTGGAGTTGGGAGACATCGGCACGCGCGCAGCCGTCGTCCCATGCCGACGAAGCTCGAAGAGGAGGTCTCCGTCGTCGTTGAATATTGGGCTCGCAAGAGAATACGGATGCGCCAGAGGATAGTAGTATTGCCAGGCGCCCTCGAACGCGCTGATTTCCTGTACGAGCTCGTCGAGGTCCACCTTTGGAGGGAACGCCTCGTGGAGCATCTCCATTGGGCTGCGAAGCTTGTTGGACGCCCCATCGCCGGAGAATGTCGCCTTCATAATCTCTGGGGGGTGCGACCCGGCGGTGCTGACCTTGATACCGCTGCCGACAGTCTGAACAGTGATATGAGTCGACCAGCTGATAGAGGAGCTAGCACTGGGAAATAAGAGTGAGCCTCATGACACCCCCCACATTGCGGCATACACGTACGCGTAGAGCTGATCAGTTAGCAAAGTCAACTTCAACTCCACCTTGCCGCTGATCTTGATCCTCATTGCGCCTTGCTTCACAGCCGTCGGAAGTTCCACGTAGTTTCGAGTGATACCTACCGAGGCACGTCAATCTGGTCTCGTGTGAAAGAAAAGAACAAACCCTCGAACTTACAAGAAACACCATGAGCTGCGCTCATCATGTTGCTATTGCCGCTTAGATTGTAGCTCCACTCTTCACAGTGCTCCCACAAGTACTTGAGGTACCCATCCCCGTCCGACGGCTGTAGCTCCCACTTTGACGGTCGATCCTTGCGTGACTCGTGCTGCGCCCAAGGAATCAACTTTAAGTTCCGGAACCCATGCATGATAGCGTCGGGGTTGCTCGGGATGAGTGTCGTGAGCGCATTGACACGGGAAAGAAGGTTGAGCACCCGTTCCTCAATGAACACGCGTTTCGTGATACCGAATGTGCCGTGCGAGAAGCCTTTGGTCCCTTGGACGATCCAACCCGTGGAGAAGTCGAGGTGGTCCGATACGAGAGATCGGAAGCCGGTCATTCCGAAGACGACGACAATCGGCTCCGTTCCGGCGGTGACGTGCGCCCAGTTGTAGCGGGTGACCTCGACCTTCGAGTAAACGTGGAAGGCGACGCTGGTGAGGGCGTAGGATGGGAGAGACTGTCCAGACGTCCAGACGGGAATACTAGAGATTATGTGCTGCGCATCTTTGCAGATGGCTGTGAAATAGTGCTGAGTAATATAATAGACGACGGCCTGCAGTTTGAGAATGGAAGAACGGTTGTCTCCACCGCTAGATAGGTCGCCGAACGTAGAGAAGTCGTGCAGGTACTCAGCGTCTGAATGATGGGGTGAGTTACTGTTGCAAATGAAATGAGAGAGACATACTGCGGAAGTCAAGATAGATATGCTTCAATACGCGGTCTTGACGATTACCGTGCTTCTCGTAAGCGGGCGAATTCCTGTAGGCGTCCGAGGTGGCACCCTCGAGCTCGTCTTGTGCGCACATCTTGAGCTCGACTTCAAATGCGAGGCGCCACTCTCCAATGTCGTACTTCATGCTTCCGTCCCATGGTACCCAGTCGCGCAGTGTCAGCATGTGGCCGCCAGAGAGGTGCACCCAGACAATTGCACGATTGTTGCTGAGCAGGCGCATGGAGAGTGGCTTGAACGACGCTGCGAAGTAGTCCTCGTAGCTCCAGCGGTAAAACATGCTGTGCACATTCGTGGCCAGGGCGGAGAACTGGGCATTGATGGACCCCTGCGAGATCGCGACGACCTGATCGAATCCGTGCATCTTCGTCTGCTGGACTGTCTCGCGCGATGAGACCCCGCTCTTGTCCGCGAGTTCGAGCGACCACCAGCTCCCATCAGCATCCTCGAGTGTATTGTTCGTGAGTTGGCTCATCGCCTCCCATCGTGTGTCGCGAGAGTAGATGATATGGTAGCGGCTGCTCTCGAGGATGTGCAAGTAATCGTCAGAGAAGAAGTTGACGATGTGCCTCCAGATCTCTGTCCCAAGCTCGTCGTCCTCTTCGAGATCCGGATAGTGAGATGCAAGACCGTGGTAGCGAGCATCTATAGGGCAAGATAGATGATGAGAATGCCATCCCACACGGGTATGTGGCACACTCACGAGATAGATCAAACGTGATGTTGACAACATTCCCTTCAGACTCGCAGGAGTAGAGGACGTTGACAATCATAGCAATCTTCCACTCTTTGTACTTCCGTTCTGGTTCACTGTCATATGAACCGTGAGCAGCCATGCCATGAAATGAAAAAGACCGCTTACATTAAGAAATCGTCGCTTTTGAAGCAGTCGAGCTCATCGATATTGAAGTATACGATGACTTCTCTGGTGCACAGTATTTCAACGCGAGGTGGGCCTAGCTTAACGCGGAATCTGCCGTACGCACTTCCGCCAAGGTCGATCGTACTGAACTCCGCCAGCGACCGCAATCGCCAGTCCGTGCTCGTTCGAGTGGCTCCATGAGCGAGCATGGCAGATTTCAGCCAGACGGACGACATGTACGTGTTGATCTGCTCGACGGTGATGCCATGGATATCTCCGACCCAGAACTGAGTGGTGCCCATGAGAGAGTAGTCGATTGTCATCGATGATCCACGCTGGTCAAACTGAGGGAGGGAGAAAAGAACATGATGACCGGCGCTGTAAAGCTGCTCCAAGTACTCCGCCATGTACCGGAATAGGAGATCTCGGCCGGCCGCTGGTTCAGGCTCGGCGGATACGAACGTTCCCTCTGTGCACCCGCGGTCAGCTGATAGACATATATCGTAGCAATACACACATACTCTTCAAATCAAGGATGACGAGCTGAATGGTGCTTCCATAGCCACCAATCTTGTGGTCGTTCCCAACGATTCTGCGTGTTTCAAAACCAATACGGTATGTCAACCTGAGGTCAGGCGGAAGTTGTATCTCTCGACTGCACATAACGTCTTAGCAAAATGGTCAGCTAGAGTGAATGAGCCTTACCCCCTTTGACCGCCTCGTAAGTTGTCCTGGACAAGAAGACCGTTGGCGAGGGTGAGATGCAAGACTGTATCGTGATCGCAGATGAATTCGAGCTCCGGCTTATCAAATGTAGCCTGGAATGCAACTTCTGAAGTTCCGGACTTTTGAACGACGAACTCCGCCAGCGCGTAGTGATTCTCTACGCGATCACATCAGAACCAACGAGCGAATGATGCACACCAAAGAGGGCAAGAGCCATACTGTTATCCTCCGTACGGGCTTGGTCGTGTTCTTCCAGGCACTTCTTTGCGTTTTCGTGGAGCACTGCGAGCTGAGCGTTCAGATACCGGACAGCATTGGGTGCACCGTTCTCGTCGGAACACATGGCGGGGTGAGAGCGACACTGAGATGAGTCGGGTAGATGGATGAGAGAGACGAGAATCCTCGAGTGTCGGGAAAACCTTTGCTCGACGATGAAGGTCGCGGTCCAAGGTTGGCCCATTTTATACTTTCCTTCGATCGTCTTGCGCATTGCACCCGGAAACTATGAGGGTTTGACCTGTAGCGCGCGGGACGCCACCAGCCAGGTTCGAAACCACCATGCGGAGGATGGCTGGTCAGGGTATTGCTGCGCTACGCCATTCAACGGTATAGCCCACTTGTCAGGAAACACCATTGAGTTTCACAGACGTCATTGCTTGAGTGTTCATACCACGACATCCAGGGTTTTCATACCACACGAGGACGCTTCCACACCCGGAGGCAGTAACTATCAGTCTTGTGACGACCCGCCGAGCAGGAACAACACACCTATTCTGATAACTCCGCCTCGGGTGCCGGGCGTGTTGGTAGCATCGTGGAAAGTTCAATTGACAAACTGACGGGAGGTCAAGGAGATCCGCTGCGAGAAGCAGTAGGGCAGGCTGTTCACAGCAGATTGTTGGGATCGATGGACGATAGAAGACTAAATACGAAGGAGCATGAGAAGTAGGGACATTGCGATGTACTGCCTCGGTCGGAGACAGTAAGCCCTGGGGTTGTTCGCAAGGTCAACGTTGAGGAGCTACGTTGCCTCGGCAGGGTCCTGTAGTGTCAGACCAACCTATTGTAATCCACGGCAACGAATTGTAGACTGTAGCCGGAGCGCTGTTATCTGAGACTGGGACGGCGATACCATGTATAGAGCTCCTGGGTGTGTGGTTGCCGTGTGGTGGGCACCGAAGCCGCCCGAAGGTATCTACACCATTGAATTGTATGTAGAGCGTCGTGTTCAGAAAGCAGGAGGCCGAGGAAATCCCAAAACTTTGAAGTTTGAACAGAAGACAATGCACGGTGACCGCCAAGGAGAACAAGTTACGCACCTAGGCATCGCGCGCGCTCGATGCTGAACAGGACATACACTATCAGAGTTTTGGAGCTCTGCCTATAATGATACGCTTGTCAAAGACGAAACCGCAAGCTTTGGTATTGCGCAGGACGGTCGGCGTTCACAGAACCCCTCCCCGAGTCTCTCCATGATAAATCATAGTACGGCATGTGCGGTCGATATCTGTGACGTGTCAAACTATACCACCAGCAGACAATGGCCGGGACTTACACTGCGCCTGCAAGCTGCACCTCACATGTTCGGTCAGCCCTTTGCCAACGAAGACCAAATTCCCCATGTCCGGGAGTCCGAGCTCTTCCTTTCCACCTTCTCGATATCGTACAGGTTCCAGATGCCTGTCAGGACACGAGGCTCCCTGCTATGAGTCACGAACAGCCCTTTGCGCCGCAGGACTTCGATCGTTCCAGTGTTGGACGGACCGGTGCCCGCTGCACCCGGGAGTTGGCCTTCGCAGAGGACCGTCTGAATCTACTCATCGAGCTTGTCCATCTGGACCTCGCTAAGTTTCGGGCAGTCTAGCGGCAGGCTCAAGATTCCCCACAGCTCATTGTGAGTCGGCTCCTTGGAGTGGTCATGAGCATGTATGCAATTGTCGTGATGGTGACCATGGTCGTGTGTGTCCTCGCAAGCCCCTTTCGCGAAAGTACAAGTGTTGCGGAGCAGCTGACGCGAGGCGTAGGCGTCGATGCCCATAATATTCTTCAAATAAACCTCTCTGCGGACTGTGCGGTGGTCGCGCCCGGATTGACGCTACGAATAATGTTCTCTGTCGCGTCCGGAGACACTAGGTCTACCTTGTTAATAAGGATGACGTACGCTGTAGCAATTTACCAGTTGTCCGTTGCGTGGATAAGCGACATCAAAAAAGGCGTACCGGAAGCTCTCTCCTATACCGTGCGCGGCATGGTCTTCCTCCATTTGCTGCAGATACCGGTCAGCGACGGTGCACAATGTGATGGCTTGGGGGCTAAGATACTTTACGACCAAAGACAGCATCCACGACACAGAGTACACCATCCAGGTGAATTTCCCGCCCGATCCCGGACGAAAACCTATCGTTACGCCAGAATATGGACGCGATAGGCCCTATACGCTATGACGTCAGTACGCTGAGCAAAGGAGGAAGTACAGGGAAAGGGAGCGTGCCGGGGTCGGCAAAGCCTGTTGTCTTGAGAAGCATGTAATTAAAGACACCCTTGCGCTGCATGAGCTCTGCGATGGCGGCCACGCCTATGTCCGTGATGCTGCAGCACAAACAGCCGTTCGCAAGCTCGAGGAAGTCTTCCGACTGTTCGTTCGGATCATCAGGGGACAAGGCGTTGATCATCATAACTGTGCAGCAGCATATGGAGCAGACTCGAGGTGAGTCAGATATAATACTATAGCAAACGCTTCACTCACCTTCGTTGTCCTAGGCCGCATCGATCCCGCACAACAGCTTAGAAGCTCTCCATATGCGGGAGAGTTGAAGTTATCCTTAAAGCCGTGTCCCCGACTCCCCGAACTCGTTCATGACCGCTATCCGGTTGCCATGGCGTTCCGTCAAAATCCGCCTATCCGTTTCTTTCCCTCAGGATCGCCCGCATACCATAACACGCACCTGACCTGACGAGAGTTGACTTCCCAGCCCCCAGGAATTCGCTTATGATGGTCAAAGACACCGTCCGGGCGGTCCGCTGCTCTCTGAGTAAATGTTCACAGTCGATTCCGAACGCCCTCCCGAGGCATCCTCAGAGTTTGTAGTGTCGAGAAGCTCCCTGTATGCCTCGAAACCTTGCGATGCACGGCGCCGTACAGACATACGGAATGTCGTCGTTGTCGTCCATGGTGAGCTACAGTAGTGTCACACGATGGAAGAGAGATAGCCGGCGAGATGAGCGACGAGTCCACAGGATTACACATAAGTACATAGTTGCGGTTCGTGCAGACCAGTGTTTGCCCTCTACATAGCCGCCCATCTATGTATTACCTTCGGCTTGTCATTGGGCGCCCCGCGCGAGTTGCGTGCCATCGCTTGCCTCTTGCCGCGACCATTCCCCGTGAAAAGTGGAACAGCGATATCTCCTCGAGTTCTCCACGGATCCTCTCGATATTTCCTATTCTTGCTCGTTTCCACCTTCCTCATGGCTGTGTACTAGTACATCACGGCTGCGAGCGCTCTGTCGATTGCTCCTTCGCAACTCTTTTGCACACCGCGGCCCACGCAGAACAAGGATCGCGCAACAACCTGAAGACCTATTGCCGCCATTTCTTTACTCTTGGACATTGAAATATTACCCTGAGGGCCTGACAACATGTATGAACCGGAAGCATGCGTCCGATTCTTGCGCATCTGAGCTTGCCCAGCCGGGTGTTCCCTGGAGGTCCGGCGATGGCATATGTCCAAGTTCTTCGCGGGAAGTTATGAGGAAGATGTCGACCTAGGACGTTATATACGAGGCTGGATGGAGAGGTACATGGAGGACGGCTCGATTGAGATAACGGTATGCTTCATGTATGATCTTCCTCTGCCCCCTTCCTTCTGCTACTCTTCCTCTTCCCTCTTCGCATACGGTATCGACATGTTATCCCGCGGCCGTCATGAAATTCGTTCTGTAATCATTTTGTGTACGACGTACAATGCTAGCTGTCCTTTGCATTTGCCGTACAAGGTACCTGTTCGTACGCAGATCGGCGCCTCGCTTCTCTTCCAACCTCCATGGCGCGTACATGTAACGAGATGCGCTCCAGAATGATATTATGCAGAAGCTACTCGTGAAATTCGAGATAATACATGTGAAGAACCCACAGCGTGATGGACCGTGCCCAACGACCCACAAAGTCACACAAAATATGCCCTACAAATCTTCCAATACGACGTTCGACGGCGTTACCGGGCGAGAAACAGTCGCCGCATGCATGCTCATATCAGACATACTATATTCGCTAACGGACGCCCCGAAAGACAGTTGCGTCGTCGCTGTGCCTGTGCGGACTGTAGCATAATCGGTCAGTTGAGGCATTCAACGTGTCAGCGGTGAACCACACTCACGGTTCATCGAAGGCGAGCGAAACGGCGAACGCAGAGCAATCGGAGAGCGCGGCGTACGTAGGGAGCCGGGACTACGAGGGACAGGTGAGCTGTGCCCATTGAGGGTGGAGTGGGGAGACATCGGCACGCGCGCCGTCGTAGTCCCGTGCCGACGAAGCTCGAAGAGGAGGTCTCCGTCGTCGTTGAAAATCGGGCTCGCAAGGGAATACGGATGCGCGAGAGGATAGTAGTATTGCCAGGCGCCTTCGAACGCGCTGATTTCCTGTACGAGCTCGTCGAGGTCCACCTTTGGAGGGAACGCATCGTGGAGCATCTCCGCTGGACTGCAGAGCTTGTTGGATGCCCCTTCGGAGAATGTGGCCTGCGTAATCAACGGGGGGTGCGATCCGACGGTGTTGACCTTGATACCGCTGCCGACAGTCTGAACGGTTATGTGAGTCGACCAGCTGACAGAGGAGCTGGCACTGGGAGAAAACAATGAGCTATGTGACTATACTCTGGTACGTTCGGCGCACACACGCACGTGTAGAGCTGAGCAGTCTGCAAAGTCAACTTCAGATCCACCTTGCCGCTGATCTTAATCTTCATCGTCCCCTGCTTCACAGCGGTTGGAAGCTCGACGTAGTTCCGAGTGATACCTGCAGGGGCGTGTTAGTCGTCTATCACTTGAAAGAAAAGGCAGACAAGCTATTAGACTCACAAGAAATACTATGAGCTGCGCTCATCATGT
The DNA here is from genome assembly GCA_020543525.1 of Coriolopsis trogii. NCBI lineage: Eukaryota > Fungi > Basidiomycota > Agaricomycetes > Polyporales > Polyporaceae > Coriolopsis > Coriolopsis trogii. The sequence continues at coordinate 731,521 of JAHYIO010000023.1, read as the reverse complement.
TGCTATTGCCCCTTAGGTTGTAGCTCCACTCTTCACAGTGCTCCCACAAGTACTTGAGGTACCCATCCCCGTCCGACGGCTGTAGCTCCCCCTTTGTCGGTCGTTCCTTGCGTGATTCGTGCTGAGCCCAAGGAATCAACTTCAATTTGTGTGACCCATGCTGAATAGCGTCTGGGTTGCTCGCTATGAGCGTTGTGAGTGCATTGACACGGGAAAGAAGGCTGAGCAACCGCTCCTCAATGAACACGCGCTTCGCGATGCCGAATGTGCCGTGTGAGAAGCCTCTAGTCCCCTGGACGATCCATCCCGTAGAGAAGTCGAGGTGGTCCGATACGAGAGATCGGAAGCCGGTCATTCCGAAGACGACGACAATCGGTTCCGTTCCGGCGGTGACGTGCGCCCAGTTGTAGCGGGTGACCTCGACCTTCGAGTAAACGTGGAAGGCGACGCTGGTGAGGGCGTAGGACGTGAGAGACTGTCCGGACGTCCAGACGGGAACGCTCGAGACAATGTGCTGCGCATCTCTGCATATCGCGGGGAAGTAGTGCTGAGTGATATAGTAGACGACGGCCTGCAGTTTGTGGATGGAGGAATGACTGTTTCCCCCGCTAGACAGATCGCCGAACGTAGAAAATTCGTGGAGGTACTCAGCGTCTGAGTGGAAGGATGAGTGACTGCGTTCAGAAGCAACGCAAAGGACGTACTGCGGAAGTCAATGTAGATATGCTTCAAAACGCGGTCCTGATGGTGGCCATGCTTCTCATAAGCAGGTGTCTTCCTGTAGGCATCCGAAGTGGCGCCTTCGAGCTCATCTTGTGCACACATTTTGAGCTCGACTTCAAATGCAAGACGCCACTCGCCAAAGTCGTGACCCATGCCTCCGTCCCACGGCAACCAATCGCGCAGCGTCCTCATGTGGCCGCCAGAGAGGTGCACCCAGACAATTGCACGATTGTTGCTGAGCAAGCGCATGGAGAGTGGCTTGAACGACGCTGCGAAGTACTTCTCGTAGCTCCAGCGGTAGAACATGCTGTGCACATTGGCCGCCAGGGCGGAGAACTGGGCATTGATGGACCCCTGCGAGATCGCGACGACCTGATCGAACCCGTGCATCTTCGTCCGCTGGACTGTCTCGCGCGAGGAAACCCCGCTCGTGTCGGTCAGGTCGAGCGACCACCAGCTCCCGTCAGCGTCCTCTTGCGTAGTGTTTGTGAACTGGCTCATCGCCTCCCATCGTGTGTCGCGAGAGTAGATGATATGGTAGCGGCTGCTCTCGAGGATGTGCAAGTAATCGTCAGAGAAGAAGTTGACGATGTGCCTCCAGATCTGCATCCCAAGCTCGTCGTGCTCTTCGAGACCTGGATACTCTGACGCAAAACCGTGGAACCGAGCATCTACAGGGCAAAATAGAAGATGAGAATATTATTCCACACGGGTGTATGTGGCACACTCACGAGACAGATCGAAGGAAATATTGACAACGTTCCCTTCAGACTCGCAGGAGTAGAGGACGTTGACAACCATAGCGATCTTCCAGTCTTTGAAACACCGCTCTGGATCGCTACAGTAGAGAATGTGAGCAGACACGCTACTGGATGAGAAGAGCAGCTTACGTAGAGAAATCGTCGTTTATGAAGCAGTCGAGTTCCTCGATGTTGAAGTATACGATGACTTCTTTGTTGCACAATATTTCGACGCGAGGTGGGCCTAGCTTGACCCGGAATGTGCCGTACGCACTCCCGCCAAGGTCGATCGTACTGAACTCCGCCAGTGACCGCGACCGCCAGTCCGTGCTCGTTCGAGTGGCTCCATGAGCGAGCATGGCAGATTTCAGCCAGACGGACGACATGTACGTGTTAATCTGCTCGACGGTGATGCCATGGATATCTCCGACCCAGAATTGAGTGTTGCCCATGAGAGAGTAGTCGATCATCATCGACGAACCGCGCTGGTCAAACTGAGGGAGGGAAAATAGGACATGATGACCGGCGCTGTAAAGCTGCTCCAAGTACTCCGCCATGTACCGGACTAGTAGATCGCGGCCGGCCACTGGTTCAGGCTCGGCGGATACGAACGTGCCCTCTGTGCACCGACAGTCAGCTGATAGATATACGTCACTGCAACACACATACTCTTCAAATCGAGAATGACGAGCTGGATGGTGCTTCCATAGCCACCAATCTTGTGGTCGTTCCCAACGATTCTGCGTGTTTCAAAACCAATACGGTATGTCAACCTGAGGTCAGGCGGAAGTTGTATCTCTCGACTAGACAGAACGTATCAGCTCAATGGTCGACTAGAGCCAATGAGCCTTACCCCTTTCGACCACCACGTAAGTTGTCCTGGATAATGATGCCGCTGCAGAGGGTGAGATGCAAGACTGCATCGTGATCGCAGATGAATTCGAGTTCCGGCTTATCAAATGCAGCCTGGAACACGACTTCTGAAGTTCCGGGCTTTTGAACGACGAACTCCGCCAGCGCATAGTGATTCTCTACGCGATCACGTTAGCACCAACTAACAGGCGATGGACATATTAACAAAGACAAAGACACACTGTTATCCTCCGTGCGGGCTTGGTCGTGTTCTTCCAGGCACCTCCTTGCGTTTTCGTGGAGCACTGCGAGCTGAGCATTCAGATACCGGACAGTGTTGGGTGCACCATTTTCATCGGAACACATGGCGGGGCGAGAGTACTCTGAGATGGGAAGTGAACGAGAGAGACAAGAATTTTCGAGTATGGGAAAGGCCCTTGCTCGACAATGGGGCTTGTTGTCCAAGGTTGGCCCCTCTTGTACATTGCCCATCGTCTAAAATATGGCATCCGGGGGAGATGGTTAGCGTTTGACCGGTAGTGTACAGGACGCTTCCCTGCGGTGGGCAGGATCGCGCTACGCAGCATGTCACCGAGTTAATGTCAATGTCAAGGTTGCCTGTCATGGTATGACCACCATGGATAGGAGCTTATGAGAATATGTACCACGAAGTCCGGGGTTCTGATACTAGAGGGTGAGCGCGATCTTCGACACCTGTCAAGCAGTAGCTATCAGTCTTGTCACGCCCGGAAGCAGGAACAACATACTTGTTCTGATAATCGGCTCCTTGCATTGTGCATACATACAAACTGGCAGGTAAGACGGGAGATTCAGGGGCGTCGACAAAGAGCCGCTGCTACTAGCTTTAGCAACAATACACGTTCACGGCAGAACGAGCACGGGAGGTCGGCAGCGCGACGTACGTCCTGAATCACAAACAGCGAAGCCGAGAGGGGTCGTTTGCAAGGTGAGTGGTAGTTTGTACTGCGCTCCATCGGTAGGTCCTGTAAGATCACGTCAGTGTTATGGAATCACTGCCGAAATACTAATTATTGGCGAACTATACGCGACGTCCTGGAAGTGCGAAGTTCGGCATGTTGTGGACACCGAAGCCGCCCGAAGAAATCCCAATACACCATTGAGGTGACATATATATAGCGTATCGTGTTTGGGAATAGGGACGTCGACATGAAACCTACAACGAAGACAGCGGTTGCAGAACAAGTCACGGAGTGTTGATGCTCCCGGGTACTCTAAACCGATCTCGTGACATATTTAAGGGTCAGACTCCTGGGAGTAGTGCTAGTAGATGCTGTCGCTGTATAATCGGTTTGAGTTGTGTAGAGACTGTATATGATGATAGCACTTGCCACAGATGTTGGGGCGAGGGTAATGCGGAGGACGACGGCCGGTGTTGTAGAACCCCGGGCCCTCCCCAACGATCGTACCTGTGCGCGCGGTCGATACGTACGTGTCGTGTCAAACCCTGGCCCAAGCAAAGAGACACCCCAGTGTTATGCATTCTCCAATTGCGCTTGCAAGCTAGACCTCACATGTTCAGTCAGCCCTTTGCCGATGAAGACCAACTTCCCCATGTCCGGGAGCCCGAGCTCTTCCCCCTCCGGTTCCACCATCTCGATCTCATATAGGTTCCTCACGCCTTGCAGGACATGCAGCTCCCCGCTTTCTGTCACGAACAGCCCTTTGCAACGTAGGACTTCGATCGTTCCGGGGTTAGCGGAATCGGCACCCGCTACACCCGGGAGTTGGCCTTCCCAGAGCACCGTCCGGATCCACTCATCGAGCTTGTCCATCTGGGCCTCGTTAAGCTTCGGGCAGTCCACTTGCAAACTCGATATTCCCCGCAACTCGTAGTGAGTCGGCTCCTTAGGACGGTCGTGAGGGTGAGTGTGATCGTGATCGTGGTCATGTTCGTGTATATCCTCGCAAGCCGCCTTCGCATGAGTGCGGGTTTCGTGGAGCAATTGGCGCGAGGCGTAGGCGTCGATGCCCATAATGCGCTTCAGGTCAATCTCTCCGCGGACTGTGCGGTAGACCGTCGCGGCAGGGTTTATGCCGCGGATGACGTCCTCTGTCGCATCTACTTCGCCCGGAGACACTAGGTCCACCTTGTTGAGAAGGATGACGTCCGCTGCAGCAATTTGCCTGAACATAACTGTCAGTTATTCGCTGCGTAGGAGAAGCAATATTCGCACGGCAACGCTTACCGCAAGCTCTCTCCGATACCGTCCTCCGCATGGTCTTCCTCCATTTGCTGCAGATACCAGTCAGTGACGGTGCGCGGTGTAATGTAAAAGGGGGCGAGTACCTTGCGACCAAATACAGCGTCCACGACGCAGACTACACCATCGAGGTGAATTTCCCGCCCAAGCCCGGACGAAAACTCCTCGTTACGCCAGAATATCGACGCGATGGGCCCTACGCGCTATGACGTCAGTACGCTGGACTGAGGATGAAATACAGAGAAAGGTGATCATACCGGGGTCTGCCAGGCCTGTTGTTTCGAGGAGTATGTGGTCAAACGCACCCTTGCGCTGCATGAGCTTTTCGATGGCGGCTACGCCTGTGTCCTTGATGCTGCAGCACAAACAGCCATTCGCGAGCTCGAGAAACTCTTCCGACTGTTCGTTCGGATCATCAGGAGACGAGACGTTGATCGTCTTAGCTGCACAGTGTATGGGGAGAGTTCACGTGGGTCACGGAAAGTATACGCCAAACGCGTCACTCACCTTCGATGTCCTGGGCCGATCCCACACAAAGCTTAGCGGCTCTCCACACGCGCGAGAGCTGAAGCTGTCCTTACAGCCGTGTCCCCGAACTCGTTCATGATGACCGCTATACGATAGCCATGGCGTTCCGTCAAAATCCGCCTATCCATTTGGGTTCCTCAGGATCGTCCCGTTTATTCGTACGCATAAAACGGTCGCAAAACTCACCTGACAAGGGTCGACTTCCCAGCCCCGAGAAATCCGCAGATGATGGTCAAAGGCACCGTTCGGGACGGTCCGCTGCTCTCCGAGTGATTGTTCACAGTCGGTTCCGAACGCCCTTCCGAGGCATCCTCAGACTTTGTAGTGTCGAGAAGCTCCCTGTATGCCTTTAGATTCGAAACCTTGTGATGCGCGGCGCCAGCATACATACGGAATGTCGTCGTTGTCGTCCATAATGAGCTCAAGTAGGTTGTACAATGGAAGAAAGGCAAGCCGGTTGGGATGAGGAATGAGTTCAAAGGATTATAGTTGCGGTTTGTGCAAGACACGCGCCCGGCGTCCAGGAACAGATGCGGATGAGTAGCCGCGAAACTCAGACTCAGTGTGTAACCGCCCATTTACCTTACATCTCTCCTTGTTCTTCCTCGTCGAGCCCCCTCTCCTCACGCTCCCTTCCTTCCTTCGTCCGCCACATACAGTGAGGAGGTCAACGATGGAAACGACGGCGTTCACCCAAGACCAGCTCCGCGACCTCATCCAGGGCCCAGCCGACGTCGAGTGGAGGTACGAGCCACCCTCACGTCTCAGCCACCGAGTTCCCGCTGACCATCCCCATCTCCCTCCTCCGTGCTCCCGGACCCGGAACACGCTGCCAGCTACGAGATGCGTCGGCAGTGTCAAGAGATTCTCCCCCGTCTCTTCCTGGGCCCCCTCCAGGCGTCAAAATCCCTGGACACGCTCAAGTCGCTCGGGATCACGCATATGTGCGTTCCGCCACACGCTTCTCCCCTTCCCCCTCTCCGTCAGCACGCACAGCCCGCTCATTTGCATCTGCCGCTGCTGCTGTGCCGCATAGTGTGTGCATCCGGGACGCGAAGGAGGCGTTCTCGGTCCGGCCCAGGTTCCCGGAGCACTTCCAGTACATGGTCCTCGACGTGCAGGACAGCGAGGAGCAGAACCTCATCCGTCTCTTTCCTCAGTGAGTCTCCGCCTCCGCATCGGGCACTCACAGCCGTTCTTCTACCATGGCTGTGATTCTTACAACGTGCCCCCTCCTCCTGCGCGTGCGTGGCGTATATCCTGCGCAGAGCTAAACAGTTCATCGACGAGGCCATCGCCAACGGCGGATGTGTTCTCGTCCACTGTAATGGTATGCGCTCCGTCTCCTTGTGCTAGACGATCGTCCGTTCACGCGTGGGTACGGTGCGCCCCAGGCGGCATCAGCCTCTCCCCCTCATTCGTCGTGATGTATGTCATGCAGTATTACGGCCTCTCCTGGGAAGACGCGCTGCACCTCGTCCAGAACCGACGGTATTGCATCTCGCCAAACGGCGGCTTCATGACTCAAATCAAGGTGAACCCTAACACTCCCCCTCTCCCTGGACAAATGTGCTGAACGCGCGAACGCGCTGCCATGCAGGAATACGAGTCGATCTACAAAGCGCGCAATATGATCGGGGCGCACCCGCAGCAGCGTATGGTCAACGTCCGACGGAAGCGGTCTGATGAGGATGACGAGGACCACATGCAGAGGTGTGTGCACAGAGTGAGTGCAAAGGAGGTCGTGATTTAACGTCTCTTCCGATTGCAGGGAGGGCGAGCGTACAAAGCGGCCCATGATGGACGATGAAGACGACGATGCGATGGAGACGTGATCCCTACCTGCTCGGGCACCTGCTGCGATGATGTTGTCTGTCTGTCTTTGCTTGTTATATTATCACCCTGGTAATGTGTATTGCACGAGTTTGGGTTTCGTACACGGTCTTTGTTGCACACTCACTTACATTATCCTTTGTCGCATCTGGCAGTATCGTGGTCTTGGACTGAGTCTTTGTCGTGCAGGCTGCATGTCATTTATTCCTGATATCCAAGATGATGAGATAGGTATGTGCGATACGTCGGTGAGTCCGGAATCAAATAGTTCCCCTCGAACTAGAGGGCAAACAGCAAAGCCGCTACGATGATCGCCCCGAGCGTGCAAATCCTTGCTGGACTCGCCCACGCAGGCAAGGAGCTGGTTGCGCCATTGGGGTTGTTCGCTGCGCTCTCGGTCTCACTGCGAGAATAGCATCGGTATGTGTTTGGCCTAACTTGTGCGTCATGGATCGCACGAAATGCGTACCTTGGAGTAGGACCGGAAGCACTCGCGCTCGAAGCGGTAGTACCGTTCCCGACTTTGGCAGCGGGGTTGAAGGCACGGGTGGTGTTCGACTGCAGCGCCCATTGGATGCCGCCGAAGACGTGCCCTAGGAACAAGGGGTCCTGCATGGTGGACGTCATTGAGGCTTGGATGCGGTTAAGAGACAATACATTGCTTACATGCCAGGTCTCGTTCAGGTGTCCGAGACTGGTATAGAAACTACGGCCGGCGGTGCCATTCGCGTCGACAGCTGCACCGTGTTCCTGATACCACGCTAACGGGCATATTCATAGGCTTTCCTCCCGAGTACAAAAGGTACCAAACGTACCAGTCGGATGCGGTGTTCCTTGGTCGAATTTGCGCGGGCCAGGATCTGGAGCGAATTCAGGAATTCGTCGACGAAGACGCGAACAATGCATCCTACCGGTGTAACTAGACTCGTCCGCCGAAAGTATCACAACAGCGCCAACGTCTCGGGGGTCAGACTTGAAGTTGTACCTGACAGGAGCGAGTCATGAGATACGACTTCTGCACACATGTTCATGCTATGCCTGCGCATGAAAGCATGCCAGCGAGCCCACGTACATCTCATCTCGCACCGGCCATGCTTTCGGCAGCCCAGCGGTACTCGGATGGTCAGGACCGACGACGTCAATGGTCTACCATGTCCTCAATCACCGTCAGATTTGCTTGCAAGAAATTCTTGCTCATGGTACCTACAGCATTCTGTATCTCAGGATGATAGTCAAATGCCGCGCCTATGTACAAGGATGAATGTCCCTCTACGAGGAATGGGAGTTGTAGCACTGCAGCATAAAACGTACCTAATTCATGCTGAAACCATGTCGTGTTGCGCAGGGCATCCGAAGCGGAATGGACGCCGACAAAATTGCCGCCAAGATTGAGGTACCGAAGGAACGCGTCCTTGCCCGCGTCGTCGAGGACTGCACGGATGGAGGCACGCACGACGTCAGACTCCAAGCCTCGTATGTATCCAAAGCTCTTGACAGCTTCCATCGCCAGCTTCACCACAAACGAGTCTACTCACTTTCCCCCGAGTTGCTCAAGAAGAGCACAGCGTCGTACTGCGCCAGCCTCTCGTTTGTGAACCATGTCTGGTCCTCGGTGTGGTCAAATGTGATGTTCTCGGACGGGCCGCGCTGCACCAGAGCGTCGACGGCGGTGGGGATGGAGTCGTGCCGGAAGTTGCGTGTAGCAGAATAAATCAAGATGCGGGCGGTATTGATTTGCGCTGCTGCACTAGTCGCTGCCATGGCTAGAGAGAGTAAGGAGAGGATGGGAAAATGCCATAGCATTGTAGCCGTGAGTGCAGAGAGTGTAGCAGAGGTTGGGAAAGTGCCATTTGTGGTACCCAATGCTCGCTTACCCCGGTGTCGTCATCATGAAGACGCGGCGTCCCGTGCCTGATCGGCGACTCGCAGCCCAACCGGCTGTGACACTCAGTGCAGACCTCACACAGGCTTGCTCCCATCAGTTCATTGCTTGTGCTTTCTCTCGGACAGAAACGAAGGTGAGGGCACTTTGCCAAGGACGACCAAAAAGGGCCCAACCGGGAATTGAACCCGGGACCCCGTGCAATCTTCTCTCCATGAGAGGGGACACTCCCGAAGCACGTATCATACTACTAGACCATTGGGCCGCAGTACACCTCTCAGCAAAAACATTTGTGTATACAGTGCTTGACCGGGCCGTCCCTCCGAACCGTGTCGTCTCAGTCAGCGGAGACCGTTACGGTCGACAGCTTGGATAGAACGACGACGAGGTGTTCACGGCGTCCACAATGTTGAGACCACGATCAGCATTTCCTGCACCCAGTCTTCGTGCATTGTCTGCCTACAGTACTCCTCGTGCCTCCGCCGCTTCATGCAAAAGATTCAACTCTGGTGCTGCTGCCCTCAATGGATCCGATACACTTGGACCCCTTGCAGACCAGCCTGAGGCCGAGGGCAGCCAGAGATACAGCCTTGGGCGTTCTTACCTCTACGGTGAGTTGTGGACGAGATGCTAGCCATCTATCAATGCAGACACACATGCCTTGTCCGTGTCGTGTGCAGTCCCTGCCACCGCGGAGCGGATGCTCGAGAAGTCTCTCACAACACCATCGGACGTGATCATATACGACCTTGAGGACAGCGTGCCACCGTTCCCAGCAGACAAAAACGGCGCCAGGGCGAGGCTGACGCACTTCCTGTCGGTACGTTGAGCACTTTGGGTCTGTACGCTTCACCGCTGCAATGCATGTCTAGACACGACCGGGGAGCCTGCCGGCCCCAGAACGAATCGCAGTCAGATTGAACTCCAACGCGACCCCGTTCTTTGCAGACGATATTCTCCAGGCTGTACGTCTCTTCTATCTCAGATCATGGCATGTGTATATGTAACGCACCATCTGCAGATGCGCCTGCCATGCATCCAAACCTTCGTCCTCCCGAAGGTTCACTCTGCGCAAGACCTGCACCACGTGTCAGAAGAGATCTATGTCGCGCACAGGGCACACAAGCTTCGCAATCCGGACGCGCCCCCCATACAGCTTGTCGCGAGCATCGAGAGCGCGCGTGCGATGTACAATCTCGGGGAGATCGCGTCGTGGCAGTCAAGATGGGGCCCTGCCTTGGGTGGGAATTTGTCTGCGCTGCTGGTATGTCCATAGCCAGGACTGTACTACCAGAATATCTGAAACTCATCATGTCGCGCAAGTTCGCTGCGGAGGATTGTAAGCTACAGCCCACGCCCGCACTTTGATGAGAGGGTATGCATGCTTAACGTTCCCTTCACTGGCGATTTAGACTGCGCGGATACGGGCATCATCCGCACGACCTCCCGCCAGGAACTTCTTTACACCCGGTCGCATATAGTCGTCACGGCCAAGGCATTCAAGCTCAATGCGATTGACATGGTGCATACCCTTGCGTTCATTGACCATTAGACCATAACACTCATCTCCCTTAGGTCTGCGTGAACTACAAGGATCTCGAGTACCTCCGCGATGAGTGTGCGGACGGCCGACGTCTCGGCTTCACAGGCAAGGCACGTTTCATCCGTCCATATATGCGTGTCGTCCGAATCCCCGCGAGTTCTGACTGTCGCTTGCTTCGGGCGACTTCAGCAAGCGATCCACCCTAGCCAAGTGGATGTCATCCAGTCGACGTTCGTACCGACATCCAAAGGTCAGTCCATGCCCTTGGCACGTTCAACAACCTTCTGAGCGAGCTTGTGTCTGCATTCAGAAATCCTACGAGCCGCAAAGATACTGGCCCAAATGGAGAAAGCGCACCTGTCCAACAGGGGCGCCGCCGGGCTCGAGACGGAGGGCGGGGACATGGAGATGATCGACGCTCCAATGATCAAACAGGTGCGCAGCGTTCGTCACTCTTCCGTGCGTCAGGCATTCACTGACGACTCGCGCATCCAGGCAGAGAATGTGGTCCGCATTGCAAAGGCTGCAGGCTTGTCGATACCCGACGTCGACTGAGAGTTTGCAACTTGGGTTCAGGCTGAGTGGGTTATGAGCGTGCTTGCGTTCCGCGCATTGTACAATACAGACTGCATTTCCACAACTCACGACATACTGCGCATAACACGAGAGCACGACTGAACCATGATACATATCAAGACAGGACCCCCGAATATCCCTACAGATGCCTGATCCTGAAAATGGCCGTTATTGACCAGTTTGGTCCGCAACGTTTTTTGTCGTTTTGGGCCGTTTTGGTCCGCATAGCGCCTCAGCCCTCAGCGACCGCCCATTTTGGTCCGCACCAGGGGTCAGGCCTCATTGCTGCTGTCAGTGCTCATTTTCCGCTTTCTGGACCGCTGAATCACTCAGGAAGCATCTATACGACCTTCCTTGTATCCACATATGTACTACAGGCATATTCAGTTGTCAGTGTTGTCGTCATCATCACTGCTCTTCACCGTTACCTTTGTGGCCAGCCTTCTGGCGCTTCTCCAGCTCTGATATAGCCTTGCGGATTCCTTCCTGTCTTTTATTAAAGAGTAAGAACGGTGGATAAAGCCGGCTAATAGCTATCGAAGTCCAATCCATGGGTTGCCCTAACGGAGTTTGAAATTGGTTTGAAATCTCTATCAACCCTCGGGCGCTGGTCCGCACAGGATCAGACCTTCCGCACCCCCGCGTACATTGGTCCGCATCCTGAGACACCCATTCCGTCGCCAGACCGCCACTTTTGGTCCGATTTCGGTTCACCCCTCGGGCCTGGCGACCACCCATTTTGGTCCGCACATTGCCCAGGCATTTGTAGGGATATTCGGGGGTCCTATCAAGACCCACAACACGAGCACCTCCGGTGCGGCATCCGTTCACTCCAACCGGCTGATCTCGACCTTAAGCCTGTCCCTCGCGGGCCCAGGAGAGGCATGCCCCGCATACTCTATCACGGCGTAGGTCGACTTTGTGAGGAAGGACGGGTTCACCGCAATGGTATTATCCACCACCTACAACACCAAACATTCAGCCTCAACTCGCGCAGAAGGCACACAAACAACACATCGTTACCTTCGAAAAGTGCTTGAGCCTGCTCGGGACGATCAGCAAGTCGGGCGCGCACGACGCCTTGCTGGGGTCCGTCGCAGCGCTCTCGAACCCTGCATCGTCCCCTTCACCGTCCTCTTGAGGGCACATGTGGAGCAGCTCTGAATGGGTCACGTCGAGGTTCACCTCGTGCGCTAGGTCCAGCGGGACGGGGAAGATAGGGTAGAAGCTGGCGGTTGCGTGTCCCCACAAAGTCAAGCGCGGACCATCTCTGTCAGCACGCGCCAGAACGCAGCATCCGCGGGACACGTACCTCCGTTGCTGCAGCAGGTGCCTGCACAAGTTCGCCATCGCGTCCGTCGGGCTCTGGCCCTCTGGGTCGACCGGCGTCGTGAGCGGCTCGACGTCGGGCGCGCGCTTGAACAGCTCTTCTTTGCGCAGGTGGAAGAGCACGTCTACGCTTGTTGTCGCGATGTGCACACCGTTGATCGTAAATCGTGCGGGGTTCGGAAGGAGTTGGATGCGCTGAGACATGGTCATGAGCAGGTGTTAGTTGCATCATCAGGAGGGCAAGAAACGTACGGGGTCGTTGCAGAGTGTGCGGCTGAATTCGCATTGAGGGAACACGGCGTGGGCGCTGAGGATGTCACGTATACTTGGGACCAGGAGTGCGATACTGCCTGGGGAGGAGTCCAAGAAATCGCGTAGGCGGTTTGTAAACTCTAGGCGGAACATGTCGATGGGCGCCGCATCGACGTCCCCGATTTTGACCGAGGGATGAGTCGCGTCCACGAATGGACCAACCTGACAGCAAGGGAGGTCTGAGTCACTTGCGGGCCAAATGTCAGTCAGCACTACATACCAGGAGTACAACAGCCGGTTTCGTGGCCTTCAATCTGGTTATCAAGCTCTGTAGAGGCTTATACTGTAGATCTGAGTCGGATGTGAACGGTCCACAAGCGACGTGCAGAGAGAAACTTGTCTCCCCCGTCTCAGACTTGATCGTTGTTGACGACGAGGGTTCCATCGGTGGGAGCTGCAAGACGGTCACATCAACCAACCCATGCGCTAATCACGACTACTCACCGACAGGATCTCGGTGGCGAGGAAGGAGCCACCCCCGCCGTTTTTGCCCTTGAGCGCGACAATGGCGCCCGGAAAGAGGCCCTGGCCTCCCGCTCCCCGCTTGCCCCTGCGAATTCGCACCTCCGGGTCGAAGCGAATGGGGACTCGAGCACCGGAGCCCATCATGCGCGATGATTCGAGGACGAGTGATGCCTCGTTGAGTTTGACTGGGCCAGAAGACGACTCGGAGTCTAATGTGACTCGCCCAACTACTACAATATCCTCCTGCAGGTACGATGTGGGCACAATCGTCGGTGAGGGAGAGCAAGGCACTCGCACGTACCTCAGTGACTGCTGATGGATCGCCGAGTTCTTCCACTTCGTAGTACGCCTTCACGAGCTCCCCAAAGTAGTCTATCCTGTCATCGAGCACTACGAAGAGAACGTCGGGAAGTTGACGCATAGTGTTGTCGTAGCACACTCACCCTCGCTGCGTTCTGTGACCTTCTCGTACATGTAGCGGTCTGCGACGCATTCGTGGACTGCGTAGGCGGCTGAAAAGACAAACTACTCACAAGCTCGTCCCTTCCGGGCCTCCTCATTCGTCGAAGGACCAACAAAAGCGACTCTACTAGGTCCCGCAACAGGCACGACCTTCTCCTCCAAGCGCGACATATCGAAACCATCCTGAGGGCGTGCCATAGGCATGGGCATGGCCTTTATGGGGGTTCCCCTCAGACTAGGGGGCATTGCGGGCCGACCATGGCCCTTGATAGGTGTTGCGCCAAAGTTCCTGTTCTGTGGTCCAGAGAGGTTGCCCCGGGTGAGCTTCTTGGTGACCATCTCGCGTTGGATTCCCTTCTTGAGGTCGTCGAGGTCCGCTCTGGAGAACTGCCTGAGCCCTGTGTTGTAGCACATCGCCTCCCACTTCCAAAACAATTGTTCGCCGCTGAGTCCATGGTTTTGGCAGACCTTCACGCCTGCGTGGGATGTAATTCGAGGATGCCCGGTATTATGAGGATTTCGCGTATGCCGCTCACATTCTGAGAGAAGGTTCTCATCTAGATCTTGGCCAAACTTCCTCTCCAAATCCAAGCGTATAACGTCCATTACCAGCAGAATATGAGAGATGTGGAAAGTGGTGACTGCAGACAAGGGGAGAGAAAGGGGAGATGGTGGTCGAGACGCGAGTTTCAGCCGGGCTGATCACGTTCTGGCGGCGGCGCGTACTGTCACACGTGACGTGACTGTGACAACTCGTGTTGTTGGGCTCAGCCGCTCAGGCGCGCCAAGCGACGTATCTCCGGATCCTCCGTTCGCCTATGTTTCTGCCACTTCGCCCGAAACCAGACTGACTCAAGGACTACTACGAAAGCCATTGAACAAGACAGGTAGACGTGTATATTGCACTTTTAACCTCCAGACTATTGACGACAGCAGCAGTATAAGTGCCTTCGACAGCTGACATGACTAGGAACTCTACCTACGGTACTACGCCGCAGAGTTCCTCTTGGGCTGTGCCGCTCGTTGCCTGATTCGAATTCTATTCGGGGATGGATAATCAATTCGACCTTCGGCTTTTTTTCATTGAAAGCTCTGCTGTCTCAAGTGTGCTCCCAAGACCGCAAACCCCAAGCTAAGCTCCCGTGCAATCCTACGACCTCCGAGTCGGCCATCGCAGGAGTCACCTGGCCGCCTTCCGATGGCTTTCCACCACACGCGTTGAACTCGTCAGTTCACTCCTGCTCTACCTACCTGCGCTCACGGCGTCTCCGAGACCAGCAAACCCAGGAACACCATCGCCCCAGTGGTTAAGCTCAGACGTCGCTTAGACCACCGCTCCGCCTGGCCAGCATTCACCATATCCGTCTTGTAACTCTATCTACCTTCCACCCACCGGTCCCACCCCATACTCACCTTGCCACACGACTGACAATTGCGCGAGCCCCCACTCTGTCGGGTAACTCACACTATCCAAGTCGAGCTACACACGAGCACTCTCACGCCGCTCGAGTCAGGCGAGCACGACAGTTATTCGCAGCGCAGCAATGGTACCTTGTCTCCTGATGGTACCCGTAAATGGAAGACTCCAGTTAACCCATGCCGACCCCACTCTACACGTCATGATCCACGAATGATGAGACAGTGCCCGTTCCCTTCCACATCGTCAAGCGAACCGTTCCGGATCCGAAAGGAAAGCGCAGGTCTACATACCTCGAATCTGAGAGGATCCGTCAACACACCCACACGCTGTCGATAGCCACGGGTTCGAAACGCTGCAACTGCAGAAGAATCCTCGACTCCTGTGGAAAGCCGCAAGTACGGGCGGGAACGACATACGAGCGAACACGATGTTGCTCTGAGGTATTTCGATTTCGATTGCGAAACTTCCTTGCATAATATTATACACTGTACAAACACCTCGTACAATGGGGAGTCACAGCCGACGCACGACGTGCATGAGCGGAACCACAAATAGCCTCCAGGCTGTCGACCTGGGAGGCGTTGACCGGCTCAGACACTCATGCACGCATACAACGTACGCACGCCAGCCGATCCATGCGCAACTAATGTATATGCTCCAGTACAGCAGAATAGATGGTAGACGATAGACGAGGGATGAGGTTGATATGGATGCAGATTGGATGACAACAACGGGAGGAATGCCACTCCAGTTGCCTCCGTCAGCGGACGGAGTGGGATTCAAGTACAGCGGTGACAGATGCAGGCGTGAATGAGGCGTGGCAATCATGAGCGCGACTGGAGCTTGACGGCATATTGGAAGCGCGGGGCAAAGCGAGATGGTGAAGCACGGCCATTACTCGTTCATGCCCCTGTCTCGACCTCGTTGGAGCCCTCCGAAGCCGGCTCGGCTTCGGCGGCGGTAGGTTCAGCAAGAGGACTTTCTTTCGCGGGTGCCGCGTTGACAGTCGAGTTGGTGGGAGAAACGGAGAGTGTCTGGTGCACGGGAGGAGAGGTGGCGTGCGGGATGCTAAAATGGAGTAATACAATCAGCGTCAGGTTCTCTTCATTTCTTCTTTACAGTATCGTTAGAGTGCCGCCACGAGCGCGCGCACGCGCACAAAAAAGGAATAGGCATCGGGGGCAAAGGGCATGTGCGAAAGGTCCTGGTGGAAACACTCAGGGCAGAATTGACGAAGACGATACTCACTTCTCGGGGTTGGGAATGGCTGTTCCAACCTGGTTCTGAGGAGCCTTGCCAGCCTTGCTCAAAGCATAATCCCCAGAGTCGAAGTATTTCCGGTCCTGCAATTAGGCATAGAGTTAGAACTTTCGCGAGCCGGGCGGACGGGATACTTGGTAGATCATGACGGCGTGAGACACATACCTTCTGCATCTTCGTCAGCACATTCTTGTGCGTCGGCAGCTTGCCATAGAGGCGGAACAGCTTTTGCTCCTCCTCCGTGAGTGACTGTATCACCAATACCAATCAGGATCAGCCGAACGACGAGATTTCACAGAAGCTGCAGGCGCAAGACCACTGCAACGCATGGCGATGCATGACACTGCCCTATAATGAACGCAAGAGGAGGATGCACGCACGCTGATGTCGACCTTGTTACGCTTAGCAGGGAGCATGGCGGTATTGGTAGTGGCACGGAGTGCGTGTGGAGGAAGAGATGACGAGGATGGGTTGAGCAGAGAGGGGTGGAAAGAGGGGCGGGAGAGCAAGGCTCTATCGAGCGGGCGGGTAGGAGTGCGGAAGCCTTATGGATGGATCGTTAGCAGTCGATGGATGTCTTTGCGCAACGTTCGACAGCCGCCCGTCAGAGCCTTGTCTCGCTCCCGGGCGGAGCTTGTCGGAGCTTGAATCCTGCTCCCGCCAATGACGTAACGGCAGCCCTCAGATCCAGATCCGCCCCCTCCCGCCTGGCCACTCCGCCCACCAGAGCAGTGCACACTGCACAGGGCATCTCGGACGTTCCAAGAGTCGGCACAGTCGAGTCGACCGACGTCGGGATGGGTCACAGATGCGTCTCCCAAACAACGCACTTCGCAGCCACATTCTTGCACAACATTCTGCCTGAACACGAGTTAGCCATACGCACACCTCGACATCACACTTGGTGGAGGCCCCAGGATCAACAAGTTCGCAGCCACATTGTACACCTTTCTCGGTGTGCATCGGATGAAATTACGAAAAAACACACATATTCCAGACGCCGAATACCTCGCAGTCGTTGCCTTTTCACCCCGCCGCCGTGATTGCATTTACGATTAGATGACAACGAGAGAGGAAGTGCGATACCCGCTACTCCAATACAAGCACCTCACAATCCGCGGAATAGTCCACATCAAACCCTCCAGCGTCCAGGTCCAGGTCCAGGTCCATCGCCTCTTCAGGCTCCGTCAGAAATTCATCAAGCTCTTCTTCGCCAACCTCAGTCCTACCACGAACAACCCCCTCTTCTTCCACGCACGCCGCCTCCTGCCCAGCCCTTATCGCCGTCGCGTGGTTCGCATCTACAGCAACGAGGCTGCCCTCGTTCCGATCATGTGCCCATACAGCCCGTCTCTCCCATCCGCATCCTCCCCGTTCCCCTCCTTCCTCTCGTTCCTGACAGCGGCCGACCCATTCATCGCCATCGCTATCGATGAACACGTCCGGATCCTGGTCGGTTGAGCTCGACCTGACGCAGTCATTCACGTACGTCGCTGCGCGTGGAAGATCACGTCGGCCCATTGTGTAGGTTTGCTGGATGGCGCCGAATTCTCGGGGTAGTAACGTGCCGTCGTCCAATATGAACTCAGTAGAACTTTCACCAGAAAAAGCCCCAGGTTGAAGCTCAGCCAGCGAAGAAGATGTACTGTTTCCGTCAGATGATCGTGGCACAGGCACAGCACTGAAGCCAAACCCAAACCCAGATTCCGGGTTGGGTTCGGAGACCTCGGCAAGCATGGGTGATAGGGAAGACGAAGCGGTACCAGGGAGGAAAGCTCTAGAATCACCCCAGAGATCGTCGTCCATATCAATAGGAAATGTCGTTGACGTCGACTCAGCATCCAGAGTCGGGTGAGCAAAACCATGAACATAGCCGGTTTCGAGTCCCCGAGAGAGCAAATGACGACCCTCTCGAGGGTTTGAGAACGAGTGATCACTTCCCTGCTCGCGTATGGAGGAATCGCCGTCGTCTAACAAGTAGTCAGATGATCTCTCGAAGCAGGTGTCACTGTCTTTGAGAGCATGGTTGAGATCTTCGAACCACTCGTCGTGGTCTTCGTCCAAGACTCCATGTCGAGGGCTGTCGCCTATGGCAGTCATCCGCCTGGAGCAAGCCTTTGTCTCCGGCCATGAGTCCTAAGACACAGCCGGTGTTCAGAAGGATGTGAGCATAAGATATCCAAGTACGAACGTCGAGCGTTGATTGCGAGCTATCCCAGAAATCATCAGAGTCCTCGAGGTCCAGCGGCGCGCAGCCCCCGCGAGATGACTCCGCTGAGTCGGAGACCCACATGTCGCCATCCACGGCATCAGTATCCACTCTTGGAAACCAGTCGAGACCATCTTCACTGCCACCGACTGTTTCCGCGTCCTCGTCAAATGAAAGCTCGACCGAGTCGCGAGCGTCTGGACCTATTCCAGGCCACTTGCCTTCTTCCATATAGGGAAAGGTTGTAGCGTCATGAGAGCAGTTCGAGAGTTGGAAATTATCATCGGAAGCTTTCTTGCCTGGTTGTGTGGGCTCCGCAACAACTCCCTATCAAATATCAGTGACGAAAAGATAGTCTTGAAAGGGCGGTAGGGACGTGCCTTGTATCGCACCGGCTTCGTCCCGCGTTTGAGTAGCCGTTCCATAGCTTGAGACAGTATCTCTACGTGATCCTTGGAGTATGACATATGACGATCTTCGTCTTCCATGTCTTCACTTGCAACCGGAGGCATGAGTGTGCGTAGGGCCTTCATTGACCCGTTGGCGGTAGCGATAGACTTGTTCCGGAGGGTCTTGAGTGCGCTCACGTTAACCTCGTTGTAAGTATATGCGGGAAGAGACAAGGTAAAACCTTGAGCACGGCGCCGCATTGCTTGCGGAATGCAGTGTGCGGGGAACGGGCGATTATGTCCGTAATAGCACGGGAGATTTTCATGGAAGCGAGTACTTCGGCGTCGAACCGCTACCACGAGATGACAATTGGTCAGTCATGCGAAGTGCCCTCATATATGAGTAACAGGATACCTCGCGCCAATGACCAAAAATCAGTGGAAAGCGCCTGTGTAGCTCCATGGAAGTGTGATAGAACTTAGCAAACGCAGGAGAGCACACACCTGACCAGTTGAAGAGCGACGAACTTCTCCACGATGCGATCCAATGCCGAGACTAGTGGCAGAAAGGCATGTGGCGAAAAGGGGTCCGCAGCGGCGGACATGCCTGTCTCCCGGAAAGCTGAGTAGCACGATACAACGGGGAAGATGAGAAGGGGCTGGTTCAGCGAGGAGGAAGAACGGACCTTCCGGGGTGAGGCAATGGGGCTGCGGAAGTGCATGCGGGGTTCGACAGGAATATAGGAGCTCAATGGCGTGCAGTCGCACGCATGGCAAGCGGCCGTCGAGAATAGGCCGTGTCGGACTCAATATCACTGAAGATGCGGGGATTGAGTGAGACACGGTCGCCGAACCAGCGCTTGGCAGTACAGTTAGTTCGATGCAGGCGATGCAGGAGAACACATAGCATGACATATGCTGTTGGAAAGGGCACGCACTTCTAACATGTCCGTCGTCATCGTCCATGAATATTCCCGCCACCATTCTCAGGCCGAGCTGTTCGCCGTTCTACGGGAAGAGCATCAACACGGAGCGCGACGAAATGTCTATTGTAGTACGAACTGTACGGAGGTAATTGTGGAGGTGCTGAGCAATCGCGGACGTTTGCATGTCGCGACCGGCGACTTTGACGCGATTGAGGATGCCGGAGAGCGAGACTATCAGGTCGGACTGGAGGATGACGTCCATGTCGTCTGGGACGCGTCCACTGAGCGCATATAGCGTGCCACTCGCATCTTGATCTGACGACGCGCTTGTGCTGAAGACGAAGCGCGCATTGAGGGAGATGCTGAGACCGTCGGCTTTGTCGTGCACGACGGCGTCGGTGGAGAAACGCATGATGCTGTATGGCAAGAGCGGGTTAGTGGGGGAGGGCAAGGGGGGCATTTGGCGAGAAATAAGAGAAAAAGGAAGTGAATAGAAGCGATAAGCATCTTATCGTTGCAGGTGGCGATACTTGATTATGTCGACTTATCGCTTCCCTCACCGCCTCTTGCACTCTCTCTTATTTCCCTCCATCGTCGACCTCCAGGGCCAAGACCGAGTCGTGCATCTCCCCCGCATCTGCGGGCTTCTTTCAACATGGTGAGCAGCCATATCACCCCCATCGTCGCGCTGCTCATCTCCCCGTAGGCGAGCGAGTTGGACCAGAAGATCCAGGATGTCTACAAGCGCATCGAGACGGAGCGCAAGTTTCTCGAGGCCTCCAAGCTCATTCGTCAGGCGACGACCAACCCCGATGTCCTTCGTAGGAACGATGCCAAGGTCCGTGAGGCCGAACGATCCCTCTCCTACTTCGAGGACACCCTCCGGGAGCTCCACTCTCGCAAAATGGCCCAGCAGCGCGGTGAAGATCACGCCCGATCCAGCAGCACCAGTTCCTCACAAGGTCCAGTCCCCCAGTCACCTCGTATGGGACGGCCATACCCCCCTTCCTCCTCTGCCTCCGAGTATGCTGCCCGCGGTGGTCCAGGTCGTTCTCCAGAGATGGGTCCCCAAGGGGGTCCTCCCGTAGATGACGGGTACGGTATGCCCAAACCCAGGACGTACACAAACCTCGACCTTATCAAGGCAGACACCCCTCACAACACCGCCAAAATCTCGCGCATGCTCCACCAGCTCGAGTACAAGCTCCAGGTCGAGATGCAGTACAAGAGGGGTATCGACAAGATGGCCAAGCTTTACCAGGCAGAGGGAGACAAGAAGTCGAGGCAGGATGCAGAGAGCAAGCGTGTGGAGAGTGACCGTAAGATTCAATTGCTCCAGTCTGCGCTCAAACGCTACAAAACCCTGCACATCCTGGACGACGTTGAAGAAGAGGAGGAAGGAGGTAAGCACGCTCCCAGCGGCACTTGGCCCAGCTGAGTATTTCCACTTGGTTAGGCTCGGGTCCTGCAGGCCCTGGTGTTGAAGGCGAGCGCAAGGACAACCTCCGTTCCAAACCGCTCTCAGGAAAGCTGCAGGTCACCCTGAAGGGTGCCCGTGAACTTGACCATGCACCCATCGTATCAACGTTCCGTTCTCGCAGCGCGTCGAAGCAGGTTGAGACCTATGTCTCCTTCCGAGTGGAGGGTACCCAGCGGGCTCGTTCTCACCCAACGAAAACTGACCGATGGATGGAGAACTTCGAGATCACCATTGATAAATCGAACGAAGTTGAGATAGCTGTCTATGACAAGCAGGCCAGCGAACAGCACCCCCAGCTTATCGGGTTGTTGTGGATCAAAATCAACGATCTCGTAGAAGCCCAGCGTAGGCAGAAGGTCATGATGGAGAGCGGGGCAGGTGGCTGGGTCACTGCAGGTGCTATGAACGGCGACGCACCTGGATTGTCAGGGCAGGCAGGAAGCATGGGCGACATGAACGCGAACGCCCCGATTCCCTTCGGTGACCCCCGCGTCGTCCCCATGGGTGGCGCCATGCCTGGAGCCCCGTCCGAAGGTATCGATGCCTGGTTCGCTGTCGAGCCTGCCGGAGCGCTCGCCTTGCGGCTGAACTTCAGTGAGTGGACGCGTGTACTGACATATTATATTGGGTACTGACAGCGGCGCAGTCAAGGAGAACGTCCGGAAGCGGCCATTGGACACGCCCGGCGGTCTGGGTCGGCAAGGTGCCGTCCGCAAGCGCAAGGACGAGGTGCACGAGATGAACGGCCACAAGTTCGTGCAACGCCAGTTCTACCAGATCATCCTATGCGCGTTTTGCAACGAATTTTTGCTCAATGCGGCCGGATATCAGTGCGAAGACTGTCGGTATACATGTCATAAGAAATGCTACGAGAAGGTCGTTACGAAGTGTATATCAAAGTCAAATACAGGCGTAAGTGGCTTCTCTCTGATCCGCTTTGAAGGAATTACCAGTTGACCTCGTACATATACCATCTGCAGGAAGACGACTCCGAGAAGATCAACCACCGCATCCCTCACCGCTTCGAACCTATCAACAACATCGGTGCAAACTGGTGCTGCCACTGCGGCTACATGCTTCCTCTCGGTCGCAAGAACGCCCGACGTTGCACTGAGTGCGACATTACCTGTCACGCCAACTGCGCTCACCTCGTTCCCGACTTCTGCGGAATGTCCATGGAGACTGCGAACGCTCTGCTTAGGGAGGCTCGTGAAGTCTCGCGCCGAAAGGAGGAGCAGAAACGACGCCAAACTCAGATGCCGGGCCCCGGTGCCTCTCGCGTCTCTCCTCAACAACAGTATCCCCCGCAGTTAGGTCCACCTGAGGTCCAACTTCCTATTGAGCAGATGGGAAGTATACAACTCGGTGAGGCTCCCCAGCAGCCCCCTCCCCCCGACTACGGCTACCGGGGAGCAAGTCCTGCGCAGGAGATATCCCCAGAACAGCGGTTGCCCCCACAAGCTATGCCGCCCGCTTATCCTCAACAGCCGCAAGCAGGGGGACGCGCTCCAATGGCCCCGCCATTCCCCACGGAGCCTCAACAGGTGCCTAGACGGCCGGTTCCCGGCTATGATATGCCTCCACCAGGATCCGACGCTTACCAGGTATGAAAATTGGCATACTTGTATCCGACTACAGTGGGCTCATCCACATCGCTCTTTCAAGAATGTGCCAGCGCCGCCGCAAGTGCCGCAGAAGCCCTCGCTCCCAATGGGCCCTGCTCAACCGCCGCGCATGGCTCCGGAGAGAGCGCCTTCATTGCCTCCCGGTCCACAGCAGCAGATGATGATGCAGCAACAGCAACGGCCTCCCGCAGCCCGCAAGCGGAAGGTCGGCCTGGACGACTTCAATTTCCTCGCTGTGCTGGGTAAGGGTAACTTCGGTAAGGTCATGCTTGCGGAGGAGAAGAAGACGAGTAGCTTGTATGCTATCAAGGTGTTGAAGAAGGAGTTTATCATCGATAACGACGAAGTCGAGAGGTACAGCACCTGTTGCTTAACGTGTTAGTGTTGTCGTTTGCTGACGACGAGAACGCAGTACCCGGTCGGAGAAGCGAGTGTTCCTCGCCGCCGCACGCGAACGTCATCCCTTCTTGCTCGGTCTGCACTCGTGCTTCCAGACCGAGACGCGTGTCTACTTCGTCATGGAGTATGTCAGCGGTGGTGATCTCATGTTGCACATCCAGCGCAAGCAGTTCTCGCTCCGGCAAGCGAAGTTCTACGCGTCTGAAGTGCTCCTCGCCCTTGAGTACTTTCATGCGAACGGCATCATCTATCGGTCAGTGGCGTCTTGTTGCTTGTTGATATCGCTTGCTCATAGTGATTGGGATTTGCAGTGACTTGAAGCTCGATAACATCCTTCTGACCCTGGATGGACACGTCAAGGTTGCAGATTATGGTCTTTGCAAGGAGGACATGTGGTACGGATCGACTACGAGCACGTTCTGTGGAACCCCGGAGTTCATGGCGCCAGAAGTACGTCTAAGTTTGACTACTCCGGACCGGTCCCAAGACCTCTGAACAATGCTCTCATATAGATCTTGCTCGAACAACGCTACGGTCGTGCGGTCGATTGGTGGGCTTTCGGCGTGCTCATGTACGAGATGTTGCTTGGGCAATCTCCCTTCCGTGGCGACGATGAGGACGAAATCTTCGATGCTATCTTGGAGGACGAACCGCTGTACCCGATCACGATGCCTCGTGACGCTGTCTCTATCTTGCAAAAGGTCAGGAAGCTTACGGTTTCGTCACGTTATGTGTACTAACTTCGAGGTCGATACAGCTGTTGACGCGTGACCCCACACGGCGTCTTGGCTCAGGAAAGGCCGACGCCGAAGAGATCAAGAGACATCCGTTCTTCAAGGATGTTAACTTTGACGATGTATTGCACAAGCGCATCCCTCCTCCGTACTTCCCTACGATCGTAAGTGATCTTGTTTGCCTTACTAGTTCACGTCTGAGTATCGCTGCGTAGAACGGGAGCGCCGATACCAGCAACTTCGATGAAGAGTTTACGAAGGAGCAACCCACGCTCACTCCGGTGCATACCCAACTGTCCTCACGCGACCAGGCCGAATTCAACGGCTTCTCTTGGGTGGCGAGCTGGGCCGACATCTGAGAGCAACGACACGAAACATCTGCCCGCCTTCACGATACTTATTACGTTTTACCTGTTATGTCGCATTGTGTCCACACCCACGCCCTCACTGCCCGCTGTATTTGGATACCTGTTGCGTTGTTGACAACAAGAAGCTCCCTGTCGTTCATGTATCCTGATGTCCTCTAGCACCCGCTGTATATACGTACGACTAGGTATCCCGCATATACCTCTGTCTCCAGAACGTGTGCCTCGTACTATATCATACAATCACGAATCTCTTTGCTCCTCTTGCCCCTGTCCCGCTCCAGCACCGCCCGACTTGGACGTAGTCAAGACATGGCCTCCGGTCCCGGGAAGCCCGTGTGGCTGCTCGGCCTCCCCAGACAAGTCGCCCTCGTCTTTGTGGCCGCGCATGAGCTCGTGGAAGCTCTGCCAGAGGGAGGCGATCGTCTCGTATTCTCGCGTCATGCCGAGAACCTCTTCTAGTTTGCGGTTGAGGGTGTTGCTCGAGGACAGCAGCTCCTCGAAACCCTACGGAGCATCATCGTCCTTGTCAGCTATCGCACATGGAATAGTTTCGCACATTGAGTACTCACGCTGGTAATCTCCGCTGTCAGTCTGTCGCGCTCTTTCTCAAACAATGTCGTGTCCTCGTCCATGATGGGCGTATCGCAGTCTACGACTACGATATTTGGCTCGCGTCGCGGACGATGAGGCGCGTAAGTGGTGGTTTAAGCAGAAGATCACAATCGACGCGTCGCGCGCGGCGCGTTCATGCATACAGGTTCCCACGCCTCTCCAAGCATCTGCTCAAGTTGATCATCCTCGGTGAGAATTCGACAACTTAGCTAGGTGTTTGGTCATATTCGCGAAAGTCAACAAAAGAGGCGCATATCACACCAAGTTCGCATTATTATCCAGCAGGATCCTAGTCCGGGAATAGTAGTAGGTACTATTACAGCATGTAGTCGGGATAAGTCAGATGCGAACGGCAGAACACAAGTACACAAAACAAAGCATAACGCGTAACACGAAGATCCACAGAGAGACACACGGGGAGAGGAAAGAAGGGGTACAAGTAGCAGGGCAGAGGGGGGTGTCTCGGTAGCGGGAAACCACGCACATACACACTCCACACAGAGAGCAAGATGACCTTTCCCTCCAAGTCTACAAAAAGCCGCTTTCCTGCAGCAGTCTAGCCATCTTCTCATCTTCGCGCTCCCGCGGCTCCCGTTCGAGACTAAGGTTCCAGAACTGGTCGCCGTAGTCGATGCCGTCCTGGTAGGACTGGAAGGACTCCTCCAGGTAGCCGAGGACGGAGGCTACCGTCTGGAAGTTGTATGGCTTCGCCTGCCAACGCTTGATGTCCTGGATGACCTCCGCTGCCTTTTGACGTTTGCGGAAGTTGATCATGTTACCGGCGAGTTTGTCCTCTGCACCGTCGTTGATGAAAGTAAGAGTGGTGAGATAAACACCTGTTACAGGGGTGTCAGGACAAGTCGACATCCGTATACCGCATACACGTACCAATGAAAGGTACACAAGGAGGCTGAATCCTGGCCAGAGTGGATCGATAATTATTGAAGTTCTTGTTGGTATCTATAGTGGACTCGCAGACTTTGAGCTGAGACATGAACTTCGCGTTCACTTGCTCCCATGTCCGCTTCAGTCGACGAATCGGTGGGGTATTTAGACCAGAAACTATAGCAGTCATCGTCGAGAAGTTCTGCAATATACGGCACCGCTGAATAACAAGGGCGATTACGTCAAGATCGAGCGTCGTCGAAACCAAGCAAAGAGAGCACTGACGTCCGCGACATTGATGAAATGCTTTACAATCCGAGCTCGTTTCTGTGAATCCTCTCTGGCCAATACGGATTCAGCTACCCAGTTCGCAATCTGACGGAGACTGAGTCAAAGCTTGCAATGACACGGGAGCCACAGATTGCTCACCCTGTTGCTCAGCTGAATGATAGTAGTGATGTTGTCTGCAGTCTTTCCCGGCTTGGCTTCTCGCGAACGTTGCAAGCATTCCATAGGCCGGATTTTCTTGTAGAGCGCCGCCTCCATGAGGGTGAGCTGACGAGCCAACTCAAGCGGGTCAATATCGAGTAGCTTGAGCTTCTTCGAGCTCTTCGGTAGGATAGGCGCAGGAGGCGCGAGCGGAACGGTGTTCGTTTTCGTGATAGGAGCATCTCCGCCTCGTTGCTAATAACCCAATTCAGAACCGCGTTGAGCAGCGATGGCAGCAACATGGGGAACATACCGCTCTCTCAATGAGGATAAGGAGCTGCTTCGCCGCTGCGAAGGTGACGACGTCCTCGTGTGAGGCAAACTCCTTCATGCGTCCCAGGATATACATGTCTTCTTTCTCCAGGATGTCGTCGTCAGTGACCATCGTCCTGAACGTGTTGAGGACACTGCAGACGACTGTCAGCTGCAAGTGGATGATGCCTTGATTCGACTATACTTGCCGCATACGGATAACCTGCTGCTTCAAGCGGGTCCACTCCTCCAGTTCGTTGGGCTTCAGGCCAGGAGGTGCCATGATCCAGAAGCGCTTGGTGAGAAGCTCAAACAAATCGTTAACAGTCATGAAGGACTTGAACGTCATCAAGAAGTTCTTAATGAACGTCGGGTCTGTATAATGCAATGAATTTCTGTTCGTCATCAGACAGGTCGAACACACTCACCGCCAAGTTCATGAGCCGTCAACCGCTCGACCAGAGCAGAAGGGGTGCCAGCCCGGATAGCACCATCAGGGTCGATGAGAATTTCGGATTGGTCGTAGTTGGGCCGGAGATACCACGGCTTCTGCTCGGCGTTCAATTTACTGATGTAGTGTTGGGGTGTCTCGGGACCGAGGATCTTCATGAGTTTGTTACCCTTGCCGGCCCCTCGTGGAGGCGACTTGCTCATGATTGGAGCTGCATTGATCGGTGAGCATGTGTACAGAAAATCAGCAAAATAGGCACGCACCTTCTTCCTCATCTATATACGGCGCGAGCTCATCGTCGAGCGGTGAATCGCTTGGTTCTGGAGACGGCGGCGCAATGAGCGTGCTCTCCATGGACTCGCCTGCCGATGTCCATGTCGGTGTCTCCGGTTCGCTGACGCTGCCCGAACGTGAGCGCTCGGACATGTCCAGCGATGACTGCGAGGGCTGTTGGCGGCCGTTGCTGTACATCAACTGTTGGTTCGGATGGTCCTTCGAAGGACCGATGCGCATAGGAGGATCGGCGAATGCATCCGCCATATCGATGTACTCGCCGTCTCCACCTGGTATCCGCGACGTGAGCCCAGCGATGGAAGCGTCCAGCATGTTGATGCGCGACGTCCGCCACTCGATGGAGTTGCGGTAGTCTCCCTGGCTCACGGACGCTTGGTCGTGGCCGATCGCGAGGAGGGATTCGAGCGTTTGCGCGACAAGCATGCAATTCGCTCGTACGACGGGGGCCGTCGACTCCACGGTAGAGAGGAGGGAGGAACGTTCCTTAGCGCTAAGCAGTTCGACGCGTCCGAGTGCTTGAACAGCCATGAAGATGGTCATTCCATCGTCGTAGAGGGCCTGCGTTGATGCTTCCAACGACCGTACCAGCGACCGTGCCTTGTCGACCATCTGCATGTACTGCGCAGATGCAGTGGGCGCGCTGTCCGGATGGACACCATCGACGTCGACGTGCGCAGCGATATTTATCCCACACAACGAGCGTAGCAACCAAGACAGATAGGCTGAGGCGCTCTGTCCTTCTATGGCGACACGTTCTGCAGATCCCAAAATTAAATGGTTACGTAAGCGTTTAAGTGGCGCGACACATACCTGGGTGGCTGTCCAGGTACCTGAGCGATATGACCAGTGACCCCAGCCGGGCCTCCATCGCCTTCAGACTGCCCTTGTACTCGATCACGACCTCGTCGTTGAGTATCCGCTGGGGGACCTCCGTGCCGTCCTCCGGAGCGACATATCCGAAACCTCGCCACTCCGCGCCAACACCAGCTCCAGGCAGACCGGGACCGATGTTGGACGTCGAGAACACGCCGTAAAGACGCTTTCCCCCCGTTGTCCGCGATAGCGAGTTCGCCAACGAGTGCTGTTCCTGGAAAAACTGCACTTCCCCAACGAAGGCAATGACTGCGCGTTCGAGCTCGGCCACGTCGGACTCCATCCGGTTCGGCTTGTCGGGCTGAGTTAGACCGGGATCGTACTGCATTGCGAGTGCAGAGAGAACGAGCTTCGATAGGGTACCTGCTACCTTCCGATGAGCTGCTTTCAAATGTGATTGGAGAGTTTGTCCGCTTGGCACAAGTCTTGGATCTCGAGGGTCTCGGGGGTAGAGATGGCTGGGAACATGGCCGCTGGGAGTAGCAGTGACGTATAGGAGATTGCGTACCGCTGCTACTACCCTCAATACCAACTGATCCACCTCGCGATACTGCTCCGGACGGCGTGGACCCGACGAGCCTCTCAAGTATCGCAGAACATCGCCGATCGCATCCCGTACTTGGCTCGATAGTTCGACGGCCGTTTCGGGTGGGGGTGAAGATAAAGCCTCTTGCAGAGCCCTTGCAGACTCTTCGGCTGCTGTGAGCTGAAGGCCGGCAGCACTGGGTTGGTTGGATCGCGATGAGGATGCACTAGATGAGACAGCGGTGGAGCGTCCAAGGCCGTTTCCTGGCTTTCCGCTCGTCGTTGACTCCGCTCTATCTCTCCTCGACGGGTACACTTCCGAGTCGTCGGAGTGTATGCTCAGTCGGTCAGCACTGCTTTGGCTGCGCTGTCGCGTCCGTGATACCGAAGACTCCGACCGCATGCGCCCGACCTGGGGCGCGAAGTCGCGTGCGATACCGTTCGAACTGCCGTTCCGTGGAAGCGAGCTTGCCGAAGCATTGGAAGGGCCTCTCGTAGGTGCCTCACGAGGCCGGACGTCCTCGCTATACGGGGGAGCGCTCGACTCAGGCACCGTCCAAGAGATCTGACCGTCGAGAGTGTTCAGGTAATAGTACGACATGCCATCGTCCGCCAGCCGTCTGACCCACGGTTCTGGTGTTCGTGTTCGCTTTGGTATGCCAAACCCAGCTCCATCCTGTACGCCGCCCTTGCCCGCGGCGAGACCGAAGGCAGCATTCGGACCCGCACGAGACGCTTGCGGCGAGAGCGCAGCGACCTCCGCTTCTTCATCACCCTCTGCCTCGGTGGGAAGATCTCGGGACTCTTGGCCGGTCTGAGTATTCACGTAGAATATCTAGTAGCATAGACGTTAAAGAGGGGCGGCATAGTCAGTTGGAGTCGTCACGTACCCTTCCATCCTGCGATACTCGAGGCACCCAAAAGTCGTGAGTCTGCGTCCCTCCGCCACGACTCGGAGCGCCGTTTGAGTACGCTGCTGGCTGGACTGATTGGCCATAGTCTGCTTCACCGTTTAGCCAATCTCCATCCTGGTCAGACTGCGAGAGTGCTTGAGACATGGTGTGAGCCATGTCAACCATGGAGTCGTCGGGAATAGAGGCTTGGGAGCCAGGATATTCGGAACCATTGAGAGCAGCTTCAGCTTCCTGGTCGGAGATGACGGTCACGTAGTTTGAAGGAAACCAGCCGCGCTCATCGTTGAGCAACCCATCCCACCATCCGGACTCGAGACGCGTCAAGACCTCGATGATATCGCCCTTGCGGAAGGAGAGGGAAGAAGAGTCGTTCGTCTGATAGTCGTAAAGGGCGCGGCAGAAGAAGGTCGAGATATACTGCTCATCGCCCTGAGACTGGTCGTAGGTCACAGAAGCCTGGGTGTCGTACATGATGGTGGCCGACGTCGCATGCGACAGGGAACCTGGTGGGAAGGGCGGGGGAGGAGGGAGGGAGTAGTCGGGATGGCCTGTAGTCAGGAATGAGGCGGATGTAGTCCACTGCCCGTCCACGTGGTAGACTTTCCCAAAAAGGCCTTCCAGACGCCCACACTGCGCTTCACCCGCTTGAGCCTTGAGCGCAACCGTTGGCATGCTTCCTCCTCGTAAGATATACTCCCATATTGAACAAGGCACGAAGACCACGTCTATTACAACATCAATGAGTGCTACAGTACATCCGCAGATGACGCTACGGACGAGCTATAGATTCAATTTCTTGCCTCTACCGCTTCAGCGTCCGCTGCTTCTCGGCAAACTCGACAATCTTCTTGTCCACGAACATTCCCTTCCGTTCTCGCACCGCGTCCATGTATGCCTTCGCAACGTTGATACGATCCGCCTTCTCGCCCAGGTCTTCCAGTTCTTCCTCCGTTGTAGGTACCCAGAACGGGTCCTGGTCCAGCATCTCGTAGCTAGACCGCCATCAGAAAAACGTTAAACGCGTAACACGGCTCGGAAACAACTCACCCGCTGAAGATCAATTGAGGGCTGGCCGCTCCCGACGTACGCTTCCGAATATCTGACGCGTAGAGTGCTAATCAAAATAGCGTAACTCCAGGCCTCAAGCAACACTCACCGTCTGCGAAACCGAAACTCTCGACGACAGGCAGCTTGGCACGCACGGTAAAAAACTCTGTTCCTTCTTTCATCTCCTCGGCAACAATGCGCCCGCGGCGTTTCGCCACAACGCCATATACTTTCCCAAGTACGTCGGCTGCAGGGAAATAAGCTCAGTCGCCTTTCTAAGTCCTCCGCCTTGAGGTGATCAACTCACTAGAAGCTTGGATATCACACGTGTACATTGCAAGCATCAGCCTCGGGGACCAATCGAGTAGACCATTCCGACATGCGTCCCTCACGGCGGAGATGAAGGAGCCGGTCAAGTGAGCCATTCTGTTGTGAACTAAAGAGAGGGAAGATGAGACCCAGACCAGAGAGAAGTCGCGGCGATCCATAAGATTAAACTCACCTTGTTCTTGCTCAATTCCTTCTCTGTCGAGCGAGACCGATTCTACAAAGTACGCCATGCCCTCGACTGGTTCCGCACAGAGTGGACCCTGGAACGTGGCCAACTGGAACCCAGTCTCAAGGTGATTGTCGAACGCGAGTGCAAGGGGATCCTTTTCCTTGATCTGCTCGCGAGACTTGAGCTGCGCCAGCCGCTGCTTAAATCTAACTCACATCGGGTGAACTCCAATCGAGCACTCACTGGCACACACAAAAACACTCACGACATCGGCTTTTCCGACTTCCTCGCGTCGATCAACACGCACGTCCCCATCCTCTGTGGCCCAAATGCCCAAAGTCTGTCCACCAGGTCTGCCCACTCCCCGCCCGCCTTCTTACACTTCTCGTCAAGCAACGGCCAGAAGTCCTCGGCCTTCACGGTCGGCTTCTTAATGTAGTCGCCCTGGACGTCATAGTCTTCATCTCCGAGCGCCTCTTCTTCCCCGCCAGAAGCGTCCTTGTCTTCCTCCCCGGCTTTACGCTCTTGTTGCATCCGCCGCATAATGGCGAGATTGTCCAGAAGGAACTCGAGAATGGGCTGAGGGAGCGGTACAGTGCGGATCGTGAACTTCACCAAGTTCTGCGTTGCGGCTCCGTGAATAGTTCCTCGCTTTGCGTTTGGTGTTTTTGGGGGTGCCATGTCTGTAGCTATAGCTCAGTATTGGGATATACGCATCTTGACTTGAAATCGTACCGGGGCCCTTGACAGCGGTCTCTCGGAAGGGCACAATGGGCTTGGAGGCATTGAGCTCTATCTTGGCAAAGCGTTCCCGGAGGTCCTTAAGACATCTCTGTGTGGGGTAATAGAAGGAATTGAGTCATACTTCGATGACGAGAGGAGAAGCATTCAGCCCACCTCTCCGTGCAATTCACCGGCAGTCAAGATGACATGTTCACCCGTCTTCTGCTGGAACGTCTCGACGCACGGATCCGACTGACTTAGTAGCTTCAGGCCACGAACAAGCTTCGGCATGTCGGCGGGATGTTCTGGCTCGACCGCGACACGGACAATGGGGGCAGCCTTGAATTCTCTTGAATCAACTGGTGGCTGATCGACGATATCACGCACAGACTCACGTAGCGTATGACTCCCGCCATGTTGACGAGACTGTCCTGGAACTGCGAGAGATCGGTAGAGTCGCCCACCCCTGCCGCTGACGGCGCGCATAGCGTCGCATTCCGCCAGACTTTGCCTTCTAAACCCTTGACCGCGAATACATTCCCAGCGGGCACGCTCTCGACCGGGACCAATTCTCGTCCCATCATCGTGTACAGCTCCTCGACGGGCGCGGTGACCAAGTGCGGCGCATTACGAGGATGTGCGGGTCCGAGAGAATGGTTGTATTTCGGCAGCACGCAGATGATGGTTGTTCCAATGCGGATAGTTCCCGAGTATATGCGGGCGAAGCCGAGCAACGTCTCCCCATCATCCTCCTCGTTCTCCTTGGCCGCCGATGTATCCTTGTCGTCGCTGATCTGCACATTCTTCATCGCTTCGTCTAGTGGGACAGACGACGTCTCCGACGTAGGGGTATCCGGTGAGGCGGCAGCGGCAGCAGCCGCGGCCGCACGGGCATCTCTGGCTGCCTTCGCACGACTGCGCATTTCGTCTGCAGTCAGGACCTTCTTCTTCTTGCCAGGGAGCTCCTTAGTAGGAACAGCGAACATCTTGCTGACGAGTGCAACAACGGATGCGCTAGAGTCGCTATTGCACGCATACAGATGCTCTTCCAGCTTATTCTTCGGCTCGAGGGTCGTCTCGTAAATGTCCGGGTAGAGCATCTTGGGGATACGCGTGCGTTGGGCGTTTGATGGCGAGGGAACAATGTCGACGATTGCCTGGATGACGCATGTCGAGAGTGGGAGCCATTGTGAGAAAATGAGCGACAGAAGCTGGCGAGAGTCTTTTGACTTTTGGTCGCGAGGCAGGATTTTGAGGCCGAGAGTCGTGATGATTTTGGACACCTTGTCAGGGTTACTAGGGAAGACCGTGAGTGCAATTCCATGACGAATTATATTGACGCATACGGATTCAGTGTTACAGCGTCGTACACAGCCCATAGGTTTTCAAGTACGAACTGCACGAAGAGAGGCTTCAACGAACGACCGCGCAAGTGCTTGTAGCTGATAACCCGCTTTGTCTTGGGGTCCAAGTAGAAATCACCCCATAGTACCGTCCGAAGGTTATTCTCCTTGATCTTGAGTTTGACAGCGTAGAGGTGAGCGAACTTGCCGATACGGAAGCCCCAACCGTCGATCGCGGATGCGAATACAACATTGCCACGTTCTGGCGCGAAGTAGATGTCCTCGTCGTCCTTCTCTTGGTATTCGTCTTCCTCGTTCACGGTTGCATCAACCTGATCTGCGTGCTCTTCCTTCTTAGCAGCTAAGCGGCGCTCTCGCTCTTCCCTCCACCGCAGATCATCTTCCATGCGCTCACTAGCGAAGAAGCTGCCCACGACTGCATTGACCTGTTCGATTAGTTGGGATAGATGGTGGTAGGCTTCTACAGGGGTAAGCTTGAGTTCCGTGATGAGACGGTCGAACTTGTTGATGACTAGGATGGGACGAAGGCGATCCTGCCAGGCTTGCCTCAGGACGGTAATGGTCTGAATAGATGTAAGGGATATGCGCTCAAGAGTGTAGTAGCAGGATGCGCATACCTGAGTACAAACTCCTTCAACAACGTCTACGAGAACCAGTGCGCCGTCGCATAAGCGCGAGGCGGTGGAGACCTCGCTGGAGAAGTCCACATGTCCCGGGGTGTCAATCATGTTCACAACATAGGTCTTTGGGCGCGGTTCTACTCTTACTCAATCGGAAACACAATGGAAGCTTGTATGCGTACACACCTCCTTCTGGTGCCCTTTCCATGACCTTGAATCTCAGAGAAACAGCACTACTTTCCATAGTGATTCCCCTCTGTTGCTCGTCTTCTCTACTGTCGAGGTACCGAATTTTGCCAGCCATTCGACTCGAGATGATGTTGTTAGCTGCCAGGAGCGCATCCATCATGGTAGTCTTGCCATGGTCTACGTGCCCGATTGTTGTGACGTTGCGAACGTCCACGGCTTCTGGTGTGGTCATTTGCGTGAATGTTTGAGACTTTGAGCTCCGGGGAAGGTTGATCAAGAAGCTGGCCCGCAGATCGCAAGAGTGGAGAGATACAAAACAGACGTGTTGTAAGGTCTTCAAGCTCGAGTCAGTCGTGACAAGGCCTTCTGTGCTCGCGGTACCGGTCTACTAGACCTCGGATCCGGATGACTTGAAGATGACCAGCTTGAATTTGTGGGATGAGATTCCCTTACGTCATACTACTACTTTTGGAAGCGCTTTACACCCAGACCACGAGCGCTAATGCCCGGCCCGTAACTTGAACTTGTTCTGTACTCTACATGATACTGCATTAGTCCATGTCCCGTCTCGTGCCACAATGTTTGAGAAGCAGCGAAGTTCACGCCGTGATAATTTGGCCCATCTTTCCTCGACCCCGTGCTTCATCAGAGCATTGATGTACGTGAATACCTCCTTAGATGGTCCCCGTGCGGCCTCTGGTTCACTCATAGGTAGTTCATCATAGCGATACATCACGGATGATACTTTCGTTTCCGCCACAAGTCAGTCCCAGGCATGAGTGCAAAACCAATCTGGACAGTTTCAACTTTTCTCAGACAAGTGGCGGGAGGTAATGAAGTAGGGATTTCATCTTCATAGTTATTGACCGCACATGTTGTAAGCCTCCGCGCCCCCCTTCTCTCAAGTTATCTTGAACTCAGCTCAGTCATGCTGCGAGCTCGCCTCGCAGCACTGCATCGTCAGCAGCCCTGACTCAAGTCGACAATGCAGTGGGATGCACCATCGGACGTGTCCACCGGATCCGGCGCCCGCTGCGTGTGTAGTCCTTGTGATCCTGTGTAAGGCCATGAGACTCCAGCTCGAGCATGGTGGCGGCACATACCCGTCGACAGGATCGTGGAATGCGTTCCCGACCCGGGCGCTCCGAGCTGATCTCCGAAGCTTGCATTGACAGAGCCCTCTGGCAGAGAGGGTTGCACCTCAACTCCATTGTAAGGACAGCCCAAGCCGTTGTAAGATAGCAAGTAGGCGGTCCTTGAGACGTGCGACGTCGTCTGCGGTGGGCCGGGCGGGGACTGCTGACGCTGTGGCGTTCCCACTGCTTGCGGACGCAGTCATCTGTGCCATGAGGTCTTCGAGGCCCTCCATGTCCCGTCTTTCCTTCAACTCTTCGTTGACCCTGGACGGATCCATGAGATCCGCAACGTCGTCTTCGTCCATCCGTGCTGTCGCCGATGCGGACGTGGAAGGCTGAGACTCGAGATGCTCGCGCGCGTGCGCAATGGCTTCGAGGTCAGGGGGTGCGATGTCCGAGAACCGGACGTCTGCGAGGGCGGCAGCTATAGCGCGCACTTCTTCAATGGTGGCTGCTGAGGCGAAGCCATGGCCATCGGATGCGGAAGAGCGAGCAAGGGATGCGAGGACCGCGGAGGCGAGCCCGCGGAGGATGCCCAGCTCGCGTCCCAGGGGGGCACCCACGTTTGCAAAGCCGTCGTCGAAGCCCTGCTGAAGAGCAGACTCCTTTCCGGCTGTGATCCCCTCCCGGTAGCCTGCCTATATGCACGTATGCGCCATTGTAAGTGATGTTTAACCGAAGGACTCGAGCATCGTACGTACGTTGGTGAAGTCCGACGAGATCTTGTCCCATTCCGAGTCTCGCAATACCTGTGGATCGCTGCTCCAGAAAGCTTCGTCGTCCATTGTATGGTTGTTGGACGTTTGCTGATGAGAGTTCTGAGTAATGATGTGGATGAGATTGAAAAGAGTTCTTGGGTAGATCTGAGATTACGATTCTCTCCTCCTCCTTCCAAATGCGGAGAGCGCCTGACCAAGCGCTCACGAGACAAGTCCTCGAATGGACCGTCTTGCTGCAGGACCCCTGATAATATTGTTCAAGGCCTGATCACAAAATCGGCCATTTTCTCACTTTTGGTCCGCACATCCCACCTTCCTATTTGGGCCAGATTGGTCCGCACATGCGACAGGCTTCATTAAGCGCCTATGTTTGGTCCGCACATTGCGTTTGGCTTCAATACGCTTGTTGCGTTCCCGCCCCCAAGATGCACACGGACAACTGCCTAGAAATCAGTGCAGACCTCACTGGCTACTCTGTATGCTCATACAAATTGTCTCCACTGTACCGTCTCTTTTTTGGCCAGGATTCTTGACATCATGTAATCTCCGCATCAGCCTTCAGGAAGGTAGCTAGGTACAATAGATTTGGCCATGAGCTGCTACTGAATATCTGCCCGTTTAGATAGTCAGTCTCCCACCGCCTCCTCTACATACTCTTTCTTTTTTGGGCGAACCTCATGTTAAGTATGGCAGACAGCATAGCATTGATTTCACCGTCGGCGGCCTTTGCTATGGCCAGACTATAGAGAAGTTGATAATATTGAAGCCCCGACCAACCAGGGCATATTTGCATTGCAAACTCCGATTACAACATATACAAGCTGGATGTAAAGACAAGGGTGCGGCTGCCGGCAGATTGAGGGTAGGCGCCGGTCCGCACATGGAACCGGCATCGAGCGTCTCCGGACACTCTGGTCCGCACATTTGGTCTGGCGTGGCAACCCATTTGGGTCACTTTTGGTCCGTATGTGAGCTGGCCTCACCCCACCAAAACCTCGATTTTGGTCCGCACCGCGATCAGGCATATGACAGTATTACCAGGGGTCCTCTTGCTGCCCTGACTTGCAAAGCGTCCCATTGGTGTTGTAATTCTCTAAGCAAAGAATATGTGGGTATTACGTCATGCCCCTGTGAAGGACCACTAGCCAGTGTACAAGTTAGACCGCCTCGATGTGAGCGCCTCATCGGATCCGTGGCCAATCCACAAAACGAATGAATCTGATTGAATATCCATGCACGAGATCCTCCTCCGACACCGAGCTCCGATGGCGGCTTGCCCGAGAGGATTGTCGTTCTGGCCTCTTTTGTCTCAGCGTATACAGGAACTTACGTTCCTACAATGAACTCCGAGGCCCGACACTGAAAGACAATCGCTCACAGCAGTGCTATGCTTACCTTGCGGCCTCAGCACTGAGAGAATCGATGGAGAGATCACAAGACTGCTCGGCTCCCCGTCTCATTCAAGGTCAAGGCTACGATACAGCCATCCGAACAACTGCATTGCATGTGGGGTGCAGTTCTATATCCACTTTGTTTTCGACGCGGTCGGTGGCGTCATACGCCTATTGTGCACAACTCAAATTGACAGTCACCCCTACGTACTGGCTGCGTAGGACGATGAAGGCAGGACGCCGTGCGTGGTTTGAGGGAACCTAGGGTCAATGCATTGCCGAACATAAACGCCATGCGGCTACATAATCAATTCAACTGGTGCAGAGCCGCACAATGTCCTGACCACCTCAGTCGGCGGGGCTGGCTCGGGTACATTGAGAAGTCAAGTTTCGACCGCATGTAACCGAAGCGCTGCTACGTTCGTCAGCAACCTTTCCCATTTTCTTGCGTGAGGAAGTACATATGCAACCATTATATGGCGATGGCGCATATATCTGCGTACGTCGATGCAAGGTAATCATCCGTTGGTAGGGCGAGCATGGTTCTTCTACCGTTCAGAAAGGACATGTGGGAGACTGAATATGGGCGATCCTGGTTCCGTGGGTATGTACGCATCGTCGACCCGATGACAAGGTGTGCCCGTGAGTTGCGGTGACTCCGATATTCTGACACTCCGCTGCGTTCTTCGGCAGGCGTCATTCCTATCTGCGTGCATTGCATGGGAAACGACATGACAGCGTGAGATGGAGACCAGCATAGGCGATGAAGGTAGACAAGTTTCGACATTCGAGAGCTGCATACGATGTGGATGTGCTGGGTTTGAGAATGACGGAGAGACGGAGACTGGTGGTCGAAGGGAACGAGAGGAGGCCGGACACGAGATGATGAGCCAATAGCCGCCAGATCGGAGGAAGACGAGCGCTGACATAAGCGTGAAATGTCACAGTGCTTGCCGGATATGGTGCTATCAGGGACACGTTATAACTGACCAGGCAGGGACAGCTGTCCCGTACTTACTTTCAGCTCGTCGATCCGTTTTCTTCCTCCACGTCCCTTTCCTCCCTCTCCCTTCTCCTTTCGCCTGGTTGTCGACTCCTTCGTCGACCATGGCTTCTTCATCCGATGTTCTCGTTCTCGCCCTCGGCGTAGTCCTCGCCGCGGTCTACCTGTTCCGTGACCAGCTCTTCGCTGCGTCCAAGCCCAAGTCCGTCCCGCTCTCCTCATCCAAATCCAATGCGGGCGGAGGAAACCCGCGGGACTTTGTTGCAAAGATGAAGGAAGGCGTGAGTGCTCAGACATCTATCTCTCCCCTAAGAGACGCTAATCAAGCGCGACGTGGTCGATAGAAAAAACGTATCGTCATCTTTTACGGGTCACAAACCGGTACCGCCGAGGAATATGCTATCCGTCTCGCCAAGGAGGCTAAACAGAAGTTCGGTCTTGCGTCTCTCGTATGCGACCCTGAGGAGTACGACTTTGAGAACCTCGACCAGGTTCCGGAGGACTGTTGTGTTTTCTTCGTCATGGCCACGTACGGTGAGGGAGAACCCACCGACAATGCCGTCACCCTGTGCCAGAACCTGTCCGACGAGAGCTTCGAGTTCTCCAACGGAGAACACAAGCTTGAGGGTCTCAAGTACGTCATCTTCGGCCTCGGGAACAAGACCTACGAACACTACAACCTCATCTCTCGTAACGTCGACGCCGACCTCACAAAGATGGGTGCTATCCGCATTGGCCAACGTGGAGAGGGTGATGACGACAAGAGCATGGAGGAAGACTATCTCGAATGGAAAGACGGC
Organism: Coriolopsis trogii; assembly: GCA_020543525.1. Taxonomy (NCBI): domain Eukaryota; kingdom Fungi; phylum Basidiomycota; class Agaricomycetes; order Polyporales; family Polyporaceae; genus Coriolopsis; species Coriolopsis trogii. The sequence continues at coordinate 692,437 of JAHYIO010000023.1, read as the reverse complement.
ATGTGGGAGGAGTTTGCTCGCGTCATGGGTGTTGAGGAAGGCCAAGGTGGTGACACGCCTGACTTTGTCGTCACCGAAGTCGAGGACCACCCGGCAGATAAGGTCTACCTCGGTAAGTCCACGTTGGATTACTCTACTTGTCAGGCATTCGCTGAACCCGAATAGGCGAACTCTCGGCTCGTGCTCTCACCCGCTCCAAGGGTATTCACGACGCGAAGAACCCCTACCCGGCTCCCATCACGGTCGCCCGCGAACTCTTCTCTGGGGATGCCGACCGGAACTGCATTCACGTGGAGCTTAACACCGAGAACTCTGGCATCACGTACCAGCACGGTGACCACGTCGGCGTCTGGCCTTCCAACGCTGAAGCGGAAGTCGAACGTCTCCTTTGCACCCTTGGCCTCCACGACAAGAAGGACACTATTATCCAGATCGAGTCGCTTGACCCCGCTCTTGCCAAGGTCCCTTTCCCCGTCCCTACTACCTACGTCACCGTCCTCCGCCACTACATCGACATCAGCGCGGTCGCTGGCCGTCAGATCCTGGGCGTATTGTCGAAGTTCGCTCCTACACCCGAGGCCGAGGCCTTCTTGAAGACCCTCAACTCGAACAAGGAGGAATACCACAACATCGTCGTTAAGGGATGTCTGAAGCTGGGGGAGGTCCTGCAACTAGCTGCAGGCAACGATATCACTACGTTCCCCACTCCGCAGAACACTACTCCCTGGAAGATCCCCTTCGACATCATCGTATCCTCCATCACACGTCTTCAGCCCCGGTACTACTCCATCTCTTCGTCGCCCAAGCTCTACCCCCACTCGATTCATGTCACCTGCGTTGTGCTCAAGTACGAGTCTATTCAGAACGAACGCGTCAAGGCGCGCTGGGTCTTCGGAACCGGTTCCAACTTCCTGCTCAACCTCAAGTATGCCGCCAACGGCGAGGAGGCCCCATTCATTGACAGCAAGGAGGAGCCCGCACGTGTTTTGACTCCTCAATACGCGATTGACGGTCCCCGTGGCGCATACAAGCAGGAAACCGTCTACAAGGTCCCCATCCACGTCCGTCGGTCCACCTTCCGCTTGCCCACCAACCCGAAGAGTCCAGTCATCATGATTGGCCCTGGTACTGTGAGTTGATTTCCCAAGTAATCTCACCATCATCGCTCAATGCGTGGTGCTACAGGGTGTTGCTCCATTCCGTGGTTTCGTCCAAGAGCGCGTAGCTATGGCGCGTCGTACGATCGAGAAGAACGGGCCAGAAGGTTTGGCCGACTGGGGCAGCATTCGTCTCTACTTCGGCTGCCGCAACTCGAACCAGGACTTCTTGTACAAGGAGGAGTGGCCGGAGTATGCGAAGGAGCTCCACGGGAAGTTCACGCTTCGTTGCGCGTTTTCGCGTGAGAACTACAAGCCCGACGGCAGCAAGATCTACGTCCAGGACTTGATCTGGGAGGACAAGGAGACCATTGCGGATGCTATCCTCAACGGCAAGGGCTACGTCTACGTCTGTGGTGATGCGCGCAGCATGAGCAAGGCCGTGGAGGAGACGCTGTGTAAGATCCTCGGCGAGGCCAAGGGCGGCAGCGCAGAGGTTGAGGGTGCGGCGGAGCTCAAGCTGCTCAAGGAGAGGAGCAGATTCTTGACGGATGTTTGGAGTTGAGTAATCGGATAGAGGGAGGTGGTTTGTTTATAGAGTGCCTACATCGCGACTCTCGTTTGCATTGCGATTCACGTTTTTGTTCTATACCACTATAATCGGGGCTCCACCAACACTAGAGCGGACTGGGATGTACCGCTACCTATGCCAGCGAATAGATAATGTAAAACACGAACGCTGTGGTGTGTCTTCACCTCCTGCAGGAAGCGGCGAAACCATGAATTTGTTGCGGAGGCCTTCGGGAGAGGATGACGCGGAATTGTCGGCGCGGCCGACGACTTGCTCTCATGCCGTCGTGTAACGCGAACGCGCTCTCTGCTTGACCCCACCCACCACCACGCTTTCCCCGACTCCGAGGTCACGACCTGCTGAGTTCGGCTGTCGCGCGACGATGTATGGTCGTGCTCTCCGGATGCCTGCTTTTGTCCTTCGACCACATGCTACGCCTCGACTCCTTCTAACTTACCATAATGCAACTAATCTCCGACTGCGACATCTGTCTACACCACCTGTGCAACCACCCCCTTCTACCCCTCCCGCAACCGACACTCGACCAGCGCAACCAAGAAAGGCGGATGAACCTGTTCCGGATGCACAGACCACAGTAGAATCCACGTCTCGCGGGACCTCCAGCTCACCCTCACAGCCCGAGGAGTCATCGTCGAGCAGGCCGAATGCTGACCCCCGTGTAGGGGGTGACTTGGGAGCGCAAATACAGGAGTTCAGTCATAAGGCACTGCAGGACATGCGCCATCGGAGCGACGAGTTCACAGCGAAGGTCGTGAAGACGTTCGCGCAGCTGGGGAGGGAGCTGAACAAGGTCACGGGCTACGGGGAGATCGAGGTGCTCAAGCGGAGGGTCGTTGAACAAGGTGCGCGTCCATACGTCCTGCCTCTCAGTTGATCTGTTGTATGTGGTGAATGCTCAACTCTCCATACTCAACATCATGGTTGCGTCCCTTAGAGTCGAAGATCTACAACGCGCGAGAGGCGGCGCGGCAGGCCAAAGACGCGTACGACACCGCGGTGCTACAGCGCGCCAAGTCTCAGCGGGAGGTGAACGACCTCCTGCAGCGCAAATCGCAATGGACGGACGAGGACGTGAGCCGGTTCACGCGACTCGTGCGCGAGGACCATGCGCGTGAGCAGGACGAGTCGCGCGCGAAGGCCGCTGCGGCGGCCGCAGAGGACGAAGTCGAGCGCGAGTTCAGCGAGCTCATGCGCGTCATCCTCAACCGGTACCACGAAGAGCAGGTCTGGTCGGACAAGATCCGGAGCGCGTCGACGTACGGGCAGCTCGCGGTGCTCGGGTTGAACGTCGTGGTGTTCATCATCGCGATCGTGCTCGTTGAACCTTGGAAGAGGCGGAGGCTGGCGCAGACGTTCGAGCGGAAGGTGGAGGAGATGTCGGCGCAGACGGCGGCGGTGTTTGAGGAGCGGACCGGGGCGTTGGCGAGGAGGTTGGACGAGCAGGGGATCATGCTGAGCACTATGCTCGAGGCTGTTCAGTTGGCGACACTGGTACCGGAGGCGGCGGGAGAGGAGGTGCGCAGTACGGAAAGACATCCTGTGGACCCGGAGGAAGGAGAGCGAATATCGGCGAAGCGGAGGACGGACCAGGAGATGTTGCTTGCGGTGACTGCGAGTGCCGCTGCTGCAGGACTTCTTGGTTGGATCGCTCGTAGTTGGCTTGGATGAGCACGACTGGCAATAGATCAGGTTCGTCCCAGCAATACTTTCCCCAATACCGTGGATTCGCGCATGCAAGATTATCAAGACAACAATCAGCTCTCACCAAGTTCGCTGTGAAGCTTTGCTGTTGCCTCATGGCGAAGGATTGCACGCCTCTTACGAATCTGCAATTGTCTTTCTCGGCTCCGTCAACTGTGGAATGCCTCGTGATCTACGATGTCTTGAGGGTCGGTTCTTTGATAAGAGTGAGTTCATTATATCCTAGAGCTTGTACTTCTCGTCTTAAGCCACATTACAACACCGACAGAACAGCCCGAGCACTTCTCTGAGCAGTCCATGGAGGCCCTCTCTCAGGCTGTCACACGTTCGCGGATGCTTTCTCTCCACCTGGAGCGGCTGATCAATCCCACGCACGGAAATATTGCAAAGTGGCGAGCGTTCTGTCCTGCCTGTATGAAACGGACGTCGGCGGCGACACTTGCGCTCGACGTGGTGCGCATGGCGGGATGCGAAGTCGGAAGCTTCGTGGCGCTTGACATCGCAGCTACCGTCACTACTGGCACTGTGCGCTTTTTCATCTTCCTCAACAGGGACGGGGACAACGGCGGGTCACCCAACCACAGACCCAGGCTCGTCGCTCGTCGAAAGGGCCGAATCGAGGTGCTACTGCCCCTGCGCATGTACAAGCTCAAGTCACATTGGCAGACATTCACGAAGCCTGGCCTACGCGAAGTGCTCTAATCCTCGCCAGCTTCAGTCCTTAGTAAATCGTAGCCATACGGCCAACGTCCCACATTGAGTCAGTGGACTCAATGGACGCCGGTCAGAAAGCAAAGATCTGCTATGATGCGACTATACAAACACGGTAATGATCCACTTTCGCGAGTATCATTCCATCAATAGATGCATCTCTCGTAAGTAGGTTCAGTCTCCTTTGTGGCGTACACTATTTTGGTCATCACCGCCGCTACTAGGTCCTCCAAACTCATATATTTATTTCCTCCTCCACAGCAAAGTTCCAGTATCTCTATATACCAGGAGTCCGCGAATCGTCTTGCAGTTAAGAAGCAATGATTTCGGCAGACGTACCTCACGTTTCCCTTCTCTCAAGAATTTATTTCGTCATCTGATACCACGGGAACGTGGCACAACCCCCGTAGCGAGCGTTCAACAACCGGCAAACGGCATGCGCTCACGCTCTGGAGCTTCTCAGAATCATGCCAACCGGTAAGTGGATGCAATGGCGACAAGGCAAATTGACCGCGCCATCCTCTCTCTGCCCTATATGCTGACCCCGTATTTCAGTCTCCCGCACGGGCATCGGCGCACCTAACGGTTCGGATCGTCCCCGCTGACTTCGACCGGACAAGATCAAAGAGGTACGTTTGTATTGAATACATGGAGTGCGCTTCGCATCGCATACAAGAAGCTGATGTACTCCATCTGACTGCACTGCGCGGCCATCCAAACTAGGGGCGTTAAGAGTGACCTATAAGCTCGCTTGAACCGTACAAGTGAAGAAGACTTCCTCCCCGCTGCTCGACCTCCGCGACTATGGCGGATGATCCTGCTCAGCCGCCTGTTTCGAGCGAAACGCTCCTCCGGTGGGTGTACCCGTCTTCCTTCTCCTCTGTAAAAGCTGTGAGGCTGAAGCGCGTCGGATAGTATTGGGCCCATTGTGCGTACACTTGTACCCTTCTATCATACTCTGGCTTCCAGAAGAACTGACGGCTCCGGTTATCCAGCTTATAGGTGCCCTTCTCTCATGGATGCTGTTTGGGATTTCCATCGTTCAACTGTGTGCGTAGGCAATCGTTCCACTCGAGCAGCCTGTGTGTGTCCAGTCCTCCCGAAATAGCTCATAGCTAACCGGGCGTTTCCTTGGTTTCGACAGACATCTACCATGTGTCATTCCCCCGGGACCGGCGCGCGATTGTCGTATCTGTGTACACCATCTTCTGCTTGGATATCTTCCAGAGCATCGTCGTCGCGTGCGAGGCGTGGCAAACGCTCTGCGCGGGATGGGGTCGACCGATCAATCTGCAGTTCCCGGGATGGACGTTCACCGCGCTACCGATTGTGTCGAGCATCAGTGAGCGTGGCCGGTTCTTCTGAGGTTTCGCATGAGTGCTGATGCAAGCGGGTGAACAGTCTCCGTCTGGGTGCAGACGTTCTACGCCTGGAGAATTCGCCAGCTGGGCAAGTGGACGATCGTGCCCATCGTGATCATTATTGTATGTTTCTCTCATATAACGTTCAACGAATGGTACCCATTCAACATGCAGACGGCATTGGCGCAAGCGGGAGGCGCGTGCGCGATAGCCATCTCGGTGAGCATGGATGCACCATTGTCATCGCAAGAAATACGTTGACCGGAGGCTTGCAGTTCGTCTCGCTCAAAGACATTGCCAGACTCCACGATACATATATGTTTGCGAGGACGATTGTGAATGCGCTATAATTCGTTCTGCCGGACACAGCGATTGACGCGTAGCCGTAGGTCTGGCTTGGTGGAAGCGCCTTCACTGACATAGTATGACTATCTTGGCGTATGCTCCGCCAGTATGCTGACATTCGTTGGCAGACCATCATGATATCCATGGTTTACCTGGTGCGCGGTGCTTCACGACATTTTATCAATAGCAAGATGTCTGACCTGCCGCCGCGCTGTTGTTACCTGACAGCTGTACAATGTGAAACAGAAGACGAGCTCCTTTGAGCGCGGTGGGCTGATGGTCAACCGGCTCATCCGACTCACTGTGGAAACCGGCTGCGCGTGCGCCCTGTCCGCCGTCCTCGAGTTGGGCTTCTTCTTGGGGCTGGCAGAGACGAATATACATCTGATCATGTACGTTTCCTTAGACTGTCTGGCTATATGCGTCGAACCCTGACCCTCGGTGATCTGTCAGTGCCCTCATTCTGAGCAAAGGTTTGTCGCGTTCGTCCTCGTATGGGCATGCCTTCGGTCATTGACGTTGAATTGCACAGTGTACTCTAACACGCTGATGACTTCCCTCAACTCGCGTGCAAAGCTCGGGGCGAAGGAGAAGTCTTTCTTCACCACAAACAGCATCGGATTTCGAAACGTGCGTACCATCGGTGAGACGGAAACGGAGGACATTGCGCCTGGGCATGGTCCCGTTGCGATCCGCATTGGCCCCGAGACGGAGACGGAGGCCGTCACCACCGGTAGGGCCACTGGCGACGACAAGTATGCGCAGGTGCGTTATGTGTTGCCTTCTCGCACGCGCTCGACATTGAGTATTACGTCCACAAACAGACATGGGATATCGAGATGAACGGGGTACACAGCAGTGCTGACCCATAAGTCATGACCCGTGGCCATCGACATTCCATGCGCATGGAAGTCGACAGAGGGGTGCCGCCGCCTTGTGCTTTACACACAAGTGCGCGTAACATCTTGACAATTCAAGCTCAAGCTTCGCCTCAAAATAGCATGTAGTGCTGAGCGAACGCCCTGCGAGCGCATGCATCGAGAACTTGTTAAATTCCATGTAGCAAGGGGAAAATTTGCACGCAGTGCCTTCCTATGCTGTACCTTACTGTCTATATTGGATATGCTGACCGCGTGATTGACAGAGCGGCCACTGTGAGGGTCCGAGTCTTCCCATGGTCCACAATAAATCCTCAGCCTCGAGTAGCTAATGCAGCCTGGCGGACCTTTCGATGAGCTTAGAGATGCAGTTACGTTGTGTAGAGTGATATGGACTGATAGCGGCGGTAGCATCAACTTGGAGTCGAGTGTCGGCCGAAGATGGACTGCCGCGGGCGTCTGCCCATGTTTGGTCGAGTTTTGGTGTTTGTGTACTCGCTCGTCCGTCTCCTGTTTTCACTTCATCTTCACTTCCAACATGGCCTCACTCGACGGTCGGCGACCCGGGACGCTTCAGTTACGCAGGCCCATGGCACTAGTCGCCTCTAAGGGCTATCAGCTTCTGTCGTTCAAGTTGCCGTAAAGCTCAAGTTGTTGCCGCTCTCTAACCTGCTTCGTTTTCGCACGGGTTTGCATGACGATGAACCTCCCATACGCGTATTACGACCCTCGTGGCCGAACTTCCCATTCATCTCCGCGATGAGAATGCGCTCAGCTTCGCTTCCTTGTCAAGACCTTGAGCCAGCGGTGGGGTGGTATGATGCAGCACCGGTACGTTTACCTCAAGGCCCGGGTGCATTCAAGTGCGCGCAGTGCCTGATTACCTCACTATCCTGTGTGCAGGGTCTCTTCAGACCCAGCGTAGATACCGCCAAACGCCTTTCAAACGCCAATCAGTTGACACCAGCTGCTGCTGCGTCTTAATCAAGCCGCCGCTCGGCCATGGCGTGTAATTAAGTAGGCAAAAGCGACATACACATTCAAGGTATAGTTCTACCAAGGCACTGTGCATGTGATGCCGCTACATATATACACCGGGGGGCTTCTTTACAGTTCGTTAGCGCCGCCTCGATTTCCTCCACGGTTGAGCCCGAACCAACGTTCAACTACGAGGTCGTGATGCTAAACCGCCTGCTTGTCGCCTTCGCGCTCCTGGGATCGCCCGTGTTCGGTGCTATCTTCGACACTCCGACGGATGAACTTTTGAGAACAAGCTATGACATCATCATCATTGGAGGTGAGTAGGCGTCCTGCATCTTACCGGTACTGCGCTGACTTAGGAAATGCCAGCGGGGGCGGGAGGTGCGGTCATGGCCAATCGACTCACCGAGGATCCCAAGACGCGTGTCCTACTTATAGAGGCTGGCGGAAGGCAAGTAGCAAACGAATGCACGGCATACAACCTCTGGCTCATTATATCTGGCTCTCAGCGACTTCATGAACGCTAACATCATTGTTCCTGGCCTTGCGTCGACTCTGACGCACTCGCAGTTTGTAAGCTTTCTTAGCTGGGTGACCAGTAAATTAGTTCTCAATATCTCTTCTCAGGATTGGAATTACACCACGACTCCCCAAAGTGGTCTGAATAATCGCCAGGTCACGTATCCTCGAGGATACGTACTGGGTGGTTCGACTGCTACGAGTGAGCATTGGCGCTTACTCCCACGGCTGTACGTGGCGCGCTGACGATCTCCATGCAGACCTGATGATTTTCTGCCGTGGAACTACGGACGACTGGGACCGCTTTGCAAACTTGTCTGGAGATGATAGATGGTCGTGGAAGAAGATGCTCCCCTTCATATTCAAGGTGACGGCGTCCATACTATCAACAATTTCCACTCATTTGTCGCAGGTTGACAAAATGACCGCCCCAACCGACGGACATAACACTACTGGTCAATTCAACCCCAAGCTCCATAACCCCAACGGTCTGTTTTCCCATTCATCAAGCATTAATGGAATCTAATCATCTTGCAGGTGTCGTGAACATCAGCGTTCCAGGAGTATCCCTGGCAATTGACCCTCGCGGGCTTGCAGCGTCGGCTGAGCTTCCGGAGCAATTCCCTTTCAATTTGGATTACAACTCTGGAGACACGATCGGCATCAGTACGTGCATAATCTCCCTACGCTATCTTCGTAGAACTCATAACGCACTCTTCTAGGTTGGACACAGTCCACTGTGAGCGAACACGCCACGCACCGTACGGGAGATCTGATCATCTCCTCAGATTAGCAATGGCCATCGCGTGACATCCGCGAGCTCCTACTTAGCTCATGCGTTCAACAGGCCGAATCTTGATATCCTGGTCAACACGCGCGTCACGAAACTTGTCCCGGTCGGTAACGTCTCAGGGCTCCCGGACATGCGTGGAGTGCAATTCGCTCAGACAGAGAACGGTAAGATATCGTGACCTCTCACAAATTTTTGTCTCCTAACTTGTTTGCACACAGGGACGGTGCACACACTGAAAGCGACCAAAGAGATCATCTTGTCTGCAGGCGCTGTGAACACTCCCCAGATTTGTGTGTATCTCCTCACCGCCCAGATTCAGGCTCTCACGTCTGGCGCGTACAGTGATGTTGTCAGGTATCGGGGACCCTGCGCACCTCGCCTCGGTTGGAATCAAGCCCCTCGTGAAGCTTCCCGCGGTTGGGAAGAATTTGCAGGTGAGCCTCTTCGGAAACCTACCATGAACATATTCTTTAATCTCGCGTATCTTATCAGGATCATGTTTTCCTTGGAAATTCGTGGCTGGTCAACGCCGATTTTACTCTCGACGACCTCCACCGTAACGCGACTTTCCAACAAGAGATGCTACAGCTCTGGATGATCAACGGCACGGGGTTGATGGGACTCACTCCGACCAACCAGTTCGGGTGGTTCCAAGCGGACCCAAGCGTGTTCTCAGCTCTGGGTGTGGAGAATCCGAGTGCGGGGCCGACGTCTGCCAATTTCGAGATGATATTGAGTGTACGACCCCTCACCTTCTGGTATGCGCCCGCTGACGCGGCACTTGGACCTTCTTCTAGGACAACTACGCATCGAAGCGAGTCCCACTGCCGGCTACGGGCCGATTCTTCTCGGTGATTACAAACCTCATTTCTCCCACCTCCCGTACGTCCCTACGGATCCTCTCCTCAATGAAACTCTGACATGTTGATCATCGGCGTACTCCGCATTTTCTTCTGACCACAGGAGGCAACGTCTCCTTGGCCTCTGCCAACCCCTTCTCCGCGCCGCTCGTGAACCCGAACCTCCTCGGGACCGACGTCGACGTCGCGATCATGCGCGCGGCGATTAAGGCGGCGCGCGCGTTCGTCGCCGCGCCTGCGTGGGCGGACTACGTCGTGAGTGAGTTTGGCGCGTTCGGCGAGGCGCAGACGGACGAGGAGCTGGACGCGTACATCCGCGACAACTCAGACACGGTCGATCACCCGGTCGGGACGGTGCCGATGGGGAGGGGCAGCGAGGGCGCGCTCGATGCGGAGCTGAGGGTGAAGGGAACGAAGGGGCTCAGGGTGGTGGACGCGAGTGCTTTCGTGAGTGGTTCTTATCCATGATTGGGTTCACGCGTGTATGCGTGCGTGCTGGGGATAGTTACGCTAATGGATGGGGCTTCCATTACAGCCGTTCATTCCGTCTGGTCACACGCAAGGACCGACGTACATCCTTGCGGAACGTGCTGCGGCGCTTGTCCGGAAGAGCCTTGAGTCTTGACTCTCATATCGCTCTATAGTGGTATTGCGGATTTCATACTTTACAAAGCAACTGTCTACAGGCTTCCGGTGCTGAATCAAGGCCTTCTTCTCTCTTCAGTTAATTGGAAGCCCTGGAAACGCGATGGCGGCTGGAACGATTTGCCGCCCATCGCTTGTCGTTCTGTTTATGAACGTGTTTGATTCATTACCTTCTCATCCTACAATGTTCACGTACTCAAAAATCCCACAGCCCACTATCGATTAGATGGTGCACCTCATGCATTTCCAGGGTTGTCAAAGCTGGTGAGTTTCCTTCCCAAAGCGATAGAACCTGGACTTCACCCAAGAGAACTGGACGGACACATGTGTACATGGTGTCTGCAGAGAGTCGTAACTGGAAAGACCGTTGGAATGGAAGCACACCGCATGTGAGGTGTTATCTCTTAGGCCTCGTGGTGGACAGTGCCAGGCGCTGCTTGCTTTTGCTTATAGGTAGTGCAACAAGTGGCCGATCGCTTTCTTGCCCTCCCCCTTGCCTCAACTGAAGGAAGATAACCCCACACATTCTATGCCGAATGTGGCCGAACTGGGAGAAGCTAGACGCGCTGGCGACAGCCATGCAGCATGCTCTACACGAAGCATCTGAAGAAAGTCGGACATCGCAAGCGTCTACTAGTACTGCAAATGGTGAAGGGCTTGCTGTGAGTATCCTCGTCCTGATGTATGTACACCACTTACTAAACTGGGAGATCTACTAGGCCCCTCTCAGATGCCCTTTCACCGAGGACGAGAGAGATGAGTCATGGAGATATTGTGCCGAGACCCTTGCGCGTCACGACAAAGATATCGTCGAGAGGTGGATCCAAGAGATCGACGTGTCCCTCGTCTTTGTGGGTATCCACTTCGGTCAGTGAATTGGCCTTATCTGATGTCCCGAAGGCCGGTCTTTTCTCCGCCGCTTTGACGGCGTTCAACGTTGAGTCGTACAAACTCCTACAACCGGACAACGACGACACCATTTTCCTAGCGCTAGAGCAGATCTCCTCCCAACTTCGCTCCTTCATGCTCAATCCTAGCTTTGCGAACTCCACACATCCAGCATTCACTCGACCATCTGCCGCGTCCTCCAGACACCCGAGTTACGCTGTCGCGCTCAATGCGCTTTGGTTCTCAAGCCTAGTTTGCACACTCTCCGCATCCTCTGTGGCAGTCTTGGTGAGACAGTGGCTGCACCAGCATCTCCAGCACCTTGCCGGAACGTCCAAAGAGACCGCGCGGGTGCGGCAATATCGACATGAAAGTATCCGCAAGTGGAAAGTCCCCGAGATACTTGCCGTTCTCCCCGTCCTCCTGCAATTCGCTCTCCTCCCCTTCCTAGTTGGGCTTCTTATCCTTCTTTGGAACCTCAACAAATCTGTGGCGGCTCTCGCAACGGCTTTCCTCTTGATACTCGTCGCATTCACGTCTATCACGACAATCCTCCCATCCATGTTCACCGACTGTCCCTACCAGTCGCCCCAGGCGCTCAGTATCCTCATCATACTCCAGTACTTAAAACCTATCATCAAGCAAGCGACTGGGCGTTTCAAGAACACTCAACCTGCTTCCCAGCCTACAGTATCCACATCCACGTATCATGACTGGCACTCCCGTGACAAAGACGCCGTTAGTCTTATGAAACATCGACTTGATCGGGAGCTCACCAAAACGGCCGCCGGATTGACCTTCGAGGACTCATTGTTGGAACGGCATCTCAGTCGCTGCCTGTGGGACATGGACGGATCCGATGTCATCCCATATTGTCGAGAGGTCGTCTATGCGCTCAAGTTGGGCGATTCGGAACAACAACACGGTTTCATTCTGCATATTATTCTACGGGTATTTGTAGCGAGCTTCTCTATCCCACAGGTGAAAGACCAGGAGAGGTACCAAATCCTTCGAGATTGTATACATCTTCAGACTTTGCAATCGCCTTACAAATGGCTTCCGGTTGACTACAGCAACCTCCTCTGGTGCCTGGCTGTGCTGGCTAAGCGCATGGGTGGTTCTTCTATGGCGTACAGGGAACTCCGTGGACAGATACGGTATCTCGTTCGTGGTGATATACCATTGAAGGGCACAGTGTACAATGCAGATACATCCAATCAAGGTGAGTTCCAACCCGAAACTCATCACATCAGACTTTCTTGACTTATAGCATATACTCTTTGCGTTAGTCATATCTGCGATGCGGGTAGCTGGCCACATATCTCTCGACGATCTCGTCGATATCGGAGGCTTGGAGGTGCTTCCGAAGTTGTCTCAGGACCGTTTTGTCGGTGAACTCTGGAGCAGGACGTTCCGTGAGGTCGAAGCGGGCCAAGGCGATTGTCACAAAGTGTTTGTGAACTCGTTCCAGCGGTTGATCAACAGCTTGGAATTTGTCCTGCGCCACCCCAGGAATCTTTGGTGTCATCTGGAAGTCGACTGGCGAGGGGATCAGGAAGAATGGCAGAAAACCCTCCCGCAAGACCTAGGAAGTGTGTTAAACGACATACTGGGGCTGTACACTGACACGAGGTCCATGTCGGCCGAACGGCTGGCTTCACTATCGCCACTTCCAGCAGTATTCCGTATCACGGTGGACTTCCTGCAAACTCGGTTGCAGGACGGCGTTATAAAGGAGTTACCGCATGGCTGGCTTGCATACTTTGATAGGCAAGTGTTACAATTTGCTGATGTTGTATCTGCGCAAGGTATGATCCACGCATTTCGTCGTGTGGTTGCTTTTCTTCCATGAGCCTGACGACTATTTACCAGACATTTGGGCCGTTCCCCATGAACCTAGTGAGTATGCTTCTGGCTTCCTCTCCATTTTGTCATGTGCTAGTAGTATGGGCATCTGACATGTCGTGCTAGGGAGTATAACAGAGGTTCACGGCCTTCGCCGTACCACGTCGTGGCATGGTTTCGGTAAACACGAATCCGGTAAGCATTAGCATTGTTTCTTCCATAGCCAGGATATTGTTTCTAACCGTGTATGACCACGTTCGATCGTCGGTGTCTGAAGACGGAAGAAGCAAGAATCTAGGCAACACTCCACGAGAACCGGAGGGTGCAACAATACCTGCCTTCACTAGCCAAATGACGCAAATCCTAGGGACCCTTGACTTGAAGTTGTCATACGACGCCCAGGCTTGCAGTCCAATGACTCAGGAGTTGGCGGTCCGAGGTAGACCCACGCACGTTACTAAGGGCCGGCGGGGTCAAGGTATGACCAACGTGAAGGCTGCCCCTTCCTCCGGGCCCGGGGTAGTGCCGATTCCTCCTTTCAAACCTCGTGAAGCTCGCCAAGTTTTATCGGACTCGAACACACAAGCCAGTACGCCAGGCACTTCAACCCCCAGCGGTCTGCCACCGGGATCGAGATGGCCAACACGAGGTTCTCCCAGTCAAACATCGCATACGAACTCTGTCCGAGGCGCAGGACGCGTCGACGGCTCAAGAAGCAATACGCCCGCACCAACCTCCACGTTGCCCTCATCCCCAACTACCGGAGGAGACGAGCATGCTGGGACCAATCCAGGACGTTCCCGGCCGCGAAGGTACCATTCCTCCGTCGTCCGCCCGCCCGAGTGCTGGCTAGCCATCATGCGCACACTGTACGCTGTATGTGGACCGACCTATCAGTCAACGTGTCCGCGGTCACTCATGGTCTCCACAGGTAGACGCACGCTCTAGATCTATGAAGCAGTTCGTCCCGAAGCACAGGAAGGTCGATCCACACACGACGACGACCTCGTCCTGGACCTTCCCCTCTTTTCCTCACGGATTTCCAGGTTTGCATTTGTATGTATTGTCGGCTCTCGTGCTCCACATGCCGTGTGTTCACCTATTCGACTCCGAGTCGCTTCCCCTCCGTAAACCCCGTCGTTGCATTTCCTCCCATTTCCATGCTATGTGTACTATTATCAAATCCGTCTCCGAGGTTCCAATCGCCGCGTCTCGCGTTGAGATCATACAACTCACCCTCGAATCCTAGTCTGCGTCCCACCTAGCGTTTCCTCTCGTATCCATACTGTGCGCATGCTGCGCGTGTGCTACTGCTATGCTCCTTTTCCTATCCTATCAAGTCCAGACCGTCTCGCTTTCGTGTTGTTCTGGTGGTCGATGTACGTTACACAGCGTACATGCAACTTGCCTATGCAAGGCTTACCGCTTCGGATGATTCACTCCAAGTTACTCCTTGTATACGTATCGTCTCCGTATGTACCCATGGCGCTTGCTATTTGCTTATTTCCGCCGAGTGAACGTCGTTGCATCCCAGCGGAAACGCGGATCGCGCCTGCGACAATGCCGCTCGTGCGCAGATCGCGGCTCATGATCTGTGGGTACCCGAATCGAAATGTGTGCGTGGACGTTCGAACGTACCAGTGAGAGATGTTCGACGTCGAGCCAGATCGAGTGCGCCGGGCCGTAGACAGTCGGCACTTTATATTGCATTCTACTAGGATCGTTATGATCAGGTACAGGACGTCGGGGAGGCCCAATAAACTTGGCTTGGTCAGGGAGAGCACAACGCGAGATGCCAAGCAAGTCCCGCTGGGGGCTTTCCCCCGGCCCCTATGTCGTTCGTCCGATCGGTCGAGTCGAGTCGGCGTCGCTAGCGTTTCCGGAACTATCCTCGGAGCTTGTTTGATCAGAACGAACGATCCCGAAGACCAGAACAGAGAGTTGGTAGGTCCAGAGAAAGGGGTGGGACTCCGTCCCCTCTCCTTCTGCCCCGTGGGACGTGCGTACGAGCGGCCGTCTCGGGCTGTAATGTACGACTCCTGGGGGTTCGTGGGTCTCGCCGAAGCTGGAGTCTGAAGGTCGTGGGGAGAACGGGGCGCCGACTGTAGTCTGTACGCGGAATACGGAATACGAATGTATCATAGGCTTGGCCAGCGACGATGTGGTCAGAGATGGCTGTTCAAAGCTCTGGATGAAGCCAGCGTCCAGGCACTCCTCCGCGCGTCCGCCCATGGCCGGTGACATTGACAGCCCGGACGTGATACTTGCCACATCCATCGCGGTATCGTCGTCCATGGATTCAATCGGCCACATCCGATGCGGCAGGTGGTGAGGTCTCACCGTGCCAGTGTCAACTTGTACCTCGAGGCTACTCTTGGGCAGCACAGCCAGCTGCATGATGCGGGCACAGGAATGACGGGACCGGGGATGCTGAGGCGAGGGCGCCGGGCGCTGTGCTCCGGAGCTAAAGAGGGACTAGCGGATGCGCCTGAGGGGGCGTGCGAGGGCGTACCGCCGGGATCTGCTTCGCGAGTGGATCCAGGAGATAACAAGGGGAGAAGAAGCGGGGCTGAGGTCGGGGTGCGAGTGCGAACTCGGGAGTATCACAGACGAAGCTCTGCCGTGGGCATGGAAGAAGACTGTCGAGGGCGGGGATTGCGATCTGCACGACGTCAAACAAGACACGCACAGTGGACAAGGCCGTGAGGAAGGAACTGAGCCCGTCGGGGCGATGCTGCAAAACAAGATTGGTCGATGTTCGGGTGGTTGTCACTCAAGACTTCTTTTGTTGTGGCATGGAGACATCGGCGTGAGCTGAGGTCGGGGGCGGCGACGATGAGATGCAGCCATGAGAACGAGAGGGATGATGGAGGGACGAGATGAGCACGGATGGATGGACGATGAGCAGCAGCTTGTCGCCGTCGTGGCGAACGCGGGGGCGGGGGCGGGCGACGGCGATTGGCCAGAGGGCGGCGGATGATGATCAGGCTGTAGGCGCCCGGGACGAGTATAGTTGGCGGAGAGTGAGAGTCCGTCCCACAGCGCCCCAGCCGTATCTCTTCTCCCCTTCGCCTCCTCCTCCTCCTCCTCCCCTCCCCTCCCTTCCTCGCTCGCTCGCCTCTCAGGAAGACCGCGACCATGGCCGACAACTCGACAGACTCCGCGACCCCCGACCTCTCCGACATCCTCCCCCCTTACCTCAACCTCCCTCCCCACCTCTCCGCCCAGAAGTACTTCTTCGTCTGCACCCTCACCGTCGCCGCCTGGGACACCCTCGTCCTTTCGCCCAGGACATGGCGTCTCTTCCGCACCAAGGAATGGCCACCTCTCAAGATCCTCTTCCACTTCCTCCGCATCTTCATGCCCGTCGAGTTCACTATTGTCGGTCCGTAGCGCTCTCGCTTCATCTCAATCCTCCGGGCTCTCACGCACATGTCCACAGGCGTCGCGTTCTTTGATACCAAGTGGTCGCAAGATGTGAGTTGTTCGTCTTGTACCCGAGCGCGATGTAACCCCGCGAGAGGGGTTCCAAGGGGGGACGGGGGCGTGCCGATGGGCTCGGTGGATGACCCCATCGAAGAGCGCTCGCGAGAAGGAACGCTACGACCGGCACCGTTCTCCCTCGGATGCATTCATCTGTCCCTCCGAAGCTTGAGCTAATCCACACTCCCATAGCAATGTTCCCGCTTCTTCCTCTTCGAGCCCATATGCACCGCCATCCTCCTCGCCGCCGCCTCAATCGTGCACGTTATCCGCATCCACGCTATCTACGAGAAGAACCGCAATGTGCTCTACACCATGGGTGGCCTCCTAGGTCTCCAGGTCGTCGTGACCGCCATTTGCTGCGGCTTCTACCGATGTGAGTATCTGTTCTATCTGGGAAGACTCCACGCATCCTGCTTCTCCGGCAGTGCTCTTTGACGTCCCGTGCTATCCGGCTTCCATTCGTGTTCACGCCGGTGTTGATATCATCGGTGGCATACGGGCCATCCATGTTCTCTGCCATCCATCTCACTGGATTCATCATACGTATCAAACCTTCGGCACACATGCTCGGACGTTCCTTGTTCACTCGGTGCTGACATCTCGTCTCCCAGCCACGCCCCTCCTCGAAGGCCAAGGATGCATTGCCGAACCCAAGGCGAGCTGGGTCGGAATCTACTGGCTATCGGCGACACTGCTCTACACCGCCTCGGTACGTCATTCCTTCTTTGACACCTGCACTGCACCCCCATCTGCCGACGACGCCAACAAACTAACGCTGACATCCCCCCATTACACAGTTTGCGCTCGCAGTTAACCGCTCGCTGCGCTCTCTCAAGGTGAAGCAGCTCTCGTACTGGAAGCTCATGCTCCGCGACGGGCTCAACCTCTACGGCGCGATCTGGGTCGTGAACATGGTCAACATGCTCTTCTGGTTCATCATCACGCCCACCGGGCCCGAGGATCCCGTCCGGACGATCGTGACGAGCATGGCCGCGGTGCTGACCGCGTCGATGACGATGCGCATCATCCTCGCCGTGCGCGGCTCGCTCCAGTCCGGCGGCTCGTTCGCGGTCACGTCGGGCAGCCACCCGAGCCGGTCGGGCAACACGACGCACGTCATCACCGCGAGCCGGGTTGGCGGCGTCGGCGGGCCGCAGGGGACGCAGCCGAACCCGGTGCTGTCGCTGGGCGCGGGCCGCGAGGCGACGTATGCGGTGCCGCTGCAGGGCGCGGACAAGGGCGCGGACTGGGACGGGAAGAGCTCGGTGGGCGGGCGCGACCAGAAGGGGGACATCTTCCCTGTCGAGTCGCCCGAGGCCGCGGGCGACGGCGTCCGCGTCACGGTGGAGAGCGAGACCGACTTTGAGGGGTTCCAGAAGGAGAAGAACTGAGCGGCGTCGGCTCGCTCTCGCCGCGCGCGGGGGTTGTGCGCGCGCGTCGTTCCCCCGCGGCCCGTCCCTCGTTGTTGCTTCTAGAGCTTGGGCTTGAGTGTCCCCCGCCATCGCCCCGTCGACCCGTGGAAGAAAAGGCGGGCGGCGAGTGAGTGCGCGAGTCCCGGTGCTTATTTATCCTTCCTGTTATCCCCGTTGCCTGACGCGTCGCCGTCGTCGTCGGCCCCCTTAGCTCCAATGCCTGTTGTGTTTGCTACGTTCACGTGCACAGCGCCCAGTGCGGTCGTCCGTCTCTTTGCGCTCGCCATCTCTCTGTCCACATATACGTCTTACTCGCGTACCTAACCCATCCATGCACCACCCGTTCCCCCCGCTCCGAGCAGTCAGCGGGGGGCATCACTCTCGCTCGACGCTGTGTGCGTTTCTTGTGTGCTCCGACACCGTTACCGTTATTCTCGATCCCCCCCCTTTGCCGTTTTTCTCCGACTCTTATTGCTTGTCGCTCCGTGTCTGTAGTACCACCTGGCGTTGTAATATATCTCCTGCTCGGAGGAGGCGGGAACACATCGCGCGATGACTGCCCACGTGAGGGTGTCACCCCGGCTCAAGCCTCAAGCTAAAGCCGCTGCGGGAGTTTGTGTTTGTGGTCGGCCATGTAACGCAGACGGACATTACGTGGTCCATACCGGCATCCCACACATTACAGACAAGCACGAATCCGTCTTCAAAGCTTCACAACGCGCCGACATCCAGTGGTACCCTTCCGTCACGTATGTATATCTTCCGATTATCCGTCCCTGAATCCGTCACCCAGTGGGCACGACCGTAGTACTAGAACGAGCCCGAGCGCTGAGCAGAAGCCACCACGCGCTCACGACACGTTCAGGCTGCGGTAGACGCGACAGTGGACTCTGCGTGCGTGTGACCGAGGGGAGGGGGGGTCGGGCGTGAGGGGTTGCGAGGGAGACGCGGAAGGGGGCACGTTCACGTACCTCTCCTCGAGGAGCTCGCCGACCGGGTCCGAGAGGCGGCATTCGGACCAGGTGTCGACGTCCCACTTGCACCAGCCCCAGCCGTCCTTGATCTGGGAAGGATGGTGCGGGGTGCCACCGCAGTTGAGCATCCACAAGAGGTCAAGATGGAAGGCATGGGAGGGGGGGGCGTACCTCTGGGCGTTTGTGTGGTGCGAGGATGATGAGCCAACGCGCCTTGAGGCTGTGGGAGGCGGATGAGGCGTCAGTCAGTCACCTCGTCGCACTTGTTCTAGCTCGATGACAGCATATCGCCCTTGCATCGATGCGCCCTTGACGACAGGATGGGGGATGGGATGCACAGGACCCTCCATCCGGCCCATCCATCCATCCATCCCGTCCACCCGGTAGCAGATGCGGGTCGAAGGAGCAGAAACGCACCTCAGTTCCCACAAGAGCGCGAACAGCTCCGACGGCTTCTCGATGAGATGCAGCGCAAACGAGCAGACGACCATCTCGAGCACCTGTGCATCCGCGGCCGTGCTCGAGCCGCTCGAGCCGCTGAGCACGCTCAGGCTCTTGGACGAGGCGTGGCCCCGGAGGGAGCTGTCGGGCGAGGACGAGGACGAGGACGGGGACGAGTACGAGACCGTGGGGTTGTTCGGTTTGGGCGCGCCGATGGGCTTGGAGGCGATCTCGGGGAGCGCGCCTTCGGCGATGTCTTTGAACGTGAGCGGGTGCGCGTAGAGGGAGGTGCGGGTGTGGAACGCTTGCGTCGTGTACTGGGGCGGAGCGCGTGCGCTGGTCAGCGGGGGGGAGATGGCGGATGCTGTGCGTCGAGGAGGAGGACTTACAGGATCGGCGGCGAGGATGCAGGGGACGGGCATGTCTGGCGCGATCGGCGGGGGGAGACGCGCTTTGGCGGCGGTGAGCCGGCGACCGGCTTCGGTGTCCGAGTCGGGGTCTTGTCCGTTGCTCTGTCGGGCGTTGTACGTGTTCCGGCCTTGTCTCCACCAGTCCAAGATGGCTACCGTAGCTTCGCCGCTGAGGAGAATTGGAGGAGAGTCAGGAGAGCATGGCTGGATGGATGGCTTGGATGAGGTTACCTGCCTTTAGGTAAGGTGAGCCGGACGAGGAGGAGCTCGAGAAGGGTACGACATACCGCAAGCCATGTCGAAGACCTTGAAGTTCTTGGCGTCGATATGGGGTTGCCTCATGCGCCACCACCTATTGAGCCAGAGGCAGAGGCAGGCCTTGACGCCAGGAAAGTGCGGGTTGCGGTATGTCGCGCCGACCTTCTTGTAGTACTGGTCGCGCGAGTCGCGTTCGGGATCAGACATGACAAGCGCGAGCGACTGTATGCGCGCACCTCGTCCACGCCGTGCTCGGAGTAGTTGTCCCTCATGGAGCTCTTGAGGTTGCCGGAGGATGCATCGCGATTGCCCCTGGACATGCCAGTCTTGTCGAAGATGTCGCGAAACAGCTTGGCGGAGTGGGTTGGGCCGGTGGAGGACTTTTATGCGCACGGCCGAGCGAAGAGACGGCGGACGATGGGGGGAGAAGAGGAGAGCAGAGGGGTGGATGCTTGGAGCATCGGGAGAAAAGGCGAGCGAGCAGGGCTGGACGGATAAAAGCACAACGCTGCGTGATGGTCAGACTCAGATCGCATCGGTCTCGAGAAGACATTGGGCGGGGAGCCGACGTGCCGCAGCCAATCAGAAACCCCGTGTGCAGGCGCGCACCTTCCGTTCCTGGAACGAGGCGGCTAAGCGGCCGACTCGGGTGTGTGTCGACTCGCGGTGCCCCAACGACAAGCCAAGTGGACGACGGTGTCCAAATTTTCGCCAACTCACCAAGCATGACCTCGACCATTCTCAGCGCGCATGAGACTCGCGCTGTTCCCGAGCCGTGGAAGAGGACCTCGCGCTGTCCTTTCTGCCGTATCGTCCAAGGCGAGGCACCCGCGTTCAAGGTCTACGAGGACGAGAAGGTGATCGCCATCTTAGGTCCTCCTTCCCCTTCGCGCAAGTCAGTGAGACTAGCTGACTCACCCCGCTCGTCTCCCGCGCACCGCAGACATCGCGCCCCTTCGATCCGGCCATACCCTGGTCATCCCAAAGCTGCACATTTCTCGCGTCTCCGAACTTCCAGACGAATATGCCGCGCAGTGCGGCATCGCCGTCTCGAAGGTCGCCCGCGCCATCGCTGCAGGTTCGTACCCACCCTGATACTCATGACATGAACCGCCCTCTCGAGTTACGTACGGTGTAGCGACGTACTGACACACCCGGCCCCGTCCGCCGACCGCTTCTCGCATGCTGACATGAAGCCCAGCGCTGCAGAACACGGCCCTGAACGTCGTCTGTAATCAAGAATACGCACAGGCAGTCCCGCATGTACGTCTCCGTTCGCACTCACGGTTCTTGGCCCTCGGTCCGGACCTGGATATGATGGTGTCCAGTTATACCTAGTGCGATGGCACGAACTCGTCCTCACCTTGCCCGCTTTCCAGGTGCACTACCACATCGTCCCCGCCCCCCGGTCTGGCTCTGACGCGGCACGCATCGGGACGGCAACGGACGCGCCCGGACTAGAACGTCCCCTGCCCGAGGCCAACGACCGCGTCATAATTCCCCTGGCTGAGAAGGACATGCACTATCGCGAGCTGGAGGCACGACATCAGTTGGGGGAGGAGGACGCGAACCGTCTCGTCGACCTCATCCGGGCACGACTTTGAGCGTGAGCGTGAACGAGAAACGGCATCACTATTCGGGACACATATATGTGAGTGTGGTTCTCCTATATTGTAGTCGGTTTCTGCTCGGTACCGTACTTATGTTTTGTCGAAACCGTGGGTACAGACTGGCACCTGATTTACGGTATCGACGCTGGCTGTCTTCGATCGGTGCCTCCGCACGCCAACGCGCCCTGGCCCAGCTCATTTGTCCACTCTGTTAGTACATAATAAGCATGTATTCGGGTGCGATCACGCTGTCGAAGCCTCCAGCACTTCTCCAGTTGTCTCTCGGTCACAGTGAGTGTGCAATGTGGCGCCTTCTCCTTTCCGTCTGGGACTCGGCAACGGCGCCTTCGACTCTCCGGTCAGATCCTTTCCTTTCCACCTGCAGGTTGCAACACCATCGGAAAGCAAGTGGAATTGTCTAGGGTACCCGTACAGAAAATGCAACTCCTGCCCAACAGAGCGGTGCGCGCTGAGCGAGATTTGTTGACGAGAAAGCTTAAACGCCTATCATCTTCGGCAGACGCATGCGCAGGAAGACGCGCATGCTGTGCTCGTGAAGTCAACGTCCTCTGGCGTTGAGTACTGTATACTATCATACACTCCACACATGAAGCCCACCACGAGCTTCGAATCTCGGCGGCCGGCCGCTGACAGCCCCCGACAGGACCTGGCCGGATCCAGATTCGACGCCCATGGCAACTCCTGAGGTCGAAAGAGAGTCCCGAATTCTTCAGGTTCCTCGACGACCGTATTCGAGCAGATCACTCGCCGGCCGCAAAGTGATCCGGTCCAGGTCATGTAGAAAAGGCCGACCAGCCACCGAGTTTCGATCTTTCCGAGAACTGGGCACGCTCGTTTGCCCACGTCAGTTATTTACTCAACACTCCCGTTAACCTCACACGCTCGAAGCAGCTGTCGTGGGATGTGACTTATCGGCGAGTATCTGCATATAAACCTATCCGCCTTCGACTCGCAAGTATGTAGTATGCCTACGCATGGTCGAGGGCTACAAGCTTGGATTTTGACGTCCGGGCGCTTTACCAGTTTGGGTCGATCAGGAACTTGGGCACTGCCACCATTCCTTTGGACGACTGAGGACTTTTGGGCTCATCCATCATCCTCGATATCGGGGGATTAATTGGCGGAGCTTGCCCCAGCAGTGGGCGTTCTGATGCACCGTGTCTACAGCGTCTAGGGGCGGAGGAGGAGCTGCGCACCGCCGGCGGGGAAAGAATTCGGGATTCTAAGAAAGGTGAGCACCCCCTAACAGCCAGCTGTCCAGTTCGAGTTCGATTTCGTCGTCTGCAAACTGAAAGGCCTGATCGAACCTCGTCGAGCGCAGCGCAACAGTTTGACCCCAGTAGCTCGAGAAGCTCAAGATTTATCACGCGCAGGAGTAGGAAGAGCCAGCAAGGAGTCCCCTGACAGATCGGCTTGGCACCGCTCTCGCTCCTTCCAACGCAATCGTCCACCGTCTACCGCCTGTGGCCGTGGCCACAACCATGGCCCGCACTTGTTCATTTGTGGCGTCCAGAGCTGACGTTCACGCGTGATATACTCGTCCCAGGTCCTCTGAACCTTGCACGGAGCCAGGGTTTTGGGCGTCATGCGGCCCCGCGTACATCATGCGACCCCAGCTGGCAAGATCTGGTGGCGCGATGGTAGGCGGGAGGGGCTGCCCGCACTAGGCCCATCGCAGCCAAGCAGCTGCTCTTCCTCCACAGCCAGCGCGACGCCGTTGCCCCGTATGATAGCACCAGTCTCTATGCGCCGTGCGCACCCCTAAGTGCTCATATATACGTCGCCCCGTTCCCCCCTCGTCCCTTTCCGCTCCGGCGCCCCTTTCCCTCAGTCCCTTCTTGCTGCTGTGCTCCACCGTACATCTTGCCGCGCAGGATCCTACGGGCAACCGGTCCCCCTCCCCCTCCTTCTCCTCTCCCTCCTGCCAGCGCGCTTGGACTTACTGGACTGGATGGGCGACGGCCATGGACGCGACCCAAATAGCAGCCATCATCACGGAGAGGCAAGAGCTGTGCGTATGACCCTTGTGCTGCCCAGCGTTTACGTCACTGATCCGCGCTCGTCCCTTACAGGACAGTCACATTCGTGAGTTCCATTGCGAGACGGAGGCTGGCGTGCATCATTGCTCACTGTGAATTCAAACTCTCAGTATGTGGGCGTCGCTAGCTTCACGGTGCTTCTCTGGGACCATATCATCACGCTCTCTGATGAGGTGAGCTGCAGTTGTCGCGCCTCTTCGTGACGTTGTGTTAAAAGCGGATTAGATTGAGTATATCTGGAAGAGGCAGAAGGGCCCGCGTACGTCTCCCCGGATGATTTCAACGCGCGTGCAACCACTGATCTGACGATTCTAGTCATCTGGCTCTTCTTCATCGTATGTCGACGTGCACCTCGGCTACCACTCCAGGGTCTAATCTTCATGTAGAACCGTTATCTGACTCCGTTGGGGTTCATCGTCAACTTGATCGGTATGCGCTACACCTACGTCTTACCTGCGCATGGTAACTCAACACCCCTGCAGCTTATTTCACCGATGTCTTCGACGAAGCAGTGAGTCGGTCGTCCGTCGTGATTCCTCATCTGTGACGCTAACGTGATTGGTATCAGACGTAAGCACCCCAACGCGCGAGGGGAAGCAGGCCGCTCACGTTCCTGTAGATGCAACCGCTTCGTCCGATACGAGGGCAGCATGACGGTCATCGGCATCAACGTGACGGCGCTCATGATGCTGCTGCGAGTGTACGCGATGTACGAGAGGAAGAAGTCCGTGACCGTCCTCTGCACGCTTCTCTTCGCCGTCGAGTTCGGGACGAACGCTTGGTTGCTCACTCACGGCGTCGGTGAGTGTCCTTTCTGCCCCCCCGGTCGCTTCCTTCCCGATACGACTCCCTGACTTTGGAACCGCGCAGCCGTGCGCCATACGACCGGCATCCATGGTGAGCACACACGCTGACCTGGTAGGTCATCCGTGTGTTGAAACAACTTCGCAGCGTGCACGATGATCTTTGACTCCAAGGAAGTGTACGTATTGCGCCTGTATCAAGTCTGCGCCCCGGTTTCCCGAGACTTAACGAATCCATTATTCAGGAAGGGCGCTATCGCCTCCGCGTCGGCCTGGCTTCCCCTCTTGTACGACACCGTCGTGCTCGTGCTCACCCTCTATCGCACACATCCGGGCCTCAAGAAAGCCACGGTCGGGAGGATCATGCGCATCCTGCTCAAGGAGGGCTTGCTATACTACAGGTACGTCCCCTGCTGCCTGGCGGGTGCGGTGCTCACCCAAGTCGTGCTCATTTTTCCATCTTCCTACCGCAGCGTCATCTTCTCCATCACCCTCATCTTGACCCTCATGATCGTCTTCGCGCCGGACGGCCTGAAGAACATAACGGCACAGTGAGTCCACGCTCAACACATATGCACATGAACCCTCGCTCATCTTCCATCGCCCTCTCTCAGGACTGAATATCTGTTAGTATCCCCATCCCCATCCCACCGAGACCGAGACCGAGACCGACTGACCGCCTTCCCTCCTCCGCCCCACAGCATGACAGTAGCGATGATGTCCCGGATCACCCTCCACCTCAAGAAACAAGTGCACGACGGCTGGGACTCGGACGGCATCTTCGGCACGACGACCACCACCACCGACGGCGCCGCCGCCGCCCTCAACCACGCGAGCCGCTACCGCCACGGCGGCACGCGCGGCTCCGGCGGGCCCGTCAACATCACCATCCAGGAGTACTCGGTCATGCACGACGACAACGGCGACGTCGTGCGCATGCCCGAGAGCCCCGCCCGCACGAAGCCGTCCCGCGTGCCCCACGGCGAGTGGCACGAGCTCGCGCCCGTCAGGGTCACCATCAACGCCGGCCCCCATCCGAACCGCAACAGCGCCGCTCGCGGTGGTCGGGGGCGGGCCGCCTGAGTTTCCGGCGTTCGCTTCGCTCGTGTGGTTTTGGGTATTTATACGCTATGTATATCGGTCTGGGCCTGCCTTCTTGCGGGGCGCGGCACGCGGGGGTTTCTGCGGGGTCTTTTGGTACTGTTCTTTATGGCCACATGTTGCATATGCAGTAACGAGCACTGGACGTTGTCGGTGAATTACAGTACAGCTAGTGATACAACCAAAGTCTATCCTTTACATCCCGCACACACACGCTCGCTTCCTTCCGATCGGGAAATCCATGTGGTCCTCCCGCTCCCTCGCTAATGCAGGCTTTGCATCTCCACGAGGATCTCCTGGAACTTCGTCACGTCGAGCTCGGTGATGCGCTGTGCCGCGATCTCGCTGTCGAGTAGATCTTCGGGATGAGGATGCGTGAGGAACGTCTCCAAAAAGTCCCCGTCGAGGAACCCGACCGACGGCTCAGCGTCAGAATAGCCTCGAGAGCTCGCTGGTGATCGGAGCCTGTGGAGAACATGCGTCAACGTCGCATACCACGTACAACGGTCTCGGGGATGCGTAGACGTACTTAGTGTGGTTGATCTCGCCTGGTAGTGAGATTTTCTCGGCCATGTTGCGCTGGAGGGCGATCATGTGCAACGACACGTCGTCTTCGAGGTCCATGATCACCCCGATCCGTCCAGTGGACGTGAAGAAGACGTGCGTCGCTTTCACGGTCTGCTTCTCCGCGACGTCTGCAGATGACAGGGATCCTACGCTCGTGCATTAGCACCGATACGGTGCAACCTTCTGATATGAGCACTTACCTCGCACAATCTTGTTCACGACATCGTTGACGTGGTACACACCATCCTTCTCCAGCGCAGATCGTTGAGGATACCTCTGTAGACTGAAGGAGAAGAGGTTGCAATCGCTCTGCGGGAAGGACATGTCAACGATGGGTTCAATGGACAAAACAACCCAATACGCACATTGCAGCCAATGACTCCGTTCCCTGTGCTCTCGATAGCAACAGGCCAAAGGGGACTGTAGTCCCTTGCTATACTCTCAAGGCGATCGAGGTCCTCGTTCCACTTGAGGACGGATACCGAACTAATAGCGTCGCCAACGAGGATGTACTCGCCATCGCATACCAAATTTGTCATGAAGTAGTTGTGGTTCCATTCAGACAGCTTCTCCAACGACAGCGAGCTGAGTTCTGACACATCGGCTGGGCGGATGCGGTAGAGAATAACCTGATAACAATACAAATCAGCGACATCCTTGCGCCGACACTAAGACGTTCTTACGGAGGTACCGATGGCTGCAACAACAAGGTCTTCTGAGGGCTGCGCAAGCGCATATACACACCCCTTCACCTCTTCTGACGCAAGAAGTTGAAGCGTTCGTCCAGGCTGTTCCTGTGGGGTGGACACTGAGAACACAAGAATGCGGCCACGAGACGGCTCCCTCTCCGCAGGTCGGACGAAGACAGTGCCGACGCAGAACGCCGGGCTCGTCCCAGACCCTGTTCCAGGGAGAGCGAGTACTGCAGATGGCTCCTCCTCAGCATCGCACGAGAACGTGTGCAGTTCTGCGCATCCAGGAGCTCAATATGTCATGTCTTTATGGAGCTTGAGATGTGGAGCTTACGCTGGAAGGAATGGGCGTCGAGTAATTTGAATGATCCCGTTGTCTCTTCAAATTCGCCAATCCGGCCCGGGGACGTCCGCGTACATGCCACACCCATAACCGCCTGCTCGGCATGGTAGGCCAGCCTCCTTGGGTTATCCAAACCAAGAGGAACCTGTGCAATGCGCAAATTCACAGGGATTCAATATTTCGCTGTAATGCAACGAGTCCAAGAAGACGGCCGCATACCGTGCTGATCTGCATCTTCTCAATACCGTGCACGTTCCCGACTAGCAGCGCAGAGGACGTAGCCACCGCCAAGCAGGACGGGAACGCCTCCGTATTGAGAGTAGTGCCCCTGACCATGTTCTAACACATGTTATACTTGAGATTCACGACTGTCGCCTGAGACAGCGAGACCGACGTACCTTGATGGACACTGGCGACACTCTGACGCGTTGTCTGTCCCAGAACAGCAGGTTGGCGCGTACACCGCTAGCGATGACAACAGTCCGCCCCTCGACTTCGCATACAGACAGACTGGCAGGCGCATTACCCAGCGACGTTTGCTTCCGATCGTGCAGTCCCTTCTCCCTGTATGCGTAGGTTACGAGTGTCCCGTCCGCTAATCCGACAAGGAGGTGCGGATGGAAGTTTGGGTCGCTCGTACGCGTCCCGGTGCCGAAGTTGTGCAAGAGGATAGAGCGTGGGAGCGTGGGCAGCGTCACTTCGCATACTGTGCCGAGAATGTCGGTAGGATCCAGAGTGAGAAGGGCGACCTTGTTGGAACCCCAGAAGGAGACGGCGATAGTCGACGTGTAGTTCTTGATGGGGTCCAAGGGACGGCACGAGATGGCACATATCTCGTTGGGGAAGTGGCGAGATCTACCCCGTTGTCAATACGTAAAGACGACATCTGAGTAAATATGCGCACCTCAGCAATTGCAATGTATCGTCCTGTGCGAGATTGAATGCCGCTAAACGGCCGCCGCTCAACCCAACAATGAACTGGCTTGGGTTGATGGCTGCGGCGACGATCTCTCGTCCCGCAAATTCTCCACCAGCCTTCGTCGGAGACCAGCCGTCGCCTATTCTATTGAACACCCCAAGCGTGGAGTCATACTCGACAATCTGTACACCTTCGGACGTGATTTGCACGACCAGCGGCGAGTCGACGTACATCGAGCTGATCCTTCCGCCATTGTTGACAGTCTGTCTTCGTGGGACGTTCCCGACTGCAAGAGTTGGGGAGGTGGTGACGAGGCCGGCACTGGAGGCGTCAAGATGATGGACAGTGTCCTTCCCAGCAAAGGAGAATACTAGCGTCTCCCGCAGAGTCGAAACGACGAGATGCGAATGAACGCTGCGGATGCCAGTTAGCACAGAACCAACTCGGCAAGTTGGGGGCTTACGTGTCTCCTGAGTGCGCTTTTATGGGCCAGATATCCGTTACACCAGGGAATCCATCGATCTTTGCGGACTCCTGGAAATCTGCTTCTGACCGGATGACACGCAGAGAACCCGTATTGCGACTCCCAGAGCAGGTAATGATTTGAGGCTGCAGATGAGTCAGGTTGGCTAATGACCGTTGGTGAACGAGTATGGCAGCTTACTTGACCACTTCCGTCAACGTCCGCAAGGACAGCATCAAGTATAGGAGCGACGTTGTCGTGGTTCTGCAAAACCTCGAGGAAAGTACCCTTAGTGTTGATCACTCGTCCCTCCCTACCAGCGCTGTCATCGAGATCAGTCGCCTTCTCTTTCCCCTTGTCGGACAACGCAAGAAGTGAGGGAGAGATGGAGGTAATGCCCTTCGGTATTGGTAATGTGTCTGATTCAACATTGGCGATGGCCGCTGGATGTATGCGCAGGACTTGCGAGTCACCGAAGTGAGACCCCAGATACAGAATTTGCGACGAAAGGTAAGTCAGGGAATTCGGAGAGGAGGCCTAGAGTTCACATGAGCCGCGAAGGTCTTATGCGACGATATCGAACATACCTGGCCAAGGGGAATTATGGTCAAGCACATCTTGATATCGTCAAAAGCGAGCATGGCTAGACGGCCATGGGCATCGCCAAGAAGCAATCGACGACAGACATCGTCCAACGAGCACCATCTGAAGAGGTTGCATCAGTACAGGATATGGAATGAGAGATTTGTGCAGACGTACGCCGTAATGGGGCCCCACGGCCATTTCACGCTTGCCCTTGGTTTCACTTTCCGATTCTCGCGCTCCTCCTCCTTTTCTTTGCCTTTCGCCACTTCCTCCACCTTGGTGCTCGACAAGCGCTTACCCAGTCGACGCTGCTTATCCTTGCGCGTCTCTTGCTGCTCCTTGGTTGCGTTCTCAAAGAACATGACCTTTCTGCCCCCAAGTACTAGCACACCGCCGCGATGACTAGCCAGTTCTGGGTCTTCTTCATCTTCGTCATCTCCAGCACTATATGGGGGCACTGGGACGAGGAGAGGTGATGGGCTCAAAGAGGGGAATGTCCGGTCAGAGAGAATGGTAGTAATAATCAGATTGGAATGCACGGGAGACAACTCCATCTCGTCCACATTGACATCTCGGCAGAGCAATTGCATCTGGCGGCGATGGTTGAGGTGGAGGAGAGCAAGGGTGAATGTGACCTTCTTCTTCGAGCTTCTCGTATAGAGGAAAGTGAAGGCTAGCAGATTGAGCTCAGGTAGACTGTGAAGCGTAGATATTCACTGCTTCAATGTTTCAGGCATGGATAGCAAGATAGGTAACACGCACGATACGTCAAATGGCTGTTCAAGTTTCCCATTTGTCAATTGTACGACCTTCAGTTTGCCCGTGAAGCAGCTAGCAATAGCGAGCTTATGCGTTGGGTCTACTTGTACATCATTCACGAACTCGGCCGGTCGTGCTGCTCTGTCTGCGAGAGACTGAGAGTCTTCAGGAATAAGCGATGCTACTCCGTCTTCGAGCTTGTAAGACATGACGATGAGCTGCGGCTCAGGATGGTCCGTCATTACCAACAGATTGGAGCGGCCCCCGTCCTGAACGAGCACAGGTGAATACGAGCATCTATAAGCTCCGTCTGACTGATGCTCACCTCCGTCCGGATAGCCCGCAAACTCACGATCCTCCCCCACATGTCCGTGACACACTCCCGTACCAATCCATGAGGCCGAAGTGAATAAACCTCGAGCTTGTCCGTCTTCGCGACCACAAGGTGTTCAATGGATGTATCGGAAGAGAGACAACATTTGACAGAACAAGACACAGACGAAGATGGGTGGAATGTGCTGACGACGCGCATGTCGGGCTATGTTCTGCAGTGCCTACACAGAGCAGAAGAGTAAGACGGAAGCTTGGCTGCTCAAGGCAAAGCTTACGGAGACTCTTTCTCAAGCAGGCTCAGGACGTCACCGATTGGGATCTACATCGGGCGTCTACTGTGGTCGGACTTAGCGGCCCGGACGCCACAGTTAGTGGGAGGGCATCAAGGAGTTACGAGTCCCCATAGGACAAGGAGTCAATTGCAAAGGAGAGGAGAGTAAACGCTACGAATACATTATACATTGGGGTAGGGTTCGTTACATGCCGACTAGATTCGCTTGCACTGTATAGATACGGCAGCCCAGGAAGTGCTCAGGCAATGCGCTCATTGCCACCGTCCGTCCTCAAAGGAGCGAACTCGAACCACTCTTCTTGGGCATTCCAGGATTCGCGCTTGACATGACTCTTCTTGGGAACCTGTACCTCCTGTCCACGACCATCGTGAGTAGCGGACTGCACGATGACAGACGCAGGCGTGGCCGCTCCCGGGATCTCATGCGCGAAGTTGACAAGGCTGAAGCGAGCGGCCGCGGACATAGAGGAAGCGAGGTCATACGTCGTTCCAGAACCGAGGAGATTGTTAGGACGGTGCAATTCGCGCTTCAAATGCAGCGTGATCCGGGACATCATGGCGACAGATAGTCTGTGAAGATGTGAGTACTGACGGACACGTTTCCGGTGGATTCAACATACAGGTACTCAGTCCTATAAGTAGGCGGTCAACATCTGCGGTAAGAGCCATGGACATTTGACATACTGAGCTAGAACATTCTTCAGGCCGTCTGGTGCACGTATGATCATGAGCGTGAGGGCGAATGTGACGCAGAATATTACACTGCATACAGCTGAGTTAGCGATGTAGAAAGCCCGGCATAAGCTGCTGGGAAGTACCTATAGTAGAAGACGCCTTCCTTGAACAATATGCGCGTAGTTCTCCCCACCGAAGGGAGTTTAATGTCTCTGAACGTCCGGAGAACGGTGAGGCCGAGGATCAGTGTATCGTACAACAACGGCAACCAAGCGGACGCCGCTGCAACGGGCCCAGGTCTTCATAGCAGCGTGATCAGTCAAGTATGAGAAGAGATTAGCATGAGCTCTCACATCTGGGTAGGGTTGAAGATCATCGTGCAGGCTGGATCTACACGTTAGTGTGGAATGACTGCAATCGTGCGTAACAAACAACGTACCATGGATGTCTGGCGAGCGAGGGACGGCTAAATTCGAAGTGAAACACGAGTATGTGAGGGGTTGGCTACCAAAAGCAGTCACGGAGACGTACCAATACCATAGGTGAGTAGCCAGCCATTAGTTCCTGCTTCCGCCAAGAATACAATGGTTACGAGGGCGACGACAGCGCGCCTCCCCTCATACAAAGCGTAGATTCGTAAGAGCATCATGAGAGAAGCGATGTTGATCCCAATCATGTTCGTGGCGCCTTCGTAACGGACAAAATGTTCACAGCTGAACGATCTATGTAGGTTAGAAAACGTCATAGGCCGCATGCGCAGCACGTACGTCTGTTGAGTGCGATTTTAATTTCAAGGTGGCAAGATCATGAAGAGCTCAATACATACGGATTGATCAAAGACGTTTGACAGGTATGCTGCAAGGACATGAAAGGAATCATGCAGGATCAAACTATGAGAACCCTCGCCCGGGAAGTGCGCGCGACGCACCGATCAGGTTAACGATGAAGACCAGAGGGGTCATGTAACGATTCTTTGAGGCATCAGTGGTGGTTCCTTGTAGTCAGATAGCGGACACTATGACTCACGAGGAAGAATAACCATACGACTATACGCCATGTCAGTGACCTCGCAGCTTCGCAGATGTGATTGTTCAAAATACATACAAGGTCCCTTCTTGTGCGACCTCCAGATAAATCTCACCTAAGGGGCAGGCAGTCAGTGGACCGTGTGGCTGGCAGCTATGCGACTAGTAACTTCATCATTAAATGTGAGTAGATGGTCCCAGATGAGGATTGTATAGCTTCCAATCCCGACATACTGAAGCATTCATCAGCAGATGCCCACATAGGTGAACGCTCCCAAAGTCGCTCGCTTACTCGCGTGATCATGCTGTATATGCGTCGCGAGAAGTCTGGTCAGTGTGGTCCACACATTCTACGATACGGCGAGGACTCACAGCTCATACGCTTCTTTCGCATTGATCTCGACCATCATGACATATTCACCATAGGAGAAATGGAAGAGTAGTGAAGGGAAGCCCAGCGACTAATGGAGCCCCGCACTGCGTGGAGAACTATATAGCTACGTTCCCGTAAGCCAGCGCTACGGTTGCACCGGGTAGGTCAGGATTCTGTCGAAAGCACCGCCAATCGGGTATCGAGATCTATGGGACGCCTTGTAACCCATGCCCTGGTGGACCGTGTGGTGGAGTGGGGTTGATGCAGTTCCTTTGTAGCGCCAGTGCGCAGTCCCAAGCTGTCCTCGTGGTCTCGCGCGTTTTCCCCACGTTTGGTAAAGAGTATTGAGTTCTGTCCAGCAACGTAGTGTGGAAGTCATGAAACTGAACGCACCCGCCATGGTTGATTGTATGATGCATCACTGCAGCGGGAGACGGAGTTGATCGTAACGTCCAGTTCATCGAAAGCAGCTACTGCCCATATGATCGCAGGACTAAAGCCGCCTTTACGTTCCCTGTCAAAAATTGGGGTGTGAATGATACCTTAAGACTTACGGAGTGTATTGTGGCACAGAACGCACCAATGCTACACACCGCAACTGCCAAGCATGAATTCTGAGTCGCAGCACTGAACAGCAAAAGCACAATTTTGACAGTCCGGTAGCCACATAGGCGACATGTATCTTGATGTTGGTGCCACCGCCCTCATAACCGTAACGTCGTGTGACTAGCCGGCAACGAGCTGGTTCACCTACCGCTCGTGACGAGGGTCGAGATGGACGTTTGGACTGGGGTTAACGTACGGGGCATGCATACGTCTCACGATACGTCAACCACACAGACACTAGACTCCAATGATCTGTCGGCGTGCACGGGCAAAGAACGCTCTAGAAAGGGGCGCGACCATGGGTCTCAAGTGAAGCTTCGACGCACCTTGCGTTACAAGCTTTGCAAGGCGTTGCATCGGTTTGACACCGTCTGTGATCGAAGGCGCATATGGGCGCAACAGATGGAATGAATGTCATCCTAGTCGTCGCTAGGAACGAGACTACCGTTATCTGCAGGTGTCGTATTGAACAGACCATGTCAATTCAGTGCACCCAAGCCCTTGCCTAACTTATACGAGTGTTAGTGGTTGGCAGACCATCGTTCGGTGTACAGAACTAATGTCGTGGGTGAGAAATGAGGCTCACCTTTCTCCTCTCTCGTTCACCCGCTATGATCGTGATGCCTCAGCTCCAGCGATTTGACCCCTCTCCGAAGAGCAATACAGCCTTGACGCAGATTCCTGCGCGGACATCCTATGGGGTGTTGCCTGCCTTAGGGTCTCCGCCCTTACAGGCGATGAACGATGATACGCACAAGTGATGAATAATACAAAAGGTGAGACGCCACGTAACTGCCTGTTCGAGATGCCTTATAGAATATTTACGACGATGCACTGGCCTCCGTGATAGAGAGGACCGAGCTCAGAATGCTACACATGAATCATCTAATGAAAAAAGCTGCAACAGTACTCTGTCAGCGACGAAGGGGAAGGAATGCCATTGGAAGAGTCGCCTGCCTAATGTACACCCTTCATCAGAGGGGCACCCAGATGAATCATGTTGGGGTTTCTGCGGGAACAAGAGACATCGTTCCGTCATCATTTGTGACCAGTTCCATGGCAGGTCCGTTGTCATCGGCGGCGCTCTTATTGACGAACTGGTCCAACATGGTCTTTTTGCCCGTCTCCTTGTTCAATTCAGCTCGAGGTTAGGGTGCGGGTAATTAGACCTGGGGGTCTGTTTGACCGGTAAATTACCCGGAGGGTCTCAGGAGGGGCAAATTTACCTAGGTAATTTACCGTAATTTACCGACACATGGGCGCTTACGCCATGTATACGCAGAGAACGGGTCAAGGGTCCCCATGTTCTTGTCCCATTCATTGATCTCCCCAACACCTGGGTGTAATAATTGGAGGTAGAGAAACCTGATAGTGTGACAGACTTGGGCGGAGCAGGGAGGCTACCCGGCGCTTAACCCTCGCAGACGCTCAAAGCTCTAGAGAGTGAAGAAAGTTGTCCTATCTGCCGGCGAAAAGTCACGCGCTGCGGGCGCCGGGTGTGCTCACCTCAGGGTCTTCATTCTTGATCATGAGAGTACTATGTGAGGGCAATAGTGGGTCAGAACCTTCTCTACTAGCTAGGATTTGCCTCGCCCACGCATGCTAATTGACTCAAATTTACATGGTCATTTTGGAGTTTCTCTGCTTGACCGGTAATTTACGGCTAATTTACCAAGTTAATTAGCTGGTTGTTAATTACCCCGACTAAATTCCCCGCGCCCTACTCGAGGTCTACGCTTTCCTGGAGCCGCAGATTCAGGCTCAAGCCATGGCAGTAATTCTGATATCGGTTAGACCGGATGTAAGACGGCGTCTCACCACAGCCCTCACCTTCTAGAAACGCGAACTCATCAGCGCGGCGCACGCATGCAACTGAATGATGATCCACCACAGTCACCAGTCGAGCCGCGCGATGATAGGTAAGGCCACATACCGAGATCTTTGCCCTGCACAGTTGTCCTCCGTTCTCGCTCAGCAACCCTGTGTGCGGCCTCCGCTATCCTTTGGACGAACTGCTCCGTAGCAAGCGAGATCAGGAATGCGGCCTCTCGTTGTACCATGACGAGCTCCTGTTTTCCCACCGGTGAGGATGACGCCTCATATACTGCATGCATACTCGCCTTGTCTGCCTTCAAGATCTTCTGCACTCTCGCATGTGGCAGAAGCGACTTTCCCGGCTCTCTTGCCAGTGTTTCTGGCGCCTTTGGTTTCCTTGTTCTTGGTTTGGGTTCCGGCTGCTCGTTGGAGCCCTCAGCCTGTGTTTCAACATATTCTGCCTCCATGGTGTTTGGAGCCTCATCATCAATGTTTGGAGAAGGTGGTCTTGACATTAGTTGTCTGCGTGACGATGGCGGCGAGAGGCAAGACGCGAAGGTGTAGTGTTGAACACGACGCGTCACAGACAACACGCGCTGTCACAGCCTATCACGCGTCGGCGGTAGCGCGGAAGGTACTCGGACCGGATCGCGATGTAGCGGGCCGGGCGTGGACTCAAGTCTCTCTTGTCGTAGTCCATTGAATACGCAAGATACACCGATTACTGAGGCACGGCTACTAGTAAGGTATACTATACATGCTACGACTAATACACTATGAGAGATATGCACGAGTTTGCGGTGTCGACGTAGTGTAATGTAAGTCATTTGCTACGCTACGCTGTTCATAAGGCACGTACTAGCAGGGACTCCGAGCCTATTATGAGTTCCTGACCGATAGTACCTGTGGCTGCTCGCGCAATCATGAGTGAGCTCCCAAGTATACTATGCTATTTGAACGGACCATATACTCACCGGATGCCATAGCTGATCGTCTTCTGCCGTCTTCTACGACATACCCGCCGAACGAAAGGGGCACAAGGCTAGTCTGCAGGTTGTTCTCGAATATCAAGCGGATACCTACCGTACAGGACCGTTTATGTGCACATCGTTGTCACTCCAACGTCCGAGCGATTGATGCCAGACATCGGACCGTACTCTTGACTGACTCGGGAGGTCATGTGAAAGGCCCTGGAGCTCAAGTCTGGGATGAACGGCTGAGAACTTCATCTGTTTAGAGGGTCGACGTCGAAGATACTGTGCTCGCCTGTGCGTCGGTCTGGGGGTGCTTCCTACCCTTAAATACTTACATACCGCGTCAATCGGATTATCGAGCGTGGGCCTCAAGCCATATTCACGCAGTGTCATGCCCGCGCCTGCCTCTTTCCACTACATCACCGAGCGCTAAGCAAGCCCACCGGTGACCCGTCAATACAAATTAAGAGTTACATGGATGTGAAGATCAGATTAGACTCGAAACCAGTCGGTCGGGTCGTGATGGCGGAGTACGAAAAGAGCCAAACTCCCGACCGACTGGTCAAACTGGGCGTGGGTTTGGCAGGGCGTCCGGATAAGGAAACCGTGTGAAAACGTACTTTGTAGAATCTCGTTGAAAGCTCTTGGAGAATCCAGCCCTGAAGGAGGTGTCCCCTGTTCACAGCAAAAACAGCCAATGTATGAAGTCTTAGAAGGTTTTTATGCATTGTGTATATACTCAATTTTTTCCATGAGGGCCTATTACGAGGGACAACGCCTTTGACCCCTACAGGAGCGGATGGCGCTTATGCCCCCGAGAGCGCCCAACAATGCATATGCGAGTCGCGGGCGCTTGCTGACCATGGCTGCTCTCCACCTCGTCCCTTGGCCAGCAGTCTTCTTAAATATAGTCCTCAGTGTCTCTGATCATATGCGTGGCAGTTTGATTACTGCTCTGCATCTTATTTGCATGCAAACACCAGGTTTGGGGGGCAGGGGTGCATACACAACTAGCTTCAACAGACCCTTGCTCGCGGATTTCTCCAAGTACGTTTTCACACGGTTTCCTTATACGGACGCCCTGCCAAACCCACGCCCAGTTTGACCAGCCGTTCGGGTCTTCAGCGTAGCGGACCTTGAATCAAGACCCGAACGGATGGTAGCGAGCCTAAGATCAGATACCTGCTTCTGCCTTTGCCCCCGATTGTCATCTGCGACATCGATGCCTGAGCCCATCATTTTTTACGATATCCCTCGAAAGACTGCAGTCCCAGAGGAGAATGCATGGTCTCCTATGGTGCGCGGCACCTAGTCACCGCTTATCTTGTACAACAAAACGGGAGTACCGAGATTTTGCCCGTTTCCTTATTGGCTTGACCAATCGACTCCTTTTCCCAAAGGGAGACGATCTGTCAAGCCGTTTGTCCCAATTCTCAAAATTGGGCGAGATATTTTGCGCATCCCCTTCTGATTTTGCCACTTCCTGCCAAATATCCGAGGCGCTTGGACCTAGGCGCCCCGTAAGCGCCCTCTAAGCGCCCTAATTTGGTCGTTTGGCCGATTTTGCCACTGCCCATTTTAAGCGGTGACTAGGCGCCGTGCACCATAATACATGGAAAACCCGGTGAGTGCTTATCTCAACCCCTCACGACTGAAACTCACCGTGTATCGACTATAGATATACGCTGAACATCAAGGGTATCTCATACAAAACTGTCTGGGTAGAGTACCCGGATGTCGAGGCTGTCTGCAAGCAGATTGGCGCGGCCGCCACCGCGGTAGTGTTGCCGCGAGGCGAGGTGAGGCGAGGCGAGTCGTGCAACTCGATCAACTCGTCAGATCGAGTTCGATCGATGCGAGTTGCGAGTTGGCTCGCGAGTTGGTCCCCCAAGAGCTCTCTCGCTGATTCTGGCATCGCCCAATTTCGTCATGGGCGCCAACTCGGAGGGAGGGCCCTCAAAGGTCCGTGCTTCAACCAATCAGAAGCCATGATCAGCCACGGCGAGTCGCACCGCGAGTTGCGAGTCGCTCGCCTAGCCCCACTCGCCCCACCGAGTTGCCCAACTCACATCGGAACTCGCGAGTTCAACTCGAACTCGCGGCAACACTACACCGCGGCTCGTCCGGACGGAACGCCACTGTATACTCTTCCAACAATCTATGATCCCAACACCAAGAGCGCCGTTGCCGACTCTGCCGCAATTGTACGCTACCTTGACAAGACGTACCCCGACACGGCCAGACTCATCCCGAAGGAGACCGACGCGCTGCATGCAGCATTCCAGCGCGCATTCGATGCGACGATACTCGGGAGTCTGGATCTTCCCGCGATTATGATGCCCACCACCAACAACGCGCTGAACGCGGCGAGCGAGGGGTACTTCAGGCGTACACGCGAGGCGCGACTGGGCAAGCTGGAGGAGCTGGCCCCTGCCGGGAGCGAGAAGCGAAGGAAGCATTGGGAAGGGGTGAAGAATGCGTACCGCACGATCGCGGAATGGTTGACCGCAGATGGAGAAGACAAGCTGTTATTCATGGGTGGTGACAAGGTTTGCTACGCAGACGTCACTATCGCGGGCTTTTTGGTCTGGATGCGCATCATTTTGGGAGAGAATAGCGAGGAGTGGCGAGACGTGCTTTCCTGGGATGGAGGACGTTGGGCGAGGTTCATGGAAGTGTTTAGGAAGTACGAGGTGGTCGATGTTGGCTCAAAGGCAGAGTTGTAGAACGGCTATATCGGAATTCGAAGACGTATATGTATGCTCAGAATTCAGCAGATGCACAACACACATGGCCAATTCTCACCTTGATTGCTCTGGGGCTCCTCGAGTCGAGCTTGGTCGCGACGATGTTGAACCCTTACGCCTCAAAGCAGCACACCCACTGTAACGGATGCTCCTACGCGTCGCAGATGCACATCGATGCTCTTCCGGAATCGTAGAGGCGCGTCGAGAACGGGAGAGATGGCGGCCAAGCTGAACGCGCCGTAAACGGCATTCGGCGGAGGCGTGCCGGTGACGTCTCTGAGCGTCTCGAAGGCAGCGACGGCGCGTAGCAACTTGCTTTCTCCCCCCGTCTGCAGGCTCAGATTCTTCCTTCCTCTCTTGGCCATGGCAAGCGGGGCACACTACACCGAGCCAGAGCAGGACGACGCTGGGCTGGGCACGCCGGGCACGACGCCGACGACAGCAGTGGGTACACGAGGACCGCTTTACCGCAGCGTGAGCCACAGTTCACAGTGGTCTATCCCCGAAACCCCCTCGCATCACCTCCAGGGAACATCATACTTCACACAACGTGCCGCATCGCCCACTTCCCGCCGTGCTCACTCGTCAAACGCGGGTCGCAATGTCTCGACTAGTTCGACGAGGCGTCGCGGTGTCCGGAGTACAAGCGTCACTAGCTCGCACGCGACTACGAGGGGGTATGGTGAAGACGTTGCAGAGGAGAACGAGGAAGGATCAGGATCCAGCGAAGAACACGGGGACTCGTCGGGGAACGACACCCCCCAGCCGGGAGAGGGACGTACAGGAGACGACGAGGACGACGAGGATCGAGAAGAAGATCCCATCACCCTCAAGGACCGCCAGTCCCTCATCAACGTCGAGCATCCGTTCGGATTGCCCATTTGGAAGCCGGCGTTGTACAAGAAGCAGCGCTCGGTGACAAAGTATGCGGATCAGGCGTTACACTCTGTCCCAAGTGCGCAGGCCGAGCGCCACCTCTTGCCAGGCAACATCTTCTGGCTCGTCGCGTTTGGATGGTGGCTCGCGGTAACGTGTTTCGTCGTCTCCGCAGTTCTCTATGTGATCCCCAAGGGCGGCCGCCTCTATTCGAACCTAGTCTTTGGCTTAGGGTGGTACATCGCCTGGCCGTTTGGTAAATACGTCGAAGGAGAGCTTGGTGCTCTTCCCGAAGACGAGGAGCAGGGCGTTCCTCCAGACTCTGCACATACGGAACACTTCCCTGAGGAGAATGGAGGCAGTTCTTCCACCGCTCCCGAATCCCACTCGGGTTACTCGACGATTACGCCTCGCAATGCGATGTTGCAAGAGGCCAGCTCGGATTCATGGATGGGCGTACCTCCCACAGCAACGACCTCCTTGCTCAGCAACGCCAACGGTGAGGGTCGTCCCACTGTCCGTCCTTCGAAGTCGTATGGCGCGACCACTATCGCGTCGGTAGAGTCCGCTGATGTCTCGACGGAGAGCAAGACAGCGGATTGGGTAGGCAAGGCTTGCTTCTGGCTTGCCCTGATCTCCATCATCGCTCCTCTTATGTTGTTGGTCTCGCTTATATGCTGGTTCTTCATCTTCACCATCCCGATGGCGAGGCTCAATTGGGCCCTTATCAAGCATCTCTTCCAGCATCCCACCTCTATCCGCTTCTGTGCCGCGCCCGTCGTTCCTGTCACGGAGGAGGATGACGAAGAGGCCGCTGAACGTCAACAGAACGGTGGCGAGGCAACTCCGATCGCGTTCAAGCACGCTAGATTGTCCGCAGGTCAGGCCGCGCCGTCAGGCTCCCCCACATCTACAGTCCTGCTCTGCACGTACACCGCGTGGGGCTGGAAGTACTACAAGTACACTGTTGGTGGTGTCAACATCATCTTCGTCAACCTGCTGCCATTCGTTCTGTTCGCTATCATGGATGGTATCGTGCTCCTCCCCATGGTGGAGCGCTGGGAGCACGCCGGCAAGCATGTGCCTGCCCTCCTTGCGTTCATCACCTCTCGTGCCCTTATCTTCTTCATGAGTTTGGCCAGCGTCATTCCCTTGTCATACTTCATTGGCATGGCCGTCGCCTCCATCTCTGCTCAATCATCGATTGGTATGGGTGCTGTCATCAACGCCACGTTCGGTTCCATCATCGAGATTGTTCTCTACGGCATCGCTCTCACTCAGAGCAAGGGCCATCTCGTGGAGGGTTCCATCGTTGGCAGTTTACTCGCTGGCGTCCTCCTCATGCCTGGAATGAGTATGGTTAGCGGTGCCTTGAGGCGCAAGGAGATGAAGTTCAACGCGAAGAGTGCGGGAGTCACGAGCATGCTCCTGATCATGGCTTTCATTGGTACCATCGCACCGACGTTGTTCTATCAGACTTATGGAAGCGTAAGTCGTTTTCTCATTGATGCGGTAACATGCACTCGATAACCATCTCTTTTTCAGTTCGAGCTTATCTGCGATGGGTGTCCTGATGCCGATGGCTCATCCCTGACGAGGCCTTGGATCTGCCAACACTGTTACTACAAGCATCCGGACCCTGTTGACGATCCCTTCTACCAGTCCACAGTCAAGAGTTTGATGTACTTCTGTGCCGTAATTCTCCTCTTTGTGAGTGACAACGCTTCGTCCAAATTGCCCCGCTCATCATTCCCATGTAGTCGTACCTCATTGGATTGTGGTTCTCCCTGCGCACGCATGCTAGTCAGATATGGCAGAACCCACAACAACTCCTCCATCCGATGGAACTGAATGCGCCGTCTAACCGCCTCTCAATCTACCACAAGCTCCTGCCGGGTGGACACAGCAAGGGTACATTGCGCCACAAGCCCAGCATCTTGACCACGCACACCGTTGAGAGCGGTGCCCCTTCGCGCAGCGAGACACCTGTGCCCCGTGTGCACGAGCCAGTTGCTAGTGTGGCCGACTCATCAACTTTGCACCCCACCATTCCAACTCCCCTTGCCCAACCTGGCATGGCTCGTCGCATCTCTTACGCTAACCCGCCGGCTGTGAATGCCCCCGCCGCAGGCTTTACCCCAATTCTAGAGAGCGTAGACCATGCAATCAAGGACACTGGTATTCAACCTCTCCAGCTCCCCGGTAACATTACTACGGACGAGTTCACTCGCGCTGTGGCTGTTGCTACTGTCAGTGCACTCCGGCATCAGCAGACGTCGCGCTCGCCTGCTCGCCTGCGTGTGTCGGGAGGCGACATGGAAGAGCACGGTGGCGGACATGGTGGGCACGATGCCCCTTCGTGGAGCCGGACGACCAGTGCCAGCGTCCTCTTGGCGTGCACAGCACTCTATGCTATCATCGCGGGTTAGCAGGTCTACTCCTCTTCTGAGCGACGTTTGCTGACAAAATGCGAATACGGCAACAGAGGTGTTGGTTGATGTCG
Organism: Coriolopsis trogii; assembly: GCA_020543525.1. Classification (NCBI taxonomy): domain Eukaryota; kingdom Fungi; phylum Basidiomycota; class Agaricomycetes; order Polyporales; family Polyporaceae; genus Coriolopsis; species Coriolopsis trogii. Next base: position 650,119 of record JAHYIO010000023.1, on the reverse strand, counting down.
TGGATGTAATCCTGGAAGGCTCGGGGATTGACGAGAAGTTCCTCGGAGTGACGCTCTTCGCGCTTGTCCCGAACACGACTGAGTTCATGAACGCCATATCGTTTGCGATGAATGGGAACATTGCGCTCAGGTATGGAATGGTCTCATCTTGCTTTGTTGATCTGCATACTGATGCTGCCGTCTCAGTATGGAGATCGGTTCCGCGTACGCCCTCCAGGTTTGTTTGCTTCAGATTCCGGCGATGGTTGCCTTCTCAGCCTGGTATGCCCCTGAGAGGATGGGTTCTGTGGCAGAGACGTTCACGTAAGTCTCATTCAGCAAGCCACCAGCTTAGTGTCCTAATGACCGTGTTTGCAGTCTCATCTTCCCTCGCTGGGACATCATCGCTATCATCCTATCTGTCTTCCTCATGACGTACACCTACATCGAGGCCAAGAGCAACTACCATCGTGGAAGCATCCTCATCCTGAGCTACCTGGTGCTCATCTCCGGCTTCTTCTACGCGCCCAAACGATCGGACGAGGAGGAAATGACTGGTTACTTCCGCCCCCTTGTGGAGTCGTTGAGTAGCGTCGGGTCGTTCTTCACCCCTCGTTGAGTACCCGCCCATTCTGACGCACCGTACGTGCCAATGGTAGTATATACCTTGCTTTGATGTTCACGTCCCCGTTCCCCTCTCATATATAACGACCTGCAGCCCCTTTCGTTCTTGTTCTCAGTCATATCTTGAAGTTGCACCATTCGCTTTCCCCTCCCTCTCTACTTACGTACGCTATATACCGTGACCACAAGCTGTCCAACTCCTGCAACCTCTCAAGGACTATTACATACATAGTATCGCCCCGGCTCCTGGATGTATCTCGAATACCATGTCATGACAACCCGGCGACTCCAGCGTGATTGACAATTTGCCCGCTTAGGAGTCGCAGAATAGGTGAGCCGCAATTCTCGTCGAACCATTTACACTCGTCAGTGATCGTGCGACATTATGCGCCAACCCTAGTTAACATTCGTCAACTTTGGCTTGTGCGACTGTCGTGGACTGAGTAATGCCTGCAGGCGCGAATCCCCTTCTTCCCGTCCTTATGTCTCGTTTCGCTCGCCCGGCGCCGAGCTCTACGCTCATCCCGCGCGCGATGCACTATCATGATGCAACTAAGGGACCTCGGGGACTCTGGTGATTTCGGCAGGAACACCTATGTACCTGGTTTACTCCGGATGCGCTGGAGGAGCTGGGTGTTCGCCACGCGCTGACAAGGATGCGATTCTTGCAGCCCTCACGAGCCGGTGCTGGTGGATGGGCCTATGCGCCACGGAAGCGACTTCGCTCTACTTGTCATGGTACGCCTATCTCGTGATTAGGCAGCCTGTACTTTCTTCCAGGACGGAGGGGACAAAGTCTTCCGATCAGGGCCGGGTCTGTGATGTCTTATAAAGTCAACGGAGAGAGTTCAATGTATGCATGGCATCCGAAGGGGATACTGACTGGATGGGGACTAGCTTTCTCCACTCTGCTGTTGACTCTCAGTCTCACCGGGGCGAACGTGCACCGCAGGCGTTGAATATCGTATACGAGAGATGGGTCGGGCTGCTCACGGCGTCGACTCTCTTCTCTTTTGTCCAGGCGATTTGATGTTACCTCGCGTCCTTCCGGAAAGCTGCACTGCTGGCCCTCGGTGGAAACACCGGAAATGTGATTCATAATGTTGAGGTCATTCTTTCTGTTTCTCACTTTCCTCTCAGTCTGATGCGGTCTTGTCCTTACAGTTCTTGACGAGACGGGAATTGAATCCGTCTATCGGCTCACTTGACAGACATTCAACCAGATTCGTCCTGTCCTGGACTGCTCCTCTGGGTGTTTGTCAACAGCCACAGCCCTCTTGTATGCGCAACTGACGCGGATTCATACATGGGAAGGACTCGCTAGCGTACAAAAAGCTTGTGCTGTGGCGCATCATTCCCTATGTTCACTGAATGGAACACATATTCTAACAAATAGCAGAGGTTGTCAATCGGTACTTGTTTGTGGCTACGAAGTGAGACCGTGTTAATAATGAGGTATTGTGAGTTCTTTCAGTCTAGTCTTCCACGTTACACTGGTCCTTGGAAGCTCAGATATCGAGTCGACTCCCGGCGTCCACCGTCTCGTGTTTCTCGAATTCCTGCATGAACTTGCCCCAAAAGCCTCCATCGCAAGCCACGATGCCCTGCCATTCGTCACTCTCTGCTCCCAGAACCTTTTTGATCCACAGCAGCCAGGCCGCGACCGTCAGGTCTGCAAACGACACCTTCTCCCCCATGAAGAACAACTTCGCCCTGCCGTCCGCCTCCAGCCACGCCTTGATCTTATACAACGCCCGCTCGACCCCAGCGTAGCGCTTATCCCATTCCTCGCTCCCGGGTTTCGGAAAATCGTCGAGGTTCTTTCCCAAGACAGCGGCCTGCCTGGCGCGGAAGTAAGTCGAGCTGGGCGGGTTGAGCTGCCGCGCGGTTGCGGGCAGGGTGATCCAGATCACCTCGGGGAGGAACACGTTCTGGAACGCCTGGACGAAGGCCTCATGGAGCGCGTCCGTCTCGGGCGGGATGAGTGTCGGGCCGTGCCAGGGGTACGTCTTGTCCAGGTACCGCGCGATGTTGATAGAATCCGAAACGGAGGCTCCCGTGTTGGGATCGTGGATGGTGGGAAGAGTGTAGTGAGGGGAGCCATCGGAGTTGGTGCTCGTCGGCGGGACGCCGAGTTTCTTGCAGAGGGCCGCGATTTCGGGGTACTCGACCCAGACGGTCTTGTATGGAATGCCTTTGATGTTCAAGGAAAACCTGCAGAGAAGTCGTCGGAGTCAAAACTTATAATATGCGAACTTGGTGCCCACAGTGCTCTGGCAGCACTGCCACTGACCTTGTTTTCCAGGTGTTCGGGGACCAGGTTCTGTCCTGTGAAGCAGTCCCGGGTATGTCGTAGAAGACGATGGGCTCTGGCATGTTGTTTCGATCAAATCGCGATGTCGAAGTGAACTTGGGGATTGTGTCCCCTGCTGTATGTTCGGCTTTATAACTTTCCCTAACTCATCCATTTGTCAGTCAGCACCAGATTACATAGCGTGGACTGCTAGCAAATTAGTGTAGAGCATCAAGCATGATGTAATCGAAGCTCAAATGGACTTACCAACCATGCATCATCGTAGCCTACAAGCTGATAGCACATAGCTCCCAGACCCTGCTTCCGTTCCACCCGGATGTTGAACAAAACGCATTGCATATCCGAACATCCTAGGTCAGTAAGAGTACATCATTTGTCGTAGCGTGTTTCTGGCAGTACCCATACCAATCCGACCGAGTCAGACCGAGGTTGAGCGCCCATCGCCATCGCCGAAGCTCTCGACGTCGACCGTCTCGTATCTCTCAAACTCCTGCACGAACCTCGCCCAATAGCCTCCGTCCAAGCGCATAATATCCTTCCACTCCCTGCTCTCCGCCCCCGACACTCGTTTGATCCACAGCATCCACGCCGCGATCGTGACGTCCGCAAACGAGATCTGCTCGCCCATGAAGAACTTCTTCTCTCGACCGTCCGCCTCGAGCCACCGTCTGAACGTCCCCAAGGCGCGCTCGAAGCCGGCCCAATGTGCGCCCCACCTCTCGTCCCCGAACCTCGGGAAGGCCTCGAGGCCCTGGCCAGACGCCTTCATCAGGGAAACTCCCCCTAGCGAATTTTCGAAAATGAGCGCTAAATTGCGCTAATAATCCGATTTACCGTGTTAGTGCTTATTAGATACGTCCCTGGCTAATTGGCAAGATTAGCTGGGATTAGATCCAATAGTAGCTGATATTACCTATCATTAACGGCCAATTCATGGATAGACTTCATCGCACCAGAACAGAACAAAATGAGGCTGGCATGAAATATATTGACAGCTGGTACACTACAGTACATATACATGACAGCGGAGCAGCTGGACAAGGATGTCATACTGAGGAGGTGATAACATAGCGCCAAACACACATAACATACAGATAAATTAGCGACGCAGAAGAGATAATGTGAAACAAGGATGCAAACATACAATGATCAACATCAGTCTCAGGCCTTCGTCCTGGCTATGATAATGGTGACAAAGCACCTTTCGCTGGGCGTACATGTAGGGCACGCATGCCACAAGATGATCAGTTGGCTGGAATACACGAACAGAATCAAATAGACGCACCAGAGTCATAGCGGTCGCTAGAGACCACAGTTGCGCTGTGGCGGCAACTGTTGTGTTGTCCGAGTTCACGGTTGGTTGAGTAGCCGTGTGAGCTGTAGTCGTGGCATGCGGCAGCAGTCCTGGTCATGGAATCGAGAGAAGGTGCAGCATTGGTCGTAGCAGTTGCGTCAGCATTCGTGGTCGTCTCGGTCGTAGCCGTATTGTTGGTAGCAGTGGTGGTCGCATAATGTGGTATCATGCATATGGGTCGTCATAGCTGCGGTAGTCTCCGCAATAGATTCGCTGGAGCGACAGCATACTAGCAATTACTCACCTAACATGTTGCTATGTGGGTGTGAGTAGGGGACTAGCGGTCTTGAGGAGCTGCCAGCGTGTCCATAGATATAGAACAGATATCGTGAGTGTATGGCGAGATGTCGGGCATATAGACAGGGACAAACTCACAACCTTTGACAGGTTAGATTGTCGACAGATCAGGCAGCGATGTCGCAGCGGCTAGGCAGGCGCGAGACGACCGTAGTTCGAGATAGCCATAGTCAGAAGGCCAAGAGAGACAAGCAAATGCGATAGCAGACACTAAGCACTGTGCATACGAGGGTCCAAGCTATCCTTCGAACAGGGGATATGAAGTCCAAGAGGAACGAAGAGAGGGCTAGGAAGAGGACGCGTCATCACCTGTGCGGAGTTTCAATGCTCCGGGTGTTGCCGGAGGGAGCAGCGCCTGCATTGAGCCTCGCTGTGACCTCGTCGACTTGTCACCTCCGACTCCAACTCTCTTGCTCGCGGTACCCGAGTGGGTCACAAAAATCCAGTCCTTGGCTGATATTGACTCTCATCTCGTCTTACACTCGTCCTACGGCTCTCCCAACTCAAATGCCCGAGCCCGAGTCTGCTTCAAGTTCTCCCAGGCTCCTGTAACACAGCTCCTGCTCCGATCGGCGTACACACTTTGATGACCAGGACGTGGATCGCATCTTTGAGGGGTGGAAGATGTTGGGCAGGTGAGCACCAGTATGCACCATTGAGCGATGGGTTTTGTTGTAGAGTGGTACTAGCCAAACGTGTGACATGTTCTGAATGTAGACGCATATACATGAGAATGTGTTCCAATACATATGTGATACGCCTGTACCAACCGATTGGACCTGGAAGAGAAACATTTCATCTGTTATTCACTCCCGTAGACTCTCTTTCAAAAATGAGCAGGCATGAGCCACAAATTAGCAAGCAGTGAGCGGGTTATTCACGAATATTCCCTGAGTAGCGCTAATTGGGCGCTCATTTGCCAGGGGGAGTTTTCCTGATGTTCTCGTACTGGTCCTGGAAGTGCGCTCTGCTGCGCAGACTGAGCTGCGCGCACGATGCGGGGACGAACAACTGCAGCACGTGGAACAGGAATGCACTCTGGAAGGCCTGGATGAACGCCTCGTGGAGCGCGTCCGCCTCTGACGGGATGAGCGTCGGTCCATACGTGGGGTAGGTCTTGTCTAGGTAGCGCGCGATGACGGCCGACTCGGAGACAACAGAGCCTGTGTTGGGGTCATGGATGGCAGGCAGCGTGTAGTAAGGGGAGCCGTCGGGCTTCGTCGTTGGGGCAGTGGCCCCGAGCTCCTTATAGAGAGCTTCGATGTCGGGTGCCTCCACCCAGACCGTACGGTATGGTATCCCTTTGATGTTCAAGGACAGCCTGATAAGCGAATTTGAGCTTCGGTGCGCCGACGTGCATATCGCGAAGTACTGACCTTGTCTTCAATGTGTTTGGTGACCACGCTTTATCCGCTGAAGCATTGCCAGGTATGTCGTAGAATATGATAGGCTCCATAATTCTGGGATGCTATGTAGATCAAGGGAGGGTAGGCTTGTGTGTCACAGTCCGCAGACAGGCTGGGCTTTATAATCGCCCAAACAGACGCTCTGTTTGGCATTGCGGTACAGGTCAAAATCAAATTTCACTATGCGCCCGAGACTTCGTAACCGTCACGAAGATTACCACGAATACAACTTCGTACTTTGTACGCAGCAAATTCGTACTAACAACGTATAAGTGTATCTGGCGCCAAAACCAGGGGTTCGTGAGTGACTTCGTGTTATAAAAGAACATTTTGTCCCATATCACGAATACAACCGTAGCCGCAACAGCATGGTATTCACGAGGTACTTCGTGTTTACTACGCGGCAGCACAGGGCCATTGCTCGGCTGATTCACTTGGTTCATTCACAGTATTCCTGATAATTTGACAGGCAAACAATGTATTTGGCTTGTAAGTAGGTGTGATATGCATATCCTACATGCACAGTGGTAAACTAGTATGATAACGCTAAGAGATACAGCATTGACAGCAGACATTGTCCCTCCTCATCCTAATCGCGGAAGACACCAGTACTACTCACATGAGACTAACAGCACACCGAGGTGCCCATCCTGATTGGAGCCACCGTGTCATCACAGAGAATACTAGAACAGTAGCTTGAGACCCGCCAGAGCAACGGTAGCCTAGAGCCCAGAATCCAGCGAACCCAGTCCCCAGAGTAGCACAGAAGTCCGAGTCAGACGGTTCCCGTGAGTTCTGCATAGATAGTCCCAAATTTGACCACCAGAGTCCCGGCAGAAAGATAACAGTGCACGAGTCCAGCAGAAGTCAGAGGAAACAGACGGCTAATGGCAGAGGACATGGGTGATGGGCAGGGCAAGGCGAAAATTGCGGAAGTCTCGTCACCGAGCGCTGGCTCGAGGAGTTTAGGGCAGGTTGGCAAGCGCTGATTTATGGACTTCAACCCCTCCGCACCGGACTTCGTGGTCTACACGAATAAAACAGAGCACGAATTCCGCACGAATTAACTTCGTGATGTATCATTATCACGAAGCGACTTCGTGGGCGGCAAGAACTCAAGGGCGCGTAGTGTTTGAGTACAACTTCAAGCATTTTGTTGCCATTGATACCGGCCAACAGAAAGGAACGTGTACCTAATATTTCAGCATTAGCGGCGCAGAATTGATCTGGAGTGGGAACTTGTGAGTTCACTCGAACTTGCGACAACACTTCGTGACGATTGATCGATCATCTTAGACCTCCACAGTCCATCTCAAATCTACCATCGCGTGGTGTCACGCCCTGTCTCTGTCGAGTCATATACATTCGGTGGTTAGTCTGCATCATATCGACCTTTGCCTGTGTCAAAATTGCTGCCGACTTTCTTGAGCAGGAAGTCACCGTAGACGACAGACTTATACACCTTCTTGGGCCTGGTGACCCCGCGCACCTTGCGGTCTTCTTCCTGTATCCTGAGGGCAGCTGGTAGCGGCTCAACGACGGCATCGAAGTTGGGCTCGAAGAAGAACGGGATGCTGGACGAACGTGGTTAACGTGACAAACCATGATCGGCACTGGGTGCGCACGTACGAGACTCTAAACATGTGTTGAGCAGCACCTTGTGAGCTCAATGGTCGGCGTGTGTTATGGACAAGGAGTATACCGGTAGTTTGATCCTCTGTGGATAACTCTGTGGAGCGTACTCTTGTATAACCCATTCGACCAGATCTCCCACACTGTCGGTGAAATGGATCCAGTGGTAAATACAGGGAAGTGGCAAGCAGAAAGACTCACTTTCGCCAATGTTGCAGACAACACAGCCGGGAATAGGGTCAGCGTTGATCCAGCAACCCTCTTCTACACTTTCCTCTGCAGGAAGACCTGGACCGTGACGACCGGGGTCGGCTTCTACTACGAGGCCGGGTTGGTCGAGGAAGACCTGAAGAGCACCAGGAGTGGGGTCGGCATAGAGGAACCTAGACTGTCTGTGAGACGAGGATGCGCCCCTCATGTTGAAAGCTCACGTCAGACATCCGTAGTCTTTGTGGGCACCGCAGGAGAAACCGTCATAATCGTTCGGCAAGGGTGGATATCCTATCACGAGAGCATAGGTCAAAGTCGATGTACCGACCCTATAGAGAGATGTATACCTATAACTCGCATGACCCAGAAGCTGTCGTCCACCTGACTTCGCAGCCGGACCCACTCTTCCGATGACATACCTAAACCCGCAGCCATACTTTGTTACGGTCAGTGCCCCTCGCCATGGATCCTGCCACGATCACTTACGCCTCCATAACAATAAGGCCAAGCTTCTTCATCTGCTCCATCCAATCCTCGTACTTCTCCCTAAAGCCGGGGACTGACGGCCATTGGTTCTCTCCCCACACCGGCTTGGTCTTATCCGGGTGTTCCACCGGGCGGTAGAAGTCGATACCTTCATGATTATCCGCCTTCCCGTTCGTGACGTTTTCCTTCAATCTCGCATAGCCTATGCATGCCAGAGCGTTCGATATATGGGACGAAGGGCTAGGCTAGATCTGGAAGCGCACCTCTTGCCCCGTCCTCTTTCGACAACGATATCCTGTCCTTCTCCTCTTGAGGCAGGGCAAAGAACTCGCGCGCAAGACGAGTCAGCTCCTCAGACTCTGATGTATCCGCGTACGCAGAAATGTCGAGATAGAAGAATCCATACTGGGAACAGGCGGCGTGGAGAGCTGCTGCAGTCGAGAGCTTCCCGGTGCTCGCTGGGTTGATGAAGGGCTCGACACTGATGACTGGCAGCGACGCGAGCTTTGATTCCTGGGCAAGGTCTGGCATGTTACATCCGTGTTTGAGGTGAGATAGGAGGGAAAGACGTATGTTAGTCCTGGCTAGTACGGGAACTCATGATAGTGTATGGCACAGAGATAAGATAGACAGGGCAAAGAGTATGCAGGGGAGATAAGATTAGATGTGCAGACGCCCATGTACGGACTTTGGGACGAACATCCATCTTGACGCGTAAGGTCTACCTCGAGTACACGTTCCCAGCTCCCTTCTTTGGTCTCTCTACGCGCCGTTGCCTCCCCTTTTCACCCATTTGCTTCAAGACAACTCCTGCGCCTTACACATGGCTCTCTCCTTCACCGCAATCTCCGCGGACGGCCGCCACTCTCTTGCCGGCACAACCTCTGGCTTCAATTCGGAAATAGACGACGAGGAAGTCGACCAACTCGACTCGGGACTAGACGACGACGGAGATGAGATGGAGCCTGAGGTGGAGGAGGATGAGGCTTCATCCTCGGCGTCTGGGAAGGGGCGTAGGAAACTTGGTGTACGTCTGCCGGGCCATACATTGGTGCCACAAGACCGCCTGGACAATATACTACAAGCAGAAGGTGCGTGTGGCTTGTTGAGACCGAGTGCCATACCCATACCTTCCTCCTTCTATTTAGGTGCTGGACCACATATGTCGAAAGAGGCCGTATACATGCTGTCCATTGCTACCGTGAGCTTTTTCGGGACGTGTACATGCGCATAGTCTCTAACGTGCCTCTCGTTACTAGGAAGAGTTTGTCAAAAGGTTGGCCGAGGCCGGCTATCAACAAACCGTCGCAGAAAACCGTCAGCATGTTCAATATCGTGACATGGGTACGTCTCCCTCCTTTGGCACAAACCGAGTGCTAGTACTCATGTATGCATATAGCCAATGTGGCACACAGACGGTCGGCGTACAAATTCCTAGAAGGTGCTTCCTACTATCTCAATATTATCACTGATTCTAACTCCATTTATCTTAGATACGATACCCAGACCCCTCTCAATCGCGGAAGCCATGCAACTCCGCGCAATGAAGGAACGCGAACTGCTCGATGATGACCCCGCTATTTCTACCGCAATACCTCCGTCTCCGTCTCCCCTACCTACACAAATCAGCAGCACTGCAGCGAGCGTGAGTGCTAGAGCCAAGCCAGCAGTCCGACAGTCACTACCGGCTCAGCCGAATGGCCAGACTCAGAAGACAAACGGAAGTGCAAGCGCCCCTGGCGCCCCTGCGGACGGTGCGGAAACCATTGCGAGCGCGAGTGCAAGCCGCAGTTCTCGTCACCGAGATCGAAGAGGGAGGTGGAGCAACGCTCCGTCTGCGAATGGATCCCACGAGGGCACCCCGAGCAGCACGGCAGGAACGGAGGCCAGAGCTGGTAGCGCACGTATCCGGAACCGGTCAGCCCGGGCACGCGAAGCTGCAGAGGCTGCGCATCCCCCGAGAGGACGTGGTTCGCAGGCAAATGGGTCTTCGTCGTCTGCACAGCGGGGGAGGACAACAAGTAACGCTAGCGCGAATCACGGTGAGAGGGATGTTCGCAGAGGTATGCCTGTTGCTCACGACATGTCGTAGTCTCAGAACCTGCTGCTACCCCTGGGCAGGGACAGATCATCGGCCCTGCTAGCGCGTACTTGGAGAACGGGAGTCCGCTTCTCGCGAATGGGCGGAGTTTTATGACAGACAACCCTGGACGGACGATATACTCGCAGCAGCGGTCCTCACCACAGCAACCTCGATAGCTTCCCGACCGTCGCTCGCATCGCCACCACGTCGCTTGATCTCTCTCGCCTTTCACAACGCTATCAGCACTTTGGACTCCAGATAGGAATACTATAGGATTGCGCATTCTTCGTGTCCCAGCCACAATAGTTGTAGAACAGCTGGATGATATTCCAATGAAGCATGAATGGTACTACATCTTCTCTCAAACTCTTCGCCCGTTGTGCTACTTCAAGCCTGTGGTGAGCTGAGCATCACTACCCTGAGTCGCACAGCGTTCACAAGTTCCCAAGTTCCGTGGCCGACACCGCTAGCGGTAACCTAGACAGGAATGCATGTATGAGAGAGATGACTGGTTGGATTCCGGATGATTGTGTGCAATAATGTACATTGTGAACATATATAATACATGATGTTCCCTCCGGTCAGATTGTCATTTGGTCTACTCAACGTTCACCTGAACACTACCCGTGTCCTGGGCTTTCGGGATTGTGACGGTGAGGATGCCATCCGAAAGTTTAGCCGTCACCTTGCTGCTGTCTACAGGCTGTGGGAGCAACACAGTCCGGGTAAAGCTGGACGTGCCGCTGAACAGTCGCTCTGTCGACAGTGCGGTCTGTTCTGGTTGTTGCGTCTGGGCGGGAACTATATGGAAAAGTTAGCTACACTCCGCGCATGGAGACCAGCGGCAGACTACGTACCATTGCTCGTCCCATCTGACGCGGACGCGGATCCTGAGGCGTCTGATGATGCCTGAATTTGCTGAGGCTGAGGCTCGCCTGAGCGGCTGAAGACCTTGCCCTCGATGGTGAGGCTCCTGCCTCCGTCGCCGATGCGGACGTTGACGTTCTCCTTCTTCACCCCGGGCAGCTCAGCTTCGACGATGTAGTTGTCCCCCTGCTCAGAAACGTCGACAGGTGGGCGGAGAGACTGCGGGTTGGTGAAGAACGGGTCATCGAAGAGCGAGCGTGCGGTGGGGAAGCCCATGCCGTAGCGTGGTGGGTGGCCAAAAGGCTCCTCGAGCATGCGGAAGAGTGGGCGGAGCTCACGGAAGAATTGGCGGGTGAGCGACATGTTGTGTAAAAGGTTGGTGACTAGGTATCAAGAAGAGTAGCGATGGAGGAGATTGGCGTGGCTTGATAATGTGACTGAACGTTGAAGTGAAGGGCTCAAAGCGCGAGCTTTATATACATTGCGCATACGGAGCTTGGGCGAAACCTCTGGAACTAGTAGCCGGGCCATGTCTCTTCCAAGCGACGGAGGTATGACGGACGAACGCTAGGGTAGAGTCAGAAACTCGGATAAAGTGACTCGTAGTTAATAACAAGTGTTAATAACCGGTTAATAACTGTCAGTAAACAGGAAGCCGAAAAGGCCTGTCGTTAAATGTCATTAATGGCAGGCGCTTAGGGGAGGAACCGGCAATTGTGCCACCCTCGTTCGCGCACTCCACTATCGCGACCCGACCCGATCACAATTTTGACTGTTCTTCGCTGCCGTCAACATGCCTGATTCCTCTGTACATGACCGCCGCCACTCGGAGCTCAGTCATCATACTCAGGCTTATACTATACTCTGGTCTGTCGCACTCCTACCTCTAACCCCTGACTCTTCACACACTTCCCATTTGTTGGCTACACCCCTGGCCCAGAATTAGTTGATCACGTTGGAACCGTCGACGGGACGGGGAGGAAGAGGGACTTTCGACGCGTGCATCCTCGGACGGTTAAAAACCGGTCACAAATAAGTTAAAGACTGTTATTGACCGTTAGTAACTAATGGGTTATTAACATGTCACAAAGTCGGTCATAAATAGCCTGTCAAGTGACCAGGTTATTAACTGTCGGGTCACAATTAAATTCATTTTTGACTCTACCCTAACGAACGCGGATGACTGGCCACGCCACGCAATTGTTTTCGTCATGCGAGCTCGAGACAAATCCAGAGAAGCGCCGGTCCCATAGAAGGAAAGCGCTCGACAGTTCGAGTCTCCCCCAGGCAATTCGCGCATTCTAGTCCACATGCTGTTAGCGGAAGAACACGTCGTGAACATAGAACGTACGGTGTAATTGATGGCTTGCGACTCTGTACTCTATCACCTGGGTGGTGGCATGGAAAACCCTGCAGGAACCGTGATGCAGGCAAACCATAGTTCGCAGCCCTGTCATAGGCAACGCAATTTTTTAAAGCTTGGGGAAACATACCACTGAGCGTATTTTGCCCAAGGAGACAGTGTAGGGGTGCGGGGTGTGATGCACATACCTTGTACTTCTTGTGGCGTCGATTCCAGACAGATTCCTGCTTCTCCTCCAACCCGCAGTCGGGTTGTGATGGTCTATGCCAATATTCAGGCAGTAATGGATCGTCCTGCTTGAGCTTGTACGGCATACAGAGTTTTTTTTCAGACGCATAGAGGTATACATATGCCGCTTTACAGGTCCCTCTAGAGTAAGTACTTGATTTCGAAACCGTGACGTACCGGATGAGGTAGACTTCTCGGTGGTAATGGTGATGATTTATTGTCCACATTCTAAGAGAGACATCAAGTACTTACAGAAAGCAGCGTCGCGAATTGCAAGAGGTTGCAGTGATGGGTGGCAGTGGGGAAGTTGAGCTGAAGGCTCACGAGTCGCAGGCGGGCGTCTCCCGTCCTTCCTCCTTCCCCGATCAGTGCTGCTGTTCGCCGTCCTGCTCGTGTCTCCTTCTTGCTTCCTCGCGCAACTACCTGTATCGCAAGCTTCAGCACTATGTCTGATGGCGAGCATGATGCTTCTGTGCTCGGCAAGCGATCCCGGAATGGGGAAGACGTCGAGAACGTGAACGCGGAGGACCCTACCCAACGCCATGACCCAATGGATGCAGAGGATGACGATGACGACGATGACGTTGGACCTATGCCTATGCCTGCCAGTGCTGAGGCACATGTTGCGAAGAAAAAGCGGAAAGGTATGCAGTGAATTCGCAATGTTCATCGAGTCCTAGTGTTCATGATATGTTGTAGTCCTCCCACACGAGAAACTGTACCTCGAGCATCTCCCGAGTGCCGATCGCTACTACAAGAGCTTTATGCACCGAGACGTGATCAATTTCAATGTGTTCACAAGGCACGACGCGTCATTCCACCGTGTTTACATCTTCTCATCGCGCACCGGCGTCGCCCGTCCACAGAACAGAGTTCCTACTCACCACCTCGATTGACGGACACGTCAAGTTGTGGAAGAAGCAAGAGCAGGGCATCGAATTTGTGAAGCACTACCGCGCTCACCTTGCCCAAGTCATCGCCGTGTCTGCCAGTGCAGACGGGCAGCTATTTGCGACGGTCGCGGACGATGGAAGTGCGAAGGTGTTTGATGTCATAAACTTCGGTACGTCGCGTCTTGTATCACTGGGATTGCCTGGTGTTGATATGCTGCGAAGACATGATCAACATGCTGAAATTGGGCTATACGCCTCATGCTTGCTGCTGGGTGCACAAGCGAGGGCAGGCTATGGGTATCCTAGCAATGTGCGTGACTCTTCTTTCATTGTTCCGGAATGTCTACCCATGCAGAGAGTAGTTCAGAACGTGGAACAGGCACCATACGCCTGTATGACGGACGTGGGGACGGCAAACCCCTTGAGACTCTTGACAAACTCCATCGTTTCCCTGTCCACATCATGACGGTGAGTCATTGCGCATCCTTTTCGTCCCCCAACTGCGAGACTGACGCTTACCTTAGTATAGTGACAGGTACGACTGTGTAATCTCTGCCGACGAGGGTGGCTTTGTCGAATATTGGCAGCCTACGGAACCCTTCGAGTTGCCCAAAAACGTGCACGGCATGTGGAACTACAAGAGCGAGACAGATCTGTACGAGTTCAAGAAGGTATGTTTCTCCCCGTTCAACGGACAGACCGAACAGCTTCCTGACTGTTGACCCGCGTAGTCGAAATCAACCCCGACATGTATAACATTATCTCCAGACTCCACCCAATTCGTGACTTTTTCGCTTCCCGATAGGCAAATCCGCGTATTCTCATTCCTCTCGGGCAAGATGACGCGGAAATACGACGAATCTCTATCCGCCATACAAGAGATGCAGCAGGCAGGTACCGCGATATACAAAGTCGAGGACATGGAGTTCGGGCGTCGGTTGGCAGTAGAGCGAGAACTGGAGTTGCCGGGGACCGATGACCGAATACCTGGCATGTGGATCAATGCCATTTGGGATGAGAGCGGGTCCTTTGTCATATATCCGACCTTGCTTGGGATCAAATGTGAGTGGGCTCTTGAGAGACGTCGAAGAACTCGCTCATATCGTCGAGTAGTTGTCAACACCGTGACGAACAGAGTCGTGCGACTGCTGGGTAAGGACGAGACTGTGCGGTTTATGCACCTGACATTGTATCAAGGCGCGCCCGCGAAGAAAGGTCGTACTACTGCGGTATGTATACTGATGTTGTGCCTACCAGGTCAACTCTAAGATCCTTCTAGGCTGCAGCCGCATCAGCAAATCCCTTGCTTGCAGAAAAGGCCGTCCGTGATCCTACTTTGTCGTGTACGGGATACAAGCGTCAGCGATTCTATATGTTCACCCGCTCCGAGCCAGAGTACGTCTGCACGATTCTACTTCCTGCGTGTGACCTGACTGCGCAAATAGGGACGACAAATCTGGCGATCGTGACATTTTCAACGAGCGACCGACACGCGAAGAGCAGACCATTGCTGCAGCCGCCCCCGCGATCAAGGGTGGCCCATCGCCCGTCGCGAACAGCGCGACGATCCACACGACGTTTGGAGACATGCACCTACGGCTGTTCCCTCAGCAAGCCCCGAAGGCGGTGGAGAACTTCGTGGGGCATGCGCGCAGTGGATACTACGAGGGCGTTATTTTCCATCGCGTCATTCCGAAGTTCATGATCCAGACCGGAGATCCGCTCGGAGACGGGACGGGAGGCACCTCTATCTGGGGTCGCGAATTCGAAGACGAGTTCTCGGACGAGCTCAAACATGACAGGTGCGCGTTTCCGGACGGTCATCTCGATGTCGCTGTTGACTGAAGATCAATCGCAGGCCATATACTGTCAGTATGGCCAACGCAGGTCCCGGCACGAACGGCTCGCAGTTCTTCATTACGACGACTGCGACACCGTGGTTGGACAAGAAGCACACGATCTTTGGGCGTGTGTTGTCTGGGTTAGAGGTCGTGCATGCAATTGAAAACGTGAAGACGAACAAGATGGATAAGCCGTACGAAGACATCAAGATCATCAATATTGATGTGGAGTGATGAGGGAAGCGACCTTATGTATATGGCTGTCTGTGTCTACGTCTTGAGCGTGCACAAGGTTTCTGAATCTGAGTTGCTTCACGGGTTCGCGGAAACGACGTAATTGAGCGCTTGTGACACAAGAACTTTTCTTACATCGCCACCATGGCCCAGTGCAAAACTTTGGTGGTCGTTGTCTTCTAGTCTGCGTACGAACCGCTTGACACTACGATGGCCAATGTGACAGCGCCGTCATACGTTCACCTGGTTCCCCATCCTACAGCCAGGAATGCTGCCGTTGCGCAAACCCATATTCCTCCTGGGATCCTAATCGCAACTATTCCCTCGCTTGCTACTTGTCTTCTTCCGTCTGAGAAAGGCAAACGCTGTGATGGATGCCACCGCATACAAAGGGAAGGTGTGAATCTGAAGCGATGCTCAGGATGCGCCTCGTTCTGGTACTGTGGAACAGCATGTGCGAACAAGGATCGTCTGGGAGACAAGGATTTACTGAGCGCATCATCTAGGTCAAAACAGAGAATGGAAGTCTCACAAGAAGCTTTGCAAGCACTATAACTCCTTTGTAGCATCCAATGAGTACTCAGCCCTAACAACACACGACCAAGTCGACGCGCTCCTCCTCTCAAAACTTCTTGCCGAACCAGACATCTGGCGGGCCAAACCCAGCTCGGTTGATCTTCATGATCCCGTACAGACGTTCCTCGACCTGATGAAGGTGCCCAGGGCCGACGGCTTCTTGCCGCCCTTGTGTTTGTCAAGGAGTACTCAGTCGACGGAGACCCTCGTGCTCGCCAAATACCTCTATGCCCGATTCGGCAACAACAACTTCATCCTCCACTCGCACCTGGATTCGTACGCGCACGGAGTGTTCCCGCTCGCGAGTCGCCTCTTCAACCACTCGTGCGTGCCGAACGCAGCCTGCAAATACATCATTACACCGTCCGAGCCGGTCAAGATGCAAGTCGTCGCCCTGCATGACATCGCTGAAGGCGAAGAGGTGCGGATCAGTCTCTCACAACGCCGATCACGAGGATCCGACGTCCTGCTCCCCGTCCTCTATGTCCGCACGCGCGTACACAGCGTCGGCTGACGAATGCCTTTGCCTATGTTTACAGGTCACCATCCCGTACCTCGACCCGGCGCTTCCGTACCAGACACGTCAAGACGCGCTCCGCGTGAACTACGGCTTCGAGTGCACCTGCCGGCTTTGCACCTTCCAGCGCTCTATCGAGCCGGTACCCGTCCCACCTCCGTCTGGCTCAGCCGAGTCAAAAGACGTCGAGACAGCCCTTCGCGCCTTCGCACTTGGGGACCCCGCTCGGGGCGTTGTGCATGTCCCCACCGCGTCCGGGACGTTCGAGCGGCTTCCGGCAGAGCTGCGGTCGGTCCTGCACGAGTCGTACCTGCCCGCGCTCTCGGAGCGGTTCAGCAAGACATCGCACGAGGGACCATATGGGGAGGCCGTGGAGGCGGGGCTCACGCTCCTCGCGTTTTACGTTGTGGTGTACCCGCCGAATTATCCACAGATCGGTGAGTTGCCTGCCTTAGGTTCGCGCTCACGTCATCGTGTCCAACTCGGGCTCTCGTGGCGTGTGTGGCATGACATGGCCTGTGAAGCGGGAAGTGCGAGTTGAGAATGGAGAACTGACATGACGGCAGGTATGCACGCTCTGGAGCTGGCAAAGACGCTCTGGAACCTCATTTGCACGGAACCGGAGGTGATGGAAGAGGTCGCCGAGGGGGAGCTGCGAAAGCACGCCAAGTCGGCGGTCGACTTCGCGGCTTCTGTGCTATTGAACTTTGGACCGGAAGGGGACGAGGGCGGGCCGTTAGAAGAGATCCGTGTGCTGACCGACCTATTGAACAATCCGTGATGTCTCGAGTGCATGGGCTGTATGTCATGGCGTGTATATGCTTAAAGCCACAAGGTGCACAACGAGTCAAATTGCTGATGTGCTATTGGTCATGAGCAGTGTGTCGCCTCCCGAAGTCGTAGTGACTTCCCGAGAGCGTAAAGCTTGTAGATCATGACAAATATGCTCCGGTGGGATCACGTCGACTAAGGTGGTAAGAGTACACTGAAGCACACTACAGGTGACGCCGAGCGCCACAAGGATGACTTCTCGTCGCCTTCGACACCTTCGACGGGTGGGCATAGAGCGGACATAGCCCCCGTGCGTCGAGAGATGCAAGCGTGGGACCGTTCCGGTATGATGGAAGGCAGGTGGACTGGCCGAACATACAGTGACATCGGACTAGCATGCGTATATACGACGATTCGCCGCATTACTTCGCATATGACACATTCCTGGCATGGATGTTGGCTCGACACAACGCTTACAGAGGAGGGCGCGCGGTATAATACCGCAACCACCACCTAGTTGCAGAGTAGCTTCAAGGATTAGAAGGTGAACATCCGCAGCGCGAAAACGAAACACCGAAGGGGAATGGCTGCAGGCTCAGATGCACCAGGCGCAGAGGAAGGGGACCTTCTGTTCTTACTGAGGAGATAATAGTATCAATCCGTCTGATTGGAATGATGTAAACCGGGTCATGGAAGGCTCCCGTGTCGGATGGGTGTGAGTGAGCAGCTCGATGGACGGATGCGTAGATGGAAGGGTCCCACTGACGGTCGGCGGAATTTATTGGAAGTGTCCCACTGATGGTGTGAGGAATATAATGTGAACGGCTGCGAGCGTGCACGAGCAACAGCTTCCTCCGAGTCGCTGCTAGTGGGACGTTTGCTCGTCCCGCCAACCTCGCCCTTCCCCAGTCTCGTGCCCTTCCACCACACCTGGTTCAACGAGGTGCCCCACATTCATTACACCATCGACCATGTCGAACCGACATTCCTTTTTGTCTACCACCGGCCTCATCAGGCCCTCGTCCGCTATGTCGACAGCGTCGTCCGTAGCGGAGAGCTATGTTCCTCGCCAGTACGTCCGTCCCGCTGGATCCAAGCACGGCAGGAAGACCGATGTGATACACGAAGACGAGCCACCGACCGAGCCATTGAATAAGCCACTCACTACGAAAGCGGGGATCAGACCTTTAGGGCCCACGTTCATCGTGTGCATCGCCGCTGCACTGTCCTTGCTGTACGTCTTCGTCATGACATGTGCCTTCATCCCGGACGAGGAGGAGAAGCCGGCCTTTGCCAGCTTGTTGGATGACGTCGCTGCGAACAGTCCTGGAGTGAGTTCCTCGTGTATGACATGGAAAGTGTATTCACCTGGAGGTTAAAGCTTGTCCTCATTGGAGACGATGTCGATGTCGACGTTGACGAACCCGCATTAACCATACGCTGGTCTATCCTTGCATGCGGAGACGCTTACATCCTGTCTGGCTCGGAGGGGACTCACGGAAGTCAGCGCTGTGGACTCCCTGCTATGACTCTTAACATATTCGTCGATGGGTGAGTAGTCAATGACGTTGTGGCGCTATGATGGTCTTGATGGAAGATAGCGACGAGGAGCCGGCGGGGACGTATGATCCGCTGAGACTTCCATTCTGGAATAGTGGCAGGCAACGGCACAAGTAGGTGGCTATCATCTATATTCATGAAGCAACGCACCGCTTACGAAGGTCATAAACTCATCAGCATCCAGAACATGTTTCAGTTTGACGACGATCACGTACTGGACGTCCACTCCGCTCGCCTCTATCCATTCGATACATATCGCCTCACAAGCACATTACGGGCAGTGTCGCCGTCTGACAACCAGACTATCGCCATACAGAGGATGGCGACTATTTCTCTCACCTCAAGCTTCGTGTCAGTTTCAAGTGACACGGTCAGTTTCATCAAGGCCGCGGACGGGACGGACTTGCCGTCGAGGGATCTAGAGCTTCTGGTGTACAGACCCGCCGAGGCGAGGTTGTTCGCGCTTTTGCTCTTTGGCACGAGCTGGATGTTGGCGCATGCAACTGTGGGATTGATTGCGCTCTGTTGGCATGCGACCGAACCTGAGAAGCTCTTGAAGTATCTGGCTTCGACATTCGGCATTGTCCTCCTCATACCCCAGCTGCGTAACGCCATGCCAGATGCTCCTGGTTTTGATGGTACGTGGCCGTATCATCCTTGCTCAGGCTAGAAACTGAGACAGCGAAAATGTCTGCAGGTGTCCTCATAGGTGAGCTATACATTTGTATCCTTCAGGAAGCAGACCATGATGACTTATCGCAATAATAGACGCCATCGGCTTCTTCCCACAGATGACAATGGCTGCAGCCTCGGCCATCACTCTGTTCAGTATGATGGTCAAGAGAGAGCTTCAAGGGTCGGAGGAAACATCTCTGAAGGACGAAGAGCCTCGGAAGGAGACGTCGGCCCCTTTATCGACGGGTTTGATGAAGATGAGGAGAGGAGGCGCGTCTATCGACATCAACCACGTTCGCAACTTCAGTCGCAGCATCTCTGGTTTCGGGCGTTCGGGAAGGGGTTGAGAGCGATAGACCTTGCGGTTCGCCTAGACTCGTATATTATTATTGCCTCCTAGCATGTTCGAGCGTTGATGATGTACATTTTCCCAAGCATTCACAGTCTCCTACATTCAGTCATTAACCATGAGATCGTTGTAACACAGAGAATAAGCTACCTTACCCAGGACTCGGAATCAAGATGGTCGAGAGTGACGCGATCGATGTAGGCGCTCGTCTGGTGTAGTAGTCCAGCACGTGAGCTCACGTGAGGAATCCTGACGCGCCACGTTCGCGAAGCGTTAGACGCCGGGAACACGAAGTGTGGCTGGGATGTCCAGCTCTCCGTCAACCATCATGACCTCCTCGTTCTCATCTCTTGCCTAGACACTCAACCCAGCTACAGTGAATTTATTCTGAGGAGAGAGCAACTATGCCAGTCGGAATCGAAGCTTGGATCACCCAAATACCGCCGGTCACTCGGGCATGGCTTGCCTGTGCGGTATTGACGAGTCTCGCAGTGGTACGTCCCCCTTATAATTATCACAGAACTCGACCTATGACTAAGTGCGTGCTGTATGTAGCAAATTCAGTTTGTGACACCGCTGCAACTGTATTTCAGCTACAAAGCAGCGTTCACGAATATGCAGGTGTGTGCCTTGCTCTTCCTGGAGACTCCGGACTCAAAGACACTTTACCAAGCCTTGGCGAGTCTTCACCAACTTCTTCTACTTTGGGTCCATCTCGCTTGACTTTGTCTTCCACATGTTTTTCTTGTAAGTAGCTCGTCATTGCGCATCATCATGTCTCCCAATGACATGCTGTACCTGCAGCATGCGGTATAGCCGAATGCTTGAGGAATCATCGTTCGCGAACCGTTCGGCGGACTACTTGTGGCTTCTCCTCCTCTCCGCTATCATGCTTCTGGTGAGTCGCACCTACTCCCGAATGAAAGTTTACCAGGGCGCCGGTTGAGAAACAACGAGGCTCGGGACTCTTCACGTCCTTCGAACGAGCTACCGTCTTCCGGAACTCCTCACAGAACGGCTCAGGCCCAATTAGGACTCTGTGACTCAGACATTAAGTGTTAGGACGAAAGCTGCCGGGTTGCGTTTCGACTGGATGAGTTCTGGTTGAGAGGGTCCAAATGGGCCAATGGGTTAAGTTTGTCCGGATGGCAATCTGGCCGGACTACTCATTGTCGGGTCCCCGTGCTCCTCGCGTCATCGCTCCCATTGCTCCATGCATCTCACCCCTTCCTGAACTCTGGCTGAACTGTTCATCCATAGGCGCTCTCTCCTCTAGTGAACCTCCCTTTCCTCTCCTCGCCCCTCGCCTTCGTCCCAATCTACCTCTGGTCCCGACGCCATCCATCAACACCGATATCGCTCTTCGGGCTTGTGACGATCACTGCGCCTTATCTCCCACTCGCGCTGGTGGGGCTTGCGTGGCTTTTGAACGGGACATGGAGAGCGGCGGCGGGCGACCTTCTCGGGTGCGCGGTCGGTCACTTTGCGTGGTTCATCAGAGACGTGTGGGCGCGCGAGATGGTCGGTGGGCCGACCTTCCTGAGCGAGGCGCCTGAGCCGTTGTGCGTGTGTTCTTTCTATCAGCTTATCGTGCGCTATGCTGGTGTTGACAGTATGTTCGCAGGAAACGTCTCTTAGGCGATCTCTGAGTAGCGCTATTCGGTGTATTCTAGGGCGGCAGCTGGGGCCAGAACAGCATATCACGGACGCGGCTTTATCGGAAGCGTTGACGTCGACACAGTGTGTCTCAAGTAACATGTTCGCAGTGAGCGCTGTAAGATGCCTCTGGCGAATGAGACTTCTCTGTAAGACCGAGCGATCCGTGTACTGTCGGGATTGAGTCGTATCAAACCATAGGTCAGCGCTTACAACCAGCGGTCACCATTAATTGAACTCAAGGGCAGGAATATGATGGAGCTGCGCACAAACCGATTGTTCGCACCGCCGAAGACGGTCCACCGCGAACAATTGCACAACTTTCGGGTCTCGCATGTCGCAAAATAGACGTGTGCTTCCAGCGGTTCCTTGCGAAACGCAGCACCGATCCTGGCTCCTCACCCGCACCGTTGTGCTGAAGATAAGTGGGAGATAGAAAGGAGATGTCTCCGTGTGGAGCACCGCTATCTTCTCGTCCTCTCATACGTGCTCCGTAGCACGTCATTCGGCAAGCTCACTCTCCATGCGCAAGAAGCACTGCTACCGGGAAGCACACGATGTGAATCTATCTGGGATCGATCCCGGCGGGCTTCGGACGAGAGTATGTAGTTGAGGCTAAATCAAGATGATGTGTTGCGTTCGCAGATTTACATACTACATCGCTCTTCGTATCTATCAACGCTATGACGGGGCCCGACGGTCGTGAGCGGATTGTCAAGGTCTGCCGAGCTGAGAGTGTATGTACACATCGCTCAGGTTGGGAGGGGAAGCTAGCCAAGATAGTTCTACGTCCCGCTAATCGACATCTTCGCCCTCGATCACACGCTCGCCGTCTTCCGAGAACTTGACGTCGCTCTTTCGGAGCCGGAGGAGCATAATGGACAGGAGAATCA
Source organism: Coriolopsis trogii (assembly GCA_020543525.1). NCBI lineage: Eukaryota > Fungi > Basidiomycota > Agaricomycetes > Polyporales > Polyporaceae > Coriolopsis > Coriolopsis trogii. Next base: position 627,311 of record JAHYIO010000023.1, on the reverse strand, counting down.
CAGGTCAGATGGCAACGGTGAGTGCCGAGACAGAGAAGGTGGTGAAGGTGTCGATGGGCGCGTGCAGGCATGTACATCAACAGGAAGGTTCTTGAAGGAGCAAAGGCAGGCCCGAGCAAGCTGCTTACCTTGTGACCAGCGGACTTGCCAATGTACTTGGTGTGATCTGGGAATAGATAAAGGACACGTACGTCAGCGCATAGGTCTGTATGGATATATGGACGGGGACGCACGGCCGTATGCAGCAAGCTGTCCCTGGGCGTTGTAGAAGTCGACGCGGGTGTATGCTAAAGACTTCCCTGTTGACGCGAAGGCTGTGAGCGACTGTATTGCGAAGCACTGAAAGACAGATTGCTACGAACCGATGCCAGTGACTTCGGCTTTGACCGTCAGCTGGTCCCCGACGCGACCTCCCGGCTTGACGAAAGAGGTGCCGATGTCGACCGACACCCCGGTCATGTACTGGCCCTTGGTGGCGACAGCGAGCGAGCCCATGGTGTCGGTGAGGGACATAATGAGGCCTCCATGGACGGTCTAGAGTGCCTTATCTCGAGTGAGTATCGGTTTTACTGTGACGTGATTACACGGGTGTGTGAAACCTCCGGAGTACGCCTGTGCTAGACATGAGTGGAAGATGTAGGAAGAAAAGAGGATGGAGATACGCCCACTGACATTAGCAAAACATCCCCATACGCATATGGAGGGTTGGATATTTTCATATACCCGGGGTCACGCAATCAATATGGGTACTCACGCCAACACGGTTGACTAATGGAGGTAGTACGGAAATGCGTTCAGTATCGCACCGTTGCCGAAGGAATAGCCATAAGCGGAAAAGCGAACGCACGATTGTATGGCTCAATCTTGAGCGATGCTTCTAGCAGACCTGGCTTGGCCTTCAAGATCTTGAGCTGCCAGGATCCCAGACGTCAGACATAGGACTGTCCATCTCATTGGCAATAGAGAGAAGACGGGAATCGGAAGGAACAGTAGGTTATGGCACGCACGTTTGGGAAACACTGAAAGTCGTGTCCTGTCTCCCACCACACGAGGAGGCAGTCAGGATGAGATTTGTCTTGCTTGGAAAAGATGAGCAGTTGAGCGTACCCTTGTTCTCGACGAAGGATCGCCAGACCTGTCATGTATGTAGGCGTTAGGTCCGGCCTGGAACTCGTATGTGCGAGCTAGAAGCATGAACAAGCCACTTACCCGCTGCGTGAATCTCATGCATGCAGACATATTGAGGTCCTCTTTCCTCTCAATCTCCAACGTTGTGACAAGATGGTCGCTGAGTCGCTGACACTCAACGGCGCGGCCGCTCGTCAACCACACGCAGCGCAGGCGCTCGCTTCGGACAACAGACGGAAAACGCCACGTGGCTGCTAATGCCATCCTGTGTGTTTTGGAGTTTGCCTTCGACGGCAACAACTGCACCTTACGCTCCGTCTACGCCGCCCACGTCCTCACAGATCCGCAAACAAAAGCATCCGTCGCTATCATCGCATTCGTGAGCTGGAGCTCGAATTACGCCATCGGCGACTTCGTGGGTATCGGACGTGGATCGCCCTGCGGCGCTCATAGGGACTCTGACAGACGTACCACAGCTTTACAGCTTGTTGTCTCCGTATCGGGACTGAATGTCGGTGTGTCAAACAATTTTTGCTATTGCAAGCTCTCGTCCAGCCGCGCGCCTCGTGTCACACCTCCGTGTAACAACTCGGTGTTGGTGGCGTTCTAGTTAGCCACGCATCCAAACACTACTCGCGACGAGCATCCAATATAGCGCGCGTTATTCGCGTTCATTTGACTTGTTAGCATTTCTACAATCACTGTATAATCGATGAGGCTGGCGGCAAGCGCGTGTCCCCTTGGATTATTGGTGAGTTCTCTGGGCAATTTATTGGTCTTCACTGGTTGATGATGCGGATGACAGTGCATGTCGAGTCTTGAGTCACAGTGACATTCCTTCGTGATTGCGGTCGCTGTACGACTCTGGGCTATCATTCGAACATGCCCAGCCCACAAAGAAGTTTGTTCTGCCAGAGAGACTGGATTCCAAGATCAAACCCCGTGCAATTATGATTGACGGACGACGTACATGTCATCGTCAGCGCCTTGGATGAGCATACTGCGCGCGATGCACACGCGCTGTTTTCTGCACCGAATCCGGAACCTGTGGAGATCTCCGGCTGTAGAAAAAAGGCGGACCGGCCCTTGCGAGTTTCGTGAGGCAAGCTGTCCCACCGCTGCGTTCTCCTCTGGATCTGGGAATATTCAGGGTGAACGTGCCCCACCGTGACTCGCTTTAGTATCTATGCCTATGTCTCTTTTGATGACTATTACCCTCAAAACGAGTCTGTTGCACGATGCGGTCGGAGTAGATGGATCATAGCCTCCACACCGTCAAGCAGGCTGTCACAGTAAGACAGCCTGTCTCCGAGCCTCCGAGCCTCCGACCGACAATCGCGTTACCCATGTTTATCTTATCGCGTCCCGTCGGACATGGTCAAGTCTTCCTTTTGGGTGGGTGTGTGAACGCCGTCGTGGCGCTGCGGTCAGGTAGTACCCCCCCATTGTGCGATGGGCTGTCGCGCTGACATCGCATTTCCAGACTTTCCCTTGGTGTTCAAACTCCCCATACCCATGTGCGTAGAAGATAGTCGGCAATGGAGAGACCAGCACGTCTTATGCCGTCTTGCAATATGATTGCTCCAACAGGTACGCAACGACTGGGAACTCCTGCTTTCTGTCTCTTGAATCGATGTGGATGTTGCGCCACCGCTTTTTTTCTCGCATTCTTGGTGCCTTCCTGAAGGCTGGAGCTCAAATCCACAGGTCGACAAGGTTTGATACACGCCCTACGCTTCCCCCGATCCAGGGCCTGCCAAGCTGTCCGTCTGTCCTGCAAACGGCCCGTCAGCCTCCACACTGTCATCCTTGCGCTCCCTGTGCTTCTCTCCGCGCTCTCTCATACCCGCCGACCAATCTTCTGTGCGCTTAGGCACAACCGAATACATCGAGAGAAAATCCAAGCTCGCGAGAGTATATCTAGGGTAATGGCCTGCGCTCTGCTTCTCAGCATTGTGTCCCCGAAACTCCCCCTTCTTGTCCCGCAGCCATCCACTCTTCGACTATGACTTCCACCGATGGGACTAACACCATCAAGTCCGGAGAAGACCGTATCGAGATCGTCCCCGCTCTTCCTCCCGCGGCTCACCACCACCTCCCTCATGCACCCTATGAGCCCCAAGAGCACTCGGCGAGTAACTCCACAGCAGTCTCGTCGCTCCATGACGGCAAGAGCGATGTCACATTAGAGAAGGGCGAGATTTCCTGGGAAGGCTACTTGGAGGACGACCTGCCGGAGAAGACGCAGGGACATTGGCTCCGTAATGTCCGCTTCCAGATCTTCTCCCTCTACCGCCGACTCTTTGGTATCGTCTTCGTTGCGAACATGGCGATCTTCATCGCGACGTGCGTGCAGGGCGGAGATGCCAACTACCTCGGGAAGGTTGCAATCGCCAACATCTTCGTCGCGATTCTTATGCGGCAGGACTACGTGATCAACGCGTTCTTCACCGTCGCCTGTGCGGCCCCGCGTTCGTGAGTGTTTGCACCCCTTTCTTCTGTCCCTGATCTACCCTTCTGCGCCCTTCGTTGCTTGACGTGCGGCATTTGCCCACGGTTGCCTAGTGGTGCCTTTGACTATCTTTGCTGACTCGGCGGGAATGTCTAGGTGGCCTTTATGGATCCGCAGAATTCTTGGACGTGTCTATTGCATTGGAGGAAGTAAGCAGACACCCCTAATCACAACTTACATAAACCCGCTCGTTACTGACGATGATTTTTATTTATCTCGGTACCTATAGTCCACTCCGGTGCTGCGGTCAGTGGTACGATATGGCTCATACTCTTTGCGGCGCAATCGACCCGCCAGTTCCTCAGGAATGAACATGTACGCACATACATTCCGACAATGTACCCTTCTCATGCTAACAACGTACTATCGCAGATCACGATCCCGACACTTGTGTTCACCTACATCATCCTTGCCCTCTTGGTCGGCATGATTGTGTTCGCCTACCCCAAGGCACGCACTCGTCACCATGACACGTTCGAAGCGACGCACCGCTTCTGCGGATGGACCGCAATCGCCCTTGTCTGGTGCTTGGTAGGTTCATCTCACATGAGCTAGCCGGCGAATTCTAATCGATGTCACCTTGTATAGGTCATTTTCCTCATCAAGGATTACCAACAGCCTCATCAGACGCTTGGGAAGGCGGTTGTGCAGTCCCCGCCGTTCTGGCTGGTCCTCGTCATGACCTGGTCAATCATCCTCCCCTGGCTGCGGCTCCGCAAGGTGCCCGTTCGTGCAGAGGTGCTCTCGAACCACTGCGTGCGGCTCCACTTCGACTACGGTCAGTGTGCCACCATCTCGTGGCTTCCTCCCTTTGCTGACGTTTCCTCCTCTCGATCCAGTCGACACGCAACCAGGACACTTCACGCGCATGTCCCTCAGCCCGCTCACGGAGTGGCACTCCTTCGCGACCATTTCCATACCAGGAACGCACGGCTACTCCGCCGTCGTCTCACGCGCTGGGGACTGGACGAGTGAGCGAATCGCCAATCCTCCAGAGAAGATCTGGGTGCGCGGCATCCCGTGCTACGGTGTCGTCCGCGTCACCCCGCTCTTCCGCCGCGTCGTGCTTGTCGCGACCGGGAGCGGGATCGGACCTATTGCGCCCGTGGTGTACGCGAAGAAGACGGAGCTGCAGCTGCTGTGGACTGCGCCCGCGGTGCGCAAGACGTTTGGAGACGCGCTCGTGGATTCTCTTATAGAGGCGAACCCGAATGCTGTGATCTACGGTGCGTTCGCGCTTTCTTTGGTGCCTTTGTATTGCTTCCGTAGGCGTGAGGCTGATGTGGCTGCGGCTCTCCGCAGATACTCGTGAGCATGGGAAGCCGGACATGGTGAAGCTGGTGTACCGGATGGTGCGCGAATTCGACGCGGAGGCGGTGGTTATCATCTCCAACGAGCCGCTCACCCGCAAAGTCGTGTACGGCATGATGAGCAGGGGTATCCCAGCGTTCGGAGCTATCTGGGACTCCTAAGAATTGGATGACGTTGAGCAGTTCTATTCCTATGCGAAAGCCCTCTGTGCCTAAGGCATGCACCATGACTACCATTGATTCGTTTCTATTCTTGTCGAGTTGACCGCCTAGATTGCCCTCACTATGTACACATGCGACGGCTTGTTGTATTAACTTACTCATTCTCTGTCTACCATATTGAATAATGGGTTGTAGCTCTGTCCAGTACGGGGTCAAATACTATCGTCTTATCATCCTTCTCTGTGAGTCGCTCACTACCGAACGCAGCGGTCTCCCAATCCAAAGCTTGAATCCTTTGAGCATTGACTCATCTGGGCGGAGGCAGCTTATGTGAGCGCTGGTTGTCTACTCTAGATATGCCAAGTATTCTTGTGGTTTGCGCTAGCTGCTCGTGTGGGGCGCCACCGACGTCTGCAGTGGTCACGAACCGCGATACCTTCCCAAACGGGCAAGACACCGCCGCGGCGGCCGGGGCGCCTGGCGTGACGTCGGGCCCGGAGCGCTAGCACACGCTCAAGTGACCGCCGGCCTCGGTTTCTCTCCTCCCGACCATAAGCAGGGTCTTATGATTTCTATGGGCCTGGATTGGAGTCCCGCAATATACAAGAACAAGTTCCCCTGACGGACTCTTTCTCGTATCCCACAGTACTAGTACCTTCGGTAAGACAATCCTCGGGAATCAGCCCACTATGCGCGTAGAGGAAGGTTTCCAGCCGGTGAGCGTGCTTCAGATTCTTTACACATTGGCCTTAGAGACCACGGAGTATTTCTAGGTCCCATTCGTGGAAGGCAACCCGTACACGACTGACCCAGTCCTGCCTGTGCTGCTCAAGCGCATTCTCCCACCCGACGTCCTCCGGGATGTCTCACAAGATTTGGAACGATTTGGCGGAGAAGTTCTGACAAGTACGGCGTCGTTCCCTATGACAGTTACGGATCAGGTTAAATGTGAACCTAACATGTCTGGTCACTACAGCAATGCGAGAGATGTGCAAGCGTGCGACGCCCCCTCAGCTCATCCAGTACGACTCTTGGGGGAGGCGGATCGACGACCTTCGGACCTCGGAAGGCTGGCGTGGTCTGAAGGATATCTTCATCAGGGAGGGCGTTGTCGCTATCCCGTATGAGCGCAAGTACGGGGAGCACAGCAGACCGTACTCCTTTGCGAAGATATTCATTGCTGCCGCGGACTCGGAAGTGGTGCATACCTCCTCAGCGATATCTCACCCTATTCATTGCGCTGATCGGGTTTATTTCTCGGTCCTGATAGACTGACTGCCCACTGAGCATGACAGACGGTGTCGCGCGCGGTCCGTGTGCATATAGATTCATGTGCTGGCCATGTCGCTGATTTGTCGTCTATGAGCAGTAATCGAGCTCTTGGGTTCCTCGGAACTGAAACGCGATATCCTACCGCGATTGACGAGGTATGACATCTATTCTCGCTTGCCCGTGACACTCATTAACCATCAGGTATACAGTCGCGACCCAGTTCAAGCCTACACCGCCGGACAATGGATGACTGAGGTGACATTTGTGTGACCTAGAGTATTGTCGGATTAGAGCTGACCACCCACATAGCGGCCGGGAGGTTCTGATGTCTCGCGTACGGAGACTGTCGCGACACAAGTTCAAGGTGTTGCCCCCTCACCCTACGGCGCACAATACAAGATCGACGGGTTCAAGTGGTTCTCAAGCGCCACCGACAGCGACCTGGCGCTCGCACTGGCTCGTACTGGTCGCCCAGAAGACGGTTCGCGCGGCCTCTCGCTCTTCCTCATTCCCGTCCGGCTCCCGCTCCTCCGAGCTCCCGGGGCTCCCCGTCCCTCAGCGGTCACAAACAACATCTTCCTCCACCGGCTGAAGAACAAGTTCGGCACGAAGATCGTCCCGACTGCCGAGCTCTCTATCCAAAGCGCAGAGGCCTACCTTCTCGGGCAGCCAAACCAAGGCGTGAAGCTCATCACGCCTGTGCTGAACATCACTCGCACGCACTCGGCTGTTGGCTCCGTCGCATACCTCCGCAAGTGTCTCGCCATCGCGACCGCGCACTCGACCGGGCGCGCCATCAAGAGCGGACGCCAGCTGCTCAAAGACAACCCGCTACATGTCGCGGAGCTCGCTAGGTTGCATGTTTTGTACCGCGCGCTGGTCCATTTTGTCTTCGGGGCCGTTGTGCTGCTCGGCAAAACCGAATGCGGGGTGGCGACCGAGAATGAGAGCCTGCGGCTCAGGCTACTCACCCCGGCCATCAAGGCGTTTGCTGCCGACAAATGTGCGACTGCTATGGAGGACTGCATGGCCTGTCTAGGCGGCGAAGGGTATATGGAAGAGAACGGGTTTGCAAAGTGTGTGAAATCGCCATGATTGAATGCCACGCACTGACGAACCGTTGTATGTTCTAGATTGATACCAGATGGACTAGTAGAGAAGATCTGGGAAGGGACGATCAACGTCCTCTCCCTGGATCTCCTGAGGGCGATCCAGAAAGCCCCAAGTACCCTAGACGCTTTTGTCACGGTGAGCAAGCATCCGCACCAGCTACACATATCTGCCGTTCCGTAACACGATAATCACTGACTCCTGCCCCCTCCTATCCCAGTGGGCCAACAACATCCTCAACTCTACACCCGACTCCCTCGCCGAGTCGCTCGGCGGCCCTCTCGCCGCCCTCCGTCTCGCGCTCGGCTCGCTTGCGGACACGTACAAAACGGCGCTCACGAACGACCTCCTCCCCCGCCCCGCCCTGTCGCTCTTCGCGCACGTCGCCTCGAGCGTGTACCTGCTCGAGCACGCCATCTGGGCGGTCAACACATCAGAGCCAAGCCGTGATTCCGATGTCGAAGTCTTCCGCCGCTGGGTCGTCGAGGGCGGACTCGATGTTGCGTCAGCCAACGTCCGGCGTGCCAAAGAGGCCACTGTGGACCGCGTGCGCGCCGATGCGGATATTGTGTACGGTGCGGCAGGGATGAATAAGACGTCTGCGAGGTTGTGAGTCTTGAGCATCTCGTGTGTCGTGTACCTATCGTTAGCGTACCTTGTGGCTTCGCGTGTATCAGTGCTGTCGACATCATATTGGTTGTAGATAAGTCCGAGCGGCTCTGCCAAGGCGTCGGTGGTCTGCAGTTCAGTTGGTTCGTGCGAGAGACGGTGACAGACGGTGCGCAGAAGTAGTACGAGTCTGCAAACGAGCACACTGGACGTCGTCGTCAGAGGCGCATTGGTGAGCCCGGAATTGAGTTCACAAACACGCTTTGGGAGATGATCGAGCCGGTCAGGACCTAGAATGCACAAGTGATCATGAGTTGCCACACGATGTTCCTGCAGTCCTTTCATCGGCACAACAGCAAGACCTGCCAGTATCGGTGAGGACAGGCGATAGCCAACCCTTGAACGTGGTCACGGTTAGTATCCGTCGGCCGGGCTACGACAGTGTACTTTGCGCAGTATGGCAGCTCGAGTCGCGCGTTACGAGATCGCGAAAGGAATAGATTCACACATGAAAGCCTCAAACACCGCAGGAGAGTACTACAATATATAATCAGAAGTTATGATCAGCGACGAACTCAAACACTCAGAGCATGTTGCGAACAGCACAGCAAAAGAAGAGGACGACTAGCGAGGAGACTCGTAAAGGCCTGACAGAAAATGTTTTATGATTCGGGCCTTGATGCTGCAGTGGAACGTACAAATGGCATGTGTATGTGTAGAGACAGCGACATTGGGATGCAGAACTATGGTAGTACAGTATGAGGGTGGCCCGCCCACGGGACCAATGCGGGGTGTTTGTAGAACCGATAACGAGGCTAGTCCAAATCCACGACACATGGGCATGCAAGCGAGGGGGGGAATGAAATGCAGGGAAGGCCCAGGGGTGTAGGTGTGCGCAGGCGCATCGGAGGAGAGAGGGAACTGAATCTGTATGGGTGGCCTGGACGATGATTATGGTATGGGTGATGCAGTGGGACAGAGGAAAAGCGATAGCGGTGAAGCGAAGACATAGCATAGCGAGATAATCAAACAAACTCAATCCAGGAAACGAAGTGTTAACAAAGCATAATCGACGAGCCGTCATGAACCGTCCGGCCGCCCGACCACCACTGCCTGGTATGACGGGCGCAAGTACATCCAACGATGGTACACTGCTATCGTGCAGTGAGAACCGCATCGCTACGCTTGTCTGTCCGGGATCGCCGGATAGGGCTCATCGGGTAGATGGTAGAGCAGCGGGGAAGGAGGATACAAGACACCAGAGCGTATGCGTCGACGACTATGGTGCATCATCGTCAGCATACATGGCAGCCTGTGCCACGAGTGCTGCATTCCGGTTGATGTTCTTCAGCTCCATGACGAGCCGCTCAGCATCAGCCTTGATATCGTCGTCCGTCCAATTCGCGACATCCGGACGTTCAAGTACTAACCGGATACCGTACGTGAGCAGCTGCTGCATGTAGTGCGGGTTGATGATCGTCTCGTCGTCCTTGAGCGTCAGTTCCGGGTGCCTGGGCCGAGGCGGCGGCGGCGGCGGGGGAAGCGGGGGCAGTGTTGGTTCAGCTACAAAGCACACCGTTGGCTCCGGGATAACATCAGAGAAAACGGATATGAGAAGACATACGTTCTAGCCAGTTCTGCTGTAAAAGCGTAGGGATGGTAGCCCTCGCCTTCGGGTTCCGGATGAGACAGCTCTTCATTGTGTTGATGATACTCTGCGGTACCCGGACCTTGAGATGATCGAGGTTTGGAGGCGGGGATGAAGGGGGAGACCCGTCCTTCTTGCGCGGCGGGAGGGGTACCGCATACTCCGGGAAGTCGATCACGTGGTTCTCGTCCGGGATCAGCTTCAGCTTCAGCAGGAGGTTCTGATACCCGGAGAACGGCGGGGAGCCGTACACCATCTGGTAAAGGATGCAACCAAGGGACCATACATCCGAGGGACGGCCGACTTTCAAACGGCGATTGCCATCGGAAAGCTCAATGGCCTCCGGTGACATGTAGTTCACCGTGCCTATCTGGTGGTCACGCTGGATGTTGGTGGTGTCGTTTGCGATGGCGTTTGCGATACCAAAGTCAATGAGCTTGAGCTGCCCCTTGACGACGACGAAGTTTGCAGGCTTGAGATCGGAATGAACAATCTTCTCCTCGTGAATGACCTGGACGGCTTGAAGCATCTACGAGTGACGGTTTGAGACGTATGAAATGAAATCGAGACACAATGACGTACCTGTTTCCAATAGTATGCAACCCAAACAGGATCGAAGGGTTCCTTCTGCTGCTCCATCAAGAGTCTCGCCAGGTCTACCTCTCCGCACTCCATCACGAGCAATAATTGCCCCTTGCTTCCCCCCGAACCCTGCTTCACTTCGCTGTCGAACAACCTGATGATCCGTTGGTTGCCTTCAAGTCGTTTGAGAAGGGAAATCTCGTTCATGTATCCCGCTATCGTTTCCTGGTCCACTTTGTCTAGTGAAACACGCTTCAAGGCGAAGGTCTCGTTGTTAGGGCTTATGACCCTGTGCACACGCGACGATCCACCTCTACCAAGCACATCCAAGCGTTGATAACTCTTTTTGTTCACCTGCCAGACTCCGAAATAAGTATTGAGGGCGAAGACGTTGTACACACGCACGTACTATTACGGTCTTTGACCTTTCGCTTTGGGAGTTCCCATGCATCGCTACAGAAGGTGCGGCTCTTGAGGTTACAGGCATGGGGAGATCGTCGTTCCATTGAGCGTTTTTCTGTGCTGCAGCCTCCAGAGCCGGATCACTCCGTCGATGCCGACCACCCTCAACGACCGTTGGTGAACCAGCCTGGCCACGCATGGTGTCAGAGTCCTTACGCTGGTGCCGTAAATGCTGTTGAGCGAGGTGGGTAGGAGACGGGGCGTGGCCGTGCGCGCGTGCTACTTCGCGTCAAGTACTGACCTTTCGGATGAGACGTACTAACGCACCTGCTGCCTCTTCCGCTTCCCGTCGTGCATTCGCGTACCCTTCCTCCAACGCAATCTCCCGTTCCTGGCGCATCTTCTCCTCCAGCGTCACTCGGCGCGCACCCAGTGATGTCCCAGGTCGCATATGACCTGCTGGCTTCTCCGACAACGAATCAGCCAAAGGAGGTGCATCGCTGAGGCTTGCGGACCGACGGGGACGTATAGCATGGTGGGCGCCCCCAATGTATGGAGGCGCGTGTGGTGGTACTGCGGGTTGGATCGGAGGCTCGTCCTCACTGACCTCAGCTATCCTGTCAGATCCGAGCTGCTTCCCCACCGAACGCGCAGGGCGAATCATCCGTGCTGCTCGCTGGTTCTCCTTCTCGTCCACACTCGCTCCGAATGGAACGCTGTTCTGAGCACCCAGTTTGTGGTGCTGAGGTTCACTTTCGTGGATTTCGTCTAGCCGAACGCGTCGAGGGCCGCCGATCTTCCTCCCAGTGCCGGCGTTCGTCGACGCAAGCTGGGAGAAGCCGCGAGAAGTCCCGACCGGCGTGATTGCCATCGGCCCTGAAGCAACGCGCTGGAACTGACGTGGGTGGTAGAGAGACTCTTGCGGCAGGGATTCTGACCGGGCAAGAGGAGCTGGTCTGGAGTAAGTTGGGGGCGCAAGCTTAGGAGATGGTTGTCTGGGGGGCGTATCGGAAGGCGTGGGCGGAGTCGAAGACTTCGAGGAGCCCTTGGATACGCGTACAATCTCGCCGCGAGAATTGCGCTCATAATTGAAGGAGAGGTCAGAAAGGTCGGCGATGGAGGAGTCGTCCGAGTTGGCGGGGGAAACTTGCAGTTTCTGACCATCCCGGGACGGAGGTGGTGAATGTGAGGGTGTACCAGGCAGTGAATCACGCCTGTCCACGAGGGTATAAGAGTGGGCAGTCATGAAGGTTGCCATGGATTAGCGGCAATGCGATTTCGCTGGGGTCTCATGATGAGCTCGGGCTTGTCGTCGATTCACTGAATGACGCACCAATAGATGACACGTGGACTAACCTTGAGTGTAGCCAGGGGCCGGTGCACACGTTGGGTACTGCAATCTAACGCGCATTGTGGTCAAAAGGAGCGAACAATAGGATTTCTGTGGGGACCACCGCAGAAGTGATCCGGGCCAACATGATGGTGATACTCACAGTACTCAGTAGGCCTTGAGAGTGTTGAGGGAAGCCTTGGGGGAGAGTTTGTCGCTTGCGAATGTTGTAGACGAGGGGTCGCAGAGGACGCGAGGGGAACAGGGCGGAGGCGGAGGAAGAGCGAGTGGCGGACGAGATCTTTGTTGGACTTTGTAGACGCCCAGGCGTGGTTGAACTCATGGACGACACGAGGCAAGACGCGGTCATGTGCTTCGCGTGTCGCGTCTCATCCCCTTCCTTGTCCTCCAGTCCACTCTCATCTGGCGCACATAGTGGCCGACTTGCGTGTTCAGAACATATCACAAACACTTCATTTTACACCAGATCGTGATAGGACGATACAGTGCTACTACAGGATACTCGACCAGGCGCGTCGATTATGATAGTAGGGATGCTCCATCGCACACATCCTAGTCTAGATTCCACGGGCTTCCAAAAAGGCCAGTATTTCTCTACCAATTTCCTCCAAAGCACTCTCACTGTGGAATATTGACGTTAGCGGTAGGTACCAGAGGGGGTAGCGTTGTGAGTCTGAAGAGACGTACAGAGCAAAGTGTCCCGCATCCACAAACTTGATCACAGCATCAGGGACATCCCTCTTATAAGCTTCCGCCCCAGCAGGTATAAAGATTTCATCATTCTTCCCCCATACTGCAAGCACGGGAGGCTTGTACTCGCGGAGATACTTCTGGAAGGCAGGATACAACTCGACGTTCGTCCTGTAATCGAGAATGTAGTCGAGCTGGATTTGCGCGTTCCCAGGACGCGTCATGAGGTAGTAGTCGAGATGATATGTCTCCGGAGGTATGGCAGTTGGGTTTGGAGCACCGTTGACATACTGTAGTGCATCAATCAAACGTCAGCGACGAGGAACATGATTCGTAGAGTCACCGTAGAGACGCTGACCTGCCACTTTGTCGTGTCAAACGCGACAATGCTTGCACTCAGCTTGTCAATAGTCTCCTTAGAGGGGTCTGCCCATGCTTTCTTCACATCTGCCCAGAAGGACGTTCCGAATCCGTCCACATATGCATTCCCGTTCTGCGTGATGATGGCCGTCACTGCCTCCGGTCGCTGAAGAGCGATCCTTCAATTCAACACCAGTAAGACATCATCATGAAGGATCAATCTGTACGAAGCACATACCTAAAGGCAGTAGGGGACCCATAGTCAAAGATGTAAACAGCAAACTTCTTGATCTGGAGGGCGTCCAGGAAAGCGATGATGGTCTTGGCGAGGGAGGCGAAAGTATACTCGTACTTGCGGTCCTCGGGAACAACGGTGAAGCCGTACCCGGGAAGGTCAGGTGCGATAACTCTGTACTTCTGTGCAAGCACTGGAATGAGGTCGCGGTACTGGAACGAGGAAGTCGGGAAGCCGTGTAGAAGTAGAACGACGGGCAAGTCTGCCGTGGCCTTCGAAGCAACAGGTACTGCCTCTCGGTAGAGGAGCTCAATGCCGTTGTCGACCACCACTGACTTGATATGTGTTCGAGCTGCCATAATTATGGTGATGAAACGACGAGGAAAGGAACACACTGAGTCCTGACCGGGTTGGAGTGGATGATGGCTATCGGCAGAAGAAGCTGGTGCTTATATGCGAAGAGATCGCCTAGCTGCCCCGGGCATCTGTACGCCATTCTGCTTCATTACTATCAACAGCAAACCTGGGCATGAGAGGTGTTGATGACTCAAACGCTCGGCCTTGGAACGGCTTGTATGTCTGTATGCGTAGTGGCAGCACTCACCGATTCGCAGGTGTGACTCACATGTCTCATGCATGTGAGCGACTCTTGGGACATAGAACTCTCTCAGTAATCAGAAAATGAGTCAGCGCCCGTAAGTCCGAATGAAGTGTGCGTTTACTTGAGGTGTTGAGGGACATGTTGCCATGAGTCGACCTCGGTGTTGAGTAATGCAGAACAGCGACGCCGAACGTCCCCATTAGGCACTTCAGACGCCCGTCGCGTCTTGACACATGCAAGCCCGCACGTGACACTTGTACTTCCTCGCCGCAACGTCCATGTCTGATCTCGAACGCTACATCAGTGACAATGCTCTGCAGGTATGTCGTCACTTAGGACATACACGCATTATCTTTCCTCACCTCCTCTGATAGTTCTTCGGGCTCTCAGACCGGAGCATTGTTGACTATGTCGTAGCGTCAGGTAAGCCCGTTCCCGTACCCCAAGCACTTTGCGAAGCTCACGTCGTCCTTCTCTCTACCACTGGCCGATCATAGCTTCCTCTGCCAAGTCTACAGAAGCTCTCTTCTCCTCACTCCACGCCTCCGGTCTTCCAGACACCCCTGCCGCGCTCAACTTCGTCCAGGAAGTCTATTCTCGCGTCCCCCGCAAGACTAAGCACAAGAAGGCGTCCGAGGCGGCCCGCAAGCAGGCCGAACAGGAGACAAAGGCCCTTCACTCGCGCAAGTTTGGCTTCTTGCTCGACGAGGACGACGCGGGAGTGGTGGAGGTCGGGTCGAGTCGCGGCGCAGGTGGCAAGAAGGAGAAGAAGCGCGAGCGGCACTTGCGGAAGCGGGAGGGCGATACGCGAGAATGGGAGAGTGACGAGGAGGAGCAGGCCCGGAAGCGGCAGCGGCACGACGAGCACGACGACCGGTCACGGGAGCAGGAGCGGGAGAGGACGCAAGAGGACGAGGACGACATGAACGTGGAGATCCCGGAGGACGAGGAGGCGCGGAGGGAGAGGGAGCGCTTGGAGGACCTGCGTGAGCGGGATGCGTTTGCGCAACGCGTGAAGGAGCGGGACAAGGAGAAGACGAAGAAGGTGGTGGAGGACCGCTCGTCGAAGAGTACCGGGGCAGCTGCGGAGGCGGCGGAACGACGACGACTGGCGGACGACTCCGAGGCACGGGCGAGGGCGATGCCCAATCTACGTGAGCATTCACGGCAGGAGTACCTCACGAAGCGAGAGATACAACAGATTGAACTCCTCAAGCGGGAGATTGCGGACGACGAGGCTCTCTTCCACGGGATGAAGATGACGAAGCGGGAGAAGCGGGAGCTCGAGCGGAAGAAAGAGCTGCTGCGCCTAGTCGAGGAACGGCTCAAAATCAACGACAAGTGGGAGGGCTACCAGCTACCTGAAGACTACTTCACAGAGCAGGGCAAGATTGACAAGAAGAAAAAGGAGAATGTGTTGTACAAGCGGTACGAAGAGGCCAAACCAAAAGACGATCAATTCACAACCGACGTTGACCAGTGGGAAGCCGCGCAGACGAAGCACAGTACGTTCAAGGTTGGCGCGATGGACAAGCCGGAGGTTGTGGACGACTACGAGTATGTGTTCGATGAGAGTCAGACGATCAAGTTTGTCATGGAGTCGACGCTCGGTGGTGAAGGCAACATGAGTGCCGCAGACAAACTGTTGCAACAGCAAATTGACGAAGCTGAGAGACGAGGTAAGAATACGTCGTTGAATATCTGTCGGCGGGTCGGCTGACACCGTCGGGCAGCCAAGACGATTGACGAGACTCGCAAGTCTCTGCCCATTTACCAGTACCGCGAACAGCTCCTTGAGGCCATCAAGGAACACCAAGTTCTCATCGTAGTCGCCGAAACAGGATCCGGAAAGACTACGCAATTACCACAATACCTGCATGAAGCAGGATACACTGCGAACGGGCAGAAGGTCGGGTGCACTCAGCCTCGGCGTGTCGCAGCTATGTCCGTAGCCGCCCGAGTGGCGGAGGAGATGGGGACGAAGGTCGGTTACGAGGTCGGGTACTCCATCCGATTCGAGGACTGTACGAGCGACAAGACGGTGCTGAAGTATATGACCGACGGCATGCTACTCCGTGAATTCCTCACCGAACCGGACTTGGCTGGCTACGCCGCCCTCATCATCGATGAAGCCCACGAGAGAACACTCAGTACGGACATTTTGTTTGCTCTCGTCAAGGTGCGTGTTCACCTCTCTCACTTGGACCATGCAGACAGTTAATACAAGGGGCTGTGTCTGTACAGGATATCGCTAGGTTCAGACCTGAATTGCGGCTATTGATCTCAAGTGCGACGATGGACGCCGAGAAGTTCAGCGAGTACTTTGACGATGCGCCTGTGTTCTATGGTAGGTTGGATCTGGTTTAAACCGCGAGTGTGTTCGCTGATACGTTTCTCAGTCCCTGGTCGCCGGTACCCTGTCGACATCCATTACACGCCACAGCCTGAGGCTAACTACCTCCACGCTGCTATCACCACTGTCTTCCAGATCCACACGACTCAGCCTAAGGGTGATATCCTTGTATTCCTAACTGTAAGCTTATGCCATTGTCCTAGCCAAGTAGGTGTTCGCTCACGTGTCTCCCATGTAACCTAGGGTCAAGACGAGATTGAAGCAGCCCAAGAGAACCTGCAAGAGACGGCACGGGCACTAGGCAACAAGATCAAGGAACTCATTGTATGTCCGATTTATGCCAACCTCCCCAGCGACATGCAGGCCAAGATCTTTGAGCCGACACCGGAGGGTGCGCGCAAGGTAGTGCTTGCGACGAACATTGCGGAGACATCTATCACGATCGACGGCGTTGTCTTCGTCATTGACCCTGGCTTCGTCAAGCAAAACTCGTACAACCCCCGTACGGGCATGTCATCCCTGGTTGTTGTACCGGTAAGCTCTATCCATCTCTCTCGCCGCACGACATAGCCTCATTCCGTTTGTGCGCGCAGTGTTCTCGTGCGTCAGCCAACCAGAGGGCCGGACGGGCGGGGCGTGTTGGTCCTGGCAAGGCGTTCCGGCTGTACACGAAGTGGGCATATTCGAACGAGCTGGAGGAGAACACTGTGCCCGAGATTCAGCGAACGAACTTGGGCAACGTCGTCTTGTTGCTCAAGTCGCTCGGTATCAACGATCTGATTGGCTTCGAGTTCATGGATCCACCCCCCGGCGAGACGCTTATGCGTGCGCTCGAGCTGCTGTATGCTCTGGGTGCGTTGAACGACAGAGGGGAGCTTACCAAGCTCGGTCGGCGGATGGCCGAATTTCCTGTGGATCCTATGTTGTCGAAGGCGATCATCGCTAGCGAGAAGTACCAATGCACGGACGAGGTGCGTTCACGCTAGTATCTGCTCATGGCATGCTTTTGACTCACATCGCTATCACAAAGGTTCTTACAATCATATCCATGCTACAAGAGTCATCATCCCTCTTCTATCGCCCGAAGGACAAGAAGTTGCATGCAGATCAAGCCCGTCAGAACTTCGTCCGGGCCGGGGGAGATCACTTCACTCTCTTGAACGTATGGGAGCAATGGGCGGAGACAAACTATTCTCAGCAGTTCTGCTACGAGCAATTCTTGCAGTTCAAGAGCTTGAGCCGTGCGCGCGATATTCGCGACCAGCTCGCAGGCTTGTGCGAGCGTGTGGAGATTGTCGTCGAGGCGAACCCAAACACGAACGACATCACGCCCATCCAGAAGGCGATCACCGCTGGCTACTTCTATAACACTGTGAGTCAAAGCGGTTGTTCATGTTTCGTTTCGAAGTGCTCAAGGTCTCGCATACACCACAGGCCCAACTGCAGAAGAGCGGAGACTCGTACCGGACGCTCAAGACCAACCAAACGGTGTATGTTCACCCATCTTCGAGTCTGTTCAACCACACGCCGCCCATCAAGACTATATTGTACTATGAGCTCGTCATGACGTCCAAGTCGTACATGCGTCAGGTCATGGAGATCAAACCTGCATGGCTGATGGAAGGTGAGCAACGGCTCGATCTCTACATCAAGGTTGCATATGCTCATGCATGTTGCAGTCGCTCCGCACTACTTCAAGGCAGCCGATCTAGAGCAGCTTGCTGCTGGTGAGAGGAAGATGCCTAAGGCGCTTGGGAGCAAGGGTGAGGGCCCATCGCAGTGATTACACCTTGTATTTGCCTATCTCGTCTGCTTTTTGTACAATTGCACATTACGTTCATCTCATGGCTCTCGCGACACTCTCGCAGAACGCGACATGTTACACACTGACCGAACCTGCTTGTCAGGCCTTCCGTGCGTCAAGCCTTTAGGTTCGCATGCATGAGACCGATGGGATCATATGACACGTCCATTCCCATGAACCCTATATATACAGGTCATCCGGTCAGCTGCCTTCCTTCGTCTCATTTGTCCTCTACGCTCATCATCTTCAATACCACAGTCAACATGACAGGCAACGGGAAGCTCTCACCCTCGATAACACAGGGCATATTGAACTTGCCTGGCACGACCTTCGA
This sequence comes from Coriolopsis trogii, assembly GCA_020543525.1. Classification (NCBI taxonomy): domain Eukaryota; kingdom Fungi; phylum Basidiomycota; class Agaricomycetes; order Polyporales; family Polyporaceae; genus Coriolopsis; species Coriolopsis trogii. The sequence continues at coordinate 608,848 of JAHYIO010000023.1, read as the reverse complement.
GACGAAACGCACCACAGAGCGCCTGCTGGAGGAGGACAGGCGACAGCATCACTGTTTCTGGGGCAGGGTCGGTTTCCATAACCACCTCAGCCACCAGTATGCCTCCAATTTGCCAGCGGTTTCGCGACTGACGCAGCTGGCTGCCTTCCTTGCTACTGTAGCTTGTTGGCGGCGTACGACTTGGGCGCCTCCACGTCCCTCCTGCAGAAAATATACGACGAAGAGGCCAAAGATCAGTCAGGTCAACTCCTCTTTGAGCGGAAGGCGGGAAAGCTCGAGGCCGTGCAAGAGACGATAATGCTGCAAAACTGGAGCGACTTTCTCGGAGACGAAAGGTGCGTCTGAGGTTGCTATCCACGCAGGGGGATACATGTTCAAATCCTCCCAGATACTACGCGAGCTACCTCGAATTCTTCACGGAAGAGGTTGCTTCTGAAGGTGTTGGTGAAGCACTGGAGAAATATATCTTTGCACCAGCCGCCAATGGGAACGGCGCGTTGATGTTGCTGAGATTCATCGGCGGAGCGTGAGCCACTCTCAAGCGTTTTGCTGGCGTGGACTAACCGAAATACGCTCAGATTACACCCGTTAATCCAAACGGGGGTCAGTCGCTCATACAACATGAACATGCGCTCTCCCTTACTGACACATCGCGTATCTTCCAGTACGGCGTGGAATTTGGGAGCGCTGCTATGGTGGCGCAAGGTTTGCATCATGCCATACTAGGGATCTTTACATACTATAGCACTGAATTCGCCTATAGCGCTTGCCCAAACTGCTGTTCATTCGGCGTTCCATCCAGAGCTTTTCGATCTACGGAGTCCCCCGCCATTCCCAGAGACGCTTTCATACAACTCAGCCAACCCCTCACACCGGCAACCGTCAAAGGGCCACTCGCTGCTCTCCATCCTCCGCCAGGCGTACGACTCCGAGATTATGAAGCCTGTCATGCCCTACGATCCCGACGCGCTCCTCAGCGCACGGTTCAAAGCCGCGCTTACAGACGGGCGTCCAGAAGAGATCCGCCGGCTCTCCGCACTGTGGCAAGTGGACACTGCGCGCGGCCAAGCCGAGCTCGACGACAAGGTCGAGGAGCTTCTCTGGCTCTCGACGCTCCTCCTCGCCGGGTCCGGTAAGCGCGACCGGAAGCCACGCCTCGACTTCTTCCTCATGCACATGCTCAACGCGTCTCTCTTCCTCCCCTCGCTCATCCGGGCGATCCCGACGATGGAGTCCAAGGCAACGCTTCTCCGCGCATTTGTCCCTGTCTTGCTCATCTACCTCACCGTGCGCGGGCGGCCACGTATCGACCCGGGGCTCATGATGTCGTACACGGCCACGCCCTCACCGCCGAACGCAGACGGAAGTGAGAGGTCGCTCACGCCGGACGGCGCGGCGATCGGCGACCCACGGGATGCGGCGGACAGCAGTCCATGGCCGGCGATTGTCGCGTCCGTGCTGCACGCACCCGACGCGCACACGGTGAAGGTGATCCGCGCGTTGTACTACGCCGCACAGCGGTACGGGCGCACGCCACCTGGAGGCGCAATTGGAGCGATCGATGCCGACGGACGCGAGACGCATGAGGGGATGGCGGACGTGGACGGGACGATATTCGTGCGCGCTGCGGGCGTCGTGATGGACACTCTCGGGTGGGTGTCGCACGGCCAGAAGGAAGGACATTGGGACAGGAGCGCGCTTGGATGGGACGATGCTTGGAAAGACGGTAATTGACCGCGAGTGTACTGTATGTGTGTAAGATGGAGGGTTTTTCGACTGCCTGTGCTTATTTCTTCTGTCTGTGATGTACATGTATGCCTTGTGAAGCCGTCAGATTCAGTGCAGCGGGAGGATTCTAGGACGAGTAGACAAGCCGGGAGGCCCCGTCGTCACAAGTCACTGTTCAACGTTCATCGTTCGGTGGCATGTACGGCTCCCCCAACGAGATCATTCTCACTGTTGGCTTCCTGGAGGTATAACACCGATCCGATACATCGTCGGGAAATGCATGTCGAAAGCTTCTCGCCATTCCTCTGAATGCATCCGAGCTCTGCTTTCGGGCGGCTCCACGTGAGGCGTGAGGATCACCTCCTCTCGCTCCACGTCTACTTTATCCACGAGTACCACATACTCGTGTATGCTCCTTCTGAAGTCAGGATACCAATCGTAGCCTTCTCCTCTGAACATGGCTTCTAAGGCGTCACCTAATTTGCTGAGGCTGGCAGGAGGGGGCATTCCGCCGCAGTATCCCACACGGAAAACGGGGAGAGGAGCCGAGGGGTTCCAGGAGCACAGACTCCTGAAGAGGATTTCCGCTGGATCGACGTTGGATGGCCACATTGCAAAGCGAACCTCGATCAGAGAGCGGAAACGACTAAGATCCAGTCCAGGAGGTCTTCCTGTCGCAGGATCAACTACGGAGATGATGTTGCGTGAGTTGTATAGTTCACAGATTGGCAGCAGCGGAGACGGAAACTTACCGGGCAGCTGGTACGGCTCCGTGGAGTACACCTCGACGAAGTTCAGAGAAGGACCCAGTGCATAGAGGAGCCTCTCTGTAAAGTACGGGGTACATTGCTTGACCTGACCCTCCCGTGTCAACACCAATCCGATATGAAGATGTATGATAGAGCTTACGATCAGTATTTGAAGTTCGGGAAGGAACTGAGATGTTTGGGATTTACAGCCTGTAGAGTGTGCGCATCCACTCCTCCTGAAGCATAGAGGAAGACTGTTGCCGGGCACGGGCGAACGGACAAATTCAAGCTGGAGCATACGTAGGCCTTTCAATGCGTGCAGGGTCCGCGCAAAGTCCGTGAAGGATGGAAAGACGACATTACTCAGGAAGAGTTTCCTGAGATGTGCAAATGGACGGCGCAGTGAGCCTGGGAAGAGAGGATGGATAGGGAGACAGGGAAGGAGCGTCCACGCCTTGGACCTATGCACCCTTACTGCGCGAAGTGCGTCAGTATGTGACGAGGAGTGGAAGCCCATAGGGTCCGGAAGTGACGATGATACGTCGAGAGAGGGACTCGCGGCTTCTGCGGCTACATCGGAGTCGTCCTCGAGCTTTGCGTGTAAGCGTTTTCGGTCTCCCCAGACGTGCGCGGAGTGTGTCACAAGAAGGCCGTACAGGTTGGGCAAGACGTATTGAAGACATATAACGGTGGGAAGCAGCACGAACACGCTCCGGGACGTGTGCAAGAGCGACCCGGAGAGATTAAGGTAGCGGACATGATGTGCGAGGTGGGGAGACGAATCGAGCAATGCGGTGAATTTGTCGAGATCCCTAGCATCAGAGAGAACGACGGTCTTGAACAATCGTATCTGGGAGCGAGTCACCCAGGCGCGGCAGACCAGAGAACAGCTCCGAAGAGTCGACCCGAAGTCGTCCGTATGAATATCATGCGAAGTCCATGGTACGAGATCAATGACGAGCTCGCAGGTCTCTATGGGAAGGGTCTACGCGGCAGTAAGTAACCAGGATCGTTCAGATGCTCTGAAACGAGCATACGCAACTGCTCTAGATCTTGGATCCATTCGCGACGCAACAAGACGGCTCTACCAACTTGGATGACCAGCGACCAGTTGGAACCTCAAGGTAGTACGAATTGCACGCGCACAGTCCTGACAGGTCGGGGGCGAGCACTTCAGGCGTTAATGGGTCCAGAAACGATGTGGAGCATTTGCTTTTACGCCAATAATGAAGTGGAGGTTCGAGAGGAGGTCAGAACTTGTGGCAAGCCGCGAACATGCGATTACAGGGAAGCGCTCAACTCCTAGTCCATACGATGACGTAAGTAGTTTCTGCAATGCAGTTGCTTGCTTGCGTTACAACCTTGCTTTCACCGGGTTGCTCTCTGTTCTCACTTCTGCTTCAGCTCTGATCGTCATGTGCGACGAAAACTGATGCTGCGTGCCGGGACAGCTGAGGATTTTGCACGGCGGACGGCAGACGACGAACAAGTCATACACGGATCAAGCTGTCTCAAGGTCTAGGATCAAGTCACGGTTGCAGGGCAGGTTGCATACGCAAAGGAAGTCGTCGATGAGGTCGCCATGAGCGAGTACTTCAACAACTACATTCTCGAGCTCGAGACATCCAGCTGCGGCACTTCATCCCAGTCACCATCCCTGACCGACCACTAGCCAATGGCGCCGGCGAGTCTCGCAGGGGAGAGTCACGCCTCACTTTGTCTTCCACATCGAGTGGAAGATGGAGCCCTCTCTCAACGCCATCGAGTCCATCGTGCGCACTCACTTCCAGTTGTCCCCCGACGTCCCTTGCACTGTTGCCTTGTGTGTCGACATTTACGACTACGATAGGAACTACAGGATAACCTCTCCCGCCCTCTCCGCAGATTCTCAATACTTGCTACGGGTGGTGCCCCCCGTTGACCCGCGGTACAACACCCTCAGCACAGTGGCAACGATTGCGTTCGTCCGTGACCACATCGTGTGCCCGGAGCTCGTCCCCAAAGTACTCGCATACGACGCATCTGGTGACAACGAGCTCGGGTTCGAATGGATACTCGTTGAATGTCGACCTGGAGAGGCCTTGGAGCGCGCTGGGAGAATGTTGATTGGGAGGCGAAGGTGCAGTTCGTGAAGGACTTGGTGGAGGTCGAGGCGAATCTGCATGACGCGAAGCTCGAGGGAATCGGGAATCTTCACTTTCAGGAGCACGCAGGGAGTGCAGATATGTTTGTGACGGTGGGCCGCATCGTCTCGCTGGACTTCTTTTGGGATAGCTCCCTCGAACAGGACCTCCCCCGCGGGCCTTTCTCGTCGGCATACGAATGGCTGTCCATGCGGCTCGCTTTACTCCTCAAGAGAGTGGAAGACATTGTCACCTCCCCAGATACGGACGACGAGGACCGTACGGAGGCAAAGGAGTGGTGAGACGGGCTCCCTGCCTATTCTTCCTCACATATTCCTGCTCGATGACAACGAAGATCAGCCGGAGGTCACCATCACCATCTGACTGGCTACAACGTTCTTGTTGATGACGCAGGTCATCTAGCGTGCATTCTCGACCGGGATGCTGTCTCTGCGCTGCTGCTATGGTTGGCCTGCCATGTTCCGACTTTTCTTGACTTCGAGGACCGCGCGGAGAAGCCTGTACGTGAGGATTACGCTGTAGAGGACGATGGGACCCCCAACGAGCTGTTCTTCCGCCACATGCACGAGTGGGAGGTGACGCAGCTCCGAGGCGTGTTCTTGGGGGAGATGAGACGTGTCCAGCCTCAGTGGTCGAAGAAGACTTGGCGGGACAAGCTGAAGGCCGACTTTGAGTGCGCGGTGACTCACTGCGATAGCCCATGGCAGGGTCGAGGCGTTGTAGACTGGATAGAATGTGTTGAGAGCTTGGAGCAGTTGGACGAGGTTACGGTGGATGGTGAAGAGTACATTTGCCTGCGTGATCGTATCCATGCGGCCTAGGAATGGCTTATAGGTGAGCGATACATAGCTCATGGTCTTTTGTAATCTCTTGAGAGTGGATGACGCACAGATTGCCGAATGCGCGCTGTTCAGAGTCTCAGGAAGGCAGTCTGACACTTCATCAGTCAGGTGGCATAAATAGCAGCAATACAAGCCTCGACCTCTTTGCCTTATTATCGCTCTATATCCACTCGAGGCAGTGCGCTAACATGTCCGAGACGAACCGCCCGGGATGGAACAAGCCCCTTGACGAGTCTCTTTACCCCACTGACGAGCAGGGAATTGCGTTCATGAAGGCAACCACAGGTATCGAAGACGACGAGGAGCTCAAGAAGCACATTCTGGCGGTGCAGGCTAAAGCTTTTGGGGTGGGTGTCGCCGCGGACATTAGAGGCGTGCCATCCCGATTGAACAATGCCTGCAGCTGTACAGATACCCGTGCATCCGGATGTTCGAGTTCATGAGGTGCGTCTAACGTACTCCAACCCCCTGCAAGAGCATCCGATCGCCATGGCTGATGTGCATCATATACGTGGCAGGCTCAAGATATCGCGGCTACCCGCGTATCCAGCCTTTATCAAGCTGGGTGAAGAACGTGAAGGCGCGATCTTCATGGACCTGGCATGCTGCTGTACGTTCATCTACGACTTACTCTTACATCTGTCAAGATTACAATGCATGGTGCGACCGCACAGTCGGAAACGACGTTCGGAAGGCCGTCCTCGATGGCTGGCCTGTCGAGAACGCGATCGCCTCTGACCTCAGTAAGAGTGAGTACTGATGGCTTTCCCAAACGCCAAGCCCTCAATGCCATACTGACTTCCCAAGCAGAACTCTGGGACGTCGGGCACGAGCTCTTCCGCTCGACCCCAGAAGCGTTCCCCGTCCCCTTCCTCGAAGGCGACATACTCGACCCCTCCTTCCTCTCGCTCGCGCCCCCTCTTCCAACCTCTTCCAGTGCCGCCGCCCTTGTGCCTCATGACGGAGAGGGAGGGGAGTTCAAGCTGAATGCCGTCAATTCCCTGAGCGACCTGCACGGCCGCATCTCCGCGCTCTACACAGCCGCCTTCTTCCACCTCTTCAAGTTCGAGCAGCAGGAGCATGTCGCGCGCCTCCTCGCGGGGCTCCTCGCGCCCCACCCGGGCGCGATGCTCTTTGGGGTGCAAGGCGGGCGCGCGGAGAAGGGGTTCTGGTGCCCCGCCCCCGGCACGCAGATGAACTGCCACTCGCCCGAGAGCTGGCGCGAGCTCTGGGAGCGCGTGTTTGGGGAGGCGGGCGTGCGGGTCGAGGTGCGGGCGCTGCTGAGGAAGGAGATTGGGGGCGATAGCATGTTCGGGACGTACCCTGAGAACAAGGATCCGTACCATGTCTTGGAGTGGTCCGTGACGAGGGTGTGAAGACAACAGCGTCATGTATGTATTTTACTGCATCATCATGGGCGTACCATAGTCGGCAAGATGATGTGTACTGTAAGGTAGCAAGACTATAAAAGATTGATGTTCGACTATGAAGTACCACGAAGCAAGATATACGGCACGAGACACCTCGTAAGTAAGATACTAGCCTGGGGTTCGTGATTACTGATGGGTAATGTAGTTAACCAAGACTTCTCTGGTGCACAGGATAGCAAGATGGGCATAAATCACGCCGAGACTGATATATTGAGGCAGGACATGCATAGGCAGACGCTGGTCGCTGTCATTCCATAGGGCGCAGAAGACAGCGATGTGACACTCCTTTCAGGGTCTGTTACGCCTTCGTTCGGAAGGTTCAGCGACATCGAAGCAATAACCGTCGGTGCTGGGGATGATGCCGAGAAGGGAGCGATGAGCCTGAAGGATTCAGGGCATTGAACGTGGAAAGGTGATTGCGTACCTCGAAGATCATCAGACTTGGGGCTGAGATGCGTATCGACAGTAGGAGTACGCGTCTGCCCTTCGGTGAGTGGTTGCTCTGACTGATCTGCCAGCGGAGGAATGACGTGTCGCAATGCGGCTTGTGCATGAGTTTCGACGTGCGTGGATAATGCATACGGACAACGTACCGCTCGTCTGGCTATCGCCTTCATTGCGGACGAGTGCCTCAAGTGTCTCCAGCGTGTCCGCGATCTTGGCATGCCACTCCTGCGCTTCGCGCCATCCCTCCAACGTTTCCGAGTAGATCTTCGCCACAACGTGACGGAAGGCGCGAGCTAGGTCGGTGCCAGCCAGCAGGACACGGATGCGGGGATGGCGGTAACAGCACCTTGTCAAGTGACGGAGAACACTCTGTTCGCCCAAAGCCTTGCCTAGAGCTTTGAGATGTTCCAGTGTACTGTACCACCGAGGATGTAGGAGTATGAGGCGCATGAACGCCAGCAGTCTGACAGTGCATTCGTCGAACGCGGCGCAATCGCCTTCAAGATCACCCTGGTGGCGAGAAACACGGCGAAGCAGGTATGTGGAGGATTCAACCAGGAACGGAAGAGTCCGCAGGGAGTCGCTGTGCTCGAAGAAGCCTTCCATGAGTCTGTCTAGATCATGCTGGCGTCGCGGGAGGACAGAGATGACTGCAGAAGATAGTATCAACACATCACACAGCGCTGTGGGGCAGAATATGAACGAACCTTGTCTCAGTGTTTCTAGGTGAAGGATGTCGTCCACATCATAGTGGTGAACGGAAAGATGTTCGATGAGAGTCCTCAAGGCTGATTGATAACCCATTCGCGCAAGCTGCGACATGCACTTCAGGTAGTTATTGTATGCGGTGGAGCGCAGACGTGGACAGGGATCCTCAGCTACCCAGCTATGCCACGAAGTTGTTGCCGTTTCAAAGAAATTGACAATGCCCATGGCCACCTCAGGTTCTACCCGTCCTCCTTCTCGGACACGTTCCATGACTCGCCAGAAGCCATTCGAGAGGAAAACATGCAAATAACCCTCCAGATGAGGAAGGTTCAAGTTGACGTGACGGAGGACCTGGCGACAGAAAGAAAGGCAGTACTCGGGACTGATGTCCCACAGACAATGGCTCAAGCACTTCACCAACATGTCGTTGTCCAAGGTAACGCGGTATGTTGCGACGGCAAGGGAATAGTCGAGGTGTGATGCCATAACCTCCACTTGGGCCATTTCCCGGACCTGCCAGCTGGGCCATTTGCCCCAGCTTCCCATGCAGTTGGTCGCATATATGACGTATTGCTGGGCTGAGACGACGCACATACGTAGACGTGGGCTGCATCGACAGGTTCTGTATCTCGTCAGCTGCGTATTGACCATAACGAGGGTAGAGCGAACGGCTCGTCCCAACATCTGCGACAACATGAAGATGGCATGTGCCTGTGGTGACATGTAGACGCAATCGACGTAGACATTGGGGAGCACAGCTGTAAGCATTAAGAACAGCAGTATGAGTCCCGCCAGGAAGGACGCTACAGCGGCCACCGTGGCGTGAAGGGTCCAAAGGTAGATGAGGAGGCCGGAGACAAAAGTGACGAAGGCGAGCAGCAGCAAAATAGGGAGTAGCGCGATTATCTCTGGAACTCGCCACTTATGCAGGCCCTCGTAACGCAGCTGGCGATGACGCGCAGTCTCGCGTGAGGATCCGGTCAGTCCCTGTGTACACCGCTGAAGCCACTGCTTGACGGTGACCGCGCCAATAGCGACCGCGAGCGTTAGGAATAGGCTAGCAAACCAGAGCAGATTAATCCACACTGCGGAAGGTGCCGGAAAAAATGAGGCATATGAAGGTGGGATATACGGAAGACGTTTCCTCCGAGCAGCCCGTGGCTCGATCGAGAGGTCATGCAACTGGGAGGAAATCACCGCAAGCCCGACTATGATAGCGTCATTCTTGTCTGGTTGGAGAAGAGCAATGGAGACATTGATGAAAGCGATGAGAGCAGCAGAGAACAAACCGGCCTGGTAGTTCTGAGCATGGGTCATTCAGAAGCACGAGGACGACGGGCACACTCACAAAGACGAGGAGCATATCCATGTGTGCATTCCACCGTTTCATCAGTTCCCCATAATGGCGGTCCATTGTCTCAGCACAGAGTCTCCAAGACTCATTTCTCTCTTCAGTAGTGTATGGACATTCCAGCCTCTCAGCGTCGTCGCTGCTGGAGGTCGCTGTTGGGCCTGTTGAGATGGGAGATGATTGAATACAGACATGGCCGCTTGGTAGAGGTCCCGACTGAACCGTCATATGAGTTTCCACTTCGTACCTGCATGAGCAGAGTCACTGCCAACAATAGTCTCGATCACTACACCATAGTACGCAGGCAAAGACATGTTCATGTAAGAAGACGGATTCGGAGGGAGAAAGCAAGGCAAGAAGGCGGGAATTTTTTCCGCGCTGCCCCAGTCTGGTGGCAGCACTGCCACAACGCATTGCATACGTGACAGTCGTGAATCGAACGTCGTCACCCGTTAGAGATGCTCTCATTCAGACAGGGTCTATTCCTCAGCGGAGATCTGCAGTGCTTTTCGCGTGGCCAAAAAAAAACCACCGAGCTTCGATCCTTGCACGGAGAGACGGTCTGGGTCACTACACATGATTAAGTAGGAGTACGTGGTACGAGAGATGGTGAGATGTATATTAGAGCACAAGAGGGGGTTGCTATGACTACAGATATAAGGTGGATACAGACGCGTCTATAGAGGGAGGCGACCAACTCATGACTGCGTGCCGTTCACATTGCCGACACCATTCACGCCGTTCACTTTGACAGGGTGGGCGTCAGAGACACCCCGCGCCCTCTTGCGTACAAGGGCCCTCCGTCCGCGGACTCCCTGCCGCAGCCTGTCCAAAACAGGTACGGTCTGCTCCCAGGAGATGCATGCATCTAAGGAGACATGTCAGTATAAAACAGGTTATGGACACAGGAGGATTAGCGACAGACCTGTCACAGATACACCGTACTTCAACCCGGCCGGACCGGACACGGGAATATCCTGGCGACCCTCGACGAGATTAGACTCGAGCATGACGCCCATGATCATCGAGGATGTATCGCCGGACTCAAGTTGACGTGCCTGCGTTAGACCGAAACCGAAACCGACGTCGTAAGATCCAAATGAACGTTCACTTGAGCGCTGATACAAGTGGGACCACTCACAATGTCCTCGGCCACCTCAATCTGCTTGACGTGCTGCTTGGAGCTGTTGCCGTGACTGCAATCGATCTACGCGTCGCACAGTTAAATCCAACCGCGCCACAAACCATGAACGCCACCAACCATGATTTTTTGCGGGAAACCCGCCTTGGCAAGCTTCTCACCGCAGGCTCGCACAAAGTCGGCCGTGTAGTTCGGCCCGCTGGTACCACCACGGAGGATAACGTGTACGTCCGGGTTACCCTGTTGCAAGGGTCAGCTTCTGAGCCGGTTTGTCTCGAGGGGCTACACTTACTTCCGTCTCGACGATACTGCTCAACCCACCCTTGCCGACCGACAAGAAGACGTGCGGTCTACTCGCAGCGCGGCATGCATCAATAGCAATGCCAACGGTGCCGTCAGTGGAATTCTTGAATCCGGTGGGCATGGACAGCGCTGAGGTCAGCTCGCGGTGAACCTGAGACTCTGTCGTCCGTGCGCCGATAGCTCCCCATGAGACGAGATCGGCCGTGTACTGCGGGCTAATCGTGTCAAGAAATTCGCAGCCCGCAGGGAGGCCCATTTTCGCAATGTCTAGTAAAAGTGTGCGTGCAAGACGGAGGCCCTTGTTGATCTGGAAGCTGCCGTTCATTTCGGGGTCGTTGATGAGCCCCTTCCAGCCTACTGTTGTCCTTGGCTTTTCGAAGTAGACACGCATGATGATGTGCAGGTCGTCTTTCGCTTGCTCGGCATAATCACGGAGGAGCCGCGCGTATTCAAGAGCACTCTCCACGTTGTGTACCGAGCATGGCCTGGGCGGGGTCTTTAGTCGGAGTCATTGTGAGTCATATGGGATGCACTCACCCCACGACGACGAGGAGTCGGTCATCGCGAGAGTGGAGGATGTTCTCAGTGTGTTTACGGCCCTCGAGAACGGTCTCTGCGGCAGCGAGAGTCCTGCGGCCGAGTTAGGTATGGATACTAGGCGAGAAGGAATGACGTACAACGGTAGGTCCTCCTGAAGGATTGCGGGGGGAATGAGGGGCCGTGTCGCCTTGACGCGACGGTCCTCAAGCTGCTGTAGAGCATCCCTAACGGTGATAGACATTTCCGACACTTTAAGTTGTAGGAGAGGGTAGAGGAAGCAGAGTGGGTGTGCGAGGACGCAGTTTCAGACCGGGAGTCGAGTGAAGGGTGTATTTATACGTACTTTTGAAAGAGGCTCTGTTGACAGGTGTAGCGTTCTTGATGCACAGCTGTGCCCCGGTAAACGGTCGGACGGCGGATAGTGATGAGGAAGGAGGCCTGCAAGTCGAGCGCGATGATGGAGCTGCGATGAGGCCGGATTTTAAAGACAGGCGCCCGGAGAACTATTGAGGGCGCCGATCTCGGATCGGGGCGCTTGTGCAAGCTATGCAACTCTCATGCTAGCCACCACGCCACGCCGCCACGTATAGCTGCAAACGCCTCGACCGGTGTCCGCATATGCGTCGATGGTACGATCTACTGAGCACGTCGGTGTTGTCGGCTTTTTGTTACTGCTGCGAGTTGGCAAGAGGAGCGGCCGCAACCGTTGTTGGTGGAGCTGCCAGCGGCCGCAACCCCGCCAGAACCATATTAATTCATCGTAGTGAGATTCATCGTCCGAGGAGCTGGCATAATATTCGCCTCCCTTGCCCCACGGCTTTATGACATACTACCCGAAAGGCAATCTAAGAGCGTAAGTTTGAAAGTCCACAAGTCAAACAAGGCGGCGCACGGTTGTCGGTGGAGCCTGCACGCATGCACACCATCGCGGCGTCAAATGAATGCGCAATGTTCAGCATCCAACGTGCGTATCGTTTCCCAATCATCCCTGCTATCGTTCATTCTATTCATGCTATCACAGGAACCTCAGGCTAACCCGCTCTCAGTCTGCAGCGAGCCAAACAATCTCAGCCCACTTTCGACATCATCCTATCACTGTGCATGCCGCTGAAACAACCCTGCTTCGTGTCTGGGAGCTGCAGAGCGCGGCCGATATCCGGAGAACACCTCTATGGCTTGGCGTTGAGTAGCATGGGAGAGATCATGCGTGCTGTGACGTCGGCGAACCATATCTCTCCAGAGCGGCGCATATATGGGAGTCACCGCGGCCAAGCTCTTGCACCGAATCCGCTCAGGCAGCAAGATAGACAAGAAAGTACTAGTGCTGGGAAATACACACTCTGCCTCTGAAGACGAGGCATCGGCCGACTGGATATTCTGGTCAGCTCGAGCGACAATCTTATTACAGATGAACTCCACTCACCTAGAAGCGTCGCGCCGACCATGGTTGCCTCATTCGCGGAATTCTACTACGGCCATCCCATTTCTGCCATGACATCAGTCTGACAGCATTGTCTAATGCTGTCGGGACTGAACACGGTTGCGGATGCATTCCCGGACTTCCGACCGGCGAAGGGAGGCTTATAGTCGAGGCACGTAAGTTCTTCCTTAGGACTTCTCCCGTCTTTTGGCGTTTCGTACGCGTAGCATTCTAGTACAGATGCACGTGTTGTAGAGGCGAGTTCTTTGTTCAACGAGTGTTCGATCCTGTTGAAACCGGGGGAATGCCCGTCGGTTTGGCCAGTGTAGGAACGACTTTCTCCCACGCATTTGAGCAGTATTTCGGTGATGTGGGAAGCAGAAAGCAAACCTTCAAGGCAAAGATCGCGCTGCTCTCAGACTCAGACTTGGACGCGTTCACATGGTGTAATACTTGAACATCTCAACCACTCGCGTGCATCATGTGACCGTGCGAGAGCCATTTGCGACAAACGCCCGAAGTCGCAGAGCAAATGACAGCGGGCTCAGCGTCTGTGAACTCGACGCTCTCACTCTCCTCGACGACCTCCACGCCATGGACTTCTCACAAATGAACCCGGCCGAGCAGGCCCATATGACACGGGTGATTGAGCGCAAGCAGGTTCGCCCAAACTCGTATCTGGGTGTAAAGCGGTATTGATCCAGAGCGCGCCGTCAGATGCAAGACTTCATGCGCATGTACTCGAACCTCGTCGAACGCTGCTTCAACTCGTGCTGCAACGACTTCACCAGCAAAGCGCTCTCGTCGAAGGAGGTATGCTTCCTTCTTCTATCCATCCCACATCCACATACCTGCGTATTCTGGCGCCATACATGCGCCCGTCACTGTTCCATGCACGCCGGAGGCTTACCCCCATCTCCGCCACAGGAACAATGCGTCATGAACTGCACCGACAAATTCTTGAAACATTCGGAGCGGGTCGGCGCGAGGTTCGCAGAGCACAATGCCGGTGAGTGGCACCCTTGGCGAGCTCTGATCTGCCTCGCTCACGGTCCTTGTTCAGAGATGATGAATTCCGCGATGAACAAATGATATACGGGCGCGACACAGTCACTACATGCCTCTTTCTTGATGTATCGTATAGCCTCCCTGCTCCAGCAAGTATAATCGCGCGCTATAATTATTCCTCCTCGCTTTCCCAGAACATCCATGTTTCGACGTTCTCGCCCACGCCGTCACGTTGCCTAACTCGTGGCCAGATGCTCTGTCGAAATGCAGCTCCCCGGCCGCTGGCAGGAAGTCGTCAAAGTTGACCAGTCGCAATTGACAACGTCTCCATGACCGGTTCTTCGCCGGCAACGGCAACACTCAAGGTGTGGTTTATCATGGTGCTGCAGCAGACATTCCCGGTATCGTGTGGCATCATCTCCCACACTTTGCGACCCATCTGGGTGAATGAATTCTCTTCTATCCAGGTCCCCGCGATAACTCGGATATATGATACCGGGGGACACTTGGACATTTCCCACTTGGCCAGCTACGTCAACTTCAGCAATACGCGTACAATCCACCCAAAAAACGACGATGGAAGCACGAAGGCTTCGTGGCGTATTGAACGCTACGTCCGGGCTCATCGGATGTATGGATACCGCTCTCACAGCTTCGCGGCCTCGAGGAACAAGCACACGTCACAGGGTCATTATGATCAGATTACGAAGCTGTACGCTAGATGATAGGTATGCGAGTATGGAAACCGAGGTATCGTGAAATGCGCAGCAAGAACAAACGAGCATTCATCTCCGGTGCCGCAAGAAGGAATCAAGCACAGAACATCAACCTCATGCCTCGACGGCCTCTGCCGCACGGCCCAACTCTGCTACAGAAGGGATTTCGGGAGCCGCAGCGTCGGACGTGGCGCCTGCAGGGGTCTCGGCGGCGGCCGGCGCCTCTGCAGCTTTCTTCTCTTCTGCCTCGAGCTTGTCGAGCCATTTCGTGACGAACTTCACGTGTGCGCTGTAGTTCAAGGTCGTGTCGAGGATGTCCCTGTGCCCAAGCCCGTAAGTGAGACGCATGCATTTTGAGTACTCAAGAAGGCTTACCTAACGACGCCCTTGCCGTCAATGAAGAACGTCACCCTGGCAGTTTCCGCGAGACCCAAAAGGCCCTTGCCGACGTGGTATTCTTTGCGCACTTCGCCCTTGGCGTCGCTCAACACGGGGTACTACACGCCGCCAGCCGACCATGCCATCAGCATCCAGACACCGCGGCGGACTGTCGTTTGTTTGTGCATGGACGAGACTCACGGTCAGCTTCTGCTTGTCGACGAAGGCCTTCTGCTTGTCAACCGGGTCAGAGGAGATGCCGACGATCTCGACCTTTGTCCGCTTGAAGAGGTCCTTTTCTGGCGCGAGGCAAGCAGTCCGCGGTCAACACGGCATGGCGCGACGGCCGAGGGGACGGCCCCGGGCTTGCAAGACAGTGGTGACTCACCGGCGAGCGCGTCGCGGAACTGGCATGCCTCCTTCGTGCATCCGAACGACCCTGTGGCGGACGCTCCGTGTGAGAATTCGCCGTATGACGAGTCCGCGGCCGAGCGCGGTTGTGTCGAGGTGCGTATGGGGCTTACCAGACTTGGGGTAGAAGAACAGCGCCAGCGGAGTGCCCTTGGCGCCTGGGGTCACCTCGTACGTTTCGCCGTCCGCTCCTGGGAGGGAGAACGCCGGGGCGGGCTTTCCGACGAGCGGGTGGACCATGGTCGGTGCAGGTTGTCGTGAGAGGTCGTGAGGGTGGACTACGAGGTCGTTGCAGGAAGAAGGTGAAGTCGTCGCGGTCGCGGGTGATGAGCTTATATAGCGAGGCTTGTGACCTTGGTTCGGAAGTCTGCACTTGGTCAAGCGAGACAAGGAAGGACCGCCTGGAAGCTTCTGAGCGGTGCGGTCTCCGCGCTGGGTCCGCGCGCAAGCCATTTCGGTCGTTCCAGGCGGGTGCCGGTATATGTGTGTGAAGATGCCGGCAAGGTGGTATGGAGAGTCTGAGAAGGGCGGTCGAGAAGCGTTGTGCATATTGCGTTACCAACCAACAGCCTCCGAAAGTTCATAGCATGCTTAGGGTTTTGCGGATGTCCTTGCCGTTCACGTACTGTGGGCCAGTGTCTCGCAAACGTCGAGGCTTGGATAGTAGTGATTCATGGTGTCAAGTTGGATGATCCACCAGGTTTTGTAGAGGTGAGCAGAGTAAACGGTCTCGATCTCTGAACGCGTTACGCATGCGGTGTTGGTCGATCACTGTGTCAAGGCTGGCCGGCGATATGAATGGAAGAAGTGTGGATGCCTTTGATTCCAGACGCTGCTCGCATGTACCTGATCATGTATGCCTCTCTCTCTCTCTCTCTCCAATCTCTCGACATCTATTACTTCGAGCTCGCCTCCTAACGAGTCGTTTCTCTTTCTTCTCTCTGGTCATAGCACTTGTCTAGCCTTTCCTTCTTCAGCCAAACACACGACACAGTCACTCGATTGCTTGCCAGACTAAAGCATGCATCTTGTGCAATGTGTCTTGACGTTTCCACACTTCCATGGTTCAGGGCTGTCCTCTGCGCTGCGCAGATCCGGCAGCATCGATTGTCTTTGCGCTGCTAGCTAAAATTTGGCTATAACCTCACCCACAGCTTACTACTTGGCGTCAAGTGTCAATGCGTAGCAGGCTCTCGGGACCCCGCGGACGTCCTCAAGCACCGAGAGACGCTGCCGGTCGGTCCCGGGGGGCGAACTGGATTGCAGGGCGCACGTCGCGGATCGCGCGTCGTTGATTGCCTGAAGTTGGCTGGGGGCCGTGCGAGGAGACGAATCGCTGGTGGAAGCGGCCTGGACGAATGGTTTGGGCAAGGACTTGGAACGCGGTAAGCGGTGGGAGACGTCGGGCCGCGAAGAGGGCGGGTGGGGAAAGGGGGCCAGGAACCGACGGTGGCAGCAGTCATCCCTTGTTTCTCACCGCGCATCGCGACTGGCCAGCTGATCTCCTTCTCTCAATCACTCCTCCGGCTCAAACGTCGCCGAAATGCCCTCCACAGCCGGGGCAGCCTCCTCATCAGCCTCCTACAAAGTCTCCCCTATTCCCCAACCCTCCCCGCACCACCATCACTCCTTGCGCTAGGCCGTCCGTCTGTCTCTGTTCCGGCCTTAGATAAACTCTCGGATATGCACTACAAGTCTCTCTACCCACCGCTCAAGCCCATCCCGGAATGCAATGTCCACGAGTATATCTTCGCCTCACCCGGACTCAACGAGCCCTCCGACAGCTTTCTCCTCATCGACCCACTCGCTAACAGGGCATGGCGCAAAAGCGAAGTCAAGGAGAGGATCCACGATTGCGCAACCGCTCTCGTGACGGCCTCATCCGAGGGCGGTTTGGGATTTGCGCCAGAGGGCGAGATGGTCGGGATCATGAGCACCAACTGCCTCGTGAGTCCTCTTGAGTTGAATGAAAAGCACCCATCCCGCGTACCGATGCGGTTCACGCCAGGAATACGTCACCCTCGTCCACGCCCTCTTCAAGCTCGCGATCCCGTTCGCGCTCATCCCCTCCGGAGCGACCGCATTCGAGCTCGACCATCTGCTCAGCACCTCCCGGGCCACGCGCCTCTTCGTCCACCCTTCCCTG
The DNA here is from genome assembly GCA_020543525.1 of Coriolopsis trogii. NCBI lineage: Eukaryota > Fungi > Basidiomycota > Agaricomycetes > Polyporales > Polyporaceae > Coriolopsis > Coriolopsis trogii. Next base: position 591,386 of record JAHYIO010000023.1, on the reverse strand, counting down.
CTTCCACAGGCGCTCGAGGCTGCACACAAGTTCGGCCTGTCTGATGACCGGGTCTACGTCCTCGAAGGCCGGGTTCCTGGCCGCACTACTCTCGCGACCGCAATCCGTGAAGTCCGGAAGCGCAGCCTGCCCAGGGTTCCGGTGAAATCCGTCAAGCGAGACACGCTCGCCTACCTCGTTTTCTCGAGCGGGACGAGCGGTCTGCCGAAAGCCGTCATGATCTCACAGCGCAACATCATCGCATCCATGGCGCAAGCTGCCGCGTCAGTCGAGTTCGAAGGGCCGAACCCTAAGTTGGAGGTCCGTCGCCTACCGTTTCTTTTCAGCGGGCGCGGACTGTAGACCAAACTCTTTCTGATCTCAGCAAATCCCACCCGTGAACCTCGGGTTCCTGCCCATGTACCATACCTACGGCCTGCACTTTGTGTGCATCCGTCCGGTCTGGAGCGCCATTCCCACCATCGTCATTCCGAGATGGAATGCGGATCTCATACTGGACCTGATTCCGAAGTAAGCTCACATACCCTCCGTGAGCTGCTTGTCTGCTCACAGGCGGGCCAGGTACCGGGTATCCATATTGGCGATGACGCCGCCCGCTATCTTGCAGCTCGTGAACCACAAGCGGACAAAGGAGGTCGACCTGAGTTCGCTCGTGATGATCGGAAGTGGTGCTGCGCACTTGCCACCGAAGCTGTCCAAGGCTTGGAAGAGCATGCTCAAGAACGTCGACGCCGTCAGCGAGGGTGAGCGTCCACGAGTACACCCGCATATATCCCCCATTCACATCGTATAACAGGGTACGGCATGTCGGAATGTGTGAGTCCTTTCTCCTGACTGAGCCCGTGCCAGGGCCTGAACCGATCCTGATAGACGGTGTCCGCAACCCGTGCGGCCCCGGCGCAATTCGGCGGGGTCAGACCCGGCAGCACCGGTGTCCTCCTCCCCGGGATGGAGGCGCGCATCGTGCGGGACGACGGTTCGCTCGCGGGCCCCAACGAGCCTGGAGAGCTCTGGCTGAAGGGCGAGAACATTATGCTCGGATACTGGCACAACGAGAAGGCGACGAAGGAGACGCTCGTGGATGGCGGCTGGCTCCGGACTGGTGACCGGTTCCGCGTCGAGGACAACCAGTTCTAGTGAGTATTGTTGCTCGGACCTCGGGACGGAGCGCACCTCTCTGACTCTGACGTGTGCGTTCGTCGTATGAAGCTTTGTGGAGCGGACGAAGGACATCTTGAAGGTGTCGGGCGCGCAGGTGTCCCCGACGGAGATCGAGAACGTCCTGCTCGCGTATCCGGAGAAGGTCATCGCGGACGTGGCCGTCGCGGGGGTCTCTGGGGGCCGCACGTCGGACGAGAAGGTCCCGAGGGCGTGGGTCGTGCTGAGTGAGGAAGGGAGGAAGCGCGGGGACGATGCCGTCGTGCGGGCGCTGCGCTCGTGGATAGAGAAGAGTCTGAGCAAGTACAAGTGGCTGCGGGGCGGGATCGAGGTCGTCGACGAGGTGCGTGTAGAGTCCATGTCATCGGTTGCATTTCGGTGGGTGGATTGAGTGAACTGATGGGCGACGCGGACAGATCCCGAAGAACCCTACGGGCAAGGTTCTTCGCCGGGTGCTGGTGGACCGATTTGAGCAGCAGGTGAAGGCACCACAGGCCAAGCTGTGAGCTTGAGGGCCTTCTGCACCGGTTAATTCCGGGTATGGGCGATATGTCGTTTCTCCTCCCGGACATCGCGATTGGTTACGTGCTGATGCTCTGATGTAACACTCGTCTACACTTTAAGTGTACGGCGATCTCAATGTGTGTATGTATTGCTAGAATACCTTAACGCTCATGCCTTTGGTGCCTGTGAGCAATCCCTCCTACCTTTGTCGACACGGGTACACGGGCAGCTTCCTGATTTACAATGTTCAAAGGTATCCAGAATGTCATCAAGCTCTCTCATCAGCATGTAGTCGCTTCGTAGCCTCCGAGGAGCCCATGGCAAATCGTTCGTCAAGATCGTAGGTGTGCTCATCATGGGTGCACTGGCACGTCAGCCAGTGCGTTCAGCCTATCTCGGGCCTTCCGGCGTAGTTCACAGGGCCGGGATGGACCACACCGGTGAACGGGGCGGGCGAGAGCCTCGACGCTTCCTGCGTAACGTCCCTCCCGCCTGCGTCATACGTCGGATACGTGCGCGGATCGTCCGGGTTCTGTCGGGGGGACCGACGTCAGTCTCACAACCTGCAACGTGCACTCCGGAAGGGGGGGAGAGGGGGGAGGGAAGACGTACGTAGAGGAGGGGCACGCTGACGGCCTTCTCCGATTCCCGGTACGGGCGGTACTCTGGGTGGGCAGACTTGCTCCCGCCATCGTCTGCGAATGTGGGCCGGGCGTCGCCTCGGGGTAGGACGGGAGCGGCTGTGTTCGTGTTCGTGCGTCGGCGTCGGCGGCGCGAGAAGCATACGAGACCTGCGATGGCAGATAGACCTAGCAACCCGCCCAGAACGCCCCCGACGGCGGGCCCGACCACGCTGTGACGGTTCTCGGATGGCGGCGCTGTGGTTGGGGATGCGGCCGTCGAGTGAGAGGGTCCCGTACGGGCTGAGGTTGAGGACGGCTGTGAGGGACGGGTGGACGCTGCTGAGCAAGTCGAGGGTTGAGGGATATGAGCGACGGTCTTGTGTGTGTTGTGGGAACACTCACGCTGTGCGGCCAGTGCTGATGCGGCCTTCTCGTCGAACCTTCCGTCCTCCTATAAGCTTGCTCAGCATGTGGAAGCGAGTGGTACGGCCGGGCAACGCCGGGGCTCGACGCACCGTGAGATTGAGGTAGGCCCAAGTTGGGATTGAGGTGTTCGAAGGTATGGCTTGCGCATAACTTATCTCCTGGTTAGCACAGTCGATATGGAGGGTATCACATGCTATGTAGACGCACTCGTTGACCAGGACATCCTCTGGTTTGCAGTTCTTGATCCATGTAGGCCAACTGCGGGTATCGTTCGTCGTCGTATGGCAGAACAAAGGCGACGTGACAATGAGAAGCAAGATCACGTACTCGACCATGCCGTCCGGACGACCTTGGCATATAGCGCACGCGGACAATACCGAGTAGAGCACTGTGTTGCACCTGCAGTTCGACGCGCTGCTGTTGGACGGGGGCACGTAGGGACGACCGTCGCCCAGTGGCTGGACACCCCATCCTGATATACCGAGCAATTAATGTCAGTGCGAGCGGAACAATGGGAGGAAACACCAGGTCGCACCTCCTGGGCTGCAAGGCAGGCTCAGGTAAGCCGTCAGAAGGCAAGGGTTTTGATCTTGGACATTGTTCATCTGGGGGATCGATGGCCAATTAGCACATGCGCACAAGTCAAAGACCGGTGATGTGAGGGATTGGCACTTACCCAGTCGTACTGCTTCTGGCATACGACGGTTGTTGTTTGCGCATTAACAGAGGGAAGCAGTATAACTGCGCATGCAGCAATGACGAACGAAGCGAGTTCGAGGGACACGGGAAATCGTCGACGAGGACTCATGCTGAGAGTGGAGGAAGTGAAGTGATGGACTCGGAGGCCAAGGCTAGAGGGGGGTTTCTGGTAGGTTTATGTACGATCTGTGAGGATAAGCTTTACATACACCACGAATTGTGAAACAGGGCACACTCGATATGACACGAACCCGCATTGCAGTGCGATCCCGTTCGACTCACCCGGCAGGAGCCATCACGAGCAGGCTCGGTTAGTGTACAGCTTGAACTTTGCAGCGGGCACCCATTATATAATATTGCATCGTGATCCATATACCTTCGAGGCTTCGACATCGTCGCTTTGTCCTCGCCAACGAGAGTTGAGTACCTGATGATGCCAAGTCCGACCCGACGGACAACGGACGAGAAAGACGCATAGCACGTCTGAGTCAAAGTAGCAATGACCATTCGGAGGCATCCATGTCAGGACCTCTTCCAGCAATCTTAAGATGCAGGTCCGGGTAAATGGATAGAGCTCAGCGGGATGGGTACAGCACGGCCGCGAGTACCGAGACCTGTGGGGTGGCGACATCATGCCAGCCCGGATAGCACTGTTGGGGCTCTCGTTTTGGATGTTGAGTTTTAATACTTGAGCACGTGCTGGTTGCTCTTGCGTTTACCCTAGAATGATTCGACGAGGATACTGGCCAGTGGGAGCATTGGCCAATGGTGCGTATCGTTTAGAAGGATGAGGAGCGCGCGTCGCGGAAGTTGCAAGGGGCGTGAGAACTGCGTCGTGGCGGTGTCTTGAACTTGAACCTGACTGATCCACTACGGTATCGAGCTCTCTACCTTCCCGTCCGAGTCTAACGCAGGGGCTCGTCATTGGACCGGCCGTGAAAGCATTGCAATCGGGATTGTATGCCATAGGTCGATTCTACATGACATCATCGGGCAACAGCTTCATAGTGAGCAACGTCAGGCGTCCTTCCTAGCTTCCGGGTTTGAGAGAACCTTGCTAACGTTTTTAACACCGTTTGAGGATCGCTGTCGAGCACAGTACCCAAGCTCGCTGCAGCCCGAGCCAGTCTCGCGCATTTGACGCAATTAGCTTCCTTCTATGCACCAGTACTACCAGCGTCTCTCTCCTCCGCGCTCTTCTCGCCCTCGATGGCCTCAGCCAGCGCAATGCCGATCTCGAGCCCGTTGAGCATTGCCAGGCTCGCGCCTTGTCCCGCAAACGGCATCAAATGAGCAGCGTCCCCGATGAAGGTGACACCTCGAACGTGGACCCACTTGTGGTCGGAAGGCTTCGATCAACCTCGGGACGGGTACTTTTGCGCGGGCGGTTGGGTTCAGCAGGAATCTCGTCCAGCAGGTTACCCTCTTGAGCCATGGGCTGTGTCGCTTGTGATTCGATGCGGGAGTTGGTGTTAGAGGTTTCTTGGAGGCCGTTCTCCCGGAGTGCGCGCTGGTGGCTGTCCCAGCCGAGGTCGAGCATGCCCCCTAGTAGGTGCTGGCGAGCATAGGGTGTCTGGTCCCGCTCGTGTACAGTCGCAAGGATGCCGTGACGGTGGGGTGCGAGCACTGAGAAGTGGGGCGAGGCCGCCGGGTCATCCACCGACGATCGCGATGCGAGGGTATGTCTCTGGTTTGGAAGTCATGCTGGAACTAAAGCTGTCATAGCGGTTGGTTGCGGTTTACAGATGGAGATTGCACCGCATCGTGTATCTTGCTTCTCGAGGAGTCTGTTCTGGTGAGTGTTAGCTCGCAGCAGAGGGCTGGATGTACCTCAACACAGTGGTTGACCGTCCCTTTTACGTAGCAATGCATGCCTGACGTTGCTGATGCATTCTTACTTATACATCTGCATGCCAGCCGTCGTATCTCATATCCACATTCATTGGGTACATCAAAGAAGCTCTGACAATGACACTTGCACTGTCGCCTTGCCCCGAACAATGCTACAATGCGTCATGGATAGTATCGGTGTCTCCTGTTCATTGGGCTCGAGCGACGGGCGCACCCTCTGGTAAGCAAAGTACATGGGTGTCTACCATTGTTCACCCGGTACAGCCTCATGCCACCGCATCCCTCACCAGGTCAACAGTAGCACAATGAAAGCTGCCCCCGAGGCTGTTCACATGGCGAAACGCGCAGGGAACCGTCTCCATCCCGCACTCATCGCGCAAAAACGTAGCGAAGTCGGCGTCAGCCTCATCGACGACGATAGTATGCGGATCGAGCACGAGCACGTTCATGACCAGCCAATCGGACGTCATGTACGAAGGCGGTTGCACGCGGCGCAACCGCGGCGGGTTGAACGGATACGGCTTGCATGTCCAGCTCGCGAGCGCGGGGATCTTGCGCAATGCGGCGGGGTCGACGCGCGCGGGGTTGTAGACCAGCAGACCCTCGCGCAGCGGAAGGATGTCTGCGTCCTGTCATCATTTGTTGCGTTAGCTTGCTTGGATAAGGGCAAGCGGTACAGGTATGTACTCACAATGTGCATGGCGTGCGGGTCATCAATGTCGAGCAGCTCCAGTGCGCATCCGTCAGGCAGGTTGCTGCGCACCCACTCGACGCCCTTCATGTTGGTGACGTGGCTAAGCCGTCCCAACACGAGTGTCCTCCCCAGACGCAAAAAGTCGGCGGCGTCGAAAGCGACGCGGCTGTTGTTGATCGCCCACGGCACGTTGTTCACCGGGTTCACAGGGTTGCCCGTCCCATCGCCATCCAACAGCGTCTCTCTCAGCGGCGGCTTCGGAGCACGCACAACCCTCACACGCTCGTCCTGCGCCAGCTTTCGCAGCAGCGGCTCGAGCATAATGTCGACCTCCTGCGCGCGACAGCGCCACGAAAACGCCGCCTCGATGACGGTGTTGCCGACGACGAGCAGGCCGTCGCGCACCATGGCGCCGGTGTATCCGCCAACGGCGGCCCAGTCAACGTCCTTGGCCGGCCGGTGCACGGCGATGCCGCGTGCCCGCAGCACCGCGGCGAAGTTGTCAAGCTCGGCGTCGGCGGCCGCGACGATGTGCGCGGGGAAGGGGTTATTGGCGCGGAATTCGGCCTGGTGCTCCAAGGGCATCGTGGCCTGCATCATTCGCGGGGGCTCGCTGGGGAACATGGAGTTGCTAGCACGCCCAACGATGACGGAGCGGAGGGGTGACCATTCGTCGGATGAGGACACGGGAAGAATGGGGAGAATGCCGTTGGAGGCGGGGGAGGTGGATGTGGGGGACATCATGCTGGTGAGGCCAAGGCTAAGATGGGTTGCCAGTGTTGTCCGCATCCATGCTACTTTAAATACGGCTCCTGGGGTACAATGACTGGGTCGTTGCGTACTACAACATGGCGTCAACGTCAAGCGCGATGCATGGAAGTTCATATTTACCATCGGTTGGTTAAATGGCAGCGTTGTGGTCATTCTTGCTGCCGACACAACCAAGACTCTCAGCCCATGGAAGATAGCTCCAACTATGTGCTGGCTATACTTGGACTTGTTGGCAGCATAATGCTCAAATACACCCTATCCTGCAGCATGATTCGGAACTACCAATGCAAGGATTGAACTGAACCTGTGTAAACAAGGCGCCTTGACTTTCCACGACCCGATGCGCGTTTACTCTGAGTGCTTTCTCCCGTAGAAATGGCCGTATCACAGTTTGAGTCTGTCGAGATTGCAACCGACGACGTCGATTGTTGCGTCACGTTGCCTCCAATCGCATTCAGGGAATATCGAGGGGTCCGCGATGTATTCATTCCCCCGGGTGTTGTCCCACTGGTAAATGTGACCATGCCATGATGGTTGAACGGCTGACGCACAACCATGACGAAAGGGGTCAGGCTCAGCTCGCTTCAGAGCACGCAGAAGACCTACCGCCACTCTGCGACACCTGCAAGATGACATTTTCCCTGTTCCGGTTCATTTTGCGCCCTGAAAACATCGATTTCGCTTGCCGCCTTCAACCAACAAAGGAGTGCTATCTGCTCGTTTCAAGCCGGGACGGATTTCTATAGCGAGAGAGGCTCTGCTCTGATTCTGCACGGTCTCCACGTCTCGGGCTTCCATCGTACGTGTACGCCCACTACGTATAGGGCACGCCGGACGCGCCTAGGGTGAAACGCACGCGTCACCACAACAGATGGCAAGCAGGGGTTGAGTACTTACTTTGAGTGACCGGCTGGGAATGTTGGTAGATATATACCACGACAGCCAGTCGCCCGGCCGCGGGGTCCAATTGACAACCGCATCAAGTCATAGTACTCAACTCCTTGTATACGTGCAAGTGACGTTTGCTTTTGTACTCTCCAACATAACAGCCTCGTTGCGATCGCTGTGGGGCCATAACACACGATATGGATGGTTTCCCGGTAGTGCAGAACCACCACCTCCCAGTAGGGATCTTCACGGGGTTGAGGAGGTGAAGTGGTCGAATCTGCAGTGCTTTGGGCCTCTGGCATCTTACCGTGTACTAGTAAGCGAGATTACGTGAGTCGCGGTTCATGAGCGTCTACAAAGCTCTCCGTATCCTGGACTCCCAAATCCCAGAGTCAGAGAGTAGTAGTGACTCTTCCTCTGCTTCCCCTGCTTCCTCGCTCTGCTTCCATCGGTCTGGTATTGCGCGTCCCAGAAGAAGAGAAGACAGTCAAAGCAGGGTCACTGGGACGGTATCGGAGGGAGTTTGACGGGCGGCACGGAGTTGACGATGGGCTCAGACGGGATGCAGATCACAATCCCTGGTATGCTACACAATTGCTTCATATGTTGTGAGATCTGTAGCTCACATTTGAAAGACTTCAATGACGACGACGACTTTACTGCGACGCCGCTGTTTGGCGGACGAACTCCAGGGGCGAGCTTATGGGGAAGCTCAAGCTCAGGTCTTGAGTCCCCGACCATCCTGACGCCTCAGGCGGGAAATGAACGGTCGGGCGGGTCGTACTTCCACTCACGCGGAGATTCTGTCACATCTCAGGACTCCGGACAATCCATACAGTACACATCCAAGAAGGCTAAGGCATCATTCACGCATTCGACTCAGTCATCCGTCGCTACCACGAGCAGCTCCCCCTTTACAAAGAAATCATCGTTCGCCTCGCTCCGAAATGCGTTCAAAAGTGCCAAGTTCAGCGAACCACCGCCTGTCCCACCCCTGGACCCACAGGCGTATCCCGCACTGAAGAACCCATTTAACAGATCGACGTCATCGCTTGCGCAACATCCCCCCATGCCGCAGCGTTCCCAGACTATGAATTCAAGTCCGCCACAATTTCGCCCCTCTACTCCAGGCGGAGACGGCAGGTCCCGTACGCCGAAGCTGAAGGACCATCAGTACGCGCGGTCTCAGCATTCCCACTCGGGGTCGATCTTTCAGAATTCCGATGCTGGTAGTGACTATGGTCCCGGTGTGTCATATCCCTACTCTACTTCTCCACCTCCTGTTCCTCCCATGCCGCACGCTTTTGGTGGACCCGCAGAGGAACGGCCTTCTTTTGACGTGGATGACAAGGTCGTCCTCGACCCACGAACGCCTTCTGATTACGCCTTACACGCAATATTTATTCGTTTCGCTGCCTCCGCGGAGACACACATTGCCGATTTCCTGCGCGTCCAAGTGGTACGTTTAAGTCGCTAATCCCAAAGTATTCTGCTGCGGCTTTTGACGGACGTACACATCAGGATCGCGACGTCTACCTAGAGGATTATATGGGACCAGGCATCGACGAGAAGTTCGACGACATATTATCTTCACTAGGAAAAGTCGCCCAGAAACACGCCAAACCCGTCGTAGATTCTGTCATGCGTTGGAGAAGAAGTCAAACAGAGCCCGTAGGACAGGACCTCATCCGTTACCATCTCACCCGTTCTCCATCATCCTCTCGTACGATCCGTACATCTGACGTCACTGACGCGCTGAGTGAACGGAAGGTCCTGGCCTCCGTTTATATCATGTGTCGTGCATTGATCGCTGTGACACGGACCATCTCGAAGGACGGCCTGCCAGAGGCTGTTGGACACAGTCTCGAGTCGCTCACCTTTGAGCAGTTCAAGAAGTACGACTTGAAACCTTCGATGCAAACTCCAAATTTCCGCTGCATCGCGGAGCTGCATGCTGCACTATTGGGTCAACTTGCGGAAATTCGGTGCGTCGAATAATAGCCTGTTGCCATAGCCGTACCTCATAGTCTTCCAGTTTTGAGAGCGTCACGGATCGCTTCTTGACCGAGCTCGCACCAATCGCCGCTGGCCAGGTTTCCAAAGATGCTGACATGAGATACGAGAACCTGGTCAAAGGCCTACGGCATATTAGTATCAAGGTCAGCTCGTTGTGGACTATCGCTTCCCCACATTGTATTCATAGATTTGCATAGGTTTGGCCTCCTGAACGCTTCGAAGAAGGTGCAGAGTTCCTTGCATCACTCGCGAAAGTTTACGACAACGCACATGGTAGCCGTCTGAAGATCATCTTCGCGGAGACACTAATACAAATCCTCCATCCCATTGGCAAGGTGCGCAGCGGTGAGACGTTAGTGTGACGTGTGATACTAAAACGAAAGGTCCACAGACTGCACAAGCGGAAGTAAACCATCCAGATTGGGCTAAAGCTATAGAGGTCATCTATCCAAAGGCCAGGGATGCTATTGGGAAGCCGCGCTATTGGCATGTCGCATACCCTCTAGCGGTGACGGCACTCTGCGTCGCACCACACGAAATCTTCCTTCGCCACTGGTTTTCTTGCTTCGAAGCTGGACTCGGCAAGCTGAAGGTACTTCATAGGCTTTCGGTACGGGGCGAGTTACTGATATGTGTTTCCATACGCAGGAGAAGTTACATCGAGTCCCAGTCTTGAATGGCATGCTACGATTGCTATGGACCTACCTCTATCGGTGCCATGAGCCAGTATCGACAGTATCGACCAAGTTGGACACTGTCTTCAAGCACCTATTCCCTTCTAATCGTTCGATCACCTCACATGACGAACCTCTCCATGCATTTGTTTATATCGTCCACTTTGTTCTTTCCCGTCATTTCGACATCGGCAGTGAGCTTTGTCTCGAGCTCCTCCAAGAACGCGCCATCAACTCGCAGAGCCAATCCAATCCTTTCTTGTCGCCGGAGAGGATATCAATCGCTGTTCAGGCCATTCTCCTCTCTCTGTACCTCATCGAACGCGAAGAGCCACTCCCTGCTTGGCCATCAAGTAGCGACTTCGCGAGCATGCCATCTCGGGACGACTATCCGAGCTCATCAAGCTCGCTTCCTGCCGCTATTGCGTCGAAGACGAGCTGGAAGGACTTCTTGGATCGCGCCACATCTTGTCTGGGTCAAATAGCGATGGCTGGATACCAGTCCGTTGGGCAATGGTCAGTCCTCGACGACCAATTCTCTACGGCCCGTCTTGGGCCGTCCTACGAGGAGGCCCACAGCCATGTCATTCGTCACCATCCTGAAGGATCTATCGCATATCCGGACCACTCCTCTGCTTCCATCGCCATGTTGCAAGTAATCTATCAGTCCTGGCCGCGTCTACTCGCTAACTCCACCCAATTGGAGGAGATCTTCGATATGCTCATACGTGGCGTCATCCACGTCGAACCCGCGGTTGGCGAGGCAGCCATGGCCGCCTTGCAGCGATTCATGGCGGATTCTGCGCATGCTCCTATCATCATCACCCGCTTCTCCACATTCCTATTTGGACCTGCTTCTATTGCGCAGGAGGGCTACGGTCCTCGGCTCCCCGTGGAGTGCATGCGATTGCTGAACCTCTGGTATAGCTTCGTCGAACGCTGGATCCACGACCTTAGGCAGAATCCATTCCATTCGTGGACGAGTGAAGAGACTGACAACGTGTTTACCCGAGCAGAGGAGATTGAGGCTGGCGCGCTGTTCCTTCTTGCACACCGGAGGCCGAACGCGTATTCCACCGGCACAAAGACAATGCGCTTACTCAAACAACTGATGGACCACATGCGCCCAGAACCGTCAAGTCCTGCTTTCACAAAGTCCAGCGGACAGGTTGCGTTCGTTCACGCCTTCTTCGATGAGAGTACGGTCGAGGCCCTCCTGCGTGGTCTAGATGGGATCTTAGAGGGCGATGAACTTACCCGTCTAGCTCAATGGAAAGAGGCGTCGTGTGTCGACAAATTGGCCCGTCTTGCCGACGGCGACGAATTCTTGGACAGAGTGCTCTGGCGGGAGATCTATCCATCTTTTGTCCAGGCCTGCCTGTGTCTGTCTCCATCCATTGCCTCGAGCCTTCGCGACAAGTTCGTCGCTGCCGCTTCTCGCTTGACGCAGTCGATGCAGCAACTCGCGGGTCTCTTCTCTCGACTTCCTCCCAACCTCCCCCAACGTGCCGGTGGCTCCGGAGACAGAGAAGGTGCTCGTCTGGTCCTCGAGAACAAGGAGATTATCAGCCAATGGCACTTATGGCTGAAGCTCATATCTGCTACGGCGTCGGTGTCGGCTACGAGACAACCGATGGGCGGTATACGTGACCACTCCCGAGCACGATCGGATTCGGACCTCGGACCAGAGCAGATGCAGAATACACATGACCTGTTTTGGGCCTTGAGCAAGTTCCTCGACTCTGAATATGCCGTCTTCCGTGACGTCGCGGTATCATGCATCAGCTCATTCCCTGCCGACGGGTACTCCCAGCTCCTCGAAGATCTCAGCAAACTTCAAGCTCGTCAACACTACGATGACCCGAGGACGAAGGGCACGGGGACGACGCCGATGCAGGGGCGCGTGCGACGACAAGAGCGCTTCTATACTGCGGTGGCCCGCATCTACTTCCTCACAGCGCACCTCCTGGAGGACCAGCGATCTTCTGGAAAGCAAGCTGCTTTGACCTACGTTCTGAAGTACGTCCGCAACATGCAGAACTTCCTCGTCTCCCCGGACAACCGGGATCGGTGGGATCTGCAACGTCTGCGGCAGTACTTCTGTGGAACAATTGAGCGGCTCTTTGACGCTCTTGCGACCCTGAAGGACTCTGATCGGTTTATCCCTCCGAACCTCTACCTTGCGCTATTCACCATGTGCGAGGAGTGGTGTCAGCTCGGGAAGCAGTCGGAGAGCGTGAAGAAGCGTCTGGTCTATATGCAAACGATGGCCGCCAAGTCGTATGGCGATCCAGCGAGTCAAGCTGAGGCGATACAAACGTTCCAGACTGAGACACGAAGCCTGTCCCATGCGGCTATTGGTGCCATGGCTGCCGTCTGTGTGAGTTGCATGGTCGCCGCCTGCTTGTGTATGAGAACTTACGGATGTATCCTTCAGCAAAAGGCGTTCTTCCCACCTGATGTCGAGACGAACTCTCCTACTGATCGTCAGGCACTCGATTTTGTCAAGCCTCTGCAAGCTGGTGCTACTTTGGATCGCCTCACCGCCATCCTGGCATCCTTCCATGTGTCCAACCAGGAAGCGGGAAAGTGAGTCGAAACTCGTAGTGCTTGCGGACTGCCACTCACCATGGTCCAGGAAAGCGCTCCGTTCATTGCTAAGTCATCATCGATGCACCGATATCTTCCTCGATGAGTGCTTGCGAAGGGCCTTCGTCACCAGCCGCGAACTGGACACCAGCAACGCGCGTTTCTTCGAGGTGGTCGCGGATGCCATATGCAGCGGAGCAGCAACCGCATTCAGCTTCGCCCATGTGATCTGCCTCGGTTTATCCAATCTCTGTCACCCTCTGCTTCAGATACGACGTCAGTCCTTCAATATGTTGGAAACCATCCATGAACAGTCCGCAGGGATCATGTCGTTGTCGCAGTATGAAGCTGCCGTGGGCAGTTCAGCGCCTAGCACCTACCTGCACGCACATCGCCTCATATCCGATGTACTCGCTGGAGAGCATCCCACACAGACATCCAAGGTTCTTGCACAGCTATCAGACTGGATACCGAAGGTCTACGACAACCGTGCAGACCGGGGGGTATTGTTGCTCCTACAAACTCTCGAGTATTGGGTCCCCAACCTCGATCTCATGAACGACGACAAAACCGAACTCACGAAGGAGGGCCGGTCGAATATCTATCATCTGATGGCGCTTACCATGCGATATGCAGAGACCTACACGGAGCAAATACTTGTCCTTTGGACTCGCCTCGTCGACCCGCCGAACCAGACGAACGGACACGCGGTTATTCGTTTCCTCCTGGAACAGTCGCACAAGGTCGGCAGCGTTGTGTTCATCGGTTGCGCCGCGAAGATCGTTGCGTGTTTATCGCAAAGCGTCATCAGTCGGCAGATCGTCGAGGAACTCTGCAGTGTCGTGGAACCGGCGCGTATGCTTCCGAGCATCGAACACAAATTGGCGGTGCCCAATGACGACGAACTAGAGTTCTGGTCCGACCTCGATATCCTCTTCTCTGAGAAACCGAGGTTATCGCTGGGTGTTGCTCAATTCGCCCTTCTCTTCCTCTCCGAAACCGCGCTTGAGCGCTATTGGGAATTCCAAGATCAGCTTCCAGTCCTCTTCCATGCTCTCTTCATGCACCTCGACCATCGACAGCCTTTCGTGCAGGAACATTGCCGCCACATGCTCTTCCAACTGTTGCGATCCTGTCTTACCGGATACGACGAACTTCCGGATCGTTCGTTGCACCAATCCCGTATGGAGCTCAAGGCAGCAATTCAGGATCTCGAGAAGGAGGCTCAAACTCGCTTATGGAAGGAGGACGATCGCGGAGCTGAGGTGGAATCAAAGCTGAAATGGTTCGGGGATGCTATCCTCGACCTTGTGGAACCGTTGCACCCTACGCTCTCAGAGCAGTGGGGTACTCTCGCTTTGACCTGGGGTACAGCATGTTCGATCCGCCCTGTTGCATTCCGCTCCCTACAGCTCTATCGCGCTCTCTCTCCGCGCATCGGTCCCAACCATGTGGGCATGCTCCTGGGTCGACTGGCAAACACCATTGCGGACGAAGACCTCGCCATTCAGAGCTTCAACGTGGAGATTATCTCGACATTGACGACTCTGGTGTCCTCAAGTGATCTCGAGCTCGCCCAGCTACCACAACTGTTTTGGTGTGCTGTCGCATGCCTTTCAACCACGGTGGAAGCAGAGTTCTTGCATGCGCTACACCTGCTAGACGCAGTCCTCACGCGAATGGATCTCAACGATCCCGACACGACGGATATCCTCTTTGCGTATATGCCCACGAATTGGAGCGGATCAGCTACCTTGCAATCGAGTGTACTGGTGGGGCTGCGCTCCTCGGTCACTTCCGATCTCACTCTTCGGGTTATACAAAAGCTCACCAGAATCAACGACTCCCGATTGATCGATCCTTCGGAGGGACGCGTCCGAGATCTTTACACGCTTTCTCTCCCCTGGTGTCTGCATGCCATGTCTGAAGACATCAAGGATGAAGCTCTGCAAGAGTTCGCACTCAATATCAGCCGCTTGGCTGAAGAGGAAGAGCGCCCGAGCATCGAGCGGATCATGACCTCGTTCGCGAAAGCACGGTTCAGGACAAAGGACGACTTTCTTCGACAATCCGTCGCCAGTCTTCGGGAACACTACGGCATCGACCACTGGACGGAGGTCATCACGCTACTCATGGGGCTGGTCTTGAACAAACAACGCTGGTTGCAGGTCACGACAATGCAGATCCTCAAGGTGCTCTTCCAGCAGAGGGAAACGAAGAACCAAGTCGACCTACTCGGTTCAGAGCTTCTCATGCCGCTCCTTCGCCTGTTGGAGACAGACCTCTCATCACAGGCCCTCGACGTTCTCGACGAACCCATGCAGATCTCAGGTGGCCCTGCTGCTAAGCACGTCCTCCGTATGTCGCTCCACCATCACCTACGCGCGAACGTCAAAGAGGTCGAGTCTGTCGCGGAAGTCTTCGGCATTCCACAGGAGTCCGGATGGTGCGTGCCGCGAGCAGATGCGCACCGCGAAACCTGCCGGGCGAATGTCGTCGCCGTCTTTGATCTCGGGAAAGGGAACCTTCGCCCGTCCCGGATCGACTTCCAGCCCGACGACGAACTCGCGCTCGTCCACAGTCAGCTTGAGGACGACCTCGGCGACATGGTGCAGAACCTGCACGAATTGAGCAGCTTCTTCCAGGAGGATCCTGCGATCGGTTCCGTGCCTCACCGACAGCTCGAGGCGCGAGTGGCGGCTATCCTGGCCAAATCGACGGACGCGGTGGACGTCCCGCAGACGCCCTTCGTGGACGTGTTCACCGTCGGTGGGCTGTCGCCTACGTACGAGGACTCGGAGGACTCGGATTCGGACTCGGATACGGATCTCTTTGAATACGACTCGCCTAGCTTCGCAAGGTTCACGAACCCGAACACTGCACATAGCTCGCACTAATCTTATTTGTCGCTACTCGCTCTGGCTCGCTATCGTCCTTCATTTCAGTCATCCTTTCATCTCATGGTCGTATCATACGCTATACACTAGTCTTGGATGGTTTGCAGTTGTAATACTAGTAGTACTCCAACTTAGATGCCGTTCCCTTACCGTCTCCTTTCCAAGCATTCCGCATCGCATGCGGGCCTCGGACATCACGCGCAACTTGAAGTCCCACTGGACTCTACTTACCAAGCACTTTGTCATACTGGTCTTACAAATCGGTGAGCGTGGCTCATCGTAATAAAAGCAGAAAGATGCTGGACGTTCTCCAGAAATCTCTCGCCGTACACACCCACCGCGATCCACAGTATGTCTGGCCTTTTGTTAGTATTCTCCGAGCCCGGGCCCTCCATCCCCAAGGAGGAATTCGACGAATGGTACGACGATGGGCACATCCCTCCGCGCACACGCGTCCCCTCCTTCGGCGCAGTCACTCGCTGGACCGCGGCCGACTCGCTCACGCCGACCTACGCCGCGTTCTACGACCTCGCCACCCCCGAGGCTATCAACGACCCGCTCCACACCGCGCTCCTCACGAGCCCGGACGAGCGCGAGAAGTCGATCATGTCGCGCATCGCGCTCATGGACATCCGCGTCTACGCGCTGCACGAGCCTGTCTACCCGCCGCGCGCCGGGTCCGCGTTCGACGTGGAGACGGCGTTCAAGTCTGGGGAGGCGATCGTGAGCATCGTCGAGGTGGACGTGTCGCCGGAGGTGGAGGAGGAGTTCAATAGGTGGTACGACGAGGAGCACATCCCGCTCCTCATGCGCGTTCCTCAGTGGATCCGGAGCCGGCGGTTCGTGCTGAGGGAGACGCGGGTGTGGGGGAACGACGAGGGGATGAAGGCGAGACGCGAGGAGGAAAAGGTGCGCAAGTACCTCGCGGTGCACGAGTACGCGAACATGGCGGCGCGGGAGACGGAGGAGTTCAAGGCGACGGATACGCCTTGGATGAAAGAGCTGATGCCGAAGCTTACGAGGTTCGAGAGGAGGCTCATGACGTTCCATCGCGGCTGGAGCGAGCTCAAGTCATACTGAGCCATTTGTTATGCAAGAGGATGCAAGTATAAGTAGCGATGCACCAAACCATAATATTCCGTTGGCAATATTGTACGAGACATGCAGACCTCTGATCATGGGGCATCACAAAGGCGTACTCTGCGTTGCTAATGCAGACGGTGGTCTTCTCCTAAAGGTATGTATCGGAACGCGGTGCATGACACGTAACAGGCCGTCGTCGACGTCGTCGCCCTTGTCTAGGAGCTTTAGAAGATTGTGAGCCCTCTTTTCGTTGTCCTTCGTGTCACACGTTCTGCACAACCGATGGATGAGGATGTCTAAGATCGGGCGCTCACTAAGGCAATGAGCATCAAGTAAACTACATGCGCTGAACGTTAGCTTTTGACTTCTACCAGTACGCCAATCCCGACAATCACGACAGTGACGCTCCAACAAAGTTCGGTGCAAGGCACACGCCGTCCTTCGTCCGGATCTTGTGCACCGTCTTCGTCGCCGGGTTCACCCAGGCCGCCTCGCGCGTCTCGAGAGTCGTGAAACCAGGCTGAATCGTCTCGAAGATCTTCTTCTTGGGGTTTAGCTGGGAAAGCGGCTCCGACCCTGTTGTCGATTAAAAGCACAAATGATCAGCATACGGAGCCCAGCAGAGGGGATAGGTGGCGCTGACCTTCGAAGCCTTCGAAGTAGATGCGCTCGCCGACTTTTGACCCTGGTGGAGGCTGGACGAGCTCGATGCCTGCGTCCTTGCCATCTTTGTGTGTTGCCTGAAATAATATAAGAAAGGGCGTCACCAAAGATAACGTAAGCACGTACACATAGAACCATGGCGAAGCTCTTTACTCCACGCATGTTCGCGGGCTTCAAATTGCACTAAAGCGGGATTAATGCGCTCAGTCGTCGGCGATGCGGTACTGCATACTTACAACGCCAACAAGATACTTGTCCTGCATCTGCTCTATGGGAATGTAGTGCACGAGACCTGACACGACTGTCCGTGGGCCAGTCTCTTCACCGAAGTCGATTTGCTGAACCACGGTGGATGCATAAGACAAGCTGTCAGAAATGAATGGGTATATGCTCTCACCTCGACATAGAGACCGTCCGCATCAGGATGCTTTTTGACTACGACCTCTCGGTCAGACATAACATGCCACAGGACATAGGACGGCAACTCACTGTCGACGATGTGGCCTACCCTGAGGTCAATCATAGACGGAACCGGCTCGCCCGCATCCTCCGCTGGCTTCTTGTCTGCAGCCTTGGGCTCCTTAGGCTCCTTGGCCTTCTTCTCCTTCTTCTGCGCCTTGCCCTCCTTCTCACCGCTCTCTACCGCCTTCTCGCCCTCCTCAGCCTTCTTCTGCTTTGTGGCAGCCTTGTCAGCCTTTGCTGGCTTCTCAGTCTTCTCAGCTGTCGCGACCGCCTTTGCACCGTCGGCCTTCGCTGCCGGCGCCTTCTCTTTCTTCTTCGGGGGTTCGGCTTTGCGCTCCTGGTGTGGTGCGTTGTCGAGGTCGAAGGAGACGAGCGAGAAGGCGGGTGCTAGTACTTCAGCAGCTTTGCGGACGGAGGGGCGGTTCTGGACATGGTCAAAGTAACGGGTGATTGCGGGAGTAGAGTAGTACTGCGCTGGCTGCAGTTGCGACTAAATCCATGCGTTTGAGTGGATGCAAAGAAGGGGTACAAGCAGTGAAGGAGTACCAGAGATGGATGAAGTGCGCCGTAGAGCGCGACGTCTGCAGCAGTGAAGTAATTGCTCACGAGGTATGTGCGGGGAACTAGGGATGCATCAAGATCCTGTTTCATGTCAAGCCTCGCAACCTCCGCTGAAGGAAGGGTCCGCACCTTGAAGTTCTCCGGTTTCGCGACATCTCCCTGCGCGACCTTGTCTATCCACTCCGCGACCTCGGCCTTGTCCTTCTCGGACTTGCCAAAGTCTTCGCTGCCGTCCTGGACAGCGCCAGTGACGAGATCTTTGAGCGGCGACGGGAGCTTTGCGAGGGCAGCCTGTACGGACATTGTTCTGGACCAGAGTGCAGAGCAGAGATAGGATCGATGGGCGGGCAGCAGCTGGACGACCCTCCGAGTCAAGAAAGTCATTTTGGGAGAGGCTCTCACGTGCACGCGTCGTATCGCGTTCCGTGACCTCCTCCTCGGTCACACCAGCTCGCGTCACGGTCACACCGGGCTGCCTCAAGCTCGCCCAACGCTGCCGACGCCCAAGCTCTCCGTACGCGGATATGCTCTCTCGGTGGCAGGCGGGGTCCCGCCATGTCGTCCGCACGTTCTCGTCCTCTGCTCCAGCCCACGCCGGCATCGTCTCCAACATCGGCAAGAAGCCCATCGTCTATCCACCCACGGTCACGCTGGCCCCCTCACCGACCGCCGTGTCCGTCAAGGGTCCTCTAGGCGAGACCTCCGTACCCCTCATGCCTTTCCTCAAGCTAGACCAGTCAGAACCGAATACGATTGCGGTCTCCGTTGAGAACCCGAAGGAGAGGAAGCAGCGCTCGATGTGGGGGCTCACCCGCACGCTCCTGCAGAATGCCATCATCGGCATGACCGAGGGCTTCACCACGCCCGTCTACCTCGTCGGTGTCGGCTACCGTGCGGCGCTGGAGTCGGACCCGAGAGGGAAGGGAGAGGGGAGGAGCGGGCAACGGCTGAACATGAAGCTCGGGTTCTCTCACTCCGTCTTCGTCTCCGTTCCGGAGCACATCAAGATCGAGGTCCCCCTCCCCACAAAAATCGTGCTGAGCTGTACGGACAAGCACCAATTGGGTCTGTTCGCGGCGCAAATACGAAGCTGGCGACCCCCAGAACCGTACAAGGGAAAGGTACGCTGCCACATGCCCTCGTTCTTCGAGCTTCCCCCTTGACGGTGCGGACTTTAACAGGGTATCATTGTGGGTAACGAGAGGGTCAGGATGAAGGCAGTGAAGAAGAAGTAGACTTGCTGGCGCGCTACTACGGATATGTTACTTGCCTCCATAATGTTCACGCTATCCTCACCTGCTGTTCCTGCCTCTTGCATAGGTCGCGAAATGCCTGCCTTGTGTGTGTTGCTCGGGTGTCCTCCTGCTTGTGTGTGGGTGGAATAGCCACGCTGGCTTCCATACATCGTGTATGTACCTTTCCTTCCCGCAAAATTCGTGGTGCCGCGTTCTTGACCTGACAGGCCCATTCGTCCCGCTGCGACGTCGCATCGAAGAAGACGAGTGGTGAGGACTGACCGGTCAACGACCGCGAAAGACACCGAGTCCCGAAAATCTCTCGTTTTGAGACTTGTTCTTGAGCGATTCAAAGCCGCCTACTATGTCAGGGCACTCGCGACAAGGAGATCCTCCACCCCAAGCTCCAGTCATCAAGAGACCCGTTTGTGATAGAAGTCCGTCCGGTTCCATTCCCCGAAGATGCAGGTCCCTACCATGCCTTGGGGATACCGACATCATATATTCCGAGTTTCCTCACCGCAGGAGCGGTCTTGGTCCACCCTGCCCTCCCGCTACCCCTTCCTCTACGCTAATCCCCCCTCTCCTCCTTCCCGCCTGTCTTGTCTCCCTTGGACCTCACACAATCCTATCCTGTGCAGAATGTGGTGGCCAGCGGTAACCGACTATGTTTCTTCGGCTGGCACTCTAGGTGTATTCTTGATTGCGACTCCCCTTGCCGCCATGTACGTTGTTCTCCCCACATAGCTCCTCATCTATTGAAGTTCTTCGGAACGTTCACAGGTTGTACGGCATCACTGTCCTTCAGAGCATGCAATTTTACGACCGTTTCTATAATGATCCCCGGGTGCTCAAGTTCTTGGTGAGCCATCCTGACGTATCGCCAAAAACAATAGCCCAAGCATCCCGATTGACGGCCACGCAGGTCTTTGTGCTTTGGTACGCGCGTGCTTCTTCTTTGGGGTCACGAAACACCCTTCAATCGTTCTTGAGCAGGATCTTCGAAACAGTGACGATGTTGATGGAAATCCACGCTTTGTACACCTACGCTGTCGTGAACGGCGGTGTACAATTTGCGGTTGCGCCTGTACCTGCGTACGTGCTTCTCGGTCCAGCGATCGTGGGCCCGGTGCTCACGGACGATGATAGGAGTCTAGTGTTCGAACGTGCATTCTGTGTGAGCACCGCGAACGCGACCGTGTTCGTCTCATACTAACGGGTGATACCGCAGTTTGCGGCGATATATGCGGTGCAAATGTACTCTTCCTGACAGTAAGCCCTTGCATGCATGAACAAACGCTGATCGATCGCCACACACTATTCAGGTTCTTCGCGTTTCGTATCGGACAGCGTGAGCTACTGGCGAACATCTGGACGTGCATTGTCATTGAGGTTTCATGTGTTATGTGCAGTAGGGAAGCGGAACTGGTTCCTGCAAGCGATTATAGTAAGGTGATACGCGCCCCGCTCTCGGTATGCATGCTCACTCGTTGTACAGTGTGCGTTAGCCACCGGGGCAATCGGTATGTGAACGTCGGCCCTCATGAGAACGCTGAACGAGAACGTCCCTCGTGGGTGGATAGCAACTGGACTTGGTTGAGTCTATCTCTTTGGATCGCAGGTAGCGAATATTGACATTGACGGCGTCCCTAGCTGCGACGGTGGAAACGTGAGTTGGCTCTTACGCTTCGCGATCATATGAATCTACTCACCGTCTTGCCACGGCTAGATCCAATTACGAGGTCAACGACCCAGCCCACCCGAAGTTCGTTGACGTGAGTTAGGTCTTGCTACCCTCGCACTATCAGATCGCGGAGTGAGCAGCATGTAGATCCTCTCCAGTGTCAGCGCAGGATTGCAGATCGTCACCGACGCGCTGATCACGCTGTCGCTCTACTGGCTGAACCGAAACCGCATAGGCAGGTATGTGTCTAATCTCGGTGCATTCCACCAGCTTATCACTCACAGTATTGCTTCATCCACTGCAGCCAGCACACGTTTTGGAAACGCACTTTCCTGTCCTCTGTCAACCGAGGGGTATTCTCACTGTCCGTACCACTCACTCATCGTCTCATCCTGCAATATCAGCTGAAACATTACATTGTCACAGGGTGCTGCAGATCCTGACCACACTAACGGTAAGCCCGCGAGGTTCGCCTCGTAAGAGACTGCTCCTGATGTCGGAACAGTACTTTGTATTGCGTCCCCGTCTGGTATGGCTAGCGTTCCACATGGCTAGCAGCAAAGGTACCGTCCTCAGCGCGCTACCCGTCCACGAATGCTGAGCTTGACGTCGGCCGACAGTCCACGCCATATCTATGCTCTCCACGTCAGTCTTCGCCCGTCTTGGCGTGCGGCAATGGGTCCATCCACAATTCTGACTGTGCGGATCGTCAGTTTGAATACTAGGACCACGAGGGATGGCGTGGGGTGCGATGCAGAGATCATCGATGCGAAGTTGCGATATCGCGTCAACCGAGAGCTCGGCGGGGTGCGTCTGCCTGCATGCCTCCGTGCAGAGGACACGGAGCAGGTTGCTGACGCCATGTTCACCGACGTCCGCGTACAGGCCAACGCATTCGCAACGCGTCCCGACACGCCTCCCAACCTTCCCGTACCGGTATGCACATACTTTGTCGCGGATATGCTTGATGCCGCGGCGTTCTCGGTTTTACCGCATCCGCTCATGACGATCACAGAACATCACGTACGGACTGCCGAGGAGCCCGAGCTCGTGGTTCACGGCGAACAAGTCGTCCGAAGGCGTCGAGTCGTGGACGCCGAGCTACCACGCGCGGTCGACGACCGCCGTCGACGGGGCGGACTCAGGTACGTGCCGCGGATGGCTGGCTGATGCCGATGGGTCGTTTATGTGTGTGTGTGTTTTCTGGCTAAGTGGTAGGATAGGCGTGGGACGCGAGTGCGCGTTTGGAGGCGCGTTTGCGTCGTTCTCGACGTTCACGCGCACGGAATCGGAGGACGCGGCCTCGGGGTGGCGGGTGTAGGACCTGGGTTGGGAAGACGATGGAAGTGGGCCCTCGCATGATGTTTTTTTTTCTCCTTTCTGTTTCTTTCACATGACATAGACATTCTCGTTTCCGTTTTCCTGGTTTCTGGAGTTCGCTTTCATGTATACGCCTTTGCCATGCAAGGGAACCACATGTTGTGACGACACTGTTGTACTCTCCTTAGTCCTTTTCATACCTGGAGCACGCACACAATTACCTATCCAAATCAGTGGCCTCTTAGGATTCGACCCGAACCAATTCTCTGCTCCCGGAAGTGCGAATGTCCACTCCAACGAGCGGATATTCGTCGGACCAATGGCTGGGAGCGATCGTGATTTCCTTGGCACTCGGACCGGGTGCGTGGACATCCAGTTTAGGAAGGTAAGTAGGTTTGAACTTAACGTCGCCGGAGCTCAGCGGGAACCTTGGCCAGATCCATGTGCGTAGAGCGTTAACTCAAGTCATGCCAGGGTGCCATCCTCGGCCATCATATCGTACGCAATCGGGTACTCTTTGGAGCGAGGCAAGGCTCGAATCGCTCCAAGCAAGGCGTTATACTTGATGGATTACTTGCTTGCGCGAACGTGTAGAACAGCACGTCATGCGACAGTAACTCTCCGAGCTCTCCGTCCGGATACCTTGATTGGCAGGAGGCACAAGGACCGGGTCGTATGCCGGTTGTGTTTTCGGGACACGTCCGCGACCTATATTGTATGCGCTGCTTGAGCGGTGTGGACGATTACGTCCGAGCGAGCCGCTGGTCGCGGACAGTGCAGAACAGACGGTGCACTGGGAGCGGAGATGTGCTAAGGGCCATTATGCGGCCCACGATCGGGCCTGGGGGATGGATGCAGAGATGACCAACGGTGGCAGCGAGATGAGCTGGGCCGAGCCCCCATCGCCACTTCCGGTCGGCGCCTGTCTGCCTGTCAGCGGAGGATTGCCATATCGAGGTGCGGTTTGTAAGCCGAGGTGACGCAGGCGAAGGGCAGGGGCAGAAGCGCTCGGGGGGCAGTCATCATCGGAATGATCGCATGCGCCCGACAGGTCTTCGGACATTCCACCCATGGCCCACTGCACATCCGCGCGCCCCCTGCTCTTCAGCCTCTCTTTCTTCTTCCCTCTTCCCTCCATCTTCTCCGCTTCCAGTCCTCCCGCATTCGCCCGTCCACCGCCCGCATACAGAGTCACACATGGCCCCGACCGACAAGCATTCCGTCCTCGCTGAGTTCCGCAAGCAGCTCGAGCAAGACGACCTCATTCACGATGGCGATACCATCGGAACCGATGATGAGACGCTCCTGTATGTTGAATCCATTTTCCGCATTCATCCCGCTTTAGTCCTCATACACGCATACAGTCGCTTCCTGCGTGCACGTAACTTCAACCTGAAACAGTCCACTCTTATGTGGAAGAATTGCCAACACTGGCGGAGTACAGTGCAGAACGTTGGGATCGACGAGCTCTACCGTCAGATTGATCCTATGGACGTACGTCTTGTCCCGTTATCCCAAACCTTCAGCTTGTTATAACATGGTCTGTGCAGTACCCTGAGCGCGACATCGTTTTCGATTCTTGGCCACTGTACTTCCACAAGGTATGTGGCCCGTTGTCCTCCCTACACAGTGCTGTGCTAACGCTACAACGTGTAGACCGACAAGGTTTGTCCATGTCGTAATCCCTCGCTTCTATCGATTTAGGGTGCTTATCGTGCCAATTAGGAAGGTCACCCGCTAAACTTCCACCACTTTGGTGGCATCAACCTCAACAAGCTACAGGAGAAGATGAGCATGGACCGCTTTTGGCAGGCGTTTGTCGTCAACTGCGAGCTGCTCCCCCGCGAGATCCTCCCTGCTGCCTCAGAGGCCGCTGGGAAGCGTATCCCCGGTACCTTTGTAGTCGTTGACCTTTCTGGCTTCGGGTGCGTCATACTCATCAGTCTTTCCATCAAGTCGACTCAATTACTTTACCAGAATCTCGCAGTTTTGGCATATGAAGGACCATGCACGCAACTCCTTCCAGATATCCCAGGACTACTTCCCAGAAACGTGAGGAGCTACTATGCAAGCTTCACATGCGTGCATATACTGACTTCTCTCTCATCAGCGTCGCTCGTCTCGCCATCATAAACGCGCCTCGCGGCTTCTCAACGATCTGGAACGTCATGAAGCCGTGGATCGCAAAGGAGACAGCATCCAAAGTGAACATTATGGGCTCCGACTACAAGTCGAAGCTTCTCGAGTTGATCGACGAGGACGCGCTGCCAGCCAAGCTTGGCGGCAAATGCACTTGCGAAGGCTCTGGTGGATGCATGAAGAGCAACGCTGGCCCTTGGATGCACAACCGTCAGCAGAGGCGGGAGGCGTGGTTGAAGGGCGAGCGCTCGACCATCGCCATCTTGCCGGGGGAGCTCTCGGGCAAGAAGACATCCGTTGACGAGGAGCCGCAGAACGTGACCGAGTCGACGTCGAGCGGCGAGGTTCGCTCGAACCTGTCGGAAACGTCTTCTGAGACGTCGTCGATTGCGACTCCTCCGCCGAGCGAGAGCCAGTTGGCACCGCACGAAAAGTACGGGGCTGAGATGTCGGTGCGCGGCATACACGAACATTCCCAGGAGACGGCCGTACCTGCGGCTTGATTCTATCCTTGTCATCCCTCGTGTATCAGCAGCATCGACCATGAAGTGTTTCCCTAGGATAGACGACCGAGGATAATTTGTATTGTACTCCTCGTTAGTGCTGTGTATCATATACCACCCGCGTATTTATCGTGTTTTGGCATGCTGCACTCATCGCTATGTACTCGCTCTGCCTTCGATTATACCGCTTGCTACGCTCGTCTATTGTATCTTAGCCGCACGACACCTCCCTCATCAGAGCTTTCATCGGGATGACTGTGAGTTGGTATATAATTGTGCCAAGTCCGTGTCGTACAAGTCCATCGGTAGGTAGCACAATACAAGGAGCTGGGTGGCCAAGAAACGTCAAGACCACGACAGTGCTCAGAACGTGGGGATGAAGTCGTGTATCCTGTCCCGCGCGTTCTGGGCGATGCACTCCGCGATCCAGGTCAGGCTGCGGATCTCCTGCTCCTTGAGCTTGATGTAGCTGTAGAACACGGCGTACTGGAACTGCTGGAGGAACGCGAGCTTGTTCAGGTGGACCTCGTGCACGAAGAAGCGGTCCTCGAGGTCCGCCGCGCCGCCGCCGTCGTCGCTCATGCCCAGGTCGCCGAGGAGGTTCGCGGTGCTGTCCGTCCCTCCGTTCGCGCGCGCCGAGGAGCCGGAGCCGGGGCCGGAGTCGAAGAAGGCGCGGTACTCGGCGATGGCCTCGCACGCCTGGCGGACCTGGTCAAAGTCGTCGGCGCGGGCGAGCGCGTTGTTGCCCTCGGGGAAGAGGCGGCCGATGGTGGGGAAGAGCTTGGCGCGCTGTTCCTTGGTGAGCTGGGTGCCGAAGGAGTTGATGGTGATGTTGAGCGCGCGGCGGTCGGCCTCGAAGGCGAGGATGGCGTGCATGATGTCCGCGGTGGGGCCGCCGAGGGAGCGGCAGAAGGCGTCAAAGTCTTCGAGGTAGGCTTTGTAGAGCGTGTTGCGGATGATCTCGATGTTCAGGTCGTCGAGGTCGGCGGCGGTGACGGAGTCCCGGAAGTAGTTCGCTGTGGGGAAAGCTCAGATGAGATGTCATGTTCGGGATGGGGAATAGGGAGTGCCGCGCTGCTCGCTGAACTCATTCAGAGGTGAATGATGACAGGAAGCGAGGACAGCCAACGATCCGGCATGGTACGCGAAGTCCCTGCTACATCCATCTCTCCCTCCAACGGCTCTGAATAAGTCCACCGCCAGCTCTCAGGACATTTGGGCGGACATGTGACAGACACATTCCATACCCGCACACTTGACTCGAGCAGAAGCATTGGGGATACATGCAAGTGGTCCCTCGCCGTACAGGATAGAAGGGACGTACCTAGCGGAGTCTCCACCAAGACAGTGTGGTACAGTTCCTCCACGTTCGTTGCTACACACAGCGCAGGCATTGTGTCAAACACACCGAGTGGATGACACCTCTGTAAGAGTTCGTTGGTGTTCCTCCCGTGCAGCGTGCCGGTGATGATGAGTATGACATTGTCAATCATGTACGCGTACCTGCAGGGTGCACCGTAAATCAGACATAGACATTCGGACCATCAGGATTTGCCTCCACCCACGTCATGTATTCAAGGAACTTGCTGAGAGGCTCGACGGCATTGCTCCGGAGGTAGTTGAACTGGTCGACGAGCAGCTGGGTTGCCTTGTCGGAGATGGTGGAAGTGGAAATGGGGAGAGGTTCGTTAGCGAGAAAGTTGCCATAGTCCGTCGCGGACAGTTGTGTCCGGAAGTCTTTGGTCGCAGCGGCGGGTCAGTCGAGCATCACGTTGTGCCAGGAGCGAACGTACCCTCGATGGTCTCGCATTGAACGAGGTTGTTATACTGGTTCTGCGTGAGCAGACCGGCCTTGTAGCCCCTTACAATACCCTCCAGAAATCCCCCAGAAACCTAAGATGAGGGACGGCTTTGAGTAGAGCTCGAGCGGAGGGTGGAGAGGAAGCGTACATTGAACAAGAGGGCCTCCATGACTGTCCAAGCTGGAACGAAGCGCTCGCATGGTCCCTGGCGTAGCTACGGCCGTTCCCAGCTATTCCCACGCTTCCCTCCAGCGGCAATCCGGGCCGCTTCCCCACACCGGTTACTGGCTCGGAACCGGCGGCGTTCCCTTCCACTGCTCGACCATCCCGCCTTTGAAAACATGGGGTTCTCCTTGATCCTACCACCGTCGTCGACTACTCGTTCACAGTCTATCCATACTCCCCCTGCTACGCAGTATGACCATCATAGGCGAGAATACGTCGGTGAAGACGACCAAGATCACCATACCGCATCCACATGAGCAGAACTGTGCTATTGCCGGAGTCCTCGAGCAGGTCGCGCCGCAAGAGCCTACTCAGGGAAAGAAGATAGCTCTGGTCTGTTAGCACGGCAACTGCTGCGCATGCATGAGCTCACTAATGCACCCCTCAGATTCTGCACGGCGCCATGGGGTTCGTGTATCTCCCCAGCTCGCGCCCCACATGCTGAGCACCCCATAGGCACAAGGACTATCTCTTTCAGAAACGCCTAGCGCTCCGTCTTCCTATGGACTCGTTTCGTTTTGACTTCCGGTGAGTGTCGTATGACTCGCGCGCGCATCATACGTACCAAAACGCACCGTACTGGCATGTAGCGGAAACCACGAGACTCCGGGGACTTGGCAGTTTGGGAAGTTTTACAACGACGTGGACGACTTGGAAGTTGTGATCGAGTACCTCACCAAGGAACTTGGGTACATCATCGACATGCTGGTTGGCCATTCCAGGGGCAGCATTGTATCCAAGCTATGGTTGTGCAAGCATTCCCAAGATGTCGCAAAGAGTGTGCGACGCTTCGTGAATGTTGCAGGACGGTATCGGATGGAGGTTAGTCAGCCGCTTTTCCGGTATGGGGCAACATTGATACAAGACTGCTATGGCTAGAAAGTGTATGGTAAGGAGAGTCAGTGTGTCACATCGTCAAGCACATGTTGATACCTAATCCCCAGACGAGCTCGAGAAGAATAGAGAAGAATTCGAACGAGTGGGATACATAGAACGCAGGGCGATGGTCGCACGGAAACCTTTTGTCGCCAGGTAATGTCGCACATTCTTTGCTCTTGCTTTATAACTAAGTGGACCTTTTGTAGACTCTATCAGAAAGACTATGACGAGTTCGCCTCTCTGGACACGTCCATCGTCTGGACTCAGTTCCCCGCCCATGTCGACGTGCTTACTCTGCATGGCCTCAAGGATGCAGTAGTCCCGCCGTATGACGCCTTCATATATGCGCGCATATACGGTGCACGCACTCCGGGCACCCACACCTTGCGCTATGTCGAAGATGCTGACCATAATTTCACTGGGGTAAGCGGCCATAATTATAACAGATTGTGTAGAGACTCACGTTCAACTGCATAGATGCCGGAAGAAGTAATCGAGACGGTCTTGGAATGGATGGCCCAGGGCGATAGTAATGAACTGACGACCGGAATCTGGCATACCGGGGTGAAGGGAAAGCTTTGACGGATAGGACTTATTGTCCACAAGGGAGACTAGAGATGAGTGACCAATAGACTGATAGATCATTAAGTCTGGGTATCCGTAAATGCAGTAATCACTCATACTATACATGCAGTGAATCATCATACAGCGATCGCTACCGTAACGGGCTGGTCATACTTGGGCGACAACGGTCCATTGACTACTGACACGACCACCGGCTGCCTCTTCCGCTCCAGCTTGCCAGCTTTCGCAGCCCTCCAGTCGAAGTAGAGCTTGCCCTCCTGTTGAAAATCCTCTTTAACCTCCATGACGAGCACACGAACCTCTTCGACAGACATGTCTAGCAACGCATGCTGCCACACTGTGATATCGCCGTCTGGCACGAACGTGTCTCCCGAGGACACACGTCCGAGATCAGAGAGACGCTCCTTGACGGCGTCCATGATCAGGCGCACAGGCCGTCCCTGTACCCCA
The DNA here is from genome assembly GCA_020543525.1 of Coriolopsis trogii. Lineage (NCBI taxonomy): Eukaryota > Fungi > Basidiomycota > Agaricomycetes > Polyporales > Polyporaceae > Coriolopsis > Coriolopsis trogii. The sequence continues at coordinate 562,005 of JAHYIO010000023.1, read as the reverse complement.
GTCCACTCGATCACGTTCGTGCCGTTGAGGAACTCCTTCGCGCGTTTCTGAGCGCGCCCGGCGATGACCAGCCTCGCGTATTCTTCGGCCTTGCCAAAGAAGCGGAGCGCCCCCTCCATCTTCTCCTCGCGACTCCCCATCGCATCTGCGGAGACGAGGTGTGGGAGGTCGTGAGTTTGGAGGTAAGCGATGAAGTTGCGGCGCATCGGGCGCGTGTCGACGCAGCTCTTCGCGGATGGCTTGTAGCCCGGGGCGCGGTACCGCTCGGCGAGTGGTTGCACGAATGGCGAGGCGCACACCCACTCGAAGATCTCGTCTTGAGTCGCAAACCCATGCTGCCATCGGTCCATCGAGAGGCCGAAGAAGGCCAGGATATCGGGTATGGACGTAGAGAGGTAGTACGTCTGTGGTGGGTTCGTCGGGAGTGGGTCCACGAGCTGCGTGTCCGATGGAAGAACAATCCGGTGAGTCAAGGGTTGTCACTGGGGTATGCGGGCAGTGCTGCGGCGCTGAGGAAGACGCACCTTCAGGCCGAAGACGGAGAAGGACAGTCCAGCGGTCTGGGCGAGTAGCCCGAGGAGCCATCCGAGATCGCCGTAGGAGGTGTAGAACACGGTACGCTCCAGTTGGGCGTGGTCTGCGCAGACGTTGACGTCGACTTGGATATACGCGTTCGCGTTCGCGTTCTCAACTTCATTGTTGTCTTGGGCGATGTCGGCGTACGTACATGGTTCGCCGCTGAGTCTGCGGCTCACACGAGTGCAAGGAACATGGTCAAAAGCAGATACGGGTATAGCGTAGTTGCTGACCCGGTTGCCTTGGCAGAGAACGCTACAGGTCGCTCGCAGCGCATTCTTCACGTCATCGAGGCTGAGTCCTTCTCGGGGACCACTCGCGACGAAGTCGACGTCGCCGAAGTCCACCTTGCCTGGGCATTCGGGGGCGACTGCGACGTGTTCATAACATGTCTCCAGGATCGGCTGTAGGCGTGATTTCAGGGCGTGGTACGCGGTCGGGGACATACGCGGGAAGGAAGCGTTGGGGAGGAGGTACTTGAACGCGTTTCCACCCATGGCGAAGTAGCGAAGTCGCTGGCGATGGCGTAGGCTGGGTTGGGTCTTGTAGCGACTTCGCTGAACGAACTTATGGGGAACGTGTGGTCGATGCTGTGGCCCTATTGTGCTGCAGCGACTGTGCGGTACTAGTCACGGTGACTTGCAGTCCTCGGACGGTGGCAAATGGACAAAGCCACAAAGATGGAAAGCTATGCAACCAGTCCCTAATCGGGTTTGGGTAGATATTTGCTGGGAAGTATGATGGCTTATCAGGGTCTCTGAATGGGAATATCTGGGTACCACATCCTACTTAACACACACAAACTACACACAAACCCGCCATCACCGTGTGCTGTGGCGTGCAGCAAGCCTTCATCTCCATCTCAAACCAACGCGGACCTAGCTTGCACTGTCATTGCTTCTTCCCAACCATGTCCAAGTATGCGCCACACCGCAGCTCGTCCACTAACCCTCGGCCCACCGCCAGCACCGTCTGCCAGAAATGTCTCGGCACAGGTGGGTACCAATGAAACCCAACCATACGCCTATTGTTCTTCTGCGAGAACTACGGTTGATCACATCCGTGTCGCAGGCCATTTCACGTACCAATGCAAGGGCTCACGCCCCTACATCTCGCGGCCCTCGCGCACCCAGATGCTAGAGAACCCCAAGCTGCTCGCGAAGTTCAAGGCGGACGGTAAGCCGTCCGTAGAGGTGCCCGAAGAGTTCAAGTCAAAGTGCGTCCTTTACCTCGCTCGCTCGTGTTGAAGACACACCAGGGCTCATCTGACCGGAATGCCGTAGGAGCGGCACTGCCAATCGCATTCTCGCAGCAAAGGAGAAGGAGCGTGCTAAGAGCCAGGAGAAGGGCGAAGGGTCCTCGCGGAAGCGGAAACGGTACGTCCCCCACTCCTTCTTTGCCATCGCTGCGGTATCCCTGAACTATTCTGTACTCGCGGTGTAGCTCTGGCTCGGTCTCGTCCTCGAGTTCGTCGTCCGATTCGGACGGCGATAGCGACACTTCGGACTCGAGTGATTCCTCGAGCGACTCTAGCTCAGACTCAGGCTCAGACTCGTCGGATTCGGAATCGTCGGATGGCTCCCATTCTCGCAGCAGGAGTCGCAGCCCCAGGCGAAAGCGTCGCTACCGCAGCGAAAGCGGCAGCAGAAGCCGAAGCCCAAAAGATCGTCGCTGAGTTCAGTCGCGAAGTCAGTGCTGCATGATATCTCCCCGATGGTCCCCTGACTCCGCTTGTCTGTATGTGAGGGATCATCGCGCGGGTTATGGGTATGTAGATTATGAACATTGTTCCATGCAGGGTCCATTAGCAGGATCAACAGCGCAAGTGATGACGTATATAGGGTAGGGTCGGAACTCCTCATGTGCACCGTCCTGCCTCTGTGGCTCGCGAGTTCATGATGAGCGCGACGATGAGTCTGCACAGAGTGTGGCGTGAATGCGAATGGAATCGCTGATTGACAATGCGTAACGCACCCGTACAAGCCCAGAACTTCTCCGAAGATGAGAATGAGCACCATCGTGACGAATACTTTCGACTCAAAGACGTATGCTCGCACGCACTGCACAAAGTACACGTTAAGGAGATTGCGCAGACTCGGTAGAGGAGTAAACCATGAACTCACGGAGTCGCCCACATATCCAATGGCATAGCCCGCAGCAAGACCCGTGAACCCGCATGCGAGGCCGGCACCGAGGTGGATGAATCCCGCGTATAGGGAGTAGTCCGTCGGCTTGACTGCATGTATCGTTATAATGTATGGAACAAGGTAGGATCCTTGAGTCACGGAACGGACAAGGTATATCATGTAACACTCACGTCCTCCAGCAATGAGCACAGAGACCACCAAGCCGTACACAGCAATGATACCGGACATGACCACGGGAATAAGAGACTGCACGAGGACGGTCAAGCGCATGAATTACGAACTCAACGACCTTGGAGAACGCACCTTCATGATGAGTTCGGGCTTGAACGTGCCCAAACCTGCGATGCCAATACCCGACTTTGCCGTTCCGAACGCCGCACCGACAGCTAACAAAACGAGTGTTTACCATCATGGTCAGTTCTGCATAAACGCAAGAGCCCTCCGAGAGCATATGGAGGAGGGAACGTACTGCTGAAAACCATCTAAACCAGGTTGGCCAAGAAGTTAGCATCAGGTGCAAGAGCGCATATGTATGAGCGGGGACGTACGGCGGAGGCAACGCCCGCGAAGCCAAAGAAGGGAGCGTATGGCGGACAAGTGGACATGGCGACGGCGCAAAAGAAAGCGAGATGGCGGCTACAGGAGAGCTCCCCAATGCCGTTCACGTCGTCCACGACGCGGGCCTCAGCTTGGGCATTTAGGGTTCCACATTTGGAAGGTGTTAGTTATGGGGTTAGCTGTCCAGTGACTTACATTGACACCGGGGGCACCGATACGTGGGACACAGTGTTCCATTTGTATCGCATGCTGACCTGTGGCAAAATAGGATAATTATGCAGTGTTATGTTACATTCATGTTATATAATTGTCCCTTTTGACGTGGAGTTGCCAGAGATTTCTCAATGAACTGATATTGTTCCATTGTAATCCCACACTCTATTTGGTAAGCATGTGGCACTGTGTCCCATTTGAATTCCATGTAGGATGAGCCACTGATGGCTTCAAAATGGGACAAAGTGTCTCACTGCTGTGCTACTCTAAATCAAAAGTAGAAATAAGCAAGATGGAACAAAAATGTTGCACCTTGTCTCATACTATCTCAATGAGTATCCTGCTGCTATTTTATATTATAGACAATATTCAAGTAATAGCAGTAAGAAATCAGAAAAACCTTTTGTACTACAGATTGTTTATTCCATGCTTTGTATTCTAGTAATCAGAATGAATTATATAAGAAGCAGATGTACAGATTGACTGCATATTGAGAGATAAAATATGGGAAATTACTTATAACCAGAATGCTTAGATTGTTTATACAGCAAGCATGCTTAGATTGTACATATAGCAAGCATGCTTAGATTGTTTATACAGCAAGCATGCTTATTTTGCATATTATAGCTAGTATGCTTAGTTTGCTTAGTACTGCATATATGCTTTCTTAGGTAAGAGAGTTTGCTTGATACAGCAGGTATAGTTTTATCAGTATAGTTAGTCTACTTAGAATATCTAGTATGCTTGGTGTTATTGAAATGGAGAGTTTGCTTAGTAGAACAGATATGCTTAGCTTTCTTGGTACACTTGGTTTCCTTAGTTTTCTTAGTTTCCTTAGTACACTCAGTTTACTTGGTATGTCTATATTTATAACAGAGAGTTTGCTTAGTACAGGAGGTACACTTAGTTTCCTTAGTATAGTTAGTTTACTAAGTATAGCTTGTATGCTTAGTATAGCTACTGTACTGTGCTTGGTTTGTTTAGTATAGAGAGCTTGCTTAGTACAGTAGATATGCTTAGCATGCTTAGCATAGTTAGTTTGCTTAATAAAGTGAACATGCTCAGTTTGCTTAGTAGATTAAGCATGCTTAGTATCTTTATTATGATTACTTTGCATAGTAAAATTAGTACACTGGGTTTGGTTAGCATAGTTGGTTTGCTTAGTATGGCATGAATATTTAATTTGCTTGGTACAGCTAGTATGCTAGATTTGTATACCATAGCACGCATGCTTGTTTTGTTTAGTACAGCAGGTATACTGAGCATGCTTAGTATAGTTCGTTTAGTTAGTATAGGTAATATACTTAGTATGGTTGGTACATACATTAAGTGGGATTAGTCTAATAAGCATACTAAAACTGATAAGCATAGCTATTATACTTAGTTGTTATAGGGGATATACTTAGTATGCTTAGAATGACAGGTATACTCGTACTGAATCACCCCTCTGCTCTATAAACTAATCCCACTTAATGTATGTACCAACCATACTAAGTATATTACCTATACTAACTAAACGAACTATACTAAGCATGCTCAGTATACCTGCTGTACTAAACAAAACAAGCATGCGTGCTATGGTATACAAATCTAGCATACTAGCTGTACCAAGCAAATTAAATATTCATGCCATACTAAGCAAACCAACTATGCTAACCAAACCCAGTGTACTAATTTTACTATGCAAAGTAATCATAATAAAGATACTAAGCATGCTTAATCTACTAAGCAAACTGAGCATGTTCACTTTATTAAGCAAACTAACTATGCTAAGCATGCTAAGCATATCTACTGTACTAAGCAAGCTCTCTATACTAAACAAACCAAGCACAGTACAGTAGCTATACTAAGCATACAAGCTATACTTAGTAAACTAACTATACTAAGGAAACTAAGTGTACCTCCTGTACTAAGCAAACTCTCTGTTATAAATATAGACATACCAAGTAAACTGAGTGTACTAAGGAAACTAAGAAAACTAAGGAAACCAAGTGTACCAAGAAAGCTAAGCATATCTGTTCTACTAAGCAAACTCTCCATTTCAATAACACCAAGCATACTAGATATTCTAAGTAGACTAACTATACTGATAAAACTATACCTGCTGTATCAAGCAAACTCTCTTACCTAAGAAAGCATATATGCAGTACTAAGCAAACTAAGCATACTAGCTATAATATGCAAAATAAGCATGCTTGCTGTATAAACAATCTAAGCATGCTTGCTATATGTACAATCTAAGCATGCTTGCTGTATAAACAATCTAAGCATTCTGGTTATAAGTAATTTCCCATATTTTATCTCTCAATATGCAGTCAATCTGTACATCTGCTTCTTATATAATTCATTCTGATTACTAGAATACAAAGCATGGAATAAACAATCTGTAGTACAAAAGGTTTTTCTGATTTCTTACTGCTATTACTTGAATATTGTCTATAATATAAAATAGCAGCAGGATACTCATTGAGATAGTATGAGACAAGGTGCAACATTTTTGTTCCATCTTGCTTATTTCTACTTTTGATTTAGAGTAGCACAGCAGTGAGACACTTTGTCCCATTTTGAAGCCATCAGTGGCTCATCCTACATGGAATTCAAATGGGACACAGTGCCACATGCTTACCAAATAGAGTGTGGGATTACAATGGAACAATATCAGTTCATTGAGAAATCTCTGGCAACTCCACGTCAAAAGGGACAATTATATAACATGAATGTAACATAACACTGCATAATTATCCTATTTTGCCACAGGTCAGCATGCGATACAAATGGAACACTGTGTCCCACATATCGGTGCCCCCGGTGTGAAGTTACATCCACTCTTCAACTTTCGTAAACTAGAGTTACCTGCAGTATACCACCACCATGGGTGGTTTACGTATACCACAACCCACAGTACTGCATCCTCATGATATCTTGAAAGAGGACACATGTGAAACGGTGTATCAACTCAAGCATTCAACGTATGCAAGTAAATGCGCGATATCATTTGGCGGCTCCAACATTCTCAGTATTCCTCCTCGAGCTCTTCATCGTCCTCCTCGCCTTCGTCGTCGTCACTCTCCTCGCCTTCCTGTTCTTGCGCCACACGACGACAGAGCTCCTTCTCTTGACGTTGAGCTTGTCTTCGAGCTCGTTCTTCCTCGACGTTGTACACCGCAAGCTCGGTCTTACGGGCAGTTGACCCAATCTCGCCCTTCAGATACTTTACAAAGGTATCGTCCTCGAAGAGCAGATGAGATATCCGCTTCTTCTTTGCTTCAATTTCCTGTCAGGAGGAATTCAGACCACATGCACGACGAGTGCCAAAGCTGGGCAAGCCTTACCCCGTAATCACTATGGGCATCCTCGACCTGGGCCTACGACAGCTTCACATCAGATCGCTGTGCCACACATCGTGACGCTAGACAACGTACCCCTCCTGTGGCCACAATTATCACCGGACGATTGCAAGGGCGACTCATCTTCCACATGTACTCCCCGTTCTTTTCCGGCTCGATGGTGATATGGACGTTCCAGCTCGCTGCCATACGTTAACCCCATGCCGTGCAAGATAGCAGACCACGACTACTCACCACCCAGGTCATACTCCATCATGATCCCAATCTCCGTGTTTGAGCAAACGCCACCGCTCAAGTTGTCCCTCTTCTTCATCGCCCAGATGTCTCCCAGAGTGACTTCTGCGTCCTTCTTCTCCGGCACCTCGAGCTGCGAGAAAAGTACATCCCATGGATCGTCCGGGTTCGTGGGCGTGGGCTCCCTCCTCCGCCCCTTTGGCGTGACTTTCAACGCAATCACCGTGGTCACAGTGCGACCGTGGGCCTTACAGGCCCTCCTGAATGCACGAGTTTGTTCGGGAGAAAGGCTGATAGTCGAGTGTATATTGGGATACGTGCCGGGTGTTTCGGATGTCAGCGGAGCGACTACCTGTTGCGAGGGACACCGTCTCATAAAAAGGACAGGCTGCTATGGAGGGCACGTGGGTGAGCATGGCAGAGGACCAATGGGAAGGCACGAATACGGTACCTCGGGCGAGGGAGTAGTAGGAGTGACCTGCTTGGTCTCAATGTCCACAGCATGGCCCTCCGTCTGCATCGCAAATGCGGATGCAGGGGGAAGCCTCTGCCCTTCAGTACCCCATCTCAAGTCGTTGAGAGAGCGCACAGCCCGCGAAGTGTCCTTCAAGTCCTGAACAAGGAAATGCAGGAGACTGTCCAAGATGGAGAAGCTGTAACGTGCGTCGCAGGCAAAGTGTGGACCATGCAGGCTGCGGAACCCGTCGCGACAACGATGAGTCGAAAGACGGGTCTAGGCAGCTCAGACAACTTACAAAAAGAACCATTCCCCGTATCCACTCCCTTGCGCAGCGTGTAGCTCCACGACGAACCGCCCATCCGCCGCGTCCCAGTAATCGGTGGTCAGTTTCTTCTCCATAGTATGGAGGTCCTCCCCGACGACAGGATGAAGCTTCAGCGTCTCGTCCACCCATTGCTCGACGTCAGCCTGGCCAGACGGGACTCCATACACACAATAGTGCGCTATGTTCGTTGTTTCACCTCGGAAGTTCTCCGAACTGGCAATTCCAAATGCTTTACACGCGATACTTGGGGCCAAAAACCTTGTCTTTGCCCAAGAGCGCCGAAAGCGCGGAGAGAAGTGACGTCCGCTCCAGGGCCGGGGCGCCGGGTTGTGCACAGATGAGCCGGACGGAGAGTCCACCGGTGTAGGTAGAGAATCCCACTCCTGTCTCGCTAGACAACAGTTCAATGTCAGCGTATTGGACGTTTATGGAGGAGTGAGTCTGCTTGTTAAACACCCTCACCTCATAAATGCCACCGAAGCCTCAAATCCGTAGAGTCGACGCGCATAGACCTTTCGTTCATGGGCATCCTCAAGAATCGTGAAAGGCTTGTAAGCAGGGGTGAGTCGTGGAAGAATGTGAGCGGGCAGGGGATATCCTGGTTGATGGGACATCGTTGTAGAATGAGTGGAATCGGAGGGTTTCCTCCTCATATACGTGATACGTGAGTGCGTGTGGTGTAAGTTGCCTCGCACTTCATGTGGCGTTCATCAGGACGTAGGCGTAGCGCAGTAGACATTGCCAATAGCATGTAGAGCTACCTTCGAACCACATGGGCGGTAAGGAGTGGACATCCACGGCGACTGCACGACAGAATCTTGACCAAATTCGATTTAGACGGTCACACAGCCCTCCCATGCATACTATGGTCTCTGATGACACCTCTTCGCAGGAAGACACCGCTTGCTGTGAACATTGTGAAGACTGCCTAGACGAAACTGAGTGAACTCACCTACTACTGTCCGCACTGTTTGGGCTCAGCTTCCAATAGTGAAGGAGCAGCGAAGGTGTACATGCGAAACTTGATTACAACAGCTATGTTACACTGCAGAAGTCTTCCGACAAACCGGTCCCCTTCATGCGTTGTATGGAACGATATGGCATCTACTGGCATCATGAGTGACATGCGAAATGGATAGATATATGAACATACCCCAGAAGACCTCGGCCACCCCATCCCCGACGGGGAATGAACGTCAGCCGTACTCTCTGATTCTCTGACCGCAATACCTCGATGATGACTTCGTGCTAAACATCAGGCATTAGTGAATACTACATTTGACCAATAGCAAACAACAATTCACATTTTCCTGCGCAGCAACAAGCTCAGCAAGCGGCTGCAAAGACGAAGTCGCAAAGGACGACTTGTTTAGAGGCCCGAACGATAGTACGAGATCTTCTCTTAGTAGACCCTACGACCACACAGTCAGGATATACCCACTACTGAGGGACGTGGAACTCACCGCAGCAGATGCGGGACTGCCTGGTGCAACCCCGTCAACTCTGGCGAATGGTTCAAGAGATGTACTACTTGATGGTGCCGGCCGCTCTTCGTTCACGCGCGCATTGGGGTTGTAAACAGTCTGCAGAGCGACCATAATCTCGTCCATGAGGGCCTTATGGTCATTTCGGAGTTCAATGATGCGGACACGCGCATGCCGCACTTCCCATACGTCAATGTCAGCTCGAGGAAAACCCTCAGAGTCGATGAGGGGTGTGTCCATAGTCACGGCATTGCTCTGCAAGACGGAGAGATGCGCCTCCAGCTGGGCCTCGATCGCGTCTTTGCGCGCCATCAGCACGCGAACACGGTCTGAAGATTCGGAGTTGTTCATTCGCGGAGGCAGCCTGAATCCCATTACAGCTCAGATGGAGGAGGTGGTGATGGTAAGGAGACAAAGTGAGATCAGTTGAGGGCGTCTGCGATATTCCAAGTCCTAAATGGGACATTTCTGCAAATGTTGGTTTCGTGCTAACTGCTATAACCGCCGGTTTCGCGCCAGCAACATGGGGAAGTTTCGCGTTCAGCACCTCTTGTCTTTGACTCTGCCCTGACTTTGTCTCCATCCGTCTCTACCTAGTTCATGTTCGACATGGACGAGTACGCGGAAAATAGCGCTACCACACATCCCCGATCTACCCGCAGGAGCTCGATGCTGTCTCAGACTTCAGCCCAGACAGCACCCAGTTGGTCACAGCGAGCCACTACTCCAGTTCTCAGGCATCGTCTGTCTGCTGCCAGTGTATGGAGCGATGCGTGCGTATATTTATGCTGATATGAAAACCCAATCGGCGCGTTGACGCGTTGTACAGTACAGACCGTACGGACATCATCGCGCCGGTTCCCCGCAGACATCACATACTCCAGACCGAGAGCCAGCATTGGCTCAGTACGCCACCGCTATCCCCATACTCGCCCCCAACATCTCCTCTACTCGCTACCCCAACATCACCTGCGCGGAACAGGAAACGCTTGAGCCAGAACCTGAGCTTGAATGCTCTAGTTGCTCAGAATACACGACGTGTATCCTCTTTCTCCCAACGTCCAGATCTGTATTCGCACAAAGAGCACAGACACGAAGAAGAGGCGAGCATGGGCAGACGATGGCTACGGTGGATGCATCACGAGAATATGAAGCCTTGGGTGGTTCCCCTGCTGCTCCTGGCGTCCGTTTGGGTGAAATGGGCTGTAGGCTTAGGATCATACTCTGGTCTGCTCTCTACGCACATCCGTGAATGCTACATGTCTTTACGCCTTGCACAGGCCAAGCAATCCCGCCTATGTACGGCGACTACGAAGCCCAACGACATTGGATGGAGTTAACAATACACTTACCGACACGACAATGGTATACCTACGACCTCCAGTACTGGGGCCTTGACTATCCGCCGCTCACGGCGTACGTCTCATGGTTATGCGGAATTGTGTAAGTACGTTCGCCTGGTACCGGACTGCGAGGCTGATATGAGTGAAGAGGATCGTGGATCAACCCGACATGGGTCGCCCTCGACACATCTCGTGGCATCGAGTCTTCGAGTAGCAAAGTCTTCATGCGCTCGACTGTTCTCGTCTTGGACACTCTCATATATGTTCCAGCCCTCATCATGTTCACGAGGGTCTGGCAGGGTACACGATCATCACGCACACAGGTACGTAACACTCTCCTTAGGTAGATACATTGACAAAGCGTTGCTCGTGCCTCTAGAATGTTGCCCTCCTCATGCTGCTGTTTCAACCTGCCCTCATCCTCATCGACTTCGGTCATTTCCAATACAACTCAATCATGCTCGGTGAGCGGTACTTCATGTGAGGCCCTACGGATGCCTCTAAAACGACTGGTTCAGGTCTCACACTACTCGCCATCAACTTCTTCGCAACTGGACACGATCTCATTGGTGCAGTCTGTTTTGTGCTAAGTCTTGGCTTCAAGCAGATGGCCTTGTATTACGCTCCTGCTATCGGGACATACCTTCTGGCAAAGTGTCTGTATCTCGGACCATCAGCAGGGTGCGTCCGCTCTTGCTTGAGAGACAATATATATGCTCACGCGTACTGCCAGTACTAAGTTGTTCATTCGTCTGGGCATCATCACGGTGTCTTCGTTCATCGTGCTCTTCCTCCCTTTTCTCCCGCCTTTCGCACCGTTATCCGCCATCCTTCATCCTGTCTCCCGGATATTCCCTTTCAACCGCGGCCTCTTTGAGGACAAAGTCGCCAACTTCTGGTGTGCGTCGAACGTCGTGCTCAAATGGAAAATATGGGCAGCGCAGACATCTCTTGTGAGGCTCTCGGCGATCCTCACGGCCTTGGGTTTCACCCCTGCTGTCATAACATTGCTGCTGAACGGCTACAGACAACGCATGCAGCCCCTTACTGAAGGAGAGAAGGCAGCGGTGCAACAGGCTATACCGACATCAATCCTGCCTCTGCTCCCATATGCGCTTCTCACTTCGTCGATGTCATTCTTCCTCTTCTCTTTCCAAGTGCACGAGAAGACGATTCTAGTTCCTCTCCTGCCCATGACACTGCTATTATCAGCCTCATCACCCGAAGAGCAAACATTTGAGTTGGGAATGCTCATGAACAATGTTGCTGTGTTCAGGTACGTCATTCGCCACGTCTGTCTCGAAGCATGCGTTGACATCCTATAGCATGTGGCCCTTGCTGAAACGAGATGGGCTGGGCGTTCAGTACATTGCGCTCCTCGTTTTCTGGAACAAGATGATCGGATACAACCCGTTCAAGACGTCTCGCCGCTCGCTCATCCAACTCCTCTCCACTGTATGTTACCCCTGATTTTCTCGCTCACCTCCTTTGCTCACATATTTTCATTTTTTACAGGCGGTCTACACCGCTTGCATCGTCCTCCACATCGCCGAACTCCTCATCGCGCCCCCTGCGCGTCTACCTGACATCTTCCCAGTCCTCAACGTCCTCGTGAGCACCCCCGTGTTCATGCTCGTCTGGCTCTGGAGCATCAAGCGGGGCATTGAAGTAAGCTGGGCGCTCGGTGGGCTCGGGTCGCGCTCGAAGCCTGCTACGGTTACAAAGCCACCCCTAGCGTCGACTTCAAGCGCATCTCCCAAGTTACAGGCGTTCCCTATATCCGGTGATGGTGGTGAGGATGAAGGGAGGAGTACTGCGAACGACGCGGCAGCGGTGAGGGCGCAGGGGATGCGGACGATGAGTTTGGGATTCGCTCAGGGGAAGAGGAGGAAGGTGCCGAGGAGCGGGAGTGTGGACCTTCGATGACTGACGAGGGGATGTGGACTATTATTATTTATGTTACCGGTGCTCGCTGTAGAAGATGTCTATGCGGTCTTCCCGTTGACATGAACTTCGAAGTTTGCAGATTGGAGGGGCGTCTATGTGTCACCACTCCCTGACCGTCAACGACCGTCATGTTATGGCTTCGGATCTGACAAACGAATTCGAGTTGGTCGTTAAGTCGACATATCGCGTTCTACGCGCTGATTTGGCAGTCAAGCATGTCGCACGGGCGCGACTTTGCCAGGTTAGTCTCGATTTAACCGTTGTGGCTTTCGGAGTACGGTATGTTTCGATGCACAGCCGCTATCTGAGTGTATGCATCCAAACTGACGGGCGAATGAGGTAGGTCCGGATATCTGTTTGACGGGTTTGCTATGCGCGACTGGCGTATCTCTCTGCTCGACTTTCTCAGCAAGTTCCTGACTCGACTGAGAACGGTGAGCAACATTTGGCAGAAGATATACCGGGTCGACACTCACTCCTTTGTAGGAAAGCCCTCGTTTCGGGACCGTCGTCCTCGTTCACGACCCAACAACTGACCAAATATTCTTCGTATCCATTCCGAGGCTGAGGACATGCATGGACGTGGACATGGACAATTTTTCTCCGTCACTCGCAACATGGGTCTCGTTCGTGAAAATCCACGGATCGCACGTGGAGGTTCGTACTCTAGCCCTCTCGAGTCTGCCATGCCCATGCTTCTCCCTACAGTTGTCTTCGCCACCGCCCGGTCTTCTCGCCATCATCCGCATGATCCTCGCCGACATCGCCATGCAAACTGACGGCGGGACCTACCCTGTCGCCGTCAACCTACGCGACAATGCGGACTATCGGACGATCAGCGACATGGTGGCATTTGCAGCATGCGTCCTTGAGTTCCCAGTCGCCTATGTCCCCACATCCGAGGCTTTGAACGACGGCGGAGTCCTCCTAGGTGGCGTCCCTCTGGACGTGTACGAATGCGTCCTCATCCCCCGGTCTGGGCTGGCGGTCGGGGTTAAACCGCATCCTTCGTCTGCAGGGTGGGGGGCTCATAGCCTCCTCAAATTCTCCTGCCCGCAGAGTATCAGCACAGTCGTCGAGCACTTGCACTGCGATGCCCTCGTATCACGGTTGCGAACCCGATTTGTGGCGCGGATGGAGGATGTAACTCGCTCGTTCGAAGTAGTCATACGGCATAGTATGGAGACAATGGATCGGGTTGCGTTGTAAAGCGACATATGAGTCAAACGGTCAGCCGAGATCTTGCGCACATGGAACACAGCTGTACGTCGAGGCTTCTCCGCATCATCGTCTAGCTGGACTTGTATACGATCTGCTGATGGATGTCTCGAGCACACGTTACGGAAATCCCCTCGCTGTCGGCCATAGAATTTCAACGTCCGTCAATGCATAAATGATTGGTTCTATAGTACACCAGTCGTGCGATACCGTTTAAGTATACCAAGTCAACGAATGTGCATAACAACAACGGGCAGCGACTCGCGCGACGCCGTGCGTCCGGGAGGGGGTAGGTACAAGGGCGGGTATAAATGTACAGTTGTTGAGGCGACGAAGTCGAAGGGGGGAAATCACTGGTTGGCGTGTACAACATTGACACTAATCTTTACACGTGAGACGGCTACACCGTCAATAGCAATGAGTCGACTAGAATGTCGACGCCCAAGCCTCGAGATCGATGGTCGCCGTTCTCGAGTGGTCGATCCATGGGTGCTTCTGCAGGTACTGATTCAGAACATGCATCACAGAACTCTGGTCAATTGAAAACAACGCACGAGAAGGTCTTTGGGCGTCTTCCGCGCGTCCGGGTCCTTCAACAGACAGCTGTCCACAAAGTCCTCAGCCTCTCTCGGGAAACGGCCTTCCGGAGTCAGCCGAGGCGCGGGTTCGTTCACAATATGTTGCAGGAGCTCGAGAATGCTCATAGTCATCCCTCCACCTTGGAGACTGACTCCTTTGCTCTTCCTCTTCTTCTTCTTGTCTCTCTGCTCCTTCGTCAAAGGGATAGGATGCGGCCGGCTTGGGGAGAGCGTGCCCTCAAAGTCCGACAAATCGGAGTCGTCCGACGACGATTCAGCAAAAGGGAAACGGCCGAGAGCCAGCTCGATGAGCGAGATACCAAGGGACCACACGTCGGACTTGACCGTGTACTGCGCACCCTGTATACGCTCCGGCTATGCGAGTCCGCGGAAACGTTCAACAACAGTAATCTCAGGCTGTATAGACTACGTAATTTACTCACACTCATGTACGTCGACGTTCCGACGAAAGTGTCGGCAATAGAGTTGATAAGCTCTCCAGAGACACCGAAGTCACAAATTTTGATCTGTCCACGGGAATTGAAGAGGATATTTGAGGGTTTGATGTCTGCAGGAGACGATCACAACCGGCACGATGAATAGGTGGCCACCAAAGCTACGCACCACGATGGATAATCCGGTGAACATCGTAGAGGTACGTGAGGCCTTCGAGCACGGCAAGCGCTACCTTGCCTACAACGTCGATATCAATGGGGCCGATCTTCTTGTAGATGCCGTCGAGCGAGCCCTTGTCCATGTATTCCATGCATATGCAAATGTTGGGGTCCGCAATGAAGGCGCCGTAGAAAGAGATGATGTAGTCCGAATGGCAGTCATGCATGATCTGCAGCTCACGGAGGATCTGTTTCCTCACGGACGGCTTCGCGTCAATCAACACGATCTGGTATGTTTGTGTCTTGTCTCAGCTTCCCCGTTCCATACATGCATTCTGGTACGCAAGAAACCGCAAGGTTAGAGGGCGCACCTTCTTGGCCATGATCGTCCCCGTCGGAAGGTGCTCGACCTTCTTCACACTGCCCCCGTTACCCTGCCCGAGCTCCCGCAAATCCTTGAGATCCTCGCTCCTGAGATCATGGTACTTGTTCTCTGAATTGAGTTCGAGGTTCGCGAGTGTCGTCGACAGTGTTGTGTGGTATGTCATGCGATGCGCAGACGCAGAGCCCGTCGGTGGCGCTGAGCTCGAGCCGTTCACGGTCAAGAGGTTGTTGTCTGTATCGACATTGGTCGCCGTGCTGGTGTTCGTTACCGACACCTTCGGGGCCTTGAGCTGCATCGGGGGCGGTCGCTTCTTGCCGCCACCCGCGGGCACGGGCGCGACGCGGATTGGCTCTGGCTGGGGCTCCGGGGGCGGCTGCGAGACATCGAGTTGGAGGGCCTTGAAGTTCCGCTTCTTGCGCACGGGGCCGCCGAGACTGGACATTGCTATGTCTCTGTCGTTAGATGAAAACCTCTTGGGGCTGAGGAGAAATGCTGAGGAGCAGCTGAAGACAGAGCAGTGGCCGGGGACGACGAGGACGAGGCGGCGACAACGACGGCGACGACGAGGTCGAACGAAACTCGACCTAATCGAGTTATGAAGGCTGATGTAAGCGGACCCTCGGCCAACACCGAACGAGGGAGACGCGCGCGCGCGTTCCCTACGCGTCACGCTTGTATCGCGTCGCGCTCGTCGCGTAGCGCACCCTGCCCGCTGTCCATGACCATGAAGCCCCGCGCGACGTGCACGGTTGCTATTGCAGCTCTACGCCGCCGACCGCTGCTTGGTGTGGCCGTCGGCGTTGGCGCGTTGGCCGCCTTTCGCCCCTCCGTCTCGGCAAGCGCGGCCATGCGCCTGTTCCAGGTCACGCCCTCAGCATCATCGCTGTATGCGCGTGCGGGACTGAATAACCTCTGGGACCATCGATCGCTCTCTACTTCTTCAGGGTTGTTCTCGCTCCCTACAGATAACTCGATCATGGCGTCGCTGAAACCACCCCAGGCACCTCCAAAGTGGACACACACCCCAGAAGAGGTCCTCAAGTTGACCAAGGAGACGATCGCCGAGGAGCGTGCTCGTCTCGACAAGATCGGCGCGCTCAAGCCGGAGGAATGTACATTTGAGTCGGTGCGTGCTCATGTTGTCTGCTTTTGCCAGACAGTCCCCAACGATTACTGATTCGTGTCGTACGGTCATTTACCTTAGGTGTTTGTAAGTTGAGGCCAATTCCCAGCGTTGCCCCTCTCAAATTTCGGAGGGGGTATAGGTGTGTGATTGTCATGCGAACCGTCTGCGATCGCTTGCCTGGTTTGCGTGCGGCGTGAGCCAGCCCAATTGTCGTACGAGTACATGATTGGGAATAGTCAGGAATAGGCAGCCACTTGCACTGTTGGTTCGCATGGCCATCTCACGCACATACGCCTCCGCGGAAGGGGAAATACCTCCCGCATCTCATGACATCGTAGCAGGGCTGTTACTGATGAACACGTTCGCAGCTGGCACTGGCTGAAAGCGAGGCTATAGGAGACTCTATCGTCGAACCCCTCACCTTCTACCAGAACGTCTCCACATCAAAAGAGCTCCGCGATGCATCCAACGCAGCCGAAGTCCTCGCCCGCGACTTTGGCATCGAGGCCTCTATGCGGCTCGATGTCTTCCGGGCCAAGCAGGCGGCAGAGAAGAACATCAAGGCATCTGGCAAGAAATTAACTGCAGAGGAGCAGCGACTGGTGGATAGGATGCTGTTGGACGGGAAGCGCGCAGGACTGGCCCTCCCGGACGCGGAAAGGGAGAAGTTGACAGCTCTGAAGAAGGAGCTGTCCCAGACGTGTCTCGAGTTCAGCGTGAGTCACTAAGCCATGCGCCATACACGTCGTCTCTCACCTGGGCGAATCTCTGCACTAGAAAAACTTCAACGAGGAGAATGGCGTAGTCAGCTTCACGTTGGAGAAGCTCAAGGGTGTCCCAGAGGATGTCATCTCGGGATACACCAAACGCACGGATGGCAGCAAAGAGGTATACGACGTGACTTTCAAGACTCCCGATATCTTCCCGATCGTACGTGCAACTTGATTGTCCGTCCAAACAACCGTTCTTACAATGGTGTATATTACAGTTCAAATTCGCAGAGAGTCCAGACACTCGCCGCATTGCGTACGAGAAGTTTGAGAACCGCTTGGCGATCAACAAGCCGGTCATGAGCAAGTTCCTCGATCTCCGTCGCCAAATCGCCAAACTTCTCGGATATGCGACATGGGCGGACTTCGTCACAGAAGTCAAGATGGTCAAGAATGCCAAAGGTGTCAAAGAGGTGATTCATATACTATACAGTCTCTGGGCACACGACTGACATGACATAACAAGTTCCTAACGGATCTCGAGCAAAAGCTGCGTCCCGTCGGTCTCAAGGACCGTGAGACATTGCTTGCCCTGAAGAAGGAGGAGCACGATGAGAAGGGATTGCCCTTCGACGGCGAGTTCTATTTGTGGGACTACCGGTACTACGACAGGAAGTTCATCGAACGCAGCCTGAACCTCGATGACATGCTCGTCAAGGAGTACTTCCCCGTGTCAAAGGTCGTGCCTGCCATCCTAGACATTTACCAAAACCTGCTTGGTGTGAAGTTTGTCGAAGTCAAGGGGGAGACTTGGCATCCGGGTAAGCTGACTGTACACGTCTTGAAGAAGTTCGTCTTGTACTCACGCGCCTTTCCTGTCAGATGTGCAGATGTTCTCGGTATGGGAGAAGGATGCCAAGGACGAGTCGGGCTTTGTCGGATACTGCTACCTTGACCTCTTCCCTCGTGGTACGTGTTGGGATTACATTCCTTCACAGGGTTTCTTCACAGTTTCCGTCGGGCAGCGTCGAAGTACTCTCATGCTGCGGTCTGGCCACTCCTCCCCGGGTACGAAAAGTCGGACGGCTCGCGTAGTTACCCGCTCACGGCCATGGTCGCGAACCTCGCAAAGCCGACGCCGACAAAGCCCGCTCTGATGCGCCACGACGACGTCGTGACGTTCTTCCACGAGATGGGCCACGTCTTCCATGGGCTGCTCAGCAAGACCAAGTTCTCGCGTTTCCACGGTACGAGCGTCGCAGGAGATTTCGTCGAGGCCCCATCGCAGATGCTCGAGAACTGGTGCTTCGAGCCGAAAGTGCTCGAGCTGATGTCGAGCCATTATGAGAGCCAGAAGCCGTTGGACGCCGAGCTCATCGACAAGATCATCAAAAGGTGCGTTCGTTAGCGGCGAGTGAGTGTGGATGCTCTTACTAATTCTAAGAGAATACAGCCGATACGTCAATGTCGGGCTCTTCTATCTCCGCCAGCTATTCTTCGCCAACTTCGACCTCAAGGTGCACACTGACCAAGGTTAGTGATGTATTCCTCACAGTGATCGCCTCATCTCTGAGGTTGTTGTGCCAGAATCGGCGGACTACAGCGAGCTCTGGAATAGTATGAGAGAGTCTATCTCCCTTGTCAAGGGGAAGAACTTGGGTGCAGGCGAGGGCACATTCAACCACATCGCGAGCGGGTACGACGCCGGCTACTACGGGTACACCTACTCGCTCGTCTTCGCGGCGGACATGTACGCGACGGTGTTCAAGAAGGACCCGCTCGACCCGGAGCGCGGGAAGCTCTACCGCGAAAAGATTCTGGGCCCCGGAGGGAGCAGGGATGAGATTGATTCACTGAAGGTGAGTGCTCTTGCTTGTCAGTGGGGTGAGCGCGTATGGAAGGTGGGCTGACATGGGGTTGTGTGCGCTCGTAGGACTTCCTCGGAAGGCCCCCCAATGCGGACGCGTTCATCGAGGAGCTGTTCGGTAGTCAGGCATAAATCCTGCGAGAGAGGTGGTGGACAGGCAGTAGTTTGGATGAGTTATCTGAAGTTCCCGATTGGATGGGGGCCTTGTACATATAAGCACGGACACCGCTCTATATCATGTAGCATATCGTCTAAGCCGCCAGGACCCAATACTCGATGCTTAATACTTAGCCTCTGGTCATTGAGTCGGTGTTGTAAGTACCAAACACATGCTGGGTGCAAAGGGTCTAAAAGCGGCATCAGCTGACTTGGCGACGGAGGCAAATGGGAGGAACCTATCGGCTAATATCGATGGATCAAATATCTGCCCCTCTCCACGACTCGACTTGTTTCGGTTGGTTTCGGTTGTTTGTGATTCTCTAGCTGTGTCCTTGTCCTGCTTGGCACGCTATGTCCTATTCGCGGGAAGACGTCCAACAGCTGCGGGAGCGCGGCGGTGGGGAGAAGACGGGGCGGTATGAGGTGAGCGAGTGCGATGGCTTGGCCGTTGAGGATGCTGTGACGAACGACGAGGAGCAGACGGGCGGGAGGCTGGGGGCAGCGGCGGAATTTGTATGTCCGTCTCTTGCATTAGAATAGCATATAGCCTTGCTTCTTCCTCCCAAGACGCGGGGCCGCGCACAAAGCTTGGGCCGAGCTTGGCACTCACTGCCTCTCCTTGCCTCTCCTCTTCCTCGTCATTGACAACGTCGCCTGTCCCGTCTCTGGCTTCGTCTCTCATAACCTCGACGCTGATCATCTCTCCTTCGTCCTTGCACAGGCTCTGTCTGGAGAAGCTGGCAAGGCCGAGGTGAGCCCTCATATACACATCCTCCCACACCTTCCCCGCATCCCTATCCACACCATCCACTCGCACGCTACCCATGGCCGAACGGGGAAAGGACCGTGCAGAGGGGTCGCGCAGACGCAGCTGGATTGGCCGCTACAGCGTGTCAACCAAGGAGCCCGTCCTGCCCACCACAGTGGAGGGCAAGGAACAGACATACGAGAACGTGCCTAGCTCCCCCCTCCCGTCCACCCCCACAGGTGGAAGCGGAGGCGGCGTGACCAGCATCCTGCCCTTCAAGCGGACCAACTCCGGCGCGTCCCTCGCCTCTCTTGTCCCTATCCCCGGCAGCCCGCTCATTCCCAAAAAGCGCTCGAACTCGACCACATCGCTGACCCAGGACGATCCTAACTCACAGAATGCTCTCGAACGCACCATTTCCTCCATCTCCTCCGCCTCAGTTTCCTCGCCAAGGCAGCCCGACGCGCCCCGCGGGTCGGGCTCCTTCAGCAAGATGTCCCTCGGCTCTATGCTCTCTTCTCTCTCCCTCACGCGCAGTAGTGGAGGCGACGATACCGAACGGCGCGGGCGTTCAGAACAGAAAGACAGAGAGAAGGACAATAAGGCCCGTTCTTCTTCGTTCGCCGGAGCGCAAGCTGACCGCGACACCTCCGAGTCGCGTGCACGAAGCCAGTCGCCCTTCCGTCTTCGGCGCTTGCGTTCTCGCGATCCCTCTCCGGCGGTAGCCGCACTGTCCCAGTCTGACGTCGAGTCAGATGCCGAAGTATCCCGCATCCGCCCGCGGAACGCGTTCTCTTTTGCCTCCCAGTCTGACGATGAGTCTGGGGAGGAGACTGAGGACGATAGTGGATCCGAGGACTCGTGGATCGAGGGGGAGCCTCAGTTTGACGACGTCACTGAGCAGAATACCGAGGCGAACGCGCTCATCCCCGCCAACGCTGCTGACCAGGACATTCCTGATTACTTTGGAGAAGGCGTAAATGTCATCATGCCTCCCGAGCCCTACTTCCCTTCGACCTTGAACGGTGGCCAAGGCCGAAATCCACGGAGACGCAAGTCGACCAAGCCACACGATACTATGCCTCTGAACACGTCGAGACCGACTTTCCAGAGGGATCGTTGCATCATATCCGTTACCCATGGCAGCCCGGAGCAGATACACAAGGAGACGGGTCGGCCGGGCAAACGGTATGTGCTCGCAAGCGATCTGAGCGAAGAGAGTCGGTATGCATTGGAGTGGGGAATTGGCACTGTACTCAGAGATGGTGATGAACTGTGAGTCCCAGTGTTTGACGTCTCCGTATCTATCTACTTACATTTAGCACCTCAGTATTATCGTGACAGTGGTCGAGAACGAAGGCAAAGGTGCGATAAGCCCTGTCGCATACCATGGTCTGTTATCTGACTTCTTGTGTAGTCGACCCGCCGATCCCGAACCCTGCCGATCGCGCCACAAAGTTGCGCGCACAGCAGGAGGTTAGTCGTCTGTTCACTGTCTCTCTGAGCGCCTAGTCCATGATGCCTTTTCTTCAGCGGCAAGCGTTGGCTTACATTCTCGTCCGCCAAGCGACGGGACTCCTGCAGCGCACACGGCTGAACGTGAAGATCCAGTGCCAAGCCTGGCACGCGAAGAACAGCCGGCATATGCTTCTCGGTACATGCTGCTCCTATACTCACCCTTACCTCTCTGACTCGCATCGTCACACAGACATCGTCGACTTTTATGAGCCCGTTATGCTCATCGTGGGGTCTCGTGGTCTGGGTAATCTCAAAGGGTGCGTGCTCCTATACTATTCCTTCAGCGACCAACTAGACTGACCTACAATGTAGTATCCTCCTCGGCTCGACCTCGCACTACCTCATCCAGAAGTGCTCTGTACCGGTCATGGTCGCCCGCCGCCGCCTCAAGCGTCCTCCTCGCCGCGCCGCGCATCTCAAGGCGCACCGCGCGCGCGTGTCGCTCGCACAGGCTGCCGTCGACCGTGTCGCGTCCAAGGTGGACCAGGACGTGGCGAAGATGCGGTCCGAGATCGCGCGCGACGACGAGCGGCGGAGCGATGGGCATACCGACGTCGAGGATGACGTGGACACGGAGGTCGAGGGTGACGCCCCGGACGCCCCTGATGCGCCTGATGCGCCCGCGCGTGAGGATGCTGCGGGGCAGAAGGAGTGAAGAGCCAGAGTCGTTCGACGTGGCACGGACTGCTGATGTTGTACTTTGAATGAAGGAACAGGTGAAAGGGAGGTGCACGAGAGTGGCGATGGAAACAGATGAAGTTGAAATGCCGCGGACGAACGCCAATCTCTTTACTTGCGTACTCTACGTTGTAGCATTATATTATCAGCATCGAGATCGATGCATTACTCCAAGTTCGGTACTACACATTATAGAGCGAATATTCAGTTTGCGATTGTGCGTCTAGTATGCGATGAGGTGGTGCTGGCGGTGTGTGCGCGTGAGTGAGTGGTGGCTAGCGATCATGCAACGAATCCCAAGAAGTGTGCGCGGCGTGTGTGCTCGCATACATGTCATACGCGTGCGCTCAGACAACAACAACATTTGTCTGCGTCTCCTCGTCGTCCACCACCTCTCCCTCGGAGACCGTCTTCGCGTCTTGTACTTCGGCTGCGTCTGATGCGTCTTGTGCGTCTTGTGCCCCGACATCCGCACCCGGCAAGGACCGCGCGATCGACATTTGTCGCTTGTACGCCATCTGGCGTCGCTCGAGCACTTGCGACTGGGGAGAGTCTATCCGTTTGATCTGGTACTTTATATGCCCTGTAACGAAAACAGACAGAAGTATCACAACGTCAGACAAGATGGTACGAGGCGCTACTGGAAAGGACTCACATTTAACTGGGTTGCCGACGACGTAGCGGCCCGACGCAGGCCTTCCGTCCGAGATGTGCTCGAGGAAGAGATCGAGCTCGACGACCGGTGGGGGAGTGTCTGGGTCGTTATGTTCGACAGGTTCGACCCATACCCGTAGTTCGCGACTGCGCTTCTCGAACGTGCACTTGACAGACTGCAGACCGTGGTTTGGCGCAAGGGTGTGAGTGACGTAACGTAGAAGTCATGCACACGACGTACCTGTTCAGGGAAGCATCGCGCAATCTCCCCATACATGAGCTCCATGAGGCGCAGGCAGCGGAGGAACGTCCGGGAGCCGATCCCCTCCTTCCCAAAGAGACAGCGGTCCATCTCGCGCAGGGAGACGTACTGAAAGCCGAATATCCGCGCGGTGTTGTGGTACGCGATCATGACGCCGTCCATGCCGCCAATGCGGGCCTGGAAGGAGTACTCTAGAAACGCGGCGCGCGTCATGTCGTAGTACTCTTCTTCGAACGTGCCCCGGCGGCCCTCGAGGGCGTTGAGCGAACAGTCAAGATATTTCTGTGGAAACCGATAGGAGATCGTCAGTTTCGAACGGTGGTGTACACCTGTGATCACAGGAAATGGGACAGACCATGTAGTTGTGAACGTCGTGTCGTATTTGTGAGATCGCCCGTGTTTTGAGGTCAAACACGCCAGATCCCGGAAGACTGTCGTCTCTGCAATCTAGCTGGGACCGCATGAGGAAATCGCCCAACTGTGTTGCAAATACGGGTCAGCAATGGTATACAAATCGTCGGAGAGCGGTACCCGAGTTACTTTGGCATATCTATGGACATCCTTGATCTGTGGGTGATCGTTCTTCGTGTATGATTTCAAAAACTTCTTGAAAACCTCCGGGGGCATTGTGAGAAACTTCTCCAGCAGCACGCCCTATCAAGGAGTTGGAACACAAAACCGTAACTCATATAGGAGAATGACCAACCAATGGTAGTAGAATGATTTCTTCTTCATGAGCATCGTCTCGCTCACCATCGTAATCCGTCGCGTAAATGCCATCACGATATGTCAAGATGACAGATGTGGGTATTCTTTGCCCTTGAGTGAAGAAACGCGGCTAGTCGAGACCGGAGTGAGACAGAAATATGTTAACTTCTGCAGTGGCCACTCACTGCTTCCTCAAACTCAGCGCTCAGATGAGAGAGGTTCAACAACTTCTCCTCGGACAGGAGGAGGTATATTTGGACGAGAATGCCTGTCAGGGAAGACGTCGACCCGGTGAATCGACTACGCGTTCTCATGGCGTGGCTCCACAAGTTCTACAAACACACAGTGAGAGATTGCAAACTCGCGTTTGTGGGGAACGTACCTTGTCCTCGGAAGGCTTGACGAATCCTTCGAGTCGGTCGAAGGCAAAGTCGCTGACCTTGGGAATGTCGTCGAGATACTTGTCGAAGACATACTCGCCAGTGTCTGGATTTCGAACCCAATGCACACCCCGTCTTTGGAACGAGTCGGATACCGCGTTGGTTGGTGTGCACACTCTGAGAGCATACAGAGGAACTCTTACCTTGACAGTACAGCTTCCAAACCGTGCGCCAATGTAGGCACAGTACTCCTCGACCAGGCCATAACCTCTATTCGGCAAGTTCAGAGGCGTTCGCCGAGCCAGGATCAGAAGAGTATGCGCACCTGTGAGATCCTTCAAAAACTTGTTATCCTGGTATGTACCGGACGCAATGAGACTGCCTGGCTTGTGGCCCCTGCCATTGCGCGGTGACGGTGAAGCTTCCCCCTTGTCAGACACAGGGTTCATGGAGTTCCCTGGCTTGGGATAAGCATCCTGGTATAGCCTTCAAGTGGAACACAACGCACCCTCCATACCCTTAAAGGCTTTCTCCTTTCCCTTGCCCTTATGCACTTTGACAGATGGAATCTCCGTCTCGCGACGTAGGGGTGCGAGGACTTCCTGAACGACATGAGTTGTGTAACAGGAGCTCTCACGAGCAATGAAAGGGCGTACCTGCGCGTTCTCATCGTTGCCTCGTCGTAACACGGTCAGCGCGGGTTCCACAGTGGAATACGCCGCCCGGCGAGTACGCGCTGCTTGGGGCCTGTAGTTCCTCGGGGCCAGCGTAGCCCAGCGCGCTAATGACTGCATCGTCGGGCAATGCAATGATCGACTTTCTTTACTTGAAGAGAGGCCAAGTTGGATCCTTGTTAAAAGTCCGAGAGCTGATGGTGGTCGACGGAAGAGGGAGTGCTGCAGCTTAAGCCTTAAGCCACTCCCTCATACGGTGGCGTCTGCGCGCGGCTACAAAATCACCATCACGTGCATCTGTTACAGACGCCCATTTGTGGTATGTACCCGCGGGCCGCAGGATGCTACTGCTTCTCGTGTTCCGACTTCCTGCTCAGCCACCACCTACACCTCGACATTGGTTCCAGTTTACGGCTTGTCTCTTTATTCCATCATGGCTACTGCAGTGAGACAGCGAGTGTCATATCGATTCTCTGAGGATGGTGAACCAGAAGGACATATACTGGACGAGCAAGGTGAGTAGATCGCCTGTGGCAGAGACACGGCATTCAGACTGACCTATCGCCACTGGTTGTAGAACAAGAGGAGGTAATAGAACGCCTGCGCAAGGGCAGTGAAGAATCCAATATCATATATCTTATGGGGATGCGGGTCGTCATTGGGCTCTCGTTGCTTCTGTGAGCATCAGCTTGCATCGTCCTCTGTGCCAAGTGGGGCCCTGACCACGCACCAGTCATATCGTGTACTTGATCAATCCAAGTAAAGTATCGCCTTTGGATGTGATCCTCCCCTCAGATGCCCCATCTGAGCCCATCCCTCTTGCAAATGGATTCACGCTGCTACAACTCTTAATCCAACTCCACCTATGTGTGCACTGTTATCCAACCACGCATCGCTATCGCCAGAAGGTCTCAAGCTTCATCTCGTCATCAAACCTGACCATACCCCTTCCAATCACCCATCCCTTGACAATCATACTCCCGATGTTAGCACCCGCTTACGCTCTTGTCCTTGGTCGCAGTAAAGCGGACGTGGTATGGTGGGCTATTCCCGGAGTCCTCACGCTTTTGGTCGCATTGATTATGAAGTGGATGAACGACGAGAGGGAGGCACTCGACGCGCTGGAGAAGCTACGATATACCGCACGAGGTGCATAATGTACGTACCTGTTCCTGTAGCATTGCACTCTGTAGCACTAGTCGAATGTCCAACGCGAGGCACGTTGGTTGATATATATGTCATTCGTCGCTGTCGTGTTCGAAGTTTTGTAGACAAGGATAGATACAGCTAACGTGAGTTGGACATTCTTGTCGCGAGTGTGTCTTGGGCATGTCAAAGGATCTCGATCACAAGATCCACGCGTACTGACGGGCGCCCTGAACGCGTCTCTCTTGTTTCTCTTCCGTCAACCTGAGTCGACTTGGGGTAACAACTCGCCATGTCTTTTCGTCTAGCAGAACGTCTTCACTCTATCCTGCCTTCTCTGGCCCGTGGCATGGTCAACCGGTCAGCATTCCGCCCACCGCCTCCACCTCGTGGTACGCCAGCACAAGCACCGTCCTCTCCTGCCAAAGCTTCCTCGGACACTGACATACACCGGCCCATGCACACAGGTGAGATCAGCACCCCGGAAGGATTCCTCAAGGCAATAGGCCGCTCGTCAGAAACGAAAGTCTCCGCCGAGTCCTGGGACCAGCTCTGGCACCTAAACGGCTTCGAGCTCAAGAAGGCAGGACTCGGCGTGAGGGACCGCAGGTACGCACCGCTTCCTTTCCTCGAGGCCTTCTCCCTCGTCCGACTTTCAGTTCTATATCACAAATCGTGCTGTGTTGTGATACTGCCCTGTCCAGGTATATTCTCTGGTGCATGGAGAAGTTCCGTCAGGGCGAGGACCCGAAGGAGTTCGCTCATCCTGCCAAGCCCCCAAAGAAGATCCGCGGGTATGTGGTCCACCCTCGTTGTCATTGCGCTCATGTTGACATCTGCCAGACGCGGACCAGCTGTGCAGAATGGAAAACGTTTGCGCTCGAGAAGACAACGGTAGTGGCGTGTCATCTATCGCGTGTATGCGTTCTCGAACCCATGTATCTGTATTTCCTCACCCTAATATCCGTACCATGCGTCAAACAACGTGTTGCACTGCAATGGAAGCGTGGTATGATGTCCTTGATTGCTGGTTTACTAGCGTTAGCACACATTCCCATTCCTCTGATTCAGAAGGCTTTCTGAAAATTCGCGTCAAAGTTAAGAGAACCAAAATAAGACGCAATTATAACACGTCTCCGATACGGGGAATCGAACCCCGAGCTACCGCGTGAAAGGCGGTAATGTTAGCCGTTACACCATATCGGACATGATATAATTCCAAAATAATTTTACTCATGGACGGGTCTTTGTTACCCGATGATCGACGTAGTACGAATTCTCTGAATCGCTGCATCGAAGATCTCAAGTATGTACCTATATACATACCGAGTGGCACAGCGATCCGGAGGGCAGTCCTCCCACAGACCAGATGTCGGACATTGCCCTCCCTCTTGGTCGCACCCTCGTCTGTGCGACGACCTGCGCGCGATCAATGCAGTCGCGACGCGACCGAGTGAAGGGGTCGTCGCGCGTACGCGTGGTCCAAGCTTTTCAGTTCGTGATTGAGAAGGACAAAGCGACAACAAAGCTTCCGCGGCGGTGAGGCACACCCGACCTCGAGCCTGATGCAACAGACCGATCGACAAAAAGAAAGGACTGGGGCGAATTCACGTTTGCACGAGTGCGCCCGGAGATCTGCAGATGTGTTGCCTTGTTCTTGGGCCGGCCTTCAGTATGATACCGTGACAATAGCCTTGGTCCGTCTCTTGCCCCCTAGTACGCTTGGGCCACTCGTTCCATCGGCCCCAGTCAGCGTCTTGCTCCTCTTTGTCCTCGCCACAGCATGTGCATAAATATCCGCCACTTCGTGAGCCTCTCCCCGGCCAACCACTGCATTCTTCCCTCGCTCCCCTGTGCGTACCTTAAACAACGCCCACACAGCACCCACACACACTCGCCATCGCATCGCCACGATGAGCCTCGCACGCCAGCCCTCTATCGACCAACTTCAGTGGTTGCTGAAGGAGGCACCCCAATTCCACGAGCCCCAACCCGAGCCCGAGCCGCAGCCCACGTACGCCCCGGCGGCGCACCACGCCGACTCGGACTCTGACTCGGACGAGCCGAGCGACGGAGGGTCGGACAGCTCCGACTCTGAAGACGAGGATCCCTACCACCCGAACAACGTTGCCGACAACACTCGCTGGGTCAAGAGGGGTGACTATGTGTACGCGCTCGAAGATCTGCAAGAGACCTAGTACGTCACCACCATCCTTTCCTTTGTTTCCCCGGTCGCTGACCTACCGTGCCACCCATCGCCGCATGTAGCCACAATCATCCCGCGAACCGGGACGACTCGCCGTACGTGCCTCCCATGGCGCCCGCGCAGGACAAAGGAAAGCAGCGGATGGAGATCGCCTCGCATGACCTTGCGCCCTCGAGCCCGTTCGCGGAGCCCTACACGTTCAAAGAGTCTCCCCCGAGCGACGTCCAGGCCATTTCCCCGCTAGATCTCACCCGGCCCCTTCCGTCTCCGACGTCCACCGCCCGCCCGCAGTCGCGCCGCCGCGTCCTCCCCGCCCGCGCGACGCGCACCACGTATGTCGACATCGACGCCGACGGAGACGTCGACATGCTCTCAGACGACGAGGACGAGGACGCGTTTGAGTCGAGTGGGGACGACGCCTCCGAGGACGAGTACGTCCCGTCTCCCCAGCTCCGCCCGCGCAAGCTCCGGTCCTCCTCCCTGTCCCACCGCAGCCACGGGCACGGGCACGGGCACGGACACGGACACGTCGGCTCCTCCACCGCGTCGCGCACCAAGAAACGCGCCGCCGCCCGCCACGCCCGCTCGCCCTACTCGTCCGCATCGAGCCCGGGCGCATACGCATCCTCGACCACCGGCTCGACGCACGCCTCGTCGGGCAACAACCGCCCCGGCTCGCGCAACCGGCAGTTCACGAACATGCCCCCGCCGCCCAAGAACAGCTGGGCCAAGACCGGGCCGGAGGCGTACCACTGCCCGTACTGCGACCACGTCCAGAAGAACCGGCGCGCGCCCGACATGGAGCGCCACATCCTCTCGCACTTCCGCGAGTACAAGCGGCCGGAGAGCACCGAGGACGTCGGCGTCGGCTGCTGGGTCTGCTGTGGGGTCCCGCCCGAGGACGCGGCTCGGTATGGCGCGGACCCGGAAGCGAACCCGTGGATGTTCAGGGGGAGGCTGCTTGTGGGCGGGTGCCATGGGAGCTTCAGTCGGCAGGATGCGCTGAAGAGGCATTGGAAGAACAGGAACAACCGGTGCGTGGGCGACGTCTATTACTCGCGCCCAGAGCGCGTACGCGACGAGTAAGGGAACCGGGTGTGTTGCCCGGTCGTTCTGTCCTGTCATCGTAGAGGAGATATCTCGTAGAACCAACCGACACCATCCGTCATCATTCTATACCGTGTATTGTCTTGGATTGTATCCACCTGGGCGACGAAGAAGACTGGACTTTGCGCTGTTGTATTCTCTCTCATTCCATACGTTTCATTGCCGGCTTGTATTGTATCCGCGATACCACCATAGTGATCTTCTTGGTTCGAACGAATGAAGCTTACCTACTTCCCGACTTGTGAAGCCTCGCCTGGAGGTATGTTTGCGCATCTACGATGATTGGCGAGTATCGCATTCACTGCACCATTACAAGCAAGCACGTACATAATACCCCGTCGATGTTCCGAGAAGGATGAGCACAACACATCACGCCGCGTCTTCGCTGAGAAGCACGTATTCTCGCGCCGACTCGCCAAACTTGATGACTGGAATGAGATCAGCGTCTGCATGCATGCGTTTACGCTTCGACGCACCATCACCAGCCTTGAGTTCATAGTAGCGAGAGGTAGGGATCGGTGCGTCATTGACGATTGTTCCATTCGTCGACTCCAAATCAATGATGAACGGCCTGTATGAACGATCAGGCTTCAGAGTGAATGAACAGTCTAAGAGAAGCACGTACTTGACCGCGGTCTTGACATCCCCAAACTCGTTCTTCTCTTGCACTTGACGGTCTAGTGGTAGCCGACGGTAAGAGAATATTCGTAGCTTGCAACCTGAAAGGACGTACACTGGATGACAGCATGCTGCTTAGAGCAAGACGGATGGTCGACGGGGATGTCCACCACTGTCCGGTCTCGGCCAATGAGGTACGCGCTTTGTCTGTAAATGTGTAGCAAATCTACGCGAGAAAAACGCGCATATAGTCCAGCCAGCACGGTGACGGATACGTTCAAGGAGTGCTCACCGACTTGTTCCTTCCCCTTGAAGACATACAGCCTCCATCCTCCACTCGGTTTGCGCGCCTCGGGAGGCTCGTGGTACTTGAGGACCGTCTTCGTGCCGTCCCCGTGCTCAACCGTCTTCGTCGCGGCCGCCAGGAGCCCAGAAGGCGCAAAGTTCGGCTTCGCCTTGTCCTCTACCGCTGCAGAGCGCGAACGCGACCGGGGCGAGTGTGGCTTGGCTGAACGCGCGCGAGGAGAGGCCGAACGACGTGACGGCCCTGCCCTTCGAGACTCTCCGTCTCCGTCTCTATCTCCTTCTCCATTTCTAGCTCTGTTCGGGGGCTCGCGGTCGCGGTCGCGTCGACGGTCGTCGTCCCTGTCACGTCCTCGGCCATATCCTCTGTCTGCGTCACGATACCGGTCGGTACCCTCCTCTCTCCGTCTTGGGTCTCTAGTCCTTTCCCCGTGTCTGTCGCGATCCCTCTCTCTGTCGCGGTTGTCGTCGTACCTCCTTGAATTGCCCCCTCGGTCGCATCCGTGGTCGTCGTTTTGGTCGCGGCGAGAGCTGCGGTAGCCGTCGTCCTTGCGAGGATAGCCTCGGTCGCGTCGGTCGTCTCGATAGCGAGAAGAACCTCCCTCACCGTTGTCTCTATAAGGCCGTGGAGATTGTGGCATCGTCCGTCAGGAAGGGAAGGGCTCAGATGAGAGTGCCCGCGGTAGCGCGCGGAAGGTTGAGTCTGGCAATTGGCGCTCTACTGTGGCAAATGCCGGCAGGCGTTCGATCCCCACTCAAGCGAGACGCCTTTTCGTTCCTTCAAGTCAAACCCTGGACGTCACCTCGAGGGCCACTGCGACGCGGCCGGCGAAGGATGAGTGGGTGGGTGTTTCACTCTCTGTATCCGGGTAGCAATAGACTACATATTCGTACAGTCAACCCAGGTATATATCATGCCGGGACCGCCGTTGCTCGGTACCGGCGATCCCCAATTCATCCCAATAACCCTAAACAAAACGAGACGAAACCCGAGGCGGAGCTCAGCAGAAGAGCGTGCCAAGGAAGATGCCCTCGTACGGCCCGAGGTGGTTAAGGATGTCTCCGCCGAGAACGTTGGGGACGGTCTTGATCGTGCACGCGTCGTCGCTCGCGTTGTCGTTCCCGGAGCAGCGCACGGCGTTCCCGGGAGAGACGATGTGGATCTCGCCATGCGGGTGCTGGAAGCCCAGGAAGCGGCCGGGCACGATGGGCACGATGTCTTCCTCGTTGTTGATGCGCACAAAGTCCGGCACCTGTGCATGCCACCGGTGAGCACCCTCATGAATCTCTCTCGATGGGCTCGGCGAGAGCGCACCATTTTGTCGAAAAACGCGGCGAACTCCGGGTTCCCGACGCGGGGCGTACCGTACGTCACACCCTTGATGTGGATGTCCGAGGGCAGCTTGAGTGCCAACATGAGCGAGTCCAGCTCGGCCAGCGCACCCCCGAGCGAGTGGCCCGTCTGCAGCAGAACGTATCAGACGCGTTCTTCAGCATGGACATCCGGAAGCAGACCGCAAACGTCGATACTGACCAGTATGACCTGTTTCGCGCCCTTTTCCTTGATGAGCCTCTGCGTCTCCGCAAGGATCGTCGCAGCGGTCTTCGCGTGCGCCGCCTGGAACCCGTCGTGGGCCTGTTCGGCGCTCGTCACGCCGGGGAAGATGGTCTTGTCCATGCCCCGGAGGAGGATCCGGATGTCCGTCAGCGCAGACAGGCTGTCACGGGACGATCCCTCAGCTCACGTGCGCCCTCTTCCAGAACGACATCCCACTCACAACTCGGTCGGATCCGTCCCCTGGTGCGAGACCACAACGGAGTTCTGCGCCGGCCAGTAGCCGACAAAGACTGTGGTTGGGAACCCGAGAGCTGCGTGAGTCTCGTTCCTCCCGCACGCGAAAGGGTACGGGCACTCACACAGCTGGACAGCATTGCCGTCGCCTCCGGTCAGTGTCGGCTGGAAGCCAGGCAGCGCATCGCACAGTGCTCCGCACTTCCAGTTCTGGATCTTGCTCGACGCGCAGTACGCCGCCCCTGCGAAGCGCGTGAACGGCGCAAAGCCAGCGAGGTCCGCAGAAGACACCGCCGTCACCGCCCGCTCCGTCAATGGCAGGGCGAGCGCCGCCGCGGCCAGGGTGAGGGCGACAGAGGAAAAAGCGAAGAAGCGCATGTCGTTATGGGGTACGAGGATTCGTGTTTATGAGACTAGGGTCAGGCCAGTGATCCTAGGGGGCGTTGGGCGTAGGCAGGTCGTAGACGCGTGGGCCTTCTCCGTGTCGTGTCGTGTCGGGAGACGAGGACGAGGACGAAGATGCTGCGACGAGAAAAATGACTGGGCCGTCCTGCGACCGCTTTATACTCTTCACCAGCACGTTCAACGTTGCTGGAGCAGGTGCCCTTACGAGTGCGCCGCGCCCGCCGTTCGGGTCTCTCTCTCCGAGACGCTACGATGGAAGCGTGCAAGTGGACAATCGGGGCCAGCCAAGACTGCTAAACGGGCAGGTGATCAGGGGAACGCTGTCGATCCATGCAGTTGAGACGCATATATGGGCGGCGGAGATACTTGGACAGGTACGCATCGCGTGCAGCCATGGTCAGTTGTCGTGAATTGGAGGTGGGAGGCGGCGGGGACGACAAACAATGTTTGTTGCCAAGAAAGCTGATTCTGTCACCTGTGGTAGGATAGACACCGTCTTGAGACGTTGATTGACCGGGAGAACCCCGTCGGGGATGCATAGCGCGATGCCGCGGCGCTGAACGAGGACACGTCGTTAGCCAAGTTGCGGGAGATGTATATTGTCGATCAATGCGTTCGTACAAGAGATTATGGTAAGAGACGCGGGTGTTTTTGCCATTGCGTTCCCGGAGTGCAACGTTGAGAGACCACTGGAAAAACCAAACAGTCAGCTATCGGAGCGGATGTCACGAAGAGACTCTGCCAGAACTGTACCCGTGTCCTGTCGGCTACACGCGTCAACTGTAGA
Source organism: Coriolopsis trogii (assembly GCA_020543525.1). NCBI lineage: Eukaryota > Fungi > Basidiomycota > Agaricomycetes > Polyporales > Polyporaceae > Coriolopsis > Coriolopsis trogii. Next base: position 528,728 of record JAHYIO010000023.1, on the reverse strand, counting down.
CTCTACGACTTGTCAGGGCAGAGCGCAGCCAAGACTGATGTGGTTGGACGTCAGCTGGACCGGTGAGTAGCTGATGGAGGCAGAGGGACTTGATCGTCGTGGTTGATCTGCACCCACGCCTGCGTCCCAGCCATGCGCGGTGTGAGTTCATCCCGTATATGGCAATTTTGATGCGGGCGGTGATCGAGTCCCCACCGGTTAATTCACTTCCAGTCTCTTACCCCGCGCGATCATTCCTGGGGTAAGGACACCGACTGCAACTGCTCTTGTGGCTTGAATTCGAACATCGTGAGGTATGCAGACCGTAGAAGGACTTATCGCGACATACGACATGTCCCATCGCTGAAAACATTTCCGCTTCGAAGAGTTGTTCTCGAAGGCGAGTATCACAAGCGCTATTACAGCAGCTCTCCCAGCCTATAACTTTGACTAGAGAAGCCTGGCCTGCGTTAGCGAAATGAGAGAAGGACGGAAACACTGCACCTTCACGAAATACTGCCATAACATCACGGACCAACGGACTTCTTCAATGGCACTCAATCAGCACGGTATATGCGGCCGAGATCCCTAATGTCCTCGGGCTCCCGTGGCGCACAGCGCGGGCGTTGAGTAGAACGCGGGAGGTCGGGTGCAGACGTGATCACCCCGAGGACGTCCGGCGACGTCACAGCGGGGGCGGACGGTCGGGTCCAGTCAATTAAGACAGGGGTCGAGATACTAATACTACTAAACTACTGCACCCGCCGAGAGCTGTGTGGAGTCATCTGAAGTATCGACACCGACGCCCACAATTCATCCCGAGGTCGAGGTGGTCCATAGCCCTCGGACTGGGACCTGGGTAGCGAGCGCGCCCTTCGAGGCTCGGGAAGCTGGAGGCGAGGGTCGAGGGCCCCCAACTGGGGGTGCTCGAACGGGTGCGAGGCCCGTCTGGCTTCCAGCGCATGCCTACAGGCTACCGATGCATTGTACACGTATGTAACATTGACGTCAAGCGCAGTCGACGAACGCGGAAAGGACGATGCACGCAACCCAGTCCCCCGGGCTGTTCTCTGCTTCCACCCGGCCACCGTTTGTGGCCGGACGAATGCGGGTGGGCGATGGGGAAGGGAGGTGCGGCCGGGGCCCAAGCGTTCGTTCGTTCGTACGTTCTCCTGCTCCTTCTCCTTCCCGCGATACAGCCATACATCCACCGAGGGGCTTTCGCGCCCGTTGCCGACGAGGGTAATTAAGACATACATGTCACGTCGGGGCCGCGAGCCAGCACGTCTCTCCGCGACTCTTCGCACGGGCATTCAGTCCTCCATATGTGTCCAGAACTTCTGCACGCTCTCCACCCAACAGGCCCCCTGTGACGGGCACTGACGCGTTGACGGTAGGAGCAGCGTACGGTATTGTTATGGACTCCGTCTCGGCACGTCGTACGACATACGCGCCCGTCTCCGTCCGCGGTCCCACATCCCACACGTCTCGACCGGTGATTCGGTACTCACCAATTTACGGGCGAGGAATCTTGATCGCCGAAGATAGTGTGCGCGCGCGGCCGCTCTCCCTCCGCTCGCACGCCTGCTCACGATGGGAAGTGCGCCCGGCAAATAGTCTGCGACTGAGTGACAGATTGCATGCAGCCTTCTTAGCATAGTTAGCTTCAGAAGGCGTCGTTGGAGACCCTCGCTCCAGACTGGAGCCCTCCCGAAGCCATGGCCGCGGGGCCACACGTCGAGCAGCGAGATGCAGAAGGCCGAGATGCTAGATCCACCTGGACACGACGGCGCGTAAGATGTCGTACGGAGAAGCCTTCTAGCACGCAGAAAGAGTACGAGTGAGAAGGACGTGCGGGATTTGTGCATATGACGGCGATGGCGCCTGGAGGACGCCATCGCAAGCGGGGAAGGCGATGATCGTAGCGGGTGAGGGAATGCAGAGCTGCAGGGATCCTGCTTCATGAAGTGGATGATGTTCCGGTGGAAGGTAATCACGAGAGGAGACAAAGAGGTCTTAACGGGCGTGAGCAGGGAAGGACGGGAGGGTGACAGGTCTGGAATGCGGAATGTCGCTAGACCATGCTGAGAGATGAGATGGGACAGCGATGAGCCGCGTCTCCCACCGAAGGATAGTGCTAGAAAGTGCCGTGCCGGACAAGAATAGCGACGTTTCTCCGGCAGCGAATGAGGAAAAGGCGGCGAGGCAGACGCTACGGGTCAGGCCTTGCAGCATTGCGCAATAGGAATCGGATTGGGTTCGGTGACGCATGGGACTGGCGAATCACAAGTCGTACTCTGGTGGGCAGGAAGGGTGGAGCGAGCCAAGGGGCCGCCATTCGAAGACGGGTTGTGGCAGACAGGGAGAGGGGGCAGACAGGAGCAGGCGGGCGGCGCACGGGGTCTTTAGAGGCGCAGAGGGCGTAGGTCTAATGAGAGCGAACAGCTGGAGCTATATCAGGCTCTGTGCGACGGTATCTGGGAGAGATGCTGTGCTGGAAGGGTGCTGAGATTGGAGGTCCAGATGGCGGGAGCGCGAGGGAAGCGGGGGAGGACGCATGGGCCAGGGTCGAGATGTGAAGCTGTCGAGGGCGATGGGGAGGATGGCGTACGAGACTGGGAGACATTGTCACTGGGAGGCGCGAAGAGAAACGGCCGCTGGGGAAGCGGCGAGACCGCATCGATCGCGAGAAGTGGGAAAAGATATCTGCCTGGGGCGGGTTCTGAGAAGAGAGTTTACTGCATGGCCTCTGGTTCGATGAAGGCCATTGAGAGCAGCGGATCTCGGTTCGGGCCGGGGCGGTCGCGCGCTGCTGAACTCTCTCCACGGTGGGCGACGACGGGGCGGGCGGTCGAGGGCGGCTCGCAGGGACGGGAGGGAAGGGCTGGAGGCAAAGTGAGCGAAGTTTATACCGGAGGACGCGGAGGCGGCAAGAGGGAGGAGGAGAACAACGCGAGGCGCTTCCCTGCCGCTTCCGAGGGTTAATTGCGCGTTACATAATCGCACGAGGATATGGTGAACTAACCCGAATGGAGTTGATTCGTCCAGCTCTCGTGCGCATTCATATATGGCCATCGCTTCTTTCTGCCCCGCCAGATGTTATTTATCCAATCGCCTCAGCCCGTCCCCGCTCCGCCTCCCAGTCGTTTGCTCAACACCCCCTTCCTTACGCTCGCCTCCGCTCCCGCCTCACCTCCTCCCTGCCCTCCGCTGCCGACACATGTCTTGCTAACGGCTTCCTACAGCTCCCGTCCCAGCCACTTCCTCCTCCCGAGATCTCGTAGCATCCCCCTCGGGTGCTGTATCAAACACTAAACTCGTTTGAGCATCTCGTGCAATTTCGCTCGCGATACGCACCATGTCAGGTGGTCTTCCCTATCCTGTCTCCAACCATCGTGGCTCTTACCCCACCCCCGACAACTCCCAGCCATACCACTCCGGACCGTCCAACGCTGCGTACGCGTACCCATCTTTCCCCCCGAGAAGCACAGCCTACGACACCGGTCATGGGAGAGCAGATAGTCCCGCCCAATCCTCTTCGTTATCCGGCATGTTTCATCATGCTGAGCACGACCCGCAGCAGCACTATTCTCGCGCAGCTCATCCAGCAGACGCGTACTCGCACCACCAGGGTCCGGCCCAGCCGAGAGATCACGTATGGTCATACGCACAACCAGCCCCGGACACCACCAGAGCGCGTCTTGACCACACTGGCTACATGTCTATGTCCCAGACCACCCTGTCGCATTCGCAGCCCATCGCGGGTCCGTCTCACGCGCACACCATGTCCGCCAGCCCGCCCACACGGTCCGTGACTTCGGGCCCCTCGTCGGGCCGCTCACGGAGAGAGAAGCCACGGCTGGAATTAGCCCCAGACCAGCCCTTGACCACACAGGGCCGCCCCCGCACGCGGGTATACGTCGCTTGTGTCCAGTGGTGAGCCGCATTCTATCTGAGGTGCAGTCGCGAAGCTCATTTCCTCGGCGACTCAGTCGGAACAGAAAGATTCGCTGCGACGGCGCAAAACCTATCTGTCACAACTGCACTCGCCGAACTGAGAACCCCGGGGTCTGCAACTACGACCCTGCACCGAGACGTCGTGGTCCTGACAGGGTGCCAGGAGCACGACAGCGCTCTGCTGGCGGGTCCGCTGAGCGGCCTCCGCGGAGGCGCAGACGTGCCCCTCCTCCAGGGAGCACGGACCAGTTCGTCTCGCCCCAGAGCGCGAGTACTAGTCCTGTGGAAACCAAGCCCCCCTTCAGCTCTACGGCGCCGTCGTATATGACCACCGACTCTCACCCCCGCGGCGACAACCTGAACATCGTCCAGGAGGTCGACTCGGGGATGTACAACAGACATCGGCAGGGCTTGACCCAGGTCGGACGCCCCGGGGTCTCAGGCGGAGTCGGTGCGCACTACTCTCAGCATCATGATCACGCTCAGGGTGTCTCGCACGTAGGTCCATCACCTTCGTTAGCCGACATCAATGCTGCCGCTCACCCTCCCCACGTAGACCCCAGCGGCCGCTTTTGAGGCGCATCCGCTCGGGTCCGCTTCCGCCGACACGCCCGTCACTGTCGGTTACGTAGTGGGCGCGCCGAGTGTGCACGGGCTGCCGCACACGGCTGCGGTAGACGGGTATGGTTATGACGAGAGCGGGCTGGAGGGCGAAGATGAGAAAAGGAGCGTCATCGGCGTGGAGCCGGGGCTGCAATTTACGCGGGAGACGTGGTGGGACGCGTTGCTGGTGCTGTACGCGCACGACGGCGGGGGCGGGGGCGGGGGCGGGGGCGGGGGCGCGTCGGGAGACACGAGCCTGGCGATCTCGCCGGGGCTGCGGGAGAGCACGACGCAGAGCATCACGGCCGATCTGCGTGCCAGCTTCCGCGCGTCGCCGCATTGGTTGAACTTCATCAACCTTCCACGTTTCTTCGGTTCCCTGCTCGATCCACGCGCACGCCACAGCATACAGCCGAGCCTCATTCTCGGCGCCCTCGCTCTGGCCACCTTTTTCCGGAGCCACGACCAGGACCTGGGGCAGCCGGGGAGGGAGAGGGCGTTGAGGCTGCGGGACCAGGCGCAGAGTGCGCTCGAGGCGAGCTTGAGCTCGCGATGGGTCGACCACAGTCTTGTCCAGGCCGCATGGGTGCGTGGTTATTTCGCTGTGCACAGGCGTAGGAGTTAACCGCGGTTTTTGTCGACTTCCAGCTCCTTGCGTTCTTTGAGATTTGCGCGCATCCGTTACACTCCACGACGCGTGTCCGATCCTCTATGGCTTTCCTCGATTCCCTGCTCCGGGGCATGAATCTGCTATCCCTCGACGAGGCAGATCCCCGTGTGTCCATATTCTCCTCGTCCGTCCCCATCGTCACTCCTGATGCAGCCCACAATCTATGTTTCTCAACGGTTGAAAATTTCCCATTGCCGCATACTCTGCACCCACCCGCTGTTCACCCCACATCCGCCGTTCAGTGGCCCGTATCTCCCTCCGGCCTGCCCTCACCCGGTATCCTGCTGTCACCCGGAATCAAGCCCGATGGACACCCAATGCGCTCCCATTCCTATCCACCGTCTCAATACTTTCCTCCTGCGCAGTCACAAGGGCAAACCGCCGCTATCACGTCCACCTGCAGCTGCATGACATTCACCCTTGGGCACACCTGGCCATCGGTGCGAGAATTCGCCCCGCTCTGGGACCTGACACCGACCTGGCAGAGCGAATGGACCGAGAGCGATATCCGCAAGGAAGAGTGCCGGCGTCTCGTCTGGAGCAGCGTCATGCTCAGCGCCGGACACAGCTCGTACGACGCCAGCGGGGATATACAGACACAGCGGTTGTTCTTGATGGATCCGCGAAACGTGAGTGTCGTACACTATTTGGTCTAATGTGGGAAGGGCTTCCTCCGACGCACGCTTATCCCCGACGCTTTTCTTCTCTCTACTGGCAGTACGCGCTCCTGTTCCCGGGGGAGTCACTCACCCGGGCGGACGATTCGCCCACCGTACCGCCGCCCTCTAAAAATTCCGTGTGGGCGCTCTATACGCGTGCGATGCTGATGTGGAACGCCTGCGTCAACATGCGCGCGGACACGCACCTGTCAGACGCAGACAAGGCGCAGTTCGCGCTCGACGCGTGGACGGAGATCGACGCGATCGAGGAGGCGTTGGGAAGACACAATTGCGGCATCGAGCGGGCTTTCCTCTTCCAGGGCAGGGAGCTGCTGTTCAAGTAAGTTGCATTTCGCCCTGATCGTTCGCAGAGAGGCCTCACTGATCGTCTGTTTTGCTTCACCTCTTCCGCCACCGATGTGTACGCATACGCGTATTTGACGTTCTGGCGATCCGCGCCACCGTAGTTCGCGGATGTGCATCGCGTACGAGTTCCAGCGGTGTCTACCACAGTCGACGGCGTACGTAATTCATCTCTCGCCCCCGCCAACCCCGCGACGGTCGCGAGGAGTTGTGGGTGTCGGTGGTGGCCATGGTGTGCTGATGACTGCGGTGGTAGGCACGCCAATCTGCTGTTCTATCGGCGGAAGGCGGAGGAATGGCGTACGTACCTCTCTCGCCCGTTCACTTCCCGAGTACCTCAGAGGATTGCTGATGACCGTATCCTTTCCCTCTTCGTCGCCTCTTTCGGGTGCGCAGTGCAACACCAGGCGTCCCTCGCGAAGCGCGTGGTGAATGCAGGCCTGCCTTCTGTCACCGGCCTGCCCGCTTCCGACCTCGCGAAACGGCCGTTCCTGCTGTTCTGGTTCATGTCGCAGATAGACAGGTGCGTGTGCTACTTGCTGGAATGTCCCGCTTCGCGTGCCTGACTCTCGTGAACCCTTTCTTTCTCCTCCGTGTTGTCCGTCGTGCCCCTTCGTCGTGCCCGTGCGCGGTGTGCCTTGCCTCCTTGTGCCCCTGACGGACGTGTCGTTCCCACGTGCGGCTGGGACCGGGATCGTCGATGGGTACCTATAGGGCGTTGACCTTGTGGTCGTATGATCAGTCGCTCACGCTCGCGCTCGATGTGGCCAAGGCGCTGTCAAAGCCGGTGGAATTTCTTATGAAGCTGTGGCCCTGTCCAGGTACGACGACGTTTTAAAAGGTGCCATGCTCAGCGTTCTGACTTGATTTTGCCTTGGTTCCTGACACCCGTAGAACAGTGCCGCCGATGGGAAGAATTACAGGACAAGCTGCGCAATTCTTGCTATGCCGCTTCGGTACCGGCTCCCTCCGCCCTTGGGCCTCCTCAGGAAGTCTCCTCGGTGCCGAGCCAAGGATCATCAGAATTTAAATAGTGCCAGACATGGAGCCTCGCGATCGCGTTGCTCTCCTCATCTTTTTCGTCGCTGTCGTGTCTCTCGTGGTATATTTGTGTGCTGCTCTATTGGTGCGTTCTTGCTCTGCTCTGCTTTTTGCAACATTACTATACATCTTGCCTGTATTGCTATTATCTAAGTGCTTTGTGATCCATTTCAACTCCCTCGCTCGATACCTCTTCTTTTCCACTGTTTATCATACACAAGCACACGGACATGTTGTGCCCCTCCCGTCGGAAACTTCTCCCCTTGCAAGCCCTCACCGCATAGATAGGAACGTGATGGACAGCTCGTTGCATGAGCGCTGCGTATACCTCCCTATCATACTGTATTCTTCGATCTCGGCTTCATAGCAGTGTGTAGTATAGCTTCCACCTGATGCTCTCGTCGTGTTCCACTTCCAGCACCCGCCTACATCTACTATTGTCCTTCTCTTTCGTCTGCTGCGGCGCTGCCTACCTAGATGATAGACGTCCTGATTGAGGCAAGTCTTCGCTTGAGAGGCGAGGCGCCCTGTACCCCATCACATCGGGACGAGCGTCTGTGATATTCCGACTCCTAATACGGCGAGGTAATTATCGGACTCTCCTTGACCACATACCACCATCTGGCCCGAGAGCCTGTCTCTTTGCGCGAAACATATCCGTTCACAGTGTCAAGAGGTCTCATGGACGTCGTCCAACCCCAATCAGCTGTTGCAGATCACCCCAGCGTGAGGCCCGGTCCGATCGACCCCATGCCAGAAACAGAGGCCGCATCCACGAGCGCCACCGTGTCTGGGGCGATGTCTGCGAAGCGGAGCGCGTCGGAGGCGTTTGACGGGTCAGACTCGGACGAGGAGAAGACGACGGCGCACAAGAAGATGAAGGAGAACGACGCCCCGGCGTACGGCAGTGGCGGCGGCGGCTCGGGGGACGAGGAGGCGAAGGGCGTGGACGGCACCGCGCTCGCGGACGGGCTCGAGGAGGAGTTGCAGTGCGGGTGCTGCTCGGCGATCGTGTACCGACCGGTCGTCGTCGCGCCCTGCCAGCATTTCTTCTGTGGAAGGTGCGTGTGTTCTGGGGACCGGTCTGACTGTGGCGAGGTGGGCTGAACGACGTGCGGTGTGTGATAGTTGCGTGACCCTTTGGATTAAGGTGAGTAGCCCCTCGGCTTCCTGGTTATGCGGCGGGCGTCCGCGGTGTGGCTCGGAACCGTCCATCATCCTAGACCTCGGTGGCGTTTACTGAACGGACGTGTTTTGGTTACAGAACGGCGGCACGAGTTGTCCGGCATGCAGGACGATATCGTCTAGCGTATCATTCTCGCGACCGATTGAGAAAGTGGTCGATATCCTCCTTCGCCACGCCCCTTCGAAGGCGCGGTCTGTATCGGAGCGCATGCAGGCAGATGCTATATACACCCCGGGTTTGCACCTACGGGTATGTTCCATCTCGCTTGGCGATGTTCTGGGTGCATATACTCAAGAGTCTCTCAGATACCCAGTCCTAGACAAGCATCCCCAGAGCCAGCAGTGCCGACGAACAACGCACTATACGTCCGGCCTTGTCCACACTGTCTTCCTGGAAACCAATGGGGATGGCGATGCCCTCGCCCCATCGTGGATCCCGATATGGACCCGAACAATGCGTGGCTAGTTGAAGATGGCAACCCTCCCGGTCATGAAGTGTGCGGTAACTGGTGCGTGTATTCTCTCACTGACTGTCAGATTTTATAGGAATTTATCGTGATCTTACGTGTACCCAGCGAGAACGTCCTCGCGTTGGGAGCACCAACTACCACCCGCTGTGACTTCTGTCAAGTCGCGTTCTGTGGGATCAACGTACCTCAACGCTGTATCGCTGCGCCTCTCCAGTTACAACACCCTCATGGGTTGGCGGATTTAAGTGATCTGATTCAATGTGGTGAAGTCTATGACTGCTTCGATGGCAACACGGTCGAGGTGGACATCATGTTGGACTACTTGAATGCCCAAGGCCTTACCCCTCGACACATATATCGTGAGGTGCGTCAAATGTGGGCTGTAGTCTGGCCGCGGGCTCACCGACGGCATGTGCCACAGATTGTTTCGTACATACAAGGCCAACCACGTCAATTTGCACCTCTCATTGAGTCCGATCTCTTCACGGAAAGCAATGGCGCGATTGGCGGGATCGATCCCGATCCCAACGCGCCGCGTACTCGAATCTGTAGAATCTGCGCCACAGAAGTCCTGCTGTTCGGCCTCCGCGACTGGTGGGTGAGGGAGCGTAAGAAAGGTTTCCTCGAGGAGCACGTTATGGCCAGACCTGACTGTGCTGAAGGCGCGCAGTGCCCTCGGCAGAAAGATCATGGTGAGTGTTGAGGTCTTTCGCCTGCATGCAGAGCATTGATGTCCGGCGACGTAGCTCATGCGAAGGAATGTAAGTAGCGCTTTGACATCTTCACATCGCACCCACCGATTGAGAGTATGCCCAGTCAACCACATCTTTGCCTCTCAAGACCCTCAGCCTGCGGTTGAGCCGGCGCCCCAACCGGCTCCCGTACCTGCACCCCAAGTCCAGCCAAATCCCCAGTCGTATGCGGAACTCCCGCCTCTCGAGCCCGTGTTGCCTCCCAGGGCCCCGTCGGCGGGTGAAGACAGCGAGCCTGTAGACCATCCACCGGTATATCCTCCGTTGTTGGTCCCCATGGCGGAAGTGCCGGCCTACGCGGTGGATCCCCATCCCAGCGGCTACTCGTCCGCGCCTTCGTCGCAAGATTTCCGGGACGAGGTCGATGCGTTGCTATAACGTACCCAGTCGTCTCCCGTAGCTTCACCATCCTCCTGCTCTGCTCTGCTATCCATCCATCCATCCATCCATCCATCCATCCACCCATCATTGCTGTATTTGTTTCTGCTTCTGTTCGTTCGTCTCATTTGCACTGCACTGCATTACACCCTCGTTATTGGATCAATTGGATCAGGAATGCCTCGCGCCACACATGTACTTACCGTAGTCGTGGCGTAAATGCCTCCAACATGACATCGTTGTTAGACGTTAAGTGTCAGGTGTCCCGCAAGTCTTCATCTCCGTTATGTATGACACGCATATATTGACACTACACTTCTAACACTACTACAGGGGGCGTTTGGGCGATAACGAGTGGATACAGACACCCTGTAGCCTCAGCGACCGAAATTAGTCTTAAAACCAAGCACAGGAAGAGAACGATGTGTACACGGCATGGTAAGACAGACAATGAGGGAGATGGAAGAGTTGGTAGCACATTAGCCTAATACAAGTGGATATATCACCGCGCACACCACAACGAACCAACATGCACAATTAGAAGGGAGAAGCAGATCTCGAAACGACGATGGTACGTATGTATGTATGGCTATGAGGATCAAATGGATGAAGCATATATGAAGTAGAGTCCAGTAGCGACGAGACACTAGAAAGCAAACGGCACAAGGAAAGGAGAGGAAGATGCAGAAGTGAAACAACTCAGAACATGGCGATGCCCTCGTACATCCCCCCGCCCTCCTCCCAAGGCTTCTTCGCCTTCTCCTTGACGGCGCTCTCCTTCTTCGCCTTGGCCGCCTCGGCGCGCTTCCGCGCCTTCTCCGCGAGGTCCTGCGCAAGGCGCTCCGTGCGCGCCTTGGCCGCCTCCTTCTTCAGCCGCTTCTCGTCGGTCTTCGAGTACATCTCGAGCGAGCTCACGCTCCGGTTCGAGTGGTGGAGCGACGACGTCCCGTCCGAGCTCTTGTCCGAGCTCTTCTTCCGCCCGAAGAGCTTCGCTCCGATGCTCGACTTGCCCACCACGCTCATCCGCCCCGAGCTTCCCGAGCTCGCCGACAGCACGGGCGACAGCGGCACGGGCGGCGGGGGCTGCGTCGGCGGGGGCTGGGGCGCGCTCTCCTGCCGCAGCCGCGTCGGCTCGCGGTCAGACGTGGTCCGCATCGTCATCGTCGCGAACGAGGACGGCGTGCTGGGCGTGTGCGGCGCCGTGCGCTGGTCGCCGGGGTACATAGGAGAGTGCTGCTCAGCCGAGTGTGGCTGACGCATGTTCCCGAACGGAGACTGCATCTCGCGCGAGTAATGCGACTGCTGATCCTCGACACCATCGTACCGAGCAGCGATCATCCCCGACCGCTTGTCGGTATACGACGTGCGCTGCTGCTGTTCCGACGCATATTGCCCATGCCCGTTGGTGGGAAGCGATGACCGATATTCCTGTCCATAAGGCTGCGAGTGCCCATGCCCGCTCGAAGACGGCAGCGACGACCGCTGATCGGGTGCGAACGGCAGCATATGCCCATTCGACGGGTGCGCCGAGCGTGTCTGGAGTTCGTACGGAGACCTGCGCGGACCGAATGGCGAAGGTGCGTTCAAATCCGGGGTAGGCGCAGACGACAGCGAAGGCGCGACTCCGTTCGAGATTTGCAACCTCTGAAGCTCCGGGACGCGACGCGTCGGTGGAGGACCCTGAGGTGGGGGACTGCGCATCTCGTTCCTCGACGCGCTCCGCGACGGAGGCTGGCTCCGGAGCTCGCCCCGAGAACCAACCCGTGTGATGCTCCTGCCGCCCGTTCCCGGTCCGTTCGGTCTGCGATCGAAGTAACTCGAAGGCGGACCATTAGGAGACGAAGATTCGTCGTCGAACATGTTCTCAAAGTTGACCGTCTCTGTCGCCCCCGACGGACTGCGCTGGTGGTAGTGGTCATGTTCGTGTCGTGCGGGCTCTTCCCCTATAACGCCAAGCAACGCTGCTCCCTGATGCGTGAGCGACGTGTGCGGCGACGATGTGCCCGACCCGTCGATGGGTGAATACGACGACGCGGGGCTAATAGGAGGGGACGACAGATAAGCAAGCGAGGACGTCCGACTGAGACTGGGCGTGCGCAAGGAGCTGTACGATGTTGATGACGAGAGAGAGCGGCTGTCGTCTAGTGGTGGCATGGGTAGCGAGCCACGCGGCACAGACAAATTGCGGTAGTTTTGCGGCAAGCCGGGGACCAAGAACGCTGGATCGGGAAGGGGATCATCGCCCATGTACGATGCACCGTCCGAGTCCGTGTACATCGAGCTACGCATGGATGTCGCGGCCCAAGCCGACTGGCGTTGTTGATACGAGGAATACAGCGAGGACACAGATGACCCAAGTGAATCCCGGATTGCGTTGCGCGCCGCTTCGTCTACTTCCTGGATAGACATCTCGGAGAAGGGCTCGAGCTCTGCGAGCGGCGGTCCGTCCGGGATCGGCTCTTCCTCTGCAGTCGCCATATCAACAGTTGGCGAGAGCATTTCCGCAATGGCCAGCAGGTCCTGCTCCGTCGAGTGTGACATGACACTGAACCGCGAGTTGTTCCTCGCCGCCAGGGCTTGCGGATGCTGCATCGGAGGAGGCGATGGCGAGACCTGCCTCATAACAGGGGACATCTGGCCACGCTCAGAGCGGGCCTCGCGTGACGACGACGAATTCGATGAGATTGTGTCCATGGAAGCCATGCGCCTCGGGCGCGGGACAGGGAGGCTTTTGATAGTCACAACATCGCGATCGCCGAAGGAATCGATGACGAGTGAGTCCACAGAATCCATCCGTTTCGGCTTCGGCGAAGACTGCTGAGAGGGAGGGCTTGGCAAAGGCGCAGTCGGGGGCGCAGGACGACCTAGCAGTGCGACATGAGCTATCACGCATTTCGAACAGTCCACTCGAAGACATACCGAGGATGGTGGAAGACTGCATCACCGGAGGTGACGGCATCGCAGAGAAATCGAGCAAAGAATCTTCGCTCAATGGGGGAAGCGCCATGGACATCTCAGAGACTCTCTTCGGACTAGGGTTCCCAACTTGCGGGAGGGGCATGTCTTGACCCGGGAGCCCGAATTCCTGCAAGTCTGCGAGAACTGCCAACGGCTCGCCATCGGCTGATTCGGAAACTACCACAAAAGACATCAGAAATATTCACCAGAAGATTGACACACGGATAAAGCGAACTCACTGGGCGTCCCCCGCGCGAACCCACGCGCACCCGTCGAGCTGTCAGAGGCGCCACCGCGCATATACGACGCGTCCGACATACCGCGCGGACGTGCCGCAGCATTGTCGAAACGCCCTCCGCCTCCACTGCCACCGCTCGCGTCGGAGTTTCTTCCTCCGCCAGGGCCAGCGTCTTTGTCGGCCTTCGATCGCACACCTCCAGGACGTTTCTGCGAGTACGCCTGCGAGAACAGGAACGGTCAGTCGATTTCGGTCATAGTCTCAGGAGACCAGTGGCGTACCATGACGACACGCAGTGCTCTGTGAATGCAAGGTGGCCGAATAACGTTGAGCATGGAGAATAACATCAGATGAGGTTCTGATTCGGCGTAACTTACCGGATCTGAAGGCTTCTGCAGCTGCAGAGCGTAGAGACGCCATAGATGCCAACCGATGTCGCATAACTCAGCGCACGATGCATCGCGTGCTTCACCAGCGACTGCAGATGACCCAGCTGATACGTACTAGACAGCAGCAGCAGCTGGCTCAAGACAGCGGGCGCGTGTTGGAGTGGGGTGATCAGGGACATCGAATAGAAGTACTGCATGAACGCGAGGGTGATCGGATATGGTTCAGAGAGATTGAAGGTGCGCGCGGTGAGTCGAGGGTCTGGGCGCTGTTCCTGACGGTTGGCAGTTGGAACTTCAGGAAGAGGGCTTTGAGAGGACATGGAGGGTAGCGCTTCCAAAGCGCGAGACGCTGCCTGGAGGAATAGTTTACGCTGGTCCTTGAACCAGGGCCACCGGTCTTCGAGGAGCTTGCGCGACACCTTGATCCTGCGGCCGTCGTCGCAAACGATCTCAAAGTCCGCCATAAGACCCTCCTCCAACGCCGCCAACCCAAGCTCCTGCATGGGGATGTCGAGCATCAAACCGGGGGGTTGGTAGATACCGAACGCCTCCAGGTCAATGCAGGTAACGTGATCCCAGCTCAGCAGGCGGCGGTTGTAGTCTTCGACCAAGTTGCCGTGCCTGTTGCCGAACACAACGAACTTGTTCGCGCTCGCCCATAGACAGCTCCTGAACCACGAACCAGATGCAAGTGCGCTTCCGGGGTCGATGCGCGACCATGTCATGTTGATCAGGTCCAGTGCCCAAATGGAGAAGGACTGATACGTCTGTGACAGATACGTGCCGGCCACAATGAAAAATGTACCGAGTATCGCACCCGTTGGGAAACGAAGACCGGGAGGGAACGATGTTCCGGTCATGGAGGAAGACCGGTCGGAAACGGTGAAGTCGCCATCGGAAAGGGGCGTGAACACCTCCAACTCGCGCTGGACATCAGTGAACTAAAACAAGGGTTGTAAGAAATAGAAGCAGGAAAAAGAAATGCGAAATGATCACGCACGTTGTAATTGCTGAACAGGAAGATATCGCAAGGGTACTCATCCGTAGGCGCGGTAGAGTACGGGAGGTGAATGAGGGCATCACCCTGTGTCGCATTGGGCGCGGCGGGTGCCTTCTTGTCTATATTGAAACGCGTTCCAGGCTGGCCCAGTCGGCCGGTCTGTCCGCGCAGTTCATCTTGGGGAAGGCGCACGCGCTGTTCCGCAGTGACCGCAACACTCCGATAGGTACCGCAATGACGGGGGTAGTCACGACGCTGGATCCACGTCTTGGAAACAAGGTCGAAGATGTAAATGTCGTCCAACCAGACGTTTGCGAGGTCTTGACCACCGATGATGAACAAGCGGTCGGCAGTGACGGAGGAAAGGTGAGCGTAGCGGGCGTTCGGGACAAGCGACGAATCGGAGGGAATGGGGGCAGGGGGCAACCAGTGCCTGGTAGACAAGTCAAATAGACGAACGTCGTTCAGAACACACAAATCCTCCGGATTGTCGGACTGAGGCTTGATGGCCATCCCACCGAAGATTATGAGGTGATTGCGCCCTGCATCTCTTCGGTCAGAACGGTCCAAGGAAGATGTGTCGTAAGAGACAATACGTACAGGTGTCCGCGCTGTGAAAGTAGCGGGCCTGGGGAATGTCATCCTCCGGGAACTGAGAGACTCGTTCCCACTTGAATGTCTCCAGGTCGAACATGTATATGTCCGACACCATTTTACGCTCAGAGACCAAGCGTCCGCCCTGACCGAGGGGTTCAGGCGACATAGCCGAGGGGGAGAACATGACGACTCACATATAGATACATTTTGGACCCGACGACGGTTGTGGACGCACCCTACGCGTTTATGCGCGTCATGCGCTGACTCAATCGCGCATACAACTGGTCAGTACTCACCACGAGCTTGGGAGGAACATCTCCAGTGGTCTTGCGGCAGAACGCCGTGAGATCTGAGATAGGATACATCGCCAGCCCACGCAGCAGCGGGACTTGGGACCAGGACGGGACCTCGGTGAGGACGGGGAGGAGGAGGGGAACGTCGGAGAGGGAGGAGGACTCGGGACAGATTCAGGACAGGACTGTGGTACAGCTTATGGCAATATGAGCCTGCTCGGGCGGGGTTCCAAATCCATCCAAATCGGGATGGGAGATCTGAGGATCAGGCCCTATTTCGGCCGCTCCCTTCCTCCCAGCGTCTGCGGGCAGCCACAGGTCATGCTGACGAGCGCCGTTGCAAACCTTAGCCTGTGCTTATGTCCTCGAGACCGTCGCTACCAACGACCTTCCAGCCAGGGCGATTCTGTCTACATCTGAGAAACGGTATCCAGACCTTTCCCTAGTCCCCGCGTGCACAGTCCTCCAACAACGCATTCTATACCCACGAATCAAGCCCACGGCTGATCGCGCGTTCGAGAAACGAGTTCGGTGGCGCTCCCACCTGTTTGTCTGATTTCCTCCGAGCTCGTTCGCGCTATGCATCACACGACTAGGCTTCTAAACCCGTCTCATTTCTCATCCAGCGACCTTCTCTCCCTCAGGTCTTCTCCCGTACCCATCTTTCTCTGTCATAAGTACGTTCTCATCTTCTCGCATCATTCGCTCATCATCCGCATCCAACTCGACATGGTTGGCATCCGTACTTGGCGGTCTACTCATGCACCCTCAAACGTTCGGACTCGCTAACATCCGTGATGCAACACATTTTTTACAGTGTCGTGCAGCGTGATGAAGCCTCGAGGAATCTTCGTCGCACGTGTGCGCACGAAGAAGCTCACGTTGCTACTTAACGCCCTCCCCCCCAGCGGGCAGACTGATGACTTCCTTCCTCTTTTTTTGTACCATCCGCATTCATACATGCAAGAGCTGAGCGGGGGACATCTCGTCGTGAGACCTATGATGCGCACTGACGTATCTAGCCCTCCTCTTCACACCCACGACAACTTATGATTATCCTCAACAGACTGGCGATCGCTCAACGGCCAACGCCACACCTACGCTCGCCGCTTTTCCATCCAACATCGTATCTAGGACGCACATCCGAGCATTCAACCCGCACACGATCGGTCTCCTGTGCCGGCTCGTCGCAGTACCACTCAGTTTGCGATATAACGTCTTACATAACCTTGACGTGCCCAGGCTATCGTCGGCGTTTGAATCCTCTTCCATCTTCGGTGGCGTCGCCCGCGAAACATATTCTGACTGGAGTTTCCAAGCGTCTCATGTTCCAGTCCGGCCGGGGGTATTTCCTGAGAATATCAGGTTCCGAACCATGGGCGTCGTACGTATGGGATGGCACGATAGTCATGCGAAGAGAATACTCACTTTGGTCTTCAGAGACGTCCGTAATATCCAACCCAATTACCATGCACTCATCGCAAAGTCTCCCTGCAGATGGGACTGCCGCCTACTCAATTTGATGGTTTGGGGATTATCTGATAGATCAAAGACGACGACGAGCCGCGAGGGTCGGAGAGTCCAAAGCAGTGCCCGAAATATCGCCAGCTCCGTACGCATCATGACAAACACAGAGGCTAAACTCTTCAGCACGCAAGCTGTGTCCACACCTATTCAACGCAAGCACATGCTATCACCCGACGCGGGCCCCATGGGGCGGAAGAGTCCTCGTGAGTGTTGGCTTCTGGTCTGTTTCTGACCATGCTAACATATGAGCTCGAGAGCGCACACCACCTGGGAAGAGGATTCGCACTTGAACTCCACAGAAAATCCCGGAACACGCGTGGCCATATGTATGTACAGACGCATGCGGGCACAAAGTACTGGTGTGCAAGACATCCTCGCGCGTTACGACACCAGCGTTCTCAAAAGACCAGACCTGGTTCGAATTCCCTTCCTATCTCCCGCCGAGGACCGCTCCCATTCCCACTGGCCACCGCAGCCCGGCGTCCGTCTGTCTTTCCAATCCGACGCTCGTAATCTTGAAGCTCAGAACCAGCATGCGCAGCTACGTGTCTCTTGTGGGCAGTTCTCACCACCCTCCCGTCTTCCCCGGCATCCTATCACTCGTCGTAAGCGTAGAACAGACCGTGTCTAACAATCGCGTCCAACGCCATGGCCAGAGCTGAGAGCTCCCGGCGGCATCCTATCGAATGTATATTTCACAATCGCGTTCCTGCCGTGCCATGGCCACCCCAGGAACCGCCCCTCGTCGAGGCCTCGATCGATCCCTCGGAGGTGTGCCTTGTTTGGCCCCCCGCCAGCCCGGCACAGTCGGGCACCTGATGGGCCAAGCCGCCCTTTTCCAAAGACGGCTCGAGGGCGCAGCGCAATCAGATTATCCAGAACGCAACCGAACGTTCTGCCGCCATAGACCAAGAAGAGGCTTTTGCCCGCGTGCGTGCACGTATGCCGTGATACCGTACGGTACGGTGTATGGTCGGAGGCGTCGAAATTCTGTGGGTCGTACTCACGAGCTCATACGACCCGGCTCATAGTGCACATACCATTCACACTCGGGTCCGTGCGGGGCCGCACTTTGTGACAACGGCTCACGCAGCGGCAGGGGAGCCCGTCTGTGGACGGTGTGGCTGCGATCGCGCGAGCGGCGCGCGCGATCGAGTGGCGGCGTCGACTAGCTTTCGTGAAACGTCGAGACCCGGGCCCTGGGCCTTGCTTGGGGCTTTTTGGTCGTGCGCAGCATGCAGGCTACGTGCTCCTGTATCTTTGTCGTCAACACCGGCAACGACGCCCTTACTGTTGCCGTGCTACGTGCTCTACTGTATTGTCATGGCTTTCACGAGAGCCGCAGTCACAGTTTGGTGGCGGCGTTCGACCATCGCGGACGCTAGGCAGTGGAAGGCCTGGTGGAACGGCTGCCGGAGCAGGAGATCGCGCCAGTGACGCAGTTGTTTTGATATAAACTTTAACCCCAAAGCCTGAAGTGGCTTTAAATGCCGTCGGCCGTGAGGAATAGCGTCGAATGCATTCTATGGCTTCATGGATTTTGCGGATGCAGGGGGTACAAGCAGGTACAAGCTGGGTGCGCATTCGGGAGAAGTGTTAACGGAGCGATCGGGATTGAGATTCTGTGGCCGCAATCGACGCATATAGTTTAATCTCTGCGCACCACTTCTGACGGTACCTCGTGCGGTGTGTGGTTGAAGCAGCGGAAGAGAAAGGAGCGAGTCAGATACGATCTGGATCTCACTCTGTTATCAGAGACTCCAGACGCCCATGCTCAGTCGTACTCGATTTCTGCAGGTCCACACGGGCCAGGCTGCCAGTTGTTCGTTGCCTGGCTGGCCTCGCGAGCATCTGCTGAACTTGTTTGACTGCCTCGAAGTACACCAGAATGAGCGCGTCTTCCCGAGTGGGCCCGACGCTCGATTCTGGGCCAGGCAGCAGTCTCGCAGATGGTTCCAGCATCTCGCCATGCTCCTTCAGCTGACTCCACCACGAGCCCTCCTCCAACCCTCCTGCATACTTCGTCTGCATCCCCTCGCTTTCTTCTCCCTAGCCAAGCCCCGCCACACAACCGCGCCATACTCCAGCATGTCCCACCAAACAGGAACGACCGTCGCTCAGCCAGCGCCCGACAAGCTCAAGATCCTCGCCCACCAGCAATACGACCCTCCAGAGCACCTCTCGCCCGCCACCGTCGCCCCCGACCCACTTGCGCAGTTCCGCGCCTGGTTCACGGCCTACCAAGGCTCCGTCCACGAGCCCGAGGCCATGACGCTCTCCACCGCGACCCCCTCTGGCATTCCCTCCGCGCGCATCGTCCTCCTCAAGGAAGCGGACGCCCGCGGCTTCGTCTTCTACACCAACTACACGTCGCGCAAGTCCCAGGAGCTGACGCAGAACCCACGCGCCGCGCTCGCCTTCTACTGGCGCGAGGTCCACCGCCAGGTTCGCGTCGTCGGCCGCGCGGAGCGGGTCCCGCGCGAGCAGAGCGACGAGTACTTCCACTCCCGCCCGCTGGGCTCCCAGGTCGGCGCGTGGGCGAGCAAGCAGAGCACCGTCGTCGGAGAGGGTGAAGTGCAAGCCCGCGCACAAAAGCTCAAGGTGCGTCCGTGCCGGTCCCTCTATCTCCTTCCAATCGCGCCTGGCCCCGTCATTCCCCGGAGACTCAACCGTCGCCCATTTCCTTCCAGGAGCGATTCGGCGAGAACGTGCCCCTGCCCGAGTTCTGGGGCGGCTGGAGGATCGTACCGGAGTGAGTTCCCGCTCCTTCTCCCGCACTCCCCCATTCATTCTTCTCACCGCTGTGGCCATGTTCATTCGTCCGACCGACCGACCGCTCGTCGGCTCACCTTTCAGCGAGGTCGAGTTCTGGCTCGGGAAGCCTTCTCGTCTCCATGACAGGGTGCGGTACACGCGTGTGCCAGGTTCTCCAGACGATGCGCCGCAGTGGAAGATCGAACGCCTCGCGCCGTAAGCTCATGGCGTCCGCCGACGCGAGCCAATGTGAAGGATCGATGGCAAGCTGGGCAAGCCAGAGAAGGGAGCTAGCCTTCTTTACTTGCAGAGCGCAAAAGTGCGAATAAAAATGTTGTATCTAATAGTGTACGATCCCCATAGCTTCAATAAACTACCGGAGACATGGAGAAAATCCATACATGCATCTACGCTACAGATGTCCCGGACCCCTGCACCGCACCGCCCATACCACCTCGCGCTTCCCGCACCGGGATCCATCGAACAACAAGACATCATCGTTTCCCAAGCAACAAGACAGGCCTCCAAGCACATACCACACGGTCGCAAGCGGAGCATACATATAAACACTGGCACCAAACACATGCCCCAAAAGCGGAAAAGGAAAGAAACGGCAGCGGGCTACTTTCATGAAGCAAGAAAACGCCGGAACCTCAGAACCACGTCATCCATCCGTTGTCGCTGTACTCCGTAATGAGCCACTTCATGTTCTGCGCCCCGTTCGCATTCGCACCTCCCGCCGCCGCCGCCGCGAATGGTGGCGACATCGCGGTGCTCGCGCCGTTCCCATACGCGTCGGTCTGGCATCCAGAGCGCTCCGCCGAAACCCCAAACCCAGTCGACGCCGTCGCCCCGGTCCGCGTCACGTTCACCGTCGAGATGCTCGGGCTCGTGTGCTGCATATGCGTATTGTGCGCGTGCGCGTGCGTGTGCGGACTCGAAAGCGGACGCGAGTGGCTGTTCGCCGACACGAGGTGGAGCTGGCCCGGCATGAGGATCGGGTCGCTCGGCGGCTGGACGCCCGCGATTGCGTCCTCGTACGCGCGGACGAGCGTCGAGTGCGCGCCGTCGACGGAGTGAGACGAGCTCGCGTTAACCCCTTCTGCGTCACTGCTGCCGGGAGCCGTAAACGCAGGAGACGCGGCGGCAGGACGGGTCAACGAAGGTGAGACCCCGACGCGAGCGCCGAGCTTGCACACATCGTCCTCGACGTCGCCTGCATGATGCATTTGCGTGCCGTACCTGTTGGAGAGGTATGACGAGCGGGCGCGCTCAAAGAGCGCCTCGAGTAGTGGCTGCGGAACGGTACGATGGCCAGATGAAACGGCGGGTGTATTCGAGGAAGAGATCAGACACTCACGCAGGCCTTTGCCGCTATCGGGCACCGGTCGTTCACGTCCGTGAACAGTCGGAGCACTTTCGCCAATTCGAGAAGCGCGTTGGACGCCATCACAGACGGCGGCACCCGCGAGACGAGCAGAGCTAGCGCGACCTAGATCAGAACGTGGTTAGCACCAGTAACAGATCCCACCACCTCCGGAAAGATCGGAGAACCCACAGCAGCCGATAGGCCGTTAGACCACAAGATCTGTGTCCGGACGGAGTACTCAGGCTGTTGTCGGTAATACCTCTCCAGACTCCACAGAAGGCTGAGAGACGACTGATAGACAGCCACAACTGAAGTCGCATATTTATGGTTTGCACAGAAGCCTTCATTAAGCGTCTGCGTGAAGTATTGTCGATGCAAATTGAGGAGAGCTGTGAATGGATTTCAATGATATGAGTTCACAAACGTAGACAGGTTGCCTACACCACGCACCAACTTCTCGTGTCATATATGTCCACGTCTGCACGATGCATAATGCATTACCGGATGATGTTGATGGCGTGACTTGCATGTACTCCGGTACCTCGAAGTTTCGTATACGAGCGTCCAGCATGAGAACCTCCGAGTAGGGCGTAGGAGTCGGGCAAGCGATAATCTCCAGCACGGGGGAGAGACATTGAGCGGTGAAGGTGTAGTGCCATCGCTGATCTGTGGAAGCCGAATGTCCGTGAACACATAGTGCGTATAAGAATCAACGTGGTAGGCGCACAGTTCTCGCGTGGTGATTGTGGTGGAAACTCGGCGACCGTGGGTGGATCTGTGTCAACATACCGCAGCGAAATGGACGGCGGCCGTCTAAGCATCAAACTCTGCGAGATGAGGATGAGAAATCAAATACAAACGCGCTATTCTGCACGAGTCGTCCACGCACCAGGCGATGGTCAACGTTGAGCATGCACCATAGCAACGTTTTCCGCTTGTCCAGCTCCTCAGGGATCACCTTCCCGCGGCTACTGCAACGGTCTATAGCCACCGGTCAATGATGAGCCAGTACAAGAGGCCAGACGGCACTCACTCAAGCCAATCTGTCACGAGACTAAAGTCAGGCTCATGTGGGCGCGATGGAGAGCGCATGATGACGTACTCCTACTGCAAGCTTCGCCGCGATGCCCTGATAGCCAAGATGGTCAGCTCACGGGTTCAAACAGTCCGGTACATGCGTGTGACGGACCAGCACCGCCCAAGCATATTCAACCGCTTCCTTTTCGACCGAATACATGGTGAGATATCGTGACATGTAGAACTGTCAACTGTGTCAATTGCGCTGCAGGTGCCACAGGAAATGCATATGCACATACCAGCGCATTAATCGCGTCGATGCTCGGTTCGTTGATGACCGAGGTCTCACAAATCGCCGCTCTGGACAGCTGGTGGAAACGTTCCGCATCTGTGGGCCATGAGCGGTGACTGCGCCGCTGATCGACGCAGACACCAATGGTCAGGATGATAAGGAAGTACGAGAGCCTATGTGGGTTGAGTGTCTCAGGGGAGGTGTTGTAGATACTATGCACCATGTTCGGCACGCCGTCACTGCCGTCCGAATTTTGGCTGGACAACACGAGTTAGTCAGCTATATGAGTAATTTGCCGCGAAGCACAGTAACAAGAGGCGACCGGAAATGGTCATAATGAATGGAAGTGAAGTTAGACGCACTGCCAGGATGCGTGTTCTGCTGCTTGCTCGCACAGATAGCGAGCTTCTTGTTGAGATGGGAGCAGGTCAAAAATGCGCTTGCGGAGATTCGGGTTGAGGTCCTCAGACAGTGCACTTGGCGCCGGAAAGCGGTCGCTGAGCCGGCGTATGTCGGACGGTATGCCGCATTCATCCACACTGTTCGCCGGAGGGGAACGACTTTGTCTCTGTGAAGGAGGAGTGAGTCCGATATGGTCGGCATTGTGTATCCGGACGCACATCACTCAATACCGGAGGGGAGACTGGTACATTCAATCCATGCGACGTGGACTCGGCCCGCTTGCTGCCTTCCACTAAGGAGGGCTGCAGGTGGTGAGCATCTACGCCGAATAAATCGGCGGACTTCTTGATGAGTAAGAGTTCCTCACGGAGGAGTCGGTGCTCAGGCGAGAGTTCGCCGAGCGCATCCTCGAGCTCGCGGATACGGACGCTCATGCTCTTGATTTTCTCATGGAGCTGCTCGGTGTTGGCTAGGATGAATCTGGACGGTCTGTGTGAGTATACAGACGCCGAACAGGGCGGCTGCAATACGGTAGAAGCGTACCTGCTGCCCTTGCCACCGGTCAAGGAGCCGTCTGGGCAGATTTCTGCGCATCCCCTCTTGCAACACGACTGGCAAGGAAATACGCGGTCACACTGCGTCCGTGAACGTGAGCATGGCGTCAATGCGACATTGCATTTGTAGGCGCACCTTGAGCTTCAATCTTGATGCCACCAACGGCGCGGGTCAGAGAGACACCTATATGAGTATATAGCGGTCGTACCTCCTGCATTCACCGCACGAAAGAGGCCGCTTTCTGTTCTTCTTGGAGGCGGCGTCCGCCGCTCCGTCCTGGTCGGGAAGCTGGACTGCAGACGAACTTGGGCCTGGCTGGGGCGGGCCGTATGGCGGCTGTAGGAGAGGAGGGTTGGAGGTGCGCTGCCGCTTGAGCGGGGGGAGGTATTCGCTGTGGGGAGGGTCGTGGACGGAGGTCATGCTCGAGGACGGGAGAGAAGGGAGGGCCGGAAGACGAGCGCAGGAGAGGGAGACACTGCACGGGCGTCTCCTCGCCGAAGGCCCGAATAGTACGGACATGGCTCTCTCCGGGGCTGACGCCCATCCCAACATTGTTGGATTTCTGCCATTTACGTCCATTTCCGCCCATTTACGTGTTATTTTCCACCGCTAGCTCTCCTTGCCGGTCGCGGACCCGACGCGATATCCTGCCCGAGCCGGGCGCTCCGGCCAACCCACGCTCTCTGTCTCCCGCCCCCACTGGCAGCCTCAGCCTCGGTGTGCCATGTTCCCTCGCCAGCCCCGCCTTCGTCCTCCCCGCTTCGCCTCCTTCCAGCCACAGGCACGCGCATCCTGGCCCAGGCATGTGAGCAAGAAGACAAATCCGTGGCCTGAGCCTCAGGGCGCGCCTGAGGCGCCAGCAGTCAGGTCCTGGGTCGCCCCCGTTTCGCGAATAGCCAACTTCCTGATCGTGCCCAGTGAGTCAATTCTCTCTCTATCGCCATTGAAGATGGTCTGATATCCGCTAATCTGCAGCCATACTCCTCTACGCCGTGTTCTATGCCGACTTCGGCGAACGCGACCATGTCTTCATGCCGGTACGTCCTCAGTCCGCCTGGCACGTTGTCCACTCCCGCTCATTGCGATCGCCGTCAAGCCAAGGCGGTGGCTGGCAGCCCAAAAGGCCGCCTTCTTTTCCCTCAGTCCTGAGGAGCAACAGCTCGTCGGCGCAGATACGGCTACGTCCGAACCGCCCAAGCAAGGTTCAGGAACGCACCGGTGGTACGCACTACGTCCCCACAGCTGACTTTGCATTCGCCCAAACATGCTTCTGCTATCAGATTCTCTCACCACTCACTCGGGGCGCGTAACTCTGTCGTGCAAGTTTTCGTGCCCCTCCGCCGTTGGACATTCGCTCTCATCCGACACCACTCGGCCCGATGTTATATCCCCGGCATGCTGCGTGGGAAGATCGTCAGAGACACAAGTTGCTCACTCGACGGAAATCCGGAGAGGTCTGTACTCCGCCGTCTTGAGTACCTGTCGCATTTCGATAGGTCGTGACAATGCTCATCTGAGACGGATTCTCGGTACGTTCGAGAGGATGAGCGCTACATGCTACTGGAGACCGCTTCCCTCCTGCTGTCTACCAAAGCCATACCCTCCATGTTGGTACATATTGGTAGACGTCATCATCCAATCCGATGCAACCTTGTTCAGTTCCCAGTGCTGGTACCTCGCGCTGGTTGAGGTTTATGATGCAGCGGCGTCCAAGGCACAAACCAAGCCGGTGCGATTGTCATACGAAGCCAGCCTCCGAACCCTTCGGAGTGGGGTAATGGGGTAGTCCCGGTCTGTAGGTAAAGTATTTCCTGTGTGCACCACCCTCTGGAGCGACTGATGTGCTATTTCCGTTCTTGAGCAGACTTGCCACGCCCTTCCTCCATAGGGGCTGCTGCGGATTGGACAATACTGTCTGAGTGGTAGAAGAGCTCGAGCGGGAGTTTCCGAGCATGCATTCTTGAATCGATACGCATTCACACAAGACACTGCACAGAAATAGCACGCATACCACCGTGACAGCAGATGGTTCGGTGCGTCATGCCGCCCTCCTTATTTCCGAGTCTTCCGGCCTTCACGGGTGTAATCATAGACATCCTTTGTGGCGGCCTTTGTGCGAATTGGCAACCACGCCCGACAATCAGACGTGGTACCGCGATCGGACTTATCTCAAAACGCGGCCGAGCTTCTCGTGCACCCCAAGCTAAAGCGAGCCAGGCTGGTACTGAATTCGACTCTTGCGGCTCAACTCGGCACGCCTGGCTTCCAACATTCGGAATACGGCGGCCCCGGCAGTCATGGGAGCAAGGTCGGAGAATCTGGTTCTCAGGGGTGTGTTTGACCGTGTCTTGAAAGTTGACAGCAGCATGGGTGCATCGCAGAAACGAATTGAATGTTTGTAGGACGGTTATGATCATGCAGCACTTGTGGTTGGGCGCAGACGTAAAGGCGGCCACATGATTGGACAGCCAGAGTCAATACTATTGGCTCCGGACTGTTGCCTGATCCGGTAAGAGTAGCAAAACATCTAGCACAGCTTTCAGTGGCGGGCTGACAACACACCATGACTCTGACTCTTGTTTTCCAACATGCCATGGCTGGACCCGCAGACCTCCTGACCAGTATTCTAGGGCATTCGTAATATAACATGGTCCGGCTGTGGTCGATCCCCACCTCGCCACAGCCAAGGGATGATGATGGGCAGGCCAACGGTGACCCTCGGGATGCACCTCGGGACGCTACGGATCCCATTACGAGCATAGTTATATACCCCTTGGAACAGCGTCTTAAAACTTCTCAAGTTGCATCTCCATTCTCATTTCACCAACACCTCCTCATGCACGCTTTACCCTCGTCACTCGCTGCTGGACGCATGCTGCCGGTTGCAAGCAGGGCGCTTCCCATCATCCACCGCGGCCTGGTGGCGCCCTGTTTGGCAGTGGCAGCCAAGCGCTCGCTCAGCACCTCTGCAACCAAGCAGAATATCATGACGGCGAAGAAGACGGACGAAAAGTCCCCCATAGGCCCAGGCGCCGAGGGCCTACACATCAGTATGTCAACTCTGACAGCGCATGTGTATTCAAGGTTAACTAACATGCAAGCGGTAGAGGACATGCCTATGAAGGCAGCGCCAGTGGTGGCGAATGTCCAGGACCATTCCATTCGTGGAGACTGGGTCTTGTTCCATCCGGTTTACACGCCTGAAGAGTTACGCTCCGTTGAGGTACGTCACCTGGAGCGCACCCCTTATGCCGGCCCTCTTTACATCTCGCCGGTTAGGTTCTGTTCAGGGAATCCAAAACTTTGTCCGATAAGGTCGCACATACTTTCGTCAAAATCGCCAGGTCAGTGTTCATCTGTAGCAGACCGGTGTGACGTCTGACGACCGTGCCATGCACTAGGTGGGCGTTCGATTTCGCCTCAGGCTACAAGCATAAGCCTCTCCCGCCGAACGCGGCGTCGATGTCACTCGAAGAGCTGCGCAAGGGCGGGTACCTCATGGATGAAACGCAGTGGTTACGAGTGCGTATCATGCACATTCTCCCGTCTCTGTCCCGTTGACAGATAGACATGCTAACGCGTCACTTCTGGCCCTCAGCGCATCCTCTTCCTTGAGAGTATCGCCGCCGTCCCCGGCATGGTCGCAGCTGCCTTGCGCCACCTGCGGAGTCTTCGTTTAATGGTAAGTTAGAC
The DNA here is from genome assembly GCA_020543525.1 of Coriolopsis trogii. Classification (NCBI taxonomy): domain Eukaryota; kingdom Fungi; phylum Basidiomycota; class Agaricomycetes; order Polyporales; family Polyporaceae; genus Coriolopsis; species Coriolopsis trogii. The sequence continues at coordinate 501,587 of JAHYIO010000023.1, read as the reverse complement.
TCTGACGGTCGGCGCCGATCAGCGACTCATCTCCGCCCGCTTTCCGGTCTGCCTTCACCAGAGACGAGACCATGGCTGGATCCATACCCTCCTCGAAGAAGCAGAGAATGAACGAATGCATCTCATGTGCGTGCCACTCATCGTCCCTTTCACATTAAGCGTGAATCACTTATCGGCGGTCTTGTAGGACGTTCATGACGCTGAAGAACCCATCACCGCTGTTCCGGGCGATGGTACTGGGCGCACAAGGCGTGTTCTACAACGCGTTCTGTGAGTCTATCAAATGACTCGACCTCTCTCTGGCATATCACTGATCGCTTCTTGGACACCAGTCCTGTGCTACATGATCTCGCCGAGCACATGCCATCGCTTTGTCGGACACCTCGAGGAAGAAGCTGTGCTCACATAGTAAGTGTCCCCCGTTGCAATCGGGCGACATCATGGTCCACTGCCCACGGGTGACCGGCGGTGACGCATGATGCAAATGCATCATAACTGAGCGCTGACCTGTCTATTCTATAGCACACGCTGTATCAAGGAGATCGAGGCCGGCCGTCTGCCATCATGGTCAGCCGAGCTCGTACATCATCTCAAAGCATCTTAGATGGGCTGACAGTGCCTGTTTTGTTAACGATTAGGACCGACCTCCCTGCGCCAGAGATTGCGAAAGACTACTGGCGGCTGGGAGAGAACGCCAAGTTCCTCGACGTCATCTATGCCGTGCGGAGCGACGAGAGCACGCATAGGTTCGTGAACCACAGCCTCGCGAACCTCAAGTACGAGTCGGACATCAACCCGTTCGCGCTCAGTGAGCCGGACATGACGACCAAGGGGTCGCGTATCTGGTACGCATATGCTTTCCCTTGTCTGGATTGGGCGTCGTAGGGACTGATTGACCCGCATGATGTATGTGCAGCTTCGAGCGCGACGAATCCAAAGAGTTCGTCGAGTCTACACGGAAAGCGCTCGAGAAGACGGCCGAGAAACCCCAGTGAACGCTTTCTCTTCTCTACTGTGACCTCTCCTTTTCCTCTCTTGGCCCATGCTACCATACCTCGTACCCTGATAGCTCCTGCTGTTCCTTATCGACTGCGGGCGCTCCCGTTTTGAACTATTTATTATCCTATATAGTTTTATAGTAGCTGCCGAACCCCTCCCCACTCATTTTATCTTACGCCTCCCGCACTCTATTCCTGATGCCTGTAGTCAGCAATACAGAAGTATCCATGTGATCACAGGCACGATGCCGCAATGCGTAGTCGCACCTGTCATACACGATCGCCAACTTCGCACCCGGCGTGATTTGCGAAATCGGAGGCTCCGAGGGGCATTGAATACGGAATTCGGAGTCACGCCAGATGCCAAGCTGCCCTTCGTCGTTGGGGCAGGTAGCTACTCATTTAATCCTCGATATTACGAAACTGCGGTTTCGACTCAACACAATAGCGTAATGCCTAGTCGCAACTGTCAGTCGCCACATTGACCGCCGAGGTGATTTGCAAAATCGGGCGGTCCGAGAAGCCTGAATTTAGTATTCGGAAGACACCTCAGCTCCCTCCGCCTCGGGGTAATACGTTTGTTGCGCAACTTACAAGTATCGGCTCTGAAGTGCATTGGCGGATCGCGTCCTCTTGTGGGGTCACTTCTAATCCCTACGTGAAGACAATTCCACCACAAATTTGTTTGAGAAGATGGGTACTACTGTAGACAGTAGACATCGTGGCTTTATAGCAGAAGCTTGGATCTACATAGACACGTGGAGGGCATCACTGACCTCTGCGTGATTGTTTGAACCGACGATAGGGACAGCGCTGGACGTCACAAACCAATGGACTTTACACTCCGATGCCGGGAAATCAGTATGTGAGTTCTGGTCGCAGGTCTGGTGCACATAAATACGGAGAGGGTGCCACAAACCGCTTGGCAACACCTCTCAACTCTTTACATCGAACCAGAATTGATCGTGGCCATGTCGCACGGAAAACAGTTCACTCTGTACACAAACCAAGGCGGACCGAACGGATGGTGAGTTCAACACAATCCTCTTGAACTAGAATGCACGACGATTCAAGCTGATGCATACCTTGCTTCGTCTTTCAGGAAGGTGGTCATAGTCCTCGAGGAGCTCGGGCTTAACTACCACTCCGTGTACCTCGATCTGTTGAATGGCGAGCACCGGGAGCCTTGGTTCGCGAAGATTAACCCGAACGGGCGCATACCTGCCCTGGTCGACCACGAAAACGAGGATTTCACGATTTGGTATGACTACCATCGCATTTCGGCTCACGAGCGATGAATTGTATGCTGACGCTGCTGCCTCCTCGCCTACGACAGGGAATCCGATGCGATAATGGCGTACCTTGTCGACATGTATGATACGGGGCACAAGATCTCCGTGAGCGAGCCAAAGGAGAAGTATCTGCAACTGCAGTGGCTTTTCTTCCAGGCTTCCGGACAAGGGTAAGCTGGTCGGATCCTCGAGTAGATACCAATGTTTCACGCTGATCGTCTGCGTAGGCCCTACTTCGGTCAGGCGGGCTGGTTCATCATCTTCCACCCCGAGAAGGTTCCAAGCGCTGTAGAGCGGTATCAAACAGAGATCCTGCGCATTTGGGGCGTCCTGGAGAGCGTGCTCGCGGAGCGCGAGTGGCTTGTCGGGGACAAGTGCACCGTTGCCGACCTCAGCTTTATCCCGTATGTATATCCACCCATATGCAGAGTAGCCAATGGTCTGACCTCTCGAGCTAGATGGAATTCGGCAGCCTTTCACGTACTCATGAAGGATTACCCGGGCTTCAGCCTGGAGAGCTTCAAGAAGGACTTCCCGTCGGTGGATAGGTCAGCGTGTTTGATAGTATACGTTATACGCGACTCACCTTGAATCCGCAGATGGCACAATGCTATGATGGGCCGGGAGGCCACCACAAGGTCGTATGCTCTCAAGGACGCCGTCTCGAAGAAGGCGTAAAACTTCACTGTATACGACTAGAGGAGCTCTAGATATGGCCTCTCAACAAAGCTGCCCACCATGTACCCCGTAACGTGTACATGTAGCTGTTTGCAGGGTAGACCAACCTTCATATCATGAGCCTCAAACGCTTCGTGCATGGACCGCAGAAGACCAGGGAGGGAGTGTGTGGTCAAGCAAGAGTCGTGAGGCGCTTAGAAAGTACACCCCCTTGTGTCGTAGATGAGAAGTGACCCCGAAGAGCTATAGGTCTATCCTGGCGATATGTTGCATAGACCAGGTGATGGACATCGAGGAAGAATGTAACCGCCAGTAGGCGCGCGGCAGGGTACGATCCCATCTCGCGCGCCAACTGGCGTCTGGAGACGCGATGGCTGCTGCCGCCACCCGCACCGGCCAGCGTGACCGCGACGTGGTATACCACCGTCCGCAACTTCCCTTTCGTCTACCACCACAGCTCGCGATGTCGGCCAGCATGGGCGTCGACGATTCAGCACAGCTATGGCTGGACACCGTCGAAGGCGAGATCGCGTTCTTCCGCGCCCTCACACGCGCCCGCCCAGTGGGCATCCACCGGCACTTCCACGTTCTCACTATGCGCAACGCCATTCTCCGCGACACGGGTCAGCTCGTCCAGATCGACGACCTCTGGCGCAAGCTACGCGCGTGCTACGACCTCGACATACTCGAGAGCATTGTCAGTGAGCCGCCCCCACTCCTCTTCGTTGAAACTGACGCGTAGAATATTGACGGTTCCTCTCCCGATGTTGTCCTCATTACCTTCCTCCGTGCCAAAACCACGTGTTTTATATGCACTCGGTGCTCGCTCTTCAACACATGCGTTGTAGGAGGCAGACGGGTATGAACCCCCAGGATCAAGCCCAGCAAGTACCCCGCCATTGCCTCTCCGCTCCCCCTCTCCATCCGAGAACCTCTCCACACATCCCTTCTTTCGAGGAGAATATGCGCTTCCGCAAGATGAGGCCATAGACTCACTCATCGCGACACGGCGCGTACGTGCCACCGCGTCTCTCCCCTCGGCTTCCCCCGAACCTCCGCCGGTGGTGCAGACCAAGGCGGCGCGTGGAGGCCGCAAAGGCAAGGGTAGGCTCAAGGTCGCCGGACTCGTCGGTGGTGATAGCGACAGCAGTGCGCTCACTCAAGAAAGCGGTGATGAGAGCCTCGCGCCGACACCACGAGATAGCGTTGCGACTGGAACCGACGGCGGGACAGAGTACGCGGAGGAAGAAGAGGACCCTCGACAGTCGCCAGGTACGTGTATTTATTACTGTGCTCGCGCTGACATTCACCTCATCTTGATGCAGCTGCGTCGATCGCAGCTAAACAGCCCCGTAAAGGAGGAAAGGGAGGAAGACGCGGGTCGGGAGGTGCTCGCGGCAGAGGCGCATCCACCGCAGGATCCCGCGGCACGAAGAAAAGAAAGAAGTAGCGCTATCGTATAATGTTCTGGATTTGCTTTGCCCTGTTGTTGTGCTCTGTATCATTACTCGATATTATCGTGACATATACCACCTGCTATTCTCTGGGTTATGTCTGAGCGCAAGGGATATGCATAGTCCATGTACAATACCGCTTGGTCTCGTCTCGTTTTAGCGACATGGCATACGCATACATATGAAGACAACAACGCACGACTGGCGTTGCAAGCAGATGGCATAGCTCCTCCCAACAGACCCGCACCAACTCACTCGTCCGACCAGAGACGAGGAACCTCATGCGGTGGGTGCACGCGCAGCCTCAATACGCCTGCGAGCAACCTGCCGCCTGTTGAGACCAGTGAGCGATGAGGTGGCGACAGCGTCCTTGTCCTTCGCCCGCTCAACCTCGGAATCAGATGCCGAAAGGATGATCTCGACATGACAAGGGTGACCCTGGTAGGGGTTGATACGACCGTGTGCACGGTATGTGCGGCGGCGGGTTTTCTGACAGGGGGGAATTGTTAGAAGTCATCAAGCGAGATGCGATCCATGACATACGGGAGCCTGCTGGACGACGATGTTCTTGATGATGAGGTCCTCGAGCTCAAGGTTTTTCGCATCCGCGTTCGATTCCGCGTTCTTGAGGAGACGGAGGATGAACTTCACAGACTTCTCAGGCCAGCGACCTTTGAGTCGACCGCGCTTGAGACCGATAATAACGTGTTGCAAAATGAGCAGATGACATACCCTGAGTCGCCTTAAATTGCTTGGCCTGGCTGGCACGGCCGACACCACCAGAGAAACGACGGAATGGGATGACCTGCTTGTGGTCCTTGACATCGCTAAGGTAGGAGTACGCCTTCGTGAGCTTGAGGCCTATATCCACAAATCCACATCTTCAGTCTCCCGTGCCCGTACCGCCACCTATCTCTTCACTGACCAGTCAGGGCAGCCGCAACCTCGCGCATGTTCTTGAAGTGCGTCCGGAGGTACTCACCCCGGGCGCGGGAAGCTGCAACACACGAAGCACACCGTCAGTTCCCTCCCCAGTACCGCAGGTCAACTCTATCGTCTTTCAACGCACTTTTCTCGGGGTTGGTGGCGAGGGCGGCGGCAGCGTAGCGAACTGCATTGAAGGGGGATGGTTGTTAGCACATCGAGAGTAACGCAAACTGTCATAGGTTCCCGCTACGCACCCATCTTGAAGTCTTGAGTTTGTCGTACCCGGTCCCCGGTTGTCAGTATAGTACGGGTCAGTAGTGTTGTGTGGCTGAATTCTGTGTGCCACAACTGTGCAGTTTGTGCGGCATACCCCGATGTGGGTCACGTTACGCGTATGAGCGTCTACAATCCTCCAGAGTACCATATGCGAGTGAACTCATCGACTCTTCCACTCTCTCCCTCAGGCGTGTTCGACCAGCGACACGGTTTCGAAGCATTTTCTCCGTTTCGTGCGAAACCTTGAACGTTGCTGTCAGATAAGGGGAACTCGCGGTACCGAAAGACTCGGGCCAGCGTTTGGCACATGCGAGCGCTGTACGGAAGTCGACGTGTTCAATAACATTGAAACCTGAGGGCAACTGAATCGGTCGGACCACTACAGGCGGTTGCACATACTTGTGAGATATCACGGTTCGCCCAGTGGTGTAGGTGAGTGTATGGACCCCAATTACCGATATAATACTAACTTCACGTTGTTCATTCAGTGGTCAGCGCGCTCCCCTCCTCTGTCGAACAATGGGACAAACTAGTCCTGGGTCCAACTGAACGGTGGACCTTTCTTGTAGTTGCGGCCTCGGTCATTCACACCTTCCTCTACGAGCACCCATATCGGAACCATGCGCCCGTCAACGGCAAGGCAGTTAGCGATCACTTGAGACCTGTTTTGCGCTCTGTCAAGTCTTACCTCGATCATCATTCTTGGCGGCAAGATGCAGAAATGTCAGGCTTCGTATTGCGTGGCCTCTGTGAAGTTGATTGTGGACTCGGACTCAACGGAGACGACCCTGATTCCAATCACCCATGTTTTCTAGCCGCCTTGCTGCGCCTGTCGCAATGTGAATGCACAGCTTCTCTCATCACCCCAGGGCTGGTGCAAACTCTCCAGGAAGCGTATTCTATCTTGCATCACCATCGCCTCGAGCATATCGTCTTGTTACGTGGTGCGATACATGACAAGCTGGTGCTATTGGAGCAAACCATCCAAGCCCTGGATCTTCCGCCGCTACCCGACTAGTACAATGAAGGTGCGCAGAATCACGCTCACTACACTACAATCCCGTTATCACGCATTAATTTGGATTCTCCATCGTAGCCCCGGACTGTACGCCAACGGGCGGAACGTCCGGCACGAAGACGCCTGTAACGTGGAACAACAAGATACGAATCGGATTTTCCATCACGATCCAGGGAGCAGTTACAATGTTTTCATCAATACACGATATGCTACAAGTTACAATTGTCTACTCTGATGATCCATCCATATGCACGATGTCCTCCGCCGGTATGTCAAGCGCAGTGTTCTTGTTACGCCTCTCGGACAGGAATGCATCTATACGCTGTTTGAGTTCGGGATCTGTAGTACGTACGTTAGCTGTGTCGAACTGTATACTAGAAAATGAAGAGCTGGATACATACTGGGAATGACCTCTTCGATCGTGAGAGGCATGCGGTTGAAAGGGTCCTTGGTGTCCGAGAGCAAATGTGACTTGATCGTAGACCGGTCAACGACGACCCTCGATGCAGGCAGTGTGACAGGGTCGCGCATGAGCGTGTACATAAGCGGGTCTACCACAACAACGTTAGCATGTAGGACGTTTTGAAACGGAGACACATACCGAGGAACTCATCAGGTATGTCACCCAGATCCTCCTCCGCCTCCAGCGTCGCCTTAGTCTCCTCAACCTTCACAACGAACAGCCGCAGCTTCTCAATCTCGTCTGGGGACTTGATCGACCTCCTCCTGAGGATATCCACCGCATGCTCGAACAACTCCTTCCTATAACTGCGACCGTCGGCGGCGACCGCGCGCGCGAACTCTCCCTGATCGCTCAGGTTCAGGTACACCTGAATGAGGTCCCCAAGGAGCTGCTTCGGGTTGAACTTGAATTTCTCCGGGTTCTGCACAACGAGGTTCTGGCACCGCGGCCCCACAAGTGCGTCAAGATTGTAGTCCAACATCGCCGCGAGCTTGTCGACGATCTCGGGCACCATGAATGGCTCCTTCGTCTCCCCAGTGAAGATCTTGAGCAGGTCGACGGTCGAATTGCCGAGCTGGACGTAACCGCTTGCGTGCCGCTCGAGTTGCCGGAGGGTGCTTTCACGTTCACGACGATACTGCGCAGGCTTAGAATCCCAAGTGGCCCGGTCTTTCATCTCAATCTGGATCTCGTGGATCTTCGCAAGTTCTGTCAGCGACTCGTCGAGGAGGTAAGTCACATCGTTGATCATGAGGTTGACAAAGCGAACAAATCGCTCGGAATGGTTACTGCGAAAATTGGACACATGAGACTACTGCTACGAAATCCACGGATAGGTGACTTACATAGCTTGGTCCTTGAGCGCCTGACGATGCACTGGGTTGTTCCAAATCTCCTTGAAGACGCTCGCTATCGCTCGGCGGGAATCTAGAAGACAGTGTCAGGCAAGCGTTGCCATGAACGTTTGTCAGATACTTACTGAATTTGTCGTAGAACTGGGAGCTGGCTCCGGTCTGTTCCACCTCTGAGCAAGTATCAGTGTGGGTGCAACTACGACGTACATCGCTACGCACCGATATAGAAATGCATAAGCGCAGGCATCAAGTGTTTCAAGGCGACCGGGTGAGTATTGAGGAGGGTGGTCAGCACACTAGACTGTTCGCGCCACTTCCACGTCCCATAGAAGAGAACCTAATTACATGACGGTCAATATCAGACTGTTCTCATTGTGGGAGAAGGGGTCATACCTCTACAAGCTTGGCCTTGAGGAAGGGGTTCTTGATGTACCAGGTCGAAGTAAGGAATGTAATGCACCAGATGAGCATCTCATTCCTGCCGGAGAGCTCCAAACTCTTCGGACTCTGCCTAAGGAGAATCAAAGCGTGAGCCTACACCTAGTAAGGACGACAAGGAGACAACGTACCTGATAACAAAGAGATAGTACTCAATCACATCCTCGACGAGGTACTCCGGAAGGACGCGGAATGAGATTGGAACATCCTTAGAAAGTGGTAGCCTGTCAACAGACACATGAGCATTCCAGACACGCACACCGCAAAGACAACATACTCTACGACAGGGTTGGGATGCTGTTTCCGCGGGTCGATAAACCGGATCAACCACGTCGACACGAGATTGGCGAAGCTGATGGAGCGGAATACGAGTTCTGGATCCGCAAGCTGGGTCTCGTACGAGAGTTGAGCGGCATATATCTTGTCTTGTTCGGCCTTGCCAGCCTTGATTGCGGCCTCGGTGCGGGCTTGGACTGGCGTCTAAGTGCAACGTGCAATAAGTACAGGTTGAAAGCGAGGGTAGGAAAATCTTACCCCTCTCCATGATTGATCGCTCTGAAGAACTTCGAGATGTCTTCTGATATCATCGTATTGTCGTGCTAGGTCATCGATGTTGTTCACAATCTTCTGCTGTCCAATGTGATTTGCAGCAAGGGTAAGGTAGAATATCTCTGAGATGAAATTCGGTGGTGCTTCATAATTAGGTAGATCGTCAGAGTGGGGCGATGCGAGAACCGTGAAGGCTCCTACCAGATGTCTTCTCATTTTCTTTCCGCCATGTCTCTGCTTCATCATTCGTGGCATTCACCCGCGTCTCATCCGTGAGATCGATACGCGTCGAGTGGGCGTAGTACGCAGGATCAATCCTGTCCAACTGTACACAGATCAGGGCGAGTGCTCAGGCGTGTTCAGAGACGCACGAACCTTGCTGTACTGCGCGTCCATGAACGGTTCGCAGAACTGGAACAGGATAATCTGCAGATTCATGACAAAACAATCGGAGGATACTGTGGCCATATCGACCTTGGATGACGATGAGAACTCATGATATCGGAGAATATGTTGGTGCGACTTACCTGCATGCCGGCACGTCTCCGGTTCAGGTTTATCGCACGCGCAAAGAACTGCAGCACCCCCTCTCTCGCCTCGGGAGAGGCACGCACGAGCGTGTTGAAAACCTGGAAAAGTGAAGACTACGGATGTCCATGTAAGCTGCGTTGCCCAAGCATTGCCGGTCGGCATACCTGGAGGGTTTTGAGTGTACCGCGAAGGCTAGCCGTGGCAGAACTGATCTCTCCTGGTGGGCGAGTTTCGTGGTTGGAGAAGTATGAAGTCGATATTGACGGCTGATTCTCGTCAGCATACAATCATTCAAGGGTGCATCGTACTGCACTCACCCACTCCCGATGGAACACTCCTAACCTCAGCAGTCGTCCCATCAGGCTGCCCATCTCGAATTCCGGCGCAGAGACATCAGGGTTCCACTGGGGCAAGCGAGTGATCATCGTCGCCACTGCCTTGACACTAACAAGGGCTTCCAGTCCGCTGACGACACCGCGCCATCCATCTGCGTTTGCGAAACCGAGGTTCAGCTGTTCATGTGAGCACAGCTTTACGACAACTGGGCCCAGTACACCATCTATCTCGTTATCTGCCTCGAACCGGCGGACGATGTCATGGAGGAATGGCTCGATCTCCGACGAGTCTAGTAAGCTAGAAGACGAGGAAGACAGATATGGGCCGGAGAGGGCTGCGAGAGACACAAGGGACGGCACAAGCTCCGCAGCGCCAAATTCCTTGCCCGGGATGTTTGGTTGAGGAAACATCTCGGGTTCCTGGAGGGTCAAACCTGTGTAACTGATGATGAGGTCCCGCAGCTTGTCCAAAATGTCCATTGCCTGCTGCTGCTGTAATGGTACAACATTCTGCAAGGACATGTGAGATTGTGAACACATCAAAAAGAGGAGAGTTACCCACCCTCTTCAGTAGGACAGATCTAGCGGCATTGAGCCGCTTCCAGCAGCCTATTAGATACTCCAATATCGTTTGTTGGGATGGTAGCGAGGCGAGCACAGGGAGGTACTCCAAATCATCACTGCGCAAGTCTAAGGCAATGCTATTGACGCAGGCTTAGGCAAGTACTCACGACATGCCCTGAGGGTCGAGCTCTAGCCGTGCAATGAGAGTACGATCCGCCACTGAAGCATTGAGTTGCAAGGGCAGCCCTTCGAGGAAGGCACAGTGTCAATGAAGAATACACACCGATGGACGGATGACATACCTTCACTCTGCAACTCATCTGCGAGGTTCTTCAGCCACACAATCTCGTAGCCGCTCTGCTCCGCAACCTCTTTCTATCCCATACGGTTCAAGTCTCTGCCACCACTCCGGAGCAAGAGAAGCTCACCTTTAAGGTCACGTTGAACACATTGGACGTGGTCGCGTCCTCCCACACTGGAAGGTCAAGATGCGCGGGCGTAGGTGCCTTCTTCTTGAGCGGCACAGGGGATGGCGCGGCTGCTACAGGCTCGGCAGGCCTCTTCGACACTGCCGGCGATGGTGTGGGCTTCTTCGGGGCTGCGGCAGTAGTTGGTACGGGTGCGGGGGTCGTTGCTGGTGACGGCGCTGGGGAGTTGGAGTAGGATGCCACTGGGGTTGAGGAACTCGTCGATGGCGTACTGCTAGCTTTCTGCAGCTTAGCTAACCGCTTCAGACGGATCTGCACGACTTGTTCAATACTTTCTCTCTCGACTCAGCATCGCTCGCACTCACTCTCTCTGCATCCTCCTGAGGATTGGAGGCCATGGTGAGCTAAGTCGTGGTGGTCGGCGACGGGCGTAGACGATGCGATCGAGGATGCGGTCAGTGTATGAGTGCGAGAAGCGCCCAAGCGTCGTGCATCCGTGACGGAGCGCTTCAAAGTGAGCTGCTTGCCTTCTCGCCGCCAACTCCGCGCACTCTCTCTTGCCTTGTTTCACCAGAACCATGTCTATGTTCTTGTTCTCGCGTGTTTTGGCGACGACTCGGCTCTTCTCCACCTCTGCAGTCGCGCAATTCCCCAAGTTGAAGTCACATTCAGGAGCGAAGAAGCGGTGGAGGTCCATCGCATCGGGCATCTTCAAACGGGTACGTCGCGCAACAGTGCTAGTGCTCTGGAACCTTCATGGAATTGCAATGCATCTAGGGCAAAGCAGGGCACAAGCACTTGAATGTGAACAAGAGCGCAGCGAGGAAAAACGCGCTGAGCCAGACAGCATATTCGCATGGTTCGCAGACAGCAACATTGAAGAAGCTGTTGCCTTATGGATCCCCATAGACAGGTGGCCGTATACGCTTACTATAGGCATCAGGTGCGCTTGCTCTTTTGCCGGGTTTGTGTCGTATTGACCGCATGTATGCAGTCCTCCATGTATCATGTTCCACATAATGCGTATCGATCAGCTCTAATTGATATCTACCTCTGCTTCATCTCTCGCATTGCTCTCACTGCGACCCTCTTCAAGGTCGCTCTCTCCAGCCACCTTTGGCTTTCCACCTCCAAAGAACGCTCGGATGTCCTGTTGTTTCGGATCATGAGCCGCACTTCCGATTCCGCCCTTCTGACGAACCTGTACGCACGGTTCATAAGTCAAAGCAACCGTCGTCTCACAAGAAGAACATACCACTTTGGCCAGGTGATCATGGCGGTTGACGTCGGTAACTTGAACGTGTAGCTTGGGCGGTTTGTCGTCAGAGAAGGTGAGAGGTTCGCCTGTCTTTGCACCCTGGATTGGAGAGTCTTGGTGAAGTCGACCGGGCGAGGAAAGCGCAGGTGGAAACATTACCTCGACTTTGACCGTTAGCCTTGTCCACGCGGTGTTGCGCAGTCCTCGATACTTGTCGCCGGGATGAATACCACTCTCGTCCTTGGCGAGTAACGCAGGGATAAGTTCACTAATGCAAAGCCCATGGCTTGCCAGTGCGATGTGGATCCCTGTCTTGCCTTCACGTGCAGCTGTCCAAATGTGCGGCATGACAAGTTCGTCGATCGCTTTCGTAGCTCGTGCGTATAGGTCATCGGAGCTCTCTCCGCCCGGAAATTTCTGCGACCTCTGGTGCAAGACGGGCCAAATTCCCTTCGCGAACTGTTCTTCCAGCGTTAATCCCGGAGACTCATTCCAAGACCATGGATGCCCCTCGGCCGCGCCAAAATGTTGCTCGCGGAGAAGGGGTGACTCTCTGAAGATGGGCTTGGGATCAGATTGGGCAGCATGAACGGCCTGCCCTGTCCAGAGTGCCCGCTTCAGGGTGGAGGCATATATGGCGGTGAAGCGTGTGGTGGCTAGCGATTCGGCTAACGCTTTTGCTTGCTAATGAGATTAGGCTCGTTACCACCTTCAACTACAGTCAAGACACGAGTCACATGTCTTACCTCCATACCTAGTCAATCCCTTAGCAAAGCAGAGGATGTCGATGAAGCTTTGAGGGCTCACCATGGTTTGAGAGCGGTGCGTCCTGCCAGCCGGCCCATACGCTACGCTGTTTGTGACAAGTTGGTTAGGCGCAAGGAGAGATGATGAAGTGACAAGTCGAGTATGCGTACCAAGTTGTCGGTAGATTCGCCATGTCGAATCTCCATTGCAACGGAGTGAGTTTAGCGTCAGTAGAGTTGGGATATCATCGCTCACAAACGTGACGATGACTGTCGCTGGGCTTTCAGACGACATGGTAGCGTTCAAGACGCGTTGCACGGCTTGCACACGTTCCAACTTACGGAGGCGGCAATGACCACATGAGTGGCGGGAGCGCTCATGCTGTCGACTGCCGAGAAAGGCAATCAAGGGTTGCTGACTCAGCGTCGAGGCACTCCGGGAAGGTTCGCGCCTGCGGTCTCTTCTTACACAGCAGCCACCTTGGCCGCCTCAGCTTGCGTGTCCTCGTCCCCGACGGTGGACGCGCGTCCCTGCTGCTCGCCATATAAGCTCTGTCATCGCACAACCCATCTCTAATCCCAACCATATCCTTCTCTGCGCATATACCTACCTCACCGCTATGTCTGCAACTCCCGAGCGCGACGCCCAGCTGCTTGACATTGGGCAGCAATGCTCCGACACGTCTTGCCACCTCGTCGACTTCCTCCCATTCAAGTGTCAGCATTGTTCGCAGCCTTTCTGCGGGGAACACTTCCTGCCGACCGCCCATTCTTGCCCCAAGTACGATGCCGCAAAGCATGACCGCGTCGCGCCTCCTTGTGAGTAAATGCATGCTGTCTCTTCGTATCTGACCGCTCAATGGAATGCTGTTAGGTCCTCTTTGCAATACGCCTGTCGCTATACCCCCGGGCCAAGACCCGAACATCCGCATGGAGCGTCATTTCAACACCGACTGTTCAGTAATGACCGGGAGGAGGGCGAAATCTGGTACGCCTACATGTGCGCGAGGGAAGTGTGGCAAAGTGCTGTTCTCACCCATACGTTGTGACGTGAGTATATGTTGTGCTTTCTTGTTAGCTTCAACGATGCTCAGGCGTTAGACCTAGTCTTGCAAACAGCAATTCTGTCCACAACATCGCTTCCCCAAGGACCACGCGTGCGGTGGGGCGAGTTCGACCACATCTAAGCAGTCTCCTTCCAAGAACGTCTGGGCCACGAACTTATCGAATCAGACAAGCGCAGCGTCAGCTACCGCAATGGCCGCTATTAAACGCGCCGCTGCCTCTGCGAATGCGTCCACATCGACTACACGCGTACAGGCTCCCGCGGCGCCCACTAAACCGGCTTTGTCCTCGACCAAGTCGAATCCTTTTTCGGCGACAGATCGGTGAGTTGCGCTCAGCCTGTTCGCTACCAGTGGATCACTCATAGAGCGATAGTCGTACTATTTTGCTTACAACACCCACAACTCCGCCATCTCCACGTTCCTTGTATAACAACCCTGATGACACCTCTGACGACACCCATGACCCACCTGAACGATGCACACCGAAATCCACGACTAATACGTCTACGCTATCCTTCGTCCCGCCACCGATATTCGGCATGGCCTAATCACACACGTCGCCTGTATCGCTATCATTCCCATCAAATATTCGATTGTATCATACCACGGTGCTAGACGGGCGAAGGCGGAGAGGGAAAGCCGAAGGAAAGCCATTCAAGACCGTCAACGGAAGGGCTTACCCCTCACGGACGAGGAGAAGGCTTTCCTCGCTGAAGGAGGAGGGAAGGATGATTGCCTCATCATGTAACCTCTTAATCTATCAGTTTGTTTGGTGCTTCCGCATCTTGCGCTTGTTCAATCTGCCGAGCTTCCATCCTGTCAACTCCGCCAAAATATTAGCAGCTGCCTGGATGGTCAATGTATCGGAGGTAAGCCTTTTCCATACCTGGTGGACTCGATGACTCAACTCTGTACTCAGATGCACAAGGTATCAACCCACCCATATGCACCATGCCTGGTACGATTCCGATTACCTCGTGCGCGTTCCGACTCCGCACAATTTTCTTGCTATCAGTCGATTGCAACGGTGCGCTTCACACGGTCAAAGAAGCCGTTCGCTGTAAATATCGCAGACGCTGTGTCCGGTGAGGATGCCACTCCGTGGGTGGCAGAACTCTCTGGAGCTATCCAGCCACGTCTCGGACAAAGTTTGCTGTGACTGCTGGTGGGGAAGGTTGCGGACCACAGGTCCTGTTTGACGCGCTCTCACATGCGTAGCGATGGCTCCTCTCGGTGGTAGTGTTGTGAACATCTGACGTCCCGGACAAAGGGGAAATAACTGCTAGAGCGGGATCGGAGATCGCACAGGACGCGATTTGCTGGTCATGAATCCCATGTTGCAAACACCGCAAGTGAGGGGATCAAAGATGTGTGTATAATCGTCGTTGGCATGTCCTCAAGGTGTCATCTCGTACTGATTATCTGCTAGTGTTCAGTA
Organism: Coriolopsis trogii; assembly: GCA_020543525.1. NCBI lineage: Eukaryota > Fungi > Basidiomycota > Agaricomycetes > Polyporales > Polyporaceae > Coriolopsis > Coriolopsis trogii. The sequence continues at coordinate 486,273 of JAHYIO010000023.1, read as the reverse complement.
GCCCAAGTCCGAGGCACCCGGGCAGCCGCCTCTGGCTTGGAAACGCCACCTATAACAATTCGACGTTTGAAGTGAAGACTGCGGCACACAGCGCCACACACCTTGTTTACATGACTACTCGGTCGAAGTTGTAACACCGGGATGCTTGTCATCGCGGAGTGGTTGTCCCACCTCATGGCCATCGAGCTCTTCGACGATGCTACTTCGGCTCCTTCGAAGGGATGGTTGTACAAGTTCACCATACGCAATTGGCGTAAAGGATCTCGAACGCTGTCTACATCCGGCCTATTCCGATAGCTTCCAAGTCTCCAGTCTGCGTCTTTGCGATACCGGCGGTACGCCGTGATCCCGGGGCCTTCGCAGGCTTCTTCTATGCAAAATGGTGAATCCCCGCCATTTTACGTTGCCACAGACTTGCATCGGCCCCACTGCCGATGTCATTCCTTCGTGGGTCTGTCTCGCTTACGGGTGAAGAACGGTGGCTTGCGTTACTTTTGCTTCCTCGTTGCCCACGACCCCGGGCCTTCCAAGGTTGATCTAGAGATTGAAGATCTCGCGATGGACAGCGGGCGAGGCTGCAGAATATCCGGAAGCCTGTCGGTGTGGCAAGAACCTATATATTGTACGCTTGCAGGGGTGGCCTCGGTGTTCGTACGCGTTCCTCACCATGCGCTCCTTCACTACAATCCTATCAGACGAGATCGTATCCTTGGACCAAGATACCCCCGCTATTGAGGATACCCTGACGTGGACCCTCGTCGGTCTCTTCCTCGGGCTGACGTGCGTGCTACCTCTTGTTCATGCATTGCCTTGTGCTCATCGTGGGATTAGCTTCTACGGGATCATGTTGAGTTTGACATACGATTATTTCCGCACATATCACAAGGACACCAAGATCGTCAAGATTCTTGTAGCGGTGTTAATGTGAGTTCCCGCTCCTCGAGCTCGAACGTCTGACTTTACGACCGCACCTGGCAGAGGTACTGAGACAGTACATTGTGCACTTTCGATGGATTGGGGGTGAGTCCGGCGTCGTCAATACCATTCACATACCCATACCACACCTCTCATTTAGATACTACTATCTTATCCAAAATTATGGCAACGCGAAGGCGTATGTGACACCCACAATGTTCGTTTGCTCTACTACCATGAATTCATGATGACACTGCTCAGCTCTCGCCATTGTTATACAGCTCTCTCGCGGTACGGTCCTTTCGCCTCTCACATTCCGGTAATGTGAACCAAACTGACGTGGTACATCAGCTTCTACCTCTGACTGTAGTAAGATACCTCGCAATTGCCGCACCATAGCTAAATTGCTCATCCAGTACCAGCTGGCCATCATTGTCACCTCACAGATGTGAGCACCCACAATTAATATATGCACCCATGTTGACACCATGCCCCTACAGCTTTTACATCCGACGTGCATACCTCAGTGAGCCCCGATACCTCCGCCTTCGCCCTTTCCGTCACTCATAAGTGATGCGCAGTCTTGCCGTGCGGCCTGCTGAAATACGTATTCCTTGTGTTCGTAGTGAGTGTGGGCCATGGCGTCTCATGATCTCGCGGATTGAGTTCTAGTACTGCTATTCTAGGCGACGTTGATGAGCTGTTCAATAGGTATTCAAACCTCTACGAGTGGTATTGACTGGATAGCTGACTTCGGTTGAACAGCGTTTGGCATAGGTAATGTATGCTGCGGCTCTTCGCATCATGTTAGACTCACATGTAATTTCCACTTAGCCCTGACGGTGCAAATGTCTGTAACTCGCATCTTCTACTTCTCATCATCAGCTCAATCGTCCTCCACAGCTTTCTCTATGGCGATTATGAACATTGGTTGAAGTACAAAGTAAGTGACGACTCGTCGTACGCTTATGGCATGGGAACTGACACTGATCCTCCCAGTGGCTTGTCTCTGCTGCCTTTGGTCCTCCGGCTGTCGGAGATTTAGTCGTAGCCGCCTTTCTCTGCTTCTCCTTGCATAGGAGTCATACTGGAGTCAAGAGGTATGCTGTCAGCGCATCCGATTGATTGCGGAGAGACTTATAGGTCGTTAGGACAGATAAACTGTTGAATGTTCTCATAGCCTATGGGTTCAGTACAGGTACTAGTTTAGTTCCCCAGCCGGTTGTGGGGAATTTGACTGATGATGGCCGCCTTCAGGAGTTTTTACCAGGTTGGGAACCATAGAAAGTTGACATTTGCGTAAGACTGACGGAGATTCAGCATCATAAGTGGCGGATGCCTCATTACCGTGAGTGAAGTAGTATACCTTCACCAGCGCAAGGCCAACGTCACTTTGCAGGACATCCTGGAGGAAAGGAATCTCGTGATCATACCCTTCAGTCTCACAGCTGCTAACAGTAAGCGGAAACCCCGATTCAACGATTCTGCATACTTAAACCATACATTCAGTCTACGCGTTTTCGGTGCTGGTGACGTGCGTTTACTCTTCGTAGATGCGACATTTTGACGATGAGCATTGACGGTTCTTACGTTGCTTCTCCCGCAGGTTGAATCTAAGGCAGGGGTTGGCAGCAAGGCTTAGCAGCCATGACGTCGCTACCGAATGGCTTGGAATGAGTGCTCTTGAGGCCGGTCTACCGATGACCGTTGATGTCGAGGACTCTATGCCGCCGTAGCTTCGATCTGTGTCATCCCCGCCCCATGTCATGTCATGGACCTTGTACTATATCACACCGTCAACGTTGTAGTAGTAGAGAGCCTGTTCTCCAGATACACGAGCCGGAGATGTCGGACTACCGTCTGGCTACCGAGCGGGCCGAGGAATGCCGGCGTAAGCCCACCGGCGCTCACACTCAAGCGATCGGATTACGCCTGCCTCAGGCTCCAATGTTTAATATTAATAGGTTCGCAAACCACAATTTTCGGACATGCACGAGCTCACTACCCCAATGCGAATGCAGCGCTCAAGCTGAGAAACACTGCAATTGCCCATGTCTCTCGGAAGGCACTCAAAGATATGGGGAGCGCAAGGCTTCGGGGACCGGACGTACTAAACCTAATCCACCTGAGGCCAGAAGTTCCCATAGCCAGAAACGTAAGGTCATTTTGAACGCAAAGTCAAGTCGGGCATAAGTTGGACTACTCGACAGCTCTTGGGACTTGCAACGCCGGTAACATGTCGTCCGTTGTACTCGGAGAAACTCACGGAATCTCTGTCATCGACTTCAAGCCGTTCCTGGAGGGCACCATGAGACAAGATGTCGCGCAAGCCATGCTCGAGTCGTTCAAACGGGTCGGATTCGTTTATCTTATAAACCATGGCATACCTGAGGACAAGATACGGTGCATGTTTGACTGGGTAAGCTGACGCTCACGTTCGATAGTGCTCACCGCGGCTCACGTAGGCAATGTTTGACTACATCAGTCGAAGCGATTCTTTGCTCAAGCCACTGAAATCAAGCAGTTGGCTCCTCATCCGCCTTCGGGAACGCACCACCGAGGTACGTGATGGCCAAAGCGCGCTGAGACACTCCCTGCTCACTCTCATAATCGTTAGGCTATTCAGCCCCTGGGGTCGAAAAGGTCGTGCAGCACGTCTACGATGAGAACGAACTTAAAGAAATCCGAGCCAAGGCACCGGACGTCAAGGAGAGCTTCGAATGTGGATGGGACTCGGAGAACGCCTTGATGCCCAACATTTGGCTTCCTGAAGGTGTTCTTCCCGGCTTCAAGGAGGCCTGCATGGACTTTTACTGGGTACTTGTTTGTGGTACTGCCTGTCCGGGTTCAACAGCTGACCACCTTGTATGACCGCCTTTTATGAAGACCTGCCATGAGACAGAGCTTCAGATCCTAAAGGCCATTACAGTTGGCCTCGGAATATCTGAAGATCACCTCGTCAAATACCACAACGCCCACGACAATCAGCTCCGTCTGTTGCACTACCCAAGGTGAGGGATGCGATGTCCATCATCCTTGTTGTTCATTCTCATCATTCTGACAGTGTACCTGCTGCCGCGCTCGTCGAACAAGAGAAGATTACCAGGATCGGCGCGCACTCCGACTTTGGTTCCATCACCTTGCTGTTGCAGGACGATGTCGGCGGGCTCGAGATAGAAGATCCCAACGAGCCTGGCACTTTCAGAGTTCGTCACATGCCCCTCGTCTCCATCTCCTTTGTAGCGAGCGAGACCACTTAGACTCCATATCGCAGAGTGCCTCGCCAGTGGAAGGCGCCCTCATAGTGAACGCGGGAGACTTTCTTATGCGATGTAAGAGAACCGGAGGTGTTCAAGTCACATTGACTGACTTAGGAACCTACACAGGGTCCAACGATGTCATCAGGAGCACTATTCATCGTGTACGTGCCCCACCCGGACTAAAGACGACCGACGGCATGGTTCCCGACCGGTATTCAATCCCATACGTGAGTCGCCAACATATACAGGACAATCTATCTCATTCACGCTGTCTATAATCATCACATTGCCTTTAGTTTTGCGCCCCAGTAAGCAAGAGAAACGGATGGGGAGATTGTACGATGTTGACTCTATGAATCGTAGGAGCTCACTGCAGTCGTGGAATGTCTCCCAGGAACGTACAACGAGGAGAACCCGCCCAAATACGAACCGATATCTGTCAGTACCCTTTCCTGCGCATTATGCGTGCGCATGAAGTCGAGCTCAGGCTCATCAACGATCTCTGTACAGGCGCAGCAATATATCCTTCAACGCCTCGCCGCAACTTACTGATGCGAGGCCGAAACCATGCTTCGTTGCCCTCAAACATCTCCAGTTTCCGATTTCCGAGAGACCATCTCTAGACTCAAAGATATGCGGAAACAGAGGATTGGACAGCGGGAATCATGGCGTATTCGGGCCGTACTGGCTGAATGTGCATATGAAATGTCTTGCCGAGGATGGTATAGATATCTTGCAGCTTTCCCGTGCCCGAGGGCACGTCAAGTGAACCCGGTAGGCGTATAATTCAGCAGGCTAGCGCACATTCTCCACTAGGGACGGTCGGCGCACCATGCGTGAGAATGGACGTACGAGGTCCGCCCGCCCTTGTGCAATGTGAGGTATCTTATCTACCGAACGAGCCGGACATGCAACTACCAGCCACTGAGAAGAGGCAGGAGATCCGAGAGCGATAGGAGAGAACTCTGGACCGAGCGACAGCGGACATAGGCATATTGACGAGCTAATCTGAGCATGGCCAAATCTCTCCGATGCAGCTGGCCTGGCTTTGCTACCGAGAGGGGTACACGGACAAATTTAGGCCTGGTGAGTTTACACAGAACCATCCCAACTATTTACATTGTCTACGTAAAGTGTACACGGCATATGATACAAAATAAGTCAGCCCTACTCGTGCCCAAATACAGCATGGGGGAAGGGTCCGGGGAGGGGGGACGAGCAATCAGTCGCGCATCGAGGTCCGAGGCGCGAGGCTGATAGCTCTCCTGCGGTGTGCATAGCATGGGGTTATCGACAGTGAGCAGACAGCAGGATACACGGGGAGGGAAGGTGCGAGCGAGCAACATGAGCGATGTGTTATGGATGAGACCGAGTTCATGAGGTATGATAGCTGAAAAGACAAAGGAGAATATTCCAGAGATGTAGTGCCAGAGGGTATGCGCGCGTGACCAATAAGAGGAAACAGATGACAGCAAGAGGTGTGGACGTATTGTCGTGATTGCCTAGTCTGGAGGGATCGGGTCGGGAGAAGGCGTCTTTTGTGGGAGGATCCAGCTTTGTTGGATGCGCCGGGCGACGACCGTGCCGTGCCGGATGGTCGTGCGCGAGAACGACGGGTTAAGGGCGGCGGAATGGATCGTGTCGTTATCGTGCAGGAGGACAAAGTCAGCGACCATGCCAGGCGACGCCGTAAGCGACAAATGGCCAGATGAGCCCTTGTGGAAGCCTCCTATGGCGAGCCGGGAGTTGACCGTGACCGACTCCTGCGGAGGTTACACGTAATGAGCACCGGGGATGAGAAGGCTAACTGACAAAGCACTCACAAGAAGCGTCCGGCAGTCCGTCTTGGTCCCCGCTTGGAACACGGCAACGCCCAGCGGGCAGAGTCCGAGGGGGTCCACGAGACCCTGTGGTGTGAACGCATTCTCGACGTTGTTGACCGCCATGGCTACTCGGAGCCCATGCTCAGTGGCCAGCTTCGGTACGTTGAGCGTCCCTCGTGGTGCGTACTCCAAACCGCGGCCCATCATGTACAAATCGCTCGGTGGCAGGCCAACTAGCGTGATAGGCAGCCGCTCGTCCACAATCGCCGCCCGCAGCGCCGCCCACTCCTCGTGCGAGAAGAGCGTGAGGCGGGTCGCGTGTCCAATGCAGACATGACAGCCATGGCGCCACCGCCCTGACTGTGCGCGCTGCCGTAGCTGGTCCACGACATACCAGATGAGGGGCTCGGCCGATGGCTCGAGGTTGTAGTCTAGGTGGAAGTCGATGTGAATGCCTGCTTCGAAGGCGAGGTCGAAGATGAGGTCGATGTTGCGCTTCGCATGATGGATGCTAGGTTCGACATAAGGCGCGGACCCAACCGCTTCCACGCCATGTCGGCGGATGGCGCTCTGGAGAAGAGCGTAGTTCAACCCCGGCCGCTCGTCATGCGCGGACGCGAAGAGCGGGTCCTGTGCGAAGACTGGGTGTGCAGAATCCATTAACCACAATTGGCAGAAAAGAAGAGACTGTGCGCTTCACCTGCGATCTGGATATGGCAAATATCGCGATACAGCTTGCGTAGGCGGAGACCTGCGTCGACGCAAGCGAAATGAACGGCCTCATCGACCTCGACATGGGCGCGCATCAGCGTCACCCCGCACTCGATGCTCTGTGCAATCAGCTTCCGACCGCGATCGTATAGATCGTCGAGATTCGTCGGGAACGTGCTCTTGGCCTTCGCAGTGACGCGAAGAGCCTCTTGGAAGTTGCTATGATCGTCGCGACATGAGAACGGATGGCCCCGTGCGCGTAGAAAGTGGCATTCTGACGTACCCGGTAACAAGTTCGTCGCACGTATCCAGCAGAAAGCACTTGTCAAGATGAATGTGGGCATGACAAAGCCTATTGATGGACGCGAGATAGAGGGGATAAGCACGCGAGACGGAGGAAAATGCGGGGAAAGAGAGACGTACGCTGGCAAAAGGATTCCCCGCCCCTGTGCATCAAGTTCTGCATGCCCATGCCGATCTTTCGACCCCGTCCCCGCCAACCCCGCATGCGCAGCTCCCGACGAATGGAATTCCGGACGTCGTACGGGCGAGTTGTGCCCGCTGCTGCTGACACTCCGGCTACCGCTCACGCTCCTGCTACCACTGGCGGACGCAAGTTCGACGCGGTCGACGCGGCTGCCGATACAATAGACGTTGTAGAGCGGGTCCACGAGCGTCGGGTCATCCGAGTCGAACGGCAGATGGACGTTGCGGATAACAAGGGAGGGATAGGTCGTGCCCGACTCATGGTCGCGGCCGCGATGGTGGTGGTGGTTGTGGTTGTGGCTGTGGCCTGGCATGTCGCTGTCGACGTCCATGGTGGTGGCCGCGGACCCGCCCCCGCTGGGTATTTATGCACGATTTTTTTCGCCTTCCCCGGTGAATCGTAATGCTCTTTCGGGAACTCGGGCAAAAAGGCTGTCTGGTGCGCGCCCGCGACCCGGGTGAGCAAGTTGCGGGCGAGCTGCGTGTGGCACTGACCTCCCGGCCCGAGGTCCTCGCCCACAAGACCCACGGCAGTCCGGTGCGTGCTCCCGGAGTCAGCTTCCATTATCTCCAGCTACCTACAGGAATTAGGCTATGCGAGGCGTATGCGAGTGATCTTCCACTTCAGGCAATTACAGGATGCGAGAGAACACAAAATAAATGCAGAAAACTAGATGCCGAATGGATGGTACAATGTCGAGAACACACAAAGACGTGCGCAAGGAAGACCATGTCCGTCTGTCGGGAATGAAAACAGCCATGCAGAGGTCCGAGAGAGAAGGGATTCAGAAACCATGACTAGTTCTCTATCTTGCGTCGTTTCGAGCGCGTGGTCCGATACTGGTACTCATCCTCGTCGCTGTCGCTGTAGTCCTCGTCAGGAACACCCGCCCCGTACAACTTCTCTCGCTTGGCTCGATCGATCCGACGTAAGCGAGGTAGGTTGAAGGCCAGACTCTTGTGGAACTCAGTCTAAATGGATGAAACAATCAGCCAATCGTCCGCGGCCGCGCACCAAAACAACACACCTTTGATACCTTGACCTTCATACCCGGCGGTGTCGACGCGTGTATCCGGCGTTTCCTCTCGTTGTACTAAATGGGGCACGCACAGCGCATATGTCAGCCACCGTAATCCCATAAAGGACTTGCCATAGACGAAAACGCGGCCCATTATTTCCCTGAGCGTGAGGTAATTGGGAACAGTACCCTCACAACGCTCCACTCTGCGGCACGGTACGTGGCACTGCGCACTGCACCCAGCCACTGCAGTACATAAGTGGTTGGTTACCGGGTCCGCTTCCGGCGCAATTGGTATTTGCGAAGCTCGGCCTGGACATCGCCCGTGAAGCTTTCCCTGGAACAACAACGCCCCCTGACAGCGAATGTGGCATCGGACCGGTCTTCCGAGCTACCAGTACCGAACGACTCTCACCGCCACAAAGCAGAAGCGGCTGAGTGCGAGTCTTGGCCTCGTCCGCGCCGCCGTTGGTCCGACTGCGACAGACGGAAGCCTCTTTCAGCTTCTCGGCCGTTCGGGCTGTGTGCCAGGCAGTCCGAGGAGTGATGACAGCTTGAACGGCATTTATCACCGCACCCCTGAAAGCCCGCCCACGGTTCGAGTTCGAGAGCCTCAACCCGGAGCAAGGGCCGAAACACCCGCACGCAAACATTCCATAAACAAACGGACACACCTTCCGTTGCTCTTCCTTGAAGACAACTGTAAGCTGCTTGATCCATGTCTGCATGTTCGACTCGGCCTTGCGCCTCTTTGCGAACTTCTTCAGCAGCTCACCCTCGCCTTCCACCGCGATCTCTTCGTCATCGCTGTCTGGGACGACGTACGACTTCACGCTAGTCGCAGTGCTCCGACGTGGCCGTTTCTTGCCTACGCTAGAAGCCTGAGCGCCCTCGCCCTGACTAGAGACGTGTCCAGATGGTCCGGCGCTGGACGGTCCGGGGGTCGGACTAGTCTCGCACTTGATCGCCTGTTTCGCCTTGCGCATCTTCTTGACGGCTGGCGGATGGACGACGGTGCCGTTAAGCTCTTCTTGGCTGAGGTAATCCTCCTCGCTGAAGTAGAACTCCGTGCCGCACTCGATGTCGTCGTACAGGCCCATACCGGGGGTGCGTCCCAAGCGTGCAAGCATCTTGAACTGTTTTAAGGTTGTCGGCACGCGCCATGTAATAACCGGGCCTGAGGGGGTGTAAGTAGTGTGATGTAGCACCTAGCATGCGCCCGACATGAGCGACCGGAGCGATATTCCGAGGCTGAGACAAGGAACGTACCGTATGGTTCTGATTAATCACGGCATGGAGCCTGACTACCGCAGCGACGGCGCTGAGGTGTCCATAATGGTTCTGGAGCCAAGTCCCGACGTGAGTGTATTCTAGACAGAAGGAAGATGCCGTATAGCATGAGCGACATATGTCACCTCCAGAATCGGAGCCAAAGGAACCATACCGGCCGGATAAGGCAACTTGCCAACACCGTCGTGATAGTTCGCGTAAAATTCGTGGTATCGTCTACGCCGCGTTGGTAGCATTTCGTCCTTGCGGATCATGGCGGATAGTGTGTCCTGTCCAATAGCACCCTATATGCGACCGAGCATGGGTCAGCACCCGTTTGGTTCTCGAGCCGCACCCCATAATACGCGGACATACCAAGTCTTCCTCCTCGTTGTCTGATGGTTCTGGGTCCTCGGTTCCTTCGTCTTCACTCTCGTCATTGTGGGCATCCGGTGCACCCTCTATTGCTACAGGGGCAACCGGTTCGTCCACTTCCATCGCAGCTGGCTCTGCAACGGGGACGGTGATCGGGGTGGCGGCCGTGGCCTCCTCAAAAGTGAGCGGAACGCCTCTCCTCATCATGACGTCCGCACAGAGGGGCACGTTGAAGTCTTTGCACGCAGCCTCGTCCTCGGAAGGCGGCAAGTCCTCGAGTTGGATCCGGTACTTCTTCACCACATGCACAGCGATGATGTCTGAGAGAAACTCATACGCATCGACAAGCTTCGCGAGCATCTTGCCCTTGCAGGCGATCTCGAGACAACCCAGCGCAACGTCCGTCACGACCCCACGCATCTCGTCCTTGTCCAGCTCTATGATTGAACGAGCGTACTCAAGGATGCCGCCGAAACGCTCCGGGACGAACTTGTTGAGGAGCACGTCGGTTATATCTTTACGCGTCAACGGGCCGAGATTCAACTCTTCGATCGCGTCGTTGCACTTCTCAACGTATCGAGCTAGCGAGGCTGACGTCTGCGAGGTGAGAAGGAGAGAAGGAGGTAATGGGGTGGGTTCGGATAGGAACGTCGTAAGCAGGAGGACCAGTCGGACAGTCGGGTCTTCAGAGGGGAAATCCCTATGAAGTACCCGGAGGACAGACGCGGTGTGTGAGGAAGTCACGGACCGTGTGTTGAGGAAGAGCTATGGGGGTCGGTGAGCAAAACGGACCGACCATCCTGTCGGTGTTTACTCGCCTTAATCAGGTCCTGCACTACGGAGCTGCAGCGTCATAGTCAGTATATGCGCCAAGATTGTACAAGGGCGTTGTGACGTACGATAACTCAAATCGGAGGATGCCTTCCTTGTCTAAACGCTTTAACGCGTTATACGCAGGATCGTTGGTCTTCGCTTCCATACATATCTCGGCCGCAACAGTCCGACTGAGGAACATACTGCTCCCCCACGAACACAACATACATGAGCCTTCGAGAGAAAACATGCGAGCGACGCTCGGGAAAGAACAGAATCGTACTCAGGGTCCAGGCGCGAGAGTTCCCGCACATTGTGCACTATCTCGTCCGTGCGGGATTCAAACAGTATCGCCGGCTTCTCAAACATTCTGCGGAACACGAAGTTACGGTACTGTGTGTAACGACGTCATGAGCGCGTCAACCTGTATAAGAGCACCAAGTACTGACTTTGCGATCCATATTGAAGCCGTTCAGCCGCGCGTAAGGCAGCAGCCGCGGTTCAATCGCCAATACAAGTGGGAACTGAGCCATCATGGGGTCCTGCGTGGGAGATCGTCAGACTGCCGTCCAAAAGCCTCCAATCACCAGTGGTGCGTACCTTGTCTGAGAACGGGATGAACTGCACCCGCTTGCGCGTTTAGATTTTCGCAATGAGTCAGGATCACCGGTCACATACCTTGTACTTCTCAACCACGTCCCTCACTTCCTCCCATTTGGTTCTTCGGGACTCACTCGGGAACCTGCTCTGCTTCAGGAATTGCGTCAGGGTGGTGCCATCGTCCTCGCCTTTTGTGGCCGGTATATTGCCATATAGTCGTGCACCAATCGACAGGAAGTGGGCGAAGACCGGGAAGGGTATTGTCCGAACCCAGCGAGTCTTGATGAACGTCACTTGGGTGCGGAAATAGTGGTGCAAGGCGAGTTGGATGAGGTATCGCGAGAGATGTGCGCCGCTGCCTAGCATAATCTGCACAAGTATGAGCACCATATTTTGATCATCCAGGGAATCAGATGTGACCCCAGACGTTTAAGGGGATCATCAATCTCCTCCTCCGAATACCGCTGACACCCAATAAATGAAAGATCGCAGCATAGTCGAAGAGAAGGACGCTACGCCCGGCGTGGCGTCGGCTTGACCGATGTCGGGCACCATAAGCGTAGATGACAGCACTGCGTGCGGCCGCCTCGCTCTCCCCTTCATACGGGAAGAGAATGTCTGAATAAGTAAAGGGGGTCCTCCAGCGGTTCTGACTCCAAACCATAAAACTTCCCGGGAGTGACAGCGAGACTGGACTCGAAGAAGGTGGATAGAAGGAGGGTATGGACACGTACATCTAGGACCCGCTCGCTCAGTAGCTTGCCTCTCCCGAGAGCCCAGTACAAGGCTTGAATGCGACCGTAACGTGCGAGGAAATACATCGCGCGGACATAGGAGTCGCTTGTGAATTGGTTGTGACGTTTTGAGAGTAATGCGAAGGCAGCGGGGTTGTCAAGCTCATTCAGGATGAGCTGTAGGATCTCATCTGCAAGGGTCCGACACTACATGAGCATCCCTTTCAGACTCCAGTGGTAACATGCAACATACCACACAAGCGATCCATGATTTGAAGGTAACAGTGCGTGATATATCCGTGGTCGTCAGGAGGTAGACGTGCGAGTGGAGTGCGAGGCCAGTGGCAACAGCAGTGTGGTCAGGAGCGCGAGGGGTATGATGGAGGTTGCCGAAGGACGAGATGCGTAGGAGAGCTGGGTGTATGCGCTACCGCGGAGAGGACAAGACCGAGGAGAGTGGTAGGAGGGGGCAGGAGGCCGGGGTCGGGCTGGAGATGGGGAGGAGATGGTCGAGAAGGAAGGCAAGGGGCGATCTGCCACTTGGAACTCTTGGACGAGGAAGGCAGGCGGACCTCCAAATATTAATCGCTGTACGCCATCCGGTGGCAGATCGGCCAGACGCTTGTGCTTTGGCCATCTGCGGCTCGCCAACGCCAGCACCCGCAACTCTGCGAGACAGAACTTTCCGGCAAGGCACGGAAAATATCTCATTCCATTTTCCTTCCAACACAAGCCAAAATCTACACAGAGCTTGCCCACCCTTCATACTACCGAGTGTCCGGTCACCCCCCTCTCACTCAGAACTCTCCCTTGTAATAGCCCCGCCAAACTTTCCACGGCAATTTCCAGTCCCGCACCTGCAGCGAAGGCTCAAATGCGTCAAAGTTGACCGCCTCGAGGCGTCCGAGGTAATCTCGTGTCGGTAGCTGTAAGTTAACGTCAAGCATGTCAGCATCCTTTCTCCCCGGCCCGCACACGTGAAGACACGTCGGAGTTATTCAGACCGACGGACGTACGCCATAAAGAAAGACCGGCATGGCTTGACGAGGCACCTTGCCACCATCACTGCCAGACTGCTTGAACATTTCTCGTGCCGTGAGCAGGTTGTCGTTCGCCACCGTTGCGAACTCAAAGACTGCGTCCGAGATCCCCTCCGCGTTCCCACCCTTGCGAAAGACATCTTCTTGGCGAACCCCATGGCGAGCAGTTATTTCAGCAGGAATGACCATCCTTCCTTTCGACGCGTGGTAGGGAAGTGCGCGCAGCAGGATGTGTATACATTGCGCGACACCCAGGTGGGAAGCGGCATGGGAGTACGTTGAGGACGATGAGAGATTTAGCAGGGATAGCAAAAGGTATAAGAACGTCGATGTCGTCGACTCTGCGTGTGCCGTTAATGATTCCACCGTGAGGTGGGTAGGAGTATGCAGCTCAGCGTCCTGCACGATGTGTCAAATCGTCGCGCCCGCAATCTCAGAAGCCCTTACGCGACGCAGTACGTACCCTTGCATCAATGATCCTGTGCAAGTGGTATGCAGGAAGGTTGACTCTTCGTGAAGCGTCATGAAGTGCGAGCGCAATGGGATGCTGTGGAGGCCTACCCTACGTGGAGCGGTATGAGATCTCATCTAGCATATGCTAGGGAAACGTACATCAGCGATGTTTTTGACCGCGTCTCGCCAGAATTGCATCCGCATTCTCCCAATAATCGCATTGGATACAGTATCTTGGATAGAAGCAAGTTCAACCTGTGTCTCGGTCGTCAGGTGGAGTTCACATAGATATCTGGGTTGGTAGTGCAGTATCTCTACCTCGGCCCCTTGCATTGTCGCCGAGGAAGATCATTCCCCATGGCAGTATGGATATCCAATGGCACAACAATCTGGATATCCCACCGCGCGCCTCACTATCCGGATATCCAGCTACTCCATTGGCGGATATCCAAGTAGCCAGATATCCAGCGAAGAGTGCGAAGTTTGGTTCTGTTTTCTTAGCGCGTCATATAGCTAGATTATTGAGGATTCGTTGCATATGAATGGGTGGGCTGTAACACCCCCAATCACTTTCTAAGAGCCGCAGCAGTAGTGTTGCTGCGAATCTCAAAGATTCTACCTAAAGCCACCAAACAGTATCGCAAGGGAAGACACTCACGTAGAACGCACGGAGAGCGAAGTATGCACCCTGTGACTGTCGCGGATAGAACGACCCTATGAGGTAACTCTCGTAGTCACGTTTCCTCACATAGTCCTTGCAATAAGCCGCAGGATCCGCAACGCCAGGGTCTGCGATACCTGCGTCCGAAACTGTCGCCAACGTCCGGATGGCCGAGCGAGCGAAGCTACCAGATACCAGACACCGACGCGTCGTTGCCAGAGAGTGAAACCGCGAGTAGCCTTGGATCAGCCTCAGCATACTTCGTGCGTTCACAGAGACCGTTACAGCTTAAGAATGAAACCAGCCGAGGGAAGAGTGGGCGGGATGGTGGGGGCACGAACGCAAAGATGACGCGTGGAGTGATGCTGACGCGCTCGGTCACTACCATGTCACATTTGGTCACATGTGATGTTTCGCGGAGAAGGCGGGCAAGGTCGGGCTCGAAAGGCGTACTCGGCCGAACCTGCTTCACTCCCTCACCACGATCTGTCTAGCGACTCTACTGGTCAACTGGTTCTGGAAACTGGAGCTTGTCATACCCTTAATCACGCTAGTACTGCAATATGTCTCTCCGACGGTCCGGGCTTCAGAGAGAAGTACTCTCGCTGTACCGCAGGTGCGTCCATAACATCACGTACCAGCTTCATTCTTGATGCGGAGTTCCTGGGTTGTAGAGCATTGCGGATGACCAATACGAAGCCACAGAGTAGTCAATCGAAATTCCGCTTGTTTGTGCGATATACATTCAAAACACAGGCAGCTTCGGTTTCCCCGCGGGACTATGCGGCAATCGAGCACATGCTCCGTCGCGGACGAAGGCAGTTAGAAATGTATGAAGACCCCAACGTCCGTGACTGTTTCGTGAGCAATGAAATGCGGGAGTGGGGATCTCGGAACGTGGGGAGAAGAGAGCATACAGAATCAGGCCTGACATCATGACCATGTATGACCATGTGCCTATCGTTCCGAAGAGGCCCACTGACCGAGACGAGTAGATGCGTCCATTCGTTCTCGCGCCAAACGTGGTGGATGCCCATATGGCGACCAGTCAGGTACAAGAGGCATGGATATGGCGAGCACATTCATAACGCGAAGGCTCGGCCAGAACAATCCCACAATCGCTTCCCCCAACCCAACCACCGCGTAGAAGGGCAAGACATATGACGAGGGTTGGCAGTCTAATGAAGTGACAATGCTCGTCTGGGGTAGATATGCGATTACCATGTTCGAATCCGATATAAAGCCCATGCCACGGTCCTCACGTTCTACGCCTTGACCGTCTCGAACAGCGATTGAGCGGCAACGTCTGCCGCATCAGGTGTCCTGGCCCTCTCCTTCATCTCCTCTTGGGCCTTGCGTTCGGCTTCCTGTGCTGCCTCAGCTTCCTTAGCCGCAAGAACAGCATTCTCTTGCTGAAGGAGCCGTTCGCGCTGCTCTTCGTGCATCTTCACGGCACCCTCATACGCGAGTCGTCGCTCGTTAATAACATACTTAATGCGTGCCATGGTTTTTCGGCACTGCCAAAGCGAAGCCCGTAGTCAGTAACTGAGAATAACTGGACCCTTGGTGACCGCCTGTGTGTCGATAGAATGGTAGGGGTGTGGAGAAATGAAGAAACCAGCACTCACTCGGTACGCCTTAGCCCACAATCCAAGAGCCTGCTCATTCGCGCCAAGCCTCCTTGCCTCCGCCTGCTGCGTAGCTAGCAAATTCCGCTCGCGGAGGACAACATACCAAAGCGTATGAAGGTCCTTGAAGCTCTTCCGCCTCAGCTCTGCCGCCGTCCATGCTCGTCCTATTGGTCAAGAGCCATACGCAGGAAAGAAAACGCGGCGACTCAGATCACGGTGTACACCAGCGAAGACGAAGACGAAGACGTACCGCTCTTGTCCGACACGACGTCCGCACCCTCGACCGTGTCATACGAGACTGCGCCATCTACCTCCTCTCGCCTGAAGAAGGCATACAGGCCATGGTTCGGGTTGACCTCGATGCCCAGGTGGGGACGCAGCGGGCCCTCCTCTCCTCCCGAGCTTGTTGCACTCGTGGCCGGAGTTGACACAGAGGCAGAGGGGGCGGGAACGTGGGTCGCAAGTCGACGCGCATGAAGAGAGAGGGCGCAGACCGAACGCGCTGTTCGAGTAGGCAGCGCTGCAAGCATTTTGTGGCAACCCAGAGGTGAAGGCAGAGATCGAGCTGGACATTGGGCGGCTACCTAGCACTTCGAAGAGCGCGTCACGGTGGGTCACAGAATAGCTGTCACATATATCCTTTTACTCAGAGAAACTTGCTAAGTTTGACCTTGGGTGTGGCATGTACGCAGGAGTTTCAAGTCACAGACGAACCAGCAGTCAATTTCCCTGACATTTAAATCTAGCATAACATTACACTGGTACAGTACGCTGTATGTGTGGCAAGACAAATCCCTACTATGAATGACGAAGGAACTATTCAATCAGTTCATCCTCGTCGCTATCATGCTCCCGTGCACGCTCCCGACGTGCAGCCTGCTTTGCACGCTTGGCAAGCTCCTTATCTTCTCGAAGGTCGTCGAGAGAAATATGCTTGCGACAACCAGTGGCGGGGCACTCCTTGGTACGCGTGCGTGCCGGACCGAGGTACTCCTTGATTGCAGCTGCAGAGTAGGAGTGCCCGCAGAGCTTGCTATAGTTATCAAACTGTCAACATGGGGTGTTCTTGAGCGAAGCAGACCACGTACGAAGTCAGCGGATCGACAAGGTGTGTGAGCGAGAGAGGACACTTGTAATCCTGAGTAACGCCTCCGATTTGCACGTCGTCGTCATCGTCGCTGACGTCTCCGTTCTCTGTAAAGTCCATGATCAGAAACGATACAGAGTGGGTAGTCGTGTAGGCATATACGGACCTCGGGGTATCATGTCAACCACGGGTGGCATTGCCTGATCAGGATGGTGCACTTCCTACGGCACAATGAGCATACATTGAAATATTAAAACTAAGCCCGTGGTAATCACATAGATGGCCTGCTTGAACTTCTGGTAGTGATCGCTCTTGGCATATTTCTGGCGTGAAGTCTGTGCTTGGTATGCTGCCAGTTTTTCCTGGACGTTCTGCCGGTATACATCGGTTATACCGGGCTAAACGACATGAGACGTTGGCAGGGCAGCAGGGCACATGTCTGGTTCGGAGCCAAACTTACGATCTTCTCGTTCCTGGACAGCTTTTGGTAGATATCATCCAAAACTTGCTCGTGTGTGTTGAGCTCATGTTGCGTGTCCAGCAACTCGCGCATGAGTAGATCAATCGTGGTCAAGCCCTGGTAATTATTCTCAGCTCCTGCAACCACATGATGGCGAAATATTCTCGGAATACGGCACAACCTCAGGGACGCTCGGGTACATACCTTCTCTCCCTTCTCCCCCTCGGTAAATTCGGCCACAGAGGCGGCAACCTCAGTGACAAAATTGAAGCTCGGCAAATGGAGCTTGTCGCGCATCGTAGCCCAGTCGCTGGCTATGCCGCGCACCTTCATCGCCTGCGCCCTATCCAATGGCTGGTCCTCGATTTCCGGGATAGGGACGTCCTCCTCTTCCTCCTCCGCCACGGCTTCCCCATCCGAGTCATCATTCTGCGCCTTTCTCTTCTTGTCTTTTTTACTCTTCTTGGATCGGCGCGGCTGCTCTTCCTCTTCTTCCATGTCTACGTCCTCCTCGGGCTGTGGCCGGCGACTAGCTCCGTCGCCATCCTCCTCCTCGATGTCCGAGGTTGGCGCTCTCCGGGTGCGTTTGTAGGAGCGAGAAGAGGATGCCACGGGCATGGGTGTTGCAAGGTGCAAGTGGTACGAGTGTCAGCGGACCGTCGCGGTCTTCATGAAAGACGCGTCTGGAGCGCGACACACCGCGATAGCGCGCACGTGCTGTGAGTTTAGGGCAGGGCCCACCGCGACTTGGCGCTTTCGGACTCCGAGCTGGCTGTAATAACTTACACTGTAAGGAAGTGTGCTCGTAGGTTTCTTGCGGGAGCTCAAGCCATGTTCTCCGCCCTCCGCCTCACGGCACACATCGCCAGGCCATGGGCATCTTCCTCTCTCCTACAAAAGTCTACGTCTCTTGGGCTCGCTCGTCCTGCGTTTGCGTCTGCGCCGTCCCTTGCACGCTTCTTCCACCCCAGTTCGCCCGCAGCCGCGACACTGAACCAGGCGACACGCAGAAAGCCGAGGAAGAAGGTCAAGGCCTCCAAGTCTCCGCTCCTCGAGGGAAACACCCACAAGAAGGGTGTCGTTAGCCAGGTTTTCATTGCGAAGCCGAAGAAGCCCAACTCAGCAAAGCGGAAGGTGGCCAGGGTAAAGCTCTCCTCCGGCAAGACCGTTCAGGCGTATGTTCCGGGAGAGGGGCACAACCTGCAGGACCACAGTGTTGTGCTTATTAGGGGTGGACGTGCGCAGGATCTTCCTGGTGTCCGGTGAGTCTCACTGCGCCTCGCAGGGTCCGCGTTTGCCTGACCAGGTGTGATGTGCAGTTACAAGGTTGTTCGGGGCACCCTGGACTTCAGCGGTGTGGTTGGCAGAGTAACAGCACGAAGCAAATATGGAGGTACGTCGCGAATCCCTAGCCCTTCGGCGGACCACACTAAGCACCTGCCGACAGCGAAACGACCAAAGCAGTGATAGTTTGCTGCTCGTTTGCTGTCAGCGACCGGAATGTCTTCGCGATGTCATAGCACTACACCTACATTCTAGGACGAATAATAGAGACCATGAGCCCAATATTCGCAGCTCGAGGCGACGAGGTATACACTCGATGGGATAAAGTGAATGGGTATTATGGGTATATGCCAGGTCAGTACCTCAAGACTAGATCAAGCAGAATGAGGTCCTCAGATGCCCTGAGCAAGGGTGTGTATGTCTCGAATACATGGCTCCGTCGATAGCCGGTCTGAACCGTCAGGTCTTGAGCAGTTCACCAGCCTGTCTGACGGCCTCCTCCCTTTCCTGCGAAGCTCGCACGACCTTCTCAATCTCCACGTTAATCGCCCAGACCCACGCGTCCCTCTCGAGCTTACTCCTTGTCCTGAAGATCGCCACCTTGCGCTTCTCGTTCAAGGACGGGACATCCGCCTCGCGGTTGTTCCTCCCAACTCCCGCGGCAGCCCCACGCACCTTGCGGTACCAGATGACAAAGAGCGTGTCTTCTTCTGCGTCGTCCGTTTCGAGACCATCCTGGTACCGTCTTGCCACCGGCGCGGCATTTGCATCGTACTGGCCTTCGGGCAGGTACTGCGCGGCGAAGTATCCGGAGCAGACGTAGGCGTCAAGCAAGTTGATCACCTTGCTCCTCCGATGGTGCAACGAGCTGCTCCCCGTGATGTGGTACTGCACGAGGTGGGCAGCGATGAGTACTAGTTGGACCTGCCTGATTCCACCCAAATGTCAATTTAGCGAGCAAGACTGTCGTGATGAGAATATAAAACATACTTGTACTGTCCCCACCACCCTTTACGGGCGTATAGCCTCCCACATTTGAGGATCGGCCGGCACTCGTCTATCGTGCACCAGTTGAAGAAGAACGTCAGATCGGAAAGCGAGCCGTCTTGGTCCCTCGGCGGCTCTGTGGGCATGTCGTGGCCCACAGCGTGCGCGTGCTCTTCGCGTGGTCGGTGGGGTGTGATGCGCTCACGACCCGTGCTGGCGTGCACGATGTCCATTTCAAGCCGCGCGTCGGCCTGGTGTCGCTTCTTCCAGTAGGACACGAGCGGACGGAGACGCACAATCCACTCCATAGCGGCCCCGCACGAGTAAGCCTGCAAACGATAGATCATCATTAACCTAGTGTTCTGATGGAGTGAGATGACAATGAAGAGTACCTCGAACCTCATAATCCTGCCACTCGTCATCACGAGCTCAAATGACCGTCGCATCCGCAGCCTCAACCTGTCCTTGGATTTGATGGCCCCAGCTTCGCCTCCTGCGTCCTCGTCGTCGCTTTCGCTCCTATCCAGCTGTTCCCAGAAAGTCTCCGAATCCTCCCAATTCGCGGTCGCGCCAGCATCGACCTGGTCCCTTTGCTGTGGCAGCAGCTGGAAGGCGCGGCGCACGGCGACGATGCTGCGCAAGTCCGACATTCCCACCGCTTCGAGGATCTGCAGCTGCCCACGCCGCACCTCGGTCTTGCGTCCTGTGTCCCGAGACATTGCCGATTGGGCTGTGCTAGGGACCCTATTTGGGGAAGTCGGCGCGTTTGGAGGGGCCCCGGGTGGAGATGGGGGATGAGCATGGTTGGGAGCGAGGACGAAGAGGTAGCCGTCGTGTGTGACGAGATACATCGACTGTCTGAGCTGCGAGTTCGGTCGGATGCGGTCAACGTATCCTTCCACAGCAGGTGGCTCGTCCAGCCGAGTACCGTCCCTCATGTGCAGTTTCGTCGGAAGGTGGCGCTTGACGCGGAACTCGAGATGCGCGGGTTCGTCGGCCTGTTTGAGGGCAAGTCCATAGAGCACCGCCCATTTGCGCTCCTTCCCCTGGACATCTTCTTCTTGCCACACCCAGTCGAGGTTGGTGTGGAGCCGCCACGAGAGGTCGAATGTCACGCCTTCCGCTTCTTGTCGTTGGATGAGTGCTCCATATTCTGGTGCTGCTCGCAGGTACTTCTCACAAAGCCGAACGATGTTGTCACGGCGGAAGACATTATATGCGGCATCAATGTCTGCAGTATCATAGCCCGGTACGTCGACGGATATCCGAGTGTCCAATGCTGGCGTCCGCACTTCGATGTAAGGAGGAAGTCGGCCGCCCAGATGGCGCCTGGCAGATGATAATAAATGTGAATGTCAGCGCGTCCGTATCGAGGTGGGTGGTGCTACACAGAAACGTACCAGAGATGCCAGACCCAATCGATAGCTCGTGTACGGCACTTTGGCTTGAGGACAAATATGTTCGTTCCTCTCGGATACCCGAAAATATGTCGGTGACGTCGTGAGTCAACCTTTGTTGGCGTCGACACGCAAGTTATACAAAAGCTCAGGTCCACGAAGGAGTACAGGGACAGCCTGGTGGACTGCGCGCCAAGAGGGATCAAAAATGCGAGACGTTTCGTTCCGATGAACCATTCTTTGCCTGGAGTTTGCTATGCGCCATGAGTTGTGCAAGAATCTATTTGATTAGGGTAGCTACTTACATGTTCCTTGTACAGCTCCAATCGATCTTTCCGCCATGCTACAATATACTCTGCCCAACCCTCGTTCTCCAAATGTCTCGTCGTACGATTCTGGCGCTCGTCGAATGTAGGAGACACAGAGTCTTCCGTGTAGGAGACTCTGACGAGCATACGGTCTACAAATACGCTTCAGTATCATGTCCAAACACTTCGAGGAGCACCCTTACCTCTCATGATGACGTCGCCCCATTTGACTGTAGCCTCACTGGTGGTTTGTTCCACTGCGCCAGCACTGGTGACCTTGACAGCATCTCCAGTACGTGCAAGAACCTCGCTCGGCGGAGCAGGAGGATCCTCGTAATGAACGTGTTTGCTCTTTCCGTCCCGCTTGTTTGCAGCCTGGTCTTCTACACGGCTTACAATGACATCCTCGCTGCCGGACGACCCCACTTCAGGCGATATTTCATTCGTCTGTACGCCACGTAGATTGCTCACCGACAGAAGTCGTGCGGTAGATGAAGATGGGCTGTCCACCTTTGGTATGTCATGGTCGCCAGTGTCGTTGGGCGGGAGTAGAGGAGGCCTTTCTGATCCCGGTGTACGTCCGGCAAATTGGGACGGCGCCGTGACGAATGTCTCGACTTCTGCGGAAGAGGAAATAGCATTGATCGTGGAACGTACTGCAGAGGTAGAGGGTCCCCGGTCCTGGCTGTCCACTTGTGCAGGTAGTGGTAAAGCCTCATCGAGGACGTCCACACCCAGGAACACCCCGACGTCGAAGGAGTCGCCTATCCACTTCTGTGCAGGTCCGGCCTGCCGTTGTCGTTTGCGAGCGCGGCCCCACTCACTCTCTCGCCACCGTCTGCGCATCTCCATGCGGACGCTCTTCTGCTGACTCTCTCCCCAATTTTCGCGTTTGCCACCGTGTCTGAGAAAGAACTCGAGGGCATGGCTCCGGATGACGTCGGACAGACTGCTCGAGTCGTCGGAGTCCGAGTCGTTATCGCTAGACGACGCCTCCTGTCCGCCGAGGATGCGCCTGCGCTTCTGTTTGTGGGGTTGCTTAGGTTCCGCATGGTAGAATGCGGCAGCGGGCAAGGGTCCTATGAATCGTCGGCGATGTTTGTGAACATCTTCCTTCTTGACGATGTCCTTCGCGGGGGTGAGAGTAGCTGGGAGACTTGGGACCACAGAGCGAGGGGTCATAAGAGCAAGCGTCAGGAGCCGACGTACAGCGATGAGGCAGGAGACCGGCGTGCGGCGCTCTTTGGGGTCTATGACGTGCTGTTGTGGGGAAGAGAGTTCTGAGCGCTCGCTGCGTTGTCTGGAAACTCAAAGTGGCAATTCCCGACGGATGACATAATTATATTACGTAACTTCATCTCGATTGCTCTCCAACATAAACGCTAGCAAGTACATGGTATTGAACCCCCACGTATGGTCCGAGCCGCTGTCCCAAGCTCCTATTCACGACAAACAACGACACTAGAGATATCGCATACACGCAAAAATTGAGCAGAGTCGTCCTCATAGACCTCTTGCCCGAGAATGGATTCTGACACAGCTGACGACTTCAAGCTCTTCGCTAGGTTTGAGAACAAAGACGAATTCATCGCGCTTCGCGATCAACTTCTTGCTCTTGACCTATATACAGAGCCTAACCCAGACGACAACCGCGCGGAGTATGGGACGCTCGTGAAACTTCAGAACATCGTGAGTCTTGTCCTTGTGAATGGGTCTTAAATTGACTAACGATGGTGCAGTTTAACTCATATCAGGAGCAGTCCTATCTCTGGGACCCGTACCTGGAAGCACTCGTTACACCTGTTGTTGAGAAACTCAAGACACATGCGAAGGAATTCGTCCAAAATCCACGCAGTGTGGCTGGCGCGAGGCTGGAGCGACTGGTGTCGCTGCTGTACTTGTTCGTCAAATTCCGTGGCTATAAGACCATCAGTTCGTTGTCAGCTCCGGAATATGTAACAACCACTGAGCTCTTGTGCAGCTAGGTTCTTCCCTCACGAAATTGCGGATCTAAGCGTCACTCTTGACTACATTACCAAGCCGGAAAGCCCGGTCCACAACGTCCTTCAGTGGTCTCTACGCTATACTCTGCTACTGTGGCTATCGCTGGTCGTGATGATTCCATTCGACCTAGAACAGTTTGACGAGGTTGATCAGGCGGGCGAGACAGCTGCTCGTGTGGAAGCCGTGGGCAAGTCTTACCTTGATAAAGCCGGCTTGGATCGTGAAGCCGCGGCCATTCTGCTTTCAAGACTTTATATGAGGTGAAATGCTTCGAACGTTCTCAAGTGCTTCACGTTAACCGAATCTAGGAAAGATATGTCGTCTCGCATTGCAGCCTTCTTGTCTTGGGCCGCAGAAACGATACAACAGACAGTGAACCCTTTCCCGGTACGTGCTGATTGGGTGATGAAGACGACTAGCTGACTCGATACATCTTCATGCAGGTCATGGGAATACTGCGTGTATTGTGCGAGGTTACCAAGCTGGGTTCTGCTGAGCAGGTGCAGAAACACAGGGAAGAACTCTTGCATATCGCCCAGGTGCTAGAAGCCAACGAGGCCCTCATGAAGAACACCATCATAAGACAGCTGCGGTCCAAACTAGTTGAAAGAGTGGTTATCCGTCTTCTTCCTGCGAAGACACGGAGATTGAGGGCCAAAGGTCTGTGCGACACATCTTCTCCGCGACCACAATGATCAATACAGTTGCTTTCAGGCAGAGCCCTAGCAGCAGATGGGAGCGTCCCGATGGACGTTACGATAGAAGACGATGACTTTGACGTTCCGGAGGAAGTCGAAACCGTACTCGAGGAGCTCTTCAAGTCGCTTCGCGACAAAGATACTGTTGTCCGGTACACAGCCGCCAAAGGGGTTGCTCGAATTTCCGAAAGGCTTCCCCAGGAGTTTACTGAACAGGTCCTGGATCAAGTGTTCCACCTGTTCACTATACACTCTATCGGCGTTGCAAGCATGTATGATCTGCCAAGCATCGCAGAGGCAACATGGCATGGTGCATGCCTGGCGTGCGCAGAAATGGCGAGGCGCGGACTCATTCCAGATGAAAAACTCGGTGAGCTAGTAGGATGGTTGCACAAGGTTAGTTTCTCCCAACCGCGTGTTCAGATGGCTAATGCTCAGGATTCCTCAGGCGTTATACTTCGACATTCGAAAGGGCGCGCATTCTATAGGATCCAACGTACGGGACTCTGCATCTTATGTGCTGTGGTCTCTGGCAAGAGCACAAAGTGTGGATGCTCTCAGACCGCATGCCCTTGAGCTTGCGCGGAGATTGGTCACAGTGTCTCTATTCGACCGTGAAATTCACATTAGGCGGGCTGCCAGTGCTGCCTTCCAGGAGTACGTTGGTCGAACGGTCTGTTACGACTACATGTCGCTCCATGCTGCTGCTTATCCTGTTATCCAGAGTCTCTTCCCTCATGGGATCGATGTGCTCCGCAAGACCGACTTCTATGCTATCGGTATTCGTCGCAACGCCTTCATCATAGCTGCACCCGAGGTCGCAGAGTAGGTCGCCTCTTTACCGTCGTTGCTGATAATTAAGCCAACCGCCCTCAGACATGAGGAATATCGGCCATTCCTGATCGATCATTTGCTATCGGTGACTTTGCAGCACTGGGATCCCGCTATGCGACAAATAGGAGCACAATCTCTCAGGGTTATATGCCAACTCGACCTGGTCAACTTGGGGCCCAGTGTTGCGGGACGTGCAGTACGTGGTCCTTGACCAGAGTAGCCATCTCGCGTTCTGACCAGCCATTCAATGCAAGGCGCAGTTGTTGACGATGCCGGACACCGGTGACATTCACGGCGGACTACTCACTCTCACGGAGCTCGCAGTGGCTTTCCGCAATTCGGAGGACCATGAGAGGCTGGAGCCTGAACGGCGCAAAGTTCGTGCTCTACTCGTTTACATCGTGCCGTGACATGCGGTACTATTCTTGTATATCCAGGTATTCGCAGCGCTCTCAACGGTCCCTCTCGGCACGCTCCAATCCCCACGCCAGGAGCTTGTGGCCACCGCTGCATGCATGCTCATCGCCTCTGGTATCTCGCATGCAGAAACTCAGCTTTCGACGAGCACGGTGCCTCACTGGCGCCAAGTCGTCGACTCCGGTCTGAGGAGCAAAAGTGTACCGGTGCAGGAAGCGGCTGCGGAGGCCCTAGCGGCTGTGAGCCGACTCGTAGACTGCTCGGCAGTCCTGCGTAGGCTCATCGAGGAGTTCGAGGGCGGGAGCCCGCCCATGCAGCAGAGCCTCGCGAGAGTGCTTGGGGTGCTAGACTATGCGACACACCCGCACGGGGTGGTGGATGCCGTGAAGTGTTTGTTGAGGATGGTGGACCGACAGGTGGGTACTTCGCGGCATTCATTGAACCTTGACTACTGCCGGCGCATGCTAACAAGATGCCGAAGAGTGGAAAGGGCAGCGCGAACATCGAGGCGCGGAGGAATGCGTTTGGGGCGATGCCTCTGATACTAGATAACGTTGCCGACGGCTTGGCAGAGAGTTCGTGGTCCCACTTCACTGTCAGGTCTGATGATCTCTGATGTGTCTCTAGACCTTTCCGCGGAGGTGGTCTGCCAGATGACGGACGCGATGCTGGACGGGTTAACAGATTACACAAGTGATGAACGAGGAGACGTAGGTTCGTGGGTTCGCGTCGCCTGCGTGAAGGGCTTGACGGCTTTCGCCCACACACTCTTCTCGCATGCGAAGTCGCTTCCGGATTTCGCAAGTTACTTGCCTCCGGAAAAGTACCACGATGCGATTGCAGGTATACTCAAGCAGGGCGTGGAAAGGCTGGACAATGTCAGGCAGATATCAGGAGAGAGCTTCCTCAGATTGCTCGTCCTCCCACTGCCTGCAATTCCAGACCCTGCTCCTTGGAAACTCCATGGCGAGGAGAAGATGAAGAGTATGTTCCTGAGGTATGACGTCGTCCTCTCCCGATCTCGGCCGCCATCCGAAGTTGGCGTGCTATATCAGTGGTCAACCAAATACTGACGCACGCCATACAGTGAGAAGGAAACCATCGGGTGGAACGAAGGCGGCTGGCTGTTCCCTCGGGCTGTGCAACTACTAGACATTGACCGGTACCGCAGTCAGGTTCTCGCCGGTATCGTTCTTAGTGTGAGCACAAAGACTGACAGCACGGTACGTCATCATTTCATCCGATGTGCCCAGGGTTCCCGAAAGCCCTGGACATGGTTTGGTACCCAAACATCGTTGACATGGGTTACAGCAACGGCCGGTAACTTCTGCGTTGGTAGAGTGGGCACTCAAGACTCCCATCGTGACTACGGAGCGGAACCAGTACGATCTCCGTGGTCTCTCACGGGATCTGCTGGCGCAGGCGCTGAAAAACATCAGCTCGAACAACGTGGTGGTGCCAGTGCTGCAAACGTTCAATGTCCTCCTCGAGGCCGATGTGTTTGAGAGCTTACCACAGGATCCCGAGGGGCTCCGAACGTGCGTTCCTCAGGACCAGTGGCATAACGTGGCAGGAATATTGACTTGATGACAGCCTGCGGTCCTTGTGGTCGCTTGTGACGAAGAATGCATCACGGCTGAAGAATCCACAGCGTATCAATGTGTCCATGAGATGGTAAGTATTCTGAGATTAGTTTAGGTCCGGATACTGATTAGCCTGCAGCCTTGTCAACCTCTTGCCCATCAAGGAGCTTCAGAAAGATTGTATCGAGCAGCTTTCTACTTACCTGGGCCATCAATATCCACGAGTTAGTACGGCTGATATGGAAAGCTTTCCTGCCCCTAACGTGCGTTGCTAGGTACGCGCGGAAACCGCTGAGTATCTTTACACTGTGTTGTCCAGCAAGGACATAGGCCTGGAGACGGACGAAGTGGAAGAGGTACTGCTGGAAACCGAATGGTGCGTTACGGACGGCTATCATTTGAAGTGATTATGATGATAGAACCCTCGCATATTTCCGCAGGAGCTCCAAGAATGCACAAATGGTCGATGATGCCGCGAAGCGTTGTGTCGAGCTGCTACTGGCCAGTGACGGTGCGGACTGACGATCATCGCGAATTGTGCCCGGAATATCCATGTACACACATGAGCTAACGATATAGCTACGGCTTCGAACTAGAATCAGGGTGTTCTGTGACTGGTATGGGAGGAGACTCGGGGAGCTCTTGTACTACGATAGTCACGATCTGTGCCAGAGGTTTACATTCGGGAAGCGTGGGAAAATGACTGAATCTTGGCGTCTAAGCAATGGCTGAGCCGGATGTCACTATGATCCCGAGTCTCCTCGCCTTTTGTATCCTCCTCCAACACAGACATGGTTGCCAGCCCGCGCATCAGCGATCAAGAGCTTGCAGCCATCAACGCTGCGGCTGTAACGCGGGAATACAATGTCAAGCCTCACATAGGTGCGGATCTTCGGCGCAAGCTATGGACGGGAAGAGACAGGCACGCTGACTTCAATTGTGCATAGACTACCGGACAGTTTCTGCGGTCAACGGGTGAGCATTCTGTTAGCCGTGTGTGGGGAGTACTCAAGCTGGGTGTAGTCCGCTGGTTGTCTTGGACAATGTCAAGGTGCGTCTGATTCCCTTGTACCGGCCCGTCTTTGGCACTAATCCAGTGCGGCAGTTCCCATCGTACAATGAGATCGTACAACTCACACTACCTGACGGAACAAAACGCGGCGGTCAGGTACTCGAAGTGCAAGGGAAGAAGGCTATTGTGCAGGTGTTCGAGGGCACATCAGGGGTCGATGTGAAGGCGACCCATGTCGAATTCACGGGTAGCAGCATGAAGCTCCCCGTCGCGGAGGACATGCTTGGGCGTATCTTCAACGGTTCAGGTCAACCTATTGACAACGGCCCCAAGGTCTTTGCTGAGGACTACCTGGACATCAACGGTATGTCCTCTAGTCGGTATTGCCTCATAGCACCATCCGACTCCCTCCCGTGAAGGCTCTCCCATCAACCCATACTCTCGTATATACCCGGAGGAGATGATCCAGACCGGTATCTCCACCATTGATGTGATGAACTCCATTGCACGAGGACAGAAGATCCCTATCTTCTCCGCTGCGGGTCTGCCGCACAACGAGGTTCGCAGCAGGTCGTGTTGATCATCTTAGCACGAACGTGCTCACATCTTGACCGTCTAGATTGCAGCTCAGATCGTGCGGCAAGCTGGCCTGGTCAAGGGACCAACGAAGGATGTGCACGACGGTCACGAAGACAACTTCTCTGTCGTGTTCGCAGCTATGGGTGTCAATATGGAGACTGCGCGCTTTTTCAAGCAAGACTTCGAGGAGAACGGCAGTCTAGACCGTGTAACGCTCTTCTTCAACCTTGCCAACGACCCTACGATCGAGCGTATCATCACGCCTCGTCTGGCCCTCACCACAGCCGAGTACTACGCATATCAGCTTGAGAAGCACGTGTTGGTCATTCTCACTGACATGTCTTCGTACGCGGACGCTCTTCGTGAGGCAAGTCCTCCTCGTGGCCTCCTTGTTACACCAGTTTCAGCCACTCACTCCCCAATCTTGTGTAGGTTTCGGCGGCGCGTGAGGAGGTTCCTGGTCGTCGTGGGTATCCTGGTTATATGTACACCGACTTGTCCACGATCTACGAACGTGCTGGTCGCGTGGAGGGTCGCAACGGCTCTATTACCCAGATTCCTATCCTGACAATGCCTAATGATGGTGCGTTCGAGTCTCAATTGCCACAACCATTCCGTTCATTTGGCTCGCTTTCCGGCTTTGGCTGACTCCACACCACGCTGCGCTGCTCGTGGTTTGACCACCGTCAGATATCACGCATCCAATTCCCGATCTCACCGGGTACATTACTGAGGGCCAGATCTTCGTCGACCGTCAGCTGCACAACAGGCAAATATACCCACCGATCAACGTCTTGCCCTCACTGTCGCGTCTCATGAAGAGCGCCATCGGCGAGAAGCTCACTCGTAAGGACCACGGTGACGTTTCCAACCAGTTGGTACGTATCTCGCACCCCGGTAGGCGTGGTTCCCTGTGGGCAGGCGTTGACATGAGGCCATTGCTTGTAGTACGCCAAGTATGCTATCGGCCGTGACGCCGCGGCCATGAAGGCCGTCGTCGGTGAGGAGGCCCTGTCGCCAGAAGACAAACTCGCGCTCGAGTTCCTCGACAAGTTCGAGAAGCAGTTCGTGGGTCAGGGTACGTGCCGCGCGTCCTCCTCCGCCCGTCCGCGTTCCATCTTCTGACGCTCTTACCGAATTGTCGCCCGTTATCTGTCCCCCTTTCCCCGTCTTTGACGTGCGCCCTGCGGCTGCGTGGTCGTCTCCTCTCCGCGGTCGTGCTTGTGCTCGATCGGACTACGGACTACGGACCGCATGGGTACGACTATGTGTCCGCGGGTACCTGACGGTGGAATGCAGGCGCGTACGAGAGCAGGTCGATCTTTGACTCGCTCGATCTCGCGTGGTCGCTGCTGCGTATCTTCCCGAAGGAGCAGCTGAACCGGATCAGCCCCAAGATCATCGCCGAGTTCTACGGTCGCAAGTCGCGGAAGGCGACAGAGGACGCCAAGGCGCCGGAGGGCAAGGCGGACGAGAAGCTCGTCGACGACGCGTGAGCTCGTGGCGGTCCCAGCGGGCGGTGAGGTGCGGGGTGCGGGATCGATATCTCCGTCACCGTCCGTCATGCCCGACGCATTCTGGAGATGCGAGATGTGGGACGTGGAGAGGCGCGGGGGTGTTCGGACTTTTGTCAGACGTTCGCTGGCGGAGAAGTCGAAGTCGGCGTTGTCGTGCGGAGAGAGACGGACACGAAGGGGACGCATCTCCGCTGCGAGCGCGTACGCGTGTAACGTGCGTCCTGCTTCGCGCTCGTTGTACATACCATACCACTGTCCGGCTGTCCGAATCCAGACGTTTCCTTGTTTGAAAATCCTCCATCGCTCGTCGGCAGGCAGCTGGGTGCGTGTGTGGGTGCTGGTATGGGAGCTTGGAAATGGAAGCGGAGGATCGTACGAGTTTGACCGCACGCGTCCCCGCGTCCGCGTCCGTGTCCCCCAAGGGTGAGGGCAGGGGCCACAACGTGGATACAGCGTGCTGGCAGATATACGCCAGAGTTCGTTCCTCTTCCGTACCGTGTCGTACACCAGACTTCACCCTCCGATGCACAAGTGCGGTCAAGGTTAGTTACCTTTCGAATCCGTCCACGGAAGGGCGGGTTGTGTATGGGCCCTGCTTGACGGTATTGGCCGGGTCCCTGCACAGGGTTTGGTTTGGCACGTGTGGTGGTTGCGCAGACAAACCGGCGCAGCCGTACGCGTACATACGCGTCTGCCTCTGTCCGCGGTCGGTCACTGGCATCATGATCTAGCGCCCAGGAGTGACGCCAACACGCGCTCGGGATTCAAGCGTTCGCTGGCCGCTCGAGCAACCACAGCTCGAGAGTGAACAAGACAGGAATCAATGCTGAGAGAGGCATGATAGCCATACAGCCTCGCGTATTATACCGTATACGTATACAATGTACATGTGGCGTGACGTACGGGCACGGTACGCTCGACCACCACGCGATGGATATCCGTCTGCTTCTTCCCTTGTCGAGTTCCCACAGACCCTCGACCCGCAGTGGGCTTTGTCAGTGACGGTCGCTCCGAGGGGGACTGTCAGCAGAAGAACGCGACACGTAGACACGTGCATGAGAGTGGTGGTAGACGTAACAAGGTGCGCGTGTGCATCATGGGCCTGGACGTGGATAGTGTGCAGCGGTAGGGTCATGACGGAAGATATGATGACCTACCTAGCTCGCGGACGCACGAGACGGGATAGCAATGTTGTTCGACAGCCTGACGTGGCGAGTGACACGATGAACGCCCTCGAAGCTGCTGCAGGTCACTGTCGAGTCTGAGTCAAACAGACACAGTCCGCGAGTGGCAAGAGTCGTCGATGTGTATGTTCGAATTCGTGCGCCGAACGTCCACGGTCGTCCACGGTCTAGGCCGACGGGTGCGACGACGGTCAACGGGAGAGCTCTGTGCTCTTGTGAGGTATTTACCCGAGCTTGGATGGCTAGACGTGAACCGCGGATCTCTCTCCCGTCTGTCCGAAGCTTCTGCGCTCTATCTGAGCCGACAGTGCAGAGCGAGAGTCATATCCGCATCTTCTGCTGGAGCCTGAGCTTGATCGTCATCTTGCTGCGCCTCCCGACCACAGCACCGAGCGCATGGAGGTTGGTCACGTATGAGTGCGACGGAGAGCTGTGTGATATGTGTCCACCGCGAGGACGTGAAGCGTGAAGCTTGAACACCGGGCAGTTGTGCGAATGTCCCCAGAAAGGTGGCACAGGGTTCTGGCCATTCAACCGCTCCCGCAGTGGCAAGTCCCGTCTGGCGACGGACGGTCCTGAGTGTGTGCGAGCTGTCTCGTACCTGGAGAAACCTTGAAGCTCGCAAGTAGAGTGGCGAGCACACTCCTGCGCTCAGCAGGCGGCGGGTTCAGGGCGGGCTTGGCTACTTACTACTCACGAGAACGTGCCACCGTACGTGCTTCGGGCCATACGTATGGTGGTCATGGACGCACCAACGCGAACCTCCCAGGAGCCCAAGCGAATTGTGTGGCCACCGCCCTAACCGCGGGATGCGGCAGTAAGCGACGGTCTTGCCACCTCGTGCCGCGGCTCTCCTGCCTGGAAAGTCCACAGTAAGTACTGGCAGGGGTTCCGGAGTCTGCCAATGGGAGGACACCCTGCCGGGAAGCTCGCAGGGAACGAGGACGACCGCTCCCGGCCGATAAGGCTCTCTCGCAGGGACAGAAGAACGGTCGTCCATGGACGAACGTCGATCGAAGACCGTCCTATGTAAAGTAGTACATCGAGGCAATTCCACCGACATACCGCTGAACGAACCACGGATGTCAGCATGCACGCACTGTCGGTCTGTATCGGACACGCACCTAGAGCTGCCGACGACATTGGGATCCTGCTGAGCGCTCGCCGCGGCGACATGTGCGAGCGGGCATCGTGCACGCGTACTGTGCACGGCCCATTCGGCGTCGAGGAAGCGGATGCGTGGGCGCGGGACGGGCCCTCCTGGCTGGAGACTCTCCCCGAACACGTGAGGGCCAGGCCGTGTCGACGGTGGAAGGCCCTCTATCTCGGCTGCCTCCCGCGCGTCGTGCATCATGGCGTGCCGGGCGCGGCATCGGCAGCAGCGAAGAAGAGACTCGAACTTCGACGCTGGAATTCGAAACGCCGGACGAGCTCGCAGACGCGAGTGCGAGGGCCTTACTGGTGTGTGGACACGGACGTGACACTGGAGGGGAAGCAGAGCCGACATGCGGAGGTCGCCTTGCGATGTCTGACCTGGGCGTGTACATGGACTCTATCGAAGCGATTGTCTTGCATCGTTGACGGAAGACCGCCTCGTCTTCCAGCTGTGGATGGTGGTGTGTAGCTGCATGCTCAACATCTCAGTTTGACCGTCGCTTTCAGATCCCGGGTTCCTAGACAGAGTGCGATCGTGTCAGATTCAGGTGGGGCAGGAACACAAAAGACTCCGAAAACCGAGAGGGTGTCCATCATCGGAATCCTCCCCATCCTCCCCTGTGCCGAACCAGCGAGACTACAAGCCCGTACCGAGGCTCGAAGGAGATAGCGATAGAAAGAACTGGGCGGGAAGGCCTCATCTGAAACTTGTATCATGTACGTCTGCTGCGTGTCCTCAGAAAAACGGAAGACAAAGACGCATAGGACATTCTGCGTCCGAATCAGCGGGTGGCTTGTCAGAGGCTTTTGCGTGGATCTCGAAGCTCGGTAGCGTGAAAATGAAGCTTGATGCCGCGTACACGGTACAGCCTTGCACGCCAGCCTGGTGATGCTCAATGCCATTGTCAGCGTACATAACAATCAACGTCACTCTCGTATCTCCAAAGCACCAAGCTGATAGCCCCTCGGGATTCGCAAGGGGACGGACGCGACGTCGGACGCATAGCGATGGGGTTTGAACGGCCTACACATGTGTCAAATTCCAACCTGCAGCTGGGGAATGCATCGAACATCGATTCTCGCCGCTGTCCAGTGTCCGCCATCACAGCACGAATCGCGACGTTCCGGCAGAACGGCGCTCTGATACGCTCGGGACGTTCGAACCTCCAACCTCCAACCTCCAACC
The DNA here is from genome assembly GCA_020543525.1 of Coriolopsis trogii. Lineage (NCBI taxonomy): Eukaryota > Fungi > Basidiomycota > Agaricomycetes > Polyporales > Polyporaceae > Coriolopsis > Coriolopsis trogii. The sequence goes on along the minus strand of JAHYIO010000023.1, from coordinate 452,791 downwards.
TTTCAAACCTCCATCCTATGCGCACCCATCAAGACGACCAGTCAAAGTTCGGTGCCTTGTCTGGCCCTGTCGGGACTTCCTGAGAGATAGGAAGAAGCTTCCGATTGTCCGACTGGGATAGCGACAGTGACTGCCGTAGTCTATAGGCACCCTAGCTCAACCGCCGTCCGAGGCCCAAGCCCAGCACGCAGCATAGAGGAGAAGAGAACGGGGGGACCGCTCCATCTCAATGAGAGCGTATGTGCCACTGGGTGATGCGCGCCGTGACCATGAAGCCGCCGGGACCCGAAGAGCGAGTCTCGACGTGACGGATCTGGGGTCTGGGTCTGTGGAACGCGGGGAGGTGGATGCGAACATCCGAACACCGAACGGTGGCCGACTGGGGAGATAGAGTTGGATGGGTGGCTCCCGATGCGCACGCTCCGGCTCCGTCGTGCCGCTCGACCCATACAGTACGCACACCTAGAGTACACGCAGGCTCCATGGCAGATGGGATTGTTGCTGCTCTTGTCGTGGAGCGCGGCGGTGAAGATCGAAGAGTTGGCTGTGGGAGATGGACCGGAGAGGGTGACACGACACGGACGAGCCAGCGACAGCGCGTACATAGGACAATCATTGCGACATCGGGAGCTCGAGCGTCCGTTCGTCTGAGAATGTACGTATGCACAACGCTAGGACCGGGTCATCGCCTATCCGTGCTTGTCTGGTGGCCGCGGAGAGCAGACGCGGTTGCCAGATTAGCGTCCGGCGCTGGGATCTCTGGCCTCGTTTCGTGACACAGTCGCCGACACTTGATCTTGATAGACGGCCGGCAGGAGGAGTCCCCGCCCCTGTTTCCGATATGAACATTGGAAATCGGTCCACTGGCCGTGGGCGTGGTGCGCAGACAGACTGCATACGGGAACACGAATCGAAGAGAGGCGGGAGAAGGCTGGGCTGGCATGTCGCAGCCATGCAGGGTCGTTGCGTTCCGTTGGGCGTTGAGCGGCGACCGGCTTCATCCGCACTTGCACTTGCACCTCGCCGCAGCCAGGATCCGGGACAGCTCAGCTCCATTGCAAGAGCTGCGGGCGGAATGTAGAGGGCGAGAGGGCGACGATGTGCATCGCAGAACTGGGACGGACGAGCTCCGGACAGGTCATGCTGTGTCCTTGCACGATAGCGTGAGTGTGCGGTCCATAGAAGAAGGCAGCGGAGGACCGCGGAGGGGGTTTGTGGAGTCTCGTACATGCGCCGGATTAGGTGCAATGGTGATAGACTATGCCTCATACGGCGAGGAGGGAGGAGGGAAGAGCTTGGGAAGGCGGCGATGGGAAGCTGATTAGAGCGATGAGATCAAGGTTTTGAAGGCGTCCAAGTCCGACGAAGCTCAGCGTCGCCCGGATCCTGCGAGTATGGGCCAGCGCACTGAGCTTGCTAGTCCTGTCCGGACGCGGCTGGAGCTCGTGTGCGAAGAGGGAGTGAATGTGAACCCGTTCGTCACGGCTGGACCCGAACACATGTTGTGTGATCTCTGGCCATAGGTCGGAGATGCCACGGACGCACAGGATGGACAGCGACGGATCGATTGCCCATGGTGGGGAGCTAGGTGTGAGAGATGTCATTCAGAGCGCGGACATATGTTTCCTTGTCTTGGCCACGCCTTGCGTTTGGCAGGTCGGATGGAGGTGGGGAGCGTGTAGGTGATACAGATGCAGACGGGTGTGATTGGTGAAAGATGGAAACGGTGGGAAGGAGGAAGGGCCATGTTGAGAAGAGAAAGCAGAATGCGGCGGTGACATTGAATGTTGCCGGACGTATCAGCGAAACGTTACCAGAGATAGTCCGGCCATGCCATAAGTGCGATGGATGGATGGTGATGTCCATCAGCGCAGAAAGCGTTGGCCGGCGGATCGCAGAGGGGCACGTTGGGCCTGTGCTGCACGTCATAACGGACAATGCACGATGGCTATCAACGTCCGCGTTTGGGATTAGTAGCCCGTTCGGGAGAGCAGCGGCGGGCGGCTCGCCAGATACGGCAAGTGCTGGGGGCGACACCCACCGAACGCTCGGGACGCTGAGGAGCGCGTGAAGGGTAATAGGGAGACGGCGGGCGGGGCGTGGCCCGGAGGCGGCTGGAGGAGACAGGAGCCGGACCGGGAGAAGAGGATGGAGAGGGCTGAATAGGGATGTGAGAGCCTCGTGTGGATGGATAGGATCTGAAATGAAAGATGTCAATGTGTCGCGTGGTGGGCCGCGCCAGAGGGGCTTGTGCGAGGGGACGTTGTGCAGCAGTCCGAGCCGCAGCACGTCTGTTGCGCGCGGCGGCCTGCGCACGACGGGAAGCGAGGGGGTCGTTGAGGGGTGCGGTGGGCAGCGGGGAGCTCGAGCGCGATGCACGCGAGGGGCAGCTGGCCGGCGGGGAGGAGCTCGAGGCGTCGGGCGCCCGAGGGATATCTGATTGGGCTCTTACGTATTCGCCGCGAGCAGTGAGCAAACCCGAGCGTGCTGCAGAAGACGACCGCGACGCATGGGGGCCGTGCGGCCAAGGCGTGTGAATCCCCGTAGCCTATCGCCCTCCACACCCCGCCCTTTGGCAGCCTCAAAGAAAGAGCAACAAAAGAGAGAACATGCTGGTTATGGCCTCCCCGCGCGTTACGAGTGGGTCCATGTGGGACAATACGTTTGATCGCGCGTCAGACGAGACTTGCCGTGTATGGCAACGAGCGCGCGTGCAATTAGCACGTCCGTAGCCATCGAGCTATCTACTCTCGCTGGGAATGTATGCGGCGCGAGTGAGTCCGCGTGTGGATCGAGGCAAACAGTGGGCCTGCACGGGCAGCATTGGGCCCTGAGGACGGCGTTGGGAGTAGGACTGGCGGGTGTGGCACTGGCAGGCCAGGGCGTTATGGCAGCGTGTTCCTCAAGCGGGCTGCTACCACGCGTTCCTTCTCGCCTCCCTAAATATGGTCCGCCATATTCTTTCTCCCCTCCCGTGTCTTCCACCCCGTCCCCGTCTCCGTCCCCCACCCCATGGACGACCTTGCCCATGAGTCCCGCCCCATCCATTCTCTCAATCGCAAGCGCAAGGCTGACCAGGACGACCACAATGTCAACAACCCAGCCCAGGACAGACCGTCCTCGCCCGAGCAGATGCTCATCGACGTCCAGGCCACCCCTCGGTGTCCAGCAGATACCCCCGCAGCCTCGTCTGCCGCCTCCTGGCCCATAGCACGCCCCCCTCCAGGTATGAGTTCTTCTTGGCCACCGACTTCCTCCTCGTGCCCCTCCCCCCGGTCCCCGCCCGCCTTTGTACCCCAACGGACGCGCGAAGGCCAACCATCTCCCAAACGCCTCCGCATAGAGATCCCCTGCACTCCCCCGGGCTCCCCCCACCGCTCCAGGCGCAACAAGCAGCCCTCTGGCACACGCCTCCCCAGCAGACACCGCCGCACAGGCGACACTCGCGACATCGGCATCGTGTCTGCAACCGAGCCTGGCCCGTGCAGAGGATCTCTCTTGCGCACCGCAAGTCTTCCCTCTTTATCCTCTCGTTCTGTGCCCGCCTCCCCCATCGAACCGGCCACCATCTCTCCGCATATACCCCCTCACCAACCTCCTATAAACAGGGAGACGTTGAAAGAGCTCGATCTCGAGGCCATCCTCCGCAATCCCCAGCTCCGTCAGTTCCCCTTCCTTCTTGACGTAACCACCCTTCCATTCATCTCATACCCGTACATTCCTTGCAGGCCATGATTTGTTGTTTGACTCTGGACTTCAATTCCGCCCCACCTCGAGCCGCCGCAAGCGTGATCTCGCGGACAACTACTGGCTCTCGATCGTCCGCGAGCTCGAGTGTGGCTGCACCTGCACCACTCTCGACGGGAGCGGACGTCTCGCCGAGCGACGCTGCGCGTGTAGCATGTTGCCGCTGCCAACTGACCGTCCCATGCTCGCATTCTCTACAGGAAACATGATGACCGTTCGGTCGCCGTCACGCATCCGCCCCCTCCTCCAGGAGCTGCTCGAGGTTCTTGTTTCAATCATTCAGCCCCTGCAGCCGCCAAGCACCCGGCCTCCAGAGCTCCTTTTTCCGACACCCCCTCAGCATCCCCAGTTCCAGCAGAATGTCACGCATGTGTCCCTCTTGCGCCAGCTGCTCGACCCACAACTGATCCAGCAGGAGATCGACCACGGCCTGTTCGACCCCTCGGGCGTGTTCCAGGCGATAGGGGACATTATCCGCTGCCACTGTGCGCCGATGCGTGACGCCGCGGTCGACCAGATGGTCGCCCTCGCGCGCAGTTGCGCCCCAGGGGGGACGGGCACAAAGCTGGACGCAGTGCGAGCGATCAGGATGTGCTTCGAAATCATGGAACTGATGAAGCTCGTGAGTGTTTTGTGGTGCCTGATCGGGATGTTTGACCATGTCTGATCTCGTTCCTTTAATTGCCGTGACTAACTGCGCGCCCTTGCGGATGAAATGTGGCCAATCCGTGATTGTATAACAGGATGTGGCGAACCATCAGCTGCAGACTCTGCGGCCGTATCTGGTCCGGACCGCGGCGTCGTACGAGATCAGGACGTTCCAGGAGAACAAGCTCCACGGCAAGCCGACGAAGCTGCTGCTCACACGGGCGTGGCTCAGGTCGGCGTACCAAGAACTCGCGAGCAGGTCTTCACTGCATTCGCAGCGGTTCTTGCAGCACCCGTACCAGACCCGTATCACGGTCGCTGTCGTAAAAGCCATGATGAACCTGATCTTTGACCCTCCTGCCGTTCCCGTTCCCGCAGCGCCGTCACCTTCACAGTCCCAGTCACAATCTCAGTCTCATGCACGATCGTCTCCCGCCTCGTCAACTCCATCTTCCGTGGCGTCGACACCCACGAAGGTGTCGCCGTCTGTGATCTCGGCCTCGCGCTCGCACGGGTCCGGAAGTTCGGGCTTTAGCTCGAGCGCGAACTCGTCGAGCTTCGCCGGGTATCCCGAAACGCTCTTCCTTGATTACGCCCGGCTGGCGACATTCAGCACGGACGCGGCGGACTTTACGGCTTTGTACATGCTGCTGATGCTCTACAGGCAGCTCGTGCACTCGCACACGCACACGCACCGGGTCGATCCTTCCTCTTCTTCGTCCTCTTCCAACGCACGTACGATCGTGACGAATGAGGAGCTCGTCAAGCTCAAGAAGGAGATCTGGGAGATTGGGCCGTCACACCTCGGTCTCTGCTTCGTGCAAAACCGCCCGAGGGGAAGCAGCAGCAGTGGCAGCGGTAGTAGTGGCAGCAGCAGCAGCCGGTCGTCGAGCAAGCACGAGCGGAGCGAACGCGAGCGCGAGGCAGAGATGCGCAAGTGGCGGTCGGACATCGCGGACGTGGTGCTGCAGGTGACGAAGCGTGCGACCGAGCCGCGGGAGCCGAGTGCCGCGAGCACGAGCACGCTCCTCGACCCGGCCAAGGAGCGGACGGCGGAGAGTCTTGGGGCGCCGGACGCGGGGGTGCTGAAGCTCGCGAACAGCTGGGCGGAGAGCAACTTGAGGCCGGGTTCGGCGCTGAGTGCGCTCATGAAAAAGCGGATACGGGAGTGTGTAGAGGAGGCGGTGCTTGCGATCGTACTCCCTCAGGCGTCATCCTCGTCCTCGTCCTCATCCGATCCGACATCGACGCCGACGCCGACGTCCATCTCTGCGACGGACGACCACCCAGGGCGGACGACGGCTGCGAGCGGGCTGGAGCCACTGATGCCGGAGATCCGACATCTCGCTGAACGCGCGGCGAAGCTGGTGTCGATCCATACGAACGTGTACGGCTCGCTGTACACGAACCCGGCGTTTTTGGGCCAGGATGGGGCGATCTACGCGACGTTCTCGAGCTCGTCTGAGCCGGGGAGCAAGGCACCGGGGTCGGGGTTGGGGTCGGTGCTTGCCCCTGCTGCTGCTGCTGCTGTTGCTTGCCCTGCCGCTCCTACGCCTGCGCCGTCGTCATAGTCCTGAGCGACGAAGATGCCTGGTGTGCGGTTCTGCCACTTCTGTGTGTACCCATTCCATCGGACGGACTCTTTGGGCTTTTCTCGCGAACGCGGTGGCCACTTGTGGTACACTCTCTCGCCTCGACGCTCCCTCTTGGTCCTCGTCCTTTTGTTCTTTTGACCGACCCTCCATTCTGCCCCCCCCCCCCCGTTCCCCCAAAGCCCTTCCTGTTCATATGCCTATGGGTGATGCACTGTATGCACCTGTGTCTACGCACTCGAATACCTGTCCCATTCCCGTCGATTATCGTGTCTCCCTGCCGAACTTCTTCCACTCCGTTCTCCCCCCTGCATTCACGCGTTCGTCACGTTTGCCGCTCTTCCTCCCGTTACTACCCCCTCTCGCACACGGGTTCCCTCCAGGTTTTGTTCCGATCGAGTCGTTTGCTTTCGTGCACTCTCACGGTTCGCTCGCTTTCGCGTTCGTTCGTTCGTTCGACGCGCGTAGTACTCTCCTTGCCCCTCTTCCGTACCTCCATACAACCTCGCTTTCCGCTGTCTCTTTTGTCCTCTCCTGTCTCTCTCTCTGTCTCTTCTCCCTCCCTCTTTCTCTGGCGTCCTTGTCGCAGCAGGAAACATGCAGCCATGCCCCGCTCCAACTTTACGTTTACGCTTACGCTTATTAGGCCCGGCCAACGTGTGGATAGTAATGAAATGAAAGAAGTCAAGAAGTTTTGTCGTCTGTTCTCGAGCTCGCCATCGGCGTGCGTGCGTGCGTGTATGCGTGCGTCTTTCTCTCTCTATCTCTCGGTTCTAGGCTGGGCCTGCCACTACACACGAAGCGTGTAGGATGGGCAGAGGGTTGGGTTTCTACGAGACGTCGTACGCACGAGTGGGCGCACGCGTCTTGAATACAGGGTGATATACGTCGACGTATGCATGGGTATGTACAGCAAAGACATCTGGGGGTCCCTGTACGCATGGCCTAGTAGTCTGCTGCCCGCTGCGGGCAATGGTTCTTCGTGATCAGCGCCAGTTCCAAGACAGTCTCTGTTTGGTGCATGGCAGCATACGCTTATAGGGCCGCGGTCGTGGTTCGACGAAGCTCGAGCGTGGAACCGGAGGAGAGCTCGCCCGGTTGGTATTAGTTCACGTTGTGCCCGCTTCGGATCCGCAGCGTTCATCTCGCTTTGGCTCGTCGCTCTTGTGACCGGGGAGCGCTCGAGGGTTTAGCCTTAGGGAAGGAGGGAGGTGGGCGGATATGGGCTCGAGCTGTCTGTTGAGGCCTGGGATGGGTGCTGGTGACGGCGGTGGGACGTCGTATGTACGTACATGTGCGTGCGTACGAGCAGCGAGCGATGCGCCGACGATTATTGGGAGAACGAAGAGACAGGGTTCAGATGGAACGACAGGAGATGAGACTGCGGGATTGTTCAACATCGAGTGAGTTACCAAGCGTGTTGTCTTCAGAGATTTCACAGCTTCATAGTGCATTTGGGCCTCAGATCTAGACTGCATAGACCTTGCCAAGTTCAGGCTAGCAGGTGACTCTGGTGAAGACTGCTTATTCCGACGGGAAGCTGGGGTCGTTCGCGGTTCAAGAGAGGATCGACGGTGTGCGAGCGCGGCGGGAGTCACGGCGTGCGCACAGCACAGGCTCAAGCTGTGGTCCAGTGTGGAGGCCGAGGAGGCCGGCGAACGTCGACGTCTTGCCGACGCTGACGGTGAGAACATGACCAAGATATCCAGGCTCACAAGCGCCAGCGGATCCTGGCACAGCAGAGCCTCGTTTCCTCTCATCTCTCATGTCCTCCACAACTACCTCGAGCGGGACGGCCTCGTCCAGCTCGGGCACGTCGCCCACGTCCAGCTCGACGCTGACGTCTTCGAATTCTATAATGACTATTACCCCCACGAGCACTACGACGAGCGCGGACGCATCTTCGACCGACTCAAATCCACCAGGGGGGCAGGGTGCTCCCTCGTCCTCGCTGTATCTGTACGTCACCTCTTCATATCTCGGACGGAGGATGGTCGTAGAGGACGTGCAGGAACACGGCTGCGCGATGGGTCACAAGCTACGGCATTCCTGCGTTGCCCTTCCCGGACATCGTCGTTCACAACTCGCTGCAAGTCTTCATCCTTCATGACGCTGACTTTGACTCTTTCCTTTCCATCTCACATGCGCAATCTCCCTCCTCGCAACCCGGCATATCCATCTCGCACGCGGCTCATGTCCGCCATGGACTAGCTTCACGTTCCTGGCCACGCTATTCCTTCTCCTCGCCATTTCCTCCGCTATCATCGTGCGAGGCATATTCCTCCGCCGCCGCTTCCGCCGCCGACTCGAGGAGGCTTTCGCCGCGGGCACACTCCTCTCTCCCTCCGATGACGGCACAGGAGGCTTCGGGGGCCGCACGCCCCGCCGCAAGTTGACGCGCCCGACCCTGTTCGACGTCAGCGTCCTCCCGCCGTTCTTCTCCACTTACGCACCGCAGGACGGATCCTGGGAAAAGCTCATGGTCAGTCGTCCCTCCCTCCCTCGTCTGATAGATGTCCTGTCGTGCTCACGTTGTCGCCTTCATCTCACCGTCAATCGCCTTCTATATCCATGACACATGCACGATATACTTGGAAACTGTCGCACGCAACCGTCACAGCCCTTTGCTGGGAACATCGCGGCCGAGAAGCCCGGTATAAGCCCTGCACCTGGTCCCGACGCCGCCCAAGGAACCACCCCGCCGCGGCGCGGACACCGACCAACAACTCGCGCGCTCCTCGAGCGTGCAGGGTATCTCATCCCCCGCGCGCGCCTCCGACGGACCGACCCCACATCTCAAGCCCAAGGCTCACCACAGACTGGTGCCGCATCTCCTCTAGGGGCGGACGCGAGCGCGACCCCTGCTGAGGTCCCGCTCGAGCCGCTCGAGCCCGTGCAGCGGGCGGCGGAGGTGCGGGTCGCGGTGGTCATCGCGATGCCTAACCCACACCGCACGGCGTACGTGCCGCCGTCGGTGGACGCGGAGCTGCATATGGCGTCCCCGGGGGGCAAGGGTAAGGCCCGGGGGCTGGACGGGTGGGGCGAGGACGGCGAGGTGGAGGAAGGTGTGCCGGATGTCGTGCTGGGAGTGGCGAGGGTGCCCATGGCGGGTGCTCGTTCCCCTGGCCAGAGCACAGACGGGGACGAGCGCGAGTTGTGATACGAGTTCTCGGTCGTCAGCGCCGTTGACGACCGAATCCTTCGCCTGCCCTGGACGCTTGCTACTTTGGAACGCATATCGATCTCCGCATGTCGTCGCTGTTTGTACTCGTCTCGTTGATCTGCACCTCGCCACCGTAATGGACTGCTCCCGAGCCCGATCTGTACCATCGCCCTTCGCCAGACGTTCGCTAGCATTTTTTGGAAACGAGCGCGAGTTGTGATACGAGTTCTCGGTCGTCAGCGCCGTTGACGACCGAATCCTTCGCCTGCCCTGGACGCTTGCTACTTTGGAACGCATATCGATCTCCGCATGTCGTCGCTGTTTGTACTCGTCTCGTTGATCTGCACCTCGCCACCGTAATGGACTGCTCCCGAGCCCGATCTGTACCATCGCCCTTCGCCAGACGTTCGCTAGCATTTTTTGGAAATACCTGTACAGTACGTAGTCTAGCATTCGTCCCGTAATATGTTGTACTATCTCCTCCTACAACCCAACCTCTATCGCGGCCTCCCACTCTGGTCGGACCAGATGATCACGAGTTGCTTTTGTGCGTGAGTCCGAGATGACGAACGGACGATATCCTCGTCGGGGCGATACACTGCTTGGTGCGCAAGGTGTACGTGCACTTTCTGTTCTCTTCCTTCTGTCCAGACACACCCCGATGCGGTGCAAAGTGTCGACCCGCGTCCGTCAAGCTTGGCCTCACAAGATATCGATGACGATATCCGGCCCGTCATCGAACCCGTCCTCGTCCTCATCCTCGTCCCCCTCGTCCTCCCACCCGTCCTCGTCGTCCGAGCCAAACGCGCCCGGGATGTCGTCCAGCTCCTCCCCGACGATCTCCTCCTCGTCCGAGCCCTCAAAGAACTCGAACCGGTCCACGTTCTCCGTCAGCCACGCCTCGTCCTCGCTCTCCACGTCGTCCTCCTCGTTCATGCGCAGCACCTTGAGCGGCGCGCCCCGCGCCGCGCGCACGCGCACCAGCTCGCGCATCCGGTCGCCGTCGACGCCCGTCGTCGTCAGGCTCTCCAGGCGCGGGAGGAGGAGCTCGTTCGGGTCCGCGTGCACGTCGGGGGCGCGCGCCCCGATCGCCCCGCCTGCCCCTGCCCCGCCCGCCCCTCCTGCGGCACCGCCGTCGGGGTCGTGCGGGTGGAGGAGGTCGAACCAGACGTCGCGGAGGTAGAAGAGGTTGAGGTTGAGCGCGGTGAGCTGCTCGAGCTGCCGGTAGGCGTCGCGGACGAGCGCGTCGGTGCACGGCAGGCTCGCGACTTTGAGCGAGGTGAGGTTTGAGAGGAGGGAGCGCGCGCGCTGGGCCGAGGGGGGGCCTGCTACGCCCGGCCCGCGCAGGGCGAGCGGGGGGAGGGGCGGCTGGGGGAGCGAGCGCGGGGAGGAGAGGTAGGAGAGGAAGTCTGAGTAGTCGTCCTCTTCGAGGTCCATCGCGAGCGAGGTGAGCGCCGGGAAGGAGAAGCGGGGCATGAGGTCGAGGAGGTAGGAGGGTTCGATGTAGGCGAGCACGAGCTCTTGCAGCTTGGACATGACGAGCGGATGTCCAGACGTGGCGCTCTGTTCCCCGTCGTCGACTTGGCCATCGTCGGAAGTCATGCCATCCCGTGGCCAGTCGTTTGGGGTACCCGCGGGGCAGGATAGACACAGGGTGAGTGTGCGGAGGTCTGGTGAGGACCGCAAGATGCGAACGAAGTCCTTGAATGATGGGCGGACGTCTCTTGCGTGGTATGCAAGCTCTAGATCAGTCAACCCAGACAGGAAGGGACAGCCGTCTTCAGACCAGTCGAGATGAACGCCCCAAAGGGCAACTTGTGTTAATCGAGGAATGTTTCCGCTGAACAGCCTGAACGATTGCTTGCGGAGTTCCGGCCACTTGAACGCCTCGTGCTCGTCCGTGTCTTCATAATGATACAGTTGCAAAACCTCTAACATAGGCGCACCTGGCAGCGCACCAAGCATCTCAAGTGCACGATGCATGTGCGGATATAGTGACACCATGATTTGCAGGGCCTCAACATGTTCGATCCGCGGTATGATGAGGTTCATGATGCCAGTCATGATCTCGAGGTCCGAATCGTTGTCTTTAGCTTTTGGCTCATGATCGCGATCCGGTCCGTTGTCCTGTGGGTAGTCCGACTCGGACCAAGAATCTTCATCTTCGTCCTCGTCCTCGTCGTCCTCCACGGTCCTGTCCACGGTGATTGCGAGCGGCGCTGTGCCGGCGCGCTCGAGATATGTCAACGCCCGCTCGAATGGAGGCGGGCCGACGAAGCTGATGTGATTCCAGAGAAGAGGATTTGCTAGTGCCACGGCTCGCCACTGTGCACATACATGTGAAACAAGGACGTTGAACGGGAGCTTGCGAATCTTGTCATCTTCCCGCTCTTGTGTGCGATGGGAGTTGTCATCCGAAAGAGAGGAAGTAGACGAGTAGGAGTCTTCGTCCGAGCCTTCTTCGTCTTCAAAGATATCATCTGAGGGCTCCTGGTCTCGTTCTGGTGTCCAACCAAGGGTGAAGATGTGGGAGAGAAGTTCGGAGGGTAGTTCGTTGATGATGCAGCGATGACCCTCGGGCGGAACAAATGGATTATTGGTAAGATCTACATCAGCCATCGAGTGCTGTAACACGAGGAATGAGCTGCTTAGACTTTAATGCCAATGTAACAATCGTCGCCGCACCTCAAGCGGGGTTGCAATTCACGATTGTGGCGGATTGATGAACGGAAGCCTGATGGATATTTTGCCCTAATGTCAAGTCAAAACGGATAGTGGTGATGGTGATGGGTACACGCCAACGAAATCGAGGTTGTCGGGAAGGAGGCGTCGAGGAGGTAGCGGGAGAGTGGTAGTCCAAGGTAAAGACAAGTGCAAAAGGCGGGTTCCGTCATAAGCTGCTTGACGCGCACTCAACGAAATCTGCTGCAGCGATCTCTCCCACGTGGCTTCGATCAACGATAGACGCTGCTTGGACGCGGTATATAGGCGCTCATCAGGTGGTTGACGTTGATTGCTCTTCCTGCTCGGAACCACGACTACTAGTGCAATCTATTGTAAAGCATACTTGACCGACCGCACTCTACGCAGCCACCTCCGTACGGGGCGTTGTTACATGGTCCTGAGGGAGGGATGCCAGGGTGTGTGGCTTTTACTCACCGCCATGTCGAGACGGCTTGCATGCACTGAGGTCTGACGGCTACTTAGCTCGCTCATTTGATGGCCGCGCACGACCTACTGTGGCCAATAGGTGGCACTAGCACTTTATTGCGGCACCGGCGGGTCACTCCCCGTACGTTGGCCAGGATTGAACGTATGCATGGCGGCTCTCGACGGGGACCTTGCTCGACGCAAAGCATACAGGGCGTGCGATAGAACGGAGATTACCGCGAGAGCTTGGAGATCGAGGCTCGGTGATAGCTTGGGAACGCTCTCACGGATATGTCATGAATGTGCGGGGTCCTGGACGGCTGGTGGTTCGTGCGATGTGAGTGCGCTTCGAGCCAATTGTCGGGCGGGCAGAAGGCAGGGGCGGCCGTAAGAGAAGACGCGGAGGAAAGAGGGAGATGGGGTGCTGCTGGCTGGGACTGGAGCCGCGTCTGACAGCAGCGAAGACGGGAGGAGAGGGAGGATAGCTCCCTCTGCACGTGCTCGTCCATGCAGGGAAGTCGCCCTATAATTACAGTCCTCCCGTCCTCTTCTTCCAGTCGCTCTCGCCCGAGGGTCTCCCGCCTCCCCCGTCCTCCTTCCGTATGTCCTCCCTTCATGTCGTCCCGACCACACCCACCTAGCCGCCCTTCCCCTCCCGTCCCCAAGACAGTCAAGCTCACCCCGCACGCCCTTCTCTCCTTGCCCCATCGTCTCGCACATCCTCCCCCGCCTCAACCAAAGATCAATTCGTGGGGCATCACCCCGCATTATCGCATACCTCTCGATGAGATCCTGGACCGCAAGCATCTGCCCCCACTCGGGCTCAAGGACTTCGAGGAATGGCTTCTCTTCATAGATCGTACACCTGAATGTCTGTGAGTAACGCGTTTCCAACTCTCGTACTCTCTATGCGCGCAGCATTCGTTCTTGTCGACACGAGGAACAGTGACGCGTGACAGAAAGTCTGTTTCGGCTCTTCGCCCACTTTGCTCAACGCATACAATCATTCGGCAGGTACTTCATCCTCTGGCTGCGCGAGTATAAGAGTCGTTATACCACCTGGATGCGACAGTACAAGCCCAGCACCCCCATCCGATGTTCCTCCAACCCTGGCGCACGTACATATCGTTCCGTCTCAGCCCCTCCTCCACCGAACCCCTCCCTCACTCAATTTTACCTCCGCGCGAAGGAAACGTTCCTCACCCCCTACGCTCCCTACGCCCTCCCTGTTCCCCTGGACCTTCTCGCACCGTTCTACTCATCAATGGACGTGCCGGGATACCGCCCTCCAGACCACTTGCTAGGTGTTCCAGGCACTCCACCGCCGCCATACCCCGAGGTATTCGAAGAGGTCGAGGAGCGCGTCCTCGCCATGCTTACGGAAAGCCTGGACCGCTTCGTTCTCGCCACCTTTCACAATGTCGGAATGCCGCGGGCTTACTGTGGGTGCGCTGGCGGGACAGTCATTGGTCTCACGGGAAGGTGCGTCCTCCGTCTTCGCTGCTCGGTGTGGGACTGGTGCAGTACGCCGCTGTGTGAGAGCAACTCCTTACGTCGGTTGCGCTTCTCCCTCCACTGCCGGAGTCTATTCTGTCGGGTGCACATTGCGCAAGCGCACACAGTGCGGGAGAGAGCGGCCCAGAAAGGCAACCAACATGCCTTCTGTGGAGTTTAAATGACTCTCGGCTGCGTCACCCAGATTCTCGGCCTACCACACCGCACTTGCAGCGCAGACCAGAAGCGAGCAAGTCCCCGCCGGTCCCTGCATTTGCACGTAGAAGCCTGACTTGCGCATGTTGCTGACATGTTTCTGACAGTGCTCCAATACTTCTTGCCAACTTCCTCACGGGCGGCTCCCGTTGGTGGCGGTTTTCTGCGCTTCCTGGCTTATGGCTCGGCATGACTATCGTTATTTCCGCCATGTATGGGGTATGTTCCTGTCCGCTGACCCGCTCGTCACGATGGCGCTCAATTGGAACTTAGGTGTGCATGATGATCTACGTTTTCGGCGACCTGCGTCAGCTCCGTTCGTTCGAGCTTGCCCGCGTCCCTGATACCGACCATTTGCCGATCTCGCCGACGAAGGAGACAAAGTCCAAAATTACGCTTGTCGCGCCAGCGTTGGGTACCGAGCTCCCCGCCGGCCCGATGCAAGAGTTGAGCAGTCCGCCGTCGCCGTCAATGTCAAGGCCTGCGCCAGAAGACCTCACCGCTGCTTATCGACTACCTACAAATCATCTGCCACGCGTACCACCGCCCAGACTGCGCCTCAACCCTCCGACTCCTGTGCATACCGTTGATCACATTCATACGTCCACCCGCGCGCACCCGTCCCATGCCCATGCACAGTCGATGTCCTCCGCCTCCACATCGTATTCGGTGAAGTTTCAAAGGTCGACATGTTCTCATACGCTCTACGACGAAGAGGAAGACTACGGCGCTTCAGATTCGGACTTTGAGTCGGATTGCGACACTGGTTCCGAGAGCGACGCGAGTTCTGAGGACCATCATCACGAGTATGATATTCAGGAAGAGTCGAACACAGACGCAGACATACATTCAAAGCCACATCAACGGCAGCGTCGAAGACGACGGCGAGAACCCGAGATTCTCATTTCTGATGCGATATTCGATGAAGACCCGTCCCCCGAAGGACCCGCTATGGGTGAGAGCCACGAGCGGTCCAGACGTAGTTCGGTATGGGGCGAGAGCAGCGAGGAAGAGATCAGCATGGGTGCGACGTTCATCCACCCATTCCGGTGGGATGATGTCGACGAGTGAGTGCTTCACAGCTTCTTGATATGGCACAATACTGATGGACAGTAGATATATACGTCAATCACTCGCAAATCATGACATCGAATCCCAAGCATACTGCGCTGCAGAGCATCAGCGCATGGACACCTTTGATTTTAATGGTCTGCCTCCCCGTGCTCCTCGACATACGCGAACGGACTCGTTCGCTGGGTCTGTGCTACATTCCCCCACAACTCCGAGCTTCGTGTCTCCAACTAGTGCTTTTCCGTCTGTTGCTGCTGCTGCAGATACCGAGAAACCATCACGCGAGGTCCATTTTGCCACCGATGTCGACACCAGACGCCGTGCACATGCACCAACAGGAGAACGACCCCTCGGCCGGCGCGAGGCACCATCTGGGCTGGTAGGCAAGTTCCTCGGCTTGCTGCAGGCGAAGTGCGGACCGCGGAATGTGGCAATGTACCTCCTCGGCGGGCGCTCGGGAGACTCGGATCTGAGTGTGACGGCGACGGAGAGCGGGACAGAGGTACCGCCAGAGAAGCACGCGTCGGCTCCAGCATCTGCGTCGTCTGGACCTATTTCGCCGACATCGACGCTGAGTCCTCCGTCGGTGGTGTGGCCTGGGTCTCCGGCGTCGGAGAAGACGGTGACGGGAGTACCGATCTCGGGATCGGCCCCTGGGTCGAAAGGGCAGGAGAGGGAGAAGACACCGGTGTCATGGCAGAAACGGGTGAGGAGGATGCTGGAGGTGCCTGCGTTCGCTTCGCCGCTCACGCCCGTGCTGAACCCGGTCGTGACGAGGGGACAGTGGGAGATCGTGGTGAGGAGCGCGGTGATTGCGTTTGTCCTCAGTTTGGCTATCGTCGGTGGGCTCGTCGCTGCTCCTGAGACGTCTGTGTCATGATGATGGGTTTGCTTCTGGCTCTTGTTTCTCAGGTACTGCTTGACGTCTGCTCTGTCCTTTGCATCGTCCGTCACGCCGCACGTCTCTGTCTATTGTTGTTATGCACCTCATATTCTCACACGATTCCTCCCGGCCTTAGTCCTCCCCCCCCCCCCCCCCGCCCTTCTCCGAGCTCTCGCAAGTGGACATAGACAGTCGTACGCTACTCGCTCGTTTTCTGCCCTACTGTTCCTCCGCCCGGTTAATGCTGCCGTCGTGCAGCTGTTTCACCCCATGTCACCTGCAGACGTTTCAAGTCGTTCAACATTCCTTTCCATCCCCCAATCTGTATTACTACATCGCATCCATCCCCGATCCCCTCTTTGGACGAACTGTGGCGAGCCGTTTGCCTTCACTTACGCTCTCCGGGTCCGTCGCTGCTATATTGTGTACTTTAGGTTAGCTGTAGCGGCGGCGTCTGCCGTGTGTTGCTATCGGACCGCGGTTGTCGATGTGTACGAGTAGTGGCGGTAGTTTACAGTAGTCGTGTTGTATCGCACAAAAAAATAACTCTTGTGTGTACAAATGGTTTCCGTCGGTGCTTTCGGACCTAGGTACCTCTTCCCCCGTTCGGTCTCCCTTCAGGCTGGCAACCATGGTAGAGTCCAAAGTATCCAGCGCTTTTGGTACTGGGAGGTTCGCGGGCCGTGGGTCGTGGGAGAATGAGCACCGATCGTGATCTTGTGCACAGACGCCCGAAACGAAAGTTGCTCCCGACCCAGCTGCTTCGGGATCGCTCGGCTTGACAGAATCTGCGCTCGCTGGGGCTGCTGCGAGACTACCACTGACCGACTTTGGGGGTTCGGAGACTACAAGGGGTGCTACGCGGCCGAGACGACATGGCGCCGCTGGAGAGCACGAAGAATGCGGCTGGGCGTGGGATGAAGCGAAAACGGCCGTCGGGCAAGACTCCTGCTGGGCCTGGTGGCGCGGTGAAGAAAGTGAGAGTGGGGGAGGAGGAGGGCAAGGGGGAGGTTATCGAGAAGAAGCTGGTGTGTACCCTTTTCTGTTATGTGTGGGATGGGGTTCGGAGAATGCTCAATGCGGCAAGATGTGATTTTTTGTGTGGGTCTGTCCGGACGTGAATGCTGGCTCTCTATGGCCGTATACTTCCCCTCGTCGACGTGCGTTGGGTTGCGTCCAGCATCATGGGAGGCAGGAGGTGCGCAAGGCGGCGAAGAAGGCGGTCGCGTTTGAGCTCCGGAAGCTCGTCAAGAGGCTGAAACAGGCGAGGTGCGTTCGTTCGCGCGTGTGTCCCTCCGACTGTCGTGTGGGCGTGTGCGGGACGAGGGTCGTGACTGACTTTGTGCGCTGGCCCTTGCGACGGTACTGAACAGGACGCAGAGCGCGAACGGCGCGCCCGTGAAGGGGGACGACCCCGCAGAGATGGAGCGGCAGCTCGAGGTGTGCAAGGTATGTACATGTTCTCCCCGTCGCATCCCACCCCTTCCCACCACCGCCCGCCCGCCCTCTCCTTCTCCCGTCTTGATACTCACTCCATGCCCGTGCCGCCCAGAGCGTAGACCACGAGCGGATCGCAGCCACCGCGCTGCGGACCAAGGTCCTCAAGGACAAGGCGCTCGGGGCGAACGGGGACGTGCGCGCGGCGGTCGAGGCGAAACTGGCGGCGGCGGGGGTCGTCGCGCCGGAGCCGCCTGGCTCGGCGGCGGCGAAGGTGCACGGGCGGCTCTTGAGCTCGAAGGTGCTCGCGGAGGCGGTGAGGGCGGTCGTGGAGACGTTGAGGGAGGTGCTCGACCCGGGGTTGGCGAGGGCGAGGGGGAGGACGCAGGCGCAGGCTGGGATGGGTGGGAGCGAGGGTGAGAGCGAGAGTGGAGAAGACGATGAGGAGGAAGAGGGTGAGAGCGAGGGAGGAGAGCCGGTGCGCAGAGGGAAAAGGGAACGAGTCGAAGAGAGCGAAGACGAAGACGAGGAGGATGAAGCCGTCGACGACGCAGGCTGGGAGTCGGGCACTGTCGACGGAGGGGACGACGGGGCAGGCTGGGAGTCAGGCTCCATCGATGACGAAGCCGCGCCCGGGCTCGCCGGACCATCCAGCGACGAAGAGAGCTCGGAAGACGAGTCGGACGACGACCTCCGCGTGCGCCAGGAGCCCAAGCAGAAACCGTCCGGGAAGACATCAAAGACGTCGACACGCGCACCATCCGCGCGTCCGGGCGAGTCGACGTTCCTCCCCTCGCTCTCCGTCGGCTTCACGCGCGGCGACTCGGACGCGTCCGACCTGAGCGACGCCGACGAGGAAGCACGCGCCGCGGACGCCCCGAAGAAGAACCGGCGCGGGCAGCGCGCCCGCCGAGCGTACGTTCCCCGTTCCCCGTTCCCCGTTCCCCGTTCCCCGTCTTCCATGCCCCACCTACTCTCTCTCCGATCGCATCTGCATCGCTGACCTCAACCCCTCCGGGCTCACAGGATCTGGGAGAAAAAGTACGGGCGGAACGCGAACCACGTCAAGAACCAGCGCGACGTCCACGCTCACCCGCACGGACACGGACACGGACCAGCCGGCGCGCGACAGCAGCGACCCGGGCCCGATGGCGCGGGTGGCGCAGGCGGCGGCCCCAAGTTCCGAGCGGGCAACACGCGCGAGAGCTCAAGACCCGGGCCTGTCGGGCGCGGCGCGCACGGTCAGGGACGTCCGCCCGTGCCCGACGCGGGCTGGCCGAGTGCGGCGGCGAGGGCTTCTGCGAGGGATCCGGCGAGGTCGGGGGCAACTTCGACCTCGGCGGGGGCGGGGACGGGGACGGGGGCGAAGGGAGGAGGCGGGGGGCTGCACCCGTCTTGGGAGGCGAAGCGGAGGCTGAAGGAGAAGCTGAACCCGGGGATCGTCCCTGCGCAGGGCAAGAAGATCACGTTCTGAGGCCTGAGGCCTGAGGGACGGGCGTATAGCACGCGATGGTATGGCTTACGCGGGTGCTCACCACTGTTGGTTCACGTATGCGTTGCAGACGTGTTCGCACTACCATCCGTGTATGCATTTGAGCTCGCGACTCCCTTGTTGAAGTCGCTAGTGATACGGGGTTACGTCACACAAGAATGTTTGGTGGTACTTCCCAGTCCTTGGCTCACAGCAGACATCCTGCAAGCATAGAGCCGAAGGAGGTCACATAGATGGCGATGGTTGTGAATGTACATGGATGAAGAGCACGAGATCAAAGCAGAGAGAGATCGGAGGGGAACTTGCGTGCAGTTGTGTACAATGTGTCTACAGTAGCGGATGCAGCCTTCTACCAGGACACGGCGGAGCAAGAAAAAGTGTACAGCACTAGAAAAAACTGTATGAACATACGACCGACGAACCCAAGGACAGTGAGACAAGCCCGATGAAGAGAACGGAAGCAATGAGCACTACAATACGTGCGATAAGCAAAGCACCGGCCGCTGATGGAAAGTGGGAGGGGCGAGTGAGCGAGTGCCTCGGCGGCTCACGCAGCGGCGACGCTCCTCTTGGCCGCCGCACACACGTGTCTCTTCCCGTCGCCCTTCCGGAGCCTGCACGCGCGCGAGCACCACATCTCGCCGCACTTTGGACAGCACGGGAAGTTGGAGCCGTGCCGGCCGCAGGTCGCGCACGCGGTCTGGACGCGGAACATGGACGTGCGCTCGAGCGACTCGAGCACGGGGTGGAGCGTGAGCGCAGGGGCTTTGGAGAGCGAGAGCGAGAGGGACGGGGGCGAGCGGGTCGGGTGCGTGTGCGTGTGCTCTGGGGATGCGGCGGGGAGTGTGCTTGTGGGGTGGACGGGCGTCGCGGGTCCGGCGGACGAGGGCGCGGTGGGGAAGTAGTCTGAGCCGGGGCAGGACGAGGGCGTGCGGCAGATGGAGGGCAGGGGCGCGTCCGCGTCGTTGGGGGGCGAGGGTATCGGGGACGACGGGGTGAGGGGGGCGTCGGAGGGGTGGGGGTGGCGCGAGCGACTTCGCGGGAGGGTGCCGTGGCGGGAGGAGGGTGGGGACGGCTGTGGGGAGGACGGAGTGGAGAAGGAGGGGGCGAGGGGGAGGCCCGAGAGCAGACTCTGGAGGCGGGGGCGGGGGCTGCTGGTGGGGGTGAAGGAGCCGACGAGGTCGGGGTCGTGCGCGCACGGACGGGGCTCTGCG
The DNA here is from genome assembly GCA_020543525.1 of Coriolopsis trogii. Taxonomy (NCBI): domain Eukaryota; kingdom Fungi; phylum Basidiomycota; class Agaricomycetes; order Polyporales; family Polyporaceae; genus Coriolopsis; species Coriolopsis trogii. The sequence goes on along the minus strand of JAHYIO010000023.1, from coordinate 432,684 downwards.
ACGGGAGACTTGTGGGGCGTTAGGACGGAGGAGAGGAGGGAGGGAATGCGCGGACGGGTGCGCGGGGTGGCACCCATCGTAGCAGACGATGCGGCGCGGGTCCTGCGGGGGCGTGGGCGGGCGCATGGGTCGGTCTGTTGAGCGTTGACTGCGGGCTCTGCGGACGAGGACGGGCGAGGACGAGAGGGATGGGGCGATGTGCGCGAAGAGGGGAACGGGAGGGCGGGCGCTGGGCCGTCGTTGGAAGGTCGGGCCTGCTGCCGCATTGGGTCCGATGGGTGTTCGCGCGAGGAAGAGGCTGCAGCCGGGCCCATGGGTTTGGAGACGTTTGCAGCGGACGGGGTGACCTCGGAAGTGTGGATGCGAAGAGCTGGCGGTCTGCTACTGCGCTCGGTGCTCGTGGAAGGCTGCAGGAGAGGAGGACGAGATGGCAGTCAGCGAAGAAATGGGGTGCATGTTATCGGACAAGAAAAGAAGGCTGACGCACCCAGTAACGATGGCCCGACTTGTGGGCAGGAATATGCTCGAAGGTGGTGGTGCAGACGACGGTCGACATGGTGCGCGAGTGGGCGACGACCGACGGAGACTGGGCAGGAGGACCAAGAGAATTTATGGAGAGGCCGAGGACGACCACTTCAGTCACACGACCGCCACTATCATCCTCCGGGCGTCTCACACAGCACTATGCGCCCGAGACTTCGTAACCGTCACGAAGATTACCACGAATACAACTTCGTACTTCGTACGCAGCAAATTCGTACTAACAATGTATAAGTGTATCCGGCGCCAAAACCATGGGTTCGTGAGTGACTTCGTGTTATAAAAGAACATTTTGTCCCAAATCACGAATACAACCCTAGCCGCAACAGCATGGTATTCACGAGGTACTTCGTGTTTACTACGCGACAGCAAAGGGCCATTGCTCGGCTAATTCACTTGGTTCATTCACAGTATATCTGGTATTTTGACGGGCAAACAATGTATTTGGTTTGTATGTACTAGTATGATTACGCTAAGAGATACAGCATTGACGGTAGACATTGTCCCTCCTTATCCTGATCGCGGAAGACACCAGTACTACTCACATGAGACTAACAGCACACCGAGGTTCCCATCCTGATTGGAGCCACCACGTCATCACAGAGAATACTAGAACAGTAAGTAGCTTGAGACCCGCCAGAGCAACGGTAGCCTAGAGCCCAAAATCCAGCGAACCCAGTCTCCAGAGTAGCACAGAAGTCCGAGTCAGAAGGTTCCCATGAGTTTTGCATAGATAGTCCCAGACTTGACCCCCAGAGTCCCAGCAGAAAGATAACAGTGCACGAGTCCAGCAGAAGTCAGAGGAAACAGACGGTTAATGGCAGAGGACATGGGTGAATGGGCAGGGCGAGGCGAAAATTGCGAAGTCTCGTCACCGAGCGCTGGCTCGAGGAGTTTAGGGCAGGTTGGCAAGCGCTGATTTATGGACTTGAACCCCTCCGCATCGAACTTCGTGGTCTACACGAATAAAACATAGCACGAATTCTGCACGAATTAAATTCGTGATGTATCATTATCACGAAGCGACTTCGTGGGCGGCAAGAACTCGAGGGCGCGTAGTGGCAGTCTCCTCCTCTGACCGATCGTCTCTCCTCCTCTCCTCCTCCGATCGCATTCAACGCTGTGCCTAACCTCCCCATTAAGCTCATTTTTCGGCATCGTCGAGGTCATCAACAAAACCGGAAGGCAAACATCCTCTGCCATCCTCTCCGCCATCGGTGATATCACAAGCTGGTGCTACCCCGCATCCAACCAGCTTCCCCATCCGTCTTCTACGTAAAACCCCCCTCTTCTAGCCGACGAACGGCAGCTTTGAAACACCCAACGTGGTAGCAGACCTGCTCTCTCGTCCCTGCTCAATTCCCGGCACACGACCACCTATCTGACCTCGACGTGAGAAGTCGCGCTCGCAAGAATCCATGTTCCTGTCATGTCCTCATACCGCTAGCACGCCATTATGTTCTGCTCCCTGCAGCCTGATACGAAAATAGGCCTCAGCGGGGCGCCGGATCTGGCATCAGGAACACCATACACATACGTTTTTGCACCTCCTGTCGTCTTTGCCGCACGTGAGGAGGTGCGTAAACTCCAGTCGCAACCTTCATGGCGGCCTAGACATTCTGAGGCTGTCCTGGAGGCCACGAGTCGCGACGTCAGGTGTACGTCGAGGTCCGAGACGCGTTATCACCGAGAATGACATCCAGTACTATCTCGCTGACAGCCCAGTCTCCCAATGGTCCAACTATCTGTCAACAACAACAGTTGACATCTCTGGGAGGCACGACTCCCAACCCCAGCCCCAGCCCCAGCCGACAATAGCACTCGAGCTCGAGACGAATCCGCCTGCCGTACGAGTGTACTCATGCGAAGGGTCGGGATATACATACATACACATGCCGCCGCCACAACGAAAGCAAGGATGCGCCCGAGATCTGGATCCCAACCGAAACGATCGAAACATCGCTCCCATCCATCCATCCCACCGCGGCCCGCGCTCTCACGCCTGCCAGCCACGCTCACGAACGACGAACCGTTGCGGGACGTCCTCGCGTTCTCATTCGTGTCTGCTCGACTTCGTGACCATATCCGACCCATCGATGGTGGACGCCCACTCGCCGGTCACCGTCTTTCCTCGCGAAGGCCCGAGGAACGCGCAGCACGCGCTCCGCCGCATGCATCCTCAGCTTCTTCCCTATGTGCGGTGGATGACCCCTTCGTTCGTGCGGGGCAGCGTTGGTGCTGAGCGTCGCCTGGCGCGGACGGCATGAGGTTACTTGTCCCCAGAACCCCTAACCTTTGCCGCGTCCGACGGCGGTACGTGTGATTTCCCATTGGGACCTCTAGGAACGTCTCGAGTCTTGACGGACTGCGAAGAGACGTTCCTGTCCCGAGATGCTCATGCGTCTGGGGCCTAACAAGTAGGCAACCCGTAAGTCCGAGGTATTACTCCCACAACTCTGCCTAGGACGGGCCGCTCTACATAGTATGATACAACTCGAGAATCGCGGCATAGGTTGCCCTCAATCGCCGATCCCGTCACCACACTCAATGAGCATCGTCCATGTCCGGAAGATGATGAGAGCGCTTGGTCTATTTTCTATCAGGACGTACATGTGTGTACGATGCGCATGTGGCAATAGCAATATGTAAAAGCTACCAATACACGCACCTCAAGGGTCATATGATAACTACCAGTCTCGCGTGCGTCGCAACAACGCGCGTTCCGAATCCAAGTCCACACCCTCCAAGCTCCCAAAGCTCATCATCCCCACCCTCACACCCCTCACCCCTCCCACCTCACCCGGCCCACCATCACCCTCACGCACTCGCCCCCCGCGCACGACACACATGCACACCCGCAGCCCCGCCACCAGCGCCGCCACCACCCGCGCCCACCCGACACTCGCGCGAGCACCACCGCTCCCCGCACTTGGCACAGCTCGGGTAGTTCGCCCCCGTCCGCTTGCACGCCACGCACACCCCCGGCACGCGGAACCGCGACGTCCGCTCGAGCTCCTCCAGGCTCGTGCTCGGCCCCGGCCCCGCCATTCCCGGGAGGGCCGTCGGCGGGCTGTGCGGCGTCGCGGGCGCTGAGGACGAGGACGAGGACGCGGTGTCGATCGAGTCGATCGAGGGCGTGCGGCTCGAGGAGCGTCCGGCGCGCGGACCCCGGTGCGCGATGCTGAAGCGCTGGGAGCGCTGGGAGGAGCCTGTCGTGCTTGTGCTGGACTGGGAGGATCCGGACGCGCGGCGGGGGAAGGGCGAGGACGAGCCGAGGACGCGCCCGCGTGCGGGTGCAGCTGGGGCGCTTGGGGACGGCGAGGAGTCGGGGCCGTTCCCGGACACTGGGGAGGAGGGGGAGGAGGAGGAGGAGGAGGAGGAACGGGCGGGTGCGGGGCGGGTCGGGGCGCGGGTCGAGGGACGGCGGCGCTCTTCGACGGGGATGCTGCCCATGCAGGACAGGAGCGTGTCGCGCGCAGAGGAGAAGTAGCCGTGCGTCGCCGACGCGTCGTGGTTCTCGAGGTCGATCGCGGACAGCGCGGGGCTCTTGGTCGCCATCGAGAGGGGCACGGGGAGGCCGCTCGTGAGCGTGCCGGAGACGAGGGGGGTCTTTGGGGTGGACATCGTCCGGCCCCGGGCGGCCAGCTCGGGTCGCGTCTGTGTTGGCTTCTGCAGTTGGGCCGGGTGAGCGTGCATGTTGGGACTCGGACTGAGAGTCGCTTCGACGTCGACGGCCGACGGATGCGTCTGCGAGGGAGACAGAGCATGAGCCATCTGGTGAGGTCACTCGCGGGATCTGAGATGGTCACTCACCGCTTTGGAAGATGATCTGGCCTTCGATTGGACGTCGGACGTTGATCTCTTGTGCAGATGCGCATGAGGACAGGGTGTGGCACCTGCACAAGACCGAGACCGCGGTGAATAGTGTCAAGTTAGCGCCGTCTTTTGGGAGCCTTTGGATAGGCGGACGAGAGACGTACTCGGGCGAGGGATGCAGCACAAATGGGCGACCTCGGTGCTCTCGCCAATCTCCCGAAGGAAGTCTTCAAAGTGGTTCGCAGAGGTAGTGGTACCCGGCCAAGTGTGGCTGGCTCGCTGGAACAGAGGGAGGTATCAGAGGTTGTGGTCGCTCTGGGATGATGTCATACAGGACATACCTTGGGCATCCGACGAGGCACACTTGTTGTACGGAGAGAAGTCGAAGCGAGTGCCATGGCGATGTTCGAGTCGAAGCTAGAAGGCAAGTAGGAGATCCCGGTGCTAGAGTTCGAAGTGGTGAGGTAGGACTGGAAGGGCGAAAACGGAGAGCGTTATATACGCCCGCGAGCAGTCGTCGCGAATCTGGAAGGTGAAGACGAGCGCAGAGTTGGTGGCCACACGAGCAGTTCCGAGCTAACGCCCCGTGTCACGATGGAAGCCTCCCGCGCTGGCGGTGGCTTTCGGCAGAACTGCGGAGTAGCCCAACTTTGAAAAGGAGAGGCGACCGATAAGCCAGATCCTCAACATGAGAGCACTTTCCTGGCTGGGCGCGATGACGGGAGAAGAAGGGGTGAGTGAGCTGCATGTCACTGTCTGGAAGCGAGATCGTTCGCTGGTACCCCGCACAGCGAGGACGGACGAGCGCATCCAGACCGAGGCTCTCTTCAGTTGACCGGTATCAGCTGAGTGCTCGGCGAGGAGCTTTCGAGAAGAGTCGCAGCTGGGGCATACCGCTTCGTCAGTTAGAGTTTCCCCAAAGCCGATTGAATGCAGTATGGCCGTCGCAAACTCACTTATTGGCCTATGGTGCGAATTCACCTCCGTGACTATCGTGCCCCTGGACTTGTACGCACGTCGCTCGGCGCAATTGCCTTCTTCGGTCTTTCAGGTCCCCCGCGCCCTTGCGCCTTCTGTCGTGGATTTTTCGGACTACGGACCCCGTCCCGACTCCTGTGATAGACGTGGAACGAGGACTCTGTAGTGAAGTTTTCTGAACTGTCTTCTCAGCCTAGAGCATTTGTGGCGTAATAGCATCTCCAGCGTTGCTTATCTGGACTTAGAAACCACGACCGGTTTACGTACGAGCTGCAACCTTGGTACGTTTTTGGCTCGTGTGACAGTTCGCACATGATACAAACGCATTCAACGAAGGCCTAAGACACCTCGAATATGTCTCGAACGCCAGGTAACATAATACCCATCCGCCCAGGTATTATCCGAGACAGGCAGGAGACGGGTACGCGAACCATTGCAGCTCTCGACGGTCGGAAAAGCAAAGCCACTCCACACTCATGACCTATCTTCCGCAGAAGAAGGGCTGAGCGCAGTGTTAATCATGAGCCTTCCGCGACTCGTGCATCTCATTGATCATGAGCCAAAGTGCCGCAGAGCATGGATCATAGCCTGAAGACGGCAAGCGATAGGCGGCGACCTGGCCACCCGCCGCACGGCAACGCGCTCGCTGCACCGTCTCTTCTGGTGCCGCACGCTGCTCCGCCGCAGGGCGACGCCAGAAGGGGTGATGCGCGCACGCCGAAGACAAGGCGATGGGAATGGCCAAGTGCCACGGCCCGCATGCGCAAGGCAGCCACCACTCTTGTCGCAACCTCGCACCTTGCAAAGGCTTTCGGGAGGTGAGAGCCGCAGCGCTTGTGACATTGATACAGCAGCGAACGTTCTTGAGATCGTCGCTAAATGAATATGGGTGAGCGGTTACGCTTTCCTGTGGGTGCCTGGGATCGTCCTGTTCCCGCGTCCTATCTGATACAATACCCCGTTATCTATCGCATGCTGGAAGCACGATAAGATCGAATTGCGGGCGACTTCAAAGCGGGCGCAGATATTCCTCTGGCCAAGTCCGAGCCGACCATGTATTTTCTGCTGTTCTCGCGCGACTCGACTGGAGAGAGCGTCGGGCAGATCCTGCATCATGATAGTATCAGTCACAGACCTCCCTGTCCAGGTAATGAGGCATCCACCTCTGACTGGAGTCCATTGCCACTCACCGTAGTGCTCGTCGAGTGTCTTCGCGTCATTACACTTCACATCAACCTGATGTTTCGTAAGGCGAGTACCAGGTTCACGACGAACGTGCGAGGGTCTCTTGTTCGTCTATAGCCAGGGCAAGCAGACCAAGCGTCATCTGTCTCGTAAATGGGAACTAGAACATTGCGATCGGCGACTTGGAGCTGGGAATGCTTTCAGAGGTGTGTTTTTCATGACCCTCAAGGCACTGTCAGTGTGGCTATCGCCCCACAGAGGCAAGTGTCCTACATTCCTGTGTGCGTGCGGCTGCATGTGTAGCTCAGATTGAAATTTCAAGCGCGTTCCCCTGAGCGCAGTGCGCAACGCGACCGTACGCAGACCGAGAACTTCGTATGCCGACGTCACTTGATTGGAGAACTTCCACCGCCTTCTCGTCGAACCCAGGGGACCAGGTAAGTCATTAGACATTACGCGAGAGTTGCCCTCACGTTGTCATCTATATCTGTATATCGCAGACTGGTGCATAAGGTAGGCAACTCCCGAACAGAGACAATCAGTAGAAGCTCTGCAGTGATTAGCCGTTGGTCACCGAGCTCTTCTCTCTGGACGTTGCTTTGGGTACGGAATGAGGCCGAGACTTGTGAGCGGAGCGACTGATTTTGTAAGGACCCATCCTGCGTAATTCACCCTGTCGTACCAGTCCCGCATGAGCCTGAGCAATGCATCAGATGTGACGTTTGCATGTACGTACTCGCTCAATCCGCGCATCGCGACATTCGACAAGGATCCGCTCAAGACCGTCGCTCGTCCGCGCATATGAGTACCAGAAGCCCAAGGGTGGGGACTACACCCTGGGATTCTTGAACTTTCAAGAGGAAAGAGGGGGGCTCTTGGACGCGAGCAACCGATGGTCGAAGGCTAGAAGCGGTCATTTGGACTCTGGCAGGGCTGAGAAACACGTACTGATGGTCCGATATCGGAAGGGGTGGTGCAGTAGAGGCAAGCCGGTGTTAGTGTCTTGAGCGAACGAAGCAAGTATGGAGTGTTTGGGTCGTGTGCCAGGAGCTGTGTGGCGGCCGCGCACCTCGTGCAGAACACGCCAATACCATAATCGTCCCCGCCCTGCGTACTCATTGGTCAGAACACCCTGAGCCCCGAGGATATATGTGTCACACGACCACCGGACGTGCACTGCGGCTCTGGGACCCTAGGCGGAGTGCACAACGACTGCGTCGATCTATGAGAGAGGTTGTTCCGTGTCTTCGCCTTAACCGAGCATGCTGGCATCCATATGTCGGGAGGATCATCTTTGAGTGCTGCTCAGCAGTTCCTAGAACCAAGCCGATTGTCACCGCGGGTCCGCATTGGAAGTGGCCTCGATGGGAGAAAGCAAGGAGTGAGTAGTGCCCGTGCCACAGACGCGACTGGGATGGTGGGAAAGTGACAGGTGCGGTCACGTGCCCAGGAGAGCGATGAACAGAACGCCCACCCACGCCCGGTGGCTGCTCTGTACTCGCAATTGCCCCAGGACACCGCTCACACCATGAGCGAGTCATTCCTCCGCCCTGCAGACAAGGAGCCTCCGCCCAGACCATCCTTGATCACTCCCTCCGCATCTCCTCCTGTCTCGCGCAGACACACGTCCGACAGACCTCCCGCACCCAAACGACCCCGGCTCTCATCGACTCCTTCCTCCTCCTCGTCTTCGTTGCCGGCCTCGCGTGCGGCGACCTACACCGACGCGTGGTCTAAATCACTTGACCGACTGTTCAAGAGCTGGGACCAGCTTGCAGAGCGCTACAACAAACCTATTGACGAGGATGACATCGTCGATCTCCGCGACCTCTCCATTCTCAAGGATCGCGGCGTCACACGCGCCGCGGAGCGCACTTATGTGATCGGATCCATGGTCGCACCTCCTGGGGCAGGTGCGGACTCAGGAGACGCAGCTAACCAGGATGCAGAGGACCCAAGTTCAGCGGATGCCGACGAGGAGGAAGAGGACTCTGCGGATGAACTCGACACGCTCTCCACCATCCCCGTACCCCCCGTGCCCGAGAAGTACAAGACATGGTATGTGCCACCCGCGGACGAGACCAACTCGGAAGACGCGGAGGCGTTTAGAGAGTTCGAGGAGGCGGAGAGAAGACGAAGGGAGCTCGCTGGGCTGGAAGAGGAAGAGGAGGAAGATAGTGGTGACGTTGATGGCGAGGACGCTGCGCCAGAAGAAGGCGACGCGAATCCATTCGTAGATGAGGATGAGAAGGATGAAGGCTTCAACCCAGAGTCGGACGTTGCTATACAACATTCTTCCTCCCGGACCCCGCTGCCCAAACCACCCCAACGTCAGAAATCAAACCCACCCCCCAAACCGGCCGATGACTCGTCCGAAGACGAATTCGCTACATGGGAAATTGACGAGACCCCGATACCACCCCGCCGCTCAGCTCCTCGAAAAGAAGACATCATTGACCTAACTAGATCACGCTCCCCATCTCCCATACCAACTCGCGGACGGTCAACTGCACGTCTATCTCGGGCGCGGAGCAAAACCCCCTCGCAGCCAAAGTCGAAACCACCACAGTCGGAGCCACCAAAGTCCAAACCGCCTCAATCCAGTCTTCCCAAGACAGTTGCATCCTCTGCTCAACGCCGCAAGACACCTGAACCCGAGTCTGAACGGTCGTCCTCACCTGAACAGGTCCTGCAGCTTTTGACGCCTCCACGATCGTCTTCTGCGCCGGATAGCATCCCCGAGATGGCCTACGAAGCGCCACCGCCTCCCGCTGAGACACCTAGTCCCAAATTTCCCAAACCTCGTGCGCGCTTCACGCCACGACCTTGCACGCCCAGCGACGATGAAGATGAGCTCTGTCTCCCGTCCCCTGCTGCTATTCATCCGAGCTTTCCTGTACCTCTCCGCATCGGTCCGCCGAAAGAGGCGAAGAAAAAGCGACCGCCTAAGAGGGTACCACCGCCCGAAGTGTACATATCCGTTACGCGGAAAGAGTTGTACAAGTCACCCAAAGCTGTCCGAGCGTCTTCAATAGAACCCGCGGATCGTTCTACCGTGAAGAGGCATAGCAGCAAGGGGAAAGGAAAAGAGAGAGAGACTTTTGCAGCCACGTCTGGCTCTGAATCTGAATCTGATGATCTACCCCTCGCATCCTTGCTCGCTCGGCGACGGTCTCAGTCACAACCTCACCCTCACCCGTCTCCAGCACGGGATTCGCACTCACCTCAACCAAGGCCACCCTCCGGGCGAAACAAGCGGAAAAGGGTGTCTTCGCCATCCTCCCTCTCCGATAGCTTACCAGCAAAGGCGGCCAGCCCGGGTCCTAGCTCGCGTGCATGCAGTCCGGTTCGGAGAGGGCTGCCTCAGTCTAAGTCTGGGTACTCTTCCGATGTTCCTCCTCCAACTTCTTCCCCCGTTATCTCTGATGCAGAAGACGGTACGTTGCGGTGTTACTCTACATGTGCCGAGGAGCTGAAGACACATCACCAGAGCGAGACATCCGCCATGCAAATCAAGAAAGCGCCCGGACTGGAAGTCCACCTCCACTCCCGCATCACGCGCATATACTTCCATCTTATACCCCACGCTATGGCGATCAGCCCTCTGCGAGTGCCCGCTCAAGCCATCCTGATGACAGACCCACACCGTTTCCCATGCCCCCCCAGTTACGAGACCCCCAGGCCGTGTTCGCAGTCACGGAGGCCTTGAACACGCTGTCATATTACATGAGCCAGGGCGCGATGGCGCCGTTTCACCCTCCAAACCCACACTCTGGTTATCCCTCACCATCGGGCTATCCCCCAGGCCTGCCCTTTCCATCTGTCCCCTGGCTGCCATTCACCCCAAGCCACCAGCGACATCACACATTCCCATCCCACATCCTCGACACGCCCTCCTCGGAGGCAGGCTCCTCCGCGTCCGCGATGTACTCCACGCCCACGCACCGCCCGCACCCGCACCCGTACAGCTACGACCCGAGGTACTCGGGCAGCACGCTCCCGCCCTCGTCCCCCTTCTCCTCCTCGTCGTACGCGACGTCGTCGCCCGCCCCCGCCTCGGGCTCTATCCTCCGGCCGGCGTCCGTGCCTCCTGGGCAGCGGAGCCGGTCGAGAGGGAGGCGGGTGTCGTTCAAGCTGGATGGGCACGACCGACCGATGCCGCCTACTCCGCCGAGGCGTGTTGCAGCCTTGCCGCATGAGTACCCGCCGATGCCCATGTCCGTGCCTTCGCCTGCATCGGCGTCGGCATCGAAGGGTAAGGGCAAGGGCAAGGCTCGGGCCGAGCCGCAGGAGGAGGAGGAGCATGAGGAGCACGAGGAGCAAGAGGGCGACGGGGACGGGCGACAGCAACCGCAACTGCAATCGCAATCGCAATCGCAACCCAAGGCGCGAGGGCGTGCGCCTCCCCGTGCGCGTACCCCTGCGCCGCCATCCTTGCGAGAGGCACAGGACAAGGGCAGTGGGTCGAGCACGTCGAAGCGGAAAAAGTAGTGTTCGTCTGCCCTGACGCAGTCGGTGCATCGTGGAAACGTTTACATTATTTCGATATGTTCCGAGTTTACAAGCCTGTCGTATGTTGTATGGGACACGGGAAAGTTTGCGCGCACTGCATGTCTCGTCTTCGTCGCTTTCGTTGCTGCTGTATCTGTAAGGGACTCGTGTGCTGTGATGTAGCTGTGTTGAGGTTTTTGCTTATGCATGGATGCTATAGATGCGGTGGTGAACGGTGTTAGGCCGATGTTGCCTCCTACATTCCAATGCTGAGTCGAGTTCCTGATTCCTACGGGGCCATGAGGACACCGCTTGGATCCTCTGTAGAAGGGTACAGCCGGTACGGGCTCGGTCCACCACATGCACGCATTAATTGATTCTAAAACTATCAATGTATAGAGTTCGCGGCTACGAGTCGACAGCGTACGTCCCGTTCACCGTCGTATCCAAGAAGCTCTCACCCGCGACAGCAACCAGCGAGTTTCTCAGTGCCGCCAACCCCTCACTCGAGTAGATTGAAGTCATGAGGGGGACGGCGTTCGACCCCTCACACTCACGATGCTCGCCATGTCCGCCAGCAGCCTCTCCGCCGTCCCTCTTCCTCTTGAGGTTTATCCCCGGGCTGACGGTCCCGCAGTTGAACTGGGCCTGTGCAGCCCTCATCCGGCAGATCTGCGCCGTCTTGCAGTCGCCCGTGCACGTCTCGGAGGCGAAGTCCCTCGTCCGCCTCCCGTACCACGCCTGGAAGACGTCGTCCCTGCTCTCGAACAGCACCGTCAGGTTGTGCCAGAACGCGGGGGTGAGCTCCGCGCGCGGGTTCGTGTGCCCGAGCAGGGTGCCGTACGCGTCCTTGACGCTGTAGAGCTTCTCCCAGACCGGGCCGTGCGTCTGGTACGCGGGGCTGGAGATGTTGGCGAAGAAGACGGTGTAGTCGAGCACGGCGAACGTGGCCGGGTCGACGTCGTACACGCGGAACGTCGGGTGGCCGGACGTGGGCGTGAGCGCGGGCGCGATGTAGCTCGCCATGGTCGCCGTCGCGGCGGACTGCGCAGAGTAGTCGCTGTACGCGACCTGGAACTCGTCCCGGTGCGTGTGGCCGTAGAAGACGGCGGAGATGGTGGCGGAGAAGCGCTGGATGAGCGCGTCGAAGTGGTAGGACGCGTCGTGGAACGCGTCCGTGGAGCCGAGGGGCATGTGCCCGAGGATCCAGACGCGTTGTCCGGCGGACTCGGCGGCCTCGAGCTCGGAGGCGAGCCAGGCGAGCATGCCGCTCGGGTCGGGCTCCATCGTGCGCTCGTAGAGCCAGAAGTTGGACTTGTACCAGAAGTTGGTGTTCAGGGAGATGATGCGGAGGTTGGTGAAGTTGGCGGCGGTGACGGCGTAGCTCCCGAAGTTGGACGAGACGGTGGCAGCTGCAGCGCTGCCGATCCAGTGCTCTATGTTGGAGGAGAGGGCATCGTACGCCCACTGCGTCGAGATGGTCGTGTCGATGGCGGCTGGGGGGAACGAGTTGACTGGGGAACTGTCGTGGTTGCCGATGACGGCGTAGGTCTGGCCGATGGAGGTCATTCGGCGGTATGCATCGTTCAGGTCGTTCGTCACTTCTTCCTTGGTTACGAGCCAAACTGCCCCTTCGACTAAGTCGCCCGTGAATATGGTGAAGGCCCGGTCGGGTACCAGAGCCTCGATGGCATCGTACAAGCTCTCTTCAAGGCTGACCGGGCTGTCGCAATTCGTATTGCCGAAGGGGCCAGCAGGAAAGTCCGTCACTCCCGGCGCGTCGCTTTCGGTGTAGGGACGACAGCAGATGTTTTTGGTGCAGTTAAAGTTCGCCCCGGTCGTGTAGCTCAGATCGATGTGGATATCGCTGATGTGTACGACCTTGATGGGCGTCACCCCACTGGGCTCCGGCTTCGACACGTTGGCCGGCTTCTTGGACACGGGTACCGAGTGGCTCGTATCGACGTCGGGCCACTGGCACAGCCCGAAGATCGTCAAGCAGAACAGCTCAGACGTCTTGCTCGGAATGTCCATAAAGCGGAGGTCGTGCGCTAAGATGGGACCTTCTAGGCCAATCGCTCCTTTGCACACATCTTCATCCTCTACGCCGAGAGTCGTGCAGACACCGGCAATCACGTTGGTGAATGCGTCGTTGCCCAGGTGGGCGAGGGCCTGAAGGACGAGGAGTAGCGCCTGGCAGGACGAACATTCGACTAGGTTTTCGATGTCTGTCAAGATATCCGACAAGGTGTCCCGTTTTGCGGGGGTAGCGCGTTCCTGCTGCTGGGCGTAGGCGGCGAGAGACCTGCCAAGGACATCTCCCACCGTGAGAGCGTTGGTGAGGAGGGGGAGGAGGAGCGTCAGACATAATCCTAGAACGGACCAGGGCCTCATGATGGACGGTAGCGTCGTGCGGCACTGTGATGTCAGGCTGGGGGTAGCTGGAAGACTATTAGGAACCCAGTGGGAATGGGGAGTCGCTATTTGACTCGGACGTATGGGCATCGTTATATACGTATGCGGCCGGGCCGTTTTGCAAGGTACCGTACCGTAGCTGGCTGTTGCTACATACACTGTTAGAGGTTACGGGAATGCGCACGTGGAAGAGGGGCACGTTCGACGATACTTATCGGTACGGCGTCGACCTGATGGCACATCTTCTGCCGAGACTTTTCTCTGGGGCGAGGCTCGGACGGAAGGGACAGGGCTGAGAGTCGGTTACCAGCAAGAACATCGCCGTTGTGTGTTGCATGTGATGGAAGCCGAGGACGAGGGAGAGTTCCTGCGAGCTCTCCGGATTGCACATGATTTTCAGGGGCGTTCGCAGACTCTGAAGGGCAAACACCGGGTGGTGATGGAGCTTGTTATGCTTGGAGGGTCCATGATGGCTGTGTCGAGGTTGGGACTGTTTATTGTTGCGATTTCCGGGTGTCTGAATGAGGTGAGTGAGGAGGCACACGGCATAGTGTGCGTAGACTTGGCTTACGAGTTAACCACCGAGGAAGGAGGTGGCAGAGGGCGAGATTGGGCGGAAAGTGGGCGCAAAATGATCTTATCTGCGCAGATCCCGGCGGAAAGACGAAAGCGGGGCACTGGCTGGGGGCACAGGCAATTTGCCATTTCGGGCACTCACCACCTGCGTACCTCTCTCAGATAATTTGCTCCGCAAACAGCCGTCAACAACATCCTTGACTCGAGGCCCTCCACACGACCGCCAACCCCGCACATCGTTGTGTTCTGCCCACTCTCTCGTCCCCGTCTTGCCTGCCGACACGATCGCCCACGACCCTCACACGCTCTCGCTAGCTCGCACGACGCGCAAAGATGGTCAGTGATTGATTTTCTTGGGCCCTGTGGAGCATCCAATTCATCCCATGATTTTTCTTGCCAGGGTCAAACCCTCTCTATACCAGGTACGTTGGATCGCCTATGCCATCATGGGCTCTGTCCTTGACCATGCAAACATGCTGCAGCCACCGACAAGACGACAGAGCAAGGGGCAAATGACAAGTACCACTATGGCGTTTCTGAGATGCAGGGTTGGAGAATAAGTGCGTCACTATACTTCTCGTCCTGCCGTTCCTATGCGTCCCCGTCTATATGATATGCGTGTCACAAGCTCAGCCGAGACTAACTCGTTCCGCAGCCATGGAGGATGCGCATACCGCCATTCTCAGCTTGGACAAAGACTCGCCTGACCCCAATACATTCTTCGCCGTCTACGATGGCCATGGCGGTATGCATTCACTTTCAGTCCTTTTGCCTCCAGACACCTTATTCATCGCTGCCAGGATCCGCCGTGGCGAGGTATGCTGGAGGAAATGTCCACAAGCGCCTCGTTCAAGATGAAGCATATCGGAAGAAAGAGTACGCTCTCGCACTCAAGAACGCATTCATCGGGGCGGATGCAGACATGCGATCTAGTGCGCAGCCCAAGCCATCTTTGAATGCCTTCCCAATATCTGATGAAAGCGGTCGCACGCTTTACTAGACCCTGAGTTCGCCCGGGACTCGTCGGGATGTACTGCCGTCGCCGCCTTGGTCACAAATGACGGCAGGATCTTTGTGGTATGTGATTCCCACTATCGCTATCCCCCCCAAATGCAGTACCAACCTCGTGGCAGGCGAACGCCGGTGACTCGCGGTCTGTGATCAGTGTCAAGGGCACGGCGAAACCGTTGAGCCATGATCACAAGCCCCAGAATGAGCGTACGTGCATTCATCGTATGGGGATCCCGGTCTGTACTGATATTCATGGCGACTGTAGAGGAAAAGAACCGAATTGTGGCAGCAGGCGGATACATTGAGTACGGCCGCGTCAATGGTTCGTGCATCGTCTAGTGCCCCATTCTCAATCCTCATTCCGGAACAGGTAACCTTGCTCTTGCGAGGGCTCTCGGCGACTTCGACTACAAGAAGAATGCCTCTCTCGCACCAGAGGCGCAGATCATCACGAGTGATCCCGAAGTTATCGAACACCTGATCACTGAGGATGATGAATTCCTTATCATCGCTTGCGATGGTACGTCATTGCCTCATTCACCTCGAGGATGGTGCTTACAGAAAGTCTTGTAGGTATATGGGATTGCCTGTCCTCTCAGCAGGCAGTGAACGTCGTCAGGCTTCTCATCTCACAAGGGAAGCACCTTCCTCAGATTTGCGAGGAAATCTGCGAGCTATGCCTGGCACCCGATACCACGACTGGGGCAGGTATCGGATGCGATAACATGACGATCATGGTCGTCGCCATTCTACATGGCAAGAGTCAGGACGAGTGGTACCAATGGGTGACAGACAGGGTGAAGAACAAGATCGGATACCAGACACCGGAACACCTCCCACAGCTGTACTCCACAAGCCGGCTCATGTCCTTCAAGGTCAAGCGGGAGGCGTACGAGCAGCGGCTGCGAGAACGACGGGAACGCGAAGCGCGCGACCGGGAGAACGGCGCTGCTGCCCCCGCGGTCGAGACGTCGAGTTCGCCCTTTGGCAGTTTCGCGAACATCCTCGGCGGCGATGGGTCTCTCGTTCTGCACACAGCACCGGATGACGAGGACGAGGACAGCGACGATGACGACGCGGACAGTCACGGAATCAACGCGCGCTCGCTTCTCAGTAGCTCCGGTTTCGGGTTTGGTCGCCCGATCCAGCTCGACATTACGAAGAGCTTGAAGGAACAGCTGCAGGAGCTGGACGAGATGGGCGTTTTCAGCGACCACGATGTCGAGATGGGCGACATCGATGACGAGGAGTCGGGTGTTCAGGGCGAGCATGATCACGACCAAGACCAGGACGCGGAAGGCGAGCTGGACATACAACACACGAGCGAATCCGAGTCTACACCAACTATCCACAATGGCAATGGCCCGTCGTCCGAGGGCTCGCGGGGAGGAGAGACGCCTCCACCCCCACCGACCCCACCCCCGAACGGGGATGCGACTCCGGAGCAGCTCAAGTCTTCGCCAGGGGGCGACGCGCCAAGCGCGGCGGTCAAGGCAGAAGGCTTGTTGGATTCAAGTGAGAGCCCGCTCAAGGTCTAGTGGGGCGACTGTGTCTGGGTTAGTGTACGTGTCACTTGTATTAATTTCCACATCGCTTCTCCCCCGGACGCCGTCCGGCCGGGGACGGTCTCTGTCTGTCTCTCGCTTTCCTGTATTTGTCGCGACCTGCCTACTGCCTCTCGTCCATCGGCTTAGCATACCTACTTTGTGTTCTCATCTTTCTGTCTCGCTTGAGCTGTTTTCACGTCGGTCGGGCGCGTCCTTGTCACATTATCTATTCGTTGCGGTTAGGACTCGAGTATACGTAACCGCGGGGATGGTACGTGTCTTATCATCCGCACTGCCCATGTACTGTTTTCCACTTCAGTCTTTTGTTTCCTCGTTACATTGCGTTGGTTCAATGTGTGTACACCCTTCCGCACCATGGGATGTGTAGATGCTGTAGCAATTTCCACCAATTGTTGTATCGCACGTTGCACAATTAGCTGTAGTAGTATACTAGCCATGTTATCTGAGGCCTGAAGGCGCTTATGGCTAGACTCGGAAAGTCCCGGGCCCATGCCATATGAACCTCCTGAGGTGAGTGGTCGGACAAGCCCCACGACACGCTTGGATCTTGAAGAGAGTCCGCGACAGTACCAGTGTATATGTGCGGCCGTCAGTGGTACCCGCACTAACTTCAGATGCTAGTGCCCTGGGCTTCTCAGTGTCGTTGATGGACAGATACGACTATTGTCTATCGCTCAAGCTGGCATGTCCCGTTAGTACTCGGTGAGCTGGTAGTAGCTCGACTCCGCGGGTCCCTCCACTTACACGTTATGTTGTTCGCTTTGCCAGAACATCGACACGTTGCGTCCCGACACAATAACCCAAGACGCAGTCTGAGACCATTCCGCGACTCATCGGATTCACGGCACATTCTCCATTCCAACAAGTTGTACATGGACCTCAGCTACCTTTAGCGACGTCGCGACAACAATGCCAGCCTGACAACAGGACGGTAATGTCTGCGCTACATGACATGGCATTGGCATCGGTCTGCTATGGACGACGGCTGACTGAATGGAGCGGCCTGACAGACGGTGCAAGCACAAGTGCTTGGCCGAACTGCTTGACCCTACTGTAGCGGCCAAAGCGGGACCGCGAGCGGGTATAAATACCTCCCTCCTCGCCCACCAATTCCTCATCAGCACTCACACTCTCCTCTCTACACACATTTGGGGCTCTCTCGCCAATCTCATAGTAGTCCAGCATGGGCACTCTTCTCGAGCTCGTCGAGCTCCTGGCTGCGGCCCATCCATACCTACTCACAGATAAACTTCTCAACCTATCCCTCGGCCTCGAGAGGTCATGGGAACATGTGTCGGAACCGGTGCGACGGTGTACGCACCGCTTGTACCGGCCCACCGCATAACTCGGCTTCCACAGACTGGTACGCCTACCTGCTCGTCCATACGCACTTATCCCACTGTATGCTGATCTGAAGGCGTTGGCTATGCAGTGGCGGGCTGAGACGACTCGGAGTTGGTGGGTTACACTCCAATACTGGCCGCCTTCATCCACCCACTCTGACATGCCACAGTTCCGGGCAACGAACATGGAAACCCGAATGAACCGGCCGAAAGGCCTTACAATCGATTTCCGAACTCCTTCGAGGCAGGCATTCTAGACCCGCCTTTCCCTTCCCCGTTGCCTCGCATGTCACCTTGAGTTGCGCATCATAGTGCGTTTGTCATTCTTTCGTGCCCATAGTTGACTGACTGGGTTGTGACTGCAGTGGCCTGGGTATGAACACTTAGACCCGCCCGTTGCCTCGCAAGTTGCCTCGCGTCACCTTGGAGCTACGGATAATAGTGCGTTTGTCATTCTTTCGTGCCCATAGTTGACTGACCGGGTTGTGACTGCAGTGGCCCGGATACGAACACCTAGGCCACAAACGCCCAAAGCCCAGTCGTCCGATTCTCTCATCTACTACTGATCCAGGGATAGGAAGAGGAATCACCCAATGTGCACATCTTAGTCGAGTATTCTCGGGAACTCAAGTAGAAATGTTTAATGCGCGTAGTAGCTATAAAATTGCTGCACCGTTGAGCTACGAGATTTGCTTGATATTATTGACTGCCCGAGCCGTCAGGCAGTAGCTATATACACATATCCTGCGTGAGTCGCCTTGATTCCGGATGATGTAGGCGCTGGGGCGACGTCTTCGACTTTGCTCCGACTCGACAGGGGATCGTCTGACTCAATGTTTGGGGAGCACCAGCTAAATCATAAGGAACCGCAGAAGGTCAGTATCAAACCCATGATATCAGTTTTGTGTAGCCTGCAGTGGCAGTACCCGGGTTGTATCTCCCAGGTAGGGTCTGCTATTTGAAAGGGAAAATGCACTGCTCTCGTTTACTATAGAAGATAAAAAGAAGATGCCACATATGTTTCACTGCTCATCCGTGTATTTTATTGTTGTGGAACTCCCTATCACCCTGTCCGGCATGCAGGAGTACCCACAGTGGTGGAACATGATATCCAGAAGCGGGGGATATACCACGGGCGCTTGCAAACCTAAGTCCGAGAAGGTGCGAGAGTATATACTTCGGATTCTGAGATCTGAACTCCCTCCCTGCAAGATGTAACTCTCTTATGCTTTTTACCATTCATCGTACCCATTCGACACGACAGAGCATTCTGCCATGCCTGCATTCAGTCCTGATCGCTCACTCCTGAACCCAAGATTCGACGGCTACAAGTTCTCGCCTCTCGAATACGATGAGGTCATCACACGCTACCCACTCGAACACAAGCTCTCGCAATCGAACGTCTCCGGACGCGCACCGCTATCTTTCCAGGAGGTGCAGAGCCGGGTTACTCACAATCACCTTGCTGTGTGCAACCAGACAAGACGGGCGGTCTACGTTGATGCCGAGCTGAACGTCATTGGGTTTGACTTGGATGAGGTGAGTGTAATGCGTGTCCTCTAGCCAGTTCGGTGAAGGTGTGTCTTAACCTCTTATGTGTTGCCTGGTTGCCTGGAGTATAGAGTACACTCAGACCGGTCTATCGGATCTTACATGAGCTTCCCAGACCTATCCTGTCAGCCGAGACGGAGACTATCCAGCGCGAGTATCCGTCTGCCGCGTTCGTGGACGCCACGTCTCTCTTTGTCGCCGATGGGTATGGGTATCTGTATGCGCTTCGTCTCAACGACGCTGGGCCGGCTGAACTCCTCGCGATCTACGAGCTGGCAATCCCGGAAGCGTACGACTCTTCGCGACCTACGGTGCCCTTCCGTCTACACCAAGCAGTAGCTCCCGATGCCCAGAGCGTGGTGCTCCTCCTATCGTCAAAACACTATCCACGAAACGCCGAGCCGACAAGTAAGGGTAACAAACCTCCGCCTGTCAAGTTCGACATATGGGGCGCCCACATCCCTCTCCCGCTCGTGTCCTCATCAGAGCAGCAACCCCTTCCTATCCTATGGCACAGACGCGGAGACGATGTACCGCTTTATACTGCGTACGACCCTTCCCGCAAGTCGTTCGTCTTAGTCGGCAGCTCTACCTATCTCCCGATCACTGTCTCGCCGCCCGACAAGTACGAGCCCAGTGCTGATGAGATTGCTCCCATACCCCGACAAGGCGAGAACCTCGACGGAGAGACTGGCGAGAAAGTCTCAAAGCCTCCACCGTATTCGTGGACACAGACCTCGGACTCGCTCACTATCGCAATCCCCCTACCAGCCGACATCCCTACTGAGCACATCAAAGTCGCATTCTCACCCCGGACGCTAACCGTGCTCGTTGAGGGTGCGCCGTCTGCTGCTTTCGGCACAGGCGCGGATGTCCCGCTAGTTGTTCCTCGGTACACGCTCCGCCAATTGTGGGACGGCATCCACGTCAGCACAAGCCTCTGGACATTCGACCGCGCGGCGGACAGCAAGTACGGCATCCTCGCGCTTCATCTCGACAAGCAGCATGAGGACACGCGCTGGCCTCAAGTCTTTGCTTCGGGGTCCGGAACTGCAGCTGGAGCCGATGACGACGACGTGCCCGAAACGCTCGACCCGACCGAGCTCTACAACATCCGCGAGGCGCTCGAGAAGTACACCGCCGCACTCCAGACCGACACGGGCGGGCGTGGGGGACTTGGGCTCGGGGCGGGTGTGCCGAGTCTCGCCGAGGGCGAGCGCGACGACGAGGTGGACCTTGCTGTGGGCAAAGCTGCGTGCCTCACTTGGGTTGCTGCGGACGGACAGCTCGGGGACGAGGGCGGGTCCGCGCACGGGGACGATGCACCACTTCAGATCCTGTCGACGCCGTTCCCTGGCGCCGCCGGGGCGTTCAAGATCTCCCTCGTCGCCAAGAACGGCGTGGACGGGGTCACGTACACCCTCCAGGACGCCCCCTCGGCATCCGCTTCTGGAGGGCCACCCTCTCCGCCCGCGTGGACGCACACGTCGACATACTCTGCGCTCGCGTTCGTGCTGGCGTCGAAGCGGGACACGCGCTTCGTGCATCACGTCGCGGCGCGGGCTGTGCTCGCGTTCGAGAGCGGTGCGCAGGACTTGGGCGGAAACGTGTACGTGTACCGCGGGACGGGCCCGAGAGAGAACTGGGCGAAGCAGTCGATCGTCAAGATCGGAGGCGGCGCTGCGGGCTCGTTGCTGGGGGTCGGGCTTGTGAAGGCCGCGGGAAAGGTCGTCATTCTTTGCTTGTGCGAGGGCGAGCTTGTCGTTCTGCACGGAGTGGTGTAGTAGTCACCATATTCGTGGTTGATTGCCACCGAAGAGCGTGCGAGTCGAGTCGACACTGTCGTCTGTATCTGCGTAGAGATTGTGTGGTTTGTGTCAATTGGTTCGACCAGAGACGTCTGTGCCACATTACTGGAACTGGCGTCAGGAACCACTATTTACTCGCATTGTATTCACATCGTACGAACGGGAGGCAGTAGTGACATTGAGCTGACGCACAGGAAAGGCGCTCTGTACACAGGTATGTATGTACCCGACTTCGGAGGAGGCAACTCGGGCGCGTCTCACGATTCTCGACATCATGCTAATTCGGCACGCCCGACACCACGCCCTCGAGAAACGTAATTGATTGGGGTGATTATGATATACCCGCATAAGTATTGACGCGTCGACGAGCGAGCCGTCCAAACCTGCGCGCTCATCACGAAAGCTGACGACAAAGCCGGGGGAAGCCAATGGCTCTGAAACCTGCAAGCCCTGAACGTGATGCAACATGAGTACGAGGGCCAGGAAATGTTATTTGACTGCGTGAATGCTTCATGCATGAATTTGGATAGTATGACTTGAAGTAAAGTCACGAAACAACTGCCTAGGGTTCGTTCCAGCGCTCAAGCTGCGGACTCCGGAGGAGGAACAACTTACCTCACAAACCTCGGAACTTCGACAGACCATCATGATGAGCTTCACAGAGACTTGATTGCAGGCAAAAGGAATCAGAAACGCAAACTTTTCCTTGAGGATGCACTGTGCATTGGACGTATCGTACCATCCATAGTAATCTGTCAATGTCGGGCACTCACTAATCATACACCATCGGCTCCGGCCTCGTCACTGGCATCGTCAGGAGTACATTCCCGAGAACTCGTCCCGTCCGTGGTTGTACTCGAAGTGGACCTCTTCCTCGTCTTCCTCGTCTGGTCGATTGTTAATGCCCATGGCCCGACCCACGTCCCCTCTGGACACTGCAGCGCGCATCCCTTCGATGATTGTATCGAATGTAGCTGCGTTAGCTGCGTCCTCATCTCGCATCGTGAATGGCTGCGCAGCATCGGTTGTAGACGGGCCTAGCGGAGGGGCAAAGAACGGCGTGCGACAGGTCGGGCATGTTGTGTGCTGGGAAGACAGAGGTGGGGAGGGGGGCGTTGGTGAGCTTCCGTCAAAGCAGGGGAAGAAGGAAACCACTTACACCCTCATGCAGCCAACCTCGGATACTGTTCCGTCACGGCATCATCCACAATGAGTGGTCAGTCAGCTCGGAACGGCACCGAAAGTATATCGAACACTCAACTCCTTGCGGCAGAAGATATGGCCGCATGTCTGCACGAGTCTGGTCACGCCTAGCTCCTCGACGGGATGCGCAGGCGAATCCATGGCAATCGCCATCTCCTCCTCCGCTAGGATCGCGAGCAATGACGTCAAGCATATCGGACAGGTGGAATCTAAAGGCAACCGTGTGCATCAACTGTCAATCCACCGTTCGATGCGCCCTCTGTCGTGGCGACATAGCATATGGCGCACGCTCCGGAAGACCAGGAGGTGGTAGTGAGGCTCTGCACGCACCAGAGTGCCCGAGAGTCTCCAAATCTTTCTCGCTCAGTTTGGGTAGGGAGTTCGCAAAGTCGTCCAGCTGCGAGTTGCGTTGCCTGCGGTCAGCAAACATGTCAGTACACTTAGTATTGGAGTATAAGCATCGCTTCCAAGACAAGAGTACCTGGACATCCCCGGGGTCCCCTTGTAGAAGGCCCGAGTGTCGTAGGACTCTAGCTCACCTCGTCTGGTTGAGCATGCTGGTGATATCGCCTCGCACCGCGTTGGCTGCCTCGGGATTACGGAAATAGAGGAAGGCGTCGGCCGTGCTCCATCTCCTCGGCAAAGAGCCTGCATTTCTCGCCATGATGAGCGTTGTTCGAGTTGTTTGTCCGTAGTACTTATGCGCGTATATATGGTCGTCGAAGACCACACTGCGTGCATCGCCGAGGAGTTGAATTGACGACGCGTCAGTCCGGCCTGTGAGCACGTGGTCGAAACAGTGGTTGCACAGCTTTGCAAGTGAACCACACTAATTTCGATTAACTGTTCTTCCTCCTCCACCACCTCCGAATCATCGCTCGTCTGAGGCACGCCTGACCGTGATGCCTGATGGTCAATCACATTCCTTTAGCAGATGCATGATCCACAAGCTGTGTCTACCTTGCCGGCTTCGCAAGGACTATTCACGAGACACTGGAGAGTGACTAATCGTGCGCCCACGCACACCTCCGTCAGACCGTCAGTTTCGTACCACCCGGGTCAGGTATTCGTTGGGGCTAGGCGTCCTGTATGCCATTGAAGCAAGCGTCGTCCACCGCCCAGCATCCATGCCGACCTTCGACCAAGTCCGCCCAATTCTGCTTCCGACAAAAGAGCACAGCTACGAGAAAATAAATTAGCTAGACTCGTTATGCTTCATGAAACCATATCAGCAGCTGTGGACGAGTGTGAAGGTGACGTGGAATAGCCTCGAGCGTTGATATCGAGTCTTTTGAAATCTGACAGAGGTGAAAGCGCAGGAACCTATTTTCTCAAGTCTGTCGACGTCTCTGCGGCCTTCTGGCACCATGCACCGGCGAACGGAATATACTGCGATGCGCATCAGATTCAAATCGAGTTGAAGTTGGTCAAATCCGCACGCTCGCACAGCGCGCCTGTTGCGGGTCGCTAGGCTACGGGCGCGTAATTGCCATATGGGGGCAGTGTTTGGCTTATCCGCTGGGCAAACAGACATATCCGGGCTGACAATAACGAATGGGATTCGACGCTCCCGCCTCGCGCTGCTGCCGCTCTGAATCAGGAGAGATGATGTCTCGCCCGCGTCGACACATCCGCGCCTGCCCATCGCATCCCATCATTGTTCTGAATCCCGCGTATTGTAATTGTTTTTCCAGCGCGTCTCACTCTGGCGTCTGTCTGGACCGCAAAGTGCCCCTATAAAGCCTGCGATGTGCTCGTCGACGGTCCCCCGTCAGTTCGACGCAGTGCGGTCAACTCCCTTTTTCCTTCTCTCTATTCTTATTCCTTTATTCTTCCGACGCTAGTCGTCGTCTACGCACTTGCTGTTTCTATCTACTCACGACAGTCAAACACCTTCACGCTCTCTACGTCAAACTCGTACTCGCAGACATGCATTTCCGCTCAATTCTCCGTTCCGCAAGTCTCCTTGCCGCTGCTGCATTTGTCAAGGCCGCTCCCCTCAAGGTCGCGCGCCAGGCTGGTGTCGACAAGGTTGTGGTCGCCCATCACATTGTCGGTCTCACTGCCGCCTTCACTGTCGACGACTGGAAGTCGGATATCCAACTCGCACAAGCAAACGGTATCGATGGCTTTGCTCTCAACATCGGAAATGACCCCTTCACCGCACAACAAGCCGACAATGCGTATGTTCCTCTGCGAGTTTGTACGGGAACAATTGGCTTACTCTGCATTATGTAGCTACACCGCTGCCGAGCAATTGAACTCGAACTTCAAGCTGTTCTTCTCCTTCGACATGAGGTTTGTATTTAACGTACTCCCCAATCTTCTGAAATTCTGATCGATTGTTTGCCTCACTGCAGCTCCTTCCCATGCCAGGCCACGAGTGACGCCGACCAGATCCGTCAGCTCACTCTCAACTTCTTGGGCCGTCCAAACCAGTTCACCGTCGACGGCAAGGCATTTGTTTCCACCTTTGCCGGTGAAGCCTGCACTTTCGGCCATGCCGGAGATGTGCCCGGTGGCTGGCGGTCTGAGTACACTCAGCACCCCGAGACGGCCGGCAAGGTCCACTTTGTCCCATCCTTTTTCATCGACCCTGCGACATTTGGCCAATTCACCGGTGTCATGGACGGCGACTTCAACGTATGTGTTCTTAGCGTTGGCGGGCCAGCGACCCGGATGCTGAATAGTGACTCTACAGTTCAACTCTGGATGGCCCCTAGGCCTGAAGGTGGATGCTGCTGCAGGCCTCGGAGTTGACATCAACAATCTGGATGGGAGCGCGCCTGCTCTCCAGAACGTCATTGGTTCCTTCGATACCGACAACCAGCACATTAGCGGCCTCGCGGCCGTCCAAGGCAGCGCACAGACATACATGGCTGCGGTTGCGCCATGGTTCTTCACCCACTTTGGCGCTGACACGTTCAACAAGAACGTAAGTAGCTAGCCCCTTGTGCCCTCAGCTGACTGTGTGTGACTTACGTATGCGCGACTCAGTTCATCTTCGATGGTGACGAGCACCTCTGGGTCTCCCGCTGGGAGAACGTCATCGCGAACCGCGACAAAGTCAGCCTCGTGGAGATCGTCACCTGGAACGACTTCGGCGAGTCCCACTACATCGGCCCTCAGCACGGACAGCTCCCACCTGGCGCCGACGCATGGGTGAACGGCTTCGACCACCAAGGCTGGCTCAGCCTCGTGAGCTTCTTCGCTCAGCAGTTCAAGACCGGTCAGGCCCCGGCAGTCGAGAAGGACCAGCTCGTCATGTGGGCCCGCCCGCACCCGAAGGACGCTACGGCGAACGACCCTGTCGGCCCCCCGACCGATTTCCAGCTCGTATGTATCCCATCATCTCACGTGTGACCGTTGCAATAGTACTGACAACTTCCCATGTGTTCGCGATCTACAGTTCCAGGACAAGCTGTGGGCTGTCGTCCTCGCGACCGCTGACGGCCAGGTCACGCTCCAGACCTCGGACACGACCTCGCAGACGTTTGATGTCAAGGCGGGTATCAACAAGCTCTCGCTCCCGATCGCCGGCGGTGGCTTCATGCACGGCACACTCACCCGCAACGGGCAGACGGTCATCGACCTCAAGCCGGACGGGTTCAACTTCAACCCGACCCCGGCCGCTTTCAACTACAACGCGTTCGTCGCGTCCGCGTCGTCGCAGTAGACGCACCGACCGGTTCTGGGCTCCGTCGTTGATGCTTTCGTCTTTGCTTTCTTGTCTGCTTTCTTGGGTTCGTACGTTGTCCCTGTTGGGATTTCCCCTCTTTGCAGTGGGCGCCGCTCTTTCTCTGCCCTCCCACCCTCTTCCCCATAGCCCATCGGCGCCGCCATGACACAGTAGGGACATACATAGGATACCGAGGTCCCTGCCGGTCAGGGCCGGTGTCGTCGAGGCCAGAGACAGATGCCACCATCTATCACACGCGCCGTAATCCCTGCCTGTAGCTGTAGTACATTGTTCGCACCGATACCACCAGTACTCATCGTGATCATCGCAATCACATTCACATTGCCATCCTCCTTCCGGCGTCCGCTGTGTCTCCTGATGCGCCTCATTTGACTCGGCGCCGCCACATCAAAGCACTCATATGTGTGTACTTCATTCATGTCCCTTTCGAGGAGCCCGAATCTCACAGTCAAGGCGTACGTTGGTTAACGTGAGACAGGACCATGCGGCCCTGGGGCTGCGCAGGTGTATACATCCCGCGATATTGATTTGATCGCCATGTCCACCGCAGGCGGTACTCAGCACTCAGCATCAGCGGCAGGTACATACATACTGAACTGCTGCGCAAAGCGATGCAACGACACCTCTCGTTGATATTGCTCACTTTGCGAACCTGGGGGAGCGTCTCCGTGACGACAACACGGATCTGTCGAGCTTCAGAGGCTTGAGCAGCAGAAGTAAAGCGACTGCGACCTCAATCACTTGGACGGGTTCTCGTAAGGATTCGCCATCCTCTTCCATCATGCCTCCATGGCTGCATATTCGTTCTTGAAAGTATAGAGTGGTTGAGTAGCATGCATGAGGCAGGGTGCAAAGGAAGATGCGCCTCAGATTTGTCTCCAAGGAACAAACACACATGTTCCGAACGTTTCAGGGGTAGAGGCAATTTGCGTTACCCCCGACGTTGTAATTCAGCATGACGCCTCGAACAACGCACTCGGACATTCTGGGGCTGGTAGCCCTGATACACACCGCCGGCCGGTAATGCTGTCACTCGTTCTGTCTCCCGTCTGTCTCCAGAGTCTCCTGCAGTGAGTCGGCTGCGGCAATAATCCGCATTATGTGCTCCTATGGTATTGTGAGAGATCTACACGTGCAATATAAATTACAGAGTATGTATGCGAGGTAGACAAACTGATATGACGCGACGACGAGGATAACACGATGAGATGCAGTTGTGCGACTATATGCGATGTGGATGGTCGAATAATATGCGATGGGTTGCTGCAAGAAACGAGTAGACAGGTGAGGGAACGCTAACGCTGGGGTCATATGACATCAGTCTCGTGTACAGTCACAACAAGATCAACGCATACCTTCTTCGGAATGAACAAGCTTGGGCCCTGTTTCTGGCGTTTTGCAAGAGGCTTCGGTTTCGGCTTCGGGGCGCTCTGACCCTGCGCGGGGGCAGAAATCGACGCGGCCTCGTCTTTCAGGGGCTCTTCAGCGCGCCGCTTCTGTCCCACATGTGCCTCTTCTGACGAAGGAGCACCGGAGGAGGGCTCCGCCGGGGGCTGTATACTCTCAGCGCTCGGAGTTGTGTCGTTGGCGACGTGGGATGCGCTGGCGGTTGTATTCGAGCGGTTCGCAAGCTCACGAGGGGTCATCAAATCCGGTGGAGGTAAGGGAGGCGCTGTTGTTGATGGTGGTTTCGGTTGCTTGACAGGTAGTGGTACTGGCACTTTGGCATATGACGATACGGGTGCCGTGAAGTACGCAACGTCGGCCTGGGTGCGATCTCTTTCAGGCGCGAGCGCGGAGCAAACCTCATACGACTCCTTACCTTGACAAGACACGATCTCGTCCGTGCGTTGTCGACAATCGTACGCCACATATCATCGCTCCTCTCCAGGGTCGGCGCGTTCCCGAGCACGAAGAGAGATGCCTTGGCACGAGTAAGCGCGACGTTCATCCGTCGAACATCTTCGTCATACAGGTTAGCTGGGCTCCGATGCATAGACTCAATACCGCACCTCTCAAGAAACCGACAGTCTGTAGACCGGGACCAGCACGGACACAGGACAGGATGATGATATCCTTTTCCTGGCCTTGGAAACCATCGACAGTGTTGAAGTCCACTGTGCTCAAGACCTCTTCTCCAAAGCGTTGTTGGAATGTTCGCCGTAGCTCTACGATCTGTCCTCGGTACATGGAAATGACGCCAACCTTGAAGTCCAGGTTGGCCGAGGAGAACTCTTTGATGAGCCGGTTGTAAAGAGCGCATGCCACCTGTACCTCGGCGCGGTTGATGAGCGAATGGCCCGCGCCAGGCGTGCTCTCTTCTACGCCGGCTTCAACGCTGAAGAACCGGTACGTCCCGAACTTCGGGTGCGCATGCCATGCTCGTTGTGTCTTGACTTCCATTTCAGGACCATCTTTCAAACGACCGTTGTAGAACAGGTTGCTTGGCAGCTGACTGATGTCCGGATGCATACGGTACTGAATGCTACAGCGGAACAGGGGTGAGAAGAGTAGACGATGCGTGAGACCGTGAGTATATACCTTAGTAAATGGACTGCATCAGGTTGACTCTTCTGCAGTCGCACGAACAAAGATTGGTCGTATCCAAGCTTGCATGCCTGCGACCAGCATGAGCGCTGACAGCCAATGTCAATCAATTATATGAGTTACCTCTTGCGATTTCACTGTTGGAGGAAGCTGCTGAGGGTCTATAGTCCTATGTGAGTTACTGTATTCACCTGGTACCCTTGGACGATGCAGACCCACCTCCAACCATGATACATGTTCGACAGCGATACTTCATCGGAATGAGGGAGCTGAGTTCGATAGCTTGCGCCGCTTCATCGATGATGACGACCTCGAAGTCAAACGGTTCCAGGTACTCGTACGCCGAAGCTGATAGGGTGCTGCAGATGACATCGGCCTCTTGGAGGACCTCGTTACGGAAGCGACGCCTGGTGGCATCCAGTGTTCGGTAGTCCGATTTCTGCTTGTCCTTTATCTTGTCCAACTGATGCGTCAGCATCGCCTTCTGCCTGTTGAGCTTCTTCATATCCTCCTCGAGAGCCAAAACCTTTGCGGCGTTGTCATGGATGGCTGCGATCTCCTCGAGCTTCTGCTGACGCTGCTTCTTCACGGACTCGAGCTCGGCTCGCACCCGGGCCAACTCCGTGCCAGCCTCCCTGGAGTTCTGCAACTCTGGATGCATGTTGAGCTTTTGATCCATGAGGTACTCAAGGGATACATCCCGGACGCTGAGGTTCATCGACTTCAACGCGCCGATACGGACCACCTTTGGATGCTCCGCGCGATGACCCGCGCCTGACACGCCTTCCTTGAGACGGAATGCAATCTCGTCGATGGCTGCATTACTCGGAGCGCATAGTAGGATCTTCTTTGGCAGTTCCTTTTCCCCTGGTCGACCGATATTCCTGGACCTCCGAGAAAGATAAAGTTGCACCAGCCCACAGATGGTCGATGTCTTCCCCGTACCTGGAGGGCTTGGAGAGATTCAGCATCATAATTCTCGATGATGTACGTGACAGCCTACCCTTGTATCAGTGCGAAGCCATCAGTGCTGAGAGACTTGAGTATGGCATTAGCTTGTGGTTCGTTGACGTTGTAGGTCTTCATCACTCTTTGAACCTCATCCGAGTCGACGTTTGATGGTCTAGAGAGTTGAGTACGTAGGATGCTATCGAGGAGATCGTAATGGGGAAGAGCCATGAGCGCGGCATACTCGCGGATCAGCGTGGACAAGCTAGGGATGTGTGAGTCACAGCCCTGAACCAAGGACGCGATCGACTCACCTCAGCACCTTCCCCAGGGTCCAGGTGGTGCCAGCCTGTAGCCCAGGGTCTCCGCCCTGAGATAGATATCGGACCGTCGCTTGGATACCCATGTACGAAGTCCGGTAGCTCTGCACCTTCCCGAGGACCCTGCGCTTTGCCTGCGGACTTGTCAACAAGACGATGTCGGTATCCGTCAGACTCCAATCCTTCTGCACGCTACCCTCGATAGAGATATCCAGGTCGATGAACTCGTCCGTGTACTGTCGACTGAGAATGCGGGCCTCGTGAAAATCAAGAGGCGTCTCCTTCGATTCTGAGAGCTGATTCCACAGCTCGAGGAACAGAATCGGTTCGAACACGCTCCGGAAGTGCACGTAGTCTCTAAATCGCTCCGGAACGGGCTGTAGCCGAGGACTGTTCTCGCCTGGGGGCATCGGGCCATTGTGATCGTAGTTCCAAGAAAGCAAAGTACGGTAGAGAGAGGAGACATCCGGTTTGAGACGGAGGTGGGTGCGCCGTGCATCGTCCCGTTTTCGGATCTGCTCCAGCTTCGCGTTCTTGCCATCTGTCGGGAGGTCCAGCATCTTTACCTGTCGTCGTTCCGCGGGTTTCTTGATTGTGGGGGTGCGCTGCATCTTGGACAGAGCTGCCAGTCCCTTGGGGCCGTCGTCGTCATCCTCGCTCTCCTCCTCTTCGCTACTCGATGACTCCAATGTACTTGAAGCAGCAGTGCTCGACTTGGCGCTCTCATCCTTGATGATCGGCCTGGCAGATTGAGCAGCTCCAGGGACGGGTCGAAGGCCCGTGGATGGACCCTTGGAACGCGAATCGCCATCAAACTTCTTCTGAACTGCAGCGGAGAAGTAGCTGGTAATGACCGGTTTCGCCGCTTTCCGGTCCGTAACCTTCCCTTTCATGTCTTTGGAGCTCTTGAGGATATGCCTCTGTTCAGCCTTCACCTTTGCTTCCTCCTTCACAGCCTTGTTCTTCGGAGGCGCGAAGGTATGCGACACGAACTCAATCTCGTCGTCGTCGTCATCAAACGCGCCAATAGCCTCCTGTAGCCTGACGATCCGCGTTGAATCCAGCCGCGACCTCATCCGATTCGGGTCGTTCTTGCGGGCGTCGTCAATGTGCCGCTGTATGCGCTGGAAC
Source organism: Coriolopsis trogii (assembly GCA_020543525.1). NCBI lineage: Eukaryota > Fungi > Basidiomycota > Agaricomycetes > Polyporales > Polyporaceae > Coriolopsis > Coriolopsis trogii. The sequence continues at coordinate 401,553 of JAHYIO010000023.1, read as the reverse complement.
GTCTCCGGCCGCGGACGGGTGTCCGTCGAGCGGAAGCACTCGAGCAACGTCTCGAGCAGCGCAAAGGACTGATGCAGCAGCTCCTCGTCCGTCAAGCGCAGCCACTTCGTCAGCTCACGGAGCACCTGCTGGAGGTCGTCCACCATCTTCTTCCCAACCTCGCTCAGCTTTCGATGTCGACCTGCCCCGGCCTCCTTCTGCGACCGGGCGAGAGCACCCGACTCCAGCATTCGCCTCTGAGCTAGGAGGTCGCGCCCGAAAATGAGAGCGTCACGCATCCAGAGCACCATCTCCTCGTTCTCGAAGAAGCGGGCCCAGCGCGGTGTGTGCGCGAAGATCACGCAGAGCGCCTCTGTCATGAGATGCCACCAGCTGGGGAGGTGTTTTTCCAGGACTGCGCCGGCGGACTCAAGGAACGACGACTGAAGGAGAAGGCCTGAGCCGCTGGAACAGAGGACGTCGATGACGTCCGTCAGACATCGTGCGAGTGCCTGGGAGAGCGAACATGCCTCCGGAACGCCGGTCGCATAATGGGTGTAAACCTGCAGGTAGTCGATGATGCCGATGAAGGAGGCGTCGGGGTAGTGTTCAAGGAGGACGCGGAAGCACTCGAGGCGACCGTCGACGTCGTACGCGAGGGCGACTAGAGCCTGCGCGGCTTCCTGTAGTGCTTCCACTGGGGAGAACATGAGCGCGATGACGTGCTTGACGACGTCCTCCCGGGCTAACAGGTCCACGGCAGCGGATGCCAGGCTGATATCCGTATATCGACTCAACACGTCTCGGAAGCCCTTTCGGAAGACGGCGAGAGCATTGTTGACGGAGACGAGTGACGCCTGCGACGTGGCAGCTGACTGTGATTTTTTGAACGTGTCCTCGAATGCAGTAGGTTTCAAGTCGTCGATGTGTGCCACCGACGCCAGGACGGAGACCAACAAGGCGATGGCATCCGAATCGTTCCCCTCAACACCCTCGTATATGTTCTTCCATAGTCGCTCATGGACAAGAGATGGTGTCGGGGAAGACGAGTCGGAGTTCGAGGAGCATAGTGCGTTGATGGCGCCTGCGACCCGCTTGACGTCTGTCAGCAGGGCTTGCTTCAGGAGCCTTCGAGCGAGTTTTCGTGCATCCTCCCATGCCTCCTCCATATAGCTCCTCCCAAAGGTTATGTTCACAAATACGCCTGAGTGAACTGTGAGCAGGTCCAACACGAGGTCTTGTCGTGAGGCAGCCTCAGTTTTGCTCTGTTGCGAGAGCACGGCAGAGAGGAGCTGGGGTATCGTTCTCGGAGTTAGTCTCAACCTCTTACTCACGATGCGAAATATACATACTCGAGACGCGATGCTCATGGCGTTCGGACGGACAGCCTTATAACGAACATGCTGCAGCTGTTCGCACAGGAACTGCAGCACGGATGGAAGGATATCCTTGAAGACTGGGAGCTTCCCGACCGAATTGGCATAGACCTCGATCCACTTAAGCTGCCAGTCGTCTTTCGCAACAGGAGGCTGTAGGTTGCATAGCATGTCCGCATAACGCGTGTTGTCCTTTATGGAGTTGAAAACGATGTGTGCATACTCCGGACCCTCGTCTTGCCAAACTTCGGGACCGATACGTCTTAATAGGATGACAAAGCTCTTCAGGACGTCGATGAAATCTATTAAGGAATGGGATAGAACGACACAAGGACACATATATCATGTCAGTAGACAAGTCATGGCAAAGATGATGAAACGAGCTGACGATTTCCTGTGTCATGCAGGTGGCCTACAATAATATGACGGATATCTAGGTCGAACGACTTGCTTGCGCGGAAGAGCTCGATAGGTACGAAACGTAGGAGAGTCGTGAAACTCGTCCACACGTTGGCCGGGTCTTGGCAGAATGAGCACTTGTATTCATCGCCGAAGCAGTCATGCAGAGGCCGCGACGACGCGATAGAGTTTGCCACGGACTTCAGTACTTTCATGTGAGGTGCGACGAAGTTCTCCATAGGCATGGGGGCAACCCCGCACAGAGTGCATTGCTTCTGCGCCCAGGAGCGTACTTCGACTGACTCGTCAAACAGCAGGGCAAGAAGAGCTGAAGGAGGGATATCTGTTGGCCAAGATTTGATGGGTGCCCGAGGACGATACGTATGAATAAGTGTCATAATACGAGGGTCTTGCAGCATGTGAAGGTAAGTTGCCATAAGATAGGTCACTGCTGGAGGTGCCTCGGCGAGCGTTCGTCCATCACCTTCTGACTGTACAAGGAAGCCCTTTTCCGCCAGCAATTCCACAACGGTGTCGGTGAGGAAAGTATGAAAGCTATTATAGAAGTTGTTCAAGATGTGATCGCTGAAAGCGCCAAAGAAACTACGTGCGAAAGGGGGTTCGCAATGAATGTCTGTCAGGCCCTACGACAGCGAAAGCGCGACTCACGTATGTCTAGACATCGTCTCCGCCTCGTGCATATTTCTGACGCAATAGCAGCAGCGACTAAGCACCCGCCTCAGCTGACCTCTCCACACTTCCACCGATGTGCTGTTGTAGGCGTGCAAACGAATGAGGAAGACGGCCGCATCTCTCGTCACCTCCTCCGCTTCCGAGCAAAACCAATGTTCGTGCTTGAGTTTAACGGTGGGTTTGTTGTCGCTCTTTTGAAGAGTGCCAAGGAGAAAGGTCGAGATCAGGCGAAGCACATCGTCTGAGGCAATGGCCACCGGTGTGTCGCGGAGCTCTGCAAGTTTTTTCTTAACCTCTTCTGAACGCGGGGCCTGAGAGGCCATATAAGCCTGTCCACAAGCTGCTAAAACCCAAGAGATGAAGCGCGAGGATGAAGGGGAGCCGTCGCTGAGGGAAACAGTTGAGGGAGCAGCAGCAGGAGCGCGAGTCGCGACACGCGAGCGCGGCCACAGATCACAATATTACGAGACGCGTCAAGGCGCGTTGTTTACATGTATTTGGCTACCATGGTGGCTCCTGGCGCCCATACATAAGTCCCTCGAAACGCCCGACTTGAAGTTGCTGCAGCAACGGTACTCTTCGTCATGGACCACCAGAACCTCGAAAAAATCAACAGCATCCTTGACGCGGAGGTTGAGATTAGAGAAGTATATATTTTGTTTGCACAGACATAGGCAGCGAACACATGGCTTTCCTTCTTCACCCAGAAAATCAAGGAACAGGTCACCGAGTTTGACAAGAAGACGAGGACCTTGACCGGCATCCTGAACAAAATTCACTCAACTCGTTCTATGGACAGTGAGTATGCTTGTTGTTTCTGAGGATGGAATACATAGTCATCACTTCGACCGCAGTGCCAGCCTTGCTCGACTCGGCTCGCCCAGTTCTGACGAGCTGTCGTGACCCGATCGCTGCACTTGCAGAGATCATCCCTCCCGACCAGTTCTGGAGATGGAAGGAGATGTGGCAAAACTCCTTGCGGAACGCCGTATTCTCTGCGGTTCTCGTTGAATATCTGCAAAGCGGAGGTCTCCTTTCTTTGCCCGGCGTGGCCGACATTTTCGGAAGTACGCTCTCCGATCCTATCCTCGCATACTACCCGGCATACTCATGGTCGAGCAGTCAAGTCGGAGTGGCAAGGCAGGTTGACTTTGCCTGTAGAAGACTATCTGCATGGCGTGATTACCTTGGTCAACGAGCTGGTGATGCTGTCCTCTCCGCTTTCCGCTTGCTAGCGTACTCAAAGTCCACGAACACCCACAGTCACGTCTGGCGGTCAACGCCGTAACACTGGGAGACTTCGACCAACCTCTGAAGATCTCCCTCTTTGTCAAGGACATCTTCGCGGGTTTTGCGATGGTTTGTCCGACATCCTAGATGCGATGTCACGGCGTGCTCATTCACATCACCCAGCTTAACTTGAAGAACGACACTCTTCGACGCCGCTATGACAGTCTGAAGTATGACATCAAGAAGATCGAAGAGGGTACGAATTGTGATGGTTCCGAGCTCGTACGCATTCTCACTAACCTCTGTACTAGTTGTGTACGACGTCTCCTTGAGGAAGTTAGCCCCGTCTACAAAGGAATAGCCGTGAAGGAGATGTGATCCGCGGCACAGACGCTTCTCGTCGAGCTACCGCAGCATCCCCTATCAGTGTCGACCAAGAGTGGATGCATCCTAGACACACATAACTATTGCACTGGCGTAATACGCTTGCGTCCGCACCCCTGTTCGTATGATAGTGTACGATAGCGAATAACAACCATCCAATAGATCCCTCGATGACGCCAGTAGCGATAGCGATACACTTATAGTACACGATACCCGAGTCAACCCGAATCAGTCAATGTTACAACCCAAACGGAATCAATCCTTCCCTGGCCACTCCACAACCCAAAGTGCCTGGACCATGTGTTCCTGATCATCGTCATCCTCGAACTTCAGCTTGTACATTGGGATCTGCTTCGCCTGCCCTCCCTGCAGAAATCGCATGTATAAATTGGTCAAAGCGAGAAATCACAATGTTCACTCACCCGTCCAGGAGTGTTCAGTTCTCTTGGATTGGAGATGACCTCTGCTCGGTAGAAGCAGCTCGTGTCGGGGTAGAGTGCCATGACGGTGGACCCAGGTGAGAACTCTGGATATGCATTCAAATGTGCTGCGTTATCGGGCGGCACGTTCGGGTCCGGTAACGGTATGATGGCTCGCAACGTCGTATTGTACCGTCTGGTGCCATCCGTCAGCAACAAAGCAGAGAAAAGAGCGAACTTCACTTTGACTCACTGCCCTGGCGAGCCATCTTCCTGTGGCTCTGGGTCCTGCACCTCGTACCTGAGGCCAGCGCACAATTAGCCACAACGCGCCATCACCACTCTGACACACCAGATTCGGTGCCAGTGCGACGATTCCATACGCACCGATTCTTGTCCTGATTAATGCACTTCGTAACGACAGCAAGGATCCATTCTTCGTCTTTGCCGCCCGTGGTACCATCGCCCTTGCTCGTGTTTGTGGGCGGGTGGAAAGCGACCTTCCGCCCCTCCTGCAGGGGCAGCTGCTTCGCCAACGCCTCCCTTCTCGCCTTCGGCTCGCGCGAGAACGGGATCGACTGCTGAGGCCCGACGGACCCTCGTGGTGGCACCGTGATCGACATGGACCGCGATTGGGTAGCTGCGGCTGCGGGCGTGGGTGCTGGCACAACTGCAGGCGAGTGTCCTCGCGGCCGCTTGTTGCGTTTCTCTGCAAAAACAGGACAGGGAGAGGTGCGTGCGTCAGCCAAACGAGCTCGTTCCCCACGGCCACGGTCGTGATGTATTCCCACCTGTCGGGGCTGCCTCTGACGCCTTGCGGAGTGCGATGAGCACCCCGAGTTTCTCAAGGATCTCGTCTATTGCCCTGAATGTACATGGTACAGTAACCGTCAGTAACCTCTTGACGCCGGGAGCAGGGCGTGCACCGACACGTACTCGGCGTCTTTCTCCGCGTTGGACTTGACCTCGTTGAGGCCCGAGAGCAATTTCTTGTATATGCTCTTGACCCCGTCTATGCCCTCGGCCGGGAGTGCGTCGTCCGATGGCCACTGGGAGAGCAGCCGGTGCACACGGCCAAGAGTGTCATCGCGCTCCTGTTCGGACAGCCTCTCCGAGAGCTTGTTCATGCGCACCGACGCCTGTGTCCAGCACTCGAGTTCTGCCATCAAACGATGCAATGCGTCAGCGTCCACAACTGTGCACTCCGCTCCCCATCACGGGTCCCTAACCCAGGGCCGGACGAGCCGAAGGGACAGCACACCCACCTTCTGACGACGCAGGCCGTTTCGACACACCGCGCCGGGTCGCCATGTCGGGTGGCGGGGGAATTTTAGAGGTGGTGGAGGAGGTACGCGAGACGACGAGGGCGGACGGGTGCGGCGAAACGGCGTTGAACTTGAGGTATTCCATCCGACACGCCCGTTCCGTTACCGTCCTTGTCTAAAAAGTCCGCGAGCACTCAGCGATCTCGATCACCGCCGGTCAACACCGAGTCACGTGATGGGCTGCAGTGCCAAAGTTGCCTTTCTGGGAGCATTCGGCCCTGACTGCCGCGCAATTCACCAGCTGCAGCATGCTGAAGGACGAGTGGTGCAGTGGTTTTGACCGACGGCTACGGCAAGAATAACTGTATTGCTGCTTACCGCAGCGACGCACACTTTCCAAGCTACACAAACAATATGGCACTGTTGGGCGGCTATCAGGACTTGAAGGTTGTCGAATCTGCATTATACTTCCATTCTTGCTCCGTGCTTCTTGTCTCGGACAGCCATGTCTGGGCACAATGAATCGCATTCACTCATATCCAGGATCAAATTCAAACAGACAAGACAAATCTACCAAGTTGCCCACTGAAATTGACGACTGGCGACTGCTCACACCCACATACTCAATATCAAATCCCGACTAGAAGGAACGTGCAAGCGGTGAGTGCTGTATATCTTTCTGCATGCAAACTGATTATTGATACAGTTGTCAGACGAAACGAGCCGTTCCGACCGCGGTCTAAAAGCCAAGTATCATACCGTAGAGTATACCGGAGATATGTGGATGGGATGATGTATGCCAAGTGGGCGTGCGTGATTAGAGGACAGGGGGTGGTGGAGGGAGTGAATATGACCGGGCTGCGGGGGTACAAGGGGGAGGTGACCAGTAAGACGCTCAGTGGCCTTGAGTTACATTCAACAGATAAACAGAGTCCGCCGCGACCTGCACACGCGATTATGAGAGAGACGGAGGCCTCTACCATCATGACGATTTGGTGTTCGAGCTCGAGCCCTTCCACCACTTCGCCACTTTCTCGCTCGTGTACCGCAAGCTCTTTATCGGGCCAGCGCTGACAAGGCCCTTGAGCGTCTGGACCGTCGACGGGTACCGCACGATACTGTGCAATTCTAGAGCGCGCAACGTCAGTCAGCCGCCACTCCGATCGCACTCAACAGCGGACTCCTCACCTTGCTCGATGACCGACGGCAGACTCGCGTCGCCCGCCATCTTCGCCCAATACACCGCCTCGTCCGCCTCCTTGGGCGAGATCGACTCCGCACCCGCGTAGTGGTCCGTGACGCGCTTGAGCAAGTTCGACGGCAACTTCCGGAGGTGCGCCGCGCGCGCCTGAGGCGCCGTGTCCTGCTGGATCGTCTCCGAGTGCGCCGGCCAGTGCACGCCGGGGAGGGCGACGACGAGCCGGTGGTAGAGCTCCTTGAACTGCGGGCCCTGCTTGCGCACGATGTTCCCCACCTTGCCGCGGTTCTCGGCCGGCAGGAGCATGCGCACGTCGCCCCCGTACGAGAACCCGGCGATGCGCTCGAACAGCTCGCGCTCAGAGAACTCGGCGGGCAGCGTCAGCAGCGCCGTCCGCACGGCCGACGTCAGGTTGACCTGCTGCGTGAGCCGGACGCGCGCGTCGTCCTTGATGATCCGGATCGGCTTGTGCATCCGTCCGGAGAGATAGAGCGACTTCCAGTTGAGCAGGTCCGAGCAGAGGTTGTCCACCGTCGTGACTCCATACTTGATAGTCTACATGCCCATATGTCAATAAGCACGTTCAGTCGTCATGCATTACACGCATACACCCCCTTCGTCGCCCTCTCGAAACAGAAACAAGGAGTAAAGAAACAACACGCACCACTCCGTCCATCTGCACCATCGAGTTGAACCACACCCCCGGCGGGATCTCCTCCACCTTCGCCACGAAGCTCGACCCCATCATCCTCGCCCCCAACGGATAATGGCCCGGAAACTGGCCCATATTGATCGAGTGCCAATGCGCCGCATGCGTCACCGCGAACATAAAGTCGAGCATCGGCCCCCCGCCCCCGCCCCCGCCCCCGGCCTCGCTCGTCGACTGGGGCTCGTACCCGTCCTGCTCGAACACGCCAGACCCGTACGCGAACGCGTACCGGATCGGCGCCTCGAACCGCGCGACGATCGACTCGAGCAGCGCGCGCGTCGAGTCCGCCACGGGCAGGAACTGGTTTCGGCCGAACGAGGGCGGGAGCGAGGCGAGCACCTGGTGTCGGTGCGCTACCGTCGGACGCGGCGCCGGGTTCAGCCTCGTCCGGCTTGCGGGCTTCGACGTCGGGTGTTTGCTCTGGCTAGACGGCGAAGGCGAGGGCGGGGGTGGAGGTGGGGGCTGTGGGCCGGACGCTGTCGCAGTCTCTGTAGCGAACGAGCGAGCGACGAGGGTGGGGAGTCTGCGGGCGTGTGTAGTGCGGGCAAGCATGTTATTGGGTGATGGCTAGGGAGAGCGTGAATAGAGAAAGACGATGGGAGACAATGCGAGTAGGCGTGGGTGGAGAGCACGATGGTCGTGGTCGGTGTGCATCCAGGGTTTGCTGCCCTCCCCGCAGACGCCCTCCAGAATATCCCCTCCACGTCGGTCACGAGGCCCGCTCCGCTATCGCAAGGCGCTCGACCCACGGTGCCACTGCCACCGACGCATGCGCACATGTACGCGGCCAGCGACTTCAAGTTCAAAGCTTCAATCCCCCTATACCGAGGAAATAAGTAATCATAAGTAACACTAGCTCGTCCCTCTAAACTACACACATTACAGTACAACAAACATCATTATCATCTCATCCTCAACAGCTCACAACGGGCCCCATCGGACGACGCTCGAACACCACGGGCAGACACGGCTTCGTCATGACCAACCACTCCTGGATCTGCCCATCGTACACCTCCGCATCCCACCCGTCCGCAAGCCTGAGCTGCAGCGTCTGGAACACCAAGCACAGCACCATCCGCATCTCCTGCATCGCCAGCCCCTTCCCCACACAGTTCGAGGGCCCGTACGAGAACGGGACGAACGCGTTCGCGTTGTGCACAAACTCCTCCCCCGGTCCGCCCCCGAACGCTTCCTGGCCGGACGCGATCAGCCACCGTTCGGGCCAGAACGAGTCTGGGCGCGGTGAGAAGTTGCGCGGGTCGTGGTGCAGGGAATAGAAGGGGACGTTCACGGTCGTCCCCGGAGGGACGTAACTACCGGGAGAGACCTTCAGAGCGAAAACACGCGGGGAGGTACGAATGATCAACGTACTGGCTTCCTGCTATGATACCACCCGTCTCTCGTGTGGTCGCACGCTGGCTCCCGCTGGGTAACGGTGGGTACACCCGCATAGTCTCGTTGCTGCCAACACCCAGTCGTCAACCGCGGATCTCGAGCCGCATGCGAATCCTGGTACTCACATCACCGCATTCAGGTATGGCATGTCCTGATGCTTCGTCGTCTCCATCGCGTTCTCCCCAGGGGGAAAGTACGCGTCGATCTCGGCCTGCAGACGCCGATGCACCTCCGGATGACTGAGGACGCAGAAGAACGTGTTCGCCAGGACGCAAGACGTCGTGTCTGCGCCTGCAACAATCGCAAGCGCGCCGTCTATCGCGACCTGCGACAGCGGCGGGCTCACCTTCTCCATCCCGTCTTCGTTGTTCTGCCGAGCCTGTTCAGACATCTGGCAGGCTGACGTGAGATTGTGACGCACCAGATAATAGAACAGATCTCTCGCAAGCGAGCCGTTCTTGATCCTCGCCAGCGCGCACTCTTCGCCATAGTCCAGGAGTTGTTTCATGAGCCGCGCGGCCCATGGCACATATCCCAAGTAGATGCCCAACCAAGGACAGTGGCCCATGATCTGTGATGCCCTGAAGGTCAAATAGCCACCTGGATGTGAGCTATAGTTCGCACAATACCAACCATGTCTTGACACTCACGCAAGCCCCTGTTCTATGAGTCGCCACACACAGTCCTGGTCTCCGTCCCGCATTTGCTCCGAACCTCCCCCAAACACCATATCGCTCATCAAGTCATAGCTACCCATCGAATCCCCAGGTAAGTCGCCAAAAATGTGGCACAGAACAGCAGAAAGACGCACGTGAACCACCCCAGACACTTTGACACGTCCACAACGTCCCCCTGTTCCCCACGCCGCGCAAAGAGGTCGACGATCTGCGAGGCGCGCCGCGCGACGTACTCCTCGTACACCTTCAGCGCGGGCACGCTGAACGCGCGGTTCCACGGCCGTCTCCTGCGCGCGTGCTCGCGCACGTCGACGAGCGAGACGAGCTGCTCCGCGCTCTCCCGCATGTTGCGCCCACCCCAGTCTGCTCCGTGATCGGCGACAGCCAGAAGCGACCCCAGAGGCAGGCCGAGCAGACGAGCCACACGCGCGGCGACGTCAACGTCAGCGTCGGATAGAGAGACCCACGCCCGTCAGCATACCATTCGCTCAAGACGTCGGGCGTTGACTGGCACTTACGGGGGCCCTTGGGAAGGCCGTTGGGCCCGAGGACGGGTACGATGGCCCCCGTATCCCGGATGGAAACCTCGTTAGGCCCTGTAGTGCAACGCACGAGGCACATCCTCAGAATCAGCGCGCCCCACACAAACACCCACTACGCCACACGCACGCATGGCGCTACGCGTGAGTCCCCCCGAGCGGCACCACTCACCGATCCGGACGGCGTCGCCGTAAGTCTGATGGAGGCGCTGCAGGTGCACGTACTGCTTGCCGTCGCTGGCGTTCAGAGCGAACGCCAGCTTGGACAGTCGGTAGACGAACGGGCCTGGGTACCGGGCGAGCGGGTGCCATGGCGAGGCGCGGTAGATCAGCGTCGCCCCGAGGACGGTTGCGAAGTGCACGGCGTAGGCGACGAGAGCGGCGCCGAGCGGTGGGAAGTGCGGTGAGAGGACGAGGAGCGCGAGGAGAGCGGGGGGCACGACGAGGAGCCAGAAGTGCTGGGACGGCCTGTGGGGCTCGAAGCGCTTGAAGTACAGGTACGTGACCTGCAAGTTCACGGACGTGGTCGTGAGCACTCGCGTTTGCTTCGAGGCGGAATGCGAGAGACTTACGAAGCCGACGCTGAAGGCGAGGGTGAGTGCATCCCTCCGTGTGAGATATGCGTCGGATAGCACAGAGGGTCGGTGCGCAGGTGAGGAGGCCATGGACATGGAGGAGCGATGGCGGAAGGCGTAGAGCGGGGTCCACGCCATGGTGGACATCTGAAAAAGAGGCCGATGAGCGGCTTATACGAGGCATAGTTGCGCCAACGCGCCGGCGGCGCACAGAGCGGATAGTAAAGTTCTCACCGGAGATAGGCGTCCTGCATGCATGGTAGGGATTGTGACCAGAAGTTTCGCGATTGCGAGCACCGACGAAGGGGAGTGTGTACACTTTATATCAGATTTCCGACTTCTGTTCGCGATGAAGCTTTGAAGCTTGGTCACTGTGGGCGGACTGTGGGAGGCTGCACGATGGTTATCAAGTTCGCGGGCGCGAGATGTTTCCAGGGTGAGAGAGAGGTCTTAGCAGGCGCGTTTCAGATGCAGGAGGAGGGACATGTCGTGGCATGGCGTATGAGAGCCTCGGTCTATATGTACTTGGTTCGCCTCGGTTGGCAACTTGGCCGCTTGGGGGGATGTTCGCTAGCCGTGTGCGCGGTTCAGCTAGAGTGTGAGTTCGCGGGAAGATGAAAGATGGGCCATGGTGAGATCACGTCACTGTTCGTACAGTAGCCGGCGCGGGGAGACGTGTCCCTGGGCCTCGTCGGCTATATCAGGTCTCGGATCACTTCACATCCCCGATCCATTCTCTTGACCAGCGCAGCGTGAACCGTCCCGAGCCCGCCACAAGCCGACTTCACCTATCGATCGTCGGGTGCCCGGGGGACGATGGAGGACTGCACAAAGGGACAGACGTGAATGTGTTAGTTGCGACGCTAGTGGAGACGTCGTGGATGAGAAGCATCGGGAGGCTAGGCTTGAGTTGGATACGAGAGAACGTGCGGGTCATGACGAGGTCGCCGTTCGGCCCCCGTGTTACCTTTCTTCAACGCCTGGATAACGTCAACGCCGTTCGTTTCGTCATATGCATCATGTTCAACTGAGCTGTGCCGGTTATACTTGCCACCGTAGACCCGCAAAACGAAGCTAGCAGACGACATGGCGTCCCACCTAATCGTGCCACCAGCGTAGACCGTCGCACGACTGCACGACGTGAGACTTGCCATCCCGTTTGGAAGGGTACTACGGAGGTTGCAGTCCGACGGTCTCGGACACCATGTGGACCCTCGATTAATTTGGTGCGAACACTTACCGATTTCATGTATCTTGAGGTACGAGTCGCCAAGTAGGTAAACTGATGCCAATGTTGCCCGGACCCGCGGTGCTTCAAGGGTCGGGGTGCCAACATAGAGTGGCAAGGGTCGATCGATTCCACCAGGCTTTGTCTCGAGACTGGAGCGCATGAGTATTCCTGCACATAGTGCCTCAGCGAGCCGAGATTCTCCGATAGCAGTGCGGGAGTATTTCAATGCATTTGCATGTGCCTGACGCTGTTCGTAAGAGAAGCAGTCGAACCTCACTCTTCCCGAGGCTCACCGCAGAGCAAGAGAGATTCGCTCACCGTTCGACGGCGCAAGGAGTTACTTGTTTGTAGACCGTGCCCTTCGGTATGACATGAACAGGACAGGGTGATGATAGCATGTTGTCATGGTTCTGCTATGTGATGGAGTCCACCACCGACCGGGCGTTGGAATCCGAGGTGAATTCCGACGATAGATTGCGGCTGGCGGTAGAATGTCATAAATTAAGTGCGATGCAGTCTCATACACGTTCGGGACAAGCATTGAGAGCGACTGTAAAGAGTAGGAGGAAGCGAGAAGAAAAGACAGGAACGTGTGGCTCGGGTATAGAGGGGAGAGGCGCCGGGGTTGTCAAGATACACGATGTGACGTGTGTGACATGTCGCGTTCGTCACGGCAGCGAGGAGAGTAACGGTTGCGGGACGCGGAGGAGGCCAGCGCTGAGAGTGAGGAGGCATGCGTGCTTGGGGCGATATGGAGACCGACGCGATTGGAATGAAGCAGAGAACGGAGAAGAGGAGACGGACGAGAACGGGCGTGGTGCAGAGGGCGTGACAGAAAGGGACCGAGCGCTGGAGTCTCAGGGGGATCGGCAAGGGAGTCCTGAACTGAACGTCGTCCAACTTGCACGGTAGATACTCCTCTGCACTCTCCCTGGGCCTCTGCAGCTTCACATTGCTTTCCTTGCCGCTCTCTTTGCCTTCATTTCGTTTGTCTGATTCGCCCCGCGGCCCGCTGCTTCTTCGCTCCTTCTGTCTTCTCAACCCCCAGCACCGCCCAATATGTCCACCCCTTCGTCCCCCCTCCACGCTCCCGGTGAGGTTCTTTCCAGCCCCGTCTCCCCTACCACGCGCACCGTCGCCATCATCAAGCACCATGCCCTCAACCACAGGTTTGAGATCGAGCTCCGTATCTCCGACGCTGGCTTCGAGGTCGGTCCTGCTCCCCCAGCTGCACCCCGACTCGTACTCACACGCAGACCGCAGATTGTCAAGGAGCGCCAGATGGAGTTCGACGTAGACACAGACCCCGACACTCTCTTTGAGTTGTTTGGGCCCGATTACGAGTCTTTCGTCGAGTGAGTCCCGCTCCCCCTTTCCCCCCACGCTCTTCCTCAATCGGCCGTCCCTTTCTTCTCCTCCCCCCGTCCACCACGCGCCCGCACAGAGGTCCCGTCTGGGTCTACGTCCTCGAGCGCCGCCGCGCCGTCGAGGTCTGGCACTCCCTCATGGGCGACCCCGACCCCCAAGTCGCCCGCAACGATACCCCAAACTCCATCCGTGCTCTTTACGGCATATCCGCCGCTCAAAACGCCGTCATGGGCTCCCCCGACGCACAGACCGCCGAGATACAGATCCAGGCCATCTTCGCCTCCTCCCCGCCCTTCCCCACAGCCGAACTCCCCGAAGTCGGCAGCCACGCCTACGATGACCTCCCGGCAGGCTCCATGAGGTCCGCTTCCTCCTCGGTCTTGGAGGCTCTGCGCAACGCCGGCGGAGGGTCCGAGTACGCTGCCTCCTCGCATGCTGGCGGCTCCTCTGTCAACGGCTCGGGAAAGCCAGGGTTCAAGGCGCGTCCTCTCCCCGCCACCCACGCTGCGCCCGATATCGTCCCACGAATGTCCAAGGCCGCCGCCCTCCGCGCCGGCATCAAGCTCGAGTCCCCCAAGCGTGCCCCGGTCACGAAGGAGCGCCTCGCGCAGACCTTCGCCAACGTGCCCGGCCACAAGCGTGCAGAGACGATCACCGTGGCGTCCACCGCGCCGCCGGTGGTCGCCCCTAGGATGACCCGCGCGGCGTCGCTCAGGCTCGGGATCAAGCCTGATGACAAGAAGAGGCCGGCGATCACCAACGCTGAGAGCCAGAAGGCGACCTTTGACGGTGTCCCTGGACACAAGAGGCGAGAGAGCATCGCTGTCGCCAGCACTCGCCCGCCGTCCGTCGCCCCGAGGCTGAACAAGAGCGCCGCCCTGAGACAGCAAAAGGAAGCCGCCCCTCCCTCCTCGTTCATGTGTACGTCTCTCCATAACTTGCCTCCTTTTCCCCTCCATGATCGCTCATAAACCACCTACAGTCCGCGGATCATCCGCCCAGGCCGTCCCCACCCGGTCGTCCTCCCGACAGTCGTTCAGCGGGACGACCTCGGCCCGCCCAAGCATCTCCTCCCGCCCACCGTCGGCGGCGTCCATGGCCAACGGCGCCCCCCGCGTCCCGCTCACCCGCACCACCTCCCTCACCAACACCGTTTCGCGTCCCTCGACCGCACCCTCCGCGCGCTCGGCCGGGTCCGTCTCCAGAGCCACTGGAGCCGGGTTGGCCAAGGCGAACGGCGCCTCGGCCGAGGCGAAGGAGAAGGCGAAGGCGGAGACGGAGAAGCCTGCGAAGGCGCGCCCGCGGCCGAGCAGCTTGCAGGCCCCGACGGTCGCGCCGAGGACGAACAAGAGCGCGCTGTTGAGGGCGGCGAAGATGGCGGGTGCGGCGCTGAGTGGGGGGAGCCAGGCGAAGGGGAAGCCTGCGCCCGTCCCGCGCGCGGTGCGTGCGTAGCAGCGTCGTGGGTCGCCCATACGAACGAAGAGGCGGTCGAGATTCCGAGATTTGGCGAGATGGGAGGAGGGCGAGTGATAGAGAGGACACCGCGCCGAGGACACACACCGACCTGGAACCTCTGGAGCTTCCCCGCGATCGTTGCTTTGTTTGTCGGCAAGGAAGCGAGATTTGCACGGTGACCCTGAAGGCCTGATCACCCCTGAGCCCATGCTCGCCTCGCGACACGACCGATCCAGCTGTGTATCTCATGCGCGGCTTTCTGGGCCCCGTCTCGACAACACGATTCACGATCTGACCACATCTGACGCGCGCGTGGCGCCTCGATCTCATAACAGATGTACTCCTGCTGGCTGCGGTTGACAATATGGTACACTTGGTCTTTCTTTTCCTGTTCTTTTTGTGATTATGATTGTTTATGCGCTCATCTATTCTCGCCTCGCGATCGGCCGGTCATCACCTCCTCTTTCTCTTTCTTCTCTGGTATTGATTATCGAACGGTACTTACGAACGCACAGGCGGCCGTCCCACTTGAGTCGGTCCGGTACATAGTTCTCAACTTTCCTCCCTTGCTCTTCTCATCCCCCATATTCGGCGCGCTGTTTGGCTGTGGATACACCGATAGACAGACCATTGGATAATGACAGAACCCCGCCTCCCATCTCACCGTATATTACATATCTCACATGTGCGCCTGTTGCTCTGGTGTTGTACGAGTATGAGTCTGATCGCTTCCGAATGCTACTTTGTTTCCGGGAGACAAGTGCGAGGCGCGGGTGTCGGCGGTCGTTCGTGCGTTGCGTTGTTCACGTGTGTTGCTCAGAGTGATACATATGTTACAAAGGGAACGAGTTGGGATTGATACAACGTTCGGCGCCGAACTCGGGCTTGTGCTACAGATACTCTCTTCTCTTCTGACACATGCTTCGTCCACCGCCCATTCTCCCGGCCCCAATCACTGCGCCGCAGCCGACGGTAACGCGGCGCAAGACGCAAACACCGTGCACTGCGGGATCTCCTCGTCTATTCTTCATCTTCCCGGGGGGGGGGTTGTTCTTTTTGTTCCTCCAACTTGCAGCACATTCGCGGCGGGACGCGGTCAGGCGACGACCTTGCCGTCGACGATCTGGCTCGTCTCGAAGATCCGGATCGCCTGGCGCGCGGCCTTGATCCCGCTCGCCATCATCGCGCCGAACGTGGGGCCCATCCGGTTCGAGCCGTCGTGCTCGCTCAGCTCCATACCTGCCCGCCGCATCTCCGTGTCAGCAACCGGCCTCAGAGGGGGTAAGCGGAGAGGAGGAAAGGGAAGAGCACGCGACCCATGCCCCTAGGAGGAGGGGGGGGGGGTGGGAGTCGTCACAAGTAGTCGCAAACACAACCGTGCTGGTTCTCCCTACCACTGGCACTGGCACTGCCACTCAGTACTCAAGTACTCAAGTACTCACCGGTCATGATGAGCCCCGGGGCGACCTCGCGCGTGCCGTTGACGATCGCAGGCTCGGCGCGGTTCATGTCCAGCCCGCGCATGTTGCCCAGCTCGGCGAGGAGGCCCATGCTGACGAGCCGCTTCGCGGAGAAGGCGCCCATGGGGCCGTCGTGGCCCGTGGCGGAGACGACGACGGGCGCGGTGATCACGTTCGGGTCCATGCACGACTGCGTGTCGTGGTTGAGCGCGACGAGCGTCCAGTTCGTAACCACGCCCGCGACGCGCTGCCGCGTGCGCGTGGCGTCGGTCGGGTCGGGGCGGACGATGAGGTCCTCGACGGCGGTCGCGTTGAGGAGGACGACGTTCGGGAGGGCGAGCACGCGCGAGAGGATGGTGGAGGTGAAGAGCGCGGCGTGCTTGACGACGACGAAGGGGCCTTCGTCTTCGAATGGGACCCCGAGCTCGGTCAGGAACCGGTCTGCGGGCTTGCGGACGACCATGGGCGTCATGAGCTGCCCGCCGAGCCAGGCGCCCCCGCCTGTGTGGAGTGGGAGTGGTGAGTTTCTGTGCGAATGGGAGGGGGGAACGGGACGAGGAGTGAAGGGGGTACGACGACTAACGTACCGGGGGCAACGTTCGCCTCGATGATGGTTATCTTGAGGTCTGGACGGGAAGTGGCCAGGTGGTACGCGCACGAAAGGCCAGCACTGCCTGCCCCGATGATGACAACGTCCGAGACCGCACGTTCGTACAGCGTGTTGAAGTACCTGAAGTGAAGGGGGCAGCGGTGTCAACCTACTGTCCGTCGTCCATGTTTCTCGCTCTACGTACCGCTTGATCATAGCCCGCGAGACCTGTGCCTCCTCGATGGGAGCAAAGCGGTAGTCGCCGTTGTAATCCTCCTTAACGTCGTACGTCCCGTTGGCTGTACCGTTAGCGGCTGCATCCTTGACGCCGTTCTTCACAAGGAGGAGGGGCGCCTCGTCGGTTTGGGAGTCATAGATCACAGCGGGGGCCATTGTGAACACAAGGACTTCTAAGGTGAGAGACGATTTTTGGCGTGAGGAGTGGGACCTACGGGTGCGCTCGAGCATCCAAACTCTTCCATTGCGCGTATTTATAACCACACGGAATGTCGGATCCGCGCGAATGGTGGGAGATAAAGGACCGTATTGCTGGACGGAGCCCCAAGTGTGGTGGTGTGCGGAATGCAATTCGTCCGCTCAAAGCGTTTCGCGGTCCGTTCGTACCCCGCTCCACTCAGAAGGTCACTCGAAGGGGAGTCGGAAGAGTGCCGAGGCTTCTGGAGGACGACTTTTCACACATCGAGTGCTTGAGGGAGGAGTGATTATCGTGGGTTGGTATCGGACGCCATGGACGGTAGCTCGCGCATTGGCCAGATTCATGTACGCTCTCACCAAGGTCCGCGATGACGAGCGATCTCGTTCCGAAGAAGTCAAATCGTTCTCTCCACAGCGGTTTGCAATACACTCATTATGACGCGGCGTAGGTTCAGGGTGGGTAGTACTCCTGATAGGAGGACAGTCGAGGCTGGCAATGAGACAGGTCCCGTTCTGCGAGGAACTCGATAGCCTCGCCGAACGGAACATGTCAGGGCCGCCAATTGTACAGAGACCGCCGGGGTTCTCGTATTGACCGGGTGGCCGTCTGGGGCTGCGCACAGAGACTCACCGTCTTCGTATCATGATGTACGCATTCTACGATTCATGGATTTGGTTGAGACGCGACAGTTCACCAACCATACCCATCTATCACTTGTGCCATGTATGCCCGAACGCACAGAACGAAAACGATCCGCATATCTGTTGTAGACAGACAATTACTGCTCGAGCCTCATTTCGTGAACGCGCGCTCATGAAACAGAGTACTACTCACCTAGCGCTGCACCATGTCTGGATGGAACGGAGGACGTTGAGCATTGCAGCATCATCGATGTTGCGAGTCAAAACGAAAACATCCAACAAACCGCAGGGGGTGGCGGGGGACCGGATGTGGAAGGGAGAGAGGCAAGCGATGGCCGTGGCCACCGGGTAGAGGGTGACGAAGACTTATGAACCTAGTCATCATGCTCAACATCCTCACCCTCGTCTCCTCTGCCCTTGGCGAACCCCCGCGCGACTCCAGCTATTTTCGGCGTCCGCGCCGTACAAAACAGCCCAGCGGTGACCGCAGCCAGCAGCGTTAGCAGCATCCAAGCCCAGCCATGGCCAGCGTCCCTCTCCCCGAGCAGAACTTCATCCTCGGCGGCGACCCGCTCTCGCTCGACCGCATCCGCGCGATCCTCGTCCGTCTCGAGGACACGATCATCTTCTCGCTCATCGAACGTGCGCAGTTCGCGCACAACCCAAAAGCGTATCGCCGTGGGGAGATCAAGGAGCTCCAGGACATTGGCTTCCACGGCAGCTGGCTCGAGTGGTTCTTGAAGGAGACAGAGTCCTTCCACGGTGCGTCCCCCGCGTCCGCGCATCCCACACGCTGACAGCAGTCCTCGCGTACAGCCAAGGCGCGACGGTACACCAGGTGAGTCGCCCCGCATCCCTGCCAATCGGCGGGAGAACAGACGGGGGTCAGGAACAGACCCGAGCTGAATATGAACCTCCCGCCCGCCCCCGCCCCCGCCCTCGCGCCCTCACCCGACCGCGACGACCGACGACCAGCCCAGACGAATACCCGTTCACAGACCCCAAAGAGCTGCCCCCGCCCGTCCTTCCGCCGTTCCCGCACCCGCCCATCCTCCACCCGAACACGATCAACGTCAACCGGTCCATCCTCTCCTTCTACACCCAGGCGATCGTGCCCCGCATCACCCGCCAGACGACCCTCGCCCTCGCCGCCCTCAAGCGCGCGAGCGGCATCACCGGCGACGACGAGTTCGAGGACGACGGCAACTACGGCTCCGCCGCCTTCGTCGACCTCGAGGTCCTCCAGGCCATCTCCAAGCGCGTCCACTACGGTGCGTCCCTCGCCCTCTCGCCCTCCAGCACCCGCTCCCCGCACTCTGCTCACGCGCGCACACGCCCACAGGAAAGTTCGTCTCCGAGAGCAAGTTCAGGGCCCACCCCGCCGACTTCATCCCCCACATCCGCTCCAAGAACCGCGCCGCGCTCGAGGCGCTCATCACCAAGCCCGAGGTCGAGAAGAAGCTCCTCCAGCGGCTCCGCAAAAAGGCCTCCCTCTACGCACTCAACTTCTCCCCCGACGGCGAGCCCCTCAACGACGCGGCCACGCTCAAGATCGACGTCGACGGCGTCGTCGAGCTCTACGAGGACTACATCATCCCGCTCACCAAGGAGGTCGAGGTACGTGCCTGTCTGTCTGGGTCATGCTCATGCTCACGGTCTGCCGGACACAGGTGAACTACTTGCTCGTCCGTCTGGACGGGCTGTCGGAAGAGGAGATAGACACGCTCGCGTCGAGCGGCAAACGTTCATAGTTTGGTTGTAATGATGTGATCTGTAACGCCTACACCGCCCAGGAGCCCTTGTACCACGAAAATATAGCAGATAATGGTATAGCAAGCACAGAAAAAAATCGTGACAAAGAGAAACGGGAAGGATCGGCGGGGGAGAACTTATCACGGTTCCGATGACAATCGGGTTCAGAGGCGATGAATGGGGGTCGAAAAACTACAAACAGAGGCTGTAAGTGTAACGGTAGTGGTATGGGCGAGTAAATAGCGCATGTGGGAGGGAGCGGAAGCATACACAGAGGGCAAGAAAGTGCCAGAAGGCCAAAGGCAAGAGTCAGGATGCCCCCGGCTCAGCCGGCACTGACGAGAGAGAGGGGGTCAGTAGATACAGAAGGCTTGTCTCGGAAAGCACTGGTCAACAAACAATTATACCGGAAAGCACACACAATCACAATCCCAGATCTGCACAGACCAGATGGTGAGATACATCCCTCTCTCATGCTCCTCAGGGCCGGAGCGAAACAGCGTGACGTACCTTCCAACAACCGTTTCGTCTCGTCTTCGCTGATGTTGCGCGTCGCGCGCCTCGCGAGCAGCTTCTCCGTCCTGTACTTCTCGTACAGCACCTCCTTCGTCCTGATTTTGAGCAGCTGCAAGCACCACCCCGTGTCAGCGCACTGCTCATCACGCACGACACTCCCCACCCAAACACACGCACCTTCATATGCGTCGACATCACCGCCGTCCTCAGCGCCGCAAAATCGCAATGCTGCGGGTCCAGCACGTCCACCGTGCCCCACCTGAACTTGCGCACGAACACGCCCCGCAGGTCCGCCGGAGGGCCCTGCAGGTACGGATAATGCCGCATCGACGACGGCGTCAACGGCGTCGACGGCGACACCGGCGACGTCACCACGCTCGACTGCGCGACCGAGTTCGCGTGCCCGTCCTCGGACGGCGCAACCATCGACTCTCTCCTGCTACTCGCTCCTCCCCCTTCCTGTCCGTGTCCGTGTCCGTTCACGCTCGCCGAGCCCGAGATGGGCGAGGCGACCGCAGGCAGGCTCTTGGCGCGTTTCCGCCGGGTATGCTCGGGCGTGATGATCGCGAACGGCAGGTTCGCCGTCAGGTCCGTCTTCACCACGATGTGCGCCGAGAACCGCACGCTCGCCACGCTCTCCGTGTCGTTCACGAGCTCCAGCGCCGCGCTCGGGTCCTCCGCCCCGTCGACCGTCTCCAGCCGCGAGCGCGACCGGGACGGACGGCGGGCGAGGCGCGTCGGGCGCAGCTTGATGACGGGGCGCGGGGTCCGCTCCACGTCCTCTCCTTCTGCTGCCGCCGCCGCTGGAGCCTCTTCTACCTTGGGAGAAGCGGCTACAGCCGCGTCCCCGTTCGCGTTGCCGTTGCCGTTCTCGTGCGGGGCACTGTGCTCGCTGCTGTTCACGCTATTGTTATGGCTGTGGCCGTTGGCACGCACGCCGGCCGGGCTCTTCGGGTCGTCCGGTATAGGGCCGAACACGCCGAAATCAAGGTTGGCGGCCCGTAGGTCGCGGCGGATAACCTTCTTGATCGCGTTCAGCCTCGAGTCCGTGAGCGAGTCGGCGCGGGCGACCACAGGGAGTACATTCGAGCGGGCGGAGAGGCGACGGATGACGCGGATGTCAGCTGGGGACATGGTGAGACCGCTCCCAGCGCCGTCATCTTCGTCTTCCGAGTCCGAGTCCTCGGACATGGAGGAGAGATCCGGTGGCTTGTAGGAGATGGTCGTCTCCGAGCGTGTCTTGGTAGGCAGGGACGACATCGTGCGGCGGGCAGACTCGGACATGATCGATGAGGGATCAATCATGTAGATGCACCTGCGAGACAACAGCAATGAGCAGGTATGGCCATGGACACCGGTCTCATGCGCACGTATCACGTCAACTCACAGATGAATGTGTTGGTCTCCCTTGCTCTGACGGACGACCTTGGATTCCTGCACCGGCCGTGAGCTTCTGACGTCTCAAACGTCCAAACCGCGACAGCAACCAGCGCTCCGCGCCGATCAACATGCCCACGCACCTCACTCAGCGTATCGGCGAACTGCGCATCGAGGTACTTGACGATGGTCGACACCTGGCGCTCGAGCTTGAGCTCGCGGCCTTCCTGGAAGTCGAGCCCGGGGGTGTCGATGACGGACAGGAGCAGCCTGTCGTACTTGCTCTCGCATATCTCGACGCACGCCGCCTGGATGCTCTCCGTGCGCTTGGTCGACCCGCGCAGGAAGCGCTCCATCGCGGCCTTCTGGTCTGCAGTCGCCGTCGGCGAGATGTCCGCGGTCTCGAGGATGAGGCGGAGGAGCGACGTCTTGCCTGTCCCTTGCGCGCCTGCAACCTACAAACACACACCACCGACCGACGCGCAAGTGAGCGAGTGGCACACATACAGCGACCGACAGATCCTGCCACAGACAACTGGGGAAAAAGAGAGAGAGACGCACCATGACGTTGAACGTCGTCGGGTTCCTGTTGCGCTTCTGGCTCACGCGGGTGCGGTTCGAGAGGGACGACTTGCGCCCCTCGAACGCGCTCGGGGGGTGCGAGGACGAGTACAAGGACGCGATGGGCGGGCCCGCGGCGGCGTCCTTGGCCTTGCCCGGGGACGACCACGGCTTGTGGAAGGGGACGGGGGTGATGGAGTCATTGACGAACGACGTCTTCGCGGCGCCCCTTGGGGGGGACGAGGGCGACTGCTCGTTCGGGAGCTGGGAGAGGTCGACGAGGTTGCTCGGCCAGGGGATGCCGGAGGACGAGAGCTCGGGGAGGGAAGGAGAGGTACGGATGAAGGGCGGCCCGCTGGGATCCTCCGACTTCCTAGGCTTGCGGCGGAAGCTGAACATGGTGTGTGTCGGGTAGCAGTGGTGGTGGTGGTCGAAAGAGTGAGAGAGGATGGGGTATTTGCCGGCCTAGTGGCTGAGAGGAAAGAACAAAGGAGTGGACAGGAGAGAGGGGAAGAGAGGGGGACGACCAGCGACAACCAGGGTGGAGAGTATGTGCAAGCGACAAGGCAAAGCGGACGGCAGGTAGCAAGGCCGGTAGACTGGATGCTGACTTGGGACTGCTGTACGGCGACTCCGAGTGACGGTCCAAGCGTCGGGCTGCTCGCTGGCCACAAAAGAGTCAAGACTGCATACAACCAGGTCTTTGTCCTTATTTGGCCCCCGCCCAGCGTTGCCTAACTGCGCCCTCGGCCTCTCCTTCTTTCGCACGCATCCTGCGACCACCCGGATCACAGCCCAGACAGCACGAACGCGAACTCGTATTCCGGACAGCGCTGCGCAGTGGGGGTAACTCGATCACGAGAAGGGAAGCTATAGTACACGTCGATGCACGAGCGACAATCCTAAGACCCAATACGGAAACCAACAGTCGTAGCGAACAGGTATAGAACGTGAGATGGAGACGCGAGAATACGCAAATGAAAGATGACAGATTGGAGATGGGCGGCGGGGGAGATGCGATGCCATGGTGGGGTGCTCGGAGAATAGGAAAGAAAAACAAAATATGAAAGGAAACAGAACGACGGGGGGGAACGTTCATACGCACATACGGATACGGATACGGACCGACACAAACTACGGATGTGCTCTCTACGGATGGACGGAATCGTTCGACTTCAACACAGTCCCAGAACGGTTACAACGCGCAACGCCGCGCGCCACAAACTATACACAGAACGAGAAAGAAACAGAGAGCGTACACACGACCAGGTCCAAAAGGTTTCGCACATATCTTGTTCGCCAGCTCGCAAGGCGCCGTCGCCTACACGTTCAGCACCGCGATCGTCGGGGCGGTCAGCTCCGGCCCCAACCGCATCTTCTTCGCCGGCTGCTGCTGCTGCATCATCACGTCCGGGTCCATCGCGCTCAGCGACCGCACCCCCGAGTCCGCCATGCCCGGCGTGCTCAGCGTCACCGACACCGATCCCGACCCCGTCGACGGCGCGACAGGCGACGACCGGCTCGACGTCGACGCAGACACGTCCGGCGGCGTCGTGTTGCTCCCGCTGCTCTTCGACCGCGCCTTCGTCGGGTCGTTCACGTAGTTGCACCGCAGCGACCGGCGCGAGCAGCTGCTGCACGTCGGGTGCGCCCCGTCGCACCTCGTCTTCCGTGCTGTGCGACCGCGCATGCAGATCATCAGTCAATATCCCGTCATCAGCCCGCGCTCTGCACTCACCTCGACAAAAGTTGCACGCCACGATTTTTGATCCGTTCCCACCTCGTCCCCGGCTCGACGTCGACCCCGACGCAGCGGACGACGTCCGCCGCCGCGACGCGGTCCCGTCCGTCTGCTTGAACGACGACAGCGAGGACGAGAGCGAAGGCGGCGAGTCCTCCTGCTGCCCCGGCGGCGCCGACAGCGTCGCAATCGGTGGCAGTTCCGTGTTCAGCGACGGCCTGCGCGACCCATGCGGCCCCCCGCCGCCGCCGCCGTTGCCATACCCATTCGAGGACGTGATCGGCGGGAGGACGGCGGCAGAGGGTTCCTCGCGTCGCTCGACCGCTGCGCTCAACGGCGGCAGCGGATCTGTGAGAAGCATGCTCACGTTCGAGCTTCTCCGGGAGTGCGGCGCGGACGACGACAGGTCGGGGGAATGCGAAGCGGGCTCCAGGTCGGCCGTCCCGTCTTCGATGCTGTCATCCTCGCTATCGCTGCCGTGATGTTTCCGCGGCTTGCCAGAATTCCGGCGCTTGTTGCTCGCCGTGTAGTCGCAGGGGTTCGAACGTTTGAAGCACTGCCCGCATGCCGGCCTTCCGCCGTCGCACTTGAGCTTCCGCGCTGCACACACGAAACAGGGGGGTGAGAACGCGGCGTCTTGAGAGCTGCAAGGACGATGCAGGGGGGAAACTCACATCTGCAGAAGTTGCATGCCACCGTTATCTTTTTCGCCCGTTGCCGCTGGGACCCTGCGGGGAGAGGGCGGCGGTCAGTGGACTGGAATCCTGCGCGGTGCGCAACAAGCCTCGCTCAAATACCGACAATGCCATCGGCTGCCGGGTCGCGAAGAAGGGAGGGACGACTGACTTGACGACGCCGCTGTCCGTGGCGACAGCTCTTGCATGGCCATAGAGAGGACTTGGGCATTGAGCTCCCCGTTGTGGAGTCCTGACCGCGGGACGGACAGATGACCGTTCCCGTTCGCATGTAGTGGCGCAGTGTCAATCGCGAGGACTGGACGCGATCCCCGCATGGGCGGGAGTCTGTTCACCACGCTCGACTGCAGAGGGCGGACGCTGACAGGCGCCGAAGGCTGCACTTCCGCCCTGAATTTCTCAAACAGGTACTCGCGGGTGTACTTCTGCAGGGTCTGCGCGGATGAGCGGACAAAGTCAGCGAACGGTTCGCTTTGAAGAGAACCAAGATATGTATATACCTCCATATGGTGGAAGATGGCACCACGCAGATGGAGGAACTCGCAGTGGCTCGCATCCATGACGTCGAGCGAACCCCAGCGGTAATTCCTCACAAATTTGCCTGGGACGATCTTGGGCGTCGTCTGGCTTTTGGGGGTGATGTGGTTCGAAGGACTGTACTGCTGCACAAGGTCGTGGCGTTTCACCGGACCCCTCGTCACACCGTCGCTGTGCGAATAAATATCGGGTGAGATCAGCGAAAACGGCAGCCGCAAGAGCGTCGGGGTGATCGGCGTGGATGGAGGAGAGGTGGAGGACCCGTTGCGGTGCTTGTTGTACCCATAGCCGTTTTCTGACATGGACTTGACGAGCTTCGACTCCAACTGAGCATACAAGGGGATGTCGAGGTCAAATATGCCAAAACCAATACCGGCTTCAGCAAGATCTCGACGTATTGCCATCTTCACGGCAGTGAGACGGTCGGTGGTCAGAGTATCTGCCCTAGCCACTACTGGCAACACATTGACGCGCGCAGAGAGTCGGCGTATGGCAGAAATGTCGGAAGCTGGGAGGATCGGCCGACATAGAATGGGGTTGTTGGTGACGGGGGGTTCTAGGATGACAGGTTCGGACTCATGGGTAGAAAGACTGTTCGTACGTGCACGAGGTACAAGAGGGACTGGTGGTGCTTGTACGGATGGTGGTACTATGTAGTCGGGATCGAGGAAGTAAATGCATCTAAACGGCAGTAGGTTAGCCACCGTCTCCCTTAGCGAGATAGAATCGCAAAGGAGTATCACGCCAGACTGACAGAGCACACCGACAACGCCGAAGTGTTGCGATTGCTCTCAACCCCATTCCCATGAGGAGGCAAGTAAGTGCAGGCGTCCGGAGCAATATGCGCCCCACTCGAGAGAACTCAGTGAGGAGCGAGCATCGTGACTCCCGTGGCTCCACGGCCATCAACAGCGGGAATATCGCAACAGAACGCGAACAGCTGCAGGCACAAACCGAGTCCGCCTATCCACAGGCCTGGACCAATCGCAAACTTAGCCGGGGCCATGCGACAAGATTCACAGGATGCATGGGAGTACCGCTCCCCCACCGCGTGGTCTAGGCGCTCCGGGACGACATCCGCAATGTCAGGCTTCTCTCCGAGGGACCCTAGATCAACGCGCAGGCGAGAGCTGGAGGGGCCGGAGATTGGGCATGGTACGACGGATGTCGAGTGATGTGCACTCGTCGCGTTGTGGGGACTCTCGCCATACGCGGTGACACGTGCCGCCCACCGGCAACACGATCAGAGGGTGTTTGTCCTCCGCGTGCGTCGGGGTGGGGGTCTAGGCGGATAGAAGCCGGTAGTGACGACGCCGCACTTGCGCAGCAGTAGAAGGAAACGCGAGACAAGAAGAGTGTGCGAAGGGGCCCGAGAGACAGAGAGACAGAGAAACGACGTACAGATGTACCAGGTGGCTGCCAGTCTGTGCTTTACGTTCCTGAGACGCGGCGCGCGGCAAGGTCAGAGGTATATGGGCGCCAAAAGGAACGGAGCACTCACATCGTCCAGGCTCTCTCCCAAGCGCGTCTCGACGTGTCTGAGGATCTCCTGGAGCGTTCTTTGGGACGCGGGGTCGTCGTCAAAGTCGAGCGAAGGGGTGTCGATGAGGGTGAGGGTGAGGGGAAACTCGTCGTCGACCTCGTCAGGCGCCAGGTCAATGTCGATTGAGACGGACCGGACATGCGCGGTGTGTCCGCTGCTGCCGTGGACGAACTTTGCGACGGAGGCTAGTTGGTCGCGGGAGACTGAGGAGGAGACGTTGCTGGTGTCGAGGAGGAGACGGAGAAAGGAGGTCTTGCCTGTGCGGCGGCCAGCGACCATGAGTGTGTACCCGGAGGGGTCCTCGGCTGGCATTGTGTGTGGGCGAGATGGGCGGCTATGGCAGCGGGGGTGCGAGTGTTTGGAGCTGGAGTGGGTGCGGTCGTAGAGGCTGTGGTCATGGAGGACGTCAGGACGCGTATGACGGAGGTCGATGTGGTCCATGAGAGGAGGAGAGGAAGGAAAGCGGAGGGGATATGGTGCGGATGTGCGGGGATGGGGGCGTTCTCGAACGCATACAACCATCAGCGAGCTTTCCGGCGCCGACATAGCCGCCCGCTCAGGCCCAGCGATCCGAACCGAATCCAGTGCCCCTTCTTCGAATGGGCCAATCCCCGCCGGGGCCCTCTTCCGCCCTATCGACCGGGCCCGCTTCCGACCCAACCATCCATGTTTTCGCCCATCGCTTTCGACACCAGCACAACACTCCCAGAGGGCTCCAGACTCCTGCCTCGCTGCCTTCTCGCACTCCCCGCCGGCAAACGCACCCCCAACACCGCGCCTGTCCCACTCCAGCTTCCCATTCCAAGCGTCCTCGCACCGTTTCCCAGAACGTCATTCGGGACGTTTCCGGCGGGTCAGACGCCCGCACCCATTCAAATGCAGTCATACCCTCTCCTCGCCCCGCTCCCAGTCTAGCCTCCGACAGAACATCACCGCGAGGTCATCGCGATCCGGGGCTCCAGGACGGCACACACGCCTCTGCGCCAATAGCACCCACACAATCAAGCTCGGATATCGACCTCCAGCCTCGTCGGGGCGCCCTACTCGTTCGTTCCGCTACCCCTGAAGTCTGAAGCGATGCGGGGGGAGCATGGAGTCAATGCGCACACCTGCATTCATCGTGTTCCGCTCTCACTCACGCGCACGCAAAAGGTAGCAAAGTTCGAACCGTATTCAATGCTTCTCGACACGGTCTCTCTCACACTCTGCAAAGCCATACCAAATGCCGTGATCTGGCCCGCTTTGTCTCTCTTTGAATCTGGAGAAAAAAATCGGACAAGGATCGTCCTGTTTTCACTGACATCAAGGATCGTCCGTGGACGCTTTCTCTTCCTCGGGGATACTCAGCTCAGGGCCAAGGCCAGATACGATTCACGACATACACGTTTCGGTACAGGCTTCTGGACGTGCGGTCGTAGGACGTAAACATGGGACCATGAACGTCATTTTTGTTTCAGAGAGCCTGTCTTCTCTTGCGCCTGTATGCAGACTCGTGCGGGCCCAACTCAAAGATACGCACCGCTTTGATGCTCGTGCGGGAGACATGTTGCGGAGGAAGCACTACATGCGTGTGTGCAAGTGAAGACGGTGAGTGAACTCTACGGACATGAAATCTGGCTTGGCCTGTCGGACACGATGTTGAGAACATTGGCTAAACACTAGCCATTGCCGTGGCTGGGGGTCTAAACCTTCTTACGTCCAGCGTGCTCGGACCCTATACGCAGTGCGAGAGGTTGGAGATCACAGGGCTACAACATATTAATCGTATTATCTTCTACTGGTCTACAGTAAGAGAGCTATAACGGGGGGTAGACTACGAACGTAAGGGAGTCGGTTTAATTCTGGCACAGTACGAGTATTCGTATAAGTAGAGATTAGCATAGACTTTCCGTGAGATCGTGCTCGGCCCTCGGACCGACGCGGAGATATAGATGAGAAAGAGAATCTGGCACGGAGCATTCACGCTTCGGATGGGGAGCGTGTCCAACCGCCAAAGTTGCCCGGTAACGGCGAAGCCCATGGGAAATGAACCCAGCTCGACCTGGTCCAGACGTAGAAGCACGAGAAGCTCGTCAGCGCGTCATCCCACGGCTGCGCCCCTCGGCGCCGTACGTTCAACGTCTAGCAAGCACTCACCGTGGCCAGTCACCGCTCGAGCGGGGAAACACCATCGCCACCGTGCAGTGGCCGCTCATTCTGCTGGGTCTTCAGGCTGTCCTGGCCGTGGTTGGGTGTAGAACTCCTCGAGCTCAGCATAGTCCGCTGCCGTGTCCGCAAACGTGCTGCTCTCCTCCGACTCGGGCACCGACGGCGCAGACGACGTCGTCGACAGCACGCTCTCAGACGCAGAGGCGGCACTCCGACTCGGGCCGGGGCCGCGACCGTGGACGGTGTAGAACGTGAACGGCGCCAGGGCTGGGTTGTATGACGATGAGGGCGACGACGGCGCACGGTAGGCGAATCCGGGATAGGTAGGGACAGGTCCGGTCAGTTGTGGTTCGAATCCTGGGCGCGTGTAGGGGAACGAAGCGGGCAGGCTCAGGCTCAGCGCTGGCACTTCCGAACCGCCTCCCGCGAGCTCGGGTGTGCTTGTCGCCTCCGCGCGCCCGGTCTCTGGTCCGCTTCCACCTCCACCGCGACTGCTGCTGCCGCCGCCGCCGCCGTCGCCGCCTGCTGCCGTTGCTGCTGCGGTCGATGTCGATGGGCCCGACCCCGGTGCTGGCCCCTGTCGGCCGCGCTTGCGTGCACTTCCTCTGTTGGCCTTCCCCGGCCCCCGTCGTTTCGGCTGTTGCTCGTACGTGCACGGGTGGTTGCGCTTCCTGCAGTTCGCACAAGCCGGAGTCTGGCCATCGCAACGCAGTTTCCGGGCTGTCGTCCCGACCGAAGACGTCAGCTCGTGCCTCAAGGCTCGCACGACGGCGGATGGGCCTCGATCCTCCTCGCGAACCACGCACGGCGGCCCATCCGCCCCCGCGAGAGGTATGCTCGACTCGCTCACCTCGGCAGAAATGACAAGCAATCAGCGTCTTCTTCGACTGCGGGGGATGCGCCTGCTCTGAACTCTGGGTGGACGAGCTCCCGCTCTCCTTGTCCTTCTCCTTGCCCTTGTCCTTTCCGCTGCGCCGTCTTCGCTTTCCCGTGCCTCTGGGGGCCCGTGCTGCGCCTATTTCTAAGCTGTGTGCAGGAGTGCCTCCTGCCTGGGAGACCGCAGACTCGGGGGCAGTCACAGGGGTGAGAGACAAGGCCGCGGGCGATATCGTGGACGGCCCTGGCTCGCCAGCGGGCGTATGGGCGGCCAGCCGGAGCGGGAGCAACGTCGTGACGTCGTAGGCCGTCGCACCGACACTGAACGCGTACTGTTCTGATAGTACCACGGCCGAAGAGGGACTCCCGCGCCCCTGGGGCCCCCGCCGCGAAGAGGGCCCGCCTTCTAGCGGGCGGGCAGCTCGCTGGATCGGCCCCGATCCTGCGGCGGGGAAGCCTGTCGGTGGCGCCTGAGAGGTGCTGCCCAAATCTGCTCGGCTCGCATTCACACGTCCCGAAGAGAAGCTAGGGAGAGGACTCACCGCGGGTGCTCTCGTAGGATCCGTGTCGCCGCGGTCGCTGGGCGGCGGGCGCGCTCAGCGTGGACGAGGACGCTCCCTCTTGCGAAGGCGTCGAGGCTTGCGATGGCGGTGGTCCGACCCGCCGCCTGCGCGGAGGTGCCTCGTCGGGCAGTCGCGATGGACCAGCTACGGGTGCTGGCGGTGAGAAGCGATCTCGACTTACGAGCGGATACGGCTGAGAAGGAGGAGGGTCTCTCCTCTGCGGACCTGTCAGGGGTGGTATTGGCGGTAACCCTCCGGGCGCGCGCGGCGGGACCCAGGATATAGGCCGCAGCGGCGGGCCAGGGGGTGGAACGGTGTAAGTGGCTGGATAGGTGGGCATTGACGCATAGTAGACAGGATCAGATCGCACGACGCCTGGGGGCGGCGGCGGAGGAAGGGTGAGGGGGACTCGTGTTGCAGCACCTGCATCATGGCTGACGGCTCCCGGTGGAGGGGACGCGCCGTGTCGCTGGCCATCGCCGCTCTCGCTGGGGCTCTCTGGTTCGTCGAAGACGGCCGGGGTGAGGATCGTGGACGGCAGTCGCTGCAGCGTCGGGGGTGATGGGATCGGATGGGCCGCTACGGCGGGCGCGGTCGTCGAGCCGCGCTCTCTCCTCCCCGCCGACTCTCCTCCGGGCACGTCTTGAAGAGGGCTCTGGGGCTGGGAGGGTCCTGGAACGAGCAGCCGATGAAGGCTCTCCGGAAGCGAACTATGGCGTTGTGGCTGGCCGCGCGGAGGGCGCCCTTGCTGGTCCATGCCCTCGAGCGTGATCCTTGTCGGCAGCTGCGCGCGGCTAGAGATAACGACGCCAGGACGGCCACAGTGCAGCAGCAGCAGCAGTACGGATGACGGTAGAGGATGGAGAGCCCATATGCGACAGGAGGTATCGCGGCAACAAACGTCGATCTTGAAGGCGGATCCGGAGATGTCTCGAAGAAAAAAAGAGGGGCGCGAGCTCGCCCGCTCCGTTGCTTTGGTGCGAACGTCTGTCTGCCGCTCGAAAGCGTTGCCCTGACAGAGTTTGCTT
Source organism: Coriolopsis trogii (assembly GCA_020543525.1). NCBI lineage: Eukaryota > Fungi > Basidiomycota > Agaricomycetes > Polyporales > Polyporaceae > Coriolopsis > Coriolopsis trogii. The sequence goes on along the minus strand of JAHYIO010000023.1, from coordinate 370,198 downwards.
CCGCTACAGAGACCAGGTGGCGGGGGCAAATCGTCAGCCTACAGAGGACCGTCACGCCGAGAGAGGACCGACGTGCATAGCAGGTATCCCAGATCGCTGCTAAAACAAGCGCTCGCGTACGGCGTTGCGGTCAAGCACACAATCGATGTCAGTCACACTCCGACGCCCGAAACTCAGGTATGTACTCCGCGCCCCTCGTTTGTCCGGTCCCCCTAACCAAACTACTGCAAATGACACCTATAGATGGACGCGCCATGTCACCCCCATGCTCTGGCTCGGTCAGTGGACCCTCAGAGTGCATATTTCGCCATGCGCGGAGTGGACAGCTCATCGGTCGGGGTGGAAATTCACCACAGCGATGATCTGGGCTAGCCGGTTGGATGTTGCGCTGTAGAACAGGTCACGGTCACGTCCGCGCGCGAAACACGATCGGCGTGACAGGCAAATATACGTGCCCTTCCGACCTTTCGATATTAGTTGATATCGCTCCGGCCCCCTGGTAACATCGGGGCAACCGACCCGTCGCTGCGCGAGAGGGAGACTGGGGGAGACGTCACCGCCCAGCGTGGGGCGGAGAATTTTTGCCCGAGATGGTGGCGCAGTTTGGGTAGAAACGGCCCTCAGCACATGGTCGGTCACCGGGCGTCGCTCCGATAGGCTCGATCAAGGAGGTCGGGTCCTAAACTTTTGGGGTATCAGCACGTTTGAGAGAATCCTTATCTCGATCTGGATCGCGAGCCGAGTCTGATGTCTGATATCGGGAAACAAAGTTTTTCGTCGGCGATGACTTGTCGGTCTGAAAATTTAGCAGTTCTGCATGCTGTCACACAACTCGGCGAGCAGTTTTTGCCCTTCTGCAGTGAGCCAGAGGACGCGCCCAGTGGGAGCTGCTTTGCCCATGCAGAGGATGGTGCAAGGCTGGTGCCGCCGCAGTGGCCGCTTTCGGATTCCCTCAGCCCATCAGATCCTGTGAGAAGGCCTCCCCAGCAGACGCCGAAGCAGTGCTTTCTCCCCGCCGTCACAGAACACGTGTAGGGCGGTCACAGCCAATCGTGACTCGGCCTTTTCGAGCCAAGCTCGTCGCGTCTGTTGCAGACAAGGGTCACCTCCGCCGGCACCATGCTTTCCTGGAAGTCCTCCCCCGTCTCCTCCTGCCTCAGACGCAGCCCCCGCAGGCTTCTCTCCGTGTCCGCCTCAGCATGCGCGGAGAAGCCCATCATGAACCGGTACAGCCGGAACGTCACGAAGCCTAAGAGCCAAGGCGCGAGTCAGGCCATGCTCTACGACACGGATGGGGTCGAGACCGACGCGGACTTTGACAAGGCGATGGTCGGCGTGGCGAGCATTTGGTGAGTGGCAAGGCCGTGGCGCGTTTCGGTGCGTGCTAAGTGCGTTTAGGTATGAGGGGAACCCGTACGTCTCCATTCTCTAATCGCCCGCAATATGACTCATTCCGTCCAGATGCAACAAGCACCTTCTCGGCCTCGGACAGCATGTCAAGAAGTCGTTGTCTGATGCAGGACTCATCGGATATCAGTTCGGTGTCGTCGGTGTCAGGTGCGTGGTCATCCCGCTCAAGTCCGGCCAGACATCCTGAGTGTATGCGCCGTACTTCAGTGACGGGATCAGCAATGGGACCTCAGCCATGTCGTATTCTCTCCAGTCTCGCGACCTGATTGCAGACCAGGTTGAGACCGCGGCTGGTGGTCACTGGCTGGACGGAATGGTCACCATCCCAGGATGTGACAAGAACATGCCTGGTGTCCTGATGGCTCGTGCGTCGCGTCGATATATGCGCTATGTTCTCTCCTCTCATGTCATCTGTACACAGTGGGCCGCCTGAACAGACCTGGTCTCATGGTCTACGGGGGCTCTATCCGCCCCGGCTCTTGCGAGGGTCAACCACAGCTCGATATCATCTCCGCTTTCCAGTCGTACGGCAAGTACCTTCAGGACGGCAAAACTGAGGCTGCCGAGCGCGAACGGTACAACGTCATCCGGCATGCGTGTCCTGGTCCCGGTGCTTGTGGTGGGGTGAGCATCTACGCTTGCATATTCGCAGTAAGCGCGAGAACTGAGACTATCCCAGATGTACACTGCGAACACGATGGCGAGTGCAGCGGAAGCGATGGGAATGACTCTTCCGGGCTCCTCGTCCTTCCCAGCCGAGTATCCGGAGAAGCTGAAGGAGTGCCAGTCGATTGGTGATGCTATGCGGAATCTGTTGGAGAAAAACATCCTCCCTCGCGACATCATGACCCGGTCAGCCTTTGAGAACGCGATGGTATGTTGTCAAGGCTAGACTGCACGCATTGAACTCAAGACCCTTGCAGGTACTGACAATCATTCTTGGTGGTTCCACGAACGCTGTTCTCCACCTGATTGCCGTCGCGCATTCTGTGGGAATCACGCTCACCATCGACGACTTCCAGGCGGTGTCGGACCGTATCCCGTTCATCGCAGACCTGAAACCAAGTGGCAAATACGTTATGGAAGACGTGTACAAGATTGGTGGTATTCCGAGTGTGTCTCTTATTACTTCGCAGGCTCTATAGGACCTCTAACGGGTCTCCTGCAGAGGTTCTCGCGTACCTGCTCAAGAATAACCTCATCGACGGAAACAATATGACTGTCACGGGCCGTACGCTCGGCGAGAACCTCGACCGGTGGACTCATGAGCACGGAGAGTTGGACTTCAACAGCCAGAATGTCATCCGGCCTCTGGAGAAGCCGATTAAGGAGACTGGCCACATACGGTACGTATTCCTCCGGTTCCGGTTACATTTCAGTGCACTCAAACGCGCCCCTTTCGCTAGCATCCTCAAGGGGAACTTGGCCCCTGGCGGCGCTGTTGCGAAGATCACTGGCAAAGAGGGTCTCGGCTTCACCGGCAAAGCTCGCGCCTTTGACGGTGAAGATGGATTCATCGCCGCGGTGGAGAGTGGGTCGATCAAGAAGGGCGAGAAGACGGTCGTCGTCCTCCGCTACCTCGGGCCCAAGGGCGGACCTGGTGCGTATCCGTCTTGTACTACGCCTGGACTGCGGACGTAATATATTGATCCACTGCGGTTCGATCATGCGCCATTCAGGTATGCCGGAGATGTTGAAGCCTACCAGTTTAATCATGGGCGCCGGCCTCGGTCACGACGTTGCCTGCGTGACGGACGGACGGTTCAGCGGAGGGTGAGTCTATCCCTTTTTCACATCCCAGCCCCTACCCGGTGTCGATGTATTCTGGTCCCTCCTATCTCTTCCTCCACCTTATCATCCCCCCGCAACATTATTTCCGGGCCATTCGTCATGCTTTTGTGAACGTGAATGATCGACTGAGTGACACAATTGACCTGAAACGAACAGATCACACGGCTTCTGCATCGGCCACGTCGTTCCTGAGGCACAGGTCGGCGGCCCTATCGCGCTCGTCCGCGACGGAGACATCATCTCCGTCGACGCGGTCAAGAACACGATCGAGCTCCACGTCTCCCCTGAAGAGCTCAAGCGGCGCCGGGCCGAGTGGAAGGCGCCCCCGCTCAAGGTGTCCCAGGGGACGTTGTACAAGTACACCAAGCTCGTCGAGGACGCCAGCAAAGGCTGCATCACGGACGCGTGAGGTGGGAGGATTGAGGCTTGGAGGTCCGAGGCCCTGTCGTTTGCTCGACACTCGAGGGATCGTGGCTCCGGCCGCGGCCTCCCCTGTCCCTGCAAAAGCAATCGAAAGTATAGTACTTGCTTAGGGGGTGGAATCTAATTGCGTTTTTTGGACTGCCAGATAGGGACAGCCGCTGCTCAAAGAGCCGGTGCGCTTCAATTAGACATGCTTGGATACAGGATCTTCCGAGCCCTCCATGGCGGCTTTCGCGGGAGCACTGTGTTCGCGGATGCTTTTGGGGTTGGACGAATAGGCGATCCGGCTCGGTATGTGCCCGTACTCCTGTAAGTGACATGAATGCCCGGCCCTGCACGAGAGAGCCTGTCTGTCCGCGCGTCTACGGCTTGTGCTTCTCAGCTCACCGAAAAATGCCCAACGTCTGGCTTGACAATGGTCCTGAATTCGCTCCTTCCGCCAGCAGTGGTTAATCCACCGTGAGGGGCGCATCTGGATGTAAACATATCCTGTTGTGTGCTTATTATGTCATGCTAACGTGTACGCTCATCGCGTATATGTTTCTACGGTGCGGCCAGATCTGTCTTATCTGTGCCCGCGAGTATGGGTCTGAATGAACTGATTTGTGGCTTGCGAGAAGGGATGAACACAAGAGAGAGGAACTTGGCTCGATCGACGAGGCCGTTAGACCCTAGCGCCTTCGATGACGCTGTTTAACTCTAGGATTGGTTCTACATACTCCTACAGTGGTGATGGCTATGATACAATACTCCAGATCACTCCGCATGGGATAGACATGGAAAACAGACGCGGTTACCGCACACAATCGAGCACCCGCTACGCACTGGCATACACACGATCCCCGACATAGTCTCAACTCGCAACGGGCCGACGCTCCCCACCCCACACCTCTTTCAAGGCCTGCCCGCCCCGCGCACAGACGTCCCCAACGACGCGCCACAGCCCGAGCAAGGTTGGGGGTTGGGGGACAGGCAGACCCACGTCCGGCACACGCGCGATGTACACGGCCAGCCCGGCACGCAGGGACCGCAACGCGACGGTCGACTGGTCCGAGAGGGACGCGAGGAGCAGCTTCGGTAGTCCGTGGACTTCGTCAGCAGTGCTCGCGCCCGCGCTGTCCGTGTCTGTCTCTTCCGCGTCTGCGCCCACGTCGATATCCGCATCCACATCATCGCCCGGATGACATTTCCGAGCGGGCGTGACATCACAAGCGCGCAGCTGCGCGGCGGTGTGTCCGGGGAAGAGGATAGACTCTGGCTCGCCTGGGTCGGTGTGCGTAAGCAGGCGGAGAGCGGGGTCGTCGAGGTCGACCGAGAGTAGGGAGGAGAAGAAGGAGAGGAGGGGGATGTGCACGCGCGGGTTCGCTGGGGTCCGTCTGGTGGGTGAGGGGGAGAACGAGGAGAGGCTGCTGATCGTCCGGACTCGCGAGTGTGTCCGCGAGCGGCGGAGTGGGCTGACGGCCCAGTATTGTTGTTGGGAGTGGTCGCTGTCAGGGGAGAGAAGTCTGTGCGGGCGGCGGGGCTGCCGACCGGGGTCGAAGAACGAGAGGTTGATGTTCCCGGCCCCGACGCGCTCGATCTCGCCCTCGAGGACCCAACTTGAGTCCGAGTCTGAGGCGTCCGGTAGGATGTCGGAGTCGGTGCTGAGAGTCCACAGTTCGACGTCTATCTCGACTTCATCCTCGGTTATCTGGGATGTGCGTCGTCGGATAGCCTGCCCTCCACCTTCCAAAGACACTGCAGTAGATGGTGCATTGGACGTCGTGCGGGAGCGAGAACCAAAGGAAAACGACTCAGAAGACTCCAAGTCTGTAGGAGCAGAGAAAAGGGAAGAACGAGGGCTTTGAGGGATGGGTGTAAGAGGGGTCGAGGATGGATTAGGAAAGATGTATATGGAGTGGTCGGGAGTGATGCCATCGAGAAATGTGGGCTCATCATTGGGTTCATCGATGTTCCCGGTGTCGTTACTTCTTGAAGAGGATGCCCGAGATATTGGAGAAGGACCTCGTCGGACGTAGTATGTAGCCATGGAGGGTACACGCAGGATGAATTGTGGAGAGAGGAGTGAGGATTATGTTCTTATCTTCGGCGCGCGACCGGAATGCGAGGTCGTGAAGGAGATATGTTGACGCACAAGACCCAGATTGACCGAGAAGAGTTGACTGAGTGCCAGAGGGTATGTGTGTGCAATGACTGATGAGACATACCTACAAGTAGTGCTTACTCGTTACGTCTTGAGGCGCATTCAGGGATGTCCAGAATAACAGAATCAAGCGCGTTTCGCCACGGCAGGTAGGATCTTGCAGAATTGTCGTGAACGTCGTAAAATGACCACAGATCCAGACACGAGAGGCGTTGACTGAAATTGAGAGAGAACACAAGTGGGGAGACCAACCAAGGTGGTGGTCGAGAGCCACCAGCTCGCGAGCGTCTGCCGTCGGTCCCAAGTTTCCCTAAATCGCTCCGAATATGTCCGGATTGAATTAGCCTAAAATAGCTCCAGATGGGGCTCAGATGCACAGTTAGAGCCGAAAATACCCATCTTGATGCGCATTAGGAGGGTACTTAGATGCGAAAATCTACATCTGGATGCTTGGTCCTTCCGGATACGGTAAGGAAAGCTCTGACATTTATTTTTTTTTTATTTTATTTTATTCGACGTCACGAGCCAGGCAATAAAACTGTCCCAAGCGGGCCATCCTGGTCTTGCTTCTCAACGTTCATCTCAAACTTCCTCATGCTAAGAGCCTATTGCGAAACATCAGAACCATGGTATTTGCACGCTCTGTCGTTATGGTAATTGTATGGTCGGTGCGACCCGCCCAAATCGGGCCAGTGAGTATTGTAAGAACACTTCGCAACAAAATGGAAGTTGGAAGGCTAGCCTGACCGAGGCCGATTACCCATGGAGAAGGAGTTGTAGGATAACAGTGTGAGTAGTGCATCTTCCGTTGGGGATATATGCTCATTCTAACAGTGGTTGTGAATGCAGCGCAGCAGTCTATGTTCTATATCGGATGTTCACGATGCATGCCCACGACGGTGCCCAGTGCAGCTCATCACAGAGACCTCATTCTTACAACGTCATATGACGCGTCACGTCTGGCACATATACAGTCGGGACGTATGTAAGAAGAGGTGATAACCCACGGCCTGTGTACAGGACCGCCATAGATTGGACCTCGATGCGCCCACGCTCGACGGCCGTGACGACCGAAGTCTGACAAACAAACACTTCGGCCCTCTGCATGGATTGTTTCCAACCGCATGGTGTCCTGGTTGCCTTCTCACAGAATTGAAGCTGCAGCGCTCAACGTCACTTCCCTCACTGTGTCTCACTGACACGCGACAGCCCAGGACGTGTCCCGATGTTACCGTACCCATGTCCTTGCTGGACATAGGCACACTCACTGCTAATGGTATGTAAGCATCTGAGCCCGACTGTCTTCGGTCCTGCTTCCCTCCATACCGTTTGGTCCCCTCCGTTCGTTCATTCATGCGCTCGCTGCGTTCTGCTACGTTCTCCGTTCTGGATATTTACTTTCATTAATCTCGCGTGCTTTTGTTCTACGCTCCTCATCGGTCCGACCATCCTCGGCTCAAACCTTGTCCACCAACAGGCTGCAGGCAGACTGCGAGGCGCTCTTGCTCTTTGCCTACCACTGTCCCTGGCACCGACTGGCGACGCGCAAGTCGACCACAACGGTCTCCTCGGTGGACTCACGATGAGCTACAATCTTTACCACAAGCGTGAGTGCATACCTGTCTTGTCGTGAATACAAACCCTTGATCCCCGAGCTGATGTCACCAATTGTCCCATACCCACAGGTGTCGACGCGCAGGAACTTGGCCCAAGTGCCCCAACCGACCTCTCCGTCTGGCTATTCTTCCAAATCGCGGCGGATCACATTCTGCTCCCCATCCTTGTTACCACTGTTCTCTTCTCACCAACAGTGTCACGACATCCCACAGTGGTCAGCGTATGCTGTACTTGGATCATAGCTGGCATTGTGTCCTGCCTTCTGTACGCACTGTTCTTCTGCACATTCAGTCAAGTCGCTTAACGAGCTTTCTTGATGGACGGCAGATTCTACGTGGGACACCATGTCGGACCAGAACCCCCCAAGGGCTTATGTGTTGCCCAGTCTGCTCTTATCACCCCTATCCCTCCCATGTGAGTTGCTATTGGGTCACCTGCAAACTCGCCTCATGTCTGGCAACCTCGCAGGGCGTCAGTAGCAGCTCTTGCCCTGGTGTATTACACTTGGTCAACATTCAGACCATCCACACTAAAAGGCGGCTGTAGGCTTCAGCCGAGTCGCCTGGTGACTGTATGCGTGAGTGTATGCCCCAATTGCTATCGCGTGTGGGACTCATGGGGCATACGTAGCTCGTGGCTGCCCCATACATCACCTACGTCATCTTCGCAGCGGTCGGCTTGCAGGTGAGTGTCGGAGATCACGAAGTTGATAAAACCGCGTTACAAAGCTTGTCTCGTAGTTCGGCCTCAAGCATCCAGACAGAGTGAATCGCTCGAGGAGATACTTCTACTGCTCTATGGACTGGAATGCCTAGTATGTCAACAACGTCTTGATTGCTTGTCCTTTAAACCAACCTTCCACAGCAACGACGTGATGGCGCTCTTCACAGCCGCCGTATGTCTCGTGGCGACCACCTTCGAAGGTCTGTGCTACCACATATCATTCATTGGCTCTTGCCGATGACTCAACGAGTATATCGTTCATAGCACATCTAGTCATCATGCTGTCCCGCAATTGGACGGCACTCCGTAGAGCTGGCATGAACGTCGGCATTGACCTTCAGCTCATCACCAGGGTCGGACTCTTCACCGCGTACATTGTGTGCGGAACAGCGTGAGTTACTACAATCGTCCACCACGTACAGCCAATCTCATTCACTTATGTCACAATAGAACAATGTTTGTCACAGTCGCCGACACAAGTGTGTCTGTTGTGCCAGACATGTTCGCAGCCTCCAGTGAGTGCACCGTCATCCGCGCCTCTGGGAAGCGCAACTCAACATACCACCTCCGCAGCCGGACTCGCCTTCTTCCTCGTCTTCTCCACCCAACCTGTACGTATCTTCTAGACCGACTCGCCCAACTTCCCTCTCATGATGACTCTCTCCATAGGACATCATCCGCGCGTGGTCCAACGTTCTCCTCCACGGGTCGTGCATGGGTTCTCGCCTCAAAACCCGCGCCCAGACCCCAGACATGACGCGCGCCCCGACCCCGCTGCCCTCTTACGACTGCAGCCTCCTCGAGCGCACGGACAGCGAGGTGAACGAGAAGGCGCGGCTCGCCGCTCTCCACGCCTACTACAAGTCCCGCGTGCAAGACATGGGCGTTGAGGTAGAGGTCATCAAACGGCCCGAGGACGCGTTCTTTGTCGGGAGGGAGCCGAGGAGGGTGTGGGCCGTCGAGGGCAACGTGGGGACGTATTGGGAGACGATCATGCCTCGGTAGGGGTCGTGTCTGTGTGTTTGTTCGATCATTTTGTTTGTGCAATGCTATGGTGCGGAGTCGCGCCGTCTAATCCGGATCGTGTGTCGTCCGCGCGTAAGCAAGTTTCCATGGATGTTCAACTTATTTCCATATCGCTATGTTGAGGGATCGACGGGCTGCACAACCTCACCCCGTCGCCTTGTGGCCGACTATCCACTGCTAATCCGCACACAGAACTCGTTGAGTATGATATTGCAAAGGCCGTACAGCGTCTTGATGAGTAGACAGAGCGTACAGATCCAATGTAGAAGCATCGGTGCTATGTAGAAGACCCCATTGCGCTTCCTACGCTAAGGTAGATTACACTAGACTACTCATATCTTCGTGACACGCAACGACTGTCCATGACAAAGAGATTTTATGCGGAGTCCCGATGCGCCCAAATGTTAGCCAGCAGATGCTATAATACAATGATGGTGTACAATGCTCGAGAGCCCAAAACAGAAAGCTTGGTGAATACTTCGTCGTGATAGCATGTCATGAGTCCCAGATAGCGCCAAACGCCGGAATACCCCTGCTCGTCATCCCATATACGACCTTCTGCGTCAGCTTCTGGTTTGAAATAATGCACACCGCCTCGGCGTTGAACTCCTTCACCATCCGGTACGTCAGCTTGACCATGTCCGGCTTCCCGTGCGTGCGCGTGTCTGCCGAGTTCCGTCAGCCGCACATCCCCCTAAAGCAGAGACGAACAGAGACGAGAACACGCACCATATACGACCGCACCCGGCGACGCAGCGAGAATAGCGTCGACGAACTTGTCCCCGAATGTCTGGCGCACGTTCGGCGACGTCCACAGGAGCCGGATGGGCACCTTCTGCTCGAGGATGCACGGCGCACAGGGCCCGATGCCGCTGCCTGTGGCGACGAAGATGACGCGGCGGAAGAGGGTCGTTATCCGGAGTACCCCATAGCACGGCACGCCGCGGACCCAGAGCTCCTTCGGGGGCTGCTCGATCATCTTGGTCGTCCAGTCGCCCGCGCGGGAGACGACGAGCGAGTAGCCCTCCTTGCCCGGCTCGGAAATCGTCGCGAACCCGTGCCACTCCATGAGCGGGCTTTCCGAGATGCGAGTGAAGTGGCCGGGGCGAGGAGTGACTGCACGAGAGGGGGCGTCAGCTCAGGCCACGAATGCAGACGCGGACGAGGGAAGAGAAGCACCACGGGATGGAAGACGGGAAGAGGTACGCACCATAATCGAAGTACAGCCTGACTGCGTGCTTCGAGAGCACTTCGGCGCGTACGGGCACCTTCCTGAGCCTCAACCACGGAAGGATGATGGAACAGGTCATTATCGTCACCAGCCAGAACGGCGGAGCGTGGAGGAGCGCATGGCCGAGGGTCTCCTCTGGCGAACGATAGTCGTTGGTCAAAAGCACCACCTGTCCAGGAATCCCAGGGTGTCAGAGGAGTGCTACGTAACGCGGAGCGTAAGACGTACCTGACACCAAACCAAGGCAGTCGCCGTCCATCCCAAGAAGCGATGCGTGCGCTCGAAGGCGTCGTGGTGGGTAGTGCGGACTTTGGGGTAGGCGAACAGGACGATGCCGACCAGGAGCATAAGAATGAAATAAGTTACCGCGACAGTTGCAATGGAAGTCTGCTGCGCGTGAGCAGATGTCCAAGATGGGGGCTCGATTATCCGCTTACCTCTTGCTTGTTCAAAAGTTCCCTTGTGGCCTGCACGGTGAATAAGATTAGCCAGACAAGACCGCTGATTGCACAGCCGGAATGGACTGGTGGAGATGCACGTCTCAGTTCCTTCCTCACTTGATCGGTAAAGAAGACTTACAGCCGCCAATGTGGTACACGCGCCCAGCGACTCGGCGGATGGCAAGCGGCCAGCTAGGAGGTTCGTCTCTATCAGCGATAGTTGCAAGTGAAGAAAAATCTATTGGACTTACGTGGTGGGCACGGAACAGGCTACCGTGAAGAACGCGTTGATAACGTAGTCTTGGCGCATGAGAATGGCGCAAAATAGGTTCGCGACAACGATGAGGCCAAGCTCTTGCGCGTTCGCGCCACCCTTCACCAACGTAGCAATGAAGATGGCCATATTGGTAACGAACACGACGCCGAAGAGTCTGCGGTAAAGCGAGAAGACCTGGTGCCGCAGATTACGCATATAGTGTCCTTGGGTCTTCTCTGGCAGCTCGTCATCCAGGTAGCCATCCCAGAAGTTGCCTTCTTCGTGTGCAGATGAGACCTCGCTCTTCTCGTTGAGATCAGACGAGGACGAGGACGATGGCGCGATATCGTTCTTTTCATGCACGGTGACAAGGGCGCCCGAATCCTGTTTGAGGTCCATTTTGTAGATTGGAGGAGGCTGAGGAAGTGACGACAGGATGTCCGTGAGGAGCTTGCCGTCGTACGGAGAGGGACTGTAGAAGGCCGGCTTCGTCGCCACAATGGCTGTTTGCTCCTTCTCCGCATTCTGCCTACTGACTTTATCGAGTGCCATTTGGCGAAGGGCACGTTTATCGATCTTCCCGTTTCCAGTGCAAGGGAAATCGTCCATGGTGATGTACTGAGTCGGCACGGCGTAGTAAGGCTGCACAAGCGAGGCGGCAGCAATCACCGACTCGACCTTGACTACCTCCGGTGTCACGAATCCCCAGAGCTCTCCATTGATCTGCGCGGTAGGGCAATGAGTGTCACTCGGTGATATTCGTGTTATTGCAACATACGAGCAACGCGGTGGCATACTTGACCGAAGGGCATGTCTGCGAGCATACGTCAGTTACGCTCCTCCTTTGACAAACGTGAAGCAGCTAAGAGACTGACCTGCATGGCCGCCGAAACACCATCCAGTTCTACACGGAAGCCCTGCGCAGCAATTGGGAAGCTTAATCGGTGCTTCTAGTTCGTCGTCCCGCGATGACTGACGTACCTTCACCTTCACCTGGTCATCGACTCTGCCCAAGTGCTCCAGCTCTCCATTCTCGCGCCATCTGCCCAGGTCTCCCGTGTTGAACATGAAGCTCCTGCGACGTGAGACGAGGAGTCATGAGTTTGCTGCGCAGTCCCAGACGAGGGGTGGAGCGGAGCTACTCACCCGTCGTTCGCGAATGGATCGAGCTTGTATCTCTCGGATGTTTTGTCGGGAAGGTTGACGTAGCCCTTGCTGACGCACGCTCCGCCGGCCCACATTACCCCCGGCTCGCCAACAGGAACAGGCTTCATGTCATCGTCCAGAACATAGACATTCGTATTCGGTACGGGCGCGCCGATCGTGAGGAGTTCACCTGGGGTGTGCAAGCGCACGGTGTTCACGATGGTGACCTGCACCGGGAATCAGCGATGGGTGGGGACAGACGTGAGAGCGACGAACCTCCGTGGGACCGCAGCTATTGTAATAGTGCGCTGACTTCGCCCACTTTTCTGCCAGAGCTGGAGTATTTCGAATGTGAGTACGACGCCAATGGAACGCTGGGAAGGAGTGACGTACGTAGCGGACATGGCTCTCCAGCTGTCGCGACCACCTTGATATTGGGGTAGTCTGCGGGGTCATGGGGGGCTAGAAGATCGCGCGCAGTTCAATATACAATCCCAAGAAAAACTCCCTCAAACACGCACCCATCATGCTTGGCGTCGCTGGGAATAGATCACTACGTCAGGCAACATGCATCGAGAGCAGTGAGTTGAACACACCAATGACGATATCAACGGTTTTCATTACGGCACGCCATTCCTTCGAAGATTTGCCTCGGATACACAGAGTGCATCCGTTGCTGAGACTTCCAAGAATTTCCTGAGGAGGGCAAGGATGTTAACTAAGAGTTAAGAGAGAAGGTCGCGATTGGCTGGGGAACTGACCCAAGCCGCCATGTCGAAGGCAACGTTCAGAAGCTGGGACACCCGGCGTCCCGGTCGCATCTCGATGTTCCCAGGTGCAAGACAGACGACTGTGGCAGGAGAGCCATCAGTACATTCCAAGGAAGTTGTACAGCATACGCGCGGACGTACGGTTCGCGACGTTCCCGTGCATGACCTCGACGCCCTTCGGTTTTCCGGTGGTGCCTAACACGAAGATGTGAGTACAACGCCACCGCCGCGCTCCAGCGCAAGCAAGGATGACATACCGGACGTGTAGATAATATAGATGCTGTCGCTCGCGGTACTGAGATCTACGGGCTTGGAGGAGAGTTGAGGCAACTTGTGAATGTCCTCGAGACAGAGGGCAGGGGTGCCCTTTACGCGGTGGAGGTACTCCATCAAAGTCAGTACCAGTTTCGCCTCGGAGTCGGCCAAGACGTGCTCGAGGGTGGATTGAGTGACTATGGCACCGTCGAGGGGAACGTAGGCACCACCCGCCTTCAAGACGGCGACAATGCCTACGACCATGAGGATCGACCGTTGGACGAGCAGGCAAACTCGGACCCCGGGACGGACTCCTAGAGACCGAAGATGATTCGCGAGAACGTTGGCCTGTCGGTCAAGTTCGTCATAGGTGATACTGTTGCCAAAGTGTTCTACAGCGATGGCATCGGGCTGCGAGAGTGCATGGTGCTCGAACGCATGATGAATGCAGTCGAAAGGGACTTCTTGCTGAGGGCCAAAGCTGAAACGGCCGAAACGCTCCTGCTCCTCGAGCGACAAGGGGTTGAAAGCCATGGCAGTCATGTGCGTGGAGATACTCCTGGGCCCGAAGGTTGCCTGAAGGCGAGAGATTAGAAGGCGGGGATTGACGAAAAGCCCATGCGCTTGCACTTGAGCTTTATATCCTCGGGCGCAACTGCGCAGAGAGGTGGAGTTAGCCTACCCGCTCGCACTCGACCTCATGGTGTCTGCAAGCCGAGCTGTAAATTCCAGCATCACGAAAGCCGCTTGAACCGATGTAAGCCCGTTATGTCGGAGAAGGTCGTCGACATGTGTCACGACAGAGAGCGCAATTGGAAGGTCCAGTGGATACAGCAGGTGATCGGCCTTCGTTGGGAACATTGGCAGTGTGCTTCAGTTACGTGGAGGCGCCAGGAAAGATCGCATCGGGGCAGGGATCCCTCCCGGACGGAATGGCAGCGGCGGAGCAGCTCTGCAAGATCTAAGGAACAAGAGACATGTGGCAGTCAACCCAGAGGTCAAGCCGACGTGGGATGAGACGCCTTGGCAGGAAGTCAACAAGGCAAACGCACCGACGGCAGAAATTCGAGGACTTACAAGCGACGAGTGAGTGGCATGCACGCCAAGCACGCAGTAAATTCGTTCTGATAGGCATGCATAGTTACCATAAGTACGTCCATTGTTCCCAGTGTAAGTGCTATTTTTTGCGTGCGACCTGCTAAGGGACCTATGTGTCAGCGTCAGCATCTTTGGTCTGAATTATAGGAGGCCGAAGATTTCCCCAGATACCTCACTATGGGCAGATACTCTCACAACAACGACGTCGATGCTTGGCTTGGCGTGGATGAGGAACCTACGTTGGAAACAAGTTGGCTTGAGCGACGAAACCATCCGCGTCTCACCCTCTATCCTCAATGACGTTCAGTCCAAGTGCAGCATTCTGCCTGCCCGATATCGGTCACGAATCACGCTGATGGAGAGGACGATAGGGATCGCATGGAAGTAAGTGCCGAACGTCGCGTCGGTTGTAGCCTCGCGTACACGCTGACCGATACAGACAGGCGCAATATGAGAAGGTGCATTGCTCTCTATTGCGACAGGAGATGAACAGCGTGTTGCTAGCACTGCCTATGGATGCCTTACATCGATACAAATTCATCGAAGAAGCTGAGGTGTAGGTGAGACTCACTTGAGGATATCACGGCTACGATCTCCATCCGATATCTCCATCAAGTACACTGGGGAGTGGCCACGAACCATATGGTATGTGTGGAAGATGGTCATCGTCGTCGGCGAGGATGAACACCGAGTGGAAGTGGTGGCGGGAGAGGACCTTGTATGGCAGCGATGGCCACCGAAACCGCGGCATTGGGTGAGAGAAGCGCTCAGTATATTTCTCTCGCCGCCACCACCACCATGCGTTCCAGACATAGCCGACGAACACCGTAAAGAAGGTGAAGGGAGAGAGGGACGAGGAGGAGAGAGGCAGCATCGCGCGCGGTAGGCAGACTTTATGTTTAACAGTTGAATGCTTGTCACCTCGACGCCATTCTCCTCAGCTTCCTTCTCCAAGCTCCTCGTATCCCCGAACTAACTTCGGTCAGGGTATCGCGTTGTTATCTTGCAGGTGTACGTATGCCGTTCGCTATACCGTATATTGACAAGATCCTTCGGTTGGAACAATACCGGAGTGCGATGGTCGGACAACTATATGCTATAGGCAGCTTCTCGGCGCGCCACGTCTGACTGCACGTACGCCGACCCTTCCAAACTCCTCAATTCTTGAACTGTGTGTGAGGTCGTGCGCGTTTAATCGAGATAGAGATACCCTTATCTTCGCTATTGCTCTACAGTGCAACTGCTGAGAGGAATCAACAGGGCAATAACTCATCGTTGAGTACCAATTTCATCCGGTCTAATATCGTCGAGTGCAACTACTTGTAATGCCTTGTTCAGGTTTTCACCGACATGGGTGCTAGTATTCACCAAACTGTTTCCGAGCTTCGATGCCATATCGAGTGTCAGACGTGATATCTGTGAAGTCCCAATCTGTCGGGCGACCCGCAAGCCCCCGCGCGAACCCAAGGTATTGGAGAGTTCGCCGTCTACATACTCAAAACTTCGATTCCTTGTATGTAGAGCCGTCTTATTTCAGTGGTGAATATCTGCGTCAACGGACAGTACCAACGCGCATGGATGCAAATACTATATTGGGTCCATCCGTCTGCGTTGTCCATATGCTCTCATTAGGACACTTACTTGGGTTGGGACAGCTCGGAACAATTGCGTACACGGAAGCCTAACGGCTCGATACAGGAATCGGCCAATTGGAACTGTACAAGATCCCGGTTGTTCGTCGATTTCTCCGCTCAATGCAGCACGTTCCCAATCGCATTCGTCACAGAACAGACTGGGTATGATTGTTTGCCATGTTCCCGACACCCTCGAAACCTCCAGTAGGTCATCTCTTATCTTCGCGTTCTGACAACCATTGCGTGCTTAGGGCGACGGCGAGTGCAACCCGCTAAACGCTATAGGTGAGGATAGGTTGCACCACCTCCACCCAGACGCTTCTTCTGCCAGTCTTCCCGACGTCTCGGCAGATTGCCCCTCCGCATGGTATGATGTCGCTAGGCTCTCACTCCGGCGGTATGTGCCCTGCCTCTGCTGTCCGTTAATATAGTCTCCTTACGACGATCCTTGCATACAGTACCTGACACATGCGCATACTGACGTGCTTGATGCTAGAATTTACGACGCCCAAAATACAAATTTGAACGTCTACAAACATTTACTGATGGTCTGGACGGACCCCAATTCGAAAGGGCCCCGTTGCGCTGTAAAGCAAATATCTGGTCGGTTTCCACTGACACATTTGCAGCGCCCACAGACCTGACTTTTCCCGATGTCTGTTGGACGTCAATATGCTGTCACAGGCACAACTGAAAAAGGGAGAGCGTTTGCTCCAGTATGCTGCCATTACTCACTGGTGCGTCTGATGTGGGACATAGAGCGAGCCGCCGTTGTTTGCGGAAAGGTGTCATCGCATTCGCAGTATGCTTGTCGTACGCAAAAGCAACGTCGGCGAATGGGTATTTTTGCATCACCCCTCCTCGATCAGATTCCTCGACTCGGTCCGCAGTAATAAATGATCGCGTAGGGTTCGTCCGAGCGTCAAGAGGCCAATCCACATGCTGTCGGTCTGTCGGGATGTCGTTAAACAACGGGCTTGAATTCTCGGTCTCCGGGCTTAGCAGGACTCATGTGTTTCTTCGATTCATCGCAAGAATTTCTGCACTCATCAATGACGCCAGTTCATCACGGGCATTGCTCATGTCGGGCGTAGCTCGGTGGCTGCAAACGTCCGGCGGCGGTAGTAAAGAGGCATGCGTGACCACATGTGACAAGCCTTCAAGAAGTCGAAGCATCCTTAAGCGCGGACGTTTTTGGGGGACCGACCAGCTGGGTGTTAGAAGGGAATATCTGCGAAATTGAGCCTAAGGGACAGAAGCAAGGATACATGGCAACAACTGAATGCAGTATAGAGTCCACACCGATGACGATCCGGGAACTATCCGAACCGGTGTCGCTCGATGACCGACTTTTGTCTCACATCCCGAGAAACACGCCTGCCGGACGGTCAGCACAGGCAGCGGCATGTAGTCGGAGGTAGCGGCTCACCAGTAGTACTCCATCACGTTGCTCTGACCAAGTTTCCGCAAGAAGTTTTCGTCATGAGTGATCACAATGAGTTGGAAGTTTGCGTGATCCCTGCGCTCGTTGATGATACTGAACGTCGTGTGGTGTCAATAGCTTCCGCAGCATGTCAGACAATGACGGTAGTTATTGGACTTACTCAACAAGACTGGCAGCGAGCGCGTCAATATTTTCTGTGTCGAGAGCGTTCGTGGGCTCGTCTAGAGCGAGGATGCCGCAATTCTGTCCAAAGGAATCCGCGAGAGCAAGTCGGATAATAATCGACGCCAACATCTTTTGACCTGCCGAACACCTGCCACGCATGTCCATCTCAACCTGGTCCTTCGTCATGACCACCTGGTGCAGCCAAAAGAAATGAACTTGAAGCATTAGCGATTACGAGACTTCTGATACGTACGCGATAATTATAGGACCTCTTAGTGGCGCCGCCCTCGCTGTCAGAGCATATCTTGATGCCGTCAATGTCTGTCGGCCGCAAACACAAAAGTTTATGGTAAACCTTCGCTCTATGCCCGCTAATGGTGAACGTACCAGTCCCTTGATACGTCTTGTTCCACAGATGCCTCATGGTATCGTTGACCTCTTCCATCTTGAGCGAGTGATACTTCATGATAGCGCTGTTCCCCACGTCAGCATGGTCATGGGATTGGTGCCGGCCGGACTCACTTGTCTAGAGCTTTCGCGTACTTCTCGAGGTCGTTGTTGGCCATGTCTGACATCTACGAGTAATTGGTATTTAGACAATCTGTACAAGGGTTGGTACGAGCCGCGCGGTGCGAAAATACACACCTTGACCTTGATGAGTTGGTCACGATACTTCTTGTTGACGTTCTTGAATTCTTGCATGTCGTTCTCAAACGTCTTCAACTGAGCCTCCAAGGAGGCTACCTGTCCCCCAATATGCGCATACTGCAAGCCCAGGTGAAGACTCGTGAGTTGCCTGGAGTCCTGAACAGCGTATACGGCCACATACCTTCGTCTGAAGCTCCGTCTCCTTCTGCTTCTCTACGTTCCACTTCTCTGTCCAAATCCTCTTCGCCTTCGCGGCTTCCTCCATGTCGATCGCATCGAGCTCAGCCTCCGTTGCCGCAAGGTCGCGCTTGAGCCTGCGGTACCTCAGGTTCTCCCGGAGGTTCGCCATGGTCACGCCTGCCTCGTTGATCTCCCTATCAATCTCGCCGAGTTTGGTGCGTATCTGCTCAAGCTTCAGGGCTTGCTCCTGAACGTCTTGCTCTTTCTCTTCGATCATTTCGTTGAGGTCCTTGAGTTTGCGGGCGATCTTCTCCTTCGAATTCCTGTGAACACGTTCCCTTGGATTAGTTTCCATAGCATATGATGTTCCGCCATGCCACTGACTTGACTAGCGACTTGTTCAAGGCTTCGAGCTTGTCAGAGTTCATACTCAGATCTTGAGATGCCTTCTGGGCCTGCGCGATCCTGGCATTGAAATCCCGCTCCGCCTCCTTGTGTTCTGTCTCGAGCTTCTCGATTGGGGCTTGCGCCTCCGAAATCTTGGTCTCAAGGTCCTGTCAACACGCATCAGCCGTCCGATACGAACACAACAATAGACAGAAGAACGAAGCTCACTTTGAGACGGATATTCGCTGCAGCTATTTCAGCCTTCATCTCCTCTATCCTGCGCTCCAGCTCATCCTTGTCACGGAGCTGGTTACGACATTCGCTCTCATCGAGCGTCAACCTGTGGAGATCAGTCTCGTGCGTGCGCACTGCAGCGTTCTTGCTGTCACGATCTGCGAGGAGGAGTTGCTTCTCGCGCTCGTTGGCACGACTGCCTCGGAGAATCAGCCCTGAGTATCATAGACTTGCACTTAGCGAAGTACTCACAGTTCCGCAGTGACTTGGTCGAGCTCCTGCTGGACATCATCTGCCGTCTTAGTTGATCCGCTGGCGCTGAGATCGCTCTCGAGGGTGGCGATCTCCTGCTTGAGGCGATCGACCTCCTTCTGAGTCTTCGAGACCGAAGCAGCGTGCTGGCGCATGGCCACAATTTCTTTGAGGTCCCTAACCACTTCGGCAAGTCGTTGGGAAGCCTGGGTACCGGTCAAGCGATTCAGCCAGATCCAAGATATCTGACACGAAATCGAGTTATACCTCATCCGCCTCGTTTGTCAACGCGGGGATATCCGTTTCCTTAGCCTTGATCTGCTTCTCTAGAGCGGGTAGATCGATCGTCCGAAGGTTAGAGAGTGAGGCAGAGAGGACCGCAAGCTCTTGAAGACGTTTGAGTTCAGCCTCCCAGTCTTGGAGTTCCTTCTGCAGCTCCTTGACGGCTTCTGGGGTCGACTTCTTCATCGTTTCTCTAATCTGATGAACGGGTTACTCATGAGGTGACCCGACATGAGCGGCGCCTCTTACATTCTTCTCGAACGCTGCCATCTCCTGGTCATTTAGACCTCGTATACAAAGGGGACAGCACTTCTTGGCCATTCCGCTCTGAAGGAACCGTTGATAGACATCGTGCGTTCCAGAGGTCTTACCAAGATCCCTGCAAAACAGCATCAATCGTCGATATGATTTTGTGTGGACGGGGGGAAGGGCGCACTCATTCCGGACACCAATCTCCTTGCTAGCGCTCTCAATGGCCTCCTCCACCGTACCTTCGTACTCTCCGTCCCTGAGACCAGCCTGGATGCGCTTATCGAGACCTGAAGTTCACATATTTAGCAGACTGTGTATGCGATGAGAGCAGACCACAAACCCTTTATCTCTTCCTGCTTCGCCTTCGCTTGAGATTTCAGACTGGCCAAGCTCGTCTGCGCCGCTTGCAAGTTCTTACTAGCCGTACTCGACTGTGCTTCAGCTTCCTCTTGTTCACGCTCCTTCTCACTTGAGAATAGTTAGCTTCTCGAGAGATACGACGTAATTGCAAAGTCATACATGACGGCACGATCGATCTCCCTCTCCATGTTGGAAGGGGTAGGGTCAACACCGACTAGTTTGCGGAACTTCGCATGGCACAACTCGATGCTGCAAGTGAATCAGACAGTGAGCAGATGATGTTCAGAAGGGGCGTCCTTACGTCGTCTTGATCTCCGCAGTCTTGGTTTTCAATTGGGCTCGATGCAACTCCAGCTTCGCCCTGCTGTCAGCTTGCAAGCTCAGAGTCCGAAGCTCCGTGTTGAGGGCCTCGCGCTTGCTCTCCAAGGTGTTCCCGTTGGAGGTCTTCTCCGCAATCTTCTTGTCGAACGCCGCTGCGTTCAGGTCCTGACGGGCCTTCTCCAACCGACGACGCTTGTCCTCGATGTCAGCTCTGATCTCCGCGAGACGAGAAGATAGCATTCGAGCGGCGTCGACATCGCGTTCCGCGTTGTTGACCTTGGCACTGAGAGTCGACTTTAGAGCCCAGTCAGATCATATGCAGTTGAACTGTACGCATGTCTGCTTACAACGCGCTCTCGTAGATTTCGCTGCTCATGCTTATGGCCCTCGAGTTCCGTGTGCAACTGCCTAGACTTGACGTTGTAGTCCTCATTGTGACTACGACTCTCCGCCTGCAACGAGATCGGTCAACGGGCGGTGTGCTGATATTCGCACTACGTACCTGTAGTCGGTCGAAATCCGAATGTTGACGACGCTTTACCTCGTTGAGAGCAGCAAGGAACTGTGCAGCATCCTCCCGGCCAAGAGGTGACTGATCGAAACCCCTGATGTGATACTTCGCAGTGAGCTCCCGGACGAGCTCTTCCCGTTCAGCGATCCGCTGGTCAATCACCTGAGCAGCATTGTTCAGTACCTTAGGCATTCACTGTTGTGTGAAACATCCCACCTGCTCCTCTGCAAGAATCTGACCTTGCTTGCCCATCAGTTCGACATGGGCGGCACGGGCAGCTCTGATCTGCTCCTCTGCATCCTCCAGCCGAGCCTCCTGAGCTTTGCGTTTCTGCCGTTGGTTCATGATGTAGTCGTCGTGTGTCCGGAGACGTTCCGACAGCTCGTCATCGGTGCCTGACGGACAATGAGCAGCCGACACAGGTGGGTGATATGTTGGCATACCTGGGATTTCTTGCAAGTTTTCCTTCGCCAAGTTAAGCTCCTCCTTATACTGATCCTTCCGTTGGTTGAGTTGATCGACCTTGACGTAAATCTCTCGGAACTTGCTTCCAGTGTCGTTCAGAATCTGATTCGAGCGTACTTGCTGCTCATAGGCAGCCCGCAACTCCTCATATTCTGCCGTCCGCCTCGCAATGTCAGCGTTCATGTCGGCAATGCGGCTCTTGAGCTTGTCCGCATGTGTCTTCTCACGAGCCAAAGACTCAAGACGTTCAGACTCGGCCTTCAGGTCAGCCATTCGTTCTTTGCGGAGGGCCTTGATGTTGTCAAGGGCCTTGGTGTACCTAGGCACGATGTTCAACAGTGCACAACGCTATTGCCCTCATATACGTACTTTGTTGCCTCAAATATGTCGTCGAACTTCTTCTTGAGGGCAGCTGGCTCGGAGAGAGGCCAGTACGAGTCCTCCTGATGACAGAAGATAACATTCTCCAGGACAGCTTTCGAAACACCTAGCAGATGTGGGATCTCGGTATCCATTTCCGCGCACTTCGTTGAGATGACACCTCGCTGAGTTGCGCATAAGGATCCCCCTCTAGTGATCATATAGGCACAAACACTCACCTTGCCGGAGCCCTTCTCCACGTTCTCAGCCAAACCAAGAATGCTTTCCAGGGTCTTCATCGCCAACGCTCCGTTCTTCTTCATTGTAACGGACAGATTGCGCACAGCAAGCATTTTCGCACCGTTCGCCGCGAAGAAACGTAACTTCACCTGGGCTTTCACCTCCTTCTCATTGGCCATCTTCGGGTCATGCACAAACGCCCCACCACGAGTGTTGGGTGGCTGATCACCGGTGGTCGCGTACTTGAGGCACTCGATGATCGTCGTCTTGCCGCTGCCATTGTGGCCGACAATGACAGTGACAGGGGAGAAGAACTCAATGATGGCCATGTTCTTGTCGTCAAAAGACCGTATGCCGCGTATAGCGAGTTTGTTCAGGTGCGCCATGGTGAGCAAGACCTAAGGAGAGAGCCGCGTTGAATGACAGAAGGGGTACACGGTCAAGGCAGGCAGAACGTTAGACGCGTAGTTATGCGGAACGCGACGCGACACGAGTCATGTGATAAAGCGCTTCAGCAGACGCTATCTCGTCCGAGTCGCCGTCTCGGTCGACTTGACAGCCTCTACCTGGATCGTGCACTGTCCTTCTACTACAATGTCTTTCAGTGGCTTCACGGACGACACTCCCGAATGGGGGGCTGCTGTTTCTGACCCAGGAGATATTGTTACGAACGCAATCAAGAAGGAGAAGCTCATAAAGTGCGTACAGGCCATTCGGCAGAGACCAGCTATAGCTCACAACAAGGTAGAGAAATCACTGCAGCCCAGGAGGATCTGCGCGGTTGGGTTTTCTCTTTCTGGCGGGTGTTTATCTTGGCTAACCATGATACAGCTATGCTTGCCAAGGCGAAAAGCGTACAGGGGGACGTTGACAAACTACAATCTGGGAACGAGACCTTGCAGATGTACATTGACAACCTCACAATGCAAATGGCAAAACGTCGTTGACGTCAGCGCTGTATATCCCACATTGGTATGCTCCTCTATGATAAATTACGTCGGGATACGTTCTTCTCTCGCAGGAGTTGTGCTCCTTTCAATTCATCAAAAGGTAGTTCCGCACCGTCTTTCTGCGAGGGAATCTATCGACGCATACCGGATCCTCCCTCTGTTCATGCGTTAGCTCCTCTTCGGAGATAAAACATCCAGGTACGCACCACCCAGAATGGAGTTTCATCCGCGACCAGCTCTATCCCCTTCCTCTCGCACAAGGCCTCCAAATTCCCAAAGCGCTCATCGTCCCTAGCCTCCTTATTGCACGTCACGACCCTCAGTCTGGGAAGTCTCTCCACCGCTTCTATGATCGAAGCCAATGACTGGTCTTCTGATGGCAAGTTTCTGCAGCTCAGATGCTCCAGAGACGGCGGAAGGGTGTCGAGTTTGAACAGGTTCGAGAGTTGCACAAGCATGAACTCCTCCAAGTTCGGGCAGCGACTCAGGATAGCAGCCGCTCGAAGGCTGTAGTTCATCAAGCGGAGAGAGCGCAACTGGGGTCCGAACTGATCGATGAGGGGGTCCAGGTCGCGTCCGGGAGCGTCGCGGAAGGAGATGACACGGAGGCTGTCGGCGCTGGTCTTGAGCAGCCAGGCCAGGATAGCCAAACGAGGGGTGCGCATGAGAGAGAGCTGGTACAACTTGAATGACGGATGCCACAAGGGGGGCGGAGCAGCGATCTCGACGCCTAGGAGGAGGAACTGTATGCTGGGCCATACGGACAGGAGTTGGTAGAGAATCGGACTTTGGATGCCGCAAGACAGGATGCTCAGGGCGCGAAGCTGAACTGGGGTGGTCCGCTCGCCGTGCTGTCCTGAGCTGGCAAGACTCCTCAGCTTGTCCATTGTTCCGGTCCCGAGTTGGTGTATGCCCGTAACGCGTAGGACGAGCTCGTACAGCCTGGGGGTTCTCTCGATAAGGTCCGCTAGGTCTGTATCGTCGAGGTCCAGGCCAGCCTTGTCCCCCACAAAGACTTCCAATATCCGTGTGTGACTGCCGAGCATGCGTCCACGCTCTTGGAGAGGGTCGGTCGCGGCGAGGAAGGACATATGCCCACGACCATGGTGGACCCCTCCGAGCACGACATGCCGGAAGAGCAATTGCTGTGACGACTTGGACCAGGTGCGGGAGATGAGAGCGCAGCTCAACAATGTCGATTTGTCGATAGAACCCTCAATGTAATACGCATACTCGAGAATGGCATCAATAAGCTCGGTGGGGAGAGCAGTATCCATCAACTTGAAGGTGGTGATGGAGTGCTAGACAAAGTTTAGACAAAGTTCGTCGTCAATTAATGGAACATCGTCACTATACGTGATGAGTTGGTATTGCACCTGAATTGGGATGTAGGGGTCGCTGCGCAAAAGTTGTTGGCTGTCCGCGTTGTACTCGCATTGCCGCATTGCCGCATTGCTCATGATGATGAAGTCGGACCCAGAGCCGACGGTGGTCATAGATAAGATTAGCGCCTACATTCAATGGTGGGCGTCTACAGGCGCGTCGCGTCCCTTGCAAGCGCCCGATCGCGGAGGTGACGCGTCCCGACTCTCCAGTGCGAGGACACCTCTGTGTCCACCACCCTCACCGCCCTCGCATTATGTCAGAAACTCGGCTCGCTTTCAAGGCTGGCCGCGCATTCAGGCGCGGCGACACGAACTTTGTCGACCCCGATCCCACCAAGGGTGCAATTATTCTCCAAATCGGAGCCGAGGACGGTCTCTTGCATTTCATCTGGAAGAACAGATCAAACAACGACGACGAGGAGGTCGGTGACTGTGTGGTATGCTGCGGGCTGCACAACTTACTATGGACGAACTGTATTTATAGGATCTCATCCTCTTTCCGGGAGACGCCACTTTCGCGAAAGTCGAACAGTCTGCATGGGGCCGGACCTATGTCCTCAAGTTCTCTTCCTCTGATCAGAGACATTTCGTACGTCGTATTTACAGTAGTATCTTCATTCTATGCATATGAATAGGTGTTGTTCCAGTTCTGGATGCAGGTGCGTACCGCCCGTTTTAATCCGTATTCCCATAGGTAATAACATCCCTTTGGACATGTAGGATGCCGATGGGAGTAGAGACGAAGAGTTCGTAGGCAACGTCAACCGCCTCCTCGCAGACCCTACCACTGTACCCATCTGGTACTCGGAGGGCTACAACCCCAACACCCAAGTCGCAGGGCCCTCTACATCGGCCCCTGCAGCTAGCTCGTAAGTCACTCCATCTCGTCTTGCCTACCCACTTCCATTTCCGTGTCTCGCTCGCCTGCTTCCAGGTCGCAAGCTCGTCCAAGCGGCTACCAAGCCTCCCCCGAAGAGCTCGCGCGCATCCGCTCCATCGTTACCTCCCTCGGAGGACGTGGTGGCGGAGGCGCAGGAGCAGCAGCCGCCGCCGCTCCAGAGCCCGACATCTCCCTAACGGACGTCCTCACTCCTGCGAACCTCCGCCCTCTCTTCGCGACGCACCCCGAGCTCGCGCAGTCGCTCTTCCCCCACCTCCCCCCAGATCTGCCGTACCCGCCGACAGTGGAGACACTCGAGCAAATCGTCGGCTCACCGCAGTTCCGCGCCGCAGTGAGGAACCTCGACATGGCGCTACGTACCGGCTTGCTTGGGGGCCTAGTGCGGACGCTTGGGCTCCCGGAAGAGGCAGGCACTGGCGTTGAGCCGTTCTTGCGGGCGTTGCAGGACCAGGCAAGGAGGGAGGAGGGCGACGGTGGAGACAGGATGGACACAGACTGAGTGTGCGGCTCGATGATCCAGGCATCCGCCACTTGTACTCTCTTAGTACGCAGCGTGCATACGGTTTCTCTTCCGATCTGAAACGGGCTGATGTGGTCGAAGTGCGAAGTGCGGGATAAGGGTGTATCCAAAGTACAAGAAAAGTCCTCCGAGTAGTACAGTAACGAGTGCGTAAAGTATACAAGCGGGTGCCATATAGGTTAGTGACTCCGTCCAGCCAACCACTGAAGGACGATGTCTCTGCGAACGGTGTGCATCGTATCAGTTGAGCCCAATGCCGTTGGTCATATGTACTCACAAATTGTGTTGGCTTTTCATTGAACACTAACGATTCGAGGTAAGCTCTTCGTCAGCGGAATGTATGTATGCTTCACACTTACAGAATAACACTGGGATAGGAATGTGTCAGCGACTCCCCGATCAATAAAAGCGAGCATCTCACCGAGACTGGCCGGTTGGTAATCTTGTCCAATTGTCTGTCAAGCAAGATGGACCCAGTTGGAAAACCACAGGTCGTAATGCAAGGACAAACTCACAGTGCCTTGATCAATTCTTGCACTGATGCATGGCCGTCCAGGTCGTTCTTGTTCCCGAGCTTGAATACGTGTTAGTAGGATCTAGCGCAGCATGCACAATTCATAGTGCGTTTACTCACCACGAGTAGCGGGACGCCATGTAAAGTGGACTGTGTCAAGAGCTGATGCAGCTCAAAGCGAGCAGTTTCAAACTTGTCTTTCTGCAGCCGAGTCGGTCAGAGAGAATCTTACACCAGTAGCACGCATGCACGCATACACTCACATCTACAGAGTCTACTACGAAACTGTGCGTCGGTAAGGAGGGGTGTTCAGAGCAAGCGGACAGGAGTTGTAGATTGCGACTCACACAACCGCGTCCACACCACTGCAGTACCTTTCCCATATTGACCGGTACCGCGGTTGTCCTTAGGTCATAATCCGTCTTGGCCCGCGTCGAAGAATGACCGACGAGAGAAGCGGACGTACCGGCGACATCCCATATCTTCAAGGTAACGTTCCCCTTTTTTATGGTCCTCAAGTTGAATGCGACTGTCGGGACGACGTCTTCGCTCCACTGACAAGAGGTGAGAAGCTAGACATAAGACCATGTATGAGATACGCACCTGGCCCGATCCTAGAACGTTCACAAACGAGGTCTTCCCGGACGCCTTTGACGGAGAGTATAGGTGAAAGCTGTCTGCCAAGCCAGGTAATGATACGTACCTGGAGTCCAACGATTGCAATCTCGGCATGTTTGGAGAAGAAGAGCCTTCGCGAGGTCAATAGAGCATCACATGAACAGCAGATTGTCCGCACCCACTAAGCCACTGCAGCAGCGAGGAAAAGAACGAAGCCATCTAGGCCTTCTTGGTCATACAAAGTATACTGAATGTCGTATTCAATAACACAAGCCGGTTGCGGTAGTCGGCGAGGTGAGTGAGGAAAGTATAGCAAAGTACGGGAAGAAGTCGAAGTACAACTGCGAAGTCCTCGGCTCTGGGTCTGAGGTGCACGCATCATCGCGACCGCGCCGCAGACGCGTCCGCGCGAGCCGAGATAAGATGAGATTGCCTCCGTGTCAGCGATTAGATGAGATCCACAAGCATTTTCGGTCATTTAGCCTCCCTTAGAGTCTCGAGAGCTTCCTCCAGCTGCTTACTGACAGACTTGTATCTCCTATAACCCTCACCCATCGTCTGCGTCACAATGTTAGGTCCTGTCGTCGACAACAAGAATACCGTGGAAGATGGCCAATTTGACGACGCCGTAGATGATCAATCGGCGCCAACAGCTCCTGTCTCTGACCCCAGGCAAGGACACACCTTCATCGACGACGACGAGCTCCTCGCATGGTCCTCAGAAAGCTCCGACGAGGAAGACAGTGAACCCGATGAGTTTGAGCAGGAGGAGGACACCCTAGAGGCGGAGGCGTTTCAGACGCTCCGGGCAGAGGATGAGGATTGGGAAATAGCGGAACGAGGTATGCTCTCCTTTTCTACCCCTCCTGATACAACCCCGCGAGCATCATATGTAGACTTCACAAAACAGTACAATCGTCTTCGACAGCACGTCGCTGTACGAACAGGTGCTGCACAGGGTGTAGCTTCCGCCATCAACTCGAAAGCAGCGGTTGCCTCCTTGCCCGCCGTCAATCGCCCCCGTCCGCAAAAGCCCACAAGTGCACCGTCTGCAACCCAGCAGCAGGAGCAACATGCAAAGGATCGAACAGAGAACCAACTACAGGCATTGTCGAAGTACTCCTCTCGGTTGCGCAACCTCGATATGCCGTACGATCTCGGTGTGGGTGTGAACAGGAAGGGTCCTTCTGCCACTGCCAATATGAAGGACAAGAGCGATCGTGCGACGAGCGAGCAGGTGCTGGATCCACGTACGCGGATCATTCTGTTCAAGATGATTGGGCGCGGCCTCATATACGAGGTCAACGGGTGCGTTAGTACCGGGAAAGAGGTGAGTCCGGTCACTTTGCATCAGGCTACCGTATGAAACGTGGTTCCGCACAGGCCAACGTCTACCATGCAGTCACGCCCGAGCAGAAGCATCTTGCGCTCAAGATCTACAAGACTTCAATCCTAGTCTTCAAGGACCGAGATCGTTATGTCTCGGGAGAATATCGCTTCCGCCGAGGTTACAGGTAGGCTCGAACGGCTTTCCAGCGCACATCCTACTCACTTTGCACCAAGTCGACATAATCCGCGCAAGATGGTTCGCGTGTGGGCAGAGAAAGAAATGAGGAATTTGAAGCGACTACGAACTGCTGGTATACCGTGTCCAGAACCAATTGAAGTTCGCGAGAACGTGCTCGTCATGACCTTCGTCGGGGATAAGGATGGCTGGTAAGTCGCACGTTATATAATGTCTCTTGCACCACTGAATGCTTGGCAGGGCATCACCTCGACTCAAGGACGCCGACATTCCAGAAGCAGCGTTCCCTAACCTCTATGTTGAGCTCATGCTCATGACACGCAAGATGTTCATCGAGTGCAAGTTGGTCCACGCCGATCTTTCGGAGTACAACATTCTCTATCACATTGACGACACCCTCTCTCCCTCTGCCACGACAGCCCCCACCTCCGAGAACCACCCTGCGACCGAGGTTGAGACGCCACGCGGACACCTCTGCATCATCGACGTCTCCCAGTCCGTCGAGCACGACCACCCGCACGCGTTCGACTTTCTCCGCGCGGACCTACGCAATGTCGAAGACTTCTTCTCCAAGCGCGGGGTGCGCACCATCGGTCTCCGACGCGCCTTCGAATTCGTCACCCGCGACAAACTCCCCCCGCTCTCTCAGACTGCGACTGAGGGCGGTGACGCAGGTGCAGTCCTCCGCGAGTGGATGGACACCCCGGAGTCTGAGGAAGTCACGGGAACGGAGTCTGTCGGTGACGCGAAGGCTCACGAGGACGAGGTGTTCTTGCGGTCGTACATTCCCCGGACGTTGAACGAGGTCTACGACCCTGAGCGCGACGTTGCCGTGTTGACGCGCGGCGAGGGCGAGAAGCTTATTTACAAGGACACCATCGGCCTCGTAGGCTCCAGCTCAGGTCAGGGCGAGAGAGAATCCGATAGGGATGCAGGCGGTGTTCGGAAGAAATCGGTGGCGTTCGCGAGTGTCGATAGCGGTTCTGCAGATCAAGATGGTGATTCCGACGGCGAAGGTAGTGAGGACGGGGACGAAGACGAAGACGAGGATGGTGCAGAAGGAGAGGAGGGCGAGGAAGGGTCTGGCGGGTTCAAAGAGAAGAAGCCTCGGGGACATAGGCACGAGGATAAAGAAGCGAAAAAGGTGTGTTTTGATTGCTTGAAGGTTCCCTCATGAGCCTCACATCTGCTGGAAATAGGAACGCAAGAAGGCGGCCAAGGAAGAAGCGCGCGAAAAGCGCAAGCACAAGATCCCAAAGGCAGAGAAGAAACGGAGGATCAAGACCACTGCTCGTGGGGGATGATACTCTGCAGATGTCATGCCTAGAATATTTGTACCATTCAGAGCCTGGTTCAGGCTACGCAGAAGGTTTCGACCAAATACTCGTTCTCTCGGTGGATTTCGTGTTACCGCCGCATTGGACAAGAGTCCATCGTAACAGACCCCCCCTATGGTGAGCAGAACGGTCAGTCGATCCGGAGCAGGATATAGGATGAAGTCCGACCGCTGGCTAGCGTTGTCCATGAGAAGACATTGACCAATGTATGTCCTCTCGCGTAACGCATACCCGATGAATAACACAACTTTGCAGTGAGAGTTGAAGACGTCAAGACTGGGATCTGAAACCCCCGGAGCGCAAAAGGGACGCTGCTAGTGTCTCAAACACGGCCTTGTGTGGACGACATGTACCTTCGCAGGCTCGAGACCGCTCTGCTGTTATTGCGGCAGTGATAGGAACGCGCCGGTATACCCAGTGTCCGATGCGCCCAATGCAGGGCGTCCTGGCTCCCATGCAGCACCCACAAAGACCCAGCCTGGTCACTCAATGTTGCCAATACAGCAAGATACCCTCTCACGAAGCATCGTCACGAGGATACCTCGTTATCGAGTGCGAATGAGATGTGCAGTACTCGTTCCGAAGAAGGGGCCTCTTACGTGTAAGTGCTATGGAGCGTCGTGACGGCAGGTACAATGCTCGGTTCAGTAGCGTCTACCTAATGGTGCCAGCCATCTCTAGATGCTCTACACCGTAGCTCGAACACCGCTCACAACATGGTTTGCCCTGCCATGCGGCACTGTAGGCCAGGCTTCGTGGTATACAAGACGCCAGGCAGTGTCTGCTCTTACGCTTCTCTGGATACCATCAGTCTCACACAATCCTGACCTTCTCCCTGACAGCTGCTTTCACACCGGGAAGAGGCATCGTACGGAAGACGTGCTTTCCTATCTCCCACCCCCATTCACCTACCAGTGCCCACCAGCTTCCTGTCCCCCCCCCCCCTCTAAGACTCGACATCATGTCTCTCGATAGCATACCCGTGACCGACGAATCTGTACGTGCTCAGACTATGGCCCACAATCTCTCCTACCATGTAGCGTCAGCATGCTAAGCTTCAGTCCTAGTGGTCTCATATATGGGATAACCCAATCGCGATCAATGAAGACACCACGCAAACTGTTGGATTTGGCGAGAAAGACGCTACGTCTCGCTACATGCGTCTTGCCGAAGAAGCGATGCATTTCGTCGTCGGTCCCATGCCTGTCTCAGACTTCCTGAAAGACTTCATGAAGTCCGAAAAGATCAAGGCGCGATTCGGCGGTATGCCGTCCGCTAAGGATGCTTTCGAGGAAGTCTTCAAACCTCCACCGCAGGCTAGCACTGAGGCGGTGCATACAAACGCGGATGTTCCTGCCCCGGAAGGGGTCGCCGCCCCACCGACGTCAAGCACGTCGACCTCATCGGTATTGGAGCCAACGTCATCGTCGTCTCCGAGCTCGAAGAAGCCTGCAGTCGAAGGGAATGCAACGGCGGAGGCTTTACCAAAGAAGGGGAAGAAGAGAAAGAGGGGCAAGAAAGTGTCGGAGGTCGATAGGTATCAGCCGATGGTACGTCGCTGTCGTTGTATCTAGTACTCACACTTATACCATTGCAGGCGGATGCTATCAACATCCCCAAACGCTGCCCTGGTTATGTTTTCCTGAACACTTCTGCCCATGTTGACAGCTCGCACGGCAAGCGCGGTGCATTCAAACCCGATCTGTGCTGCTACTCCAATGAGCATGTAAGTGCACTCAGGGTCGAAGACGAACCAGCGAAGGGTAGAACGGACATGGGACTTGCTGCCCTCTTCATTGAAGTCAAGACGAAGGCGGACTTGGACTGCTTCAAGGATCCTCCCCCTGACGCCGATCGTGATAGCTGGCAGTTCCTCCTCAACTTCGCGACGCAAGGCGATGATGCCCGAAGGGAGATGCGGAGGTCCCTGGGACAGAACGTGGCATACGCTATTGAGATCTTCGCTCGGCAGCACCGTCACTGTGTCTACTCCATCTCACTGTCTGGCTCAACCGCACGTCTTATCCGTTGGGACCGTGCCGGTGCGGTTGTAACCGAAGCCTTTGACATTCTACAGTCACCCGAATACCTCTGCGAATTCTTGTGGTGTTTCGCCTGGATCGGGGATGGCGGAAGAGGGCATGATCTCTCCGTTAGACTTACCACGAATCCCTCCGACATTCAGAGATTCAAAGAGGCCGTCAGAGCGCACGTGAAAACTCAGCACATGCCTTCGGAAATTCATAGGACCGAGGACGACGAGTTTCAGCAGCATTACCAGGAAGATGCGGTGTTTGTCGTCTCGGTGTTTGACTGCACACGCGATAGCAACGTTATTCTCGAGCTTCTCGTATCTCGTCCATGTTCCTACCCCATGTCCCTCGCTGGCAAGGGAACCCACGGATTTTGGGCTTTAGATCGAAAGCCCGACAGTCCGGCTCGCATTCTCTACCTCAAGGACACCTGGAAGTGCGAGTTGTTAGGTGATCTAGGTCTAGAGGGTTCAGTCATGAACATTATCAAGGCTGCGGGCATTGCAAACATGCCTTCGGTCGTGGTACATGGATGTGTGTATGCTGCGAATAACGCGGCGAGGATGACGCCCGACCGTTCATGGCGGGTAATCAACAAAGAGTATGGTGAGTAGGCTACTGTCAATACGCACAGGCACATAACCATGCTTGACTGATGAATGATATCTGGCTATGGTAGCATACTATCAAATCACGTTGACGCAGGAGTTCTTGAGAGATTCATGCAAGTGGGTCTGCGGAAGAAAGCGCAGTGACTGCATGATCCACTCTCGCGTTGTGCGGCGCACCCATTATAGGCTCGTAACGGACATTGCAGGCTACCCGCTCATGGG
Organism: Coriolopsis trogii; assembly: GCA_020543525.1. Classification (NCBI taxonomy): domain Eukaryota; kingdom Fungi; phylum Basidiomycota; class Agaricomycetes; order Polyporales; family Polyporaceae; genus Coriolopsis; species Coriolopsis trogii. Next base: position 337,518 of record JAHYIO010000023.1, on the reverse strand, counting down.
GCAATTTACCGGTACTAAGGAGCTCTTCAAGGTGACATTGGATGTATTTAAAGGTATGTGTTTAGTATGTGCCAGTCTGTCGACGTTGTGACTCAAAATGCATCCCGTAGTGTTGCGCCAAGCACACGAAAAGTGCTCCATCGCTCATCGAGATGTCGGCGCGATGAGCATCATGCTCTACCGACATGATGACACCACGGACTCGGATCCAAACGAGCCTCGCACAGGGTATCTATTGGATTGGGACCTTGCAACGAGTACGACGCTCGTGGATCACCCGACTCGTAAAGACAAGGTGCGAAGTCATTGTGACGCATGTCCTATTGACCATGGTCCTGACAATATCGCCATTCAGAAGCTTTGGTTGGGCGCATACGGGCACCCTTACCCAGTAAGTCAGTGACAACTACTACGGCCCTACATGACGCTCAGTTTCGGGCCTTAGGCTGCGTGGCAATACGTGTGCGCAGCACTCGCTCAAGGAATCAGACTTTCCCAATACAAACTCGTACATGACACGGAGTCCCTATTCTATGTCGTCCTACACTGCGCAATGCTTTGGCTGCCGATCAATGCGACTACACCTGCCGGATCTGTGAAGCGCATCATCGAAGCGATGTTCGATGGAGGGACATCATTTGCCAGTGGCCAAGAAAAATCGAAAAACATGGACGAAAAACACTGGACACACCGCCTTGTATGGCGTTGCCAGGCTATACGGAGTTGGCTCGATGATATGATAGACAATTTTCCAGACGAAGCGAGAACTCGCCTTGGCGGCGAGACCGGGATGGCCCGCGTCGAGTGGTCTGCAGATACCACCGCGTCGCTTTGGCAATCCGCTCTAGACAACGATCTCCCAAATGACGACAGGAACCCGACTCTTCCGACCGAGTTGCAACGGGAGGCGTCACGATCCATGCTAGGTGCTCCGCACGAAGCAACGAAGACGGCCACGACCGCTACAGATCTTACAAGGCAGTCTTGGACGGAGTCTGTGACCTCTGCGGACGTGGCTCGATTCCGAGGCCTAGCGGTCGAGAGCTTGATGAGCTTGGTGTACCCACCTGTGGATCTGCGGCCAGCTAAACGTACACGTTTAGACTGACGGCTACTATGATGAAGATGGTGGGAAGAGGGAGGGAGTGTCAGAGATACGGGAGAGCGGTCGGGCATGCTCGTGCGGTGACTCCGACACGGTACCGGTACGCTACGCATCGCTAGCGCTCGAGGTCTTCACTTACTGTTTTTGTCTCACTCGGTACAGGCATTTCACTGTCCGAGGTTCACATGAATGGTTATGCCATCGTGTTCTCTTCGCCTTCCGAGTGTTACATAGTGTCTCTCAAGGTTGTTCATCACTGGCAGCCGGAGGTGCAATATACGCGTACTTCCAAAATTAACTTACTACGGTCGCAACAAGCGCCATGCGACGAGCACTGTATTCGTCTGGGGCTACAATGGCTACTGCCGCCTCGGTCTAGGTATTCAGGTGGACGTCTTCGTATCCAAAGTGGTTCCCCAGTTTGCTGGTTCGAGCGACATCCTGCTGGCGTGAAAAGACACATAAGGGGGAAATTGAAGACGGACCACTGGAGGGCCTCCCATTCCAGGGAGGTGTACATAGCTATGACCTAGAGTGTCGTGAGAGGCGAGTGTGAGGCACACTCGCCTGGTTCCTCATCGGACTCATGTGCGGCACTCGCACAGGATCTGCAATATGACTGCGAAAACTCGTGCTAATGTCCGCCCAATTTGAGCCTGCGCAGAGTGCCGAGTAACATGATGTTCCAAGCCATGGCGTTGTGCGCATCAACATCGGGAGTAGCGGTTTGATGCCAGGTCCAAACAGAGAGGGTCTCAAACTGCGGCAGCTACTCCCTATAGCGACTGGACACACCAAGGACCAGGATCTGTAGCCGACTGAGATACTGAGGTGACAGGATTTCCAGAGCCCTGTCGTGAGGCGAACAAGATTGCCAACGGTCACAATCCTTGTGGTCAAGACCGTATGATATTCCACTTGTGGGCTGAAGTCCAGGGAGATGTACAGTGGTGTAGTCTTGTACGGTCTAGTATCAGAACCGCCCTATTCACGGAGTAGTGTATCTCCATCATACTACACGTCCGTAGCATAGCTGAATGATTGAGCCCGCCACCTCCCTCAGGTAGCGGCATGCAAGCGTGAGGTTCGCGATGATGATGGACCGCCTCGACGACGGCTATAGAAGATATCGAGGCAAAGATAACACCACGACCATCTGGGACTCGAGCGGATAGATCGCTTCCCGCGATGAGTGTCAGAGGTCGAGCACCTATAGCCTTCCCATCGACCTTGGGTGAGCCGGCTTGAGATAGAGAGAAGCTGGCAGCGGAACCGCTACAGCTGGCGGAGTAGAGACGCGAGGAGTCATAGGCAGCGGCGACAGTGCAGGCTTGATTGGAGATGTGAGCACGACTGCCATGGGAGACGAGACCGGGGACATAGTGACAGGATCCGGTCCCTCCGCGTCCTTCGCCATGGCAAGCCTCACGGGGTTGGCAATGGGTGCAGGTGGGGCACCTTGCCTTAGTTGCGAAATTGGTGTCAGTCATGGTAGAAGGGGAATTGCGGTCGTTGAGCAGTACTATCGAACGTTCCTCGGTATCCGTGACGCAATGGAGAGCGTGCGTGACGGCTGGGTCGCTGCATGTGTTGACAAGCGTAGAGACTGGCCTGGGATGGTCGGGAGGCTGGGGTTGCCTGGGGTACTGTTCGTGGTTGGACTGGACGCGATTATGACGCTTTGACTGTGAGGATGATGCATTGTAGACAACGACTGTAAATAGACCTTGTACGCTTAGTACGAGAGATACGGGGGAGTCTTCATGATAGAAGCTGAAGAGTACTAGGTGCCGTGTGTGTATTCGTTTTGGGATAACGCGTCTGTGCGCTGCATGGAGCGGTGACTTCGAGCGCTGTTCGATGCCGCCTGTCGTCGCTGTGGATAAGGCGTGCCAGAGTGAGCGGAGACCAGCGTCGCAAACACAGCCAAGACGAGACAGCTCAGCTGAGCGAGAGAGGGAGAGAGTGGTGTGTATATGATTCAGAGTTGACTCAGACTCGAGCTAGGCATTGGCCACAGTCCGACTCGACTGAGCGTGGAAAGACTCATTGTCCTCGTGACTTGTAACGCTGGCTCCGTTCGTTGCGTTCGAACTGTTGGTTGGAGGTTCAGACTCGCCTGCGACACCCACCTATCATCCCCCTCCCCTCTTTTGCGCATGGCTGTTCCTCCTGGTCCTACTCGTCCTGCTTACAATGTTCCTATGGCTCTCGACCTGTCTCTCACACATACTAGGGGTCTCGAGCCCAAACGCGCGAAGCCACGGAATCGCAAACTGGTTCAGGACTCAAGATCCTGGACTCTAGGACCCATACCTGTGCATGAATTTCTCAACGATTTTCTGCCATCCTCGGATACGACTAGTAGACGGAGCAAGAAGTCGAGCTGGAAAGCGTTTCGAGCTGTCCCCCTTCGAGCAACCGCCCCTGCTGAGATTTATGAACCACTGGTGCGCATATATCCCGCTACCATTTGTGCTATGTCTCAAAGACACTTTTGAATGTAGATAGCAGCGCTGAACGCAAAAACTAAACACAAATCTCGCGCTCCGAACCTCGTCTTTTGTAACGCCTCTACAAACACCCAGTTCCCCCGTAAACTCGCCCACATGAAACCGCACATTTGCTGCTATGCGGCAGAGAATATCGAAGCCGTCGGTAATGCGCCCCCAGCAGGACGTGTGGAGCTCGGTTTTGCTGAGCTCTTCATCGAGGTCAAGGAAGATCCCTCTCATGACTTCTTCACATCCGATGCCACGAAGGCGATGAGCCCTACCAGTGACTCGGATGATTCACATGATGAAAGCGACTCTGAGACAGGACGGAAACGTCACATGCCTGAAGACCTTTTAGCAGCGTCCTCAAGTCTGGAGTACACGAAGCATCGTAACAGGGCGTTTGGACAGCACATCGCATATGTCACGGAGATCTTTGCTCGCCAACATCGTGTGTTCCTTTTCTCCATATCTTTGTCTGGTTCATATGCCCGGTTCCTGCGTTGGGACCGTGCGGGTTGCATTGTCTCTGAGCCGTTCGACATACGGGAGGAGCCCGAGCCGCTGTGCGAATTTATCTGGCGATTCTCCCAGATGACGGCAAGTGCACGGGGTCATGACGCTACAGTGCGCGCTGCACTTCCCGCTGAAGAGGCCTTGTTCCAGGACAAGATTAGGAGCTGTGTACGTGCCCAGCTTGGGCTAGATGGCGAAGAGCTCGATCGGGCTGTCCGAGAGCATTATGAGCCAAATCATGTCTCTGTGGTCTACATTCTTCCCCAGGGCGCTTCTGGTGCGCCTGACAATCTCCGCCCTCTCCTTGTCTCTCGACCAGTTGTTTCTCCTCTGTATCTCACTGGACGGGCCACTCGTGGATTCTGGGCAGTCGACCTTGAGACAGGTCGTGTCGTGTTCCTTAAAGACACATGGAGGTCTTCACGTAGGCATGATCCATCGGAGGGGCCAGAGACGGAAGGGGAAATCTTGCTGCATCTGGCTGCGCGAGATGTGCGGAATGTTCCTTCATTGCTTCATCATGGAGATGTCCCAGGCTATCTACCGCAGACGGAACATGTATTTGCTGGTGAGTGCCCTCGAGTTGTCACACAGGATCATCGCTAATCCAAACTGTAGAGCATGAGTACCAAACCTCGGTGACGAACGACTACATATTGGCTGCCTGGGTGCGGCCAGTACGAGGCGCACGGCTCATCCTCGGGAGACGATGGCACTACCGTGTCATACTAGGCACCGTAGGCTATGGATTGCAGCACCTTCGAGGTACCCGAGAACTTCTCCACGCCACTCACGATGTACTTGGCGGTATGTCATACATTCATTCTTTGATACTAGGAACCTGACGACTCTTGCAGCGATGTCAGACGCGCTCACAAAAGCTTCGCGACTCCATAGAGACATTAGCGTCGGTAATATCGTGCTAGTAAGGGAAGATGATCAAGATATCAGACGAGGGTACCTCATAGATTGGGATGCCTCCATAGTTATCGACCAACCATACGAAGCGGCAGAGCCGGGTAGAGCTGTGAGTTTGTGTCCCGACGCTGCTCTCGATTTACTCATGGTCTGCAGGGAACATGGCTATTCATGTCTGGCAAAATGCTCTGCCCCTCAAGCGAATTGAGGAAGCAGACATTCATCGATGACATGGAGTCTTTGCTCTATGTTCTCCTTTATTGCAGCTTCCTCTGGTTACCGCACAATCTCTCGAAAGAGGAGCTCAAGAACACCATCAATCAGTTTTTCGAGCAGATCAAGGCCGACGAGTACGGCAGCTGGGGAGGAAACGGTAAATTCGACAATGCCAAGCGACGCACATACACCGCGTCCGTCAACTGGAACCCAGCCTTGAAGGAGTTCCTCGACGAAATGATGAACTTCTGCAACCCGCCTTACGACGCTCGTGATCGTTACGCAGGCATATGGACGGATCCCAACCGTGTCGACACATTCTGGACTGACTTCTTGCAGAAACATGCGCATTCCCTGCCGTCCGACGATCGTTTCGTCCACGATCATCCGTACGCCAATGGGAACTACGACGTCAGCGTCACGGCCCCGGGGTGGATCACGACGGAAATGATCATGTTGAGGAAGCGATCCCCCGACTCTGACGATCCCGATGATCCTCCCCCAGCACCGAAGAGGCGGCGGGTCGCTGTCGCCACTACGGGACCCCGTCGCAGCAGTCGAATCCAGAAACAGGCCGAACGGCGGGGTCAGGCCGTCCCTACTCAGAGGGCGCCTCGATATAGATGATTTATTGGGACTCATGCGACACACGTTCTGCGACTATCTGTTTTTGTAGTATCTCGTTGTACAACTAAGCATCACTTCAACTGTATCGATGGCATTCAAGCTGAGAGACTACGTGTTGTCGCTGGATCGCAAGCGCGATCTCTAGTAAGTGCCGAGAACAGAGGCTCCGATGTCCACCCCCATCTCAACAGAATAACAGGCTTTGAGCCTCCGGGAGGCGAGCGCTCGCCGCAGCCTAAAACAGGCGTGGCCAGAGTAAGAAGAGACGGGCCTGGTGAGGCGCGGCCTGCAGGTGGAGGACTGGGGGTGTTCTCCTTGCCGCGGGTCCTTGCCCGGGCCTAGTCGACCGTTTCCGGGGTTGCACGTCCGGTTTCGAGGATGTGGTAGAAGGACCGGCGAGCTTTGACAGGTCAGCGCTCTGGTCACAGCGGCGCTGTCGTCTTCAGAAAATGCGGACGAACGAGAACCGATGCGGCGATGCTGCCGCGACTGCCGTATGTTGCTGAAAGCCTCCCGTAGGACGGGTCGCGGCTTCTCGCGTGAACTCCTCCGACGCTGGTAACGACGGTTACGGTGGGCGGACTATGAGATAGGCACGGTTGTTCTGATGGTGAGCCCTCTTGAGTGCTAGCGTTGTCACGCCTGCAAATCGAGGGGGGACGAGCGCGTGGTCCACGAAGGATTTCATTGGGCGGAGCTTCCACGCTGTTGCTACTTGAGAGCGATGGACCAGTGGTATGGCTTGTTGCCAAGGATAAAGTACGTCCGATGTGATTTGGAACGACTCCCTGCTGAAGTCGGGGTCGTGCTCTCGCGCGGACACAGTATTCATGCGAGTCAAGCGCGCTCGGACGTCTTGGGGTCCGAGAGGAGTGGGTTCGAGACCTGCGTTTGCAAATACGTCATCTTCACTGCCACTCACTTTGACATCCATGGAGGAGATGACAGGGTTGTACGTGCTGAAGCCCTGAACTGGCGAAGTGAGGGTGGTGCGGAAGGAGTGCTGGTGAACGAAGCATCTTTGGGTCTCTCAAGCTGGGGGGTGGATGGAGAAGAGGAAGACTAATCATCGCCAAGCCGTTAGCTGTGAGAGCGCCACGTTGATGTGAGTTCAACAATCCAGCACCATAACGACAAACACCTACTTCAAGAAACGCTCCGCCCAAGCTATGTCGCCTTCTGTGTCGCTAGGTTTGGAAGGAGGCTCGAGACCATCGAATGTTGCCGCAATATGGATCCAGAGCGCTTGGAAGGCTATCGTCCTTGTTGAGGGGCAGATGTAGGAGCGGGAGAGTGTCGTGTTTTCAAAACACTCACTTGATTCGCTTTCACACTTCGTCCTCTTCGTTGTCAGAGGAGTCGTGGTGCGATGAGGATGCCGAGGTCGATGATTGCTGCCCGCGAGGCTTGGTAGGGGAGATAGGGGGTTCGCGCGAGGGAACTTGGTGGGCAAGTGCGTTGTGCGACCATGAACCTGAACGACGTATGTTCCGCGATTCGTTCAATATGCTTGCCCACAGACCTGAGCGCAAGAGAGGTGGTAGCAGCGGGGCAGACCGGAGACGTAATGGGATAGCGCAGGCTCAGCACCAGTAAGCCTTGTGTTGTGCGGCAACAAGAACAGAACATCTAAGCGAGAAAGTGAATGTTTATGCAATCAAGACATGTCAGGAAACCGTCACAAGAGGGAGAAAAACTTACCGACACCAGCTATGATTTGCGAGATGTCCGTGACACCTTCCTTGGACCGGGCCGAGTCTGCAATTTGCTAGTCTGCGTGTTCGACGGTGTGCTGGCCGCCGCCAGACGGCTATGTTTTCTTGGACTACGCCTGGGAATAGATAGAGGTGAGGGTTTGCTGGTTCGGATCCGCTTTCGTGGCTGCAAATCTTCACCGCCGCCTTCAATTGTGCGTTTCTGTGGTACAGCACAACCATATGATGGGTGACTTGGGGGTGTGTCGTTGGTGTCGTAGACGCCAGTGGATCGAGGATGGTCGTGAGTGACTCTGTCGCGGGGGTCCAGCGTGTGTGTCTGCAGGAATTCGGACCAGAACTTGTCGACAGCTTCCAACGTCCACATTCGTCTCTCTCTGGAGGGATAAGTGTGGTGCGTCCCTGTGCAGTTCTTGACTCTCTCGGCATCCTCTTCGCCGCGTATTGGACAGTAGAGGTCGGAGACGCAATCGACCCAACACTTGACCGGAGGAGGAAAGTCTGCGTACATGGTGTACAGGCGAGCCATCATGTTCGCCGTCTTGCCTGACCCGCCATAGATCGTGCCTGACAGTTCACTTCGAAATTCAAAGAATCCAGCAATAGTGTTTTCCAGCGTCCAGGGTGGAAGACCGTGGGGCAGCCAGAGAAAGCAGCAGTACAAGACAACATAGAGCAGAGACTCTAAGTCATCCTTGATAGTCGATTGCCGTCGCAGCCCTGAAGTATCCAGCAACGCGTGCGACATGAACTCCCATGTCCCCTAGATAACGCCGGGTCAGCCACCGACTGAGTCGCGCGTGAAACATGAATCACTCACGGCACGTCCAATAAAGACCGATGCCTCCGATTCATCCACCGGACTTGAAGCATCCCAATCAATCAAGTAGCCTCGGCGAACACGACGGTCCGGTTCCTTGACGAGAATGATATTATTGACACTGACATCTCGATGGAGACGCGAGTCCTTGTTGAGCGCGTCGGCCATAGCTGACAACAAATTCTCGGCTGAGCCATATCAAGACAGATAGGATGTCGGAGTGCATACCTTGTAGAACATCATAAGTCGCATGGAGCAGCTCTTCGCTTCCTCGGAAAGTCTTTAACCCGTACCCGACTGTTCCGAGCACCAACCGATAGTGCACTCGCTTGAGGACTTCCACCTTTTGACCCCTGACATTACACGCCCACGAGTCTTCGCAGAACTCGTCCGTCATGGTGCTCTGGAATTCAGATACTGTATGGCATGAGCGGGAGCATAGGACAAGGAACAATACTATATCGACTCACACTCCAACTTGCGCCCCTCTTCTGGGAGAACGTCGGGAACATCGCCGTGAGACTCTAGCGACGGGATGTTGCGCACACCGCGCTGATTCATCCTCGCAAGGTTCAGACCTTCAATGCCGCGAATGTGCCAGGTATCCTTCAGGAACACGACCTTCCCGGTCAATGCGTCGACTGCCCAAAATCCTTTCGTACCTCTACCCACCAGGGTGAAGGGCACAATGACAGGACGGGAGACGAAGTACTGGCGCATTGTGTTTGCATTTGCAACAGCATCCTGGGCGAGGACGTGAACGACGAAGACGTGTCCGGGCTGATAATGCTCGGATACCGCCCTCGTCAGCTCTTCACCGTCAACCTCAAGCTGGATTCGCACATACTCCTTGATCGCCTTAAGAAAGACCTCCTCGTCAACAGCTGAAGCAACTTGGACTGTGGGATCATGCCCGCGTCCACCATTGCTGGTAGTGGAAAAGCGCCATAGGAAGTCACAGAGAAATTCTGGTTGAGCCCGTATGTCGAACGACTCAGTGATGATGCAGCCCTGGCGGTCCCACCGGAGGAAGCGGGCGCGAGAGCCTGACAGTGCGATTGAATAGACACATGTACGACACTGACGGGCCATGATCTCAGTCGCGTAGGCGATCTGTTGCCCGAATGACCTATCAATGGAGCGCGCCAATCTCTCGTCTTCGGGCTGGAGGACGAAGTCGTGGGCCGCGCGAGCTTCCTCGGACACATTCCCGGGAGGGTCGACGAACGGGTCATGGGAGGGATCGGCCGTGACCTCGATAAAGAGTTCGGCATAACCAAGCTCTGTACGGGAAAGGGGGTCAGATTGACGGATGATGTCGAGGGTTTCCCGCCGATAGACACAGATATGGGGCTTCATGAATCCTAGCTGGTGGGGATGAGGTGACCGCGCGGATGCATTGTCAAAGACAAAACCAGGACATCTACTTTTGTGCTTCGTAGATATGTTCAACGCTTTCACCTTGGGACTATACCTCAGAGATGTTTCCCGACAGACGTGTGCGTGGCTCACCAGAGGGACATAAATGTCAGATGGCTTGTCGCCCCAGGGGGGCACAGAATTGAACGCCTTCCAGCTTGACTTCATCGCGTTCTTATCGCAATCCTTGTCGTATGGAAGGAGGAAGTTCTCCAAAAAATCTGAGATAGGCATAGGACCCACAGTCCATTCCCGCGAGTCCTGAACATCATGCCTGTTGCGGCCCTCCGCGCCCTGAGGTTCGAAACCCTTGACCTTGTTGAGGTTCTGGTCGAAGGCCAGCGGTGCATTGTAGATTGGATTGCTCGAGCGCGACATTGTGGACCTAGCACGAGCAAGGGAGACGACGCAGCCAAGCTGGCGGGTGAGGAGCAAAGCTAGAGTGTCTCGGAGTCGTATGTCCACAGCGTGTCGACGTGATTCAACCGTGTCAATCCCACAACCGCTCCTCACGTGTATCCTATTGAGCGCCCATACAGTCTTTCGCTGATCTCCGACCGGCGTGCAACACCACCTCTGAGCTCTCCACCAATTGAACTTAAGTGACAGTCACAGATTTTCTCTTTTTCATTCGTTCAAGTCAACAAACCAGCGGTACACATCCTGCCGACAATACGACGATGCTATACAAATATGGGACAGCTCTTTGCTGCGCGAGCGGTGGACTCGACTACTAGTAGGCTACGATGTGCTCATGGCCTTCGATGATTCACTCACAGATACTCCGCCAAAATCAACATCAGACATTCACGAAAACGAAACGACGGTCTCCTTTTGTCGGAATGGCACGAATGATGCCGTCGCGCTCATGCTCGCCGCTATGGGCTAGTACACGCGCGTGGGCGGAGCGCTGGATCCGGAGTGCGGACATCATGCTCACCCATCCGTCCCTATGGGCATCCTGAGGTTCCTGGAGCTGTCGGATGCAGTGGTGCGCAGAGTTGCGCTGATACTTGCGTGAGTGTTTGTGTTTATCGCGGTTCTGTTGAGTCTGAAACTGTGAGCAGATCCAGAGAGCGCTCGTGCGCGCGCCGGCCCAGTGGCTGCGAAGCAGGAGCGCGTTGGCTGAAACTCAACTCGCCACCCACAACTATGAAACAACTAGGACCTTGACCTTGCCCACGACCTCGACGACTCCTATCTGATCTCCGCTCGCTCAACATCTTCTCTGGGGTAGATTGCAATCCGTCTGTTCGCATCCTCTCATGCCTGTCTACAACACACCGCTCTCATTCGACCCGCACCGGAACAGAATGAAAGGTTTTGAGGCCCCGGGAGCGGACGCTCGCAATAGGCACGATATTAAGGAATCTTGGAACTGGACCGTCGGCCCTATGCCCGTCGTGGATTTCATACACTACTTCCTTCGCCCATACGACAAGTCATGCGACAAGACGGCGATGTTGTCAAGCACAAATGCTTTTGCATCTGTACCCCTTCGTGGTGATAGCCCGTTGGAGATATACATGCCTCTGGTAAGCACCCACGGCATGCATGTCGTGGCGTCACTGACTACTGACCGAACACGCTCTGTAAAGCTAGCCGCTTTGAACAAGTCCACAACATACAAGAGCAGGTGTCCTGGCTTTGTATTTGACAACGCGTCGGCTCGATCACCCTATCCCCACCAATTAGGGCACATGCGCCCTCACATCTGCCTCTACCGACCCGAAAACCTGGACGAAGTCCGTCAATCCGACCCCCTCTCCCGTACAGAGCTTGGCTACGCTGAACTCTTCATTGAAGTCGCCGCCGATCCCTGCCTTGACCCATTCGTCGATCCTCCCGTTGACGCCACCGACGAGGCTCGCATGTCCCACGATTTTGCTACCACCGCTCGCGGTGCCGACAGGGCGTTTGGGCAACAAATCGCTTACGCCACAGAGATCCTAGCGCGACAATGTCGTGTTTGCGTATTCTCTATCGCACTGTATGGCTCACATGCTCGCATTTTCAAGTGGGACCGCGAGGGCTGTGTCATGTCCGAGTCGTTCGATATCCGTTCCAAACCAGAAGTCTTATGCGAGTTTCTTTGGCGGTTCTCTCAGATTCCGGACGCAGGACGTGGTCACGACCCTACCGTACAACCGGCGTCAGCCGAAGAGGAGGTCTTCTTTCATGAAGCTGTCAAGGACCATGTGCGGTCTCAACTCTCCCTCGAGGGTGCGGAATTGGATCACGCGGTCTCCGAGCATTACCAACTAGGACATGTCGTTGCCATCCACGTACTCAGTCAAGGCGAAGTAGCCAATGGGAACACCATACGCCGATATCTTGTTTCGCGTCCTGTCATAGTGCCACTCCTCCTCGTTGGTAGGGGCACGAAAGGGTTCTGGGCGGTCGACGTTCTGACGGGTCGCGTCGTCTTCCTGAAAGATACTTGGCGCGTACGTGGCATAGAGGGTGGAACATTGCTTAGGATGAATCAACATGGAGTGCGGAACATACCCATAGTAGGCCAACATGGTGATGTTCCAGACTTCATCCCCGAGGAAGAGCGACAATTCCAATGTGAGTTGTATATCGCGCATCTTCCACTCACGCCACTAACAACAGTCAGTATCTGAATTCCAGGTCACTACAACAGACGAGTTTCAGAAAAGACCTTGGGCCTGCAAGGTCAGAGGCAAACGCCCTGTCATCAGGAAGCGCGTCCATTATCGTCTGGTCCTACAGACGGTTGGATACGGTTTGAAGAGTTTTCGGGGGAGCGAGGAATTGCTTTACGCAGCTCATGATGTACTACAAGGTAAGCGGTCCGTCCTGATGTTCTCACTCCAATGCACTTCTCATGTGCTCTCATAGCGATAACGGACGCCTACTGGAAGGACTCGCGTCTTCATCGTGACATCAGCCTCAATAATATCATTCTTGTGAAGGAGGCCGGCTGTAATAGACGCAAGGGATTCCTGATCGACTGGGATGCTTCATGTCCGGTCGACGATTCTGGAGCGTCCCTCCTGGTAGGGCGTGCGGTAAGTGATCCCTGAGCTTCTTATGGAGAGACGGCTCATGCGATAACGTACAGGGTACATGGGAGTTTATGTCGTCCGCAATGCTGGATCCCCATGGTCCGGAGCGGCAGCAAACTATCGAAGACGACATGGAGTCTGTTTTCTATGTCGTCCTTTACTGCTGTTTCCTCTGGTTGCCTCACAGCCTCCACAAGAGCATGTTGGAACAAACGATAACCGACCTCTTCGAATATCGCGCACGAGTTGGACCCGAAGGGCACGGCGGTATAGGCAAAATGGCGAATGCATACAGTCGCATCTACACTGCCTCGGTCGATTTCCCCCCGGCGATTGGCGAGTGGATCAACTGTACAAACAAGTTGCTGTGGCCGGGTCGTCTTGCGACTGACCATCGCCCGAGGCCTTCCGCTGGGGAACACAAGTTGGCACCAATGCCTGACCGGAGCGGAGTAGTGAATACGTGGACACTGGAGAAGTTGGCCGAGGCATGGTCAGAGTTCCTCAAGACGCATACTCTCGACCGCGACGACAGGTGCACTCACGATCACCCTCGCTCCACTGGCGAGTATTACCAGGATGACGTGACTATTCACAGTCATCTCTCGTACGGCTGCGTCGTGCCGCACAGAAGGGCCGACGACCTCAGCGAAGCCGATTCCAGGGTTTTCTCAATCGTCGCTCCGTCTGCAAGATCCCCACAGCCGCTGTTGCCACTGTCCCCGCCACCACAACCTCCGCCACCAGTCGGCCCTCGGCGAAGTCTGAGGATACGCGATCAGGTGAAGAAGGCCGAGCTGCCTATAACGCTACTCACAGGGGAAGCTACCAGGCCTGGTCCAACTTCTCGCCGTCCCGCGAGGTCGTCCCGGACGTTACGCAAATAGCGCGGTCAGTACCTCATGGCATCCTTCACTCAAGCCTGCCAAACCCACAGGTGCAGACGAAACAGCAGCCCATATACATTTTGTCCAGCTCCACGAGCTTCCCATAATCAGACTGACTCTTGTCTTGTCTTGTGTAGCAATCTGGAATTCTCGAGCCACGACATCGCAAGCTTGTCGAGAGGGGAGGGCACCGAGGCCGCGGATGCAAATGATTCGTGTCGTCGGCTTGGATTGCTTTCTGTTAGGCGGGGAGGATATATGTGACATAGACGATTCTCGGAGTGTCTGCAAGGGTGCATACTAGTGTATCGTGGACATCGGGTAGAAGAGGTATGCCACACCATTTGGTTCGTGGTGGCTAATCGACACGAAGTAGGCGCCCATTAGCGGTCTCAATTTCTACCTGGCCACACAACGTTCCCGAGAGGATGTTAGAACCAGCATGTAGGCATTCACAATACCTTCCCAACTTACTTGGCCAACGTAGCATGCTGCAAGGAACAGAGGCCCTACGCAGAGCAGCCACGGTCCACACCAGTTCACACAAGGCCAACGGGTTCATGTACTATCGGACGCTTCGTCCAACAGCCCTAATCATCCGTAGTCGTACATTCGTCGTCGTGTGCGCAGCAATCAAGCGCGCCCCATATACGACTACTTACATCATGAGCAATAACATACCAAGAGCCAAACCCCAGTCGTCCTACGCCGACTTGACCTCAAACAGCTCGCCCCCCGCAGCGGCGCGCTCAATCCCCTTGAACACGATCTCGACGCGCTTCTGCGTCTGCGCGTCCACCGCCGCCCCGACCCCATCCTCTTCCCCGTCCGAGTCCGCACCCCCCGGCAGCCCCGCCATAAACTCCGCAACGAACTGCGCGACCGCCCGCTCCCCGATCTCGCCCAGCGCGCGCGGGCCCCACCGCCACTCGAACGCCTGCAGATGTGCGTCGTCCCCACCGCCGCCGCCGGTGGGGACCTGGCTCTGCGTCGGGCGCGCGCGCTTGGTGCCGGGGCCCTTGCCTGGGCCGGTGCCGATGCGGAGCTTGTCGAGGTAGCCTTGGCGGACGAGCTGGGCGAGGTAGGCGTCGATGGTCAGCGACTGGTTCGTCGCCTGGCTGCTGAGCGGGATGGGCGCGTTGGGCGGGAGCTGGAGCCGTTTGAGGAGCGAGCGGAGGTCGTCTGCAGGGAGGAGAGTCAGAGAATTGCGGTGGCGGACTGCCCGGCGACACTAGACAGCGATGGAGGGAGGAAGGAAGGGGGGGGACGTACGGTCGCTGACGGACCTGCCCTCGACGAGGATGAGGGCGAGGACGACGTAGAGGATGCCGACGGAGGGGAGCTGGTCTGCGCTGTGCCACGCGAGGATGCTGCCCGTCGAGCGCGTGCAGACCGGGTTGTCGTCCTCCGCGAGCTCCTCGTTCTCGTCTCTGTTCTCTGTTTGCTCTAGCTCGCGGATCTCCGGGTCGGGGGAGCACGCGAGCTCGATGAGGGCCGCGTCGAGCGTCGAGCGGAGGATGTACGACTTTGTGCCGGACGCAGCGGCTGTGAAGTACGTGTATGCGTCAGTCAGTCAGGTCAGTACCGACTCGAACATCATGCATGTACACGCGACGCTACACATAGGTGTACAAAGCGTGGGGTCGTAGAGAATATGTATGCGCGAACGGACCTTTCTTCTTCACGCCGGTGTTCTTCAGCATCTCCGCGTCCTTCTCGCTCATGTCTTTGTCCGACGGCATCGCCTGGAGCTCAATGAGCTCCATCCCGAACGTGTTCTTCAATATCCCATTCGCGATCTGCAAAACAGCCGCGAACGCCCGGCTGCTCGACCCCAGCACTATCAATAGAGCGCGTATGTGCGTGAGACGGGGAGGAGGGGAGAGGGGGGCACCGTATTCAGCACATATCCAAAGAGCCGCCTAAGCATTCCAACCCACTCACCCTTCTTCGTGATCTCGTCCCTCCTGAGCGGGACGCGCCTCTGCTCATGGAACAGCGCCAAGCGCACCAAGTCCCGCGCCTTCCTCTCGAGCTCCTGCCAGAGCGAAGAGCGTCGTCAGTACCAGCGCAAGATCGCACGTTGCGACAGCACTATTGGGGAACACGAAGACGCCGCAGAACAACTCACCCCCTGCGCCTTATCCTCCTCCCCAGACTCGTCCTCACCCGCGCCGACCCGCTCCTCTTCTTCCTCTTCCTCCACATTCTCCACCCGTGCCCGCCGCGAGCGGCCACCGCCCTGTGTCGCACGCGGCGCTCTCGACTGGGAGGCCTGAGGTGCCTTCTGTGATCGTGTCGGTCTGGACATTCTTCCAGGGACGATTGACTAGGAGCGCTAGCGTGATAGAGGAGGAGGAAGCTGGGAGAGAAACGCGTCGCGTCGCGCGTATGGCACGCGAGGGAGCGAGCGCCCAAACGCGTCCTTTCTTTCGGCGGCAAAATCCTCCTGGGCCACACAACAGTGAGCGCCAACCAACCGTGGATGCATATGCTCCGTCGTGCAGTGATGCACTACTATTCCCAACGTGTCATGTATGCTACTACACCCAGACGTCGTTACGTAGATAGATAGTCATGAGAGTCGTAAGATCATGGCGTGTTTCGATGTCGGCGCGTGAGTCGGCCTCATGCGTTTAACGCTACAGTATGTATCTGGATACGATGAGAGAGAAAGATGCAAGAAGGGGTATGAGAAGTCGGGATACACCCTCGATTAGATCCGGAAAGGCACCCCTCACCCTCGCTCACAAGTTCTTGCGGAACCCGAACCTGGACAGCGGCACCTGCTCGTTCCCCATCTCCGCGTAAGCCTCCCTGAATCCCTCAGCATCAGTCTCCTCCTCGAACGCCACCGTCTCGGCACCCGCCTCCCCGAAGCCAACGGTCGCATTCGCCGCCCCTCCGAATGAATGGCCCTCATTCGGCGCGTACCACCACAGAGTGGTGACGCCCACAGGGAAAGTGTACGTCGCCTGCATCCCGCGGAACTCGATCGTCGTCTGCACCGGCTGCGGGTCCCAGGACCCGTTCGGGCGGTCGTCCCTGGAAAAGTCCAGATAAAGATACTCAGCATCGAGGCACGACCCCGCGCATAGAAGATGAGGACTGGGTCCGATCACAGAGGAAGGGAGGAAGACGGCGAACGCGAACGCACCAGTTGAGAACAACGAGCGAGTACCGAAGCCAGTCCGAGGACTTGACTCGGCCCGTTACGTACGCCCCGACGCGAAGGCCCCAGTTGAGACTGCCGCCGACGCTGACCTTGATGCGCTTGCCCCAAGGGCCGCCGGCGTCACGAGGAAGGATAGCCTTCGAGGCTTGTGCCATCGCGTAGACTGCATCGCGCGTGAGCCGTCGCGAGGGGGTGTGGGGTGACACGGCACAAAGAGGGGATAATGAAGCAGCAGCAGAAAAAAGTGAATGCTCAGTCAGCGGTCGAAGCTCTCGGTCACAATATTATATGGGAAAATGGCACGTACACTCCTGGTTGACGCTCCAGCTCCCGTCACTGTTCACGGTGGCGACGGGGCGGCATGGTGTTCCGCAGCTACTGGTGCCTGGCAGCTTCGGGCTGCCGTTCCCATCGAGGGCTAGGTTCCACATGAGGCCGTTGTGGGAGTTGTGCTCGATGGCTCCGATAAAGCTGTGCGACGTGTCAGAACGAGCGCACGGCCTGCGGTTCATCAGGTCACACCACTCACAGATTGTCCATGTACCACTGTAGTCAAGGATATTAGCCACGGCGGCAACCGTAGGTTATCTGAAGAGCGTACCTTGATGTCGCTCCACCAGTCGCTGCCCTGAGTCCCAGAGCACTCGGTGAAGTAGATCTCCTTTTGAGGATAAGCACTGTGGAAAGTGTCCTGCTGGCTCACGCTGCCACTGTAGCAATGGAAAGAGACACCCGCGAAGGCGCTAGATGCTTGCTGCATCTGTACAACGTACGGCTCAAGCGTGAGCATATACAGCAGATGAGCAGCCAATATGACGACCGACCAGCTGAATAGGATAACCGCCAGCGTCGTTCCAGTTGTGGTCGTATCCAATGATCTTTGTGCCCGAGAAGCCGTTCGAGTCCATGAGGTTTCGAAGCGCAATCCCGATCTGAGCCTCTTGTGAGGCCGAGATCTTGCACGTCGGGTAAGTTGGATTGCTGTTCTCTGGCTCATTCTACCTCATCGATGCGCCAAATGTCAGCATAAGAGTGAACGACACCGTCATTTGACGTTACTGACCTGGATGCTGATGGCATAGATCGAGACACCCTTGCTCTTGAAGCCTTGGAGAGCCTTCAGGAGGTAATTCGCATCTGCATGCCAAGTCAGTCATACGCCAAGTGACACCTTGACGTATACTCACATGTGCTCGTGTACTGGGAGAGGAAGTTGCCTCCGTTCATCGTCCCAGAGTCCTTCATCCATCCTGGCTGTGTCACGCGTCAGATTGCACCCACGGTATCCAACGCCAACGTAACATTAACTCACAGGCGACCAAGGCAGAATGTGGATGCGGAGCTGGTCGTTGATACTCCGGATGTCGTTGAGGACCGAGAACAGGTACGACGGCGCGCGGTTGATGTTGAAGCTGTTGAGAGCCGTATCACCGCTGACGTCATCGAAACTATACACTGCAGCGGCGCGGTGTGAGCGGTCTGTCAAGGAAGCTAGCGTGCACGGGGGACATATGCGCACCGTTGGCAGAAAAGTCCGACGCTCCCAGGGGAATGCGCAAATAAGAAAAGCCCGCGGAGTTCGCGCCGTCCGTCGCTGTGAAAAGCACAAAACAGGTGATGAGAGGCGTCTGCCACGCGAAGCATGCACTGTTGCCAAAGAGAGGACGCACGGTCGAAGAGGTAGTTGAGGAGCTGCCAATAGTTGTCCGAGTCCCTGTTCTGTGTGCACCCAGGTGACGTTTAGCACGGAACGCTACTGCCTCCGCTCTCGGGACCGCTTAGGACGACGGAATTAGAACAGACCTTTAGATTGTTGAGGATCAGCGCAGAAGAGTCGGCTACGTGCGCAGCAGTCAGCATGACGCACTATATGCGCCGTATCGGACGTGCAGCATGGCAACGGAACTCACTCAAAGAAGCTCCAAATCCCCAGACTGATTGGAAGGTGGAATCGTCGGTGATGACGATGTCTGCCTGGCCGATCGCTCCTGGTGAGCCAAAGTTGATCGGATTGGGGGAGAGGTTCGTGTAGGTGAACAGCTTTGACCTGTCCCATGTTGTCGACCACTGAACGATGCGTATGATGCGCTTTCAGCAACAACTATACGGATGCTGGTAGGAGGCGCTCACAATGTCGTAGATTTGCTGAGCAAATATCGGGGTCGCGAAGGTCACGACGGAGACAATGGTGGAAATACGCATTCGGGAACGCTAGTCTGTTGCCCAAGGAAGGCCTCGTGCCCGGTATGGGAGAGGGGGATAGGATGAGCGGTGGTGGATGGTGCGGGAGAGAGAGGCAAGGAAGCTTATATAGGGCGAGGAGAACAGGGCCCGGATGAACAGGGAGTGTCACCCTAGAAGCCTCCGTCGCTGCTTGTCGCCCATGTAAGCTTCGGCCAAACGTGCAGTGTGATGTTCGTCGCCACTCCATCCAGTGACCAGCCGGTGACCGGGTGACAACATTCTCGGCAAGCCCGCCCTTCTTCTTCCCAAAACATTCGCAGGTCACACGAGCCTCAGCCTCAGCCTCAGCCTGCCACAGCCCGCCCGAATAGGCTCTGCCAATCGCGATAGACTTTGTCTCGCCCGTCGCGTTCCCTCCTCCACTGACCTGCCCTGTGCCCGGTCACAGCCTGCAAGTGCGCACAAACCGCTCCTGCCGATCCCCGCTTGTCGTATATACGCACCTCTCCCCATCGCCGCCAAACTTTCTCCAAGCTCGGTCCCGCGTGACAATCATCAGGGCGTTTACCACACGCGATCCCGTGCCTGCACATGTGCCGGCCTCCAAAGAAAGACATACCTCCGAGAATAAGGTTGACGAGCCTGCTCACCTTGTATGTAGACCCCCACGCCTCAGCCGCGGCCCGCCAAGTCTGAAATTCTGATGCTATTATTCACAAGGGTGGACAGCGACAGGCGGTTCGTGTTTGTATATGCCCACGCATCCCCCATGCCGGCGTCTTGCAAGCACAGGTGGTCCACGTATCGCTATGACCTCTCCTCAGGCGTAGCCGGCCCAGAGAAGTCGTCCGCAATAGCCAGCATCAGGCCCTCTTCTGACCACGGGTCCGTCGTCAGCCGGATAGGCACCACCAGCCGCATCTCGCTGAACGGCGCCTTGGACGGGTCCGGAGGCTGCATCGTCAGCTCGATAAAGTCCTATCAGGCAGACCGACCGTCAGCACCCTGCTGTACACGGCAGCAATCCGCACGCACCTTCACAGTCAGGCCGCTGGCCTTGAACCCTCCGACCTTGACTTGCGGGTCGATGCGGATCTCCCCACTGAAGCACAGCCAGTCCGGACCGTCACCCTAGTGGCACAAAGACGTGAGTCACACCGGACCCCGCGGCGCAGCGTCAACGCGCTCACCGAGTGCCTGAATTCGCCCTCGCCGATCGTGTCCACACGCCAGATATCCGTCTTCGTCCCCAAGACCATAGAGTTCCTATCCGACCGCATATATCCACATCAGCGCTCGCGTACACTCACCAAGCATTCATTCCCGGCAGCAACATACCGCACATCGACCGTAGACTGACGCAGCACTCTGATCCTCGTGAACTGCTTGTTCGGCGCAAGGATCGTCGCGGTCGGTCCGTACGGCAAGTACGCGGCCAGCGAGAACGCCGACGAGCTGAACACGACATGATATGGGATCGACTGGGTGATGCTGTACACCCGCGACGCAGGCAGATACAACTAGCGCAGTATGTCAGTTATGAGCCAAGACATAAAGACCGTAAGACGGGACGCACCTGGCAGAGGATGTCCTTCCCGCCCGACACCCGCGCCTTCATGGTCGCCTCCCAAGCACGCCATTCAGGGTTCTCCGACAGCCTAGATGTGTCGAATGTCTGTCGCATGGGCGCTGGGAGCGGCACGGCCGGACGAGATCGCGGATGGTATAGGAAAGGCGTCGAGACAGAGCTGAGATGAACGATCAGTCCCTTCCTCCACCAGCTGGACAAGTCCAGAATACGTACCCGCCGCCAAGTTTGGCGAGTAGACTCGGGGCCTTGCTCTTCACAGCTGTCGCACTCACACTGTACTCTATCGTCGCATTGAAGCCGGGCACCCCGGACAGATGCACATCGTGCGTAGGCGGCAACGGCTACCGAACATCCTCCTGCAGTCAGGCCACGAACACCAGACAAAGGTAGCTCCGTCGCTCACATATGTATCCTTGTCATCAGAGAACGTCGTCGGGAGCGTCAGACTGAAGCTCAGCGATGTCGGACACGGCTCCGGGTCCGCCGCCTCCTTGCTCCACAGAGTGAGCTTGTCCAGGCAAAGCTTGTACGTCGTCGTGCCCCCCTCCGCCACCTCGCGCAAGCGCAAGCTGCCCTCGATCTGTCCCAGCAAAGAAAGAAAAAACCCATTCGAATCGGAATCGGAAAACCCACACGACCTCCGCCAGAACGGCAAACGCACCTTGACCTCGACCGCCGTCACACCTTCCACCCGCGCGACCGTCACCTCGCCCTCGACGGCGGACCCACAGCCGTAGACGGGCAGGCTCGCGTTGTCCTCCTGCGCGAACAGCCGGAGGCTCACGTTCTTCGCCTGCTTCACAAAGTTCCCCGACGGCCTCCGCGCCGGCCGGTTCAGCGCCAGTCGGTGCTCGTACGCCTGCGGCTCCGCCGTGTACGTCGGGCTCCGCACGAAGGGAGGCGGCGGCGCGTAGCTCGGTAGACTCGTCGTCGACATGTTCGTGGTAGCGGTGAGTGGCAGACGGACACGAGGGTGAGAGCGAGAGCGAGAGCGATAAGTGGAGGACGGTAGGGACGTATGTATGGCGACCGACTGCGTGCGCGGGGGACGGATGGCGGTGGGGAGACTTTTGAGACAATATTAGTCTTAGGCCGCATTGGTGACTAAGAACCAGACGGGAAGCACTCCGTGACCGGCCAGAGGCTCAGAGCGGTCGGTGGCATATGGACGTGCGCTGTGCACCGGTCGTGGACTCGCGTGGGGAGGGCTCGGGGTCTGATGGGATATGTTTGAACGCTCGCTATCTCACCCTGCCTGTGGCGTGCGCGGCATATGCTTGGTAAATGGGCCCACGGGTAGACCGATCCTTGGCTACAGAGCGCCGCGTCGGAAGAGGGTTAGAGTTGGGATTGATAGCGTTGACGCAGCCTTGCGGCATGGATCCGCGGCCGATCGTGACACCTGCGGGTTCACGAGAAAGTCTATCGCACACAATGCATGCTGGGTATTGCGCGGAGGATGGGTGGACGAGGACCGCATGCATCGGCCGACGGAGAAGGAGTGGAAGGGAGGGATGCATCAACCGAAGGATGCGAGCATGTGGAGGAACACAAGGAGGCCGCCGGCACAGCATCTGAGACGCGCATCCTCTCGTGAGTCACTAATAGCCACCCCTCTCTCTTGCGCTATGCAGGATCCCTGTCAACAGCTTCAAATCCACGGGATACAATTATTGTAAGTACACGCTCGCTAGTCAATACAGTGATGTCCTCCAAATAACTCCGGTGTTGTCCATTATTCATAACGTAAAGTCAGTCAACGCTCCGCAACGAGCCCAGAGATATCAATGCATTGCATGGCACTGTGAGTTCAGTCACTCGAGATCTGTACGCCAACATTTGATTTGACCGAGTCCGAAGTCAGCCGCACCGGTATGCTCTCGTTCAGAGCTGCATAGTGTCCACGGCATCCGGACGGCGGATCTATCGAGAGCACGATGCTGTCCTGTTCGTAGAAAGCAGGTGGTCAGCATCCTGTAGCGTCTAAAAGATTTATGCGCTCTGGATTGCGGCAATTCAGTTGCATCGTGTTCACCTGTGCGAGCGGTGGCGACACTGCGCAGCGGCTACTCGCACCACTGCGCGCTACCCTGTCATCCAGCCACAATGTATATGGCCACCCGTGTCGAGCTGCACGACGGTGGGAAATCATAGCCTGACGTGCGAATGCACTCCCAGGCCCCCCGATGTCATGCAGAAGTAATAACCGTAAACCCATGGCTATCCTGAAGCTGCGCATGTACCAGGTGCAGTTAATTGCACCCAGTGACGCAGGCAAGCGGGGCTAACAGTCTCGATGTGCCCGACAAATCGGTACCTTGCCGTCTTGTACGTAGCCTTGCGCATAGTAGACAGGCACCGGAGAGGTCATCGTGACCCTGTACCTCACAGGCTACAGGGACAAGGCGACCACTACATGCCCCCGAGAACACCAGCGCCAGAAAGAAAAGGATGCTACTCACCGTCACCCTCAATCCGTTCACCTCGAACCCCCCACTGAATCCCGGCCCCGTCGTAGGGATGATAATCGCCCCAGACCACACCACCGAGTCCCTGCTCCTCCTCACGTTATGCACGACCCCATGTCCGATCGGCTGCGTGCGGTGAATGTAGCTCCTCTCGCTCACAGACAGCGCCGCGCTCGACCCCGCGCTCGACCCGCTCTCCTCGCCCTCCCGGAAGCCCCGGACGGCCTCGAGCTTCCTCCGGGAGAAGAAAGGCGCGAGCGTCAGCGCAGCGCCCAGGCTGCCCGAGTCCACGACCGTCCGCCGCTGCACCTCGATCCGCAGCGGACACTTGTGCCTGTGCGCGCCCTTGCGCGCCGCGAGGTGGTGCTGCACGCTCTCGCACGACGTGTTCGACGTCGACGGCTCCAGGGGCAGGAACGACGACGGCATCGGCCGGTACTCCCCGAACGGCTCCAGCGTCATCTCGTCCGCGAGGAGCGTGACGTGGAACGGGATGGGTTCCGAGTGGCAGCAGATTGGGGAGGAGGGCAGGTACACCTGTGCGGTGCGAATACGCCACGTCCGTGTCAGCACCGCAGGTTCGCGCAATGTGAGAGCACAGCCTGTAAGACGCACATGTACTTTGACGTTGGGCGCGTCACCGCGCGGGGATGTCATCTGGAAAACGAAGAGGGTGCGCGGCCGATTGGGTGACGGCCGAGGATTGCAAGGGAACGGGCCTGGTAAGAGTGGCCGTGTACGGTGGGTGTAGCGGAAGGGCACTCGGACGCTGCAGGGTCGCGATAGTTCGATGTAATCATCAGCACCGCCGCCCGGGGATGATTCGACGGGGGAACAAACCCACTTGCTCACCCCGCGCCACAAAGTTGATGCCTCCCTCACAAGGGACAAATTCACAACGACCGCGTACGCCACCTCGACCGTGAAGCCAGGGATCCCATGCAGGTCTTCGTCGAATGTCGGGGGTAGCGGGTACTCCTTCTCGGACGCTGGGTCGCGGTATGTGGTAGGTAGGGCGTAACGGAACGACGCTCGTGGCGGGAACAGGCCGTGGCTCGATGCCATCCAGCAGTATATCTTCTCGTCGATGGTCTTCACAGTCGAAGAGCCTCCGCCGCCAATCTCTTCGATTTTGATAGTACCCTCCACCTTGCGCGAATGAGACATGCACCCAATGCTTGTGGAACACGAACGCCACGTACCTTGACGTCTACCGCAAGCACACCAGACGGACGTGCGATAGCCAAGATCCCCTCGATCGTATCTCCGTTCGAGTACGCCGGCTCGCATGCACCCTCCCGTTGCCCACTGAGCAGGAGCGTCAGCTTGCTGGAATGCTTGACATAATGCCCCGATGAATTGACCCGCGAACACGGATATTGAGTCAGGGGCCGATTGGGAACGAGCCTCCCTAGCGGAATGACGGAAGGCATGGGAGGTACGGGAGGTGGGGCTGCTATGGGCTCGCGTTTGCCGCGGTCAGGCGTCTTGTGGCGGTCCGGTGAGGTAGATCGGGTCCGCAAGGAGAACATAGACTGTGGACGACGCATAGGAGGGATCGCGAATGGATGGGGCATTTTGTCGTTAGTGACGAGTTTGAGTTCAATGTGGCGGAGAGGAGGAATGACAGGTAATGAAAGTAGAGGGCAGAGGGCGATGAACGCGGTCATAGCGCTTCATAGGGACCGCCATAACCTATGACCCTTGGACGAATGCCGTGGCACTGTACGTCAGGGGAAGAATGGACCCATCTTTTGATGTTCTCGGTGCTTCGCAGCGGAATGATGAACAGCGGGAGAGGAATGTAAACCAGCTACAGGAGTGAGAACGGTGAAGGTGATATCCGCAAGCGAAAGAGGAAGTTGCGAAACAGATATAGGCGATGCCCTTTGTGGCGGAGAGGGGGCTGTGCGAGAGCCATCCTCGCCTCGTTGTCGTCTTCGAGGGACAGTAATACCAAGGATCGGGGCATCTTTACGTAGACATGATTCATCAGCATGACACTTGTGCGACCCATCCGAGAGACCAAACTCACATCTCGGTAGGAAGGTATCTCGACATGCAGTGAGAAGTACGCAAGACAGTGAGGGGAAAGATTGCCCAAACCCTTACGAGCGTGACCTGATAGCGGATGAACACTGATACATTGGAGAAATTCGTCGGCCCAACCGGTGATGTCGACATCTATATTCAGTCCATATAAGTAGTCGGGATATGGGGGATGCAGCGGCGATGACAGATGATTGTGAGCTTGCACGGGCACAACTCAACCTACGCTGCGCAGGGCTATGACGTAACACGCTCGGATTGCCTATTATTGGTCGTATGTACGAGACCGCGGCCGAAATCTCGAAGAGGGCATCAATGCATCATCTAGCTGCGCTAAATGATCTTCTTCTCCCTAAGTCGAGCTACTTCCTCGCTAGTGTAGCCTAGCTCCTCCAGAACCTAGGTGGAGCAAGCTCAGCCAAAGTATCGCAGGCGAAGCACCAGAATACACACCTCGTTCGTATGCTGTGACAGATAGGGCGGCGGTCTTGTAATCGGCATTCTCTTCCCATTGTATGTCACCGCAGGAGAGACAAGCTTGATCTTTCCGGCCCGCGGATGCTACAGCAATATC
This sequence comes from Coriolopsis trogii, assembly GCA_020543525.1. NCBI lineage: Eukaryota > Fungi > Basidiomycota > Agaricomycetes > Polyporales > Polyporaceae > Coriolopsis > Coriolopsis trogii. The sequence continues at coordinate 311,727 of JAHYIO010000023.1, read as the reverse complement.
AAGACCTGACTCCAAGGTTGAACTGTTCCATCGCCGACGCACCTCCACCTCGGACACCATCTGACGTGTCGCCACTTGCGGGTGGGCAAAGGTCTGTCGAATATTGTTGATGGGACCGAACGGCACGCTTCATGAAGTAATGTGAGCAAGAGCTCGGAACCAGAGAAGAGCGAACACGACGCATACCCCAATCCTGTGAGCTTCTCAATCCAATGGTCCCGGTCCTTCTTCTGGAGCGTCTCCGTGATGAGGGATACGAGCTCCGCTCTATTCGCCACTCGCGCCTTGTTGGTGCTAAACTTCGGATCCGCGGGTAAGTCGGGTCTTTCCAGGATGCGCTCGGCGAAGAGTCTGAACTGCAAGCGTGCGTTCGGTCAGCTCCGCGCTCGAGGAGGAGGATGAAGCTGCCCGGCTGCCCGTTAGGAACGGACCTGCTTGTCGTTTCCGGCCCCGATCATGATGAACCCGTCTTTGCAAGGGAAGACCTGGTATGGGACGATGGAAGGGTGGGACGTGCCATGCCTCGACCCCTCCTGCCCGGCGATGAGGTAGTTCGATGCGATGTTCGCGAGGCCTGCAAGCTATGCAACATGAGCGCGTTATGATACGTCCGAGGCAGATGGACATGTACCTGCGACTCAAACAGGTTGCAGTCGATCCAGACGCCTTCGCCGGTCCTGGCTCTTGACAGGAGGCCGGCCATGATCGCACCGTGCGTGTACAGGCCCGTCGCGATATCTGTCGCAGCTACGCCGACTTTGCAGGGCGGGCCATCCGGTTCTCCAGTTCTTGCCAAACGCGTCTCAGGCATGACACCTACAAAACGACGCATGAATGCTCACATATGCATGAGGCCCGCTTCAGCCTCAACGATGACATCGTATCCGGCAGCTTTAGCAAATGGACCTGTTTGGCCGTACCCTGTAGACCGACATGATCCCTGAGTGCCGTTCCCATGCAGCGAGGACGAAAGCGAAGATGCAAACGCACCAGTAACACTCGCATACACAAGTCGCGGATTGAGCTTGCGACAATCCTCCCACCCCAGACCCATCTGCGCCAGCTTCCCCGACACGAAGTTCTCCACCAACACATCCGCCTGCTTCACGAGATTCTGTACAATCGCGAGCCCCTCCGGCTCCTTGAAGTTCACCGTGATCGACCTCTTGTTCCTGTTAACGGCGAGAAAGTACGCAGACTCCGGGGGCAGATGGGACGCCTCCTCAGGCGCGTCGGGGGACAGCGGTGCAGCAGGGGGATACCACGATCCTCACAGCAAATACCAAGGGTCAGCTCCTAGAACGCCAATGGACGCGTACGACCGTCCGGCCATCGACGCGACGAAAGGAGAGCTCACTGGTATCGTCACCTCGAGAGACCTCCTCCACTTTGATGACGTCCGCTCCCAAGTCCGCGAGCAGCATCGTCGCCGTGGGGCCCGCCAGCACGCGCGTCAGGTCCAGAACCTTGATGCCTTGCAGAGGAGGGGGTATGCCATGCGCGGGTACGGAGTCGGTGTTGAGAAGTCGTGACCGTTGGAGGGTGCGCCGCCGCGCAACCGGGCTCATGCAAGCAAGCTTCGCGTTCCGTACGAGCAAAGAAGTCATGGTAAATGGCCGAGAATCGAGACGCGTCCCTTCAGTGTCGAATGAACACCCTCCCCGACCCTCAGGAGTCCGCGTTGTCGCGAAGTGCGGGGTCGCGGGGGGTTGCTCAACGGATTTATCGGTGCCGAAGGATCGAGATGGGCCGAATCGGACCGGCGGGCCGCCTTCGAGAGCTGAGCAGGTCAACAAGAGAAACTCGCCGCACTCTAGTAAGTACCATGGCACCCTGAAGCTGGAGGTGACCGAGGCTGGCGAGAATCAAACTCTCGGTGCTCTGGTATCCGTCCTGTCATAAAATTCGTAAGAGTCGTAAGGTCGTATACAATCCTACGGGATAGCGTTCGAGTACGAGAATAGTAGGTAGTAGTAATCTGGATGGTTCCATCATGCAGGACTAGAATAATGATATAAGAGTTCCGTCAACTCGAAGATCATACGTCAGGGACATTCATTCGACATATGTCTCCGTGCCAGCTGTCCATTTCGCTCGTGGGGTATACTTCAGGTTTGCGTCCTGCGTCCGCTCCTTGACGGTAACATGGAATTTGGGCTTCGGGTCCACAATCTCCCGTCCTCTTCCCAAATGTATCCTGCACGCACGGGAGCATCAGTACCGCGTTCACATTCGATCGTATTAGGGACATTGACATACCACCATTTGGTCACCCAGTTGCCATCCGCGTCTTGGTATTGGTACGACATGGGTAGGATCTCGAGCAACCACCATAAGGGCGTAGCCTTGAGCGCGTCGTGTACCGGCTGCAACGCGTCAATGTCGACATTCAACGGGTCGCTTCCGGACCCCTCCTGCGGCGTCGATGGCGAACCGCTGCTAGAGCTCGTGTTCCCATCGGGTCGTGCGGGGTCGAGTTGCGGAGGGAGGTTCACGTCCTGTACCGGCAGAGACAAAGAACCCTTGGGAAGAACCATGCCGGTGCCTGTGAAAATCGATTCTGGGATGTTTGCACGGACGAGCGCCGCTTGATCAAACGTCACGCCGCACTGCGCGAGCACGACCTCGCGAACCATCCAGCGCAGTGTGACATCTGACAGACTGAGCTTTGTGTCGTCGGGCACAGCACCCCCTCCGACATCTGCCAGGATATTTCAGCCTTGCGATGTATGCGTAGCTCAAATACACCCTTACCACCATGACACCCAGCGAACCACACTTCCAGGACATCCGTTTCTGAGATGGCCTGGTCATTTGACCTGCCGGAGGCGCTCGAAGCGCTCGAGGCGGCGGAAGAAATAGAAGCGGCGCCTGCTTCGATGTCCAAATTCTCTTGCTTGACCTTTGGTAGCGGCATCGTAGCGGGTTCTTGACGGGTCCTTGAGGGCCACCTGCGGAGGAAGGATCCGAGGGACTTCTGCCTCTTTGCGTCCGCCGTCGGGCGTTCGACAGCCGTCTTCCCTTTCATTTGCGCAGCGACCTCGGATGGGGAACTCGGACTGAGTGGAGCATTCTCCCGTGCTGCTGCCTTCTTCCTCCTTTGTTCCTCAGGGGTCGGGCGGTGGTATAGATTCGGAAGGAACCTGACTCGATGCTATCATGTGGCCGACAGCGATGAGTTGCAGAATGACAGTAGTTCATAACAGAGGAAACTCACCTCATCGAGGGCAAGTGCGTGTCTGAATGTCTTGATTGTGGTGTTTGACGTGGTAAACGGAAGCGTGCGTCCCATGATTACACCTACGCTCGACACTGTCTCCCTATAACACAAATGTGGTCAGTTGTTCTGCGCTCGGAAGGAGTATTCGGATACGCACCAGACGCCGACGAACTCAATCTGAACTTCTCGACAGAAAGTTTGCTTGAAACCGGCTGCAAGAGCCAAGCTCTTGTCGTCCGTCTTCGTATATAGCTTGTACGCGAATGGAATCTGCTCAAGATTATCCCTTGGGAGGAGTCCGATCTGTGGAAGCGTCATCGCGCGTGCGCAGTGAGTTGGATACGGGCTAGCTATCGACGCACGTGCGTACCTTGTGCAGCATTCCAGCGAGTGCCCTCGCAGTATACGCACCTCGCGAGAAGCCTATGAATAACAAGACGTTGAGAACCACCACATCTCGCAGTTCCGCAGGCGCATATACGTACCAAAGATGCATATCCTGTCACCAGCTACGTAATTCTGCATGAGGAACTGGTATCCTCCACGAACGTGCTGGTCAAGGTACCTGTTCCGATGTAAGTGCCCAGCCAGCATTGCAGGGTGATATCTCAGGATCGTGCGTACCATGCGAAGGCCTCGTCGATGATCTTCGCACCCCATTGGAAGAGGGGGGACACCACACCGGGATTGAAGTACGTTCCGATGCCGGGCTGCGGAAATCAATGACCTCAGTAAGGAAGGCCGCTCTATGTGCGATTGGTACCGGATGAATGGGGGTACCCCGGTCATAGGGCTAAGGTCAAGGGCATTTCCCTCCAACCCAGCCTCGACCCACCTGGTAGTAGCACAGCTGCTGGTCAAAGTCGTCGTCCTTTTTTAGCAACGAGTAGAACTTGACTACGTTTGTGTTCTGAAATCATTCATGAGACCGGCAATGGCAGCAAAAGACGTAATTTTATACATCACCGTCATACTGACTGGACGTGCCGTCGAAGCACAGAACGAGAGTGCGGGGTACACGGTCCTCGGTGTCTACGTGCACACGGGGAGTCGACTGCAGGCCTGGCAGGCCAGCCGAGAGCGATGCACCGGTGGCAGAGGACATGGGGCACAGGGTCAGGGACGAGGAGCGCGAACTCGAGGACCTGTATAAGTTATGAATGCCCCACACGTGCGCGGGAAGCTGAGGCAGGCACTGGGTCGGGGATGGAAGTGGTTCGAGGAAGCGGGGAAGAGGACGGTCTGGGAATGGTAGAGCGAGGAGCCATGGCAAGCTGCTTTATATCGTGACTGGGCGGGATCCGAAGGAGCAAGCGATGATGCAAGGTCAGACGTCCAGGATTGGCACATGATGGGGTCCGTCACTGGCCAAGACAGCTCCTCCTCCTCTGATCCAGGACGTCTGAATACCTTCACCGTTTTAGGCACCCTTCGCTTGTGCGCTTCTTACAGCTAGATTCATATCGTTAGGCCCATCCGGAAATTGTGTTACAGTAGCCTCGTAGGTTAACCGAGACTCCGATTATTATGTAATATTTTTTTTCTGGGGCCCGGGGTACCTTTGCAGATCTGTCTGGCGGCGAGCGTCCCATCTCGCACTCTATCCACGATCATCAGTCCTCCATGCGCCGGCACATCTCGAAAGAGTTGAAGGAGCTCGCTTTGCGCATGTCCCTTCAACTCCGCCTCCCAGACAAAGAAATCAAGAAACTCACGGGCATCAGCATACGGTCTTTGAAGCGGCTACGTCAAACATACAGGGAGACGGGCGAGGTAGCGAGGGTCCCTGTCTGCAGTGGCAGACCTCGGGTTCTCGATGGGCTGGACGCTCGTGTACGTGCTTTACAATCCATTGGAAACTAATCGACTTATCCCCTCCAGTTTCTTGAAGGCTGTATTGAACGGCAGCCGGACGCTATGTTTGGAGAGCTCCAAACGTGGCTGCTCGAGATTTGCAACATCCACGCTTCCAAGACGACTATCCGGAGAACCTTGCAGAGACGGGGCTTCAGACGCAAGATGGTACGTACCTCCAGACCCTCTCCTCTGATCGTGCACCATCATACATCACATCGCTCCAAGATCACACGGCCCGCACTAGAGAGGAACGAGCACCGGAGAGCGGTGTACAAGGTGCTTGTGGGTGAGCAGTATCAGCCCCAGCAGCTCGTCTTCGTTGACGAGAGTCACTTCAACCGTATGTCTCTCCGCCGCCGCTGGGGCTGGGCCCCATGCGGTAGACGAGCGCGTCGTCGAGATTTTTTTATCCGTGGCATTAGGTTCGTCCTCTCGCGTTCAGTTCTGCCGTCTGCTTACAATGTCTCACTAGATACTCAATCCTTCCCGCGCTCTCTCTCGATGGCATTCTACATCTTACCGTGCAAGACCGGGCCTTCACCGGCGACGACTTCCTCGAGTTCATTGAGGGCTTGCTGGACCAGATGCGTCCATGGCCAGAGCCTAACTCAGTCATTGTCATGGACAATGCGTCTATTCATCGCGTTCCGGGCGTCCGTGAGTTGATCGAAGCTCGGTATGTGTTTTGTTCATAACATCTGTTTCATGCTCACTCCGCCCACAGCGGCATGCGCCTACTTTATCTGCCACCGTACTCCCCAGACCTCAACCCTATCGAGGAGGCCTTCTCGTCGCTCAAGCACTGGCTACGCTCAAACCGCGACTACGTCCTAGGAGAGATCGAGGGCATTAGTGCTGATCCGTACCGCCTTATATGGGAAGCTGCGTATGCTACGCTGACACCCGAGTCAGCGTATGGATGGTTTAGGCATAGCGAATACATTGCATAGCTGCGCTCAGGCTGGTCGTTCAAACTGACGGAGAGTGAAGGCCCATCAAGCACGGCATCATTGTAGGTCGAGATGGTGAGGTCTACAGACCTCATGGTACGGGAGAACGACTGGAAGAGGTCGTCTGTGAGGTGAGTAAGTTACGCTCCGTGAGCGTCTGGTGGATCTGTGCGCGGAGACCCTGAGTACAGCCTCTCGACGAGTGCACGCACTGTAAGTGACACGGAGAGCAGCCGTGACCTCAAATGAGAGATGAGAAGTCAGCATGGCAAGGGGATTGATCAAGTTGATCAAGAACTCGATACATATTATTGGGCCGTGGTAGAGTACGCTCCTATGCTACATCAAGAAACCAGTCGTACCATTGCAAGCAGATGCCGGAAAGCTCAAGACCTCTCAGCCGTCAAGATCGTCCTCAAGTTTATCCTCCTCCTCGTCCTCCTCGTCCTCGTCCTCGTCCTCGTCCTCCTCCTCCTCCTCCTCCACGTCCTCCTCATCCTCATCCTCCTTGTCCTCCTCGGCCTCGTCCTCGCTCTCCCCCATATTCCCAACAGCAGGGACCACAGTTGCAGGCCGCGCCGCAAGGGGAGTGAACGCCTCTCGCACCGGACACTGCAAGCCGAAGACCGGGCCCACGCCATAGCCAGCGTACCTATGCAGACACTGTGCACGCTCAGCGCCAACGATTGCACTCAGTGCGTCCTGCGGCAAGAGAATGAGCTTGCACGCGTCGTCAATGCCCATGTTGAGGAGCGTTTGCTGGCAGTCGCGGAAGCGGTGATGGGGGTAATCAAGATCAAGGAGCGCGATGACGAGCGAAAGATGGGGGTATACAACATGTCCAGGGGCGGCCTTGGGTGGCCGCGTGAGATCTTGAACGGCTGCTAGGCGGCGTTCTTCGAGGTCAGTGGCGGGGCCTGGGGTGTCTTGGGACGCTGCGCGCGTGCCAAGAGACGCACTCGAAGCTTCGGATTGGTCGAAAGGAGTTGCCTCGCGAGTGGCGCTCGGAAGAGGCGGAGTGGTCGTGGTCACCGGCGCCTCAACCTGATAGCCCAAAGGGCTAGCGTTGATGGTAACGTGAACTTGAGGGATTTGCGGAGTCTTCGCGTTGCGAGGCCGTTTCGTGGGCCCACGGTCGAAATTGAGGCAATGGGGAGGGTCGTAGATGGTAGCTTCCCCAAGGGACTGTGATAGTAGGGCCCTCAGTTCTCGGGCGCGTCAAGAAACACAATGTACTCACGATTTTCTTAGCCCACAACGTCATCTCACCGTGAGTGAGGCGACGATGGTTCTCTTGACTTCCAGTGCGGTCAATAAAGCAATGGCCTTGGTGAGCCTCGCACCGAACAGCGGGTTCAAGGCGCTTGTACGCCTTTAGCTGGGTATCCGCCTCGTTATTGTCGTCCGGTGCGACATCCGAGTCGCTGTCCTCGCGCGCCCGCTTCTTGCCCTTCATTTTACCCTTTGCCTTGGTAGCTTTGGTCTGAAATTAGGTGAGAACTCACGAACAGGCCTTCCATTACGTCGCACTCACCGCATTCTTGATTTCCATTCCAGCAGCCCTTGTACGTGCGTGGTTTGCTTTGTCGCAAATGCGACCCATCGCAGTCGCGAAGTCTTCGGCATCTGTCAAATTGATCGCTTTGCCTCGCTCACCAGTGATCCTGTAGACGAGTTTGATAGGTTTGGGCGAGCCGTCGAGGTAAGCTTTGACACGGTCGTGGAAGTCCTCCCAGGACATGTCAGTTTCACCACTAAACTCGCGCTTCTCGTCCCCTGTCTCGACGATGACAGGGAAGCGAAAGACTGATAACAATAAGTATACCATCCAGGCGAGTCTAGGTCACACTCACCTCCAGGCCGCGGCTGCGCATTGGGACGCTCCTTTGCGGGCTTCGCTCCTGCCTCGCGCGTTGGCGCACGTCGCGCGCGCAGTGGCTGGTCTCCTGGCTGAGGCTGAGGCTGAGGCAGAGGCTGAGGCAGAGGCTGAGGCTGAGGCTGAGGCTGAGGCTGATGCCAAGCCTGAGGAGCACCGAACTGATAGAATGGCGGAGGGTAATTGTACGGCATCAAACCAGGGAAGTACACAGGGGGATACGGCGGCTGGTCATACGGCACATGTTGGCGGCGTTGCTGAGGACCAAGCGCGAGCTGGTTGGGTGGAGGCGGAAGGTCTTCTTCGGGTTGTTCTGCCATGGTGGGAAGCCGCGCCCTTTGTTCCAGCTCGCGCCTCGCTCTATATTGGCCCCTTATGACTCGTCATGAGACCACATCGCTTATGTCTTTTGTTTCCAGCGCATTCTCGACGAACACGTTCACTGGTCGAGATACGTGCGAGACGCCCCTAGATCACGTGATCGGGGGGCGTCTCGCACGTATATCAACCAGTGAACATGTTCGTCTCACATCGCCCCCCCACTTCATCCAAGATGTCCGTTACACCTCCCAAACCGTCTGTTACCCCTCCCATGACAGTCACTCCTCCCACTGGCCCTACGCCTATCCCGACCACTCCCTCGAAGCCCCAGAATGCCCAGCTGAGCTTCCAGACTCTGGCGGGGAACATGATCACCGAGGTCGACCTTCAACTTTGCGCTAGGGTCTTCAGTGACAACTACGGCACGTGGAGGGAGGATGTTCCACCTCCCCGGAAGCCCGGTGAGTACCTATTGGTCGTCATCTGGTTATAGCTCATGTTTTCTTCTAGGGGGCCGCGTGTCACTGACATCCGCCAGACTGCGGAACCTCTGTGTCTACGACGTCTACTCTACGATACTTTGTATCGCTACCGTGAACGGGAATCCCGTTGGTCACGCCTTTGCTGCAAAATGGAGGTACCAGGAGTCAGGTGAGTATCCCTCCACCGAGATCGAAGATGAGGATGTCCTTCTCGTGGCGCTTGACTTTCTCATTTGGTATACACAAATGTCCTGCTAACAACTATATCTAGGGACCGTTGCGTGGATCACGCAGCTCTGCGTCGTCAAGAGCGAGCGCAAGCGTTACATCGCCACTCAGCTCCTGCAAAACTTACAGCGGACGGACTGGTTCTCCGACGTCAAGATAGTAGGCCTGGTGTCATCCCACCCGGGTGCGGTCCACGCATTGTGCAAGCTCGTTCGTACGTATTCCCTGATTGCATGCATACTACATACACTGACCACTTGTACAGCGGACCTCAGTCCTCGGGATATCGATACGGCTTTTATTGCTGAGCACGGCGCGAACATTCTCGCAACGTGTCCTATTCCGTACTTGCAGAATGTGCGGCTGACTGGGCAGCTCTTCGACCCGAACGCCCCTCCCGGGACGGTCTCCCTGGTCGACTCCTCGTTCCCGGTCGACCATCAGGAGCCTCTCGAGGCTCTTCAGGTTTACAACCGTGATGGCGGGTGGCCCCTTGGGGACCTGCTCGATGATCACGAGTTCTTCGTCATCCTCGAGATACCTGAGAAGCCGGAGACGCCGCCCCAGGCGCCCCCCAGCGACGCGTGGTTGTCGTGAATTTATCGCTTCGTCCTACGCTATATTTGTATCTCGAATATCGATGCATATCTCCCGTTTTTGGGAATGCCGAGGCTCGGATCAATATATTTCGATGTCAGCTGTGTGTAACACAATTTCCGGATGGGCCTAACGATATGAATCTAGCTGTAATGCCGCCGACCCAGATCTGCTTCTCGTCAGAAGGTCGCGAGGGCGAGCCTAAAGTTTGAGCACGTCGGTAAGCAGCACCGCTCCATAGGGACTCTCAGAGAGCTGTAGCCCGAACGAAATCAAACGTTGCAAGCGACTACCCGCAGCCGTCGACGTCTGTATACTATACTAGTCACCAGAAGTCCAGATGTTCGATGATCGACTACAGTTTCCGCACACATGATACAATTAAACAATAGACTCTTATATACGCCTTCTTAGCTCAGTGGTAGAGCGCGCCACTCGTAATTTGGGGGATGGTGAGGTCGGTTGTTCAATCCAGCCAGGAGGCATTTCCGTAACTGTCGTCTAGTTTTTTGATATTCTATGCGATACTTCCAACTTTCTTGCTCACATCTTACACAATGAAACATCCCAGACTGCGTACACAGACATGTCTCAACGCTGCAGTTTCCACATTCCGTCCTTGACTGTGACCAGGCCCTCACGCCTAGCTGCTTCCATGAATTCAGCGAGCTGGTCGATGGTCCGGTCATAGCCCTGGGCGAATTTGAGCATATTTTGAATCCGAACAAGACTCAGGGACCCCAAGTTCGTTAGCATGCCCTCGATGTACTATGTATGGTTAGATCATCGATCAACGTCAGAATCAATTCAGAGCGTACCTTCCAATACACCTTCATCTGCTCCGCTTGTTGCTCCTGCACTGTCACTATGGCCGGTACCTCTTCGACGACAGCTGCGTATGCTGATCAGCACAGGGTCCTTTAAAGAGCCGGAGACAAATATACATACCTTGGCGAGCTGCGGGCTTGGAGCCTGAAGGGGCCTCCTCGGCAACCTCGAGCAGGCGGTACTCGAGCGACTCTTCCTCCTTCAGGACGCCCAGGTCGACCCACGTCGCGAGTGCCTTCAGGGCAGCGGCTTGGTCTATCCTCATCTCCGTCGCGAGCTGCGCTACCTCCCAGGTGTCTGTTTGCGCGATGTCAATGATTGTCGACTACGGACGACGCGATATGACCGCATACCCTTGGTAGAGAAGAGCTCGATCACGGCGGCCTCGAGTGGAGGCACCTCGGCGCTGACGGTGCGATCTTGCAGCTCGATGTCGAGCGAGATTGTTCCCAGATGAGAGAGCCAGTGCAGCTTCTTGTCGGGTTTGAATGCGTGGAACTCTTTCGCGTAGGTCTCCTGGATTCTATGCGCATGGACGTCAAGCGGGTTTTCAACCGATCGTAGATGGAGAAACCTACTCCTTGAACTGCCCAGGCATGTTGAAGGTACTGGACTGCAGTGGCGGCCAGAAATGTCTCGAGATGATGGTGGGGTGTAAAGCCATCTATACAAGCCATTGGTCGAACACGACATTGACGAGACGAAGACAGACGACTGCACCTGCTTCTGCGACTGCACATGCTGATCGATGCGTCGCGAGTCGGTCATGTCCCGTAACATGACTTCGCACACTTGCAGTGCCGCCTCCCCGAAGCGGATCTTCAGAATCTCGATGTTGCGACGCTGACCACTTCACGTCAACGTTTGCCTCCTCGTCCGACGACACGTTCACGCACCTCCTTCTCATAGTTGCCGTCGGTGACAGCGAGAAGCCGTTGAGCTAGCAGAACCTGGAGCTCCTTCACGAAGAGGTCTTTCGAATCGTAAATGCTGACCAGAGTACTGATGACGTCAGTCGGCTTGTTCGTTCGGAAGTCTGGTGTGCATGGTCAACGCTGCGAAGGCATGGCATGACGAAGATCTCACTCGGTCCTGCGTCGATCGGCTCAGGCTCCCAGTTGGGATCGGTATAGTCATCCGCCTGTCTTTGTTGTAGTGGCTGTATTGGCTCATTCTCATCTACCAGAGAGTCGCCACTTTCACCGTCTCCTACGAGGCTGGCGACAATACAGCGGATGGTGTCCGGACGTTCTCTGGATGTTGCCCGTCAATAGCCTCGTTCGCGGGTGAGTAGACAGGTGACGATCTGACCTGAGATACTTGCGAATGGGGTCGGCAACTTTGTATAGCAGAACGCCTGGCGGGTCGATCAGGCGAAGACATCGGATGATAGAAACATATTGTGTAATGATGTCTTTCGTATCCGCCCCAGGATGTAGCAGACGTCTCCGATTGCTGTTCGGGAGTAATGTCAACAACAAGACCGGAAATTAGGGATTGGATGCTGACGCTTTGCGGAGAGCTCTAACGATGTCATTCCGCTGGTCAACTCGGAGCAAACAACCCTAGGCGATCATAAGTTATCAAGCACCGACCCGCATGAGAACTCAAATACCTTGAGATCCAACAATGCGGCTTGTGAGTCGGGATAGTCAATAATGATGTCGAAGATCTCCTGCGTCCTGTTGAGACAAATCTGTCAGGACAATAGGGCGGATATGACCGAGAGTGACGTACCGAAGATCGCACAACTTCTTGCATACATGGTAGTCGAACCTCGACCCCACGCCTTGTAGCTTCTGGATAGCTTCCTCGGCTGTGTGAGTCAGGTACTAAGCACATGCTGTTCGACTGGAAGAGATTTTGCCACTGCCACCTACGAGTCCGTGCACCTCTTGCATACGGTAGTGTCACCCACGGTATGACCTCTGCGTCCACCCAGTTACGTATCTCCTTCAACATGGGCTCGTCCCATATCTTTGCACACGTGTCCATGATGTGTTTTTCGATGTACTCGTATGCGACGCTGGCGATGAGGGCTTCATAGCGTTCCAGCAGACCCAGCTCCTCGCATGCCGCCCAGAACAAGGAGTCGGGACGGTGTCGCTTTCCAGTCACAGGGTTGATGTCGGTGGGGGAGATTGCGACACCCCATGGCGGTGGCTCAGATTCCTCCGTGAGCTCTTGCAACGTGAACGAGACCAAGGCCTTGAACCCGTGCGAAAAGGATGGGGGGAAAGACGAGTACAAGTGGGTTTGAAATGCGAGGGTGTATGCGGCAACGATAGTCGGACCCAGTCTTGGGGGCGGTGAACACGAGCTGAGACAGAGAACCGGGGGATCTCACCCTGTTTGTGGTGACCATGCCCTATACCATGCTTGTAGCCGCAATATCATGAACGCTATGGAGTCTATGGATCCTGTTCTCTGCTGCCCGTCAACTCGTGCCTTGCACGAGACAATCAACGTCAAGTACTGTAACGCACCTCGTATTCATCCATATACTTCCGGATGTCACGTTCGATGAGATGCTGCTGTTTCCGCATGTTCTCTGGATGGCAGAGATGTCGTTGGATATGTGATAAAGCATTGGGATGCATTTGACTCACCCAAGAAGTTCTCCGTAAGGAGAGTCAACATCTTCGTCCTGCTTAAGAGCTCAAACGAGGCACGAACATCCTGCATGTCTTCCCATTCCCCTCAGTCCCAGGTTATGTTATCCGAACACGTCCAATACCTACTAAACTCTGAGTGGGATACCGGATTGTCCATGTCTTGCGGGTATAGAAACTTATTCGCAATCATCCAGGCCTGCATATGTGGGATGAAGATCAATGATAGGAATGAATGGCTGAGTACGGGTGGCGGACCTCGCTGAACGCCAGAAGCCCGGTGATGCCTGGCTCTCCTCGGTTGAGACGAGAGAAAGACTGATTCCATTTTCCATGAACTGTTTTCACGAGCAGAGACGCAGCCATTGAGTCAACGACTGCGAAGAATGGGTGGCAGATGAGGGGCAGTAGACAAGAGGGACATGGGCCTCGAGCGGCGAACGCGTCAACGGGTAAATCGGACCGGTGGTGAACAAACGCCTGGCACGTGTCTTGTGAGGTTACGCTCCAGTGAACTCTCACTACGCCTGTTGCTACGACGTGCTTACCTAGGCTTACCTTCCCCCTTCTCCTTGCTCTGTTTCATTTCATACGCCATGTCTAACATCCACTCCGACCAGCCTGATTATCCCGTTTATAACGTACCCATGGCCCTTGACCAAACCTTCACCCGCACGAGGGGTCTAGAGCCCGTGCGTGCCGAAGGAAGGAACAAACGTATGGTTGCAGACACGATGAAGTCGATGCTAGGACCTATGCCCGTTTGTGAGTTCCTTGATGCCTTTATTGCCGAACCAGGCACAACTGGCAGGAGTGCTTGCTCGGCTAGCAGGGGTGCCTTCCGGTCTGTCCCCCAGTCTGCCAGCACTCCAGCAGGTATACGCGAACCCTTGGTGCGTACTTAGTTGACTTTCATCAACGCGTGGTTTTGACGACGATACGATGGCAGCTGCTGGCACTCAACTACAGCACGAAGAAGATGTCGCGGACGCCGGGTTTTACTTTCCATGACACCTCCGCCAGAGTTCTCTTTCCTCGGAAGCTTGCATATATGAAGCCGGACATATGCTGCTATGCGTCCCATAACTTGGATAATGTGATTACCTCCGATCCGGCTTCGCGTTCAGAGTTCGGCTATGCCGAATTGTTCTTCGACGTCAAAGCCGACCCTTCCCATGACTACTTCGTTGATCCCCCGGAGAAAGAAGCTGGTCAAACTCATCACGACCTATTTGCACAACCAACAGGATCGAAGACTCAAGACCACCGCAGAAGCAGAGCGTATGGACAGCATGTGGCGTATGTCACGGAAATATTTGCTCGACAACAACGCGTCTTCGTCTTCACCGTCTCAATGTCTGGCTCTTGTGCGCGCCTCCTCCGCTGGGACCGTGCCGGCTGTATTGTATCTAGGTCGTTCGACATACGGGAAGAGCCGCAGCTCCTCTGCGAGTTCCTTTGGAGGTTTTCCCAGACTGATGCCGAGGGGCGTGGACACGATCCCGGCGTGAAGATGGCCTCATTGGAAGAGGAGACGCTGTTCGCCGATGTCCTCCGAGAATATGTGCAGGAACAGACCGAGCTCGAGGGGGTAGAACTGGATCGGGCCGTCTCTGAACACTACCATCCAGGTCATGTCACGGTGGTCTGCGTCCTCGCGCAGAACGCTCAGAGCGCCGACGGCCTACGCTCGTTCCTCGTGTCTCGTCCTGTCATCTCACCCCTCTATTTGTTAGGACGTGGGACACGAGGATGGTGGGCGGTGGACATGTTGACCCGCCGGGTCGTGTTCTTGAAGGATACCTGGCGCATACACCTTCAGTCCGAAGGTGATATCGCACTCAATCTCTTGGAGAAGGGCGTGCGCAATGTGCCGTCCGTCGTCTGCCATGGGGATGTTCCGGATTTTATCCCCAACCCCGCACGCCAACTCGCGCGTGAGTATTTCATGGGCTTGTCTAAGTGCCATAGCTAGAACTGACAATCTCCAGTCGAAGACTACCAGTGCTCAGTTAGTGACCAATACCGTAATGACCCCTGGGTATGTGAAGTCCGGGGAACGCAAGTTGCCCCCCTTCGGCATCTGCACTATCGTATCGTCTTTGGCACAGTGGGGTATGGTTTGAAGCGTCTGCGAGGGACAGAAGAACTCTTGCATGTCACTCACGACGTCTTCCACGGTAGGCGTCCTGTTTTCTTCCCTGCATGGACCATACTCACAGCGTGTATGTAGCAATGCAGGACGCTTTTTCACTGGCATCACGCCTTCATAGGGATATCAGCGTTGGAAACGTCATTATGGTTCGAGAGAAAGATCGTCGTATCAGACGAGGCTATCTGATTGATTGGGATGCATCCTGTGAGGTCGGGCAAGACGGTATGTCTGTCGAGGCTGGACGTGCGGTGAGTATTTCCGGTCATCATGTTTCTCAGCACTCTAAATGGTGCGGCCAGGGCACTTGGTTGTTCACGTCGGAAAGAATGCTCATGCCCGAAGGAATGACTCTCCAACATACTCTTCAGGATGACATGGAGTCCTTGCTCTATGTCGTGCTGTACTGCAGCTTCTTATGGCTACCTCACAACCTTTTCAAAGTTGAATTGAAAACCACCATTCGAGACCTCTTTGAACATATGCAAATCTTTGGTAGCATAGTGGAAGGCGGCGAAGGCAAGGCAGTCAACGCAATGTGGCGTCGATACACCAAATCGGTGGCTTTCAATCCCGCTCTCAAAGAGTGGTTGGATACTATCATGGACTACCATAGTCCCCGGGATGCCATGCCCTCGAACCCGCCAGGGGCAAACAAATGGGCTCGTCCCGACGATCTTGAAGAGTTTTGGACCACTTTCCTGCAGACACATGCTGATCTCCCTCGGGACGACCGTGTTGTCAACCCCCATCCCCATGCGACAGACCAGTGGGAATACTCTCCTGGAACAAAGGTATACGCTGCAGACTTCACCACGGAGGCGATCTCTATGCGTAAACGCAGTGCGTCTATCGCCTTAGGTTCTATACTTCGTGAAGAATCGCCGCGGAAGAAAACTCGCTACTTACCGCCTCGGACCCGGGCGCGGACGCGGACAGCGGCCGCCCTTGCTCCCAGATCTACGTCCGCTTTGGAGCCTCTCCGTCGCAGCGTGAGGATACGCGACAAGCAGAATTCCGAGGTGCAGGAGCCCATGCGCGGTCGTTCCAAGAGGTCTGCGCGATCGGCACGACAGGGTGCCCGTCGTCGGAGATAGACGTTGTTGCGTCTATGTGCATACATACTAGATGTATGCAATGCTGGCCCAAGGAGAGCAAGGGCCAAAGTGGACGCATGAAGATGTCGACGCGTCCTAGAACGCAGTCGTGACGGAGAAGAGAGTATCGTTGCTGGAACGCGAAACTTCCTTCTGAACCCCTTCCGGGTGCTTCGCGAGTACGGGAAGGACCAATACATAGTCAGGAAGGCCAGCCTGTAGGTTCCAAACTCCAAACCCGGTCAATCAGGCGGACACGCGTCGAACAAGGTAGAGTGACTAGCTGCCCGGGGGCGTTATTGTTGTGGATTGTGGCATGTTGACTGTACCCGCGACAGCGTTGTGCCGAAGGTGACACTGACATGGGTGGTCGAGTCGAGTCCGGTGGTGGGGTAGTTGCGTACTTATTCTTGTCATGACTTGTCGTGGACTCTATGTCGGATTGCCATCCAAACGTTCATGTCCGGGGAGTCCTTGATCAGTGAAAAGATGGCATACATACTTACCATTGGGTCGTGCAAATCCTCTTGTGTGGGGAGCCCAATTGAACGATACTTGAGGTGCACTACGAATATTCCAAGGTGAAGGGCCCGGGCCCGCGTCCCTGGGCGCCTCCCGCACCTCTCTCTTTCTCCATCATCACAAAGTGCCCTCCTTGTTGCCGAGTCAGACCTCACCTACGCCTTGAAATGTCCAAGAAAACACTAGCAGGCACCCAGGACTGTCTCACTTTGGCTTATAAGCACTCCCATGACCAGCCCATATATGTCGATCTCTATCCCCCCAAACTATCGCCAGACTCCGCGAGCACAACCAAGTGCCCTGCCGTTGTTTACTTCCACGGAGGGTCTCTGACGGTAGGCAACAGACGAAGCTGGTTTCCTGACTGGCTACACCGTGCGTATACGCCCTAGAACTATTCTTCTGTGTCGCAGACCGTCCTCGATGCGCCTTGTCGACTTACATCAGGAATCAGGACGCGTCACTTCCTCGGGCATGGTTTTCCTCTCTGCGGACTACACTCTCCTCGCACCCGCTACAGGACATGACATTGTACAAGACATTGCCGACCTCTTCCGCTACCTTCAAAGCGAGGTTAATGCGCAACTTCAGGCACACCTGCAAACTGGTAGCAGTACGTTCCCCGCCTTCGAAATAGATACAGATGCGCTCGCTGTTGCCGGAAGTAGTGCTGGCGGTATGTGCGCATATCTCGCCTGCATGCATGCATCCCCAAGGCCTAAAGCCCTCCTCTCCCTATACGGCATGGGTGGCGACATACTGGTAGGTCCTCCTTGCCTACATACCTTTCCACGCTCGGACCTGACCTGGACAGACGTGGATGTACCTGGCCCCCAAAACGAAACCTTTTCTCCGAGGGCGTGAGATCCTCGACCCGAAGGACTTTCCACAGTTCGTCTACCCCGCATGCCAATCCTCGCCCACCGTGTCGGATTCCCCTCTTGCGTATCACTCGCCGACGTACCGCATCCCGAACTATCCTGCGAATCCTCGCATGCTGGTCGGCCGGCTCTATCTGCAGATGGGCACTTTTTTGGATTACCTCACTGGCTGCCATGAACCTAGTCTTAGCGCATCCCTTAGGACGATCCTCTCGAAAGATGGAGTTCTCGCCGAGGACTCAGCGTCGACAGAGGACCTCAGAGAGCAGTGCCGGAGAGCCATCCCCACCCAAAATCTATCCTTATTCCCTCAATTCGCTGATCTGTCGCTCTTCCCTCCCACACTGCTCGTGCATGGCTCTGATGACTCGGCGGTCTGGGTGCGAGAATCTACAAACTTGTGCACGCTGCTGCAAAACGCTGGCGTCCATGCGGAACTCAAGATAGTAGACGGCAAGGAGCACTCCTTTGACTACGAACCCGGCGCGGAGGAGGAGTTTGGTGGCTCCGGCGGCTTGTTCGACCAATCCATGGCCTTCCTGAGGACACACACCTCCAGATGAGACGCAGCTCTTCGCTGCACTACACGCCATATCGTAGACGTCAGGAAATGCGCATATACATCCCAGCAATCCACATAGAACGAGACAGCCAAAGATCAGCGATCATACAGAGCGATGTGAAGCAGACCCTAAGCAAGACAAGAAAGCCAGCAAGAAAGAAACCCCAGACCTATCTCACCCGTCACGACTTACCCTCCAACGCGATCGGCGAGCCCGCCATCGAGAACGGCGGTTCCTCGCCCAGCGGCGAGTCGACGCCCGACCCCAGAAGCAGCTCCTCCGCGCTGAGCGTCCTCGCGGCGAACGTGATCGCCGTCTCCTCCAGGAGGGGTACGACCTTCTCGGACGACTCGAGCGCGACCATGAGCCGCTCCGTCAACGAGTCCGCGCTCGCCGCGTCGAGCTTCTCCTGCCACTCGGCCGCCGTCGGCGTGCTCGTCCCGTTCGAGATCCCCGAGCCGATCTCGACCTGCTCGTGCGGGGGCAGCGCCGCATCCTTCATGCGGAGCGCCTTGTCGACGTCCGCCGTATGCATCGCCCCATACGCCGTCGCCGGCGTCGCAGGGGCGGCGGTCAGCGTGAGCGCGGTCTGTGCCCACTCTGCGTCGAGCGTGGCTTCCCAGCCGAGCGCGCGGGCGAGGTCGCGCACGACGGCGTCGCACTTGCCGAGCAGGAGCACGTCGTCCGCGCGCGTGCCGATGTCGCCCGCAAAGTCGAGGTTGATGAGGATGCGCGGGCAGCGCTCGGGGACCATCGACACGAGCTTCGCGAACGGCTGGACGGTGAGGGACGTGCCGATGACGAAGAGGAGGTCTGCGCTCCCGATTCTGGGCATCGACTGGAAGAACCGCTCGGGGAGCTGGAGGGACGCATCGTTTGGGTTTCGCGATGGTCAATGACAGCGTCAAAGTCAGCGTCGCCGCGAGGAGGATGCGCACGCACCGATTCCCCAAAGAAGACGATGTCGGGTTTGACGAGGCCGCCGCATGAGCCCTTGTCGCAGCGGACGACGTCGCCGTTCTCGACCGCGCGCCGCATCTTCTCGGAATCGAACGGCTGCTTGCAGTCGATGCAGCGCTGGGACGCGAAGCTCCCGTTGGCCTCGACGAGAAGCTCGGCGGGGATGCCCGCTTGGCGCTCGAGGGTGTCGATGTTCTGCGTGAAGCAGGCGGCGAGCCGGCCGCTGTCCGCCAGCAGCTTGACGAACGAGTGGGACAGTGTTGGGCGGTACCGGCCTGGGTAGAGCTCGCGTGTAAACGTGTAGACTGTAGGGAATGGCCGTCGAGAGGAACGTCAGCAGCTCCACGCAACAGCATCGAGACCGATCGGACGGCAGTGTGGGACATACAGGGGATGGGGTTGAATCGGAAGTAGTTTAGCTCGAAGACGGCTCGGGGGTATGGGAGATTCAGTTTCGCTAGTCGCGCCTGCATGCATTCACGTTGCATGAGTACAGCGTCCACAACCTAACACCGTGCAGAGGCATGCGTACGTATAATCCTGCCCTTCGTCAGTACGGTGGTCTGCATCCACTCTACGGCCGCACATACCTGTCCTAGGAGACCTGAAGTCAGGGATCCCTGCGGCCGTACTCACCCCTGGAATACTCACGGTCAGACCAGGACGGCAGCTTAGCACGGTGGGTATTCTCCAGACTCACCGGCACCGAGCTAATGAAGCGTTATGAGGTAGTGCAAGGTATCGACGACGAGTGTGCACCTACGACGACGAAGATCCGCTGGCACTGTGGGGAGTTCATGTACTTTGCGACGGAGGCAAGGTCGCGCCCTTCGAGGACCGAGGTCGGACCGTCGTAGAGCATGAGGAGCTCGTCTGCGTCATCCATGCTGCAGGTGCCTGCGTACGGTGTGTACCTTAGTGTCAGGGGCACAGATTCCCAGCGCCCTGGGTGCCCACCTGGTCCCGGTGTTTGCAGGCTCGAGTGGCACGGAGGTGATGGGTGAGAACAAAGAGAGAGAGCGGGGTTGGGTGAGGGGCAGGGCTGGTTGGCACAGGCCTGCGAATGACGCAGTGATGCTTCGGAGTCGGATGTGCACTCGGACGTTGACGGATCCGGGCCCGGAGTCGGTCAGAAACGTTCCTGCTCGACGTCGCTGGCGCGCAGCTGGTCGTGAGCCAGACTGACAGGCCTATCCGTGAGGTCGATGGCGCGAAGGACGCACCTGCGCACTCTGCCGTGCGTGAGCCAGCCGCAGCGCGGGCGGAGGTCGTCGTCGTGGTCAGAAGAGCTGGGGTTCCCACCTGGCATGCGCATGCGTGCTCTCGTGTACCCGAGCATTGTGCTTACACTCGGACTACCGTGGCGCTGGGCGTATGACATATGTGCACGCGACAGACATGCTATCTTCGCGATCGGTGCCTTTACCTGAACCCGACAAGCAGGGCGCCTTCTTCCATCCACTCCAAACATTGCCTTTAGACACCGCAGTTGCCACGCAAGTGGTGTCGATCAGCTTCCAAGGCCATGCTCAACTGAGTACGATGTCAGACGACTAGAGAGCAAGAAATGGGGTCCGTTGGACTTGAAAGGAGAGGCAGAGAACCCATCCCTGTATCGTAATATGATGCATGTACTACGTACGACCCGCGGGCCCTTCGATGCGTCCCGCTCCAGCCAACCAAGCCCCATCATCTACTTGCTCAAACAGATTGGTGCGTGTACATTCTGAGTCCTGGCGCGATTTCTCATGCACATGTACAAGCAGGCAGCATTCCATCGCACTATGAAGTACCCACTTCCCAATCGTAGGTCTCGGATTTGGGGTGCGTTCTCAGGTGCATTTAATACCCTACATCGCCAACAAGCTGCCGCCGAAATTCCGCGAGGAGAAGCTCAGCTTTCACAATAGCTTCCGCGAGTGCCCTGGGTGCTGCTTTCGTATCCAGTCCAACTCCGCGTCCTGGGAAGATGTCCGACCAGTCATAGCTAGAAATTGGTTTCACAGAATATTACAGTCTAGCTTACAGCGAATACGGCGGTAGAATATATCACAATTTCTCCTTCTCCTTAGCCTGCGACGGGCTGGCTTCTGTGGGTGTCACCTCTGGTACAGAAGCCTCGACTGTGGCCTGAGCACGCGGCTCAGGCGAGATCGTCTCGACCTGCACCTCCCCAGGTCCTGCACGCTCCGAAATCTCAAGCGCCTTCCCAACCCGCTCCGCCAACGTCTCCACCTCCGCTTCGACCAGCGCATCCTCGACCTCCTCCTTCCTCACACTCGGCGCCAGCTCCGCAGGCACGTCCTCGGGCTCAGGCTCCGCCACGGCATCCTTGAGTGCACCCAACGCTCCCCCTCCCTCGCTTTCCTTCTCCTTCTCATCCGCGACCATGTCCGCCCTCACGATCGAATCGAGCGGGACGAGTACCTCCGTCTTCGCCCACTCCCTATCCAGCTCCTCCTCCCACCCGAGCGCGCGCGCGAGGTCCCGGACGACCTCGTCGCACCGCCCGAGGAGCACGACGTCGTCCGGGCGCGCGCCGATATCGCCCGCAGGCTCCATGTTGATCAGCACGCGCGGGCAGCGCTCGGGGACGAGGCCCGTCAGGGACGCGAACGGGTGCACCTTGAGCGACGTCCCGATGACGACCAGCAGGTCCGCGCTGCGCAGCCTCGGCACCTTTTGCTGGAACAGCGGAGGGAGCTGAGGAAGAGAGCGGGCGTGGTGCACCGCACACGGTCAGCCCTCTGCGAGATCCGCCAGGAGACACGCGCGATGGGGGAGCCTACCGATTCGCCAAAGAAGACGATGTCCGGCTTGACGAGCCCCCCGCACGCCCCGCACCGGACGACGTCGCCGCTCTCGACCGCCGCCTTCATCTTCGCGCCGTCAAAGGACCGGTGGCAGTCGATGCAGTGCTGGTCCGCGAAGCTCCCGTGCGCCTCGACGATGCGGTCCGCAGGGACGCCCGCCTGCCGCTCGAGCGTGTCGATGTTCTGCGTGAAGCAGGTGTCGAGCAGGCGGTGGTCCGCGAGCAGCTTCACGAACGTGTGCGTGAGCGTCGGGCGGAACCGTCCGGGGTACAGTTCGCGAGCGAGGGTGTAGACTGGATGTGGACCGCAACGGACAGTCAGCACGACGCGTTCAATTCTGTTGTTGGAGCGTATGAGGCTGCGCACAAGGCAGGGGGTTCTCTCGAAAGTAGCTGATCTCGAAGACCGCCTCGGGGTACGGCAGATTCAATCTCTGCAGATTCGACTGCAGCGAGCAATGACGTCAGTGTGTAGGATACTACGGCTCGCCCTCAAAACGTACGTAGAGACCTGGACATGCCAGCTTCGTCAGTCGGTCCCGCGTCGAGGCTTTCGGTAGGGTAACATACCTGTCCCGGGCGACCTGAAGTCCGGAATACCCGCCGCGGTACTCACACCTGTCCAACATGATCAATCTCACTATGCGTCTTGGACTCGAGCGTGAAGAGATCGTCTTCACCAGCTCCTAGCTACGAGGTCCAGGCCTTCAGAAATCTTCCTGTGCTTCAACCTGAACGCGACAACAAGCTCACCATGACGAAAACCCTCTGGCAATCCTTGGATTTCATATATTTAGCGACCGAAGCGATATCTCGGCCCCCAAGGACCTCGGTACGCCCTTCGTACGGTGCAGAATGGTCGTTACCCATAGTGTGCTTTTTGTTAGTCAGAAGTCAAGAAGAGGTCGAGAAGATAAGTCAAGGGCATATATATGTCTCCGATGTCCCAGGCAACTGCCAGTGAGAGTTTCCGACAACGAAGAGAAACGCCGAGTGGGTTCCGGCGGGGCCGGACAGCTGATAACCAGCGTCTATCTTCGAGGTGCGTCATATTCTACTCAACGCTTGCCTTTTTCTGAAGCTATGGACATCGCTCCACACGCATCTGCAGTGAGAGAGGAAGGCAAAGAATGTGATTCATTGCGATGTAAGTACAGTACGATGAGTGTGATGATGGTCGTGAGATGCAAAACATGACAGCAATGCCCGACAAAGAGTCTAATATACACATGGATGGGAACCTCTTCAAGATCTACCGTAAACCCCCAGGAGCGTCCGGAACGCACGAAAGAAAGAGAAAGCGCTTAGTCAATCTCCTCCATCGCCGACGACGCTGCCGCCTCTGTCGCGGCAGGTGCCTCAGTGCTCGCCGACGGCTCGGGCGCGGTGTCCTCCTCGTCGACGTCGAGGCCGAGCGCAATCATGCGGTGGATGCGCTTCGCAAACGACGTCGGGTCGTCGAGCGAGAAGCCGGACGTGAGCAGCGCCGTCTCGAAGAGGAGGAACGTGAGGTCCCGGACGGACTTGTCCGCCTTGTCCTCCGCGACCTTGCGCTTGAGCTCCTTCACGATCGGGTTGTGCGGGTTGAGCTCGAGCGTCTTCTTCGACGCCATGTACGACGACATCGACGAGTCGCGCAGCGCCTGCGCCTTCATGATGCGCTCCATGTTCGACGACCAGCCGAACTGGCCTGTGACGAGCACACAGGGCGAGTCCGCGATACGGTTCGAGACGACAACCTTCTCAACCTTGTCGCCGAGCGCGTCCTTGACCGCCTTACAGAGGTCCTCGAACTGCTTGGACTCCTCCTCGCGCGCCTTCTTCTCCTCCTCGGTCTCCTCCAGCTCGAGACCCTCCTTCGAGACGCAGACGAGCTTGTGGCCCTCGAACTCCTTGAGCTGCGTGATCGCGTACTCGTCGATGGGGTCAACCAAGAGGAGAACCTCGAAGCCCTTCTTCTTGAGGACCTCAAGGAACGGCGAGTCCTTGACGGCAGAGAGGGACTCGCCGGTGAGGTAGTAGATGTTCTTCTGGACCTCGGGCATGCGAGTGATGTAGTCTACGGTTCGGGGTCAGCCTTGAGCAAGACATAGAGGAGGAACACCATAACAACTCACCCTTCAGCGAGGTCAACTCCTCGGTGGACTTCGTCGAGTAGAACCGGAGGAACTCGGCGAGCTTGCTGCGGTTCTGCGCATCCTCGTGGACACCGAGCTTGATGTTCTTGCCGAACGCCTCCCAGAACTTCTGGAAGTTGTCCTTGTCCTCCGCAATCTCGGAGAAGAGGTCCATGCACTTCTTGACGATGTTCTTGCGGATGACCTTGAGAATCTTGTTCTGCTGGAGCGTCTCACGCGAGATGTTGAGAGGGAGGTCCTCAGAGTCGACAATACCCTTGATGAAGTTGAGGTACTCGGGGATGAGGTCCTCGCAGTCGTCCATGATGAAGACGCGGCGGACGTAGAGCTTGATGTTGTTGCGCTTCTTCTTCGACTCGAAGAGATCGAAGGGCGCACTGCGGAAGGATGAGTACACTGCTCTATGTCACTGCAACAATGCGTGTACTTACCGCTTGGGAACGAAGAGGATGGCCTTGAACTCGAGCTGACCCTCGACGGAGAAGTGCTTGACAGCAAGGTGGTCCTCCCAGTCGTTGGTCAAGCTCTTGTAGAACGCACCGTACTCCTCCGCAGTAATCTCCGAGGGATTGCGCGTCCAGATGGGCTTCGTCTTGTTCAGCTCCTCGTTCGTGATCTGCTTCTCCTTGATCTTCTTCGTCTTCTTGTCCTTGGGCTTGTTCTCCTCATCCTCGACCTCCTCAACCTTGGACTCCTCCTTGTCCTCAGCGATCTCCTCGTCGTCCTCAACCTCCTACGAAAAACCAGTCAGCGCGCTAGACTACAAGCGAGATTCGGGATGCGACTTGCCTTCTCCACCTCCTTCGTCACGGCGAGCTGGATGGGGTACGAGATGAACTCGGAGTGCTTCTTGACGATCTCCTTGATCCGCTTCTCCTCAAGGTACTCGGTCTGGTCCTCCTTGAGGTACAGGCGGATCTCGGTACCACGACCGAGCGGGGGGTTGATGGTGTCAGGGGTGATCGTGAAGGTACCGCCAGCAGCAGACTCCCAGATGTACTGCTCGTCGTCGTTGTGCTTGGAGATGACCTGCACGCGCTCGGCGACGAGGTACGCGGAGTAGAAACCGACACCGAACTGGCCAATCATGGAAATGTCCGCGCCCGACTGGAGCGCCTCCATGAAGCCCTACAAAGAACATATGTAAATCAAGTGCTCAAGGACGCCACTGAATGCGCGCGCAACGTACCTTCGTGCCGGACTTGGCAATCGTACCGAGGTTGTTGACAAGGTCGGCCTTGGTCATGCCGATACCAGTGTCGATAATGGAAAGGATCTTGTTCTCCTTGTCCGGGACAATGCGGATGTAGAGCTCCTTGCCGGTATCAAGGACTGACGGGTCCGTGAGGGACGCGTAACGGATTTTGTCGAGCGCATCGGACGCGTTCGAGATCAATTCACGAAGAAAGATCTCCTTGTTGGAGTAGAACGTGTCTGCGCAGGCGCGTGTAAGCGGAATGAAAACGGGTGGCGGGCACGATGTACGCACTGATGATGAGGTCGAGCAGCTGACTGATCTCAGCCTGGAAGCCAAAGCTCTCAGCCATTTTTCGGAACGTGGGGGGTCGTGAGAGGGTTAGGGGGGGAAGATGAGATGAGGGAGGCGATATGCACGAGCTGCAGGCGGGCAGAGGGCTCTCCAGAGTTTATGTACTTGCCTCGCATCGTCGTTCGAGAACCTTCCATCCAAGTCGACCAATACGGTCAAGCGCCCACTTCCTTGTCTGCAAAAGAACGCGAACCTTCGGCCGTATTCCACGGCGTTCTACAGCACTTTCCTTTCCAGGACATACAAGCGCTGGCAAGTATCTCACCCGCGGAGTCCGATTCCATCCTGTTTGACATTTCTCAAACGCAAACAAGACTAGTACACTCACGGACGCGCAGAATGTTGCGCTTCCCAATCATCCAGCCACGATACAACAAAGCCAATGATCTGCTCATGAATCATCTGGATCTCGAGCGGCTCTTCGGAGAGTTCACGCCTCCCATTCTCGTCCCAATGGTGTACACCACCTGTATGCAGAATTAGATGGCTGCATCGAGCTACCCCGTTGAGGAGACCTCACCTCTGATGATCTTGAACGGTCGGAGCTCGGTGTCTTCCCGGCTGCGGGCGTAGTCGCTATGGGGTGTCACCGGCCTCCAAGGGTCAACTACGCATACTTCAGTAACACGCATATCAAAAGCGTCAGTCATTCATCCTACCTTCGCCGTCAATGATAGCCAACCGATCCGCCTCAATGTCGTAGTCGCCAAGGGCGTTCACGACGGTGATGTTGGGCATCGGCGGTACGACAAAGTCCTTCCCTGGTAGGTACGCCTGCTTGCATATCTTCGACTCGTATTCGAGCGTGAGAAGCTTGGAGACTATACGCGCTTGTCCTTTGGGCGGGGCGGTCTACGGTGATATACGTGTTCCTAGTTTAGCTGGAAATCGTGATGGGCGAAAGAACAGGTGCGTACCGAGAAGTAACCCCATTCGGTGCAGACCTGGAAAAGCCACAGTCTCCAAATTTGGTCGAGCCCCGTGTCCTGAAACTTGCTGTCTTCCCATGTTCCGAAACACTGTGACGCAGGCTTCAGTTCCCATGGGAGTCTCGAGGCACTGCAGCACACTGACCTCCTCGACAGCACCACCAGGGCACATGCTCACGATAGTCTGCAGCAAACATCATGTCAGTATGGTGCAGCGCAAGGCTTTCGCATGGTGATACTCACGTTCTTGATGTACCGCGCGTAGTTGTAGACGGGAAGAGGGATCATCAGGTCTCCCTCGATAGTCACCATATCAAGAGCCTCATCGTAAGAAACCGCAGCCATGTCCGGGTCGTCGTCTCGTTCAAACTTCCCGTCCAACGCTGCACAGAATATGTCCCAAGCCTTGCTACCAACCTCCGGGTCCCAGTTCCTCGCCTGCCAGTAACCCAGTGGACTCTACCACGCGTCCGATCAACCGCAGTCTTTATACCCTTCAAGTGGAGAGACTCGTCACACACCTCAATAGTGGACGCAAAGTCCTCGTCATGCTCGAGGCCAGCAAGACCAAACAAGGCCTTGATCGGCGTCCTGGTCAGAGGGTTGCTGAGCATGGAATCGATGATCTCGATCGAGAGCTGCAGGTTGCCGGAGCACTTGAGGTCTGCAGCGCGACGGATGATCTCCATGTATTCCCAGTTCTCAATGCTCGCGTGCGTAACACCTGTCAATGCAACCGTAAGTCTCAGCACCTTCAGGGACATAGAAACGGATTACATACCACTAGACGCAATAGCGCCGTAGACAAGGTCTGGATATAAAACCCTCATATGCGCTGCGCGCGCGCCCGCATACGAGCCCTATGCTTTCTAGTGAGTAACACAGACGATGCGAGAATAACGTGAAGGGAGCATACGCCATAGTATATCCAGGGGTGATTAGGAGCCGTCAAGTCCTCGTCGATACCAGCAAACTTCACATTGGCCATGAAATGTGCAGAGTCAGCGGCCGACTGCGCATTGTTGAGGAAGCTGCGCATGGGCATGAGTTACGCGAGTCCCAAGGTGAAAAGTCGGTGTCCGAATGATACTGACCGTAGGGAATCTGTGGTCAAGTTCTGCACAGGCAACGAGCGACCTGACGTGCAACTTGAGACCCCAACGTCATCAGCCTCAACCATAACGTACCATAGTATCTGTTCAAAAATCGAATATATTCCACCACTCCACAAGAGAGAGGGGTGTACTGCTAGACGCACCTGTGTTCCAATACGATCCCAATACCACCCGTCGCCTGCGCAAGGATCTCCATGATGCCAGTGTCGAGGAACGGTAGCCTATCCTCCCCAGATGTCTCGCCTCCATCCAATACGAAGACAGGCGTGTTCGGGGCAGGCACATAATGGCGCGTATTCACCCAGTACCGCTGCTTCCACGTCTCCGAACCGTTAACGAAGTGGTCCAGAGGCTGCTCGAACCATTGCGCAGGAAACTTCTTCGTGAGCTCATTCTCATTCTCCCCGTCCGCGTAGTATGCGGCTCCTTGTTGCCCCGACTGGACTAGTAGAGACCCCGAGCCGTGAGCATCGTTGGATGAGCGAGCGGCCTGCGTCTGAAGCTTCCATAGGTTGACGGCTTGAGGTCCAAGGACGCGTATTTGATCGGCGATGCTACCACAGGACACAATTTGCACGAACAGCGAGAGAACCGCGAGTGTCGACCAGCCTCGCGCCATGGTGGGGACAGTCGCAGTGGTTGCTGGGTGTACAGTCATGCACACCGGTCTGCGATGGCTTGGGAACCGCGACGCCGTGGGACGCGTCGTATCACGTGCGCGTAGTGCGCAACTGTCGACTCCGCGGTGGGCGCGAGGCTCACTTTCACCGGTTTCAGTCTTCCGAGCTCGTTATGTCACCCAAACCACTTTTCCTACACGCCATCTCGTTGCCCCAGCCAGCAGTTTGTTTGAACATGTGCAAGAGCCTACATCTCGGGCGCCCTCCCGCGACAGTCCATGAACACAAGACACACAACAGCAGGATATCACGCATCTTCCCGAACATGACTGGTCAGACCGTACCTTGGTGAGAGTGTAGAAAGGATGCTCACCTGAACCTCCACTCTTGCGTGCACGTCTCTTCCCCGTCTCGCTCACCATGGCTGAGCTGCACGGCGGGGAGCACCTCGTCGGAGATAGGTGTTGTTTATCGACACGCATTCGCGCTCTGTATCCGCATTTGTCATGTACGCACCTGTGCTCATATATGCTCCTCATGGCTCCATTCTTCGCTCACCAGACGTTGCGGTTACATGCAACTCTTCACTCTGCAGTGCCAGTGGTCGAACGCCGTCTTTCATCAGAATCCAGACCGAGATTTGTACGTGTGTATCAAGTAATGTTGGTGATTCTGTCGGCTCAGGATAGCAATTGAATATTCTCTGCAATGCATCACTACACACCGGGCGTGCCTTTGTGTTATCATTCAAGACGTTGTTAGCGTATCCGGGTCACATTGCCATTATATATAAGATGAGTATAGGGCTATGTAATCTGAGGAATTACGAGATATGCGAGGGCGACATTCACAACGAAGCCAACATATGACACTGAAGTACTGCAACTTGAGTGTCGTGGCTTGCCCTGACTCGCAATTGGCATGTTCAGTCCACCCCTTGGTTCATTTTATGAATTTCAAGCAAACTAGTTCACTTTCGCTGCGTGTTGTGCTTCCCAGTCACAATAGCTCGAGAAAGACCTAGCATATCATGCACGCTCAGAAAATGACAGAGAGAGAATGGCTCGTGGAGAATACTAAATGACGCCGCGTGTGCTACATGATAAGAGATACATCGGGTAGGGATCGGGAACAAGCACACTGCTACACAACATGTCACTGAACCAGGTAAGAGTACACTACACACCAACGCATGGCGGTCGTAATCGTGAACATCACTGGGTCTCCTCCAGGGGCTTGACACACACGCGCCGGTGCTCCTCCCAGTCGCGCCGCTGGTGGTCAGCAGAGCAGTACTTGACGAGCTTACACCGACTGCAGATGAGGCCCTGGAAGCCCTTGTCCCCCGCCAAACCATCGTCGACGCCAAACTCGCTGCCCTCGCAGCTCCCCTCCGAAGCGCTCGTGAGGGGCGCGTTGTCGG
This sequence comes from Coriolopsis trogii, assembly GCA_020543525.1. NCBI lineage: Eukaryota > Fungi > Basidiomycota > Agaricomycetes > Polyporales > Polyporaceae > Coriolopsis > Coriolopsis trogii. Next base: position 281,995 of record JAHYIO010000023.1, on the reverse strand, counting down.
TGAAGCAGGCGTCGCACTCGATCCAGTTGCACATCTCCTTTGGGCGCGCGCGGCGGCCGTAGCGGTAGCGGACCTTCTTCTTCGAGCCTGGGGAAAGGACGGCGGCGTTCTGGGGGCCCTGTTTGGGGAAGCGGACGAGCTCGCAGCAGTTGTCGGTGCAGCCGGGGTTGGGGCAGCCGCTGGGGAAGTCGTGGTACATTTCTTGGGAGGGGACGAAGGTTGGGTGTGCGAAGAGGATCTGGGTGTAGGACATGGTCTGGTGCGAGAAGAGGACGATGAATGGGGGTCGTTTCTCGTGGAGGAGTGCGCGCAGGGTGAGGTCGAGCTGCGGAAAACATGGGGTTCGGCGGTCGAGGGCGTTGCTGAGCAGGATGTCTGCAGAACGGGTTCGCGACCGTGTGTAGATGGAGAATGGAGGCGTGACTCACAGTCGTGATTGATCTTCTGCTCTACGCTCGGCTTGAAGTGGCCTGTGGCCGTATTCTGGCAGACGTACTTGAAGTACTCTGTGACCTGGTCCATCTCCTGCCGCTTGAGGTCTGTGACGATGACATAGATTTCATCGCAGCCGCGGTCGTGCATGCCGCGGAGGAGCATGAGTTCGGGGAGCTGTGTGCGCGCCCGCATGTCAAGGGCGACTCACACGGAGGGCACGTAGAGCAGAGGACTGACCATACTGAATATTACGGGCATCATGGTCAGACGCTGCATAGAGCGATGGTGGTAGACGTGTGTGACCCATGTGCGATCGAGGGGTATGAGACGGCCGGTGTCGACGGTGCGGGTGAAAATGTTCTCGGGGACGAAAACGCCCTTGTTCCAGAGGAGAACCTGATCGCGGCGGGCGTGGGCATTGACGAGGTGCTTGCGCTCGCGGACGCGCTGGAACCAGTCGTAGTAGGAGTCCGGGCGATGTGGACGCTCGAGCCACTTGTCGATGAGCATGTCTGTAGCGTCGTTGTCGAGCTTCTGGCACACAAGCTCGCTCATGGCCAGACTAGGAGGGATGAATTTGGAGTAGTGTCGGCCAGGCATGGCGGGCGGCGGAGGGTGGGTGGGGAGGGCGTCGAAGGGGGCGGCGAAGGCGTTGGCGATGGCGAGGGCGTGGAGACGGAGCTCGTTCTCGAGTCTCCCGAGCTCGAGGGGAGAGTCGCAGTCTGGCGGGACCGAGGGCGGGACTGGTGCGGGCCCCAGGGAGGCGCCCGGGTGAGGATCATTTGGCGGCCAGTGCCAGGCCGAGGACGCGAAACAGCCCGCCCTAAACTGCGTCCGCTTCAGCCGCGACGGGCTGCTCGTTGGCTGAGACCCGCACTCCATCTCTCTTGCCTCCTGCCCTCACCTCGCCGCCTTATATACCCCCGCGTGCTGCAGCTGCCGCACAGCCCTCGTCCACCACACGTCCACCTCTCTCCCCGTGCCGCCCACAACTGCTGACCTTGGCCCGGGACAGCCTAGACCCTCAAGGGAGAATGCGGTGTTTCTCTCTGTCCGCCTTCTTCTCTCTCGCTATATGCGTCGCTCTCACCCAGTCAGGTCGGTGTGCTTCTTGCTCTATCCGTCTAAACCCGCGCTTGGAACTCTGCACATGTCAGCGATCGTACGCCCAAGAACATCCCAGGCATGTACCCTGCTCTGTCGACCGCTCTGTGTCTCTAAATTGTGCTCCAATAGTGCCATGAATGGTACTCTGTGCGACACATGCTCGTTCCGCTTGACGCCGCATAGTGACATGCTCCGTATTAGGTTCGCAAAGATCTGCAGACCACCCTGTGCGTGCCATCTCCTTGTATTCTTACACTCACCCACACCACGTATGAGACAGCTTTGGCGGAGGACAGTGCAACGATCTCGTCCGTCAGAGCTTGCGCACAACCTTCCATGACGCTATTGGATATTCTAGGCATTTGCGGATATCCGGAGAGTTCGGGTGCGTCCCCATCTAGACGCCGCTAAGATGTGTTGACCTACCGTGGAAACAGGGGCGGCGGTGCAGGTGCTGAGTACCACCCTACTTTCACCTCATTGATCCACCTAACACGCGGACAGATGGTAGTATCATCCAGTTTGCGGACACGGAACTCGCAAGCCGTGCGTGCCTCATGTCAGTCCATCGTACACGCATTCATCCTCTCTCAGCGGCGAATAAGGGTCTACATGGTCTGATCAACGATCTCCGGCATATAGCTGACCGCCATAATGTCAGTTATGGCGATATGTGAGCGTTTTCCGGACTCATGACCCGGCATGCGTACTCTCTTACGCGCTTGAGCTCTTCCCTAGCATACAATTCGCCGGTGCGATCGGTCTCTCTAACTGTCCTGGTGCCCCACGTCTGGCGTTCTTCTCCGGACGACCCAAAGCCACTGCCCCCGCGCCTCCAGGTCTCTTCTCTGCTCCCAACAACTCGGCAGAAGCTGTACTAGGCCGGATGAAGGACGCAGGGCTGTCTCCGGAAGATACCGTTGCTCTACTCGGTGCGCATTCTATTGGAAAGCAGCGGACGACCGATCCCGCAGTCTCCGGCATGCCCCTGGACAGCACTCCTGGCGTATTCGACTCTCAGTTCTACCTGGAGGTACGGACGCTATAGCTTCTGGGATCGCGAACGAGACCGACATTCGTCCCTCTACACACTCGTATTCACTCCCTGGGTAACTGTCAGATGCTACTGAAAGGAGCGGTCTACCCGCGGAAGGCACCTCATTCGGGCGAAGCTCTGTCAGCCAGCAAGGACACCTTCAGGTTCTCTTCGGATGTCGCGATCGCCCAGCACCCAAGTACGGCATGCGAATGGCAGTCTTTCGTTGGTGCGGCGGGTTTGCTACATGCTGCTTCTCTGCCTGCCTTAATCTCGAGCGCTGTGGACTAGGCCACGACGATCGTCTACGAATAGCTTTTCGACGTGCTATGGTGCAAGTCGCGAGCCTTGGACAACCACACGAGGATCTGGTCGACTGCTCCGAGGTGATACCCCTACCGCCCTCGTCCAACGGGACGACACACTACCCAGCGGGTTTCGGACGCGCGGACGTCGTTCATGCGGTGAGATGACAAGATAGATCATCAAGTTCTGCAAACTCAAACGTTCTGTATATGCGTACTTGTAGTGTCCTAGTGTTGCTTTTCCTCCCATTCCTGAGGCCTGAGGAGGTTGCAGGTACTACATTCTACCTCGATGTCGATCTCTAACCGTCTTGTTTGTTCATTTCACTCGTGTTGTCTGCACTCATGTCTCTTGTATCTTGTCCAAATTGTATGTTGAGAATGTCGTCTCTGAGATCTCGGAGAGGCTGTACGTTTGACTATCAGGCAACACTCTGGGTCTTGTGAGCGCCCAATCAACACATGGATGATGTCATCACGCAATGCAGCGAACGAGTTTGCCACCGTCCGAGCATCTTGATCTCGCGCCTCCAAGTGTCCGACATTCACTATGGCCATGAAATACCTCACTTCAAAGCTAGCTCAGCAAGTGAGTGTGCTTGCAGATTCCGATCACAAGGTATAAGCTCTCACTACGAACCCTTCTCCAGATCGACGAGGAGCTCATGGGCTCTATCGGTGCTTTCAGTATTGACCAGCTGATGGAGCTTGCTGGTCTGGCATGTGCGCAGACTCTCGCGACCGTGTATAGCAAGGACAAGTATCCTCGCGTACTCGTATGCTGTGGACCTGGGAACCAGGGAGGAGATGGACTAGTCGCTGCACGGCATCTGGGTATGCGATCGCTTTCCCGCTCGGTCGTCTACCTCTTTTTGGCTTATTGACTTGGATATATAGGACTATTCGGGTACAAGCCTACCGTCTGGATGCCCAAGGTATGGTACAGGTCTCGTTCTGCTCTCTCTATTTTTGTTCGTATTGAGACTCAATTCAACAGCCGGGCTCCAAAGACATCTATAAGGTATGCACACGTGCACTCGGCCATCCGGCGAGCCATTCTCTGCTCCTGCTGACACATCTTCTGCTTCATACAGCGCCTGAAGACCCAGTGCGACAACATGAAGATCAAGACCTTGGACCCCACACCTGACACCGAGTCCCTCAAGTCCGCCCTGGCCTCTTCGGACGTCATCCTCGACGCCATCTTCGGGTTCTCGTTCAAGCCTCCCGTACGCGCGCCCTTTGACGAGGCACTCCCGCTGATCGCGAACTCTGGGCTGCCTATTGTCTCGGTGGACGTCCCGTCGGGGTGGAACGTCGACGAGGGCAAGGCGGACGCGCTCGCGCTCGACCCGGACGTGCTTATCAGCTTGACTGCGCCCAAGGAGGGCGTCAGGAAGTTTGCGGGGAGACACTTTCTTGGGGGGCGGTTTGTGCCAAAGTGCGTATCTTACGCTTGACTGTCAGGTATCGAGGTCGTGTGCTGACTGGCTGACTGGTGCGGCTTGGGCAGAGTGTTGGAGGAAAAGTACGGGCTGAACTTGCCCGAGTACCCGGGCATCTCGCAGATTGTGGAGTTGCCTCGAGCGGATGATTCGCAGAAGTTGTAGATATCGTTTGAGTTGATTACATGGCCGGCTGTAGTCACTGGCAGTCGGAACACTCAGGGCATCAACAGTCCGGAGTGTGTGTAGTGAGGCTGCGAGGGATTCGAACAGGAGCATTGCTTCGAAGCGACGTCGACGCAGAGTCATTGTGCGGGGGACCGTGCAGCTCGTACGTCGCAGCGAGAGGTTACGGGACAAGCAAAGTCGCGCAGTGTCCTCTCTGGGAGCCCGACCTGCTTCGAAATCACAGTGTAGGTTCTGTTCGTAATGCTCTACACCCTGTGAGCTCCGAGATCGCGATATATGTTTGTCACTACCTCCACGCTGATGACCACGACTTGTCCACAGGACGTGGTTCATTCGGCTCAGACAAGCACAACTACCTCGATGGAACCCGCTTCGATGTTTGTGGGAACACGCTAGTCTGAGTACAAACGGCTCTTCATACGTCTACGCAACAACTCTATCTTTCCCCACACATCATTGTCCTGGTCATTCTCCTCGTAGGCATCCTCCCCCTCGTCCTAGACAATCTGGAACTTAGGGGCGCTATCGATAGCGGCGATGAACAGAACATGTGTGAGCAGTTGGACAGGCTCCAGGGTCGACTCGGTAGTATTCAGGGGCTGCATTACTTCCATCTGGTGGAAGATTAGTTTCCTGATTGTGTCATCCAGACTGCTCCGAGATTGCACGAGTGGTTCACGCGGCCGAGTTCTGAGTGCCTTCCAGGCCCAACGTACCATGCCCAAAAGACGCAGCTTCTCGGGGTCGACGGTTGCAGCTTCCGCGAGGGAGCAGTACAAGTTCCACACGTTGGTGTACATGGACACCTCGTCTTCACCCTTCCTGGGGGGTATTCCAAGAGCCTTGTTCCGCTGGTTCAAGAGATCTGACGGTTTGATGCTGTCGAAAATGAGCTTGCGCTCCTGGTGAAGTTGGTCGAGGCGATCCTCTCGCTGAGGGTCTGGCTGTGACGGTCCTGTGTCGAAGCGGGTTTTGTATATCGCATAGATAATAACCCAGCAAAATGACTCCAGGTCATGTTGCACGCCTCAGACGATCCTCTTGTTCTCTACGTAGGCGGATAGCACTTCCGTTGCGAGGAATAATGCGGTTCCCTGTGGCAGGGGGGGGGCAGTACATGTTCTGCTGTGACAGGAGCTGCCCTGTACGTACGGTCATAATATCTCTCCCTCATGGGGACTAAAGGCCAGTGCGTCGGCTTGAGTAGCGATGGACGATGAACGGACGATGGGGCCGCATTGGAGAGAGGATGTAAGGCGCCACGAAAACGGCCGAGCAGTGGCCGTGTTCTCTGCTAGATATAGGCGCGCGATTGCGACTCTCCGTCCGCCGTCATTAATATTTCTTCCAACAACTCCTGGTCTCATCTCGATGGCCATCGCTCTCTCGCTTCCTTGCCACGCTCGTTCATAGTATCATCTGCTCGTATACTAGCCACTGTGCGCGCTTCCAGGTCTTCTCGACGACTGTCCCCGTCGCGTCTTGGTAAGGTGTCACGGTTCTCGCGCGATCGGTAGACTTGAACTTCACTCTCGTTACCCGGTGTACTAGTACTTGTGACCTCAGGCTCCTCATGCGCTATCTATACTTCTCTCCATCCTGCCTGGATTGCTTCTCACGTTGCATTTACATCATGGTATACATGTCATGCGTTCAACAGAGTAACGGCGTGACGTTCAAAGAAGCTGCTAGCGCTATGTGAAACTATTCCTAGCAGCTCCCGCCCTCCATTTCGAGCGTTTACAAGCGGCGTTGTGACTTCCCTCCACGCTATCGCCGCCAGCGCGCACCCATAGAGGTTCGTATCCAGCTCAGGTCGCTTTGCATGCTCCTAACAGAGATATCCTGTCATAGACATGAACGAACAAGTCGTGCTAGAACGCCACCCTCACTTGTACTTCGACGATGGAGATGTCGTTTTGACAGCGAAGTCAGCAATACCTGAGGGACAGCCGTCAAAGTATCAGATCTACCGTGTTCATACACCCGTTTTGCGACATCACTCTCAAGTATTTGCCAATCTATTCGATGCTCTACCGTGCCAAGTCTATGAAGAAGTGCCTCTGGTTAAAATGGTAGGGGATGAGGCGGAGGCGGAGGTACTGAACTAAATATACAATCCAAACAACCCGCTCACCATCGCACCTGTTGCCCGCCTAGCAAAGAAATACATGCTCGACTCCCTGCTCGAATACCTTGTCCGCGTCGTTGCTCAAGATTGGCCTCTCAATACCGAGGAATGGGACAGACAGGAAGGCGAGGTCCAAGTCATGCGATCCACATCGGTCCTCTCTCGGCAACTTCACTGGACCCCGCAGGCCTCTCTTTCACTCGATTCCGGAGCCCGCGTCTTCTATATGCTTCGCTCAGGAGTTTGGATGCCATGAGATACTCCCTGCCGCGTTCTATCAGCTCTCCCGCACTGACCCCTCGGACGACTGGCCCACCGTGGGATACGTGGGCGACTCTAATACCAATGCAGACGATCAGCGTCCGGCGCGTTGGTCGCTCCTCGGACGAAACGACCCGTTCCGCTATATCAAGGGATGTCGTGCCCTCGAAGACTTTTGCCTTGGCTTCAAGACCATCGACTGGACCCACGTCCTCTCCACGCGTTGTCTCCCAAGTTGGTACCATCCCGAATTCCCGGAACAGCTGCGCGAGGAAGCAGAGAAATGCATGGTGGTGCCTGTTGGCCCTTGCCACACGCTTATCCGCCAGCTTCTGGACCGACTATGGGATGCGGGGCCGGTCAGGGACCCAATGAAGTGGCTGACAGAATGTCGCGACTATCGAGGTGATGTGGGCCTTCAACAGGAGTTTCCGAGGGGGCTTTGCAGGAGATGCGACAACAAATTCACGGCTTGGATCCACGCAAAGCGCGAGGAACTCTGGGCATCTTTGCCAGGATATTTTGAGTGCACAGTGCTTCGATGAGTAGGGTAATGTACATTGTGCCACATGGGTTGTGTCTTGGCAGTAGCGACATGGGATTTCCTCAGTAACTAATCTCCGAGTTGTTCTTGATTCAAAATTGGTTGATGGCACGTCGGACATTGTGCCACGGTGCCCGACCTGGGTGCCGCCTCAGGCTCAACCTACTAAAAAATCCAACAGCCTATTGTCGGGCTGCCAGCAAGACCGAGTTCCGTCCGCACAACCCCAGTTGGCCTCACGTAGAGCCGACTCCGAGTCGCCCGGCCCGGGTGTAGTGTGCGAGGCAGAATGCTGCCAATCTGCCACTGGCATTTGCCAAGCGGCATTTGCCATTTTGCCGGAGAGCAGTCCACTCCTGGCAGATAGTGGCAGATAGCTAAGCGCCTTGCACATATATGGAAGGTGCAGGCTCGGGGGTTGGACCAATTACGCCAATTAGGACCCAAGAATCTTATCAGTTTTGATTGTCGAGCTCTTTAGATTCATTAACCCTGCCAGTTCTCGCTTGAACTGGTATAAGGATGGCTGTCGCTCGGACTCACCCAGACTCACTCACCACTCACACATCACCTGTGTGATTTTGGGGTCGCAATTGAGCCAAACAACGAGAGATATAACTAAAATGACTGGCAAGATCAAAAGACCAACGGATTTTACCAAATAACAAGGGCAAATAACTCCGTCTGTCGCTGTTCGTCTCGTAGGCGCTTACCTTTCTGCCACATTCTGCCGGGCCCGGCATTTGCCATTCTGCCATATCTGCCGGCAGAATGGACCAAAACAATTCTGCCCCATACACTACCCGGGTGATAACTGGATCTGGTCCACTCCCGTGCTGAGTGCAGTTGCATGCCCGGCCCAATGTGTTCGTGCTTTGGATTCAGCTACGTCGACTCAGCGGTCTTTGCGTGATTGGTTAGCATGTATTCGAAGTGTGTAACGGTCTCGCGGAATCCTGTATCGATATTGACGATTGTACACGTCTGCGACACTGTTTGACCGTCGCCGGTCTACCACGCCCCAGTCAAAAGTACTCGGCAATGACTGTACCGCGAAAGGACAAGTGGCAAGAGGTATCTCGCACACGGTGTTAGTATCATCAGAATTTGAGTGTCTCTCCTGTTTCTCTAGCTGTTAGAAGTATACCGTGCTGACGTTGGTCTTTGTCCGTCACGTTGTGTGTCCCTCTCATTGCTTTAGATGGGCCAAAGTAAAGCACCGAAGAGCCAGTCTCAATAGCGAGAGATAACGTCTTGCTTCGTCATGGCATATGCCCATTCTACTCGTAGTATACAGACAAAGTACTATGTCCACATCTCGACATTCCTGTGGCCAGTGTAAAAGTAGCCTGAACGGTAATTCCCATTCTGAATATGATTGATGATCTTACTCTTCCTCACATTGTTCTCTCTGTCCGAGCCTTTACAATCAAGGACCGACCATGCGAAGTCGATGATGTGCCACTTGTGTACGCACTTGTGGCGTGGGCACATGAGGGTGTCTGAAGGAGCACGAATAAGGTTGGGCACGCGGAGGTCACGGTGAACAATGAACGCCAGCGAGAGATCGTGGAGGACTTGCTTGATGTCCAGCCTAGGGAAGCAAGTCAGACCCTGAAGAAAATCGTAAACCAAAGGAGATGGTGCGTACTGAGTGTCTTGATCCCAGTCATCCTCGGCAGCGGAGTACTTCCGCCCTCCACGTGCCATCACAAGGACCGCCACAAGCGGTGCGTCCGCATCCGGAGTCCAATCCACCCACGGCGAGAGTTCTCTTGATCCAGGAGGTGAGTCGACATGCCCCTCGGGCATGGGCCTGTCGTCTGGTAGGTCGTCGTCACGTGTGAGATCGAGACTCTTCAGATATCCAGAGGACTGCTTCTGATCCCATTCTGGGTTCGACCAGAGAGGGAAGGGTAGCTGGCCTGTCGATAGCTCGGCAGTGAAGAACCCATAACAACGTGGCGTCATGACGCCTTGCCACCTGCCCTCCCTGAGTAGCTCATAGATCCAGCCTTCGCGGGCAAGAGTGCGGCAGCGATTCACTCGAGCAACCTTAACGCAGAGCTCCTGGTCGAGAGCAATGGGGGTCGAGACAGATTCGTCGCCCCCAGCGTTCCCAGGGGTGACGGAAACGGTGGACGCCGCATAGACAAGGGCAGATCTGCCACCACCGATGAATTCCCCGAGCTCAAGAAAAAGATGAGCTCCGTTCTCCGGAATTGGCTTAGCAGCCCAGCGAGGTTTCTGTATGAACCCGCTACCCAGGTAATCGTATTGACGGGATGGGAACGTTTGCTTTCTGGAGAGCGTGATGGGAGCGGGGAGCTGTGCGCCTGTGAGAGTGACGGCGGAGAACATCGATATCGACTGTTCAGGCATTGGAATCAGTCAAGGGCCCAATAGCTAGCAGTAGTAGTTGACCAGACATACTGGCGTTTGCATGGTGGCATCGGACATGGTAGCGGGTGACAAACCTTGGTAGTGACGTGTAGGCGCCCAAGTCACTTGGCTGCGACCTGCCACTTGTCACGTCTTCTGTACGTAGAGGCACTATGTAGTACGACCAACGCAAAGCGGAGGTACGAGTTGGAAAGTGGGCACACTAGTTTGCATGCAACATACTCGACAGCAAACGGCGTTTACTGGCATTCCGGATACATAGGCATAGTACTATGTCCACAGGTCGACATTCCTATGACCAGCGTAGAAGTAGCCCGCACGGTGGTTCCCACTCTGTAATTCACTAATGATCTTAATCTTCTTCACACGGTTCGCTCTGTCCGAACACTTAACATCGACGAGCGACCACGGGAAATCGATGATGTGCCACTTGTGTACACACTTGTGGCGTGGGCACATGAGGGTGTCCGGAGGAGCACGAATGAGGTTCGCAGGGCGGAGGTCGCGGTGAACAATGAACGCCAGCGAGAGGTCATGAAGTACTTGCAAAACGTCTTTCCTGCGGAAGCAAAGTCAGAACGAGAAAAGCATAGACTATAGGGCGCGGTGCGTACTGAGTGTCTCTATCCCAATCATCCGTGGCGACGGAGTACTGCTGCCCTCCACGCGCCATCACAAGGACCGATAGAAGCGGCGCGTCTGAATCCGGCTTCCAATCCATCCATGGCGAAAGCTCTCTGTTTCCAGGAGGTTGGTCGGCATCCTCCTCAGGCAGTGGCTCGTCGTCAGGTGGCTCGTCGTCCAGTAGGTCGTCGTCCGGTAGGTCGTCGTCCGGTAGATCGTCGTCACGGGTGGGATCGATGCTCTTCCAATACCCAGAAGACTGCTTCTTGTCCCACTCCGTGCTCGACCAGAGGGGGAAGGGTAGCTGCTCTTTCGATAGCTCGGCGGTGAAGAACCCGTAATAACGTGGTGTCATGACACCTTGCCACCTGCCCTCCCTGAGTAGTTCACAGATCCAACCTTATCGAGCAAGAGTGCGGCAGCGGTTCGGTCGAGCGACCTTGACACAGAGCTCCTGGTCAATAGGAGTGGGGATCGAGACAGATTCATCGCCGCCACCATTCCCGGGGGTGACGGAGACGATTGACGCCGCATAGACGAGGGCAGATCTTCCGCTACCAAGGAGTTCTCCGAGCTTGAGAGAAAGATGTGCACCGTTCTCTCGAATAGGTTCAGGAATCCAGTAAGGCTGTTGTATAAACACGCCACGCAGGTAGTCGTATTGACGGGATGGGAACGTTTGCGTTCTGGAGAGTGTGATGGGAACGGAGAGCGGTGCACCTGTGAGAGTAAGGGCAGAAAACATCGACATCGACTGTTTAGGTAGAATTTATCATCAGTTTGGGCCCAACGGATTGTATACGCAGACATACTTGCGTTTGCATGGTGGCGTAAGACATGTCCGTTGTCCAGGGGTGGCGAGTGACGAACATTGAGCGTGACGTAACGCGTCGCCGGCCTGGCGAGCGCTGTGTTGAGCTTCAGCCACCGACGCGTCCGAGTCGGGTCATGCGCGCGCTTCGTGTCTTGTTTTCTGCCACATCCCTGTCCTCATCACCCACTGCATATGTCTGGCCACGACGCGTTACTGAAGAATTTCTGCAAAGAGAATGTGGATCTACTCGAGAAAGCGAGAGCTCTGCTGCACACCGCGACTATCAAGACCGGCCGTGGCTCTGGTTACGAGCTCGGCCAAGGCGCATCGGGGCTCCCGGCCATATGCACGTATCTGGCCGCCGAGAGGTGTGTTGTATCTTCAGTGAGCTTCAAGATGGTGAATAGATGAGGTATGACAGGCTAGGTGACACCGGGATCAACGAACAGATGGCCCAGAGCTGGTCATGTCTCAAGCCTCGAATCTTCGAAACGACCCTCAACACCGTACGCGTCGCACTCGCAGCTGCTGAAGCTGCGACAACACCAAAGAAGGCGAAGAGGAGCGTGACATACAGGACACTCGTTGACGAGAAGAAGATTGGGAGGAAGGCGACGGTGACGCGGTGGATGCAAAGCGCAGAGCATATGCTCATGGAGAGCGCAGAGATGCGTCGGAAATTTGGGAAGCTGTATGATGAGATTACGGTCACTGTCTTTTGCTGGACGTGCCAGCTCATGAAGGTGCGCTCTCACTCGACTGGCTGCCCCTTTCTGGGTAGCTCGGGCAGGGGCCTCCGCTGACACGACCCGTGGCGAGAAGATCAAGGCGGAGAAGATCGACGCCTCCGGTCTGAGAGAAAGCTACAATGTGTCTGGGGATCAGTTCGAGGAGCTCACAGACGCGCTGCACGACCTGTGTTCCGATGTCGCGACCGAGATCGCGAACTTCATAGCTGAGGTCACCTACAGCAAGACAACGAAGCGAACGTCCAGAGACACCTCTATACCCCCACCCCTCCCTGCGCCCGGGTCCTCGAAACCCTCCCGCTCCACGTGTTCGACAACTCGTACAAGAGAGGCCTCTATACCCCCACCCATACCTGTCCCAGGGTCATCAACGCCCTCACGCTCCGTAACAAGGACGCCGTCAAAATCGGCACTGCGTGCTCCCAGCGCAGACCTGTCCCCGACTAAAACTCCGAGCAACAAACGGAAAGTCGCGTTCGACAGGCCCATTGCGGAGGAGGACGAGGAAGACGAGTTCGACGCGCTCGCGACGCCTTCGAAAAAGCAGAAATTCTCCTCCCCGATCAAGCCGCCGCTCCCGTCCGCGACGCCCCGCAGCTCTTCCCGCCTCGCGTCTCTCGCTGCTACCGCGGCTGCGCAGCGCTCGGTTGAGGACGACGAAGGCACAGGGGAAACAAGTATTCAGGCGGGGCCGTCGACCCCCCGTCGCCAGCGTACGACGATCTCGCAGCCGCCCTCAACACAATCTGCACGGTCAGCGCGAGGCTCGTCTCGCTCACAGTCGGCAGTCAGCGGGAGCGCCCCGTCCACGCCGCGCAAGAGAATGACTCTCCCGACGGTGCGCGAGGAGGCGGAGGTGCCCCGACGGAGGTGTCGGCCTGTGTTTGCAGACCAGCAGCAGTGGTTGAAAGGGGACGCGCGGCTGGAGCGGGAGCTGCGGCCGTGGATGGAGAAGTGGCGGGAGTTGATGAAGAGGGCGGACGGAGATATGTGGAAGGCCGCGGGTTTGGCGCGGGTAGCTGCGAGATGAGGTTCAGCTGCTCATGGAGATAGGATAGGTACTTTACACGGAAGCTGTACATCGTTCAATGGAACAGCTACAGATGCTCATCTAGCCTCAAGTGCGCGGCAAAAGTCATTTAGCCAGCTTTATGCATACGTCGACGTCGAGGCGCCAATTCCGGAGTATATGAGAACAAGTTCGCTTGACTTGAGATGTCTTCTAGGTCAGTCCCTAGGGAGGGGCCTGCATTCGGACTGTGCATTCGTGGAGTCATACACATGTGGTGCTACGAGGCGACTCATGGCAAAAGTGAGCACGTCCGCAGACCGACCATCCTCTGCAAGCGCACATATCTCCTCCATGTTGCTGAACATCTTCTCCAGGTACTTTGTGGCACCCGACATGTTGGCTACCTTGCAGCACGCAGCGTGGAGTTCGAGGTACCTGGGGTTCGGCAGGGGCAGGTACTTCGGATCGGGGCGCTTGCACCCTGGGATGTCGATATCATGAACTTTGAATTGGACCGGACTTCGTATCTCCAGTGCTGGACGAAGTCCAGGTTCTGCGAGCTCCACAGTATAGGCGTGTTCCTGCCCACGCCAAAGTCAGCACCCATGCAAGCCCAGAGAGCAGGTCTCGGACAGACCTGGCCAGGGACTGGCTCCAGCCATAATTCCAATTCCTCAAACAGATAATATGGCATGGTTTCGAGTGTCAACAAGTTGTCCAACGAGTGAGTCCCGGAAGCTTCGAATCTCTGCCGCATTTCGCCGTATCCGAAGTAGTCCAAGATCGCTCCGAGTTTGCGTGCCCGGAGCTCCTAGTTAACACGCGGACGTTAGTGAGTGGAACGAGTTTAAAAACATTGGTAGTTCAGACATGCCTCTCCTTCCTTTTTGGCGGGCTGGAAGTCGTTCGTTGATCCGGGCATGATGTGAGTGCAATGCGTCATCCGAACGAAGACGTCCGGCTCGTCGTCAGAGACAAGCTTATGCGCCATGAAAATGTTCGAATCGAAAATCCCAGACAACATACACCGGTAGCCGTCCCGGATGAGAGCCTGACAGCGTTCGCTCAGCACCAAATTTTGAAGTTAGATTAGCGGACGACGTACGTACATTCTTCTTTGCGCTGAGGTGATCATGGGGCGTATTCACCAGCTCGCCTTCCATCAAAGATGCCGTAAAGTCGACAGAGAGCCGAGTGCGATGGTTGAAGTGCAAGCCCTTGTGTCTCCTGACTGAACCCATACGCCGCTTGAGCGGTGGACCCAAGTTGATACAATGAGGACCTCACAGGTGCAGATGAAACAGTGCATATACATCTCCCCCAGATCCACAAGCCTCTCAAAACAAGCCTGAGAATCGCTCGCAGCAGTTGAGATCTCTTGGGCCACAACGTCGCGAGCTCGCGGAGAGGGGCTATGGATTAGGAGGGCACCGAGGACGCGGATGCGTACTATCTCGCCCGTGTCGTCTGTTTGGATTGCTTTCTGCTCGGCGGGGAGAACATAGGTAGTATAGGCATGTCTTGCAGTGTCTTCGAGGGCACACACGAGTGGGTCGAGGGCATCGGGTAGAGGAGGCATCTCACACTGTTCGGTTCGTGGTGGCTCTATGTCAGTCCGCAGTAGACGCCTAGCATTGAGCGGTTCCGCGGTTCCCCCTGAGCGCTTGACCGGCCATGACTGTACCGTGCGCCTTCAGCTCTTCCCGCCTCGCGTCCATCGCTGCGACCGCCACCAAACAGGGAGGCAGGAAGGATTTGTAGGGGTGAGCTTGCAGGAGGACCATCCACCCCCGTCGCCCGCGCATAACGCTTTCACTGTACCCGTTTTTGAGCCTGAGCTCGATCCACGCTCAGCACACTCGTCTCGCAGTACACCACGGGAATGAATGGGAGCGTCCTGTTCACGGCGTGCGGGAATGGCACCACCGCAGTTTGCGCGGAAGCCGTGGTGTTGCGGTGAGGAGGTGTCGCCCTGTGTTTGCCGAGGTGGACCGGCAACAGTTGAAAGGGGACGCGCGGCTAAAGAATGGACAAAGGACGAAGACATGTGGAATGCGGCGGGTATGGCGTAGATAGCTGCGAGCTCAGCTCGAAAGGGTCAACGGATAAAGTCGGCTTCATGTACCATCTGGGAGTCAGCATTGCAATCCTGGACATCCTTCATTAAGGTAGATGGGTAGCAATACATACAGCAAGATAGCACGAATAGATACAGAGGAGAACGCGCGCGTTCTTTTCGGATCCTGACCATAGAGCTCATTAACCCAATTGGAAAACACTTGTCACTCAGTTCTTCTTAGCCTTCGCAGCAATCGCATGGGTTACTCGGAGGGACTTGGCAATGTGTCCGTATGAGTCGTACATGAGCCAGAGGGGAATGATCACCCAGCTGGCACAGACAAATATAAGCAAGTTGCAGAGGAGGCGAAGGTGGAGCACTCACATAACATTCATGAACTGCACAGGGAAAACCCGAATGCTTCAGCTCTCTCCTGAGACTCCGATATACATATATACGTACGACAAGGTACACCCATAGGAAAAGGAAGTTAGACGTGTCAAGGTTCGGGCTGCCGGTAAGCCATTCCGGGCAGAAGGTCATCCACCTGCAAGTACGGTATGAATGCGAGTTTTACTGTGCGCCTGGTTGGCGATAGATATCACTCACCCTCCATAGATTTCTGAAGTGCTGAGCACAATGATCCAGTAATGCCGGGCAGGATCATCCTGTACGAGCTGCTTGAGGACATAGAAGCACATGGTGCCGACGCCGAAGACAGTGAGTATCTCAAGGGAGACAACGGTTGGGTCGGAGAACCCCCAGCGGAAGTCAGCTAATGCATACTCCTTCCCTGTGTAAAATCATAGGTAATGAAGAGCAACTTGGCAGGATTGCATAAGTGCACGCACACATCTGAGCCATGGGTCCCGAGCTTGTGTTGACTTGTCGCCCGAACATGGAGTAGTACAGAAACGAGCCCTCCAAAGTGTAATGGATTATTCCGTCAAACGCCTGTGTTGGCATGTCCCTGGTCAATTCGTAGTTGTAAACTGCAAACGGGAAGCACGCACCAGCCATATGAACGTGAACCGATCCTGCCAGCGGGCGTTCTTCGGCAGGAGGGCCTTGGACGCTAGGTATGCCGTGATACCGACAGACGCAACGAACGCGAGAGAGTACGCGGATGTAGCTGTGAAGATCTCTGGGGCTGTGGACATGGTGGCGACGACGAAGAGAAGGCTGAGCTCGTCGTCTGGAGGGAAATGCGGGGGAGTTGCCTCACACGATCACGTGCACAACGCGTCCTCAGCGTCGCGGGGAGTCCCGGCGAATCGCGATAAGATTCCTACGGCGTCGCGCTCATCGAGGAGGCTCACATATCCGCGATCCACCTTCGATCAGCTCTGAACCGGTCACCGCTGCTCCGGGCTCGTTCTATAACAAACGATGCTCATTCGAGGAGACTTTGTGCACTCCCCAGCTCTAGGCGCGGTTGACATCCGACGGGACTATCTCCTCCGTGCGCTTTTCCTGCATACTTCGCCTCCCAAGTATTGAGCTGGGGGGCTACAGGTGTGAACAGTCGGGGCTTCATCGACTACTTTGCAGAAGGCCACCTTGCAGCTTCCAAGTCAATGTTGGAAGAAGAGGAAGTCGTTAACATACCTCCAGGCTCTTTCATCCTGCCGTCGTTCTGCGATCTTCACTTGCACGCACCTCAGTTCCTCTATCAGGGCACTGGTTTACATTTGCCGCTCCTCAAATGGTTGAACGAATATGCCTTCAAGGCCGAAGAGCGCATGGACTCGGACCTTGAGCTGGCGGAGACCGTGTACAGACGTCTGGCTAACCGGCTGATCGAGCAGGGGACTGGTGCAGTACTTTTGTATGGTACTATCAAGGTGGACACAAAGTGAGTCTCCCTACTTCTGCAATACCACAGACACTCAGCCGGATATTATAGCTTGGTTCTTGCACGCGTCATGCAGGAGGCCGGGATCCGTGCATTTGTAGGGAAGCTATCCATGGATATCTCCTCCCGGCCCACTTACGTAGAGCCTTCCGCCGAGGCGTCTCTAGAGGCGGCACGCTCCTTCTGCAATCGTTGCCTCAACTCCTACGCCAACCTACCCACCCACGAAAGGCTTGTAGAGCCGGTACTGACTCCCAGATTTGTGCCAACGTGTTCGAATGAACTCCTGGCCGGGCTGGGCGCACTGTCTGCTGAGAATTCCTTGCGGGTACAAAGTCACATGGCCGAGGCCCACGACCAGGTCCAACACGTCCTTTCGGACCGAGGTGTAGACGACATGGAGGTTTTCGCCCAGGTGAGGCCCCAAATGCTACCAACTGTTACGCTCTCACATCGTAGGCATCTGTCGATAGAACAACTTGCTCACCTCGCGTACTGTCCAAGCGCACTGTACTTTCCTCACCTCGCCCTCCTTATCCCGTCTGGCAGCGACAGGCACTGCCGTCGCCCACTGCCCACTCTCAAACGCATACTTCTCGGCAGAGCCATTCCGTTTGCGCGAGGCTCTGGACGCAGGGGTCCGTGTCGGGCTCGGGACAGACATCGCAGGCGGATACTCCATCGACATCATGAACGCCATGCGTCAGGCCGTCGCTACTTCACGGATTCGAGAAGGGGCACGGATTCGTGGATGTGCGGGTACCGAACCGACTCTGAAGGAAAATAGCGCGTTATCCATTGACTGGAAGGAGGCTCTCTATCTCGCTATAAGGGGCGGCGCGGTCGCTCTGAACCTCCCCGCGGGCTCCGGTTCCTTCATTGTCGGTGCGCCATTTGACGCACAATACGGTAAGCATCCCTATCTCTCGCGTCCCGGATTCTCTGATAACGAGAGTTCGGCGCAACTCTAGTCGAGCTATTCGACGAATCCGGTTCAGGAGTCGGGCCGCTCGACTTCTTCGACGACCCGCGGAAAGATGGTTTGACTTTGGAGTTGGTGGAAAAGTGGTGGTGTCTGGGAGATGTCCGGAACAGGAAGGGAATGTGGGTGCAAGGTAGGTCTGTCGGATCGTGGCAATAGAGCTATCCCGAGTGGTCTATGATACATGATGCCTGCCCAACCCAAAAGATCCCGTTCCATTGTAATACAAAATAACCGAGTGATCCATGAAGAAGCTCCTGCACAACTCATGATCAATTCATGTCCATCTTCTCCAGCTCATCCCATGACGGCAGTCCTACAATCCCTGGAAGCTCGGCCCATATTCTCTCCCTGAGTGCGAGGATATCCCTCTTGAATGCTCTGCGGCACTGACGGCATACATGCGAATCATCCGAGAGCTCGTCGATTGCCTGAACGGTGTAGTGCAGGGGCCCTGTCCGGACGACCCACGACCGGGACAGTCGCGACCCTAGCCGCAGAAAAGCCTTCTGGCACAAGTCTGGCTGGCCTGAGCACTCCTTCGACGGCGATCTCCCACAGCATCCATTCCTTATGAAGTCCAGGATGACGTCTATCCGATGCTGGAACATTAATGTATAGTCTTGTATGTCCCGTGCGGATAGTTGGCTGGATGGTTGAGACGGGTGCTCGATCTTGAGTTTCGGATGGTCGCCTCGGAGAAGGTCGGGTAGGGTGTAAAGGGAAAGAAAGTAGAGTGCGGAGGGAACGACGACGTTGACGTGCGTCTCACGCGCGAGGTTGAGGACGTGCAACGGGTGGACGTACGGGTAGGTGAGGTCGTCGACGAGCGGCGCCTTCATGGCGCGCTCGATGAACCGGTCATGTCCCTGGAGGGTGTGCGGCCATGTGTCGAGCAGATGTCTGATGGCCTGCCGTCGTAGGTGCGCAATGAAGTATTTTGTGGAGAGTCGGAGGATCCCCGCGACGTAGTAGAAGTCTTGAACGCTCTTGTGCTGGAATGACCTGCCACCAGCGGAACGAATTCGGGTTCGAATACAGGGGATGAATATGACATACAACAGGAAAGGTGGAGAAAGCAAGAGCGGCAGTCACAATGAGAATGGGCACTCGTCGAGGGCGGGCGCGACGCACCGCGTGCGGGAGTGAGACTCACGCTCCGTCGTAGAGTGCGCGAATTAGCGCACTCAGTTCCGTCGGGCGGTCGTACATGCGAACGACTTGACATCCGTCCGCGTATTCCACATCCGCCGCTTCGGGTGTAGGCAGCTCGAACATTGACTGGAACACCTCCGAATGTCGGGCAAGCATCCCGCGATGGATCTTGAATGCGACGGTGACATCGGAGGCGGTGTCGACGGTGAGGACTATGACATTGCCGTCTTCAAACCATGGTTCGCCACGGTGGTCCACGGGAATAGTCGTCCTAGAGGACGACAACATGGAGGATGGGAGTTGCAAGTAGGGCGGGATGGAGGGAGAGGGAAAGGTGTATCGTAAACGCCGGCTGCTCTCTGCCTTGCCTCCTCCCGCCATCCTGATCGCTGTCTGACGGTCTCCATCCTGCTCTCTGCGCGTTGTCAGACAAGCTCCTGCACTGAACGAGAGATGGTATAGAACGTAAGTTCTACCACGATGTCGAACACACCATACGCACAACTCTCTCGCGCACCGAGCCGCGTGCCGTCCCGTTCTAGCACCCCAGTCCCTGGTCGTTCACCGTCTCGTCTCGCCGCACTACCTGCCGTCCGGCCCGTACCCTCGGTATCATCCCTGAGAGTTTACAGCTACGGCTCAGCGACAGCGCATACACCGGCCTCCATCTCTCCGCCTGCACAGATGGACACTCGGGAAAGCAGTTCTGCGTCGTCCATTGTCGAGGGCATCCTGGTTCAAGACCCTGATGCGGAGGTCGACACTATTGATGGCGAGCCCGGGAACGCTACAGGACTGGTGACCTCGGATGCTGGAAACGAGGAGTCGAAGAAGAACCTGCGAGACCAGTTGAGGAGGACACTGAGCAAGAAGGAATCCTTCGGAAGTGAGCCGCTTTGCCTTCGAGCACGGTTCATATGTCTCAGCCCGCTGTTCAGACATGTCGCCGTTCAGGCGAAGACCAAGTGAGAAGGTACCTACGATGCAAGAGGTCACCCATACCCCAGGTATGCATTCGAATCTGTGGTGTCCATTCAGTATGCCCACTGTTCGCGGACCTATAGCGGAGCAGTACGCCCCTAGACAATACTTCGTCCTCACGGACGCTGGGAAGCCTGTCTTTGTGAGGTGCATCACTACCTTCACTCTGCTGAGTGAAGTTGCTGAAGATTTGGGCATACAGCGATCGGGAGGCCAACTCCGACAGTATCGCGTCGACGTTCGGTATCATACAGGCCCTTGTCTCCATCTTCTTAGACGACGGCGACAAGTTACGGTGTATCAACGCGGGCAATACGAGGATCGTCTTCTTGCTGCGCCCACCTCTATACTATGTATGCGTCTCCTCCTGGTGCGAACCAGAATCAGTTGTCAGTATTTGTCCCTCTACGTACTCGAGAGAAACGGCTCACGATTGCGAAGGAAGACTAGATCCCACCTTGAGTACTTGCATCTGCAGATTCTGAGCGTCGTGTCTGCCGGACAGCTGAAGCGCATGTTCGAGCAAAGGCGGAATTTCGACCTACGTCGACTTCTAGGAGGTTAACTCTGCTCCGTCTCTGCTGCATGGACATCACTGAGAGCTAGCACACTGTAGGGGCCGAACCTCTCCTCTACTCGCTTCTCTCAAGACTGGAGTGGGACCTGGCCATGAGCACATCATCGTTACATTGCCTCAAGCTCGATCCTGTTTTGAGGAGATCCGTTGCAGACATATTGGTTCCTACTTCCAAAATCAAGGTACGAGACGACATTTGCGCAGCCAGCTTCATGTTCGGTCTGAGCGTTTGTATGCAGGAAATGCTATACGTGATCCTAGTTGCCCAGGGACGCGTGATAACCCTAGTACGACCTAAGAAGCATTCTATCCACCCCTCCGGTCCGTTACCTTCGCGCATACGAACGGGCTAATTGTACTCACGTTGCTTGTAGACCTCCATGTGTTGATCAATACCATCCATTCGCCTTCTATATTGAACAACTCGGCGGCAGCAACATGGTTACCTGTCTGTCTGCCAAAGTTCAACGCTTCGGCATTCGTGAATGCATACGTCATGTTCCTACCCCGGAGCGACGCGCGCGAGACTCCGCAGAAACCGTCATCAGATGCCGAGTCAGAGAGCGCCACAGTCAGCTCTGAAGGGCACGAGCAACTAATAGATGAAGCTGCAAGCACCCGGAGTTTGCCTGTCGGTATCGCGACTAACCGTCCAGCAGAGATCGGCCTCATCTGCGTGAGCGGAAACGCGGACTTTGAGGTCGTGCGCAACTGGTGCGATACTGTGTCAGCTGTGAGCCCTGCTCGTTCGCATGCGACGCGACTTGTGCACTGACAACTGATACTCTTCACGACACAGAGACTCTCGGATGATGGCTTCTCGAAGAAGCTTTCAGATGCTATCCGACAGGGCGACACAGAGTATTCAGTGTCGAATCTCGGCATCCCTGGCTTGAGGCACTTTGTCTACAAGTCGAGATCGCACGTCCAAGTCACCATGCCCCTGTTCGAGGAACCGTATGATAACCCGAACGAGAAACGAAGGTGGGCAAGTGTCCTTCCACGCTGTTGTCACGCTGACTTTGCGGCGACGAAAACAGGCTGATCACGCTGTATCAAACCCTGTTTGACTCCATACATGCAAAGTCGGGGCAGGAGAAGACACTCAAGTTGCAGTACTTGCGCACAAGCCAGGAGAGCGTCATGGGTTGGGTGCGTTCCTGTGATGACGAGTGTCACCGCGGTGTCTTGAAGCTGATGTTCTCTGGTTCCTCAGATCACGCAGCCGTTCGAGCTGTACCTCGCGCTATCGCCGCATCTGCCCAAGAGTGCAGCGGTGGGCGCCGCGAATGCGATCGCGCGTTGGGTACAGAAAGAGGAGAAGCAGCTCTTTTTGAGAGATGCGCCTGTCTTCTAGCCGAAGTCATATACATACACTGCACTCTCTGAACGTCACGAGTGAGACGTCACATCAAAAGTAGACAACGTCCAAGAGCGAGAGATGCATGGCTTTTGTGGTTTTCGTTCGTGCTGGTGCGATCGAGCATTTGTTCTGCAAAATCGGCGGTGAATTTTGCAACATTCTAGAGCGTTCAGTATGCTGGTAAAATAAGGAATACAGCTGTTGCCGAAATTGGTGACCGCGCGACTTTGCACGACGCGCGCGCACTTTTGGCGCGTGAAAATCGAGAGAACAAGAAAAATCGCCCGTGGCTCGACACTCACTCGCAGCCTCATAGAAACGCTACAGAACGTGATCTGTACCTATCCGCAATATGTACGAGCTTTTTGCGAAGCTGTAGACCCCCTAGTTGTAGAGATACATACGCCAGGTCATGGGCATGGACAAGCCCGCCTGCATCATCGTTTCTGACCATCAGTCAGCGCAAAATGCCACAGAAACTTGAGGAGTGTCAAATAATACATTTATCTATTTGTTTACACAGTCTTCAGATTTTTCCTAGCTGCTGTCGATGGGATGAGGGGGAATCTATGTTACGCGTGTCTGGAGGAGCATAGGCGCTCAAGCAGTTCCACTCAGATGGTTCGTCCGAGACATATACTACAACTTTATACCCCATTCTTCTTCCAGTTAGAGCTGTATGGTCTTTATGAGGTGCCTCGGACACTTGTTGAGGCTAGTGGGTGACGTCCACCCGCACTCAATCCTCTCACTTTTCAGTGCACTTGAAGGAGCAAGCTAAATGTGTGCAGACACACATTTCCAGAAGATCCATCTACACTGACTTTTAACATGCATATACGGTGGAACTCAGTGAGTTTAGGGGAGTGCGATGGTTTTTCCGTCTTGGAAGGACCATCTGAGTTGAACTGCTTGAGCGCCTATGCTCCTCCAGACACGCGTAACATAGATTCCCCCTCATCCCATCGACAGCAGCTAGGAAAAATCTGACGACTGTGTACACAAATAGATAAATGTATTAATTGACACTCCTCAAGTTTCTGTGGCGTCTGGTGTTGTTTCATTGTCGCAAACGACGATGCAGGCGGGCTTGTCCATGTCCATGACCTGGCATATGTATCTCTACAACTAGGGGGTCTACAGCTTCGCAAAAAGCTCGTAAATATTGCAGAGAGGTACAGATCACATCATGTGGTGTTTCTATGAGGCTGCGAGTGAGTGTCGAGCCACGAGCGATTTTTCTTGTTCTCTCGGGTTTTACGCGCCAAAAGTGCGCGCGCGTCATGCGGAGTCGCGCGGTCACGAATTTCGGCAACAGCTGTAAGTCGCTCATGCATGATAGGTAGAACTCAATGTCAAGCTGATTACATTTAACGTTCTATCATCGAAGGAGAAGTCTGGTTTCCCGAGAGTATAGCACATCTAATACTGTGTACTTGTTGTACTGAGACGTCTTTCTCAGGTTCCAATATGGCAATCACATTGCAAGCGAGGGCTAAGAGGAGATGCAAGAGACACAGTGTAGTGTACTATAAGTAAACCAATTCGAGCAGGGCGACAGCAGAGTCGACTACGAACTTGAAGCAGAGCATGAGGCAGTTCAGCCGGAGAGTAATATCAACTGTTCAGGTAGACGGTGGTCAGTTCGGGGCCAACAGATTGCAATACGCAGACATACTTGGCGTTTGCATGGTGGCGGACATGGTAGTTGAGAGCAAATGTGAGCGCCCGAACATACGTGACGTACCGCGCCTTCCTCGTGCTGACTTCCTCATTTCTGTTCAACGCTCCTTTTCATGGGAGCTCGCAATACTGAAAAATTCTATAAGCATAAATGTGCGCATTTTGAGACTTGCTCGCGATGTTGGAAGATTGGTCGGACAGTACGCTCCCTACACCGGGGATGTTTTTGTACAGTATTTCGGCGTTCGAATGCGTTACAGCTGTTGCCGAAATTCGTGACCGCGCGACTCCGCATGACGCGCGCGCACTTTTGGCGCGTAAAACCCGAGAGAACAAGAAAAATCGCTCGTGGCTCGACACTCACTCGCAGCCTCATAGAAACACCACATGATGTGATCTGTACCTCTCTGCAATATTTACGAGCTTTTTGCGAAGCTGTAGACCCCCTAGTTGTAGAGATACATATGCCAGGTCATGGACATGGACAAGCCCGCCTGCATCGTCGTTTGCGACAATGAAACAACACCAGACGCCACAGAAACTTGAGGAGTGTCAATTAATACATTTATCTATTTGTGTACACAGTCGTCAGATTTTTCCTAGCTGCTGTCGATGGGATGAGGGGGAATCTATGTTACGCGTGTCTGGAGGAGCATAGGCGCTCAAGCAGTTCAACTCAGATGGTCCTTCCAAGACGGAAAAACCATCGCACTCCCCTAAACTCACTGAGTTCCACCGTATATGCATGTTAAAAGTCAGTGTAGATGGATCTTCTGGAAATGTGTGTCTGCACACATTTAGCTTGCTCCTTCAAGTGCACTGAAAAGTGAGAGGATTGAGTGCGGGTGGACGTCACCCACTAGCCTCAACAAGTGTCCGAGGCACCTCATAAAGACCATACAGCTCTAACTGGAAGAAGAATGGGGTATAAAGTTGTAGTATATGTCTCGGACGAACCATCTGAGTGGAACTGCTTGAGCGCCTATGCTCCTCCAGACACGCGTAACATAGATTCCCCCTCATCCCATCGACAGCAGCTAGGAAAAATCTGAAGACTGTGTAAACAAATAGATAAATGTATTATTTGACACTCCTCAAGTTTCTGTGGCATTTTGCGCTGACTGATGGTCAGAAACGATGATGCAGGCGGGCTTGTCCATGCCCATGACCTGGCGTATGTATCTCTACAACTAGGGGGTCTACAGCTTCGCAAAAAGCTCGTACATATTGCGGATAGGTACAGATCACGTTCTGTAGCGTTTCTATGAGGCTGCGAGTGAGTGTCGAGCCACGGGCGATTTTTCTTGTTCTCTCGATTTTCACGCGCCAAAAGTGCGCGCGCGTCGTGCAAAGTCGCGCGGTCACCAATTTCGGCAACAGCTGTATGTCACGTCACACTGCATCGCAAAGGTTGGTCCGAAACGTTCGGGCGTCGGTGGCTCTCATTCCATGTCCGCCACCATGCAAACGCCAGTATGTCTACGAATTGCAATCTATTGACCCCGAACTGACTACCGTCTACCTGAACAGTCGATATCGATGTTCTCCGCCGTCACTCTCACAGGCGCACAGCTCCCCGCTCCCATCACGCTCTCTAGAACGCAAACGTTCCCATCCCGTCAGTATGACTACCTGCATGCTGTGCTAATCCAGAGACCACACTGGATTGCTGAACCTATTCCGGAGGATGGTGCTCATCTTTTCCTTGAGCTCGGTGACCTCATTGGTGGCGGCAGATCTGCCCATGTCTATGCGGCGTCCATCATCTCCGTCACCCCCGGGAACAACGATGGCGCCGACTTGTCCTCGATTTCGATCTCCCTTAACCAGGAGCTCTGCGTCAAGGTCGCTCGACCGAACCGCTGTCGCAGTTTGGCTCGTGAAGGCTGGATTTACGAGCAGCTCAGGGAGGGCAGATGGCAAGGCGTCATGATACCACGTTGTTACGGGTTCTTCACCGTCAAGCTATCAACAGACCAGCCACCCTTCCCTCTCTGGTCGAGCACGGAGTGTGATCAGAAGCAGTCCTCTGGGTATTGGAAGGGCATTGATCCCACCTGCGACGACGACCTACCAGACGACAGGCCACTGCGCGAGGAGGATGTCGGCTCACCTCCTGGTTCGAGGGAGCTCTCGCCATGGGTGGATTGGAGTCCAGATGCGAACGCACCACTTCTTTCCGTCCTTGTGATGGCGCGTGGAGGGCGGAAGTACTCTGCCGCCGAGGATGACTGGGACGATGACACTCAGTACGCACCATGCTTTGTAGTCTATGTTTTGCCTCGGCGTCTGAATTTGCTTCGATAGGCTGGACATTGAGCAAGTCCTTCACGACCTCTCGTTGGCATTTATTGTTCACGGTGACCTCCGCGCGGCCAACCTCATCCGTGCACCTCCAGACACCCTCATGTGCCCACGCCACAAGTGCGTACACAAATGGCACATCATCGATTTCTCGTGGTCGGTCGTTGATGGCAAGGATTCTGACAAAGCGAACAATGTGAAGAAGAGTGAGATTATCGGTCGCATACAGAGTGGAAGCTATCGCACTGGCTACTTTTACACTGGTCAGATAAATGTTGGGATGTGGACGTAGTGACAAGTGTATGTACCGTGTCCTACACGCGGAACGGATCCCATGATCATCTGCCATTACATGCAACATGTCTCTCGGGGGTCGCACGTATAGAGGTCGAACTCAGTGCAAAAAGGAATGTGACGAACACGCTTGTGATGGATTAAGGTGGTCCTGGCAGTAGTAGCCACGGAAAGAGAAGAAAGAGTCATCTCGACCATGTCTCTAACCGTGTTCCACTCGGATCGCCGATGAGATTGCAGACGTTCATGAGCGCACAGAACACATACTATGAACAGCAGATGATTTATACCGATAAAGTTTGACTCTTCCAAGATACTGCCACTCGTCTTGCTGGAAGGCGTGTAGCTTTTCCGATGTAACAAATGCTGATAGCCCTTGGAAGACACGCCAGATGTCGCTCGTCTCATAGACCCGCGGAGGCTCAACGTCGCCACTCGATGCTATAGTTCCCCCCGGATCGTTGCCCGGGGACGTGATCAGCACATAATCCGAGCGTCCCGTAGCACCGGTCTCTCCAGACACTGGCAGATGTTCAAGCGCAGGACGTGACCAGCGCGAACAGAAATGATGCTTCCGTACTTCTTGTGGCTGACCGACAGGGAGGTCAGCGAAGAAGTCGTGCCATTGTGATCGTTGTCCAATTTGAACCGATGTCTGCCGGCACCTCGTACTGGGCCAATCGGGCGACGGAAAGGTGGAAGAACCCTGTCAACACAGACAAATGGCACCGTATCAGGCGATCTCCATACGCAAACGCAGTGCATCCCCGAGCCGCTATCTCAGCCGTGAGGAGAGCTCGGCGCCACAACGACCTCTGGTTCCGCGTTGGTGCTGCGGCGACTGTTGAGCTCGACCGTCGCAGCGAGAGGATACGGGACAAGCAAAAGCGCGCGGGCGCAGCGCAGTCACTCGCATGGTGCTGATACGTACCTGCTGAGCGGCCTCATCCTAACAGCGGACGAGGTCGCGCCAGTACTCGCACGCATTCCACACGGCGGGAAATGTATCGCCGGAGATACAGCTGTCTTCTCCATTTGCCACAGCCGCTCTGCGTTGCTTGTGAGTTGACAAAATCCCGGACGGTACTGGATAGAGCTCGAGATGAAGTCACATCTACACGCAGCGCAGGATGCGGAAAGCGTGGGTCTCACAAGGAAACATATGGCGAATCGCAGGTCGCTGCGAGCGACGCCGCTAGCCCGACTCTGCCACGGAGAAACTAGCTATAGAAACTTCATAGGCGCCCCCACATAGACGCGTTACGTCACGCGTCAGCACAAGGTTCAATGTTGTTGGACACGCGCTAGTTACTACTATCACCACGTCCGCCACCATGCAAACGCAACTAGTATGTCTGCGTACTGCAAGACGTTTGGCCCTTGACTGATGTCTTCCTCCGCTTCAGCAGTCCATGTCGATGTTTTCTGCCGTCACTCTCACGGGCGCACAGCTCCCCGCTCCCATCACGCTCTCCAGAAAGCAAACGTTCCCATCCCGTCAATACGACTACCTGGGTGGCGGGTTTATACAAAAACCTCGCTGGGCTGCTAAACCTATTCCCGAGAACGGTGCACATCTTTCTCTCAAGCTCGGAGAGTTCCTTGGTGGCGGAAGATCTGCCCTTGTTTATGCGGCGTCCATCGTCTCCGTCACTCCCGGGAACAGTGGCGGCGATCAGTCGTCCTCGATCCCCATCCCTTTCAACCAGGAGCTCTGCGTTAAGGTTGCTCGGCCGAACCGCTGCCGCACCCTTGCTCGTGAAGGCTGGATTTACGAGCGGCTCAGAGAGGGCAGGTGGCAAGGCGTCATGACACCACGTTACTATGGTTTCTTCGCCGCCGCGCTATCGAAAGAGCAGCTACCCTTCCCTCTCTGGTCGAGCCCAGATTGGGATCAGAAGCAGTCCTCTGGATATTTGAAGAGCGTCGATCCTACATGTGACGACGACCTACCAGACGACAGGCCAATGCCCGAGGAGCATGTCGACTCGCCTCCTGGATCGAGGGAGCTCTCGCCGTGGGTGGATTGGACTCCGGATGCGGACGCACCGCTTTTGTCGGTCCTTGTGATGGCACGTGGAGGGCGGAAGTACTCCGCTGCCGAGGATGACTGGGATCAAGACACTCAGTACGCACTATCTCATGGTGTTTATTCTTCAAGCCCTGACTTGCTTCCCTAGGCTGGACATCAAGCAAGTCCTGCACGATCTCTCGCTGGCGTTGATTGTTCACCGTGACCTCCGCGTGCCCAACCTCATCCGTGCACCTCCAGACACCCTCATGTGCCCACGCCACAAGTGCGTACACAAGTGGCACATCATCGACTTCGCATGGTCGGTCGTTGATGGTAAAGACTCGGACAAAGCGAACAATGTGAGGAAGAGTAAGATCATCAATCATATTCAGAATGGGAATTACCGTTCAGGCTACTTCTACACTGGCCACAGGAATGTCGACATGTGGACGTAGTAACATGATTATACGAGCGGATCGCAAGAATGAACGAGACATTGTTTTCTTGATCTCTTTAGCCTGGCCTTGCTTTATTCAAACTACCCACATCACTGTGACGGATACGCATTTTGCGGATAAAACAAACTGTACTCGTAGTAGCCCGAGAAGGAGGTGAAAGACTGATGCAACTGACGATGCCTCGAAGAGTGTTTCGAATCCAGATGTTCACCTTACTACCTGTTCTTCCGCTATATAGTGGTTCCAAAGTACTTTGTCCCGGATCTCGCAAATCATATCAATCTTGCTTGGAAGTTCACATTTCGTCACCATGTACATTCGTACTACTAATCAATTGTGTTCGTCAAGCGAACACCTGGCACCTTCTCGGGGCATCGTTGTATCGGCTCAGATTATTAACGTCTGGAAATGTGATTACTACACTAGTCTGTCGGTGAAACACTGTGACTTACCTACTGCTCGTCGTCTCTTCATTCGTCGTCCCCTTGGTCGTTGTCTCCATAGTCTCCATCGTCCCCGTCGTCTTCATCGAGTAGTCTGTCCTCTCTTTGATTGTCTCCGGGCGTCCGTTGCTCCTGCAGTGGGGCAGGCGGGTCGGGTTGCGGAATAGGGGCAATCAGGCCAACACCGGGTGCAGGAATATCCATGGAAGGTACAATCTGCACGAGCTCGTCCCCAGGTGCCACAATATCCAGAGCGTCTTTTTCCTTCCATCTGTTCGCATGCAGGTCCAGTGCCATGAACGTCATGCCCTGTAGGCAACGAAGCGCCATGGGGTGAGTGAAGGGGATAGGCCAGGAGAGGGCAAGTCCGCTTCGCAACACCGGTTCAATCCTTGGCGCGCGTGCCCGAGTCACCGCACCCGGGACGTTCAACGCCGCGGGATCCTGTTGCTCTTGGATATGACGTTTGCCGTCGTAGTAGCAATAGAAGACAATGACATCCATGTTCGTGAAGCAGCCGATGATCGTGCGGAGGCCTTTTGCCTGCCCATATAGCTAGACCGGCGCAAATACAATCAGCACATCACAAACTCTCGTGAGCACCACACGACACGTACCATGAACAACCAACGGTGTATCGCAATCTCTGTATCACTCATTCGATGACGGTCTTTCTGGAAGGCGTTCGGCGAGCTCGATTCGATGAATGCTGACTCCCCCCGAAAGATACCCCAGATATCCTTCGTCTGATAGACCCAGGGAGGTTTGATGTCGCAACTCGATGCTATAGTGCCACCCAGTTCATTGCCCGGGGACGTGATCAGCGCATAATCCGAGCGTCCCGCAGTACCCATCTCTCCGGACAGATGTCCAGGAGCAGGGCGTGACCAGTAAGGACAGAAATAGTGTTTCCGCACTTCCCTGATATCTACAGGCTGACCTGCATGGAGGTCGGAAAAGAAGTCGCGCCATTGTGATGGCTGTCCCGGCTTTGCTGCCCACTTCTCCCTTGTCATAACCTTGCCACCGGCGGGCAGGTGTTCTTCGTCAATAGTGTTATTCTCCTTGGTCTGATGCATAAAAGATTAGTGGGAACTTGCGGCAAATGCATGGACACGTAAAACATACCTTGATGGCGTAGTTGATGACAGGAAAGATCTGGCTCCCGGCTGCGTCGTACATAGACTCAGCCGTGCTGAGGGGTGGCGGCGTATTCTGACGGATGGCCATCTCCTCCCTATACATGCCTATCATGGCGTCGAGGGCCTGGTCACTGGAAATAACGGGCATAGCCCGTTGGGGAGCGTCGGTGAGGCGATAGGGCGGGGGTTGAACCCTGGAATGTCGTACGAAGCATCGACGTATGCCAACAAACGTTCCAGGATGTTCTTTCCAACGTACAGCATCCCAAAATCCTGCTCGGCTCGCTCCACGACCGTGCTGCTCACTTTTGAGTGGCTCGTCTCCGTGATGGAAAGGACGCTCCGGATGGATGGCTTCATTCTGAGCTCACCGAAGGCACGGGTGGGCTGGCCGATGAGGATGGCACTCGATAGTTTGGCAAAGCAGGTGTCTCGAGGAGCGTTTTCTGCAGCGACATGGTCTGTCATTGTGATGGTAGTAGCCGATGGAGAATGAGGTAGAACAGATTCAGATGGGAATGTTGCTCGTATACTCAGACATCTCACCCTATATATACCTCAACCCTGCGAGGGCCGCGTCATCCTTGCTGCTGAAGGCACCCCGTTGAGCTACCAGGAGTACCAATGTACCCCGGATCGCCGCGACATCGCCGGTAGCGTGTCCCATCGATTGCGCCCGAGAAGCCTCCAGCGCTATGCACCATATGATCCTGCGTGAGCGCGAAGTGCCAAGGGCCTGAATATGAAGATGCTTCTTCACATTCACGAGGCGAAGACAGTGAGAACAAATACATAGACGAGCTTCGCAGAACTCACCAACTGACTATGAGAGTATTGTTCCTATTGTTCTCCGCTGAAACAACCAGTGGGTACGATCCGCGCTGAGAATCATTTGGTCCACACGTTTGCGAGCCTAGGCGGACGAGGAGGACGACTGACCCAATCGGGACGCTGCACCCCTCGCAGACACAGAAGCATGTCAAGACGATGTTGAAGGACATTGAGCACGCGACGAAGCGAATCGTCTGAGGTCTTGATAGTTTGTGGGGCAGTGTTTATCATACTGCGGTTTTCACGGGTCTAAGGGTGACATGCCTAGCGAATGAGAGAACGATGAATTTAGGACTGTAGCGAGCTGAATACGACGAGTCGATGCTGGGATAACCTGCTCGACGATCACAGGTGGTATGGTAACCAAGTGACATGCATGTGGTGATAAGGGTTGGATCAGCACGGATATAGCGGGGAGAAAAGGGCACGAGATGGAGTGAGGGGTCATACACAATACAGTTCACGGGCCCTATCTACGACGAGAGGTGCCGCGCCGCGCCGTTTGGGTACGTGTTGTGGGACGACTGCTCTTCGTGGGCGCAGGGTGTACTGGGTCCTTCGCCGCGCGGTCTTGCTTGTCACGTATCCTCTCGCTGCGCCGGAGGAAGTGAGATGACGCGGCAGCGATGATAGTAGCGCAGCGCGACTTCTTCCGTGCCGGTTGGCCTCTCTCACCGTCTCCGTCGGACCGACGCACTCGTAGGGAGATAGCCTCCGTGCTACGGAATCTGCCACTATACTCCCATTGGCCGTTTGCATACGGGTGATTATGAACGCATCTGTCGTCGCGGGGAAGGGTATGTCTCTGCAGAAAGTCAGCCCAAAACGCGTCGAGCTGGTCAGGGTCTTCCCATTTCTTCTCCTGCCTGTATCTGTGGTACAATTCTCCCTGAGGAAAACTGTAGTCCAGTACGGTGTCCACCCATTCTTTCAGTGCCGGGTTGAATTCTATGGGTGCCGTTGTTTCACGTCCCAAGGCGTTAGCTATCTTCGCGTTACCGCCTTCCAGTATACTGCCGAAGTGGTGCGCTTCATCAAAGTACTGCTTGAAAGTGGTTGCCAGTTGGTCGTCGGAAAGATTGTGCGGCAGCCAGAGGAGAGCACAATATAAGACAAGATAGAACAGGGACTCCATGTCGTCTTGCATCTTGTGTCTTTGCTTGAGACCCAGGTGTGATAGCATTCTGATGGATGTGAATATCCAGGTGCCCTGCGCGCGATGACATGTCTGAATTAATGAAAGCATATAGCTTGAACATGAGGTACTTACAGCCCGACCAGGTTCGACAGCTTCTCCATCCTCACCGATCTTGCAGGACGCGTCCCAATCGATGAGGTAGCCCTTCCGGATAGGATTGCCTTGCTCCCGAACCATGATGACGTTTCCGATGCTGATATCCCTATGTATATAGGATGCTAGCGTGTACGCGTCTTTCATAGCTGTGCATGCGTGAGCACGAGGACGGAGGCCAAAAGTGGGCACGTACCGCGGAAAACATCATGGCTGACGTGGAGGAGTTCTTCTGTGCCTCTCAGATGTTTCAACCCGTAACCGACAGTACCGAAAACAATGCGATAATGCAGATGTCTCACAGTTATGGCCTTCGTACCTCGCACATGACATACCCAAGGGTCACGAAGATATTCGTTAGTCATTGAGCACTGCATGTCGATTTCTATAGTTCCAGTCGTCAGCCCATTCCGTAGTGTCCAATGCTGCCAGAGCGCTCACCTGATATGGTCACCCCTGGGTCAGGAATGCGATCGGGGACGTCACCATAGCAGACCAAAGAGGGCACGTTGTGAACGCCCTTCTCATGGAGAGTCGTGACAACGTCTCCCTCATTGTGGATCCAGAGCCGCCAGGTATCTTTGAGGAATACCACTCGACTTGTCCTCGTGTCAACAGCCCACCATCCTCGCGTTCCACGTCCCGTTAGGTACAAGGGAGAGATGACGGGCCGAGAGACAATGAACGAGTGAAGGCCGTCAGGGGTAGGCGTGTTTTTGTCTAAAACGTCAAGTACGGTGACATGACCTGGATGGTAATGTTCAGAAACAGCCCGACCAAGCTCTGCCCCGTGAAGATCGGTCTGTTCCCGCACATAGTCACGGATGATATGGGCGAATATGGTCTCCTCTGCTGGTGATGCAACCGTGAAAGTAGGATCATGTCCGCGTTCTTCGCCGTTGGCCTGAGAAAAGCGATAGAGAAATTCACAGAGCAGCTCCGGCTCTTCCCGAATATCGAACGATGTGGAGACAATACAGCCGGCACGGTCCCAGCGGAGAAGGCGGGCGCAAGAACCGGACAAGGAGACAGTGAAGGCGAATCCTCGATGTTGTCTGGCAAACATCTCTGCGACATATTTGATATGCTGTCCATACGCTCTGCTCTTAGCGGATTCGTAGGTTGATGACTCTGACCGTTCGGCGTACAGATCATGAGGGAGTGTATCGGCATCGCCCGGATGGTCTGGGATGTCGGGAGGATCGACAAAGAAATCGTGAGATGGATCGGCCTTGACTTCGAAGAGCAATTCGGCGTAGCCAAGCTCCGTGCGAGATTCTGCATCCGAAGCGATAACGTGCCTTAGGTTCTGCGCCGTGTAGCAACATATACTGGGCTTCATGCATGCAAGCTTGCGAGGTGAAATGACCCTGGATGAGGTATCATGGAAAGTAAAGCCTGGGCATCGTGATTTTGTCTGTGTGCGCTTGTTCAGTGCAGCTACCTATTCTCGTCCTGTTAGTCAACAGTATGGACTTGGCTCGTTGACGCTCACCAACGGTTCGTATATCTCGGAGGGAGTGCTCGCGGACGAAGGAACTGACCGGAATGCGCTCCTACTGGACAAAAGACCGCTCCTGTCGTTTGTAAGGGGTATCTTGAGAAACTCGTCTATGAACATGCAAACAGGCATAGGTCCGAGCGTTTGTTGCACAATGTCTTCAACCATCTGTCGGTTTCTCGCCACAGCGCGAGCGGGATCCATTCCTCTCGTTCGTATCAGGGAATCGTCAAGAGCCATAGGTGCTTTGTAGACAGGAGATTGCAACTGTGGCATGTCGAGCTAGATGCAGGTGGCAAGGGAGTAGGGCGACGTCGAGGACAATGGACAAAGGGTAACTTAACGCGATCCTCATCCCGCACGTGACTTTGACCACTAGGGCGCCTCCTTCCGTCTCACATGCACTTAGGGCCGCACGGAAGAGTAGGCTGTCATTGCACAGTTCGAAAACAACTGATGTATCTCCTTCGCATTGAAAGTCACTCGTGGGCGTTTAGGAACTCAACTAACCCAATATATGCGACATATCAGTACACAGATATGCTCCAGTATCCGTCGCCATGCTCAGTCTCAAAGCCGTCGGCTTGACAGCGCGCGAGCATACACGGAGAGCATCACTATGCCTGCGTGGTCGTACCAAAATATCCGTCGAGCCACTGCTGCAGGGCTGCCAGCTTCGCATAGCCCTTCGCGCCAGTGAAGCCCCCGACGACCAAGACAAAGTGCGCGATCGAGACCGCCGCAATGAACGCGATGACGGACACCACGCTATAGGATGTCTCTTGCGCGGGTGGCTCGGAAGCCACGTACACCGTCTTCGACTCTCCGCTCTTCTTGAGGTGAGCAAGGAGTGCAGCGTCGTGTCCGACATCCTCGAAATCCCGCGGCGACGACGGGTCGACCGGAGAGTGCAGAGGCGAGGGAATCTCGACGGGGGACGGCGGCGTCGCCCTCCGCGAAGGCGCCTTCAGTTCGTCGAAGAGAGCGGTGTTGTATTCGAACGCGCGGTTCGCCTCGTCAAGGATGGCCGCTGCAATCGGGTACCAGCACGTCAGCAAGACGACCCCAGAACGCCACGCTGAACACTCACCCTTGAGATCCATGTCCTCTCCCACCCCAGCGTTCATTCCCGCGCGGTACCATTCCTTGATGCGCTTCATCTCGCCCGCGTTCGCGCCCTCGCCTGCAGCTGTCGTGCCCGCAAGCGGGCGGAAGTCGTAGAAGCTGAGCCCCGCGCCGTCCTCGAGCCCGTACGCCTTCGCGATGCGCCTGCGGATGAACTGGCCCCCAGAGAGGTCGCCCAGGTAGCGGACGTACGCGTGCGCGAGGAGTCTGGCCGGTTCTGGGCCGGCCGCGAGCTCCTGTATCCTCGCGACGTACTGCGCGAGCGCAGGCGGAGGAGAGGCCTTGAGCGCAACGTGGAGAGGATGCGATTGCCAGGACGCCTCGGAGACTTCGAGGAGATAGCTGATGTCCGCTGCGAGGTTGTCGGAGCGTGCGAAGAGTCCTGGATTGTGCGTTGGCGCGAGGACGGGGTGTGTGGCGTGCTGCTCGAGGGCACGTTCGAAGGCACTGGACACACCCAATTCGTACCGGAAAGACATACGAAGGGGGTGGCGGACTCACTTGTATACATGGTACAACATCATCTGAAAGCGGATGTACTCTTCCTTATCCAGTTCTCCTCGGGCGAGCCATTGGGCACCTTTGCTGTGCTCGGCACGTTCGTGGGCAGCGTGAGTGCCTTCCCGGAGCAGATCCGCCACAGGCTGGGAGAGGTCGACGATGGAGGATTTGCTGGAAGACATAGCGTAGCGCACAAGTGCAGAAGGCCAAGAGTCGGAAAGTGGACGACTAGCGTTGCGAAGGAAAAGCCACACAGCGAAGAGGAGGTGGGGGGTCCGGGGTAAGGGAGGAGAAAAGAAAAGACAGATGCGGATTGCTTATATGTTGTGACGGCACGCCTCCCCAGAAGGCGATGATCCCGACAAAGCTGCGATTGAAAAGGAGAGGGCGACGGAGAGAAGAGCACGCAAGAACAGGCCCAGCTTAGGGATGGTCGCGGATATTTGCCTCTGTCATATCCACTGACACAGCCTTATCAGATTAGATCACTGTCTAGGCCTTCAGGTAGGTATGCAACTCCAACTAATCTTGCTGAAGTACTGTATGAACAGAGGGTCAAAACATGTTTCTCGCTTGGTACGTACGTACGAGGAACCCTAGGATGGATTGCAGACCCACGCAAGGTGCCACTGCGCAAGTAGGTAGACGTATACATCTATATTTGTGGTACAGTATGCCCGGGACCATCACGGGGCATTGCTGGACAACATGCGCGAACAAGAGGTAAC
Source organism: Coriolopsis trogii (assembly GCA_020543525.1). NCBI lineage: Eukaryota > Fungi > Basidiomycota > Agaricomycetes > Polyporales > Polyporaceae > Coriolopsis > Coriolopsis trogii. The sequence continues at coordinate 245,653 of JAHYIO010000023.1, read as the reverse complement.
GATCCTAGACTACAGCAAGACTACAGCAATACAGGGAACACGAACTATAGCGTACGACACACAACAGCCAGCGCGCTGAGCGCATGAGCTATGTGGGATTAAAATAGGGAAGCTGTCCGTCCGTGGCAGCCCAAGCACCTAAGAGAGATATCAAGAGATCCAGAACCACCCAATCACGAGCATCGACGCGTCATCCTAGCATGCACATGCCAAGTTCGCAACACTGGCAGCATTGAAGAATCCGAAGCGTGGGGCGCGTCCGTCCGAGGAACCACACGGAGCTTCCGAGGTTCAGAAGCCCGCCGGAGACCAATGACTGCATGCCAGCGTCCGAGTCATGGCATTTCCGCAGCAAACAGCTGCAGGTACCGCAGTGCAAGAGGCATGGTCAGCAGCACATCTCAATACGCCCGAAGCCTAGGACACGTACTCTGGCAACCCCTGCCTCCGGGCCTTGTACAGGGGTGGGCGGTGTCGACACCGGCCTGACCACACTTCGCGCCGCGAGCAACCCTCCGTCCGTCATGTCACGCGCCGCTGGTTCCTTTTCCGCCAGTGTGCTCCCGTCCACGACGCGGTGAGGCGAATAGGTGGAAGTGTGGACTGGCGAGATGGGAGTGACCGTTACCATTGGCCGTGTGCGGTGGGCTGAGCGCTTTTTGGTCGGCTGCGGTCGACGGATGGGTCCCGGATGCTGCGAAGGTACGGGCACGAGACTTGGAGCTGCAGGAAGAGCAAATGGCTGCGGTGGAGAGAGCGTTGGGTACACAACTGGATAGGCGAATACGACTGGCGAGAGTATAGGCGAGATTGGGCTGTAGATGGATGAACGCTCTACGTAATTGGCTAGATACTCCTCGTCGCCTACAATCCCACACGATGAGCCACTGCTGTCGGTATGATCGTGTTATGCGAGGACTCACTCGTATCAGGATGTGCATATCGACAGTCCGCACCCTCAGGACAGTGCCCAGCCATAAAGTTCTCGCATACTTCGCCTGATGGTTGTATCGGGAGTCAGGAGCCAGACCACACTATTGGATTGGTGATGTGCACGTACGTCGACCTCCCATCGTCACCCCACCACTGACAACCCGCCAGGTGACAGGGTAGAAGTTGCTCTTCTTCTGGTCGGATTGAGTGATGACCGACGGCGTATGGTCCGAGGTCGCGACGGTGCTCGGCGACTCGCCCTGCACGCTAGACTCCGCTCCACTCTCAGCCTCACCTTCAGAGAGAATTTCAGGCGGAGGATCTAGAGACAGATCGTTCGCGCGCCCGCCCTCGCCGGAGTATTCATGAATGCTAACGGAATGCCCACGCGTCAGACTCGTAGTAGGTGCACATCATCAAACGCGCAAAGACTCACAAGTTGCACCGATCGCCTTTCACGCACCCTCCTGGCTCCGCGTGGAACCTACACGGCTTCGCTGTTCACAGGCAGGATGAGCAACACGTCACATCAAACACGCACAGAATATACTCACTCCTGAAGTACTGATTCCGGTGGCGCGACTGCCTCGCCATCTGCACTGCCCTCGGTGGTGGGGAGGGGTGCATCTGGCAACTCTCGCCGCCACTCTCCCACCTCGCCCGCCCTGGAACTTCCCCCGTCCGCGCATCGTCAGGTACACTCCCAGACCTCGCGGCGCCGGCAGTGGGAGACGGGGCATGCGGCTGCGCGTGATGCACAAACGAGACAGGAGTCCCAGGCGGGGGTGGCGGGAACGGCGAGCCGCCGCCCTCTCTGGATCCTATCACGCTCAGCCGCCACTGCTCAACGTTCGAGCCCGACCTCGCATTCACATGCTCAGGAGCTCCCTCCCCAGGGGCCGTCAAGCCCGGTGCGATTCCGGCGAAACGCCGTGGGCCGTCTGCGCGAGGGGCATGGATGCGCGGGTCCCTGTTCGTCTGTGGAGGACGAGGCTCGTGTTCGTTCGGGGCTCGGTACGGGGCTGGCGGCCACCGCGCGATCGAGGACGGCGAAGGGGTTGAGAGCGAGGAGGTGAGCGGGTACATGGTGCGTGGAAGTACGGACACTGTCGGAGCGTACTGCGTCGCGGGAGAGTATACGGGCTGGGTGTGGAGGAATGTGCAGTGCTCGCCGTAGCGGCAAGTGCCCAGGGGGTAGTTGCGGCAGAGTTTTGCTATACCAATATCAGCGCGGACGTTCTTTCACATGCTCGGCGAGAAACCAGAAACGCACTTCGGAATGGGACTCTTGGAGCCACTTGCCCTTGGTCTTTCTCGTGCATGCCAGTGGATTCCGGTTGTCTATGAGTGAGGCTGGATAGGCTCATGTTCGTGAACGGAAGGAAGGCGTACGCGAACACGAAAACGGGGGAGGAAGAAATGTCGAAGAAAAACGCCGCCCTGCACGTCGACCCATATAAATGCCCGATCTCGACAAGGACGCCTCGCAGACACAGATAGGCGCAGGACAGACTCACCTGAGGTCTTGACGAGTCGAACGGTCTATTGTCTGTGCCACTGCCACCGAGTGTGTCGAATCGCGAGCGGCGCCTCGCAGATCTGATCAATGGCGCCCTTGACCCTGCTTGTTGTGCGGCTCGGTGACTCTGAGGATGAAAGATAGAGAAAGTGGGCGTAATCAGTCCGATTTGTACGCTGGCACCACGAGCCTGGGCCGGAGGAACACTAGTACTTATAAATCATTCCACAGCACTTACCGTAGCTTGATGATGAGTAGAGTGCCACAGAGCAGCTACCGCAGGAATGTTGCCGCAGCTGGGCGGCCAGAACGTCAGGAAGAGCAGCAGCTGGCCGCGGCCGCCAGGCTTCCCAAGTCTTATATCATGACTTTGATGTCGCCCACGGAGAATGCGCGGTGGGGTCTTGTGTGCGAGGCTCCCGTACTAGACTGTCGAACAAAGTCCCCGTCTGCTTAGTCAGATTAGAGTATGTTGGGATCCGCGCAGAATCTTTTGTTGTTTACGACGAGGCGGAGCCGATATGCGAGAGTTAGAGGGGCGGAGGAGGCGAGAATGCACGATCGAAGATGGCAGAAACAATAAGATGGGGCATCTCGCTCGATGAGGTAGACCACGTTTCAGGGAACAATTGCAGAAGAGGGTAAGAGTGCGTGAACAGAACGGAACCATCTGATGTGTGCACGGACTGTGTGGCCTCTGATGACTCGCGATGTGCGCCGGTCTTGTTCCTGTCGAGCTGAACGTGAGCGGAAGTGATTGACTCGTGTTCAGTACAAGAACGTACTCGTCCAAATCGGAAGGTCGGTTCCGCGCCAGAAAAGGTCGAGCGCCCGACCATCGCTCGGTCCGACTGCCGGTCCCCAGTCAAAATCATGCGCTACGTCCCCACATTGGCAGGACATCCCCTGCAGCATTGACGAAGTTCATGTGATCGTGCATTGACTGAGCTGAGGGAAGTGTTACAATAAACTACAAACATTCTGCGCCATACCTCCACAAGATAAACATACAACGGCCACTCTCATACTATACCCGCAGGCGACGTATGGTAAGATGGAAGAGGTCCGAAAGGCCCCGTGTCCAGGGTATACGTCATAACGGTCGTAAGTCCTGTCCTCTTATCCTGCTGTCATGTCCTACTCAGCCGACGGCGCGTTGACTTGTGGCTCCGCGTTCTGAAGGAGGGGCGTCCGTTCGTCGGAGGCCGCGGACGGAGCAGGAGCTCGTGAGGCTGGGGAATGTTCATGGTCCGTGTCAGGCGACGGATGTGTACCGTGGGCGACCGGAAGAGGATGCGGCTGTGTCACGTCCGCTTTGCAGATGGGACACTACAGAGATGTGAGTAAGTGCAAAACCTCTACAGTGGCAGAGGGAGTACGTACCAACTTCTTCTTGTGGATGAGCCATTCGTCGATCTCGTCAATGTGGAAGAGGTGGAAACATGGGAGCACTCGCACGCGGTCGCCCTTAACGAACATTTCCAGACAGATGGCACACTCCATCTGCTCTTCGGCCCACGCGGGTAGTGGCTGATCGTGCGAACTAGATGCTTCGGGTCCTTGTTCGAGGTCGACCTCACCGCCTCCTGATCCCTCCGATGATGGGCATGATGTATCGTGCTTCTCCCACCCATTCCCGGTCCAGACGCGCCAGGGGAAGTTGTGGACGACGCTCTCAGGTGCTCTGTCACGCTGAGCCGCTCGCGCTGCGCGTATGCGATGTATTAGAAGGGTGACGAAGGTGAGCAGGGAAGGCAGGAGGAGTATGATTATGAAGGTGATGATGGGACTGTTCATGCGAGTCAATGAGAGGATGTTTTGGACGTATACATCAAGGCTTGACTCACGAATACCACTCCCATGCCGAATACTCGGTGCTAATGAGGAGCGAAAGGGTCTTAAGGCCGTTATGGGTTGTGTTGGAGGCCGCGATCATCGTCGTGAGCTGGACGAAATCCCAATACTTGATATAGGTTGCAGCAATCTTGACATCGGATGCGTCTCCTGCATTCCCAAGACCACCGGTGAGTTTAGAGTTGATGAACTGGAAAAAATGATACGTACGCTCGCTGAACATGTTTAGCAGGGCGTCGGGATTGTCCCTATCTCCTCCAACCACTACCGCCTTGGCTCCTAGCCGCTGTGCCTGTCGTGCCTTCTCCACGAAAGGGCATCCTCCCCGCTGAACAAGTGCAATCCAGGTGTCTGTGGTCTCCGGTTGATTCGGACCACTGATGCAGAGCTCGGGGCATCCGTATACAGGGTCCGCCTCGAATGGATAGCCCCGGCCAGACGAATTGCGGGGCTCGTGAGGACAGGGGGTCGTGAAGGAAGAGAGAGGAATCACATAGCCAAGGAGAGGATCGTCGAGCTCCAGGCCGAAGGACGCTGGGCGTGCTGGAAAGGTGATGGGGGGAGTGCGGTCGACGACGGCGACGGAGCCATCTGAAGCCCATGCCCAGCCCCAGAACCAGTTACCGTCGTCGCGGGAGTTGGGGGAGAATTTGCGGAGCCAGTCGACGGGGTGAGAGGCTGCGCGAGGCAGGCAAGGGGAGAGGGCGAGGAGGAGGAGGAGGCTGATCATGGAGAGGTCGAGGAAGGCCCCGGAGTGCAGCTCGCGGCGTAAGATATGGAGGGCTCCTGCCATTCTGGGACAGACTCTTCGAGAACGCCCGAGTCGGCAGCCAGACCCGGTCTCTGCTTGGACTCTGACTCTCATCCGCTCTTGCTCACTGGCCTCTTTATGTCCTCGCCGGTCGTCTGCCCATGTCGTACGGAGAACTGCCTGCCGATCTCGTCATCACAGATGGCCCCAGCACGCTCCCTTACATCCCATGATATCACAGGACAGCTTTCCCGCAGCCAAGGGCTTGACACTGCCGTCACCGACACGACTCCTACATTCCTCTGTCAACCGCTCCAGCGTTCTCCGGAGTTTGTGCGACCAACGCTCGTTAGTGGACTGAGGTGGCTGCGCATCAGTCTCATGAGGAGATCCTTGCTTCGCCGGTATGTACGTCATCTTCCCATTACGCTCTTGTCCTCACCGAGTCGAACGCTCAACCCTCAAGACGTGACTTGTAATGGCTTGCACCTCTCTCCCAACGGCGACGATTGCTGAGGCTTTGTCTTTTGCTACTATTCGTCGCCGAATGACCAGCAGTCGAGCGAGGTGCGCAGCTCAACATATCCGTCCTGCAGCGTCAGTCCCATCCACTCCTGCCGCTGGACCGGAGGCCAGTCCCAGATCGTGTCTTGTTGGGAGCGCACTGTCACGGAGTACCAGTCATAATCACCGAACCTAGGTCTCCGTACGTATGGCCCGCTCTACCTCACTATTTCCGACTACACGCCCAGTATATTTAGCTGGTCGTCTTACAAGCGTCTTGCGCTCTCGCAAGCATGCGAGATCTTCTTTCTCGGTGCGTCGGCTCAACACCCTCAGACATGATGACGTACTTCTCATCGCTTGCAGTTCAAACATTATGTGCATTCGAGAAGAATCAACTTGAAGTGCGGTTGACTCCATGTTCCTCCTGCCGTTTCCTCCGTCTCCGTCGGACTCGTGTCACGGCCACCCGCAGCCTCGGTACTGTACCTCCGCAAACATTCATAAAAAGTCATAAGAGTTTCGTCACGAATTGTCAGTCGTGTAGGATGCCACCAGGGTTGCATTGTGATCAATGCCTCTTGACAGCTAGGGCAGCCTGTGAAACAATCTCGGCAAGCCTTCAACGGCACATCGGAGCGTCTTCAATTGAACGGGACTCCTGGGCTGAGGCGGAGGCGATGTTGTCTTCCGTGTAGACTGTGAGCCTGACGTCGGTGCATTCAAGACACGATGGGACTTGGCAGGATGTGTCTGAGCTGCTCATCACGTACGGCGCTGTCGCATCATGCTTGAAACGCCTCCTGATGTACGTCCTTCACACTCAGACTGTCCTCGGATATCGACATCGACGCAGACGCCAAGTGTGAGAAGGCGTACAAAATCTGCGAAGACAATTGTAGGTTCAACTTGGTAACCTGGCTTCGGAGAGTCGCTGAGAAAGACAATAACAGTGGCCCAACGCATTCACTAAGGATCCTCCAGGCGGTACATATATCGGGAGGCATGGTATCCTGCTCATTCGTCTTGCTACACCGCCCCTCTGCATTTACACCTGCACCGCTCGCGTTCTCTCCGCATGTCTCACCCACCGCCCATCAGACGCTCAATGCGGATATCCCCCGTGTACGACGTTCCGATGGCTATGAAGCCGGATATGTCGCATATACCCGGATTTCATCCTCATCAACCCAAGCCCGAGAACAAAGCCCTCGTGGAAGACCTCAGTCGCTGCATTGTGGGGTCAATGCCTCCCGATGCCTTCCTCCGTGACTTCTTGCCGCCGCGCCTCGAGGGCAGGGCCACTCCAAGCCGACCGTCCACCACATCCGCGTATGTGCCGGAGAGTGACATTTTCGCTGACCTCACGGTCGAGAAGGCCTCTCTGGACGACAAAGTCCGTTTCCGCGACGCGATCGCAGAACATGTCCGACTTCAGCTGGGACTTGAAGGAGCAGACCTGGAGGAGGCCGTCTCCGAACACTACGTCCCTGGGCATGTTGCGGTAATGCAGGTGCTATCGCAGGACGCCCGACGAGTGCGGAGAACATCCGACGGTTTCCCATATCCAGGTCTGTTGTCAAACCTGTATACCTCGATGGTAGAGGGACGCGAGGCTTCTGGGCTCTAGATTTATCAACCTTTCGTGTGGTGTTCATGAAAGACACGTGGAGATGCTACCGGGCAGAACACGAAGGCGACGTCGTTCGGCAATTGAACCTCAAGGGAGTGAAGAACGTTCCGTCGCTTGTATGTCATGGTGACGTCCCAGACTTTTTCCGGAAGAGGCCTGTAAGATGACAGGTAAGCCTTCCTCAGGTTGCTCTCGCGATGCGACTTACACCCAACGTTGTTGCATTGACTGCAAAGGAGGAGATGCAGATGTCATTAACCGACGAATATACCGTCGATAATGGGGTTACTCCGGTCCACGGAAAGAAGCCTGACATCGACAAATAGCTCTACTACCGCCTTGTGCTGGGCACGGTGGGCTACGGTTTGAAATACTTCAGAGGCACCAAAGAGCTTCTCTATGTAACGTATGACGTATTCCATGGTCAGTCTGTCCGCGCCATACGTCGTTTTGCAGCCATACGAGACGCACATACCAAGGCAGCGCGACTCCATCGAGACATCAGTCTCAACAATATCATCCTAGTGCAGGAGCCCGGCGAGGACGTTAGGGGGGGCTACCTCATTGACTGGGATGCGTCCGCCCCCGTTGACGAGTCTTGTGGAGTTTCTGTTACAGGGCATACAGTGAGCTTTCCTAGGACCCTGGACCCACAATCTTCCATGCTACGACAGCGTTGTCCATGACCATCCACATTCTAACGGTGTCCACCCAATGGCATCAACATCATCGTGCTCAGAATCAGATTCCTCAGACGAGTGCACGTGTACGTCCGGCTCGGACGGAAGTCGAGTCTCCCACGGAAAATCCCCAAGAAGAGAGCGCGCACCTTGCAAGCTTCCTCTATCCAAGAGATATCCTCTGTATTGCTGCATCGGCACAGGGTACCCGTCTCGGATTCCCCAAATGTGAACGCAGGCGTCGCGTGCGCGAGCAGTCGGAGGACGACAATCATCCTTCTGCGGACCCAGGGGCTTCGGTTGAGCTCCCACCGTCTCGAAAGCGGCCCCGTATGGCATCCGCTGCCTCGACTGCGTCCGATCTGCCCCTCCGTCGCAGCAAGAAGATACGGGATAAACGATATGGCGTTCAGGAGAAGAGCGGGTGAACAGACCTTGTATTCCTAGGACGAGTGCTCTGCGCGCGAGATCACCTCTTGTCGCACGACTGCGATGTACGTTGCCTACAACCCTTGTTGGATTGCTATATTACCCGAACAGGCCTTGCAGTACTTCTGCACGCGCCTATATGTATATATCAAACTTATCGCAAGGAAGAGGAAGAGTCGCACATATCCTTACTGCAAACTTTGGTTTTCCGTTCGTTCGCGGTGTCACCTACTTCAAGTTGGGCTAATTAGGCGCTAGCACTGACCTCCTTTGTTCGCTGAATCTGGCAGGAGATCTCGCGTTGGCCAAACATTGAGTACATAACCGAGCGCCAGTGCGCGAATCTCTCTTGACCTCCTACCACCAACTGTCAACTACCTCAACGCACGCAAACATGTCTTCCTCTATGGTGCTCCGGCCGCGCAAGAAGGCCAGGCTCGATGAGACTTCCGCGGGCACACAGCCGAGCGAGAATGCCCCCACCGAATCGCCGCAAGACGAAGATTCTATTGCGAGTGATACCGAAGTTTCACTAACCAAATCCTCGAAAGTAACACGCAAGAACGGCCAGAAGTCACAGGGAAGACGCAAGAGTAAACTCGAAGTTCTGGGTTTCCCTGTCGATGTTATGATCGAGGTAAACTTCCCTTCGCTGGTTACGCCTTATACCTACCAACTCCTAACCGTTCGTGGTCCCTCCTTCAGATTTGTAAGCATCTTCATCCACAGGAGCTCTGTGCCCTCGTCAGGACGTGTACGGCCATGCGCAACTTCCTCTTGAAGCGCAATATCGAGAAGACGGTTTGGGAGGCTGCCTTCAAACAGGCGACGGATCTTCCTCGCCCTCCACAGTACATGAGTTTCCCTGCATTCACGCATTTCCTATATGCTCCTTTCTGCCACGTGAGTTCAGTCTTTTTCGCTATCTCTTGACCAAAGTCTGAGGTCCATGTAGTTTTGCGGAGCAATTGCCCGCAAAGTGCATCAGCCGGCTTGGCTGGTGCGGTGCTGCTCTGGATGTCTATACGAGGTGTACGTGCTTTCACATTACAGCGTCCATTCGCACAGCTCACGGGGTTCGAACGCAGGACATACAATTACGAGGAGGCCAATTCACTCATTCACCAAGCGTCCGCCACCTGGTCCCACGTCAAACAGCTTTGCACGGTCTACACGGTCCCGACGAAGCACAAGCGCAATTACCCGTAAGTTGTTCCCGTTATGGAATTCAACGTTCAACACCATGCTAACCAGCTCGCAGCCTTGATTACTTACAGAGACACTCCCCCCACATCTTTCGATTCCTGAAAGCTGACGTAGATACGGTCGTCCGCAATCTCAGACGCATTCGCCGCAAAAAACTCAGTGACAAGGAAAAGGCCGAAGGCGTCAACGGGGAGCTCCTGAGAGTCCGCAAGAATCTCAAGATACGCGAACGTGTGAGTAACTCTCATATGCAACAGTGACTTGACACCTGAACATCCTTGATGTCCGTGCTAGCGTGGGTCACACCTTGCGGCGTGGTTCGACAAGCAGGAGAACCATCGAGCAGCCCAGCTCGACAACAAGAGAGCACAGCGTCTCGAAGCGTGAGTTGCGATTAAGTTTCCTGGAGTCGAATTGCGTGAATCTGACAGTTTGATATCAGGATCATCGACAAGCTACGAGAGACGGGATGGGACCAGGAAATGGACTTCATCGATGGTGCAGCCTTGGAGCGCTTGGCGAACCTGCCAGTAGTCCGGAGGTCGACTAAGCTCACTCCGAGTGGTACGTCACGTTTGTCACCTGTTGTCCTTCTGGTGCTCAACGTCTTATAGAATGGCTACAAGTCAGCCGTCTTCCCGAGTTGACAGGGTTGCTCAAAGAGATTCGGGATGCTCGGCTGTATGCAGAACGGGTCGATCTTGTTGCCGGCCGGCTCAACGTGCTTGAGCAGGCGATCGCCCTGCACTACGGACTCCAGGCCCCAAGAAATGCAGCGATGGAACGTCATCCCAAATTCGTCGACTTCGCACTGGGATGCACGATGCTTGCCAAAGCTCCTAAATCCAAAGTCCTTACGCCCGACGACTTTCTCAAAGTGCTACCCAAAATCGCAACAGACTGGGAAACAGCCATGACTCGAGCAATTGTCAACAAGCTGAGGTGGTACAAGGAATATATCCCGAAGGACACGAAGACTCCCTTGGATCTGGCCCTCGTTGTTTTCATATGCAATGACTGCCCGCAGGGCTCGGCTTGCATGCGCTTTGAGGATATGTTGCTCCACCATTGTAACGCTCATGCGGAGCCACGCGAGGCTCTGGCAAAACGCATCGTCGACGGACCTGGCACGATGAAGGATCGGGTAAACCTGACAGTGCGGACTTTCATGGACAACAACCATTACGACAGCTGGGCGTTGGAACCCATGCAAAGAATCATCACCGCTCTCGGGCTCGATCCGACGCGTGCGACGGCAGCTGAACTGGCCGCGTGCGAAGGACGACTTCGTTGCAAGGATTGCGCGGAGCTTCAACAGCCCGACGTGATATACACTTGGGAGGCTGCCGTGAGTATCATCAACTTCTTTGCTTCATAAAGTCGTAACATTGAGGCATCTGGTAACCAACTACAGATGCACCATTGCTGTTCCAAGCACTGGAAAGCATGCAACTGGGAGGCCGTGAGCGAGGAGGACTTGGTGCGTGTGCGTGAACTTGAAGCGAAGGCCCATGTGCTGTCCCTCGACTCCATCGGCGGGGTCTGGGCATGTTCTCTCTGCATAGGTTGGGACGGACCAGGTTCTGAGATGAGGAAGCACTTGACCGAGGAGTAAGTGATCGCACCTCTTCTTCGTCGGCTCAAACTGACGTTCGGTGCTTCACGCTCAGACACGGCGTCGCCGACCCCGACCGATGTGTGAAAGACGGAACAGTGTACTTGCATCCGACCAAGAGTGCGCCAGTCGTAAGGCCTGGAGTCACGTTTCCAGCTGAAGGGAGCAGCAAGATCGATGCGGTAGCCTTACCAGAAATATCGGTATTGGTTTAGGTGGGGGAAATCTGACAGCATCTGCCTGCCTGAGCTCGGCGCGAACATTGTTTACGCAGGAGTTTATCTTTTACCGCATGCGTCGACGCCCATAGTCGCTCACGGCGATCGCTAGGGGACGTACGATTGATTTATGTCTAATGCAATTCACTTGACGACTACGGGTTCGGAGACTGAGTACTCTCATGAACAAACGAGGATTAGGCGGGTGAACGTCTTCCGATCTCAAACTTGGCTTCATGATCTGTACATCGCTTTATGCCCTTGTTGTCCCTTATTACCCGCGCAGGCCTAGGCCGCCTAGCAGTGCTCAGTACAGTGTGCACGCCGTGCATACTGTACTTATCGTGAGGAAGACTCGCACGTATCTTTGCAGTGGGTACTAGTATTGAACTGGTAGACCGCAGACTTAGTAGTAGGCGCTGACACCGACCTCCTTTCTTTGTTCGCTGAATCTGGTAGGAGATCTCGTGTTGGCCAAACATTGAACGTACATAACCGAGCGCCGGTGCGCGAATCTCTCTCTTGACTTCCTACCACCAACTGCCAACAACCTCAACAGTCGTGAACATGTCTTCCTCTATGGAGCTGCGACCGCGCAAGAAGGCGAAGCTTGATGAGCCTGAGGCTTCTGCGAGCACACAGACGATCGAGAATGGCCCCCCATCGCAACACGAAGACCCAATCGTGAGTGATACTAAAGTGGCACAAGGCAAATCCTCGAAGGCAGCCGCGCGCAAGACTGGGAAGAAAGCACGCGGGCGAAGCAAAAACAAGCTGGAAGTTCTGGGTTTCCCTGTCGATGTCATGATCGAGGTACGGTTTTCGCCGCTGGTTACGCCTGCATGACTACAAGCTCTAACCAACGGTCGTGTTGCGTCCCTTCGCCTTTCCAGATTTGTAAGCTCCTGCATCCAAGGGAGCTCTGCGCTCTCGTCAGGACGTGTACAGCCATGCGAAACTTTCTGTTGAAGCGCAACATCGAGAAGACGATATGGGAGGCTGCCTTCAAGAACGCGACCGATCTTCCGCCCCGGCCGGAGAACATGAGTATGCCTGCATTCACGCACCTCTTGTATGCACCATTCTGCCACGTGAGTCTAGTTGTTGTTTCTGGCTATCCCCTGACCAGTGTCTGATGCCTTTGTAGTTCTGCGGGGCCATCGCCCGCAAGGTGCACCATCCGGCTTGGTTAGTGCGGTGCTGCTCCGAATGTCTATACGAGGTGTACGTACTCGAATCCGTACAGTGCCAAGCTCACAGCTGATGAAGACTGTACACAGGACATACGATCACAAGGAGGCTGTCTCACTCATCCAGCGAGCATCCGACATCTGGGCTTATGCTCCCAAGGTTTGCACCATGTACACGATCCCGAACGCGAAGGGCAGGTGCCACTGGTGAGCCTGCTCTCAGCAGCCTGTTGTCTAACGCTTAGCATCATGCTGACTAGAACGTGAAAGCTCGAGTTATGTTCAGGATAAATACTCCCACCTGTACCGATTCATGAAAACCGAGGTGGACACAGTCGTTCGCAACTTCAGGCGCATTCGCCGCAAAAAGCTGAGCAAGAAGGCGAAGGCTGAAGCTTTACACGAGGAGCTCAACAGAGCCGGAGAGGACCGTAAGATGCGTGAACATGTGAGTCCTTTTCTGGTGTACAGTGCACTTGATGACGCGGCCCATGAACACCTCTGATCTTCGTGCTAGCGTGGACAACGGCTTGCGGTGTGGTTCAATGAGCAGGAGAACCAGCGAGCAGCTCAGCTCGACGCCAAGAGGGCGGAACGCTTCGACGCGTGAGTAGTATTGAGCCATCCTAAAGTCATCTTGTGGAATAATGTGCGGGCCTACTCATAGAATCATCGAGAAGCTGCGAGAGTCCGGATGGGACAGGGAAATGGACTTCATCGATGACGCAGGGTTGGACCGCATGGCGGACTTGCCAGTGGTTCGAAGGTCGACTAAGCTCACTCCGGGCGGTACGTCACGCTCTCCAGCCATTATTCTCCAGGTGCTTAACGTCCTATAGAATGGCTCCAAGTAAGCCATCTTCCCGAGCTGACAGAGCTGCTCGAGGAGACGCGGGCTGCTCGGCTGTACGCAGAATACGTCCAACTTGTTGCTGGCCGTCTAAGGGTGCTTGAGCAGGCGATCGCCCTGCACTACGGAGTCCAGGTTCCAAGGAATGCAGCGATGGAGCGTCACCCCGGTTTCTCCCCGTTCGCGTGGGGGTGCACGTTGCTCACTGACGCTCCCAAATCCCGAGTACTCACGCCCGAAGACTTTCTCGAGGTCCTACCCAAGATTGCGGCAGACTGGCAAGCGGCAATGACCCAAGAAGCCATCGACAGGCTGAGACGGTACACCAAGTTCATCCCGGAAGAGACGGAGAATCCCTTGGATCTCGCCGTCGCAATCTTCAAATGTCGTGACTGCCCGGAGGGCTCGGCTTGCATGCGCTTCGAGGACATCCTGTTCCACGATTGTTGCGTTGGTGCGGATACATATGAATTAGTGGCAAAACGCATCATCGACAGACCTGACACGGTCGAAGATCGGGCGAAGGCGGCGATGCAGAGACTCCTCAGGGGATACTACGACACCTGGGCGTTGGAGCCCATGCAAAGAATCATCACCGCCCTCGAGCTCGATCCAACGCGTGCGACGGCAGCTGAGCTGGCTGCCTGCGAAGGACGACTCCGTTGCAAATCGTGCGCGGAGCGGGGGGAGCCAGACATGATCTACACTTGGGAGGCTGCCGTAAGTGTCCCCGTCGTACTTGCGTGGTGGGTCCCTAGCATTGACGCAATGGAACACCAAACCCACAGATGGACCATTCCTACTTAGCGTCGAATGGGTACGGAGATCGTAGGCCGAAGCACTGGGGAAATTCCACCTGGGAGGCCGTAAGCGAGGACGACTTGGTGCGTGTGCGGGAACTGGAGGCGAAGACCCATGTGCAGTCTCTCGACTCTATCGGCGCAGTCTGGGCATGTTCTCGCTGCATTAACTGGGATGGCCCAGGTGCCAAGATGAAGGAGCATCTGCTCGAGGAGTAAGTTTTCGAACCTCTTGCTCTTCGTGGGGGCGTCGGCTCAAACTGACGTTCGATATTTGACTTGTAGACACGGCATTACCGATGCCAACCAGTGTGTACAAGATGGAACAGTATACTTGCACCCGACCAAGAGTGCGCCAGTCGTAAGGCCCGCTGTTGAATTACCGGCGAAGGAGGAGGGGAGCAGCGAAACCGATGCTGCAGCTTAGCTAAAGGTAGCAGCATTGAGATAGGTGAGCCGAGCGCGTTGGGCACAGATGTCCAACCAGCGAGCGAGTTCATCTTCCACGGTATGCGTCAGCACCGAGTCCCACATAGCCATCATCGCAGTACGTATGACCAATGAATGCTTCCTGTATTCCGCATGCAATCTACTTGACGGCTACGGGTTCGAGATTGAGCTATGCGAGAGCTCTGTGTCTGTACGTGTGCAGGATCAAACGAGATTCACGACAAAGCAGGCGTACGGTGTACGATCAAGGTTTCACCAGCTCACCCTTCCAATCCCATACTTGACCTCTCTGCTCAACAAGGAGATGCTCCACAACCTCGGCCAGTTTCTGCGCGGCAAAGTTAGGCTCGAAGAGCTTCTCTGCAGGCACCCCCTTCCAGAATGCCTTGCTAAGATCAGTCTTGACGGTTCCTGGGTGAACGCCGACGCACATAGCTGGCATCTTCTTCGCTTGGAGATGGAGGTCGAACGTGCGGATGACCTGATTGAGTGCGGCTTTGGAGGCGCGGTACGAGTACCAGCCGCCGAGACGGTTGTCCGAGATGGAGCCGACGCGAGCGGAGACGTGCACCCATTTGGCCAGGGCAGACTCGACGCTGTTCGCAGACGCGCCGTCGACAAGTCGTTCGGAGGAGGATTCTGAAGTAGGAGACGGAGACTTGGTGACAGGAGGGAGGAATCGGGAGAAATGTTTGATGAGGAGCAGGTGAGATATCGTGTTCAGCTTGAATGTCTCGAGTAGTTGCTCAAGCACCAGGTCTGCAGGCTGCCGCTCTGGATAGAGGATGCCTCCGAGGAAGAAGGCAATGCGGATGTAGGACGGTGTGTCTGAGAGTTCGGAAAGGACTGAGGCGAGCGTATCTGCTGCGAGTGCGATGCTCTCCTCGGAGGTGAGGTCAAGGGAGAAAGCTCTGAGACGCGAAGGGTCGACTTTCTTGTCGGCAAGCGGCTGCATGATGTAATCGCGTACAGTTTCTTCGGTCCTCACGGGATGATCTGACGCGGCTTCAGAAGGTGGTTCGGGGCGATATGTGCAGAATACTGGTAGGGATGTGTTGCGGAGGTAGTGACGGACAAGGGCGAGCCCAAGCCCACGAGTTGCGGGTGAAACAAAGACAAATGGTGGCATAACAGCAAGCACGGTGGCAGAAAGGATTACGGAACAGGAGAAGAGGATGGAGGTTGGCTGGAGAAGAGAGACTGTCGCTCGGACGAGATTCGGGTCCCAGCACGCACCTCATCCTGACCGATCGAGTCAGCCACAGCCCACCGCCGAGCCTCAGCTATAGCTCATATGTTGTGGGACAAGAAAGTATGTCGGTTTTGCAAACAGCCCTCAGAACTAGTTTGTCGAGTGAGCGTAAAAGAAAAGATGAAGAGTCGAGAGTTGTCTGAGACGCCCGTACTCTGCGTCTTCTCTTCCGACCTCATCCGCGGCAACTCGTTCTCGCCTTCGAAACTTCATGCTGCAGTCTACTCGATGTCGTCTGATATTTTCCGCGTGGAACCGGTTGTCCTCAACGAGCAAGCGGCCCTCTTACCGGTTATTACCATGATACTAGTGTCGCACGACTACTCAAAAGCTATAGGTTTAACAAAGGTTTAAGTTTCTCTGCAAACTGAACCCCCCTCTTGATATCACCGCGCCCTCCCCCGAGTCAGTCTCCGGCCTTGAAATTGCCAATGCACTATGGTGAATGTACAAAGATGATGACCGGGCACCACGTTCTTTGTTCCTTGCTCAACGCCATACATTGCAGAAACGGTGAGTCACCGTGGACACGTTGATCGATGTTGTGGTTCATGTCGTGATGTCGCCTGACCTCCGAACTGGACTACTAATATGATTGGTAGTGAGACAAGCCTACCATGTATTGCAGGTATCAAGGATTCCGTATACTGTTCGAAACGACAAGTAAAAGTTCTTCGTGTTCAACCATTCCTAGGTTCTCTTCGTCCAAGACATCTTTGTCTTCGCTAGCTCAAGTGCAAACCCGAAACGCTGCTCTGCTAATCTACTATAGCGTACGTAGTCTAAACAGACGCTGATCATACTGACCTCTTTTAATTGCTCAATTTGGCAGGAGATCCCGCAATGGCCAAACGTACTTAACCGAGCGCCGGGTGCGAGTCTCCTTACTTCCAACCACCAACAATTGTCACGTAAACACCCCTCTCTCCCTTGTTAAGCTGAATGAATCTGCGACCACGCAAGAAAGTGAAGACTGGCAAGGCTTCCTCCAGCAACCTATCGAACGACAATGTTCCCCAATCACTGCGAGACGAAGAGCCCATTCCGAACAACACTGAAGTAGCCCGGCCCAAATTGCCGGACTCTGCAGGCAAAACCAAGCAGCAAACTAACAAGCAACGCAAGCCGAAACTTCAGGTTATGGAATTGCCTATCGACGTCATGATCGAGGTATGGCTTCCTCCACTGGTTACGCCCCACGACTCGTCGACTCATAACCAACGTTAATTTCGCGCGCCTCCTTCCGCAGATTTACAAAAATCTTCACCCACGGGAGCTCTGCGCACTCGTCAGAACATGCAAAGGAATGCGGGACTTCCTCCTGAAACGCAATATCGAGAAGACCGTGTGGGAGACTGTTTGCAAAAATGCAGATGACCTACCGCCCCGACCAGAAGACATGAGTCTGCCGGCCTTCGTGCACTTCCTGTACGCGCCATGCTGTCACGTAAGTCGTACGAGGTATCCTTCTTGAATTTTGGGAGCTTTCTGACGTTGAACCAGTTCTGTGGGGCTCCCGCCCGCAAGGTGCACCAACCGGCTTGGTTTGCGCGGTGCTGCTCCGCGTGTCTCTCAAAAGTGTACGTTCTTCAATTCCAGAACATGAGCTTCGTCAATCTAACGAGGACAACATCAGGACATACAATCATACAAAGGCTCAGGTATTGGTCACGGGGGCCGCTCGCATTTTTGGGATCAGCGGCGATGTCCACGATATGTGTTCTATGTATGTGAGCCCCAAGATCAAGCTTCCTCCGTGAGTTCATCTACAGTATCGTCGTCTCCGAAATCGCCTGACCATGGATTACTTTGTTCCAAGATCTGGTCGTATCTTGGATACGCATGCACATCATGTCTACTTCATGAAGAACGAGGTGGATGCACTCGCTGCCGCAATTGAAAGCATCGCAAGGAAGAAGCTCGGTATGGTCTCAAAGATTGCTGCGGCTAGGGAGGAGCTCGCGAGAGCAAGGAAGACGTGTGAGGCGCGTAATGTCGTGAGTACTCTGCTCATACACTCGACACCTCCACGCTCATATGTATCGCGCTAGCTGGGGAGTCGTTTTGCCGCGTGGTTCGCACAACAGGAGAACCATCGATCCGCCGCGCTCGACGTCAAGAGAGAACAACGTTTCGCAGCGTGAGTGGCAACGAACTCTTTGACAGTGCCTTGCACGAGCTAACATATGGATGTTCTTCCAGAATCTTGGAGAAGCTACGAGAGGAGGGATGGGACAAGGAAGTGGATCGTCTCGGTAAGACAGATCTGGAGCTGTTAGCAAACATGCCAGTAGTCCGGCGGTCCACCAAGCTCACTCAGAGCGGTACGTGCACCCTTTGAGACTATACTTCATCCGGCGCTCACCAGTCGCGCAGAATGGCTCCAGGTGATACAAGTTGACGAGGTGATGGAGTTGCTCGAGGAGACTCGGGCTGTACGACTGGAAGAAGAACGAGTTGATCTCGTCGCTGCCCGTCTCAGTGTTCTCGAGCAGGCATTGTCCCTACACTACGGGCTCAAGGGTCGTCTCAGTTTCCTCGGTGTCGCAAAGAGGTGCAAGTTGATCACCGACGCTCCCGCAAGTAGAGTCCTGACTACCGACGACTTCCTAAGAGTACTACCCGGGATCGTGGCCGACTTGAAGACGGACATAGCCAAGGAAGTGGTGCGCGTCCTGCGACGCTATACAGCAACGATCCCGAAGGGAACGAAGAAGCCCTTGGACCTTGCCGTTGTGATCTTCAAATGCCGATTCTGCCCGGACGGGTCTGCTTGCATGCGCTTCGAGGACGCCTTGTTTCACGAGTGTAATCCATGCCCGCTGCCACACGATGTCATCGCCAAGCGTCTTATCGAGGGACATGAGACTGTCGAGGGACAGGTGAAGTCGGCGTCTCAAAATCTCCTCTGGGGATCCTACGCTCGTTGGGCATTGGAGCCCATGCGGAAGATCGTCGCCGCCCTCGGTCTCGATTTCAGGCGTGCAACTGCGGCCGACCTGGCTGCCTGCGAAGGCCGACTTCGATGCACGGAATGCGTGAAGCTAGGGAGGCCCGACACTGTTTACACTTGGGAGGCAGCGGTGAGTGTGTTGGCCTGTTCTGGCACATTATCCGTTGACATCGCCACGGTAGATGGATCATGACTATTGCAATGAGAATTGTCGGGTACCAGTCCACCCTTCTCGGGCCCCCACCGCCTGGGAGGCCGTGAGCGTGGCCGACTTGGTGCGCATACGGGAGCTCGAGGCCGAGGCTCATATTCTTTCCCTCGATTCGCCCGGCGTGTGGGCCTGTTCTCTCTGCGAAGACTTCGATGGGTCAGGTGCCGAAATGAAGGAGCACCTGAAGGACAGGTAGATTATCGTTCCGTCCGTTCGTTTGTGACGACAGCTCTGACTCTAGGTGCTCGATACTCAGACATGACATTGCGGACCACCACCAGTGTGTCCTCGACGGCAGGGTGCACTTGCATCCCACGAAGAGTTCTCCGATCGTTAGACCCCCAGTCACTTTGCCGTCTAGGAGGACTGGTGAGGGGGCGGATGGCGATGCTTTGCCGGAGGTAGCGGTTTCCGGATAGGGTGAGCCTGTGAATGAGGCGCAGGCTGTCAACATGGGCAACTGTCTCGAAAAGTGTAGATGAACTTGGAACCTACCACCTTCAACCAGCTAGTAGCGAATATGTTCTCATTTGCGCGCATAATGTTTGGCAGACCGATGGCATGCGCAATTGCGTTTCAAGACTCACTTCCTATTATGCCGCCGGCTACCAATAAGGCTCATAGTGGACCCGTCCTTATGGCGATAGATGGTTCTTATAGCCACTGGCGGCAGTAATAGAGGCCGTGAGGGTAGTAGAGATCTAGACGAGACGCTCGGCACCTTTGTCGTCGTGGGCTGTAGACGCCCCGTTTTCCGGGTAGCTCCGCACCACCACCACCTCTCGAAACGCTCTCATCACTATCATCCCTCTTTCGATTCCTATTGGCTTCATTCCCTTACGTATCCTTCCAACTTACATTTCTTGTAGACCACGCGGCTTGCCGAGCCAGTGAGATAGACTGACCTGGTTTCATGGAACAGTCAATATCAACGTCATGGTCAACTTTGTCTGTGGGTGCAACGAATGCTTTCAAGAAACACCTGCCGATCGTGGACAGACGGTTTGCTGTGGATAAGCTACTACATGATGGTCTCCCATACTCGAAGTTGAGACGATTCTCGCGTAATCTATGTCCTTATCATACTCACGCGGACGACTCGTGCATCACAGGAAATTAGTGGCCCATACGTCCTGTGTCAACGCGCTCGTTTTCTCTGGTGATGGAAGATGGCTTGCTAGCGCAGGAGATGGTATCTTCTCTGTGACAGAACTCGGAAAGTAGCACCGACTGACTCCCTCCAGATCCGTATGTCCAGTTGTGGGACTTCAATCAGGAGAACCTCTCAGCACCGAGCGCGAGGTTTGTTGGACCGAGGGTGCGCAATCTAGTGTCCAACTACGCCATCTGGACTGACATCGTCTTCAGTCCAATGTTTTCACTCTCGCTTTCTCCGCTTCCGGACAATACTTATATTGGTCAGTAGTACCCCTGATGTCCGCTGATTGCTTCGATTCACGACAGTCACATAGTGGCGACTCACGAAGCAATATATACCAGTACGATTTATCGGATCTACGATCCTCGAGCCAGGTTCAAGGCGGTGCAGGTTCACCCAGCTGGCGAGACAATCAGCATGAGGTAAGGTTTCACCGGGCCTGAATCTTCAGCCTTCCAATTTCACAGAGAGTATAGGACAGTATTCGTGCCATCTCATGTCATCCTGAGGATGACCATCTCTTCCTGAGCGCATCGTGAGCAGATTTTATATTTGTCGCGCTACTCAAATTGATCACTCACGACCCTGGCTCTCTTACAGCGAAGACGGGCGCATCATTCTGCATGATATGCGGACAAATCCGGCATACACTCGAGCTCAGTCCACCTTCCAGCACGACAGGGAATTCACGTGTGTGCAGTACCATCCGACGATGCCCAATCTATTTGCGACGAGCGACAACCGCGACCAGGTCTGTCTCAGAGATGTGAGGATGACATTCGGCCCTTTGTCTCAGCGCCGCAACAAAGGGGTCGTGCAAGAGGTGAGATGCTCTCAACGCTCATCTACATTGAGCTGATGATTAGTAGTATGTCACAACTATAGCCAAACAAGGGCAAGCGCGCATGGCCTGTCCTGAAGTGAGCAGTCTGGTCTTCGACCGCGATGGTGAGTAGCTACGATTGAAAATGTATCATGATGATTGAATTTAAGGTTATTTGTATGTTCAGGACGCAGATTAGCCGTCACTATGCTCGTGAGCGAAATTCGCTTAACTGTGGCGTAGACATTTGATGCCATCCATTTCTTTGCGTAGCATCATACGCCGACGATGTATGCGCTCAATGATCCATATCCCATTGCCACCTTCAGCGGTCGCAACCTCCCAGACGGTACTCCTGTCCCTCCCGGGGAGAAGACATACTTCAACAGCTGCACCATGAAGGTTTTACCCATCCGTTCGCTTCGTGTTTTGCACCAACTGAGGCAACATTCTTTCAGCACGGCACCTTCGGCAGCTTTGGCTCGGATAGGGACATGTACTACGCACAGGGATCGGACGATTTTCGAACGTACGTCTGGAAGATACCCGAGGAGTGCGTCTTGTTGGAAGGCCGAACAGTAGTCGAGCATTCAGACTGGATCAAGAATGAACGACCAGGCGAGATAGGTGCGCAACCGTCATATATCGCATTCGGGGCTGCTGTGGTGACGACTGACGGCGACGCTCACAGGGTATGCGTCGTCGTATACTGGTCCACGATATGTTCCGGTGGATATTTCCACCCCGCTTGCGCGACTTACAGGTACGCTCTTGCGAGCCACCCTCACCATGCATTCGTTTATCTCACCTCCTTTCGGCAGGCCATGACTCCATCGTTAACACGGCCCTCATCCACCCACATCGCCCTTTCTTGCTTACAGCGGGCATCGAGCGTTACATCCGCCTTCACAGCCCGACATCCACGACGTCGTGCACGGAGCCTCTCGAGCGCACACCGACGGCGGTACGCACGGTGATGGCGGACAACCCCAGCTCGCGCGAGCTGTATCTAAGGGCGATGGGCATGGTCGACGACCCGACGCATGACGAGAACGATGACGACGGGGAAGCGATTCAGCTGTTTGACGAGTGAGTACTCAAAGCTTTCTCTCAGATTGGTCGGAGAGCAAATAACCGATCTACGCGCGTTTCCTAGGATTTTGAGGCAAGAGAGCAATGCGGACGTCTTCAGGGTCCGTCCATGGGAGCCTAGCGTAAGTATGGACAGCGAGGACGAAGTGGTTTTCTCAGATGAGGACAGTGATATGGGCACGGTCTTGTACTAATAGGTGAATGTCCATATAGTCATACCGGGACAGTTGTCGAGCATTGTGCTGTAATTGTACACATTCAACAGGTCTGAGTCCGTGCTGCTGCCATATCGCATCCACGACTTCCGCCGCTTACTCGGTAACGCCCGTCTTGCACGCATTCGCCTCGCGACCCTCTCGTATCTTCACCATATGCATCGCCAACGGAGTGTATCGACCGTGTTGGCCGTGTTTATATAGCCATACTCGAGGGCAAGGCGGCGCTTGAGAGAGAGCGCTCGCGATGTTCTTTTGTCGCGGCTGTCCTACTAGTAGGTCCCAGTTTAGAGAGGAAAACTCTACGACATGCCCGAGGTTGTTTGCATATGATAACACATGCGCACTCTATGCGCACTCCCGACTGTCAATAGGTTATAGGACCGAGGACCAAGTCCGCGCCGCACTGGCCGTCCCAACGTGGAACATCTTAGTAACCGCTGAGGATTCCGATGTTTGTTGAGTCCATCGTGAAGGTTCAGAGATATGATTACGAACGTATCTGGTGACGATCGACAACAACAATGCAATCAGCGAGCGATTTTCGGAATAGTGTCACTTCATCTCAGTCGACTACGGACGCCAATCAACACTCCAGGAAGGGCAGCGAACTTGGACACAAGATGATATGCATACATACATAGAGGGCACATCATGAGTGGAGCCTATCATGTTAAGTATCGGAGTCGGGGGAGTTGCACCAGCTACCAGAGGATCATCCTTGTTCATTTGCGTCGATTTTGGCCTTTCTTTCTCTTGTCCTTGTGCGACTTGCTCGGTCCCTGCGCAGATACAGTTTGCGCTGGAATGCTCGGGGAAGAGCGACCCCGCAGACCATTGCCACTAGATTCGATGGTGGGGTGGGGCTCGGCTCGGGGTGTCGGCACAGGGGAATCATAGGCCGCTTCCTCGTCCGTCGTACCAGGCATGTTGGACTCGGTGCGACGGTACATTGCGTATAGGGCACCGAAGAACACGGAGGTAAGAAGGGCGAGCTGGGGCAATGTTGCAATATAGTCTATGAATGCGATGAATGAGCTGTTCATCACAGGGAAGTGGTGCTGGAAACACTACTACTGACCGATAAGAAGCATGTTGGATGTCTGAGCGCCGATTCCCCATTGACGGAGCCCACTAATGGTGGTGATCGCGGCAAACGGAAAGATCGTTGTACTCTCCATGAGAATCCCGCCGCGTATGGCTTGTATCGTGATGCCGATAGCCAGTCCCGTCGTGAGCCAGCACGCGATGATGACTAGTATGACAATCGCACGGGTTGTGAGGGAGCGTTTGAAAGTGCATCGTGCCTGACGCCAGAGCTGGGGGTGCCCCTCGTCCTGTTCATGTGACTTGAAGAGGGGGTTGACGAAGATGATGGATGCATCGAAGGTGCCTGTGGGGTCGTGCAAATCGATATATTGAATGCTGAATGATGCCTCGAGCTGGTCGAAGACCGTTCTGCGACCCTTCCGATTTGAAGCTTCTAAGTCATTGGGACCAGCGTAGTAGGAAGCATAGATGGCGACGTCGGTGGTGTATGTCTCAAATGGATAGAAGAACATCCCCTGTCGGTGCCTTGGCTTGTTTCGGAGAAGATGCTTCGTTTCGGCGTGCATAGCCGCCGCGGTCCTGGGGCGAGTCGTAGGCCGGCGTGGTTAGACATTGCCTTGGAAAGACGATTAGTACGATGGGAACTCACTGTACCAATCGGCCATCAGCAGAATTGTATGCAAGTGTATCCGGGTTGTATGCCCAGGAGGGTCTCCTCAGGAAGTCAAAGTAAAGCTTCGCTGGGGCGTCTGGAAGGATGCATGACGGGGTTGAAAGGTCCAGCCTCGCGGGCCGCCGGCCCGGGAGACCTTCACCTCGCGAGCCCTCGCGACAGATGGCGATTTGCCACTGGATTGTCACTTGATGTGCTGTGGTGTCGAGTTTGGTTATGTACCCTGTGAGTGAAACCTGATAGAGTGCGTGAGTTATGGGGGGTGCGTTGGGGAGGTCAAACGGTTTCATCTCACCTCGATGGCGCCGAGCGACGACGCCCTGGCTTCGTCCTGGGAGAATGTCGGAATAGGAGTTGCCCGGAGCAGTCCAGTACACAGAGCAATGAACAAAGTGAGTATCACCATCACCAGAGGTCGTGAAGCATGCATAATGAGGGGGGGGGGCGGATGGTCGACCGTATGCGTCGGATGTGGGAGGCCCGCCGGGGGAGGATTCAGAACCCAGTGTCGTTAATTTATACTGCTGTAGCCCTAGCATTGTTGTCCCGGACGTCGACATTCGAGCGTATTCTCACTTCGCGCGCCTTGCTGAACGGAAAGGCCATACGGTATGGCATTGGCAGTCTAATCTGGGATTCCGAGTAACGCGGCGGTTGACTCTGCGCGTCTGTTTGAGAAAATAGTGGACTTGCGGCGGTAGTGCAACATTTGGATCCTGAATGAAGACACACACAGACAGCATACACACAACGGGTGGAGCTCCGAAGCCTACCCTGTCTTCGATGGCGCTTATATTTCAACGGGATGAGCTGGCTTCCCCGCCACCTTTGTTCATGTCCGTGTGGTCTTCCAAAGCATATATAGTTGCAGTAGCAAGGTACAGAAGCATACTGGTGATGTTCACGAAGGAGTATGCAATGAAAAACGCGGGCGGGGCATTTTTCGATTTTCCGGCATTTTGTGGGTTTATTTCGCACGTTCAGCGCCAGTGACAAGCTTTTTGCAATCATCTGTAGGCGAAGTAGCTCGCAGAAACGTCCTGGGGCTGTGCCGAAAATTGCGCCAACAATCGGTAGAGCGGCGACCTACACGCAGTTTGCTGTCCGACCGATCCCGCTAAAGTACTTGGAAGCCACGCGTATGTGATCCGATTCCCACCCCAGATGGCGAACAGATCCATGGTCAAGCATTACTCATGTCACAATCATCCCGCTGTCACTCGGCGATTGCAGCTCTGAACGCATCCGTCTCGCAACCCTCTCGCATCTTCACGATGTGCGCCGCCAACACAGCGCGTCCACCCTGCTGTCTGTGCCTATACAAGTAGCGTTGGCCATACTCGAGCGCGAGCCGGCGCTCAGTAAGGGACGCGTTGTTCCCGATCCAGACGTAGATCGAAGGGTCTACTGAATTGGCACTGTCGTCCAAAACGAACGCGTCGTCGGACGACAACGACGCTGCCGCAGGCGGGGACACGGGCTCGAATGTCACTTCGCCCGTCGAGTCCGACAGGCGGAAGAGTGCTTTCTCCAGGACGCCTTCCATTACGGCGGTTCTGGCTACAGGCACTGCCTCGAGACCGAATTCGGAGAGGAAGACCCCCGCGCCCTGTCCATGCTCATCTGCGAACAGTGTACCCAAAGTCAGCCGTAGCTCAGCAACATGTGGCCGGCACTCTCGACCACCACCCACGCACCATAGACGGTCGTCTCGACCTGGCTCTGCCGCTCGCCCACAAGGCCCTGCACGAACTCCGCCGCCTTGAACTTGACCTTCCCGACCGCATCCCTCGTGTTGAACTGCCACACCCGCGCGCCCATATCGAGCACGTACACGCCTCCCTGCTCCACGCTCGCGCCCTCCGCCGGCACTTCGCGAATCTGCAAGAGCGTCTTGCCTCCAGCGCCAGGCACCTGCGCTTGCGTCGCGCTCACACGGAAGAGCCTCCGCGTGTCGTCCGCGGGCGGGTCCGAGACATGGTGGAAGCCCGAGGCGACGCCGCCGTGGAGGGAGACGAAGCGGGGAAAGTACGAGAGGAAGCGGGCGGACTCGTACCCCTCGATCTCGCGGTACTCGACCGGGGCTCCGCCGAGGTCTGGTGATAGGTATACAGATAGGACCCATGAGCTGAGGTAGAAGTCAACGAGGCAAGAAGGTGCGTACGGTCGTCGAGCTCGACGGTCTTGTACGCTGCCGTGCCAGCTTCGTCCTGGGTCGTCTCCGAGCCGAGCCAGAAATGGAGGTCGTAAGAGAGTTCCTCCGAATCAGGGTCCTTCTTGTATGTCTAGCGGCGCCGCAACACATCTCTTACCGACCGTTCTCTGCGGATCACACACAGTGTGAAATACTCACATGTAGGACGATGTACGAATCCCCGTCGTAAAAGTGGCCGTAACGCGATTGCGGCCACTCTTGCACGGTGAACTTCTCGATCCGCCAGATCTGCGTCCCCGGTTCCCGTCCAGCGGCCTCCCATGCGGGCTCCCGGTCCCCAATATGTTCGCGCACCTCCTTCTCGAGCTGGCGGTCGAGGGTATGACGTCCAAGGTCGTCGTCAACGAGCGAGTACGTGAAACTAGCAGCAGTGGGGAATGTCATCATGATATACCCACATCGGAGCCTAAAAGGGCGATGTTCGAGTCCTCGATGTTGTATTTCGTAGGTCTGGTCAGCATAGCCATTTTCGTTTACGAAACTAGAACTGTAGGACAGTCTTGAGTCGAGCACTCGAGTGGAGGAGAGTTGAGATGCAGCCCAGTTGCAGAAGCGGTGGCGCCAAAGCGGTCATGCGGATCAACGGCCCGGTTGGTGCGTGGCACCACGGTTGAGCTCACCACCAGCAAGATGAGAGGGAAGAGTCTATAGGTGTGTTACTACAACAAAGCTAATGCAACAAAGGTATGGTACACAGACACATTCGCCGAACCCGCCTTCGAGCGCGAGATCCTCTATATCACAACAGAAATTACTTCAAGTCCGATGCAATCACTTTCCCCCCTCTCTCTTCGAGTTCATCGAGCTCAGAGTCTCAGACGTCAGCGGTGTACTTGTTCGTCTTCCCGCTCAGCTCCGCCTGGACCTTGAGCGCGCGCGGCGCGTCGTGCTTCTCCATGATGAGTTCCACGAGCTGAATCGTGTCCGCGCGCGCGAACGTCTCGTCGTCGAGCAGCGCCGACAGCTCCTGCTTCGTGCGCGCCGTGTACGACTTGACCGTCTTGCCCTCCTCTCCGCCGAGCGTGTCGAGAAGTCTCGTCCATTTCCTGAGTTCATCATGAATATATTCAGAAGGCGGAACAAAGACAGGGGTGTTGGAACTCACCAATTGGAAATGTCGTTGTACTTCCGGTGCTTGCCGTGCAAGAACCGCTCGATGGTGTAACCGCTGTTGTTCAGCACGAAGATGATCGGCTTGAGCCCGTGGTGGATCATGACCGACAGCTCCTGCACCGTCAATTGTCTGCATCACACCGTCAGCCTTCTTTCAGTTGGATCCGAGGTGTACCACTCACAGACTACCGTCCCCGATGAACAGAATCGTCCTTCCGAGACCGCGATCTAGTCCGGCGAAGGCTGCACCAAGTGTGCTGCCCACCGTCCAACCGATGCTGCCCCAAAGGATCTGGCTCACAAACACCGCGCCCGACGGTAGCGGCACGTCAAGCACACCAAAGCTCGACGTGCCCGTCTCCGCGACGATGATATCCTTTGAGCGGAAGAACTGGCCGACGCGCGGCCAGAGCCACGTGTGCGAGATGATCTCGTTGTCTTCTTGCGGGAGGTGGATCTCGAACTTAGGCACCGAGTACTCCTTCGCGCCTTCTTCGAATGGCTGGAGTCGCGCGGTGAGCTTGGGAAGGAGGCGCTTCATGCCGATCCCCGGGAAGCCGGCGTACTGGACGTGGGTGTGGTCCGAGTGAAGCTAAAACACCAGCGTATGTCAGCTGCGTACAGCCAAAATAAAACTTTCTGACGAGACGACGAACCTCAACCGTTCGTTGGGTGGGTATGTGGTATGTGAAGTTGCCGGTGTTGAAGTCGCTCTTGAGACCGCCGATGGAGAGTATCAATTTGGCCGACTCAACCTTCTCCTTGATATCGTCATGCGAGATGGAGCCGACGTAGATCTGGAGAGTATTATCGTCAGTGCCTGGAGTCAATGCAGGGCCATACCGACTTACACCCCCGTATCTTGAGTACGACTCATCAACCGCCGTCTTGCCCATGGGAGCCGAGAACACCGGGAAGCCAGTGCGCTTATATAGCTCTTCTACTTCTTTCTTCACGCCATGACGTATTGCGCAGGCATCGACGAGGATAATCACGTCGCCTTCGGCGGCTTCCACGAGTTTGACGATCTCGTCGAGTACGAACTCCTCCGTTTCTGGGTCGTTCGCTGGGGGCTCGATGTTCAGGGGAGTGTTGAGGCGCGTCGAAGGTATCCGTACGTATGCGATATCAGTGGGCAACATCAGGTATACTGGACGGGCCTGTGGTAGTAGATGTGAGCATTTACGGGACACTTACACTAATCCACCAACAATAACGTACCATGGTAAGACATTCGGTCAGTACACGGTCGATCTCAGCGGCAGCCGTCTGAGCATCAATGAGGTTGGTGTGGGCGATGGAGAATTGCTGCGCGGCTTTGAAGTAGGCGTCGAAGCTAGAGCACAGTCAGCTTTTGCGTCACTATATGCGCGCGGAAGATACTCACCGACCGTCTCCAAGCGTGTGGTGCAGCATCGGCTTCGCTTTTTGCTGGTGAGTACTAGGAACACCGACGATGTGGAGAACAGGGACGTGTTCCGAGAATGCTGGGAGCGGGCATTGGCTAGATGCGGATGACGGAGGGGGAAATGTGCACACCTCCGGCGATACCATTCATGGCACTCAACTCGCCAACACCAAATCTGGTCAGGGGATGAGCTTTGGGGTAGAGTGTTAAGACGTTGACACGTACGTCGTGAGAACAACACCGATTTTGCCATCGTTGACACGAGCATAGCCGTCAGCGGCATATGCAGCGTTCAGTTCATTACTACACAAGATCTGTCGGTGAGCCGGATGCATACACGAGCGTTTCATCGATACGTACCAGTTGCCAACCCAGTCAATGCTTGGATGGTCTTCGACGAAGTCCTGAACACACAACAGGTGAGCCATGTCCTTTGGTTTCCTCGGCAGAGACACGTACAAGGAATCCTGAGGACAGGTAGTAAGACACCGTGAGATTCGAGTGAACAAGGAAATGCAAACTTACCAAGATTGAAGTCTCCAGGAACGCCGAACATTTTCTACAAGCACCGATCAACGAAGGGATCTGAGAAGAAAAGGGGGATACGGACTGTGACACCGAGCTGGACGATACGCTCTACGAGGTATTGACCGACATACATGGTCTCCCCGGCGATGTTGGAGTGCTGGCCCGCCTTGACAGTTTGGAGTTCATGGCGAAGGCTGTTGACCTCGGCCTGGAGTGAGGCGACAGCCTGAGTGGTGGTGGACATATCGGAGTAGTGGAATGTAGATGGAGATTGAGAGTAGGGCAGTCGAGCAGACTTATATACAAGCTTGCGGAAAGGCGGACTGATGGTGAAGGCGATAAAGGGAGGAATCAAGTAATCGTGAGGCGTACGCGCCGGGGACTAGATCGAGAGAGTGCATGGCTTGGACAGGCCTGGGATCTCGGTGGGTCCAGTCGACGACTGGAGGGCAAGACATGACGTCGGCCGTCCTCTCCCGTCCGATAAGATTAGATCCTGCCTCAATCGTTATCTTATCGCTCTTCATCCTCTTCCGGTCGTCTCTGTACCCGACCTCCTCCTCTCCATTACCACCAAAGTGATTCGAGCAGGACAGGATCTGTATGCTCACACTCTCCTCCGGAAGACGCTGCAGAGACAACATGAGAGGGACCATACGGCATCTCTATCTAGACTCAGCCCATCCCAGACGCTAGTCTAGACCCCAGCTCGAGTCCCCGACCTGTCGGCCCAGATGTGCACGGCCTTGTTGCTCCTTCATCCAATAATACTCCGCCCCTCGTGTCCTTTCGTATGGGTGGTCCGAAGATACAGACCAGCGCGTACCTTCATCTCTCTGTTGCTTCGTGCCCTTCATCGGCGAGACTCTGTCGACGTCTCGAGAGGTCTCCAAGACTGTCCCGGGTATTCGTACGCCATCCTGCTGCGTTTCGAGGCCCAAATTACTGTTCAAGTCAAGCCCTAGTACATAGCTAAGACCAATCGGGTTCAACTTCAAGTCGCCCAGCATATCCCTATGAGATCAAGACAGAAGTGATTCGCCAGTCAAGGCAGGCAGATTCAGCAGGTCGTACGCGTTTGTGTCCAAGTATATAGCATGTCATGTTAGATGGAGCAGATGAACGAAGAGCGAGTCCGAGTCACGGTGGATGTTGTGCTAAAACGACGCTGTTGTCTGGCGAGCGCTTGGCATCTTGCTGTCCAACGATGACCTCACGCGTGCGCATGTCATGACCTCGGACTCGACTGACCTTCACCATCTCACTTTCTGGCTCTCATCCTTCTGGGCAGCTTTATATGTCCTTCGCCATTACCGTCGACGCGCTGCAAGAGCCTCCTTTCTCCCAGCTCCGACATCCTCAACGCCATCCACCTCTCCGGACATCTACGCAACTCGCGGAACCCGAGTCACCCTCCGTAACTTTCACCTGAATATCGAGTCGACCGTCTGGAATGTGTCGCACCAGCGTACATCTACAGCACTGAGACGAAGCCGGAGATGGAGAGCCCTGATAGCACTAGCATACGACGTAGGAAATGTGCTTGGGGTACTCGGGATGATAGGTTCGGTAGTGCTGCTCGCCTGGACAACCTTTCAGCTCGGGATAGCTTGGATCGATAATCCAGTCAGCCCTGTACCATCTATTCAACCTACTCTACGCAAACGAGATAGTCTCCCTGAAGACCCTCCGCCCAGCTCGGAAGCCGCATATAGTCCTCCGTTACAGCTAATTGTGAGTACCTCCGTCTTACTTGTCCTGTCATTGTAAGACTGCCTCTATGCCCTCTTCACCATGTGTTGGTTCCCCATCAAGCGCATTTTCTGATATGTTGGACATTCGAGTCGTGTAGATCCCTGGGTTAACAACTCCGGCATATCACGCACCCATCCTCCTCCTCGCGCTCTTCGTGACCCAAATTATCCACGAACTCGGTCACGCCCTTGCCGCAGCCCTGTGCGCACACATATGGAGCTCGAGATCGACGAAACCGCCTGCTGACTTTGCCTTTCTGCAGTGAGTCGGTGCCTCTGGGCGCCGCGGGCGCAGGCCTGACTGTCGTCCTTCCCTCGGCATATGTCGCGCTCGACACAGATGCGGTACCGCCCCGCTCACGTATGCGGATTATTTCTGCCGGGGCGTTCCATAACCTGGTCTTATGGCTTCTCCTCTCAGCACTTGCCAGCGCTCGTCTGTCGGACGCCGTCTGGCCACTGCTGGGGTATCGCGACGTACGTGCCTATGGGCGCGTTGTCGTCGCAGTCGATGAGGTATGATGCAACGTAGCCATCGCCGACTTCCCAAATAGCTGACAATGCATCTATGGTTTCTCCCTTGTCATATGGACTTGCGGATATGGTTCGCGCGCTTCGACAGCATTCAGCGCTGTACGGCCACTTGCCGGTGGGCGCGGTCGTGTACAAAGTAGGCGACGACACGCTCGACGGCGAAGCAGGCGCATCAGCTCGTTGGGACGAGCTCTTGACCAAACGCAACGCTGTCAACTCCCGCCCCTCGCTGGGATGGTGTACGGAAGAGCCGTGGTACGCCGGTGAGCCTTACGTGTCACAAACATCGAGCAACGTTCTAATCACATGCCACGCAACGCAGTACATCCCTCTGTATGCTGCACTTCGAAAGCGCCGAGTTCGGAAGTGTCCGTCCAGGCGTGCTTCGCGCCCATCGAAGACCCGTCCTTCGAGCGATGTCTCGACCCACTTCTCTTTCTCGACGCCGCCGAGTCCACCCTCCGTCGGTGTACTTCGGTTATTGACTGTGGGCACGGACAGCTCTGTGTGCGTCCGCGCGGGGACCAGGAGCTTGTCGCGCTCACGATGCACGTCCCGCGCTGGCTCAGGGTGGACGAAGGGGACATGGAGCGTACGGTCGTCTGGAAAGGCGATCGAGCCGAGATCTTGCAAGAAGGTACGACGTCTGGTACATGCGCACATGCTTGTCGCACTGACGACCTCCTGCATATAGTCGAGCTGGGCGATTGGCTTCCCGGCTACAGCGTGCTCCCGATCCGTCTCCCTCTCTGGTTCGAGACGCTCTTCATGTGCGTGTTTTCCAGCTTGTGCTTTGTTGGAATGGTCGTGGCCATACATGTCTGACCGCGCGCAGGTACCTCAAGACGCTCACGCTCTCCCTCTACTTCTTCAACCTCCTTCCCTTGCCGTTCTTGGACGGCGGCCAGCTCCTGGACGTGCTGCACGATTGGTGGGCTGGGCGATCGTCCTCAACTAGCCTCCAGACTGTCACGGATAGAAGAGACGACTCGGACATGGGCGAGTCGGTTGAGCTTGGAGAGCTCGAGGGCGGGCCGCTAGAGGTACCGCGTCGTCGTGGTCAGGTTCGGCGCGCGAACGGCGTTATGCAGCGAAAGAGAGTCGTTGACGTTAGCGTCGGGGCTCTTCTGGCCTTGTGTGTACTGCTCAGTCTTGCGAATGCGTATCGCGCTTGAAGGAGTAGTCGACAAGATCGTCAAGCGTACATTCATCTGCTCGTGGCGTATATTAGGCACGAAACGAGTGTTTCCGCGAGGATGTGTAAAGGTGCGTTCCGCCACTTTGCGAATATGTTGCCACATAATCTCGTTGACTACGGTACTGATAAATGGACAGACGAAGAACATTGACTATATATATATGTGTGTGTGTGTGTTTATGTTGATTTCAAGACTTATGTGAACACGAAACATCGATGACCGTCATATTGTTCATTGCAACCTCTGTTGGACTTGGTCCGAGCTGTT
Organism: Coriolopsis trogii; assembly: GCA_020543525.1. Lineage (NCBI taxonomy): Eukaryota > Fungi > Basidiomycota > Agaricomycetes > Polyporales > Polyporaceae > Coriolopsis > Coriolopsis trogii. Next base: position 212,575 of record JAHYIO010000023.1, on the reverse strand, counting down.
GATGCGGTGAATGGAAGGTCAGTTTACGGACAGACAGGTACGTACGCACACTTACCATGCAATGTGTCTATCAATCACACATCCTGGTTTCCCTCACGCAATAGCAGTGGAGTTTCTCGCCTTTGTTGACATAGTCACTAAGCAGGCTAAGTGCAGAGAGAACCGGGATCCGATTGACGAAATGCTCTTATCGAGGACAGGAACTCAATTCCACCCTCTCTTCGGTTTGTGGCCAGACTGTAGAGAACGAGCAACGATGATCAGTACTCGAATATCTAGCGCATACAGTTGGCCGCTGGGGAGGTAGAAATGATGCTTACGATCTCGTGTGCCCAACCTCCACAGCAGCACGTCGGCAGACCCTCCAGCTTGCCGCAGCAGAACTTCATCCTCTTACCCTCATGCAAGTTCGTCCTCAGCTGATTCAAGGGGCTCCCACACGCCGGCCGTGCCTTCGCGCTGTCCCTGCCGATCCCGAAGTGTTTCCAGAACGGGACGGCGTCTCTTTTGTCCGGGTTGAAACGAATCGCGAGCACATACCCGCCTGTTCCCCAGTACAAGTCCCCCATCTCCATCCGGCCCATGTCGACCGCCGCCGGCCGCGCGGCTAGGACGGGGAGGTAGGTGAACTCGGCCCAGGGGTGTCGTATGGGGCAAAGCTGACTGCGTCCACCTGGAACTGCTTCTGGGGAGGGAGTGTCGGGTCGTTCCGGTACATGAGGGAGATGTGCATGAGGTACTTGGCGGTCACGTCCCGTACCCGGGGCTTCTTAAGAAGGTAGCAGGCGAGTGCGGCGTTGATGAGGGAGGCGTGGTGGTACTCGACCCAATTGCTGAGGTGCACCCATGCCTGTTTATTTCCGGAAAGCTCGATCGCTCTATCTCGGGAAACAGTATAGAACTGGCAGGCGACCTTGTGACCGTCTCGCCAGTGTGCCTTTTGGCACTCTTTTGACTATCGTATCGGTGAGTTAAATGTCTAGACTAGTGTTGGGAGACGGTCACATAGCAGCACATACACAGTAAGTGGTGATGCTGCAGCCGCTGCAACGGAGGAGCCTGAAGTTCCCGCCTTCACACCGTCGCATGCGGAAACAGTTCTTGCAGTGCGCGTGGGTGTGTAGCTGTGTTACACCATTGTGGAACAGACCCGCTTCGCAGTGGGCATGGTCGACGACGTCTTTCGGATCCTGTTCAGAAGCACTTGTAAGCAAGTCCTGCAATGACAGCACGCCGGCCGCAGTATCAAGTAATGTACTGACCTCTGGGAGTTCGTGCGTCCAGCCACCACAGCAACACGTCGACCACCCCTTCAATGGGCCACAACAAAACTACATCTTCTTCCCTTCGTCCACGTTCTCCTTGAGCTGCTGGAACGGGTCTCGGCACGCCGTGCGCGCCCACGCGCGCTTCGCGTCAATGGCATAATGCCTCACGAATGGGGTGCAATGCATGCCGTTCATATGTGGAATACGGTCCTCCGGCTTGAATCGCACCTCGAGCAGGTACGTGCCGGTCCCCTGGTAATCTGTGCCTAACGCCCTCTTGTGGGCCACGACGGCCTCTTCGTAGCCGACTTCAAACCGTTCGGGCACGGCGGCGACATCGGTCTTCGCGTAATACTGCAGCCCGCGCAGTTCGAACTTCTGTCCGACGGGGAGTGCGGGATCGTTCCGGTACCACACGGACATGATGACGAGGTTGTCGGCGGCGACGGCCAGGAATTCTTCCTCTGGGCGCGCATCGAGGTAGCACGCGAGAGTGGTGTTCATGAAGGAATCGTGGTGGAAGTCGGCCCAGTCGACAAGATCTGCCCATGCGTTTGGGTTGCCAGAGAGTTTGGCAGCGCTTTCGCGAAACCTGCACCATGGTGTGCGTGCGCAGACCTCTCTGTGTCCGTCGTGGACGGCCTCCTCCAGGCACTTCTGTGACTGTGATAGACTTTCAGCAAAACATCCCGCCACACTGACCAGAGAACTTACGCAGTAGGCTGCGCGATAGCAGTGATCGCATCGGCTTGGCTGAGTACCAGGAGGGATGTCCTTATTGCAGTTCTCGCATTGTATGCCGTGCGTATGTAGTGGCTCACAGTCGTAGAAGAGCCCCTTTTTGCAGTGACAGTGGCTACAGTTCGGTTTGGGATACTCGGACATGGTAGCTCTGTGTGGTCGAGGGGAAAGGGGGAGGGGCACGCTTTGACCATACTGCTCCTTTTATACGACGAGCGCTGATATCGGATAACTATTTGAGCCACGTGTCTCAGTGTCTTGTTGAAGTCAGGCTAAGCCTTTGCCAGGTAAACCGTGCGGCAGACGTTTTCGGCTCATGGATGGAGTATGATCGTGAACTACTAGACCGGGCACATGTTATGCTGGCTCATTGTCACGCACCGTATAGAAAACACACCAGCTAGGGCAGCAAAATCACCAGCATGGTCCACGTGTTCTCTCTGAGCATGGCCACGACGATGCTCGGCGGACCCTTCGAGCCAGCTTCGTCCGTCGCGGGTATGAACATCTATCTATATACCATTCATTTACTTGATCTCTGCTGGGTCGCGAGCGGCCTTCGGTTGCGGAGATCTCTGCTTCTTGTGAGTGGGTCTGTGTAAAACAATCAGTACTGCTAACGAGCGCAACAAAAGAGGACGAGATCTCGGAATGCATGAAATTGTACGATGTCGAGTGGCTCATTATGCTGGTTGGACGAGCTCATCTTTTCAAACGACCGTTGGGTCGACAGCACACGCGAGAGTACGATTATATGCACGTTACGATGCTCAAGCTCGCTGAGCATCGTCACGTCCATATAAGCCTTTGCTATTCACAGCGGAACCCCGTCCTCGATTTGCCTTGAAATCAGGCTTGACTGAGAAGCCGCGCAAGTGTATGAGAACTAGATCGCTCCACGTAAGGTTTCGTAAGTCAATTCCTGAGGTGTTCGCATTCGGACTGTGCATTCGTTGAATCATACACAGGTGCTGCTACAAGGCGGCTCATGGCAAAGGTGAGCACATCTGCAGACCGACCGTCCTCCGCGAGAACACCCATCTCCTCCATGTCGCGGAAGATCTGATCGAGGTACTTATTGGCACCGGACATGTGGGCTACCTTGCAGCACGCAGCATGGAGTTCGAGGTACTTGGGGTTCGGCAAGGGCAGGTACTTCGGATCGGGTCGCTTGCACCCGGGGATGTTGATGTCATGAACCTTGAATTTGACGGGATCGCGGATTTCCAGTCCTCGCCCAAGTATTGGTAGTGCGAACCGTACAGTATAGGTGTGTTCCTGCGCATGCCAGTCAGCGCATGAGAAAAACCAACAGGCCAACTTCGTATACACCTTGCCAGCAACCGGCTCCAGCCATAAATGCAACTCATCAAACAGATCGTGGCATTGCTTTTCGAGTGTCAGCGTATTGGCTAACGAATGAGTCGCAGAACGTTCGAGTTCCTGCAAAATTTCTCCGTATCCGAAGCGGTTCAATATCTTCCAGACTTTGCTTGCCCAAAGTCCCTTAAAGTATGGATGTCATTAAACATATCGAAATGATCCTCAACGTTGACATGCCTTCGTAGATTTCGGCATGATATGAGCGCACTGTGTCATCCGTATGAAGCTATTGTCGTCTTCAGGGATCATCCCATACTGCGTGTAAATCGCCCTATCGAAGATACCAGTCAGCACACACCGGAAGCCGTCCCGTATAAGAGCCTGAAGGGGTTCGCTTAGCTCATAACAAGTTGACTGGGGGAATGGTGCGTACATTCTTTTTTGCGTCGGCGTGATTTTGGGGTGTATTGACCAGCTCCCCCTCCATCCAAGCCGCCGTGGTGTGAGAAGAGGATCTGGAGGAATGGCTGGATTGGCTGGAAATGCGAATGTTCTGTCTCTTGACTGGACACATACGCTTAAATGGCGGGTATCATATTGTTTCGGCGAGGAACTCACAGGGGTGGATAAAACAATGCATATACATTTCTCCCAACTCAACGAGTTTCCCGAAGTTAACCTGACTCGGATCTTTCGCAGCAGTTATGATCTCTTGAGCCACGACGTCGCAAGCTCGTCGAGAGGGGCTATGGATCAGGAGGGCACCGAGGACGCGGATGCGTATGAGCTGGCCCGTGTCGCCCGTTTGGATCGCTTGCTGTTCGGCGGAGAGAACATGGGTAGTATAGGCAAATCTCGGAGTGTCTGGAAGGGCGCATACGAGTGGATCAAGGGCGTCGGGTAGAAGAGGCATCTCAGACAGTTCGGTTGGTGGTGGCTAATTGATGCTAGATAGGCGCCCATCATCGAGCGTTTCGCCTAGTGTTTGACGAGTTCGCCATGATGACTGTACTGAGAATCGCAACCGTGCCCGTCAGCTCTTTCTGTTTCGCGTCCATCGCTACAGCAACGACCAAGCCGCGAGACAGGAGAAATGTTTCGGAAGGAGAGTGCGTCCAGGCGCAACCCCTGGACCGGGCATGACGTTACCTTCATAGCTGTCCTCGACACACTGCGATCCGCGCTCAGCGTGCTCGTCTCGCTCGCAGTATGCCGCGGAAGTCAGTGGGAGCATCCTTTCCAGCCTCGCAGGAAAATGACGATACCGACAGTGCGCGGGGAAACCGAGAAACTGCGGCGGAATCCGCCTTACCTGTGTCCTGCATTCTATTCCACCCCGGGCCTGTATACGGCATCGTGAGAAAACGCTGGGTAATGTTCTTTGTATATCGCCGCCAGTAGTAAAGTATGAAAGTCTGTACATCCCACAGGTAAATGTACTCACGAGGCCCTGCAAGGGCCTCAGATCAGCCCCTCTTGAGTTTGCGACGGCGCACGGGGAGTTGGGAGTAATCAGGTCAGCACTCAGAAACAACCTTTGAACGGGATAAAATAGTGCGGCTCACACTCTCATGGGTCCAGCCTCTGCAGCAGCAAGTCGACAGACCCTCTAGCTGTACATTGGTGAGTCGAGTATGGGAATCATGAGATGGTCACGCGGCACTTACGCAGTATGGGTCTTATCTGAGTAGAGACTTGATGTAGTTCCAACTTGAAGCCGTCAACCATGAGCGAGGCGGCGGTCACCATTGCGATTATTCGTACCATCGATCGGATACAGTATAAGTGCACTAAATTTCAATGCTACGCACGTAGAGAAGGTACACGAGTTGGAGCAGCAACACCGCCAGCACGGCCCACTTATTCTGCCTGAGCTTGACCATGATAACGCTCGGCGGACCCTTCGCGCCAGCTTCGTCTATCGCTGCAATCTCTGCCTCTGTGAGTGGGGCTAGATGAAACAATCAGTACTGCCCATGAACGGAACAAATGAGGGCGACAACCCAGAACGCACGGAGGTCTGCGACGTCAAGGTACTGCTCGAGATGCTCCTTAGACGAGCTCGTCCTAACAGATGACCGGTGAGTTGCGCCGCACATCAACGAGACGAGGGGTATGACTGTACGCACGTCACGACGCTCAAGCCTTTGCTCTTCACCCACAGCAACAGTACCTGCGCCGGGGTGATGTTGAGTCGCTTAGCCGCAGCCTCTACCGGCTTGTCTACTGGCCCCCCATGCCAATACGTGATCGGCCTGAAGACAAAGCGGTGGGTCAAACGTCGGCAGACAAAGTCGAGTAAAGGAGGACGTACATGAGACAACTGTAAGTCTCGGTGACAATGCCATGTTTCGCGCTGTACTCGATGGCCTCCTTATACATCGGGTAGGAGTAAGGATGGACCCGGATCTGGGCGAGGAGAGTCAGCCGCCTGCATTCCGCGCCTTTGCTCAATTCATGGTACCGACCTGGTTGACGGCCGGCTTGATCCTGGCCACCTTGATGATCTCTTGGAGGTCCTCCAAGGCATAGTTACTGACGCCAATGCTCCTGTTGACATACGCTGGGTGTTAGTCAAAATAGATGCATGAGAAGATGCGAAACACACTTTGCCAGCCCTGCTTCCTTGAGTTTCTCAAATGCTCGCCAGTCTTTCTCGACGTCCTTGATGAGAGCCGGATAGTGTATCAAGTATAAATCCACCTGCTTGATGCCCATCTACAACATACGACCCCGACGTATTAACACACCATTGAGGAGCGTCCGATCCCGCTGAAGGACGATCCTCGCAGAAACGACGTACCTTGTCCAAGCTGTTCTGAATCGACTCTTCAATGGACGCCATGCCCGAATACTTCGTCGTGATGAAAAACTCGGACCGTGACAGGCCGCATTCGCGCAACGCCCGACCGACGTAAGGCTCCGTCCCGTACACTGCGAGTTATAGACAGGCGCGTCAACAGACGACCAGAGCCAGGTATCAACTTGACGAACATTGTGCAGAGTCAATATGCGAGAAACCCGTCTCGATGGCCTGAATCACGCCGTCCGTGATGTCTCCCTATCCGTGCCATAACGTGTTTGCCCATGTCGAGTATATGCGGCTGGACGCATTCGACGTACCTTGCCTCTCCATTTCGTACCGGTGCCAAATGCAATGACTGGCATCTGTAATGTGCGGTTTCTCAGCCAACGGGATGCTGGGGAATCGGGATAGCGAGAAATGTTACACACCTCGTTGCCATCGTTGAGCTTCACGGTTCCGAATGGCATGGTAGCAAATCCGGCTGTGTCCAGTTGAGGCGTTGGAAGAAAAGGGAGGGAGATAGACTACCATCAAAGGTCTCTCCGACCTGCGATATATATATGCTCCCTGCGCATGCATCGGAGGTTCTAGGGCGAAGCAGGGGAATAAGAGAGGGTACCAGCAAGATACCCGAGCGGCATATCTGATAAGATGCGCCCGGCACGCAGAGCAATCTAATCTGATATGATGCCACGCCTCTGGAGGGCAGCCGAGCATCGCATGAGCCGCGACTCGGACTGGCCTACATGGTGCATACCCTCACCTACATCTATGAACCCTGGCGAAGGTTAATGCTCGGATGATCATCATCGGTGAGGTTTGTGGAAAGAAAAAAGCAGAGGGAAGTGGAGAGACCGACCAGCGCTTAGTCATTGATAGAGGGGCATACCGGACTTCGAGCAGACCCGCGCCGAACGCGTGAGGACTATGCCAAGCCAACCTTAGCGATTTACGGATGGAGTATCTTCCATTGCCTTGACGTATTGGAAGTGTCAAGGCTATGCGAGGAGCGAAGGGTCGATACAAGCACAGAAATCTATCACGCACGGAGGAGCCAGAATACCAACTTGACCAACAACACCCCAAGAATGACGCCTTTGTTAATCACGAAGGCGCTTGGAGGACCCTTGGCGCCAGCCTCCTCGATGGCCGCAATCTCCTCATCCGTGAGAGAGGCTAGGTCGACATGAACGATTAACACGAGATGGGGCATTCGTTCCAGGCGACTTACGAAGGTCTGCAACGTCGAGATACTCTTGCAAATGCTCTTTGTTGGAGCTAGTCCTGCCAAAGAATTAGAGAAATGGGCCGAAAATACCGACCATACTACATACGTGACAATGGCAACCCCTTTGCTACGAACCCAGGACAGAATCACCTGTGTGGGTGTCGCATTGAGACGCTTGGCTGCCGCTGCGACCGGCTTGTCTACGGGGCCGCCAGGATATCTAGTGATAGGCCTGAGCAATGCAGCAGCGTCAGTGAACCTCCCGTTCGCTGGAGTGAAGAGCAAGAGAACTCACTGCAGGCTACTGTAAGCCTCGGTAACTACACCATGCTTTGCACTAAACTCGAGGAGCTCTTTGTTCTCAGCGTAGTTGTACGGATGGAACAGAATCTAACGCCGAGTAAGCCGCATGTTGCATGTACTTCTAGCACAAGACGCACCTGGTTGACGGCAGGCTTCACTTTCGCAATCTTGACCAACTCCTGCAGACGTTTCAAGTCAAAGTTGCTAACGCCGATGCTCCTGGAAACCATGCGTATACCTTGAGTGCAGTTCTACAACTTTGATGAAACGAACATACTTGGACAAGCCTTGCTCTTTGAGCTTCTCGAATTCTCTCCAATCTTGCTCAAGGTCCTTGATGAACGCCGGATTATGTATGAGATACAAATCCACGTTTTTCACACCGAGCTAGACAAGTGTTAGCGCATGTCACTATATGCCAAGTGCAAGGCGTATACCTGCTCGAGACTGCTGCTTATGGCTTCAGGGATAGAAGTCACCCCAGACCATTTGGTTGTGATGTACAAGTCCGAGCGGTCAAGCGCAGTTTCGCGGAGTGCACGGCCGACACTGTCCTCTGTCTTGTACCCTGACAGAGAGGCAGTCGGGATTCGTTGAATGGGGGGATATAGGTGAGGAGTGAGGACACGTACATTGCGCTGAGTCGATATGCGAGAAGCCAGTCTCTAAGGCCTGGACAACATAGTCCGTAACGTCCTGTGCATGGAGGGTACAGTGAGACGAAAGTGTCGTACAGTCGCCTAAGGCAAGAAGTCTGCGCACCTGACCCTTCCACTTTGAGCCCGTGCCAAAGGCAATAACGGGCATCTGCAGTATGTCCGCAATGAGGAGTCTGGATGTGCCTCTCGGAATCCAAATCCAGTCGCACGCACTTCATGCCCATCGTTAAGTGTAACCGTTCCGAACGCCATCTCCGTGGGCATTCAGACAAGGCTTCCTGGCGACGGATGTGGACGACCTAAGAGGAGAGGTCGCGGGGGATGGGATGAGACGGAGAGGTGGGTATCGGACAAGTTCATCACACGTTCTCGCTGAGTGAGCTGCGTGAGTTCCAGGGATGAGTCGCAATAGGCGCCCCACATAGTGTGATTGTCGCTAACAATAGCTTATCTTATCTAGCGCGTCGGGAATTGCCCCATTGGGAGGACGCCAGCAAATCTAGCGTAGTGACACCTTGACTCTGAGTAAGTTCCACGATCTCCTTGTCCACCTCTTGAATCGTCGTCAGCCTCGCACCTGAGAGCTTGTGTCCAGTTTTGTACGGACAACGATGTAAGGCTACTGACGGATTGCACAAGGAACGTCATCGACCAGACATATAGCCCAACAATTGGCACACGTTGAGGACGTCCCTCTTCCGATTCTTGGTAACTTGCGCCCGAAGGGACCATTGCAACTTCATGCTAGTATCAAAGGCCTTTTACATGCTAGTCATTGACCAGTTGTGCAAGAATATTGTCTGCTTCCGCCGAGACAAACTCACCGCACGTCCCCCGCATGTTGCACGCCAAAACCTCGATCTACGCCTCTAGACGCGCCCTCGAATGCATAAACAACCAAGAACCCAGGTTGAGACCCCACCAGCTCCCCCGTGCGAAGCCTCGGCCTGCCCACATGATGGAGTTCAACATCTTCGACCCTCATGCGATCTCACCCGATGACACATGCCCTTTCATCGAAAATCTCATGGGTGTGACAATCCAACTAAGTACGTTGCTATCCAGAGCTCCCCAGGGGTTCGGTTGACCACTTTCTCCGGTAACTCACGACCACTACCCGCAGTCATACTTCACTAGAGCGTGTACATCGCAAGGATGAAGCCGAAGATAGAACCTCGAAGCATCGTGGCGCAAGGCACTAACTCAATCAGCACACTATCACTGCCTCTTTCGTGTGTTTGAAGTGTGCGCACGAGGAACCCGCACCTTTGCTGCATGGAAGATTGTCTGATCATTGCAGTCACCTGCCACATGTCACACGAAGTGAGCCATCCACCTTTGGAGCCGACCATGTTCCCTCTGCTAGCAAGCAACCTGACCTCCGTCAACTAGGAGCTTATTGCCAATCGCAACTGCGCGGCGTACCAATCCTCGGGCAGACGTGTTCTAAATTCTAATCTTGGGTACGTCTACATTTAGCACAAGTCGGGACGGTCAGGATGCATGACGACTGTACCTGCGGCGTCGTCGGGCACATTATGCCCGCAATGGCTTATCTGCGCTCTTCTGCTCCAATATCTTTTGTACTTTCCGTGCCTTGCCTAAGTTCACAGGTATGTAGACTGGTGATGCTTCTATTGACGCGTTTGTCGGGCCCGAGTGCGTCATCCGTTTGTGTCCTCATGTTCAGATTCCTCGCAAATCCTGCTCAACTCCACACTGGTAGCGGGTATACCGGCGTCCGGACTGCGGATACCTCCTTCTAGCGCACCAGTACAAGTTGGGACGTGAACGGCTCATAGTGCGAGACAGGTGAGCCGAACTACTCACATCGCTCCGTATGGTTTACTGTGCCATTCAGCACGAGAGGCGAGCTTGCGTGGCACAAGTCTATGTCCGCCTGGTCCGCGATCGCACCCTCTGGGACACTCAATGTTCCGATTCAAGGCTGCAAGCCTGCGATCTCCCGCTCCGGGTTCTCATGCGTGTTATTTCTGGCTACATGACATCTCGTTTGACCTGGCACCTCGCATCCTCTGACAGGTCGGTCACCTCGCCTTCTTCCCCCTCTCTCCACTGGCACTCCGTTTATAGCATCCTCCAGCACGGCGCAGCAGCCTTGCGGTATATAAACCCTAGCCATCGCGATATTGTGCCCACCCACAACCACAAGCCCGTTCCACTTTCGACACACCATGGCATCCACCATCCCGTTCGTTTCTCGTATCGCCGCCAAGCACGCGAAGGAAATCATCGCTCGCGACCGCGCTCGGGCGCAGAAGATCCTTGCAGGTATCAACCCACACGGTCCCGTCGCGCACCACGAGCTACGCAGACGGGGCCATGGCCATCACGGTCATGGGTCGGGAGGCAACACGACGACCCCACCCAGTGGGCCAGTTGACGGCAGCCCTCCTTCCTCGACTGGGGCAGGGGTTGACGTGACGGACGCCGGGGTGACATACACCACGAGTGTTGGCGTTGGCAAACCAGCGACCGACTACACGCTCTTGATTGATACGGGTAAATGAAATGGCTCGCTGTGATTCCTTGACAATGCTCACTCGAATTGCAGGTAGCTCCAACACCTGGGTGGGCGCTGACAAGCGCTACGTCAAGACGAGCTCCAGCACGAGCACAGGCCAGCGCGTTGTAGGTCCCAACTTTGCGGTCTTTGATTGCACACACTAGTTTGATGTGAATATAGAACGTTAGCTACGGATCTGGCTCCTTCTCGGGTACCGAGTGTGCGTCTTGCTCTCTCATCTGCGCCCGTGTAACGGTCAATCAATCTGACGTCCGCCGCATACAGACACCGACACAGTCTCGCTCGGCCCGTCTCTCGTCATTGCGAAGCAGAGCATTGGAGTCGCCTCAAGTGCGCAAGGCTTCAACGGCGTCGACGGCATTCTCGGAGTCGGCCCCGTCGACCTCACCGAAGGCACGGTCTCTGATGGACAACCCGTCCCGACAGTGACGGACAACCTCTTCGCGCAGGGCACAATCTCTACGAACAGCCTCGGCATCTTTTACCAGCCGACGACCGAGTCCGGCGCGCTCAACGGCGAGCTCACCTTCGGGGGCATCGACGAGTCCAAGTGAGTGGACCTTCGTCAGCTCAAACGTGCCACGGTGTCTTGTATAGTGCTAACAGGACACTAGGATTACATCCGACGTCACCTTCGTGCCCATCACCTCCACCTCGCCCGCCTCCGCCTACTGGGGCATCGACCAAACCCTCACCTACGGCTCCACCACCACCCTCCTCCCCGACTCCGCCGGCATCGTCGACACCGGCACGACCCTCCTCCTCCTCGCCACGGACGCCTTCGAGGCCTACCAGCGCGCGACCGGCGCGCACCTGGACAACGACACCGGGCTCCTCACGCTCTCCAATTCGCAGTTCGGCCGCCTCCAGAGCCTGTTCTTCACCATTGGGGGCACGACGTTCGAGATGACGCCGAACGCGCAGATCTGGCCGCGCGCGCTCAACGACACGATCGGGGGCCAGGAGGGCCGCATCTACCTCGTCGCCGCGGACCTCGGCAGCCAGAGCGGGCAAGGACTCGATTTTATCAGTTGAGTAGGCTGGCGCAGCTGCTCTACACGGACGCTGACACGGTTTCGACAGACGGGTTTGCGTTCCTGCAGCGCTTCTACAGCGTGTACGATACCAGCAATAGCCGGGTCGGGCTTGCTACGACCCAGTTCACGGATGCGGAAACGAATTGAAGAGCGACTTCCTGGACTTTGGTTGAGGATTGCACAGGTAGCTCGAACTTTGTCGGACAGTCTCGCACGCGAGTGTTGTATGGGATAGAGCAATAAAGATACACAGATGTCATGATTGCATGGTCGTGAGGTGATGGTATAAGTACAAAGAGGCAGACGAATACACAGGTATCTATTCCGAAGCAAAGCAAACACAACAAATCAGCATCATGGGGATCATGAATGAAGTGAAGATGAGGCAGAAAACGTCGTGCAAGCGATCTAGAAGTCATCCGAGAAACAGTCCGCAAGCGACTCCTTGACCTCGCGCATCCGCATCGTCGTCGCCACAAGCGCGCTCTCCCTACAATGCGGCATCCCGTCCAAGAAGCCCTGGCTGGGTATCTCCCGCTCCACCAGCGCCTTCATCATGCTCTCCGCCAGCATCACCTTGCCCAAGATGTCCTCCCGCGCGAGCCCCGGCATCACCTGCGTCCCCGTCTCCAGCACCGTGCGCCAGAGCGACCCCCACGCCTTCGCGCACCGCTGCTGGCTCGTGCACCGCGCGCTGTGCGTCAGCGGCGGAGGCTGCGCGGGCAGCGCGTCCCACAGCTTGCTCAGCGCGTAGTATCCCGCGAGCAGGCGGACGCGCTGGGCGCGCGTCAGCGAGCCCTCGGCATCCCAGGCGGCCTTGCCCCGCAACATGAGCGCATGGTACGCGATCCCAACGATCGGCCGCAAGTTGAACCGCTCTCCGATCCCGATTGCGATCACGAGATCGCGCCCCTCGCCGATGAGTCGTTTCCAGCGCGCGAGGGCGCACTCGAGGAGGTCGGCGCGCTCGCACAGGGCTGCGAGTTCTGTCAGCTGGACGAGGGTGGGAGGATGGGAGGATGATGTCGCAGGGAACCCAGGCCCAGTGTGTGGTAACGTCGGGGGGTTCACGGCAGCGAGTGGAGTGGGTGTTGAGGAGGTGGTGGTGAGGATTTCGTCGAGCGCCCCGGGACGTGAGTAGTAGTGATGCAGCGCCGCCAACGCCCAGTTCATGATGTTACGGAACTGGTACTTGTGAGTGATGCGGACAAGATTGACGAGCTTCGTACAGTCCGCGTCCGTCGACATGGCTATCGCAAGTTCATGAGGCCTGTAGGTGCGGGCGTGCGAGGCGGGATCAGCGGAAGAAGATGCAAATCCACCGAAAACTCACAGTGAATACAAGGCCCACAAGAGAGCGCGGAACTCGTCGGCGGTGTCACCTTGGAGTCGTATTGGGTTGTCGTCACTCTCGCCCTCCTGTGCGACGCTCATGCTAGAGTCCGAGCGGGCCGAATCCGTTTCGCTCGACAGTTGGAACATTGTTTCGAAAGCAGATTTGTCCTTGGTGAGGACGGAGCGATGTACCTGTGGGTGCGGAAACCTCATCAGCCTCAGCTGACATGAAGACGACCACTGATAGACGCATTCATCCTCGTGAAGCATGCATGCATGCAACACCTATCCGAGACGATTCGCACTATGAAGACGCCTAGGGTAGGATTCATGAAACAAGCGGAAACCAGAGTTGTGCGCGAGTGAACGCTAGAGGCTATGACGGTCATCTCTTCCAGATTGACCTCGACTTCCGATGTTGAAGGAATCTAGCATGAATAATTCTTGTGATAATCATGCGTCGTCACCTCCCCAATGGTAAGCACTGCATTGGATAGGTTGTATGCGCCCAACCCTCACAACAAGCAAGTCGTTCAAACCCAGCCTATAATAACAGATGTGCCCACTGCTTACAACAAGCCTCTCGGCTGGGTTCTCTGTCCCTCGGACCAGACAGAGACCGACCGGTTGAAGCACCAATACTCGAGGTGCACAGTAACTCACCTTGAAGAGCGTGTTCTCCACAAGCAACACGGTATTGCCGTCATGGATATAGTACGTGGGATCCCGGCTCGGCCCTGGCATGGAGAGCAGGAGCATGCCATCGTTGAGGAAGGAGTTGGTCATAGTCATGAGGGGGCTGTCTGGAGGCAGAGCAGGCTGATCGTGAGCCATGAGGAAGTGAGCGAAGGTGGCACGTCGTCAAGATGGGCGAGATGTCGGCAGCGTCGGTGACGGAGCGCAGGGAAGGCTATCAGCGGAACGGACGCGGTTTGATCGCGGGGCGCGGGTCCTATATATGTAAGTAGGAACAGACAGCTTGGGCGAACGTGGTGGACGGCTTGCGCGAGGTCGGATACGACGAGGGGATCAGGAGGACAACATGGGAGAGGCTGAGGGAGACTGCTGCTGTACAGTGGTGGATGTGCCGTGCTCGCGCTTACACCACCCATTCATAGGCGCTAAACCAAGTTGAGATCACTCTCGCCCACTGACGTCGTTGACGTTGATTGCTTATCCCAACTGACCGCTTTCCAAGCCTCTGTGGGCCTCTACTTGAGCCTGAACATAGCCGCTGTAATAACAACTCCTACAGAGCGACGGTACGTGCCAGGCTAAACGATGGACTTGGGGGCGGTGTCGCGACATGTCCAGATCCTTCGTCCACATATACGAGAGTATATGGGTCCCATCAAGCACCCTCTCTGTATCGCTTGCGTGTCTGCTGTCTAATCACTTTCGAGTCACATACTCATACAGATATACACAACACTAGGACAAATCAACGATACAATAGCATGCGCAGCAAAATAGACTAGATAAATGTCAGTTTCAAATACTCGTCGCATCCGTCCATACCACACCTCCAACTCACGACAACGCCTCGATACGTGTCGCGAGCCCGTTCAGGAACCCGAACCCGTCCTTGGTCACCGTCCGGCCGCTACTCCGGTTGATGACCGCCCCAAACTCGGCAACGAGCTTCGCCATCTGCGCATTGCTCGACGCCGCGCGCACGTCGATCCCCAGCCGCCACAGCTTGTTCATCTTCCCCTGCCGTGTTTCCCGACTGGCATCCGCGCTCGGTGGCGACGCATCCCCGCCGTTGCTGTTGCGCCCACGCGTTGTCCGGAGCGGCGCGACAAACACGCTCGGGTCCCCGAGCTGTTTGTGCAGAGCGTCGAGTACGGCGAAGCCCTCCTTCGTCAGCGTCCGGCTCTTGTTCTCCTGCATCGCGTCCACAAACTCTCGCACGAGGGCCGCTAGCGACTTGTTGTCTACTGCCGCCGCGATCTCGCGCGCGAGCTGTGTCAACCGCGCGGCTTTCGTCAACCGGCCCTGTCCCGCCCCTACCGCGACGCGCCCGTTCTCCTCGTCGCTGACATTGTCGTCGCTGCTGAGAACGATGACCCCCGGTTTCTGCGTCTGCGCCTTGCCCTTGCCCTTGGCTTTGGTGGCGTCCTTGGGTGGTGCTGGTGAGTCACGATTTACGAGGTTGTTCCGCTCGCCAAGCACCTGCCGCTCGCCTCCGCCAAGTTGCATGTTGGCGAGGCCGTTGAGGACGCCCTCAAGAGAGTTCGAACTTGAACTTGTCCGCGCTACGGGCTTGGGGGCGGCAGTCACGCGGACGGTGGGCTGCAAGAATGTGTGAGCAAACTGCGAATGATGACGACATGCTGCTTGTAGTGGACATGACGCACCTCAGGGTAGGGAGACGGCCAGATGAATTCGTCAATGTCCTCGAACCCGTGTTCATCTGCCAAGTCGCGGAACTCGTCCAACCAGTGTTCGTAGTCCGGGCGCGCCTCAAACTTGGTTTTGCGGCAAGCGCGCAGGAACTCTTCGAATACAGGAGGCAGCCCTCGGCAGATGTCTTCAGGGCGCGCAAGGCGCTTTTCGCGGATAAGGCGGTCATGCTCCTCATCCGTCCTCGGGACGCCCTTACGTGTCCAGCTGAGCCCACCAGGCGTGAGGAGATGAATGAGCATGAGAGCTAGCGCTTCCATGTCATCCCTCCTTGAAGGCACTGCGAGTCGCTACAGTCAGCGAGGTTTGCTCGGCGCAAACGCCCCTTGGCAGAAGGTGCTCCACGAAGAAATCAACGAACCTTGGTTCTTGCAGTGAACCCGGACAGATGAGAACCAGTAGTTGCCGATGAAGTCACGCGGCTCTCTGCTGTCCGGAATATGCCGCTTCGTGTATTGGTCAATGTAGAACTTGGAGAAGCCGAAGTCGATCATATAGAGGGTCTTCTGGTGCGGCTGAGGACCCAACACGCAGTTCCCAAGCTGGATATCGCGGTGGAGAAGGCCTCGTGTGTGCATGAAGCGAAGCCTGTCGATCTTTGGTCACGTAGGAGGCACAGATGTACGTCAACATTTCTGCTTCAGTGTACGATTTGGGCGGAGGGAAGGATTGACAGTGTCAAACTCGGTGTGTCGCAGTTGAAGATCGGGGAAGGAGGGTGGTAGAGGAGATACTGTACTGACCATTTGTACAGCGATGGAACAAACGCTCCGTAGGTCCCAGACGTCCTGCTTCCTCATAAGATCGCGATGTATTGAGTCGAGACTACGGCCAAGGAGGTCGATGGCGAGATAGTCCCATTTGCCCTCCTGCCCGCTCGCCCATAGTGTTGGCATGCCTTTACCACCCTGCAAGGCAGGGTAGAACGCGCGCTCATATCTGTTCGTGGGACAAGCCTCGTTGATGGGTTGCAGTTTCAGTGCGACGACCTGGTTGGTATGGATGTGTCTTGCCACGAATATGGCACCTAGTCGAAGGGTGAGAGGCGTGCTCACTATGATTGAATTGGAACACAGTACATACCGGAGAACCCGGCACCGAGTTTTTGGCCGACGAGCCAATTGGCGATATATCTAGGGAATTGTGGTTGTTCTTGGCTGTGTGCCATGATGGGATGTAGTGGAAGAGAGTAGCGTGTGTTGTGTGCGGAGGACTTCTATGATGCCTAGCGTGCGAGCCCGTTATCACCGTCAGTATCGGATCTGTGTAGGAGTGTTTGAGCGTGACGCGGGGTGTGGATGGTGTGTGTGTGTGGTAGGAAGGAGGGTGTCGCTCGCTAAGTTGAACACGCCCGTCGCGTCAAGTCGAACATGGGCTCGCGCGATCACGTGCACCGCGTCTCCTCTCGCGTGTCGATCGCGTGTCTCCCACTGCCAGCGCCAACATAAGTACCTTTCTCTCCACCACGATCCTCCGATCCAGTTGGGCTGCTTGTCGCTCTATCTAGTATCTCTCCCTTGGGCCTGCTGGACATACGCAGGATGACCAGCTCACAATGTCATATGATAAACTCGTATGTCGTCATCCCGAAGTTTCGCGTGTCGTCTCTAGGTCTTCCGACCCATGCCACATGCTGCGAGACTCGAGTACGGGTTTCTTCACATGAACAAAGTCCCGGGGTACTTCACAAACACTCCGACTGCTCCCCGAGATAAGAAGATACTCGCTTTGACGCTGCTGGACACTACCCGTCATGAACGTCCTGGCTTTCTAGGGAGCGTCGGCGCCAGAGCTTGACTGTTGAGCGTGGCAGCAATATGATTCGCAACTTGATGTCTCTCGCTGATTGTGCTTGACTACCCTCGGAATACACATAGTTCGGGTGCCACAGCATCTATGCAACCTGCAGGCTTCTCCCGCAATCTGAGACCCTCGGTCCAATGCATCGATGACAACTGCGTGTTCAGCGCGAACGGAATTTGCATAACGTCGGTCTTTCCATTCATCGTGACTATTCATTCATCGTAGCACCGGCCGCCTTTCATATCAGCTGACGCCTGACGATGCCCTTCCTCGTCCAAACAGAACGCTGACATACTGCATGGTACCATCCTCAAGCGAGTCCCATGTTGCTGAACGGGCGGTATCATGCGAGATCTCCCTTCTGCCTGCCCGTGGTGTCCGTGCTATCGGAAAGTGGGATGCTGTGGTGCTCGCTTCTGCGGCACCATGTCGCTCGCCGGCAGACTCTGCGCTCCCCAGATATAAAGACCCCCATTCAAGAACATATCCAACCCACCGCCTGGTGCATGTATCACACTCAACGCCCTCTCGAGTCTCCTCCTTGTATCCCAGAGATCCACCCATCTCTCCACTACTGATGGTTCGCTTGATCGTCTGGGCTGCATCCGCAGTCCTCACCGCCTCCCCCGTAATCGGGCAGCAGATTTACGACATTGTGCGTCACACTCCAGCAGTTCTCCACATTCGGTGAAACATCACAGGCTCATGCGCGCTTGTGGCAACAGTGGTCTACCACTTGGGATCGTAGTAAACTCTTCACGTACACCAACCTGTCACCCAACCCGATCAACTTCGTATCTCCGGGTGCCACGGGGGCCGCGGATATCGTCGTCAATGATGCCTCCGTATTGCAGACTATGGCCGGTCACGGCGCCACGCTCAGTGCGTTCGGGCTATTACCTTGTATAGGGTGCATAGCATAACTTGGCTTTTCAGCCGATTCATCAGCGCTACTCCTGAATAATCTGAAGGTGTGCGCGTTGTCCGTTTCTATTGCATTGCGAGTTGACATACATGTCGTGCACAGAACCAGAACCGAAACAACTACAACTCGATCCTGACCAGGCTGTTCAACCGTAAGACAACACTCGTCACCCTGCCTAGTTTGCTCCCGCCGAGTGTTTCAACTTAGCCCCCCCCCCCCCCCTACAGCAGCAGACAGTGCAAACGATGCCGGACTTTCATACCTTCGTGTACCACTCGGTGCATCCGACTTCTCAGCAGGAGGTATGCATCCCCCGTGACGATCCATATGGTGACAGTCTAATGCTGAAGCAACCTCTCGGACATAGTATACAGCTTCGATGACGTCTCCGGAGATACGTCGCTAAACAGGTTCAATATCGACAACGCTCCGTCCTACCTATTCTCGGTCATTAAAGACATCCAGGCCGTCAACCCCTACCTGAAGATACATCTCATACCTTGGTCTCCGGTGAGAACTCTCTACGCTACCGGGAATTGGCGACGTTTGATCTGATGGTGCTCTCACAGCCGGGGTGGATGAAGGACAGCGGGTCAATGAAGGGCGGAAGTTTCAGTTCAGCCTATATCTCCGTCTGTGGGTCTCTCTCTAGTTGTGCGTTCAGATGGCGTGTACTTAGATGGACATCTTTAGACGCCAACTACCTCCTCAAGGCTCTTCAAGGTTTCAGAAACAAAGGGATTAATGCATACGCGATCGGTATTCAGGTACGTGTATGCATTTTGTACGGGTCTTCTGCTAATATCAATGCATGCGATAATATTCCTCGCAGAATGAGCCGGAAAACAGTAACCCAACCTACCCCACCTGCCTGATCAGTGCGAGTCAGGAAGCGCAAATTGGTATTGCACTGCGGTCGCTGATGAACTCTAATGGGTTCTCTGGCGTACGGATCATTGGGTACGACCACAACTGGGTCGATGCCGCCGGACACCCTGTACAGATTGTGTGTATGCTACCCCGCGCCGTGATGGCCTGGACGCGAGAGTCACTCGAGGATTGTGAACACTGACGACGTCCACATTCCATAGATCAACGACGCCCCCTCTGCATTCGCAGGTGTGGCCTTCCATTGCTACGAGGGCTCCGTATCTCAGCAGGACGCATTCCACAACGCACACCCGGACAAGGAAGTCTACTTCACGGAATGTGCCGGAACGTACGGGTCGGATTGGTGGAGTGATATCAAGGTACGCCCTTCTTCCAGCAACTCGGATTCGCCACGTCCTAACGTACACGATCACAGTGGAACATGGACAACATGTTCGTGTATTCCCGATGAGCGAAGAACCATGCATTGATGGCGAACTTCTGCAGCTTTATTGGTGCAGCAGAGCACTCTGCGATGAGCGGCTTGACCTGGGCACTCGCACTTGACGGGAACGGGAATCCAAAGCTTCCTGGCACGAACAGCTGCAACCCTGGATGCCGCCCCGTTGTCACCATCAACAGCGACGGGAGCTTCAGCTACAACCAAGAATGTCAGTTTACGCTTCTTTTCAGGCGCGTTCATGCTCAGAGCGTGCGTCCACAGTCTACGTGATGGCGCAGGCCTCGAAGGCGATCGTGCCCAAAGACACCAACGGCCCGTTTGGGAAACGCATCTCCGTCTCCGTCGGGGGCTCGCAGAACTGGGCGTTGAGGGTCGCGGCATACGTCACTGCGCGGACGAACTCGGCAGACTGGCTACGCTACAGTCTCGTCGTCCTCAACTGGTCCGTCCCGCACACATGTCTGTCGACGTTGGTCAACAGTTCTCATGAGTACGAGCAGGCATGATAACGACAATGGCGCCTGGTCGCCCACTCCTGTCGATACCACAATCGAATTCCGCGGGATGCAGGTACGCTCGGTGGTGTGATCTCAGCACTGGGACGGGTGTACTGATGCTAGCGCCAAGGCGAGGTACACGTTCCCTGTTGGCGTTACCACCTTGACGTGGTACGCGCCCAACCAAGGCCACTCAAGACGCGACGACGTCGGGGACGCCCCAGCGAATTCAACTCTAGGCGAGGAGGACTCCAAATTGTTCAGGTTCCGCCGGACGCTGTGAGTATGGAACTCCACGGTCATCCCTGATAGGTCGATGTCCGAAGCAGCGTCCTGGTGTGTTAGTCCTTTTTCTCCCTTGACTACGGCGCGTTTCTTTGGGTTTTACGGCGTGTTTTGCGACTCTCTGATGACACGACTTGCGACGACTTGTTACGACTTCTCTTCGCTTCCGGTTCTGACGACTTGTTACGATTTCTCTTCGCCTCCGGTTCTTAGATGGCCGAGGAAGGTATCACGAAGTGTACAACCTGGTTTCATATACTTACGTATGGCCCCACCCGAGTATAGGATGTGAGTAGAAAGTAAGGTTATACTGGGACAGTGCGCTAGCCCTCCATCTTCCACGCTCTCCGATCGCATCGTGCGAGGATGCCGTGAGGCGTACCATTGTGTCGGCCGAGCCGGTGTCAATCAAGGGCCACGAGGAGCTATGTATACCAGATGAAACGGGAGGCAAGGGCCACAATCGGAGTAAGCGGTTGCCCCAACGTGCATCTCGAGAAGGCGCAAACATGGACTACGCCAACTTCCCGACCGTTTGGCTCATTGGGAGCAACGCCCGCAGCTAGGTTCAATCGATGAAGGGGCGTCTTGGCAAGTTCAGGTTCGGTTCGTCAATGCATGCGGCGCATGGCTAACGTACCCGGTTGTAGGCATCTTGGGAACTCGACTAGCTGCAAACGGCCTTTCAGGTAAGCGTGGAATCCCAAAGGACAGAATCTCTCTATGCACAACGACCTGAACCTCAGGCGTCTGGTCCGCCAAGTGATGATCCAAGAATCAGTCCACGGAACGTAACGTCTTGCAAATGTGGAAAATTTACTAGCGACCTGCTGTTCCAAAGGGGGGTGGGTAACTGGGATCCCTTATTGAGTGCTTATAGGTAAAATTGACATAACCCAAACGGTCTTCCATGCTTGGCTAGAGTTCGGGGGAACGCTCGAGGTAACGTTCCCTCATTGGCACATTGACCGCGTCACGCCGTGACGCATGATCAACAAGAACTTGGCCAATGGGCGGGACGCGTTGACGAACAAATTCTGTCGAGGATCAAACTTACTGGCCGATTGTGGTTGGCTGGCAAGCTTCCCAAAACTCGTTACGTCCGAGCAGACCAAGAAGCATTCTAGCCGTGGACCGAGCCTCGTCCTCGCGCTCTCGCACGTAAAGATTATCCCGATATTATATGACGGCCACACGAAGTGGTATTGTTCTTCAACGCATTCCCGAAGCCACGCGTCGCGCGGAGCCTCGGCTCCTGAACGCCAAACACCACAAGCTGACCATCGCGGAGCTGAGCGAGGTCCGATGTGTGCGGAATTGCCAGCTCGTATAGGCTAGAGCACAGAGCGGCCGCAGATGAAGACCTAGAGCCAATTTTGCTAGAACGCAAGGGAACACCCGAGCAAGATCCGCGCCGACACAGTTTTTCGACGAGTTCCCAGTTCGTACGCTCGTCGGAGAGCTGCCGTGCCTGCCGCCCCGGGCACGTCGGTCATCCCGCTTCCAGAACTTCGCCTGCGCAGGGAAAGCTAGAGCGATCATTAATCAACCCATCGTACATATGCAGGGTCCGAACGACTTACAAAGCACGATCGGTCCCCATCCGAGTGAACAAAACAAGCACGGGAGGATTACGAGGCTTGGTGCAATCTCGTGTAATTGCAGTATTTGCCGTGAACCTCGTGGGATTGAGTGGGATTGAGGACCATGAACCTCGAGAGTCGTTGATCACAGCGTGTCCGTCGCGTAAAGCAGAGTGAACACAAACTGGCGATGCGGCGGCCCGGGCGCCTCGAGGCTGACAGTGACACGGCTCATGCACGCCAGCACTGCCACCGGTATGGGGCCTAGAACCGAGATCGAAACATGCCCTGGCCACTGTCTGGCAAACACCACCCCGCCAATCGCCCGTCGTGTCCGAAATCCCCATCCGAATCCACCAGACTTGGGAGCCGTTTCAGACAGTGGACCGACGGTGGTGCACGGACGGCCGCACTTTCCCCAACGGAGCATTTTCAACCCGCAGACACGGTCACGTTATGGTTTATTAGTTTACCGACACCGCGAACCGAACGAAGACGTCCGGTACATAACACGCCGCGGCGACGCTGAGTTCATATCACTTACCCGATATTCGAGAATTGATAGACGTACGAAAGCCCTCCTCCCAG
This sequence comes from Coriolopsis trogii, assembly GCA_020543525.1. Classification (NCBI taxonomy): domain Eukaryota; kingdom Fungi; phylum Basidiomycota; class Agaricomycetes; order Polyporales; family Polyporaceae; genus Coriolopsis; species Coriolopsis trogii. The sequence continues at coordinate 189,907 of JAHYIO010000023.1, read as the reverse complement.
ACTTCGCATGCGGCCTTCCGCACCGCACCCGTTACCAAACAATTAAAAAACTCCTCCACAGGGGTTCTTCGATCGCGGCTCGCACCGAACGCGACTGAGGTCTGACCAGAGCACATGGTGTCTCGAGCTTCGTCCGTGTGGCGTCGGAAGGCTCGCCTTGCGAGTCGGCATTGCATCCGACACAGGCGCAGACATCCGCGAGATGAGGAGGGACAGTGGGTGGTTTGCAAGCCCAGCGCACAACCGGCGCGTCGTGTATAATGCCATGAGATGCGAGGTGCTACAGTGTATGTGTGTAGATATATGCGACGTGTACGAGATGTCTACTATTGCTACAGGAAAAGAGACGTGGAGAGGAGATCGAGCGAGTAGGTAGCGGCAGCTGTCGATGTGCGGAAAGCAAATAAGCCACAAGTGGGCACAGAGCGCGATACAGGCAATGATCGGATGTAGGCGACAGTGATAGTGATCAAGGAGGGAGGCGTGAGGAGGCGGCGTGTTATGACGATGATGGCGGTAGCGGTGGTAAGAGTGCGGATGCGGAGGCTGTAGTGGAATAGCGCAAGAAATGACAGATGGCGACGTGCAGAATCTGAATTGTAACAACAGTTAACCCAGCGTCAAAAAGCCCTGTGTGGTAAATACCAGAATCCAACGTGTGTAGCGATGATGACAACAGAAGAAAAACAGTAAACAAAGCCTGATGCGGCTCACGACAGTTGCCCACTAAACCAAGAAGCGAAACATAAGTCAAGAATCATCCCGTCCCGCGCGGCAGAAAGCGTGTGTGATCAGGCAACGCGCGGGTACGGGGACGTGAGTAGAGTAGAGAATTAATTAGGACGTGTGCGGTGCGATGCGTACGTGCGTTCGTGTATGTGCGTAACGTGCGATGCCGTGCGAGAGTCGTTTCGTGAATGATAGAGATTTTGTGCGAGTGACGCGTGTGATGTGTATGTGTATGTCCATGCGAATGGAGCAAAAACGTAGAGGAAAGGGGGGATCGTGTCCAGAGAGAGGAGCAGGCGAGGCAGCAGTCTGTCGCCCGTGTCGTTTCTGAGGACCCTTAAACGCCATCTCGCTTCTTCCCAGCCCTACCGGCCGCGGATACCGAAGTGGAGGCTGACTCCTGGCTAAGCACATCGGCAGACACCGACGCCTTGCCCTGGAGTCGCCGGCCGACCTCGACGTTGCTCGTCGCCGGGGGCTGCGTCTGCGGCTGGTCGAGTTTGTCCCACTCCTCGAGTAGCGCTTGCCCGACCGATGGTTCGAGCTCCGTCCCGTCACGCGACACCTTCACTTCCCGATCGTGATTCCATGGGTTGCGAAGATGCCTCGTGCGGTTGAACGACAGGCGTTCTGTTCGGATCCACTCCACCTTGAACGACTCGCCCCAGACAGGCCCATCCTCGTCAGGCGCCTTATCTGCGGTTGGCGGATCGTCGTCCCGCGGCTGCCGGTCAACGGCCTTGCCCTTCTCCTCGGCGGCGTGTGCCCGTTCGTCCTCCTCAGCGACAGTGTCCAGCGAACTCTCCTGAGCCTCTGCCTTCCGGACAGCCTCGACAACGCGAGGATCGCGCATGGCACGGAAAGGCGCCGATCTGTCGAGCTCGATGTCCTCCGGTAGCGATGCCTGCTTCTGGCTTGCAATAGAGGGCGCAGCGGGCCGTATGGTGTGGACGTCGAAGCTCAGTTGCTGCAGCGTCTGGGGACCCTCAGATGCGGTGCTCAGCAAACGGTGAGGTTCTAACATCTCTGCAGGAGCGGAGGAGCCCCGGGGCAGAGGGCCAGCGGACGCTTTCCCTTGATTCTCAGGAGACATGGGATAAGGGGACCCTCCGTATCGGTGCTCGCTCGGCGAGAAGTACGTCTCCGGATCCCGGCGTGCGGTTGGACTGTCGCGAGGCGTATGCTGCGACGGATGCGAATCCGTTCGCGAGGCCCAGGAAACACGTTGTTCCCCACGCATGATGGGGCCTGCCATCCTAAACGTAACAGAGGAAGTCGGCATCCAGTAAGCGCGCTCCTGAAGGCAAAGAACCACCTACTTTGCGTAACCATAGAACTCGCCGCTCTTGTTTACGCTGAAAATCAGGTAGACCTCCTTGCTCGTCCGGAAGGCCTGGTCTAGAATCCCCTCGTTGTGGCGCTGAGTGGCCCATAAGCCCTTCTCCACACTCAAGTCCAAGTCGAACTGCGACGCGTGAAGTGAGCATAACCACAAACCACGGAGGGCGGAAACATAGTCACCTGCGTGAGCGACTTGAGGATGAAGTAGCGTTTGGGGAAGTACGCGGTCAAGATGCTCGAGTTTGTCGACGCGTACGAGCCTGAACTGCTCGAGTGTGGTTCGGACCTCCGCTGCCGACGGCCGTGTCCGGCCTCCTCGTCGCTGGAGATTGACATCCCCGCGACGCGGTGGACAGGGTCGGTCGGCGAGCTGGACTCACTCGTGATGTGGTCCGAGGATGAGGTGGACTGCCGACGGGCCTGTCGCTCGCGTTCCCTGTTTTCCCTAACCCAACGCACGTGGATGCCAGCCCCGCGCTGCCCGCCAACCCCTGCCTTCAAGTCATCCTCTCTCCCACGTACGCGGCAGACCAATCGTGGACACCGCGGATCGGTAGGCCGCAACGGTAAGCCGTTGAAGTTCTTGATGGCCGCGTGGAGGTGTATCTCCGACTGGAAGTTGACGAAAGCGCAGTTCGACCGTGAGATGAGGAAGATGGACAACACACCGCCATAGAGGGACTCCGTCGAGGTCGAGGACCCGGTCGTCGATGAGCCCACGGGACCTGCCGGTGCGCTCTGCGTTGACTGCGCGCCAGCGGACAGGGCGCCTGCCGACGAGCCCGGAGAGGGCGGCGAGTTGAAAAATCGCCACAGTTCGTCGTGTGTAGCGTCCGAAGGCACGTTTCCTGCCCACATCACCCATTCCGAACGGTTTGCGGGAGGATTGGGATGGTAGACACGCCGGACGGGTGGGGGTCGGTCGCCACTAGGCCTGCTACTCGCGCTCGATGGAGAAATGGGTGAAGGAGCGGGATCTGGCGGTCTTCCGCGCTGTAATGGCGGTGACTTCTCGGGTGCGACTTGACTGTAGGAGGATGAATGAGGGCTGGGCGCTATCGGTGAGTATGGGACGTGTGTCGTCGACGAGGTGCTCGGATCGGGGCTGGGCCTTGAAGGATGTGAGGGAGAAAACATGGGCGGCGGTCCGAGTTGCCCGTACTGGGACTGCTCAACTTCGCGTGTATTCGCGGGGCTATATGACATGGCGTATGGACTCTGGAACGACTCATACTGACCAGACCCCGGATGCGGAGGTAGATACCACCACGTCCCTTGAGTATCCTGCTCGTGACCGGCTTGAGGATAACTCTGCGGGTACGGTGAGGGGTATTGGGACGCATATAATGAGGGCGAATGCGCAAACGAGTGAGGAGGGTATGCGAACGGTGGAGTGGAGTATCGCATAGGCGAGTAGGGCGTCTGGCCGGTATACGACGCAGAGTGCGGGGGCGGTATGGTAGCCGGTAAGGAAAGGAGAGGTCCTGAGTTCGGCGGGCCTAGCGGAGATTGTGGAGGCGGAGAGGGGTGCGCTTGAGAGCGTGAATGGGGCGAGAACATGCCGGGGCTAGTAGGAAAGGAATGACTAGAAGACGAGCTACTTTCCGGCGAGTGGCCAGGGTACTGGTACACCGGTGAGTGGGTCTGCATCATGGGCAACAGTGTGCTCTGGGAGTAGCCCATGAGTTGATTTTGCGGTGGGGAGAGCATCGACTGGTCAGGCGCGTGAAGTCCGGGGTGCGGGGGCGGGTACGCGAACTGGGGCGGCGACGGGTGCACCATGCCCATGGAGGGCTGTCCGGACATATGCGTGTACTGTCCGACATACGCTCCGCGCTGGCCGTAGGAGTACTGGGGAAGGGGGTGACCCTGGAAAAGGGGAGCAGCGGCAGAGGTACCGGGCCGGTTTTCTTGGGAAGATGATGGAGGGGGATAGTGGGACACGGATGGCGTCTGGAACAGGGGACGCGCGGGTGGACGACGAGACTGGCCAGGGTGGGACATACCTCTGCCTCGGGGTGGCTGCCTGCCATGCTCGGAAGTCGAACTTGTTGACCGTGAATCTGACATACTCAACAGTGCAGAGCCGGACACATCCCCCGACTTATAGAGTGTAGTGTCGTCGGAAGGATGCAAAAGATCGATGAAATCTTCTCGACTGTTCTCGAACGGGGCAGCGGGCGGATTGGAGGAAGACTCGGGGGTAGACGAGTCATGCACTGCGCGTTGGACTGGAAGGGGCGAGAGGAGATCAGCCAGGAGAGCAGAAGGAAGAAAGGGCAGGTACTTGCGGGGGGGTAGGCCCGCGGACGGACGTGTGGGGGTGGCTGCAGGGTCTAGAATGAGAAAGGGTGGATAGACATGTCAGCGAAAGTGAGAAATAAAAAAGAGATGGATGGGAAAGAAAGATCGGGTAAGACGTGGCGGACAATAGGATTAAGGATGGCCGGCAAGTTGGCGATGCCAGCGACACGGACAGGAGAGCGACAGTCGAAAGAGCACAACGGTCACAATTTCCTCCTCCAAACAGTCGCCAACCAAAATAAATTCGACTTATTCCTCGCCTGCCTCGTGGCGTTCAAACTCCGGCACGCGATCGAGACTGCACTGAATCACGTGCTGCGTGCGACTTCGATCGTATCCAGCACGTGTTTCCGAGTCCAATCAGCGTCGACGCCAGCCGCGAGCGAGGACGCGCATCCTTGTCCCTTCCGACAGCCTTGCCGGCCACGAATCTCAGGAGAAGAAGCAACGAACAGGCATGTCACTCACCAATTGCAGTTTTCGCGCTCAATGGAGCGCCGACAGCGACCTCAGCGCTGTTGATAGGCGGAGGGCAGGAAGACGACGAGCGGACGAGTGTCGATGGTGACTGTGGGGTCAGAGCCAGGTGAGTGAGTGCTCGTTCGGACTGAGAGACGGGCGCAGCACCTGGTATGGGCCGGCAGAGGGGTGGGCAAGTTGATCCTCCGGCTTGGGAGTTATATCTCGCGCAGGGCTCGCGGGGGTGAACGTTGCGCGCATCGTGTGCGGGCTATGCTGAGTATGTGCGGGGCGGGGCGCCAGTGGGTGGAAGTGGATGAGTGGAGCAGGCCGGAGGCGGGGAGACGTACAGAAGAGTTGGAGAATACGCGTCGTCGGGAGAGTGCGCTGTGCTGGGGACAGGCAGCGAGAGTGGTGCTTATAATGAGGACAATCTCGGTGCCTCTTTTCCGGCGGTACGGGGAAGTATGATCGCACTCAGACGTTAGCCGCAGGCGTAATGGGGTGGAGAAACGAGGGGCCACCGGGTGCCAACGAGGGGGTGGTGGATGGAGACGCCGAGAAGACCACAGAGCAGCAGCCTCTGCGCAAGCATAAGTCGCACACTGGACCCTTGGCCGAGGGGAGGGCGCAGAGAGGGCCGCTTGCACAGCTTCTGCCCATGGCCATTTCCCAGCCCATCGGTGGATTGATTATGACATCGTCGAATCCAACCATCAATCTAAACCGCCAATCCTCCTCTGACGTCACTTCCATTCCCCCGCCTCTTCGCCTATCGTCTCCTCCCCTCCCCCGCCCGACGCGTACCCCTGGATTCTCACTCTCATCACACCCTACAACGTGGCCTGTCCCCGCCCTCTTCCCCCGCCTCTCCTGGATCCGGCCGTCGACTGCTCCGTCTCACTCTAAACCACACCGCCTGCTCACGAAGCGGAGGCTCCCCCCGTGCCGCGCTCGCTGTCGCCATCCCCTTGTTTGGCTCATGTGTATCCTCTCACAGATGATGTCAGGGCCCTACGCGTGCGCAGCACCCATTGGCCACAACTCGAACCATCTCCAGAGATCTCAGCCGCAAGATTCGCTTCGATCATCAATACTCACCTCCCATGACATCATATCGCCCGCTCTTGCGGTTCCGGTTCACCATGCCGCATTCAAACCCCATTCCGGTTACTCAACGCCGTCCCCGGCCTGACCCGTCACCTGCCACCTCTCCAACATCGGGGGCCCTCCCCTTTCCTCCTCAGGTACTCCGAGTGCCTCCGGGGGTCTCGTCGGCCCAGCAGACGATGTCTTCGAAATACAAATACTTTGTCTCTCCGGCCCGGCCAGCACGGGGACCATGTCTCGAAATTCGGCACAAGCCCACTCAGCCAGAACCTATTGATAGGTCACCTTTCACTGGCAGCCCGCAGCTTGAATGTGTAACGAACACACGGAGCAACATTTAGCGGTAGGGAAACAAGGGACAAGTTATGACGTGGTATCGATGATCCGAGGCGCATGTATGCCGTACAGCAGCCTGTACAAAATGCAAGACGTCCACCTGCTTGAAGCGCGAATAGGTGAGGTATTCATTCCATCAGACAGTCTGATCCTACACGTATGTCCATTCTTGGGTCCAATTGCGCCCATTTCTCAAGCTGCTTCGGCTTCTACCACTCTCATGCAACGAGGGTGGTTCGCCCCGGAAGCGAAGCCTGAGAAGCCCCGCCCCCGCCAATTTATCGTACTCGCCGGTGTGCCGTGGACAGCAGCACGTCCGATTACAAGGGCGTTAGTCAAGTAACTCGGTTCAGTAACAACCTCCGACTTCGCCGCTCAAGGGTCCATAGCCTCGCGGTTACTTCGTGCATCTGGGTGCAAGGGACGAGGCTAGGTAGTAGATACAACGTCGGAACGGCATACCGACAACGTTAAGCGAGACATAATACTACACAATTTATGCTACATATCAACGGGGGACTGGGCCCAGGGGAGCCAATCGCATAACTCGCTGTCCCGCCTCCCGATACCGACCTATCGCCTCAACGTCTGCTCAGGCCTCGACCTCACCATGCTTCCCCACCGCAGCGGCAGGGTCAGTCAAGTCCGCAAAATGATCCGCCAGCCCCTCCTGCACCTCCTTCACCGTCGCCTTCAACGCTAACAGCGCCCCCCGCTTGCACTGCGGCGTCAGCGAGCACGACAAGTCCGTGTGCATGAACAGCTGCTCCTCCATCGCCCTCAGCCTCCCGAGCACGTCCACGCACGGGAACCTCAACGTCTTCTCCAACTTGCCAACGTCCTGCCAGACGGCCGTCCACGTCACGAGGCACCCGTGCTGGTGGTACGTACACCCCTCCGGTCGCTCAAACTTGGGCGGGCTCGTCCGCAGCCCGTCCCAGAGGCGGGTCAGCGACCAGTGGCCGGACAGCAGCCGCTGCCTCTGTCCGCGCGTGAGCACAGCGGGGGTACCTCTCGGGCCTTGGCTGCTCTTGCCCTGTCCGTCGTCGCCCGGCCCGGCGGCGGCGACGGCGGTCATGTTGGCCCGAGGGCCCATCCGGGCGCGTGCGAACTGCTTGCCGTCCTCGACGACCCCGGGGTCGAAGCCGTCACCCATCTCGAGCAGCTGGACGTAGTACGCGTAACCCTGGAGGCGTCTGAGCCCACTCCTGTCCGCAAGCTCGAGCGCGTGCACCGGGCGAAGGTCCCGGGCGACTATACGGTCGACCCACTTGTCTGCCACCAGGTTCCGCAACGGGTGGTGTCCGCACAGAAGCGCGACCTCCAGCAGGCGCTTCATCCACGCCGAGGAGCAGTGCCCGAGCGCATACTGTTGTTGCGGGGGTCCGTGCAGACCGGAAATAACGTTGTAGAGGGCGTCGACGGCCCACTTCTCGATCGAAGCGAAGTGGTACTTGTTGGTCATCTCGGCGATAGTGAGCAGACGTTCGACGTCCGCGGCCGGCGTGTTGTACGCTTGGAGCTGCAGTGGCCTGGCGAGAAAAGGAAGGCAAGAACACCGGCAAACGTCAGTGCGCAGCCAATGGTTGACCAGTACAAGACGTACAAATCATAGATTACGGAGAGAAGAGCACGAAAGCGCTCCACAGACTCGCCATATAGCCGGATCGGGTTTGTATCTGTGCCGCCTTCTAGACTTTGTGGAGGGAGACCCTGGCTAGGCATGCCAAACATGTGTTCGAACGCTGAGGAGTCGCGTCCCAGGAAGTATCGGTGGACCTACAACGCGGCGCGACCAATCCCAAAGCAAAGGGATCGCGGGACAAATATCAAGATCAGCATCGGGATCAAAACTGAGTACACAATCTTGTGCCGTGCGGAGCGGTGGCGGAGACATGAGAAGGGATGGAGCGCAGGGGCAATGTAGAGCATGAGAACGAGGGCGTACACCACTCACCCTGAACAACGTGTCCTCCACGCGAATCACGCAGTCTGCGCTGTCAATGTAGTACTCCTTGTCTCGTAAGAGGTCGACAGTTGAATGCGCATCCACGATCTGCGGACGCGCCAACCCCAGAGTGGACTCCGAGTTCGCCATTGAGATAGCTCCACTTGCCGCGTGTTCGGGTTCACATCTGCCGAGCTCGGTCCCGCAAGCGGGGTACTGACCCTCGGGCGCCGATTGCCAAACCATTCGTCTGTCGTCCCAGGCGGGCGTCGTCTCTTCTTGTGCGAACGTACCCTCTTTCGCCTTGCCTTTCAGCCGGCCTTTCATACTGTCCGAAGGGCCCGCCGCACCGCCTTGTCCGTCGGCGCCCACCGCCCATACTGAGTCGCTCTTACGCGTCGCAGAGTCAGCCCTTGCACTAGCCACGCCCGGCCCGACGTGAGCAGCGTCCGAGGGACCCACCTCGCCGTTGTCAGAACCCGTTCCGGCGCTTGCACGAGTGGTCGGCGAACCGGCTACGTACGGCATGGAGTCGCGTTCGTGATTTAACGCTTTGACGTTATGTACGATCAGCGTGGAAGACATGCCTGATAGTGCGCCAGCTGAGCTTGAGCGGGGGACCGATGGATTCGGCGGGGGGAGCGCGCCGCACGGAGGTGTCGGCGCGAGCTCGCGCTCTGTGGTGCGTTGGCGCTTTCGTGGTGGTTCCGCAGCAGTAGAAGGGAGAGCCTCGTCGGGAGCTGTAGATAGCGCGCGACCTGTAGCAGGCAGGGAAACGGGGAGGTTAGACATACCCGAAGGTGTCGGGAGTCGGTGGGGTGAGATACGGGCAAACGTGGACGGTGGAACAGGGTGGTGTGGCCAAGATGCTGGCAAGGTTCCTGAAGATCCTAGAGGCTTCCAGTACCCAGCTTGTTGCCTCTCTAAGTCGAGATAGTCTCCAATCCTCGTGGGGACCCTCTCGCGCTCGCTCCAATGCGGTGATAGCTAACCAAGAGCCGCAAGCAATACCACCGAGTGTATGGTCACCAAGACAGTCTCCACACGCACAAGACGGTGCCAAGTAGACCAGAAAGCAAAATCCGTCAATAGTCGTGCCTCGAGTCGCAAGATAGATGATGGTTGGAAAGCTAGAGCATGAGCTGAAGATGTGCTGCCACCAGAGTAATGGTCGGTTGAGACTTCACCCATATATGGAAGGCAGTAGGCGCCGATCATCGAAAACTTGGCCAGACTTAGAGACCCTCACAACTAACTATCCTTGCCTTCCACCGTACCCTCTCCCGTCCTTGCATTCTCGACCACGAAAATGGTACGCTATCAATTCAACTTACGCTGCGCTTAGTAGCGGCTCACAAAGTACACTTCAGAGGCCCATCCTGCTTCAAGGTTCGCACCTGAAGGACCATCCTAGGAATGTCTCTGGATCTCACCACTGCCTAATCACGCAGGCCATGAGCGTTCGCTCACCCAGATCAAGTTCAACAAGGAGGGCGACCTCCTTTTCTCATGCTCAAAAGATCACATCATCAACGTCTGGTACACCGACAATGGAGAGCGGCTAGGGACGTACAATGGTCACAACGGGACGGTTTGGACGATTGATGTTGACTGTACGTGCTACTCTGCCTCCTCCAATTCTGTCCACTCACTATTGCAATCCTCACTTGTCCTCCTTGCATATCTCTCGCAAACTGTCACAACGTCTCCCCCCACCATGCTTCCTGCTGCGCGACCCCTAACGCAGCCCAGTCACGTTTCCTTGTTAGTGGTTCCGCCGACAACACCATGCGCCTCTGGTCTGTTCAGACGGGCAAGTGTCTGTTCTTTTGGGAGTTCCCTACGGCCGTCAAGCGGGTTGCATTCAGTGAGGATGACGACCAAGTTGTCTGCATCACTGAGCAACGCATGGGCCATCAGGGTGCTGTGCGGGTATTCAACATCAATCGGGACGGAGATGGGACAAATCGTGCGCTTCTTTTCATCGGCTTTGTATCACAACCCCTCTGCCTTCGTCATTGGGGAAGTGCAGCATGACAGCATGCTGACGTTGTCTCTAGAGGACAAGGAACCTGTGTCCATGTTCAACCCCATCGGCTCAAAGGCTGTTGTATGCGCATTCGCCCACCGGCCCGACCTCATCTTGACCGGTCACGAGTCTGGCAAAGTCGCACTCTTCGACGCGAAGACAGGCGATGAGGTCATGTCCAACGAGCACGCACACCGAGATGTCGTGACAGATCTACAACTCAGTCCCGATCGGACATACTTCGTCACAAGCAGCAAGGACAAGACTGCCAGGGTAAAGCTCAGACGTTGCCTCCCGCTACGCACTTGACTCTGACTGTTCACGATTGTCCAGTTGCACGAAACTCGCACTCTGATGGTGTTGAAGACATACGTGACAGAGACACCGCTCAACAGCGCCGCTCTCGCACCCCTGAAGCCATACGTTTTGCTCGGGGGTGGTCAGGATGCTATGAGCGTAACGACGACGTCGCTCAGGCAGGGTAAGTTCGAGACACGCTTCTGGCACAAGGTTCTCGAGGAGGAAGTTGGCCGTGTCAAGGGTCATTTTGGTCCAGTAAACACGTGCGTCGGATTCGCCTCGTTGCTCTAAAACCTGACTCACAGCCATGGCGCCATACAGTATTGCGGTTTCGCCAAAGGGTGACTGCTATGCATCCGGAGGGGAGGACGGTTTCGTGCGCGTACATCACTTCGATGAGAGCTACTTCCGCGCGAAGCCCTACGGTGATCTGGAGATTGAGGATTGAAGGCGTGTGTGATGGAGCCTAGCCCTGTGCGATTTGTCGAGCGGCGTATCGTCGGCGGTTGGGGTGTTCATGTGTGTGCTGTGACGCTTGTGGTATGTCATACTGTAGCCATACTGTACGATGGGTGTGGTGCACGTTCTTTCATTTGGCACGGACGCGCGCAGAGAAGACGCAGAAATATCGGAAGACTGAACTTAACGAGTTTCCATTCTTGTCAATGTGTGCGCACCGGCTGAGTGCAACGCGATTTGGGCGCCTCGAGTCATGACGCACAGCGCCTCAAGTTTTTGTCTACCCGCCGGCAACATCGAGGCGTGCTCTTGTAAATATTCCTATCTTCTACGTCTAACCCGCCTGCTTGCTTCAACTGTCCCCTGGGTTGCTTGTCATGTCGTCGCAGCATCTACCGAACATCGCGGCCCTCCATCTAAATGGTCTTGACTCTCCTCCAGACGGAAGCACTCACCGATCCTGGCCCGACTCTCGCGATGAGTCGCGGTCGCCTCCCGTGCATATGCTCGATGCAAAGAGCGGATTCTTCGACTACACCGAGGAAAAGAACCTTCATCACGTACGTCGCCTCATGTATCGCGCATGGATGTCCACCAACTCGCATGCATGCACGTTCGGCCGCACATGCTTGCTTGCACACAGATTGAAGAAAAGATGCTCGCGCACAGGCGCGGCTCTGACGCACAAAGTGCATCCCGTCCCGTCTCCCTTCTCAGCTCGCCCAACCTCCTAGCTAGTGCCGTCCACATGGAGGGCCCGTTCACGAGCCCCAAGCTACCTGCGATACCCGAGCCTGCTACTGCCAAAGCCAGCAGCTGGGATGGGCGCTTGCCGGAAGCCTTGGTCCCGGCAAGTCCTCCGGATGCGAAGGGGAAGGGTAGACTACCTGGTATGTTTTTCATCGCTCGTTGATGAAGAGGAGGTCAAGCACGCTATTCGGAGACCTGTGCGATAGATGCACCAAGAATCCTGCTGATGTTGCGGCCCCTTCGTGAGGGCAGAGTGCTGTGTGCATCCATTGCTCGGGTCTCAACGTTGCAGTGCCTCATTGACGCGCCTTCGCTGTATACCCACTTGCTGAGACGTATTGCTGTATGTTGTCCACAATCCAGAACCTCCGATTCCCTCAGAATTTGTCCCTATCTTCGAGGCACTGGGAGACTGTCTCGATCTCCGCGAAAAGTACATGTCCCGTTCGGGGCAGAAGCTTGGTTTTAGCCCACGCGACCACGACGGCGTATTCACAGGGCTCGATGACGATATAGCGGGAGTCTCTGGAGTGCGGCCGGATGCAGACTACGCGGCTCGAAGCCCACCCAAGAGCCCGTTCAAGAAATGGCGCATATATCCCCGACCCCCTCCTCCTCACTGGCACTGGAAAGGCAAGGAGACGGTGGTGCCCAGCAATTCGATCAACGATTCAGATGATGAGGAGTTCGATTTCGAGGCATGCGAGATACCTGGCGCTCATGATTGGCACTTCGCCATCGACGAGAAGGGTGTTTTCCAGGTGTATGAGAGCCCAGAAGGTCGGTCGATTGAACTCCAGCTAGGCAGGTCTGCATTGACCACTCACTGTAGCGGGGAAAGCACGAACTCCGGTCTTCGACGTACCCAGTATCCGCGAGTACTTCGTCGATCTCGAAAAGGTGCTCGCTGTGATATGTGATGGCCCGACGAAAAGCTTTGCATTCCGACGGCTCAACTATCTAGCCAGCAAGTTCACGATGTATTCGCTCCTCAACGAACAACAAGAGCTCGCGGAGATGAAGCAAGTGCCCCATCGGTACTCCTTCATTCCGGTTTCCATTGGCTATGCGAGCCTTAACACGCATACAGTGACTTTTACAACACCCGCAAAGTCGACACGCACGTACACCACTCGAGCAGCATGAATCAGAAGCACTTGCTTCGATTTATCAAGTCCAAAATGAAGCGCAGCCCCCACGTAAGTGTGAATCCACGAAGACTCGTTGCTGCGTCTTCTTACGGTTTAACAGGACGTTGTGATATTCCGTGATGGGAAAGAACTCACTCTTGAGGAAGTGTTCCAATCTCTAAACCTTACTGCTTATGACCTTTCCATCGACACCCTTGATATGCATGCCCATCAGGATTCGTTCCACCGATTCGATAAGTTCAATCTGAAGTATAACCCGATTGGGGAATCAAGGCTGCGCGAGATCTTCCTCAAAACAGACAACTACATAAACGGCCGATACCTCGCCGAGCTGACCAAGGGTACGTATCGTTCGACGATTGCCCTTCCCTAACAATTGATGAGTCGTTCGGTAGAGGTTATGACCGATCTCGAGCAGAGCAAGTACCAGGTACGCGCTCGTACTACAGTCGATGTCATCAATTATTCATGATGACACAGAACTGTGAATGGCGCATCAGCATCTACGGCAGACGGCGCGACGAATGGGACAAACTCGCAAAGTGGATCGTGGATAACAAACTGTATTCCCACAACGTCCGCTGGCTCATCCAGGTACCACGTCTCTATGACGTCTACAAGCAGAACGGGTCCATCAACACGTTCGAGGATATTGTGCGAAGTTAGTTCGAATGACGTCGATGTCCGGTATCGGCTCAACTTAACTGCACCCCTCCACAGACGTCTTCGAGCCGCTCTTCGAGGTAACGAAGGATCCTTCATCACACCCCGAACTGCATGTCTTTCTCCAGCGCGTCATCGGTTTCGATACCGTTGACGATGAGTCGAAGACGGAACGCCGGTTCCACAAGAAGTTCCCCTATCCACGTCTCTGGGACGCGAAAGAATCGCCTCCGTACTCGTACTGGTACGCGTGGCTGCGCAGGTCGACGACGTCCGTATGCTCAGCATTCCTTTGACAGGGTGTACTATATGTATGCGAACATCGTGAGCCTCAACCAATGGAGGAGGGCCCGCGGATTTAGTAAGTTATCCTAATCTGGCCACCACGGGAATTCTAACCCCGCACAGGCACTTTCGTTCTCCGGCCGCATTGTGGCGAAGCGGGCGACCCGGACCATCTCGCCTCAGCGTTCCTGACAGCGCATTCCATCTCCCATGGTATCCTGCTGCGCAAAGTGCCTGCCTTGCAGTATCTGTTCTACTTGAAGCAGATTGGGTTGGCGATGAGCCCTCTCAGTAATAATGCGCTCTTCCTCACGTACGAGAGAAATCCGCTACCCGACTTTTTCAAGGTTGGCTTGAACGTCAGTCTCAGTACAGATGACCCATTGCAGTTCCATTTCACGAAGGTACGCACAGCTTTCTAGCTTGCCGCTCGTCTGGCTCAAGAGCTTCCGTTGGAAATAGGAACCACTGCTGGAGGAATACAGCGTCGCTGCGCATGTGCGTGATATCAGGTCGCATCGCCCCGTTCCATAGTACTCACCGCCCCTGCCTTTCCTAGATATACAAATTCCCTCAGAGCTCTCTCGCCGAACTTGCTCGGAACTCTGTCATTCAGAGTGGCTTCGAGATGGAAATCAAAAGGCACTGGCTTGGACAAACTTGGTATCTCCCGGGCTCTGCGGGGAATGATATCCACAAGGTCTGTATACGGCTTTCGCTCATCGTGCCCACATCTTGACTGTTCCTTCCCACACAGACCAATGTACCCAACTTGAGACTCGAATACCGGCGACAGACCCTCCTGGAAGAGCTCTACATGATCAGGACTAAGCACAGCGTCGACTCGCAGGCTTATGTCTTCCCGGAGCGTCGTGCTTAGAGATAGACTCCATCCAGGTATCGTGCGTATCTGTTAGACATGTGAATGCCTATTCCCTGAATAGCATGAGTATGAGCATATAAACTCTAAATCGCTCGAAGACACCGGTCATGTCAGCTCTGACAGCTTACTCGTACCGCAGCAACGTCTTTGACGCTGCGTCAGATATAAGATGTGGGAGTTATCTGGGCGACTATGTAGCAGTGGTCAGGTACTTGATTCCCAGCGGATTTGATTTCGGTCGGTACAGACGTCCAGTACTACCTCTTGCACAAGCCGGGCTCCACACGTTGGCGACCATCCATAACAAATACACCAGATGCCGTTGCAGGTGACTACCTTCGGCATGAATATGTCACCTTTCTGCTGACCTTTGCATTTGAATTGGCCAGACAGAAAACTTGACCAGGGCCGCTCCAGCTCAGATTCCTATATCGTGCCCGTACACCCAGCAAGAGATCACGCAGGCATGGGCGAAATGCGCGCACACTGTTCAAGACCATTGCGACCAGATGGTGGCAAGATGGAAGGAGGAGATCGACATGTTTCTCGTATTCGTAAGCGTGCTTTCTAGTTGTACACGTGCCATTCCATTCACGTTTCCGTAGGCCGGTCTCTTCTCTGCAGTTGTTACCTCCTTCAACGTCCAGTCGTACGCCATGCTACAGCAGGATAACTCGGATACGACGGCGCAGGCCCTTGTCCAGATATCTGCTCAATTGAGCGGCCTCACTATGTCGATGGTCAACCCAGGAACGTCTACCAACTTAACGATACCCAAGTTCCAGCCGGACCAGAACGTGGTGCCCAAAGCAGCCGTCTGGATCAACACGCTTTGGTTCTCTTCCTTGGTGTGCACGGTTTCTGCGGCATCCGTTGCCATCGTGGTCAAGCAATGGTTGCAGCAGTACAACCTTGGCTTGTCTGGCAACTCTCACGAGGTCGCACGGCTCCGCCAGTACCGCTATGAGTCGCTATTGAAGTGGCACGTAGGTAGTATCATAGCCTTCCTTCCTATCCTCCTTCAAATTGCGCTCGCTCTCTTTCTGGCGGGGCTCACCATACTGATGTGGACGCTCCACCCTGTCGTTGCTGGCGTCGCGTCCTTTTGTGTCGCGATCGTTCTGGCTTTCATGCTCTCCACGACCCTCCTTCCCACGTTCTATCCCGACTGCTTCTACCAGGCTCCGCAAGCCCTAGGATTCTTCCTTGTAGTCCAAGGCGTTCGTCGTCTGTTGAACAAGGACAAGAAGAGCTACTTTCGCAACTGGCATTCTCGTGAGAAAACCGAGGTACGCGAGAAACTCGTGGACCTCGATCGGGGCCTGGCCGCGAAGACGTACGGAATCACACTCGATGAGGCGACTTTGAACGACACCGTCGTAACTTGTATGTGGGACCTCCCTTCGGAGCGCCTGACACTTTTCCTGGAGGATATCCTCCGTACGTCCAACAGACGGGAACCCGTGGTACCATGCATCCTGCATTACATGACACTGGCCGCGAAGAACCCCGAACCACACAGGGAGATGGTGCGGAAGCTCTTGGGAGAGGCTCGCTGGCCTCGCATGGAAGCGAACTCGGAAACGGGGGAACTCTTTGTACGGACGATGGCCACCCTCGTTTCACGAGGCGTGGAGCGAAGCTATGCCTTCTACAGGCTGTCACAAACTCTAGCATGTTCAGCTCTTGACGCAGGTATCCGCATCAAACCCGAGTTGGTCGAGTACAGTAAGTTGTTGAATCCTGGTCTACGAGACTCATACACAATCAGGTGGTTGACTTTTCTCCCAGTCGTGTCTGTCCTTCCAAACCCTAGCACGGGACGAGAAGTCGCCCGCCTGATCCGTAGCCGAGACCCCCGCGGCTTGCCCCTCGTTTACTCGTACCTCCAAGTGCTCCCCAGGCTGATCGGCTACTTCGCCCACCTTGTTGTTGGGTCCCCGCACGAGCAGGAGCGAGTTCAGCTCCAGATCGACACGATGTTAGACACCCTGCAGACGCTCCTCATGCATGTTGCTTGGACGGAGGACGCGTCCAACCTGAGCACGGTCCTGTGGGCTCTCCGCAGATCTGAGCACATCTCGCAGATGGTCAAACTCAAGACGGATGCGAAGTGCAGCCCGCTGATTCCACCGGACATCGTAGAGAGTTACCAGGACGTGCTGGCCACCATCCAGGAGGCGGCGACGGGCAACGCATTCCAGACGTACTTCAAACGCCACCTTACCAAGTTTTCTGGGTCGGGCTTGGGCGGCCGGGAACCGATGACATTGGTACGCAAGTTACATGACGAGTTGGACGTTCTCGCTCGGTTGTTCTGGCTGCTGCCGTGGCAGAACAACAAGCGTCGGAGACCAAGTGGTATGTGATTTGATCCTGTCCAGCTAGTCGTTGATGGCTCACCGCGTAACATGTTGACTACCAGGTTCAAACGCTGAGACCAGTCATCCCCTATTCACTCCTGGCTTCGTCCAAACGGCAGCATCTCCCCCGGGTACCGCGACACTCGAGTCGCCTCGTCATGCGAAACCTGAATATGGATGTGAGTGCTTGAACACGGGTGTTACACACTGTAGCTGATTTCTGTGATATTTAGCACAAGCCTCCTCAGCTACCCTAGCTCCCCGTATCTCATCAGAGCATTCAAAGTCAAGCGACACGAAACAATCCGATGCGGACCCGACTCAGTCAAAGCCAAGGACGCCCACGGCAACCCCTCCTCCCGCCTCGGAAGCGGACCTACTTGTGACGACGGCAACGGAAGGAGACTCAAATGAGCACTCATACGCACAGGACGCCCAGCGTACCGATACAGCCTCCGTAGAGAAGCTGAGCCAGCCGCCGACAGCGCGCGCGCGCATGCGCCTCCGCCTCGCACAAGCCCAAAGCTCCTCGTCTGACGGGCGGCTTACGCCCTTCCGCTTCCCTATGCCTGCCCCTGCCCCTGCCCTTGCATTTGTCTCAGACCCAACACCGTCGTCCTGCGCATTGATATCGCCCGAGCCCATAGTGGCTGGGACGGACGAATCGTTCCTGACAGACGTCGAGACCGCCTTCTCATCTCATTTCCGCTTCGACTCCGGCTTGCTCTCACCCACCGGTAGTGCCAGGTCTGATCGCGAGGCAGCATTGTCGGACAGCGAGTCATCACCCTTTCTGAGTCGCTCTGACGGGTCATGGCGGGCTGCCGCCGACGTGGATGCTTCCCGGTTGGTATGACTCATGGTTGTACTAGAATGGGGCAATGAGTCTGCTGGATGGTCGTTCCTGTATATCACTGCATCTATTTCTTGGCTGTATTGGTAGCTTAGATGCGCCGAACGTATCCTTCATGAATCCTACATACTACCACGTCCAGTGAGTCATGAAGAGTGTCCCTATGATGACCCACTGGTCGACAGGGGGGTCAAGGGAACAAGACTGGAATACAAAGCAAGTCAGTATGAAAGGTTACAGGTCAGCTCTCCGACTTGCCACTCACTGTCTAACTGTGCAGATACTTCATGAGCGTTGTACAGGATATCCCGCGAGCGCTCCCCATCGTACGTCGGTATATATCCTCTCGAGCGAGCGCCCTTCGTCCCCATCTACGACACATCAGTACCTGGCCGTGCAAGGAGAGCGAAGCTCGTTCCATTATGAATCACTATCTAACTCGACGTCCACTCGCTCGCTAGCTGGTTCCACGGGCAGGCACGCAACGTTACAACTGACCATGGAGCCAAGGACGACAACCGGATACTCCTCCACCTCAAGCATGATTGTGCGCACCTGCACCGAGCTCCGTGCTGCTTGGCCGCACCCAAGGTCCGACTTCTGACCGTCGCTGGAGAACTCCATCGGTTCAAATTCAAAGTTCAAGGGCTCCTGCGTGTAAATTTGGATATGAAAGAACAAAGTCGCTGTATCTGCGAGAAGAATTCAGCAGACGCCAAGTGTTCCATGAGCAAACTAGAGCATCGAGCGGGTTCGAGCCGACTAACTAATAGAATCGTGCACATGCGAAAGTATACTTGAGTCGCACTCAGGCGAGTTTGCGGGGTGCGACCAAACAGGACCAAATGCTCGAAGTCGGGTGAACCGGCCCGACCAAACGCCAAAGTGTGTTGAACAGTTGATTCGGAACCATTAATATTGTTAACCTGCTTCGTCACGACAGTTAACGGTTGCCTCCTACTTCCTGCACTCTAGTATCTGCTAGCAATCAACGCGATTACTGCTCTCCGTGGCCAACCCTTCTTGCAGCGAGCTACGTTTACCCTCCTCGCACCCCTGCCGTGCTGATTAATGATTCTCGGGTGGTCCTGGTATACCGCACACATCCGTCTATCTGAGTGCAGTGTCCTACCAGGTAGCCTCCACGTTTTGCAGACCTATTCGACAGGCTACGAGATATGAACTTGGTGCCCTCCTTCATGACTATATAACCTGGCGATATACTGTATATACGTGCACTCGGGCGTACAGGCGCACGTCCAGTGTTAGACGTTTATTCGGTTCCCGTAAATCGTGAGTGCTTGGGAGGCTTGCGTGGGATGTCGTCTCGATGTCGCCATACCCGCTTCAGCTGGTACGTCTAGTAGTCGCGCCAGCGCTTCATACGTGTTTATAATATGCCCACTACTTGTGCCATAGCTGTCATCGGCTTACCCCCATTTCCCTGAGACATATTAACCGCAATAATATCTGCCAGACTAGTCCCTTCCGTATCTGTCATCTCCCTCGGCCTTGATGAATGGACCTATTGATCGAGTCATAATCGGTGCATCGATTCGCCCAGAGTGGATGGAATGTAAGCACTCCTTCAGTTTTGTCAGCAACGCTTATGGTCTTACGAACCTTCCTCCCACAGCGCTCAGAGCACATGGATGTTGCAGTTACCTCCGTACGCGTCTTGTTGAGGTGAGATAAGAGAAGTTTGATGACATACCTTGTGAGTGGCATCTGTTCGGATGTATCTGCGAAACTCTGGCTGTGGGTGTTACGGGGATTACGGACGACTGGCCGCGAGGTCATGTATAAGCAATTTGACAACGTCGGTGAGTCCTGTGCGCTCAGTCGCATGCACAAGAGGCGTGTCGTCGGCTTCGGGGCTCTTCTCTCGTCAGTGATCTTCCAAGAAATCCCCTAACAACGTTGTAATCATGGCTTCCCTCCTTACATGCTCAAGCCGAGAGGACGGTGTTTTTGTTGAGCATCGACCATACAGTTGCCTTGTCGGTTCTCATGGACTCATCAGGTGTGTAAGCCGTAAGTAATGGCTCTCACAGACGAGGTACTCATGATTGCTCTGCCTCTGCCCTCAGGATTAGGAAGCACGTTCTCTAGGTCACCGTATGACCTCCCGGGGTTCCACACGTGCGTGCCTGCGCGTACTCCGATCTGTTGGTACCGCTCAATCGACATCCCATCATTGGCAAATTCTGACTGTGCGGCGACGCAAGCAGGGTTTCGGCAGACCTTCACATATCAGAAAGAGGAGAAGGTATTATCGGTATTTACCCCCATCGTCATATTGGGAGTGTTCTTCCGAAAGCACTGGTCTAGAGGCTTCTCCGATCTCCGCAAACCTCACGAGCTTCACCGCCGGCCCGCAATGTAGAATTGCAATTTCACTCAGCAGCCCGGAATCGCAGACCTTGGGTTACTTGAGACAGGACTTTAGCCACTGTAGGGGCGCGGCCTTGCGTAGAAGAGAGTCAAGTGATGATGTGAGACGTGGATCACCGCAGGATGACAATGAGATCCGGCGCGCTGAGTCCTGAAATGGTGAGCAGGAACGAAGGCCCCGCTGATGTAAGCTGACGCTATGGGCGCTTGGCCTGTGCAGTGACGCAGGAGAGGCATTTACCCGTTTCAATCTCTACCGCTCGCCTTGGCTCGCCCGTTATATATTCACCGCCCTCCATAATGTCTTCGCCCAATTCTGTTGCTACTTGCTCACCGACTCCGCATCGCCATGGCCGCGCACAATCCTCGCGCACCCCACATTCTCGACATCCGCCCCCGCAGCGCTGGCACCGACATTTCAGTGTCATCTATCCGTGATGAGATCGTCGCCGGACTTTCCCAACCTCAGGGTCAGAAGGCCCTGCCCACACTACTTCTCTATGATGAGCATGGTCTCCGACTCTACGACAGGATCACCACCGATGCACCTGAATATTACCTATTCCCCGCCGAAGAGCGTATTCTCAAGCACAAGGCCGACGAGATCGTTGGGGTGATGCACTCTGGTTCGCGTGCCGGCGGCCCTTTGAACGAAGTGGTCGTGGAACTCGGTGCCGGGTGAGTCCATTGTTGTCGTTGTCTGTTTAATCTTGCACGCTGCACCCATGGTCTTCGCTTCGTACCCGCTCGTTAGTTGCCCTGATCGGCTTCTCGAGCGGAGCTTATCTTGTATGCTGGATCTCGTTAATCATCTATTTCCTCCGAGTCCCTGGACTTTGGGACACCATCCGCGAAGCAATGTACTTGCGCCTTCCTTTATCACGTGGATTTGGAAATGTCATATCTTATCTTTCTCACTTGTTGCGTTCTCTCGGTATATATTAGACCAGCCATCTGACCGTCATCCTCAGTGCTCTAAGGAAGACGTCCCTCATCCTCCGCGCACTGTCACATCAGGTTCCCAACCTCCCTCCCGTACCCCCCATCAGCTACTACGCCCTCGATCTCGAGTATCGCGAACTTGAACGCACACTTATGGAGCTCAACAATTCTGACGTTGGTGCCGACCTCAAGGGCAAGGTGTCTACCAGTGGATTGTGCGGTACTTACGACGATGGCTTAAAGTTCATCCGCGAGGGTGGCCTCGTAGACCACAACTCGCTCGAGAGGATCGACACATCGTTCGCCGCCAAGTACCCGGTGGAACGCATCTCTAGGGACGCGTCGCCGAGCTCGGACTCGTCTGAGCGAAGCCACGCCGAGCGGAGTGAGGGAACGGATGCTACGCCTCCGTCTACCCCTGGCTCTGAGCACCCGCTTCACATCCTCTTCCTTGGCTCTTCACTTGGCAACTTCACGCGCGGTGAAGACGCGGCTTTCCTGAAGTCGCTTCCGCTCCGTCCCGGCTCGGGCGACACTATCCTGTTGGGTATGGACCACGGAAACAACGCTGAGCAGATTGAGTTAGCATACAACGACCCCAAGGGTATCACCAAGAACTTCATCATGAACGGCTTGACTTGCGCCGGCCGTGCTCTCGGCAACGAACAGCTCTTCGACCAAACCAAGTGGGAATATGTCGGCCGTTACAACAAAGAGCTCCGTACGTATTTTTGGAATTACCGTCTGGTCCCGAGCGCGTGCTGATATATACATGAAATGTCTAGGCCGTCACGAGGCATACTATAAGTCGACATGCGACCAGATCGTCGTCGACCCCGTCACCAAGGCGAGCTTCCCCTTCATCAAAGATGAACTCGTCCGTGTGGAAGTCTCGAACAAGGTACCGCTCATCCTAGTCTCGTATGCGCGTTCTCTGCTTACACAATATTTGAGTTTTCCGAAACCGACGCTTACACCCTGTTCACGGAGGCAAACCTCCGTCCCATTCACCGATGGACGGATGAGTCCACAGGATACGCCCTCTGGCTCCTCGAGCGTCCGAAATTCATGTTCCCACTACTCAAGTCCCCCGTTGCGTCTGACGGCGCTGTCGCGCGTTCGCCGTTTTCGCTTCCCACTGTGGAGGAATGGCAGAACATGTGGGCCGCTTGGGACTTCGTAACGCGGCAGATGATACCTCCGTCCATGTTGTTCGAAAAGCCCATCGACCTGCGCCACATCTGCTTGTTCTACTGTGGCCATATCCCTACGTTCTTGTCGATTCATCTGTCGAGATTGCTACAAGAACCGGACACTGAGCCCGTCGAGTTCAAGGTACGCGGTTCTGTTATACTTGCTCTCTAGTGCCCGAGTTGACCATTTCGATATAGTACATCTTTGAAGTAGGATCCTACGTTCGACAGGAGATAATGTGTGCTGATTGCTTTCGCAGCGTGGTATAGATCCCATCGTCGACGATCCCACCCAATGTCACGTAAGGTTGTTCACTTAGATATGCTTACAATGCGCTCACATGGACGTGCGTCAGCCGCATTCCGAGGTACCGCAAAAGGATGAAGACTGGCCGTCGCTTCCAAGCATTCTGCAATTCCAGTCCAGGGTGCGCGAGCGCGTGCTGAACCTCTATCGAGACCTTGAGTCAGGGAAGATCACGCTCACTCGCAAGGTCGCTAGGGTCTTGTTCATGACCCATGAGCATGAAGCGTTCCACGCAGAGGTAGGAGCAAGCAACGTATCGTCGGATTATACTGAGGCTGCAATCCTTCGTAGACTTTGCTATACATGCTCCTGCAGCGTGCCGGCACGGGCACGGTACCTCCCAGCGGGTTCGTTCCGCCGCCATGGGAGGTGCTCTCGGAGTCCTGGGACAAGGAACCGCGGCCCGCAACTGAGACTGTCACCCTCGGGCCCGCTGACGTCACTCTCGGACACGACGATGACGAAGCTGACGACGAATCGACCGATGTTCTTCGGCACTCGTTTGGCTGGGACAACGAGCATCCCGAGCGAACCGTGCATGTCGAGAAGTTCAAGATCGAGTGGCGGCCGGTCACAAATGGCCAATTCTACGAGTTCTACGAGGGTCGGGGCAAAGGCAAAGTTCAGTTCCCCAAGAGCTGGGTTGAGATCAACGGAGATATCTTCGTAAGCCCCTATAAGCTGGACCGCATGATGATAAGTAATTGATCCACGTTCCATTACAGGTGCGCACCTTGTATGGTCCGATCCCCTTGAAGATCGCGAAGAACTGGCCTGTTGTTACATCGTATGACAACCTCTCGACGTACGCTAGCGTTAAGGGCGGTCGTATCCCGACTGAGCCGGAGCTCCGTCTGTTCTTGGACAAGTTCGAGTGCGGATACGAGGGCGGTGCGAACATTGGATTCCGAAACTGGCACCCAACACCGTACGTTCATTCTTCGACACAGAGAATGCGCGAACAATTGCTAACGTCTGACATAGGCCAACGACTGGTGGCCTGAAGGAGGGTGGGAAGGGCCACAACGGTGGGGTTTGGGAGTGGACGTCGACCGTGTTTGAGAAGCACGATGGATTTGTGCCATCAAGATTATACCCTGGGTAAGTCCCGTTCCATTCAACGCGTTTCTGCCTTCCTTCTCAGCTAACATGTCTTGGCAGGTACTCTACCGACTTCTTCGATACCCACCATCAAGTCGTGGTAAGTGTCCCCCTTTTCTATTTACGAGGAGGTCTCAAACGGGAGGCTCCCAGATCGGAGGGTCGTACGCGACCATCCCGCGTCTTGCTGAGAGGAGGACGGTGCGGAACTATTATCAACACAACTACCCGTACGCATGGGTCGGCGCGCGGGTCGCGTATGACGCGTGAGGATCGGCAAGGTTGTCCTTGGAGAAGTTGATGGACGAGTATACGACAACAGAGGACCGGCGGTATGATCGTATGTAAGATGACCTGTTTTTGACGATGATATGAACACTCGACCTCGGAGTTGTGTATGTCGCCCATCCCAGGGCTACCCTGACATCAATGTGCTCATAATTCTTCTGGGCGCGGCTGATAGGTGCACGGAGGAGGATTGCGCGCTTGGCCGCTTTCACCTGATACACCGCATCTCAGACTCAAAAGGTCGTCCCAGCGGCGCCGCGTGACTCGGCAGGCCGACACATTCTGAAGGAGCAGAAGATGGCCGAATTTTGGGATTGCGAAGGGAGGCTCTACAATCGGACAGAAAAGTCCCAGGTTTAATAAACCTTGGGACTATTTTGTCCGGCTCCCCCGTCGTCCACTTTATTCTTCATTGCCCTATCAGGTATCCTCTAATGCCCTCATCTCTGCCGGAACGAAACGAGGAGACTCGAATCCATAACAAGAGAGGACGAAGCAGCCCGAGGGATGGCCGAACCTAGCGACGGTATGGCGCAAGAACTCCATAGTATATACTGTCTCGGTTTTCCTCGACACATCCCATCCCTCTCCGTCTCGGTCGGTTCTCAAGGGTTCATCAGCTCCGATATGTTCGCGACTGCTCTTGCCGATGCAAAACCCAAGTTGCTAGAGTTTTGATGCTCGTTTGTACACTCGACGAATATAAGCGAAGACATGAAGCTGCTCGCTTTCGTCCCGTCATCCGTCGTCCATTTCGCATTGGTATTCGACATTGCTGATGCGCCCTTCCCCCGCGCGGGCACTATCCAGAGCTTCGTGAGTGCTTTGCACCATTGTATGTGCGTTCTGCTTGCTGATTGCGCGTGTCCCTTATGCTCCTTGATACCGCAACGTCCAATGCAGCCGCAGAATGGCCTCACAGAGGCACTGCCTGGATTTCACATTTAACGTCACCCATCTTGCGCTGTTGTTCATGAACGACAAAGGGTGGAACAGCATCCGTGAAGACCACTACGCCGATATATACGCCCGAGGTTTCCGAGCGCGTCCCCGTTCTGGCCCAAGCAGCTGAGGTCACGCTCACCGCGATGGGCGATCCAGCAAGTCGACAAGTCGTGAAGGATTTTGGGATGGACATGTTCTGGGATATGCTGGCGCTGTGAAGCATCGTCCTTGGCCAACAGCTTCGCACACCAAGGGCCTCGGTGCGCGTGCTCGTAAGTACGGGAGCATAGCAAAGGCTCGGCCGGATGATGGTGGCATGGCTGGTTGGCTCATGAGGTAGTTCAGTAGTACCATTTTTGTGTACCACCTACATTGCCCCTGGTTTTCGAGGCGGTCCTGTTTGTGCGGAACATCTCCATGATACTAATTCAGACTTGAGTTTGACAGATTGGGGATACACTTCACGATATAACAGCCTGAGGGTCAAGGTTCTGACTATAGACATGCGAGCTCAGCGCTCTGAGACATGACGTTATTCACTGAGCCGGTCGCAAGCGCTCAAGCACTCAATGTGATTGCGGTCGACCATCACCGTCGTCTGAGTTACCACCAAATGGCCCCTTTGACTACATCTCTCACAAACTCATAAAACTCCAACTAAAACACCCGACAGACACGGCACATACGCACTACGAGCAGACATCAGAATACTTCAATGAGAGATTCAACTTCTTTCAAATTTGCACTTCCGATAGAAGAGGTCACCTTGCACGCACGAGATCCAAATATGAGCCCAAGAAAACCTGATACGTCAACAGTAAGTGGGGAGGTTATGTACGCCGAAACGGATTGCGTCTAACAGAACTTTCTCAGCTTGGAGCCTCTGAGTCCCTTCAACTTTCCGAGCGTCGTCTGACCACGCTGAACCACGATGTACAACACCAGATCATATCCTTCTTGTCTACTCCAGATGCATCAAGACTGGGCAGGACATGCCGGTACCTTCTTGCTGCAACGGTTCCCCTTCTTTGCTCCCGTTCGGATGCTCAAGCGTTGAGAGATGGTACCCAAGTTGCATCCTTCCATGCTTTTCTGCGCATCAACTCCGGGCCTCTATCCCGCGACACCTTCGTTAATGGACTCTGGTTCGACCTCCCTCACTCCTCGTTCTACTACGACACGCGCAAGGGCTTACTCTCTGAGCACTCCGACGCTTTCCTCGACATCTTACGCTACTGTAGGAAGTTGCAGCGTTTGCGTATAGACGGCTGGTTCAAGACTATCTCACCAGAAATCCTCATCCACGTCATCTCGACTTCTCTGCTATCCCTCAGGGAGCTCAGATTTTCCAGCCCAACAAACCCCCACGTCGACATCAAAACCGTGCGCAAGCTTGTCCACCTCCCGTTGCGCAGGCTATCGCTCTCAATCGCCCAATGGGAGAACACCAGCGACCTTCTTACGGCACTCCGACCGCTCTCCAGTACCCTCCTGGATGTTGATCTCAGCTCTCTTCTCAAGAAAACGCTGGAGTTTTCCTTTGCAGGCGCACTCAAGGCGGGAGTCATGATGTCCAGGATGCACCAGTGGGAAGAGCCGTCCCGGGATACTACCCTTATCGATATCCTGGTATCGGCCTTCCCTAACGTCGCCCGCTTGAATGTGCATGCTGAGCGTTCACACTGTTGTGTCGGTGAGACTGACGTCGACGATGCGAGCCGACAACGACACCAGCTGCAATGGCGGACTGTGTATATGGGCGCATTGCAGTCCCTCGCGTCGGTCTGGGTGGCGGATCTCTGTGTGCTATATTGTCTAGGATTTCCTCGACCACTCGCATCCATGTCGACGGCGATTGAGGGCGAATACCAGAAGACAATGTTTACTACCGCCTTATGTGACACCCAGCTCAGCTTCCTAGAATTGCGGTTCTCGGGACGAGCCTATGCCCAAGGATGGCGTGAAGGCATCGTGCTCATCGACTCCGCTCCTGCATCCATTGTACGTCTTGTCCCCATCTTCGACATCGGAGACGCACGCCTCGGGAAGTTGGAGAATATATTTCGCTCTGTCTTTGTGAGTCTCTCCGCGATCCTATCGAGATGTGTCGCTCACCAATTCCGTCCGCATACACTGGTTCGTACCTGCGGTTACATTGTGCATAGGATACGCTGACACGCACGCTTCCAAGGTCCCACCTCACTCACCTCCTCGTGATGTTCACCGACGAGAATCACGATCTCAGCAAACGCGACTTAGGGCCGATATCCCAGGCCGTCTCGGATGCCCTACCCTTGCTCGCCGAAGCTGCGGCACCATCGCCGTTGGAGTGGATTGGCTTCGAAATGCGCGGATGGGAGTTACGCTCTTGGAAGCTCCCGAACCATTCTCGCCCTTCGGATGCTGGCCACAGTCCCGCGGCAGCAGAGAGAGCCCCAGATTCGTTAGTTGAGTTGACCGAATCAGCGGGATGGCGGATCGTGAAGGAACAGGGGTTGGACGAGTTTTGGGATATGCTGGAATGACTGCGGCGAAAAGGTGCGCGCATAGCGATCGTCAAACTACCCCCCTCACCTTTGGTTCTGACCGAGACAATCAGGAGCGGTCTTCTGTGGACTGTCTTGGTTACGCTTGTGCACCCGCTTGAAGTATTTGGTACTCCGACTGCCGCCTGCTATATAGAGGCTAACGCTCGTGCGGGCAATTCCATTGTCCTCTTCTTGACCATTCCCTTCGAAGCTGGTCGCCCGCTCATCCAGAGTACTCTGACTGCACAAACTGGGCATATGCAAGGTCTAGCATGTTGCGGTATGGAACAGAGCAAGTTCCAGTTCGACTTCGCGCCGCCGCAAGATGTCTCGAACCCTTTCAGGCGAGACATCGCCTTGCCTTTGGCTAAAGCTGAGACATCGCTGGTGAGTTGGGAAATGAACCCAAATGTATGTACGGCATCGTTGACCCTACGATCCTCAGCCTTATGCCCCTGAGTCCCCGCAGACCGCGAGTCGCTTTATAACCACCTTGAACATGGACGTACAGCACCACATCATGTCATTCTTGGATCGATGGGACTTATCGCGAGTCGCCAAGTCTTGTAGATATCTCCTCAACGTGGCCCTCAGACCTCTCTGCGCCAGCACCGGTGACGTGCAATTCATGAGGGATGACACCCTCATGTCCTTCCACGCTTTCCTACGCCTCAGAGAAACCCCCCGATCCCGCGCTTCCCTCATCAAGAGCCTTTGGTTTGACCTCCGCGAAGAAGAGCCGTGGTACAGCGATGGGGTACTATGGGTGTACGAGGTACCCCCCGAGGTGTCGGACGCCTTCCTGGACATTTTGCGCCACTGCCGGAACCTCCAGTTTCTACGCATAGATACTTGGAGGAAGGGCGAGCGAATCACACCGGCTGTCATGCTGAGCACCGTCTCCACCTCTATGCTATCTCTCGAAGAGTTGCGGCTGCAAATTCCTGCCAACATAGACAAGAAGACTTTGTGCAAGCTTACACGCCTCCCACTATGCAAGGTGACGTTGTCGTTTGAGCAGCCTGTGAAGATCCCAATCAACCACATCGAGTCGGCGTTGTCCTCTCTCGGTGCTACCTTGGTAAACCTCACGCTCGAGTCAGACTTTTGGACCGAGGGACACGCCCGCTTTCCGGCTGTAAAGCACTTGAACATATACATGCCTCGCCCTTCGTCAACAGCAGCTCAATCGTTTGTCAAGAATCTTACAATAGCCTTCCCGAACGTGACGCATCTATGTTTGCGGTCTCGTTATCATCAGCACTCTAAAGGCCTAGAAGAGGAAGAAGCACAACGAGCCCACAACAAGACGCAGTGGTCCAAGCATTCAAACGCCTTGCGGTCCCTCACGACTGTGTGGGTGGAAGATCTCTACGAGCTCTACTGCTTGGGTTTCCCCAGACCGATTGCATCCGTCTCTACCTACATCTCTTTGCATGGCTGCCTCTCTGTATTCTGTGAAGCTCTACGCGAGGCGCAGCCAAGCCACCTCGAATTACGCTATGAGCATGGAGGAAACTTTCACCCTTTCGAGTACAGCAAGTTCGACCTTACGGTCTACGTCACACCCTCCCTTCTCCGACTTACCGTGGTCTTTGACACCAGAAACAGTTTCATGTCTGGTGCGGAATTTTGCATCGAGAAGATCTTGGTGAGTGACCGTATCTAATACTCACACATCCGGTAACTAATCGCTTGGCTCTCATCCCGGACGAACAACAGGAAGAGCTGACACGCAAGCTGCCGCAGATGGGGCTTACCCACCTCTTCCTACTGTTCGTTCCCAGCCCTCATAGGAATCCACGAGAGCTGCAACAGCTGATCTCCGAACACATGCCTCTCATCTCTCGAGCCGCGATGCGGTCATCGCTTTGCTGGTTCGGCCTCGAACAGCTGCGTCACCCCGAGCCCGCACATAGCGAGCATCGTTCTTGGAACATCTCGCACCTTCCTCGCGCTGTCGATCATTCTGCGATCGCCGCAGAGAACCACGAGAATGTCGAGGCAGATGGTGCCGAGGTGGTGTTGACTGCATTGGACGAGTCGGCTGGGCGACGGATCGTGAAAGAGCAGGGGATGGACGCGTTTTGCGACTTGAGGGAGTCAACAGATTAGGCGGCAGGGTCTTCTTTCACGCCTGCGATCATTATGTAGGGCTTGTGTGATCATATCGACGTAGTTTCGCATGAATGTCGTACAGTCTATATATGAACCGATCAACGTGCAACTGCTGTGATGACGAGCACGCACTTTAGTGAGCGGAATGGGCCCCGATGCTGACCAGAGGATTAACTACGTCGCCGCCAAGGCAACACATGTCTTACACGCATTATCGACCACGCTAGGATTCGTGTACTGGTTTGCTCCATCGTTCCTCAGATGCGAATGTATGGCTTGCAAAAGGTCATCAGCTAGTGTACAATGAATAGCACATCTCGATATATCTCCGACAGAGACAACGTATATCCGTCCAAAGCCATGTCTACATAGCTTTCAAGCTCCTGGACGCCATGCAGGTGTCGAGTGGATTGGTCCAGAAGTCGCCCATTGAGGGGTGACAGTCGCTGAACGCGAAGAGTAGTTGCCACTAGCTTGCGCCGTACCAATTTTCGTCGATTCGTCGTTATGCGTCGACGCAGACAAACCCATTAGACCGTTCATAATCGAATCAATATCATCTGTCGAGGGTACCGGATCGTCGAACACGACCTGGGCGGACTTGACAGCTGTCTGTTCAAAGAGTTCGTCCTCCTCGAGCCGCTTGACTGCAATTCGGAGCTTCATCATCACCTGGTCAAACATGGCTAAGACAGAAGAGGGTGTCAACGGCCCGGGACAATGGAGATAGGGATAGCAACATTCGTGAACGCACTCTTCTCTTCTGCCGGGGTGAGCTTGTGGCGCAAAGGACGGGGATGAATGAGAGGATCCCAGTTTGCGTCGTCCTCGTCTGGCCGCACCTTGCTCAAGCCCACCATCTCCTCGCACTTTCTGTTGAAGTCTCGCTCTGAGAGCTCCAAGTCGACGGGATCGGTCGCGTCTGAACCGTAGTCGGTGCCTATTGTGCTGGAGGGCGATGGAGCCCGCATGATGGTGGGCACATATTGGAGGTCTGTGGGATGCACGATGTATGGTTGCGATGGCATGGCGGAGGAGGCTGAGAGGTAAGTTGAACTTGGAAGGCGACAAGTCCCCGGGTATTACGCGTTAAGGGCTTGTCTAATGACGCGACGCGGAAAATACAGAGACAAACAACGCGTCGGTTGAAAATGAATCACGCGTTCCTTAGTCAGCGCTTGAGACACGCGCTCTCTAATTACAGTATAAGACGTCGCGTCGCGTCCCAACTCTCCTTCTCCGAGTACCACCATCCTCCCCCCTCTCCTCTTCCTACATCTGTCATCCCATCTCAGGACAACCTCTTTCTTTCTTACTTACGAACAGAGATGGCGTACGTATTCAAACGGGGTAAGCATCAGAATCATGTTCATTTTCGTCCCCGCGGCTAATCACGACACGCCCCCTTACCAGATGGGTAAGTCGCGTCGAGACGCGTCTTTACACACTCATGGACGCCCTTGCTAACCTCCACAACACCTTCAGGCGGAAGGAACGCGTCCAGTTTGACAAGGTGCGCGTTCAACCACGCGTCATGCCACGCGCTCCGCTCATGCCTCTTCCATCACAGATTACGGCTCGGATAGCCAAGCTATGTTATGGGCTTGACAAGGATCATGTGGATCCGATTGGGTGAGCGCAGTCGATGTTATGTTATATGCATAAAGCCTTACGTCTTCCAGCATTACACAAAAGGTCATCGCCGGTGTATACCCTGGAGTAACAACAGTAGAGCTCGACGTGAGTATTGTCTTTCGACCCGTGCCACACCCCAGTCAACTCTGTCCAGAATCTTGCTGCCGAGACGGCTGCCTACCTCACAACGAAACACCCCGATTATGCTATCCTTGCTGCACGTATCGCTGTTTCAAATTTGCACAAGGAAACGAAGAAGAGTTTCTCAGCTGTCATCAGTGACTTGTACCACTACAGTGAGTCAGCACTCTATATGCGAGTTGGGTGCAGCGTAGTCATGTCACGCAGTCAATCCCAAGAACGGCAAGCCTGCCGGAATGATATCGAAAGAGACGTTCGATATCGTACAGAAGAATGCAGAAGTATTGGACTCTGCTATCATTTATGACCGTGACTTCAACTACAACTAGTAAGTCTCAAGTTTTGTGTCATCGTGATATCTTCTAATTGCGAGCGACAGCTTCGGTTTCAAAACGCTAGAGCGGTCCTATCTCCTCAAGCTCAACGGTCGTGTAGCCGAGCGCCCCCAACACCTTCTCATGCGTGTGGCAGTCGGTATCCACGGCTCCGACATAGATCGCGTCCTGGAGACCTACAATCTGATGTCTGAGCGATACTTCACGCATGCGTCTCCTACACTCTTCAATGCCGGTACCCCCAACCCTCAAATGAGCTCATGCTTCTTGGTCTGCATGAAGGACGACTCTATCGAGGGGATCTACGAGACCCTCAAGGATTGCGCAATGATCAGCAAGACGGCGGGTGGTATTGGTATCAACATTCACAACATCCGTGCCACTGGGTAGGTCATTGGTTGTCACGCAATGTGTCATGACTGACCATCCTGCAGTTCTTACATCGCCGGTACCAACGGATACTCCAACGGCATCGTACCCATGTTACGAGTCTACGATTCGACTGCGCGTTACGTAGACCAAGGAGGCAACAAGCGTCCAGGAGCTTTCGCCATCTACTTGGAACCATGGCACGCTGACGTCTTCGAGTTCATCGATCTCCGCAAGAACCATGGCAAGGAAGAGGTCCGTGCACGCGACTTGTTCTATGCACTATGGATTCCAGACCTCTTGTGAGTGCACGTCGTTCACTCCGAGATATCTCATTGCTGATGAGAGCCATAGCATGAAACGCGTCGAGTCGGGCGGTCAATGGACCCTCTTCTGTCCTAATGAGGCACCTGGCCTCCACGAGGTTTGGGGCGAAGAATTCGAGGCCTTGTATGAGCAGTACGAGCGCGAGGGTCGTGCCAGGAAGACTATCGAAGCCCAAAAGCTCTGGTACGCTATCCTTGAGGCGCAAATCGAGACCGGTGGACCGTTCATGCTGTACAAGGATGCTGCAAATCGTTAGTACTCCTCGATTTCGATCCAGCTCTCAGACTCACGACCGACGTAGGGAAATCGAACCAACAGAACCTTGGAACGATCAAGTCCTCGAACCTCTGCACCGAGATCATCGAGTACTCTTCCCCCGACGAGACCGCTGTCTGCAACCTGGCTTCTATCGCCCTGCCGTCATTCATTGAAGGCGGCAAGTACAACTTCCAGAAGCTTCACGACGTGACCAAGGTCGTTGCCTTCAACCTCAACAGGATCATCGACGGCAACTACTACCCCATTCCTGAAGCGCGCCGCTCGAACATGCGCCACCGTCCTATTGGTGTCGGCGTGCAGGGTTTGGCCGACGCTTTCATGGCTCTGCGCTTGCCGTTCGATTCGGTAGAAGCGCGCAAGCTCAACCTGCAGATCTTCGAGACTATCTACCACGCTGCGGTCGAAGCTAGTTGCGAGATGGCGAAGGCCGAGGGACCCTACGAGACGTACGAAGGCAGCCCGGCTTCGCAAGGGAAGCTGCAGTACGACCTTTGGGGCGTTACCCCGACCGACCTTTGGGACTGGAGCAGCCTTAAGGCGAAGGTTGCTGAGCATGGCCTACGTAACTCGCTCTTGGTCGCCCCCATGCCTACGGCGTCGACGAGCCAGATCCTAGGCAACAACGAGTGCTTCGAGCCGTACACGAGGTATTTGGCCATACTTCCGCATGTATGATGGAGAACTGACTGGTTTACAGCAATATTTATACTCGCCGTGTCCTCGCTGGCGAGTTCCAGATTGTGTGCCCATGGCTCCTCCGCGAGCTTGTGGAACTCGGTCTCTGGAACGACGACATGAAGAACATGATCATCGCGAACAACGGCTCGGTCCAGAACATTGACATCATTCCCGACGATGTCAAGGCAATCTACAAGACCGTCTGGGAAATCTCGCAGAAGAAGGTGCTCGACCTCGCTGCGGACCGTGGCGCGTTCATCTGCCAGTCACAGTCCCTCAACGTTCACCTGCAATCCCCGACAACGGGGCAGCTAACGAGCATGCACTTCTACGGCTGGAAGAAGGGTTTGAAAACCGGCATGTACTACCTTCGCACGCGCCCTGCAGCCCAAGCCATCAAGTTCACGGTTGACAGCTCGTTCCTGAAGAACGCAGCCAAGAAGAACGAGGCCAAGCCTAATGGTGTGGTCCGCGACACAACCCCCGCTCCGTCGACGCCAATCAAGCAGGAACCAGTGACGCCCTCACTGGCAACGCCGGTAACGAACGGGGCGCCGAAGTCGGACTCTCCGTCGCCTTCACCCATCGCGGCTGTGAACGACGCGGCGCTCGCCAGCGCGACCGCTGTTCTCTCTCTGGACGAGCGGACGCAGAAGGCTGCGGAAGCGGACCCTGAGTTCGCTGCTGCCCTGCAACGTCAACGCGAACGCGAACTTGAGAATGCGAAGCTGATGTGCTCGATCGAGAACAAAGAGGCGTGCCTCATGTGCTCGGGCTGAGTGCGTTGTTCCGCGATTAGCCTCTTAGCTGTGTATGGACTCGTGTATGTGTATCGTTCTCTGTCTCTGTATCCCTGATTGGTATCCGACGTTGTCTATGGCTCTCGACTAGTTGCATCGCATGTGTCTCGCATTTGTACTAGTACCGCGCTCTCAGCTCTAATAGAGTTCCGTGTTTCGTAAGTCGACTGTATGCGTGTTTGGATGTGGAAGCTGCAGCTGGCACAGCAGTGGCCGAGTGGACTCGAAAGCGTGGGAAGGAGGTGTTATGGGCGTCTGCCAGACGTGAGGCGAGGGAGTGAAATCACGCCAGAGTAGGTGAGCATGCTCTCTACCGCAACTCGTCCATTCCTCTCCTTCTCCCAACCCATACCTCCGATCCGGTCTGGACACCGCCGTCGACGATGTCTGTTCTCTCTTCGCCGCAGGCTATCGCCATCCCTCCGATCTCGAGACTGCCACCGGAGTTACTCATCGACATCTTTGTTCACTGTTCTGATCAACCATCGCACCTCCTTACTCCCGTCATCCTCGGTCAGGTCTGTCGATACTGGAGGGACGTCAGCTACCTCTCGCCTCGCATATGGCAGCATATCTATCTATACGAACGCAATGGGACGGAGATCTCACATACCCAGGCCCTCTGGTGGATGTACAAGTCTGATCCTCTCCCGTTCGACGTCCGCATTGAGACATCGTCGTCAGACATGATCCTTTCCCTCCTCTCGCCTCTCCTCTCGAACATGCAGCGCCTCCAGCGTTGCGTCATAGCCGGCCGACAAGACGAAGAGTTCGACTTCGCGAAGTACCCCTTTGATCGCACCCAACCATGTCTCGTCGACGAGTTGCACGTCCTCATCAGAGGGATGTCCGCCTTAGATCCCCTCGGGCTCAATAACGACTCCGACACGTCGGACGATCGACCTACACCGCACATCTTCCGGGTGCACACCCCTGCGGACGGAGCTCCTGTGCTCTCCCTGCATTTTGCGCTCTACGCGCTGCCGCTCGCGTCGGTCATGAAGCCCATACCGGTCAGGTCCATCTGCATCACTGAGTTCTCGGTCGAAGTCAAGACCGACGTCGTGCGTATAATCAACTTCCTTCGTTGCATGCCCTTCCTCGAAACGTTCCACTTCGCCGGATGGCCACAAGAGGGCGACCCGATCCAGCCCGGGCAGCTCGTCTCCGTGAAACTGCCCCAGCTCCGAACCATCCTCATCCGGAGCACCGTCTCCGTGCGCGCCATACTGTCGCATATCGACGCGCCCGCGCTCGAGGAGCTCTACCTCGAGCACACGAACGTCGACTTCGAGCTCGCCACGGACCCGTACGTGTCGCAGCAGTCGCCGGCGGACGAGGGCGAGTCCGACGACGAGGCGCACGACTTCTCGCAGTCGCCATACTCGGATCACGCGACGGGCATGGGCCTCCGCACGCTCCTCCGCCGCTCGCGCCCTCCGCTGCAGGTGCTGCACATGGACTACGCCGACATGCGCACGAAGGACTTCCGGTACTGCTTCGACCACCTCGACCGGCTGCGCGAGTTCCGGATCGTCGGCTCGGACATGTCCGACCGCGTCGTCGGGATGCTCGCGCCCTTCCGGAGGCGCAGGTTCGCGTTCGGGCTCGGGCTCGGGTGCTTGCCAGGACGCGAGATAGGGGAGACGTGGGCGGTGCGCTTGCCGGGGCTGAGGAAGCTCGAGATTTGGCACTGCCAGCGCGTGTCCGGGGACGCGGTGGTGGAGGCGCTCCGTGAGCGTGTCCTGTTCACTGACCGGGCGGCGGAGGAAGGGCGGTGTGAGACGGTCGACAGCGTCGCTGTCGTCGGGTGCGCCGAGTTTGGGTTCGAACATGGACAGGCGTTGGCCGAAACGTTGGGCCAGCGGCTCAGGATCACTGCATGAGGTCCTCCTATGCCTTCAATTGGTCTTCGAGGATCCGGCGATCATGATCGGACAGAGCTTGTACGTTGATACCAGGATGGACTCTTCGATTGTGTGGATGTGGTTGTACTATACACTGACACTTTTTCCTTCCCTGTGGCTACGGCTGACATGTACGGTTATTCTCTTACATCGCGTGCTTTGTGGGCAATCTACACTGTATATATAAGTCTCGCCATCCGTCATATTGTTGTATTTTACTGCTCTCTGCTCGTTCTGTGTCGAATAGCGACTTATGAATCCAGTTTGTTCTTCAGGTGTCTCAAGCCCGCATTACCCCCGAGCGCTCCCGTTGTGGTTCTACGTGGTGCTGGGTAGCATTACTTTACGTGCAATCACGGACTCCGCATAATTCGAAGACTCCGGGCCCTCGATACCTCAACCGGGCATCTGAGCGTGTCTGGCAAGCCTCTGAAAGACAAATAAGCAGCGTGGCAGCAGTTGGCATGAGTAGGAGACGTACATAGCTTCAATGTCTCGCACATCAGGTACTCTATGTTATTTCGCCACGGGTCTAGTATTCACCTAGACTATGGAGTCTATAGGTTAAATCTGATGAGCATTTCCAGGACTCAGAGTCAGAGTGATCAATGGGCCAGAGCACGTCGAATGCGTTGCCTGAGTACTGTTGCAGCCATCCGAGCTCTCCGTCAATCCGATATGACAATTCAGAGCTCTCGCACCAGAACAAGTCTCAAGTCTCTTGTTGTAGGCACTCTAGACGATATGAAGCCGTCACTTTGAGTCCAACATGCAAGCGGATGTGGCTGTGTAAAAGGTTGTGACGCCCATCACCTAGTACCGATCGCGATATACAAGAGTCGAGCGTACCGCGTTCGAAATCCCATTCGAGATGAAGCAGGATACTGTATGTAATTTGCGACACAGAACATGGGCGAGGTTGCCCACTACAACTTTCCATCCGACCCAAGTCCAAAATCACAGTAGACGCCTCGCCATGGATCACGGGACACAGTGCTGACTAAGCACAGAACTGCACAGAACCGGACGCTGGCTTCGAACTCAATTTTGCCGCCCTCGTCCCAATCCACACACCGCCGCCATCGACGCGCCCGCCGCACTCCCGCCCGTTCCTCAAGGTAATCTATCCTCTCTCTTTCCCCTAAGACCACAAAATGCCGGGCGTACGAGACATCAGGTGCGTACATGTTGTGGCGAAGTGTGTGTAGATGTGCTCACCTCGTTTGGAACGAATCTCTGGACCGAAACAGCGCGGAT
This sequence comes from Coriolopsis trogii, assembly GCA_020543525.1. Classification (NCBI taxonomy): domain Eukaryota; kingdom Fungi; phylum Basidiomycota; class Agaricomycetes; order Polyporales; family Polyporaceae; genus Coriolopsis; species Coriolopsis trogii. The sequence continues at coordinate 152,400 of JAHYIO010000023.1, read as the reverse complement.
GCCTTCATCACCGCATACGCATCCCACCTCAAGCGTTCGGGCAAGCTCGAGGTGCCCACCTGGGTTGACCTTGTCAAAACCGGCTCCTTCAAGGAGCTCGCCCCTTATGACCCTGACTGGTACTACGTCCGTGCAGGTCCGTTCACCACATTTCTCGTCTTGCGGTGAATCCGTACGGCTAACTCTGCACTCGCCTGTGTTTCCTACCCTCCATCCCTCACTCTCCCCACACACCTGCAAAACACCTTTGAACGTTCTCCTTGCACGCGATACGTCACCTCCGACTCCGTCAATCGCGCTCCTACCACACACATTCGACCACAACCCAACCAAAACAAAAAAACAGCTGCGATCGCAAGACACATCTACCTCCGGAAAGACGTCGGCATCGGCGCGCTGACGAAGCTCCACGGCGGCCGCAACCGGAGGGGCAACCGCCCCTCGCACCACGCGGACTGCTCCGCGTCCGTGCAGCGCAAGATCTGCCAGTCGCTCGAGAAGATCGGCGTGCTCGAGCAGACGGACAACGGCGGCCGCCGCATCTCCCAGGACGGCCAGCGTGACCTCGATCGCATCGCGACCGCCGTCGTCGAGGCCGCCCGCGAAGAGGAGGAGGACGAGGAGGAGGAAGATGAGGAGGAGGACGAGGAGTAGACGACTCGCTCCCTTGCGACTCGTTTTCTTTTCCCTGTGTTGACGATTGGGAGGTGGGGTGATCGGGCTTGCTTTTGGGTACGCTCTGCTGGTTGGGCATCTTCCTCTATCTGCTCGCTCTGTTGTATGAACTCGATCTCCGCTACTCCCTCCCTAGCCCTTACCCGCGGACGACCGACAGGCACGATCACCACGTATGCTTTACATGCCACACCAAAACATAGGCAGTATACTGTAACTCTTCCATGGCATTTTCCCTTTGACATCAGACTTTCGACATGTGCATGCGATCCGAGACTAGCTAAGCCGCCTCCCCACAGCAAGCATACCGTCTCGAAGTTGTTGCTGACAGAAGCGATCGCAACGAAGTTGGTTTGAATTGTCCTACACTACGTCCTTCACGACTTCAACACGTTCCAACACGCCCGATCAATAAATGTTTCATGAATCCAATGCAGATTATGTGGCGCTCTCTAACCTATTAACCGTCATAGACATTCTATCTCTATCTACGTCGTAGAAGCGCACCCGTCACCCACCCATGATCTTCCATGGACGCTCCCAAAGTCCAGGAGCGTTGGTATATACTCGTGGAGAATGGAAAGGAAGATCGAGAGGGGTTGTAGCCGGGACAGTTTTCGTCCAAACCGCAATGACGATGGGGGCTTGTGTCGTGGAAGGATGGGAGAGGGCCGAGAGTCAACCTTGCAGCTGAGGGGATGTGCCAGAGTAGGGATGACGAGGACGTGGGGTACAGTACAGTGCACGACAGGATATAAATTGCCGTTCACGCATCCTTGTCGACTAGCTCGATACCCGAGTCGCTCGCGGTGTTGTCCGCGAACACGGGACGCGAGGTCGCGAGCCCATACGCGTTCTTGTAGAACAGAATGTCGCCCTCATCCTCGACGAACTTGCACTGCTTGAACACACGGTAAACCTCGGCCCAGCTGCCCGGACGACCCTGGAGCTGGATGCCGTTCTGTGCAAGGAGCTTGCGAAGAGCATCCGTTGCCTCCCAGGCGTGGTAGTGAGGAATCTTGCTCGAGACGTGGTGCGCGACGTGGGTCTCGGAAATACCGTGCGTGGCGAACGCGCCGAGCCAGCCCATGAAGCTACCAAGGTCTCCGAGGAGGTTCCTGTCGAAGGTCGAAAGCGCACCACGAGGGAACGTGAACTCGGAGGCCCGGTAGTGGGGAATCAGGGGGTCGGTGTGCTGGAGGAACGTGATCAAGACAAGCCAGTGGTTGACCCTGTTGCAGACGCCATTTAATGTGAATTTTCAGGAGAATAATCCCGATCACTTACCAGAGGTAGGGAACGAGGTAGACACGGAAAACCTCAAGGAAGCCCCACTTGTTGATGGAAGCAGCAACACCAGCAAGCCAGAGCAGGATCCCAACGTTTGAGATGATGATTTGACCACGTTGATCGGGACGGAACATCACAGCGGAGGGGTCGAAGTCTGAGAAAGACACAAAGATGAGACAGACGGCACTCTGACGTAGCTGCAAGACGACGTACGGTTCGTGCCCTTGGGGTAGCGAGGTTGACCAGATGCATTCATGATAATGTACGCAGGCCAGCCACCGAGCTTTACGAGACAGTATTCAGCGACATAGCATACATCAAGCATGAAGGATGTCACTCACGAGGTAACGGAGAGAACCATAGACAGCTCCGATGGGGGAATCGCCGAGAGCCTCCCAGAGCTCCTGCTTGACATCGTCCGTAACGCTAGAACCAGCAAGGTCCTCCTTGGTGGGGTCGAAGGCAGGGAGACCAAGCTCGGAACGAGTCCTAGGGACATAGACTTGGTCTTGCGTCATGTGAGCCGTAGAAGCATGGTGCTTCGCATGGGTGATGCGCCACGCGTGATAAGGTACACCAAGCCTAGAGAGAGAATGCGGAGAGGATGGGCGGGTGAATTCAAACGCAAATGGAAAGGGATCATCACATGTGAGTATATGCGGATAGAGGCGCTATATGCCGAAATAAGAAAAGTCTAAAACTCACGCGGAATGGAGGACCCATCCGACGGCGTTGTTGATCGCCTTGCTTTCCGAAAATGCCTGGTGACCACACTCGTGGGCGATGACCCAGAGGCCAGTGGCGAAAAGGCCGACAAAGAAGGTGTAGAATGCCCAGAGGGCAAAGCGCGCGGCGGGGTATAGGTACGGGTTGGGGAGCGCGATGTTCTCGGGGGCGATGAGCGCGTCAAGGAAGTAGGTGAGTTTGTAGAAGCCGAAGATGATGACACAGTCCATGACACTGGAGGCGGAATGAGCATGACACGGAATGACACGTCGAAGACGCGTCATAACAAACGTACATGTAGAGCGAGGACCTGATGGCAGACCGCTGGTAGCAGTGGGCCCTTGATTGAACGGGTTGAGCGTTGCGTACGACGGCGAGAGACCAAGTGGGGGACTCACGGAATGGCGGAAAGGAGGTCCTTGACTGTGAGGTCTGGAATGACGACGGGCACCTGCTCGACGGTCGTCCTTCCGGACGCGGTCTTTGTCGACATTTTTGGGCGGTCAGGGAGGGAGAGGAGACGTCTAGGGAACCGGGGCCGTCTATGGGGGGTCTATGGGGAAAGAGGAGAGAGAGGCGGGGGCCAGCAGAAAGCGAACGCCCTGATTTTAATTGGGGCCAAGCGGGTAGGTGCGGGCATTTCCGAGGGAGCTCTTCACCTCCGTTGGGGAACCGCGCGCCATGCATTTCCCCTCCCCATTCTCGCGTCCACCCCCCGCCTTCAGCTCTCCTGCTTCCGGCTATCCTCAGGCCCCTCCTAGCCCCCGTCTCGCCCCGCGCTCGCCCAGCACCCATCGCGCTTGCCGTACATGAGCACGGTCCCGACCCACCGCTACATGTAGGATTCAAACGAGTGCCAGATGCGCTTCCTGCTTTCATCGGGACTGCGACCACGATGCGCGCTGGGCTCGTCACCCCACCTGTCGCAGGAAAGAGCTCACATGTCTTCTCTGCCCTCCCTTCGTGACACATCCCAGCGGCAGTCCTGCCAGGTCGGAGGAACCCCCACAACATACCCGCGCTTAATTGTCGTACGTCCCTGGTTTGATCGAACGTTGCTCCCTTCCATGTTCCCATCGATGTCCGTATTCGCGCCCAACCACACCTACACATACTATCAGCTTGGACGACGACCCCGCGAATGCAGTTCTCTCAACCGATCCTCGTTCAATGTCATGCAGCACCAGAAGTAAACTCATACCACCGTGCCGGCGATTCTTCGTCTATAGTTATTATCATTAAAGCTTAAGCCCATGGCCTGCCTACATCACCGTTCAGAGAAGCTCGAACGTGGCCATCTCTCAACAAGACTCGCATCGCCTGATCTATCTCCTGCCACTCACAGATCCCCGCCTTATCTTCACCTCGATCGTCCCTTGGCATGTACTTATTCTTACCGCCCCCTCTCGACCGCTCCCCTTCTTCTTACCGACGCGTCTGGCTGAGCCCCACAGCCCCACGTCTCCCCTCCGCCCCATTGCCCCGGCTTTCGGTGCGTGCTATGACATGGTGCACAGCCAGATAGCTAGAAGCACGTCGCGATCGTGAATGAATGTTTATCACGGAACAGGCTACTTCGTCCTCAGAGCGCCAGTGACTAGCACATGACGACCTCCAGCGCCATGCATACTTCATCCAACATGACTCTTCTGGCAGGACGCCTCGCGCGCGGTCTCGTACAATGCCTCCGGAAATACAACGTTCAGCACCTCAACCTTTGCGAGCACCTTCTATACCATTACCCACGTTATCTGCCAAACCTTGCTTGACACGCTTTACGCATACGCCGTGCACGCCGCTTGACTTAGGCTTTAGCTTGCTGCCCCGAGAGTTCAAGTGGACGAGCTGTGGGGTAATCCAGCTGGTCATGAAAATGCCCGAACCTGCACGCCACGTTTTCGTTCTCTCGCGACTTGCGGTCCACTCGTGCAAGCCTGCCAACGAAGAGGGGAATGCTTATCCTTACTTGGTGAACGTGACCACGCTTATCCCACCAAGGAGCGTCATGAGTAAAAGAGGTGGACCAGTCGAATATCGACAAGATCGGCACCTCGTATATTTGTTTGTGAATCCAAGAGACTATCGGGTACAGGGAATGGCAAGGGGCGCTGCTAAGATGCTGCGCTCGAATACCACAGACGAACGAAATTCGAAGACGGTTACACGTATCCGGGGGATGGCGATGGTCCTTGCAGGAGCGTAAAGTGAGCAGTGACGCATCCTCGGAATCTGGACGTCGCCCGTGGAAGTCATCCCGGTCTATACAAGGTGGAGGGGTTGGAGATGAGAGGTGAACCGCGAAACAGCGACGAAATGAGGACGCAAAGAAGGGAAATGCTAAGATGAAGGGTGTTCAAGAGCTGGCCAGGAGACCGGGCTTGAGAGGGTCGTCAGGCAGCGGCGGTTGGACGATCGTCGGGATGACGACAAAGACCAAGAGACTAGGCCATAGCCAGCTCCACCAGGACGAATGGCGCTTCGTCAGAGGCCAGACAGAAGATGACCGTGTCGCAACGCAGGGATCCTCGCGCAGCACGCGGAGAGTAGGAACGACCATGCGAGAACGAATGGCTGAGAATCCCTGGTAGAGCTGTCCGAAGCACGAGGAGACTTGCTGCCACACGTTCGTATCGGAGTGCAACGGCCAACGCTCCGAAGAGTGCATATCACAGTCGTCGTGGTCCGAGAAATCCGCGCTCGCGTTCACAGAGTTGTCTGCAGAGTCGTCCGAGAAGTCGTCCAAAGAGTCGTCCTCCCAGTCCACGGCGGTAAGGAAAGACTCGCACGAAGGGAACGATGCGAGGCTGCTGGAGCTAGCTACGGAGTGGAAGTCGCCTAGGCTGCTGCTGGACTCGAAGGTGCCGCACGAGTAGAAGCTAGTGCACGAGAGAGATTCCATGAGGCATATGAGCTTGCGTGGTAGGGATGGATCGTCCTCGCAGTCGCCGATGGACGTCCGGCTGGCTGAAGGAGAGACGACGGCGTTGCATAGATCCTCGTCCGCGCCTTCGACCTGATCGCTTGAGTTCCGGTACGACCACAAGCAATCGTCGACCAGTTGGGATGACTGACAACTCGTGAGCCCAATGTGCGCCAGAAAGATAGACTATTGGGACATACCTCTGTAGACGACATCTCGTATGTATCGTCCGAGACATCGGAAAGCTCCGATATGCTATCGAACGATGTCATAGGTGAGATCGCCGGCGAAGTCGGGAGGCTACGCCAGGCGGGGAAGGCTTGAGGTGCAGACTCCTCTGATCCGTCCTCCGAATGTACTGAAGCGGCTGGTATGTCTCCTACATCTGGCTCGGAGAGGTAAGACAGCTCTGATGGGCTGCGAGGCAACAGAAGCGACGGGATCGCCTCAGGGAGGGTGGCTGCACGTGCAAATGAGTCAATCAGAGTCTTGATCGACGTGGAAACACGACTCACAAAGGTCGATGGAGGTGCTAGGCGTATATATCCACTTGTGCTTCGCCCCGCTTGTGGGGTAGTTCGCATCAACGGAAAGCTGGTCGTTCTGGGGCTCAACGACCTCCTGCTTGATGTGCGAAGATGCTGGAAGAGCACGGTCGCTCGTCTCAGCGGGTGCTGGGGTCTTCTCCCGGAGAGTGGCTATATGCGCATATAGTGAGCGAGTAAACTCGTCGAGGGCATGTAGTGATAACGTACAAAGGTCGATAGACGTACTAGGGGTGTAGACCCACTCGTGCTTGGACCTACTACTAGGATAGGTGGCGTTGCTGGCTGGGGAAGAGGGGGAGGGTTGGCATACAGGAGCCTCGGAGACTTCCCGCTTGATACGCAAGTTCGCGCTGGCTGTAGATGCAAAGAGGTGAGCTAACCTGCGTGGCAAATCAAACGACACTCGCACAAAAGACTCACAAGGAGCAATGGACGGAATGGGCCTGTTCGCATGGACCGAAGTGAGGCCATTCGGAGGGTGCACTGCATTTGCAGAGGGGACAGGCGGAGGTTGGTGATTGCTGGCGATAGGAGCGGGGACAGACCCAGCGACCGAGAACATCGCAGGTGGTTGCAAACCCAATGAGCTATCCCCCATCTCAATCTCAACATCATGGGGTACGACCGGGATCAGGCTTAGCTGCAATCCCGAATGCATGATCGTGTCCTCATCTAGCATCTGGGGAACAGGAGCTGCGGACGGCTTGAGCGTTGTGACCACATCGCTTGCCGCCACCCAAGACTGACGGACGGGCCTCGGTACATGTGCGGGGAATGAGGAGCTCGATGCACGCAATGCTTGCTGTGAGGGTGCGGCAAGAACATTTGCTGCGGTGCGGGGAGGTGGTAGGACGACCTCCTCTGGCTCCGGCTTGACCTGGACCGCCTTCTTCTTCGACTTGCGTATAGGCTTCGACCATGCGACAATGGTGACTTCGTCGTCATCCTCGAGATGTACCGGAAGCGTCTCCTTGCCCTTGCCTTTGTTCACCGAACACTGCTTTGAAGAGGACTGGCCGTCGGTGGGGCGGCGGACTGTCGTGACGAGTGGCACATGATTGGTGCGGGCATGAACAGACGCAAAGTCATCCATCTCGACATCAGCAATTGTCGGCGACTGCGGCTGGACCGTGCTATACGGTATTCTGAGGCGAAAACCATCGTCAGAGTGGCGGAGAAGAGCTAAATCCTCCTCGCTGCAGGACTCGATGCGGATCCTCGGGCTGTTCGGAGGTTGAGCGGACGACATCGCAGATGTCGGCATGTGGCACTCGTTACTGAGGCTTTGCAGGCGTGCAAGATCTTCATCGCTGCAGGACTCGATGCGAATCCTTGGACTTGCAGGGGCTTGGAAGGTTGTTGCAGTCCTCTTGGGTGCGGTTGGTACGACTTCGGGCACGGAATGAGCTGTTTGCGCGCGCTCCTTCCCTTTCCTCAGCCTGTTAAACTTGCGAAGAGCGTCGTCTTCGAGGTTGTTGACAAGCTTGGCCTCTTGTACCGTGAAAACATCTGAGGTGCCGACGGGAGTATGAGAGGCCTTTGATGGGATACAACTGTCGGACATGTCCACGTCTTCGTCGAGAAGGGCACTCTCGACATGGTGCGCAAGTTGAACGAGTGGCCGAGAAATATGTACCTGGGTACGTTGCACATCTGGGCTAGGCGGAGTGTACTCGAGAATGGAAGGCTCGCGGAATTCGGACTTGGCAAAGATTTGCAGGACGGGACTGGCAGGAGTGGACGTCAAGAGGAGAGGCTCGATGGTCTCGAATCGGATTCGAGCTGGGGTGGAGGCCGTACTCGAGGGCTCAAAGACGGAAGGAGGCACTTGAGCTTCAGGCGTGCGCGGAGTATTGTACTCGATGGGGTGTGCAACGGCTTGATGGGACGGGCCGGCCTCCTGCGGGGGTGGAACAGACCCTTGGAAACTAGCATCGTCCTCATCCTCACTCTTGACAGGAGGATGTCCATCTGTCTCGTAGCAAGGTCGCCAAACTCGCGCATCATCCTCCTCGACCTTGATCCAGACCTCGGGTTCGAAAGACAGCACGTCTAACGGGCGCGTTGCATGAGACGGAGTGAGAGCGCGAAGGAGAAAGAAAGTTCACCTTCGACTTGTTCCTGCGACTGCGGCGGGTCCCCAATATGCTCGCGTGAAGCGGAAGGTGTAGGAATAAGTTCCACAATGCGGTCGATAACCTAGATAGTGATGAGTTTGTGCATGGACCCGATTTTGACATCGATACTCACCTCCGTGACTTCCTCTTCAGAACGAATACACCTCCTAACACCACTGGATCTCAACAATGCTCTATCATCCACGTGTCTCGGTCGCTTTCCCTGCTTGAGGTCGATCTGGTCATCTTGAGGAGCGCTCTTTGAGCACGCTCGGAGTTTGGCAGAGTGGACACGACCGCCACGACGGGAGTAGGCTCGCATACGCTGGTTGAACTCTGCCTTAGACGAGAAGATGCGTTGTCCAAGGCGGCGGGCAGCGTAGGCAGGAGCTATGTAGCGATGCCTCTTCCCAGGATCGTGGGCGAAAGCAGTGAGGTTGGCAGACGTGGACATGTTGGACGAGTGTTGAGCTTATGATGCCGAGCAACGAGGGGCGCGACGAAGAGTCGAGAAATCAGAGCGAGGAGAGTCGGAACGTAGGATGCATGTGCAATGTCGAGCATCGCGGCTGGCGTTCGGGGAGGCGGACGGTGGACTGACAGGATGACGGCGGGAGACAAGCGTTAGCCTCGATCGCAACTCGCGTCTTGCCCTTCTCGTCTGCACGTCACAGAGACGCCCTGATGTCCATGGACTTCATATCACTCTTTGAGCTTGAAGCATGCCAGAGAATAATCTGATGATGATGAGCTCGAGCTGAGTGTGATCGTTAGATGCATGCGGCCATGTGCCACAAAATGCTATGTACAGTAACATAGGCTCTCTCGTCTCCCTCGAGTTACGCGATAGCTGTTCCGTTATGGTGATTATCTTATGCCGCAATATACGTTGGTTGCAGTACATAGGGGGCGCTGATGGATGATGGCGAGACGTACTGGAAGAGGATGCGGCTCCGAGAGAGAAGACGACTCTGCAGCTCTCTGCAGGCTTAGAATCGCCTCTTAGATAAGATAAGATAAGATAAGCAAGTAAGGTGTAGCACAGCCACGTCACCTACGTTACTGCTCCTCCACCAGCGTAGTGCAAGAAGTCGGGGGAACACATGTCAGCAGACATGTAGAGGGGATCGGAAAACGCGAATATGCAAGGTAGAGTTCGAAACAAGTATGTATGTGAGCTGCAACTGACGATGCTCAGTGTATGGGAATAGGGATTTCGTATACGGTACTTAGGATCCTCATCCGATCCTCGTACGTATCACGCTGCACGCAGGGTGTCAGCGTGTGCAAACGAAACTATAGGGAAAATATACTGAAGACTCACGATCGTTCTCAGTCGGTTCAGTTCCTCCTCTGCGTCTACCATACGAGCTCCCCAGCTCGTCGGTGAAACGCCATCCTGCCGGTCTAGTCCATTCTCAACCCTCGAGATTACCTCCTTCAACAGCTCCACACTCCGCGAGTACGCGTGTAGCGTTCTGCTTGGATCCTCAGTGGCGGCGTCTAGGCGCACGGCTTCACTCGCCAACTCCAGTGCTTCCGTCAGTAGCTCGCGCGTGGTTTCGCGTATTTCGGGCTCAAGGTCGGGCGAGAAGGAATCGGGATACATGAGTTAGGCTGAGGCTCGGGCAGGGAGGTTGAGATGTTGGAGAGTTGTTCAGGCAGGACGAAAAATCAACTGAGCAGGAGCGGGGAGTGTGTGGACAAGAGTTACGTTCAGGCCGATAGGTATATGGGATCGACTGACTTTATTCTGGGGAAGCTTCTCTGCTTGACATCGGCGCTCCGCCGCAGAAGGCGTTGCCGGTATTGCTGGACGTGTTGCAGGTTTACCGAGCATCGGCTGTCACTCAACAATGGTTGACTGATACAATCGTCATTCCCGCGTCACGCTGCGTAGCCTGGAGCTGTACTAGTATTGAAACCACATTCTTTCTGTCACAGAACTAGCGTGAACCGCGGGACAAAACTCGCGTTCGAGGTATACCTGATGACCCGGTACCGAAGACTCTATTGAACGCTTCGCACGATGTCAACGAACCTAATACAGTACTTGGCGTGTTTTCCGAGTCGTCTGCGCGGGCGGGACGACTCGGACCCCTTTGATCCGCCTCGGAGGCCGATGGAGTCGCGACGCGCCTCAGGCCTCGGGATTCGGGATGTCGACGAAACTTCGAATTCCGGTGTCTTCACATCTCGCCTTTGTCTAGTCTCCCCGTTTACGATCCGAGGCGAGGTCAAACTAACGACTGTATATGATGGCAACCTACAACCTAGATAGCCCCAAAGTATTACAAGAGTAAAACGTATAGTGTAAAGTTGTCCATGGATCAAGCAAAGTAAGTCCGGTAAGGGTTCGCCGTATCCCATACCGCTGGCACCGGCAACGCCTGATATATACGGGGCTCACTCGACGAAGACGGTGGTAGCCACAACCTCGAAAGTCGGGCTAAAGGCCTACAAGTTGTTTCCAATCAGTCTTCCATCACGAACCCGCCCAAGTGCAAGCGTGTATCAAGAACAGCATCAACGTACCGCGCCGCCAAGGAAGTAATGCGCCACGGTGATGAGTGCCGCGCCCTTCTGGATGTGCTCGGGGATCGTGACTTGGAAGCCCTCGATGAGATCCGTGCGCCCGCTGCCCGGCACGATCTGCGGGTTGAAGAGCGACTTGACGAGGACTTGACCGAGCCCGTTGCGCGGGTCGACGCCGTCGCACGTCCAAGGCGCGGCCTGCCCCACGCAGGAGCGAATTCCGATCGCGACCGCGACCTCTTCGGAGGACGAGATGGATGGCTGTGTCATAGGGTAGGTGTGACTTAGCGTGAGTACTAGACAGAGGGCGTGAGGTGAACACGTACAGTACGGTCGATGTCGACGAGCAGGGTCTGGCCGGGGTGGACGGTCGTGAACGCAGTGGGCTCGGTGATCACAACGCCCTGAGCAGCGGCCGTGGTGAGAAGAGCAGCGAGGGCGAAGACAGACTTGAACATAGCGAAGATAAGAGGAGGAGACAGAAAGATAAAGAGGAAGAAAGAGTGAGTTGTGAAGTAGATGTGACAAGCTCCAAAAGAGAAGTGCACCTCTGCCTCCTCCGAGAGAGGACGCGTTCGTCTTATATGCGCGACGAGCCCCTGTAGACGTGCGCTGCCTTTAAGGGAGCGCTACGACGTGTATTCTCCATCCGTCGTTGGTGAAGCTGTATAGTGCAAGAATGCGAGGCCGACCTCCCCCTGAATGCCATCACCGCGCAGAGTGCGGGCGCGGCACGAGGACCGCCACCGGGACTGCGAAGCATGAAGATGAGACCCATGCATACCCGTGCAGGCACTCGGAGCGTAGCGCAAAGAGACCGCGCAATGTTCGAACTCGCGTACATATCCTCAAGGGCGCAAGTTGAAGGGCGCTGGTAGCAAGGAGGTGAGGTTCCGGTCGCTCGAATATGACCATACATTTGCACCAGTCGTCAGGTGCAAAACCTATGCGTATAGCTGCACGGTGGTAAGACAGATCTATCATTCGATTTTGTGAGCACTCACGCGCCGAGTACGGCATTAATGAGACTCACGCATCCATTCATCTTCGCGCGCACGCTCAAGCGGGACCTCAATTCAACAGGTTTTGTGCAGGCATGCGGATGCACCGTGTATAGCCAGAGTACAAGTATAAAGACCCTCAACCATGCTCACTGCACTATATTGACGACCTGAGGCACAACCTCGAGGAACGGCTCTGATCCCTGACACAGTGTCAGCCCCTCCATCCATTTAGACGAGACTTAGGGAGTGCGGATGCCATTCGCACGCTCAATAACAGACACTCACGATGATGAGCGCAAAGTGGGCTACCGATAGAATTGCGGGGCCGATGTTGAAGTTCGCGGGCACCGTGACTGTGTAATTCTCCGCAAGGTCCGCCCGACCATTCCCCACCAGGGTGGGCGCGTACGGCCCGAATGTCAGGAGGCGGCCGATGTTGCCCACAGTGTCAACCCCGTCGCACGAGCCGCTTGTGCATGGGAGGAGGCCGATCGCGACGGAAACCTCTTGAGAGCCGGTGAGGGTCGGCTATGTGCATGGCTAGTAAGAACAGTTCCATACCCGGAGGGAAGAGGACTAGGAAGGACGAACGGGTCTATCGATGTCTACGACAAAGGACTCTCCGGCGAAGAGGTCTGCGTTGGCAAGAGGGGCTGCAATCTTGATCCCTTGGGCTGTGACACACGCGACGAAAGTCGTGAGCACGAGGATTGCTTTGAGCATCTTACTGAGGGATCAGACCAGAGACTGGTTGGTGCAGAGATGTCGTGACACAGTCTTATACGGTGCAAACATATGTCTGGTCGACAAGGTTCGCGATCCTGTAAGCTCCGAGGAGGCGCTATGATGAGTTGGAATTTGTGCATGACAAAGATACAGTCAAGACACAGGGCTAATTTGCGATGGTCAACAGCCGGACGAACACACTACCGTGCTGAACGCAATGAAACACGGCGCCAGATGTCGTACAGCGAGCCGCCGCGTTCTTGTGGCGTTGGTGCCGTACTCCACACATAGATGAGGGTATGATGACAAGGACGCACCCATGGTACGATTTCGAAGTTCCGTTCAGGCTCACTGATGCGGTCTGCAGAGACGCGAGCCAGGTTATACATACACGGCGCCTTTGCCCTGGGGTCAAACGGGGAGCACTCCCGAGTATCGTTATTGAGAACTTCAACTCATTGTAAGCAATGGCATAGAGGAGTTTAGGACCATGATGCGACCCATGTATACGAGGACGTACCTGTATCGCATAGGTGGCCTTCTAGAGTGAATTCATACGGAATCTCATACTTACTATCACACCATCCTCGACCCCCGTTGGCGTACGTTGGCGTGGTGAGGACATAAATGTACTCCTCGTCCTAGCGGGCGTATAGTATGGACTAACAAGCGAGTCTGGTCATCGTAAGGATGGGGGTGCAAAGTGAGAGCAGTAGCGCTCGGGGCAGCGCAAAGTCAACGGTCCGGGAACACCCGGGTGCCAGAGCTGCAGCTGCGCATGCCACGCCTGCGGACGTTCGAACTCTATCATTCCCTTGTACTGTGATCAACGCCTCGATTGCCCCATTCTGACGTTCTGGCTGCGCTTTACGATGCCCCTTGTCTTCTCCAGCCTAACCGCTTTCCCAAAACTCACGACCTGCTGCGCACGGGCATTGCTGTCCCTTGCACAATTGCAAGACATCCTCATCCATATCTGAGGAAGATTCGCTCTGTGTCGTGGGCTTGTATATGGCCTTGGACTTAAGTTAGGCAGTAATTTGTCTGTCGAGGCTACCCACTACAAGGAATTCACACGTAAAATATGAATTTTCACTGCTTTTCTCAACGCTCGCCCGGATGCTGATTGGATAGGCCAGTCAAGATTGATCTCCTTCGACTTTCGATCGAGTCGTGAGGATATTGATCGAATTGAACTGCGCTTTACTGCGTGCAATACATCGGTTGTTGGCTGAGCGGGCAGTGTCGTTCATATACTAGCCCAAGCCTCAGAGACAGCCTGCACCACGCCCGCTTTCACCCCCACCCCCTCTGTGTGCGACGCGGGACATTCGCCGTTACCTCCAAGCATACACGCGATTCACCCCACAACACGCCTCTAATCGCTCGAAGCAGGCACATTCATAGGTGCGGCTCGCGCGACTCGATTCCAAGATGATGCACATACTCACCAGATGAATAGTTCACCACTCACGATGATCACCTACGCACCAAAATCCGTGCCTGAGAAGAGCGCGAACCCGTTCGACGCGCCACCCTCATACGACTACGACTACAACCCGCATGACCCGCTCGCGACGGCCCAACAACCGGGGCCTAGCTCTCCAACGCGCGACGCGCCCCTCCCTCCACGACCAGACCTGAACGTGCGCATCCAGGAGCGATTTGAGAGCACTTCGCGCAACAGCGCGGCTTCTGCATCATCATCGCGCTGCGCGTCCTCGTCGAGTTCGCGCTCCGAGCGCTCTCCCCCCGCTTCTCCTCGGCGCACGCTCACGAAGCCCGAGCCAACACGCTCCGCGCCGCATAAGCTGCAGAAAGCCGAGGAGCGCAGCGACGGGGCGAAGACCAAGACCAAGTCGAAGAAAGACAAGAAGAGCAAGAGGAATGATGAGGAGAAGGGGAAGAAGGAGCGGAGTACCGGCGCGAAGATCGCGAAGACGTTTGGGACGGGCCTGATGGCGATCGTTGTGCCGCCTGTCGTCGTCGGTGGTGCGGCCATCGTCGCGGCCGGTGCTGTCCTGTATGGGACGGGGAAATTGCTGGAAGGGGTGGGGAAGGGGTTGTCGATTGGGCCGGAGGCATTGTATGGCGTGTATCAGCGACGGAAAGCCAGGCGCAATGCTCGGGCCGAGGACAACGACGACTCGGATTCGGATTCGGAAGAGTAGGGGCTCTAAGCTCAGTGTATGTAACATTCTGATATGGGCTTAGATCGTGTGTACGAGTATCGTCAAGGACAACACGGACCTTGCTTCACGTTCATTATCGAGACGTATTTATTCTAGGGTCTCAGATCTCATCGCGGACATTGCGGCGACTCTGCACTTTAGATCTATATGGTAGCTGAATATAGTACTAAAATCAGACTCAAGGCTAAGCCTACATACCTCTCGTGTGCGTGATTCATCGTCCTCCACCGAGAGGCTCTCGGAGTAGCATGGAACTGGAAGACAACGTCCCTATACGTACCGAGCCCTGTTGCATGCCTTTGGTGTGCCTGGTCGCGAGACCTATTCAGGGAGGTCAAAGAAGTACGGCATGTGCGCCGCTACATAAATAGAGTTAGACGTTGCACGAGGTGTGGCAACTTTGTGGAGTTGTCGCTGCGCACGGCATCGGCGTGACACCACTCGCCGTTCGGCCTTACACCCATAGTCGTTTCTGGACCAATGTCGTGTAAGTGATTTCAGTTCGTCGAGTCCGGTGCGCACCGGAACTGTCATATGCTATGTAGGCAAACTCCAGAGCGACTCTCGGCAAAAGCGTTGCCGCGTGCACTGGGACTGGAAGGGTCTGTCAAAGGCAGGAGGGGATGTGAGTCTACGTCTCAGAGGTAGCATGTACAGTACTTCCGTACATACATCAGGGCCTCGCTCGTGCACCCGGCCCATACATAGAGGCCGAGGCAAGTAAATGGGCCGAGTGAGCGCGGACGGGAATGCCACCGTTCAACCCGAAGTCATCGGAAGGCAGTGGTCTATCGACAAGCGACTGTCGTTCAGTAGCCTCTGAGTGTGAGATTGGGCGGCACTCTCACCGTGTCAAGACAATGTGTAAAGTACTAAGCTCTGCCAGGCTTCATGGTACAGAGTTGATCAACGCGGCAGAAGCCACGGCGGCATGCCGCGTTGGACGGCGGCGTCGAAGAGACTTCACAAGCCGACGGTGGACAGGCCCGGGGCAGTCGGTTACAATTACGAAAGAACAGGAGGATGCATCGTGGGCAAAGCGTGGCGCAGAGGAAGATGCCAGCCTCAGTATGCCGTGGCACAGATGCCGGGTTGGGCAGTTATGACGACGACGAGGTCGATTGCAGCGTAGTTGTGTGGACTGGCGAATGGGGCGTTGGAGGATGCGCAGGAGAGCAGCGGAGCAGGCACAGTCTCACAGAGATCTTGTGACCCAGCCGGGATCTGGTTCCCGCTGAAAAAGGCGCATGGCAGTTTTCGTCTTCGTTTCTCGACGACCACCGTCTGCAGCTCTGAGCAAACACGATGGCCGATTTCTGGAGGCGACAGAACACTGGTGAGTGTTTCTTTCCGCAGAAACGGATCGGATACGGGTTATCGACGGCGGCTACGAGCCGACGAGCCGGGAGATTGTGGCATGGACGTGTGTAGTATGACGCTACAAGGGACGCGCTCCCGCCCTGCTCAAGCTCCCCACCGGGGCATCCCGTTCCTCATCCTCATTTGCTCCTCCTCTGCTTCCGCTTTCTCCTTTCTTTCTTTGCCAACGATCATGTCCTCCAATTCGACCACAGCAGCAGATACAACAGCTGCCTCATCCATATCATTGTCTGTACCCTCATCGGGTCCGTCTTCTCCCTCTACCTCTCCCTCTGCCTCAACTTCTTCTCGTCTTTCTCCCACCACCCAATCATCGTCAGGTCCTCCACCAGTTACTGACCCTCCATCCTCAGGCTCAACCACCTCCGATTCAATCACAGCTCCTCCTACCGACTCGACAACTTCTCCTCCAGATACCACGACCACTCCTCCTCCCACAGACACCACCACCAATCCTCCAACGTCTCCGCCCCCCGACTCCACGACTACGCCCCCTCCAGACAGCACAAGCAATCCACCTACGCCTACCGAATCAAGTACTGGGCCAAATAACAGCTCGACAGTTGCTGGCTCGTCCTCGTCTCAGCCGACTGCATCCTCTACGACTCCTCCTTCTTCCTCAAGCTCAATCGTAGTATCCACCGAGACCCAGACGAGCACTATTGTGTATGTACTCCGTTCCTGCGATCCTCCTCAATCTCATTCTCCCCCAGTGGCACCGACGCCAATGGCTCTCAATACACATCCTTTGTCACCAAAACCGTCCTCAACACGGGCACGGTCAGTCCAGACAATCGTGCCGTTTCTTCGACGTCGCACACAGGTGCCATAGTGGGTGGCGTCGTCGGAGGCCTCGCAGGTGCCGCCATCCTCGCCTCTCTCATTTTCTTCTTTTGTCGTAGACGCCGGAGGCGCGACGACTTCGATGGCAACTTTGACCCTGACCGCGTCGTCGGCTTGTCTGGCGACAACCGCGGCACTCTTCCCGACATCGACCTTGCTGCTGCCGAGAACATCACCCCGTATAGCTACAATCCAGCAGCTGGTGCCGGCGCTCCGGCTGGCGGCATGCCCGTGCCCTCACATACTACTGGCTCAAGCATGGGAATGCCGGACATGCGCCAGTACGGCGGCGAGGTCCCGTCCTTCCTGGCTGGTGGTATCGCAGGAGGTGCCGCTGGAGCGGCCATGGCGAACGCAGGGAACCGCTCAGCTTCACCGCCATCGTCCTATTCCCAGCCCCAGACGTACTACGCCCACTCCGCCTCGGACCACGGTGGCGCCTATCCTGACTACTCGGCTTATGCGGCGTATGCGAACCCCTATCCCCAGGGCGGCGCTCCGACCGGTTCGTCTTCTCCGACAGGCAGTCCCACCTCGCCCTCGTTCGGTCCCCAAGTCGCCGGTATCCCTGGACGCGACTTCAGACATCCGTCGCCCGGGCCGTCACTTGCGCATACGTCGTACACCGCCCCCACCGATCCCTCCGTTTCGGGCTCGTCGAGTGGGCCTGGCGTGATTCCCAGCCAGAAGGAGCGGGAAGCGATGGCCTATCGCCGTTCGGGCGCGGGCCTCACCGTCACGAACCCGGATGGAAGCGGTGCCGCGTCATCGGGGGTGCTCCAGCATCAGGATGGAGGGCGATTGGACGCTACGCCGGAGGATGAGGAGCCGACAGAGGTCCCGCCGCGGTATGACACGATCCCTCATGACCGATGAGGGACTGCCTCGGTGTTTCTGAGGCGCCCTCTGTGCTGCGAACGGGGCGGAAGAAGAAGCAGAGTCAAGGTTCTGATTGCTGTGGCGCTTTCGGGGGGAGGATGTCTGACAAGGGCTGGCGTAATGCGTTGGCGGACGCTGGACAGTCACCCAGGTGAGTATGTCGTCGGCCGAGAAAAGAGGTCCCGGCTCGCGATCCGTCTCGCGCGTTTTGAGACGTCAGCGTCGTTGGTTGTGGCCGTCAGTCGCCGGGCGATCGGGAAGGCGGGACGGTGCTTGACGCGTGGTGGACCTCACCTTTCCGGCCTCGTATTCTATGCATCGAAGTAGAGGTCGGAGCATCATTGTCGAAGTGCATGCTCCCTCGCGTGCGCGCATCTCCAGCTTCGTTGAGCTTTGCTTTTCCCATCCCTTACTTCTTTGTCTTACGTGTCCTTCTCCATCTTTTATTCTACCTTCTTCCTCCTTCAGTCGTCATGCCTGTCACGATACACCCGTGCGCGATGCAACCAGATAGATTTGGAAGCTGGCGCATAGCTACACGATACGTTACGACCCGAACTACCTCTTGCTCCCTCGCAGCTACCGCTGTTGATAATATCTATGTATTCTCATCTTCCATGCACATGCATAGCAGCATCCTCGCGACTTCCACCACCCCCCTCCGGCGCACAATAACACGCCCTGGACTGTTCATTAGTACCATTGTGTATTATCGAGACCTGTCGCTTGCATTTGTCCGAGTCGACCTTGCGCTAGAATACTTACATTGTATTCTTTACTTCATTTCATGAGCTGATGCAAAGTCGATGCCGGACGGTTAGACCATAGATGAAGAACGAGCAAACAAGGAGCGTTGACACAACACGTGTCATCTAACTATCATTATATCGACTGTCTCGCAGGCGCAGACGGACTCGGATCTGAGCCTGAACTTGCAGGCTGTGTACACGACATCGACAGAATTCAACGTTAGTGTCTGTCCGCAAAGTAGTGCATATGTCGTTCACCTCTAAACACATTGTATGGTCGTTGGTACACAATCGATGCCTCTAGGTCACCAGGAATGATGGGCACCGCAGAAGCGTTGCCTTCAGCTACATATAGGCCGACCTAAAGCTGATCATACATCTTTCCGCCTCTTGCTCGAGTGCATACATCGGCAGAGCGGCAGTCATGATCCTGTGCCACCGGCCCTTCCGGTACTGTGGGATATACGTCCCCATGGTGAGCTCCCTTTTGGAATGCGTAAGTGACACGTGGAATGAGCAAGACAATACGCCAAACACACCAGTATTCTGGCATCCAAGCACATCTCTCCCAGTCGATGATGCCCGTGATGTTCCAATTGTCGTCGACCATCAC
Source organism: Coriolopsis trogii (assembly GCA_020543525.1). Lineage (NCBI taxonomy): Eukaryota > Fungi > Basidiomycota > Agaricomycetes > Polyporales > Polyporaceae > Coriolopsis > Coriolopsis trogii. The sequence goes on along the minus strand of JAHYIO010000023.1, from coordinate 133,203 downwards.
ATTGTGCGGGCCAAGGTCGTTATGAGTGAGACAGATGCGGTGGGGGCGTGCATGCGCACGCCGGATCAGGTCCTGGATTTCTTCCGCAGACTTCGCTTCCGTCGCGGAAGGGATGATGTCTCCGGCACGCAAGAGCAAATTCTTGTGGAAGGCTTCCACTGAGTCCCATTTCCCCGCTGGACCGCCCCCAAAACGGATGCGCTCGCAGTAGACGGGTTCGCCTCCCCATCCACACACCGCTTTGGAGGGAGCGGTTATGGCGCGGAGCGGAGCGAGGATCCGAGAGATCTGCACGCTTAGACGTTGTTCGATTTCAGGCGTGATTTGCGTGTACACCTGATCGATGGTGCGACCTGGTATGCGCGACATGACCAGGTATGTTATGTTATTGTACTTGAAGTTGTCAACGACGACAGGGACGGGGAGATTGGTATGGGTGTTGATATAGTGTAGAGCTTGTCCCTCGCTGACACGTATCATACTGGAACTCTTGAGATACATGCCGCCTGGAAGACGCTGTGAAATGCCTTCGGGACCCCAGCGGAGATGGCCCGCTGCCATGAGACGGAGCCAGAGCCTGACTCTGAGGGAGACAGGGAACAACGAGACCAAGACGGACAGAAAACAATAGAGGAAAGCAGGTGCCATCTGGAGTGTGTCTGGTGGTACTGCAGAGCTGTAGCTTACCCTCACCACGACGGCGTACCGTACGGACTAGCACTGGCACTGGCAGTACGGAAATCGTGCGCTCAGGTTGAGCAACTTCAAAGTAAGTCACAGTGCAGCCACCGGCTTCCTCACAGCCTCGGCCGGGCCGAGCTACGCGCCTCGACCTATACGCACAATCATTCGACACCGGGAAGCTATACAATCGGTCAACGAGTCCTGAGGCTTCGCGCCCACTGTTCGATGGTAGTAGGCATTCAGGATAACCTCACAATGAAGACGTATCAACTTATAGTAGTACAAATGCCTCGATAGAATGCAGATTGTAGCGAATGCTTATGATAGATTTTTGCACACGAACAACTTGAAGGCTACTGTGTTAGCCAATTCGTCTCCCAACGTGTTAGCTGTGTCTGCCCGTACATCGCCATAGAGTTCCCAGAGCACTGAATTGAGCATAGAAATAAGAGTCTGGTTGCAAAGCGACGATTGGTTTTGCGTACTCTACAGCTAACCCGGCGCTGAGCGCAGATGTCAACGTCGTTGCCCTTCAGTGATAGCACGTCCTATAATTTATGATATAATGTTCCGCCTCCTGCTCGAGTGCGTAAGTCGGGAACGCGGCCAACATGATTCTGTGCCAGCAGCCTGCCCGATTTTGCGGAAGATAGGTTCCCTTGGTAAGCTCCCTGCAAAAAGCATGAGATCAACGCGAAAAGGGCAGGCAGAAGTGACGCTAGGCGTACCAGTACTCGGGCATCCAGGCGCAATTCTCCCAGTCGATGATGCCCGTGATGTTGAAGTCATCATCGACCAACACGTTGTGTGAGCCCAGATCGTTATGGGTAAGGCAGATCCGGTGGGTGCGCGCATGCGCTCGCCGGATTATGTCCTGTATTTCTTCCGGAGATTTGCTTTCCGTCTTGGGATGAATGAAGTTCCCGGCGCGCCAGACCAGGTTTTTGTGGAAGGCTTCCACGGATTCCCATGGACCCGCTGCGTCCCCGCCCATGCAGATCCTCTCGCAGTAGACGGGCCCGCCGTCCCAGCCACACACCGCATTGGAGGGTGCAGGGATGGCACGAAGTGGCGCTAAGAGTTTGGACAGCTGTACACTCAAATGGTGCTCGATGTCGGGCGTGATTTGCGCGTATACGCTGTCTAGGTTGTGGCCTGGCATACGAGACATGACCAAGTAAGTGATGCCGTTGTATCTGAAGTTGTCAACAACGACAGGGACGGGGAGATCGGTATGGGTGTTGACGTAGTGGAGAGCATGTCCCTCGCTGACACGTATGAGACGGGAGCTCTTGAGATACATGCCGCCTGGCATACGCTGTGCGATGCCTTCGCGGCCCCAGCGAAGGCGGCCGGCTTCCATGAGATGGCGCCAGAATTTGAGTCGGAGAGAGACAGGAAACAAGGAGACCAGGACAGAAAGAACACGATAGACGAAAGCAGGTGCCATCTGAAGAGGAGAGTGAGCCTTTACTCCGATGTACAGTAATGTCAAACTATCAGGTCTCACCGCATCAATCTGCTGCCACACAAGGAGGGAACCCGGGGCAAGCGCTCAAGTTGGCTCGTATCATCAGTGGGGACGGGCAGCGCCCGCTTTACCGAGCTAGCCGGCGTCCAGGCGTCTATGACCTCGGCTGACCTCGGCTACAGCAGAGATAATCTTTTCAGCGTCTGTCACTGCTGTGAGTTATCTCGAGCACACGGCATTCTTCGGCACGCTATTGCGCCACTGTAAGCGAGACGAGCGATGGTACATACCTTGTAAACCAGATCCCCGTGTCTTTTCTCTCTTGATCTCCTATGCTAAGAGTTTATTTGATACATATGTATGTACTCTACAACATTCCTGAGCCGATTCAGACAGGAACCCTTCAGCGTAGAGATATTGAGTATACCAGAATGCTCCTATTTAGGCGCCCATAACTCGAGCTCTGCATGCATGTATCTTGCATCGAATTCTTGGGCTCAGACATATAGTCAGTGTAGAAGTTTATGTGAGAGCATAATTTTCTAATATCCCTTACTCCATGTCCTTCTACTAGCTATCTCAGACATGTGGATGGTCCAGCTTCCCGCTCTACATTGCTGCAAAGTAGGCGAATGCTGGCTTCGTGTGTGTACATGGAAATTCCTCTCATAGAATACCATTGAAGGCCTGGGACCTTATGTGCATGTAATCTCCATCCCTACGGACAATTTGACTATGCATACGACATGCGGAGACATTGTTTTCAGCGTATGCGGATATGCAGCTCTCAGCGACAGACCATCCAAATTGATCGGTTAGCCGTCGGAGTTTGATTCGAGAGAGGTCTCTGAGTGGCCTAATCTCGGTTAGATGACCTGCGCAGAGTTATCAGCTTTCGTCGCGATATCTGTGCGCGCTTGGACCCGTGCGAACTGGACGCCGGCTAGCGGGCGCTGCCCGTCCCCATCATCAGCGCTTGCATCTCATTCACGTGACTGATGCGTGTTTAAAGAAATACTAAAATAATTTAAGTCGGAACTTCCATTATTCCATCCGGAGGCATACGATGATCATTTTTGAAACCCTCCGAATGGGCCTTGGAGGGAGGTTAGAGGCCAAAAACTCTCATTCGGATAGCCTCATGAGGGCACTTAGATGCGAGAAATATCCATGCCTTATTTATCTGGATGCGTTTCGGTGAGTTCCGACATATTTTGTATTTTGTTTTCGACTTGGACTCACAGTACCTGAGACCTCAGGAATTAGTATAGTATGTACCGTCTCAGTCTGTTCTTCCCCAATGATGCCACTGGCTGGCAGAGCCCCATCATTAAACGATTTGTGAGTAATCAGACTGTCAGTTTTCGAATTTGTTGCATACTTATGACTCAAGTTCAGTCACTGGCTTCAGCCGGCACCGTAGGTGATTGGTACTTTTTATCTGCGCCCCACAAACTTATTGTAGCCGTATCGTCGCTCAAGGATCCAGAACGGTTTACGCGGATGCCTCGAGGCATTTCCACACATCAGATTATCTACCGCTCTGCGCGCGCCGCCCGGTACTTCTAGCGTACTAGGATCGTACACCGATGAATTGCCGTGTGCAACTCATACACAACGCTTCTCAGGGTCCAGGTGGTGATGTCCGTCCTCAGGCTCTTATCCTCTCTTGTGGACACACATTACAGACTCAGACGGCTTCTAGTATAAGCGCAGAATACGGGAGCAGCTCAGGAGAGCCATCAGTCCATCAGCTTGTCATCGCCGCGGCTCCCATGACTCGCCCAGGAATACAACGAACCTTCGTTGTGAGATTTATAAAAGGTCAGCGATGGACAAAGGCCCCTCACCCTCAGAGACGAACCTCTACACCCTCTACACCATGGACGACGTACCGATCACCCTGCAGCCTGTCCCCAGTTATCCCGACATCATACTCGCACTCAACATCATCTCCACTCATCCACCGAGGTTTCACTGGCTCATCTTCGTACCCGATGTCGAGCCTCCCTCGGACGACATCTTCAGCGGTCTCAAACTGCATGCTCGCGAATACCCAAACCCCCCGTCGGATGCTGAGAGATGGTTCTTTGAAGTCGCCGAATTCCGATTGGCGACGTCCAAGTCCGTCGTCGCCGCCGCGGTCATTGGGCAGTTGAAGGACAAGACTGTCAACGACTTGCGCGACGTCCTATCTACCATCCCCTTGGGGGTAGTGCCCGCCGCAGATGTCGATTTGGAGCGCTACTTCACCTGCCGCGTCTGGGTCCGCGAGGCCCTGCGCATCATGCACAGGGAGGGCTTCATTCATTGTCCCAACGTGGACAAGATGGAGGACGAGATGTGGGATTATGGCGAGGCTGCCGCCGATCAAGTGGCGAAGAGAACTTGGACCAAAGTCGCCACTCTGCGCAAGGCTGTCAACTCTAGCAGTGCCTAATGCTCGCCAGGATGCCCATTACGTGTGGGCACGGATGGTGCAGCGCATGACGGTAGTGTTGTATGCAAGAGCCTTCTCCCCTGGTACCCACATTCTCCATCGTTGCCACTCCTATTTCTAGGTTTGGCGTCAGCCTTGGTCAGCCTCGCTGTTCTGTTTTGTCTCTAAGATTCGTACTGCACATGATTTCAGACCTCGTCGATGTATCCAGTCTTTGGCTCTATGTTGTGTTATGTCTGCTTTGTCATAGCCTGTGAAACCATTCTACCGTCTAGAACCTCACGATATGTTAGTGTATGCATGTCCTGCTAGCAGTGCTAGCCTTCCAAGTTCTTGACGAATGGGATTCACAACGAGACATCGAAACCTCATGTACGAGAACGAATGTGTATATTCGTTGGATTTGATATGCAGTAAGAATATGTATGACACGGGTGAGAGCGGTGTACGAAAGACCTTGACTGGTCTAGGTAGGAACCGACGTTCTGCGGCGGCACTCACCTATGTACAGGTGCTTCGCCACCTCCTCCCACAGCTATATACCCAAGTTCAGGACCCACCAAGCATAAAGGAGAGAATGTAATTAATTCCTGGTCGGAAGTATCTACTGAAAGCGTGTGTGACTACGGTAAGAGCAACGTAATCAAAGGAGTCCTTGACTGTTCCTAGTAACGACTATATCACTACGCGAACATTGGCAGCAGGATCAGTGTCTATGCAACGACCGAAGGCAGTCGCAGTGATAGTGATGTGGGGTAAGCAGTCTGTAAGTCGTAAGAAGTCGTAACGATGTCCGTTTTTCGTAAGAGCAATAGACTGGAGGTGAGGTGAGGTAGCCCTCCCCGATCGTTCCCCGTCTATAGCATACATACCCCCCCAATAACAATCCAGATCCTCCGACCCCTACCGTGCAAGTTCCGATCCGTCCATCCGTATGTCCCGTCCAATCCATAAGCACGAGAACGGGAGAACCATCGCGGTCCAAGTCCCATCTTTCATCCTCAACCATCACGCACCCACTCACATCGCACGCCCGACCCCATGCCCGTCGCTCGTAAGGTCAGTCACGTCGACTGGAGAAACCTCTTCCGTCTGGTCTACGCTCGACCGCCCTCCCACCTCCCTCGAGAGCTTCTTCGGCGACCGCTCAAGCCAGTTCTTAGGCTGTCCTTGTGTCGGCGACGTCTGCCCTAGCGCTTGCTGCGCCGCAAACGTTGTCTCCGGTGGGGGACTGACCGGTGAGACCGTCGACGTGGGCGACAGCGGGCCCATGTTCGTCACGAATAATTTGCCCATCCCGGGGGCAGGCATTGGAGACCCGGGTGCCTGAGAGATCTGGCTCTCGCGCAAATGCGAGCGTTGAGGCACAGGCGGGACTGGCGCCACCGGGGTGTAATCGAAGAAGCCGGGGGTCGAAGCCGACGCGCTCGACCCGAGCTTGGACTTGGGCAGGAGCGGAGCGTCGCTCGTCTCGCGTGAATGGATGGGCGTTGGGACGAGCGTGGAGAAGGACGCGAACGGGTCGTCGCCGACGAGCGAAGACGTGCTCCCGCTCGCGCTCGCGCCCAAGCCGTGGCCTCCGCGGAAGGCACTCGGAGGCGAGCCAGTGTGGCTGTGGCCAGACGTGCTCCCTGGGCCCGAGCTTGAGCCACTCGGGCCCATCACGTCATCGATGATGCGCGTGAGGTCGACGGCAGACGCAGCGCGAAGCGGATCGACGAGAGCGCTAGGTTCGCCCGGGGGCGGCCACACCGCCTCACGAAAGATTGAACCCGTCTCAGCACGCATACCGAGGACGTGCGGGACAGCTGCCCCAGCGGGGAGAGCTGTCGAGCTTCCCGTTGGAGTCGCAGTACGATGAGGGTCCATGGAGGAGCCCATAAGCGACGGGCCCGGGGAAGCGGCAAACGAGCGGGACATTGGAGAGCGACCAGGAATAGGAGTTGTATTTGTAACGGAGCGCGAGTGTGCATGTGAGGAGACAACTGACGCAGGGTAGTCTCGGTACCGCGTGGGCGGGTCTAGGTCGTAGTCCTCCATGTCTTCCCCGTCCAAGAGGCGCGTACGGGGCTTGGGCTGGAGACGCTTGAAGAAAGACAGTTTCTTATGCTGATGTCGCCGGTAGAAGAGGAATATTGCGGCGACGAGAAGAATGAATCCAGCACCGCCTACCGTGCCGGCTATAATATTGCGCTTGGTAGCCGAGACGTCGTCCCCGGAATCGCTGGATGAGAGGGTAGTAGGAATGGCCGTAAAGACCTTGATAGAGAAAATACGTGAATATGTGAAGATAGGATTGGAGGGACAGGAGAGTGCTTACCGTTGACGTTTTGCCGTCTATGACCGTCGTAGCGATAGCGGAAGTGATTGTAGTCTCAAAGCTGCCGGATGACGGATTTGTTGAGGTTGAGACAAGGTCAGATAAGGGGTTCGTACTAGATGTCGGTGGGGGAGTGATGGTGGAGGAGGTGGGTGAAGGTGTTATATGAGTCCGGGCGGAAGTGGTATCGCTAGTGGTGTCGGTGGTGGCCGAAGTAGTGGAGTCGATCGTATGGGACTGGGTGGTCGTGTCGGTTGTGGATTGAACGGTGGTGGATGGAGAAGTAGTATCGGAAGCAGGGGGTTTCGGGGTAGGTTTGGACGTCTGGGAAGCGGTGGTTGCACTCGAGGGAGGTTGGGTCCTGGAATGGAATGAATGGGCGGATGTAGAGAGAGGAACGGATTACGCACGTGTCTTGCGTGGGCTTGGTAGTGGTATCGGTAGTTGTATCAGAGGAAGGCGGCTGAGACGGGGGTTTGGAGGTGCTATCTCCAGTCTTGTCGGTGGAGCCGTCCTGGCCGGTAGCATCTTGTGTACCTGACGCGTCCGAGCTATCCGCCCGCCCCGTGGGTGCAGAAGGAGTTGTGACTGACCCAGTGGGCCGCAAAGTCTAGGGATGGGTGTGTAAGCACGGATAAATGTGCATATTGGAGGAACTACGTACAACGAGGGAGTCTGTTTGCTGCGAATTGCTCGACGCAGAGGGAGTCGGTTGTGTGATCGACGGTGCTTGGCGAGGGAGCAACCGCGAGCGATATTGCGACCCTCGATCCATGCGCGTGAGATGGGAAGGAGAAGAGGAGGGAATCAGGGAGACATTGGGTGTGGAGATAGAAACCGTCGAGAGACTTGGAACAGTCTCCAGCCATGGCCAGCATCCGGCCGGCTGTCGGCGTCCATCACGTGGCAGTGTCTCTCTGCCCCGGCTCGTCAGAGTCTCCCTTGGACTTCACCTCTCTGCATGTACAGCTTGCTCAACGTGAATTCCTTTCGCGACTAGAGAGGTCTATATCTACCCTCACGCCTCGGGAGACAATACATTTGCCTCACGACGACGATGACGGTCGTAGCTCAGCTCATTGCAGGCGCCACCATGATGGACTGCGCGACAATGGCGCTCTCAGCGATGTCTTTGCCGGGCGTGAGTGTGCTGCGTTCAGTTCACACCCTTTCCAACGCCGTAAGTCCACCTCTGATCTGATCATCTGTTCCTGCCCATTCAGGCAGTACGCCTGCTTTGCTATCGTAGGTCGACCTGTTGACACCATCTGAAGAGGAATGAAATCCGGCGATATCCAACGCTGCGGCCTGAAATCAGGGATTGTGGATGCCCCCATCACCGACATACCAATGTGTACTGCCTGCGTGGGCGAGCGACTGCGCGAATGTACAGATGGGCCGGGATGCTGACGCACTCTCAAGACTGTACATGGAGCACGCCGTTTTGACAATCATCAACTACGATCCATGGTATGTATCCCTATATCCTACATTTGAAGTGCAAAAGCTGACACGTAATCCTACCAGATCTCGGTGGTGACGATGCGCCGCTTCCGATTGAGGAGAGCACGACTGGCACGCTCAATGTTCTTCGCCGCTTCTTGTGCGAATTCCGGCGCATTCCTCTCGTACAACGGCACGCGTCTGCCCTGGTAAACGATGTTATCTGCCATAGAGTTTCGTCCTGGGGAGCCCATGAGTACATCGTATTGCAGTGATGTTCTATAATGCTAGTGTAGAAGCACGTCATTATCGGTCCTCCGGCCACCGTGGCGATTGGTCCACGAAAGGAAGCACTAGCGCCCGTTCCGTCGGCCGCTGAGATCTTCGAATCCTTGTGACCTCCATGATTCGACCATAGATCAGATCAGATCCACTTACAACTGCCATGTCTAATACGATCATGAACGTTCTCCTTATTGGAGCTGGCGAGATAAATTTTGGTAGGTGTATTCCACGCGTCCATATTTCACGTCGCTCACTGCGGCGACGATGATATGGATTTGTAGGATCTGTGGAAGGTCCTTGGAACCACGTACGTTTACTTCTCGCTACGGCGCTATGTACAGTGCGTTAACTGTTAGAACACCTGTTCTTAGACTAGGCGTCTAGAGGAGTGAGACAACACTCTTATTCCGAAGACTGAGCCTCATCGACATCGATCATGTAGTATCTTGGAGGATCGATTGCGAGTGGTCGCCCTCGTCGATCTTGACCGTGCTCAAGCGCAAAGCAAGGTTGAAAAAAAGCAGCAACAACCCGGCCTCTATGAGATGTGGAAGGATTGTCAGGTATTTACCACAGTCGCCGATGCTGGGAACGGTCTCTCGCCCGACAGAGCACCACGGTGAGTCGTCCACCCAGGCGATAGACTTCTACGAGGCCTGTCGTGATGCAAACGGTGCTGGGAGACGCTGACGATCACTCGGATGTTTAGGATGGCTGTTGTTGGGGCACCCCCATTTGCTCGCGGGACTGATATAACAGGTCGAGACCTTGAGTTGCAGCTCGTGTCTGCGTTTCCGCGGTGTGCGTTTTTCGTGGAGAAGCCCGTGAGCAGTGGTCCGGAGGAAGCTTGCTGGCGCGTGGCCAAGGTGCTCGCTACGGGCCAACGTCTGGTAGGAGTCGGCTATATGCTGAGATATCTCAAAGGTGAGTTCTGTAGGGGAGAGACGCGATAAGGCTGAGCTCAGGGCGCATTACTTCGCAGCTGTAAAAATGATAAAGTAAGTCTATCATATGCCTCATACATTGCATTCTTGAAGGCTGAATGAGAGACGTACCTTACATTGCAGGAACATAATCGCTGAGAAGAACCTGGTCGTGATGGGCACCAATGCAAGATACGTCATGGCATAGTGAGCTCGCCCGCATTTCTCGTTTCTTATTGAACACCATCCCACTGCGATGTTGCAGCGAGTGGGCTCGGAAGCACGTATGTTCCTCTGCTGTCCCGGGCACGAGGTCCTTGCGTGGACATTCGCTCATCGTCGTTTACCCAGGCCTGGTGGGATAAGAGCAAGTCCGGCGGCCGTACGTTATCGTCCCCCTTTCTAGATTTCTCATCACTGCTGACGGCGCCGCGGGCACGCCATTTAGCCATTATCGAGCAAGCGACACACTTCTGTGAGTACAGACAGGGATCACGATTTGCGCCTGTATTATGTTCCAGTGTAGAGGCTTACAACGGGCGACCCCGTAGGCGATCTGTCGCGCTACTTCGGGGGTGACGTTCGCCTCTCCTCGGTCGTAGCGCATACTGTCCAGCACGATGAGCCTCCGGGACAGCTCGGTGCTAAGCGCTTTGAGGAGGAGGGTATCGCGCCCGAAAATCGCCTTCCGCGACTCACGAGCGCGACGTGGAAGTATCAAGGGGGTGCTGTTGGAACTCTGACGCATGTCATTGCCTTGCACGGTGGGGCACACTTACTTTGCTCGAGCCCAAGCGTGATTGACGCGTAAGATGTATGCATCAAAGGCACGACGTACGACACCGAGTGTGAGGTGTACGCGGACGGGTATCACTTCAAGCTCGTCGACCCTTATACAACCCCTCGGCTGTACATCAGACGACCCGGGACTAAAATAGGTATGTTTGTCCATCTAATCCGTCATCGGTCGACGGCGGGTGTGATCTTGACGCATGCTTATATGTGGCAGAGACTCATGTCTTCAACAACGTGCGTATTTCTCGTCTACCAAGAACAGCCGGCGCATGTAGTGACTCTCGCTGCCACGGGCCAGGACGACCCGTTCTACACCGAGTTGGCCACATTCGTCGACGTCGTAGAAGGAAAGCGTCAGAAGGATGATATCCTGAGCACTTACGAGGACGCAATCAAGACGTATGAGTTGGTGAGGACGTTTGTCAGTGCTCGCGTTGATGTCTCGCTGATTCTATCGCTACAATGTAGACATGGGCAATCAGGCGGGCGAGCGAGACTGCTGCAATGACCTACTCACCGGCTGGCGACCAGTAGATGACAGAATATCTTGTCGGAAAGTCAATCGGCTGAGATACATCCGAAGCTCCCACCGCCTCATGTCCGTCAGAGACCATCCTTCAAGTGTTAGCGGATGCATTGTGCACGTACTCTGCTACGGAAGTGGGGCCGATGACGGCGTCCGTAACTCTTCCCGAACATCGCCGTGAGCTTCATGCGAGATGGTAGGGGCAAGCTACAGTCGTGGGCTCACGATGAGTGAGATAGCGTCAGAAGTCGCCCTCTCGGTCCCATCGTACGAGGTGTCAAGAGGTAGTAGAGCAATGTGCACGTGGCTGTACGCATGAGAACGGGGTCAGGAGAGGCAGTCTCCTGTACGTCACGCACCGTACTTTCAGGTAGGAAAGAGGCATACGTTGTGCGGCAATTTGCCCTCGCTGTCGGGGCTTGGCCTCGTGTGTGGGTATCCGTGGCCTCATCCGTACGATTGAGGCTTTTCAGAAGCTGCCGGCCATGCATGCGAGTGCTTAACAGGGTTCGAGAAGCACGGCACTTGAGGTCGCGGTATTTGCCTGTGTCTGTCGCCGACCAAGATGAGCTAACTATGCTCCATTGCGACCTATGAAATGACGAGAGGATTGGAGGCGAGGCATGATGATCGGCCGGGGTTACGACACACCTGCAGCATTGTGTTCCATGAAGCCTGCCGCTCTTTCAATCAACCGTCATGTGGCATTTCATATGCGTCAAGAAGCGGACCGTGTATGGGAGACCTGTGCCCGCTCCGAGTGTCAGCTGAGAAAGACAATGGTATCTGTCGGTTTAGGTGCCGACAAGTCTGCTTTGAGACTGCCAGCCCATACATCTGGACGACACAATGGAATGGTTGGACTTGCTAAACAGCAAAAATACTAGTCAGTGTTCTCACAAAGTGCGGTCATGGTCATGGAAGGGCTGCTTCTGATTACTCTGGGATGTCCTGGGAACTCGCGGGAGCAAAGTCGTGGTCGCGGCACTACCACATCTTCGGTTTTCCGTGAGCTACCTTGCCGTAATAAACTACTACACTTGGACGCAAGAGTCGAGCGCCGCAACGTGCACAGTGAATGTGCTGGTGCGAAAAGGCTTATATCGAAGCGACCTAGTCTGCATTCTTTCCGTCTTCAATCGGAAGATTAGGGCATGCACCGTGCGGCTGTACGGTCGAGGAGTCCGCAGATGCACTCTTACAATAAGGAGAGTAGTCTCGTGAGACATCACGTCAGTGGCAATGTGAGCACTCGGATGATCCGCTCGCACCTCCGCAACAGGTTGAAGTCCGCGACTGCCACGATGCCTCGGTCGAAGAGAGTTGATTTTGAGATACGGTCCTCGAGGCGGAGTGCACGACCCACTCGATCATGGTGCATGGGTGGTCATGAGAGACCAATCTCCGAAAGCATCTGCTCGGAGTTCCAAACCCGGCCAGGAACGGAGGAAATGAAGTGAAAGAGATGAGCATGGCTCAGGCGTGGTGCCACGTAGAGCGCTAATGTTGTCTATCGATTAGTGCGTGGACAAATGAGGCAACTGTCTAAGAACGAATTGGTGTAAGAACCCCGATAAACCAGCATCTCAGCTTCAAACTCGTCGTGATAATTCCTCACTTACGAAAATGTAGGAAACAAACCGACTCATTATGTGCAGAGAAGGGCTAAACCATGGAACACCTGGAAGGCTTCCATCTTCTGTTATCGCCCACTGGACACCGGCTGCCCCAACACGAGGCGGAAGATTTGTAGTTCAGAAGGAGGTGACGTGATTTTGTAACATGCTTCAGATCTTCTCTGAGAAGATTTCTATTTACGCATACGTTGATTACTGAGAAAGGAAGTACATGACGCATGCAACACACTACTCTGAATGCCACATTGACGGCCCTTCCGATACGATGCCGTAACGCTAGGAACGTTTCTACTCTGCGACCTTACCTAAGGGAGTCTTAGCCATGACGCTCAACACTTCGTAGAGAACCTGTCCATCGGGGGCCGGGGTCAGTGGGCCGAAGATGACGAATGGTAGACGAAACTTACGTCCGCCGCGGCCATCGTGGTCAACTCGGCATTAGTGTCATACGCGGGGGCCACCTCAACGATATCGGCAGAGACAATATGCAAGCCATCCAGGCCACGCAAAATCGTGCGCAGCTCCCTAGTCGACCATCCACCTGTTTCAGGCGTGCCCGTCGCAGGCGCGAAAGCAGGGTCGATGGAGTCGATCTGAAGCGTAACATGCGCATCGTGAGTCCGCCGATTGCGAAGAAGATCCACGAGGAGGCACCACGCACGTCAATCGACAGGTAAACAGGCTTGTCGCCTACCGTTTCACGGATCTTCTTGATGATTCCATCGGTACCTGCAAGCATTGTCAAACCGGCGGCCAGATACAATGTGATCGAATACACGTACCGATAGTATCAATCTCACGCGCCTCGATACGCTGGAAGCCCGAGGCATCGTCATTTGCGTAGTCAGCAGGACCAGAAAGGGTGGTGCGAATAGCGCCATGCTGTAAAACAAACGATCAACTAGGATCACCAGTTTCTGGACGGTAGAAAAATGGAAAGGATGACGTGGAAGAGAACACTTGCAATTGAAGACCCGTTCCTGATCAAGCCCTCCTTGCTGGCCCAGTAAAAGTACGTGCCATGATTGATTGCGGCTTGTTCGGAGGGCGCACCGCCGAAGACCTCGGGCTTCCAAGTATCGAGGTGACTGTCGAAGTGAATGACGGAAATCTGGCCGTAAGCACTGTGAATAGACCGCAGGAGCGGGAGAACAATAGTGTGGTCGCCCCCGAGAGTGATGATACGCGGGTGGTGCTTCCCGTCAGCCGAGATAGGAACAAGAGGTTTGCCGGACACGGTGTCGTTCCCTAGGGCCGAGAACGTAGTACGGTGTAGAAGTTCTTTGTGACCGTCTTCCATCTGCTTGATAGCAAACTTGTTGTCGTATGGGGTAACAGGGATGTCGCCGCAGTCCACCACCTTGAGGCCGGATTGGAACGGGTTGACGGCGAGGGGGACGTTGTAGCCGCCATACAAGGTCAGACGACGAGAGCCTGCACGGATGCCCGCTGGCCCGAAGCGGGCGCCAGGACGGTAGGACGTTCCGGTGTCCTTGTTTAAGCTCAGTCGGAGATCGGTCGGGGAGCAGGGGAGGCGGAATAACGTACGAAAGGCGCTCCCAGGAAGGCTATATCAAAGGGAACGTCCCTGTCTTTACCCAGGCATTGCACCCAGGGAAGCTTGGCAAACGTGGTGATACCGGAAAAGATCGAGTCCGCGGTGACTGAGGGGCGTCAGGGCTGAACGCCGCAATCCCACATACAGTTGACATACCTTCGTTGTCACCGGGATAGAAGGCGGCTTGGTACGGAAACTTGACGTAGTCAAGGGGCATCTGCATGTCGTGGTCGTGGTCATCATGGGCATTGACCGTCGTGGCGACGGCTGCGAGCAGAGTAGAGAGGATAACGAGCTTCATGATGGGCCTGTTTGTGGGGAAGATCGATGCTGGGCTGGTGGGGTCTCTTAAATCTGTCTGAGGAACCCGGAACTGACGTCTGATGTGTCATCCTACCCGATGTCGCATTTCATGGCCGCCGTCTCCCGGAGAAGATGGATTGCGTAACTGAGGGTAACACAAGAGAAGTACGGACGCCGTTACGGTATGGGGGGCCGAGCATGACCTCGCAGCGCATGGAAGGCGCGGCCAACTTGGGTCTAGTCTTGAACACATGGAGCAGCGATCTACTAAAGAAGTCACATCCTATCTTTCAGCGCAGGCTCTATCAGGGTGTAGCCCCTATCTCAGACGCATGAGTTCACCGGCAAGCGACTGCGCGGACCTGGGTTCCGAAGGAGGGTAGGCATATTTGCCAGTTATCGTTCAGTGATCGGTACTCCGGCTGTCGCATGTATGACCAACCTAAAGAAGACAAGGGTGAGCGTGAGCAGCTGGTGAGGAAATAAGATGACACACTATACTCGAGCCCCGAGAGTACTAGAAGAGTGTTCACGTTGTACAACCTCCCTGAAGTTTTCTCCGGCTCACCATCACATCAACCTAGCTGCATATCACTTGCCTGCCATGTCAGATTCGCTTGCACGTACTAACGAGCGACAGCCACTGCTACAAGGACTGGTGGCGACACAACGCCATGGAGGCTCGTCGTCATCTTCGAGCAGCTCAACGTTGCGATTGGACGAAGCGGTGGCGCTGCAACAAACAGAGTCTCTTGCCTTTCTGGGCGACTCAACCGAGAACGAAGCGCTCGGGGCGCTCTTTTCCTCTCTCCTCGTCGACTCCATTCCAGGTCGGCAACTCACCCTTCCGCCTGCTCTAAACATATACTTACTGAAGAAAATACTAGTGATACTATCATATGTTCTGCAGAACTCTATTCAGACCGTCTCCGTGCTCGTCGCAGGCCGCCTGGGTCCTGATGAACTTTCCGCAGCTGCATTCTCGCTCATGCTCGCCATGGTTTCTGGTGGGCCATTCTTGTCCTACCTGATATCTACTTCCTCCACTTACATCTTCAGTTCAGGATGGTGCATTGCACTTGGAGGTACCACGGCCTTGGACACCCTTGGATCCCAAGCCTTCACGGGCGGCGACCGCCCATCCGTATCGATCCATCTACAGCGCTGCGTCCTCCTCCTCTGGCTCATCTTCGTACCCATTGCGGTGTTGTGGACATTTATCGAGCCCGTACTCCTGCTTCTTGGGCAGGAAGAACAACTTAGTGCTGACGTACAGGCCTTCCTGCGCGTCCTGATCGTCGGTGCGCCAGGCTACATCGGCTTCGAGAGCCTCAAGAAATATCTTCAGTGTCAAGGTACGTTACCCATCCCTTTCACGACGCAGAGCTCTTTCAGGCGCGACAGACAAATCGCTGCGTCTGTCTCTGCTCTCGTGTTCCATGGTCGAACATACAGGTCTGGGCGTATCTGACTCATGGCACTGAATGCCGTATCCGCAGGGATCATGCGCGCATCGACTTACGTGCTCGTCGCAGTCGCGCCCGTCAACCTAGCTCTCAACGTGTATCTCGTGCACAACACGTCCCTGGGCCTCCTCGGTTCGCCCCTCGCTATCTCCATAACGTTCTGGCTCTGCTTCGCGCTTCTCGTCGCCGTGACGTGCCTCTCGCAGACGCACCGGAAGAACGGGACGTGGGCAGGCTTCCAGCCCGCTGTCGTGCTTGATGTCGGGAGCTGCTATTCCTTTCTGAAACTCGCAGTCCCTGGGATTCTCATGGTAGGCACGGAGTGGTGAGTGGTCAGCTGCACTGATGATGCGCGTCCCTGAAGTGCGTGCTCGTTCAGGGCGGCTTTCGAGATTGTAGCGTTGGCGGCGGGTCGGCTGGGCTCCCTCCCGCTCGCGGCGCAGTCAGTGATAATGACGACGGATCAAAGTGAGTCTCCACAGAACGTTCGCAAGTGCCGGCGGACTGACGTATATGTTTCCCTAGTCATGAACACGATCCCGTTTGGCATCGGTTAGTGTATCTTGCCTTTATCTGAGCGAAGGGCAGGATAAATGAGCGCATGACTAGGTGTCGCTGCTTCTGCACGCGTGGGGAATCTAATTGGAGCCCGGGCGCCGTTCGCAGCAAAGCGTGCTAGCCACGCCTCTGCGCTTCTCAGCGTGGTGGTCGGGGCGATTGTCATGGCTGCCTTAATGGCGACGAAAGATGTACGTCTTCTGCTCTTTATACTTTCGGCCGATATTGACGAGTTATCATCAGGTATTCGGGTACATCTACAGTGACGATGATGCCGTCGTCGACCTTGTCAGTAAGGTTATGCCACTGGTAGCATCCTTCCAGGTACGCTTACGCTGAGCGTCGCATTTGTGTCTTGCATTAGGGTGAGGCTGAGGTATTTGCAGATTGCGGATGGCCTTGCAGGGTCGTGTGGAGGCGTTCTCCGTGGCCAAGGTCTGTCGCGTTATACCCGAGGAGCCGTCTTAATTGACTAATGCTATGGCATCACAGGCCGACAGCATCTGGGAGCGTTGTTCAACCTGATCGCGTACTATGTCTTGGCTCTTCCTATGGGCATTACGCTTGCTTTCCATCCAAAAACGCAATTGGGGCTCCAAGGACTGTGGATAGGTGAGTACATACCAGTGCCTTTTGATTTGTATTCACGACTATCTGTTTCAGGGCAAGTCGTCGCCCTCTTCATCGTTGGTTTCAGTGAGTATGGGGTGGTATGGCTTGGCACGGACTGGGAGAAGGAGGTGATCCGTGGAATCGAACGCAATCAAGCCGAAGCGAAGAGGCGACGAATGCACGAGCAGCGTCAAGACACTCCTAGTGCCTATGGTGGCTCAGATGTTCAAGAAAGTTTTGTAGAAGGCTAGTCGCGCCCCTCAATCCTGTAGGATACTCATGCAGCCCAATCCCTTCAACGATGTGTCAGTATTGTAGCAGTGGTCCGAGTTATTTTCTGTCCCGCCCACGAGTCGCATGCGGGTGTCTCTGCGCAGCCCAACGGCTCCGCGGGCCGGGGTCGAAGTATGGTATGGATTGCTCTAGACCGGGCGTACGCAACTCTTCCTCCGCTTCTTGCTCTCGACCTCGTCGAGCCCTTGGAGTCCTGTATACTCTGCGTCCAACGATATTCTAGACAATCCAGGCAAGTCGGCGCACAGAATGGTAGAGGGTGTAGCTGAGGATGGCCACACAACCTCCATGGACCCCCTGGGTCGGGGGTCCAGACTATCGCCACATTTAGATGCTTAGCTGACACCATGTGCCGACGGCCGAGCAAAGGGGTATATGAGGGCGGGCTGATCGATGCGTCTCTCTCATACCATACGACCACAATACCTGACCTACTATGCCTAACCCCGGAAAAGTCACCGAACGTCTCTTTCAGTCTCCTTCCAAATACATCCAGGGTCCGTACGCCATAAAGAACGCGGGCAAGTACCTCTGTAAGCTCGGCAATGCGCCCCTTTTGATCTGCGATGATATCGTATGGAATATTGGTGGGTCCACGAACTGTAACGTTTGCAGAATCGATGCTAACGTGACTCCTGATAGCCGGCAAGGAGCTCGTGAGCGCGCTCGAGAAAGCAGAGTTCAAGGTTGTCCGCGCCGTCTTCGGAGGCGAAGCCTCGCGCGAGGAAGTGGACCGACTGGCCTCCCTCGGCCGCGAGCAGTCCGCCGACTTCGTCATCGCGCTGGGCGGCGGCAAGACGATCGACACCGCCAAGACGGTCGCGGACGGGCTCGCGCTCCAAGTCGCGGTCCTCCCGACGACGGCATCGACAGACGCACCGTGCTCCGCGCTCTCGGTGCTCTACCGCCCGTCGGGCGAGTTCCACTGCTACACCTTCTTCGACAAGAACCCGACGATCGTCCTCGTCGACACGACCGTCGTGTCCAAGGCGCCCCCGAGGTTCCTCGCGGCGGGCATGGGAGACGCGATCGCGACGAACGTGGAGGCGCGGAGGTGTACGAACAGCACGAATTTTGGCGGCGGGCTCCAGACAGAGGTCTCCGCGGCGATCTGCCAGAAGTGCGAGGAGATCTTGTTCAAGTATGGGAAGCAGGCGTACGAGGCGACCAAGGCCCATGTTGTGACGCCTGCGCTCGAGGCTGTCGTCGAAGCAAACACGCTCTTGTCGGGATTGGGCTTCGAGTCGGGAGGGCTTGCGGCCGCACATGCGGTGAGTATAAGTGCGGCTGTGTTCGAGCTGGGATGCGGTGCTGAACGGGATGTCGGCATACAGATACACAACGGCATGACGGCAATAGAGGAACTGCATACATTGTTGCACGGCGAAAAAGGTGTGCAGTATCGCATGATCGGGGCCCATAGTGAAATTGACACATACCTTGGTTCCAGTTGCGTTTGGGACGATCTGCCAGCTCGTCCTCGACGGCGTCCCGACCTCCGAGCTGGACCGATACATCGAATTCATGTTGTCGGTCGACCTCCCGGTCAACTTCGAGCAGCTCGGAATTCCGAACGTAAAAGACGAAGAGCTGCGTAGAGTAGCCGAGCTCGCTTGCGCGGAAGGAGAGACGATATGGAATCTGGACAGGGTGATCAACGTCGATTTTGTGTATGGGGCAATCAAGGCTGCAGACGCTGCTGGACGAGACTACATCGCAAGAACGGGGTGGAAGAGGACCTAGGGGGCGTGAATCGACCAGATCGAAGAGGACGTCGCTGCGCGGATGATGGTGTAGCGGTAAGACGAAGGACGTCCACTCATGATGGCCTGCCGGATGGCGGCCCGCGTTCCGAAGGGAGGCTTATTGATTGGTCTGTATCAAGTAGACAGGTGGTTGTAGTTGTACAAGGTAGTTGTAGTTATAGTAAGTATTAGAAACATGACAAGGTATCGAGTGAAAAAAGCGCGGCAAGTATCGTGACAACATGAGAGCAAGTGGAAACGTCATACCATGAGTTTCTCAAGAACACTGCGATCGAAAAGCGAGCTACAACTCATCAAACATAGCCATTAGCTCGTCTGGGCGAAGACCGGTTATGAAGCGACCAATTGTGTCATCAAGGCCCTTATGGACGCCTCGCCGGTAGTCATCCCAGTCTGTGAAGAACGCCTCCCATATCCAGCTCCCATTGGCACGAGTGAACCTGCCGGGAACAGTCACGGTGTGTCTACCGTTGCCTCCAGGGCATACAACGTGAACGTCGCGCAAAGGAAACCCAAGGTTGATGCCTCCCGTTATTAGTCGAACATGTCCGAGATGAGAGCGGCCTTGTACAACCGCGACATGCTCCGGTCTCGGAGTGGGTCAGCAGGCTCGCAGTATGGAAAGAATCGCAGCTCGCTGGCGTCGACGCTCATAACGCCGATGCGAACCATAATGAGGCATTTGAACGTTGGGTATATCCTCCTGTACGCCTCCAGCACTCTTTCGCGCATGGGCTCAAACTCGGCGAAGTACGCGCGGGCAGAGGGGTGGAATGCGAAGTAATCCCGGATGGCAACGAATTGTCGTTCCTCGAACTTGAACGCGCGAGCCGGGTTGCGGTGTGAACTGAGTGAGGGAGTCGGGGTGAGGAAGAAATGGAGGAGGTTGTCTTTTGCCCATGAAGCGCCGCCACGTTCGAGCACGGACAACTGGGAGAGTTCGACGAAGGCGTTGGTGTGTGCACGGATGAACTCATGGAGAGCGATGCCGTAGCTGTCGAGATTGGCATAGCCTATCGACTGCGCTGCCACACTGGCCCGCATGCCCTCTCTGGTCGCCTTTGCGTTGGCAATCTCGCGACACTTGTCCCTGGGTGTCATGAATAAGCTAAAGTAAGGGCACAGGAGAGACGGTCTGGCAAGTCACACTTGTGTCTGACCCTCCTATGTCGCTGTCGGTAAATCAGACTCACCTGTGGTACAAGTTCCAGGCTGCCTTCTGGCATTCTTTGCTGCAGAATAAAGCGACCAAGCATCCAGCGCATCGGCGAAGTTGATGATCCTTCTCCTCAGGGCCTGGAGCACGTCCACAGTGTTCGCAAGAACGTAGGGAGACCTTGTCGGAACCCGATGAACTCTTGTCATTTGCGGGCCTCTCAGATTGTCTCTGTGCAGACATCAGGACGACAGGATGAAGGGAGATTGAGAAAAGCAACATGAGGCGTTGCTGCAGTTAACTTGGTTGCCGCGAGGCACGACGCAACACGTAGGTCGCGTAATCATCATGTCAAGTGTAGTACTTGCCGTATCGCCTTTCATACTTCCCTGTGTCTACCAACTGTGAAGTGTGACGGTTGTGGATTGCTGCTGAGGATTTACACAGAGCTCCCTAGCGGAGGCTTGCAGGATGCAGTCGGACTTGACAAGAGTGAGTGCTGAGCGTGTACATCGTTTCTGGGAGCCGAGCCTTGAGCAGAATCTAACGTTCATGACAGGTTAGCAAAAGCCGTGATCAGCAAAGGACGTTGGTATGGTGGAGTTGCAAGTATATGGTATGTAGTGGTAGTTCGTGATGACGGTGAGTGGGAATGTTGTGTTGAGTACACTGACTGACGTCATGCCACTGTACGAGTTGACTTTGCAAGGCGCCTGGCGGCACGTCTGCCCATCTTGCTCCTGCCATGGCGCAGAGATACACCTGCGAGATCGTCATCCACCGCGCGACGAACGTGCCCCTCGGTGACCTCAACAACCTCTCCTGCGACCCCTATATCGTCGCCACCCTCGCCCCGCTCCACAACGCATCCGGGAAGCCCGGCCCGGACGCCTCTCAGCCCTCGATTTCGTTCCGTACAGTGACCGCTCGCAAGACTCTCAACCCTGACTTCGATGCTCGCTGGATCGTCTCCGGCATCCCTTCCTCTGGCTTCCTCCTCGTACTCCAGCTCTTCGATGAAGATCCGGGAAACAGAGACGACAGGCTCGGAAAGGCCGTCATCACCTTCCCCAACGACTCGGATCCCAGCGGCACAAAGCTCCAACAGGGCTGGCATTCGGGCGAACGCGAGTACAAGATCCACAAACGCCATGCATTCACTCGACCGGTGGCGGCAATAGGCACATACGTCGCCAAAGCATTCACTCATGGACGCGTCGGCCATCGTGTTCGTGTCTTCCTCAGTGTCCGTGTCCTTGGCCACGCCCCGAAACTCGACGGGGAGGATGCCGAGCGCATATATACCCTTGGTCCTCGTAAGTCCGTCATCCTTCTCTTGCGCTCCGTACATAGTCGTCTTTGTTCGAAGGGAAACACGGCAATAGAGCTCAATCCATGGGGGCGGTGGATGCTTGACATCACTGACGGGTTATCTTGCGATCCGTTGAGCGCCTCGGATGTTTGCATGCCCTACAGAGGACTTCGGGATGTTTGCCTGCTGTACACCGAATATAGTTCACCTTACTGATAGCGACACGGCACCCATCTAGACATCTTCGTGCGCCATTTGTCGCCTCTCGCAACCCACCTTACTGCCGTCAAGGCCTTCAAGGCCAACCGCCTCCAACTCGCTGGTCCCGTACCTGCCGCATTGCGTCATCGTTACGTCGGCTTCGCGCCCTTCATCAAGGCCATGTTCCGCGCGCGAGGTATTGAGGGTCTGATCCTCAACCATGCTCTCCATAGGCAGCATCGCGCGATCTACAAGTGGGATAAAAACACTGTATTTGGTGTCACTTCCGACCCCGACTCGACGCCCTCGGGCGAAAAGAGCGTGGACGATGAACCTCCGGACGAGGCCTTTGCCCGGAAGTTCCTCGAGATGGCGGAATACGGGAAGGAGGGTCGCGTATTCACGTATGTGATTATGCTCGACGGCCAGTGGAGATTCACTGTATGTACTGCGATGACGTCATTCGAGCTGTTTAGGTTCGCTCACCTATCTTGTCATTCTCCAGGAAACCGGGGAAGAGTTCGCGATTGGACTCTTGAGCAAGCATACGATGCATGCCGATGTCTCCGTCGAGATAGCTTACAGCGGCGAATTCTTCGTCCGCCGCTTGCGCCGCCCTCACAATGCACCGCACCATCCCAAAGCCCAAAATGGTCACGCGGGAGCCAACGGCGAAACCAAAGAGGGCACTTCATCCGTGCCGGATACCAAGGAACTCGCAGAAGAGCAGGACAACGATGGGAAAGACGACGGGGAGGTTGGCGAAGAGCCGACCGCCGGTCCCCAAGCAGGCGAAGACGAAGACCCCGCCTCTCTCCCGCCCTCAGCGTACGAGCTCGTGATCGACAACGACTCGGGAACGTACCGCCCACAGAAAGACCTCCTCCCCCTCCTCGGCAGATTCCTCTCCCGCCCGTCCAACCTCGGCGCGCTCGGGCGCGTGCGCACGATGGACGGGTTCGACGAGCGTTTGAAGCGATGGAAGGAGGAGCGGAAGGAGGAGAAGAAGCGGACGAGGGAGACGTGGGGCGAGTGGCTCAAGCCAGGCGGAGGTGCGGGAGCGGGAGGGAAGGGCGTTGTAAGGCAGGCGAGCGTCAGCTCCAGCGAGTCGAGCAGCGTGAGCTCGAGTGAAGATGGGGATGCCTTGGATGCTGTTGCCGAAGAGGCGGAGCGGGAGCGGCGGAAGGCGAGTGGCAGAGGGGGCGAAAGTGAAGGGACTAGTGAGCGGGATGAGCGTAAGACGGCGGAGGAGGATGCGAAGCGTGCTGATGAGAATGAGGACGAGGATGACGCTGCTAGGGATGAGAAACAAGGTGCGGATGTGGAGAGGAAAGGGTGAGGCGGGTGGAAACATGAGCCGTTGGTGCGTGTGTTGCTTCTTTGACGTCGCGTCCTAGAGGTTTGGACTTAATTTCGTATAGAGCTCGTTATATATGTGCTAATGATACTGATACAAATGGATTCGATGTGTCCGACAACATGACGAGGTAATAATGCTACAAGACTTTCCCCCTGACTACGTCTCCGATAGCGTCCGGACTCGATACACAAGCTCACGGGATGACCAGAGTCACGTTCAAGTACTCGTAGTACGGAGATGCACCAGCCTGAAACCCAATCCAGGTCAGCATCTCAACGGGCGAAAAACAAAGCGAGCCTCACTCACCCCGACGAGCGAGAAGTGCGCGACACCCAGACTCACCTGCCCGCTCTCGAACGCCGGCGGGACGGTGATCGAGAAGTTCTGGTGCGGGGGCAGCGCGGCATCCTCCGAGTACTGCGGGTCGTACCCGCCGACGTACGCAACAGTGCCGAGGATGTCGCTCGTATTCTGCGCCGCGCAGCCCGCGTCGCCCGGGCATGGCCAGAGGCCGATGGCGATCCCGACTTCGGTCGAGCCGGTGAGTGTGTTCTAGGACGTCGGATGTCAGCTCGTCCGCTCAGGGAGAAGGTGAGAGGGGTACGTGCCGGTCTGTCCACTCGGACGGTGATGTTCGTCCCTGGGGTGATCGTCGACATGTCTGCGGGCGCACCGATCTTGACATTTTGCGCAAATGCGGAGGCGGCAAGGGCGGCGAGGGTGAGGAAGTATCGCATGATGATCGTTGTGGGCGTGGAGAGGCTGGTGTCTTGCAGTCGAAGAAGCCGAGGATGCTACAGATGAGCGCAGGACGAGCGTGCAGGGTCTCGGTATATATGTGACGGAGGGCAAGCTCCTGTACAGCCTCGCCTGTTTATTCTGCTCCAACGACGAGTCGCGGCAAGATGGCCGTGCGTCGGAAGGAGACGGACGTCATCGTGACCAGGCTAGGTGGGCTGTGCAACTCGCAGACTCGAGCGCATGGATGGCAAGCGTTGAGCCAAGCGGAACTCAGTGTCAATTTAATGGGAGTTGTTTTGTGAAGGTAGGAGTGCGAGAGATGTGAGTGGGGCAAAGCCGGCATGTGGCCGGAACCACGAACTACGTACCAGTGGTGCCACAACGACTTCTGAGTCGGCTGAGCGGGAGTCGGTCGGCAAGTCCAATCCCGTCGCATGTCTGAAGACTCCATGCCTGGTCAAGAGATGTACTTGTGTAAATTCTGATGCGCAGGCATCTGGTCTAAGAATTTGTGACACAGGTCAAGGATGCTGATGGAAAGACTCAACATGAGTTACCTTCAGGCGCCAACTGGAGGGATTTGGTATACACTGACGTCATCGATAGGTTGATTGTCTTAAGCCCGACAGACAAGTTCAGGAATACAGTGCGTTATAGTCCATTCAGTAAGTACAACAGTACAGTCTATTTGCTGATGATCAGTCCACATAGCGTCCACTCAAAGACGCAGTCCGCGGTCAAGTCATCGGCCGCCAGCATGCCGAGTATGATAACATTCAGGAGGTAAGGTTCAGCGTGATGTTCGCCACCTCCATTAACGGCTCTGCTC
The DNA here is from genome assembly GCA_020543525.1 of Coriolopsis trogii. Lineage (NCBI taxonomy): Eukaryota > Fungi > Basidiomycota > Agaricomycetes > Polyporales > Polyporaceae > Coriolopsis > Coriolopsis trogii. The sequence continues at coordinate 108,523 of JAHYIO010000023.1, read as the reverse complement.
CAGCCTACAAGGAACGACACGTCAGACCGTGCCGATTGATCCCACCCGCACCACACGAGACGGAAACACTCACCCCTATCAGTGTGAAGTGCGCGACTGCAAGGCTCATTTCCATCGCCCGGCCGAACGAGGGCACGGTAACGGTGAAGTTTTGGAATGGTGGGATCCCCGGAGTAATGAGTTGGGGTGTGTATGCGCCCTTGTACAGGACATTCCCGAGAACTTCGGTGACGGGCTGAGCGGCGCAGGGGCCGTTGCATGGCCATATACCAATGGCGATGGCGACCTCTTCCGATCCGGTGAGAGTCAACTGAAGAGTGGTACAATGTACAATTTGTAAGTGTATGTATGGTATTTGGGAAAGGAGGTATGGCGTACAGGCCTCTCGACTCTGACAGTGATGTTGCTTCCAGGGGCGACGTTGGTCCATTCGGCGGGCGCACCAATGCGTATGCTCTGACTAAGGACCGATGCGACTAGGAAGAACAAGGAGAAAGCGACGCAGATGAAGTTCATAGTTGAGCTGTTGAGGGGAATTCCTGGCGGGCGGTGTGCACTGAAGATGAGCGAGCAGAGACAAGGGCCCCGGGCCTTATAAACGAAACAGAGGCAGGGGCATTGGTACTGGAGCTATCGAGCTGGCCACATCTCGGCGACTCTAACGTTCCCGGCGCATTCCGCTGGAGAACGTCAAGGAGTGAGAACAGAGAGGTGCACGCACAAAGGCTAGTCGATGGGGCTATACTGCGTCGGCATGTCGGTCCCTTGTTCACTTTGTACACGCCTCGGCTTGTCGTGTCCGTGTTAAATGGTCATGGAAGAGGCAAATCAGGTGACGGGGCAAGAACGCTTCGTGGTCCAGAACACGCCGCCAGCCTGGGTTCCTAGGATAAATCGTAGTGCAACCTGGAGCCTGAGCCTGGGTGCTTGAACGTCGCCGCCCGCTACCACGGATGAGCGTGCCATGCACGAGGTGCTGTAGACAGTACTGAAGGGGGGGACATGCAGAGAATCAAGCAGAAGGAAGAAAGGGGGATTGACGAGAGCCTGTGTGCAATGGGACTGTGAGCGCAAAATCGCGAAAGTTCAGGGTACTAGTATTCAAGCATGGGAATCATACCAGAGTGAATGCGGATCTCAAGTAGACGTCACGAAGCTACGGAAGGCTTCATGCATCAAGTTGTTGCGCGAATCTATTACCCGTTGTATATCTATTATTGAGGGATAGTCCATTATTGAGGGATGGAACACAACGGCCGGCCAAACCGGGTCGGGCCTAATGAGCGCTCATAACTTTGAGTATCTAGTTAGCAAGTCGATCTCAACATGGACAAAGCAGCGAGGAAGCACAATGCCCACAACGCACCTCTTGCCACCTTGCAGCAATCGTTCTAGTTCGCTCGTATAGCAGGCACACTCCTCACGTAGAAGGGAAGCGTCGAAACAATGCAACAAACTTTGACGATGGTGAGGTGTCGGCTACGCATTTTTGTCGACATCCGTTTGGCCGCGGCGTGATTGCTGGAGCAATATCGTGACTTCCGGTGAAAATCGGTATGCGGGTCTCATGGCTCGCGCATATGTATGCGATGCGGACATAGTGCGCACGGCCTGGAATGAAGGGTTACTGCATGTGAGGATGTTAGGCGACCAGGCCCCAGCTGGGCAACGACCGGAAATGGGACTCTCGGGGACGCATGAGACGACGAAGAATGATGGCTGAGAGCGCAAAGAGTCCGAGAACGTGCGTATAGAGTGAGGGGAAGGCGGGGAGATCGACGATGGGAGCAGAGAGGGCGGGTGATGGATGGAAACGAGGTTGCATCGTTGTGCTGATGACGCCGGTACGCCTCTTGTCTCTTCTCTTCACCCTTGTTGCCGCCCCCGCCGTCTGCGACGCCGACGGTGCTCTCCCTCGTCTTTCCTTCAGCCCGCCCCTCGTTTTCTCATGACCATCTGCCTGCCTAGCTTCGTCCGATGACCCCCCGCCCCGTCAAGGCCCACAAGTCTCGTCCTTTGTCGGCAATCTTCATCGGGTCTGCTGCATCAACTCCTCCCGCCATTCCTGACCTCCCCGAACCTCCCAGTCCCAGCGAATCTTCAGGCCTCCCATCACCTCCTGCAAGCAACTCCACAGGGAGCGGGAGTGTAGGCGAGGGCAGCACTAACGCCGGCAGTTTCCGTCACCGAACGCCCAGCTCCAAGTCCACCAACTCAAGCATGTCTGGCGGGCTCGGTGACAGGTCTTATGCATCTAGCACATCTAGCAAGAAGAGGTCATCTTACGGAGAAGACGAGGACGACGCAGATGAGAACGAGAACGAGGAGGACCATACGGCGCGGCTTTCTGGCGATCGGAGACGGTCCCTCTCCAAGGGTGCCCCCGATAATCAAGTTGCGTTAGAGCGAGTGAAAAGTTTGACCCAACGAAATCGTATGGTGTGTGGTCATGGTCTTTACGATGCGCATATACTCACACTCACTACCACCGATCCCTCCGATTTCATCCCGTCATATATGCTGCTGCGCTCTTCGGTGTGCTATCCCCCCTTTCTTCAAAACGGCCGGTAACATTGGCATCCGCCTATGTATGCTTTAGGTTCTGGACAAATTATCTTCTATCACTCGCCTTGGTTCGCCTGTACCTTCAAACCATTCACGGTCACCACTTTCACCCCCTACAGCGGGTTCTTCTTCCTCTTCTACTACTTCTTCGCGCGTACCGTCAGGACAATATAGGCCCCCATCCGTCGCCAACTCTTCCATCAATGGGCGCCGTCGCGATGTCCAGCTATCCGGCTCGGAGACGGAACGCGAGAGTCAACATCCATCTACCCATTCCGCCTCCTCCGACGATGGCAGGACGACGCCTCCGCCTCCGCCCTCCGCATTTCCTGATTCTGGCGCCGCGACATCCGTGCGGCAACGACGCATATCTGCACCCGCTTCTCCAGGCAAGCTTCGTTCCCCCCGAGACAGAGATTCTGGCTCTCCGGGTCCGTCTCGTGCCCGTACCAAGCGTGTTTCAATGGCTCTTTCGGTGGATGAGGGGTCCGCGAATTATCAGTCAGACGACGAAGACGTCACAGCAGCTGCGTTGGCTGCCGTAGCCTCATCCAGGAGGAGTCCGACTGGCGGCAAAAAAGGGAGACAACCATTACCCAGAGAGTTCAGAGATGGGAAGACTTCCGATGAGAAGGTACGTGCTCGCTGTGCTCTGGCTGTCTTACCTTGACGGACCCGCTCGTAGCCGTTGAATATGGAACCGACTACTCCGCATCGACACTCTGGGAGATTTGAAATGGGACGGGCGTCGCCCTCGCCACGCAAAAACACACGTATCTCGGCATCCGATCCCCCCGCATCTCCCCGTCGACTTGGCCAGTCACGGTTCTCCACTGTACGTGAAGCCTCGCGGAAGCAGCATCAATTGCGGTGGATGTCGGAAGATCTATCCTCTCCGTCGAGGGAACTCCCAGAGGAATCATTGGAACACTCCGGAAGGCGGCAAGGACATCGCGCCGGGAGCTCTGAAGGTCCGTTAGGGACCGCTGGGAGGAGGAGCCTATTGGGCGAGGGTCTCAGAGCTGCCGGTCTCGCGAAACGCAGGGAAGAGGATGTCTTTGCTGCCCCTGATCACGGGGTTCAGGCACCTCTGTCTACACGGCGGACACGTTCGGCTGGAGTGACTATGGATGGAGAGACAGACACCAGCTACGATCGCAGTATCGACGACAGTCGAAACGACGAAGGAGGGGGCCCATCGTACGACCCAAAGACACCAATCAATGTCGGTCTTAGGTCTAGACCACAGAGCACGATAGCTCCCCGGCCTGTCACTTCTATGGGTGCCATGCGTTACGACGATAATCCACCGAAGACGGCACCTCCTGCTTTGCGCACCTATAGGTCGACTTACACGCTACCAGACAGGCACCTCGAAGATGTCCAGCGTCAGTCTAAGCTCGAAAGAGCTTCTCCGTACGGTACAATACGTTCGTCCACGGCGCAAAGTGGAGTACGAGAGGGCGGTACTGACCATCGAAGGCTCATGTTCGATGCGCTATCGATGTTCGAGTCCCATCTTTCACGTCTACCTCCCATGGGGCAGACAACGACCACGACGATCCCGGATATCTTTCAAAGCGGCCAACATCTTGTACATACGCTGGACAAGTTGAACGCCATGCTCAAGGACTGTACCAACAGGGCACTCGAAGCACAGATCGACGCGGAGGTAGCCGATCACAACGTCGGTGTCGACCTGCCGGAACTGTACAGGGAGATTGGCTCGGAGCATCGCGAAAATCTTCGCGTAAGCGACGAAATCGTACGCAACATGACGCCGTTCCTCCTTGGCGTTGGAAAGCTCCTGCGCGACCTCACGTCAGGGAATCAACATCTCCGAACGCTCAGTTTGGACGAGGAGGTCACACGTCGGATGACTCCAGACATCTCGCCGTCAAGCAATCGCGAGTCCGACGGGCGTATCAGCAGGGAGTCGAGACGCAGTTGGGAGCCGGGGAGGGACACGAGCAGACTCCTATCGAGGTTATCCAGCCTGGAGCGCAACGGCACCACACGCTCTCGTCCAGGATCCTCGATGACCAACCTGCGCGGCTCTCAGAACTCGAGCAGTGAAGGACGTAGTGTTACTGACGTCAACGATGGGACTCCAGCGACTGTACGACAATCGGCGCCCATTTCCGCACCCACGTCTGCCGCCCGTCGCCTCTACGTGCCCCGAGAGCGAGAGCGAGAGCCCTTCCAGTTCCCCTATAACCAGGAAGACACGAACGCCGGCGACTACGAGCCTTCTCCCCTCGCGACACGATCGACACATGTAGCGTTCCCCGAACGCCGGCCGCTCCCTCCACTGGCGGTTCCTCCATCTCTGCCCACTCTCCCATCCGAGTCGCTTATCACGCAGAGAGCGCAGCGGGACTCCCCGGTGGACACGTTCAGCAGGCGCAAGATCTCTGCCAGCTCGAACATCACAATCCGTCCTGAGCCATCGCCCTTCACGCCCGCTATAAAGCCTTCGAACCCGACCACAGCCATCACGACGGCCACGGTGTCCGCCTCACCAGATGCCGTCGCGAGCCCACACCCGCTCTCCCGAAGCGAGTCGAACAGCTCGTCGAGAACGAATGGGGTGACGTTCTCACGACCGTCGACGTCGTCGGTGTCCACGACGCTGTCGGGCATTCAACAACAACACGAGAGGGGTGCGAGGAGTCGAAAAGTGTCTTTGAATGCCGCGTTTGCTAATGTATCATCCCCAGTCCACACGCCTTCCGCGCCCATCTCGTCGCAGTCAGGGTCTGAGTCTGAGAGAGAGACTCGTTACAGGACACTTAGTACGCGTCCGAGAGCATCGCTAGAGAGCAGTCGTGGCACGGAAAGTCCGGTCGATGCAGTGCGGAGGAGCTTGGCTACCACTGTGTCGTACTCGGCTCAACGCAAGGAACGACGCCGAACCATTACCGAGATATTCTCGCACAAATGAGCTCTTTGTGCGCATCTTGGGTACGTTGCCGACGTCCTATTTACGAGGGTATACTGACGTCCCTGCAGACTGTAGATCAGATCCCTTTCGAACTTGGTCTCCTCCCCCGTGCGCTGCCCCACACCCATGTTACACCTTTGATATGTCCCTGAACTCGCTACAACCTTTGGTACCTCGTCACCGGACAGTTTCAGTTCGCAAAACCTTCGCCTTCCTGGTTCATTCTTGGCCTTTACACGCAAACGCTGCAGCATCATGGAGGTTGTGCATAACAGTGTCACAATAAGATCCCTCCCCCCCACCCCCGTCTCGCCTCCTCCTTCCCTCTCTGTTCTCCATAATAACTCTGTCCCTCTCTTTTCCTGTCTGTCCGGTTGTTCCATCCTGTATTCCGATCCGAAACCGCACGTATTATGTTTATGGGCTTCATGCAACGATATGACGAGTCCCCACCCCCAGAGTACCCCTTGCTAATTAGGTAGTAGCAACGTAATGGGATGATGTTCAAACGACACGCCGTCGGGGGATGTGAAACCGGTTCCTACGAAGGCTTCAGAGGCGTTGCGAAGGTGAGCTCAGACGTTTCTGATGACCTTGGGAACCAGTCGTTGACTGATGGGTTCCGATCTACAGGTACTCAGCCAAGAGCGAATCTCTGCCAGTTCTTGACTTCTTTAACTGAGGGAGGCTCCTTCGCCGATAACACCGAGCTCTCCTTATGGAGACGATGCTACTACTAGACGGCAGACGCGCTGGCGACCTCTTCGAGCGCATGCACCTGCTGGCCGCCATCGTAGCTTACGTCGTGAGTGCTCCGAGTTCGCTGTTCGGTTCGGCGATCTATGGGGCGCGTACAGTCGTGTATGTTTGACTTCCTGAAGGTACAGTGAACGCTGTCAGGTAGGCTCACGTGGATATCCGGCAGAACTCCTGGCCTACATCTAGCATGTACGGTGCCGTTGGAAGGAAGCACATCTGGTTAGTACACGTATGTACGTGTCAGCTTGAGCGCAAGCCATAGATACCGAAACGGCTTGCGAGGGACGTCTACCAAGAAGAGATAGGCACGATCACGAGAATGGGCTGGCTTGCCATTCTGAATGTCAGGGCTGTACGGTGTACCTGTGCATCCTCCATTCTGGTTCTGCGCGGGATGATTAGCTCCAGTCGCTGGTGCGTCGCACCTGCGCTGCCACACAGGGGAAAGAGTATGTATACCGCACGACCGAGGCTGGACGACGTGCTTCTCATGCCCTTCTCCTCTTCCGCTTCCCTCCAGACCCCCGACTTCCACCTTCCAACTAGCGACCTCCGACCTCCGACTTCACATTGTCTTCCGCATGCAGACTCTGGCCGGCCCCATGCCAAAGTGCGCTCGCACATTCGCCACGCCGGCTGTCTGGCTGTCTTCGATATTTGATCTTCCGGTGTCGAGTCTGCTCCACGGTTTCCCAAGCCACACTCTCGAACGGGTATTCGGGGGACACGACTCGTGCGTGGGGTGGGACCGGGCGGGCCGACTTCCCTACGAGGATATCCCTCCCTTCCACACCAGGCGACGTCGTGCCGGTTCGCTCCCCATAGAGGCTTAGAGGTGCAACAATAGATGTTGGGAAGAATTGGGGGTCTGGGGAGAGCTGCGCCGCTGCCGTATGGGCGGGGACATGTGGACAGTGGCGCGCTCTCACACTGGCTTTCACATAGTGCGCACCTTCTGGCCTTCGGTGAATGGGTGTCGGGGGATTCGCGGGCGTGAGGCTGGGTTCCGCGCTCACGATGGTCGCTCGGGGACCCAAGGGACTCCAAACGGTTCCGGCGTGGTTTGCCCAGAAAGACGGCGGAAGTGAAGCTCGAAGCTTGGTAGCTCAGCTACTCCGGAGGCACCGCCTCATGTGGATGTGTACGCGTATATCTATGGCGTCGAGCACGTAAGTAATAAAAATGCGCATGGGAAGACGTACTCTTATGATGGCATTTATCTCGGCAAACAGGAGTCGAGTCTGTCGGCCACATCGCACCTGATTTATCTGGAGACGGATCATAGCCACCGCTCGCGTGCGACGGGCCACATGCGCGTGCAGCCCCGAGTTACCGACTCCGAGATCTTTGGCCGGCGTACGCGTACCGGGCGGGGACTCGGGGTGAGCTCGCGCCTCGCGAGGATCGAGGAGGAGGGCGTGGTGGCAACGGTGGCGAGGCACGCCAGGGGACGTCAAACGCGTCAAGGCGAGCATCAACGATCAAACGATCTCCTGCCCCGGTGCAGTGAGGCAGGATGACGTCGTGGGGCGCCCTTGCATGTGCTCCTCGGTCGTCGTTCTCGTGTTGGCAAGAGGATGCCGGTTTGCTACGGATTGCGTTGCGAAGGATGGTGAAGTGCCTGGTATGTCGATGAGCTTCAAGCTTCCTATGGCGCCCCTTGTTCACGTTGCAGACACGTTCCGCACCTTCTCTGGCAGCTGCTTCCCCAACTGAGGAGTACATCGAGTAGGTGACGGTGAACCATCGCATATCGCGGCCCTTGCACGCTACATATGGACGGCCGAGGGAGGATGATGGCGGAGAGGAAAAGGGCGATTAAATCTGGCCGGGATCTGGGCGAGGATTTACCAAAACATACAACCGGGCTTAGGCGCGTGGGAGAGAAGCCAAGATCACGACGGCGAGTGGGCGCCTTCGGGGTCTGTTAGTGCGGGTAAATGTTCGGTAAGTATCAAGAGGCCCGCCTTCCCGCCTGCGCTCTCCTCCTTCCTGCTCTCGCTTGCTCTTCTCCCACCAGAGCGGTCTCTGCTCGACCTCCCCCTCACCGTCCCCAGCGGTAGCTGGCCGGTACCACACTCCTTTTTCCCACTTTCTTTTCCCTACCCAGGCCAGCGTATATAGCGCCTTCAGCCCCCATGCATCAACCAGCCCACCGCGGTATGCAGCTCAGACACATACGTGTCCAGTCTCTCCACCCAGGAGCCCTCTATGAACGAGAGCCCGCTTGGTTCACCGTACCATGGGTCATCCCGTCCATCCCCGTCCTCAGTCCGCTTCTTGACCCGCTCATCACCCCCATCGTCGTCGGTCTGCCGAGGACGACCTCTACCTCTACCTCACCTCACACGACCTCCACCACGCAGCCCGCTCAAGCTCCTACTCCCGCTCCCACGACTACGACCCCTTCTGATCCTCCTCCTGCTGCTCCTACTGCGGCACACCCAAACACTAGCAACGCTGAAACACAGACTGCTAGTCCTGCCAATCCTACTGGTAACAATCCAGCCACTGAGTCTTCCGGCTCTCCATCTACAACATCCCCTTCGTCCCCTTCCCCATCTGACTCTGCTGGTGCAGGCGGGAACTCCCCTTCGTCAGGTGCGACGAACGGGTTTTCTGCCCAACCCCAGCCTTTGGCTGAGGGCTCGACGTCCGGCGCGGTCATCAACGCCAATGGCGGTCAGGCGTTCATCTCAGGTACCGGTGCGGGTTCCGCTGGAGCTGCCCAAGAGACAGCGTCGACCGGCAACGGCAGTAATGTCCCCAGCAACGGCCGTGGTGGCACGTCTACTGTCCATGGCTCACAGGGCACTGGGACGACTTCCTACTACCCAGGCTACACTTCCACAGCGCCCGGTTCCGACCCAACCGACGCCACCGGTAAGATAACCGCCGCCACCAACCATGGACCGCCGACTGGCCTCATTGCCGCCATCTCCGTTATCGCCATCTTCCTCGCGTTCCTCCTTCTCCTTTGCTGCGTTCGTCGGCGTGCCATCCTTGCCCGTATGCGCCGTCGCAAGCAATGGTACGCAGGTACCGCCGTGGCTGGTGCAGCAGACTCGGAGAAAGAGTATAGCGACAAGGACGGTTTGCGGTCCGGACGCAGCAGCTTTGCGACCAACTACGACCGCGGGCAAATGCTTTTCACCCCTGCTCCTGACTTCGACCCATTCTCCCCGGTCGAACCGGTCACGCATGTGTGGCCAAGCACCCTTGACGGCTCCATCACGGTCCCCCCTGCGTCTCATGCCGTCTCGTCCGCCTCATCTCCCACGATTCGGAGCGCGCCCGACAGGTCCAGCATTCACTCTACTTCCTCCTCCGGCAGCAGTCGCCCCTCCTCGCAGCGTCATGATTACCTTGTCGCCTTGCCCCCTGCGGCAGTAACGGACGGGTCGCGTCCCAGCCTTGATTCGCCGTTCTCCGTCCGTCCGTTCTCGCCTTCCGAGACATTCTCGTTCCCGAAGCCGCCTCAGGACGACGCGCAGAGCCGTGCCGCTTCCGAGATTCTGAGCTCGTCCGTCAAGAGCTCCCGGCGCGGTTCTGCGTACTTCACGGCGGAGACGCCGTCGGCGGAGATCGAGAACCCGTTCGCCGATTTCACCGAGATCGTCGGCGCTCGCCCGCCGTCGGTGTCGACGGAAAACTCCGTCCCTCAGCACTTTGCAGCTATTGAACTCATCCGTCGCCCGTTCGTGCCCTCGATGGACGACGAATTGGCTGTGAACCCGGGGGACGAGGTGCGCATCCTCAAGCGTTTCGATGACGGTTGGGCGGTCGCGGAGAAGATTGGTGCTGGTGCTCAGGGCCTCATCCCGATCGACTGTATGCGCGCGGTCGAGGAAGAGCTCCCAGCATTCCTGGCGAAGAAGCGGATCAGCAGCTACCGCGCACGGTCGTCCGTCGTTACTCGCGCCAGCGTGCTTAGCGGGGGCTCCAGCGTCGGCGCGGCTGTTTAGAATGGTGGTGGCGGCTGTCTCCCAATATGTTCCTTGTCACTTACACTTTTCGTCGGTAAGTGGTTAATTGTATGACACTGCATAGCCATCGGAGCGGAACGCTGATGTCGGAACTCTACAGCGCCGAATTGCTGTGCAACACGCCCTCGTTTGTTCCGCCACACTTAGCCTTCCCCTACCGCCTCCTGCGTCTCGCTAGCCGTCGCAGACCACGCGTCCTACTCACCTGGTCTCGACGGCCAGCAGGCGACCTTCTGCCGCGTTGTGTTTCAGTGCGTGCCCCGTTGTGCATATCGGCGCTGCCGTCTTCCTACTCTTTATGATACATAGCTTGTCGCTCTATGTCTATACTCCTCCTTGCTTTCGCCTACAGTGCATTAGTACCCTTAGAGCCGTTCCGGCCCTGCATACCTTTTGCTTCTCCTCTCCGTACACCACATTCCTCGACGCCCACGTCCCACAACCCCGAGCTGTACACGCGCCTCCCCCTCCTCTTTCCTATGCCCATATACCAATCCGCATATAACTCAGAACCGTCCGTACGTAGTGTACACCACACGCTAGCTATCGGGGCACCCGCCACTATTTGGGAATATCTGTGTCCAACGTCTGGTCATGACGGGATCTTCTTGTGTAGATCTGTATACCCTTCACGCTTCTGTACCCTCCCACCCTCCCATCCCCATCACACAGTATTGTACCCGCCCGCACCTCTTTCTACAGGCACGCTCCGCATGATCCTTTCCTACGTCTGCCGCCTGTTCCCCCATCACCCTTTTGCTGCTGCCGCTGTTGCTGCAGATTGTTGTTGCTGTTGCTTGTTGCTGTTACCGTTTTGCGCGCCAGCCCCGCTGCCCTTTTGCTTGTTTACTCTCGGGTACACGCTGTGGATGTCGTTCACGTTTTGGACGCCGTACGTCTGGTGGTGACCAGGAAATGTTTGGGATGTATGGATGTCTGGACGGAGGGAGGTTTCGGGAACGGTGTTGAAAAAGATGTGTGTCGTGCATTGTCTACATGTACGTGTACCACGGTTTGAATGTAGCATCGCTTGTTTGACGTCATTGGTCGTCGTCGTCGTGTCGTAGGTGTACATCGTCCTGATCGGAACCTTGTAGTACCATGACTGCCCTCGAGTCGGGTTCTGGCGTGCATACAGTAGACCACAGACTGGAACGTCCCGTCTTGAGGTCATGAAGGGATGGCGCTGCGGGTCGCCTGCATTTCCAGGTCCTCGTGCACATGCTCCAGGACTCAATACGCTAGCGGAGACTTCTTACCGCGTACGATAAGGTAATATGGAAAGAAAGAAGCGTGGCTCGAGCACCTGTCCGATAGCAATCAGTACTGTCCCTGTGTGCCCCATCAACGAATTACGAGCCTTGGCTTGCGTGGACTCATGAGGGCACCAATGGGGTACGGGCGAGCACGTCAAATTCCTTTCGGTTACGCCAAGAAATTCCTCGGTCGACTCGATGGACGCCGGAGCCGGGGAGGGATGCCGCGCTCCACTACGCTTTCCTGAACGTTAACGTGATTCGAACACGCGGGACGTTGCGTCGGTATGCGATTGGAAAGACCCAACCGAGGATCAAGGGGGATGGTGATTTGGTACGCATGCTCGTGGCGGTGTGCCAAGGATAGCGAACTTGAGATTCGTTTCCATTCGCTATATGTACATATATCTAATATGTAAGTAGGAGGACGAGGCTCGAGTGTGACTGGAAGTACTGCAGCGCACGGGTTGGTACCGGTAGGACCAAGTCACCTCGTCCTGTACATACCTGCGTAACTGCGCTGAGGATGCTCGAATTCGGTGGAATCTGGTGGACGACATGTCAACTTCCGAGATACAGCATACGTGCCATTTGTTCTGGACAGCGTTCCGTGTGCTGAGCAGGCAAGATGTATTCACCGAGCCAGGAGTACGCGTACGGAGGGAACTCCACGAAAAATACCTCCATTGCCTCAATTGGATCCATTCATCGCTTCGTACCATTGGGCGGGCAGGGAAGCAGAGAGCGCACGCCGTCATCCAACCAATTAACACAGAGTTTGACACGAATCGTACAGACGGAGTTCGACGAAACCCAGCGCTGAAAGAGGTAGAACAAGAGAATGGAAAGAAATGTCAGCCCCATATACTACCCCAATATCCGGCACGTCCCTCGCATCGGCAGGAGTCCCCACTGAGGCTCTCGTCATTGATACCACTCGACGAGTTTCGTTCTCGCTCTCGCCATTCCCGCCATACAAGGGCGCGTGCAACGCGCAGGATCCGCGCGGACGGTCGCGCAAGCGCACCCGCCCCGCGCAGCTCCACTGCGGTCGCGGCTGGCCAAGCCTCCGTCTGCAGGTGGGGAAGACGTCTCGTGTGCGCACGGGGCGCGCGCGAGACTGCCTGCAGGGGAGGTCGGCCGGGAGGCATATCTCTCTCGCAAACGCGAAGAGACGTGGGAAGGCGTGTCATACGTGCATACGAGTACGCTACTCACCTCATTGGCATGCCATGGAATGCAAACACAAACACGGCCAGAGTCCCCGAAGGAGCTGATGTATCGGGAGAAGGCAATCCGCCATAATAGCATAGGACTACACGCCGTGGGCGCCGCCGAGAAGAGGAAGGTTATGATGAGAGCGACGGCGCCCCACGGTCGACAACAGCGAGAAGGAAAGAGGCATTGTACATTAGAAGAGCATATACTAGGAAGAAAAGGGGGGAAGATGAGAACACAACAAGCACCGAGAGCAGCATTGAACGTGAGCAGAGAGCAAGCACATCAGGATGGGCGGTGACGGTGTGTGACCATGAGCAGACAGAATCCAATACCGAGGCCAGAGAGATCTCTTAGAACAAGCCTGGGATGAGAAGAGGAAGATGAGAGGGAGAGGGAGAGAAGGCGAGGAAGGCATGACATGAGGTCGCGACTGGGGGATCATCATCAATTTTCCGGGGGAGGGTACGGCGGATGGCCGTTAGCACGTCTACCACTGCCGTTCGCGTACATGTATTCTGGCCCCGACTCTTTCGCAGGAGAAGAAGACAGGGGCGGGGCGGGATACGCGTTCATGATACTGGCGAACGTGGCAGGGACCGGCGGGGGTGGACTGGCGCCTCTGTACGGTGGAGGCTCAGGGCCGTTCTGCACGGAGGCATGCGAATCATAAGGCGAGCGGTGGTGTGGGGAAGACAAAGTGCTCTGGGAACGCGAGTGCGGGGGAACGGGCGGCGGATGCGGCAAGAATTGCGAGGTGAAGTGATCGTACAGGTCGCGATGAAGCACAGGTGAACGTGAAGCCGTGCGGGAGTGGGCAGGAGAGTCAACGTGCATGACGTCTCTTCCCGCGTACTCGTCGTATGTTCCCGCATTGCTGGTGCGCGAACCACGGCGGCCCCTGTGGCTTGACTCGGGCGGCGCGTTCGGGAACTCTTGTTGGAATGTTATGGGCTTCATCGGCGCGTTCATCTGCGGTGATGGAACCTCGCGAGGACGCAGCGACGGATCTTCCCTTTCGACATGGATGATCTGTAGTTCTCCATGACGTCCCAATACCGCTTGCGCAGGTCCAGGAGCATGAGCCGAAGGTGGAGGTCCAGCAGTACCAGAAGTCGACATCGGCTCAATCTCGCCCTCAAAGTACCCGTTGCCATTTCCAGCGCCAGAACCTGGGGACTGTGGGTCTTGTTCGTCTGGAAGCGCTGGGATCACGGCAGCATGTCGCCCGCCAAGCGGCCTGTAGAAGAAGGAAGGAGGGGTGCATAAGTGATCTGACATGGCCATTCTTCGCTGACGATGCGGCGCCAGCACGTCCTAGTTCGTGTAATGCGAACAAGCGAGGGTGGATCATGAAGAGAGAGAGAGAGACAGCTCTAACGGACGACGGCACCGCGGGCAAAGAATGCGAAAGACGCTCACCCTCCTTCAACGAAGTGCTGCCACACGTAGTCCTTGAGTTGGTTCGCGCCCGGCAACTCCTGGATGAGATGCTTGATCGTGTTCTGCCCCAGTCCAAAGAAGTCTGGCCCCGACACCGAGTTGGAGTGCGCACGGTTCCGAATGTGATTTGCCGCCCGCACAACGACCGACCACGCACCCGTCGCAGTACCCGCCACTATCGGTTCCGTCGTATCAGAGGCCGTGATCTGGAATTTTGGCCCATCGCCACCGTCCAGGATCGTGCAGTGGTATACTACCTCCGCGTTCGGGTCAATCGTGGAGGAATAACGTCTACCCACGCGAATTTAAGGATGCCCATCGAGATCGCGTATGATGAAAAGAACGCACCGCGTAACCTCGTACCCCACCGGGAAAATGTATCTCTCCGTATGAAAGTGCTCCCTCATGCACACCTCTCCCAAATTGATGACGGTCATGATGCCCACGTTGAGGGGGAGGATGGGCTTGCCCTTTCGGTCTCTCGGTACGGTTGGAATACTGTAGCTCTTGGTCGTCACGGTGTGTGCTTTCAGGCGCTTCGGCTTGGTGAGTCGTTGAGCATCTGAAGGTCTAGAAGATGCGGGGGCGCGAAGCGTCACCTGCATCGGGGGCTGAGCAGGGGGTCCTCCATGTTGGTACGAGGGAGACATTCCTTCAGGGTGCATGGCAGACATGTACTCATCTTGAGGAGAAAGGACGGGCGAGAGTGACTCTGACCGTCGGCGAACGTGTCCGTGGGGAGTGCCCGGGCCCGGGAGTTGGGTTCCAGGAGGCGGCATGGAACCAGGGGGACCGTCAGGCGGTGCTGGCGGCTTGAGACGCAGCCTCGTACCTCCACTGGAGACCAAAATCGGCGGGGAAGGGGCTCCGCCTGGTCCAGGAGGTCCAGGAGGGGGAGGCACGCCATGCACGGGGGCAGGCGCGTATGTGAGAGGCGCACCGATGTCCTTGCCTTTGGGAGGGGCCCCCTTTGGTTTCCGCGTCATTGGCCGTTTGGCCGCATCCCGCGCCTCCTCCTCCTGCCGCTCCCTCATCTCTGCTTCCTGTCTTTTCCGTGCCGCAGGGCCAATGTGTCGTGAGAGTAAGTGGGGGTCGATGTCGGGGTCCTCGCGCTCGAGCTCGTCAATCGCTTGTCGGAGGTTGGCGACGAACTTCTGCTGGTTTCGGTCATTGAGAAGGCAGCGGGGGAAGGCAGTGAAGGGTGGTGCTGGGATTGGTGCGCCCGGATTGAGTTGTGGGTTGAGTTCCAGCTCCGCGATACGTTCGAGGAGGAGACTGCGGGGCAATTGAGGACTTAGACATCCGAACGAGATATGTTCACGACGCACGCTTTCTCCGCCCTCCACTTCACGTTCCGTTCGCCAGAACTCCGTAGTTGCAACATTGCCTCCTTGTGTTTCTGTGTACGGTTGCCAGGTCAGACGTGGCCATTTGGGAGGGATCGCAGAGGAATGCGGAGTTGTAACGGTGACGAGCCATGTTGGAGTATAGGAATACGTGCATGAACAATTGCGATCGCTCACCTCCTCGAGTTCGAAATATTTACGCTTGAGTCTGCTGTATTTTGCTGTGACATCGGGCTCCTTGGTCTTCTGCGTGCCTGATTGGGCGGCCTGCGGAGGGAGCGGTGGGGGACCCATCACAACGTCCTGCGGAGGACCGATGTGAGGCCTGGTTGGATGGCTCATAGGTTGACGAACGGGGAGCGGGGAGGGAATGATGGGGGAGAAAGGGGAAGGCCGAGGCTGGGGTCTTGGGCTATATAGGTGGTGGCGAGGAGAAGCGGCCAGCTGTTTGGTCCGATCCCACATTTGCTGCCTGAACTCATCCCGGCCGACTTGCATCGCTCCTCGCAGGCGTGTCCTGGACACCGCATCACTCCGCACACACGACTACTTTGTCTTCACGATGTGATCTAAAGCTCTTTATTTTCGCGCTACGCGAGAGACAACCTAGGGAAACTGCAGATGATACCGGGCGTTGAATGGCGGAAATGGAGAGGATGGGATAGCGGCCGTTCTGGGCGGCGTGGCGTTGATTGACTTGTTTGGTTCACCTAGACGCCCAAACCTTCTTCCCACTCATCCAGGGACCCCGGAACTCCCCTCACCCGCCGGCTCCTCCTCTCTCCCTCCTGCCGTCTTCTCTCCGCCCATCCCAACACATCCGGAGAGGGACAGTCCAACGGCGCGCTGACCATCCGCCTCAAGGCTTCCTCCTCTTATCAAGGTTTTCTCTGAATCGTTTCACTCCATCCGTCATCTGTCATCCAGTCTTGGTCGTCAGCCTTCCTCACGCATTCAACACGGATATATTTGTCAGGCACGCCTACCACACCGCAGTCCCGATACTGCCACGTACAACTCCCTCCTCGCGCCCGTGCGCGTGATTAATTCAAGGCAAGGCAACCGCCTTGCTGTCGCCATACCGCCCCCGTGAATCGCCTCTCGGCCACCACGTGAGTGTTCGGACGCTACTCAACGCCCAGCCAAGACGTCTCCGCTGCGCCACCGCGGGCGCTACAACTGCCTAAAACGGCTACTCTCGTGCTTCTTCCTAACTCCGGATTTACTATCAACACCTGGTCTCCCCCACGCAGGACACAACCTGAGGGTTGTGATCACAGAACCGTACGTGCGCACAAAGTCTTGTTTTGTCGTCTGGCGAACGTGCATGCGCCCGGCTTGACAACTTCCATCAGCCTCCTGCCCGTGGTGCGTCACGTAAACATCAAAGAAGAAGCAATCTCAACCAGTCGCCGACTCGCCGCACGCCTTGCGGAGGCACGCCCCCATTATATCCCTTTATATCCAGACTGCCCGACCTGCGACGACGCCAAGTCTGACACCGCGCCAACCCATCCTTGGAAGTTCTGACGTTCCAGCAGCTCTAGCTCCGTGCCCCAAACCTTCAGGAACCCTTGCTGATCCCCCAGAAGATACATGTACGTGATGACGTCGATGGCCGTCCGCATAGCGTGTCAGTCTCGTCTTGACCCCGGCCACGCTGTCACCTGTGCAATGGTGCTTCGAAGGGAAGATGCCTCTTATCCGGACTTCATCGCGCGCGAGCTGCAGATGCGTCTTCTAGGTTATCTGGAGACGTAAACGTGGATGGCACGTTCTCGTCCTCGTCCTTTAGAAGCAAGACCATGTCAAGCAGTCTTACCGCGAGTACCATGATGGCGATTCCAGCGACGACGAGGCAAGTTTGTTCTGTCTGTCGGGAGGTCTGTCTCTACGCACGCGCACCGCTGGCGAGATCGGACAAGAACTTCCCATCGCGACACGCTGCGGATCCCTCTCCGCCATTCATTCATCGTCTCACGCACGAGCTCTCCGCCTATTTTGAGGACTTCAAGAAGCCTTCCTTGCACACGCCTGTCGAACCCGCCCACATAAACCTTATCCCTTATTCTCGTTCACCCAGTTTCGATGAGTTTGAGAGCCTATGATAGTACAGGTATATCAGTCGTGTCTGGGGCCCGAAGACGGGGTGTACGTCGGTGGATGAGAGGCCAGAGGCCCGGATTGTCTTCCCAATCTGGACATCACGGGTAAACGACCGGCCGCAGTATATCCCGCCTATAAGCGCGTTCTGTGGTTCTCTATATCGACCTTCGTGTGCACATGCACCCGTGAAGACGTATGTACCAGCCACGCGCTGAAAGAAGCGTCCCTTTGTGGACGGGAGTGTTCGCACTTACCGTAGTGTATGTTATCAGGATCGCTCAACCATTTGCACACAGAAGCGATGGTATTGTCGGAGGAGAGGCTCCCTGCCATAATCTGCTGGTGTTGTCATGAGTGTAAGTGGGATTGAATAGGAAGACATGTCGGGAGGACATACCTGGCAACATGCGCACCCGTCTCGATGAACATGTACGACATCGCTGTCACGGCACAAGCCTGGCGCGATCGCCTGACAGAACTTTAAAATAGAGTTCGTAACAGACGTCGCCACGATCGCCTCCCATACTGTACGTCTAGCATGTTGTCCGTACGAATACAGGCGAAGTGCGCGCAAAGTCGCCGTCACCGCGTCTCGACGCCCAGAGTCTCGCCTGACGCCGGATAGGTCCAGACTTGGACGGCCTCCTGTCTGCGCCCCATTGCGTGCAGCAGCCTGGGTCTGCCAGCTCCCCGGACGAGACTGAATAGCGAGGACGACCCGGCGAACGTGATACCTGCCACCAGGGATGCAACGACATCAGAGTCAGTCCGGGTGCGCATCGACCGTCGAGGCGCTGTCACCGTACCGTTTTCCACCCCGCAACGGTTGCAGACGACAACGACGAGCTCCTCCCCGGGCTTTCGGCCCTCAGCCTCAGACTCGTTGGACCGGTCGCCAACACGGCCGTGTTCTGCACCCGCAGCGGCCGCTTCTCTCGCGACCTTTGCCCAGAGCGGGCGCAGGCGCAGCGCCCAGTAGTTGATCGTCCGCCAATCCGTGTCCTCGTGCGCGTTCTGCTGCGAGTCGAGCCAGGCGTTGAGGAGGACGAGGACGTTCGTCCGCTGCGCGATGCAGTACTCGGCGATCTCGTACGGGCCGTCGTCGATGTCCCACAGCGCGGGCGGCTGGACGTTGAGGTCCATGCAGATCGCCAACGAGACCGTGTTGAGCGGCGGGGGGAGATGGAACGTCACGAAGCCCGTGCCTGTCGGCGAAGACGGGGCGGGGGCGGGACGCTCGGTGAGCACGGGTGTCGGTTGATGGGAGGAGACTTGATCAGACCTGCCTGAGCCCAAGTCATGTCGGTGTCGTACAAGTTCGTCTTGCGGTAGTCTCCCACGAACTCGCCTTCCGGTCCGTAGAGCGCGGCGGCGTTCGCGCCGACCTTGTTGATTGTGTGGTCGCCTTCTGGTGTAGTCCCGGATGTGGCGATCGTCGTCGTCGCGTTGGGCACTTGGACTTCGTGCTCTGGGAGGCGCTCGGGATATCCGGCGACGACGTAGCAGTGCAGGCGTGCGGCGAGCGCGGCGCAGAACTGGGATGTCGGCCCGAGACGGGGCTCTTCGAGGAATGGAGAGATCGAGCGGGCGTCAGGGAAGACATAGCCTGGAGGACGGTGAGTATGAGGTCCTTGTGAGTGCCTTGTGTGTTTCAGAGGTGATGATGAGGCAAACCTGTGAATATCATTTCTGGCAGGCAAACGAGGTCGACCGAGTTTGGCTGAAGGCTGGGAGGTGCTTCATGAGCCATGGCAGACGTCAGAGTAGATGATGACGGCGAACCTGTCACATAGCTTCTGGGCCTTGGCTATGTTTTCTTGGACATGGCCGATCTGCGAAAGGCACGAGAGGTCGAATCCACCTCAAGATGAGTAAGTACTTCATTTGGTAGTCGGAGACGAGATAGAGGATACGTTTGGGGCAAACTGTACGACGGCGACACGCATGGTGCGCCTTGCTAGGCGTGAAACAGAGCTGCTGATGGAGCGTCGAAGTGCCGTGTTGGTAGGTGGGCAGCAAGGTATTGGGAGCTCGAGGGGCCAATGGGAGAGGGGCACTTGGATGCCCGCCGAGCTCCGATCGATTTTGCCACGGGCCGGCGATGCAGCTGATTGCGGGATGGGGAGGACGGTGAGTACGAGCCATCGACAGTGGCCATCGACCGTCGGCGTTAGCGTCGAGGATTGTCCGTGCTCTCTCTTTCGCTCTCTCTTGCTCTCGCTTCGTCCGGAGAATTGGCCGCGCAGATCGCACAGGAGCAGCAGAGGGCATTGCACAGGAGCACACCGTGAGCAGCCTCCATTTGTCGTGGCTTATGTGTACACTCACCGAGCCTGTGACCCCTGCCAGACGGCCCCGCTCAGGTCCCCGCTGCGAGTGTCTGGGAGGGACGTAAAGCCTCCTTTTGTTCCCGACAGCCCGCGCCCCCCGTCGCTGATCGTCCTGATTCTCTGCCTCCGCGCCCCGACTCGCTCAAATCCTCCGCTGCTAGCATGGGCAACACATCCTCCAACCCGCAATCCCCCAACTCCCGCCTGGACTCCCCCGCCCGCAACGCTCACTCCCCCATCCGAGGCGGCAGCCCAAACCCCTCCTCCGCTTCCCACAGAGTACACCGCTCTCTGAGGTACAAGAAGAAATCCCTCGAGTTGCCCGATCTGGCGTCCCTCACTCTCACCCCCGCTTCCTCGTCCCCGGCCTCCGTTTCTCCCCATCTGGGTTCCCGCCGTCCTCGCGCGTCGTCCCCGATCCCAATCCCTACCTCTGCACATCCCCCTCCGCAGACATTCCGTCCGCAGAACAACCTCCCCTCGGCCGCGCGCATCGACCGCATGGCAGATGGCCGGTCCCGCAACAAATCCTCCTTCAGTGCCTTTGCCTCCACCCGCTCCCTGCAATCTGCTGCTGCCCCGGATTCCCCGCCCAGGACAGAGGTGCCGCTCAGGACCGAGTTTGTCCCGGAGGTCATCCATTCCACCATCCCTGTCGCCCTCCACAAGGCAGAAGAGGACAGTCACGGGCCGGAGCCTGTCAACTACAAGATCGTATGGAGGGGCGGAGGGAAGAAGGTCATCTTGATCCGCGCAGGACACGACAATTGGCTAGGAAAGCAGCCGATGGAACAAGAGTATGTGCATCCCTCGTCACTCCCTCTCCTCCTTCTGCTCACCACCGCCCCAGTCCCCAGACGGGCAACTTCTGGGCGATCGTTCCCCTCTTGCCTGGAACCCATCATGTCAAGTTCGTAGTCGACGACCAAATCAAGCTTTCAAACGACTATCCCAAGGCAGTGGATGACATTGATGGCTCCCTCGCCAATTACGTCGCCGTCCTCGCTCCGACAACCTCGAGCTCCCCCCATCAGACAACGCTCGCAACACCTCTTGCCAGTCCGCACCATACCCACCCGAACCAGTTCAACTCATTCTGGTCAGACTCGACAGCTGCGGGTGGATCAGGTAGCAGGACAAAGGATGCAGAATGGACGACAGAGATCCCGCCAGAACTCATCGCCGCTGCGGCCGAGGAGGAAGCGTACCTCGCCAGTGCAGACTCGCCCACGTCGTCCGCCAGCGGCGTACCGACGCCCAACATTCCGCCTGCTCCAGCGCTCCCACGGCATCTTGATAAGCTCATCCTCAACGTGCGTCCACCAGCAATGGCTGGCCCGGCGTCTTCTGGGACAGGGAGCAGCGATCGAGAAAAACGGCGCAGCGGTAGGGAGCGGGACAGACAGCGACGAGAGCGAGATCGTACTAACGGCAACCGTCTGGGCATGACCAATGCAGAGGGCGGGGCAGGTGAGGACGGAGCAGGCCCCAGCGGGACCAACAACCATCCTCCACCGCTGCATCTTCCAGTTGTCACCGCTTCTGGCACAGACGTTACCCAGATGGTCACACCAACAGGTCCGCCCACACCTCCTGCGACCACGCCCGCCCGCCCGCTGGACGGTCCTGGTATTGCGGACGATGCGAGTGTCCTGCCTGTCCCGTCGCACGTCGTACTTCACCACCTGAGCACCAGCGCCATCCGCAACGGCGTTCTTGCCGTTGCAAACACTACACGATACAGGAAGAAGGTGCGTTGTCCTCGCGCACGAATCGTTGTCCAGGACCGAGCGATGACACAGTATGTGCAGTATATTACCACCATCTATTACAAGCCGACATGACCAGTGTTTGCTCCACTGCCGGTCCTCCGCCACACATGCCCACGACGCGCTCCTATGTCTCATGTCTCATCCCTACACGACCCCCCTCATTCTTTCCGGCCGTCCCATAGACACAGCGATTTGTAGCCTCCGGTTCCGGGCTTCCTCCAGCCTCCCGCACTTCTGTCCCGCTCTAGACAGGCGCTTCCCATTCGCTGCACACCTCCTGTTCCAATCCCAGCTCTGCCGCTCTGCCGAGCAGGGGACTTGTCGACCGTCCTGGTAAGCATCTTCGTTCCACCTATCGTTATCCAAGGCGCAGAAAGGCTGATACTGATACTGTCTACAGCTGCGGCGCGCGTTTACCATAGACAGTCTGGCCCCCCATCCATCTATCGTGTACTCACCCCTTTCCCTCCTACACTGTGAACGTATGTCACGACAAGAAGACAAAACGAAAAACAAGCTGTATCCGTAATCCCCAACCCACACTCGCCCCTGCATACCCCCACCGGCTCGTCGCATATCGCATACGCTCGGGTCCCGGTCCACGCCTCTCTGATCTCTTCTGCCATCTGCTATTGCTGTCGGTACCTGGCGGGACGCCGCGGGGAGCACAGCTCCCGTTCGCCCGGCGTGCACTCATGGAAAGTCGAGCGTAAAGCAGGGAGGAGAGGCCGTGAACGCCTGGGCGACGGGCTCGTTTCTCTGCGAGCCCTTCCGCGCCAGATTCTAGCACATGGACCCTCACTAGCATTGTTCCCCGTAGCGAGTCCTGAGAGCGCATCTTTTCCATTCATCGCGTTCACGGTGCACGATGCATGTCCCCGGCTTAGTATTGATTGTATTTCCATGGTCCGCGTCTCTCTGTTCGTGTCCGTGTTCGTGTCCGTGTCGTTCGCGTTGGTGTGTCCTATATCCATGTCCATGTCCATGTCCGTGTCCATATGCAAGTTTGCGCTGTATCCATCATCTCACCCGGCTTGATATATCCTTCCTCTTGTTCTCGCTCACGCGGCGCATGCACGTCTAGATCTGTGCTGTATGTGGCATGCCATGGCCAGTGTTTCGTGTCTGCTCGTGAACATGTTTCCGACTGGACTCGTTTAGGGGTTGCCGGGCGTCGGCTTCATGTTGTTTATGGTCTAAGTTCTAGGGTGCGCTACATGTACCCTGCAGGCGAGAGTGTTGGACGTGATCGCTGCCGTTAGGCCCACTACATCCTCTGGCGTGAGGAGTGAACGTCTGAACATTGATTAACTTGTATGCGCCATCATCGTCCGTTGACATCAATGTTCATTGGTACATCCGTCTACAATCGACTGCAAGCGCGCCTCTGCTTGTGACCAATACGCATACCGTTCGACACCGAGATCGACTCCACCCGTCCGAGTCCGTCCATGTCTCTCCTTCCATCGCAAGTCTTGTCCAGTAGCCGAGTAGCCGTTCGAGGAAGCGTACGTTGTCGGGTTCTTCTTGCGTACTCGCGGCCGCCCTTAGACCTGTAGACAGAGGCGTTCAGACACAACCACAACGGCGCGCCCAGATCAGGGCTCTGCCCGTGGAGACATGCGCAGGCGTCGGCGGAGCACTCACTGCAACCCCATCGTGGACGTGGTAGCCGGTGGCCATGTACATTGGGAGCGGCTCCTCGTGTTCGTGCTCGTGCTCGTGCTCGTGCTGCATGGTCCCAACCTTCAGGAGATCCACTGTGTCAGCATCATTTATCTATCCGTGGGGAGGGGGGGAGACAGAGGGAACGAGAGTCAGGGCGGACCTTGGGCTCGGAGTCTGCGAGGGAGGCCTTGATCGCCTGCATCTTGACCGTGTCCTCCCAGAGCTTGAGGTCGGCCTCGTGTTCGGCGAGCGTTAGCTCTGAGGCGCGGTGGGACGAGGTGGGTGCTGATACGGTCCGGGTGGAGACGACGTGGGCGGGACGACCCTCTATGCTGTTGACGTGGAGTGAGATGTTAGTTGGAGTGGAGAGGAAAGGGTTATCGGGTGAGGAACCTACGTCAAGATCACGCTGAGGGTGTACACTGGGCGGGTGGGAGGATCAGTGTTGGTGAGTGGTATGCGGCGTATGGGTGGGAGCAGGAGGGGAGGGACACTGACAGTTGCCGAGCACGAAGGTCGCCGCGAGCCAAGTCATGGTCTCGACCATGGTACCGACGGCGATGGCGCAGAAGATCGAGACGAAGCTGGAGAGGAAGAGCGAAGGGTGTGAGCAGCAGCGTGAATGGTGGAACAAGTCGCTGAAAACCTCACGCGCATCCGAAGAGACTCTTCACCGTCCAATACTCGACCTCGTCCATGACAGTCGTCTTGCCCTGCCTGCACAAATGAAGATTGGAATGAACATGCAGAACGCTGCGCACAAGGGTCAGGGTGATTCGCACTTCTGCTGCACGTATGGTTGCTGCATCCACTTGTAGGCCACACCCGCAATGGTGACGTTGATACCGGCGGCAGCGGAGTACGTCAGGATCATAGGCCACTTCAGGTGATCAGGCAAGTGAGCAGCTGTCACAGATTACTAGCAAGTGACGTGGCTCACGGTGTCTCCGGGGTAGATGACCAGGACCAGGGGGATGTAATCGTTGGTGTACCTAAGTAGGTGGTTAGGCAAAGAGGAAGACGATTGTCTCAGCCCACAATGAGGCTTGACTCACTGTTCAATCACTGAGTCTGGACCCAAGTCAATAGCGTTCAATTCCATGCCCAGACAACACCTGGAAAGGGGGTCTCACATATAGCGCTAACTGTCGGGCGATTACTTGTCAGCAGCTGATCGGAAGGTGGTGATGAGGGAGAGCTCACCAAACTGGACAAGAATGAAGAACAGCTGGCAAAGGTCATTGTCGCCAATCAGTACAAAATTTACGAAACGCGGAGGAGGTGATGTAGCGTACAAGGGCGAAAGTGAAGAGCATGTTGCGCTTGACTGCCAGCAAGTGAGTGCGCTGGTTGACAATGCATCCAATCATCTCGCATACTCACCGGCCCTGAGTCGGAATGCAAAGAAGCTATTCAAACCGAGAAGGTTCAGTGACGCTAGCCAGAGGATACTGGGGATGTAGCTCACGTCTGCGCAAGGCAGGCCGTCACTGTCTAGCAGCACATGCAGATTAAATGAGTACAAGGTATTGTCGAGAGAAGTGTTAATATGAAGTATTACCATCAGAAGAATTTGTAGCTTCGAGAGTCATCAGTATCAGCACTAGCGACAGATTGCTGCGACTAAAGCTCACCAAGATGCTCCTATGTGAATACATGAGGGAACAAGCGCAATGAAGGTACCTCAGATAACTACTCACCACTCGCTGCTGAGGTTACCAAGTAAACTCGTGAAATTATCGAAATCGACCACAACTGCGTTGTAGACAGCATGGATGGTCGCGACAATCTGAACGAAGTTCAGTATCCTGGATGATCATAAGGGCATTGTTTCAGTAAGCTGATGACGAGCATATACTGGCTCGCGAGTTGCTCCGCATACGTACACCATGCCCGCCACCTTGAGAGAAAATATAAATGGCGGGCCGTTAGCACCGCCCATGATTGACGAGTTGAGGACTTACAGTAGACTTGGCCAGGATGCTATCGGCACCCCGCGCCCGAAAGTAAGTGAGGGCTTTCATGCATACAATGCCGAAGGTGCTGCACAAACGTGTCGCTCGTCAACGACGTGTACGACAGCGGCGAGCCGCCTCCAGAAGATGGCAATGAAACATACAACGTCGCAAGAACGAGGCCAATCTCCATCGCCCCAAGAGCAACGTTCAGCTGCCGGGCAAACTGCAGGATTTGCCCGGTGTTCACCCCAAAGTCGGGGGCAGGCGACGAAGACGCAGTCCCGGCCGATACGCTGGGAGTGGCGAACACGGACGGTCCAGTGGTGAAGACTCCACTGGCGGCGGCGGGTCCTATGCCGGTATGCGTGGTCAGGACTACGAAGCTGCTCGAGATGCCAGTCGACGGTATGGTTGAAGTGACCGGGAACGGGCTAGAGCTTGCGGACGACATATTGGAATCCGCGGCAGGCGCTGAGACGAGTGGCCAAGGTCTTGGGAGGGGCTTGGGTGAGGAGGGTGGTCCACTACAGGCGACTAGAAGCGACACGCTGCTCTTGTATGGCCAAGACTCAGGGGAACGCCGCTCTAACTAACTTTAAAGCGCAAAAACAGCATATTACAATAGCTGGCCAGAGCGCGACCTGTCAATGTGTATGCTGCGGACCTGTGGTCAGGAAGACGTCACTTTCGGTGCGTGGAGATGGTACGGTTCTATCTCTCACTGTCATCTGTAGCTGTGCTGCAAAATAAGTAGGGCTAAGGAAGTATTATGGTAGGACATAGACCCTCCCGCACCTCTCGCACCAGCACCTCTGGTGGTAATCTGTCAGTTCTCGAGAACAAACATGAATGCCCATGAACGTGCATGGGTCGGCAAGCATTTCGACCAACGCTTCCTCCAGTGGGATCTGGCCCGTATGAGACCGATACCATGCGTATCAGGTCATGAAAAGGCTCGGGCTATGTGGATCACCACAGTATTCCAATACGGCCTGACATCCCCGCTGTGGGAGAGAACCTGTTAGATAGGCCAGCGGATGGGGTTAAGAAGTTCAACACGCGCCTCCCTCGCATTCAATTCGGATGTTGACATTCGACCTCGAATACGCCGTAACATGCACAGGTGCGTACTGCGCTGCGCACACCCCCTCGATCCTGTACAGTATGAGAACGATCATCTTTGACCGCATGTTTTCGATGCAAACGAATCGCGGAGGTGCGGGGGTCTCGAAGTCTCTTCGAACTGCGGAGAATAAGTCCACATTGACAGCCCGGGCCGGTAGACGGTGGAAGGAGCTTATAGAGGCTGCGCGCATTACGCATCTAGGCTCTCTCACAAACCCAGCAAGCTCTTCCTGGGCCACCGAGTGTGCATCAAGCCTAGCGACTCTCCCGGTCCAGACGGCGGTTCGAATTGGGAGGAGGTCCGAGGCGTCCTATAGACGTTTGCTCCGACAGTTGTCGACTGATTGCATCGAGGAGCATCGAACACTGGGCGGCGTTGGTTGGCCAGGCGCAGACTGTCGGTTGCGGACCATGAGTGTGACCGTAAGAAAAGAAGTCGGACTCACAGCCTGCGTCAGAAGCAGCCGATATAGCGTGATATAGCCAGTATGTCTCTGCGTAACGGCACTGTTCAGCGCTGTGGGTCGAGTAGGCGTCAGAGAACGCGACTGGGGTAGATCACACTCCTGAACGCGGTGTCATGACCTGATGCACCCAAAACGGACGCGAGACGTCACGCGTAGGAATGACAAGCAACTGGCAATATGCGTTGCGCGGGATGTTGGACTTTCTGACGCAAACCCGGAAACTGTGAGAGAAAGAGTGTTCACCGGAAAGGAATCGCAGGAGAGATATCATCATCAATAGTTCTACTAGATAGCACGTGAGTACCAATGGCGGCGGGCAATAGAGTTACGCACATGCCTGGTGGTTTTGCGCTGCGACCCGAAGACCAGCTCGCCGGTATCCACGTCAATTTGCGCACAAGTGAATGGTGACGACAACCTGTACTTGGCACGTACTGCGAGGCCCAATCTTACCTCTATGCGGCGGGTTCCTATCCAGACACCGAGAGCTGTAGTTCGTCAAAAGGGTTAAACATCTACGTAAGAAAACCGGACTTCGCTACGTGTTCATACACAGAGGTCGTGAGAGGTCGTGACGTAGAGCAGGCAAAGTGCGCGAGACGAGCAAGATGCAGTAGTAGGTAAGAAGACCAGCCAAAGCTCGCCGGTTCGAACGATCGACCGTGGTCCAAGTCCGGGTATACAAGAAATGAAGGTAATGGTGCCACACGGCGGGTGAAGGGTAACGGTCCTCAGCTTGTGGTAGGATTTGCGAACCGCGTCTAGGGGCGGTGCCTCCGGGGCTACGTTGATGAAGGTGAGTACGTGAACAAGGCGGTGAATGGCAGACGTTCGAGACTGTCTAGAGGGATAATGATAACGAGAACAATGAGATGATAAATGCTGCGGATGTGAACAGGAGCCACGTTGGTGAAGAAAGAGATTGCAGTGTACCACTAGAGTCAAAGATTTAGGCTGAGTGGGCCGTATTGGACATCATGACAACGTGCACGTACGAGGTGTCTGCACCGACGGGCTTGGCGGCGATCGTGATTGTGAGAACGGCAACTAACCCATCCAAAGCCTCAACTCCATGTCCACCGACGGAGGCCGCGTGGTTCAGGCCCGATGTCGAGTTCTGCAGTATTCCCGTCAAGTACAGAGCCTCTGTGTGGTATGTATAGCCGCCAAACGATGTCTGTCCCGAATAAACGGTTCCGTTGGTGACATTGCCTGTGGGTATGAGGTGCTCCTGGGCTGTGGCATTCCCAACCAACCAATCGCTGTGTTGCATACTATCAGACTCAACGTTCCGATCCCTAGAGACCGTGATTACGAACCGGCCGAGATTGTATCTGATACAAGAAATTCAGTCATAGCATAATGGTGATTAGTATTTGCGCTCACCCATTGAACGCGATATCATGACCCCCTATATGCGTTGTTAACGTTATTCAATGAACACCGGGCAAGGATCACACACTCTGTATAGGCAATTCGTACGACGTCGCCAAAAATATCGCACTACTAGAATTAGCCAAGTTTCAGCCAGCGTTAGTCAAACGAAGCCCACGATGACGCATACCTGTTTGCTTTGGGACCATTTTGTACCCAGTAGCGAAAGTGATTGCCACCCTTGATAGTTTCTTGGCACGTTCCCAGCTGAGGGTCACCGTAGTCCCAGCGAAGCTCAGATGTCTCGTTCTCTGTGCGCAAGAGGTGAGCGACTTGAGCGTTCCATGTAATGGACAGGCGTACGTACTGACGCCGTTTCCATCTCCTAGGTTGGCTGTCTGTGCATCACCCGCATGCTGGCCGAGACACTCCGACGCGAAGCCGACGGAACTAGACATTGAGTGATAGATCGTGTTAGGTGCAGTGCATACCTGGACAGGACATTCAAACTACTCACAGGAAGTAGTTTCGGAAGCCACCATTGTCCTCAGAGTCTACAAGGACCGCTTCATCCGAATGACCGGATATGATGACGTTGAGGGGTTCACCCAGTCCACCGGTGTGTGGTGCCACCTTCCGAGGCGTGCCCACTTGAGCTCCCGAGCGAGATAGGCGTTTGCGGAAGGACGTGAACTCACCGTAAGCATTGTACCACCATTGTCATTAGGATTGTAAAAGCCTTGTGGGGGCACCGACCGGCCACGCCGCCAAAGGGGGCTTGGTGTTCTGACTTGGTGGGAGTGAAGTGCAAGTGACAGTGCAGGCGCGCAGAGAAGAAGCACGAACAGCGTGCTCGATGATGATGATGATGCCATTCTTGGCGGCGAGGACAGCGGGGAAAGTGCGAAGGGTGCGCAGAGTATTCACGGAACGAGGAGGGATTCGGACGAGGGAGGGGAGGAAGTAAGGAACGTATCGACGGAGGCGACGGTCAAGAGCAAGCCAGGACATGACCCCTTCCCAATCCAGACATCCACTCGTCCACCCTCTTACGTCAGCACAATAAATAGAACAACCTCGTCTTCTCTTCCCACGCCCTCTTCCTCGGCCACCAGCGCCCAGCCGACTTCATCTTGTCCCTTTCGCCCAAGTGCCTTAGCTTCGCAGTGGCTGAGCTTCTACCTATCGGACATCACCTTCGTACTCTCTATGCGTACGCGAGGAGACAGCACGGGGTCACACCAAGTACAAGGCTCTAGAGTCTCTCTGGCTTGCGCTTCCCGCTGCGCCGTCTCGTACTCCATCCGCGCTGCGCGTATAACGCAACCTCTCTTATTCTCTCGCTGGGGTTCATTGTTCACACTCACCGCCTTGGCACGTAACAGGGCCGTTACTGCCACAAGACAATGGAACGCTGAACTACACAGTTGAAGACAGCCAGCGCAACTGCGTTGAACACTTCGCCTGTGAACGCATCCGGCATGAGTCTATCAGCCATTGAGATGACACTCAAATCAAGTTCACTGCACAGGCGCGTTGTCAAACAACATCCGGCCCTTCTACTCCCCGACCTGTTGCCGTCTCTTCACAAAGAGGTTGTCTAACTGATTGGTTGGTCAACGTCGTCTACTTGCCAAAACGCTATCGACACATAAGCAATATGTATCAGGTGCGCCGGAAGTACAATCCCTCCGCATATGCTCGCGCGAGCGGTCCTGCGGGTCCCTGTGCGCTTGTCTTGACCGTTGTACGTTCTTGAGAGTGCTCGTTGACTACCTTCCTTGATATGTTGCCTCATCGCTTGATTCTCAACATAGGAGCAACTGCCAAGCTTTCCTTGAACGCACGCCGAGCTGAAAATGGCATCTACTACGTTCACAATGGAATGGCTACTGTCCTCTTGGCATCTGGTTCACCGCCGTGCCAGCTGCGGATCTTGTCAATTTCAAGGATCTACTTGGCTATGAATTTCCTTGATGGTCAAGGATGCTTCTTAAGGGCCATGCCCTTTCTCTTTGCTCTTCTTGGAATGTTACCGGTAGACAGCTCCCACTTCTGCTGTGTCGTGAGTGATGACCAAAATGCGCTCCAACTAGGTTCAATATGCAGGGCATTGTGCGCGATGGTTTGGTCTCCCAGCACACTGTGGGATGAACAGCCCAACACCAGGAAACACAAAAATATCTCGGGGCTCTCGACGGACTCCGACAGAGCCTGATGAGCCATGGAGAATCACGATCCTTGGCGATACGTGTGAATCTCCCAGCAGACGCCGAGAGATCCTTTCTCTCGAGGGATCCGCCTGTCTCTCGAGGCGCTCTCTCAGGAGTACCCTGGTAATATCTACGATAAGTCTTTGCATCAATCCCCCTTGGCGGCGATACAGCTATGATCCTAATGAAATACCGTTGTGAGTTGGGCAAGTCCCGGAGAGTCCCTCGAGACAATCCGTCTCCCTCGAGAGAGTGGTAGTAACTCACTCGTTACCTCCCGGGATCGGGCTCTCTACGGAGAATAACGTGTTTCCTGATGAAGCCGCAAGCACACGCATTGCTACTGCTGTTTTCACTCTGGGTAGTCACGTAACAGTAGTGGTCCACAATCGTGCACTATCATTCACGTCAATATCCATTCTGCAGCGGCACAAGTGCAACCGTGACTGGAGTGTGTCCTTAGGCGCCTAGACATTTTACGCGGGTGGCAGTGCCAACGAGGGGCTCAACTTGTATCGGAACGGCGACGTCCTCATCCTCATGTTCAATCTCTCCAGCTTTCAGAACACGCAGCCGGAGCCCTATTTGCAGACACGATCGCCTAGCGAGTCCCGAGCGACTCGGAGGGACACCATGCAGTGCGGTTCTAGAGGCTCACCGGTACGTCCACGTCACCGCCTCACGGTTCCTAGCCGACTATCGCGCTGACTCGGAGCGTAAGAACATTGCAAATACCAACCTGCATTGATTTTGGAGGATCGTTCTCGGATTCGCAACCTGCTATGTTCGTCCTGGACATCGAACATGAGGCTGGTCCGCAGATCACCGGTCTTAGAGTCACGCCGAATGCGCGATAGATCACCGCAAACCACCGGGAGGGGGTTTCTCGGCCATGGTGAAGCAACCTTCAATCCTTCACCCTTCGCACCACTAGGTTCCATTGAGATCGTCTGTGATATGTCTCGACATGTATGTACAATTCGCAGTAATATGGACCGATAACTCACAGACGGTGGTCTATGAACAGCAGCACTGAACGGCGATGACCGGCACCGTATAGCTGCATACCAGGCGAAACTGAAGCCGATTGACTCATGTTCATAAGCTTCGATTGAGTCATACAGCAATGCCAAATACCACGCCCTTCGCCACCGCCTTGCGGCTGCGCAGGGCGCTCAGCCAATATAGCAACGTGTCGGGTGTTGGAGCTTCTGTTCGCAAAGCGTATAAAGGCTCGACGGAAAGACTCGACAGGCCAGGCAACTTGCGCCCTATTCCCCCACCACCTCACTCACTCGCACATACGCCCCCACCCGATGGAATCTGCCAGTACGAGCACTACAAACTCGTCGGTGGCCGCCACCACTTCAAGTCCCGCGACCTCGGTCGAAGATGTTACCCCACTCGTCCTGGATATCAAGTACGTTGACTCGAGCTACGACGAAGAGAAGAATGTCTGGGAGTACGAGGACACCGCTAACCCGGACGTCCCGGCGGAGCTGGTGCAGCCGGTCGGTACCCAGGCCTCAGACGAAAACGGATGGGAGAAGTACTGCTTCGTCGTTGTAAGAAGGTATACAAGAGAGGCGGAGAAGCACAAGAGGACAATATACATCGAGATCATTGTCAAGAGTCCCTACCTGCGCGATGCATGTAGCCATGTCATGCAAAAAGCACGGGGTATCTCATGGGGCTCGGTCCCTCTCACGGTAAGCCTTGCCTTTCGCTGCTCATAACCATTCAAGCTAACGGCTACTCAGCTCGAGCCAAAACTCATCATCACCTTCTTCCCGAAGTTCGAAGCGTATGAAAAGGAGCTTGAGGCGCGCGCGCGCACGGAGGAAGAGGATCGCGTCCTCGCCTCCCTCAGGGTGTTTCTCGACTACATCCGTAGGAACTACAAGCAGACTCTCGCACGCATCAACAGCCTCGTCTCGCATCAGGAGATCACCTTCGAGCTCTTCTACGCTATCCTTGTCCCCGGCTGCATTATCATCCGCCGGTGCCCGGTCACGCGCGAGACTCGCGCATACCGCCTTCTCACCTCGTACAAAGGGTTCAATGCATGCAACCAGCCGTACTACGGGATACAGTGCGAGAGCCTTGAGGAGATGGTCAACGACGAGGAGGACGATGAGGAGATCGGATGGTCGGACGAGGACGATAAGCAGAAGCACGCCAGACGCTTTGGGATGGTCGAGACGACGGTCACGGTTAGCAACTTTGCAGGCGTGCAGAAGATATCGAGGCTCAATGCTTTTCCGCTCGAGTTCCACTCGGACCCCGCCTCGGTGACGGCGACGCTGGTGGCCCGCGCGAAGAAGTGGGCGGCGCACAGCGGGGTTCACCACGTGCACTACCGCGGGACAGCCGGGAGGGTCGTGTCGGACTCGCGTGGAAACCCGAAATTGGAGAAGTACAGTGTATGTACGCGTTCATCTCCACCGTTGAAGTGGCGCTCATATGTTCGGATGCACAGATCAATAGCCGTGTCATGGTGGACAAGCAGAGCTTTGCGAGGGTGGACAGCAATTACGACATGCCATTGCCCGAGAGTGCGCTCCACGTGGCAGGGCCAGAAGAGCTGACCGAGGAGCAACTGCTCTTAGCGTCGCCCATTGTATACGGCTTCAGTCTCTCCGACAAACTATGTCGTACGTATCCCTATTCTGCTCATGCGAACCACAGTGCTGATCGTCGTTTCCAGTCGAGTACAACATCAACCATATCAGCCCGATAGAATGGAACGACGAGTCGTTCGCATCTCTCGTCCTCGAGCCAAAACGCAAGGCACTCCTGCGCTCCTTGGTTGAGTCCCACAGCAGGCTCAACACCAGCGGGGCTGGAGGCTTCGATGACTTTGTCCGCGGCAAGGGCCAAGGTCTCGTCATCAACCTCTTCGGTCCACCTGGAGTCGGAAAGACGCTCTCTGCCGAGGCGACCAGCGAGCACCTTCGGCGTCCGCTTTATATCATCGGCAGTGGAGACCTCGGGACATCCGCCAGCGAGCTGGACGACGCGCTCACTGAGGCGTTCGACCTCGGGGCAACCTGGAACGCGGTGCTGCTCATTGACGAGGCGGATGTGTTCCTCGAACAGCGGTCACTCCACGACATGTACCGGAACGCGATGGTCGCTGTGTTCCTCCGGCACTTGGAGTACTACCGCGGCATTCTGTTCTTGACCACCAATCGCATCAAGACATTCGACGAGGCATTCTTGTCCCGCATCCACGTCGCGCTGCACTACACTGAGCTCTCTCAGTCGACGAAGGCGCAGATCTGGCGGGCGTTCCTTGCGAAGAGCGGAATCGACGCGAGCCAGGTGCCGGACGACCTCATCGAGAAGTTGTCGACGCGGGACATCAACGGGCGGCAGATCAAGAACGCCTGCAAGACTGCGACGTCGCTGGCTGTCAGCAGGGGAGAGAAGTTGCAGTTCGAGCATCTGGAGGAGGCGTTGAACGCCATGGAGGAGTTCATGGAGGACTTCGCGGCGATAGAGAAATCACAAGAGTGATTAAGATCAGTCTGAGACCACTCACCGATACCACCATCCATTCAGTGCATTGTATTATAACAACATAGTAACCATAGAGCTGTTCAGCATCTTGTTCTACAGTACTTGCCGAGTGTTCACGAAGCCCTGAGGGGAGCAAGGCTCCATCGAGAAGGCCGCGATGTCCGCGGTCCGCCAAGCGTCTGTGTGACGCGCCCACGTGAGGAGCAAGACGCGCGAGTTGCGATCGAGGCTAACACTTGTCTCCCGCCGTCATCCTGTCAGTCCACCGTCCGCCTCCCCGAACGCCAGCCGCAATGCTTGACATTACAGATGCATCCTACGTTCCGACTCTCCTCGTTCTTCCTTCTCGACTCTTCGTCGCGCCCCTCGTTGCTCAGCATCACAAGCTCAACACTCGTCCAACATGTCCACGTCTGCCAACCTCACTGCTTTCGCCCACGATCCTGGGAAGAGGCATCGCTACATAGCTCCTGCCTACGCTGCCCGCCGCCTTGGACAACGCATCTTCTCGTCTAAGACAGAGTTCAACCAGCGTATGCGAGCCTACACCCATCGTGGCGGTCGTGTCCACTCTGCCAAACTCCGAGCGTGCTCAAAGAGCGCTCCTCAAGATGACCAGATCGACCTCAAGCAGAGAAAGCGACCGAGACACGTGGATGATAGAGCATTGTTGAGATCCAGTGGTGTTAGGAGGTGTATTCGTTCTGAAGAGGAAGCCACGGAGGTGAGTATCGATGTCGAAATCGGGTCCATGCACAAACTCATCACTATCTAGATTATCGACCGCATTGTGGACCGCATTGTGGAACTTATTCCTACACCTTCCGCTTCGCGCGAACATATTGGGGACCCGCCGCGGTCGCAGGAACAAGTCGAAGGTGAACTTTCTTTCTCCTTCGCGCTCTCACTCCGTCTCATGCAACGCGCCCGTTAGACGTGCTGTCTTTCGAACCCGAGGTCTGGATCAAGGTCGAGGAGGAGGATGCGCTAGTTTGGCAGCCTTGCTACGAGACAGATGGACATCCTCCTGTCAAGAGTGAGGATGAGGACGATGCTAGTTTCCAAGGGTCTGTTCCACCCCCGCAGGAGGCCGGCCCGCCCCATCGAGGCGTTGCACACCCCATCGAGTACACTACTCCGCGCACGCCTGAAGCTCAAGTGCCTGCTCCCGTCTTTGAGCCCCTAAGTACGGCCTCCACCCCAGCTCGGATCCGATTCGAGTCCATGGAGCCTCTCCTCTTGACGTCCACTCCCGCCAGCCCCATCCTACAGATCCTTACCAAGTCCGAATACCGCGAGCCTTCCATTCTCGAGTACACTCCGCCTAGCCCAGATGTGCAACGTACCCGGGCACATATTTCTCGGCCACTCGTTCGACTTGCGCACTATGTCGAGAGTGCCCTTCTCGACGAAGACGTGGACATGTCCGACACTTGTATCCCATCAGAGGCCCCTCATACTTCCATCGGTACCTCAGATGTTTCCACGGTACAAGAGGCCGAGCTTGTCAACAACCTCGAAGATGGCGGTCTTCGCAAGCTTAACAGGCTGAGGAAAGGGAAGGAGCGTGCGCAAATAGCTCACTCCGTGCCCGAAGTTGTACCAGCCGCACCCTCGAATCCCACTCGTTGCGCGTTGAAGTCCCAAGCACCCAAGAGGACTGCAACAACCTTCCAAGCCCCTGCAAGTCCAAGGATTCGCATCGAGTCCTGCAGCGATGAAGATCTTGCACGCCTGCAAAGCCTCAGTAACGAGTGCCACATGCCGACATCTGCGATGTCGTCCGCTCAACCTCCGAACAGCCCGAGGATCCGCATCGAGTCCTGCAGCGAGGAGGATTTAGCTCTTCTCCGCCACTCTGACGATGGTTCTCGCCTCAGGATACCATTTAGCACGGTCCAGCCGCAATCGCCGACAATTGCTGATGTCGAGATGGATGACTTTGCGTCTGTTCATGCCCACACCAATCATCTGCCACTCGTCACGACAGTCCGTCGCCCCACCGACGGCCAGTCCTCTTCAAAGCAGTGTTCGATGAACAAAGGCAAGGGCAAGGAGACGCTTCCGGTACATCTCGAGGATGACGACGAAGTCACCATTGTCGCATGGTCGAAGCCTATACGCAAGTCGAAGAAGAAGGCGGTCCAGGTCAAGCCGGAGCCAGAGGAGGTCGTCCTACCACCTCCCCGGGCCGCAGCAAGTCTTCCTGCCGCACCCTCACAGCAAGCATTGCGTTCTTCTAGCTCCTCATACCCCGCACATGTACCGAGGCCCGTCCGTCAGTCTTGGGTGGCGGCAAGCGATGTGGTCACAACGCTCAAGCCGTCCGCAGCTCCTGTTCCCCAGATGCTAGATGAGGACACGATCATGCATTCGGGATTGCAGCTAAGCCTGATCCCGGTCGTACCCCATGATGTTGAGATTGAGATGGGGGATAGCTCATTGGGTTTGCAACCACCTGCGATGTTCTCGGTCGCTGGGTCTGTCCCCGCTCCTATCGCCAGCAATCACCAACCTCCGCCTGTCCCCTCTGCAAATGCAGTGCACCCTCCGAATGGCCTCACTTCGGTCCATGCGAACAGGCCCATTCCGTCCATTGCTCCTTGTGAGTCTTTTGTGCGAGTGTCGTTTGATTTGCCACGCAGGTTAGCTCACCTCTTTGCATCTACAGCCAGCGCGAACTTGCGTATCAAGCGGGAAGTCTCCGAGGCTCCTGTATGCCAACCCTCCCCCTCTTCCCCAGCCAGCAACGCCACCTATCCTAGTAGTAGGTCCAAGCACGAGTGGGTCTACACCCCTAGTACGTCTATCGACCTTTGTACGTTATCACTACATGCCCTCGACGAGTTTACTCGCTCACTATATGCGCATATAGCCACTCTCCGGGAGAAGACCCCAGCACCCGCTGAGACGAGCGACCGTGCTCTTCCAGCATCTTCGCACATCAAGCAGGAGGTCGTTGAGCCCCAGAACGACCAGCTTTCCGTTGATGCGAACTACCCCACAAGCGGGGCGAAGCACAAGTGGATATATACGCCTAGCACCTCCATCGACCTTTGTGAGTCGTGTTTCCACGTCGATCAAGACTCTGATTGACTCATTTGCACGTGCAGCCACCCTCCCTGAGGCGATCCCGTCGCTTCTGTTGCCTCGCAGCCCATCAGAGCTGTCTTACCTCTCCGAGCCAGATGTAGGAGACATACCAGCCGCTTCAGTACATTCGGAGGACGGATCAGAGGAGTCTGCACCTCAAGCCTTCCCCGCCTGGCGTAGCCTCCCGACTTCGCCGGCGATCTCACCTATGACATCGTTCGATAGCATATCGGAGCTTTCCGATGTCTCGGACGATACATACGAGATGTCGTCTACAGAGGTACGTCCCAATAGTCTATCTTTCTGGCGCACATTGGGCTCACGAGTTGTCAGTCATCCCAACTGGTCGACGATTGCTTGTGGTCGTACCGGAACTCAAGCGATCAGGTCGAAGGCGCGGACGAGGATCTATGCAACGCCGTCGTCTCTCCTTCAGCCAGCCGGACCTCCATCGGCGACTGCGAGGACGATCCATCCCTACCACGCAAGCTCATATGCCTCATGGAATCTCTCTCGTGCACTAGCTTCTACTCGTGCGGCACCTTCGAGTCCAGCAGCAGCCTAGGCGACTTCCACTCCGTAGCTAGCTCCAGCAGCCTCGCATCGTTCCCTTCGTGCGAGTCTTTCCTTACCGCCGTGGACTGGGAGGACGACTCTTTGGACGACTTCTCGGATGACTCTGCAGACAACTCTGTGAACGCGAGCGCGGATTTCTCCGACCACGACGACTGTGATCTTCCCTCTTCGGAGCGTTGGCCGTTGCACTCCGATACGAACGTGTGGCAGCAAGTCTCCTCGTGCTTCGGAGAGCTCTACCAGGGATTCTCAGTCATTCATTCTCGCATGGTCGCTCCTACTCTCCGCGTGCTGCGCGAGGATCTCTGCGTTGCGACACGGTCATCTTCTGTCTGGCCTCTGACGAAGCGCCATTCGTCCTGGTGGAGCTGGCTATGGCCTAGTCTCTTGGTCTTTGTCGTCATCCCGACGATCGTCCAACCGCCGCTGCCTGACGACCCTCTCAAGTACGGTCTCCTGGCCAGCTCTTGAACACCCTTCATCTTAGCATTTCCCTTCTTTGCGTCCTCATTTCGTCGCTGTTTCGCGGTTCACCTCTCATCTCCAACCCCTCCACCTTGTATAGACCGGGACGACTTCCACAGGCGACGTGCAGATTCCGAGGTCGCGTCACTGCTCGCTCTACGCTCCTGCGAGGACCATCGCCACCCCCGGATACGTGTAACCGTCTACGAATTCGTTCGTCTGTGGTACTCGAGCGCAGCATCTTAGCAGCGCCCTGGCAAAGTCTTTCCCAAGTCCTGCCGGTTCCTTGTACCGACAGTTTACGAATCGGATTTGTACGGTCTGTCTCTAACAAATACACGAGGCGATGATCTTGTCGATATTCGACTGGTCCACCTCTTTTACACTTGACGTTTTTGGTGGGATGTATGTGATTTCAGGACAGCCACCCTATTGTCTACGAGGTCCAGGTCCACCTGACAGAAACTGCGTCATCGGCTCTGGTAGGAGCTTGAGGAAACACGGATGCCTTACTTGCCCTAAACACAAGGCATAGGCGCCCGATCAGATAAGGCTCGCCCTGCGCTTCCTCCTCCGAGACTACTTGACTTGCGACTACGATGTCCATTTCCGAGCGGCTCTACATCCGCTGGGTACAGTATCAGGCTTCGCTCGATGCGTCGACGCTCTGATCACACCTGTCTCTACAGTTCCCAGACGAGGCGTCCGAACCGACCTCGACGCTCGTCCTGACCGCGTCCAACCGGCGTTTCGTCGATCTCCGATTACTCAAGCCTACATCGCCGTCACCCTCCGATTCGGCCCCATACTACACACAGCTCGACTGGGGCTTTGCTGGACGCTCGGTAGGCACAGCGGAACGCGGCGAATGGACTCACGACATCGATTCGCGCACGACGGAGCCGGAGCCAGATGCGGGGGTCTCGAGCCCGCATCCGACCATGCCGGACGTCTCGCTGGAGCGGGGCAGAATGCGTCATCCGGAGAGCGGGGAGATGAGGGACTACGAGGAGGCGTGGCGGCATGTGCCCGTGCTCCCTGCGGGCGGGCCCGAGACGCATGCAGACAAGCGCGTGAGTGTGTTCCTCGAGACTGGGCGGGAGGGAGAGCCGAGGCGGGGCATGATTGCACGCGTGGGACAGTACTGCCAGGGGATCGTGAGGGACGGTCAGGATGTCTCTGTGCAGCGATGGGCGTGGTCCGAGAGCGAGGGGTGGCAGAATGTCGCGAAAATCGGAGAAGCCCCGATGGCGTGCGACGTTACTTGGTCGAAGGAGCTGAACGAAGGGGACGAAGTCGAGCGTGATGGATACACATGGATCGTCAAGGCGATCAAGGTCTGGTGAAGGTATCATCACTCGCATCCTGGCCTATCGCAAAAGCTACTGCTAACTGGCACTCGTGTTTACAGTCGATCACATGCCGTGTTGTATGGCGAGGCATCTCAAATTCTGGACGCACCCGATCCTATCATGGGCTCGTGTGAGTGCGTGCCGAGCATGGAGACGATCCTCGACGCCGATATGGATGACAGGTTAGCATATGGTGAGTCGCTAGTCGTTGACTGAGTAGCCATTATGCGAGTTCGTTCGGCCCACTGGCGCAAGATTGCAGGCTTTTAGGAAGCGATCATGCCTCCCAGAGTGACAGACTCCACCTCGAGTCATTGATCTTAATCAGAACAATGGCAGTCCGCATGCTATCAGAGCTATAAATCTTGGTCACGATTTATAGGTCTGATAGCAGGCAAGACCGCCGTTGTGTTTTAGATGGATTATTAGAGTTGGCTGTAGGAAATACAATAGCATTATCAATGTCTCGTACTACTTGTCATGGAAATAAGGCTGACACTACTTCCCTGCTATCGTGGCTACCACGGGTGACACATCTGAGGGGAGCATTGAGTTTCGGAGACATTATGGTG
Organism: Coriolopsis trogii; assembly: GCA_020543525.1. NCBI lineage: Eukaryota > Fungi > Basidiomycota > Agaricomycetes > Polyporales > Polyporaceae > Coriolopsis > Coriolopsis trogii. The sequence goes on along the minus strand of JAHYIO010000023.1, from coordinate 68,413 downwards.
AGTGCCTCTCAATACCGTGAAATAAACTGCGGCATGGTATCTAGGCGAGGAGGCTGCTCCAATCACTTCAGGTGAGTGCCTGTCATCAGGGCTCATGAGCTCAGGTGTTGTTGTTGTCGTCACTGAATAGGGCGCTAGGGCATGTGCGCTTCGCCCAACGCGCAGACGTGGGTCTCTCCGCAGTGGAAGAGGCACAATGCCTACGTTTTCGAGAGGTCTCAGGATCGCAGCCGTTTCGGGTTTCACAGACTGCGGGCGTAGGGTATATACACACGAAGGCAACATAATGTACGCCATCGTATCGCGCAGCGCTCGATATTCAGCTGCGCGCCGGATGTCATGCTGCGCATCCACTCCTGCCTCCACCTTGTCGGGGGATCTTCCCTGTACTTGCCTGGTTTTCCATTCGACGGTTATCGCAGAAAAAATACATTTGTATGTCTATCAGGAAACCGCTGTCGCTGGAAGATCTGCGAACGCTCAGTGCTACTTCAAAGGGCAGGGCTTACTAGTATGTATCTCCCATTGATTCTTGTTGAACCCAGACCGATAGCAATCCGGCGACGCGTGAAGTACTATTGATCACAGTTAAGGCCGCTCGGGGAACGGTGATGTTTGTCAGAGATTTGGCGTTGAACGAGAAATGTCCTCAGCCTCCGCAGCCCTTCGCGTCTTCGCACAAGACAGACGCCCTTACGCCTGGAGTACATATGTCGCGCATCCTCGCGCAGTCCTCACCAACAAACTAACCCACCCTGCGTACTAGCACAGTAAGGCACTGTTTCCTCCATCCCGATGACCGGTTGATACTCACATTCTCTGCCCCAGGCCAGGAGGATCCTCTCATAGTCGTACCCGACCACCCCCTCCTACCTTCCAATGTCGAACATCAACACTGAGCCCGCGGACTGGAAGGACGACGTCAAAGTGTCCGTCCCCGACGTCAACCCGACGGTCCTGCCAGAGTACACCGCGCTGCCCGCCAGCCCCGCGCTCTCCTACGTGTCCGGCCCCCGCCCCGACGCGGGCCTGACGGCGGACGACTGCGCGAGCAACGCGGGCGGCGCGTCCGCAACCTGCGGGGCCGAGGGCAAGACCGTGCTCAAGCTGCTCGGAAAAGGCCTCGTCGCGGTCGTGATCCCACCCGCGATCGTCGCCGCGGCGGGGCTCGCCGCTGCCGGGGCGATGGTCTACGGGTGTGGGAAGCTGCTGGAGGGGATGGGGCGCGGGATGGCGATTGGGCCGGAGATGGTGTACCGCTCTGCTGTGGCCGGGCGCGTCGACGGGTTCGTGAAGAGGGTGCGGGGTCGTCGGGAGGCGCGGCGCGTTGGGGCGGGGGACGTTGAGGCGCAAGGGGCGATCGCGATTTGAGGTACAGAGTGTGCGAGAGGACACGTCTAGGAGGATACTCGTGGTGAGCAGGGTTCGTTGTGACCGTATGCGGGGCGAAGTTGGTCTGACAGGGCCGTATTCTAGTAGGCTATCGGTCACGAAGTGTCCGAGTGGGTATCTCGTTGTATAGTTTGGCCCTGGTTCTCGTGTGATGGCAGATGCTCTGCTACGTTGTATACGGGCTGTAACTGAGGTCGACCGTCGTTCAAGTACGGATACGAGAGCGAAGCCTGATCCACGTATTGCTCTCGTGGGCGTTGACATAATTTTGACGAGCTCATGTTACAGACGAAGGTCGACTAAGTGGGGATCATGCGAGCACGAATGTGAGAGGATGCGCGCAACGACGCACCCAAGGATCGAAACCCTCATTCAAGATGGGGAGTAGTGGACAGGATGTACGACAACATGATGCATGCTCTAGGTGAAGTAGCTGATTGTCCGGAGTCCAACCTCGTACCGGTAGGAAGTCTGGGAGGCGTCTACTTCTTCGGACTGTCCTCGAGTCTTAATCGCGCCTGCTCCAACGCACGGTACATGTCAGCGGTGAATGTCGAGTCTTCCGAAAGCTCAAGCGTCTTTGCGAGCTCAGGAACGGCGTCCTTCGTCAAGAGCAATTTGGGTGATGACTCCTCCGCACTTTCTGCCGATGGAGGAGGCTTTTCTTCTGAGGACGGAGCGTACTTGGCGTATATCGCGTCGAGTTGAGGGCTTTCCTCCGGGACGATGGCTCCTTGGTGGAGGATACCTTCTAGGTACTGCGAGGCTTTGTATGCTATATGCGTGAAGAAACGTATGAATACGATGGGGACATGATGTACATCATGCATTCACGCACCGCGGTAGTGTGACCATGAACGCCAGACACAGAAGAAGAAGGGGAAGTTGGGAATGATAGCTAAATTGACTAGTTAGTCAGTATTCCCGCGCAATCAAGTGTGGGGGACGTACGGATGAGTGCGAAGGGCGCAGTAAGGGGAGAGATCGCCAGCCATAGCATGAATCCTTTTTTGTGTCTTGGCGTCCGTTTTTCAACGAGGGATTGTAGATGCGGGACGGGTGACGCGCAGACGGATTGCGGGTAGACGAGAGGGATCTACGAGACGAGGTGTACGAATCACGTTCCAAAACGTAGATGAGCAGAGGACATGGTGAAGCAAAGAGGCAGTGTGATCTGTGTCAATGGATTGGAAAGGCTAGCATGTTGATCGTGGACAGTACATACCACGGGGAAACCTTTCGGTTCTTCGGCATGCGGCACGATATTGGATAGTCTGGGACCGAGGGATGGATCAAGGGACTTGAGAGCGAGCTCCTCAAAGTCCAGGCGGTCTATCAGGCGTTCTCCGTAGAGGAAAGACTTGCGCTGGAAGGGGAAAGAATCGGTTGAGACACGAAGACTCGATATCGCCAGCGGAAAGTGGAATGACTCTCACTTTCCATGTACCCTCCGGTGCTTTGCCAAAGCCAGCCCATAAGTCGGACGCCTTCGCTACGACCTTGTTGAGCACAGAGTTTGTCTTTTTGACGTCTGGCGGGGTGAGGAAGTGGTAGTATGTGAGGTGGTCGATGGGTTTGCCGTTGACTTTGCAGTGCGGGGTCAGTGGAAGGGCGACGATGCGCATGGAACGCGTCGCTGTGCGCGCAAGACTAGTCGCAACCATCTCGCCGGTCCCCTGGACGGTCAAGAGATTCGAGTGTGAGGCGGGGGCAATTGGAGACGGAGAGAGCAGCTGGGAGACGGGCGTGGAGGCGCGGCGCGACGGCGCGTCATAGTCGCCTGGGCTCGCGTGCACGTGCGGTTGTCAGACGCGTGTGTCCTCGACTGTGGCGCGCTCAGACCGTCGTCGTTACAAGCACTCTCACTACCACCGCTTACTCGGCCTCCAACGACCCCGACCATGAGCTCTCCAATCGAAAGAGCCTCGCCCGCTCTCTCCGATTCGTCCGACGATGCGCCTGACCACGAAGTCGAGGAACTCGCCATCCGCGAAGACGTATCCGCATACTCTTTCCAGCACGGTCCTGGTAGCTTCAGTGGCCTCTTCGGAGGTTCATCTAAGAGACGTCTTCCTGGAGGCGCTGCCTTTGGAGCATCCAGTGCTCGCGATCCCAAGTCGAGGAGGAAGGATGTGCGGGCTGGCGGTAGCATCTGGGAACAGGGCCCTGGGCCGTCCAGATCGCAGAGGGACGACACTGTCGACCCGGCTTTGGTTGACCAGTTGAGGAGCCGTGAGTGTTTCTCGCCATTGTCTTATGCACCACGTCCCGATGTCCGCACGTTCAATCTCGATGGTGCTGATCGTGAGCGTAGAGTTCGGAGATCCGTTCGATGACTCCGTTTTCAAGAATGCAAGCGTTGGAAATTGAACTGAGATGGGTAAATTCCCTCACGTTCGTTGGGGTACAGAGCCATGTACGCGTTTGCTTGATCTATGCATTATGTGCCAGCTGACGGGGGAACGAACGGCCTTCCTCTAGTCAGGAACACCGTGTGTTTCTCGTAGCTAACCAAGTTGTAATAATATCTCTGCTGATCTGTATCAAGCACATTCATCTGTCGGCGAGCCCGCCATCGCGGCTCGCCGTCTTGTCGGCCGGCTGCAATAAGCTCACACGCGCTTCAAGAGATGACACACGTTACGTGAAGCCCTCAAAATCAGCCTCTTCGCCGTCGATATTCTCTACGGCCCCGGTGCGCGCTCCACTCTTCGCTGAATGTGCACCCACGCACATCTTTATTTTTCTGCACCCGTTCCGCTGATCTTCTGGCGGGAGCATGACGTCGACACTAGAAAAGCTACAGACTTGCGGAGCCCGATCTAGGAGAGTCACTTGGTGCATCCTTGTATAGCGGGCCTCTTTTCACAACGGCCGCCGCCTTCCTGGCTTATCTCCATGCCTTTGGGAGACGTTCGACCACGGACAGCCGATCGGAAGACGACCACAGCCCGGTCCGTACCTTATTCCTCTGAGCCCGCAGATTCTATGACATGTCCGACCAGTCTAGGACGGCCGATGCGCCTCAACTTCACACTCTCGTACGTGAGCGTTGCCGTATACGATAGAGAACGCGGTAGCATGACCCAGAGAATGCCGACGCCTCCCCCGCGTGTCCTCCCATGCCCCTCGTCCACAGATTGAGCGTGCGAGTGGCAGATGGGACAGCTGACCGGTATGACGCCAGCCCGAAGATCCGCCGCGTACTTATATACCGTCCGGGGTGTTCTCTGGAACGCCTGGCGCAAGCTGTGGACTGTACACGCGAAGGCGTGCGGACGGCGCATACGTACTTGGCACCGAGCAGACACACACCCGACCTAGGTCCCCGACGACGCACGCGAGAATTCGAAGGGACCGGCAAGGATGGTCAAGGAGTACAAGCATCTCACCCGTGAGTGCCCCGTCGTTTGCTTATCAGTGCTCGAGGGGACTGCGGGCCTGATCTAGATTTTCCTTGCCTTTTTTCTTTCTTTTCTGGGCGATTTTTTCGGTGTCTGCCCGCTGCGTTGGCGTGGCTCGCGGCCGGCGGTACCATCGCATGACACGGCTCGGGGTTCACATCTCGACATCGTACGTCAAACGATGTCCACTCTGGCTCGTCGTACGCGTACCTCGCCCTACACGTTCACGTCCTGACCTCGGCCGATCCAACACCACCTGTGCCGCATCGTCGATGGTACGGTAACGGTGCCTTGCACTGCCGTGCGGTCGCAGCGGAGGACGTGGAGTTCTTCTTGGAAAACGGCTACCTCGTCGTCAAGCACGCCTTCTCGAGAGAACAGGCGGCGGAGTTCACGAAGGACATGTGGACGCGGCTCGGGATGGACCCCAACGACAAGTCGACTTGGGTCCGTGAGCGCACCAACATGCCGTCCCACACCCGCGTGCCCGTCTCCGAGTTCGCCCCAAAGGTGAGCACGTCTGTTAACCCTGCTCGTGTTCGGTAATCTATCGGCTTGTATGCGCTCTCCGAGACGGCCAGAGGGGCGCGTGCCGTGTCTCGTGAATGATCCACAGCGCTGACCCAGGTCCCCTATCCAGGCGTGGAACGTGATCGTCGAGCTCCTCGGGGGCGAAGACCGCATCGACCCGGACTCCTCCGCCTGGGGCGACTCGTTCATCGTGAACCTGGGCACGGCCGCGCTCGAGGCGCGCGGGTGCGCGGTGCCCCCGACGGAGCTCGACAACTGGCACGTCGACGGCGACTTTTTCGTGCACTTTCTCGACTCGCCCGAGCAGGCGCTCCTCGTCGTCCCCCTCTTCTCCGATATCGCGCCCATGGGCGGCGGGACGTACGTCGCGCCCGAGGGGATCGCGCACACGGCGCGCTACCTCGCTGCGCACCCCGAGGGCGTCGTGCCCGGGAACCTGGCGTTCGTGCCCGCGCCGAACGCGGGCCGGTACGCGAGCGCGGAGGAGGCGCGGGGCGACCCCGGCTTCCACTCGCACCTCGCGGCGGCGGCGCGGTGCACGCGGTTCGTGGAGCTGACGGGCGAGGTGGGCGACGTGGTGGTGATGCACCCGCTCATGCTCCACTCGGCGAGCAGGAACGTGCTGCGGGTGCCGCGCGTGATCACGAACCCGCCCGTTGCGCTGCGGGCGCCGTTCTGCTTTGCGCGCGCGGAGGAGGAGGGGGAGGGGGAGGGGGAGGACGGGTACTCGCTCGTGGAGCGCAAGACGCTGCGCGCGCTGGGCGTGGAGAGGCTCGAGTTTGCGCTGGCGGGTCCGAGGAGGCGGATCGTGCCGACGCGGGTCGAGGTGCAGGCGAAGATGCTCGAGGACGAGAAGAGGAGGCTCGAGGAGGCGAGGAGGCGGGAGGTCGGGCCCGAGTCTGGTCTGTCGGCGGTCGGCGGTGGGAGGATGGAGGAGGGCGGTGGGCAGCCGATCGCGGTCGCGTAGGTCGACGACGTCGACGCATAGTGAGAACGACATGAAGCTTGAGAGTGAGGTATCTGGACAAAATCAGCGACTGTAGTGGTTTGAGCCAGTGATGTACATTGTACGCCAAGGGTTTAGTCTCGTATCACAAGCCAACCAGTGGGCGCGCGCCGGCGGGGCCGACGGTGGCGGTGTTGTGTATCGCGACAAACAAGATGGAGCGTTTCGCCCCTTGCCTCTCGCCCGCGCGTTCTCCCCTCCCGGCCTGTTCGCAAGTGGATACGCGCACGCGGTTGCCTGTGCGACGTTCTGGGGCGAGCCATGTGCGTCGGCTGTGGTGGGCGCGGGGTCGTGTCTGGGAGGGCTTTGAGCGGAGATGAGCGTGCATATGCCAAGCCCGGCGATCATCACACGTCCTCAGGTTGCGTGTCCGAGTCAGTGGGGAAACTCTAGCTTTGCAGGTGCGGCCTGATGCCTTGCGTAGCAGGTTCTACTGCGAATGCCAAGAGCTGCTGGGCTGCGGCCACGGACAGTATCACACATGCGGAGGGTAAGAGAACGGGCGGTACGAGGAAGGAGCGACGCATCGGACAAGTGCACGGTAGTGCGGGACTATGGACGGGTATTGGGACCGGAGAATGGCAGAAGCCAGGAGAGCGGAATGAGCGGACACGAGTAGAGTACGGGAAATGAGCCAACAAAGGCACAAGCTGGCCTAAACTATCACTGGGGCCGACACGTGGGTTCATATAGATGATGCATTCCAGCCGGGTACATGTACAGTATGCGACGCCCAGAGCTCGTTGGGACCAGTATGTGTGGGAGCATGGACCTGGGCTGTAATGTCCGGAGAAGTCCTCGGTCCGTTGTGGGGTGCGGAGATTGTATAATACAGAAGCATACCCTACTGCTCGCGACGTATCAGAGATATGAAGCCTCTCGTGCCCCCGGAACCACCACTGACCCACCTCCGAGCGCAGTGGCGGTCCGAGGCAGCTGATCGGCCATGACGAACGGATCGAGCGGCGCCAGAGAGGCCGCCGTCTATCGCCTTTCTGCCCGTTCAAAGACCGAATCGCAAACGCGACAAACAGGCGACGCCCAGTGCCCTAGGGCGGCGTGGCTAGAGGACGCCAGGGAAGAACCACCAGCGGACACGCTTGGCGTACTCCTCCCACTGTGAGCCAAACTCGTTCTTGAGGGCGGCGTCCTCCATGCGGGCGCGCCTGACACCGACGGCGAGCCACCAGGCGTACCAGACGGCAAAGACGACCCAGGCCCAGGCGACGCTGCCGACGCTAAAGATGCCCGAGGGCTTGGTGGAGGAGACGCACTCGGCGACCCACCCTCCGGGAGAGAGGTCGGCGAGGCCGAGACCGGCGAGGACAAAGAGACTGCCGGCATAGGCGGGGTGGCGGACAACCGAGTAGGGGCCGGAGGTGACGAGCTTGTGCTTGGGGAGGATGGTGAGGTCGAAAGTGAAGAGGGGACCGAGGGAGCGGTAGCATGAGAGACGGACAGCGGTGCCGATCGCGACGAGGGCGAGACCGGCGAGAAAGGTAAAGGTTGGACGGATGAGGGAGGCATGTGGGGAGAGGGGACAGAGGACGGAAGGGAGGGCGGAGGAGAGGGCGGAGCGGGGGAGGTGCTGGGAGAGGATGAGGAGGATGTCTGCCAGGGTGCAGAGCCAGACGAGGGGCTGCTGGATCTGTATGGAGAGGGAGGAGGATCAGCTCTAGACTCGAGGGTGCGGAGGATGGAGGGGACGGATGGAAGAAAAGACTGCCGTATGGGGAATGAACGGGGGAGAAGGGGGAGGATGTCCGTTACGGCAGAGTGTGATAGGCTCAGGATTGAATGGGAAGGGGCTGAGAACATCACGGACGCGCTTCTCAGGCGCTGACCGGCAGTGCGGTAGGCAGGTAGCTAGGAGGGAGGCCGGCGAGGGAAGGCAGAGGACGTACCTTGAAGACGAGGGGAGCGATCTTGATGAGAGGGGACTCGGTGGTGTCTATACGACCGCTGGGCGGGGTCTTGTTGGGAGGGGTGCTCGCTACCTGGTAGAGGACGGCATGTAGGAGGACGAGGGGTGCGCGCACGAGGGACATGGGGGTGGCTATGGGTTGGCGGAGGGACGAGATGGGAGGGCGATGGGATGGGCGGGGAGGGAGGGAGGGGAAAGGGCGGGGTTATATGTGTGATTCCAGTTTGGAAGCGTAGGAGGAGGTCCGCGGGAAAGGATGGCGAGAGGGAGGCGGCACGCGCCGGGCTGCGAAGGATTGCGACGGCTGCGAGCCTCCTCCAGCGTGTCTCGCGTGGCTTGGCTGCCCTCTCACGCACCGCAGGCTGTCTCCAGTCGTACCCGCACCCGCACCCGCACCCGCCGTCGCCGTCGCCAGCGGGCACCCACCGAGGACGGTCCTCCGATCCGCGGGCGACGCTCCCGCGGAACATAGACCTGTCCCGAAAGGGCATCTGCGCCTTCCATGGCCTCCGCAACTTGCCGGCCATCCCGCTACGGCAGGCGTCCAGGATCGCGTCACAGCTGCAGGGGGCCAGGGTAGATCCTCGTCCGCTCCCTGTCATCCTCTACAGCTGAGCACCTTCTCCGCTTCTTGCACGCACGTCGTCCGTCTTCTCCCCTTCCTCCTCTGCCATTCCCCTTCTGGACATCCCATCAATCCCCATCTGCCCCCGCCGCGGACGACCCTACTCGTCCATCCCTCTTCCACCATGAGCGCTCTCCCCCGCACGCGAGCTCAGCCTCCAGCTACACCTTGTCTCCACGTGCGTTCTTCGCATCACAGATCCCTCGTCTCCTGCAGCTCCCCCACCCGCCTCTCCACCGTCTCCCACCGCACCCTCTCCCCGAGCGGCCCCTCGCTCCAGTGCTTCACCGCGAGCACCATCTGTCTCGCGCACCGCTCCGCGCTCACGCCCCCCGCCCCCGTCCCCAGCCCGGTCATGAGCACACCCGAGATCCGCCTCTTCCCGTCCCCATCTCGCTTCGCCCCCTCGTGCGCACCCCCGCTCGTTCCTGGCCGATCCGGCTCCGCGTCCTCGTTCCACCGCGCGACTGTGCACAGCAGCGTCCACGTCGCGTGGTACACCAGCTCCCGCTGCCAGCCCACGTTCTCCGGCTTCGTCATCGTCGGCACGACCGCGACCGTGTGCGTGCCCCACGCGTTCCTCCCCGCGCCCGACACTTCTGCTGGGAGCGGGACGAGCGTGCACGACCCGGGCGGCGCGTACCCCGCCCAGCGCGCGCGCAGGTGCGCTTGGACGTGGTCCGTGAGCGCGTACATGTCCGCGGACGCCCCTTGGAAGACCCGGGAGAGCTCGAGGTCGAACCTAGGACGCGTTTAGCAGGGGCGCATGTGCACTGTGGGGGTGCCATGGAGACGAGCTCACGCGAGCTGAACGCGAGGCGGGCTCTCGCTTGCGCGTGCCAGAACGCGTTCGGATGCGACAGCGACGCAAGCCTGCACATACGTCAAGCCGGGCGTGATGACCGGGCTGGCACGACGCATGCGCGGACCCCGTTCCCCATTTCAAAGCGCGTCCCCCCCCTTCCAGCGTTCTCGCTCCCCGTCTCGGTTCGTCTAGACCGGGGCGAGAGGCACTTACCCGCCGTCCATGATCCCGAACGAGTTCGCGGGCGAGACGATGCAGTCGTGCTGGATGTCCGCCGGCTCGATCTCCTGCAGCCTGCCTTCGTGGACGCTCACTTGCACGGGGCCGTCCGCTTGCGCGGGCAGGTATCGCGTTATGGCGCGCCGCCAGGCGTCGACGAGAGACGGCCGGTCAGGGTGGACGGATGCGATAAAGATCAGTTTCAATGGATGGCGGAGGCGTGGGATGCGGTTCACGGAGCTTGACGCTGCGTTCATCTGCGTTTCTTGATGGAGGAGAAGGAAGTAATCGTCAAGAGTGCCGTTCCTCCTGACGAGATGGAAGAGGAGCGTCCGCCGGCGGGAGGTGCCGATGGGATCTCGATGGTGATCGGCGTCTTGTTGATTATGGGAATGTGGTGACGATCCACTTGGTTCTCTATACACTCATTCGCGACGTTCACTCAAACCCACGTCGTGTGTTATGGAAGAGGCAGACATCAGAAACGGTCAACTGCGACCTACCCGGATTGCATGTTATATACAGCTTACGTCTAGGACTCGTCAGGCGACGCTCTGTCATGCACACAATCCGTGAGGGGCGCAGGCTAGAAGAAAGCGCATTCGCGAGACCGAGGAGATTACTGGGTATTTGTTGCAGATTCTCCGTTCCTCCGACAAGTCGTCTAGCCAACATGCATCCCCGGGGTATGTACGAACGTCTGATGAATGATGTCGACCAAGACTGCGTTGCTGAAGCTGGCGGTCAGCGGCCCCGTATTTGACTTTTTAGGCTCTGCCAGGTCCGATCCGGCGGAGGAGGAGGAAGGCCACTGATGAGTACATGCATCGCGACAGAGACGTGAGCGATGTGAAGAGCGTCGGAACATGACCCTTGTACACGCCCGTCAGGTCCCGCCCGGTACGTCTCGTTCGAGTGCGTTCAAGTACGCTTACTCGGATGAACCTGCGAGATACCGAGTCGATCTCATCTCACGCACGGATCAGGACGTAGCAAGCTCCTTGCCTCTTGTGTGCGTCTGGAGCATACCGGCGGCCAGTCGATCGACGGACGGATACGCGTAGCGGACGCTCGCCTTCTCGTCTTCCTGCAGAGGACGCCTGCCTCTCGTTTCGAGGGTCTCACGGAAGTGGCTGCGTTCTGTACTGCGGCCATCTTGGCTCGCCTGCGACTGGCCATCTCGGGCCCCCTCTGGAACACCCAGCGGATCGACATGCAGGTCTCTAGTCGCGTGTCTGTCTGGATGGCACGCTCTCCGCGCTGCGAATGTCCAGTCGTTCCTGGTCGAATACAGCAGGATATCGATCCCGATGCCGCTCTCCATCGGTGCGCAGCTGCAGGCTCGGGGCCCGAGCACGCCTTCGCTCCTGCTTCCTCGCCCGTCCAGGGCGGTTCGGCCCAGTCGCGCACAGGCCACGTCTATGTGAACACTCGTACTCAGTACTCAGGCCCAGGCACGACAGCGACTCGTGGCCGACGCAGATGCTTGACGGTTCCCATCCTCTGGCAGCCGGATCGCACTCGCCCACCGGCCGCCACGCCCAAGCGTTAGGCGTCCGAGAACGTCCAGTGTCGCGCCGACCTTCCGAGCGCCGTCGCTGGTGCGCACGGAACCCTTGCTCGGTGCGTCTGCACAAGTCCCCCAGGACGGGTCATGACTGCTCCCGCGCTTCTCTGTCTTCCCTCCCTTCTCTTCTGTGCGCTTCGTGCTTCTGGGCTGCGCTCCCGCACGTCACGCGCGCGAGGCGGGGGCGTCATTGTGCCAGAGCTGGCGATGCGGAGCGATGTGTGACGCGTTGCGCGGGTCAGCCGACGCGTCAGTGTCCTGGTTGTTTGCCTGTGCGAAGCGAAGGGAGGCGCGTGCAGTCGAAGAGGGTCAGTCCAAGGGGGAGACTCAGACAATGGACCTGTGCGCTCGGTGCGTGTAGGAAGTCGAAGGCAAAGGCGAAGACAACATAGGGCTGCACGTTGGCTGCGCAGCGTCTTCGCGTTCGAACGCGTCCTTGATACGCTTCGTTCTGCATCCGCATCGATCGCATCGACCGACGCGTGGCCCGCTCGTGGAGTCGTGGTGCGCAGGGGAGGTGGCCTGAAACGTGCGTCGAAGCGCGCTGAACCCCTCGCGACTCGCGATCGTCCCGTCCGCTGCGAACCCCCCGACGGTGGGGGGCGTTTGCGCGGCGGCTCGGGCGTACTAGACGCATGTCTGCTGTCGCGGTTTGGCGACGAGACCAGGCAGATGACCGACCGTGCTATACGTCGCGCTGTCCAAAGAGGTCGTTCCGTGCCTTCAGGTTCCCTGCCCTACCTGTCGAAGTGTGTGCACGTCCAGCCCTCAGAATACCTCCCTGGACGGGCGGCCCTCGGAGGCCACGAAGACATGGGCGCGTCCTATCTTTGGCCTCAGCATGCACGGACATGGATGACAACGGTCAGCTGCAGGGAAACCACTGTGAACTGCGCTCTCGGGCCATTGTGCTGACCGCCCATATCACACTGCGGGCTCATGCGGTCTGCGCTGGCGGGCGCGCATGCTGTGCGGTGAACGTGAACTTTCCTGCTGGGCATCGGTCGAGGAGGTAGGCGGGGCTGTTATAGAGGAGACTGTGAGTGCGGCGAGTGCCTGGTAGATGATACTTATAGGGTCTAATCTCAACCCAGGGACCCTCAGAATCTCTCATAACCCTAAGTGGACAAGCTCACTGAAGGAGACGTGGGGGGAGTAATTGGGCAGAGTGGTTGGGCTTGCATGTCTCGAAATCTCCCAGAAAGCCGATTGCGATTTGAGTGAATCGGCCTCCCGTGTTGCATGTGCCAAGGAGGGGGGACAGGAGGAGTCGGAGATCGCACAGGATTGGGAACAGGGATCCAATTCAAAGTCTCGGGACTCAGACGTCGAATAGTGTATCCATCTTCTCTGCAATGGACTTCAGAGTCCTGTATCCACCAGTTACAATTATGAATGGTTTCTGTGTGGGAGAACACACCTCTGCCTGCGTGATCTGAACTGATCCACCTCCTGATGATTCTGACACCCTCCTCCAGGTCCCTAGACGTCGCTGCTTCAATGCACTGAGCTCCTCGGCTGCACCGCTCCTCTTCCAGGACGCTAGACTGTTTTGTTGATGGTCGGCCCAGGCCGTGCATATTCTGTGGTGCCTCACGAGGCCCAGTTTGTCTTTGGTGGGTTTCCCGCATACACATGTAATGTTGGGAAGCGCAGACATCGCTTGGGGTCAGTCAATTCAGAATAATATACTTACCTGCATAAACGGAGTCAGAGACGCGTGCATCAATGCTCAGTTTTCAACTTACCAGAAAATGAAAAAAGACAGCTCACTCGTAGCAGAGGTGAAGGGTGATACAGCCCGGAGTTTGGATGCATGCTGCATCCAAGCCTGAGCTGTACCGTGGTAGACTCACAAGTGCACACAACAAGATACAAGTAAGTGTAGGGATCAGCAAGGTCAATGCGATATATAGAAGTGGGTCACAAGAGTTGTGACGGTATGCAAGGTAAGGTAAAACTAACACTGGTCATGTCTGGCCATATACGGGCCTATCGTCCCATGCATTACTTCTACTATCTCATGACTTCTATCATGTTATAACAAAATAAGGCGGGGGCCCTGATGTTTACTTATGCTATTCTGCATCTTGATTGCGATAGGTGAGACGGTGAATAAAGCCAACCATAAGTGGTCTCAAAGGTGCAGGCAAGTGTGTCTCTCGAGATATCAGCGGTGTCTCGCAAGTGCTCTCGAGTGCTTAGGGACTGGTGCGGGTATACCCGCGGGTGTCCAGGTCAAGACCCATATCCGTATCCACGAAAAACCTGTACCCGCAGATTGGGTATGGGTTTCTCGTGGGTACCAAACACAACCACGGGTTCACAGGTTTGACCCGTACATATGCCCTCAGAACTCATTTACAAAAGGCTTAAACACCTGGAGGGGGGAATGAAACCCATACCCGCACGGGTGCGGGTTTTCGTACGGGTCGGCCGAGAGGTACCCACACCCGTACCCATACGGGTATGGGTATCAAAACCCGCACGGGTCTGGCAGACCCGCGTTTTTCTCTACGAGTGCTTAGAGAGACACTAGTGGTGTCTCTCGAGTGCTTCCAACAGGGGTACTTGTCTATCACTGCTATGCCTGCTCTCGAACCTCAGTAGCACTCTCAAGGCTTGTGGTTTTTTCCTGATGTACCAAGTACATTACCTTGGCTCCAAGGATCGTGTCTTGGGGTCAAAACCAATGTCTTGGACCTAAGTCTGGTGTCAGGCTTGACTATAAGTTGCCACCCAAGTTAGTGACAAAATGCTGATAACTACATACTTCCAGCACATTCTATGTGCGACGCTTGGCTGGCAGTGTTTCGCAGCCAGGCCGCTCAAGCTCTCATCCTCAGCACTTTTGACTTTTGAGAGCTCTGAGTTGCCGGATGCCGGGCCAGTCTCACTCTTGTATATATTGTTGAGGTGGTAGTCATGTTTGGAAGGATGTGCGCTCTGACAGAGGGGGCCTGCCGCGTCCAACTCACTCTCTGTCGGCGAGAGGACTCATACATATGGGTGCGCTATAGCGACGGAAGACGTCCGCAGGAGGTGCACAAGGTGCCCAGACGTTTGCAGTATCCCCGAAGTGCACGCATCTAGTTTCGGCCAAAACGACTATGGACATGTTGCGCTGCGTCCCTGCCCACGCGTCGCCGACACCTAAACGACCTTATCGTGAGTGAAGTCATGTCATAGTGGGCCCTAATCTCTTCGCCTAGTGTCCCTCCTCGTAGTCATTATCCCCACCCTCGGGGCGTCTTCGCTTGACATTGCCTTTGTATGGAGGTTCGTCAACGAGCGCATCCGCTGGTCTGGTAGGGCGTCAGAGTGAGCGAAGGCCGTGGTAGTGGTCAGGATGGCTACGGAAGTGCTCTTGCAGCTTCTTGATCACGGCTGCAGCGTTCGAGTATACTGGTGCGTAGGTGGATATTTTCTCAGTCTCGTATCCGCGCGCAGTGTAGGCTTCACTCAGGTCTTGCGCCATGCGCCAAAAGTACCTAGCAACATCTTCCAGGCTATCTGGAAAGGCCTGTTGCAGACCTTCCCAAAAGGCTCTAGGCCCACGCAGGGCCATACTCCGCCCCTCAGGACAGGTCATGGAGTTCTGAAATAGTCGAGGCAAGTGGCGCTCTTGACCCTCGTACAGGCGACCTCGGCTGTCCTCCAGCCGTGCTAGATAGGTCCAGAGGAGGACCCAGAAGAACGATTCCACGTCGTGTTGGTAATTGTGGATGATCGCTTTTTTGTGCTCCGATGAGTTCCCTTTGACGGGCAGGCCAGAGTCGTCTAGCTCTATTTTCTGATACACCCATTCTTGAGACAGTATCTCGACGGCCATGAAGTATGCAGTGCCCTGGTATTGTTTAGTGACTTATGCAAGGATGTAACCAGGCTGATGGACTAACTGTCTTCGGGTCTGCACTCGCCTCCTTTTGCGGCTGCGCGTCGAACTTCTTGGCATACTCCAGGTCGGCGAGTAGGCCGCGACCGTTGTAGTACAACAAGTTACCAGTGCTGATGTCGCGGTGCACCCATCCAGCGAGGAAGAGCAACATTAGGGCTACATGATGGAGTGAGCGCCTGTATACCACGAGACGCCAGAGAGCACTCACCCGTTAGGTAGTGCGGCAAAACGGCAAGAATATCTCCGAGGGTATCGACGTCGTGAAGCGCGTCAGCAAGTTCCATAAAGACGACTCGGTACTGGGTCTTGGGAGCAAAAGCCCTACGCGGAGACGTGGTGGTCCATGGATGATGCTGGCTGCGAGAAGGGTCGGCGCTCGCCTGAGTAGCAGGGGGGAGCATGAAGAGTCCGGGTTCAAGACATGCATCTCCAGGAACCTGCCTCGTCGTTGAACCTGACCAATCGTGCACGATGGTCAGAAAGTATTGCTGATATTCGCTGCGAGACGCCATGCAGCGTTGCAGCTCCTCGCGCCAATCTCGATCGGCTTCCGTGAAGTCCCTGAACTCGGGGACGTCTAGGCTAGACTGAAGTTGTTCTTGGATGCGGGCTGAGGCGCGATCTATATCGTCAAATAACGCGTTTTGGATCTGGCGCTCAGTGCGGGCAGACGCGTCGAGCCAACAGTCCTTGAGTGCGTAGCGTCGGTCGCTGACTGCATTCAGGTTTTCGAAGCCGTTGACCTCGACGACTTGCCACACCCGGGTGCCTCGGCCGGTAATGCTCCGCATATCGATCTCGCAGAGAGATCGTTCCGTCTTGAAAAAGCGCTCGCCGAGCTGGTAGACAAAGTACTCGCGCCCGTTGTTGTCTACGTTGGCTCGGACGGTGGGGTCGTAGCCTAGGTCGTTCGGAGACGCTGCCATGAATGCCCATATCATTTTGATGAGGAATCGAGGGTTCTGTGGGGGCATTAGCTATGCGAGGACATGGGATGGTGCTGGACTGCCTCGCCTGCGCAATGTCGACAGTTTGGGAAACGCAAGAGTGGGATCTGGTGAACAGCCATATCCTGAGCTCGGTGTCTTCGATCGAGAACTGGAGAAGTTCCCATCAGTACTGCGACAAGCGGGGGCAAGGTGTGACGCACGCTGAAGATGTGCATGCGCCGAGGGTCGGCATTGATGATATACGCCGCACCACTGACCAAGTGATCGCGATTCTGGACGGAGTGAGGGACGAGCGTGGTGCAAATCGTACACACATACCTCTTCCCGGTCGTCTACGTTGGGCTTGAACGCGGCCGTCACTGCAGCGTCCGTGGAGGACAGTGTCGTAGCATCCGCGGGGACAAACAACGCGTCTATGTTCGAGTTCGGCGCTGGTTGGAATGAAGAGTCCTGACGATGAACGAATTTGTGCGTGGGCTTGAAGTGGCCAAGGACAGCAATCGCATGCGTGATGCGAAGGAGGAGTGCGGCCGCCGTGCTGGCGGAGCGACGATGGCGAAGCGTGCCGTTCTTGTCCAACTCACACTCGACGGCGTCGATCTCGCTCTCGCCAAACGTTGCCCATGGCATGTAGTGCGAAAGGAAATTGTCGGCGGAATGAATCGCAGTCATCGTCAGAAGTCGGAGGCAAAGATGGACGCGCTCGTCCTCATTCTCAGACGCTTCCCACGCGCCTTTGCCAGGCTCCTCGAGTGTAGTAAGTATCTTCGGATTCTCTCCTCGCTCACAGGTGCTTGCGTGACAGGATAGTATCGACTGCCCAAATGCTACGCGAGCATACACACTCTCTGGCGCGTGGTATGCACAGATGAAGACGGCAAGTGCCAGAGGAACTCCAGTCGACGAGGACGCGACGATGGATCGACGGCCACGCGGCGCACAGGTGAGCTTGATACTGAATGCACGATCTCCAGCTTTCCCTGGGAGAACTGCGCGTCCGCGATCTGCGTCTGGGGACGAAGACAGAGACCCCAGACGATGCCCGTCTGTATAAGACATCCCGCCCGTTGCACAATGCCACCACAGCGTCGAGTCGAGCGACGTCATATCGATGCGATCTCCTGACCTCCACGATCGTGTATGCCGGATCGTCATGATGGAGAGAGTGCTCGAGTGCGTCTTTCTTCATTTCTCTTGCCTTCTCTCCGCCTCTAATGGCTAACGCGAAAATTTCCCGACCACCGCGCGCATCCTTGGCCCTCCCACCGTTCTCGCGACCCTGCCTCTCTCGTCTGCGGCGACTCACGAGCACAATTGCAACAGCACTCGCCAGCCAATTGTACACACCTGTTCCAACATTCCGCCATCCCAATCATCACGATCCCTTAAAGTTGCTGTTCCCCCGAGTCCCCGCCCCCGTCAGCCTCTCCGCCCGAGTTCCGACGCACGGCTGCCACCCCAACGAGCCATAAGCCACAAAAGAGAGCCCGAAAACTTTCAGCGTCCTTAAGCCTCGCGCGCACTCGAATCTTCGCCGCGGCGCACGCGTGGAGTCGATTTCAGCCATGCTTCCGTTGCCCATCGCCCAGCTGTCTCTTTTGTCCCTGCAAGCCTTGGACCGACGACGAGTCCCTTGCCAGCGGTACGGACCACACCTGCCGCGAGCTCGCACAACGGCACACCTGTATGTACTACACCAATATATAACCCTCCACTACCATCTCTCGCGTGTCGCGTCGCCCTACAAACGTTCGCAGGTCGCATGCGATATATGACGCACCTGCCGACAGTGTGTGAGCAGGATAACCAATCCGAGGACAGAGCGTTGCGGGTTGGCAAGACGATCGGGGGTTTATATAACGAGTAGATAGTAGTATCTGGAAGTTCAATACGGGAAGACTCATAAGTAATCTTGCGCACTATCACTTTATACCGCATTCCTTGTTTCCTGTACATGCATTCTGGGTTCACTCATGGGCGAAGATCACAGAGAACTGTGAAAGCTTGCGCCCCCGGGAGAAGATGGCACGTACATTGGGCGCCTCGTGAGCCTGGTAAGGCGGGCCTCTTGCGGGCCGGGGAACAGAGCGCCCGCCACACTGCACAAGAAAAAGTTTCGAGTCGTTCGTGGAGGACCACTGAAGTCTCTAGGCCGGCATTGACTTCGCCCCCCCCTCACCCGTCTGTCAAGCTTTCAGGTGCACATCAAGGACTATCGACATGGGTCGTAGTGCCAAGTTCCACAAGAGACAGGTCCGTCGCTTCCTCTCCGCGGACGAGAATACGAACCCGACAGCTGACGAGTGCCGACGGTCGCTGGCGTTCGCCTGATGCAGAACAAGAAGACGACGAGCAGCGCGAGCGCCGGCGCGTCCGTCGCCCAGCCCGCGCCCAAAGTGAAAGTCACGCCGGTGATGAAGGACGGAGGGGCGAGGAAACGGACGGGCCTGAAGGCGAAGGCGAAGGCGAAGGCGCAGGCGCAGGCGAAGGGGAGCAAGCGGGCAGAGGGCGAGGGGCCTGTGCTTGGGGGCGCGGACTATGTCGAGCTCATGCTCGGGAGCAGGCGGAAGGCTGCCGCGGAGGCTGCGAAGCTGCCGAGGGAGAGGGAGGATGAGGAGATGTCTTGACTCTTGTGCCTCGGCCCCAGGCTCGTGATGCGGCGGTTAGGAGTCCGGGTGGAGGGTGCGTCGGTGGAGTGTTCATCGCTGGCACACACTGTGGGCTACCGCTCTCGGCGACGGGCTGCCCTATTGTGAATGCGTTGGTGGTCGTAGGCGCGTGTCGAGAGGGACGGGCAGAATCTGGAGGGACCACCAAAGGCCTGCGAGGACCATCCAACCACCACGAATCTCAACGCTGTGGTGTTGCGCAGGTCGGGAACCCCATTTGTTTCCGCTGCGTCTGCATCAAGACGGTGGCACCTTGTTCGACAGTCCGAGGAGGGCGCATTCCATTATCTCGTGAGTGTCGTGTCGTGATTGCATCCTCCATCTTGGACTTCTGCTGATCATCGAATCTAACTCGATGGTTCCGTCAACAGTCAGTCTTCCCTAATGCTCACGACCCCTCTGTCTTCGACGCGCTCGCGCCCAGCCAGATGCTTCATCATGATCCTGATATGTATCTGCGCACCCACCTGCACCCGTCCATCCGCTCGAGAAGCCCTCCATCAAGTGTTCTCGTTCTATCTGCATCGTGCCAGCCAAACGCGAGCGTCTGCCCGCATATATACCCACAGTCCAAGGCGCAAGCTCCGGCTTCGCATTTGCGTTCAAAGGGAGGACGTCAAGACAGTATACTTGTGTAGGGTACCACGTCCTCGACGGTGCAGACGGCACGCGCAATCCTACACGCTACGGCATTCTACATGCATGCACAGCTAGGGATACAAGTATCGTACAAAAACGCCAACGGATCCCCTCCCCCCCTGGGGATCAACATGGAACACTTGAGGAACAAGAACAAGCAAAGAGCCGAGAGGCCAAGCAGACCAAGGACGAGTACTCCAGGCCGTCCTCCGGCGTCCGCACGCCCAGCGATCCATGAACGGTGCAGAGCTCGCGCGACGTACGGAACAGAACGTGTCCAGACGACGCACGTCAGTGGTCTCGCCACGCACCGGGGCTCGAGCCCCGGTCACAGTGGCCGGGCACCAGGTTGTGGTAGCGGTGCAACGGGCTTGTTGGACTCAGATTTGGTCGTTGCGCGGACCGTTTTTACGCACGAGAAGGGGGGGGGGGGGATGTGGCGGCGAGACAGTGGGCAGAGTGGGGTGAGGAGAGGGAGAGAACCGAGGGGCCAAGGAGCGAAGGGGGCCGTTGGCGCAAGCCATCCGGGCACGAGCCTATGTAGAAAGTGTATTGTATGCACATGAAATGTCGACGTCGTAAAAGCCGTAGAAACATGGCTTGAAACCTCTAGCCGCAGACGGTGCGGACGCGCGAGAAGAGCGGGCGCATGCCTGCTCGTCTCTCACGAGGTGGAGAAGTTAATCGCGGCGGGAGCGCGAAGAGACGGAGAAAGAAAGTGTGAAGCCAATACAAGGATGCTCCCGCCGGGTATGTATATGTACATGTACGTGCGTGTGCATGCCGGAAACCAATGGTAGATGCAGCGTAGATTCAGTTTGAATGGTGCAACGAGAAACGAACAGCAGACGGAAGATGACGAGGAGCGAAATTAGCCAGAAACAGATCGTATGCATACACCGAGCGAGCTCAACCCACGCAGCAGCGGTCCCTAACAGACCTCCCATCGTACAACACGCAGGTCACACCTTCCCCCTCCATTACCCACATCCCCCCTCCCAGCCTATGAGCCTACGAGCCTATGACCGAGGAGGCGGCGGCTGGAGCATGGCGAAATCGTCCAGCCCGTCGTCCGAATACCACGACTGCCGGGTCGAAGACGACACGTTCCGGCCCAGCGCCGCCTGTGCTGGCGCAGGCACCGTCAGCGTCTCTCCCTGCGCACCCGAACTCGCAGCCATCGCGCGCGCAAAGATCGCGTCCGTGTCCAGACTCGGCCGCACGGGCGACCCCAGCGGGGACGACGGGAGCGGGGCGAGCGGCGGCGAGCGGAACGCGCGCTGTTGGCGGAGGGAGGTTCCGCCGCCGCTCTGGCCTGTGCGGATGCTCAGCCCGCCCTCGCTGTTGTTCCTGCTGTGCACGGGCGAGTCCCTCGGGGAGGAGAGGGCGGCGGACTGCCGGCGCGACTCGCGCCCGGCCATGTAGGCGGAGGAGCGGAGCGTGGCCGGTGCGGTCATGACTGGGGCGGGTGGCGGGAGGTCGGGCATGTCGGAACCGCCGTAGATGGTGGCCATCTCGAGGATGCGGTCGATCTCGACCGTCGAGACGGACGCGGACGAGAGCGAGGACTGGCGTGCGGTCAGGCGTGCGCTCGGGACGCGACGGAGGATCGAGGACTGGTACGAGGCGAGCGAGTTGTCGGGGGTCACGGCGAACCGCCCGCCATAGTAGGGAGAGGCGCCGGGGATGAACTCGGTCGCGGGGTCGAACGTGGACGAGCGGCGCAGGCCGGAGGAGCGCATCGCGGGCGAGTAGGCCACTGAGGAGGGTTCGAGACCGTAGGGGTTGCGTGGGAGGGCGAGCGTCGACGAACCGTTAGCGGTGTTGCCGACCGCAGTCGCTCCAAGACGGATGCCCAGGCTCTCGCGCGCTGACAGTTGCCCAAGGAGGTTACCCGCAGAGCGTTCGCCGAACGGGTCCCGCGGGTCAGGATACGTTGGGGTGTTGAGCGCGCTGCCCATACGGATGTAGGGCGGATCGCGGACGACTTGCTGCATGCCGGCATAGGCAGAATCGGTGGGAGAGAGGGGACTGGTGGTCGGCGAGCGAGTGGTAGCCTGGCTCGTAGCCAACCCCATGCGCATCTGCTTCTCGGCGTCACCGGGGAATGCAGAGGGTGACTCGTCAAGCTTGTTGAACTTGCCGGTTTCCTTGGCCTTGCGGCGGTAGCAGCAGTACCATACGACCATGATTGTGGCGACAAGACCGATGACGCCGACACATACCGCGATGACGATGATGGCAAGCCTATGTTGGGGCGATTGCGGTCAAGAGAGCGTCTGCGGGCAGGAAGATCAGACGGGACGTACTGTGGAGATACGTGCTCGTTTGGTGAGGAGCTGTCGTTGGTATCGAGCGTTGCAGCGGTGGCGAGCGGGTTTGTTGGGATGCAAGATGTATCGCTCGTGATATCGCCTAGGATGGGAAGGATGGGGGACGTTTCGTGGTAGCCATTTTGGTCGCTGAACAGGAGCACGGTGAGAGAGTCGCGAGGGACGTCCATGAGGTAGGAGTCGAGACCGGCGCTGTCTTCTGCTGCAGACTCGTTGACGGGGAAGGAAGCCCCCTTGGGGACAAAGGCGCGAATGGTCGGTGAGGAGAAGTTCTGGGAGACATCGTAGGCAACGGAAAAGTTCTCGCATTGCTTGAGAGTGTCTTGCACGCTGTACCGGGGGACGAATAGAGCTGAAGCCGAGGGAAGACAGCTGGTGTCGTCCGAGTCTGAGGGCTCGATCACGAGCACGTCGGAGACGAGGGCGGTCCCCCGTCCACGGGCATCGTCGAGGGAGGCAACAAACTCGGTGCCCTCTGGGAAGGGTAGGAAAGTGATCATCGCACCTGTCTGTGTGGTCGCATTCCAGGCATCGGTGGGGAGGGGGATGAATACGGGCGTGCCATTGACGGGGAGAACAGAGAGGGTGAGGGGGAGGTCTGCGGGAGCCTTTCCGCCTGTGAACTGGACGGTGAAGTTGCCGCATTGCTTGACGGAGGAGAACTGGATGGAGGCGAAGCGTGCAGCGGCGGTTGGGAGAAGAGAGGCAGCGAGGAGAGAGGAGAAGCCGAAGCCGACCAGGGCGGCAGAAGAGAGGGAGAACATGGGGAGCCTGCTCAATGCAAAGGGCGGCGATTGAGGCAGGAGCCGCGAAAGGAGTGGACGCGGTCCAACTGGTCCTGCTTGGTGCACAGCAGCGAAGGAGGAGACTAGGAGAAAGAGCAAGAGGACATGCAGCGCAAGCAGGTGCAGATGCAGAGGCCCAGAGAGTCGACGGCGAACAGGCGCAGCGACGAGCGAAGATGTATGTACAGCGCACGGCGGGGAGAAGGCAGCGAGCGGGGGCCCGCCTCATATTAACACTCGGCGTCGGCCGAGAGCAATAATCGTCGTTCCTGGTGATCCGCCTCTCCCGTCTCTATGGCAGTCCTATGTTACAGAATACGTATCCCCCACTATCACTCCGTCCACTCCCTGCCCTCGCCCTTGAACTTCTTCAGCTCCGCCTTCCACGGCTCCCACGATTTACCGTACTTCTTCAGCAGCTTCCTCAGCTCTTCTCTCTGTTCCTTCTGCGCACCCCGGTGCTCAGCGTGACCCCCTGCATGAACGACAAAAACACGCACGATGTTCCATGGCTCCTCCCCCCCGTACACGTCCGTGAACATCTCCCTCAGCTCAGGCCGCAGCTCCTTCTCCGCGTTCCTGTACGCCTCGTGCACCTCCTGCTTCTTCGCCTTCAGAAACCCCTCGTCTTCCTCTCTCGACCACCACCCCCGCGACTCCAGATACGACCGGAACCGCACGATCGGGTTGTCCAGCCGTTTCCGCTCCTCCACCTCCCTCCGCGGCCGGTACGCGAACGAGTCGTCCGACGTCGAGTGATGCCCAACGCTGTTTGTTCCACAGCACATTAGCACCGCGCAACGATGGGAAACGCAACAGCGTACCGGTACGTCATCGTCTCAACCAGCACCGCACGGCCCTCCTCGATGCACCGTCGTCGGGCCTCCTTCACCGCCGCATAGACCGCGAGCACGTCGTTTCCGTCGACGCGGATCGTGTGGATACCGTACCCTGCCCCCCGCGCCGCGATACCGTCGCCGTAGTACTGCTCGTTCGACGGCGTCGAGATCGCGAACCCATTGTTCCGCGCTATAAATAGCGTTGGCGAGGGGATCGTCGAAGCTGGTTTGGTTCGTCCGCTCGTCAGCCTCGGCCGTGCACATCCTCACAACGCGACCACTCACCCAGCAGCAGACCGGCGTGGAAGTCGCCCTCTGATGCCGCGCCGTCCCCAAAGTAGGTCACCGCGCAGTTCTTGCCCCGACGTGCAGGGTCCCGCTTCAGCGCGAATCCCACACCCGCTGCTTGGGGAATCTGCGTCGCCAATGGCGAGGATATGGTGTGGTAGTGGAGCTCTTTGGAGCCGTAATGCTGATGCTGTCTGTCAGTCCACTGTTTGCGCTTGCACGCCGCAGGCTACTCACTGCCGGCATCTGCTTCCCGTGAGTGCAAGTGTCGAGGTGCGTCCCGTAACACTGATTGATGAGGCCTGCGACGCTGAACCCGCGATAGAGGAGCACGCCGCTCTCGCGGTACTGTGCTGCAAGCACATTCAGCACCAACCTGGAACCACGTCGCCACGCGCACCCCGAGTCGCACTGATCCAGACCGACGGTGCGGTATTCAGAGCGACGTCACGGATCGCACCAATGCAGCATCTCGGGGTGTGCGGGCTTGAGATGGAACGCTACTTACCGAGCACTCTGTTCTCCGTATTCGTTGAGCGTTCCAAACGCAGGGAGATGGAAGCACTCACTCGTCGTCAGGAGCGAGCGCTGCCGCGGAGCCTATAATCGCTCCCTCCTCTCCATACTGTGCCCCAATATTTGGTCAGCCAGGGGCCGTGGCACTGCAGTCAAAGTCGCACTTACGGCGGTGATCTGAGGGGCGTGAGTGAGAGAAAGTCTAAAGGCTGAAGTACAGAGTACATCTCACATAGAATGATATACGTCCCTGCCGTTGCAGATTGTACAGAGTGTCATCGACAATAGGCAGTTGCGCCATATTCTTGTAGCTAGCAATGGCAAAGAGAGGCGTGCCTGAATGAATACAGGTCCAACGGAGGGAGACGTCGTTACTCACATGTTGCGCGCGAACTCCTTGTCCATCTAGCACGCGCATCCTCTCAGCGTACCGCGCGAGTAGCAGAAAACGGTCGTGCGTACCTCTGGCACCTCTGCGCCTTCGAGCGGCTTGCCTGCGCCATCGATGACTCTGTACGTCGGGATCTGTTGGCCTCCGCTCATGACGGAGTTGAAGAAGTGCATCCTGGATGTAATGGGTGACTGCGACGACGGTAGATGGCCATGGGAGTGCTCAGGCTGCTTCGGAGTCACCGTCGCGACCCCTCTGGACGAGCGAGGGGCGACGAGAGGGCGTAGGTGCCTCGGGCGGAACATGGTGGATGGGGACCAAGGCGCGCGCCGCGAACAGACGCGAATTGCGGGGAAGGGCGCTTGTGGCCACCACGTGCGATTCGGTCACGCTATCTGCAGACTTGGGACGGTCATTCTCGGTAACTCGCCTTTCATTGTCAAGTCGCTTTGTCTCCTCGCTAGTACGTCCTCCTGCCGTTTTCAAGTCATCCTTGTACACCGGCCACGATCGCTGGCATATGGACCACTCCTCGCACTCCGAACGCGACTCGACCCTCTCCGAACGCCCGCCCAAACGCGCCCGCCACGACTCGCCTCCGTCCTACCCGTCCTCCTCCCGCCAGACTCGCGACGCCGACGACGAGAAGCCCCGAATGTCGAACGGAAACGGCCACAGGTACGAGCATGGGGACGACGATAGGGAGATGGATGAATACGAGGACCATGCCGGGCCACCGCCCAACTCGGATGGGGCGAGCTCGCTGCCGCTGCTCGAGCCGTCGATCATCGGCGTCGAGCCGTTGGACGAGTTCATTCGCGAGATCGCAGACTTTGTGCACCATTACATCACCACGCGTCCGGCGGAACCGGGAGGCATGATTGAGGTCGAGGCGAAGATTGGGGTGCTGAAGGACAAGAACAGTGGGCAGAGGCTGCAGTTACCCGTCCTCGTCGAGACAGGTACGTGCTGACCGCATATACTTCGCTGTATGTATTGGTATCCTCACCAGACAAGCTTGCCTATCTTCGTACGTTCCCTCGCGCACTCGTGATACGTTCAGTTCTGGCGCCGAGCATCAACGACGTCCGGTTCGAGTCCAACATGTCTGCAGTACGTTTCTCTATCGTTCCATGCTCCGCGTCAAGTTCATCTCACTGTTCGATACTAGAGACAACATCAGCATTATAACATGCTTCTCAACAAGCTCAAGCTCGACAAACCAGAACTCAACATTTCCTACGAGCACCTGCATCTCGTAGACAACTTCTTCGCACCCGAAAGCGGCCGCGGGGAGAAAATCCGCGTCACACGGGACGAAAAGACGGGCCAAGTCCGCGCGTGTATGCGCAAGATCCGGCTCGGGGACCTCAACATCTACAGTCCCAAACGCGCGGTCGACTGGCGTATTAGCGTGAACATGGAAATACCTGGTACGTATCCCTCCTACGTGACATCCTCGCCTTGCCTTCCGTTGCTGCGGGACCACGAATTGAATTCCATTGTTCCGTACCTTTTCTCTTTTGTCATATAATGCATTACTGAATTTTGCGCCGCCCGTGCTGCAGTTGCACCACCCTTAGGCTCCCCAACCCACACACGCAAAAAGGACCGGCTCAGCTACACTCACCAAGAGTTCGCCATCGACCTGACCCAGGTCACAGCGAGCGCCGGACCCAATGTGAAAGTACGTCCGGGCGCACGCCCATTTCCTCGGCGGTGTATCGTGGAGGTGGCGTAGTGCGCCGATGGCTGATACGTGTCCCCGCTGGTTCTAGCCAGAGGTCCTGCACGAGCTCGAGGTCGAGCTGAAGCATTCGGATTACCTGCTCATGGTCGCGTCGAAGCGCGGGAGGCCGGATCTGCCAAAGGAGGAGCAGGAGGCGTTCGACGACCTCATCCATGCGTTTGTGAACAACGCGCGGATATTGACCCGGAACGCGATGCCGGGCGATGGCCGCTAGCGGTCCGCACGATCTGGCCCGTTCGATGTGGGCCCTGGACTTGCAGGGAGGGAGAGACCCGTCGTGCAGGGCTTGGTGGTGGTGCCTGGGAGGCGTGCGTGACGAGCGGAGGAAGTGGAGATGTGGATCGTGTTTTGGTGCATGCTACGTTCTGAGCTGGTAATCCTGACCTTGTGGTTCCGCTCTTGGTCCGTTCGAGTCGGTCAGGCTTCGGGGTGTTTGGCTCCGACGGCCCATCGTGTGTGCAAGTCCCCATGGAGGGTGCGAGAACGCACGCCTGCGTCGATGGGAACGGAGCGGCCCCAGGCCCGCATCGTCCTTGCAGGGCACACAGTGTGGTGACTTTGCATTCGTGGCGCCGCTCCTGCACTTGTGCATCGTGCCCGCGCGGTTCGCACTGGCTATGCGGTTTCACGAATTCGAAAGCGAAGAGGAAGGGCTGCGTCCGATACGTACTTGCGTGAGCGCGATCCGGCTTGGCTGGTGTGCCTCGAGACGGCCTTGGACGACTGCGTGTGCTTCTGGCGGACACATTGGGGGTGAGGTGTCTGCCGTTGTGGGTGGGGTTATGTTCTGGGTTCCGAAGACCCGCCAGTCAAGGTTGGCGCGCCCTTTGAACGTCGTCTCGAGATCGGTACCGCCGCGAGGCACGAGTCTGACCAGCCCATCGAGTATCTGACTTGCTGGCGGTGTAGTGTATACAGAGGCTTTGCCGCGTCGTGACGCGAGGACATCGTGTCGGGTGAGGTATGTACCTCGTTCACGACTCGCATGTGCCCATAAATGTCCCTCCTCTCACATTCTACTATTGACTTTCCATGGTCATCTGGTTGGGCTGTGTACTTGTTGTCGATGTCATGCCTGCCGATCCGGACTCTGCCGGGACTTTGCTCGAATTCTCCCTGGCACTGGTGGGTCACTACTGTCTATTGAATCCATTGATGTGTCCTTGTCTTGTTCTAGAGTGTGGCGTGGAGCCGCAGATGGGAGAGAGTAGGTGTGACCCGCCCTGCACGTCGTGCGCAGTGCCTCGAGAGTGAGAGCCGAGTCCTATAGTATGTATGAATCGTACCAATCATGCCGTACGTGCGAGAGCCATGAAGCACCCTGTCTCTGGCTAGAATACCAACACTCACGCGGCATCCCAAGCCACAGGGTTCCCCCATACGTACGTGCACCTACGTAACTTGACGGTCGACGCTGAGGGACTTTTCGGCACGCGAGACGGCAGTCGCTTCGCGGGAGCTTCGCTGGGGCTTTCGTCGTTTGGAACGGCAGCCTAGGCGCATCATATTGAGCAAGTGAGTGACACTGCGAGTGCTGCTGTGGTCTGTTCTCGCTTTGGGGGCGTGAGAGGGGTGCGGCGTATCGCTCTACGCTCTCTTGACATTGCAGGGTCTCCCCTGGTTTGGTGGCGAGAGGGTAGGCGTGTCATGATTTGAAGCGTTCATGTGATCAGTGGTCTGTAGCTGGGTCTATCAGAATGGGTGCCGCGCTCTGCCCCTCCGCGGGCAGTGACGGTCGACGTACCGAGTGTCTATGGATTTTGGACCAATGTTCCTGCGATGGACCGTGCGGTCCTCCATTGCTGTGCATAGCGAAGGGGGAACACGAGAGCCCGCCCCAAGCATGCGTGCACTTCGATTGAAGCGCGCGCGTTTGATACATTGTCGTTCGATCTGACAATCTGACATGCGGCACGGGAGACATGGCCGCAGAACGACAGGCGGCCAACGATGTATTGGGGCGTATGAGGCATATGTTGGCCAACCAGCCGTTGGGGGTATGGAAGTGAACGGGAAAGGCCTAGCACTACTGTGGTGTGCGGGGATGGAAGGCGTGGAGGCACGCCTTCGACTGTACCCGGCCTAGTGCGGGAACGTTGACGCTATGGGTGCACTCCAGTAAGCACTGACGTGGGCGGATCGATATGATGTGCCAGTGGGATGACCCTGGGTGCAAAGACGTACGGATCTGAGCGGGTTCGAACCGGCCACTGACGAGACTTGCGAGGCACTGGAGTCCTCTGATGTCCCCGAGAGCGATGCCGTCGGCGTTGGACTCCGAGGCGAGCGCAGATGGATGGTTAACACGCAGGCGATGTAGGGGGGACATCGACGTGCGCGGAGTGGCAAATGCCCCTTGCGCGATGCTGACTTGCATCTGATGACAGCCCGTCCCATCAGGGCCGTCCATCCCTAGGGTTTTTGTGGCCATAGATGCAAGTGCCTTATTACGTTGGTAGTCGCTGCGCGATTCGAATTCGAATTTCAGACCGCAGAAGGTACAGACGGGGCTTGCGGCGTGCGTACCAGGCGCCTCCGAACGATGGGGGCGACTTGTTCCCGAGTCCAACGCAGTATGTATGGAATGTCGAGCATAGAAGTTGGCGAAGAGACGATGGACGGATCGCATGACCTTCTGAGCGGACGATGGAACGGCGAAGGGACGAAGAGCGCGGACTGACGGCGCTTTGCCGTCACGAGACGTGCAGGAGCAGTATGGAGCGTCGATTCACGGACTTGCAGGGGATGGAGAAAGAGAGGGTAGGGTCATGGGGCTGGGTGGAAGACGGCGAGCGCAGTAGAAGGAGCCGCAGGACCCTTTGCGATTTGATGCGGCGTGTCCTTTGTCAGCGAACTTCTGGTGGGTTGGTAAGTTCATACGCTGGGTGGGCGCTGGTGGATGAGAGGACAGAGGCTAGTGATGAAACGGGCGTGCCGAGGGAGAAGCCGTGAAAGGAGCGCAGTCGGTGATGACCATCCTAGCTTGGTTCACGGACGGGGAGGGCACAGCGCATTCGAGAGAGAGCGGAGTGGTAATGTGACCGCGAGCGGCGAAGAGATGATGTGGTGAGCGGGAGGGGAGTGAGGATTGTGCGGGGGAGATCTGGCGATGTTGTGATGATAATCATGTTATTGAGTAGGGCATTGTAGCGTGATGATTCGTGCGCGGTAGACTCGAAACCAGTCGTTCGGGACGTGATGGCGGAGTGCGAAAAGGGCTCACGTCCCGAACGACTGGTCAAACTGGGCATGGGTTTGGCAGGGCGTCCATTTTAGGAAACCGTGTGAAAACGTACTTAGAGTTTCGCGTCTTCGCGTCTCTGGAGAAATGAAGGATTCACCATCCTGGAATAACACACAGACAGACAGGGCTCAAGTTATGCATGCCTCATGATTATGTCAATCTCTATCAGTCATGTGTATTGCGAGTATGATAGGTATCAGGGAAACCACGATAGGTGTCAGAATATCTTTGCTGAATATCACTATTGGTATGCGGTGCCGGCGAAGGAGAAGGCACCATGTTTTGGTACTGGCTAGAGTAAGCGGGGTGAAGCAATTCAGGGGCGTTCTGTACGTTATAGGTCCACGGGGTATGATGATGCGGGGCAGAAGGCAGAGGAGATGTTAGCCGGGGATTGTAGTAGTAAGGTAAGGCATGGTGAGGCATAGAACATGGAGGAGTCTGGGATTGAGTGTATGGATATGTTTGTGAGAATTGCATAAAGGAGGGGTTAGAGAGTTGTGGCGATAGGTGCGGCGCGGGAGAGGGAGTGGAAGGTATTGGATGGTGGTAGATATTCATCGAACTAGGTGAAGCGATACGAGATGGAGTTCGGTACACTGCCCCTGGACTTGGTGGGATTGACGATGGGGTGTTCGCTCGCTGATCGGGCACAATTACCTCGTCCACACGCTGTCGTTCGAGCTGCGGAGCGGGCGGCTCGTGAGCGGGAGCTGCAACAAGACGGTGATGGTGCGGGACTTGCACTCGAGCAAGATGGTGGGCGAGTTCCGCGGGTGCCATGTGAGCCCTATCTTGAACGTCAGGCTCGAGCACTGTCGGATCGTGAGGTGCGTCAAGCGTCTGGGCTGCGCCGTACATGGTACTCGGAAGGTGAAAGTCGGGCGGAAGAGGGATGGGGGTACTCGGAGCATCTTGGGAAGACGTGGCAAGCGTGTGTTGGCGAGAGTGAATGAGTGTGTGCTTTACGAGGTCTGGGTTTCGATGATGGGCAGGCGTGTACATAGAGACATGCCTGTCTTGGGCTGGTGTGTTCGGCAGGACAGAAAGAGCTTGCGGTGACTGGTGTCGTCCTGGAGGAAAGAGAGAGGCGGCAGGGAGTGGAGTGATAGTATATGGTCCAAGTATATGCGTTTGTCGGGGGGCTTGGGGACGGAGGAAATGATATTGCGGTTGGAGGAGCGGTACGGAAGGTGTCAGAATGGTGGGAGGAGGAGCGTTCGTGGGCGCTAAGGAAGAGCTACTGCTGGAGATGGCGCGTGGGCGCTTCGACTTTGATTGCTCGCCAGGTGCGTCCTGCTCGTGGGGTCGCTTGTTGGGGCGGGACATCGTCAATGGTGCAGGAAGTCGAGAGGGGGCTTGGATGCCTTTTGGTTGTCGTGGCTTGGCTGACAATGGGGTGAACACAATATTGAGGGCCTGTACAAACTCGCCAAGTCTCTCGATAGCGCTCCCAGAACACCCACTTGTCTTTCAGCAAGTCGGAAGCCTGCTGAGCCGAAAGTGGCCCGATCGAGATAAGACTAGTTATCAAGTCATCATCCAGTATACAAGATGCATCATAGTGAGCACCATCGTGCTCGTCTTCCAGAATCTTTGCTCTCCATAGTCGCAGCGCCTTCCTGGCTTGAAGGTCCGGCTTGCCTCGCTTGGGGTTCCGGACACGTCGTTCCGGAGGCATTTCGCCGGGACGCGTCTTGTCTAAGAGGGTCGGCTCACAGATGTCGCAGCAAGGGACCACTGGAGCGACTAGGGTGTGTCAGTATTACAGGTAGTATGCCAACTAAACAAGTCTCTGCTCACCGGACGAGTCAAAATGACTCTCAAACGCCTCTGCCCAGACCCGCCTCCGGCATGAAGTACTCTGTACAAATGTGAGTAGACCCTCGTCGGAACATTCGGGGTCTAGGGTAGGTTGAGCTCCATCTGGCACCCCATCAGCCTTGTCCGAGCCACCGCGGGTGACTCCGTGGGCCTGTGCGTAAATCTTGTTGTCTCTTGCCGAGGTGGCAGACACGCAAGGCTTCGGATTCTTCTTGCCTGTCTTCCTCTCAGTCATGGTTTCATTGACCGGACGGTTGACTAGATCGGTGCTGTATGCTGACTTCTCAACGAGGAGGACGGCTAGGCCAGTGCAATTGCGCCCACGTGCGGCACGTCCTGCGCGCTGAATGAAGTGAGAGAAGGTGGCGGGTAGTTTCCACTGTATGACGTGGTCGATATCAGGGATATTGCAGCCCTGTCCAAGGCAGTTCACATATGAGCACATCAATGTACACTTGTGATTCGACTTAACGTAATCACGCACCATTCCTGCCGCATCCGTACAGACCAGGATGCGTATGCGCCCAGAGCGGAAGTGTTCCATAGCTAGACTGCGATACTCATGAGACAATGTTGCATTAAACGGTCGCACGATTCCTCGAAATCGCGCGTCTGTCCTATGCGCAACAGAGGAATTGGGCGGGTGCAATGCAGAGATCGGAAGACGTTCGAGTCTGCTATTCAGATAGTCTATGATCTCTCCGCCCGTGGCTATGTTGTCGACGTAGATATATGTCTTGGGAATGTCTTCTGGTACGTCTGCGTGGCTTGGGATGGCAAAGGCGAGGTCGGCATAAGAATTGAGGGGATGCTGGCAAGCACGGACAACAATAGATACGTTAGGGCGGTCATTGCCTTTATTAATGAAGCGACTGGGAGCAGGTGAATGTGCAAAATGAAGTGAAGCGTGTATGGACCGGCGTACACGGGCTGTCAGAGTCGCGGTGACTGCAATAACGGGGGTGCCATCGGGGAAGAAGACTCGCACTTTCCCTAGCGTACCGTATTTCTTCCGGAAATCAGCGCCCCAATGTACAATGCAATGTGCCTCATCTATGAACATCGCAATGAGGTTGCGCATGAAGGGGGTGTTGCGGAGGATGCGGTCGGTGAATGTGCGAGACTGGAGCATTTCTGGAGAGACCAAGATGATCTGATACTTCATAGCGAGAATGTCCTGTGACAGGTATGTGTTTAAAGGTAACCTCTTATAAGCATACTTTTCGGGCTGAAGACTAACCTTGATCACTTTGGGGGAGCAAGCACCATTCTTGCTATTTAGTGCAACGGCGTGGAGGCCAAACTCGTCCTTGAAGGTATTGATCTGGTCCAAAGGTGAGAAGCCTCTCGAAGGACGATCACTGACCCATGAATATGTGACGTACCATCTCGTTCTCGAGAGCAAGCAGAGGCACTACCATAATAGTGAACTTGTTCTCGTTGCCGGGCCAGAGATGAGGTCCTGCTGCCAGGGCCGTCTTCCCCGCTCCTGTCGGTGCCTGGACAATCATGTCGACGCCCTCTATCTGCGCCCGAATTGCTTCCAGTTGGAAGTCCTTCGGATCGCTATCCCATTTGAAGGCCTCACGCAATTTTGCAGCTAGAGCCTTCAGGTCATCTGCGGTGAGCCTTGGTCTTTCGGGGGCTTTGCGAATGCGCGGCAAAGCATGCTTCCGCTTCTTGCGCGACCGGCGCGTCATAATGCGAAACACAGCGAGCTACGATGGAGAAGGGTACCGAGGAGAAGGGGAGTGAAGTGAAGGTGTGGCGGGTCGTCACAACTCGGTCGGTCAAGACACTCATAGACGCGCGTGGTGGTCGCAGCTAGTCGCGCAAACTGCTCCTCGCCGAAAACTATCTTTGTGCACGCTGTTCATATTATCTCTCTACTCACATCGGTGCTCAAAAGTACACAATCAACTGTCTGCGAGAGGGTTAGCCTTCTCATGCCCGTCCTCAATAAAAATGAAGGCTTTACCAGTTCTCCTGATCCCCCTATCGCGTCTTCCGAGCTGAGCTCCCTCCCGCCCTCTTCTCCGCCGCTTACAGCCTTGGATGTGCAGTTGAACAAACGCATCGTCCCTGACTGGGATCAGCTCCTCACCTTTCCATCGGACCTACCTATTGCCTCATCAGATGTCAGCTCTCTCCCTCCTTCCTCGCCACCTGCGCGCGCGAACTCTCCTCGAGCGGATGAAGATGATGAGGATGAAGACAGGAACCCTCAGTGCTCGGATGATGAACACGTTCTTCTTGACGTTCATACTGTCCATCTCCACGAGGATCTGGTTGAGCACACGGCCCAGGCGAGTTGTTCCAATTCGGACTCGGATCCTGGAGTCATCCCTACGTCGCCCAAGAGAGCTAATGAGTACGAGACCTTCCACCAAGTTGCACGTCGTAAAGCTCAGAAGAAACGAAAGCTCACCATGGCACAGAAGAAGAGTGAACGAGACGCACAACGTGATGCCCGAAACGCCGCGGATCGAGAAATGGAACGTCAAGCGCGCCTCCGTGCCGACCGCGAAGCTGCTGCCGCGAGAACTCTCGCTTTCGAAGATATTCTCGAGAGCCTGCTTGCGAGAGGGTACACTTGGGGGGACTTCCTAGAGTGGATGTCCGCACCAGATTCGGGCCACCGCCTGGAACGTTTCACAGGCTTCTTCCGCAATGGCGCACAAGTACGCAGAGTTCTCGATCTGTGGGCCTGGAAAAATACGAAATCAGGAAAACAAGTCGTGCGGTCATGGGCTGAAGAATACGTAGGGTCACTCGTCAGCTCGGAAGCGGATGCGGTCACTCGGAGCGGCATGCTACAAGCCCAACAGATGACCATGACGGACTCGTTCATCCTGTCATTCAATCTCTCTCGCATCCATGCGCGACTTCGCTCTATGTGTCCGACAGCTACCGCCATACTGCGGGAGTTCAGCACAACGAAGCGGCAGAGGAGAGCAGACCAGACCGCCGCTGCTGACCCGGCGGCCTCAGAGTTGCTGGAGAAGCGAACAATGCGCAATAATACGGTGAGAAATCACATACCTGTAGCCCATAACATGCTTATCCACCTTGTAGCATATTGGGATGGCGATGACCGATCTTTTAGGAGAGCGGAGCCAGAACAACAGCTTTGTGAAGCACATACTGGGCATATACTTGTACGCCGCTGGTGCTCAGCGTCAAGTCATCTTCGTTCTTGCCAGCCTAGGAATATGCAGTAGTTATCCAACGATAGCCGGGAGTAATCGTTTTGAAGTCAAAAGTGAAGCGGAGGAGGCGGAGGAGACACAGCAAGCGGAGACCGACTCTGAGCCAGACGAAGACAGTGAAGACGACCCCGATTGGCTCCCGGACTACTCCTCAGAGTACAGCAGCGGAATGGAGACCGAGCCAGATCCAGATCCTATGAGCGAAGATTATGAGCCTTCAGAAGACCCAGATGCAGCACGACAACGAGTAGAGCACAATGAGACCGACAGGGAGAGGCAAGACGCGTTCGAGGACGCGCGCGTACACGCATCCTCCGAGGCGCCCGTAGGCGTCTTCCCACTTCTCGCGCGCGGCGCTGGCCTCCTGCGACGGATATCGCACTCTTGTCGCGCGACCGCTCGCTATTGTGCACACCACCTACTCTGCGGGCACGTCTACGACAATATCAACATGGTTTTCAAAATCGCTGAACAGATTCTTGGCCGCAAGGACTCTCAAGAGAATAGTACATGCGCGACCATATTTCCACTCTATGAGGCTAGTCCTGAGAGCATGCAGACCGCCGACCTCCTGGATTCACTCGACCGCGCTCCTCCTCTCTCTATCGAAGACATCTTGCATACGCCTCAAGAAACCGCTCTCTTTGAACAGTCGCTCGAGCACACTATTCTCCGTATTCTAGTCAACACATCCGATCTCTTTTCCCGGTTCCGTTCACAAGTCGCTGACTGTCTCCCTGGCCGAGATGCACAGATACCTCTCCATCAAACTGATGTTCACCCACTCCCAGCCATGCAAATTGACGAGTCGAGCATCACGGGAAACGCGGACGTGATGGACGCGATCTTCAAGGAACTCGCATTTGACGTTGGGACGACCAAATTCTCAGGAATTGTCCGTCCCGTCTTCGGCGACCAGCTCTCCATTGCTCGCCTGCGTGCACTCATAGCCAATAGGGCTGGCCATGATAGTCTTGGAAACTCGTACGCATACGCCGTCTTTGGCGCTGGGTTCTTCCATCACCAGATGGCTCTCACTCATGGGATCATCGAGACTCATTGGGGAGACGCGACCGCCGGCACTCGCAACCCATTCTCCCTGTCGTTCTTCAATACACGCCTCGATCGCAAACCCATACTTCTCACCTCCCTTCCCCCCTATCATGTCTGCCGCGATCTGATATTCCACACCCTCTATGCGTGTGTGATCCACGCGCTGGAACAGCTCTCCGATGGTGCAACACTTGAAGAATATGCCGCCAAAGTCACGTTTGAAGAGCTCCGTGAGCAAGTCATGCTGATCCGCACACGATTCTGCTCCCCGAAGGTTGTCGCGCGGCTGCGCAATGCACGTCAAGCAGTTGTCGACGAGCGCGTGGAAAACCGTCAGGAACCGACTGCCGCCAATGACAACGACGACGACGACGATGCCTTTGACCCGTTGGCCGAACCCATCGTAAGTGGCGACATGTTGTTCGAAAACGCAAGCCTATTCTTCCGAGACGCCCTCATTCTCCATGAATTCACGGACGCCATCAAGGGCGGATATTCAGGACGCCTTGTCCGTGTCCTCAAGTTGCTCACCTTGATGTACCGCGGCAGCGGCCGCCTCAAGTATGCGCAAGAAGTTCTTCATCTGATTCACAATCTCACGCACGTTTGGCCGGAACCTTTGCGGTATGTTCAACACCATCCTCATGTCTCCGCATCATATTGACAGTCTACTGACGTTTAGTAATGTCATGATGAAGAATTGGTTGGTGAATCCGACCGGCAAGCCGAACTCTTGGGTCCCTGTCGATCTTCTGCAAGAGCACATGAACTTCTGGATCAAGGTGAGCTCTATATCGTATATGTCTCCATTGCTAATTTGGCACTATCTGGTCAGGTGATATACAAGGCGCAGGGAAGCAACGCGTCGTGGGAGTGGCTTCAGACCATCTCTCTGTTGACATTCTGGATTTACGGCTCTACCGGTCCGGAGTTGTGCACACAACCTTTGTATGGTCATGTTTATCTATGTTTAGATAGCGCTTACTATAGGCTGTGTTTCTACTTACCATATACGGTTTTCTCTACGAAACTACTGTACATTCCCATGACCATATGGTTCCCTTGTCTTCCTGTGCGTTCTACAATGCACCGGAACATTCTAGACCTTATGTCTTACTCAGAATACTCTCGGCTCTTACTCATATGCCGAGTACGGACTCTTACTCATCGCTCTATGGTTAACATGTGACTGCTTCATTCGCTTACTCATGCACTCCTCTCTCCAGTATATAAGGCAGTCTGTTTGCCCCTCTGCTCTTCAGTCGTTCGCTCACTGACTGAAGAGTAAGTCTCACTCATTACTTATGCTCTACTACACTTTACTTACTAGTACTTGTAGTCTCTCTTTGTGTGACTTACAGGTACTAAACTATGCAATATAGTCGTTCGCTCACTGACTGAAGATCTCTCTTTGTGTGACTTACAGGTCGCTCCAAGCCTTCCAGGTTCAGAGTTCATCACTCTCCATGCATATCCCTACTTCGGAAAGTTGCCCTCCAGATGAATGCCACACTCGGCGCGCGCCTGGGAAACAAGCATCAAACACCGGAGATTGACCGTGACATTGCGACGCTGCGCACCGCCATGGAGGAACACGACATCTTCAATGTCAACCCGGGGCGCATCCTCCGTGGTTTCAAAGCGCCCGAAGTCCCGAACGTCATTGCCGTCGGTCTGAAGAGTCTTCACGCGCCCCTCAGGGAGTACAACAAGCTCTTCTCGCAACTACAGCGCCGACGACGAGAGATCCCTCTGGCAGATCTTCCCGCAGTATCTCCCGGAGGGCACCCAACGGCCCCTGCTGGGCCTTCGAACTTCGATGTACGTCTCCTTCTTTCTATGCAGGGTCATATCATGGCATTCATATGTAGCAGGACCACTCTATCTCCTCTGGAGACGACATTTCTGGTCCTTCCAAGGGTGGGTCTGACATAGGAAGGGAAGACGAGGAGGAGCAGGACTATTGGGCGATGGTGGACGACGACGTGTTTGAGCCTCATGCAATGTTTGCAGAGGAGGAGGAGCCCTCTCTGGACATAGACGACTACTAGAAATTACTTCTCACCTGCTCAGTCAGTTACACTCATGGGACAAAGCCTTGCATTGGATACAGGCATTGCCGCACGGATTTCTCCAGTAGGCGAAGTTGCGAATTCTCTAAGTACGTTTTCACACGGTTTCCTAAACTGGACGCCCCGCCAAACCCACGCCCAGTTCGACCAGCCGTTCGGGTACTCTGCGTAGCGGACCTTGAATCTCGGACCCGAACGGATGGTAGCGAGCCTACGTGCGCGGCTGCAGACGAGAGAGCGCGAGAGGCGAGTGTTGGGATCGAGATTGAGCAGACGAGGGCGGCAAGGGCGGCAAGGGCGTCGCTGGGCTGCAAACGTTCGCGGAGATCGGCCCGCCAAGATGCACCCATATGCGGAAGGGGCGATCGAGATCGGGGTATTTACAGCTCTTAGCCTCTCTCCCCTCCCCTCCCCTCCCCTCCCTCCCCTTCCTCCCCCTCCCGCCTCCCCGCCGCCCCGCGCCCTCTCTGCGTCCTCATCCCTCGCGCGCGCAACGCCCAGCACCCGACGCGGCGCAACGGCACACAGCGAACGATGGTGCGCACCGTCCTCTTTCGGGACCGGTCGAGGACTTATCTGGCAGCGCACAGTCCCACGACTCGCCTTCTCAGGCTCTGCCCATGTCCGCACAGTCTACTCCCCAGGTCCGCTCCCTCCTTCTCTCCCTCTTCCTCCTCCTCACCCCCCGCTCCAGATCTCTATGCCCATCTGCCTCTCCTACGCCCACATGCCTCCCATATACTCCCTCCCCCCAGAACTTCTCACCCGCATCTTCCAGCTTGGCGTAGACTCGGACCCTCTCCCAGACGACCGCGACCCCACCCAGCTCACGTTCGAGGTCACCGTCTCCCATGTTTGCTCTCACTGGCGCCACCTCGCCCTCCACACTCCCCACCTATGGACGACCGTCCACTTCAGAACGATCTCTCACATGGAACGCGGTGCAATCTACCTCTCCCGCAACCCCCGCCTCCCGATCGACATCTATGTCGACACCTGCTCAGAGGACACACACTCCTCTCGCAAAGACCTCCTCTTCCGCGATCAGTTCCTCCCCGTCTTCAATATCCTCCTCCCAGAAATACATCGCTGGCGCGAGCTCCACCTCAAGGTCGCCGACCTCCAGTGCAAAGGCCACGCCCGCAAGGTCCTCGGTAGCTGCGGCCCCGCACCCGCCCTCCGCACTCTACAACTGTGGCACGTTCAGAACTGGATGACTCCAGAACGCCTCTTTGGCGCCATCGGCCCTCCCCCCGTCGTCGTCTTCGCCGGTTCCCTCCCCTCCCTTCAGCACATCATCCTTCAGGGCGTCAATCTCCCCTGGGCCAACTCCCCCTTCCTCTCCAATCTCACCTCCATCGAGTACGCCCTCCACTCGGACGACGTGCGCATGCCATGGCAGAAATGGCGCGACATGCTCGACTCGTCCCCCAACCTCAAGAAGCTCTCCCTTCACTACTCGGGCCCCCGCGCCCGCAGCTCAGGCACATTCCCCCCAGACGGCATCGACTGGTGGGGCGCCCCGCCCGACGTAGACCTCCCCCCGGGCGCCGGTCACCCACCCGCCGCGGACCCCGTTTACCTCCCCCGCCTGCAAGAGGTCGAGCTCCACGACCTCGACGCGGACTACCTCGTCGCTTTGTTTCGGACGATCGACGCCCCCGCCCTCCGCTCGCTCCACCTCGAGCTGAACACCGAGGACCAAGACTTTACGCCCTTTGTCGAGTACCTCGCCGCCCCGCCGCCTACCCGTCACACACACGCGCACTCGCCTACCCCGGACTCCCCGGAGGAGACGGGCGCACGGCCGGTCTCCAAGTTTCCCGTGCTGGAGACGCTGTGCGTGGCGGCGCTCCAGTGCAGCGTGGACAGCTGGCGTGCGCTGCTCGAGAGCGCCGCGCGGCTGACGAGGCTCGAGGTCGACTTTATGTACGTGCCCGAGGGCGCGTGGGACGTGCTCTTGGAGAGCGTCCGCGCGGAGCCGAGCGGCGGCGAGAAGAGCGCTCATGGCGAGGACGGTGAGGAGCAGGCACAAGGAAAGGAAGAGGGAGAGAGAGAGGAGGTGCCGATCTTGCCTGCGTTACGGGCGGTGCGCTTTGCGGGGGTGTCGGGGAAGCAGATCGCGGTGCTCGCGAGGCACCGGCGCGCGCGCGGGAGGCCGATCGCGAGGTGGGAGGTCGAGGAGGGCGCGCGGGACGTGGAGGGGGAGGCGCTCGAACGGGAGATGGAGGAGGCGAGTGCGCGATGGCGCGCGGAGCAGGAGGCGCGGAGGGAATCGGGGACGGGTGACGGTTGGGAGCCGTGGAGGTTGGATGAGCCGGTCGAGAAGCTGGTGTGGTACCGAGAGGAGGTCGCGGAGTACGACGATGAGGACGAGGAGGAGGACGAGGAAGGTGACGATGGTGACGGCGCGGTCGAGGATGAGGGAGAAGAAGAGTAGGCTCCCTTCGTGGGAAGAGCTCTTCCATTTTCCATGTTATGGCCTCGCAGGGCCAAACCTCGCGAAAGTGACGCTCCGCGCTGGCGAGCCTGGGGACGGTGTTGTACGTTGGGGTTAGTACGATGGTGTACGTTTGAGTTGCTCCGCGTGCATATGCATGTGCCGCCGCCGGGCATGTGTTGTAATCGTATATCGGCCAATGGGTTACCACTGGACGTTGGTACATTTCTAGTCCTACTGTAGTGTCTATCTGTAGCATCTACCTCTGTTCGTTTGTCGTCGTTCGAGTATCACAGCTTTATGTGGACCGCTTACAGCTCGAGACCAGGTGGGATCGATTGGGATAACACCCCAACATCAGATCGCGTCCTTGGCGACAACTCATGCTCGAGATAAACAATCATGTACTACCCCCTCGCGCGGCATCCCTCCTACTGGACGACGACGGTCTCCTGCAACACCTCCAGGTTTGGGAAGAACAAGGCCTGCAAGACAATCGATACGTCAGCCAACACAACGCGGGAGCAGCACCACGACCACGACCACGACTCAGGACATCGACGTACGCCAATGAGGTTGAAGTGCGCGACGGAGAGCACGGCGGGGCCCGTCTGGAACCCGTCCGGCACGGCGACGGTGTAGTTCTGGAAGAGCGCGCCGGACCCGGGCTCCAGCACGGGCTCGTACGGGCCCGCGAAGAGGACGG
The DNA here is from genome assembly GCA_020543525.1 of Coriolopsis trogii. Classification (NCBI taxonomy): domain Eukaryota; kingdom Fungi; phylum Basidiomycota; class Agaricomycetes; order Polyporales; family Polyporaceae; genus Coriolopsis; species Coriolopsis trogii. The sequence goes on along the minus strand of JAHYIO010000023.1, from coordinate 27,334 downwards.
AGCCCATCTCTTGCGCGCTGTGGACGCCGTCGCATGTGCCCGGGGGCGCGCGTCCGGCGCAGCTCAGCAGGCCGATCGCCACCGACACTTCTTTCGAGTCCGTGAGGCTGTTCTGGGGGTGCGTGAGTTGGGAGCTTGGGCGCGTGTGGTGGATGGAGGGAGGGGGGGAGGGGGAGGGGGCGTACCGGTCTGTCGACTTTGACTGTGAAGGTTTGGCCGGGTGAGAGCGTCGTGGACGGAGGAGGGGCGCTGATCACGGCGTTCTGTGCTGCGACGAGGCCGGCGCACAGAGCGAGGATGGGAACGGGCCTCAACATGGAGGGAAGACGGTTGGTATCGTACGGTGAGTGACTCAAAGAGCGGCGTGGTCAGTCGCCGCGTACTCGACGAGGTTGCCTTTTGTACTTCAGAGGGGGGACGGGGACGGGGCCGGACGCAGGTCGCGTCATACTGATAGCCACTGCGCACCGCGAAACGCACTTCGTAGCCTGGCGAGCTCTGTGTACGCTGTAACAGGTATGAGCGTTGGGCTGCGTCAAAAGTGAAACATGAACGAGGCGACAAGGTTCACCCACCGTGCTCAGGAATGGAGGGATGATCCGTAATGGGCCTTGACTAGCGGGCGCGGATACTATCCGACCTGAGAGCTAGCTTCGTCGTTCCCCGACTAGTTGAGAGTTCAAACTAGGGTACGTATTCTGGTGATATAAGCCATCGATGCTGGAAAGCGTCACGACACAACACTCACAGTATGATTTTTCCGAGAGCCATCATCACGGCGGCGAATTGAACCTGAATCTCCTAGCAAACCGTCGAATTTGGCCTTTCGAGTGCTCAGGGCAGGCAGGGATGTGGCTGAGATGTGCTGTGCATGTGCATATGTCCTTTAGTGCATACGGCGCGCTGCATTTGCAGTTCAACTCACGCCCGCCCCGGCGGCGTCCGCACACAAGCTGCTAGTGGCCCCACCTGTAGTCTCATATGTACGTCTTGCTTGCACATCACGATTGACTTGGGTCGTCGGACAGTTGGGCAACTCACATTGGTGTTCATGAAAAGCTAGCATCGACACATGCAAACCGTCCACTGTCTGAGCCGTCGTAAGCGACAAGAATACTTATATGTATGACGTACGAGTTGAGCTTGGGCTCTATGCTGCACTACTCCCACGGTCCTCTGACGCTGGGCGGCGACATCAGGCCATTCCGAAGGCATGTACACCCATGCGTAAGCTCCGTTCGAGGACTGAGGCACCTAGGCAGAACAAGGCGAGCACGACTACAGAACATTCGTAGTTCACAAGTAATAGAGAGTCCCAGGCTATAGTTCAAAACGTAGGCGTCTTCACCGCAGATGACCTTGAGCGTTCCCGACGCAGTCCATTGGAGTGGCAGTCTGAGGATCGAGCCGAAGCCTGTCGCTCGCAGTCGAGTCGGGGTGCACGCGCATTCGGCTTGTCAACTCCGTTTGGAACGACATTGGCAACGCTTCCTGGGCGAGAACTCGGCCGGCCTGGGTCGTTAGCTTTTTATAGTGGGACCTGAAGGTGGTGCGTGAACGCTGCCGTCCACTGCCACTGGTGAACGTGTCATGATGATGCATGAAGTGTCGAGGTGGGAGCCGGCAGGGAAGCCAGCAAATAGAAGAACAGGCGGGTCATTGAGAAGTCACTGCGCCATACAGGAATGGGTCAGCGGACGATCGCTAAAGCTGCAGAATAGTCGAGCACAAATCTCATAGATGATAGAGAAAACGACGTGGTCAACAGCCCGAAGCTACAGAGGTCTTGATACAACAGCTGTCGGACATCGCCAATCGCATATGTTCCAGTAGCAACAAACCGGGATGGATAGGAGGGCATACTGATTCTTGCTGCCGTCGCACTGCCTCGCCGGAGAAGACTGCTCTCAGCCGTCAGCCAGGCAGCTCCGGCCATTCCTGCACTAAATCGCAAGGCAGTGCACAATTCATTATTGGTGTGCTCTGGTGCATGCGAGGCGGTCAAGTGGAACGCCAGTAGTCAGGACGGCTCCACTTTCCCGTCCTGTTGCAGGTATAAAGAGTGCCACCTTCAGGATTGTCTGAGCTGCAACATCATCCAAACTCACCAAGTACATTGCAAAATCCTCCACTCCTCTTGCCAACCAGCATGAGATATCTCTTTGTGACCACGCTCCTCGCAACCTTCGCGGTTGCTCAGAACGCTTTCATTGCTGCTCCTCCTCCCCAATCCACGTTTTCTCCGGGCGAGCAGTTCCTCGTCGATGTCAGCAGACCTGTATGTATCGCGTACATCGCTTTGTCGTTACAAGTCACTTACATGTTCACCATTTGCACAGAACAGCCTAACAAACTCGCGTGAGGTCTCGGTCGCGATCGGCCTCCTGAGCTGCGTCGACCGAGCGCCGACGGGAACGTGCGATGGGATTGAGTCGGCGTGGATGATGGGCGACATCCTCTATGCGGGGTCATATACGCCCATAGCCCGGACAGGGAGCACAACACTGTTTGAGAACTTTACACTCACCGTGCCTCAAGACTTCCAGTCTGGACCTGCGGTGCTCTCCGTAGCGCATTTCAGCTTGGTCGGAGTACGCCTGGTCACTTTGCTGGAATAGACCCTTGGAAACGAGCTGACAGTTTCGTTGTTGACTGAACAGGAGCTCTTCTGGCCGTACCTGGAGGTGCTGAACGAGACTTTGTTCATCGAATCCTAGTAGGACGCGCCGAGTGGTTGGACTGTATTCAGAGATGGACGAACTGGGGAGAAATCATGTATCTAGCGCAGTAATGGCATAATAAATGTCTGGCCTCAGATTGTGTGGACAAGAAGAGTTCAACTTGAGCGAGCAGGGCAGGCAGACTGCAGATGGTGGAAGGCAATCAAAGGTCGTTGGTCTGATCGTGCGAACCTGGCGGTTGCAGACGCCCACATCTTACCCGCTGCCACCGTCTTCCACTTCTTCGACTATGTTTGAGATTGATAACTTTCATCTCACTCTCCATCGACGTTTGCTGATCAACTTTTAAGCTCAATTATTGGAGACTAGCCCGAGATGCGATTGAAGAAAACCAAGCATAGAGCACGTCGCCGTTCTACCGCCGTTTTCGTGACAACTCTACTCTCTGAGCACTTACACCGATGGGTGTAATCACTGCCAAAGCAGCACTTATGTTTGCTGTGCAGCAAACTCTAGCGTGTACGATTTTTGTTGTCCTCGACAAACATAATCGGAACAATTCGTGAGTCTCATTGGAATATTTCGCATTCTCTACATCGCTCACGAGTCACTGTATGAGGAAAGTCACCTGTACCACTTCCAGACTGGGAAATACGGTAGCCTATTGTATTGAAACGCACACATAACATCGACGTGTAAAGTCAGCGCGCCGCGGCCAGCATCATAGCACAACAAAACAACACATACAGCGACCAAGCTGGAATGTGCGACCGAAAGAGCAGGAGCTCCGAGTGGGAAACTATTCGGTACCGTCACCGTGAAGTTCTGGAAGAGCGTGCACGTCCTAGGAATGAATGTGGGCTGGTAGGGCCCCGCGAAGAGGACTTCGCCCAGGTCTTGGGCACTGTTGACGCTATCGCAGGTACCCTCTGGAGCGCGACTAACGCAGCTCTGAATGCCGATCGCTACGGAGACCTCTCTGGAGTCGGTCAGAGTGCTCTGTAGATCAGACGGAATTCAGGCATTAGACGTGAGTGCCCAATGTTGTATCAGCCGAGCGGTGGCCCGAGAGGTCTGACTTACAGGTCTATCAATCTCGACAGTGAAGGTCTGGCCAGGGAAAATATGCTCCGAGGGATTGAGGGTAACCACGCTTTGAGCAGCGGCGGATGCGACGAGGAGGGCGAACACGAAGGTGAACTTCATGGTAGTAACTATAGATGCGCTGAAGATGTGGGTCTGGTGTGTACTAAGTAGGATGGGGGTGAGGGAGATTCCGCCCACGTAACATCGCCGCCTTATACACCTCAACAGCACTCTCACTAGAGGCCACAATGGACTAGCGGGCCGTAGACAAGGCCGTGCACTCAAGCTGGCCATGGACATTTCCAATAATGCATATGTCACACCCGCGCCCACTATGAGCGGTATGCCAGTTCACGATGCAGCTTCTCTACGGCAACGGGCTCTTGTCCCCGTCTCGGTACCCTCTCGCCTGATGAACAACAGACTCAGGGTTCAGCCGGGCTTACAGCTAACCCTTTACTCACCTCGAGCGGGCGGCGGCACCTGCGACAGCCGTCCACAGAGCGGTACCCACACCCCGTTGCAGGTTGATCCGTCACTCGAGCTTCACACCGAAGCGTCCCAAGCTGCGGATATGCGGCCGCTCAAACTACCATAGAATGCGCAAGAAGCATGGGATCACTTAACCACTCTATTATGTTTGTGACGGGAAGTGTAGTCCATGAACGTATGCAGCGTGTCGTATTCTACGCTTTCTCCAGGCCCCGACCACACGATGCAACCGCACACGGGCTCTCTCACCACGCCCCTGGAGAGTGGAGCTCCTTCGGGTCGGCTTTGCGGGAGGCTATGAACGCGTTGTGGTATCGCGTGGTTGCTTCTGGGGGCATGTGGGCAGGCCCGTTTCGTCCTGTCTAGCGGCGTTTGCTTAGAGTGGTCTACTCGGATGTATCGTAGAGCTGGGTGGTATGTCAGATAATGATACATGCATACGTTGACTCAGGCGATTGACTCAATCCTCCGCAACGCGCCTACTTCCTTCGGACCCGGCGTACTCAAGATGCTCAATAGTGGGACCGTCTGGGATGGAAACAGCTCCTCTCGAGAACACTGCCACCTTTGTGTCGCATGCAGACGGGAGTGTGCTGTTGTCGTCAATACTGTCGCCCTTCCGCTCGATGTCTACATCGAAGGCGTCACCTGAGCTGATGCTTTGAGGTATATTGGGGCCTTGGTGTTGCATACGAGCGCTGACGATCTTGAAGAGCATGAACATTGCGGAGAAGACGATCTGCGCGCAAGAACGACTTGTTAGCCTCATAGCCAGTGGCACACGCATCAGAGAAAGTTGCAGGGAATGTGAGCATAAGGAGTGCAAACTTACGGCGACGATGTTGACGTAGTACCCAAACAAATCCATGAAGATGCCTGGATTGAATGGTAAACTGGAGTAGAATCACGAGCTGAACAAGTGGACGTACCAAAGTCGGGCACACCGGGCATGGCTGCACGAAGCTGAGGCAGAAGAAGGATGTTTGTGAGCGGGAGGAAGAGCGCGGACTCGGGTAGCGGCCGTCGACCGGTCCCCACTTGCGCACACACCGCCACCCATACCATGGCCGCGGCGAGTATGTAGTTGGTCAGAAAGAGCGTCATCGCGAAGATCTTGACGCCGATGCAACGCTGGAAGCAATGGAGTTCCATGCTTTACGGGCGTGGAGGTGAGAGCAGTTAAGGAGAACGTACGTGGATGGAAAATTGGACGAATATCGCTTGGTCCGTGCGGGACGTCTTGACACGCTCGATGCGCTCCACAAATAGGTTGTAGCCGGAAAGCCCGCCATAGAGATGGAGGAAGTCTATGTGCAGACCCGATGTGTTGCTGCTCGGGCCAAGCCCGGGTGTTCTGAACACTTCAAGCGTCGTGCTCGTTGTGTACTTGTCAAAAGGGTACCATGCATTCATTGAGTGCTGCCGCCGGAACGCGAGCGTTTCGTGCACTGCCATCCACGTGAAGTTGTGGACCGTGTCGAACGTCTCTCGAGAGGTGAAGCTATCGTGGTCACGTCAGATCCACCGCACCATCACGCCGAGAGAACGAACCTTATCAGGGATTGCGAGTCGCTGTGCATGAGGACGTCGGATGCATTCCAAGAATGAGAGAGATTCCTGTGTATGGGTTGGGGAAGTGAAGGAGAACGGATACGTATCGTGACAAACTCACGAGTCGACCCAGACGTCGAAAGAGCGAGGAATCTGCCCGCATCCTAGTTGCGACAGCTCTTTACCAGAGTCTGTATCGCCCCAGTCAAGCATCAGCGGGTTCCCGTTGTCGCCAAGTGACTGCCCACATCCTGTCGGCCACCAGTTGAACGCAATCGAGGATGAGGATAGGTCAATGTTTGTTGGCGTGAACGTGAAACCAACCTAAACGAGATCAAGGCATGAGACTCGGGACGACCCGGGACGAGTCGAAATGAGAACAGTCGCGCGCCATCTCATCCGCTTACCCCGGGTTCCCGTTGCTTTGAGTTTGGGGCTGTGAGTGTGGGGTCACCATTCCTCGGGTCGTCGATGAGTCGAGCTCCGCTCATGAGGGGTATCCTGCTCCCAAACGCGAGCCCAGCTTCGGAGACGAGGACGGTTGCACTGACGGATCCTAAGACCAAGGTCGCAAAAATGCAAGCTGCAATACGGGGGTGCTTGTGAGCAGAGGAAATGACGCGACAGCGTAGTCGACGAAGCTCGAGAAGGAAGACTCGGGGGAGATCCATGCTGGTGGACTCGACAGAGGGCCGAGAGATGCAAGCTTCGCATTTATGGAGAACGTTTGTCGAATGCGATACTTGTTACGGCAAGACAGCTACCCAACCAGGGACAATGTCGCCCACGTACCGTCGATGGGAAATGAGATGGTCTGAAAAAGGTATAGGATAAAGTTGGGCAGGAACTTGAAGGGTCCACAGGTGCGGCAAACTTGGACAGGACAGGATGCAGGTGCCCTACGCTCGACGCTCGAGGCGGTATGTTGACATGCACAAAGTTGATATGTGACCACTGCGCATCCGGGGTCATCCCTGGACGAGACTGCTGGATGTAGGCAAAAGTAGCATTGTATACCGAGAACGCCGAGCTGGGAGGGTATCAGTCAGCTGCGCACTGCGTAGGCAGGACATGGGAGTATAACAGACGTCCGTGTGCAGTGCCATGGAAGATGCCACCATCAACTTGAACGGATCTTGTGTGGTTCATAGGTCTGTGCTCTGTCATATGCGTATTTGGGACAATGGATGGCGGCGCTTGGTCAAGAGGATGGACATATCATTGACGCACCGGAGGAAGCTGACATGGGCCATGTCAGCTACAACCTGGCTACAACACCCGGTCAAGCTGATCCACATTTCAACCAATTACAGCTGCGAAGAACGCCGTCAATGAGCAGTTGTTCATCACAGTCAAGACGTACGGTGATTGACAAGATATCGATGATATCAGGTCAACGGTCTGTCCGGCGATGCGCCGTTGCGGGAATTGCTTATGTAAGCCAGAGAGGCCTTCCTCGTTGCCTTTCCCCTCGTCTCCGTCGTCTTCGTCTTCGACCTCGACCTCGACCTCGACCTCGAGTAACCCTCATCGTTTGGAACAGCACAGGCGGGTTGTAGAGTGGGACGATGGTGAGTAGTCTCCTCGCAACATGAGCAGGCATCGTCGAGGTTTGCGCCCTATCGCTTGATCTTCGACCTGGTCTCGCGCCAGTCGGAGGCGGACGGATTGGCCCCCGTCCGCGTTAGCTGCTGGCACTCGTGCACCCCCTGGAGACGACCGAGATTACGCTCGGACGCCTCCTCCGTAGGCTTACTCTCAGCTGACGGCTCCACCGAGGCTGAGGGTACCTACACCTCCCGGTCCATCCATAGCGGATGCACCACCTCTCGTCATTGCAAAACGGATATGCCGTTTTGCACCGTCGTTTGAGCTTGATCTGTCGCAACGTTTATCAATACACTCGCAGAGTCGCATTCATATCGTCGCTACGCTTCTGGCGGATCGTTATACGATCCGTTACACCTGCCTGGCCACTGCAGGTCCGCCTTGTGCCTTCAGCTTATCGAGTAAGAGGGGCACCTCTCCTCGACATTAGGGCCTGTCTACCAGCCACGTCTTCTGACTTTGCTTACATACAGAAACAACACACCTCAATCCTCGCGCTCCTGACCGTCTTCCCCGCTTGTCAACTGAGGGCACAAGGTATGTCACAGACTTTGTATGTTGGTTGGTCATGGTTCCCGGTTGCTCTGTCATGTTCTCCCTTCGTAGTAGTATCCCATTGTATGTGAATACGCTGTGCAAAGCAATGCCAATATCGTATGTCGACATCATCCTTCAAGTTCAGATATGCAATGAGTTCACGTCTCCAGTCGTCGACTTCGTCCCTTGGCAAGCTGCCTTGGCGCGTACTCGCGCATGTATTGACATTTCATGCCCAGTACGGGTGTCCTCGAGGACATGCGGATTAACGTGACAGAAGAGGGCTCGGACAGAGTGATTTGGTACAGGACTCCGAGAGAAATTTTTTAAGAAGAAACCGATGCGCATCCGATGGGCTTCTCGACGGTCGACCCGCCCGCATGCTTTCGCCTTCGCCACCTCCCCTAGGGACGCAACAAGTTCCCCCCCACCTCCACCACGCCGCTTGCTAAACACTGGATCGCGTCGCGCGCGCATTCTGGCTCGAGGAAGAGAACTGCGGGCATGAGGTAGTGTGCAACCCGGAAGGCTAGAAGCAGCGAGAGCATTCGGTACAAATCGGATTCCCGCTGCGAGGTGTCGAGGCCGCGGACGCAATCCATGGGCAAAAAAACGTCTAGGTTGGTGACTCGAAGGTCCGTTCGTGCTGATGGATGGGAGGGAGTGGGCGAGACTACCCGCACCGAGTGACATACGGAGGGTTTGACCTTGATCATCCATGCCATGCGCCGACCGTTTACCGCTTGTACATGGGGCGGGTGCATGGTGTACGCCGTGCAGTATCTCGACCGATGGTCGTTCGCCGCGATGTGCCACCGCAGTCAAAACCGGATATCGACGTACGATCCACTTTGTGACTTCTTGCTCGACCGACGTGGCTGATAATCCCAAGACCGGACAAAGAGCAATATATTATTACCGTGCGTGGTTCTACGCTTCCTGCGATGTCTCTAGAAAGTACAATACAATGCAGAATATACATATCGATACAACACACACGAGCAAGAGTCTCCCTGTCACACACACGCACCAGCCTCGAAGGCCTCGCAGCCCAGCTCACGACATGTAAAAGCCCGCCTTCGCGTTGATCGCGTGCAGGAGCTTCTCTCGCATCACCTGCGCGGACTTGTATCGCGGGAGCTGCAGGGAAGAGCGACGGTGAGCGTGGTGGGAGGGATTACACACGATCGAGGCGGACGCACCTTCAGCAGATTCACGCATGTGCTCGAGCTGGGCAGCCGCTCCTGGTCGTCTGACGAGTCTCGTATGCAAAAGTTTGGATTCAGCTCCTTGAAGCCGCTGTGCATGTGAATCGCGTGAGCATCAACGGCGACGGCGACGGCGAGTCGACGAGGGTTGAGGAACGTACAGTAATGGCGGCCGGCTGCAGCTCGTCGCGAACGCGAGCAGCTTCTGGCGCTCCTCCTGAGTGAACGTGTTGACGACCTCCCAGAACATCTGGATCACTGGATGGTGGTCGTCATACAGCCCGCCGTAGTTGGTGTGTTTCCGCAGATCGTCGAGGTCGATGGGGGTGTTCACGCCACCGAGCAGGATCTGCAACTCCTGCTGGTTGAACATCCTGTTCGATCCTCGTCAGCGCGGCCGTTCTGCGTGGTGCGGGCGCAATGTTGCGGCCGACAAGGCGATGGGGCGGAAGAGACGTACCGCAGCCATCTGGGCTCGATCATATCCGACAGACCCTCGAAGAACGCCGCGCTCTGTTTCTTGATCTGCTTCGTGAGCTTGTAGTGCGCGACGAGGTAAATGTATTGCAGCTTGTTCTCCTCCGTCACGGGGATCTCGCTCCCGCCCGGGATGAGTTCGACGGTCTCGTTCCGGCCAAAGTCTGTACCGAGTATTCACATGAGAACAGCGCAGACCGGAGACCATGGAAGGGAATGACGCACCGTCAAGCAAGATAGTAAAGTCCAACCCGAGTCCGCCCTTCCCATCTGTCTCCAGCTTCCTCAAGTCCTGATGCTTCAGATAAATGAGGTTGTGGTAGAACTCAGGATCAAGCGATGCGAGGTCGTCGAGGAAGCTCTGCTTGCCTAGCCACTACAGCTAGCGTCAGTATCCCGCCTTCCTGAACGCGCCGTCATGCCAGGGTGACGCACCTTCGCAAGGAAGAACCCAGCAAAAGCAACATCCACCAGAATACCTTCGTACAGCGCCTTTCCGAGGATACGGCCTATGAATTTATACCATGCCAGGCTATGCGCTGCAAGAGAGACATGCTTCAGCGACGGCCGGGTATCATCACGAGAAGACGGACTCACGCTCCATGGCAAGTGAATGGGATGCGGGGTACAGCTCGTGGTTCTGGTTTTCCATCCAGAGTCCACGATCGGTGTGAAAGACCTCTCTCGACAAGCTCGTCAAGAATTCCTTGAAGACGCCGCCACCATCTATACCCTGCCTACGCGCCATGACTCCCTTCAGCATCACCCCATGCCCGAAGCTCACGGAAAGACTCACTCTTGCTCGCCAAACTGGTCGATGAAGGTGATCGCGATCGGCGCCTTCAGATCCAGTTCTCCGAGCTTGTCGAACCCGTCCTGCGCGATATGGTCTCGTCGGATGACGACCTCCGTGCGCTGCATGCGGCCTCGCCAGGACATGAGCCCGCGCTGCTCCATGTCGTTGATCACGAAGCGCCGGAAGATCCCGACCCGGACGTCGAATGGGATCGCGAACGGGATGTTGTTGAGCACGCCGAGACGCGGGGAGAGGTGGGCAAGCTCGCGTTTGTTGGGACGACGGATGGGCCGACCCTCGTCTTCACCCATGTGAGCTGCGTCGATGAGTTGTTTCTCTTCCGTGCTGTATACGCCAAGTCAACTGTCGCTCAATGGATAATGTATGACAAGGAGCCTACATGGCGGCCTGGATGAAGGTGTTCATGTCCAACGGGAACGAAGTGAGCCAGTGGTTTGGTGGCGTGAACGGACGTCTCGAGCTAGGCGAGGAAGAAGGGATCAGGAAGACTTTCGGGCGTGTCTGGGCAGCCGGACCTACTCTCGTGCGTGCACAGCGATCAGACACCTCGTCGCGATGTCTCTTACGATCTCCCACTTGACCTTGCCGAGCCCTGGGACGGGTTCTTGTGCGCTCGTAGGATCGTCGCGCCAGTAGAGCGCAAAGGCAATGTTCAAAAGCTTGCGTGTGAGCAACGTCACTTCGTCGAGAGTGAGAGGATTCCGGGGCGCGTCCGGGTTCGTCCCCGATGAGAAGAACTCGTCGTCGGTCATCGTGAGCAGCATCTGCGTGTACATCTCGGCGAGGAGAAGGAGCGGTGGCCAATGGCTCGCATGGTCGGACTCTGTAACGCAACGAAGATGTTGTGAGTATGAAAATAGGGACCCACGCCAATATGTACATACTCGTGATTTCTGCGTAGTCAGCATCTCGACCAAGGGGTGAGCTGCGTACGTATGCGCGGAAGAGCTCGCGGAAGAGGGCGTCCTTGCGCGCCAATAGCGCACCGAGTACTTTCTCCCTCCTCGTTGTCCAAGTCATGATGATAGCGACAGAGAACGCCACAATGGCGGGCAGAACCTTGGAGTCGCGTGACAACTTCACAAGACTATCGATGTGAGTCGGAGAAGGAAAGGTCAAGAGCCGCGCCTGGGTACGCTCGTCCAGGACTGGCTTCTTCGGTTTGGGTTCGAATGAAGAGACAACCTCGACGAGCGTTTGCCCCTCGTCTTCCGAATCCTCGTCATCGTGCGCAACCACGTTCTGCGCTTGTGCATCTTTCTTCGTGGGCTCTAGGGTGTCCGTTGAGAGGGTGGGAAGAGCGTTCATGAGAGCTGAACAAAGCTGGAGGTACGCGACAAGGAGAGGAGAGGAGAGTGTAGAGTACCTAGGAGGCATGAATGCGACGAGATTGGCGAGGAGATGAAGCTTGGACTCTACCGAGGACAGTGCAGGATCATCGACGATATCAAGTGGGAGACGGTCTATGGACGTGAGAGGAAGGCGTGCTGAAAAGGGAGCGAGGACACGGAGGAGGCGGTTGGGGAGGAGTGGTACTGTGAGTATGTGGAGGACGAATTCGCGCAATGATAGAGGGAGAAGTTCGGGGTCGGAACATGGGAGAGTGATCAAGGTGGCGAGAGGAGATAGAGACGGTGGTGGTGGATTCTTTGCGGGGACGGGCTAAAAAAGAGGGTGAGCAGTGACCGAAGGAGGTAGGGGAATGTGCAGTGAAGGCAGATACAGGTTGCATGGTAGGGGCGCGAAAGCATAGGGATGAATTTTACTCACGAGTTGGAGGAGAGTGTCACGAAGGAGGAGGTAGAAGCCATTGGAGATGAGATATCTGGAGATGGCGCGACGTTTGGGATTGGCGGAGAGAAGGGCATTGAGGACGGCTACGTGGGTCTGGGCGTGTGAGGAACTAGGATGGGGGGTCAGCGTCGGTGAGTAGATGTGTTTGAAAGAGAACGGACTGGAAGTGGTGGGATAGGGAGACGAGTAGCATGCGAGCGATGCGTTGGAGGAGGACGAGTGAGCTCGGGTCGGATTGAGCGAGAACGGCTGTGTGAGATTGGGTTGGCAACGTGGCGGGATAGGGAAAGAGAGAGAGTAGGAGACTCACTTGGCTTAGAGGAGACGATAGTAGACGACCATTTGGCCAATGCGTCTTCGTCTTGTCCGAGGAGAACGAGTGAGCGTAGGGCGGTGAGGGTGGTGACGTCCTCGTCGAAAGTGTGGCGAAGGGAACGTCGAACGTCGCGGAGGGCAGCGTAGCGACGCCAGGATGCTTGTATACGGGTGGCAGCATCTGCTCTGCGTTTCTTGTCGTTGCGCTCGAGCCTGCGCTGCTTTGCTTGCTGGAGGATGTCGTCGTAGGAGGCGGTTGTGCCGCGGGCGCCGCCGAGGTTGATTTCTCTCCGTCGTTTGTTGGGAGCGTCGCCAAAGAGAGGGAGATCCATCGTGAGTAGAGTAGCGAGGACGAGGAGGAGGACGAGAGATGAGTCGTGGAGGAGAGTCTGAGCTGGGCCGGGGTGACCGGACGCGTACGCCGTTGCGCACGTGGTCATTAGCACGCGTCGTGCACGTGAGGTGACATCATGGCTGGGCGGGCGTGGCAGAGGCCTCCCTCGCTCGGTCTGCTCACTCCAGACAGACTCCATCGCGCAGGCTTGTCGTGTGCAATCCAAGCTCGTCCAAGAACGCGCACGGATGGTTGCCCCACAGGATATAACATCGCGTGCGTGAGTAGTCCTCTTGCCCACTCTCTCCCTGTTCCGCCATGTCCCAGACATCCTCCGACGCCTCTTCCGTCACCTTCAATCCCAACAGCCCTCCCCCGCTCAACTATTCCATCAAAACTCACAAGCGCGAGCTCGCAATCATCATCTTCTTTACTCTCATCTTTGCAGAGGCCGGCATCCTCCCTCTCATCCTCTTTTACGCAATACGATGGGGTGCTCATCTCAGCAACACCACAAACCTCGCCATCATCACCTCTCTCGTCGGTACCTACTCTGGCTACAAAATGGCCAGGAGATCATGGTACCTCTTCATCAGCGATAGCAGCCACCAGCGACGTCCCATCGGCGCGTCCAGGTTCGGGCCAGACGCTTTCACGTACGTCTCTACGTTCTCGTCCCCGCCCCGTCTATCTCACATCCCCACCAGTCTCCAGATAGGTCTTGCTATGACCGGTTTCTTCGTCCCACTCATCATCGGCTCATCACTGTAAGTTCGAACTTCACCTCCGTCTCACCCGTTGCTCAATCTCGCTCCGCTCCGTGTCTCAACCCAACCCCGCACCCTCAGAAATCCCGGCTCGGTCCACACCGTCGCCATGTCCCTCTCTTGCTTCATGATCGCCTTCTGCTTCCCCCTCCTCATCACCGCCATCTGGCCGCACCGCATCAAGATGCCCTTCCGCGTCTCCTCCATGCCTCCCTACACCGGCCTCCCTCCCGCCGTATACACCCTCGTCGAGGACGTCGTCGCCGTCGACGGCGGCGGCTGCGTCGAGTTCCGCCAAGCTTGGCGCATCCGCTACGAGCACTCCGCCATCATGCGCCGCATCGTTCGTGTCACCTCCCTCTGGTGGGGAGCCTCCGGCATGCTCTTTGCCGGCGCGTTCATTGCTATTGCCTGGACCACCGCTGATGACATCGGGTACGGCATCGGCTGGGGTCTCCCCTGGCTCTGGGCCATGATCTCCGCCTCTATCACCGTCTGGTGGGTCCACAGGGAACTCAAGCGCGAACAGCAAGAGTGGAATAGCCCCGGCGTGCACGTCGTCTTCAACCTCCACATCGAGCAGTCCGCCGACGAAGAAAAGGTCGCCCGACAAGTGACGCACATCGAGGACAACGTATGATCGGTAATCGGTCTCTTGTAATTTGATACCCTTTCGTGATCTATGTGTATACTACTTTAGTCCCGGGATACACGCTGTCGGACGCCGCTATATCTTACATCTGTCTATGATCCCAACGTGTATAAAAGGACGTCAGAATACCAAAGGGCCGTCTTGCACATCGTGTCCTTCGAGGACGTGCGCATCGAAACTGCGTCTCTCATGAAGTGATACCACAGATCCTGTCGGAGGGACCTTTTCGTACACCGTCATCGTCGACAGGTCCCACCGCTCCGTCTCTATCGGGGGCAGTATGGGCGGCAGCGGAGAGTCCGCCTCGTCGACCTCGACGCGCTGGAAGCTGCTGGTCGGCTTCGTCGCCGTCGTGCGCGTGTGCCGGTTGAACGACACGTGCGTCGACGGTCCCCCGCGCAGGCGAGAGGGCAGCGAGAACGAGCCGCCGTCGAACGGCGACTTGTTGAGCGCGACGAGGAGGATGATCGCCGTCGGGTACATGCCCACGAGCGGGACGAGGCAGCCGCGGAGGAAGTAGTCGAAGACGGTGAGGAACTGCTGTTCGCGCGCGGAGACCGAGTCGCCTTGGACGGCCCACGCGACTTGGTAGGCCACGACCGCCATCTGTCGCCGGTTTCCGTCAGCGGTCGGCGATGACGACGGCGCGTGCGCACGATGGGCACGGGCGTGCCCTGTGGTGAGAGGAAGAGGACGGGCTCACCCAGATCACGCAGTACACCGCGCCGGATTCGACTAGTACAGAGAGGATCTGCTCGACCCGCGAGCTGCGCCCGAGGTTGACGCTCGCGATGAGCTTCCGGTGCTCCCTGGCCGGCGAGTCAGTCTGCCATCCCGCAACCGGCCGACGGAGGAGCACGCACCATGCTTTGCACCAGATGAGCGCCGTGGCCACAAAGTTCGTCGCGAGCGAGAGCGATGAGGCGGTGAGCCCGAAGAGGTCCTTCTGGAAGAGCGCGCCGTCGGGCGTGATACCGAGGTTGGAGACCGTCAGCGGCGCGAAGACGGATGCGGGGCAGGAGTCGTTCATGTCCATGATGCCCATGACTGTTTGAGGGGGTCAAGGCTGAGAAGGATTTCATGAACGGGCGGACTGACTGAGCGTGGCGGAGAGGAGCAGGACGCAGAGCATCCGGACGATCAGGCTGTCGGGCCAGATGACCCAGACTCGCCACCAGACGATGGCGTCTCCCAGGACGACCTGCGAGCGCGTTCCGATGTCCAAGTGCGAACGCCGAGGGGCTTTATCAGTGATCAGAAAAGTAGGCGATGCGTCGAAATCCGGCTCACGTTGATGATGAGGATGGTCGTCGACGCGCAGAGGGAAAGCGCTCGATATGCCGCTGGGAGGCCGTAGCTCAGGTGCGTGCACGAGGTCGGGTCGACGCCGGATCTGTCGACGAGGAATGCCTGGTAGAATGGGTCTGCAGTGTAGATGGATTGGCAATGGTACTGGGTCATGTACGCTTGCACAATCTCGTAATGGCCGATGGCGTTGAGGAGGTATGTGACCCAGAAGACGACCGTCGAGGCGTACATGGTGTACATTGTGGCAACGAGGATGAGGGTGGACACTCTGAAGACTCCTCTTCGGCTAGTAAGGTACGTCAGCCTGACGATGGAACGACAAGACTCGTGCTCACGCAAGTACTATGGTCGAACAGACCACAAGAATCGTGAAGATGCCTGGAAACCTCGTGAGACGAGACACACGCGCGCCGGTGAGTTGGATCTTACCGAGGAAAGCTGTGGACAGGATGCAGAGAATGACATAGGTCCAGAGCGCCTGAAGGTACTGGTGTAAGCCTTGATACGAGTCGAGAAAGCCCTCGGGAGGAGGGAACGCTGCCTGGCTGAAGAGACGGATAGTCATGGATACGTGCGAGGAGACGTCGCCTGGGCTTTTGAGAGCTGGCGAGCGTTGAGCGAGCACGTGAGGCGGCATGAGAAGGAGAGAAGAGCATGCGAGGTGGATGACAGTTGGGATCGAAAGTACGAGGCATCTGTGATCTTCTCCCAGAGACATGAAGCGTCTCGACTGACATGCAAACACGGCATCCCGCCTGTAACACGGTCGACGGTTTTCGTGCAAGCCCTTGCAATGTTGCGACGGCTTGTTGTGAGCTCCAGTTTCCAGTCGATCATCCCGTGGCGTACACAAGGGCTGTCGAGGATGTGGTAGAAATCAGAGACGGTGTAGCATCCTTGTCAGCGCGACCGTGTCCGTGTCGCAGAGTTGAGCAAGAAAGAGGCAATCTGACCCGGTGGTTGGTACAAGAGCGGCCTCTGGCAGTTGCGAACAGCCAAGATCAGATCGTGCGCGCCATCCAAGCGCCGTAGCAGCGGGTGGCGTCATCGGTCCTCGGTGTACTTTGAACTTGTGCTGTGATGCTCTTGCTCTTCCGCTCAAAGCCTCCGTATCCCGTCTTCAGTCCAATCTATCTGCCTGTATCACGCTGCTCTCGACACTTCAGATTCACCGTTCCGTTCTCGCGCCACTCTTCGACGCGTACGAGAATGTCGAACAACATCACCGTCACGTTCCTGGGCACTACCAGCGGAGGAGGTCCGACAGAGACTCGCAATTGCTCCAGTCTTGTCGTCGATGCCTTGGGAGATGGCTCGCTTTGGAGTGCGTACACACCTTCTCCCTGTCCCATCCCTCAATCTCACATGCTGTCTGCTCGCAAGAACGCGACTGCTGATACCGCGACCGGCTCACAGTGGTTGACTGCGCTGAAGGCACTCGTCGCCAGTTCGAAACTCAGCCATACCGCGCTGGACAACCCCGCCTCCGCATGAGCCAGGTCAGCAAAATCTTCATCACACACATGCATGGTCAGTCTTCCCTTCTGTCTCTCCAATGTTGGCTCCAAGAGCGCACACGCCGTGATTCTCCACCCTCCTTCCTTGAATCGTCATATCAATCTGCCATTACCTCCCAAGCGCGACTGTACGGGCGGTTCTGGCCGACGATACAGTCGATCCCATCCGTGATCCACGGCTGTGCGCATTTCTCCTCGTGGCTGTTGAAGGCGCGGTTGATATTGTCGTCCGTACTCGCAATACTCATCGTCCAATATGGCGCGTGAGCATGCTACTCATCATTGTGCACACAGCCGACCATACGATGGGCACTCTGACCTTTCTTCGCAACCTACTCGGCATCCCTAAACCCGAAAAGATAGCTCCACCAAACAGGCACCCTCCTCGTGTGGAGATCTTTGGCCCTCGCGGCATCCGACGTATGCTCAGGATGTTGTGGCACATCACGCACACCCACAGCGAGTTCTCATACGTCGTCCATGAACTCCTCTTTCCCGGCGAAGAACCATCCGTCGCCGCCGACGGCCAACAAGACGGCGCTGACGCGATGGATGTACGAAGTGAAAGCGAGTGCATAGGACGAGATATTTGGTGCGGGGATGACGGCTTCTGGAGAGGTATCCTTGACATCTCTCCCTTTCACCGCACCAATCACTGGGGCGTCATAGTCGACGCGGGGCCAATACAACACCGAGGTTCGTTCAGACTTGTTTGTTCGCTTGACAACCGTGGCCGATATTCAACATTGACCTCCAGATCCCTGTATTGGTTACGTTATACGCGAGGTCCCTCGCCAGCCTCTCTCTCGACACTCTGCCGTACCCCGCAAGCTTGTCATCCTCGGCGACACCTACGACCCCTCTCCAATCATACCACTCGTTCATGACGATCCGCCCTTCGCGTCCGTGCTGCCAGAGACAGAGCCGTATGGGAATGGCGTAGCGGTCCGCGTACCTGTCACGCTCCTTGTGCACGAGGCGACGGACGCGTACCTTCCTCCGCATGTCGATTCTCAGGGTAGGACGGGCAAGAACCGGACACCGGCGAGCGTCGAAGCAAAGGCACTCGAGCGAGGACATAGCACGCCCGGTATGGCCGGCGCATTCGCACGCAAGGTTGCCGCTGAGCGACTCGTACTCAACCACATCGGCGCACGGTGAGCATTCCCCTCTGGTTCTGTAAGAAGTGACGCCTGATGCTATGCTTTCCGTCCCAGCTTCCCTGCCCCGAACATGGAGTATCTTCATGGACATCAGACGCGATTCCGTCTCGAATGCATGCGTGAAATCGAGCGTCAAGCAGCAGAGGGATGGAATCCCAAGCGGCGGATGCAACCACAGGCGGCTTGGGACTATCTCTCCATCGCGCTCCCCCCGAATCAGTCACGAGAGTGGGAGCCTGAGCGTGAGCAGGAGCCAACAGCCGGTCCAAGCAGGACGATGACCCGTGAAGTCATCGACGTCGATGCTGGTGTTATGGCAGTGGAGCCAGTTAGGATCAACGAGCAAGCACGCGGCCAGGGTCACGGCCACCACAGGGGCCGACACGACCAGCCGCGTGGAGGAGGAGGGCATGCTCACGGGCACGGAGGGGTACCCCTCACGGAGGACAACCTCTCCCTAATGGAGGGCGCCCATGAACCGAGAGCGGGGAAGAGGCGGGCGGAGAGCTCAACGGCCAGCATGCATGCAGCGGACGGGCATGGTTCGAGTCGTGGACAGAGAGGGTATGCTACGCAGGCAGGTCATGGTGCGCGACCATCGCACGGAAGGAAATACGATGATAAGAGGGTTCGGAGGGAGCAGCGTCCTGATTATATCTGACATTATATGTACATACGGTCTTGTGTCAATTGCAAGGGCGGTTGTTTAACCGGTCAGTAGCCGCGCAGTGCGTCGTGGAGCAGATGCCCCTCCTCCACTACTTTTTCCACTTGAGGTTACAGCTAATGCTGAAACCTCAGACCCCTCTTTGATACTCTTACACACAGCGGACCCGAGACTTTCCAGGAACACATCAGGAAAAAACGGCTTGTCTATGTAGCCATACGTAGCCTACCACCTTGTCCTCACAGGCTAGTTAGCCTGGTCTATCCGTCCCAAGGCCAGGCTAACTAGCCTATAACCTAGGTTACATAAACCCCCGATCGTCTTGCCAACCCGCAACGCTCTGTCCTCGGATTGGTTATCCTGCTCACACACTGTCGGCAGGTGCGTCATATATCGCATGCGACCTGGGAACGTTTGTAGGGCGACGCGACACGCGAGAGATGGTAGTGGAGGGTTATATATTGGTGTAGTACATACAGGTGTGCCGTTGTGCGAGCTCGCGGCAGGTGTGGTCCGTACCGCTGGCAAGGGACTCGTCGTCGGCACAAGGCTTGCAGGGACAAAAGAGACAGCTGGGCGATGGGCAACGGGAGCTCCACGCGCGCGCGGCGTGCGCGCGAGGCTTGAGGTCGACGCTGAAAGTTTTCGGGCTCTCTTTTGTGGCTTATGGCTCGTTGGGGTGGCAGCCGTGCGTCGGAACTCGGGCGGAGAGGCTGACGGGGGCGGGGACTCGGGGGAACAGCAACTTTAAGGGATCGTGATGATTGGGATGGCGGAATGTTGGAACAGGTGTGTACAATTGGCTGGCGAGTGCTGTTGCAATTGTGCTCGTGAGTCGCCGCAGACGAGAGAGGCAGGGTCGCGAGAACGGTGGGAGGGCCAAGGATGCGCGCGATGGTCGGGAAATTTTCGCGTTAGCCATTAGAGGCGGAGAGAAGGCAAGAGAAATGAAGAAAGACGCACTCGAGCACTCTCTCCATCATGACGATCCGGCATACACGATCGTGGAGGTCAGGAGATCGCATCGATATGACGTCGCTCGACTCGACGCTGTGGTGGCATTGTGCAACGGGCGGGATGTCTTATACAGACGGGCATCGTCTGGGGTCTCTGTCTTCGTCCCCAGACGCAGATCGCGGACGCGCAGTTCTCCCAGGGAAAGCTGGAGATCGTGCATTCAGTATCAAGCTCACCTGTGCGCCGCGTGGCCGTCGATCCATCGTCGCGTCCTCGTCGACTGGAGTTCCTCTGGCACTTGCCGTCTTCATCTGTGCATACCACGCGCCAGAGAGTGTGTATGCTCGCGTAGCATTTGGGCAGTCGATACTATCCTGTCACGCAAGCACCTGTGAGCGAGGAGAGAATCCGAAGATACTTACTACACTCGAGGAGCCTGGCAAAGGCGCGTGGGAAGCGTCTGAGAATGAGGACGAGCGCGTCCATCTTTGTCTCCGACTTCTGACGATGACTGCGATTCATTCCGCCGACAATTTCCTTTCGCACTACATGCCATGGGCAACGTTTGGCGAGAGCGAGATCGACGCCGTCGAGTGTGAGTTGGACAAGAACGGCACGCTTCGCCATCGTCGCTCCGCCAGCACGGCGGCCGCACTCCTCCTTCGCATCACGCATGCGATTGCTGTCCTTGGCCAGTTCAAGCCCACGCACAAATTCGTTCATCGTCAGGACTCTTCATTCCAACCAGCGCCGAACTCGAACATAGACGCGTTGTTTGTCCCCGCGGATGCTACGACACTGTCCTGCACGGACGCTGCAGTGACGGCCGCGTTCAAGCCCAACGTAGACGACCGGGAAGAGGTATGTGTGTACGATTTGCACCACGCTCGTCCCTCACTCCGTCCAGAATCGCGATCACTTGGTCAGTGGTGCGGCGTATATCATCAATGCCGACCCTCGGCGCATGCACATCTTCAGCGTGCGTCACACCTTGCCCCCGCTTGTCGCAGTACTGATGGGAACTTCTCCAGTTCTCGATCGAAGACACCGAGCTCAGGATATGGCTGTTCACCAGATCCCACTCTTGCGTTTCCCAAACTGTCGACATTGCGCAGGCGAGGCAGTCCAGCACCATCCCATGTCCTCGCATAGCTAATGCCCCCACAGAACCCTCGATTCTTCATCAAAATGATATGGGCATTCATGGCAGCGTCTCCGAACAACCTAGGCTACGACCCCACCGTCCGAGCCAACGTAGACAACAACAACGGGCGGGAGTACTTTGTCTACCAGCTCGGCGAGCGGTTTTACAAGACGGAACGATCTCTCTGCGAGATCGATATGCGGAGCATTACCGGCCGAGGCACCCGGGTGTGGCAAGTCGTCGAGGTCAACGGCTTCGAAAACCTGAATGCAGTCAGCGACCGACGCTACGCACTCAAGGACTGTTGGCTCGACGCGTCTGCCCGCACTGAGCGCCAGATCCAAAACGCGTTATTTGACGATATAGATCGCGCCTCAGCCCGCGTTCAAGAACAACTTCAGTCTAGCCTAGACGTCCCCGAGTTCAGGGACTTCACGGAAGCCGATCGAGATTGGCGCGAGGAGCTGCAACGCTGCATGGCGTCTCGCAGCGAATATCAGCAATACTTTCTGACCATCGTGCACGATTGGTCAGGTTCGACGACGAGGCAGGTTCCTGGAGATGCGTGTCTTGAACCCGGACTCTTCATGCTCCCCCCTGCTACTCAGGCGAGCGCCGACCCTTCTCGCAGCCAGCATCATCCATGGACCGCCACGTCTCCGCGTAGGGCTTTTGCTCCCAAGACCCAGTACCGAGTCGTCTTTATGGAACTTGCTGACGCGCTTCACGACGTCGATACCCTCGGAGATATTCTTGCCGTTTTGCCGCACTACCTAACAGGTGAGTGGACTCTGGCGTCCCGTGGTATACAGGCGCTCACTCTATGACACGTAGCCCTAATGTTGCTCTTCCTCGCTGGATGGGTGCACCGCGACATCAGCACTGGTAACTTGTTGTACTACGACGGTCGCGGCCTACTCGCCGACCTGGAGTATGCCAAGAAGTTCGACGCGCAGCCGCAAAAGGAGGCGAGTGCAGACCCGAAGACAGTCAGTCCATCAGCCTGGTTACATTCTTGCATATGTCACTAAACAATACCAGGGCACTGCATACTTCATGGCCGTCGAGATACTGTCTCAAGAATGGGCGTATCAGCCGGAAATGCCGTCAGACGACGATACCGAGCCTTTGAACTCAGAGCACCAAAAAGCGATCATCCACAATTTCCAACACGACGTGGAATCGTTCTTCTGGGTCCTCCTCTGGACCTATCTAGCACGGCTGGAGGACAGCCGAGGTCGCCTGTACGAGGGTCAAGAGCGCCACTTGCCTCGACTATTTCAGAACTCCATGACCTGTTCTCAGGAGCGCAAAGCGGTCGTGTCTGCGCCTAGAGCCTTTTGGGAAGGTCTGCAACGGGCCTTTCCAGATAGCCTGCGAAGTGTTGCTAACCACTTTGCGCGCATGGCGCAAGACCTGCGCAAAGCCTACATTGCGCGCGGATACAAGACTGAGGCTATATCCACCTACGCACGAGTATACTCGAACGCTGCAGCCTTGATCGAGAAGCTGCAAGAGCACTTCCGTAGCCATCCTGACCACTACCATGGCCTTCGCTCACTCTGACGCCCTACCAGACCAGCGGATGCGCTCGTTGACGAACCTCCATACAAAGGCAACGTCAAGCGAAGACGCCCCGAGGGTGGGGATAATGACTACGAGGAGGGACACTAGTCGAAGAGATTAGGGCTCACGATGACATGACTTCACTCACGATAAGGTCGTTTCATCAGGGAAAACCCAAACCTCGAATAAGGTGTAATGATATCTAATTATGACTAATACAGGGCATTAGTCCATTAGTCTAATTCGCTAGGTCCCCAAATAACAAGCGCGACTAGAGTTCAATAGTGATATTAGAGCCGCACTATTATGGTCTTAACGTCATTGATTAGGTTGCATTATCGGACGTTATACCACTCATGAGCGTTCACACAATTGCACACCTAGGCCCGGTTTTGCAAGAGAACACTCTATTCATTGCTCTACTCAACTGCTGGGTGCAACAAAGGCGGCATCGGCACATTATCTACACGAGATGTATGAGGAACAACTACCAGTCCATATCAACGTGTGGGTTTTCTATATAGTGGACGTCTAGCATTCAATGCTCAACGGTCAAAGGTATGAACAAAGGAGTGGACGCGGGGAGCCCGCAACAATAACACAAAAAAGAGATAGGTACACCTTGATCATGGTATATAGCTGCGGAGCCAAGCCTCCTAGTCGACGTCCATGTTGGTGATGTCCACCGAAGCAAGAGCCTGAGTAGCGTTAGCAGGGGACACGAGGGCACCACTGATACACGGGTTCCAGTATCATGCCCCATATGATAATGGTGAAGACTCACGTTACACCCTTGAACAAGCGGTGGGTCGTAGAGTGGTATGCCCGCACATTCTGAGCCTTGATCCCGCTAAGGAGCAGTATGTGCTTGTTGTATACGTCCATGTAGGCGTCAGCGGAGAACAGGGCCGGCTTGTACGTGCCACTCTTCCACTCGAAAAGAGATGCGTGAAGCTATTCAGAGTGACATGTAAGTGCATATGACAGATATTTAGGGAAAAACGCAGGTCTGCCAGACCCGCGCGGGTTTTGATACCCGTACCCGTACGGGTACGGGTGTGGGTACCTCTCGGCCGACCCGTATGAAAATCCATACCCACGCGGGTACGGATTTCATTCCCCCCTTCAGGTGTTTAAGCCTTTCCTTGGTGAGTTCTGAGGGCATATGTACGGGTCAAACCCGTGAACCCATAGTTGGGTTTGGTACCCGCGAGAAACCCGTACCCGACCTGCGGGTACGGGTTTTTTGTGGGTACGGGTACGGGTCTTGACCTGGACACCTGCGGGGTATACCCGCACCAGTCCCTACAGATATTGAAATGTACGGAAGCACTCATGGCGGTACCAACAAGGGTGAGCATGGGCATAGGGATTTCCTTCTCCTCCCCGCAGTTGGGGAGAGACGACGTGAACGAGGTACGTTCACGCACATCAAACGACTGCGGACCAGAGAAGAAGCAGGCGCGCAAAACAGCTATGACCACATCGTGTTCGTATGGCTTCTTCCAGGTGATACTGCGCTTCTGGAGGCCATTCACAGTCAGCGCATGGCAGAATCAATAAGATCAACGAGCACATATCTCATAATCGAATGGATAAAGGTAGGTCATGTTTGTCAAGCACTACTCAATCTTCTCAGGACAGAGTGCGGGGACAGTCGGGATGTTATAGTAAGGAACAACATAACCCTTGGCCTCTGAGCGTACCGCTGCACAGTTTGTGCTCTGACGCTGGATGGCCTACAAAAATCAGTCAGTCATCTCCTCCACGCGCATAGAAATACTCACTATAGCTGCGAGAGCGCGCGAAAAAGGAGGATCAAGCTTGAGATGCTGATGAAGCCCATGAAGCTCGAGCTCTGTGGCCGCATCA
Source organism: Coriolopsis trogii (assembly GCA_020543525.1). Taxonomy (NCBI): domain Eukaryota; kingdom Fungi; phylum Basidiomycota; class Agaricomycetes; order Polyporales; family Polyporaceae; genus Coriolopsis; species Coriolopsis trogii. Next base: position 2,821 of record JAHYIO010000023.1, on the reverse strand, counting down.
CACATGAGCATGTGGACCTTCTTGGAACGGTCAACGGGATTAGGAAACGTGTTGCGGAAGAGCATGTCGCGTTCCACAGCAGCGAACGTCCGCCGCAACATCAGGGTTATGAGAGAGATTTGGTGTTCATAGGCTTGGATAAACCCTAGGCTTGGGCAGGACCTAATCCTAAATTAGGGTTTAAATATCTCTCTGAACACATAGGGAGTTGCTGAGCATCATACACAGCAGCCAATCTTTTGCACTTGTAGTCCCACAACCACGCATCAAGTAATATTTTATAACATGCTACTCTTACTAGTATTATGCAAAGGATTCTGATTGAATTGAAGGAGAAGTGCTAGCCATTATTTTTCAGTGTTCCTGAGAGCTTAACGTGGAAAAGTAGTTCACTATAATATTGCTAGTATTGTAACACACCTACCGTGAACAATCCTTCTATGCTTCATTTTAGAATGCTTATTCCAGGCCTTGAACACACAGCTGGCTAGATGATTGGGTTGCACCAGATGCTCCTAGGAACAGACCACCTAGAGTATCTCACACCTAGAGAAGATCATTGTCATTATATAGGGTCAGAAAAGCATACACAGATACAGAGCTTGAAGAGGCTTGTGTGCATGCACTTAGTAGATTGTTAATTGCATACTTGTAATGCTGCATAGCAAAGTGCTCAAAAGCACTGCAGCTGTTATGACTATGCCGACTCCGAGGTCCGAAGGCCGAGATCGGTGGAATGCGACCAGAGGTACGAGGGTCTGACGGCGTTCGGAGTTCGGCGGGGTGAGGACTTCGGCGAAGCTATTGGCAACGCCCTGAGTATACGCCGGTGTCCTCGACTTGCGAGAGAAGGCGGGGAACGCGGAAACCGGGAGAAGCAGAAGTACGAAGTCCGACTTCGAGTCGGACAACGAGAGGACGAGGTAGAAGGATGAGCAATGTTCTGAGTGACGACCTAGTGTTATGAACCGTGAATTATGTTCCATAATTCAGTTTGGCCTAGGTGACAAGCACAGTGACAAGCCAATTGCCGGCCAACCGTTGCTCGGATTCTTGGTGACAAGGGGTCCTTTGTGTAGCCAAGAAGCAGGGCTATCCGCTGGTAGTAATTTTGTGGCTGTGCGCCCAGTCCCCGTGGAGATATAGCCAGGTGACAAGCCTCAATGCCTTTTGGCACCGGGTGACAAGCTCAGTGTGGAGCCCATTGTGACTCAACCCCTGGGCAGAACCCAGGTGACAAGGGGTCATATGAAAGCCAGGATACAAGGCTACAAAATGAGGGTAGAACCAGGACAATCCATGGAGTCTCCGTTGAGAAACGGCTTGTCACCTGTTGTCACTGGATTCTGAGGCAGAGTTGGTCTCCCGGTGGTGACAAGCTCATTGTGGCTGCCCCTCTGGTTGGAACCCAGGTGACAAGGGGTCCCCTGGGAGCTATGACACAGGGCTACAAGATGGGGGTACAATCATGGGAATCCATGGAGTCTCCGTGGAGAAACGGCCAAGTGACAAGCAGAGTTTGCGTTCTGGGACTGTTACCAAGGTCATTGAGAGCCTGATTGTGGGCCAACCTTTGGTCAGAACCTTGGTGACAAGGGGTCCTTTGTATAGCCAGAAAAGAGACGAATCCAACGGTACCCATTTTGTGTCTGTACGATGTGTCCCCATATAGAAACTGCCTTGTCACCTCCGGAATATCGCATTCTGGCATGCTGGGTTTGGTAGATTGGACCATGTGACCTGACCAGCTGTCCAGGTCATGTGACTAAACTTGCTAGCAGTAAGGAAGTATGGTCACATGACTGGGTCACCCACCATGTCACATGACCTCAGTTGCTTACTACTGGTAAGTCTGATTATGTGATTTGTCCAAACTTGATGAAGTGTTATGTTTGAGTGGCTGGTGTTTGTTTGTATGTGCTTGTAGCCATACACTGTGGCTATCTGATGGTACCAGACTTGTTGCGAATGGACCTTTATTGGGGGAGTTATAGGCCATATACACTTGCCCAAATGCGGAAAGTTGAGGGTGTTTATAATCGCTACTTTGGGCGCTTACGTCAGCATGTTGTAGACGTGATCAATAGCTCACTAACAGTACCAGTCTTATTAGAAACGGACAAGTATTGACCCCTTTATGACCAATATAAATTTGCCCAAATGCGGAAAGCTAGGGTCTCTTCAACGCTCTTGGGCGCTTGTGAAGAGATCATGTGACAAAGTGACGCAGCGTCAGACTGTCACGTGTACCCGGCGCTTGTGACAGTGTCACGTGACAAACTGACGCAGCGTCAGACTGTCACATGCATTGGGCGCTTGTGACGTCGTCATGTGACAAAGTGACGCAGCGTCAGACTGTCACGTGGCAACCCCCGTAGGCGCGCAATCTCGTTGCAAACTGCCCTGACCTTCCGCATTTGGGCAAGTTTATATTGCCCTTAGCCCAGTCAATACTAGTCCATTTAAGTAGAGACTAGTACCGTTAGAAAGCGTACAACCGCGCCTACAATATGATTATGTAAGCGCCCAAAAAGGCGTCCTACCACAGTCTAAATTTCCGCATTTGGGCAAGTTTGTATTGCCCATAGCCCTACCAATAATGATTGGTTTGACATGCAACTGGTGTCATCTGAAAGCACTCATTTATGTCTACATTATGGAGGGTAGCATAGTCATGCTAGAGCTGAGCATACTCCGTGAGGTAACTAAACTTGCTAACAGTGGGCAAGTCTCATTTAGGGTTAGGGTTAGGGTTAGGGTTAGGGTTAGGGTTAGGGTTAGGGTTAGGGTTAGGGTTAGGGTTAGGGTTAGGGTTAGGGTT